>HG995402.1:5000000-10000000 GCA_905333125.1 Pheosia tremula | reverse complement strand
CTCAGGTTTTTACAAGTTCAAAATGTATTGCGACCACAAAGCGAATACCAACATCCTACAACTTACACAATTTTATAAACATATATTATATTTTTTTACTTCATAGGTATTTTTATAAATAATGTATATGTTTTGATATTATAAGATAGTATGATGTAAGTAAATAGGTACTATCAGGGTATGTGTTGAGATCCACTATCGTGGACCCCCATTTTCATTTCATGGACCCCCAAATTTTTTTTCACTGACGTAGACCCCTTGCAGGTTGTCATAGACCCCTAGGGGTCGATATAGACCACTTTGGGAATCACTGCTTTATATTATATCGATATTTCCGTTCAATTTCCTTCACTCGTACACGTTTATGAACACTGTGCTTAATATACCACTAATAATACACATTATTTATCAAAGAAACACATGTTTTGAAAATAAAACAAAATTGACAACTTCACGGTTCAACTTCCCGCCAAAAGACCCTGTTTAATTTTATTATGCAAAAAAGTGCTTAAAAATATGACTTCACCGTTTTGTATATTATGCCAGTGTCAAGTACAATTTGAATAAAAGTTTTATGAACTGAATGTTAGCGAGCGACAACCAAAAATGACTGAAACAGACATTCCAAACATTTTGAATTTTTCCTAAGCATACGATGGGAACGATAATTTTGGTTGTAAGTATCTATAACATTCATTACTCTACCCAACAATTTTATAGGCAACCATTTGCATTGCCTGAAAATGTATAATAAGAGCTAACCAATGCTTATAACGATGGCTTTCATGAATAATTTACCGATGCAAAGTAATTTTTTATAATTTATGGCAAACCACAAATTAAATTTTACGTTCGAATATTAAATATAGAAACCATCAATCACGTGCCGTCTAAACTTGAGATTTTAAAACCAAATACCATAAAGTATTAAGAAAAATAAATTACCTTTGATGAAACCTGGCTTTGAATTTGGAGCATAAGTTTGTTTTTCTAGTTAATAGGAAATCTCGTGGCGATAAAATCTGCAGTCGTTAAGTACAAAGAAGACGTTTCTTATATTTTCACTTGTATGCTTGCATTTTTGCACACGTAACCATACTAACATATGCATAACCATGAACTATAATATCGTCAATATAATGAATAGGTAGATGCGTGCTAGATGTGACACTTTCTGTTCGTTTGTCTATGACTATTCAGACTTTGACTATACTTTTGTATGCATAGTCAGTGTCATATTTTACTTTGCTTGTAAGCCAATGGCTCTTTTTTTTTTGTATATGGCCTGTGTTCTATGAGGAATTTTCAGTAATCACAGCATTCTTCAATGATATGTAATACCATAAATGGTTGTTACGTGATAAAATGTGAAGGATGGTAAACTTAAGGGTTAGAGTATACTTTGTTTAATCTTTCCCTATAAGTTGTAAAATTACCGTTGACACAACAAGAATATTACGATGTAGATTTAAGTTTCTATGAACTATACATTGGATTAGTGATAGTTTTAGTCTATAAGATTGTTGCGAAGTAGTTTCAACATGCCAACAAACCTATAGCTACAGCTAATAAACACTGTCAACCTTCAGATTATCGACATTACCTTCCTAATGTTTTAATTGAATTATGTATTGACACAGTAATTAGTCGGCTATGAAATGAAAATCATTCGCGTCAGTCTATCGAGCACTTCGCATCACTACCTATCAATCAACATTATATCAAATTATATTCTCGATGATGCCGTCAAGAAAATAACTTATGATACATTTGCGTTGATCTTTATATGAAAAGCTAAAAGAGCTAAAAGGCTAGGTATCGTTAAATTAATCTATGTTAAACCAATCTGCAGTACTGGTTCGTTTGTGCAGCGTAAAGATTTCAAGTTTAATAGTGCATACAGGTCGCGGCATGCTTGTATTGTGATTGTTCTCCAATTATAAACCTAGTCGGAATCTCGGCCAGGCGATAGGGCGGCGTCAAGCTTTAGGATATTCAAGATTTCCCCGCGGCGCGCGGTATCGTTTACAAGTCGCGGGAAGGATGGCGGCGGATCTCGGATAGGAAAACGCGCGGTTCTCGGGTCGCTACAGTTCGGAAACGCCGCCCGCGCACCTGCCCTCTCCGTCACTCTTCCAAATTTAAATCCCAAACTCCCCCCACCGTCCCGTGCGCTAAACATTCTGGAATAATTCCTGCGATTCGGCCACCGTAGCTCGCCATTCGAATTCGGTTCGCGACCGCGTCCGGTGATATCGTATTCTCGCAAAGACCGACTCCACCGACAGCACCATGGCCGATGTTGACGTGCAAGTTCAGTACACCACGACGGAACGCAAAACCAGGAAGGTCAAGAAGACCTCCAAGCGTAGGGAGTCCAAGGATGGCGAAGTCACCGTCACCGAAGTCGAGCAGACCAACTCGACGACCGGCATCGACGATGGGTATGTGTTGTGGTGGCCAAACGCCTTGACCCTCGCGAGTGCGGTGTGACGCCAGTGTGTTCGTGTCAGCCAAGTGCCGATTACCGATCGCGTTCGACCCCAATCAGTGACATGTGTACATTGTTTATGTACTTTCTTAGGCGTCCGTTGGCCACCCTCACATACCCGACCTAACATAAGGTATCTATCGATTGTTTTGGTAAGGTCAAATGCTTGAAATCAGTGGAAGGTGAAACACATATTTCATCGTAACCACAAGAAATGTTTGTTGCAAATCCAGACCAAAATCTGGGCACTTACTTGAAAGTATGAAGTTTGTGTTACTCATAAGAAGTATTCTATTAGTAACCATTTATTCGGTAAATCTTCTCTTTCGTCCTAAAAGCTCTAACCACGGTTCTCCATTGTCCACAGCTTATTTTCAGCGGCGAATACACCAAGGCGATGAATAAGGACTGGCACAGCGGCCATTTCTGCTGCTGGCAGTGCGACGAGTCGCTCTCCGGCGAGCGCTACGTCCTCAGGGATGAACACCCCTACTGCATTAAGTGCTACGAGGGCGTCTTCGCCAACGGCTGCGAAGAATGCAACAAGGTCATCGGCATCGACTCTAAGGTGAGCACCTTAAAGATCAGATTCGATTGCAACCTCAATTTCCTCGATTATGCAAGCTCCAATTCTCGCCACATTTCAAAGTATAATTGGCCATGTTTACAGATTTAGCCTGTTTTCCTTCTCGGTTGAACGAAACAACTGTATAGATATTAAAATGATGCAGGTGTTATTACAACATCTCATTTTAGATCGTTTAATTTCTACCATGACAATTAGACAGCTGGGAATTTAGATAAATAGTAATGGGCGTCGCAGACAAGATAATCCCTTGGTTAATTAAACAACATACGGGAATTGACATAACGCTCGGATTGCGACAGTTTGATTTAAAGCCTCTTACAAATGTAATCTATACTTCTATACTAATATTATAAATGTGAAAGTTTGGATGGATGTTTGTTACTCTTTCACGCCCGAACGGCTGAACGGATCTGGATGAAATTTGGCACAGAGATAGATTATAGTCTGGAATAGCACATAGGCTACTTTTTATCCCGGTAAAATGTACGGTTCCCGTGGGATAGTTGTTTTAATTTTTCATACTTTTTATCGTGGGTAACGCCGCCGGGCGCATCACATATTTATGTCTGTGTTACTATCAACATCCCCTATTCAACTAGTATGTATGTTATTGAAAATATAATTGACACAGAATCTCAAGTCGCATTCGAATGTATTATGAGTGGGATTAGAGTCCGCGGCATTCGTCAGCTTTGTTTCGCCGATCAAATTTAGTAATGTCACTCCAGGCGGCCCAGATTCCTCGGACGCACCTCTGCACACGGCCCCAGGCAGACCGCTGCCAAGCCAACATAACGATAGCGTTACGCCAAACATTATACATTTATCTCTACCAACAGCGAATGATGTTTCCACTCCCATAAAACAGCTGAACACTTATAAAACTAAATATTCTGAGGACGCTGTTGTGAAATGAAAACTTGCGTTAGTTTCATAAATCAAACTTGATTACGCAATTGCCTAGCGTTTAATGGTGACACTGAAAATGTAAATAACTGTCTTATTTCTATGAGAGCTAAATATATATCTGATTGATTATTACTAAGCTTATTGATGCTATTTATTACGATCACATTAGCGTTTTGTTTACATACGATAAAGCAAACATTGGCGATATTGTTAGCATTATTTCCAACTGCTTGCTTGCAGCAGACGGGACTTTAAAACAATTGACGAGAGTTTATATAAAACAAATCGCGTGTTAGTGTATACCCAACTATTTCTGGGTCGGATACAGTATTATTTCGATGTTTTCGTTCGGATTCAACCTTGAAGAGCCATGGCTGGATCCGTCAGACGAGTTTTACAAAGATTTACGTGTTACAAGAAGCTTTAAGTGTTTCGTAATCGGCTAAAATAAACATTCATATTTTATTGACATTACGACATTCGGCGCGGTCCTCACCGCTATGCCAGGAATAGAATCCAGAATGAGGGGAGATTTATTTTGAAACTTGAACACAACACGTCTAATGAACGTGGGAGAATGTAAGCAAGTATTTGATTCTTCAACACAGATCCGTGACCCGAAATATGTGAAATAGTGAAGAAATAAGATGCGCATTGCACTGAGATGTAGCCCGCTCGTTATTTGTTCAGTGAACTTCATACTAATGTAACGAATGGGATTCACGTTCGAGTGTTTGTATGAAATGGTGAATTTATGAATCACGGTCTAAAATTATTCAGCAGCACCGGTGGTCAACGGTTTTTTAGGCAACATAGACTTTAGTTGTTCAATAGCAACAGGGTAATGATAATGATATCCGTATAAGTAGAAACACGATATCAATTGATTAAATCTCGGTATCCTCATCAGGTAGAATGATAATTACTGCCCACGCGGGCGCCATTAAAGCTAGCATCAGTCGTTTGGAAAAACTCGTGTTTTTTGTGCTCAGTGACTTGGAATTTCCGTCTAATTGAACGACGAGGATAATGTAACGACACTGGATTAATGGCTGCTCTTCTTTTTTTCCTCCATTAATTATTGTATTCGTACCTGGGATATCATGATGTCCATATAAATTACTCATTATAATATATAAAAATAATACCAGCCCTTTTTAATGTCCCACTGCTGGGCACGGGCAGCTCCTCAATTCGAGGGCGATTAGGCCATAATCCACCACGCTGGCTTAGTGCGGGTTGGCGGACTTCACACATCGTTCGAGGGGTTCTCACAGACGTGCAAGTTTCCTCACGATGTTTTCCTTCACCGTTTAACAAGTGATAATGGTGGTTGGAAATGAGATTCGCACATGAAATCCAGAAATCCCAGAGGCGCGAGCCGGGGTTTAAACCTGCGATCCTCGTTACCGAGGCAAGCGTTCTACCAACCTGGCTATCACGGCAGTGAAGTGTCATTGAGTGTCAGCAAATTAACATGGCTAACTAAAGCGGGGTTTTGATCCCTTCCATAGCCTTTTAATTAGTCCTTATTTACGATTATATCTTCTTCACATACATCTTTCCCTATGCCATTTCCATTCCCATTTCTCTAGTCTGATCATTTGAGCTCGAAGGTTTTAAAACTCCATCTGTCTCCGTCTCACCTACTTCGCTGACCGTTATCTGTCTCTGTTGAACAGGATCTGTCGTACAAGGACAAGCACTGGCACGAGGCCTGCTTCCTCTGCGCCAAGTGTCGCGTGTCGCTGGTCGACAAGCAGTTCGGCTCCAAGCTCGACAAGATCTACTGCGGCAACTGCTACGACGCGCAGTTCGCGAGCCGCTGCGATGGCTGCGGCGAGGTGTTCCGCGCTGGTGAGTTTATACCTTTATTTGATAAGTCTATTATAGCCGCTCTGACCGCAGAACAGATATCGACCGTCCCTACGTACATAAAGACATGTCAAAACCTAAAATATTAATAATGTTAAAAAAAAACGTATATAGGTATGTGTATATGGAAAATCAATAGAAATAGAATAGAGATAGAATAGAAAAACAAAAAAATATATATATAAATTTTTGACTTGTCTTTATGTGCGTAGGGACCGTCGATATGCCATATAGGATTTTCTAAGTGCAGACTTAAATGGTTAATTCTCACCTACTTAGTTTGAGTTTTTTTGTAGGGTATTGTGGTCTACATTTGTTACTGGTTACGGTTTGTTATGCTTGGACGTGCGTAAAGTTATCCATAGTATAATTAAATGGAACCGATTAGAATATGCGAGGCGGGATTGTGTCGGACGGTTTATCAGAATTTTCTATTTTGACTTCACATGTTTACTACGTTTAAATAACAAAAAATGAGCTTTTACCGAAAACAAAAATATATGAAATATTCTAAAAGTCCGCCGCACTTTTTATGAATTATAGTTGATAAATATAATACTAATTATAGAATAAAATCATAAACAAATAACAATGTCACGTCCGGGAAATTATCACTTTGAGAATACGCTTATAAATAATGTGTGACGATTTATGAGCCATGATGTCACAGTCATTTCTTATTATGTCGCTCGTTATTATCGTAATGTTGGCAAAACAAACCAAAAGATCTATAATTAAGTTGCGCAATAATGGTTTGTCTTTATTATTCCACCACATAATAAAAACTAATAACAAAATCAAAGACAATATTATTAATTTTAATAGTAACTACGTATCAATCAAAACTGAAGAACAAAAAAAACAGCCGAATTCGAATTTTAAATTTTTTGATGCGATTTATTTTTAACGCGTTCCACTTTTAATATTGTCGATGTCAAACAAATCGATGTTTGATCTCTTTTATACTAAACTTGATAATAAAATGATCGATACCGATTCTCGTCATCCTACTTGGCATTGCCATACAAGGCACGTCATTGCCCTCACCCTATATAGAGCTATAAGGTGAATTGCTTGAATAAAAGCCGGCCACTGTCATTGCCGTGGCCTCGGAACCTCACTTCCATGTACAAAAGTGGTGATGAAATTTTGCAATTTACCCACACGGTGTCATCGTTCACCTTCGTGCTGAATTTCAGTAACACCTGTTGCTATCGTGTGAGCATGTTTTATGAGTCATGCCATGTGCCAAATCGTAATTTAAAACAAAATGTTTCTTCATACCAACTTTGACCCCGAAGGTCGAATTTCCTGCACCTCTAGGGTACTCAAGGAATATATCCTCCATACGTCAGAGCTCTAGCTGCACTGGTTTTGGCTGTGCGTTGTCTGTCAGTTATTGCTAAGAAATACTTATTTATACCTATATCTTGTTAATCTTAAAAACGTGAAGAATTTTGACCCAGCTCTAGTAGGTAAGCTTTGTGCAGGCTGGCTCTTAAGAATTCTTGTTTTTAGTTACTTAATTCTAAATTTACATACATCGTAATCATCATCAAAATCGTCTATTATTAAGCCATATATAACTAGTGATGTACTCGTAAATTGAACGCGAATGACTTACAAGTTGTAAGGATACATTCGTAGGTATATGATACCATACGATCGCGTTTGTATGGATTCTAATGGAATTGATTTCTTAATTAAACTAGGGTGCCAATGAGTGGTCGTAGTGTATTTTATAAGTCGTATACCAATGAGGGGTCGTATAGTGTATATTATAAAAGTCACGACGCCCTATGATCAATCTGAGAAAATTCTACAAATTAGTACGTACACTGCTGGTCATATGCCTTCAAGACTTCCACACATAGCGGTCCTCAACCGCTCGCTTCCACCGGCTTCCTGCGACCCATCTAATATCATAATTCACAAATATATCGGTATTTTATTTTATGCGCAGCGAAAGATCTATTCACAGATTCTGCACAGAAAAAAACGCTTTTACCAAAATCAACAATAATATATCGCCAGACGAACACAACTATACGGTCCCACACTAAGCAACGCTTGTATTATGGGTACCGTACAATGGACTGTGGGCGACTCAGTATATAGATAGATAGATAACTCTTTATTGCACACCGATTTCATAACTTAAAGTATTTTTATATAGATATTAAACATTCGTGATCGTCACACAAAGCTTTAGCCCTACCAGGATTCGGACCCAGGACCCTCGGCGCAGAAAGGTCACTATAAGTTAAAACAAGAACATTAAACATTTCAACCCAAACAAACGCGTACAAAAATTTCAACCTATAATAGAAAAAGTAACCGTTAGCGGTCGGATCATTAATATAAGATTGACTTTAAAACTGATAATTTCCTTTATACAGCTAACGGGATCTGTTAATAATGTTCCGTGGCGGTTTCGCCTCAAATCTGATGATGAATAGCGCCCACTCAGCCGAATATACCGATGACATACGCGAATGACTCGGTACGCTATTGAATCGCACTGAATCCTGGTTATTGGTTATACCCTGATCAGCTACTGCGTTTTGCGGCCTACTTCAGTGTGGCACGGTTACGTCATATAGCTCTGAATTTAGCGACAAAAGCCTGGTCCCCAAGTCTGCTAACACAATCGTTTCATAATCGAACAGCAACCGCATAGTAACTGTCACTTTTGACAGATAATGTATGGGATATCTGTCAAAAGTGACAGTGACTATGCGATTGATGTTCGATTATGAATCGATTGTGTTAGCAGACTTGGGGTTCTGCCCAGTAATAGCTTGGTTTGAGAACGCCATTTTCATATGACGCGCAGTGTCAAGTGATGTCACCGCCATCGGTGAACACAGGTGCGACAGAGAAAGAGCACAGCCAGACTTTTCCCACTGCTCGCATTTACCAAAC
The DNA here is from genome assembly GCA_905333125.1 of Pheosia tremula. Taxonomy (NCBI): domain Eukaryota; kingdom Metazoa; phylum Arthropoda; class Insecta; order Lepidoptera; family Notodontidae; genus Pheosia; species Pheosia tremula. The sequence continues at coordinate 9,991,211 of HG995402.1, read as the reverse complement.
TATAAAAGCAAATATGATTGAAATTATTGAAATAAAAACTGTCTCGGTATGTAATAGAAGACTTATTGATTTGTTTTCTGAGTACCTCAGGCAGGACATACCACTTTATTATAAAATTACAACGCAATTATCTTATGATTCCCGTTACAATTGTATTTGGAATCAGGTACTGTGTTGAGGCACATTGTAAAATGATTTCATTATAGGCCACTCGATGATGTCATCTCATTAAATAAACGGATATTCAATATTAAGGTAAATTCGTTTTAGGACGTTATCAAGGTGATATATGTCTTCTTCTTCTTTATTAGTGGCGTTTGCAGCTATTTGCCACAATTCTGCCAGAGTCCGTGAAGCTAGTGTCATAAACTTCGATGTAGATGACGGTCAGGAAGAAATATGGCCGGTGGCCGGTGGAGTGAAAGAAAATCCTTTGCCCTCATTGGCCGATATGATCTATGTCCGTGTTTTCATATCTCATCTGTCATATTACTCTCGGGAAGTTGTAGTGACTAATTTGTCTGATACTTGGAAAGACACTGAGGAATATTCTTTTTTATGTGGTTTTTGCATTAGCAGCAAATTGATTGATTTGAATAGTTTAATAAAGATAAAAATCTATATTATTTAAGTATTCCTAAAGAAATGTCCTAAGTCGCTAGAGGCTGACAGGTAAATGATCGTTTAAATAATTTCCCGTTTTTAAAGAACCAATTTTTATAAACTTAGATAAACAAAATACCGTTAGAACACCTACACCCATTTCTCATGTGCACTTGAAATATATCTTGTTGAATCTCTCGGCTCAGATATGATCATCTAAGCACACGGTAGTGCACCGAGCCAAGTTGGGGGGAAAAATATGAAAATTACCAAATCTTTTTTTATTAAAAATTGTATTGATGTTACTCGCAATTTACTGTAATTATCCAGTACATAGATTGGATGCTCTGTGGTTACAGCCGAATAAAGGCGCTTCACAAAATGGCGTCGTTCGACATATAAGCACCTATTTTGAGTTTATATGTTATCGCTGTCCCGGCTAACTTAGTACCGCCTCAAAATCAAATGTATGCTAGCAATAACATACTTTAATAGTTATTATGCTATTAGGGACGGAGATTAATCCAAAAATCAAAGATCATAAAAATCGGCCCACTCGTTCTTGAGTATATATAATAAAAGGTGTTACTAACACGACTTTGTTTTATATATATAGATTTATATTTACATAGCAAAAGAAAACGTAGTAAATACGTATATTTATTTAATAATTTAACGACTAACATCCGTTCTGTGATGTAAAGAGGACTTGGTATTTTTTTTCATTATATAATTTTTCATTGGGGTCTATATATTGCGGTGACACTATCGAGTTTGAGTCACGCCGTGGGCGGTGAACTACACGTTATTTGTTTAAAATTTTAATGGCATTGCCATCAATAATCCGGACATTATTATTATGTATTTTACTACAGCACTAAATGACCTTGCTTCGTTTGCGTGCCCTTATACGGTACATTACAGGATCTTGCGTTACCGTGAATCATATCAGGGTTTTAGTGAAAATATCTCATTTGATTGTAAAAATAAAAAAAAACACACATTCACCTGCCACCAGCCTTGCTCATCATACATTTCAATCGTTCTCAATTGGTTAATATTATTCAAAATAAATTCTCCTCCACAGATTACACAAGCCCATTCCAATGATATATGGCGCCAAATAAATATGAATCGAGTTGATTCGATTATTTTTACGATGCCTTTGAACGTAACGAGGTTAAGACGTTCAATGCGAGTATTTCCTAATTGAATTTGATTAATGTAACGTAATCCCATATTGACCAATTAATAAAAAATGGATTTAGTATAAAACTGCGCTATTATTTGAGGTGAATGAACTTCTTTCATCAATGTATTTATTCCTTAAAATCGGTATAGGTATGTTGTTTTTTTGTGAATATAAATTTATTTTAATCCTATTCCTATATTAATTTTATATCATCTGATAGGCAGGTTATATAATTTGCAAGTATGCCGTTCACGTAACAAGAACTTATGGTTAGGAATTCGTTCGTAGGCAGCAATGCCAAGTTCCTCAGTCTCACAAACAATAAAATAATTAGTCCTTACTCGTTTGCTAGATCTCAAGAACATCGTAGCCATTAATTTAACATTGTTTATGTTGTTAACATTAGTAATGGAATTACGAAACATATGGATGTGTCAAAATTCAAATTTAGAATGAAGATCTTTTTGTTGACGTTGACATTTTCGTTTTTCGAAACATGAGTGAGTACGTATAGAGGCGCGAGCTTTATTAGCGACCCACGCCAATAGCGTCAGTTAATCTTCTTTTTTTTAGTTTGGCAATCGGCTACAAAATAAAGCCAGTTTTGACAGTGTCGAGAATTTATTGATAAACAATTGTTTCAAAATTATAAGTAACCCTGATGATAACTATGGTGACGATGATGATGATGATGATGAAATAAATACCCTACCCCTCTCAGTAAAGATGTGGAAACCTTCCTGAAAATTTACCGAACAGCCTAGATGAACTTGAAAAGTCAAGTTTCAATTTCCCTCACTTGTGCTCATTTATGGACACAATAGTTAATGTCCCACTAATATTACACATGATTTATCAACAAAACACACTTGGAAAATAAAATAATATTGACAACTTCACTCTTCAGCTTCCCGCCAAAAAGTCCATATCAGTTAATCGTTTCCGAAATTTGCCCGGATTATATAGACTGCTTCGGTATATTAAAAAAGGTATATGCACATGTTCCTTTAAAAAACAATTCATCGTAAAACGTTACACGTGCATTTTTATCAGTTAATTACACACACATCAGTCATAGCTCTTTGTTTCTGAATTAAACACATTAGGTATGCAAAACATTGACAGAGGAGATGTAAAAAAATAATATCCAAAATTTATACTTCTACTTAAATTACAGAATAAACAAAGCTTGCATTAAATGTGGATATTTACCGGCAAATTGGTTATAAAATAATACAAAAAAAAAACAAAACAAGAATAATGTATACGCGAACGAATAACTTTAGCATAAATATCTCATCTAAAACAATCCGAGAAATTACCATCACACAACCTAAAAAGAAAACAAAACTTATCTTAACAACACAAGCCCACTCCGACATTAACACACATTTTCATCGTCGAGTTATCTCCATACGAGAATTCGAAACATTTCTTATCGTGTAATAACAATTAAGTCAATCGGCAGCCTACATCATACTGCCTGCCTACACGGTCCCAAAGAGGCTCAGCGTCCGTCACCACTCAGTACCGCACCGCGAGCCGCGAAGCCTGCACACTTCGCGCCATCCGAAACGTCAAACTTGCCGCGCTATTTAACTTTTTTCTTAAACAGACAAAAGAAAAAAAAATACAAATCAACTTTTTATTTTTTTTGCATTCAGCCAACTATAATAAATTGTATAAATCCTAAAATGTCAGCGGACGTGTTGAGTGATGATTTCAAATCTCGTTTACATTTAACTACAAAAACAGTTGGACAAGACAGGATAAGACGGGCGCGGGAGAATAATGAAGATGTGGCTATACTGTCCATGTTTTTACCGAACGCAACAGCCGAAAGGGAAAATAAGAAGTTTTGTTGTGCCCTCAGGGATCAGTGTCTTCTTGGTGACCCGGGGAAAACATCTGCAGGTGTTTATTTTATTATCTATTTATAGACCTTTTAATAATAATCATATCATTATAAACTTTTAAACATTTGATTTTTAAGATGTCGTAAAATTTATTTAAAAATTGTATCTAAGTGAGGATTATTTATGTTTGTATGTCGTGCATATGATTTATGTTAGATCTCCATTATGTTGTGGTAATTTCTAAAAGCTAATCTCCGAGACATTTTTATGGAATCAATTTCAATAAATTTATAATAAATCAATGTATTTATCATTCGATAAATACTTAATTGTTTCGACCTCTCGTTCAAATTTTAATACCATAAACATTATAAAAAATATGATTGTCTATAGATTTCTTGTAGTTATCATCAATACAGTGAAAGATTAATTTGAATGGCACGCTTTCTAACTGGTTTCGTTAATTAAGTCTCGAGTTCAATGCATCTGCGTAGGCTAGATCACTTCTTTTAAAGCCTAAACAAAGCTTAAAAAAAGTAAGTTAATAAAAAAAACATGTTATTTACAACTATTTAATTTGGTCTGAAACACGTTTACGTATGTTATTTAAAAAAAGTAGGTATCATAAATTATAACGACAGTTAAATTCGTGACTCAAAAAGTAAAATAATCAAGAAGATTTTTATCAGAGACTACACACGGAGTTTTTAAAAAGATGTTTGACGACATGTTTATGCATTATATATAATAGCATGATGTCTGCTGTCTCGTGTTGAAGCAATTTCAGATACAAATTGACTTGCTATTGGGGTCTGCTCAATCTAGCAAAGTTATTTCAACTAAATTAAGCTTTGTGGAGACGTCTAAATGTGGTCTAGAAATTGTAGAAGGTTACGAAACACGGAACATTACGAACCATTGTAAGTCGTTGTAAAATGCTCCATGTACAAGTAAATTTATAAATCAATAGATACTTTTTTGTACTCCCACATACTTACATATTTTAACAATACATATTTCTTTTTCTATTTCAGGATTATGTTTAGCTATTTTGTCGATGGGTACCTTGATCATGTTTCTTATAACTAAGTACTAAGAGCTTACATCGATAGAAGGAAAAAAATATTCAGAAGTTAAAAAGGCGATACTGAATATTCATTCCGACAAAAGCCCTTTTTTAAACAAAACCAATTTCCTCTGAATAAAAAGGATTCATTTAAATACAATTCATAGTCCTTCCGTGTCGCAGCATATTCATTAGTTCATTCATTAATTATATTTAATGAATGAATGATTCGTTATCATTTCATTCGATTAATTTTGTCGTACAGCGAAGGTCGGGCTTAATTCGAACATTAAGTGGGCATACGGCATATGTTTGATGTGTAAATGGTTAAACACATGCTTGTTCGTGTGTTTAACGTGTAATATATGACACGTTTTTTGTATTAATATAATACATGATTATAAGAACACCATAAGATACTAATTTAGATATTTTTTAAACAATTTCGGTCTACCATTTGACGTAGTGAGATCGCATTGGATAGATGAATTAGAATCGGATCGGAAAGTGTACAAGCGAGTGTTTAAAAAAAATCCTTCATAAACTGGCTCTATATAATTTTTACGGCTTAAAATAATGTCATAAGAAAAGTAAATCAGACAATTCTATATTTAAACGTGTTAAACTACATATTGACATTCGGCAATGCTTAAGTTTTTCAGTTTATTATTTAACAAGCGTTAATTTTCGACATGGCAACCTTCATTCGAATTCGTGAATTCTTCTATAGGATATGGTAAATAAACTTAAGTGTTTAATATTTAACATAGGTACTTATAACTTAATTTTTCTTATATGTACATAATTCCTGGAACATTCCCGTGCCAAAATAGTAACTATAATAAAAACTATACTCCACTACTTATCTCTACACTATCTCCAATTATCAAAAATCATTTGCTATTTTCAATAGCCCTTAAATTGGCACAGGTATTCAAAGCCTATACCACCCTTTAATAAAAAAGAAAACGTAACTTTGAATATCGAACCGAACATAAAAGTGGATGGTGCAGACCCCTCGACTAGTCGTCGAGTTAAACGAGTCGGAAACGTTAGCATTTCCCGAATAATTCCTGATATCCGTTTGCGAAAATGTGTTTTTCCACGAAGCTTGCGCTTATTGCCAGTACATTGCCTTCGACACAACAAATATTATTCACTGTGTCATTAAAACATCCTAATTTGATATTTTCCTTTCTTGTTGATACATTTATTTGGTGAATGTGTTAAATCAGACAGGCAAAACACAAATATAACGTGTTGGAAAATGTGTAATTTTTATTAAGTATAATTAATAAAGGTTAATAAAATGTTTTGTAAGTGTATATAACATGTCCTGCTAACTGAATACACTATAATTTATAAAGGTAGGCTGACGTCAATTGACAATTAATGGTATATAAACCTGCTCACTTGTGTAATTAAATAAGTATAAGTTTGTTTTATTAATAAATTTAATATATATAAGTATATTATATATTTCATACTAATTAAATACATAACAGTATAGGTATTAGGATTCAACTTAACAATATCAAGGTAGTCAGAGACAATAATAAATCCTATATTTTATTGACGGTTATGACTCGTAGGCGTTACTTGACATGTCAAGTTTAAATTTAAAAATGGAACGTTATGTTATTGTAACATTATTTTATTATGTTTCAAATCGTACATCATGAATTGCACAAAACACTAAACTTAAAAATAAACCAATTGAATTTAACGAAATTACGTACGCAAAATTATGGATATATTAAAAATACATATAAGTGCTTAACTATAAACATTTGCAGTAAAACATTATTTAGCCGGTTTTCTCCACGATAAAATGCAAATGTATCGTTCTGTTAATAATCATTATGCCGCTATATCGGCAATAACAATATCTGACCTACATGTTTATTGTCGTAATAATTTGTCCGAATGTGGATAATTACGCATAAATTTCAATAAAAAAATATTATGTCAAGGGTTCCATGTTTAAATTTATGACCACAGAGAATGACGCGAGGTATGAATAAGCCAAGTGAATATTTTGGCGGGAAGTTTAACCGTGAAGTTGACAATTTTATTTTATTTTTCCAAAAATGTGTTTCTTTGATATATTAGTGCACCCATTGTGTCCATAAACGTGTGGGAATGAAATAAATTAAATTAATTAGTTTAAATTAATTGATTTTTCAAGTTTTCTCTCTCGCTCTCGTCTCTTATAATTTTCCATTTTCTATTTTTCAATCTTATGTCAATAGTTTTTCTTGAATGACATAAAGTAAAACATTGTTCATTTGTTTTCAATCATGGTTCGATACGCATACAGTTTTCAGTAAGCCAAAACAATTCAAATGTTATCAGGCATGATACAAAGACCTACGTATAATATTCCAATAACCATAGATAATATAGACTTGCAACCACTCCCGTCAAGTGTGAAGTTAAAATTCGTAGGTTAATCTTCCGCCGGCGCCATAAACCTATGGAATTAACATGGCTCCATGTTCCATGGGGCTATTAGCACAACATTACGCTAACAGCATTTTGCAAATGAAACTTTAACGACTTTGCCAAATTAATTTTGTTTGTAGTTTTGCCGTGCTATATGTATTCCGTATCAATTTTAAAATTTGAACTCTTGGTTTATAAGATTGTTGTGAAATGAAACGCCCAGTATGTGCAATATAAATAATTATAAAATAATTATTAACTATTATATTATATTATATTATATTAATTAAATATATATTATATTATATTATATATTATATTATATTATATTATATTATACTAATTAACTATTATTTGAAATCCTATACATAGTAGGTTATGTAGAAAGTTGTTGTATTGACCAGATTCCACTGGTTTTAAACGAAAACATCGTTATGGTTCTGTTCTTATTTTTTAAACGTGTAGATTTTTACTGTTATACAGTTGAAATAAGAACACCATGGTGTGGCAGATTGTCGAAAAAAATTAATTTAGACTCGTAATAAACAACAAAGCAATTATTAACACATAATGTAATTATTTTTATGATCAACATCCGGACAAATTTAAAGACTGGCCTCAATATAAATATATGGAAATGAACAAAAAAAACCACTTATATATAGAAAGTAGGCTGGTAAGTAACTGTCAAAAACACTCGCCGATTCCTTCATCTGGATTCTCGACCCACATTCGTCCAGCCTCATTCGGGGTCACAGTTCAAGGTCCACCTCATTTCTCACTATCAATTAAATCAAAATTACTATGACGTCATGCACCCTCACACATCAAAAACAACTTTATCGCATAAACATAAGGTTAAAATGCACTTGGCAGTGATGTGATGTGCTTTGTAAGGCGGTGGGCACAGATGGTGGATCGCCATGACCTTCGGGAGCCTTATCTCGTTGCTTTTTAACCTCACAAGTCATGTGTAATAGACAGGCTCTTATTTATAAGTGGTTGCGTGATGAGTTATGTCCAGTCTGTAATGTGTTACATTCTGTGGACATACTTTTTTTTTACGAAATAAGTAAAAAAGTTATGATTACTATGTTTTATGTATCTGTTGCATGGTTTCCTTCTGATAGGTGTATTATTTCATTAGGCTTTCACAGATGGTGTATTACTTAAGTCAGAGCTTAATGTAATAACAGATTAATAAACATTTCTATGTAATAAACAAGTAATCATGCATGAGTTTTGACACATTATGTTCAGCAATTACTTCTGATGTCGACTTGACTCTTTTACTGACATAGACACAACGAAGTAGTATATTTATTCGTAGCATAGATAGCTATAAATATTACGGTGTTTTTTTTAAACTGCTGCCAATGTCGAACGAATAATTCACCTCACCGGATAGTTATAGAAAATGTTCCGTCGTTGATTGGAAACAATATTTGAGTGTAACGATTTCCAAACACGGAAATGAAGAAAGCGTGTGTGTCAAACACGGAACTCATTTTATAGTGCCAGGTAGGGCAAATTGGGTCGCGCTATGTTGACAGCTCACCTGCTCGGTCGGTTTACGACGACGCAAGGTCAAGGGCGGCGAGAGCGAGGCTTGTGGTGATTTATTGAAAAAATATCAAGATTGAAGGATTTACTTTATTTTTGTTGACAAGGGAAATATTTGAAATATCAGAGTACCCGAGAACACTAGTAGTTGTTCATAGACTATACCATTATTTTAGACTTAACATCTCCATGTCTTATTAGGTCTGGACAGAAAAGAATTATACAGAACATTAGTGCTTTTTAAATTAATTTCTCATATAGCTCTAACAGTAGATTAGTCAAATCAAACCCTGTGTTACGTAAGTACCTTACATATCCAGCCATCTAGAAAACTGTCCGTTCCGATGTAAAATGTGTTAAACATATAACTCTCGTTTGCGTTGCGTCAGTGGTTAAAAATTACCACATTTAAAATCACCAGTTTAAAAATTTACTCATTTTCAAATCACAATAGCCGGGTGATTGCATAAATCCTTTTATCAAATCCAAGCGCGTGCAACAACACATGCACTCACACGTGACCGATAACTGTTCACCGCCAAATACTGTAAAGAAAGTAAAATGGCCGCCAGCTAAAACGTAAACGTACTTAAAAAACGTATAATAAACGCGATAAAATCCGTAAGATTAGTTTTATTTCTATCGAATAATTTGTTTAAAACGCACGTCGGCCCCTGACATTCCTCATTAACCTCACCTCAATCAACATGACAAACACACAAACGTGTTTGAGTGACTATTAGTCACGCCGACGAGCACGTCGTCATGCTCGCAAAACAAATCAGTCGTTCGGTCTCACACAAATCGATTTTGCGGAGTCCTATAACACTTAACACAAGCACATAGAGACTGGAATTGCGTGCCATAGAAATAGTTTTAGATCTTTCATGTTGCGTCATTACTACATTTGTATTGAAATAGCGGTGTGGTTATGAAAATAATAAGAAATAAGTATTGTAAAAAATAGGTAGCTAATTATTTATTGTACAGGGCCTTCCTTAGGACTAACTATTAAGTTCAATATACCCTAGTACATGTCTTTCCAAACTAGAATGATATAGGTACCTCTCGCATTCCAATAAGTTCGCGATCACAATTTTTTAATCAAGACATAATATCTATACTACATAATATATATAGATCGTAATTAATAAACTTATAAAGATTAGAATAATATTTAATTGAGGTACTGACATTACAATAAGTTTAGTAATGTGTGTACCTCATTTATAGGAGGAACAAATCGCTAATAGTTATTCTATATGTGATTTGACAAATACTTAAGTATATACAAATATCGCTCTAATATCTCCAAATGTATGATGTATAGTAACAACTCAGACCATTGTATAGCAGCAAATTGTTAAAACTAACAGACCTCGAACTAAACAAAACAATAAAAATCCTCATTTCTGCTTGTTGGTTTTCGAGCAATAAATGGTGGGAATTTTAAGAGCCAAACGTGATTATGGTAAGGCGGTTTATACACACTTTGAATTAGGAGAAACATTTATTGATACTGTTATAGAAAAAAAAGATATCTATGGTAGACCAGAAGCCCACTTCAATCTGGTAAATAGAGAAAAATAAAAACTTTAAAAACTTTTTTAATATGTTCTTCCTTTTTTAAATATCATAATTCTTAAATACAGAGCTTTATATATCTTCATACTATTTGGAATACTTATTGTAGGTACACTACTAGGTGTACCTACTCCTACAGCCTGCCAGTGTTTGTACTAGCTGCCCACACTTGACCGTCTGACATCACCAGCGACCTTCGTCTGTTAATCTTAACTAAACGCTAATAATACCAGTATACATCGATGCATGCCAGTAATACGGTGCAGCTAAATATTTTTCAAGCATTCTAGACTTTAATGCATATGTTGATAAAGCTTTTAATAGCGTGCGAGAGATTTGTAGCCTGTTAGAGTTCTGTTCTCGGGTGTATTACGAAAGTTTCTAATGTGTGTAATTAAAGTTCTACCTGTATCTTATCCTGTATCTTACTCTAATCAAACCCAAATATAGAGCGTATATTAACATACCATTTTGGATGTATTTTACGTACCATCTAAACCAGAGACAACAAAGGCTACTAAAATCCGACGTATTTTTTTTTATTCCCACGTATCTGGAACACCAACTATGAAAGCTTAGCCCATGACGTCATCTTACAATTAAAGCTCAAATAGAAATGTCAGTTGTTGACTCCGTATGACCCACACATGTGATCAAATTCTGCATACGAATATGTCCGTATTTAAATGAATTATTCTGGTTAGAAATAGCAAATTTCCTCTGCCTACACGTCCAGATTGGAACTACTTTCTCGGCGATACTAGTCCACTTAGAAAGGTGTTGAAATTAATGGCAGATGCACCGTCACTTCTCTCACGGGATGCGTAGACGCAGCTAACAAGCGATAAATAAATCTGAAAGTGATAACATTATAATCTAGATGTTACTAATTAGTGTTTTAACTAAAGGTCTTACAACCACTCCGGTATAATTTCTTGAAATATAGGCCGCAAAAAAATACACATTCGACGTTGGTTTGAGTATTTTTTTAATAGAGCTAGTTATTATTATTTGACTCTTTAGTGAGACCATTTATATTCATAGTATGTAGTGTAGTTGTATCTAGTAAACCGCTCACGTGTACACCATGCCTAACTGCACCAGTTTACAAATGAAATAGCCCACTTATAGCGGAGTCCGATGGCGGTGGGCGTCAGGCCGCAGGACCCTTTCACTACGAACAATGGCGGAAAAGTAGAACAATCTGTGTTTGAATTGTATCCAGCTTTATATTGTTTGCCTGCCTAGAGAGAAAAACAATTTAAGCTCCGTACTACTAATGCTTATATCTCTTTTTGATTGATTTAATTGGATGGACACAGTTTTTTTTCTCGCAGGAAAAACCACTTGGATGTACATATTGAATTAACTATTTTTAATATCACGATGTTAGGCACAGGTTAGTCGTCTAATCGCGATATGGTTTCATAAATTCAGGCCATAGATTATATTTTTTTTAATCGTAGCGTAACTACCAACACAAGTTTTTAATCGTGGCTCCACAAATACATTTACAAGTGTATTCACGAAGGTGCATACAGTATGCGTCGCATCGCAATCCGTTTCGAAATCGAAACGAAAAGCACTATATTCTAAGTTCATAGACCTCGACGGCTCACTGCAGATGTAATTCGAGGCGAAGTCACGAAACAAAAGTTTTCGCCGCAACCACACGCGATATCGGCGAATACGATTCTATCTGGAGTATCGCAAAGTTCTCGCGTTAAAACAGTTCGGTGTAGTGATATAGATCTCTTTCCATTATCCTCCATGATAGATTAATTTGGCCGTTTTTCGATTATTTATAAATTTAAACTAAAGCAACACTGACTTTTTTATTTACTAAATTTAACTATATTTTAAGACCTGCTTTTGTTATAGTTATAACCTAGGTATTCAAACTACATAAATAACATGTTTAGCATTGACCTTAATATTGGAAAAGTAGAACCTCCTATCGCAGTACTGCCATACCCAAAAGGACTGCTCATACAATCTTGTAAACTGTGAAAGCTATATTTATTATTTTTTACTAAACTTGCAATGAGTTACCTTAGCCCGTCTAATTAACATCTGAGTGTGTTATTCTAATCCCCAATATAGGTTTTAATTCATCTCTGTTAGTACTAAAACGAATCAAAAGTCTAAAGTACTGTATTACAGATAAGATTTAGTTATGTCTAGCCAACTCTTGTACAATTAAGTATCTAAAGGCGATTATCATGTAGGATTAGGGTCCTAGGGAGACAACTCGGCTGGCAATGAAGATGCACAGGCCTTGTAATAAACACAGACGTCTTTTAAAAAAATATTACGTAGACGGGTTGAAACGAATTCCCTGTGTGTTATTTCCATGAGTCTGGGTCTAGTGGATTTATGTTTATTTTGTGTTTGTGTGTCGGGCCTAATTTTTGTTTTAAGTGGACATGTCCCGTGCGTCTCGTTAATTAGGGGCCGAAATATCAAGAAGAAGTAGGACAATGGCTTTACAATCGCTCATAGAGGAACCGAGTGGGTGTGCGTTTTTACTGGCCATTATTAGTTGCGTCCTACACGTAGTATTGTGATCGAGTTACCTTACACATAATGGTAAAAAAATACTTACTCAAAACATATAAACTTATAAGTGTGTACCTACCTTTTTTGTGCGATTTGTTCAAACGCGTTGCGTTATACTGAATGTAATCTCATCTTTAAAAAAAAACATAGTGAGGTAAACTTAGTATATATTCTGTGGCATCTATACGCGCAATTAGTGTATGTATAGGTACCTACGACACATATCGGCAGGCATTGGAATTTTAAGTTTCAAAATTTTGCTAGCGAAATTCTGACTATTAATTTTTCATAATCTGTGAAGGTAACTGTCACTGACAGACATGTTTCTTTTTTTAAATTTCTTTTTAAGCTGGCAGTATCACTGTGAGTCTGACTTAATTTAAAAGGCCATTAGGCTTAAAAAAACACTGACTGGCTAACATTCGTATATTTATTTCATAAAGCGTTACTATGTTATTTACGAGGTCGCAAAGTCGTAAACTGCATCGGTATCGTGTCTTCGCTACTTAACGTATTCGCAACCTTGGTTCGGTTTGCATGTTGTGACATTGAGGCATCGGATATTTGACTGATGCACGCAACAGATGCATCGAACAAATAAGATTACAATAGGTCCACATCGTGTTATATAACGTAGGTACTGTTAAATATAATAATAAATACGGAAATACTTGATAATCATTTTAGTCAACGCGGTAAAAACTTTGTATAATTTTGGCGGCCCACGAACTGTCAAACGACTCTCCCGTGATCCTAGAGTTGCGCCGCTAGTGATGTCCCTCAGCACAGCGAGTGAACGATCACCGGTAACAGTCCGGACATTATTATCATTCAACAAGAAATTCTGATAATTACTGTAATAATGCAAAGGTCTTAGTAGTTCGAAACATATCTTAGATTTCGACTCTCGAAGTCGTTAAAGTGTAGAAAGACGATAGTTGTCATCGCCATTCACCTTTATATGAGCAAGAAACTGTACTGTTCTTATTTGCCTAGACTTTACTTAGGGCTGGTAGTATATTAATGGCCGATAATACAAATTGGCATGTCGAGAGGCAAGTTGACTAGTCATTTACGTGCCAGTTGGTGGGGATTCAACAGCCCTACAGATTGGGTCGCACGTTGGGCGGTTCATTTAAGCCTTTATGTTAACTGGTTATCAAAGACTAAGCCCGACAATTTCATCTCGCAGGCACCAAGAAGATGGAGTACAAGACGAGGCAATGGCACGAGAAGTGCTTCTGCTGCGTGGTGTGCAAGAACGCCATCGGCACTCGCAGCTTCATCCCGCGCGAGCAGGAGATCTACTGCGCCGGCTGCTACGAGGACAAGTTCGCTACGCGCTGCGTCAAGTGCAACAAGGTGAGATATATATAGACCTTTTCTTCTTTCGCTACTAGATTCTAGAATGACGACTACGAAGTGGAAGGCGTACGTAGTCCGTAGCCCCGAGACCGGGACCGATGGGGGATGCCGTTGTCCAACATTGAACGTCTTTCAGCTGATGAAGGTCTACCTACCCATCAAGTTTATCAGGAAGTTATCGATTTACCTAGATGTATGTTCCAAAAATGTGTAGTATAATATCGTTGGGATATTATCCATTGTGTGTTTGTTTATAAACGTGCACTAGTGAAGGTAATTAAAATAAAATGATGGGTATAACTTTGCCCTCCGAGGTCTACCAAAATGTGCGGTGAATAAACTTTCACTAATGTACACACAGCTTTATTGATAGCTGTAGGAGAAACATTTAATCCTTGTTATCATCAGGATTACTACGCCTGAAACAACGATTAAGAAAATTAAATCGACACAGGCAAAATCGGTTCTATTTTTTAGCCAGCGAAAAAGAAAGAAATAAATCACGATATTTAAAGATATTTGTCGACCTGATTAGCTCAGTGGGTAGTGACCCTGCTTTCAGTGCTGCGGGTCCCGGGTTCGAATCCTAGTTGGAATAAACGTTGCTTACTGTGGCACCGTATACCTGACGATATTTATATATTATTTATTAATTAATGATATCAATAACCGTTCCCCAGATCATAACGCAAGGCGGCGTGACGTACAAGAACGAGCCGTGGCACCGCGAGTGCTTCACGTGCAGCAACTGCGACACGTCGCTGGCGGGGCAGCGGTTCACGTCGCGCGACGAGAAGCCCTACTGCGCCGACTGCTTCGGCGAGCTCTTCGCCAAGCGGTGCACGGCCTGCGTCAAGCCCATCACTGGTGAGCGCCACTTACAATGATAAACTATTGCAGAGTGGATTAAAATTATTATCACATTATGAATTAATTTACAGTTATGAAATTACACATTATATAATTATAAAAAAATACCTAATCCGATGCAATACCATAAGGTTTGTAAAAACCGCTACTTTTACTAACTTTATGGTGTTGTATCGCTTTAGGTATTTTTTTAAGCAAACTTCGACACATCCAATGCAGAATGTTAATATTGCAAAACACTAAATTACATCGTAAAGATGTCCAAATTTTTTAAAAATGAAACCATTGACATTTTGAATTTTGCGCCCTGACCCTGAGCTTCCACCTTAATAACGACTCGTAACGTGTATGTGAAATCTTACACCGAAAGAACAGTTTACTTACGTTTACGTACCTACGTTACGTTTAGTTTAGATAAGTTGTTTAGTAACAACTTAATCGTTAACTTGTGACTCCAACAACATGTCGCCAACTAATTGAAAAGTTAAATCCAATCGTTTGAACTTTTTGTCAACGGTACAGGCATCGGCGGAACCCGCTTCATCTCGTTCGAGGACCGCCACTGGCACAACGACTGCTTCATCTGCGCGCAGTGCAAGACCTCCCTCGTGGGCAAGGGCTTCATCACCGACGGACAGGACATCATCTGTCCAGAGTGCGCCAAGCAAAAACTCATGTAAATACCTACAAGCATCGCTACTAACGAACCTGTCTCGGCTAAAGAACATCAAAATATTACTCGCTTAATTTAGTCGATTTTAGTTTCGAACGAAATAACATTCGATTATATTTGTACATGTTGTGTACTGCATGGTAGGTGTACCTAATTAAGATATGTGACTAATGTATTTTTGTGTGCTCTTTGTAGCGAAAAAACCGTTCAACCGTTAATCGCTAATGCCAGAGATTGGTGCGCTATTGGAAGGGAAACGACCGGCGATGTGGCCGACCTCACTGTACCCAAGTGGCGCAAGGTCAATGTCAACCCCTAGAACGCAATGTTGACGCGTATTTTTTATATAAAAAAAACAACGAAAATCACAAAAAATGAATTGAATGCACAAATATTGTGTTACCAAGTATTTAATTTCGCTTGTTGAAAAAAAAACAACCTATTTATATATATTGACTATTTAATTCTGTCTGATCAACTTGTTCAGAATTATTGTTATATATGTATTTACGTGCTAATTGCCATATAACTCCGCTTTGGCTGTTGTATTAGTCTTTAGATTTATATTGTCAATTTACCTAGTGCGATTCACGCGATGCCTTAATAACATATCTAAGTCAATTTCGAGGTTATATATTATTTCTCGTTGTATAACCACCTTAATTATAAATTTTGTGATCACAATTCTTGCCTTTCATTGTAATTCTGCGAAGGACAAACTGTTTGTCCAAGATTTATAACTAAAGAGGTCCTACAACATGTCTGGTGTTGCCAGACTATTAATTTTTCTTATCTACTAGAGATCGTTATCGATCGTAATAAGTGCTTGTCATGTAACATAGTGAATAAGAAATCTATTGACACAGATATTACGTGTTTATATTTTAAGTATTTATTTATACGGGAGTGCGCACTTATTATGCGCAGACGCCGATGGTGTTGCCGTGTCACATAAAACGATGAGATTTTAGATGTAGTGTTGCCATATACGCCATCGGCGGGTCGCTGCCTAACACTAATAAATAAGTGACATCTAGTTTTACTAATGAAAAATAATAAAATAAAAATATTTTCTCTCTCGAATAAGAAATCGTGTTACAATAATGTAATTGAATGTTATCGATATTTTTACATGATAATAAAATATTTTGTTAGCGTTTAGAGTCGTATGTACTAAGTGAGATTAACATCTGTGTTTACATCGCTCCGGCGAGCCGACCATTCAATGATTGGGGATCACTTTATAAACGTTAATTGTTAAGAAAT
This sequence comes from Pheosia tremula, assembly GCA_905333125.1. NCBI lineage: Eukaryota > Metazoa > Arthropoda > Insecta > Lepidoptera > Notodontidae > Pheosia > Pheosia tremula. The sequence goes on along the minus strand of HG995402.1, from coordinate 9,974,169 downwards.
AAATTATTCGTATGTTGAACTTAATTTATATATTAATGTGTACACGTAAATCAAACCGCTTAGCTGTGTGATCTGATCTAATTAAAATATTTTTATCTATCCATAGATTGTAAACTACCTATGAAACTGAAAATAAACGATTTAAAAGTTATTTTATTGTGCGTTGTTTATTTGTGTTCTACCCGCTTCTTCTCAGATACACGGTAGACGTCGCTAAAATTTCCCTTTGATCACGAAACATCGTGCATGAGTTTCAGCTATTCGGCGATAGATGTCACTACATTGTACTACTACTAAGTAGCCACTCGGGGGTAACTCCTAAACTTTATAGTCGGCGGGATCGAAATTAGAATGACTACCATATTCCATATTTCCTTGCATTGTCCGTAAATGATAATACTAGTTAAAAGTAATTTAAATAAATATTTTATTTTACACATTTTTTTACAAATTAGTTGATTTAAATCGATAACTACTTATACAATCTTTTGAGGTTTATATCACAAAAGCATAAATTATTATCTATAGAACGAAATAAAGCTTTTTAGTATAGCCATTACTTATTTACCTTTAATATACAGCAACAAGTTAGTGTTTTTTTTTTTATAATGCATAAATCTATTATTTTCAAAACAGTATAGAGAAAATTGAAAGAAATAATGATGTGAGCAATCAAAAGTCTTATGGATAAGATAATTTTGTAAATTACATGAGATTTCACTCACCATAAACATATATTTATGATATTATATTAACGTAGTCGTATGTTTAAGATATAGGTAAATGCTAAATACAAGACATCATTTACGTGCAAGCCGGTCTGTCATCAAACAGACAGTTCTTTCTTTACGAAATGAGATGCGATGAAATAATATGGATATGAGTATGGCCTCACCCACAACTCAGCGGGCATTTTGCCAATGTCAAGTAATTAATAGCAATAACAGATTCAATAAATACACATTATAAATAAAATAATGGATGTGACATGATGATATGAAAATGGCGTGTCCAAACAGACGGTTGTTATCACAGCGTACATTTTCTATGTACGGTGTCAAATACGACGTGACCATATAATAGAAAAGTCAAAAATAGCGTATACATTTTTCGATGCCCAAAATAAAGTATCGTAGCCCATTTCATTTCTATATTAATAGCACTTACTGCTTCATGACATACTGTAAAATAATTTTCTAAACATGCTAGATCATGTGAACAATATACCGTTATCGTCTTAGGCAAAAGCAAGTGGTAGGAAGACAGCGGGGCAGTGTTCTTTCTCTGTCGCACCCGTACATTATTTGACACTGCAATACCTTATTTTTCTGATTGGACCTTCAGCATATAATATTCTTGTTATTTTTCAGAATTATTTGCAAGATTTTTTCACTGCATACAATCGTAGCACACAATTAAATAATTGCGCTAAAAAAACGTATTATCCTATTACTGCGAATTAAAATAAATTGGCTATAAATAAAAAAAACTCCACTAAATTAAGTACCCTAAGCCTCAAATTCTTCCTCATATCAGTCGGTTCCGAAGTACTTCTGTCCGAAGTGGTTGGGCGCCACTGGGTGCAGCTCCGAGGTGAGGATCTTCATCTTCGGCACGTAGTCCACCACGGCCTGCGCGGCCGCGGGCGTGCAGAACAGGTTGGACAGAATTATACGTTCTTCTTTCACGCCGTGCTGGGTCAATACGTTTACAGCCTGGAAGGAAACCGTTTGGAATTTGTGTATTACGGTCACATTCAATGCAACGTCACTGCTAGAAATAAGCTAAGTATGGAACGGAAAAAGAATATGGACCCACTTGCTATTAATACGTCAAACTTTGATAACGAATATCAAATATTTAAAATTCCGTTACTAATATTCTTTGATAGTATGTCGTAAACAAAATAGTATTAAAATTAAAATAATTTTGAGGATTTTATGTGTTTTACGTTCCTGAAGTTTCGCCTGCTTTACAGCGACCATGGTCACGGGAGGACTGAGGTAAATACCTCACTAGGACGTCAAATGACGTATCATAGTTTGAACTGGGGAACCCTCATATTTAGTTGTTGCTTGCGGTCAGATCTAAGCAATATAATTGATAAACGCGATAAAATATCAAATTTACTTTTATTTCAATGTATGTATTCGTGTAAATATCAGAAATTAATATCGAAATAGCACTCAAATAAAAATAAATATCAAATTGTTATATTATGAGTGTCGAAGTGTAAAGTTACATGATTTTTGACTCTTCAATATAGTGCTAAAGTAATACACATAATACAGCATATCAGGTATATTGGCCGCACCTGCTTAACAGTGTTCCCCGTGGACATGATGGGGTACATCAGCAGCACCTGGCGGCGCGCGATGTCCTCGGGGAACTTGGCGTAGACCACATGCGCCTCGTGCGTGTCCGTGTCGCTCTCCACCAGGATCTTGCCGATGCGGATCGAGCGGCAGCAGTCGCGGAGACCCTGCACCGTGTTACAAAAAGAGCATTATAAATTCAATCCATTGTACGTTACCCATAATACAAGTGTTGCTTGTTAATGACTATAGTTTACCAATATCTGAAGGGGTTACTAGCTAAAATTTGATATTTACAAGAACAATTTTTTTTTAAATTAATATGTGCTTTAACTATATTAATTTTAGTCTAATATTGACAATTATACTTGAATATTTTAGGAAAAATATTTTTAGAAATTGTTTATCTGAGTCTTGGCATGGGGAGGGTTTACACATTATCACCTGCTCCATAGCCTCTCCCGATCTAACGATGGACACACCACAGTTGCCAGCACCATACTTCAGACCCTTGTACAGTGCACCAGTGGGAGTCACCACCTCACAGTCAGTGAATGGCAGCTTGTTCAGACTCTCCTCAATTACAAGGCGGATCAAACGATCGGCATAGAACTTGAAATCACTTCTGGATGTGTTCCTGGAGACATACTTAATATAAAATATTGTTTTATTCTTATTACTTATTATCTACACACAAAAACTGACAGGACAATACTAACTATAATAACTTACAGGATGTATATCACAAAAAATCTATACTTAAAGTGTAAATATGAGTGGAATGTCTGTATGGTTTAATATACTCAAGTCTGTAACGAATCCCCGCTCAATCACATCCACTATATTCAAATAGTGATGGACTTACCATTCACAATAATATAGCTTTCCTTCTGTAAAGAGAATGCATGAGACAACAATGGCCTGTTTCCCCTTAGCTATGAACTATACTATGCATGACAAACTCCAGCAGACTTTCAAAATAACAAAATATTTAACTCCATGAGCATAATATGTAGAAGCACAGATTGCCATGCCGTCATACATACGGTAATATCAACATTTTGACCTCCTCAAACGACGTATCGGCATAAGAAGGTGAAAAAGGTTTCTCTCAATGCTCAAGCAAGTGGAGTCCTATCGCAGTTTTGATTATCCTTAAGTAAAAAATTAAATAAAAATGCTATATTACGAAGAGTATTATTAAAAGCAAAAAAACGAGGTCGTAAGCGAGTCACAAGGTGCTGTAACCTTTGCTGTGGCATAAACTTACTTGTCCCGCAGTATTGTCTGCAGTTCCATGATGTTATCGTTGAGTGGCAGAAGCGTCAGATTGTCTCCGAACTGTTCCTTGATATCCGTGGCGTCCCATTGCCTAATATCATTGTCAATTAACTCCATTTTCTGTTTATCAGAATGTATAAACAAAGCGCGTGTAGTGTGTGTGTGATTGAAAACACACAGTTGACAGTTTGTTTGACAGATTTGAAGAAAGAAATGTCAACGAACTCACGACCGTCAAATTGAAAATTAACTCGTATCGTTCAGAAACGTGTACCCAAAATTGAAATGTGGTTGCAATATAAAATATACCTACTTTTTGTAAATTGAAATGCTAGTATTTAATTAGAGATGCAGGATCTATTTTATTGCGCATGGTTTACGGCAAGTGTACCTAAATAAATAAGAGCGATTAAAGATTCTACAGAATCTATGGTTTCAAACCGCATTTTGTCAAAAAGTCTCCTTATTACGCCATGTGAGAAAAGCTCAGCCAGTAAAGAAGTGATTTATCTAGTATTTGACTGTGCCAGACCCCAGAACTGAAAAGCCTATGAATGGATTTTAACGAGATATCTGCTATCAGATTTGACTTATGATTACTCATTCACTTGGCTTACCTTTTGAAAGGGCTTTCCTGTAACACGCGGTAAGTTTATGATTCGGCTAAGTTAAACGCAAACCCCGTTCGAAAGGGTTTCCCATTTAACACACACAAGTTAATTTTCGATTCCAAACTCAGGTAACACCTAAAACACCTTCATATAGGAAAGTTTCCTTATTAGGCCAGTCGGTCGACGGATAACTAAAATTTTAGGGAATCCAGATGTGTAGGAATCCCTTTGAACGACTTGTCCGGGCACTGAAATCTACATACGCATTGTCCTCGTGTAAGCTGAGCATAAGATGGACTATAACACAGTCCGCATCAAAAAAAAATTATAATTTAGGGAAATAACCACTACCACTATTTAAGTTAAATAACAATTTTTTTGTTGATGCGGACTTTTTTATAGTCTGTCGTATGCTGTACGTACTCTAAAATTAAGTTAAATTTTAAAGGACCGTACCAAGCACCTACTTACTTGGTAAAAATCATACTAAAGTTGTTTAATTTAGGAATCCATCACACAATAGAATTGATATTTTTTTATAAGGTGTAGTTCATACAGACAAATTTCCAGCATACTGCATATCTACTTACAAAACTTATAACTTGCCTTGCAAAGGTTTAAGTCTCACCAGTTTCACCTTCACCAGTGAAACAAACATTGTGATTACGCATAACTCTTTATTTGCCCAGAAAATACAAATTATAATTATTGCAAGGATAGTTTCACTTCACGTTGTTGATAACAATACTCTGTCGGTACTATTAATGTTAAGTTCGGTCTGCTCATGTTATAATCACAAAACTTTCACAAAAATATATTTATTAAAATATTCTATTAAACATGGAACTGTGACCGCTACGTTCTACGCAGAACATTTTTACAACAACAGTAAAACCTTATTGTAATGTATGAAAAAAAAAATGCGCAGATGCCAGTAAACTTTCCATTTTCTAAAAAAACATATTCTATGAAACGTAAAACATTATAACTTGGTTGTAAATGAATGCCTACCTTAACAAAAATATAAATATACAATGATGTGGTTAAATTCGTCAAATAAGAACCCAACATTAACTTTTAAAATTTCGTGATGAATTGTACGAAATTCGAACTAAATCAACAATATACTTATGTACATGGTGCTTGCTATATCTTAACTTATTTGGTTACAAAAGTTGTCTCTATGAATGTCTTTTCAAAACTTTAGACGTCACGAAACAATAAAATCCAGACGATAGCAGTTATATATTCAAATTTTATTGATATAATTCGGCGTTTGGAGACGTAAGTAGTACATAAATAAACGATGTAATAGTTACAATACGCTTACAATAACATAATAAAGTATTTAACAAAAAAATCTTATAAAATCATCCTTTTTAGGAATTTCCATAATCGTAGAGGAACCAACATAAAAAAATGGAATAAAAAATTAATAGCAATACAAATTCCTGGCAATGTACTCGAGTAATCGGTAAACAAAAAGGTCGAATTGAACTTAAGGTAAATAGATATCGTTTAGTTTGCACTAATGAATTGTCTATACCCGAATCCTCTAACACCTAAGTCATTCCCCACCTTATGATCCGAATCATTACTAACCTACTTACAAATAACCTATAAATCACCGCAATTAATGACAAAGCAATGAACTGGAAAATAACAGCCTATTTCAAATAGCCTACATTAAACTTGTGACTTCTATTAATCGGTACAAGACAAAATTGACTTTCGCTAAAACTATGCTAATTTGCACACTGTCTCGTGAAGCCCGGCCTTAGGAGCTAAGTTGTGGAGGCTTATTAAAAACATGACTACCTATCTCTATAGAGCCTTTTTGAAGTAAAGGCTTAGGGTTCGTTCTAACCGACGAGCGATCGCAAGCTGTAATAGGCAATTTTGACGTTGCACCCAGATAACGTATTCTTTGATTTCGTGTCTTCAAAACACGCCTGGACCACCTTTTATTTTTTTTCCCAATCGATAGTCTATGAACTCTAAATATAGGGTACATACTATAATCCTACGATCATTCAGGGTCGAGATAACCGGGAAATCGATAACTGTACGAGCAGAGTCATAAGCAACAGCTAGTCGGAGCGTAAAGTGACAGCTTGCTAATGAGGTGACCGCCTCAGCGGCAGTTAAGTTACATGGCAATACTCTATACAAATATTAGTAAATATTGAAGTAACAAAACCGCTGTAAGAAGCTACACGGATTGCTCAAGAACTGTAGCTTATAGTATGTCCCGTATATTAGTATAGCTACGTCTATACGCAATGCGGGAATTAAATCTTTGAAATAAGCATTAACAAAAGCCGTCAGGGTTGACTAATTCGCGGCTTCTACCAAAGGAGAGAAGGGAGGATATGTGCGAAACAGACCAATTAAATCGTCCGCTCGTTTTATAAACTATCTGATTTGTCTATTCCGCACCTCTCGGCTTTCGTGTAAGCCGGGCTTTAGCATGCAGATATTCGCTGACAGCGGAGTAGGGATGGGCTAGTGAAAAAAATATATCGATATTTATCGAATCGATATTTTTAAACAATATCGATATATCGTCAGTTTTCGCATGATTATTCAAACTTCGTAAAAAAGAATAGACGAAATTATTTTTATTATTAATTTATTTAGTTTTTTTTGTATTTGTTGAAAAAAAAATCGGAATTGATACAAATTCGATACTCTAAAATAAATATCGAGTATGGATATATCGTGATTAAAAATATCGACGATATATATCGATAATTGTATGGAAAAAAACTATATTTTTTGCCCATGCCTACAGCGGAGACCAAGGAGTCTTCTCTGGGCGGCGTGACACTAACATTATGAACGCACATAAAAACAGCGATCGCTACGTCGATATTGAAGAGTTTAGAATGCACTGAACATTTGATAGACGCCTTATATCATAATTTGTATGCGTCTAATGTAACGGACTATAATCTAATTAAGTCTACACGTTTACAACGAGCGAGTTTACGATACGTAAACATCGTCCGTTGCCGAGGCTTGCACGAGATGTTAACGCCGACACGACGTGAGCGATACAGGGCCATTAGTATGAGTTTATAACGTATTCAAATACCGATCGAGTGATATAATGTTTCCATACCATTAAAACCGTTTGCTGTGAATCGTATGGAATGATTCGATCAGTCGAAAATTATAGGCCCTGTAATGTGTTATAAGTGAAAATATTGATTTGAAATTACTTTCGCTTACACAACCTACGGGCGTATTACTATACAGAGACTTTAATTAAGTTTGTAAAGTAGCTAATACTAACTCTCTTATAAAGCCTCTGTCTTTATAGTAGCTGATACAAATCCTCTATTAGTGTCAGTCGAGTGCATGGTAATGCGCCCGTATATAAATACCCTAATGTGAATATTCGCACATTGCCTCTGCTCTCAATTAAGCCAGCGCTACCCTCTGAGCATACTATCCATGAGTGTAGTAGGGCTCTTTAAAAAACTAGCAACGATCTACAAAGAAAATGTACCATTGGAAATCAATTTTGTTCAACACACGCGACCTATATATTAACGTGGAAGCGTTAGGTCGGGGCGCGAAATTCAATCTATAATATATGGGGTTTGTTCCAACACGAGAACGGCTGGACCGATTTTCGTGGTTTTTGATTTGTTGTATTTGTCTCCGTCCCGAATAGCAGAATAAAGATTAAAAACATTGGAAAATTGACAAAAAAAAAACAACAAATGAACACTAAAAAAGAACAATTGACAAAATATATACGAGAAAATTTAAAAAAATAATAATTACAATACATCATTAAAGAAAATAGAAATGTCAAATGAACATTTAAAAATAGACAAATAAAAAAATGACGACAAAAAAAAGGGTAGTGTCACTCAATCATTACAGATTAGTTTTTGGCGGGAAACTGAAAGTCATGGCGTCAGTTATGTATTAATTTCTAAAACCAGTGTTCCTGCTAGTTATAGTGAGTGATATAACTGGAATATTAACCATTATGGGTTCGGTAAAGTGCACGAGTGTAGGATTGAAACAGAGTGACGAAACTTAGCTTTTCAGTTTCTCACAAAAAATCTTTCAGTAAAGTATCCATCACTTTACTGATTGAGGGATGGGGGGTATTTTACTTGGGCCTGTGCATATGCTCGAAAACTGAAATAATATATTACTTGACACTGGCAAAATACCAAACAAAAAAAAAGTATCAAAAGTATAATTACAGATTATTCTGTCAATCCTGTCAGAGTCAGTTGAAAATTCTTTTGTGTGAGTATTATTATTAAGATGCCGCGACCAAGAAGATCAAATATTTCCCAACGGAACTGTAATTCAATTAGGCGACGGAACATTGCGAATCAATTAACTGATGAGGAACAACAAATTATACGAGATGAGCACCGCGAAGTGAGTTTTTAAATAAAAATTGAAATCTCTAATGAATTTCTTTGATGAACATTTTCAGCCATTTTAGCGAAGGGAGAGTTGTAATGTCGTTAGGATAGGTGATACAAAGTACACCGGGTCATCTAGACACACATACAAAACGATGTCGTGTTAGGTAAACCATTTGGGGCGGCACGAAGTTCACCGGGAAAGCTAGTTAGTAGATAAATAAATGCATTACAGTATGCCGTTGTACGTATATCCGTAGTATGTTTCAATCTCATCAAATCTCAATAAAAATGTTCGAAATTTGAATTTGAATTTTGAATTTCGCGCCCCAACCCAGCTGACGCCTTCACCAATCAATCAATAATTAAATATTCCTTATTCCTACCATTAGGAATTACATAAATACACTTTGTGCACTTGTTTAACAAGCATACCAAAGTATTACATCTACGCGCCGCGCCCCACGGCCCACACGAAGCGCAAACAATATCTCATTAACACCATACAAACTGTATAAAGTAAAAACATTACCGTTTAAAAAATAAATTATTAAAAAAAACACTACTTCTCGATTAAGTAATAAATACGACACACTATCAACAGAGCTTTTATACAGGTCCTGAGTGGGAGAATAATTCAGGTGAGCTTAACCCGACCACAATACTATTTACAAAACATTAAATTATATCTCACCAACTTTTTGTACTGGGAATGTATCCAGGCCTTACGATATTATACATGATACCTATTTTGTAAAACTATTTAGAAGCTCTAATAATTAGAACAATTCCATAAAACAACCGAGTGGTACTCAACGAGGGCATACCTACTACTCGTGTTCTCATTGATTTAATAACGGTTTTGTATAGGTTTTGGTTTAAGAACTCGAATAAGGAGAATGCGCAAAATTGGTACCAATTTTATATGCTTCAAGATCAAAATAATATAGCTATTTATTGTTACACTCACTCGCAAAAATAATTTGGTTTCAAATAGGGAAGTGTTGGGAGTTTGATTTCAAACGGAACAAGGAAGGCAGGGTGACCTGCTTGTTTAATAATTTAGTAATCATAAATATATATTGATTCTGACGCAACTTGGTATGGTGGTCCATAATTCCGTTAGCATTCTCCTTTAATTGGTTCTTTTTTTATTAACATAAGTATTTAAGAAAAATAATATGATTTGTTCAACTGCATCAAAAAAAAATATAATACGGAATGGCCTAATTAAAAATAACTATGATTTTTTTGAATACAAGTGTTTTTTTATAAATTTAAGAATAAATAAAATTTGGTAGTTATCGCACTTTTATTCGAATAAAATGTACGTGTTAATTTGTCTGTTGTTTTCAGCAAAGCTAATTTTATTCTCAAGCCGCGAAATTTTAAACAATCTTCTAAGCACAACTTTTTAAAAATATTTCATCTATAAAAAGTTTTAGATGACTAAATATCGACTTTTAATTTTATTCAGTAGCATGACAGTTGGATAGTAACAAGTTTTTGAAAAAAGAATGGTAGATCAAGACACGAAATAATAATTATTAAAAATAATCAAAACTGATTTACACATTTTTGATTTTGATTAAAATATCTTACAACAACTACAAATAACGTAAATAATTCCATTTGATTATTTTTATCATTAATTTTACGCACTTTCGTTCACTACGCCGATACAATTTTTTTAATGAATAGTATTACTGAATACTGAATAGAATTAGAAGTCGAAATTTATGACATACATTCCGACGATAAGTTAAATCAATTTGATGCAGTCTCTCAATGTTATATAATAGCTCCCCAAACCATCACACCACAGATCCGATATAAAAGCGTGTGATCGTACAAACCGACCGGGACCAAAGTCTGCTGACACAATCGATTCATAATCGAACAGCAACCGCATAGTAACTGTCACTTTTGACATATATCCCATACAATATATGTCATAAGTGACAGTTACTATGCGGTTGCTGTTCGATTATGAATCGATTGTGTTAGCTGACTTGGGGCCCTGGTATTTAGTATTTACAGTAGTACTCGAGTGTGATACGTATATTGCGAGTCCGAGTCGGTAGTACTCATACATACTCGGGCAAATGTGGTGTGGAATGTAAATCACGTGGACGACACCCCGGGGGCCGCTCGGCGCGATTGGGCACAAACGATTGAAGGTAACTTTACCTTTGAGACACAATACGAAATGCAGGTGAAAATCGAAAATTGCAAATCAATAAGATTAGACAACTTGTAAGTAGTTTTCGTGTGTCTGCAATTGGATGTGGATAAGGATGTGTGTGTGTGTGTGTACAGAGCCCAAACGCACACATACCATAACGTGCAGCGAACTTAGTTCACATATATTTTAAAGAACGCAGAACGCTCCCACGTATGTGGGCTCTTATTTTCAGAGCAACTTATGGTGGAGTAAGCTAACCACGGTTAAATTTAACTACAATCAATCCTATAGATTCCCAGTTAAATTTAATCATAGATAGTGCACTCGAGTCTTAATGGTGAAGCAACCGTTTGTGCCAATCGCCGCCAAATAAAAACAGCCATAACCTGTACAATATCAACTAGCTCATATCACATAGCGACTAGTGGGCGGCGACGCCGTTCCTCTGCCGCGGGTAACCGTTGTAATTAACCTTCTTAGCGCTCGCCATTTCGGGCATGGGCTCAATTTTGGCCTTTTTACCCGTTTTGGTGGCTAGATAGGCTTTGTAAAAGAACTGTGCGAACAGCACGAAGTATGAGAAGTACATTGCCATGGACAGCCTGATGTTGATTTGGCTGATGTGGCAGGCGCGGGGGGCGGCGTCGGTCATGTAGTTGTGGGCCCAGATGTTGATCGCGCAGCCGACGATCATCTGCGTGAGCTGGAGCACGGTGATGGTCATGGCGAGGAAGCGGGGCGGGTACCGGCCCATGCTCACCAGGGCGTAGTACGAGTACATGACGCTGCGGAAGATAAAGATAAAGTTTATTTGTGAACATAGGTAAAAGGGTGGTAGTACATAGAGTTAATGTTCGCTATGATCTGCCAATTTATTGGCGTACATCTATTAGTGGCATAGTGTTACAAAAAAAATATAAATGAATGAGTAGGTATTAGTATAAGTTTACAATATTAGTCTAGATAAATTATATTAATTAGAATTGTATTAATTAAGATGTAATAATTAATTAAGATACACGACTTGTTAGAGATGTGATCGAAATGTACCGCGATGACGGCATTGAAGTTACAAATTAATTTATTCACATAATATTTACAAATAGAAATGATAGTAGGCAAACTGTATTTAAATAATTAAAGAGCGTTACAAGTAGGATTAGGTATAACAATGTATGTAACCTTTACATTGGTATGTAAATTAATTTGGTGAAACAAACACGTAAAACAAGTACTTTACATACGTGCAATGGAGAAAAAATACACGTAAATTATATGCCGGTCATAAAACGTAGTTGCATAAGTATGTTGTTATCGATAGGCGTCGCAATTTCGCGATAAAGGACATAATTGACTGTGGCTTTAGAAGTGCCTAGTCGGCCATTTCGAACTAAATATACAGAAGTTAATTATGAGTAAAGATGCTATTCCAGCCTCAATTGTGTCTCATTTGTGGAACGAGCTATGAATAGAACAATTTGTTGCAACGCGATGCCACCAGTTCTACGAAGCAAAATGTCGTTAGAGACAAGAGCAGTTGGCAGCCGTTTAAAGGAATTATGAATATTTAATAATAGCATGTGCACAAGCATTTTGAACTTTCGTCGTCAAAACAATTAGTTTAGAATTCTTTAGCATCATCATCACCTCTGGCATTATGATTCGAACTTCGAGTAATGTAGGGCGGAATACAAATTTCATATCTTAAATTAAAAACTGCAGAACTATACAGATCTGGAATTCAAGTATATCTGTTTCGATATGCTTTCTCGAATGTATCGTCCCGCGGAGATTTAAATATTTGCCTTTCAAAAACTTTCTACCTAGCATTTTTGTTTTCAGCAAGTTAAATAAGATCTGCTTAAATTGTATCCTCTCTTTATGATAGTATTCGCACAATGAAGATGCTATCAGAATTGAAATTGAACTCCGCGTGTTGTACCCACCCGGCTTCATTTAATTGCATTGTGGGGTATCTTAGACCGCAAAAGCGGCTTGCACAGATTGTTCCAAAACAACGGACTGAGAGCTTTTTTAGACTCGTGGCATTTACAAGTCGTTGAACTGATATTGTCATACAAATCAGATCAGACTTTATTCATATTTCTTTTGAAAGAGAGGAGATATTTTATATATGAATTGCATTACTGGCTCGAACAATAGTGGTGAACTTTTTTTGGGAGATAGTAGTTTATGATTATTAAATCCTTGCAATACTTTTGATAATTTTATTACGGTCGGCTTCTAGCCCAGATGGCCAAGTAGACTGTCGATATTGACAGCAGCAATTACTGGCACCGAGGCCCAACTAGTGAGAACACCGCATCTTTGACACTCCCTACATATGAATAGTTTAACAGCGAAACCTATCGTATATATCGATAGCATAGAGCACGGCTGTTGAGAATATCATTTTATATATTTATTTTATTAATATTAAATTAATTACATTTATTCTCTACATATTATACTTGGCAGTATACTTTTTTGTAGGAAATCATATCTCAATGTCGCTTCCAAGGTTCGATTTAATAAGCGAAACATAAAAAAAGTCAAAAAATTTAAAACATGAATACCGCTTCTATTCTTATTAACATAAAATTATATATTTTTTGACATTAAAAAGTTGTTGAAAAAACATAACATACATTTGCATTTTCAAGGTCGGTAACTAAGTTCATTCTGTTTTTTTATATTCCGCTAAAATAATAAAAAACGAAATCCATCAAATGTGACACTGTGACAGGGTTTACTAGTATCTTAAAGGACTTTACTAACCTGTGCACACAATAGTTCATGACGACGAACCAGCGCGCGGACGACGTGTACTCGGTGAAGGAGAACCAGGTGTACAGGAGGACGGTGATGTGGTGGTACCAGTGCAGGAAGATCAGCGGCTTCTTGCGCAACACTATGAACACCGTGTCGCCGAGCTCGGGCAGCTTCGACAACACGAACATCCACGTCCAGAAGCCGGACACCTTGTCTTGCTCGATGAAACTGGAAGCGAGAGAGATAGGAGACTGTTAATACTTTAAGCTCCACATACAGTGAAGACGTATCGCATACCTATAACAATGTATTGCTCTAAAATGTAAAAGATCTTTTTAAAAAAAGAGCAATCATGGAGTTTCTTGCCCGTTCATCTCCATAGGAACGGCATTCCGAACGGGTGGTAAAGTTGTAGCATAATATTTTGTAACTTATGACAATTCATAAGTACTGTACTTAATGGTCTTCGTGAATAAAAAATATTCCGATTCTGATTCTGATTCTGACGAGTGTATGTAAATAAATGAATATCGCCAGTTGCACAGATTAAAAATGTGGTCCCACACTAAACAATGCTTGTGTTATGGATACCTCCGCAACTACCGTACTAGGAAAGGCGATTCCAGTAGCACCCATAGGTTCTAGAGCTATGTATGTACCTTAAGCACGATCCTTTGCATCGTCGGATCCCTCTCACACCACAGATTTTATAAATAAGTATGACAGTGACAGCATGTTTTCTCGACGACGTTACGATTATAAGTACCTGCTTACCCTACAGATTATTTCCGAAATACGGCCAGGCGGGAATCGAACTCGCAACTAAAAGGTACAGTGAGCGAAACGGCCTAATGCTGATATTGAACAAAATTCACATCAATATGTGATTTTTTTAATACTAATTACACGGCTTTCGTTAAGTGGTCAAGCAAAACAAATGGTCAGATTCTCAATTAATCTACCGGCTAAATGCTTCTTTACGTATTCATTTACCAAGTTTTTTTAATTCTATGACGTTTGTTTGAGGATATGCATAATTAACAATTCAAGTAAGTAATTAATAAACTGAATGACTTTTTACTTTTATTTCTTACTGCCAACAAAAGTAAAACATTAAAATGTTGGTCGCACTACTCTAAATGCCGATCTACGATCGTAAAATCTTATTTGTGTGGTGATGATAATGACGCGGGAATCCGAGGTATTTCAGAGGAAACCGTAGGCGACAGTGCTGATGAGATCAGAAGTCTAGATATATACAATGATTGGAAGACATATCATCCTAGTTCTGTCATGATGCTAAAACTAATCGGTACTAATATAAAACTATAAATAGACGATGGACTCGGAAGCTGCAACACACATCTAGGAACCATATAAATCACGTACATTTATGCTAGCTACGCAATAACGTGTTACTAATATTGACATCAGAATCCATAGTCTAAGCTTTCCTTTGTATGGACGTAGGGTTCAAATTCTTGTGAATATCATAAGTAGTTACTACATTATTGCATATCAATTTATACGATTGATTCGCACACGGCAATTACCCGACGTAATGTAGTGTATAAATCGCTAAACGATTTTTTACAGATGTTAACAATACATCGCGTGTTTCATTCAAATGAGGTTGGACACGCAAAGCACGGGACGAGGAAGGAACTTCCATTGACAATGGTCTTGAGAGGAATCGTCTAGATATTTAGTTCCTGGATTTTTGGTGCAATCATCAACTGATGATGAAACGAGATTTTTATTGAAGTTAAGTAACATTATTGCGATTATGTAACATACTTACGTAGTAAAACGAATTATACTTTTTATGTTACTTTTACTATAGTTCATTTTCATTTGAATGCGAACGATTTACTTTTTAAAGTCTAGAAACGTCCAAGAAAAATAATGAATAATGCCCACAAATTACACGTGTTTACGAGGTATCTGGTCCAATCAATTGCGATATCCTTCCATGAACTACTACAATATCAATCGAAGGCGATCTGATGTCGTTCAAAG
This sequence comes from Pheosia tremula, assembly GCA_905333125.1. Taxonomy (NCBI): domain Eukaryota; kingdom Metazoa; phylum Arthropoda; class Insecta; order Lepidoptera; family Notodontidae; genus Pheosia; species Pheosia tremula. The sequence goes on along the minus strand of HG995402.1, from coordinate 9,958,586 downwards.
TGGTGCGAACCGGCCCCGACACTGACCAAGTTAATCGCGGTCTATTATTCCAAACGTCATCGCGTCACCGTCATGGTGCTGGCATGCGCTGCGTTCGCATAATTTCCCAAATTACGTAATGTACCACTTTCTATTTTCAACTGTCGGACGTCGTGCGACCATCGTCCGAGGTACTACCTCCTCGCCCAGCTGCTGATGTAATTTAAATATTTACCATATTTTTGACGTGCTGGGTTTTTCATCAAATAAAATGAACAGTGAGGAAATATTGATAAGGATCAGACGGAGTGGCGGCAAAGCGGCTAATTCGATGACAAGTGATAGTCGATAGTGCTAATCGGTGAACGTTCAGACCAATGATGGAACAAGATATAGCTCGATGGTTAGATAGTGACTCAAGTTTAAATGCTGCAATAAAAATGACTTATACTGTATTTTCCCCCAAATGTGTAAGAAAGTTGGCGTAAAATTACAAATCAAGTTTCTTATTAAAAAATCCTATGACAATGTATAATCATTAGTTGTAGCAAGCAATCGGTGGTATTGCTGTAGAAATTAAGGTATTCAAATATGAGCTTTTTTTGTATTTTTTATAGCACTCGTAATGTGCGTATGACTACCAAATCTGTGAAAGTGACAATTACATCATCATATCGAGACAAAACAATGGTAGGGGACCTGGCCCCGGGTCCTGGCGCAATGAACCCTCGAGTCAGTAGGTCAAATACCACAAATAGGTCACGCATCGTGCACCATTTGCATAGGGGACTGTATAAATCGACTCCACGCTTGTACACGAGTATTTACAGATCCCTGTTTGTATGAGAGACTTTGAAAACACAAAAACTTATTCATTTTTAGCTTACTTCTGCTTTAATTTATTTAATAATTAATATCGCCAGGCGAACACACCAACTGTAAACGCAAGTAATCAAAGTTTTGTATCCTGGGTACCGTGCGTGTCCACAATGGATTTGAGCCGACCCCAGTATAATGTACAAACATTCGTGCTAATCACATACATTTTACCTCTACCGGGACTCAAATGGACTTGAGCCAACCCCAGTATGCCTTGTACCAACATTCGTGCTAACCACATAAATTTTACCGGACTCAAACCCGTACAGAAAGCAGGATCACCACCGTGAACTGTCATCCGAGACATCTCAGTAGTAGTAGGTATCAATTTTTAATTTCCTTCTCGCACCCGAATCATTATTCATGACTGATCATATTCGTATAATCCGTTTAATGTTCGTCTATTTTTTTTTATCGATGTTCGAATGACGCAGCACTCAATATGAAAGTTGGCTCCGAATTGGTCGTCTAGAATGGTGCCATGTTGCCAACGGGTACATCGAACGATGTGATCCTCATTAGGCTTTTCTCAATATTCTGAGAATATACTAGAGGACGAGTGGGATGCTTAATTTCTACTCAAATCAATTTTGTGAGATACTTAATTTCAATTCATTTTTTTTTTGTTTAATTGGCTCTGGCGTACTCCGGTGTTTTGCCAGTTTCAATGCGAAATAGAGATAGTACCTCCATATCACAAAAATTGTCGGCATCGAGTGAAGTTGTCACTTGACATTAACAAATGTCACATCTCAAAGCCAACCATGGTGACATTTGTACTGAATGTACCTGTAATTTTCCTCCATAAAAATAAACCAGACTCTAGCTGATCATAGATGGATACTTCGATACATTTTATTCACATAGACGATGTCTATTGCTCGTTCCTTTTTACCCTATTATTATTAATCAGTACATTTTAACGCACACACAATTATAGGTTACATTATTATTGTAGGTATTGATAATGTTTATATACAAAACAAAGTCGTGTTAGTTACACCATTAATAACTCAAGAATGGGTGGGCCGATTTTTATGATCATGGATTTTTAGAATTTACCCGGAATAACAGAATAACTATGAAAACATGCAAATATTCTGAGGCGGTACAATGTTCGCCGGGACAGCTAGTACTATATGCAAAGGACGTTATGGTAAGGTATTATAAAAAAATAACAGTGGGCGCTGAAGCCGGTTCTTTTTTATAATAGCCTGAGTTCAACCAGAACCCAATAAGAATAAAATCCAAGCAGCTATTAAAGGCTTGTATCAAGCTATGACAGTAATAAAATGGCCTAGCACTCCGCAGCGAAATTAACTTGTGAAGCTCTATTCCCTGTGGGAAGATTTCATTCCGATAAGTGTACACCACGAACAAATGTTCCATTTTGGTAGAAGTCATAGTCTAAAAAGCGTTAGCGACAAAGTGTACTTTTTAAATAATTTTTTTCTTCACTTCGTTCTGAAATTAAAAAAGCAACCGAATGAAGAACCTCCTCCTTTTTGAAGTCTTTTAACAATAATGCGATTTAAAAGAAGCAGTATGGACGGTGTTTCTTTTAGAAATAATAAGCGGTTATTATAAAGAATCTTATTTTTTCGTCTAGAAACTCGATAGCAATTTTGAAACGGAAGCAAAATTCTATTTTTAAAAACTTAATATCAAAAAGTTTAGCAAGAAAAAAACCACTTATGTGTTACCTTTTGTTTTGTTTCAAACCAAATACTTATCAATCAGGCGGCCTCCTGACCCAATTCGACATTGACCGTGACTTTACAACAACATCGATGATAAACAAACCTCGTTTAACAGAAGAATAATAACTATAAGCTATTCATTATGACCGGTGTAGACATCCACACTGACCCCGACTCCTAGACGTAGTCAGAAAAAAGCGACCCAAATCGATATTATGTGGACTGTAAAAAAAATACAACCGAATTGAGAACTTTCTCTTTTTTGAAGTTGGTCATAAATAGCACGGGGTGTATGCCTGTATAATCGTCCTAGTATTGGCTCATTTATTTATAGACTTTTAATTGATAAAAAACTCACTTAATCACAGCAATAAAGAATCACTTCTTACATAATATGCTACTGTTTTTTGAATCTAACTAAAATAGAAAATATAATATCGATAGTTACCATTAAAACCAATGCAACTGATATAGTTTTGGAATTTATTACCGCATAGCTGATAAATATTAAACAGTTCTAGAACATACCTGATCTTTCTATTACGACAAAAAAAAGATAGACTAAATTTACCCGCCAAGTTTGATTAAAATCCGTCCCAGCGGCCCCGTGCCGGTCGCGCATACCACCTAGATAATTTATTTAACAAACTAGCTGTTGCCCGCGACTTCGTCCGCGTGGTATTTAACAAAGACAACCGTTGACAACAGCCTGCTCGCCCATTCTGAGCCCGCGGGACGCATTGCAGGTTGTTGATATCAAACTTAATCAGGCGCTGCGCTGCAACATTGGTTTTAATTTTTTTTCGTGAGATCCTATTTTTTTTTCTAAAATAACCTACGTTACTCCTTGTTATATCAGCTATCTGCCAGTGAAAGTCCCGTCAAAATCGGTCCAGCCATTTCAGAGATTAGCCGGAACAAACAGACAGACAGACAGACAGACAGATAGACGGACAGACAGACAGAAAAAAATTGTAAAAAATGTCGTTTCGGTATAGGTAACGTGTATACATCCAAATGCACTTAGTAAAAAGCGGTTATTTTAATATTACAAACAGACACTCCAATTTTATTTATATGTATAGATTACGGGTTAATGTGGAAAAGTGTAGTTCCACACTACAAGGATACTCGGGCGTCCGTGCATCGGCCTGTAAATAAAGTCATTCTACCGAACTTGAAGTCAACGGCCTAACTACAAATTGGATTTCAGTTCAGTAGGTATGTGTTAGGCAAAGAAAAGCTTTACTAGACGACCTGGGTCCCGAGTCTGCTGACACAATCGATTCATAATCAAACAGCAACCGCATAGTAAATGTCACTTTTGACAGATATTGTATGGCATATGTGTCTAAAGTGACAGTTACTATGCGGTTGCAGTTCGATTATGAATCGATTGTGTTGGCACACTTGGGGCCCTGATTAGCGCAGTTGGTGGACCCTGCTTTCTGCGCTGTGGGTCCCGGGTTCGAATCCTGGTAGTGACAATCTTTGTGTGATGAGCATGAATATTTGTACCCGACTCATGGATGTTTCATATCTATATACGAATTATATACTGGGTTCGCCCCAGTCCATCGTACGGTATCCATAATACAAGCGTAGCCTAGTAGGACCGTATAGTTGGTGTGTTTATCTGGCCATATTATATTATTATGTTAATTTATTTGACATTCGATTTGACGACATTAATTAGAGAACCAAAGTAAACAAACCAATCGTTTAAATACTCGTGAGGATAGCAAAATACTATAATTAATCTTGGCATGGTGATAGGATACATAAGGGATTAATGAACACGATTTTTTTAAACCTCGCTTGTAAAAAAAAGCAAAAGCCCACGTATACAAAGTCGCAGGCACTTCTAGTGTATGACAGTAGCTCCAGGCGAGGACATCACGCGACACGCGACTCGTGTTATACCTCAAACGATTCTATGACGCATAATGTGTTTTTCCATGTATCTCAGTAAAAACGTGAACCTCGACGAAACCATCACAAATATTTGCTCAACACTGTACAACTATCGTGTTTTGTTTGCCGCGTACAGACTAACCGCGCATCCTCGCAAGGCAGGCTCGGACATATGCCGCGCGCGGGCTAACAGCGAGGCAATCGCAGACGATGACGGCGAGCACAGTATTAATTACCTGCAGCCCGCACATGTAATCCGCTCGAGGCAATCTGGCGAGGCTGCGCGCTCGGTCTGGATACTGCTATTTACTTAGTGTATGAAGTTAAAGTGCACGGATGTATATTGCGAAGATACAACAAATATCACACACATGTACTGGTTTGTTGAATAAGCAAAATCAATTCGAATATTAATATTTATGAGTTAACAGCAAACAGAGCCGAGTGACGTAACAAATCATCTATGTGTTTGTCGAGTCGATTAGCGAACCCACCATTAACCAACCAAAGAACAAGTCACATCATTTAATTTTGTTGAAATGATACAGCAGTGATTGCCATGTTGGTAGAACGCTCGCCTTGTTAACGAGAATTGCCGGCTCAAACCCCGACTCACTCTGGATTTCATGTGAGAATTTCATTCTCAACCATGATTATCACTTGCTAAACGATGAATGAAAACATCGCGAGGACAGCTGCATGTCTGGAGTGAATCCCTCGAATAACGTGTAAAACCCACCAACCCGCACTGGGCCAGCGTGAAGGACAATGGCCTATCCCCCTCGCATTGAGGAGAGGCTCGTGCCCAATAGCGGGACATTTAAAGGGTTAATTTTATTTATACAGATATGATTATGAATGCCAATAGTTTACAACAATTTAATTTAACTACAACATTGTAGTATTTGCATACACATCCGAGATTAGCCCAAAGTATACATTGAACTGTGATCTATTTCAATATTTATATCTATTGTATTGTTTCAATTAGACAAGACCTTGTATTATTGAAAGTAGGTTAGTTAAATAATTCACGTTTTAATTACATAATGTACTTTTCGAACGTTCACGATGAAACCTGAACGTTTGAAAAGTGTAAGCAAATAAATATGGAAACCGACAGAAAATTATCTATACATCTATACATATAAATAAAATTGGAGTGTCTGTTTGTAATATTAAAATAACCGCTTTTTACTAAGTGGATTTGGATGTATACACGTTACCTGTACCAAAACAACATTTTTTACAATTTTTGTCTGTCTGTCTGTCTGTCTGTCTGTTTGTTCCGTCTAATCTCTGAAATGGCTGGACCGATTTTAACGGGACTTTCACTGGCAGATAGCTGATGTAACAAGGAGTAACCTAGGATACATTTATTCTAGAAAAAAAAATTGGATCTCACGAAAAATAATTAAAACCAATGTTGCAGCGCAGCGCCTGATTAAGTTTGATAGCAAAAATCTGCAATGCGTCCCGCGGGCTCAGAATGGGCGAGCAGGCTGTTGTCAACGGTTGTCTTTGTTAAATACCACGCGGACGAAGTCGCGGGCAACAGCTAGTTAATAATATAATATCGCCAAACGAACACACCAACTATACGGTGCCACACTAAGCAACGCTTGTATTACGGGTACCGCACAATGGACTGAGGGCGAACTCTGTATATAATACTTATATGGATATTAAAAATCCATGACTCGGGTACAAACATTGATGCTTATCATACAAAGTTTGTCTCTACCAGGATTCGAATCCGGGACTCCCGGCAGAGAAAACAGGGTCACTCACTACCAACTATGTCGTCATCAAGTAGGCACCACTTACTTTATTGTGATAAAACCTTTTCTTTCATATTTCATTATATAAACCCAATCATGGTACATCTATACATACAATAAGACTGTGACTCGGATGTCTTGTATCTATATATTTAAGGGGGAAGCTCAGGGTCAGGGCGCGAAATTCAAAATGTCAATGGTTTTAATTTTTTTTACGAAAAATTTGGACATCTTTACGATGTAATTTAGTGTTTTGCGATATAAGCATTCTACATTGGATGTCTCGATGTATTAAGTTTGCTTAAAAAAGTACCTAATCCGATATAATACCATAAGGTTTGTAAAAACCGCTACTTTTACTAACTTTATGGTGTTGTATCGCTTTAGGTATTTTTTGCTACTAACTCGCGAGCAACCAAAAAAGTACGTGCCTAATAATGCGACCCGATTGTCTGACCAGTCTCCGATCGATTCCAAATTGAATTGCAAAACAAAATGCACTTATTATCTGACACAGATCTGTAAATGTCAAAAGCGTAGACTGAGAGTAATTAAAATAACCTAGATCGAATAAAGAAAGTATGTACCACATAATAGATACTCCAGTCTGTGGCCTAGAATTGTTCACGAATGCTTGCAGTACTCAGACACATAAGTACACTTTGTATAACATTTAGATCGAAATTACATTAATTTGATAAATAACGTAGAAGTTACTATATATAGTAAAGTTCCACTACTACCCCCAAATTTATAGACGTTTTATAAATTTATCAAACGTCATATAGTACTGCGAAAAGCAAAACTCTAATGCGCAATATAAATTCGGGGGTTAATGTAAGTTGTGTGTGTGTGTGTGTGTGTGTGTGTGTGTGTGTGTGTGTGTGTGTGTGTGTGTGTGTGTGTGTGTGTGTGAACTTGAACTTTATTTCACGCCAATTCGCTTGGAATCCTAGATGTCATTTATGGTGCTAAAAGTAGCTCTAAGATATTGATTGGTTTACATACATCTCGGTTTAAAATTGCATGTGGTCGAACCGAATTCAGATCTTACCGCCTCACTTGGTGAGAAAACATTGGCTGTGACGTAAGAGTTGACCTTAAATGCAACCATACGTTTCAACTATAACTGCGAAAATGTGGGACACTTTTTAAAAATTACAATAACTTATTAACTTGACACCTTAATACACATTTTTATATACAGTTTGGGTGTATATGACCTTAACTTAAATCAAAATCGAGTGTGTTTATCGTGCCTACTCATATAAAAGTAATATTTTAATAAAAAAATAAAAACCTGACTACATAAAAAATGCGGTTTTAATGAAAATTGCAACGAATAAGAACAAGCCCAGTAGCGACTTTAAGTCGGGACCGCTCGGGACCATTATAGGGATTGGGATAATTCGAGCCAGAGCTATATTTTTAATGGGTCTCGAGTGTTTATGTTATTGGACTTATTGTTATACTTTTCAAGTTATTTTTTATTCGATTTTTATATTTATTTCCTTTACACTTTTGAGCAAAAAAATTCACTATATAACACCTTTTATATGATTATATGAGACTTTTAGCACAGTTTTATTATAAGTATTGAAACTTAAAGTAAAAGGGTTGCTAACCAACTTTACACTGTTATAGATCTTAAATGGTCTTTCGTAATGAATATGATAAAGACGAATCGAATGACATAAGAATCATCAAAATCGGCCTACTCTTTTGGTCTCGAGAGCAACACACACGGAATATAGTACATACAGACTTACAAACACATTACCATTATAAAAAGCTATTTCCGCATTAAGCTAGTAGGTACTATTATGTGATCTAGTGATAGATATTATATCCCTATTTCGGAGTTAAGCGGATCTAAAAAGGACTAAGAAAGACCAATCTGATCAGCTTCTATTAGTTCCCGGCGTAATTCGTTTTCAAACCAAATACGCGTTACAAAGTTGTATGAAATAAAAAGGCTACTAAGTACTATTCTTAATCAGCCAAAATACTTTCAGAAAAAGTTAAAAATAATTAAGAATGGACGGAAACGGATAAGTATATAAAACCTCTTACAGCAACAACATATGCTATATTATGCAGTCTGTGGAAAAAATCTATATTTAACCATTGAGTACAGAAATAGCAATATTGTAATATCATACAAAAATAACTCGGGGTTATTATTATGCTGTTTTGTTTCATTTAAAACGACCTTTGACGTCCCGTCAAATACAAAGTCCGAATTGGATGACACGTGCAAAGACTGAAAAAGTACAGACGTGTCAATGAAATTAAAGAAATGCTTCTTCAATATAAGTATGATATCTGTGATAATGTATCTATCATAAATGTGGCATTACTGATGATATTGAGTTATACATTGCTGTTTTTCTGTAAATAACTAGATTAAACGCTATGTTATAGGCCAATGGTTATTGAAGAGCGCTTTCATCGACTACGAATTATGGATGGACTGACGACGATCTGATAAGAGTTGCAAGATATTCCTGGACGGATGGTTGGATCTAGGCGAAATGGGTATGAAAGGGACTTTGGGTAGAAAACAATATAGAATCGCTAAACGCGTGATAAAGCATTATATGCAGTGTTATAAAAGAGCAACCTTTTATAGATAAAAAATTGGTTATCTATTTCAATTGAAAGCAACTAAATTGAAATTAAGACACAGTATATTTTTTATTTTTTTTGGGACTAGGCCCGCCACACACTCCCACCACTGCTACTCCTGTAAGCCAGGATCTACAGTGGTGTCCAATGAAGACACCGAGGTTTGACCCTCGGCGAGTCCCGGGACAAAGTTAATTGTCTTGGAACCCGCACGAAATTAATCGAAAGATAAATAGGAGGAGTTGGAAGAAAATTATCCACTTCCCTCCATTGCAAAGCGGGAGACGAAAAGATCTGGTAGACCTAAGAGACAGTATAGTTAAGTAAAGTTTAATAAATTCAAGATTTACTTGATCAAAGTCATGTTTATCACTCGGATCCTAAACATTCTCACGATGCGCAAACAGACAGACAAAATTACGAGTAATACTCCCTAAGATTATTGTTCTAAAAAAATATTATTAGAAGTACAGACACGCGAAAGTAACAGCACTATTATATACTATCCATTGCTAGCTACACACGAAACACCGACATAAATACATAACATGTGCAGTGATGAAAAAGATCTGTGCTCGCAAACCAGTACGGTCGGAACACGGAGATAAACTCATGAGTGATCTATAATAAATACTACATATCAATGGTAGCAGGTAAATGCGTCAAAACTATGTACGTCACGCACGAGTACCAGACTATCATAAAATAAAATTACTCCCAGTTAACATTCAATTGCAATTTACATAGCACGAGTATATTTCCTTTAACATTATGCTATTTAACCCGGCAAGCGCGTCATTATATGTGTGTAGTATTGTTTGCAAACAAGTTACCTATCAATTTACCTGAGCAATTTACTTGGATTATTGTAATTTATGCGATATTAAAATTTGTACCAAATGTACAATTGTAGCTGGTTACGACCGTAGGTTAGCATGTGCTCATGTAGCTATCTAGAACAGATTGTTCTAGAATAGAGGAAGGAGCCTAGCCGTCCTGAGGATGAACAATTTCAGTATTTGGCATAATATTGGTGATATTCAAATCGGTGATCTAACTGGAATACCCCGAGCATGCCACGTTTAGAGACGAAATACGTGTCGAATACTGCTTTAAATTCGCTTTGTTTCGCGGACAATTGCATATTAATTAATAATTGACATGGCCTTATGCCTCAATTAAATATATGACTCTAGTTCCTCTAGTCAACAATTCAATCAATCGTTTTTCGATCATTCGGTTTCCTTGGTACGGAACACGGACGGCAATCAACTCAACAACATTCAAAGACATCATCAAATAATTTTAGTACCTACTAATTTTTAGAGACACTTACAAATTGTTTTTTTTTATATCTAATCTACAACCTTTTCGGAGGGCGATTTAACTGAGAAGATCCCGTAGAAGCTTAAGCGATCTTGTATTTTTGAAGTATTTTATTAATTGTCAAATGAAAAATGTGATGTCTATTTTTAGCCCCATTGAATTACGTAAGGAGACACGCCATTTTCATTTCTTCATGTCACATTCATTATTTTATTTATAACTAGCTATTGCCCGCGACTTCGTCCGCGTGGTATTTAACAAAGACTCAGCCGTTGGTAACAGCCTGCTCGCGTTCTGATCCCGCGGGACGCATTGCAGATTGTTGCTATCAAACTTTAATCAGGCGCAGCGCTGCAACATTGGTTTTAATTTTTTTTCGAGAGATCCTATTTTTTTTCTAAAATAAAAGTAGCCTAAGTTACTCCTTGTTACATCAGCTATCTGCCAGTGAAATTCCCGTCAAAATCGGTCCAGCCATTGCAGAGATTACCCGGAACAAACAGACAGACAGACAGACAGACAGACAGACGGACAGACAGACAGACGGACAGACAGACAGACAGACAGACAGACAGACAGACAAAAATTGTAAAAATTGTTGTTTCGGTATAGGTACCGTGTATACATCCAAATGCATTTAGTAAAAAGCGGTTATTTTAATATTACAAACAGACACTCCAATTTTATTTATATGTATAGATGTGTATTTATTGAATTTAATATTGCTATTCATTTCTTGACACTGGCAAAATACCCGCTAAGTTGCGGGTGAGGCCATATTCATGTCCATTTTATCTCATCGCATTTCATTTCGTAAAGAAAGAAGAAGAATTACGTAAGTGGCTACCCACTAAAAACCAAATAGCAAATGCAGTAAGGGTTGTTTTTATGCTTGGCTTAAGTGTTTTACACTGTTTCACTACGCAAGCAGTAAGCATATACAAAATTAAATAACTATTGAAGGTCAATCACGGGCTTCCTTACGATCGCGGCCTGGAAATACTACGGTCTTTGGTATTCCTTTAGGGGACGTCACTTAGTAGTTCTAAACGGTTACTAAGTTTGATTGTCGCAAAGGATATCGATTGCGACAACATCGTAACGTTATGCGCATAGGCAGGCACGCGACCACGTGAACTTTCGCTCGGAGACGTCGACGGAATATTATTCTTTACGAGTGCGCACGCGTTCGGAATAACTACGTGTAGAAGAGGGGCGGTGGTGGAAGACGTTCAAACGTGACCTCATACGGACCATATTCGCGAATTGCAGGTTCAAACCTCGGCTCGCACCTCTGGGATTTCTGGATTTCATGTGCGAATATCATTTGCAACTTGCTAAACGGTGAAGGAACACATCGTGAGGAAACCTGCATGTCTGAGAGAACCCCTCGAAAGATGTGTGAATTCCGCCAATCCGCACTGGGCCAGTGTGGTGGACTATGGCCTAATCCCCCTCGCATTAACGGGAGGCCAGTGCCCAACAGTGGAACATTGAAAAGGGCTGGTATTATTATTATGTCTCTCTCTTTACACGGGCTATACCCGGATTTTTGGAAGGCTTGCGTGAGAACATGGGTCCAACACGTAGAGGCCCTTTTTGAGAATTTTAATCTTATGTTAGCCACCTGCTGGGGTCAATTGCTGAAAATGTTAGCATAAACAGCGAATAGACCTCAGCAGGCGGGGGAACTATTGCAGGAATATGGAATGATAATTGAGTCTATGGATTGAGGTTTGGATGGACATTTCCACTCGGCCGACGAAGTATTATTATTATTTATTTTGGTTAATATGTTCTCTCAGGTGATTGGGGTCTAACCAAATCCGCGGGCTTTTGGCCAAGCAAGAAATGGTGGGGGTGGGGGGGTCTTTGTGTGTGTGTGTGTGTGTGTGTGTGTGTGTGTATGTCTGTTTGTCTGTATTCGTGTGCATGGATGTGTGTGTGTTTTTTGGTTTTGTTTTTCTTCTCCCTGTTTTAAGGGTAAAATAACTGACACACGGGCCTTGCCCAAGTGTGCCAGCTTTTGCGTGTTGGGAACTATGGACATGATGATGAATTCTGTAGAAATGTACGTGTGAGACGGCAAGTGTTAAGTATAACTGTTTTTTGTATGAGTGTGAGGGTGGGTTTAGGCATTTGAAGTTTATTATATTGTAAACATAGCGCTCAGATTGGTGTTGTCAACTGACCTGGGCACACAGATGGAGTGGTAGATGCCGTGGTTCCGCAGCACGTGGATGAACTCCGGCAGCGTCCGGCACGCGCCCATGATGCTGAACGCGGCCAGCGCGCAGTTCCATGTTATTAGCGTGCGACGCAACTCAAATCTGGAGACAAAGCATATGACAAATAAGAGTACAGTCGACATAGACATTGACAGAGTTGCCAATCAAAATAATAACAAAACAAAAATCAGCATAATAACAGTTTTCTACTATATTAGGGGCCAAATTCTGAAATAGTAAGCGAAACGACAGTATTCTAGTATCAGGATATCGGCAAATCAAATTTAGCCCAACTACATAAGGTTTAACAATGATGGCGTAAAATATTTTAAGGGGCCTATCGGCTATGGTGGCCTTCATTCCCGAAATAACAATCAAATAATTTGAAATTTAAAAAATTCAAAACCAAAAATATAAACTTTAAACATGAACGCGTTCGCTATCACCTACTTGTTAGCCCCTTAAAATATTTTACACTATTCTTCTTACATCTTAAGTGGTAATTGCATAAAAACAGCATCATTAGTTTGTATACAAATAATAACAATATATAGTACGTATTTAAAAGAATAAATTCAATAGAATTTTACTTTTAAACCGACCGGCGAAAAATGGCAACATGTTTTTCTGTATTTCGCCATATATAATTACTAGCAGTCCCGGCGAACTTCGTACCGCCTCCGAATCAAATGTATGAGAAAATGAATTTATTGGTATTCTATGAAAAATTTAAGCAAATCTATCCCACGGGAACCATACATTTTACCGGGATATAATGTAGCCTATGTGCTATTCCAGACTATAATCTATCTCTGTGCCAAATTTCATCTAGATCCGTTCAGCCGTTCTGGCGTGAAAGCATAACAAACATCCATCCATCCAAACTTTCACATTTATAATATTATACTAGCTGCGCCCGGCGGTGTTACCCGCGCAAAAAAACATGTCGATCCTTTGCGCTATGGAAAATTGCAACAAATCTATTTCACGGGTACCATAAATTTTACCGGGATAAAAAGTAGCCTATGTGCTATTCCAGACTATAATCTATCTCTGTACCAAATTTCATCCAGATCCGTTCAGCCGTTCTGGCGTGATTGAGTAACAAACATCCATCCATCTATCCATCCATCCAAACTTTCACATTTATAATATTAGTATAGATTAGTATAGAAGTATAGATATTAGTATAGATGTAAATTAAAAATATTAAAGTGTACATGTCAAACTGCATGATGAATATTTAAAAATAACTTAATCAGCTGTTGCTTTGTGTAAGTACTATTGTCTGCACACAATAATACAATTACTTACAACAATGCAAGTTCATTGTAATTGTATTACACTTATTTGAATGTCATAACCTTTTAGTCTTTTATACGTTCGGAAGCGGTTCACCACCCGCTTAGCAGACAAGATGACGGAACTTTTTTTTGTGCTAAACGAACACACCATGCTATACGGTCCCACACTTAGCAACGATATTATTATGGGTACCGTAAAATGGCAAGGGGGCGAAACCCAGTATAACTCATAATATATTAAAAATCCAAGACTCAGGTACAGACATACGTGCTCATCACACAATGTTTGTCCCTATCAGAATTCGAGCTCAGACCCCTCGGCACAGAAAGCTGGGTCACTACCAACTGCGCTAATCAGGTCGTAACTATAAAAATATACCCGACTCTTTTCATTTCTATCAATCCCTGTAAGGCGGTTGATCCAACCGTGTTTACACTGGTTTACAGGAGTCACGTTTTCCAAAGCTAGGATACCAAGGATACCAAGGTAAATAGATGAACGATACAGATAACTTCGCGTTTGTTTAACAAACAACTCCGTACGAACAAAAGGCTACAATCATAGCAAGGATGGACGGTTTACATATTGTAATAGTGGCACAGGTCCTGTCTATGACAAACATTGGGTACTTCGTTATTAAACACATGAACCCTATGTCTCAGTATGGAAAACATACATCGCCCGATTTATAAGCTCATGCCAAGGTTTAAGAAAATACGTTCAGTATATATTTTACGTTCCCGACGTTTCGGCTGCTTTAAGGCAACCATGGTCACGGGAGATCTGGGGTGTTTGATGTCGTAGTGTCTTAGTTTGAACTGGGGTATCCTCATATTTAGTTGTTGTTTGCGGTCCAATCTACGCAGAACGTACTCACGGTGTCTTGAGGTCTTGCATTGGCGCGCTTGGTTTTGGATTTAATTATATTAATTACTGGATCCTAAGTCGCTGGTAGCACCCAGTCACCTTCCATATTGAAATAAGGATGGTTTTTTTTATTTCAATGGACTCACGTATCATCCTTAGTCGGAATCGATGTTCTTTTGCAAGGATCTGTGGTTGATCAAATCTAATATAATGGCGGGTGCGTTCCTGTCAGATTTCGTGGAGCATAAACTTAGTTTTATTTCAATGTGAAGTATTCGCGTAAATATAAGAAATCACTATACGTCCAGTAGCTTTCTCGTGCTGTCAGATGGACAAATAAAAAATCAATAACTAGCGGATTCTGATTTTGTTTGGAAAAAACTTTAAGTACTACATCCGTGATTCTGTAAAAAAATTGGGCTTGGTAATGGATCGTTGCATGAGCTGGGCTCCTCAGTTGCAAACCACCAGTCGTAAGTTGTACGCTGCAGCGGCATCGTTAAAAAGATTGCAGAACTTTCTTCCTACTACCACTAAAATTGTCCTAGCACAATCTCTTCTACTTCCCATTCTTGATTACGCTGACGCCTGCTATCTAGATCTCACAGAGGATCAACTTAATAAGCTTGAGCGCCTTCAAAATTTATGCATAAGATTTATATTTGGCTTGCGCAAATATGATCATGTCTCTCAGTTTCGCACTAAGCTCAAGTGGCTCCCTATTCGTCTTCGCCGGAATACTCACATCCTTTCCCTCCTTTACAACATATTGTTTAATCCCTCTTTCCCGCTCTATCTCAAGGAACGTTTTGAGTTTCTTCATGACTCCAATGTTTACACTTTAAGGTCATCAGAAAACCTCTCCCTTAAAATGCCTTCTCACTCCAGCAGTTTCTATGATGCTTCCTTCACCGTAGAGGCTGTCGGCTTATGGAACTCCCTACCCATCCTAATCAGACTCGCTCCTTCATTGCACATCTTTAAAGATCGGGTAAAGACGTTTTACCTCACGGCATAACTGCAAATTCTTTGCTCACCATTCATTTATTTTGTGTTAAATTGGTACCTAGGATATGTATATAAAGTATTTATGTATGTATTTGTGCTATATATATAATTATATATGTAAGTATATGTTAGTTGTAAGTTAATCTAGAAAGTATTTGTAATCATGTATCTATTATTAAGTACACCCCCGTCGTAAACATCTCTGTAAAATCCTCTCCATCCAAAGGTTGACTGGTAGAGATCGCTTTTAGTGATAAGGCCGCCCATTGCGACACTCGCTGTATAAGTTAAGTTTGTGTAATTTTGTATTAATTTTATGTGGTGGAACAATAAAGAGTTATCTATCTATCTATCTATCCGAAACGTACAAGGCGCTATCAATTTGTTATTAATCCTAACACTTTAATCGATAAATATTTAATGTTGTCATAAGATAACAAAATAATTATACATACATTAATCATACTAATCTATAATTAAGACATTTATTGGACTTGATTTGTGGTATAATTATCCCGTCGATTGAGTAATTATCTAGTCGATTGAGCAACTATTAATATTGATCGATTACCGTTTTACAGGTAAGAGTCATTGATAGTATATAGGTAGTCGCATGTACCGCTTCCGGCATGATAACTGAGACAGCCATACTTATATTTTGTGTCAAAAAATAGTGTTAAATATTTTGACAGTGTCAATTTAATAATATGAGAATTGAAATGATGTAGGTACTTTACTTACTAACATATAACACAAGATGTAAGTTGTTACGTAACGAAAACTGATACCATAAATTCAACTCACGATTCTTGCCCCCCAGAGTTGGTATTTCCGTCGATATTTTCATTTACTATGCGCAATTATATAATGATTTTATCATGTAATTATAATAGGAGTCTATATCACCGCGATTTTAAATAAAAAGAACATAATTACCTATTAAGACCTATAACTATGCAATGTAAATTAAAATCCGATACGCTAAAGCGCGCTCGTCACTCGCACGCATCGGTTATCGCGCGGAGCATTGTGTTATGATCGCGTTGTTGACGATACATTGCCCGCTCACGCACAAGTAACAACATTTATAACCCATGACTTCCGATGAAAATTATTTCTATAATAAAAATGTAACCTTTACCCAAATTTTTCGTTAACATGCTCCCCTAACATCCTGCAAAAATTTTGTAAACGTTGTCTTGCCAAACTGCCGATTGACATCTTAAAATAATTTACACAAAAACCTACTTTTTAAAATCTACACAAACGAGTTGCTTAAGTAACCATTAAACTCTGAGTGCGGCAGTTACTGTAATATATTAAATAGCCTCTGTGCTTAAAAGTGACAAGATATAACATAACGCTTAACAACTATTTTGTTACTCAGTTAATGTACACAATTTTATCTCGTTAATCGATTTGCGCGTAAGTACCTGTAGCGTTTAAAACAATTAAAAAATATGAAGGAAAATTAATAGACTACGCCAAACGCGCATTTTGTCGTTAAAGCAACAAAAAAAAGATAATATTGAAATAAAACTAATTTTACGGAAATTATCGCTTTAATTTTATGTCTTCACGAGTACTCCCGCGATTATGGTTTCTGTAAAGCAGCCGAAACGTCAGGAACGTAAAAACATAAAATAAACGCGATAAATTAAACGCCATCATTTTCATGGATGGCGGGTTAGATTTCAGTTGCGCTGCATGTGCCTAGTGAATGTAGCGTCTCGATCTACTGCCGCCTTCCTACCTAGGCAAGTATGCTCCATCGTAGATCTCATCGTCACTTACCATCAGGTGAGATCGAGATCAAATACTTGCCTATAATGTATAAAAAAAAAAAAAAAATCATCATAAAATAAATTTTATTTCAATGTGTAGTAATCGCGATAATATACACCATCATAAAAAATTATATCTAAAAAAAGCCGGCAACAAAATCATTGGCTATGAAATATACTCGTATGCGCGACAAAATGTAGTAATAAAACAAGTCGATTTCCAAATCAAATGATCTATATAAATAAATATTGTTGTTATATATTTGATTCTGTGTAGCTATTTCTTTGCCAAATAAATACTTTCTTTCTTAAATACAATTGGAGTGTCTGTTTGTAATATTTAAATAACCGCTTTTTACTAAGTGCTGTATACACGGTAGATATACCAAAACAAAATTTTTTACCATTTTTGTCCGTCTGTCTGTCTGTTTGTTTGTTTCGGCTAATCTCTGAAATGGCTGGACCGATTTTGACAGGACTTTCACTCGCAGATAGCTGATGTAACAAGGAGTAACTTAGGCTTCTTTTATTTAGAAAAACTCTTTTTGTTAAATACCACGCGGATGAAGTCGCAGGTAACAGCTAGTTGTTTATACTCGTAAAAACAATCGTTAACTACTTCGGACGGCAATAGGCCGGCTGATAACGCGTCTACAGTTATTGAACTTGCTGATTAGAACTAAGTACATATTAATTACCGCCATTAACTGAACCGGTCGTCAAAGATCGAGGGTGCAAGGGGTTATTTGTGTAAGGTGTAACGATAATAGTGTAAAACATTTTAACAGGGCCAACAGTGGATTATAAAGATAACATATTTACAGAACAAAGCCATGTCGCCAAGCGGCCTAGCCGTGTTCCGGCATGATGTTCGGTGTTGCCATTCATGGATGGCGGGTCAGATCAGTTGCGCTGCATGTGCATGTAGCGTCTCGATCTACTGCCGCCTTCCTACCTGTTCACACTAATACAATATGACAATTCGAGAGTGAACAGGTACCTTCCAGGCAAGTATGCTCCATCGTAGATCTCATCGTCACTTACCATCAGGTGAGATCGAGATCAAATACTTGCCTATAATGTAATAAAAAAATTAAAAAAAACATTCCCAAAGAAATAAATCAAATTATTTGACATCGTACGGGGTGTCAATTGAGATCGTCTAAAAGCTAGGGGTACGCATTATTAAAAAAAAACACATCATTTACACTATTATTTTATACATTTACACTGTTTTTGTTACAGCTTATATAATACTTAATATAATTTCATATAATTTCCAAGTATACATCTTTTTAGATGTTAAAAATCATGAAGATATTGATGTACATATTGCTATTATGCTACGGTCACACCTGTGGCTTAGTGTACTAATTAGCGCCTTAATAATGGCACTAAGCAGATGTGGCAAACAGTAAATACATTAATATACTGACATCTCATTACTACTCATACTCATTACTAATGACGTTAAACATTTACAGCTTTTGGCAGAAGTTCGTTGATGTAACCAAACGTGGTAGTTTTTAATAACTACATTATGGCGTATATTGGCAGTAACACTAACGATAACACAGATGTGGCCATAGCATTATACATTTATCGTTAATTATAAGATCATATAAATTAATGATAGCAACATAACTACTTTTTTTTTGTGTGATCAAACTATTATATTAGCGGAGATGGGTATTATATTACTTAATTATATTTAAATTAAAATATACATACTTAGCGACATGAAATAATATTATTAATATGGTAATATAATTTCATTTCCTCGCATACATAAATTAAAGCAATTATTTTATAACTATTATGTGTAAGATGCTGTCTCAATTGTTGGCGTATCAAATAGCAATAATAAGCAATGAAGTACTTAATTTAATTTGAATGAGAAAAACTATTCCTGAATAACCATTGTATTCAAAAATCTTTGTTTTCATAATCTCAAAAGATTTGGCATAATAATAATTTTAAGCAAAAACATAAAGTAATTATATAAATGATCTTGCTAACAAGAAAAAAAACGGACTTCAAAAAACTGAGAATCAAAAATGTTCAACTCTAAAAATCGATCTAGTGAGACTTCTGCCTAATATGTAACGAATTTAGAGTCGGTGCCGATATAAATGGGACCCTCTTGGAGGTATAACCTCCCTGTTCAGTAAGAAAAACATAAATATCGGATCATCCACTAAAAAGTTCATCATAATCATGAAAAAAAAGACGTTCGAATTGAGGACCTCCTTCTTTTTTTCTCTGTTAAAAATAAACTAGGTTGCTTATTTTAACTGTAATGTCACATCCATTATTTTATTTATAATGTGTATTTATTGAATGTGCTATTGCTATTAATTACTTGACATTGGCAAAATACCCGCTAAGTTGTGGGTGAGGCCATCTTCATATCGATTTTATTTCATCGCATCTCATTTCGTAAAGAAAGAAGAAGAATCTTGAAGGGTAATAAATGAAAAGGTTGGAAAATACCAAAAACATCTTACGATAAATAAGAGCGGTTTCAGCTCATAGGTAAGGAGATCATCCCATAAATCTATATATTTAAATTTTTTCTCGGAGATTCGGTAAAAAGGTCTTCGGAAATTTAGATTAGCCGACATAGATAGTTTACTCGTACTTTTCATCTTCGATATTGCAAACAAAATGGCTCGTTTGACCATCAACAAGGCCGCCAGCCGATAACAGATTGAAAAAATCTATTTCTTGTTCGCCTTGTGGTAAGGTCTAAAATAATAGTATTTTATATAAATGCTTGAGGAAAACGGTACCATTACCACACAATACGAGTATGACTGCTTTTCATAATATCTTTTGTAGGTTCTAGTTTATAATAAGCACCTTGAGATTACGTTGAGATTAGCAAAACAGTGTTCCGAGACCCGATACAATCTTGACGTAATCATTAGGATTATTCAATATCATTTGCTAAGTATCAAAGGACTCCAAAACATTTGAAATAAATCTGCATAGAATTGAAGATACTTGGGCCAAACCCAATAATGAACAGTCGTTTTACCCGACTAATGTTTTTTTACAGGTACGAATGGTGTTGTTGGTGCCTTTTGGGGTCGAGACTTTGGGTTCGTGGGGCCCCAACGCTCGCCTCCTTTACAAGGAGATTGCCGCACGACTTTTCGCCGCTACCCGTGACCGGCGGGCTGGCCTCTATTTCGCGCAGAGAGTGAGCCTAGCTATTCAGCGCGGAAACGCGGCCAGCCTGCTGGCCACTTTTGGCATCGACGACGATGTGGAGGCATTTTTGTGTATATAATTTTATTTTTATTTTATTTTTAAATGTGCTATTAATAAGTATTTTTTAGTTTTTTGTTTTTACATGTATATAACTATTGTATATAATTTATTAAATAAAAACCTTTATACGGTACGAATATATATATATTAACAAGAATAATCAAAAACAAATAATATTGAAATAAAACAAATGTTATATACGGATTTTATCGCGATTATTGTATGTTTTTATGTTCCCGACGTTTCGGCTCTTTGCAGTAACCATGGTCATGGGAGGACTGAGGCGTTAGACGTCCTAGTGTCAGAGTTTGAATTCGGGTACCCTCGGTTTTAGTTGTTGTTTGCGGTCCAATCTATGCAGAATGTGCTCATTGTGTTTGCACATAGGGGTCGAGTCACCTTCGTCCGTAGAAGAATTAAATACCCTCGAGATACCCTACACGTGACCCTGGGTGGTGCCAACTAGGTGTCAACTCTACTGGTGGTAGGCTTCAGCCGTGGTTAGTCACCACCCGCTGAACAAAGCCATGTCGCCAAGCGGCCTAGCCGTGTTCCAGCATGATGTTCGGTGTTGCCATTCATGGATGGCGGGTCAGATCAGCTGCGCTGCATGTGCCTAGTGAATGTAGCGTCTCGATCTACTGCCGCTATCCTACCTAGGCAAGTATGCTCCATCGTAGATCTCATCATCGCTAACCATCAGCTGAGATCGAGATCAAATACTTGCCTATAATGTAATAAAAAAAAAAAAGTGTCCTGCAATGGTGCGGTTTTGGACTTATTTATATTAATTACTAGATCCCAAGTCAGTGGTTACACCCAGCCATCTTCCATTCCATCTTTCGCGTAAATATAAGAAATAAATAAACACATTATATTCACAAAATGTGATTGGTCTTGTAGAGGAAACAAAACGCACAGCCTAAATAGGTGGTTTGAAATTTAAAGAATATATTCCTTGAGCACCCTACAGGTGTATTGAGGACGGAAACTCTACCCCTAAGGAATTCAAATGGTGGGTGGGTATCATGGTTTGGCTGAAGAAACACTTTACTACCTTTTAAACTTGAATTATAAGTTTATTTTAATAATATGTAATATTTTAGTGTTACGATTATCGTCCTCACGTGGCAACCGTCCTTGTCGCGTCCGATAACATTGTTATCATAGCATGATGTGGCGGGCTGATAACGGCAATGTGCTGTTATGATAACAACTTTCAGGAAAGATGAACAATATATAGTGCGCTCATGTATGAGTATCGGGCAAGGAACTGGAGGGTAGGCAGAAACTTCTAACGTAATCGTAACGTTATCGAGAAAACGTGCTGTCTCTGTCAAACTAATTTATGATATCTGTGGTGCGAGAGGATTGGCAGGCGCTTTGAAAAAGGGTTTTGCTAATTTTTTTATCAGAATAAATTTGAATATGTCGATATAAAATATAAAATTGCCCGGAATTTCAGTATCCTAGAAACATGATTTCGAAATACGCCCTTCTGATTCGAAAACTATGATTGGTACAGTCCGTCTTCACAAAGCAATTAAAGCTTAACAGCTTCTGATACACCTTGTATATATAAGGTCACTTATCTCCTTACCGAGCAGTGAATTATTGAGTTATAATTTTGTTTGATAAACGGATCCGGGTGTGTAAAAATGTTGATAAACAAACACAGTATTAAGCTTTTCAAAAGTATTAATTGATGCTGATTAGTACGAATTAAAGCTGATATTCCACTATCACATAATAAACAGACTAGCACGGCCCGCCATGACATCGCAGGGCAGGAAATAAGGAACAAATAGCCTACGAAGTACATTCCGCAAAAAAATCTAAAAGTTTACCGTTGCCATGACGACGCCACTAAGTCTCGGCTTCCACTAAAGCGGGAAAGGCGGAGGGGAGAGGAAAACTCCAATCAGATAATTAAAAAAGCACAGCTTGATACCAAGCGGAGAATTTCAAATAATCTGATTGGACTATTTCTCTTCGCTCTGCTCCCCCTGCTTTGGTGGAAGCCAGGCCGGCCCCCTGATTACGTATCATGCCTAGCCTAACGATAGCAAAGCGACGGCAATAATCTCGCAATAATTGCTTTCAAATCGCCGATTTGTATGGCGTCGCAGCGCTACGTAATACGCATTAGCAATTTAAAAGCAAATATTGCGCGATTACTGCTATCGCTAGGCTATTGCAAGTTACGTAATCAGGGGGCTGGTTTTATCCTATCTGGAAAATTGCCAATTAGATTACCGTGAATTTTGCGATAGCTGAAGACGCGACTAGAATATGTGTCACTTGGTTTGATATCTGTATTTAACAAGCTTAATCGTTTTATTTAACATTCGACACTAGCCGTATACAGTAAGTAGGTGAGTACACACTTTATTGACCACTCCCTGATCATGACGTACTGCGTATTAATAATGCACTAACGTCAGCACTTGTAATTTTAATGTAGTATTAGTAATAGACAAAACAAAAGGGTTAGAGCCTTTTTTAAGAACACGCGTAGGAAATTACCAAAATATTTGAACTCTTTGCCAATTACAATATATCCAATAATTAAACCACATATTTATTAAAATTAAACAAAATTCCGCGGACGATAATACTCACCTTCAATGATGTAATATGCAGTTTATCACAAAGATTATAGAGTTCATTATTTGTTTATAATATGATCACGTACAAGTAATGCTCATACACTTGACCTGGCGCATGTGAAAGCACGAGTTTTTTATTATTATTATAGAAAACCTTATATTTATCGAATTGTTTCAGATGTATATGTGACCTAGTAATAATGCAAGATAAAACATGCTTTTAGTATTTAAGCTATAATCACCTGATGTGTAACTTTTCATCTAAGGCAGCCTTCCCCACTGTGGGCGATAACGCCCCCTTGTGGGTGCTGCAGGCCTAAAGGGGTAAGAGCTCCAGAAAAAAAATGGGGGCGCTGTGTAGAGTCTTAAAATAATTAGTTTAATTTGAAGTTATAGTGGTTTTTAAGTCTCGTCAAAAAAGATGGCCGATAGACAACATAATCATCTATTTCCATAAACATTGAGTATCTATGTGAGAATCTCTAAAATAATTGTTTAGCATGTAACAATGATAGAACAATACACCGGGAATACGAACTCAATTAAAACGAAACAAGGTTGATTATCATAAATTAAGTGCACGGCTAATTTCTCAGAATAAAAATTTGGTCACGTCGCGAGCTCACTTTCTTTTTATGATACCTACATGTACGCGAAACGATCAATTGCGAATTAAGCAATATTTTTGAGATGCAAGGTTTCAAATAATGAATCGTTGAGGTTTCTCATTCACGTACGCCTCATTCAGCTTATTGCGTTGCCTGAAGAAAGACGTATCCATTTGAAGCAGCAATTTGTGGAAATTATGCTCAATCCCAATTTGCCGTCACATATAGGACAAAACTCTGAACACTCCAGCAATTCCATTTAGGCTTTAAGCCAGTAATATTTTCCCTATAATGGTTGATACCTAGTTGGCGTTTGGCCAAATGTGCCGACTTCACAAGCAATGTATGAAATATTTTCGGATGGCCCAGTTCTGGCAGTGGTCAGCTGAACGATCGATCGATACAAATCAATTCATAGAGTTTACCTTGACAATATTTAGTTATCTTTGCCTCAGGGGAGATCGTGGAGATCCAATCGTTTTGTGTCAAATTCAATTTAGTTAGTTTTACGAGCGGATATTTTTTTTAATAAAGTAGGTACAACGAAGGTGTAAATTTGTGTGCCGGTTTTGGAAAATGAAAGTTGTATGTACTTGTAGAAAAATGCCGTAACCTTTCTTCTCGTAATGGTACACAAATTGCGTAGGTATCCACTCGGCTGCCTTGCTGTAACGGCTCTTGCAGATACGAGGAGTCATTGTCCGAGAAAACGAGACTTAAAAAATACACTAGAATATTGCCGTAAACACAAATTGAATGCGTTTTAATACCTTTGTAGTGCCTGTATTACTATAAATATATGAAGATTTCCGATTGTAACTTAAAAAACTTGGCGTTATATTGACGAGTATAAGACCAATTATATATTTACTAGCTGCGCCCTGCGGTGTTACCCGCGCAAAAAATCATGTCGATTACCCTATGTAAAATTTAAACAAATCTATCCCACGGGAACCATACATTTTACCTGGATAAAAAGTAGCTTATGTGCTATTCCAGACTATAATCTATCTCTATGCCAAATTTCATCTAGATCCGTTCAGCCGTTCCGGCGTGATTGAGTGACAAACATCCATACATCTATCCATCCATCCAAACTTTCCCATTTATAATATTAGTATAGAAGTATAGATTACTTACCACCGCGCCAATCAAATACGGTCAAGTACCTATGTACCTAACTTTGTGTAAAATGACAAGGCCCGCTACAATGTGCGGTGTCACATCAAGTTCTTATTTAATGAACTCCAAGATGTTCAATGTCATTATCCTAGTTTAACAGCTATTCGTGCGCAAAGAGGTTGTTGGCCCCATTAATGTCGTAAGCCGTGTCGAAGGTTCTAAGCGGATTGTGGGGTATCAAGTGTTAGCCGACAGGTGTGCGAGTCATGTTACTGCAGTGGGTACTTGTGTATTTGTGTTACCTGCACATCTAGAATCACTGCTTCCGATATCATTTATATCCGATTGTGATATTGATAATCGAGTCAGTGAGGTATCTCTCTGGTCTCTCTCTCTCTCTATGGTCGGTCCCTCATGTCTGAGGATCGCGATCATCGTTGGATAGTCCACACTTGTATCGAACGATTAGCCTCCATCGGTCTCTGTTCATGGCGCTTCTGACCACCGAGCTGAATTTGGTTGAAGATGAGTCGTTTGCTTGATCGGTCCATCTGGTTGGGGACCGTCCTCGGGCTCTTTTGCTCTCGGTGTTCCCAACTACGATCAGCTTTTCGAGGAGCTCATCTCCTCTCCGTATATTTACGGATATTAAGGATAAAACCAAAGCAAGGTATAAGAGATTGGCGTTCCGAAAAATAAATCTATGTCACGTCAATTAGTAGTATCTCACTAGATATTCAATCTATTCCTATCACTAGGTATGTATACTATTTAAGAGAAATGACATGCATATCTGTACAAGTCATACAATAAATCATTGATAAATAACATGTGGAGATTACAGTGGCTGTCGAATAGACAAATGTGGTGACGCAAAGACTGAGTAAAACTATGTTGTTGCGTACGAAATCATTGGGCGTAATAAAACAAATCCCGTTGTACAATTACCTAGATATATTATATTTATTGAACTAGCAATTTCGCTACACATAATATCTGAATGAAATGTAAGCTACGTCCTAATTATATGTGCACAAATTATTATGTTTGTATAAAAAATAAACTGGAATAATCGCAAGATTCTGAAGACTATGGAAAGGCTTTGTAAATATGATATACTGTAATTAAATGTGGTTTGTTTTATTAAACATAATTTAATTATTAGACTTATGTTTGAAAACTTGTCTCTTTGTTTAATGATCGCAAGGGCAGTCTTCTGAACTTTAACTTGAGGCTTCGTGTCTGAGATTGGGCAGTGTGGTAAGTATTGAAATAACCAATTACATTTTTGTACCAAATCCTATTTTTTTTTTCAAATAATTATTTACGAGTTCCAATACTCGCCGAGGGTCAGACCTTGCCATCTTCGTGGGTCACCGCAGTTAAACCTGGCTTACAGGAATAAAAGTATGGTAGTGTATGGAGGGTCAAATCCCAATGACAAAACAAATATTGGACAAGTATTGTGTAACTACGATAATTGGTTGATGCAACAACACAAGATAACCGCACCGAACAATTAATGGGATCACGTGCAAAAATGTCGGCGTGCAGTGGTGTGTGCACGCGACAGTGCTGTGATGCTATGGCTACGCTAGCGCTAATCGCGTCGGTAGCAGGACATAGCTGATCAATCAGACACTTAGACTATTCATTACCAGTTCCGTGGTATTTGTTTGAATAATGTGAGTCATTGTAATTGAAGACTCAGAAGAGGTCGCGACTGAAGCCTCAATGGGATAGCAATTGACTGTAAAAGGATTGATGTAACAAAAACGTATTGGTATACGTAAGCATTGTTAAATCCGTTTAATCTTGCTCAAAGACCGCTCAAACTCCGTCTAGTACTTAAATAATTAGAGGCAACAAAGTCGGCAACAAGCACTCCTACAACTGCACTAGTTGTTTCAGATGTTCTACTAAAGGAAAACCAGATACGGCAGTTATAAAATTACACAACGCAATATCTAAGGTGAGCCTTAACCTGAATATAAGTTATGCCCATACTAAGAAGCCTGTTAACTAATATTTAACCTTTGGGTCAGTAGACTCAAAGGTTAAATATGAGTGACGATAAGAGATGCCAGAAGTTTCTGTACCAAAAGAGTTGGGTCGAATCAATGAGTCTAAGCGATAACCTCACAGAACAAATTAAAAATGCATTTAGGTATTCAATAATACGTACTTACATGGTACTCTAGTATCTAGTAAAACTTGTTATACTAATAGGGCTGAATTGCTCGCCAGAGAATCAGTTATGTCGCTCCGAAGCCTACGGATTACGTTAAAAATAGATGACATTCGCCTTGAACTACATGATGCCGATTTTTATTTTTTTCGCTCGAAAATGATACCTACACAGCGGACGTGACGTACATTGATCAAACTCGGAATATATCCCCGCTTCCGAATTGCAAAATGTTGCGAATCCGCAGGTACGTAGTCGATATGAGAGGCATAGAATTAATTAATAATCTCAATAGTGACGCAGATGAAGCAGTTTCAATTGAAAACTTCGAGAAAATTTGAAACCTCAAAATGGCTAAAATCTAGGCTGTGTATCGCAAATACGTTATATAAAATCGTGCCAAACGATATTACGTAACGTTGCAGATTCTGATGCGGAGTTTCATTCATGAGAGATTCCTCTCTCTCGAGGCCGCCTCCCGCCCCAACCTCTAACTTAGTAAGGGCCGGGCGCCCGGTCACCCACGCTTTAGAATAATTCTGAGCGTTTGTAAACACTGATGGAATTACGTAAATTCGTTATTAAGAAAACAACTTTACGTTTTAGGTATGTTAGCTGCGTACAAGGGTGACCTAGATACTAAACGGGAGCTTTTTTAATTTAAATAACAATAAATCTGTTAGTTGCAATAGGCACTTATCAAGCTATTGCTTAAAAACGTATTGCTAAGGACAAATCTAATATCTACATCTGTATAAGCAAAATATACTGGGTTCGCCCCCAGTCCATTGTACTACAGTAACAATACAACACATTTAAATAAATATATTTATTTAAATATATTTAAATTAAATATATTAAATATTTTTATTAAATATATTTAAATATATTAATTAATAAATATATTTATTTAAATGTGTTTCACTTTGCATGAGTTCAGCTTCAAGTTTAATTTGTCAGTTATAAGTTGAGATAAACTTTAAATATAATCAAAACAAGTATTTATCTATTAAACAATCTCTAAACATTGTGTTCTCAACTTGAAACTACCATAATGAAATAGATAAATACTCGAATGATGCATAACAAATTACATTTACTTAAAGGGCTGGGCATTAAAATCGAGTCTACACTTATATGACTAAATTAAATATAATAATTCCCCTAACTTGAGTCTAATAAACTGTAAATTAATGTAACATAGAACTGCTAGTCTTGCACATTTTGTCATGTTAAGTTAACAAGTGATAAATACTGAGCAAACAGAAATGGTGATCTTTGAGATGGGTAATATTCAGTATACCTACTTATGTAGTTATTATGCAAACATTGTTTTTTTGCATAACTATGCATAGAGTTCACTACAATGCCAGTGTAAAAAAACTATTACCCCTAAATTGGGAAAGTTACTGTTCCAAATCACAAAAAAACTTGATAAAGAATTAAAATAGTTAGGCATGGCCTCCCATCAAAGCAACAGGATTAGGCCATATACAATATCTTAAATACAATAATAAATAAGTGAATGTAATTAGATGAAGTCCTTAAATAAGCAAATTAGGATTACCTATCACCACCCATTTCGAACCTATTTCCATTCAACACTATCAAAGAAATAATGATTATTATGAAAATGTATTGTTCATTAAATAATGTTTTCTTTTATATTCCAATGGAAACTTAATTCCTATGGGGTCATGACATTCAACCCTGGTGTGAAAACACACATAAATAATTCATGCAACTAATTAGCCGTGAATTCAGTAGCACTTGACATTCAGTGGGCAATGTCAAATGCTCATAAATACTGATAAGATTGATTTTACTTATAAACTTATTCTTACCAGTATTTAATTCAACAGATAATATATAATATAACAAGTGGTACCTGCTTGACCTCCTCCTAACATTATATTTATTTACTTTCACACTTGAGAGGGCTGTTATGGGTGGACATAGACTATCAGAGCCTTGCTGATGAGTGGAGATACTGATAAAAGTGAATTTTAAAGACATTATACTGGATATAGATATGGAATAAGTATGCACAGTACTATGGCAATAAGCTAGCCATATTATATTGAGACTGAATTATGTAAAATGTGGGTCCACCTCTGCATTACCCTGTGGAACACCGGTTGTGTGTATCTTAAAATTATGATTATGAAAAACAAATTATGATTTTTATCAACTCTGATGTGACTAGCCCAATTTATTTAGAGATTAACTCCAAAAATTTGTTTCCTATTGGATTTAGAAAACATTGGTTACATATTTATATTGATATTATAATATTTTTTTTATAAAATTATCCGTAAGGCAAAATAGATAACTTTCAATATCCAGCCAAAATATTATGGGATAATTTATTAGATTTAGGTACTTTTATGGAGATAATTAGATTCAATTTAAATGGTGAATTTAACATAGAATGAGATGGAAATCAAAACAGTATGTTTTAGAAAGAAGTCTTGTATGAATTAATATTTTTTTATTTTTTTATGAAATGGTAGTGAGCTTAGATAAAACTTTTTATGGTTTTTTTATAGGTATTCCATGGTAAATATATATCAATGATATTAATTAAAACATACTAACCCTTTCACTATGACAAACTCATGTTTTTGTTGAACCATTAATTTAGAGTAATAAATTCATTTAAGTACTTCCATACACTATTATATGTGGCTGTCAATGCATTTATAATAATAAAAACTTTGGTGTTAATATTTACTAAATAAAATAATGTAAATAATTAAAATAACAGTAACATACCTGGGACGATTCTGCATGTAATATTGACCGCCAAAAATAAACGCCATATAAACCCCGACATAGTAGAAAGCCACAGTCCAGTTCTCTGTCATCCATTTCCTATAGTTATGATGAATAAATTCACTCTCGAATTCGAAAATGTACGAGTAATTTGGAGTTATGTCCAAAGCATATGCCATCACCGGGGTCTCCATTGTAACGATGTAGTCCGCTCGACTAGCCCGGGTAACTTACGCGCACAGTCCTTAATATTTTAATATGTTACACTGATCATCACATGAGAATTTTAACCTACAAATTAACAACAGGATACCGCTGTATCGTTATATCACAGATGATGACTAAAAATGACAATATTTCGAATGGGCGGGGAGGCGTGTTGCCGTTATGAAACGAATTCGTGAAATGGTCGCGGAGTATAGGCGGTTTGACTATTTATTCGCAGTGACGAGGCGTCAGCTCGAGCCCGAATTTATTTCACGTCTCGTCACAGCATTTAAGAGAAAACGATGAATGAACTTTACGCCACGCCGTGTCGCGCGTTCATTTTCCATTTGAAATACAGGCAGAAGCGGGGGGGAGGGGGCACAGCCTGCCACACTGCTTGCCACAGGGCTGTTTTTTAAATTGGTTTTACGGCTTTTGGTAATAACCTTTTGAAACCTCTTGGTTGTAATTTTTAAACATTTCTAGTAAAAGAGTGAACTGCACAGTTATTCAAGGGGTAAACTATTCATGAAGATTTCTTTAAAATTTTACTTACCCATTTAATAACTGGCTTAACTTTCCCTTATGGTGGAAGCTCAGGGTCAGGGCGCGAAATTCAAAATGTCAACAGTTTTTATTTTTTTACGAAAAATTTGGACATCTTTACTATGTAATGTAGTGTTTTGCGATATTAACATTCTGCATTGGATTTTTCGATGTATTAAGTTTGCTTAAAAAAGTACTCAATCCGATACAATACCATAAGGTTTGTAAAAACCGCTACTTTTACTAACTTTATGGTGTTGTATCGCTTAAAGTATTTTTTTAAGCAAACTTAATACATCTAGACATCCAATGCAGAATTCTAATATCGTAAATTACATCGTGAAGATGTCCAAATTTTTCGTAAAAAAATAAAAACCATTGACATTTTGAATTTTGCGCCCTGACCCTGAGCTTCCACCTTAAGCAAGCTTCCACCTTAAAAACCCAATCGACACTCATCCATGGGCTTAATGGTATTATATGGGAAACCTTTTTGAGTAGGGTTATCGGAAAGGTAAGCTAAGTGAAAACCCGTAGATTGAAAATACTCTCCGTCTATGCAATAACCCAATTAATACCCTTTCATAAGCTTACAGGATTCTGTACTCTGAATTAGAATGCACAGACATGAAATTAAATGACTGAAGTGCTATGAAATAAAACTATTAGGAGGAAGGCCTCTAAACTGTAAAAACAAAACAGATATTATTTGAAATTTTTACACAGTATTGGGCACAGGAATAGATGTTTAAGTTAAAAACTGAATAGTTAACTGAAATGTTTATTCCATTAATACAATAACTAATAGATGTTTATTATTGTCAATTATAAATAGGTGTCTATATTACTATTTCGTACTAGCTAGAATCTTTTCTCTAAATATTTATATGTATTTTTGGCTGTTTCCATTGATATACTAATCGTTAGCTGTTTCAGATTTATTTTAAGTAAAAATGCTGAAGCAGTCATTTGCACCAACTTTCTTAAAAAAAAACATAGAAGACTGTATGGTTTGTTAAATCCAATAAAAAAGTTATTAACAAGCATTTTTGTATAATATGTTTTGCTATGAGTACCTACCTAAACCTGAATTTGGGGGCTAAGAAAATATTCATTTTCATCTTGGTTGGCCTTATCCTTGAGTAGTAAATCAGAGTATTTCTTAGACAGCCTAGGACTTTTTTTAATCTAGTAAGATCAGAAGCTGAATAGTACCATAGACAATTAAGTTTTAATTTAGCAAAATTTAAATGATAAAAACTATTACGTGAGTATATTTCGTAAACCATTTCACTAAAGTACGTCATAGGTAAAGTAAATTAACATTGACGACTATAAAGATAGATTATGTCGACCATGCAAAAAATAAAATCCAAAATCAAAATAAATGTTTATTGTAAAATAAATAAAATCAAATTAACAAATCAACGGAACATTATGCGATTAAATATTTTAAAAATACATTTTGTGAAACAGAATACATGAGTATTCTCATTTTAAAACTATGAGTTATCATGTAGTAATTTAACATAAAATATAAACGATCTTTACAATGTGTAAAATTAAATTAATTTACAATGTCTCCTAAATTTTATATAGATATATAATTCAGGATAAATAATTGAAATCAAGGAAATGACACTTTTGCATTTCAATTTAGTTAACTTTACTTCGCACCTGAAGAGACACATACACTACATAGGAACTTCCACATACGAAATAATATAAATGTATGATCTAATTTCATTTATAAATTAATCTCAATTACTGTAACGTCATAAATCACAGGTAAATTCACGAACAAAATTAAATTTTAATTAGATACAGATACATTACAATTTACGTCTTTAGGAATTACAAACGCTTGGGATATGGTTTGTGCTCTACAAAAAATACAAATAAACCAAAGTAGGAATACAATAAATAGCTTGTATTATGTTTACAAACTAAAATGTTGACTTAACACATAAATGCTTAATTTGTGTTATTTTTTATTATTTAACAATGTATAAATACCTACACGCGTTTACTCGTGCGGTACTGGGAACGCTAGTACGCTAGTACTCGAGTACTATATACATAATAAACAAATAAAATTAAATACCAAAAAATTACACAACAAATGAAACTTCATGACACTTCAAGAGATCACTCATGGATATGCCATCATGTAAATAAATAATACATCTAACTAACACCTATGTATTTAAATGAATTTAATTGGCATTGGCGGTTCCATTCAGAGTTATACATTAGCTAAGCATCAACTAACTTTCACCCGCGCAACCATAACTTTTCCCCTGCTACTCGATCCCTCGTAGTCATAGCAAGATGTAACTTTAAATATAAAATTTGAAGTCCGACCATCTATACTAATATTATAAATGTGAAAGTTTGGATGGATGTTTGTTACTCTTTCACACCAGGACGGCTGAACAGATCTGGATGAAATTTGGCATAGAAATAGATTAGAGTCTGGAATAGCACATAGGCTATTTTTATCCCGATAAAATGTAAACGCGGGTAGCACCGCGGGGCGCAGCTATAAGCTATACGATTGCGAAAACTTGTTGAAATTGGCCTATCAGTTTTGCCGTGATGCTCGAAAACACTGACGAAAATTAACTTAAAAGACTTGTATATGAATTTACAGTAATAGTTTAAATATAGCTGCTAATTATATCGCAAAAAAACTCAAGTGATTTAAAAAAAATGAGTACAGATAGCGACATGTAACGGCACTGCAATTACTGTCGTATGGTATGTTTTGCTGGTAATGTTATGTACATCATATTAATAAACAAATTGACATACAATAATACGTATAATAAATACCGTGAAAACTCTATACAAAACGTAATAACGACCAACAAGTCTAGAAAACGGAATGTGATTACACATAAAATGATTACTATCAAACAGTTAATACTATATTACAGTCAACGTAACACGTAAAGTTTAATATTATATAATCAACGGTATAAACACTGTAATGAACTACGTGGAATAAGGTTCAGCACACACAGACGTAGTGGCGGCGTAGCTACTAATTCGAGAACAATTCAAATTCAACCTTACCTGCTTTGGGATTCGGTTGCGTCTTCGACGAACTTCGATTTGCCCAATACGATTTTATTTCGCTATTCAATAACAGCTTTACAGCAAGGGATGTAAAGTTGACTTTCAATTGCCGCTACCCTGTCAGTGTGCGTTGCCCGACGATTTGTTGTGTTAACAGTTTCCAAATATTCATATTTAAAATATTGTTATCGGATTATACGTCACAAATTACGTACATATTAGTTTTTTTAATATATTTTTTTATGACGCAATACGTTGTTTATGGATTATTGTCGTTTAAAGTTTATAACGATTGACGGTTATTGATTTCTCACATCAGAATATTGTTAAGCAAATTCATACTTTACCACTTAATAAATAAGGTATGTTACGTCTAATGATAACAATGGTCTTATCGAAGCGTCTATAGAACGTTTACTAGTGTCTACGATGTCTAAGACATATAACCGCGTTGTTGGTCGACTGTGGGCTTGAAAGGTCTCTTATCACAGCCTAATACAATTCAGACTATATTAAATACTCAGACCATTGATTTATTGTCTCATTGTCAGATCAATCAATTTAAAATCATAATCGATCGTCATAAGATTCATTTTTGGAATACTAATGGATAACATAGAGGCTCTCAAATGCAATATTCGAGTGTATTAAAGAGCAATAGATCGTGACATTTCTAAATTAACCTTCCCGCAGCAAAATACAACAATCGAGTAATTCTTGTAATTTAACAAATCACTACACAGCAACTATACTACAAAACGTTTCACCGACTTGCCTTCTACACAATTTTTTCTGCAAAAACTAAGTCTTAATGGCACATCACCCTTCCCTGCAAGCCCACAATCAGTCACCTATTCACCAGACGGAACTACACTCCATCACCGGACCTTTAACTACGTCTACGTTGGCGAGCTGGCGAGTAATACTCAGTGTTCCACGTAGGCCGCTTCATTGCTCGTACACCACCCCCCCAGGGCCGGGGAGGGAGGACTTGCCCGACAGGAAGGTGTCCACCGCGCGCGCGGCCTGCCGCCCTTCCGATATCGCCCACACCACCAGCGACTGGCCGCGGCGGCAGTCTGTACAAAAAAAACTAATTAATAGTCCTCATAAACGAATCCCACTAATATTATAAATGTGAAAGTTTGGATGGATGGATGTTTGTTACTCAATCACGCCAGAACGGCTGAAGGGATCTGGATGAAATTTGGCACAGAGATAGATTATAGTCTGGAATAGCACATAGGCTACTTTTATCCCGGTAAAATGTATGGTTCCGGTGGGATAGATTTGTTTTAATTTTTCATAGAGCAAAGCATCGACATGATTTTTGCATAGGTAGTGGTGGGTTAGCGGTCAGAAAATGACATAGGGACATACTTTTTAATCGCGGGTAACACCGCGGGGCGCAGCTAGTAATAAATAAAAGATACTACGCAGTATGAAAACCCGAGCGTAATTTAATTCGAATATTTTGGCTGCATATTCGGTTCGGTAAGTACTAAGCCGAATAATATTCAGTATTGGGTTCGTTTTAAAAATCCATGCCCCGCGCTCTTCTAGTTTACAGTTACTGTTTAAGTGATCTTATACTATTAAACAAGTAAGCATTTTTGTTAACATACCTCCGGCAGCGAAGACGTTGTTAACTGGTGTTTTGTAAATGTTGGATTTCTCTGTCTCGATGTTGCTACGTGGGTCCAAAGGTAGATCTAGCGACAAAATCATTAAACTCGTAACAGAAGTACAAATTATTAGATTTAAATACAAATGTAACCGGTATGTAATTTAAGGAGATATCACATCATAAATCAAGAATCTATACAGGTATATTAAGAACTATGGGGAAGCTCTAAATGCTGAGGAATAGAGGAATTGTTTCAACGAACTATGATGTTGTCAAGTTAGTGACAAGAAAAACTTTACGCGACTCGGGGATCGAACCCGGTAATTATAAAAGAACAGTATAATATTTTATTTCTAGAATTATATTGATCTGGCGATATAGTTATTATCGCTTTTTACTAAGTGCATTTATTTGGATGTATACACGGTACACATACCAAAACTTTTAAATTTTTTTTGTCTGTCTGTTTGTTCCGGCTAATCTCTGAAATGGTTGGACCGATTTTGACGGGACTCTCACTGGCAGATAGCTGACGTGACAGGGAGTAACTTAGGCTACCTTTATTTTAAGAAAACATTTTCGTTAAATACCACGCGGACGGGTAACAGCTAGTTAGTGAATAAGGAATGTGCACTGACCGAGCTGGTTGGCGACGTACCGCTCGGGCCCCAGGAAGCCCATCGCCAGCAGCACCAGCTCGGCGCGGAACTGGCGCGCCGTGGAGGCCAGCTCGCGCATCTCCCAGCGCCCGCCCGCGCCGCGCGCCCACTCCACCTCCACCGCCGACACGCCGCACACGTTGCCCGAGCCTGCGACCACACACACACACATATACTGCTGTCACTCTCACATCCACACAACTACTCGGCCTCCCCTCAATGCGAGGGGATTAGGCCATAGTCCACCACGCTTGCCCAGTGCGGGTTAGCGGACTTAATATATTTTTCGAGGGGCTCTCTCTGATATGCAGGTTTCCTCACGATGTTTACCTTCACCGTTTAGCAAGTCATAATCATGGTTGAAAATGGGTTCGCACACGAAATGCCAGAGGTGGGCGCCGGAGTTTGAACCTGCTATCCTCGTTACCGAGGCAAGCATTCTACCAGCTCAGCTAATAACTACTATACACTACAATATTTCACTGTGATTGCACGATTATATAATCTAACATTTAAGAATTGCTGACAAATATATAGATAATTGCATTCAATCTATGTAAAAAAAAATTGGAGTGTGCTGACGTCATTAAGTAGAATGCTCATAGACAAATACAATTTTTAATTAAGAATATTCAAGCATACCGTCATCCAGGAATTCTTTAGTGAGCGTCGAGAACTTTCTCGGGTCGTTGCCGAATTTCACTTTCACCTCTTCGTGGCCGTAATCAACCCTGGTGAAGACATATATAACATTAAATACAACATTTTATTCGAGACACAAATAAAAAATATGTATTTTTTAAGATTACTAGTTATGTGTGGTCTATGGGACTAGTCCAATTCTTGAGACTAGTATGTCGCATAAATTTACAAAAAACTCTTGTCAACGAATGATATTACTTACGACAACTGCAAAATTTTCGTTTATATTGCGATTTGTGTCTTTTCAAACGCTGTTATTGGCAAAAACATAAAAAACAACTTAGTCAGCCAAAAAGTTATAAAATGTTAAAAAATACTTTATTATAGAGACCATAGGCGACAAGATATTGTGGGAAATGGACAGAAAATCATAGAATTTAAAGCTGTCACAAATGCAATAATTCGTTGCCGCGAGTACGATTCAATATCTTTTTATGTTTGCTATGTTAAAGCTCAAATAGAAAAGTAGACCGAGCTGTAACCTAGCTTAAAGTTTATGATGTACGTACCTAAAGACCCTGGGCCACTGCGGCCATGGGTTGTCTTGCCCCCGTGTCTTCTTGGGCTCCGGTAGGATCTCGAATGTCGTGATGGACTTAGCGCCCTGTCGCAGCGACGTGGCTATGCAATCGCACCTGAACAAACGCAATCATACTTGTTTATATTATGGTCTAAATTCCAATTAATAGTATAAAAAAAACTATTAATTTGGCCAACTTCTGCTGTTTCAAATTTTTTCTTCCGACACATGAAACGAAGTTGATTCTTACAAAAAGTTCGGAAAAACAATTTTATTCATTTTCATGGACAACTCACGCTTGAATAAAATCTTTACTATGCCAAAATAGTTTCCACATATAATAATAATAACATAATGGCCTTTTTTAATATCCAATTATTGGGCACAATTATTGGCCCCTGGCGTAGTGCGGGTTGGCGGACTTAGCACGTCTTTCGAGAGGTTCTTTCGGACCCTCCTCTCGATATATTGCTTCATTGTTTAGCAAGTGATAATCATGGTTGAAAATGAGATTCGCACATGAAATCTAGAAATCACAGAGATGCAAGCCAGGGTTTAAACCTGCAACACTCGTTACCCAGGCTTGGCTTGGCTATCACTACTTCTGGCGATACATATTATAGTTTAATTTCATAATTTACCCAGTATCGCCACCTCCGATGACCAGCACGTTCTTGTCCTTGGCGTTGAGCTCGGGCTGGTCCTTAGGCTGGTGGTGCGTGGCGGCACCGCCGGCCTGCTTCTTCTGCCAGTTCTCCAGGAACTCCATCGCGTAGTGGATGCCGTTCAGCTGGCGGCCCTTGAGCGGCAGGTCGCGCGGCCACGTCGCGCCCATGCACAGCACCAGCGCGTCGTATCTGGACACATTCACACGGCATCAGTTCATTCATTCGTTCGTTCGTTCGTTCACACGAAGTTGACAAGCCGAGCGTAAGTAGGGATACATTTTGATCGCAACAAAATGATAATTGTGATATTTTGTGAGCCATTTGGTTTTTTTATATTGACATAATCAAAATTGCAGGCGCAGGTTCAAAGGTCAGTATACCTTTTCTGAATAAACCTGTATAAATAAAAGTTAAATGCAATTCGTTGGTAAGCGCGCATCGCTAAAGAACGGCGCGGCTAGACCGATTTGGCTTACTATGAAGGATATTAGGCATAGAAGTTTTACGGAAAATTCGGGATGAGAATAATGTGTGTCGAGGGTGCTATTAACATATATAACCCCTTACTCGCTGGCGAGTTCGCTAGCGGAGATGTCCTTGCCGACGTCGACGTTGCACTTGAAGACGATGCCCTCGGCGGCCATCAGCTTGACGCGGCGCGCGACCACCTCCTTGCTGAGCTTCATGGTGGGGATGCCGTACTGCAGCAGCCCGCCGGGCCGGTCGTTGCGCTCGAACACCGTCACCGTGTACCCGGCCTACGAACAGAGTTCAACGTTAGCCGTGTCCTGACCGACTGCGCTGGCAGCGAGCGCGCCAGCCTCGCGAGACTGCGCGACTGATTTGTACACGGTCATTTGTAAACATAGCGGCGTTGAAAATAATATAGATTGACTGCGCGGCTAATTTACACACGGCAATTATTACCTTGTTTAGTTGGTGAGCGCAGGCCAAGCCTGCTGGACCGGACCCGACGACCGCTACAGTCTTTCCATTTCTGAATTTTGGCATCTGCAATTATAAAATAGTTTTAAACGGAATGGCCAGACTTGCGTTGTTGTGCATATACATTATAAATACTATTTCATCAACTCATGGTACAAAATTTTAGAGAGTTTGGAGTCTCCATCTAAGCTAGGAATTGCTTGTGTAAAGTAAGTTGTTTTTCAATCCTTAAAGTCTAATCTTCAAATAGTTTTGTCGTTTTGACAGATATGGTATGGAAATAACGTTTCCCAATTCATTCGGAAAATAAACTATTGGTGGATAGAAAAATTGTCCCCAATGGGGTAGTATGGCATAAGGCCTCTGCCTCTAATTTAGCGGGCAGCGGCGCGGGGCGGCCAACGAGCTCCGCTTCCGCACCGCCGCCGCCGCCGCCCCGCTGCCCGCTAAATTCGAGGCAGAGGCCTTATAGTCACCTCCGGCTGTATCCAGCCGTTCTCGAAGGCGTTGTCGATGATCGCGCACTCGATGTTCTTGATGGTGACGGGCGGCTCCGAGATGCCGAGCACGCACGCGCCCTCGCACGGCGCCGGACACACGCGCCCCGTGAACTCTGGGCCCATGGGGTTCAAACGTTAGTATACCCTTTCACAATCACACTGTATAAATATCACCGGACACACATACCAACTATGTTCTGCATTCTAACTAGCTGACTCGGCAATCGTTGTTTTGCCATATACATTATTTCTACGAAATAGTTTTATAGTTAAATATTTGCGATTATAAATTAGGATATAAACTATCCTATCTTTCAAGTTGAATAAAACTGCACACAGTGTGTAAAATTTTATTTAAATCGGTTTAGTAGTTTAGGAGTCCATAGCGGACAAACACCGTGACACGTAATTCATATAATATATTAAGATTAAGATAAGATTAAGATTAAGATGTATGGTCTTAGACTTAGCAAGCGTGCTTGTCCTAAACTTAGCAATCGTGATTATATTTATTGCGAGTAATTTATTATGTACTGAGGGGGAACCATTTTAATTTTTATATGTATGGTCTCAAACTGAGCAAGGACACTTGTGTTATGAGTACCGTATAACGGACCGAAGGCTGTACCAGTGAAATATACATCTGTTTTTCAAGCATGATTACCATTAGCTGTACTGTGAATGAAAATATTATGACGCGATCTGCAAATGTTTTGACAGTTGTGTGGGGGTCGTTCATCTGTTTGGGGCCAGTGTTACTATTTCCCGAATCTCCTTCGCATTGATGACGAAATAAATGTGTCCGGTATAATCAGCGAAAAAAGCGTGTCAATATAATAAAAAATAAATAAAAAATAAGGGCGTAAATATATTAGAATCGAGTATCATCGGCTATATACGTTATTACAGGGGTAACTTACAGTACACCCTTGGCAATCTATATCTCAAACTTATTTTGTCTACTGCCCACATTGAGAATGAATTATTTTTTAACGCCCCCATTTTTTCACCTACTTAAAAACAACTATAACTTCAAATTAAATTAATTATTGTAAGCCTCAACACTACGCCCCCATTTTTTTCTAGGGCTCTAACCGCCTTTAGGCCTGCAGCGCCCACAAGGGGGCGCTATCGCCCACATTGGGAAAGGCCGACCTAGACGATGCAGGTTGTCTGACCTGGGAAGTTGTTGGTCTGCAGCAGCTGGTGCAGCGCCTGCCGCCAGTCGCCCTTGAAGATGAGGTCGTTCCACTTGGGGATGATGTTGCCGAGCGGGCAGCCGTGGCCGCTCTGGCAGAAGGGCACGCCGCACTCCATGCAGCGCGCCGCCTGCACGCGCAGGCCGCGCCGCACCGCGCCCGCGCTGTAGATCTCGTCCCAGTCGCGCAGGCGCTTCTCCGCCGGACGGTACACCGACGTCTCGCGGGGGTACTTTATGAACCCGCTGTTGGAAGGAGGGAGTCAGCATTGACTTCGCTGGGCCTGCCGCGCTCATTGCGAAGGTAAGGGTAGGACCGAACGTTCATGTATAAGGTATAACCAAAATTACGTAAAATATTTTAACAGATGAATCCGTGAGTTATATGGATCACGGTGATGTATAAAATAATTTTGTATTTTTTTTTAAATAGGTCGTAACAGTAGCGTTTGGCCGTGCGCTCAGTAGTGGGTATCATTTTTTTTATGTCTAAAAAAATATTTATTTAAATGGGAATGTTATGTGTGTTCTTTATAACCTACCGTTGGCCCTGTTAAAATATTGTACACTATTATTATCAAAAGTTATATGTAGCGTCAATGAAGATGCGAAAGTTTAGCGTGTGTGCAGACGCACACACGCTAAACTTTCGAGACCAAAACACACTGGAGCTTATATAATATTTGTAGCTGAAATTGTCTTTGGCGATAAAAATACTATAAAAAATTATAAGTCCACCAAATTACCACCTCGAACCGCTTTACTATCCGGTAGTAGTTAGGGAAAAAATACAATGACAACTTGAATGTGACAATATAAATGATAGGCTCCTTTGACTTTGTCATAATTAAATAATTTTATTGCCACAATGCCAAAAAAGGTCAATGAAACTTAATCACTACAATTAAGCCCGCGTATTTTAATGCCACAACCGCGTCATATGTTTCCTAGCGTCAAAGGACCGAAGGACCAAGCTCACCGAGTCTTATCCAAGATCTTCTCCAAATTCTTCTTGTCCAGTTCCACATCCCTCACGGTCTCCTCGATGTCCAGCACCCCGTTCTCGTGCTTGCCATTCCCGTTGGCCTCCACCTTGGAAGCCGCGGGCTGTTGTGCGCGGAGCTGCTTCAACGCGCGCTGGTACTCGAAGGGGAACACTTTGATAAACATTTTGGCAGGCTCCGGCCATGTTTGCAGAAGTTCTTTGGCGATTATTGAGCTGAGAAAGAAAAATTACATGCTATAGTTCGTAATCCTTGAAAGGATAGTTAGGGACGAATCATTAAACATAATGTGACAAACAAGTCTATTGACATGTTCCTGTACCTAGTATTTAAGAATCGTGTTTAGTAGGTAGAATTAGCCCCTCAACATTGAAATGCTTGAAGAAGGCCACTATTTCATAAGTATTAAAACGAATGTAAGACCAATGAACACATAGTTTGCAATAAATGTTTGAGTTTGAGTGGTATAAGTTGGAACCGCATTCAAGACAAGTGGAGACTCCAACGCTACAAATTTGAAGCTCCTATTTCATGGTTTATCGTGTTTATCGTGATGGTCAGTTTTTCAGTTGCTTTTTAAGCTGTGCACAGTCTGCGTAGTACTCGCTCGAAACCACACAATGTTCTTCTTGGAAGCTTTACTACTATTACATTTGCACTACTCAAGTCACGTTTTCTTATTGACTTCGACTACGACTTCGACTTCGTAATTAAACGATATGACTGCACTATTTGGGTCTTAGCACGCTCCATCCCACAGAGCTTCATTCAATTTGCGCGTATTGCATTATATAAATTAATAATAATTTCCTACAGCAATATTAAGAGAACATTACATTTTGCTTACCCGGTATACTCAACGAACTCTTCGAGCAGCGTCTGAACTACATCCAAGTCTTCGCGCTCCTCCAGCGGCAGCAGGTCCACCATCTCGTGGTTGCATTTGCTCTTGAACGAGCCGTCCGTGTCGTATACGTACGCGATACCACCTGCGGGCGAGAAGTAGACTCTTTAGAATAGACGTTATAATAATAGTATAATATTCTAATGTTTAAGCTGTGTCTCATGCGCGTGTTTTGCACAACATAAAAGCATAATAATCGTATATAACACATATTGTACATTTATTCTGGCCCTTATTATGAGCGCGGGGAATGTGATGTTTTTATTGAATACAGCAACCGTTGGAGGGGTATGCAAGACTAAGAAAGATTCCACTTGCTCATTAGGCCACACGAGAATTGTGTGTGTGTGTTAGTCGCTAAGCGGCCCTTGAACGGGCTATTTAACTTGCATCCTACTAAGTACCACAGCAATATTGCTAGCGATACGCTCTTGGTGTCAAAATGATTGTACAACAATGTAAGTATTGATCTCAGCTAGTGAGGGCAAGTGGACGGCTATACGGTTGGTATATAAGAAGAAGGCTCATTCGTAGCCCAGCGGTCCTGAGGATGCCTCGTTTAGAGGCGAAACACGTGTCGAATACTTTATAGATTCGCTTAGTGTCGCGGAGAATTGCATTTTATTTGAGGTCCCGTCACTCGCGATAGATAGTTTCTCGATTGACATCTTAGAGCAGTTCGGGTGTTGTTGGCTTCTTTTATTATCGATCAAACTTGTTTGGTTTATAATCGAAGAAGTTGACAAGCCGAGGGTCAGTGGTGGGTCCTCTTTCCCCATAGGTTAACAATGGATTTCCGCCAAGTATCGCCTAGTTCTATCAATTATATAAGAAGCGGTTTGGAAGCATAGGTAGTGGGTAGTTGGTGTGGTAGTGACCGCTCATGCCGGCGGCGAAGTTCCGGCCGGTGAGCCCCAGCACCAGCACGGTGCCGGCGGTCATGTACTCGCAGGCGTGGTCGCCCACGCCCTCCACCACGGCCGCGCAGCCCGAGTTGCGCACGCAGAACCGCTCCGACGCGATGCCCCTGCGCAACCACACGCCCGCTCACTCGCACTGTCGCACCCGCCGGGGCCCCAAGTCTGCTAACACAATCCATTCATAATCGAACAGCAACCGTATAGTAGCTGTCATTTTTGACAGATATTGTATGGGATATAGGTCAAAAGTGACAGTTATGCGGTTGCTGTTCGATTATGAATCGATTGTGTTAGCAGAATTGGAACCGCATAGTAACTTGTGTCACTTTTGACAGATATTGTATGGGATATCCGTCAAAAGTGAGTTACTATGCGGTTGCTGTTCGATTATGAATCGATTG
Source organism: Pheosia tremula (assembly GCA_905333125.1). Classification (NCBI taxonomy): domain Eukaryota; kingdom Metazoa; phylum Arthropoda; class Insecta; order Lepidoptera; family Notodontidae; genus Pheosia; species Pheosia tremula. The sequence goes on along the minus strand of HG995402.1, from coordinate 9,914,727 downwards.
TGTTAGCAGACTTAAGGCCCCGCTCTGTCTCAACACAGCCGGCCAATACAGCAGCCGTGCTAGCTCGACTGAACTATTCATTATGGCTCATTCTTAGCCCAGCCGTCTTGAGTATACCTCGTTTAGAGGCGAAAAAAGTGTCGACAACTTTTTTAGTTATCGTTTCACGGTTAATTGGATATTAATTGGGGTCCCGACACTCGTGGCAGACAGTTTCTCGACGAATATATTAGAGGAGTTAGGTGTTGCTGGCTACTTTAATTATCGATCAACTTGTTTGGTTTATAATTGGAAAAGTTGACAAGCCGAGGATCGATGGTCGGTTTCTTTTCCCCCATTTAATTAACAATGGATTCCCGCAAAGTATCGCCTAGTTCCATTAATTATTATTTCAGATAATTTTTCATTAAAACTTTTTATTTCATCGAAATATATCTATGTCAAAATATGATTCTGATCATGTTGTGGTTCGGGAACCACAGTTCAATGGGACTAAGTAATTATAACGAGCGCTCAATCTATCACGTAGTGCATTAATATCGTTGTTTTACCTGAAGTATGCGCGTCCCGACGTAGCCCCGTACAGGCACACGTTACCCACGATCACGTTCAGATGAGACTCGAACGGCGACGACCTCGGCGGGTAGATGATCACTTTGCCCCCGGACAGACCCTTGCCTATAACATACAACGTAAAACAATACACCTCACATTGTATACCATTAGGTACCGAGACCTAAGACTCCATACGTTGTATAATAGCAATGCAGGTCATTGACTCATGCTCCAAATGAGATAGACAGACATCATAGCTGACAATGGTATCTTAATTGACGCCATTGACATTCAATTTATAATAATAACAGTCCCCTCTGACCGAATTTTTTGGTCACGGTGGCCAATCTCAATAGAGATTAGCCAACTGTCCTGGTACAGCAATCCGACACAACCGGAACAGGACCCGCGCAAGTGATAATCACGTTTGAAAATATGATTCACAGATAAAATCCAGAAATTCCAGAGATGCGGTTCGGGGTTTGCACCTGCAACTCTAGTTGCCATTGCGAGCGATCTACCAACTTGGCTATGCCCTTCAATTATAAGTGGGTACATAATGCTTGTAACTCAAGATACAGGCTTCCGCCTAGTTTGGATCCGTTACTTAACTGCCATGTGTGAAATAAACTTATACTGAAATAAACTTTACTTACTTATTTTACTTTACTTTACTCACCGACATAATCGTTCGCGTCTCCCTCGAGCGTGACGGTGATGCCCCGCGACAGGAACGCGCAGAAGCTCTGCCCGGCCGAGCCGGTGAGCGCGATGTCCACCGTGGCGCCGTCCGGCAGGCCATGGTCGCCAAATTTCCTGGAAACATGAAAAAAATACCCTTTGCTTACTGAATTTATAATTGGGACATACACTCAGAACGCTTTAATCTTACAAACATATTAACATACGTTTTTGAACTTATAATAATTGTTAGTTAGCCACAAAGAGGTAAGAAAAAAGCGAAAACTGCTTATTTTCTTCTCATAGCCTGTGTTTCGCTGTCCGATTGGAGCTATTGTATAGGATTAGAATTCTTAATAGATTTCATGCGAATGGAGAACCGGTGTGGAATTAATTGGATGATACTACTATGGGAACTTTATGATTTTTACCAACTGCGAAATATTTACAATCAAATCGCAAACTATGTAATCCAAATATGCAATTTTAAAGCAAATATTGTGAGATTACCCTAGTCCAGGGGTTCCCAAAATGATTTTATCTACTGCCCACTTTGAGAATGAATTATTTTTAGCGCCCCATTTTTTCACCTACTTAAAAACCACTATAACTTCAAATTAAATTAATTATTGTAAGCCTCTACCGGTCTCTTACCGGCCACCTTTAGGCCTGCAGCGCCACAAGGGGGCGTTATCGTCCACTTTGCGAATGGCTGCCCTAGACTTTTGCAAGATACATAATCAGATGTCGTATAACAGCAACTTACATGGCGATATGGTACGAGAGTGTGGAGGTGAAGGCTCGGTCCTCGTTGGTAATCTTCATGTTGATGTCGACGTGGGTCTGCGAGCCGTCCAGTATACCAGCACACTGCTCGATCAGCTGGTTGTCCAGCCGCTTCTCCAGTTGGAAGTCCTACAAGGAAGCATTTATTGAAATAAATAAATAAATATCGCCCAACGAGCACACCAACTGTACGGCCCCAAACTAAGCAACGCTTCTATTATAGGCACTGCACAATGGACTGGGTGCAATCCCAGAAACACCCAGACCAGAACAAATTACGAAAATACCGTTTTCGAAATTAGCCCAGGCGGGTATCGAACCCGCAACAACCCGGTGCAGTGACCCGACCGGCCTACACTCAAACCACTAAACCAACCTGTCGACACGCTATAAAATCTGAATAATTAGTTTTATTTCAATTTGTAGTATTCGCGTAAATATAAGAAATCGGGAATCATTTAGTCAATGCAATCTAGTTTAAAAACAGTGAAGCAAAATATTGCGAGTTCCCCTTTGAAAGACGTGAGCAACCAAACCGCGCTGAGCCAGCGTAGTGGACTATGGCCTTATCTCCCTCGCCTTTAGGGGACGCCCATGCCCTCTCTCTCTATGGTCGGTCCCTCATGTCTGAGGATCGCGGTCATCGTTGGATAGTCCACACTTGGATCGAACGATTAGCCTCCATCGGTCTCTGTTCATGGCGCTTCTGACCACCGAGCTGAATTTGGTTGAAGATGAGTCCTCTACTCGATCGGTCCATCTGGTTGGGGACCATCCTCGAGCTCTCTTGCCCTCAGTGTTCCCAACTGTGCCCATGCCCAACAGTCGGATATTACAAGGGCTATTTTCCCCTGCACCTCTTTGCTCGCACGGGAGCATGTATATGTTTACGTTTAAAATAAATTCTCACCTGTGACTTGGACCCTCCGATGATGTTGACGCCGGGTCGCATGTGCAGCGCGTTCTTCAGTATCAGGCTGAGGTTCAACATCCTGGCCTTGGGGTTGTCGTTATTCTCCCGCACCTTCAGCAGGTCGGTGCGACCGATCAGGTCTTGGAACCGCCGCACGCCCACGCTGGCCATGTGTTCACGGACCTAAAGGTGAATATAAGTAATAATTTGTAAAACAAAAAAATACTGGACTGGTTTGGGTTTTCAGTATTAAATAGATTTGTAAATGCAGTTAATTTAAAGAATGGATCGGTGTCATGTCGTACAAGGAGGTGAAAGAAGCTGCTCTTGTTAGAGACCGATGAACCGATGATGATTGTTAGAGAATGATAACCCTTAAATTAGAAGACGAAGAGTTAATTTAAGCAAGAAGCAAGTTATTTTATGGCCAAATATCCATCGAACTAACGGATGTAGTCCATCCAAATAATAAACCATAAGTCATATTTACACTTTTTTGTTACACTTTATAAGAATGTATGAAACTGCATGTACCATCATTTGTGGTAACATATGGTAACACTATTTTATCCATGATACATTATTATCTTATCAATCTATATACGTACCTCTTCGGCCAGCATGAAGAAGTAGTTGATGACATGCTCCGGCTTGCCGGCGAACTTCTTCCTCAGCACGGGGTCCTGGGTGGCGATGCCGACCGGGCACGTGTTCAGGTGGCACTTGCGCATCATTGTACAACCTGCACACGAGACAAAACACAATGCAGTATACAAACAGAACAGTCGGCTGGTTTATTTAGTTTCAACTCTATTTCAAGAACCGCAATGTTGATAATGTTTTGGCAATGTTTTGCACGCTGCGCCATAAATTATTATTCTAGGAAAGTAAGTCTTCCCATCTCAGAACTTATTATGTTAAAAGCTAATGCGAGGCTAGGGAATTTCCATATTAAAAAGTGTGAATTTCAAGTCTTTATCTATCTGTTTTTAAAAGCTTATCACGTTAATATATCGTTGGCACAACATCAGGGCTTTGTATGGACCCTGTAACGGAAAATAACCCTAACAATTGACTTACCTAGGGCAATCAGCGGCGCGGTACTGAAGCCGAACTCATCAGCTCCTAGCAGCGCTGCCACCATCACGTCGAACCCGGTCCTTATTTGGCCGTCCGCTTGAACCACGACCCTGAAAGTATACGTCACTATGTATTACGGGTTTTCGAATATAACCTATAGTATCTTGCAATAGCGCTTCTTTTAGGTTGGGACTTTCCTTAAGCCCACCAAAGCGGAGAGGAGAGGCGACGTGCTGAATAGACCAGATTCTTTGAACTACTCCGTTCGGGACCAAGCTGTGTTTTTTAAACAATCTGACTCGTCTATTCCGCACATTTCTTTCCGCGTTAGAGAAAATCGGGCCTATGGAACCGTCCATCCAAAAAGAGATTTCAATAATAACTATCACCACACGGTCTCAAAGCAGCAACATTTGTGTTATGGACGCCGTATAGATTCCAGCAACATCTCTGAGGACTGTGTACTGCCTTGCGTTCGGCTCATTGTTGAGCGTGATCGGTGTGAGCGGCGGCGGCGGTGGTGGTGTTGATGGTGGTGGTGGCGGTTACCTGGAGCGCAGGTCGTTGAGCACGAGCACCTGGTGCGTCTCGGCCACGCCCAGCTCCCACGGCAGGCCGGCGCTCTTGATGCCGGTCCACGAGCTGGCGCCCGTGCCGCCGTCGTGGCCCGAGATCACGATGTGCTCCGCCTTGCCCTGACACACCATACACAGCCAACTTATATACTGTTTATTTTTTAACTGGGACAATATGGGGAAACTCGAATCCATCAGAAAAGAGTAATAAAAAATTAAAGGATATGAGAATGACCCCCAAAGGACAATGTTCTCAGAGCGGTGGTTCGAATTATTTCGCATCAAAATCTTGTTTTTTTATAGGCCACACGACCTATCCTATTAATTCCTACTACTACAGTGCAATAAAACTTGACGACTATAAATAATATTAATTATATATCAAAGGAATCATAATATAAATATAATAATGCAACAACAAATGTCCAACGCAAGACACAGTAAAACATTGCGCGCTTTGGAGATAATACATAAAATTAAAATTCTTTGTTTTTACTCTTCCTTCTACACTTATCTTAAATGTAAACTTATGTGATTGTAACCCTATTTTCATCTGTTCTATTTAGTTATAAGATTTTCCGCGTTTAAGTTATATAATGTTTTTGTGAACTGTTATATACTGTGTAATACCAAGGGCATCGGCCTTTTGCCGATGGATTTTGAAGTACTCCAATAAAAAAAAAAAAAAAAATATATATAATAATGTACTATCCAATGGACTGAGGGCGAGGGCGAACTCAGTATATAACACTTATATAGATATTAAACATCCATGTCTCGGGTACAAACATTCAAGCTCATTAAACAAAGCTTGTCCCCACCAGGATTCGAACCCGACACCTTCGGCACAGGAAATAGAGTCACTACCAATAATCTACCACTACCAATCTATACATATTAATAAAATTGGAGTGTCTGTTTGTAATATAAAAATAACAGCTATTTACTAAGTGCATTTGGATGTATACACGTTACCTATACAGAAACAACATTTTTTACAATTTTTGTCTGTCTGTCTGTCCGTCTGTCTGTCTGTCTGTCTATTTGTTCCGGCTAATCTCTGAAATGGCTGCACCGATTTTGACGGGACTTTCACTGGCAGATAGCTGATGTAACAAGGAGTAACTTAGGCTACTTTTATTTTAGAAAAAAAATAGGATCTCACGAAAAAAATTAAAATCAATGTTGCAGCGTAGCGCCTGATTAAGTTTGATAGCAACAACCTGCAATGCGTCCCGCGGGCTCAGAATGGGCGAGCAGGCTGATGTCAACGGTTGTCTTTGTTAAATACCACGCGGACGAAGTCGCGGGCAACAGCTAGTAGTCAATATAATCTTTACTTTAAAGTCTATGTACCTTAGCGACTCCAGAAGCGACCACGCCGACTCCGACTTCGGACACGAGCTTGACTGATATCCTGGCCTTGGGGTTGGCGCACTTGAGGTCGTAGATGAGCTCCGCGAGGTCCTCGATGGAGTAGATGTCGTGATGGGGGGGCGGTGAGATCAGCCCCACGCCGGGGACGGAGCACCGCGTCTTTGCGATATCTTCCGTCACTTTGTAACCTGTACGAATATGGTTTTATGAGTTATGTTTAATAATGCCATCGTATTGCGGCTACTATAAGCAATGCCCTATTGGAAAATATCCCAACATCTTATTTCGTTTATTAAGAGGTTTCATACAAGATTTAAGCAACATATATCTATAGATAAATCTTTACACACATATATATGTACTAATAAACTTTAATGGTAAATGTATGAAATCATTCGATCAGGAGCCACGGTTCAATTTCAGGATGAAATATTTTATTATGTTTGACGAGGCTAACCATATAATAATAATATTGTCAGACAAACACACCAAGTATACCGTCCCACACTAACTAACGCTTGTATTACGGGTATCGTATAATGAACTGACGGCGAACCCACTACATAATGCTTATATGTATAGATATTAAACATGACTCGGGTACAAACATTCGTGCTCATCACACAAAGATTGTCCCTACTAGGATTCGAACCCGGGACCCTCAGCACAGAGAGCAGGGTCACTACCAACTGCGCTAATCAGGTCGACCTTAATATTCCACTCGTAAATGAAACGCCCAAATTGCAAGCGAGTTTTCAGTTTATTTTACTATAACTTTAATGTGTCATAGGCCATGATATTTTTTGATAATCGCTGTAAACTTAAAGTTACAGATAGTTCCAGTTAAATCTCGGAGGTCAGGCAGAAGTCACTCACATATGTAAATAGTCAAATCAGAGTATACAGTAAGTCAACTCCAATCCAAAAAACTCTGGAAAGGAGTAAGATCGCTAATGACGAGGCTAGGTCATCAGAACAAGATCACACACTGACCTGGCAACTCCCCGCCCTCCCCGGGCTTGGCGCCTTGAGCCATCTTGATCTGCAAGTCGTCCGCGTGCGCCAGGTACGACGCCGTCACGCCGAACCGGCCCGACGCCACTTGCTTGATGGCAGACCGCTTGTTGAACTCCGGGTCCTAGAGAATTATTATAAATAATAACAATACCAGCCCAAGATATGATAATCATCGATTGGTTAGTATTATATTAATCACGTAAACATTTTCTAGTCAATAAGGGCTTGCCAGTGGTCATTTTGGTTAATTTAAATATATCGATAAAAGGCTATCTGACACCAACTGTTCTGGAAATAATATTTGAGTGGATGAATGTGCACGTTAAATCGAACAAGTTTCTCGACGTGTCTTAATAAAAGATAATTAAGAACCAGGCAGTAAAACAAAATGTTGAATTGCATACAGGTACCTGTATAATTGCATACAGGTACCTGTATAATTGCATACAGGTACCTGTATAATTGCATACAGGTACCTGTATAATTGCATACAGGTACCTGTATAATTGCATACAGGTACCTGTATAATTGCATACAGGTACCTGTATAATTGCATACAGGTACCTGTATAATTGCATACAGGTACCTGTATAAGGTTATATGTTTCTCACCTGGTTCAAGTATCTGTCAGCGTTCTCCCCGCCTTCACCGGTGTTGGACTTGCCCCCGATTCGGTTCATTGCGATGGCGAGCGACGTGTGCGCTTCCAACGATATAGAGCCGAATGACATGGCGCCTGGGAACAAATAGTCAAGTTATAGATACAAATTACGAGTTTCGTTTGGCTAAACAATATACCTTATGCAAGTTAATGTATCTCACCACACGCGCTATACCCGGATCTTTGGAAGGCATGCGGGGTCATGGGTCCAACACGTAGAATTATCTCTTATTATTACTAGCAGTGAAATAATTTTCGTAGTAATTAAGAAATAAAAATATGTTTTACTTTGGTAAAAAAATAAGTAAACCGTAATACAGTAATACAGTGCATTATAATGTGATGTCACGTCAGGGAAAATTACGAAAATATCTATTCCGAAATTTGTACACACGGGAATCGAACTTCCAACCATCCGGCCAACATCGTTAAGAAACCAACGTTCAAACTTTGTACTAAGCCGAGCAATTTTCATTTTACGTATAAGTTGTTACCATAGTACATTTATTACTCGGGTGTGACGATAGCAGCCATAAGTCTGTCACGTGTACAGGTCAGCACACGGATGAGAGTTAATTTAACGAACCATTGCGAGCGTAGTACTTTATGTTTTTTCATTGGTAATAGACTACAACAAGTAGGTTACTCGTTATAGTTCTTGAGTGTTTGTTCAGATCCGTTGCGCATCAGAGGCGCCTCGGGTTGGAGGAGACGCAGCCATTATCAAACCTAAACTACTGACTGCTGTTATAGCTAAATGCTGATATAGCTAGGGGCGCGCCTGAGCTGGTTTTGCAATCCAGCAGGGTTATTTTAAATCATTCGGAATCGACATCGGAAACGGATTTGAAACTTTCCGATGTTGATGTCGCTCCCGACGAGCTTTCCGGCGGAAACTTTTTGAAAAAACGATTTGATATCATCATAAAGATTCATTGAAGATGCTGTAAAGTAAAGAGCTGTAAAGCAGCCGAAACGTCGGGAACGTAAAATCAAAAATAAACCGCGATAAAATTCTTAAAATTAGTTTTATTTCAATTCATCGAAGATAATCAAATTCGGATATTTTGATAGCGATTGCGGTAATCCAGCTTGGAAGTTTTCGATTCCGTTTCCGCTATCGATTTCGAATGGTTTAAAATAACCCTGCAGATACCATCTCCACTACAGTGCACAATGATGAACTGAATCCCCTCCCCCTATCGGTGATGGTGGGGAGAGCGCGGGTAGTTAGGGGTAGTTGGGGGTAGTTACCGGTGGCGAAGCGCTTGACGATGTCGGCGGCGGGCTCCACCTCGTGCAGCGGCGCGGGCTGGTCCAGCTGCACCAGCTCCAGCTGCCCGCGCAGCGTGCAGGCGCGCACCGCCGCCAGCGAGCTCTCCCTGCACACGTGCCAACAAACACATCAACATCCACAGACCAAAGGGACCGATTTATTAACGTGTGTGTATTTCACAGTATGGGAAAATGCGAATATATAAGAAACTAGCTGTAGCCCGCGACTTCGTCCGCGTGGTATTTAACAAAGACAACCGTTGACAACAGCCTGCTCGCCCATTCTGAGCCCGCGGGACGCATTGCAGGCTGTTGCTATCAAACTTAATCAGGCGCTACGCTGCAACATTGGTTTTAATTTTTTTTCGTGAGATCCTATTTTTTTTTCTAAAATAAAAGTAGCCTAAGTTACTCCTTGTTACATCAGCTATCTGCCAGTGAAAGTCCCGTCAAAATCGGTCCAGCCATTTTAGAGATTAGCCGGAACAAACAGACAGACAGACAGACAAAAATTTTAAAAAATGTTATTTCGGTATAGGTAACGTGTATACATCCAAATGCACTTAGTAAAAAGCGGTTATTTTAATATTACAAACAGACACTCCAATTTTATTTATATGTATAGATACGTGGTAACGGTCTTAGGAACCATAAAATCTGTCTTTTTTCAGTTTTGGGATAGTAAACTTAATTGTCTATTTTTAATACGGAGCCTTCGTTTCAATGACATATCATTTCATTGTTTAAGAAGTAAAAAATGGGAACAGAAGAAATTTGTCAAATTGATTTCGAATAATAAATACTAATATGTTAATGTATTACACGTGCATGACTTGGGTACAAACACTCGTGCTCATCGCACAAAGTTTGGCCCTAGCGGGATTCAAACCCTACGACCCTTGGTACATAAAGCAGGGTCACTATCAACCTGGTCCAATAGGGTTGTCATCTCAGCATTTACGATACCTTACAAACCCAAACCGGGGCAAAAAACACTAACATAACTATCGAAATTTGTCCAGGCGGCACTCGAACCCGTTATAGCCTCAATCTATTAGAAAAAGCTGTCGTACATTAGGGAGCGTTCAAGTATTACGTAACGCAATTTTTAGAAATTTTAGACCCCCCCCCCCCGCCCCCCATGTATTGCACCGTAACGTTTTTATTTACCACCCCCGCTCACCCCTAGTAAAACATAAAATCTACGCGACCGTTCCGAATGGTTTTAAAACAATGTTACGTAACGCGTAGTTCAAACCCCCCTCCCGCCCTAGTAACGCAACGTAACGTTTCAGAAGACCTCCCCCCAAATTCGTTACGTAATACTTGAACTCTCCGTGAATGAAAACTGTCCGTACTTGTACTTGTCGTACGCGGAGGCTGTGTTGTTGAGCGTGGCTTCCTGCAGATTGGCGATCGACATCGGATCATTGATGTGCTTCTCCCCACCCGCGCGCCAGTGGTAGTTGCCCGGGTTCCTGAACACACATGATAACCCTCGAAATTATAAACTAGTATAGATATGTACTTCCCAAAGCAGAACTCTTATGCGTAGTGGTATGTGACGTTTGATAAAGTCATAATACGTCTATAAATTCGGGGTAAGAATAAGTTTATTGACATTTCATTGGACTATACAAGTACGTACTCTCAGGTGTTAAGTTTAAGAGATACATTGAACAGTTCTATTGTGCACCAAAAAACATTGGGATAAATAATACAATGCATTTCATTTTCTTCCTTTGTAAGAGCAAAATGTTGATGTTGAAATGGTTTTGTTATCTATGGTCGAATTTATACGCTAATTTAAAAAATAACCCCTTTTCAATTCAAACATCGTTGAGAAACCTGCACGTCTATGGAAAGTTGAGTGAAGTTCACCAAACTACACTGGGTCAACATGGTGGACTATGGCCTAAATACTCCTCATATTGAGAAGAGATGTATAATGGCAAAAGGATCGCCCCCTATTGCATTGTAACCAAATACCATCGAAGAAATGTGGGTACACTGCAGTGCACCTCTGCTTACCATTGCGGTAATTAGAGGCGTGATGGTGTATTTACCTGAGCACTAATGCGTCGGTGGTCTGACTATATGTGAGCGCGTGTCTGTCGAATGTCTCCTTCGACAAGATCTCGAAATTAGCGCCACCTGTTAAGAACATTACTAAATTAATCAGTTCATCCGTTTTAGAGTTACGATAATGTAGACAAATGATAAACTAAACTACCTATACTAAACTATATCGCTAAACAAACATACCAACTACACAGTCCAACACTAAGCAACGCTTGTATTATGGGTACCGTACTATGCACTGGGTGCGAACCCAGTATAAATTATGTATATAGATATTAAACATCCATGACCTGGGTACAAACATTCGTGCTCGTCACACAAACTTTGTCCCTACCAGGATTCGAACCTGGGATCCTCGGCATAGAAATTAGGATCACTATCAACAGCGCTAATCAGGCCGTCAAGGCTGACTCTGACAATTTTTTAGGAATTAAACCTATTTGTATTGCAATTCACGTTACATTGAGTGGGAGAAGTTTTCGAGATGCTGTCGCAATAGGCAACTTAAGATGAAACCATGCGACAGGCAGCAGCGTCCGTGTGAGGTCATATCTTGACCGACTGCAAAGCCTCGCGAGACGAGCACGGACGAGGCAGCATTACGACTCTGTGCGGTCGGTCCGTACACGACTATTGGAGTATATATACCGCACCTGATCGCTCAAATATCAATATTTATAATGTTAAAGTGTAGCGTGTGTGCGCCTCGCATGGCAACACACTGGAGCTTACGTTTTATTTCTTTTGTAAAAGTAATGGATTAAAAAAAAAAGACAAGCCCGCTGAGTTTCTTGCTGGATCTTCTTAGTTGAGTTCGTGTTCCGATCCGGTTGTAGAGTTAAGAAAAAAAAAATGTAATGACAATTTGTAAGTGCCCCCGTAGTCCTATACGAAATAAAGTATTTGACTTTGACTATGGCAGTAGACGTCGTCGATGGAGAGAAAACTCACCAATTCGAGACTGCGTTCCTTTGAAACACTTATCGATGACCTCCTCGCTGAGGCCCACAGCTTCGAATATTTGCGCGCTCTTGTACGACTGTAGCGTGCTAATGCCCATCTTGGCCATGACTTTGGCAAGTCCAGTCTCGATGGCCTTCTGGTAGGCCGCGTAGATGTCGTCGTCCGAGAGGTTCGGGTCCAGGATGTTGTCGTTGCGCAGCGAGAAGGCCAACTCGAACGCGAGGTATGGACAGATCGCGTCGGCGCCGTATCCTGGGAGACAAATATAAGAAAATTAAAAAAAAAACTAATCGTACATTTTAAAAAGTGAAGTAACAATGTCTATCAAACACATGGATGTTGTATGTAAAATTATAAAAGTATTACCAATCATTTGTTACGGAACAATAAACCCTATTCAAGTTTTTATTACATCATAGGCAAGTATTTGATCTCAATCTCACCAGATGGTAAGTGACACTAGGTTTGGCTCGTGGGTATGCCCGCGTCATTGACATCCAAATGGATTATTGCACCATTTTTTTTTAACATCTTCAATATTCTGTAATTGTTGTCTTGCTTGCAAGAAATGTAGTGCCAACATTCTAGTTCAATCAATATAAAATGTATATTGACGTACCTAATAGTACACACATGTGATGCACTTCTCTGGCTTCAGCGGTCTCCAGAATGATGCCAACCTTCATACGCTGACGGGTTTCAATCAAATGATGGTGCACCGCCCCTGAGAAAAAGAAAAAAAACTCATTAATTTGTATATAATGTGATTCTATTAATTTAACTTGACATTACTATTAATTAATACCCTAGGATGGGTGAGGCCATTTAAACTTAAAAAAAAATATTGAAATATTTTTTTTTTGTTTCCGACGTTACGCGATACGCGCGATGAAACGCGATACAATCTGTACTATAAGTTTTATTTCAGTGTGTAGTATTCGCGTAAATATAAGACTTCAATATATTACAAAGATGTCTTTGTTTATGAAAACAAAAATATAATGAGCAAGTATAAAAAAAATCGCAGTGAAACATTCTTCAACACTCTAAACAGATTTAAAAATGGAATGGGAATGGAACAGATTTAAAAATAATATTTGATTGGTATTAAGTGTTGTATAGATTACCGAGTGCGAGCAGCGAGCTGACGGGCACTCGGCGCGGTCCGGCGGCGCGGTCGGACAGCACCAGCAGCTGGTAGCCGCCGGCCGCGGCCGCGTGCGCCTCGCCCGCGATGCGGCCCAGCGCCGGCTCCAGCCCGCCCGGCCCCGACAGGTAGTCGTACGTGCAGTCGATCACTTTCGTCTGGAACGATCACTACGATATACACAGTGTAATCCTACTAATATTATTGATGTGAAAGTTTGGATGGATGGGAAAGTGTTTGTTACTCAATCACGCCAGAACGGCTGATCTGGATGAAATTTGGCACAGAGATAGATTATAGTCTGGAATAACACATAGGCTACTTTTTGTCACGGTAAAATGAACGGTCCCCGTGGGATAGATTTGTATTATTTTTTCATAGAGTAAAGGATCGACATGATTTTTTGCATAGGTAATGGTAGTTTAGGGGTCAGAAAATGACATAGGCTAATTTTTATCCCGGAAAAATGCATGGTAACTATGGGATATACATACTTTTTAATCGCGGGTAACACCGCGGGGCGCAGCTAGTGATATTATATAATATTGTAGGGGATGAACGTACTCATACAACCCAACAAGTAGGATATACAAGAGTATCAATATGATGATATAATATTATTGGGGATGAACGTACTCACAACTGAACAAGATCCCCAAAGGAACATAGGTCGAAATATGAAAAAAATAATCCATTAAAGTTTATAAAAAAAACTTTATATTGCCAAATTTGATAGGATGTAACACATAATGACACTAAATAGACACAACAAAATATAGTTGTCAAATTTCTGAACGATGACACTAAACCCAATAGGGCACAGAAAGTCACATCACTATACTAGATTTGTTCCGGGATGTTTACCTTCCAGCCGCGGTGCGTGGAGAGCTTGAGCGCGCGCAGGTCGGGCAGCGTGAGCACGGGCTGCGGCAGGAACAGGCGGTGCACGAACTCCGCGCTCGGCTGCAGGATGTTGGGGGCGGGCCCGATGGGGCACAGCAGGGACATCACTATCTTCTCCCTGCGCAATTACACACCTGACAAATGTACTTATCCCCTTAACATATTACTCCAGCTTATACGATCAAAAGTATAGCATAGCGGATAATCCTTGGAATTCAATATAGCTCTTAGAAATTCGCTAGTATTTTGACTTAATTAATGATGCCGATAAATAACTCTTATACACTAAGTGCTGGTAGTATTATTTTAATTATAGCATTATACAAATTTTGGTTTATATAATTACTACCATTAACACTACTGAATTCATTAAATAAAAATCAACATTAAGCTGCAAGCTTGAACATTAACACGACCCATAACCATAAATTTTAAAAAGTTTCTCCTCTATTATATTTAATGTTATCTAAATGCACTCTTACAATAATTCATAAAAAAATTAAAAAATAACAGTGTGACTCAATTTCTTATGTTTAAAATCAGTAAGAGTGTGTTAGATTTTGCGTTATTCAAATTACACGTTGTATTGGAGCTTAGCTGGTTACCTGAATGGATCAATAGGTGGGTTGGTGACTTGTGCGAACAGCTGCTTGAAGTACTCGTAGGGCAGCGGCTGGAACCGCGACAGGCATGCCAGCGGGGCATCGTTGCCCATGCTGCCCAACGCTTCTTTACTGTAAAGTATTATTACGATTTTCTTTTTATTCTAGAAACTTTTACACACGATCTAGATCCAAAATAGGACTAGTATTTATAATATGACTATAGTTGACTAGTGCCTCACAGGGCTTCACAACAAAAGGGTAACTTTATAATTATTTATATAGATATTAAATGTATGTGACTCTGAAACTTTCGTATTCATTACACAAAGTTGGCCCATCAGAGCATAAAACACTAACAACTGTGCTCCAATCAGATTGTCTTGATCAAATATTTAAATGTATCCAGGCTGTGTTCTATCTAAAATTTCACATTGACTGACTGACAGCCTAAGCCAGAAGGACCTAGAGATTTGATAGATTGAGGATATATTCCTTAAATGCCCTAGAAGAGCACTACTGAGGGGTTTTTCTAAATGGGTCAGATTTAGAAAAACCTCCCTAAGAGGGTCAAATGGAGGTCAAAGTTTGTATGAAGATTTTTTTTATAACTTACGATCGGGCATATGTCTAGTAAGTACATAAAATACAAACTTGTTCTGTATCATAGGTAGGAGGAGCATGTGGATGGACTCGAGGGTGTATCCGAACAGGCCGAGACGTTTGTCCGCGAGGCCGGTCACCGCGCTCCCGTTGACCTCGTTGCCGTTCCTGCCGTTCGCTAAGTCATCGCCATTCTCACTTGCGACCGACATATGAATATCTTCCATTGTTATCTAGAATAAGACAGATTTTATTAAAAAAATATGTATGTGTTAGCGAAGACGGTGTATTCACTAGGCGACTATAGTTTTTTTTCACAAAAATAAAATATAAGGGCTAGTAAAAATTGTATGTAATATATTTAAAAGGGTCATTTGGTAGGTTGTAAATATCACATTTACACAATCAATACTTTGATATTTTAATTATTGTCATTATTATGACGAATTTAAATAAAATATTGAACTATTTTACACATGTATTTTATATAAACATGATCGGTACGATTCACTTGTTAACACCTTAAAATATTTTACACAAATTTTATTACACCCTATATAAAACTACGCGCTAATAGTCCAACGGTTGAAGGGGTCACGGGATCTATAGAGGTCACGGGATCAATTCCCCGCTCCGACCTTGAACATTTACAGCTTTAGCGGCCGTCGGGATTACTGGTAATGTGTTATAGCCAGTCTGGTTCTCAATTCTCTCTTTGAATTTACCATCTGGTTTAAAAAAAATAACAAGATAAAAAAGAAAATGCATTTTCTGGATTCCAGTTTTTTTGTCTCGTGTCATATAGAGTGAGCATTGTTCAGCAATTTGTTGCCTAGTGAATACACGTATCGTTAAAACTACGAAACGACCAAACAAAACAATTACACTGTGGTAAATATGCCATCGGTATTGGCCAAGAATAAGCATTATAAAATAGTATTGAATTTATAAATCGATGTAACTGGCGATTTATGATTTCAATCCTTAAAAGTATAGACAATTCAAATTTCGAAGCTTAGAATACCTGTAATCGGTTTTGGTATTATACGCCAAGTATCTAAATACTACTGGAACGAAACCTATATCTGTGGGTTTAGTACGCCTTTAGACAGCTTATTAAACGATAATCGATTTCGAATCTTTTAAATGCTAAAGGACACTTGATCAGACTACATCGTATAAATCTGCGATAATACTCTAATCAGTGGAAATAAAACTTAGATTCGCTTGTAGCGATCTATCAATGCACCGCAACGAACTGTCACTTAGATACTAAGTTTCTACCAATTTATGTATCAAAAGATTTAAAATAATTTTCGTTAGCGGTAAAAAATCGTACTAGACCTCAGGAATTGAGAATTTAAAATCAGTGTCGCTACAGTATTACACTGAAATTTATAGACGTTTCCTAACTTTATCAAACTTCATATAGAAATTCGCACAAGAGTTTTGCTTTGCGCAGTACTATGGCGTTTGATAAAGTTTTAGGAAGTATATTAATTCGCGGGCTAATCTGTGACAGGCTTCTAAACAAATTAAATAGAGTAAAGTAAAGTAGAGTAAATAAGTAGGGTAAGCGACACTTGTTTGATTTCAAAGTAAGCCGCATTTTTGTATATCTACACTTAGCGCTTCAGCAACAACCTATTTCAACGATTGTAAAGATATTAGGTCTCGTAAAAATAATCTTTACATCAACAACCCTAGCGCTCAGGGTTGTTCCTGTTAATATCAAAACGAGTATACTGACCGAATCGTTGGGAAACATGTGATTCCCAAGCAAATGGCATCCCTACCGATGTCTGCACTGTTGCGGATTGCAACTCTTAAATAATTCATACCACGGCACAGTGTCCGATGCTTGGGTTAGGGTTCCCCCATATTGATCGAAGCGAGATTGGCGTAATGACCTTTATAAGTATTGACATATAGGTATTTCTGTCGGCATAGGGACGATGGGCGTCTTTTAAGCTTTTATCCAATGTGATAAGAGCTTAAAAGGCGCTAACCCACCTCCACGAAACAGTGACTATTAAGGTCTAATACCATGGACAAACATTTTTTTTTCAGCCTGTACCTGATGATGCGACACTAATAAAAATTCTCAATTCAGCAACTGGTCAAAAGTCTAGCGCTGTTTGTTAGAATAAGCTGTTCGTCAACCATGCATAGCGCGCTTTATGTGGTACGTGTGGCCAGCCATTCGGTAACACCACTCCCCATGCCACCGGTCTGAACTCACCATCTGATTATACGTAATGACATCCCAGCATTTATGGTATGCATAGAAAAGAGAAATATAATGTTTATTATGTGTTATTGCTTCAATGTGTTAGTTCCTGTGTTTTACATCAAAGTACTGTAATGATAATGGCGATGTGTATGCTATGTTTTTGCCATAATACAATTGTTTAGACAAAAATAATATTATATATTTTTTTTACGTTAAGTATCATGAAAATTTTAAAAATGAAATGGTAATACCATTTCATTTTTTCACGTTTATATGGAACACAATTCAAATGTATTTTTTTTTTAATATTTTCTCTAGACGGTAATGCACGGTTTCCACGAGGACAGTACATTAGTTGCAAAGTAGTAAAGTCAATTATATGGAAATCTTAAATGAACTTTAGAAATACGACTTCTAACGTAACAAAGGAGATATAGCTCAAATAAAATCCCTTAGTCGAAACCAGTTTATTTGCGCATGGTCTAGGCGGTTACAAATATACGTTCGTACGGCATACCATACCTACATACGATACGATAATTTGTAATCAATCCTCGTATTTACAAGTGTATACTAATCTTGATATTGAATATCTAATTTTGGTGAATAATAATGGCATAATCACCTTGTCCTTCAGCCACTGCGAGTGCGGGCGGCTTTGGGCGATCGTCATTTTCAGTTCCACGTCCTGAATCATCTTCTTCTCCTCGGTGTCCACCAGCAACATGCGGCCAGGTTTCAGACGACTCTGTTCAGGACAAAAAAATACAAGTTGTAGTAAAAATTGTGTAAAATATTTTATGGGGACGGTTGTGTTATCTATTTAATTAAAATCCGTAAAAACATAAAATAAACTCAGTAAAATGCGTAAAATTAGTTTTATCTCAATGTGTATTACGGATTTTAATTAATATTTACGCGAATACGTAAATATAAACGAATCAATAATTAAAATCCGTTCTCCACCAGCTTATGCTGAGCTAATCGCCTATCCGCACATCTCATGCCGAGGTCAATATAAAGCATTTTTTTAATCTTGTTTGTCCGTAATTTTTCCTCACAATTTATCAACAACCTACCTATCTATTGTATCCTGATGCCGTTTTGATTAAATGTTTTCATTTATTTTCATAAAAAAAACTGTTATTAATTTTATTTAAACGTAAAAATCACCGTGTTTAATTTTAGGTGGCAACCCAGCCGCAACACATTCACACAGTTAAGGCCCGAGAACAGGAGCACAAATCGACTGACACAATTAATTTGCAATGATACAAAAATTACATCGCAATTAACACTTCTGGCTGTTTGAATACGAAAAAACTATCAAGTCACATTACCATTATTATACGAGTCAAATTGGAGCCCATAATTGCTCCCAAATCTCTGGTCTGGTCTGTAGTATAATGCTCACCTTTAATATAACCTTGTCCGGGTCGACATCGTAGACGCCGACTTCTGAAGCCATCACCAGCACGTTCTCGCTGGTCACGTAGAAGCGGGACGGACGCAGCCCGTTCCTGTCCAGTATCGCACCTGGAGATTCACAACACAACACATGTAATATTTGGGGGGGGGGGGGGGGATTTGGGGTATACTATATACGTAACTTTTATGCAAACATTCCGTTTGTTATTACCGGCGACTTGATATGTATAGAGCGTTACCCAAATAGGGTATACCATCGTTTGAATTATTATGTAGTCACAATATGGATATGGTCCCAGGAAGCCGGTGGATGCGAGTGGCGGAGGACCGTGACGTGTGGAAATGGCCGTTGGGGGAGGCCTATACCCAGCAGTGGACGTCTATCGACTGATAGATTCGATTAGAATTTGGATATGAGTGAATGAAAAAAATCACGGTTGTCGCTTATACGAGCGATGTGGTCTGCCCACTGCCACTTCAACTTGTTAATTCTGTGAGCTATATATATAACAATAATCTATTATATATTCTGACGACCTAATTACCGCAGTTGGTAGTGACCCTGCTTTCTGTGCCGAGGGTCCCGGGTACGAATCTTGGTAGGGAAAAACTTTTTGTGATGAGCAAGAATGTTTGTACCCATGTCATGGATGTTTAATATCTGTATAAGTAATTTATACTGAGTTCGCCCCCATTCCATTGTACGGTGTCCATAATACAAGCGTTACTTAAGAGTCTGACCGTATAGTTGGCGTCTTCGTCGGGCGATATTTATTTATAAATATATTATCGCTCAAAGAAACTCCGAGCATAACTGTATACATAGCTCGCTAAGCGATTTGGAGCTTAGTCATAACGCAAGCAGTAAAGGGGCCAGGATTCGTTGCTGTTGCGGAGGTTGGATGCTCGCCACCAACGCTGACTGGTGGAAAAGGAATATTATGATAAACTGTCAAATAAAATAATGTCTCTCACGTCGTCAACTTTGTGCATGTCGTCATTGTTTCCATTTAGTTTATTAAAGTATATTATTCGTTATAATTGCCTTGTTGCCCACACTCATGTCATCAATGGCAACATATACTGTTGAAGATCATCATCTCTCAGAGCCAAACTCATGTATACTGACCGATGTACCGTCCGTCGGTGAAGGAGACGAGCGCCGGCCCGTCCCAGGGCTCCATGGCGGAGGAGGCCCACTGGTAGTAGTCTTGCTTGGCGGCCGGCATGGTGGCGTCGTTCTGCCACGCCTCCGGCACCATCGTCATCACCGCCTCCGGCAGCGAGCGCTGCCCGCAGTGCAGCAGGAACTCCAGCACGCAGTCCGCCGACCCCGAGTCCGACAGGTTCGGCTCCACCACCGGGTACAGCTTCTTCAGATCTGATGGAGTGAGTGCATGTTCATATCAGCGACCATGTACACTGATATCCCTTAACGAACGGATCGGTAGCTAAGGGAGCGTTCAAGTATTACGTAACGAATTTGGGGGGGGGGGGGGGGGGGGGGGGGCGGGGGTCTTCTGAAACGTTACGATGCGTTACAGGGGGTGAGAGGGGGGATTTTGAACTATGCATTATGCAACATTGTTTTAACCCTTCAGAACGATCGCGTAGAGATTTTACGTTTTACTAGGGGGGGGGGGGGGGGGGGAACGTTACGGCGCGTTACATGGAGGGCGGAGGGGGTCAAAAATCTCCAAAATTGCGTTATGTAATATTTGAACGCTCCCTAAGAGGTTATATCATGTGTGAACTCACCATCGCCAAAAAGCTCGCTCTTCATCACACCTTCGCGGGCTTTCATAAGGTTGACGTTACCGCGTAACGTATTTATTTCGCCATTGTGGGCAAGAACTCTAAAAAGAAAAAAAAAGAAACACTTAAAACAATAATGAAGTTTCCAAAAACAGAAAAATACCACCTATGGACCGGAAGAAGACCATTTCACCTTTCAGGCTTAAAATGAAGATTTTCGGAGTCTAACGAGATATTTTTTTTAGATATGACAGTATCTGCTTTTGTAGGACTGAACACGCGCCTAAGACACCGGGAATCATCTTCTTTTACAGTAACCGGTAGTAAATATTACACATCGACTTCGGTAAAGTGTCGGCTAAGGACATGCAGACGGCCTAGTCTCTTCCTAAAGCTCGGTGAGTTATATTTACGGCCGGGTACTGTTCTTTGTTTTAACTAATGGTCGAACCTAGTATTAAACCAACATACCTTAAAGGATGTGCTCTTTCCCAGCTGGGGAACGTGTTGGTGGAGAACCTGGTGTGAACTAACGCCAGGTACGTCGTGAACGCAGGGTTGGTCAAATCCTTGAAGTACTCCTGCACACAAAAAAGTAATAGTTTAAGAGGGATCAAGGTCATCGCGCAATGGAAGAGTTCGTCTACGAGATAAGGAAATACGGACGAAGAGTGGTCATGACATAGCTCAAGGAATAGCTATGTAGCTCATAGAATCCACGGCCACTGGGAGTCACTGTTTCTGAACAGAACATTTCCACCCCTAAGTCCCAGTAGACGTAGTTTGGGACTTGGGACAACATCCTAAAGTTCACTTTGCCGTTAGAACTATCTGCCAGTTTTAGCGGCAAGTGTGAGGTGAAGAACTGTGACGTGTAGAGTTCCTTGGTAGGCTTATCTCTACCAGTGCACATCTTCAAGGCGAAGAAGGTAGTTTCACAGTGAACAACACTCATAATTTTCCACCGTATCCAAAATAATGTTCTCACCCATAACTGGTTGGATGTTAGCAGTCCCTTGTAGACGACAGTCTTGAGCGAAAGACTGCAGATATAAAACCTCGCGCCGGGAACCACCAGCTCGTGGGACGCGCGCTTGCGTAGCACAAATATCTGTAAACATCAACAACACTCCAGGGCCTGACGATACAATACGACGAGGATGTCGTCCTAGAATATCGGTCCTCCTTATAGAAAAAAAAAGATGTTGAACTTTACGTGAACTGAACAGACCTCAGACGGCCGAAATCTAGAACATTTGGTGCAGTAGCGAAGATTTAGTACTCTGATCCATTTGAAGCAATGAAACCCCGCAATATATTGATTTTTGAGACCAGGAAAAAGGCGCACAAAGTGCCAATAGTATTCGGAGAACAGATGTTCTTGGAAAGGCAACCTTTTAGGGAATAATAGTATTATTAGGGTGTGTAACATTTACGTTCAGCACGAAGTGGGCGTCCTTTCCTGCCGGCCAGTGCTCGGGCAACGATCTGAAAAAACACCTATAACAGTTCCTTACGTCCTACATTCGCACTCTACATTCACACCGTAAGAGTTTGAATTCGCAACTCGCAAGTGGCTTTGCGAGTTCATACTCTATCACAATCCATAGTACCGTCCCGTGGCGCCGTTCGTGGTCTCACCTGTCTCGCTAGTTGCTCGTCGTCGCAATCTCCAGTAACGAACACTTGACGCATATACGGCTCCGAATTACGAGCCACCTGACCTGAAAGCGAGCCAAAACAGCCCATTAACTAACTTCACCGAGTACACTCATAAATTGGACTTTAGTAGGATGTAGTTACGATCTAATATTCTGAAATACACTGCGATGGATGATGGTAATAGAATGAAAACTGGAATAATGCCATTAATGCATGACATTAAGTAATATTACGGTGGTATCTGAAGCGAACAGGCGACATTGAGCTGGACATTGCATTACCATCTATCTAAGCTTCGTTATGGACATGATACGAGTTATTCTGACTTAATGGCGCATTTAACTCAAGATTCAAGGAAAAAAACATAATGATACCAAATGACCGCTAACAAATCATTAACGGTCCTACTACGTGACTAATGAATCTCAAGTTAAATTACAACTCTAAAAATATATTTAATCATGTTTCTTTATTTTACAATTTGTAGTTGATTCAAGATAATTATCGTTCATCAATTAGTTACTCAAAAAACATAAGCTGTTTCGAGTTTTTCAGAGCATTTCCACAATAGCACGACTGTAGAACTAAACCAATGAATGAATAGATTGATAAATCTATCATACAATTGTACCAACGTGGATAGCTTAGAACATCAATTTAAATAATAATACCGTGCGCGAAGAAGTAAATTTTAATGGCAATTTGTATCTAAAATATAAAATAATGTAATTGTTTGTGTAACTTCATCACACACGGTATATTAATCTGATTTTAAAATAGAACAAACCAGTTGGTCAAGCATCGCATGACCGCGTTCAGCCGCGTATATACGACCCGACATTACTATGTGTACGACCTGCAATAAGGCGCAAACAAAAATCGCAACGCCACAACTGTCCTTACATCGAACGAGAATAAAATAAGGCCGATGGCGGACGGCACAGTTAAGATGACAATGACTGCTACGGAATGCCACCGAGAAAATTCCATCTTTTTTTCAGTAACACAAAGAATACCGTACAACGTAAATACCGCGACTTTTATTATGAAATAATAATAATAATATAATGAGGCCAGACGAACACACCAACTATATTATAGTGTACTAGTAGTGCAATGCTTTTATTGTAGGTACATTACAATGGACTGGGGGCAAACCCAGAATATGTTACTTGTATAGATATTAAACCTCTCTCTCGCACAAACATTCATGTTCATCACACAAAGTTTGTCCCTACCAGGATTCGAGCCCGGGACCCTCGACGCAGAAGGCAGGGTCACTACACTGCAGGGTAAATCGAAACAATAAAAGTTTCTCGGTAGGCACTATATTATTTAAAATGTCCATGTTTCTATTATCACTGAAAGATGCCGTATTAATCAATGAAATGCAATATTTAATGGTGCGACAATATTGTACTACGATATATTATATTTTGTCCTTCTCTAATCAATGTTTGAAAATATGTATATTCACACCACACTCACTCCTGATGGAGTAGGTATTTTAAGAGGAAAGTAAACATGATAGCATTTTTTTTTCATTTAAATCAATGATGTCATAGTTAGAATTGTTAATTGTTCTGAATGCGTCTGAAGCGCCATCTGTGTAGCTTGTGGCGCGGTTGAAGACGTCGCTTCAACTGCATTAGGCTGTGTCCCCAGTCGGCAAACTGTCAGCGGCCGACTGAGTTAGCGGCGTATCGGTTTAGTACGCCCTTCCATATATTTGAAATGGAGTGTTCACAGTTTGCTAGTTTGCGCTCACTCTACGCAGTTTGCTGTGTTGCGCGCGCCGATTGATTCAGTGAGCGGCCGACTCACGGCATAAACCGATTCCAGTCGGCGGCGGCGATATGCTTGTTCGCCGGGCGTAGTGAGTCCGTTTGCCGAAAACTGTCATGTGGACAGTTGACAGTGAAAATTCAGTCGGTCGGTCGACCTAAATAAGCGGCTAACATATAAAAGTTTGCTTGCGACCAACGCAAATTGATCTGAGTTTGCAGCTAACTCGAATTTCAGTTCGCCACAAATTTGCGGCTCACTCAGTCGGCCGCTGACAGTTTTCCGACTGGGGACACAGCCTTACAGTTTTCAAACATTGACACAACAAAACACTATAATTCATTTAGATTAAAATTACAATCATTTAATTCTCGAAAGCAATCAATGCCTAAACACTACAACCATTTTAAACTCGAAAACTGATTTACAATATTTATACAGACCAATCAAATAGATTAACGTATTAACAAATCAAGTTGCATCAAAAGGTACCAGATAGGTCCCAAACTCACCGATGCTGGAATTCTTAGTGGGTACGGTACGCCAGCAAAGCACGCGGAGTCCGATGCTCTCGGCGAGCTCCTTGAACCTGCTCTCGATGTCCTGGTGGTGTAGCTTGTCCAGGAAGAAGATGCCGGTGGCATAGCGCCCGAACTCGGGCAACTCGATTTGGTGGGTGTCTCTGCGGGCACGAATGTGATTCTTTTTGTCAACATGTTAGATGCTATGGCCTGCCTCACTAATCTAGTGACTGGATTGTTTTGGAACTCCTACTAGGAAAATTTTATTAGCAGACCTGTCGCTCTATTACAAAATTTGTGTACTACACCTTTTAGAAAACTGTTTCACTGAACAGAATTAAGTATTGGTCGTTTTATTCAATCATAAGTGACCACTAATACTATTATATATTATGCAATAGAAAATGAACAGACTAAAACCAATAGTGCTGTTACGGTATGCATAATGATTCAAAATATTTTAAATATATAGTGAATTTATGAACGCTTTGAATGAATTACACAATCAATTCACATGATTCTGAGCAAGAGCATTGACCTCCGTAAGTTCTTAATGAGTATTATTGTTTTAGTTTGCGCAGAATACACATTATAAACGTTATCGGCTGAGCGCGATGTCTCTGCGACCTATCCAAGTGTACACTTCGCAAAACACTTTCCTAAGCTAATCTTGTCTCTACGCATTCCAGACTCCTGCCTCATTACATCCACGTCATATCAGGGCGAAATATAATCTATATTCAATCGTATTTAATTACGAACTTATTGTCATAAAAAAGGTGTAGGTATTGTATATGTTATTCTTCTTCTTCTAATTTAAGGGTTAGACCCTTGTCGGTGTAGCTGATGAAGCTCTTTCCATCTGTCTCTATCTAGAGCAGCTTCTTTCACCTCCCTATACGACATGACCCCAATCCATAAATTTATCTGACTCATGTAGTTTATTCTTGGGCTTCCTCTTCCACGCTTTCCTTCGATCTTCCCCTCTATGATGTTCTGTATGAATATGTTATACGTTGTGAATTTATAAAACAACCATTGCTGCTTTTTTTTTTTTTTTTTTTTTTTTTACATTATAGGCAAGTATTTGATCTCGATCTCACCTGATGGTAAGTGAAGATGAGATCTACGATGGAGCATACTTGCCTAGGTAGGAAGGCGGCAGTAGATAGAGACGCTACATTCACTAGACACATGCAGCGCAACTGATCTGACCCGCCATCCATGAATGGCAACACCGAACATCATGTCGGAACACGGCTAGGCCGCTTGGCGACATGGCTTTGTTCAGTGGGTGGTGACTAGCCACGGCCGAAGCCTACCTACCACCAGTAGAGTTGTCACCTAGTTGGCACCACCCAGGGTCACGTGTAGGGTATCTCGAGGGTACTTAATTCTCCTACGGACGAAGGTGACTCGACCCCAAAAACGTTACGTGCGCAGCCCTCGTTGTGGTTTTATCTGTATGTTAAATCTATGGTTTCTCATACTGTAAATATAGACAGATTATGAATAAGAAATTGTGCCCGCCTTATCAATACGAATGTAATCGACTATTATACTGAAACTCAATCGTTGGTAAATCAATCCAATGCTATAAAGAAAACATAATAAAGCGTAAATTACTTCCAGACGCTACACTGATGTAATTTCAAGACACATTGTAAAAAATATCTGACAAAAATGCCCAAGTACCTATCTAAAATAATATTGGGACAACGTAAAAGTGAATATTGAACTACATTGATATCGTCTACGTATACCACGTAAAGGTCACAGGGACGATGCGCGCGCATCTATGCGTGACGTCACCGCAGATACGCAACCACGATATTGACCAAAACGAATTCGGCGACCGGTGGGCGATTGTATCGAAACTATAACATCTATGGAGATGATCGATAGAGTTTAACTTGGCTTGAACCCAAGAGCGCTGAGAGACGATGATGGCAAGGCAAAACAAATAACGTGCTATTAAAATTTACTCTTTAATAAATAATGTTGTCAATATACACACATAAAACTCAGTTGTAGATCGCGAACAGAGCATAGGATTCCATGTACACGTTGTCAACATAGTTTTAAAAGTTACCTGAATACAACTAGGATAATTTTAAATAACCAGCTGAGCTGAGTTTAACTATTCCGATAAAATTTGAGAGGGCGAGAGAGAATGTATTTTGTAATCTGACAATGTTCTAGAATGCGATGCCTTCGTAGAGACAAATTCAGGCACAATGTCAATGCATAATAGAAATATAATAATTGTTATTAATGGTTTTTAATCGGACAACAATAGAACCCATTTGGTTTTATTGACTGAATAGCTTTTGAATTGTAATATTCAATACGACGATTTGTTGTTCGAACTGCCACAAAAGGAATGGATAAGTAACCACACACGAAAATATGACAAGACTAGCAGTGTCTTGTAAGGTTTTTTAAAGTCCCGGGAAACTGTTTCATTTCCCAAAATAAACATTATTACAGGTGTAGATCTTATTATAAACTATCACGACACCTATCAAGTTTGGTTTCAAATATACTCGGTGATTTCCACCATCCACTTATCGGGATGAAAAGTATCCTATATAATGATTGGGGTTAAGCTACTATCATAGCAAGTCTCATCAAAATCCATCCAGTTAACTTTCCGTCATGCGCGAACAGAGAGAATAGAGAGAATATTCTACAGCCAAGTTACAGTCTTAACTGCAAAGCAACACGGTAATATTTTACTCGAGTCAACAGCCGCAAATGGATTGCTGATTTGTGAGCTGTGACGTTTGTCTGACGTGCTATATTTGAACAGTATAACCTTTGGAACCATACTCTGTATTGTTAGCTGACATCAGCAATGCCAGTGATTTGAGCTAAGTTCGAAATAACTACTGTCAATTAATAAATATAATATAATATCGCCAGACGAACACACCAACAGGGCCCCAAGTCTGCTAACACAATCGATTCATAATCGTATAGCAACCGTATAGTAACTGTCACTTTTGACAGATGATTTGATGATGATGATGATTTTTTTGTTTTTTGTATGGGATATCTGTCAAAAGTGACAGTTACTAGGCGGATGTTGTTCGATTATGAATCGATTGTGTTAGCAGACTTGGGGCCCTGTACGGTCCCACACTAAGCAACGCTTGTATTATGGGTACCGTACAATGAAATGGGGGCGAACCCAGTATATAATACTTATATAGATATTAAACATCATGACTCGCGTACATACACTCGTGCTCATCACACAAAGGTTTTCCCTGCCAGCATTCGAACGAGGACCCTTCAGCGTAGAAGGCAGGGTGACTGCCAACATAGCTAATCAGGTCGCCATTAAAGCAATAACCAATCCGACGTAATTGGTTAAGTTTTTCGTGATTATCTCAATGCTTTTAAGTACAATAATTGAAGAAAGTCTTCATCTGATGGTTTCAGATATTTTAGGATAATCAATTAAGAAACGGAAGAAAGCGTTGCCACGTAATTAACGACGTCAACTGATAATGGAACACTTTCAGATTTAGGATTGCAAAATAAATGACGTAGAACCGAAACAGATTAAACAAATATTTGGAGAAAAAATACGTAACTCACGTTCACGTGGAGTAGTACTATGCACAGTAGTACTAAAATATCTTTGTTAACACTATTTACAGAATTCACGAATTTTCCTATCAATAAAATATGCACAAGAATCCACAAGACCAGTCGGGTAAGCGAGAACTGATGTAATCTTAATATCAGCGAGACAGAATGCTGTCACTGTCATTCGTATTAATGAAATATATGGTGTGAGCGGGATCGAAGACGCTTACATTACTGTAACACTACGTAAAAAGGTATGTGCTTGAGCCACAAAACTTTACAGATACATTTGAAGTTGCAATTTAGTTAAAGTATTCGATAATCTTTCTCAGCATACTCAACATAATACTAGATCTATTGCAATCGAAATAAGTCAGTGGGCACAAAACGACTTTGAACCACAAAGCAAATGTTGACTGGGGCTAGATAACCAAGGTAACGCGTTATCATGCTCACACGCATTTCGTAGCATCGTACCAAGCTAGCCAACATCCGTTGATAATTTTATCGTCAATGAGAGTTGATAATAGGGATAGTAGCGGAACAAACCATCTACGGTTCCGTTACGTCCAAAAGAGAAGCAAAAGTTAATTAGATTCTTTTTTTAAATAAAGAATCAAATAAACTAAATATACAATATGGTTGAAATGAAACTTATATTTCAGCATTTAATCGCGTTTATTTTCTGTTTTGACGTTCCCGACATTTCGGCTGCTTTACAGCAACCATGGTCACGGGAGGACTGAGGTGTTTGACGTCCTAGTGTCAAAGTTTTGAACTGGGGTACCCTTATATTTAGTTGCTTTTTGCGATCAGATCTGTGCAGAAAGCGCTCACGAAGTACTAAGTTTTATTTCAATGTGTAGTATTCGCGTAAATATAAGAAATCAATAATGCAATATGGTGTTCAAAACTTACACAACAGGTCTTTATTTTTTTTCGCCATTATTTCTATCCCAAGTACTGGAATAATTCCCCGGGATAGTAAAAAACTATAAGATAAGAATTACCTAGTATCAGAAGGAAGTCCACTAGCTCATTTCTATGACGAGTCATCAAGTCACAAGTTAAGAATTCCACCATGTAACAACGCACATGGCGTGATCTATGTTTACCATGAAGCAGACGACGCCGGATGGAATGCAGCTTGGCCTTCTGCCAGCATGGCAGCCAAATCGGGATATTTACAATAGCACTTGATGTCACCTCGGACACTGAACTTAGTCTAGAAGATGCACGACAAATTGGCGAATTATGCCAAAAATTTTACACCACTCTGTTGGCAGTTAAGTTGTTACCAAGTCTCAGAGCTATACAAACAAGAAGATCCAAAGTAGAGGAGAAACATCAAGCAAGTGTTTAAACTAACAAAGAGTTGAGAAATAATAAATAGACTGAAGTTAATATGAGCTGGCAACAACAAAACAATTTTCCAGTAAGTCGTCTAGGAATCTAGCACAAGCGTGTAAAAATCTATAGATGATACGAAAATAATTTGTACAACAAATATATTATGACTCAGGGTAATACAATATGCTGCAGCTTCATGCAACGTTACATAAGTCCTTTGCAACAGCTTTATTTAACAACGAACAAGTACACTTTCAGTGACGTAACTGAAGTTCATGCGAGTCAATGAAATCGATACATCGGTATATTACAGGTTATCTGAACGGCGTACGGTGAACGACCGACAGTCGACCCAGATTGGACCTGTTTCATAATAAATACTGAGAAAATATTGTTTAATAATTGTGCGAAAGGAAAAGTAAACGTTGGTAAAATATTTTAATATCGTCAGCAAAAATGAAAGGGCGACCCGAAATCCGAAACACACTAGGTCGTGTATGCTTTTTATTGGAGCGATATATACGAGAGAGCACAAAGGCTGCAAAAATGAGAGCTCAAAGCTCCAGACGACTATTATAAACTGATTCGCTCTCAGATCGGACCCAGTCATTGAACAGTCTTCATCAAACTTGTAAAAGGGTCTGTATGTGAACTTAATAACTAAGCAACGCTTGTATTAAGGGTACCGTACAATAGACTGGGAGCGAACCGAAAGCCGAGAAACGGGAATTTCATTAAAATGTTGTGTCGTGTAAAATTGCTTTCTGCAAATACATTTCATAATAGGTTTGCTCGATAATCCAGAGAAAAGGTTAAAGTTCAGATGAAATCTGCAAAACGTGCCAAGTTCAGGCAATATATTTTATATAGGTAATGATCATTGTATTATCTATGTCCATTATGAATAGACAAAGTGGATACTTATATATTCCGTAGGGTATTCATGAATTAAGCAATATTTATATGTAACAAAGCATTTATTTCCTGTGGATATTATAAGGGATAAAATTGTGTGCCAAACAGAATCGATCTCTATTTGGTCCTGGGATCTATCTTAATAAATGTATTATGTATCGATAGAAACAAACTAGCAGAAAATATATCAATTTAATGATGCGTCGAAGCATTGGGAGCCTGACGCTTGTTAATGCTTTGGCGGAAAAGGGAAGATCTTCCAGCCAGGCGAGTTATGCCACGGGCCGTATCGAGAATTTTCAATTGTTCTGAATGCCTTTACAGCGCCATCTTGGTAGCTTGTGTCTAGCTTGAAGAGGTCGCCACAATGCTTTATGAGATAATTCTAAAATAAAAAGACAAAAATAGATGCGACGGGCGAGATTTAGTAGGTCGGAACTGCAACCCACAGTGAAAAATGAAGAATAGTGCAAACGATACCGAGTAAAAACTGCCAATATTCCAAATCAATTATTAGTGATGCGTACGATACGCATCATACAAGATAAACTTGTAGACGTTTAGGTCAATACATTGTCATATAAATAGTTCACTCAATTATCATGAGAATGACCGAAATGTGGGCGGGAATTATTTTGGTGGGTCGAGCGGTATGTCCAGCAGTGCACTGCAAAAAAAAGTAGACAATTCAAATGCTTCTCAGTAATTGTGGACTGTAAACATTTATGCCGCTTTGTTATGCAATAACAAACATAATTCCCAGTATTAATATACTAAGACAGCATAAACATTGCGAATAACGATAACATCAAAAGTGTATCGTGGAATTTGTACAAAGGTGTTCTAAAATAGTGAACGAAATAACTGTATGTTTTGAGAGATTGGCTTGAAATTTAGACCAAAAAACTATACAAATTCCTGAGAAGTTTTAGTTGAGAGTTTGAGAATTGTGCGGTTCCCAATGGTGTATATTTATGCTCTCACAAAGTACTTCCGAAGTAAATCACCGGTGCTCTCGTGAACACAAACAGTATCTCTATCCACTAACATCTGCCAACAAGACCTGGCGACTCTGAATCTGACTGCGTATTTGTCATCAATCATTGATTATTGATTGCTTGTTTCTTTGTTGAATTAATTAATTTTGATAATCTGATAACGTGTCTCGTCTGTCTGATGTGTCATTCAATATTTATCAGCTTTTGTTTGTGGATGTATTTTTATTGTTTTTAATTTGAAAGAGTCGCGATAAAATCATATATGCGAACAGTTGCATTAACATTTTTAACCGACAAAAACACGGAGGAGGTTATCTTAATGTCACAATATCATGCATTGCATGCAATTTGTTGCCCCCGACTGGTAACTAGCTACGAATCTATTCTTTTGAATTCAGTAGTTATACAAATAATTGAATTATGCTAATTAAGATAGTATTAAGTCATTAATTCAATTCGGTATAGTCAATTACTACAGCATTGTACGACATGTTTATTTGTATTGCAATAAATCTATAATATTACCGGATCAAGTGATTGATCAGCAGATACTGTTATCTTATCGACATACTTTAGATCTTATTCCTATAAAACACTTAAATTGAATTTACAACACGATAATAGTGTATTATCAAGTCACTTGGTGGTTATCAATAACAATCAAAAAACTTAGTTGACATTCAGTATTTCAAGGATGCTGAATACTGGTAGTACGCAGATTCTCAAATCTCTTTACTGAATAAATTCGGTTAAGGTGAATGCTCAGGGTCGGTTGCCGCACATTTTCGATAGATGGTCCTGTTTTTCTGCAACTAGTTACACGAACATCGAGCATCTATGAGACTTGATGTTGCAAATTGCGAGCACTACTACGACATTGCATTGAAATATCCAAAAAAACATTAACCTGAAATCATTTATAATGGATGAGATACCATGGCTTCTAAAATCCTTGTATAAATAGGCACTCACACATAGACAAATACACGTCTTTTTTGTGCCGCTAGAGCGCAGCACTTGTTAAAAGTCTCGCATACTAAAAGTTGTCTTTTTATGCCACCAGGTAGAGCGATCATAAAAAAACTTATTTATCGGTTGTAAAATAATAGAAATACTTTTGCAAGCTTTGCAATATTAAAAGTTTCAGAAATAAAAGATAGAAAAGAAAAATGTATACTTTCATGTTCGTAAATATAATGTTTATTGTATAGATCTTATAAATATAGCAAGGTTTGCATGATAACTGTAAAAGTATTACGCTTTACAATATACCAGATCAACAACAAGAACAATATTTATTATAATTTACAAGGGAATAAGAAATTTGGCAATGTAGTTCTATACCTAATAAGGGATACAGCTACATTTCCAAATTTCTTTGAAACAATGTTGTTTGTTGTTGGTATTCTAAAATTAGGTAAATATAACATTGTTTCAAATACTAATATTATGATATAGAATCGACTCTATACAATTTACAGTCATCTTGATTCTTGCAACCTCCTGTGCTTCATTCCTCCGCTAAAAAGAAAAAAATAATTGTTTAGTCCAATAATAATTATTACTGTATCCATACTTATTATAAGGTAAATGCTGCTGTGACATGTATAGATTCAATCATTCAATCATCGTTCCAGAGACGGGCCAACATACACCGTCACACTGCAATGCACCCACATTTCACCGATGGTATTTTGGTACCAATGTAATAGAGGGTGAGCCCATCGCCATTATATCGGGCACACGCCTCCTCAATATGAGGGGCATATAGGCCGTAGGCCCAGTGCAGTTTAGTGAACTTCACACGACTTTTGACAGACATGCAGGTTTCCTCACAAAGTTTGCCTTCATCGTACAGCAAGTGATATTTTTTATGGAAAATAAGATTCGCACATGAAAATCCGGAAATCTCAGTGATGGGAGCCAGGGTTTGAACCTGAACACCTCGTTCCAAGGCGAGCGTTCTGCCAACGAGGCTGTCACTGCTGTACAACTTTGGAATCTATACTAATATAATAGATTCCACTAGATGCGCTGATGTTC
Organism: Pheosia tremula; assembly: GCA_905333125.1. Taxonomy (NCBI): domain Eukaryota; kingdom Metazoa; phylum Arthropoda; class Insecta; order Lepidoptera; family Notodontidae; genus Pheosia; species Pheosia tremula. Next base: position 9,881,220 of record HG995402.1, on the reverse strand, counting down.
TTCACTCTCATAATACGATGGGATGGCAATCCGGTACAATCAGAGAGATCGGGCTGTGTTGTCCGAAGCACAAGCAAGTGATAATCATGAAATTGAACTTGTGTTGTGTAGCCACTTTACAATACGAGTTATGCTCTAAGGTATTTGTTACCAAGTTGTCCCGACTTTCACCAGTGTCACATTCCATCAGTATCTCCATTACAATTCAAATAGCAAACAAAACACAAATTAAAACAAAACTAATCGCAAATCCCACACAATTATTATTTGAATTTTGAAGTAAGTTTTTACATACATAATCACAAACAACATGAAATCGGTCGCAGCAGAGTAGTGAGTCCATTTTTTTTTATAATTCTGGAATTTGGCATCAGCATACCATAGACATGCTGCCAATTTGGTCAAGATATAATAAATTAACTTCGTAGACACCCAGAACAAAATAAGTAACACTATTCTATACATTCTAAGAACTTGGTAAGTGCTTACCGACTTTTATATTTATTAAATATCTATACCTCAGATTAACAGAATCCAAAGAGAATAATTTTAAAAAATATAACAGTAGGTAAGCACATACATAATATCTAAGTACAGAATGTATGTGCATCAAAACCAGTTATTTTCGGCCTAGGCACCTATTTATTATGTAGACGAGTACTCGTATCCGAGGTATAAGGTTTTGCGTTCAGAAACGAAAAAAAAAGTAATATCAATATATCTAAAACTAAGTAGGTTTCTAGTTGGTACCAATTTATAGCTACTCTATAATAAATCGGTAAGTAAAAAGAAGAGAAATAGGTGCACATAGGTATGTTTTCTTAGATTTATTCAATTACGAGCTATGTCGCACTTGATTTGTTCAAACGTTCAAGGGGTATCCCATTCATTAGGCTTCCCTATAATTTCGAAAAACCCGTTCATACTAGGTGCCGGGGCTTGCTTTCTTGTATCGCCAATCGTGTTAGGTTAGTTGGTTGGATATATATGTATGTATATATATATATACATACATGCCTTGCTGGTTGGTACCTTCCTATAGCTAGTCAGTAAGTAAGAAGAAGAGATAGGTACACATATAGGTCGCTATGTAGATTTTCTCAGATTGATTCAATATTGAATAATTACTAAAAACCGATGTTACGAAATATGTCGCGCGAGTCGCTGTCGATGTATTCTAACATTTTTTCTAGTCACAGCTGGCTGTGCTACTGATATATATATATATATATATATGTATATCTATACTAATATTATAAATGTGAAAGTTTGGATGGATGGATGGATGAATAGATGGATGGATGTTTGTTACTCTTTCACGCCCGAACGGCTGAACGGATCTGGATGAAATTTGGCACAGAGATAGATTACAGTCTGGAATAACACATAGGCTACTATTTATCCCGGTAAAATGTATGGTTCCCGTGGGATAGATGTTTTAATTTTTCATACTTTTTATCGCGGGTAACACCGCCGGGCGCATCTAGTATATATAGATATATATATATATATATATATATATATATATATATCAGTAGCACACCCGGCAGTGCCTAAAAAAATGTTTGATAAATTGATCAATAAATCGACAAAGACTCGCGCGACATATTTCGTAACACGACATCATCTAGCTATGGCCTTGGAAGGTGTACATACTACCTATATATATTTTCGTTATATTACTACCACACCATGTTGGAGTAACACGGCCGAGCTGTGTGTTTTGGAAATCTAATATTCACTTACAGAAACAATATCAATCATTCAAAAAGACAAGCCCACCGGCAAGATTTGAACTTGCTATAGTACACGTTTGCATCAACCGTGTAGAACATTAGGCTACGTAGACCACTAGTCAAGACGACGAATATTTTGATAGGTTTCAATGATATTTACAACCAATTGAAACATGACATATTCATTCATTCATTGATTATTTAAAAAAATAAATACATGCCTTATGTAGGTATGTAGGTTATTTTATTATAATAACCCGAAAAAATATGTTTTGGGTGCAGACAAATCCTAAAAACTTGGATTACAGGAAATAGGGATACATGACGATCTGCACACACAGATAATAACACACCCCAAGTGGCTCAAGTGAAAAACGTAGGTACATGCGATTGTTCGTAGGTTCGATGGACGAACGAAATTTATATGTATTTTTTATTTTTAATTTTTTATTATGAATCTTTATACTTATTTATAGAAAATTTATATCTCTCTATATATTATAATGTTATGTCTTTATGTATTATAAGTAAAAACTCCTGCTGCCATCTGTCGCCGTAAATACTGAAAGACAAAGAATCGGATGCTTTATTAGTTACGGGTTAATTTGGACAGAGGCGCTTTTATTCACGCACACAAGCCTAAAATTTAATATCGTTTTATGATGTTATTACTATAAGATTTTGCCTGATATTTCATTCTGCGAGCTCTTTAATTTATAGAGAATTGATAACAATGCTTGTACAACTAAAAAACTGTATGTGTATCGAGTATTACAATGTTGAAATTTGTATGGGAATGCGACTGATCGCTTCCACCTTAACATCACCAATCCTCCCACACTATAACAATGTCTGTTTGACCATTTCCATGGCGATGATGTAAATGTACTTATTGAAAATCAAATATGAAAAGAACAGAAGTCATAAAACTGTATCATTGTTCAAGACCACACGTCGACCGCATGCCACAATAGAAATAAGAAGTCAATAAAAGATAGTGGAATCCCCCACGCAGATACCACGCGGAGCACGCGTGACATTTACCGATATAGTAATCCATAGGTACATTGAACTATCTAATCACATCGAAAATCGATGTCACTCATAGCAATGATGAGAAAAGTATGGAGGGCGCCATAGACGTAAACTTATCTATAAATATCTTATTATTTTTTTTTAGTGCGACATGAAATGGAGAGGGCTTATTTAACGACAAATAAAAACGACCTTCTATCAACAATAGATTGAAAGATGCAGAAGAAGAATCCTTTAACCCTATACAAAGATGCTAGATCGGCTCACTGACATTTTACTGGGACTATGTAAAGGACGAGCACGCACGAGCTCACAGCGTGAACAACCACGAATGTGACTTGTGGTAATCCATTATCAAGGTACGGTGGGTAATGTAATCTTTATAGCTGTAACATCATCAAATGAGAGGCTGTAAACAAATAAAATGCTTTAACATGCATAAATCTACTTGACAATGAAAGTATTATCAAGGATACCTATGAAGTATATGTATTTCTGTTTATGGCATTTCCATCAGTATCACTTTTGTGGTGAGGTTTATTTTTAATTGAATCTAGCGTAGTCATGCAGGTATTCAAGTTTGGAATAAAATAATTAGAAATGTTTGCAAGTAGACAGAACAGCTAACGAAGGAACGAGACGATAAGCTTACAAATTGTTATATTAACCGAGGGAGTTCTCGAAGCGTGACTGATATAGGCGAACCTGGATGGACTAACATTTATTGGTGCAGCAGGACTTTTTTTGTATAGATCATCAATAAGAAATTACGTTACAAACTGACCATTGTTGTCGTCCGGTACTTGCTTGCAATGATTAAATTCTATATAAATCAATATAAACCTGCAACAGGAGATATGGACAATACCGAAACGTACAAAATCGTGCCAAACTTGTAGTATCATAAACTGTCTCGCCTATTCAGTTCCTTTAAATCCCTTTAATTATTCTACTACCACTACATTCAAAATGACTCCAGCTTTTACTTTGAATGAAACATGTAGCCATTCCTCAGGGAGCATTATAGTAAGTCTAAACGTGTCAGATGAAGGAGAACTTTATATGAGAAATAAACCATGCCAGTAAGAATTTCAATGATATATGACACCAATGCAATAACAGCAAAGGTTCTAGTAGTAATAAATTATTATAACGAGGCCGTTGAGATTACAAGTGCATAGTTTTTGCACTTACGCTTAAGCTATATTATAAAGATAATGAGGGCCAATTGTCACCTGCCACTGTTTGTTCACGTGCTAACGTCTCGACTTGTACAGATAATGATGTTAGAGCTTCGTGAATCATCATTATAACACAGTTATATACTGGACCGTTTATGGTTTTGAATCGCATTTTTCATAGCGTTATTAAAAGCCTATCCAGTATAATGTTTAATGGTACGCTATTTAACGGCGTCTTTACCACAGTCAGAGAAAATTACATTCCGAATGAAGCATTTTGTGATAATAATAAATAACTGGCCACATGCTGACCGGTGCTATCTAAATCGGGATTGTTACAATCAATTTAAAACATAAAATACGTAATGACAAGGTCTGTAACGACGTGTAATGTTTACAATATCTAAGTAACCTCAATACCTAAATAAGGAAGAAGTTTAATTACGGAAAGCTTATCAATTGTTACAGATTCTTCGCAATTGTGACGCTGCTGCCACAATACTTGTTCGGTAAATATTTTAACGATCAGAATGCTACGCGGTATTGTCGCAGCGAGTTGATGGCAGGGGTATTGTTGACATGCGATCCTTGTGTGAAGTTTGAAATGTGCCCATTGAACAAAGAGCTATCAGAAAACCACTTAGCATCTGTGTAGAGACCATTACTTGGAAAATGGGCAGAACATTTACAGTACCGTAATTTGATTTAGAAATATTTATTGATAATTTTGGTCAGTCGGCCAATTTGAAAACTGATAGCGAAATATAATTCTAAATCAGATACTGGTATAGGACTATTTACAATTTTCTTGTCGCCTTTAAGCTACTTTTGTTGAGTCCAGAGTTCCAATGTAAAGGTTATCAAATTGAGTTCTATTCGTGAAACAAATTGCGCGCAATAACTGTTGTTAGTACCTAAATATTTGTAAGTGATGAAGGACCGTTATTTATATTAATGTCAAAATAAAATCATCATCAATCAAATCATCGAAATAGATTACTGGATTTAATGATATTATCTCTATCCATCCAAATCCTTATTTTGTACACTACAAAATAAGGCTTTTTGGCAATACGTTTAACTTTAAAGTGACAAATATGAAACAGGATAAGTTTGCTCCACCATCAGTATCTATATCCGGATACTTAATATTACTAAGATACATTACCTTCTGAATCAAAACATTTGTTAATTATGAGGTGCGTGTAAGTAAACTCTACCAAACTGTTGTTGACGTATGGCATAGTTCGATGTGAACTGACGTATAAAACTACATTATAACATTATTGTGTGTACGGTATGTACCCAATACATACACCTACGACCTTGTACATCTATTACGCAGCAGGCAAGTAATAGGTATCCAATATAGCTCAGGCAGGGACGGCACTAATGGACTCTAATTCCTTTGGTGCATTTTAACGTGTTACTCACGTGGCATTGTCATATGTAAATATGCAATGGTACTAGTTCATTGTTAAGTCGATGTTAACAGCAATGATTTTCTTTATGTCCTTTTTCAGCTTCACGGAATTCGGGGAGTAAATTAACTATTTCAGAAGCTTCAATGGCCTAGCGCTAATAATCTCTCTTTTCATTAACCGTACTGAATCATAGCAGGTTGTCTGTCTTTCTGGAAACCTTATTTCTGGGTACTGGCTGTTTGGTACTTCTCATTATTGATCTTTTCCTTATAAGATTTCCCTTATTGAAGCTACAAGGTTAACAACTTCTGCCTGGTTTTATTGGTTGATTTGGCCGAATTGACATCGCGAAAGGGAATTCCACAATAACCTGTAGCGGGTATATTTTTGTATTATGCAGGTAAACGTATCTGGCCGATGACCGTGTTGACATTCAAATTAAGATATGCGATGTGTTTAGTGATTTCTAGAAACTAAATCATCCATGAAAGAAGTTACGAGTGTAACTAAATATTCTTCTCACGATACTTTGTCGTATTTTGTCGCTGTATCAACAATACGACATATGTATTGGTTCTGACTAACTTTAATCGTATAAACATCCATTTTTAGTTACATGTCCACAAACCGCCTACAATACTTAAACTGTCAAATTGTCATCGCCTAAAACCAAAATCAAATATTTAATGTGAACAGTATTACAAAATCTACAAGCTATTTGACACAAATGGTAGCAACCTTCGAAAGCGATGATGGTAAATTTAACGTAGACGAACTCAGATATAGTAAATGCAAATGTTAACTGGCCCACATTCTCATAAGCCAGTAACTAGATCGTATTTGGTGTTAGTTAATTTACATTGCTATCATAGCATGTCAATTTTAGAAACATCTTATAATTTGGTGACTAAATGAGAAAGAAAACTCAATAAGATACGAAGTGAGATAAGTGTTAAACTCGAGTTTTGGTAATTGGCAAACCTGCGTGCTGTGCTAACCATAAAAACATAAGTATCCAACCATTAAAGTTGACAACCTGATAAGTCATGGTTATCGAATTATCATCAGATCATCAAGAATCTAAGATAGCTCAGCAATTGACCATCCAATTGAATGATAGCGCGTGCTGCGTGAAGTACGAAGGTGTCAATTATCGCAGGTCTGCGCACGAGTTTATATTTATGAATTTCACGATAACCCATTCGGTCGTAACTCGATTTTTATTTGAATAAATCTAGTTGTATCCGGATTGTATTTTGCAAGCTCCGCGGAGGTGAAGAATGTTTAAAGGTTGAATAATAAAAACATAATATGATTAACATCAATAATAATCCCCGTGATTGCATTCTTTTTCTAACGTATTTTAAATGTATTCTCTCATCAATGTAAACAAGAAGTACTAGACCCCAAACAATCTTATGAAATGTTTTGATTCACATAATAAATCATTATAGTTTGGTATTTCAGAAAGAATTCCATCAATTGTACGCGAATGCAGTGAGTCACGCCAAATTGCAGAAATTACATACCATCACGGTGGATACAAAGTCGCTGCATAGAAATTCTATCTTCATTCTCGCGACTAGCTAGATACATAAGTTTGTATACTATATAAGTGTATTCCAACTGTACCTCAAGTGCGAGATTCATAGTTAACTTTCCGGTAGTTAACTATATAGTCCGACGTGAATACGTCTGAACTGACAGTATACCCAAAACGTTCGCGTCTAAATACCAATCGTATTCTATTGGTAAACAAAAAGTTTGCTCGATGAGTGAAACCACAATTAGGCCCGTTATGTTGGCTTTTACGTTTTCTGATTACGTTTGGGTATCACAATACGACTAAATGAGACAAGATACATATATTTTGTTTTATGTCCTTATCGTTGTGACTGGTTTTTCGGACCAACAATACAAGTTGAAAGGACGAACAAAAAATCGGTCACACGCGATCCGCGCGATGCATGTCTAGATAAGACTAAGAATTCTCATCCGATATTATTTCCTTTTCAACCACATGAGTAACACAGAGAAAGGTGAGTTAGCCAGGCTAAAAGTGTTGAATAACTTAATTTTATTTTCGTTGATATTTTTTATATTGGTGTGAGCTTATTTAATGGTTATAAGGTACCTATCTATATTTAAATTTTCTTTATTAGTACGATGGACGCTAAAAAGGTTTGCAGCTCATAATAACAGATTAGACAGAGGAGGTGGCATATGCTACCTACTTCGATCTACCTCACACTAGCGCATAAAATCGTAGACAGAGAACTGTCAAGGCTTGAATATGTCAAGATTGTATTTCTAGGAACAATATCATTTTATAGAAAATAGTTTGGGACATTCAGGATGAGCCAAAACCGACAAGAGTTGTTCGCTCACAAAACACTTAAAAGAAAATGGTAGCCACGTACGTAGCGAAAATAGGTCCCATTGTGACGATTGAACAAGGGGTTCGTAGGACAATTAATGCAGAGCGGTAGGTAGACCACAGTCTGTTTACCACAAACTATCATCGAGTTTCGGAAAACCAACCCATAGAAGTGCATCATCCTGCACCAGGACAACGCAAGCCCGTACATCAACGGTTCCGGTGTATAGTGAAGAAGCAGTCGAATATTTTTTATCGGCAATTTGGAGTACCATACTTCGGCGTGGAACAAATATTATAACGACTGGTTTGAGCGTATGGAAAAGTGCATGAAATACCGTGGGGAATACTTTTTAAACAATAAAATGTATATAACGTTCTAGTTGTTTATTCTTTTCTCAAACGACAAAACTTAATAGGCATGCCACGTTTACTAACTATATTATTAGGTACTATCCAGGGATGTTCTTGATATCTTCTCTCCATGGTGATGCTTATAATTAATATAGAAGGATAAATCCTTAATCTTTAATTGAAATATTCTAAACATTACACATGATAATTCACAGAAACACAAGTATTGGAAAATAAAAATACATCACTAAATGTTCCAACAAGAAACCAAACTAAGAAATAATCAGTATTACAGGTAGCCACTTTTCCTCTTCCAGCTAATTCTGGGTTCTATTCTTTTTCGCTGTTTCCAATCGGTTCCACAATTATTTTTCGCTGAGGTCCGTAAAGGATTAAAACTCTGCACAGAAGTGTTTGTCTCGCTTATCTTGATTATGAGCACTAGCCAGCATCCTCTAGCCAAGAAAATTACGCATTGGGTACGTTATTATGTAATTTAAACATGATTTAATATCAATATTGTTTTCACAATGACTTTCCACGTTTCACAGTTTACTTCAAAATTCCATTGACAGATTGATTGTAGTGAACACGTCTTAACTGTTAGTTTACTGTTAGTATACCTAAACCGTGCGAGTGTAAGCTCCCATACTATACAAAAGTATGCTCGATTGACTGAAACGTAAGTTATGGCCGTTATGTTGGCTTTTACGTTTTCTGTAAAACCATAAATCCACCACATAATCTAGAGGAATAATATTTCTTGTATAGCTATTTCGTTTTCAACCATATGAGTAACAGAGATCAAGCCAAGTCGGTTGTCAAATGACTGACAATTTTTATTCTGGTTAAAACAATATTCATATTTCAATTTGCCATCATTGTTTATAAATTGATGGAAGCCATTCAGTTTTGAAAGTAAAGAACACGAGCAAGAACTAACAAGCGGACTTATTATTTGCTAGCCTAAGTATTTCTGAAATGAAATCAAATGTCCCACAATTTGAGTTCTTGGTAAAATGTATACTACGGTAAGTAAAAGCTAAAAGCCGTAAAATGCGTGGTTGCATTCGTCAAGTCCCAGTTCTAGGTATACCGGTACTGCACCGGTGCCTATCTGCAGGCGGTCACTGGGGCCATCGGCACCAGTCGGGCCGCGACAGTTGATTATCCAGATACTTTATTTTATGTACAGGTAGTACCCATATTTCTCTTTAACGTAAATAATACTCATGCGTAAATCTCAATTCTGAAATCTAAAAAAAAATGTGAGGAAACCTGCATGTCATGGGCCAGCGTGGTGGAATATAAGCTGAATTAACCTCATATTAACGAGAAGTGTGTGTAGTGTACTATCGATAAAATTGGGTGCACTTCAATGAACTGCACCTCTGCCTACTACTTAGAAGATTCCAGGCGTGATGGTGTTTCTCTCTTTACCTAATAGCTTAAGTAATCAAATATTGTATTTTCAGGAGGATGGAAGAACTGTAGATTCAAACTGTCAGGACAATAATCCTGCCACCATTCCAATTCAAAAATCCACTATAATTTTCATTGTTGGCTGAATAGAAATCGAACCCACCGCCACCCGGTGCAATGAGTTGAGCGGCCTGCGCTCAAACCACTAAATAAAGATGCCTTAAACATTTCACATTGTGTTTTATTTTCATTGACCTAATGTGATAATGGATATGTGGAGTGTGTGTATATAAAAGGTAGTTTAAAAGTTGCGCCTGTAGCAGAGAAAGTAAAAAGCAGGAGGCTAGTTTGGTCACGTTATCAAAGGAGACGAGAAGCATTTTGAGCGCCTAAAAGGGCTATTAGTATGAATATGCATAGATAGAGTGAGAGGAAGACCCACGAAGTGGTAGAAGTTTGTATAAAAAGTGATATGAAGGAGATTAATGTATGAAAAAGACATACTGCGGCGATCCCAAATAATGGGAAAAGGTGAGGCAGATGATGATGATTTTACTGATTTCTAATATATATTTACCTAATTTAGATTGAGTTTAATTGCAAACAAGAGCCTTAGTATGAGGTTATGCCGTTTTTTGACGTAGAGAAATCCTTATGGATACCCGCAAGCTCTGCGGGAGACGAGCGGGTTATGTCGGACTGCTACCGACTTAAACCCCACGGTATACCATCGTCTACCTTTGTTGGGGCGCTGTGGGATAGCACTAGCATGCAATGCGACATCCAACGAGGTTATGCCCTAGCTCCACCCTTGATATAGTGTGAACATTCGATAGTAGTGATGGCCATCTTGGTAGAATACTCGCTTTGGAGACAAATTGCGCAGATTCAAACACGGCTCCCGCTAGGACTTTCAGATTTTTACGTGCGCATCACGTTTTCAATCATGAATCATTGGCTGTACCGACGGTTAAGCAAACATCGTAAGGAAACTTGCACGTTCCTCAAAATTTATGTGAAATTTACCAAATGGCCCTGGGTCAGCGTGGTGGACTATAGCCTGAGGAATATGCCCGGTATAATGACAATAGGCTCGCCCCCTATTTCATTGGGACCAAATACCATTGGCGAAATGTGGGTGTACAGGAGTGCACCTCTGCCTACCCCTTCGGAGATTGCAGGCGTGATGGTGTATTAGTAGGTAACAACCAACTATTTTATCCGACAATCTATTCAGAGAAATGGCTGTGTTGCGTAGGTGTTAATTAAACATGATATATTAATAACTTAATACATTTTTTTCGTTAACTTTTTGTCGTTTCATGGTTTCACCAACAAAATCATAAGTGACGACGCGAACTATAAAAGTGAACGTTTCCGTACGATACGTATCGTAAAATCTTTCAAATTTATGACTCGCACTCGTGCAATTCGTACGTCTAAAAGTATTCGGTTAACTTATGAAAAATCTCCCAAAATGTCTATGCGTACTATAAAAGTAGGTTTAGGTTTCTCTATGGTACGAAATTATACCTAAGTAAACTTGTGACTCACACTCGCGCATGTCGTACAAAATCGTTAACTTTCAAAGTTTCCGTGAGCAAACGATCGAATGTTTACTACATATAGTAACGAAAAAAACTCACACTCGGCACAAATGTTTTAGATATCGCCCGCTAGGGGCGTTTTTTAAGTCTCTATACAAAATGTCCAAATACGGTAGTTTGTAAACTATAAAGTTAGCTAACGAAAAATCTCACACTTGAGGTACTGTCGTCATATCTAGAATACAGAAGACACGGTGCAAAGTCCAATGTATTTCGATGAGAGAGATACAACACTGTGTCTGCAGTTGGAAAAAGACGTTTGGCGTATTCAGAGCAACGTCCTTGAATCAGTTCAATTCATGTACAACAAGCGGGGTTGTTATGCCGCTGCCGTCTGAAATAGCCCTCCAGCAATTTATGGGTTGATTATAGTTACTGCCGTTTCTTTTTCTCACAAAAGGCAAGGCCGAGGTTATCGCGCAAGTGGCGCAATCATAGTCGCTGAGAATATCGCGCATAACATGACATTTGTAATTTATTATTTGTCATGATTGTTATGGTTTATGTATATTTGTCGATAATTGAGAAGAATCGTGGGATGAGAGAGCAGTTTTTTTTAATTAATATTTATACACATTCAATTATGTCAGAAAGTCCAGATTTTTGTTCCAGTATATTTGTGGGAATGCTAAAATTTGCTAAAATATATCAGATGCAAATGCTGCTTTAACTTCAGACGAAGAAATATTACAGATTGAATGTGGCGAACAGCTTATTAAAGCACATATAACCAATCAGATTTGTGTAGCAACGGCAAATTCGCGTACAAAGGGACGCAAATATTACGAAGGTATTATTTTACTAACACTATTATGGTGGTAGTCAAATGAAACAATAACCTACTTCAGCGATTCCCCGCTCCAGTTTGTCGTAGCGTATCGATTTTCAGCAAGTACCTTGCGGCTGGCGGAATGCCAAGTGTAAGGTTGTGGGCACGATCGGTTCCTACAAATGGCAGCTTGCCAACTTACAAGGTAACTGTTGTACTTTTCACTAAACTTTCATTTTCCTATAATTTTGTTTAGATTGGTTTAAGTTTTTTTAACAGGTAATATGGACTACGTAATAGGAGTGGGGTCCTCTTTTTACGTAGCATCATAGTAACGTAAGCGTATTCCTTTCCACTCACACCTTAGTGATAGCATGCTTTTTAACCGGCTTCAAAATAGAGGAGGTTGTCAATTCGGTTGTATTTTTTTTTCGATGATATACTAGGAGTTATATGTTATATTAGGAGTTCCTGCTTACCTTACTGAACGTAATAAAATACTTCTTGATATACATTTACTAGTAATCTCTATGAATTTTCTAGTAAAGGTGCTACGTACCTGAGTTGAGCCGCGTAGAACTGGTGCGGTATGGCGGTCAGCACGCCTGCGCCGTCGCCGGTGTCATTGTCGCATGCGCACGCGCCGCGGTGCTCCATGCGCGTGGCGAGGGTCTCGGCATCGCGAACGATCTACCCAAAAAATCGTATTCAGGACGTATCATTTTAAATGTACACAGCGTCAAAAAATAGCACCTCTTCGAAAAAATACTTCCAAACAATTTTAACCCTATGATAATGTAAGGGTATGATGACTATGAGGTATCATTTGAAAGGTGATTAAATCAATTTTTCCGAAAATTTAAATATTATTTGTGTTTTTGGGTATAGCAGCACAAAATAAGTAAAGTGTATTTAAATACCTTTTTAATTATACCTCTTTGGTGCGTTTTTTTTCGCCCGAAAGTAGATTTAGTCATAAAGATAAAAAAAACTCTGTATTCACATTCATTCTGTCTGTATGTATTTTTTTCTTTTTTTTTTTTCATAATTCTAACTACTGCTACTAACGCTATCACAATGCCGCAGTATGTCCGTACTATGCCCTTATCTTGGACGGAGAACGAATGTGTTTACCGCATAATCTGGCATTATGCCATGATCTGGCTGGTCTCAATCAATTAAAGGGATAACTGCTATTAGAGTAAAACTCGTGGGTGTTAACGTGAACTTATATATACCATTACGTAGGTACAAAGTATACTTGGTACGCGAACTTGGTTGGATCGAATTTAGTGTTGCCCAAAGTAAGCCAAAAGCTTCGCAGAGTTTCATAGCGATCTTGAGTAGTTGATACAGTGGCAACATTCATCCAATTGCATCGACAAATAACACTGGCTCTTCCTTCCTCTTACATGACCCTGGTAGTTAGCCATCATTTTAACGGTTCAAATATTATATCTTGGTTACATGAGCGCTGTAATGGCTTGAAACTAGTGTCCACGCGAGCCCGGTTGCAAGTCAGGTCAGGGCTCAACTGGGTTAAAACTTTTGTCCACACTCCTAAATAGATCTGTGATACGGTCTTTTGCCGTTTGATAATAGGTCGGTATCTCTGTACAAATGTCCTAGAAATGATGAATGACAATCACAAAACTGAATGGCAGAACCGCTGCTCAAGTTTCATTAATAATGAATTTTATTAATCTCATTTGTATTTTCAAGTTGTGCGCATATCTATTAAAATCAGGAGCGAACTCGTCTCGTCTAGACGTACAAATGAATATGTCTTTCGTTGCAATTAGATCCAGTCGTGGCTACAAATAGTAGGGTGGAATGCCGCAGACTGCCTTATGTGATAACCCCATTACACTTACGACAAGAATTTCCAGAAGTTCCTTCTTCAGTGTATTATTATAGTGGGACGAACGCGAGTCTACGCCTGGTCTTAGCTTTAGCCTGGTATTACCTAGCACATTGACTGCGAGATTGGCCGGGACAAGAAGTAGGGGAGAGCGGAGCTGGTTCCAACTGGTTCCAAATTTCCTCCAAACTATGAACATTACAATCCTAAAACTCGGTTTGCATGCACGTATTATGCCGCTGATTGTGTTACAACTCCTCGGTCGCCCGTCAACTGTCTTTTGTGGGAGATATGCGCATCATGCCCAGATTGACAGGTAAATTAACATTTTAGGGAAAAAAATGTGTAAATATTACTGTGTTCGAAAATATAAACCAAAATAAAAAAAACATTAGAACCCACCCTGCCCTAAGCTAAGAAAAAAAATCGCAACGAAAACACATACAAATGGGCCCTACACAAAATGAATAATAATGTTAATATGCTACTCATTCACGATCTTTCATGTTGAAATGACGCTGCCAAAACCATTCCCATATTCTTTATTGTCTACGAAAATATTATTCGAAATCTCGAAACGGCGAGACCTTTTGGCAATTTTACGAGCGATCTTGGCAATGGTGGTCATGGCTGCAAATCATTACATAATAAACACTTTAGAGTTATCTGCTTTATAGCCAAGATCACTAGAAATATTGGTTGCAACCAATTATCTATCAACAGTCGGAGTACAGCTGGCTATGGCCAGGCCACCTCAATGACTTCCACACGTTACGGTACCACGCATATACCGGCTTGATATCATGTTCATGGGAGGGGTTGGCTTATAGTCATAGTGTAGCAACAAAGTGTTGATGACCGTAGTATGGTCTTTATATTCACAAACGAAGATGCCGACGCTGGGTAGGCTCAAGTCTCTTATTCCGTTAACCACGGGAAGAGACAGAGCGATGGTATTTTAAACCGGCAACAGACGGCTCAGGCATCAGATAAGTATTCAATAAACGAACGATAGTAATACTCACTTTATGAGTGCGTTTCCCGTCGATAGCAACAACAAAACCGACACCGCAGGCTTCGTGCTCGTTCTGAGGGTCGTATAAGCCTTGCTTGGGCGGCCCTTCCCACTCCATACCTGGAGAACACACAGAATACGTAAAAATATATATTTAAAGCTTATTTCTAACTATGGGGGACTTCCTGGCGAAGTTAGGATAGCTCTGGAACCACGTACAAATAAAGAAAGCATAGGTTCTGGATTCGTCGTGTTAGCGCTTTTTTTTTATATTGTCGTTTGTTTTTAAAGCGATTGGAATTTGCCTACCAAGACACAAATGGGGGACTGCCGGTACCCAAAGAGTAAGACCATGAATACGAAGAAAGAAACAGGAACATTGCAAATTGGATCTTCTCTATATTTGCAAGGGTGAACACTCATCTGAAGAAAGCCATCAAGCGAGTTTACGAGATCTGACCAGTGTTGCCTTGTACTAGAAATAAGACGCGGTTCATTGACACGTCGCACTAAACTATAAATAATCTCCTTAAAATCCGGTTATACGAACTTGTTGTTGCCTAGAAAATCTCTTGGAGCGCTTACCTAAAGATTATTGAACAGGGTAGGGAAGGACGATGGCATGACATGACTTATTAGAGCAGAACAAAATGAGCCTTAGGGGCGGCGAGGAATTTTCAATTAGCTCAAGGTCATCTCAAGGTGAGTCCAGACTGAGACGTATAACAGTGCCGAGACGAATAGACATCCCATTTCATTTAGTTGTATACAAGATTGCATCAAACAGAGGAGGTAACAAGGCCTAAATTTGTTTACAAATTTGCATCCCTAAAGGCCGAGTACACAGCTGGGTCAAACGTCATACATAACTATGTTGCTGATATTTTTTTAGTACCCAATCTTCGATTTAGGCATAGTTACTCTTCAATGGCAGACCTCAAACCATAATAAAATATCCATTTCCCCAAACGCGTATATTTATTCGGTAAAATCCATCAACGAATGTATTTCGTTTGAACACCAGACGAACAAAAGGAATAAAGTATCGTCGACTTCCAAAGAAGCCAAATAGCGACATTGATAGAAAATCTAATTAAAAACGAATCCCCTTTTCTGTCCAAAATAGCATTAATTTTGCCTTTTTGCCAATCGTTCTAACTACTTTACGCGGACCAAAAATATTTGTATCTTTAACGCAACATTGTAGCACTTTAAAACATAATTCGTCGTCAAAACATTGTCAGACATACCACTTAGATGAAAATACATTATATAAATTGGTAATACACATTCGTTTATAGTAATTGAAAAGGAGTAGGTATTTTGTTTGAGAAATATTAATATAGCTCTAAATAAAGTAGTACCTACCTACTGACTGTGATACGTTTATCGTTCCAATACATAGGTAAGTACGTGTATTACAATCCAATTTGGTCGGTCTCCATGGCAATATATCTATCCAAGAAATAACATTGCCGAATCACAATGTACACACGACAGACAGTGACGGATCGTGGATGCGTCCGAACATACTATCGGATTGTGGAATATCTCTTTACAAGCTTAATATGTATGGAATATTCCGTTATTATAAAATTCAAAATTAGAAGCATCTCACCTCTGACTAAAAGCTTTTACTATGGAGAGTAATATACCTAATAATAATATGAAGAATGACGAAGTTGCACCTAGTGACGATACAATATCACATTTTGTGTTTCACTGTTATGTGAAGTTTAGAAAAATAAATTATTATAAATTATTAATTATGATATATTCTATTGATGAACTCATTAAAATAGTACTGGTATTTTATTCGAAATTCAAACAACAGTGTAAACTGGCAACAACAATCACTTACAAATACTGCTTTTTTTTCTAAAATATTTTTTAAAGGCATTCACTGTTAATGAAATATTTATTTTCATTCAGTTAGTTTTTTTCTGTAAATAATTAGGTCATCTATGAATAGATTATAATATTGTCTGTTTAAAACAAATTTGATATTTTTTTTATTATTTTTGGTTATCAATTCAGCAACATATTTATTTGGCAGGGCAATGGTGGGTTATCTTATCAATAGGTACTGATAATTTTATTAACAGCCCCCTGGATTTGGTAAACAACATCATGTAGACAATATTTAAAACCAAATAATAGTTGGCTCTAGATGGAGTTGGTAAAAGCTTAATCAGCGAAATCAATAAGGGGCTTATCTAGGGTAAGCCGAACCATAGGGTGAATGGAGCAACTGCTCCAGACGCCAAGTCCCAGGAGGCGCTCCAGTGCGCAAAATAAGACAGAAACTTAAGATGTTATTGAGATTTTCCGAGTGCCATGCTTGTATGCACAACTGGTATATATTGGTAGGGGCAAGCAGGGGAGGGCAAAGACGGGCAAATCTCATTCCATCCTAAAAAATCATTGGGCTGACACTGATCTTACCCTTAAGTTAGAGGAAGAATAGTTACCTATTTGCTTGCTATTGACTTTTAATATGAATTATTATAAATAAATGGTCACATCACAATCTATACTATCTATACTAATATTATAAATGTGAAAGTTTGGATGGATGGATAGATGGATGGATGTTTGTTACTCTTTCACGCCCGAACGGCTGAAGGGATCTGGATGAAATTTGGCACAGAGATAGATTATAGCCTGGAATAGCACATAGGCTACTTTTTATCCTGGTAAAATGTATGGTTCCCGTGGGATAGATGTTTTAATTTTTCATACTTTTTATCGCGGGTAACACCGCCGGGCGCAGCTAGTACCTAATAATCATATCTATTTGTGTCACACCTAACATACATATCAATAACAACATTCACTGCTTCTACGCAGAGATGAGACATTATTCTCACACAAGTACTTTCTGTTACATAGTGAATATTATGCAGATACTAAACATAGGTACTAATTAAGGTGGTTATTTACATCTTAAAATACAGCATTAATTTTAATGCCAGTTCAAACTGTCCAGCTATTTGTATAAAGTTGCAACATAGGCCAATATTTTGTTGTCAAAAATATTTCAATCAATTTTTAATAATACAATCATCTAATAATATGACAAGTATAATAATCATTGAACACATAGATATATTAAGTTGACATATAGGTACCTAAAAATATATGATTCATTGCTATTATAGGATTACATATTATGTGATTATAGACCAATCATGTCTATATTACATTATCATATGAATGGCTGTCCTGGATCTATGTCATAAATATATGATTATTATGCCCCCATGAATTAGATTAGATATATACTATATAAATAAACAAAATTCAGATTTTTATCAATGTTGGATTTTTTTGTAAGACTTTTTTTGTAAGATTATAATTACTGTGAGCACTGGACTGCTGAACTATCACACAAGCGAATCACAGCCATAATATAATTTTAATAAGTGGTTGGAAGGATACATTCATAAAATAGCCACGTAAGGTAGGAGGTATGTATCAGGAAATCCCATAATTATGTTCGTAGTGAGTTATTATACCAATAATTATATCTGTCAACCAGTAAATACTTTCCTCCACGTATGCACTAGTTAAATTGCACGTAGAGAGCTATATAAGTTCTTGCAAAATAGTAAAGACGTGCCCGAATTGCCCCAGACAAAATCTCATGTATTCAACAAAAAGTCCTTACCTCAAAATACGTTTCGTAAGTCGCACAAACCCTTCCCGCCTTCAACACAACTTAAAGTACTCACTATCACACACAATTGTTATGAAATAACAACAGTTGTGCTGTACTGAGAAGTGCAGAAGTAATTGGACACAAAAATAATACCGGCAGTGCGTAGTGACCGCTCTACAGACGACTACGCGACCGGTAAAACGCGACACGAATGAATGAATTCTGAATATTCTGATGATCGGTCAGATCGGTGAATGAACACAACTGCTAGTCAAAAGATGTTATTTGATTGGATTGAATGAACGGACATACGCATATGCAGTGAAGCCATTTCATTGGTTGATGGATTTGTTATATTATGTTTTATAGCCCTGGGTACAAGCTTTTTGGAGCCTGCAATCAGCCTATCAGTGGAACGGTAAAATCATTGCTAGAATCACAGGAATCAAATCATAGACAGGTGATAGAATTTTGTGGTAGCATATCACACAAATCTGTCTATCAGAAAAAGTGAAAAATAAAATTGTGTAAATAACAATCCAAAATTACAAAGGTACCCGACATCTTCCAACAAAAACACAAAAAAAAGCACTTCAGAGCGTATTGAAAGCATAATACACCGGAACCCGTGTGTATGTCTTATCATGTGTTGTTTTAGATAATTTTTTTTTTTTTTATTACATTA
Source organism: Pheosia tremula (assembly GCA_905333125.1). Classification (NCBI taxonomy): domain Eukaryota; kingdom Metazoa; phylum Arthropoda; class Insecta; order Lepidoptera; family Notodontidae; genus Pheosia; species Pheosia tremula. The sequence continues at coordinate 9,862,093 of HG995402.1, read as the reverse complement.
TAGGCAAGTATTTGATCTCGATCTCACCTGATGGTAAGTGACGATGAGATCTACGATGGAGCATACTTGCCTAGGTAGGAAGGCGGCAGTAGATAGAGCCGCTACATTCACTAGGCACATGCAGCGCAACTGATCTGACCCGCCATCCATGAATGGCAACACCGAACATCATGCCGGAACACGGCTAGGCCGCTTGGCGACATGGCTTTGTTCAGTGGGTGGTGACTAGCCACGGCCGAAGCCTACCACCAGTTAAATACGTGTTTTATTACTACTACGCTAACCGGCCAATCTCAACAAGAACTAATAAGCATAAGTAAAACCGATCAAGCAACTCCATCGTGTCTGCGCCACTACGTCGACATTGGCAGAATCGCATTGAGCCTGACTCAATGGAAAAGGTATTAGGAAAAAAAAAAATACACCGGAATATTTATTACTTCATAAATTAATCTACCATCATCCATACTCATTATGCATAAAAGACAGGATTACATTATAGGACGGAGAGTCAAAGCGGAGAGTGAATGCTGGTAATAGAGTAAAAGGTTCTTTACAACAAAAATAAAAATAATTATGGACCTAATTCTATGGTTGGAAACAGGATTACCGACTTGTTCAAAGTCGTTTTATACAAGGCTTCTTTTTCTTTCGATACGAATTGAAAAGTGATGAAATAAAATTAATATTTTATTTCATCACATTTCAATTAATTTTCACTGGTGGTAGGCTTCGGCCGTGGCTAGTCACCACCAACTGAACAAAGCCATGTCGCCAAGCGGCCTAGCCGTGTTCCGGCATGATGTTCGGTGTTGCCATTCATGGATGGCGGGTCAGATCAGCTGCGCTGCATGTACCTAGTGAATGTAGCATCTCGATCTACTGCCGCCTTCCTACCTAGGCAAGTATGCTCCATCGTAGATCTCATCGTCACTTACCATCAGGTGAGATCGAGATCAAATACTTGCCTATAATGTAATAAAAAAAAAAATAATAATAATAATATGAATATGGCCTCACCCACAACTTCTGGGTATTTTGCCAATGTCTAGTAACGAATAGCAATAAAACTGTCAGTAAATACAAATAAAAAAATTGATAAAGGGCTAATTCGGTTAAGGTGGAAGCTCAGGTTCAGGGCGCGAAATTTAAAATGTCAATGGCTTTTATTTTTTTACGAAAAATTTCCGATCCGAAAATCCGATACAATACCATAAGGTTTGTAAAAACCGCTACTTTTACTAACTTTATGGTGTTGTATCGCTTTAGGTACTTTTTAAGCAAACTTTTACACTTATACATCGGAACATCCAATTCAGAATGCTAATATCGCAAAACACTAAATTACATCGTAAAAATGTCCAAATTTTTCGTAAAAAAATAAAAACCATTGACATTTTTAATTTCGCGCCCTGACCCTGAGCTTCCCCCTTAATTTGATGGTAAATTTATTCTGTTGTTTCATTCTTTCATCATCGATGTTTACTTCATTCATTCTTCCGCATTTCATTTCAATCAAGCAGTCATTCAGTCAGTCACATAACTTGTCTATGGTCAGTTCATCGTTAAGCGCGAAAGTGTTGGGTGTTTGTAATTTCATAAGAGTAAAATTACGAGTTGCAATTTATTTTATGCAATTATAAAAGATTTTTTATAATTTGAACGTGAATATGTAATAAAGCGTATATGTTTTACTTTGTAGTGTAACAAAAATGTTCGTTTAATACATAAAACATTAACATTTTATGATTTATTATGAACAATTTCGCAAATTAAGTAATCACTTTTGCGCTTTCGAAAGACTTGAATTACGTATTGTTTGTGACTCCGTAACAGTCAGCATTCATCGGCAAAATGATGAGCCGTTTGTGTCGTGTCGTTACAAGTGATTTTGTGAAAGTTCCATCGTCTGTGATGGTTTCGAAACTGAGGAGGCCTTGTGGTGCGAGGGAAGTTAGCACAAGCCGTACGCAACGAGGGAGCGTTGCCCAACACAATTCTAAGCCGGATTGGAACCGCGCCGTAAGCGAGGCGGAGAAGATAGTGGGATATCCGACATCGTTCCTGAGTCTGCGATGGGTTTTAAGCGACGAAATAGCAAACGTCGCGCTTCACCTACGCAAATTGGTCGGCAGTAATCACCCGCTGCTAAAGACTGCTAAGTATGTAGTTACCTAAGTGTACCTATTAACTATTGTATTCAAAAAGGTGCTTACCGCGTGTATTTCCATTATAAAATACAACAGTGTCCAAAAACAACGGTACACATTTTCTGTGAGTTCTATGAGGTACCAGTATGTAATTGCTTTAAGACTACGGTCCAGCCAGACACATACTATCAAACAAGTTCACATACCTTATGGGTATAGCACCTTTCCCTAACTGTTAAGAGTGCTTAGTGATTGAAGATATGCACCATGTTTTGTATCTCTGTTTAGGAGTAATATGTAGATGATGTGGGTGCATGTAATAGTGCTCTGGCAGCTCCAATATCTGAAGCGGCCTAAGCAATATACAAATTATATTGTTCCATATATAAGTGGGCATGTATAAAGCGAAGACTACTATGGTGCGACATCGTTATAGCGTCTAAAGCATCCTCTATATAGAATAAGTGTTGTTTTGTTTTTGACCAGGAGGCCCAAAATTAGACTTGGTTTGTATGCTTCAAAATCATTAAATATCGCACTTTTAGTCGTCAGCATACCTTGGTACGAGCGAAGACCTCACGATTTATACGCACCTTGTGGTTCTGGGGTCGATTCCCGTGTCTGCCTTGGATCTCTCAGTACAAAGTAATTTGGAGATGAAACACGCATTTATGTTACCAGGTTTTAAAACCAGGGCTTCGCTACGAAGTATAGCACCCTGGTACGAGTGATAAATACTTGCAAGTATGAAAGTACTTCCAAGTTGCACGCAAGGCTCGGCTTTCTGGGCTGAAAATACTTGTACTAGAAATCGAACTTCATAATCATACCTACCCTGGGTGGTCCAACGCGGGCAGGCGCAGGTTACGAGTTCGGGGACTCAGTCGCCGTGCCCGAAGTACCTATTCGAAAACTGCTCGAGTGCACGAACCGAAATAACGGATATCTTGGGCACGTGTGACTGTTGGGTCGAAAGCTGCTAAACACAGTCAAGTACCTATTTTACAATAGCGACCCTAGCGTTTTTACATACCTACTCACACTATTTTGCAAGTACATGTATCTCATCTCTACTCCACCCCCCTCTCGGGGTCGCGTTCGCCCGCTGTCCTGTGACTATTATGCGACATAGTACTCCAATGAGAACCCTATCCTCGCAGGAACCTGATCTACAATGGGAAGAACAACATGCAAGCGTGGGGACTCATCGTGCTGCTGGTGTCCAAGGCCGCCGGCCACAGCCCGGAGATACCCGACATGGAACAGGACAAAGCCGCTGGGGTCCTGTATAGGTGAGCCATGACGCTGACAACCATTCTGTTGTCTTACAAGTTACAAATAACGATTGAACTAAATTGGACACAATAATTGTCTTTATACCTACAGTATAAAGTGCAGTTTGCATTGGAAACGAGGTGTGTATAGGTTAATCCCTCCGGCTAGTCCTCCGGCGGCAGGTCATGTGAGAATCTTCTTTTTAAAATGTTCAATTAATGATCATTCTTCAAAATGCCCTCTCAATGTGTCAATTTTAATTACATTGTAAGGAACTACGTCTTTCGAAATTTGTGTGGAGTTCTTCAAACCGTACTGGACCAGGGTGCTGGAATATGGGCCAAATCTTTCACATTTTAGGAGTATGATGGCAAAAAACGAAACGTGATGGTTTTTATTTATTTAGTTTTATGACCATTAGAAGTACAGCAATACAATTAGATTAGCTTAGTTTAGTTTGTACAACAGCAGAATTAAGACCATAAACTTGTTCCTTTTTTTACTTATATAGTGTATTCCAAGCTTTATGAACTGATGGAAATATTGTTAAATGTAACATCCTTATGATGACTTCCGTAAAACTGGACGCAGTCACATCCATTTATACAACACAATAAGCTTATCTCGTAGTTTTGTAAACCGGCCCGCAGTCAGGTAGGTACTCATTTCCGCATTTCCTTTTTGGTAAAGCGACATATTAAAAGGTATGAACATATAATACAATCAAAAGTGCATCGAAAGCCGAAGGTTTCTTATGCTTTAATGTCAATACCTTTTGGGGGCAATTGTTTTGACATTTGCGTGGATCATTATTACGTGCTGAGTACCAGGTACCTGTACTATACTGGCCACAGAGAACACTAAACGACTTTCGGAATAACTAATAATAATAATACCAGCCCATTTAAAGTCCCACTGTTGGGTACGTGTTAGGCCATAGTCCACCAGGATAACTATAACAAAGAACAAAATCCAGACGATTAATGTTATTGCAAAAACAAAACAGTACAGGCATGTGACGTCACCTACCACCATAATTCTGCTATCACCACCCTCTCCCCTTTATGTGTGTCAAAAAGAATAAGTAGGTACTTGTGTTTTAATATAACAATTAAAAAAACAACCGAATTCAATAATAGCAAACACCCTATTTCGATCCGCGACACAAGGCCATAAAGGCACAAAACATTGCAAAAATATGCGGTTCATTCAGTGTCAACACATAGGTACCGAATATTGGTGAAAATGTTTACAATGTAAACTAACGTTACGTGATGTAAGTACCAAGACTGACCAATAAAGTACCCACCTGCCTATTTGTGCAGCAATTTGAAGCAGTCAAACCGGTTCGTGGGCGCATATAGATTCGATTCGCATAAATTATACCTACACGTGGTATTAGAATTAGGTCAATGAACCGTTACTGCTTTCTACAACCGCAATTGCAAGACGATTTTTATATAGTGACGTAGTTGGAGCCCTCGCCAGACCGACCGTGCAGTAGCATGGCTGCCTTGGGCCCTGTGATAAAAAAAACGTCCTTGTCCTTATTGACATCCCTACAGACCCCTACATAAAGTAGCGTCAAAAATGCACAGAAAATAAATTATTGTGCCGTGCCAGATAATGAAAATCAGTGAGGGAGTCTAAATAGAGTAAGAAAAAATATAGTTTATCCGTGTTGATGACGAATAATAACGATGACTTATTAACGTACTCGACTATTGACCTCCCTTCTTCATCCGCAGCCAACGCGCCCTAGCGGAGGTAACAGAAATGATTCGCACCTCACACCTGGTGCACAAGGGTCTGGTCAACATGAACGCGCGTCAGATTGTCGCCGAACAACCTGACGACATGATGTTTGGCAACAAGATCGCATTACTAAGCGGCGATTACCTCCTGGCTAACTCCTGCTCCGAGTTGGCTAACTTGAGGTAAGAACACAATCATTTTGAACGTTGGTTCCACTGAGTAAAACTGTAATGTAATGTTGAAATAAAACTATTTTTGAAGGATTCTATTTCGTTTATTTTAAACGCGATAGAATCCTTCAAAAATAGTTTTATTTCAATGTGTAGTATTCGCGTAAATATAAGAAATCAATATGTAATGTTGATATAATATGCCCAAGAACCAACGGTAAGTATATGAGCAAGTTTTACTATTGTCATAAGCTACAAAATAGTAAGTAGTGTTACGTAAGTTGGATGCTCACCACCAACACTGGCTGGTGGAACCGGCTTGTTTAGTATAAAAAAATAAAAGTATGTTATGTCACTCACGTCGCGTCGTCAACGTTGAGCAGTCGTATCGGTTCCAATAAAAAGAAGAAGAAGTTAATTAAATTATATACGCTATATTTGCCTTCTTATATTTACAACGCGTACCAACCTACTGAAGTAGTACCAAACTTATGCTTAGAATAAATGCTTAGAATAATTAAAACTAAGTACGTACCTGTAGTGAGGTTGTATGCCTTCTCCTATTATATATTAAGGGGGAAGCTCAGGGTCAGGGCGCGAAATTCAAAATGTTAATGGTTTTTATTATTTTACGAAAAATTTGGACATCTTTACGATGTAATTTAGTGTTTTGCGATATTAAAATTCTGCATTGGATGTCTCGATGTATTAAATTTGCTTAAAAAAGTACCTAATCCGATACAATACCATAAGGTTTGTAAAAACCGCTACTTTTACTAACTTCATGGTGTTGTATCGCTTTAGGTATTTTTTAAAGCAAACTTAATACATCGAGACATCCAATGCAGAATGTTAATATCGCAAAACACTAAATTACATCGTCAAGATGTCCAAATTTTTCGTAAAAAAATAAAAACCATTGACATTTTGAATTTCGCGCACTGACCCTGAGCTTCCACCTTAATCTGACTGTAACAGAAGGAGGGTAATGTTTTTGCGATTGTACTAAAAATGTGACTTGGTCTATGTGAGTCGAGAGGTATATCTGATCTGAGTGCTCAAGAAACGCTAGTATCATTTGGTTGTCACATCAATAGATAAATGTTAAGAAGTTAGGTCATAAATCATTTAATATAATCATATTTCATAGCAACCGTATTACGGGACATTTGAAAAGGGAATTCCTAGCATATAACATGATGTCTGGATACTCTTATCTTGCGCTTTAGCTATGCTTTCGTGAACCCTATTCGATTGTTGTTGCGGAGTACCGTTGAGATGTAGCGGCGTGACTGGAGAAAGTTCACGTACCCACCTATTATTTGCACAAAGAGTTAGCTGCATTGACATGACATGAATAAAATTGTAGGTACCTAGGTATTTGGCGACCGAAGACGACACAAACATTGTATCTTGTATACCATAAAAACGATGAGTAAGTAGTGAATATTTGATTAATAATATCGCCAGACGAACACACCAACTGTACGGTCCCACACTAAGCAACTCTTGTTGTGATTGGCTATCGTACAATGGAGTGAGGGCGAACTCATATAATAATTATTGATATTTTTAAACATCCATGACTGGGGTACAAACAGTAATGCTCATCACTCAAAGTTAGTCCCTACCATGACTCGAACCCGGGACCCTCGGTACCGAATGCAAGAGCACTATCAACAGCTCTAATCAGGTCGTCAAATTTTTCCTATTATTTCCACAATCTTATCTAAAATACGTACTTATTAACCTACCTACAAAACTACTTCTAAATTATATATCGACTATCCAAATTTATACGTTTTTTATTTGTCTAAAGTACCACTATAACATAGATTTGAAACTATGTGAGCTCGGCAACCATGCAATCAGCTTGGCCTACCTCGCGGTTTATTCCAATGTCAACCACTACTTACAGCAATACCTCAATATTCCGCCGTCGAGTTTCTACTGCTTACCTATTGACCCCATCTGAGCTTCGAGTAAGAGTTTTTTTTTGTTAAGTGATACGCGTACTGCATGGTTCGCTGTATGCCAAATAGACAGGCCTCCAAGGCTGTGTCCCCAGTAGGCAAACTGTTAGCGGCCGACTGAGTTAGCGGCGTATCGGTTTAGTACGCCCTTCCATATATTTGAAACGGAGTGTCGTAATAGTCGGCAGCTATAACGAACTATACAGTTTACGGTTAGCGCAATACATATTCGCTTTCGACCTATAGTAAGATCGACACGTAAAAATATTTAAGAAAGTATGAAAAGTAATAAAATTAATGCAAAGCATTTAATGATACGCAATTTTCGGCTCCGTAAAAAAGAATCGAACGTTGAATGTGCATTTTTAAGCTTCTCTATGACCCATGCCACAGATCCACCAAAGAGTATTAGATCCATTATGATCCGTTAGAATGTTACAGTAATATAAATGAGTGGTGGCTTTTTGGCGGGAAGTTAAACCGCGAAGTTGACAATTTTGTTTAATTTTCCAAAAAATGTGTTTCTTTGATTTAACTTGACTTTCCAAGTTCTCCCAAGATGTCCAGTATTTTTTCAGTAAAGTATCCACAGCTATTGATATGGGTAGGAGATTAATTTCATCATCCTCATCAATATTATCATTATCTCAGAATTATTTGAATCTGGCAAAACTGGCTCCATAGCCGATATAGCCGATTGCCGACCTAAAAAGATAGAAGAAGAAATTAGTGGTGTGTCTTTGAAATATCAGACAGTGTATCGTATTTCTGACTATCTAATGTAAGGCATAATGACAAGTAATTAATTCAAGTCACATAGACATAGGTACATACATCATGCCTTTATAGCTCATGATGACTTAACATCGGGACTATCCACATCAAACTATAGGTACATATAGCTTTATATAGAACGATATTGCTAATTTGCCGGAAAATGGAAGACCTTCCAGCCAGGCGGGTGTTAAGCCTGGCGGGGATGGCCGCCATGCCCCGACGGTTATTGTCGGGATCTCGTATATATGTGACGTGCTCCGAAAACTCTTAGCGCGTCGCAGGATTGTACGGAGAATTGTCAATTGTTCTGAATGCGTCTGCAGCGCCATCTGTGTAGCTCGTGGCGCGGTTGAAGAGGTCGCTACACTAAAAACATTTGACTCAACGAAGAGATCTTCATTGCAAACGAATAAATTATCGTGCGACGGTTTGGTGCAACTGGAATCTTCGTTTCCTAAAATCAAGATATAGTTTACTCATCTACCCGCGAAAGACACATGTACCCTATTACGTCCATAGCAGTTATAAGAATACCATGGTCAACAAACTCCCCGTAATTATATTTTCGCACACAATGGTCACAGGATACTACGATTGGTCCTCAACATTGGACCTCTTTACAAGGATTTAAAAAAAAATCCAAGCAGCCTTTAACACTTACGTTGTTATGCCTGTGTATCAGGAATCAAGAGCTAGTGGAGCTGATGTCGTCAGCGGTCCGCGACCTCGCGGAGGCCGAGTTCCTTGGCGACCGCGACGAGCAGAACAACCCGCTGCCTTCAAGGCCCCTGCCCATGGAGGAGAGGCAGCAGGCATCAGGTACTTAATTGCAACCTTAATACTTTGGGTGTAGAGCACAGCTTCCGCGACTGTGGCTCAGGTAGGTACAAGCTGCTAACAGCGAGGTAAAAAAATATGAAAAAAAAACCACAAACAAAAGTTAACAATCAACATTAACACGACTGCTAATTTCGTATCCCAATAGCGAGATCAGAATGCGATAAATATTAAACTCTGAAGTCCTCTAGCTATAATCAATAGGTAATAGGTGCTCGGGAAGGCTTCTATGAACCACACAATTTGACTCACGAATGGGTCCTTACCAATTGTCATGTCGATGGCTAGCCAACTTGCCCAATGACTCAATTGGTAGGGGTACGAATTGTGAGTCAATCGTGTTGTTTGTAGAGGCCTTTAAGGGAGCACGAGCATTCGGTCCAATTCGGTCTAGGTCCGACCAAATTGTGTTGATATCATATAATTTTAGGGCAATCTATGCAAAATGGAATGGGGCCGAGTTTTGAATTTTTGTTAATTGTAGTGTTTTGTATCGTAACGTCATATTATTTCACACGACAAGTGCGAGCGAACCGTATACTTAGTCTATTTAGATATTGTGTATGGAGAATTGAAAAGCGCCTCTAGCGGACGGTATTTAAAACTTTCAATTCTCCATACAAAGTATCTTAATACGGTAGACTATAAGTTATACGGTTAGCTTACGAATAATCTCGCACTTGGCGTACTGATTCGTATTGACTTTAACTGTGGCGGATGTTTGCGTTTACTAGTTAAATCAATATACCTACTTAACTATGCGCAAATTAAGGCGTAACTTATACGTCATTATAGTATCACCGCCACCGCGCTTGTGTTGTGGAATAGTGAGCAAAAGTGTAGTTTATACACTCACTTTAACACGCTATCGACAACTTATTTGACAATTGGCCTACACAATTTCCGAAAATAAAGTTGTGGATAGCGATTATCAGCACATCGTAAAATATATCCCAAGTCAGCTTATTTATAATCTAGAGTTCTTTGTTTTCTGTAAACTTATATTTTAATTGAATAAATCCCCAAAGCTAGTTCCTCTTTTACACAGAGCTTGGACTTAAACCTTGCTTAGCGTACTCCTTTTAGGGTACCAGCTAGAGTCTCCGTAACGTACTTCCAAAATTTACTATTAAAACTTGAGCATACAAAAACCACACGAGAAATTGCACATCAAAACCTTAAACAAAAATGAAACTCAATCGCATTCCGATCTACGGAACGTTCTATTGTGCTGCGCATTGTCATGCGAAGCGCGTGCGCATCGCAAGGAACTGTGTGCCTCGCGCCCTGAATGTGAGACGTGATTGGCTCACTAATGACCAATCACCGGTCCAATAGCTAGGGCAATAAATAAGTCTAGCTTTGGTGGTTTCCTCGATTCGACCTAGGGTTTTGATTCCGTGTTTTCATAAAGAGGTAGGTACGCCTAGCAAGTTAGCAATTGTACGAGCAGAAATAATATTACAGAATCTTGGATGATTTGGATGATAAAGCAGCTTGGGACTGATTGCTCATATATCTAGCATCAATTAAGATTTATAAGGTCAAAGTGTAGCGTGTATGCGGCTCGCATGGCAACACGCTGGAGCTTAACTTTCCTATTTTTTTTTTTGTAATTACCATGGCTATTAAAAAAATAATTTTGAAAAAAAATACACGCCCGTTGAGTTTCTTGCCGGATCTTCTTAGTTCGGTCGCGTTCCGATCCCGAACAATGTACTGCTCAAAAATGTAAGATCTTTTTAAAAAGAGCAACCATGGAGTTTCTTGCTGCTGGTCAAAAAAAGTACTACTAAAGTTTAGTCTCCCTATTTTTGTATACTCCATGGTGATTTGTCTATGCTAAAAAGCAGTCAATATAAAAGATGGAGCCCGTATTCAGTTGTAGTCATTTTATATATACAATTAATTGCACAGAGTACTAAAAGTACTAAATAATATTGTTGTCTCCAAGGCTGTGCCAAATGGAACGAGTTAAAAAGAGACTGGGGAATTGAACTTTACTCGGGCATTATTATATTCTACTTCGATATTAGCGTTTTATATAACTTCGACTCGTTCAACGAACAGTATTTGCTATGGGTGGAGTTTAGTTTTTTTGTATTATATGGAGGATTCTTTAATTTCACTGGATCAAATATCTTGTTAGAACAAGATATTTGGTTGCTTAGAAGCTACCATGCCAAGTTTCACCGTAATCCGTCCCGATGAATTCGAATGTGACGCGCGATCTCATATACGTACACGTAACGACTGACAGACATTTTTTTTAAATGGCGGCAATTTTTGTGTTATGTTGTTTTGCCACTTCAAAAATATTCAACGTTCAGGCAGTACCTAGATGATTAATGTTATAACTTAGATTATGATAAAGTCGTGAACCGGCGCACGGGCCGAATATAAGATGGCTTCAATAGGGCGATTGACTGTTTGAAAAATAAGCTGTAAATTGAGGCGATCCTAAAAGATTATAGCTTTTTATAACTATTATTTTTCATTTTTCTGTAAAAATATGGATTATTTTCTTTAAAATCATAAAATAAAATTTACGTGTTTTTTTTGTTCGGTCACGTGATCAAAAACGCTCTGGATTGTTGGTTCATGCGTTGTGTCGTCACAACGTCGTAATCAGTGTCAGGTTGTCAATACGAGTGTGGCGATATTTGGGATTTTAATGTGTATTCAGTAATTTTTTTTCACTAGGCAGTATCACTTTACCCGGAGGCTGCGTTTTGGCTGCATTTTTTTTCATTTAAACTTTATCTCAAAAACTGCAATTTACAATGAAAGCACTATATAGTTAGCATCATATTAAACTAAAGAACAATATAAGATAGTTGTTCAAACACAGTCAAACCGCCTATTCGAGGCATGACCACCATCTGCTTGTAGAGTGGGAGTGCATAGTGGACCCTCTGCCCATGCGCGGCGTGGTGGGGTGCCTGGCGCGCGAGTGGGCGGCGCGCCACGTGCTGGCGGCCGGCGCGCTGCTCGGCAAGAGCTGCTCCGCCGCGCTCAAGCTGGCCGGCCACCAGCCCGAGCTGCAGACACAGGTACACATACCTTCAAACCCTCGGTACCCAATCCGTTGGCCCGATTTGTAGGGTCCCACAAATCGGTATGTCAAGAGGCAAGTTGGTAAGTCATTTACATGCTATTTATTTCACATATTTACGCGAATTCTACACATTGAAATAAAACAATTTTTAAGGATTTTATCGCGTTTATTTTATACTAGCTGCGCCGCGCGCTGCTAACCGCAATTAAAAAGTTTGTCCTTTCCTGTAAATCATGTCGATCCTTCGCTTTATGAAAAATTAAAACATATCCCACGGGAACCATACATTTTACCGGGATAAAAAGTAGCCTATGTGCTATTCCAGACTATAATCTATATATGTGCCAAATTTTATCCAGATCCGTTTAGCCGTTCGGGCGTGATTAAGTAACAAACATCCATCCATCCAAACATTCACATTTATAATATTAGTGGGATTTTTACGTTCCCGACGTTTCGGCTGCTTTACAGCTACCATGGTCACGGGAGGGTACCCCAGTTTAAACTATGACACTAGGACGAGGTCGTCCCGTGACCATGTTCATGATGCTGGTTGTCCCCCAGGGCTACCTGTTCGGCTGCCACCTGGCGCTGGCGTGGCAGGCGTTCCTGGACCTGGAGGCGTTCAGCGGGCCCGAGCCGGCCAGCTTCTCGCTGGTGGGCGCGCCGCTCGCCTTCACGCTGGAGGCGCGCCCCGACCTGTACGAGCACATCGAGGCGGGACGGAAGAGCGTGCTCGACGTCGACTATCACGCTGTGAGCATCCATGTCTATTATGAAAGACCTATTGGAATCAGTTTTTTTTTCATGTAAACCATTAAGTACAGTACTAATGAATCGCCAGGATCTACAGTGGTGTCCAATGAAGACACCACTGTACTTGACTTTTTCATGTAAACCATTAAGTACAGTACTAATGAATCGCCAGGATCTACAGTGGTGTCCAATGAAGACACCACTGTACTTGACTTTTTCATGTAAACCATTAAGTACAGTACTAATGAATCGCCAGGATCTACAGTGGTGTCCAATGAAGACACCACTGTACTTGACTTTTTCATGTAAACCATTAAGTACAGTACTAATGAATCGCCAGGATCTACAGTGGTGTCCAATGAAGACACCACTGTACTTGACTTTTTCATGTAAACCATTAAGTACAGTACTAATGAATCGCCAGGATCTACAGTGGTGTCCAATGAAGACACCACTGTACTTGACTTTTTCATGTAAACCATTAAGTACAGTACTAATGAATCGCCAGGATCTACAGTGGTGTCCAATGAAGACACCACTGTACTTGACTTTTTCATGTAAACCATTAAGTACAGTACTAATGAATCGCCAGGATCTACAGTGGTGTCCAATGAAGACACCACTGTACTTGACTTTTTCATGTAAACCATTAAGTACAGTACTAATGAATCGCCAGGATCTACAGCGGTGTCCAATGAAGACACCACTGTACTTGACTTTTTCATGTAAACCATTAAGTACAGTACTAATGAATCGCCAGGATCTACAGTGGTGTCCAATGAAGACACCACTGTACTTGACTTTTTCATGTAAACCATTAAGTACAGTACTAATGAATCGCCAGGATCTACAGTGGTGTCCAATGAAGACACCACTGTACTTGACTTTTTCATGTAAACCATTAAGTACAGTACTAATGAATCGCCAGGATCTACAGTGGTGTCCAATGAAGACACCACTGTACTTGACTTTTTCATGTAAACCATTAAGTACAGTACTAATGAATCGCCAGGATCTACAGCGGTGTCCAATGAAGACACCACTGTACTTGACTTTTTCATGTAAACCATTAAGTACAGTACTAATGAATCGCCAGGATCTACAGTGGTGTCCAATGAAGACACCACTGTACTTGACTTTTTCATGTAAACCATTAAGTACAGTACTAATGAATCGCCAGGATCTACAGTGGTGTCCAATGAAGACACCACTGTACTTGACTTTTTCATGTAAACCATTAAGTACAGTACTAATGAATCGCCAGGATCTACAGTGGTGTCCAATGAAGACACCACTGTACTTGACTTTTTCATGTAAACCATTAAGTACAGTACTAATGAATCGCCAGGATCTACAGTGGTGTCCAATGAAGACACCACTGTACTTGACTTTTTCATGTAAACCATTAAGTACAGTACTAATGAATCGCCAGGATCTACAGTGGTGTCCAATGAAGACACCACTGTACTTGACTTTTTCATGTAAACCATTAAGTACAGTACTAATGAATCGCCAGGATCTACAGTGGTGTCCAATGAAGACACCACTGTACTTGACTTTTTCATGTAAACCATTAAGTACAGTACTAATGAATCGCCAGGATCTACAGTGGTGTCCAATGAAGACACCACTGTACTTGACTTTTTCATAGATTATTGTCCACCTATGTTTTTTGTTGTAATGGTATTGTCCCCCGGCAGCTGTACGGCGCGGTGGTGGCCGGGGACGGCATCGAGCAGACGAAGCGGCTGCAGCGCGCGCACACCGGCCGCGCGGTGGACGTGCTGCACAGCTTCCCCGACTGCGACGCGCGCACCGCGCTCGCCAACATCATCGTCGCCATGCACCACGACCAGCTGTGACACTGCACACACACACACACACACTACACACACTCACTCCTAGCACCCAGCCAGAAGTAGTAGTTTTCGCTGGGAAATTCATTTACGCATACCGCCCGAGCCCGAGGGAGCTCGGACGGTTATGTGGGGCTCCTGGACGAGTCCAGACTACCCACTAGAACCCGCCCTCTCTGCCTGTTGTGGCGCGCCACGGGATCGCTCTACGAGCACACTACAAACTAAACATAAATAATATTTATGTTTTTTTTGTCAGCGATAGATGTCGCTGGCATGTTTTTGAACTAGGTATCGTTATGTTTTTGTTTTTATATTGTAAACTATACTATAAAATTACTTCTAGAGCCGGTGCACTTCGACTCAGTGGGTTCAAATTCGACGAATGAAATGGACTCATGGATGATAATGAAACAATTCTCGTACGACCCTTTTTTCTCAACCCAACTCCAGTTCCTATGTAAAGGCCGATTATAAACATGATTATTTGTAAGCCGTGCGGCGTGCGCATGTCTCTCTCTCTCTCTCTTATAGAAAGCAAGCCAGATATTTTCGTTTCGTCTTTCTATTTCGCATTGAACAGCGCGGTGTCGCGAAGATTATTTTTGTAGAGTGTATACAGGTTTTTTTGTACATAATAAATAATAAAGTAACTTCGTTCCATCCGGCTGTCCCTTGACACCTCTCAAGTTATTTTTTGTTCAATAGTATTCTAAATTAGTCATAATAATTACAAATCTATCAACAGTTAAAAAAATATTAACTACGGTTATTGATTGTTTACAAATTCCTGATTTAATTACCACGGATTAATTGACGGGCAGATGACCAATGAATGACACCGAAAACCCACGGCCTGAATGAGGTAATACTTTTCACGGAATAAGTCAATAAACTTCCTTGTAGTAAAGCAGTTGATTCGTAGCTAGTTACAAATGTTAAAAGTACCTGTAGCTAATGAAATATTCAAATTTGAGTTACCAATGTGTATAATATACAAGAAAATGATAGTACATAATATTTTATTGATGTTTAGATACTTTTATTATCATATTTAATATAATAAGTAGATACCTACTTATGCATAAAAAAATTGTCTGTAAATGCTCAATGTATCTTTATACATAAAAGATTATTCCACAATTAACTTTTTATATAATAATTCTAGCATTTAAGTATTTTTATATACTACTTATCATCAATTTTATAGAATGTAATTGTAAAAACTTGTATAAATTTAAGAAATATATTTAAAAAATAATGTTTGTTAGCTTTGCTAATTGATGTAAAATGATCAGGGTTAGTACCTATATATTTTTTGTATTTTTGTATTCCAATAATTATACAATTATAAATATACTAGCTTTTTCCAGCGGCTCCGCCCGCGGTACCTCGATAAACCCATCTATAACCTATAAAAAGTAGTCTATGTGCTATTCCAGACTATAATCTATCACTGTGCCAAATTACATCCAGTTCCGTTCAGCCGTTCTGGCGTGATTGAGTAACAAACATCCATCCATCCAAACTTTAACATTTATTGTTTTATCATGGTACTTTCAACTACACTCACTGGCTAATCCCAAAAAACACGAGTCAGAACTAAAACCGATCAAGCGATCTCCATCGTATCTTCGCCACTACGACGACATTGGCAGATTCGCGTTGAGCCTGACTCAATGGAAATAGGCCATTATAAAAAGAATATAATATAATGTGCCTTGTAGATACCCCCGACACAATATAAGGCTACTTGCGCCACCATTTCGCAGAACAACCCTGGGTGCAAATTCACCAGTACCTCGCCTGTGTAGGCTTCTAAATAAAAATACTAAACTGGACGTATTTAATCAGTCTCTGGCAAATTGTAGAAACTGTGTATTGGAGGATGGCAGTTAGTTTATATTATATTAGTAGTTAGTATAAATACAATATTATTATAAGATGATAGACTTATGTGAGTGGGTTAAGCTCAAGAATGAAGACCTTTTTTGTTCTTGTACTAAACTAACTGTAGGTTTAATTATTTTTTAATTTTCTTTCTCAATTATAGTTGGTGCGACGTTACGTTAAAATTACATGCTGTGTTTACCTGTTATTAGTTGTGCATTAGACATAAGACACATAATTTGTATATTGAATACTTGAAAGAATGTAACAACTGTTGGTAAACCTAATAAAATAAAATAAAATAAATAAATACATTCAATAGGTGGTATGGTAGAAATAAAACATATCCACATTGTTTTAAATTAATTGTATTAATAAATAATGGTAGTTCTATTTACATGACACATTCAATTACTCTTTTGTTTTGGCAGAAGACAATAAAAATATTGTTACACAATAGTCGTCCAACTCAAACCAGCGGACAACTCCGCTCAACCTAACTTTTAAAGAACCACATTGGTAATAAACCCATTTTCACATTACTAGGCAGTAAAGATAAACATAAAAACACGGCTTTTTTTGGTTACAACTGACAATACTGGTCGTTTTTGGTTTTGAAAAGTGTTTCCAAGTACTTGCACCACATCAAACTTTGCATGAAGCACACGCCACACCGACGAAAAACATACAAACATCCATACGTGATTTAATGTATATCACAGGTTTCTAGTGTGACCTAAGCGATACGATTCCCTTATTAAATGATGTTGATTTTGTTAATTTACAATGTGATTTGGTGTCGAACTCATGCGGCTGGAGATTTACAAAACGGCTTTTACAAATATATTTATATGAATTAAAAAGTACTGCGATTGCTTTTGATATGTCTCGTCACACGCGCTGCGGATTGATTTCTCTACGGTTGGCAACTATTTTAAATGGCAAGAAACACAGGGCAATTTACCAATGCTACACACAAATAATATCCGAATACATTTTTTAGGCAAATTTCGTTATGTTACCAAACGTCAAGCGTTACCGCAAGGCTGAGTTCACACGGCGATCGTTCGATTCGATTTTTCGAACCGAAAATTATATTGGGACTTAGGGAGCGTTCAAGTATTACGTAACGCAATTTTTGGAAATTTTTGACCTTTACCCCCCCCCCCCCCCTTCCTCCCATGTAACGCGCCTAACGTTTTTCTTTACCCCCCTCCCCCTCCCCCCTAGTAAAACGTAAAGTCTACGCAACCGTTCTGAAGGGTTAAAACAATGTTACGTAACGCGTAGTTCAACCCCCCTACCCCCCCGTCCCGCCCCCGTAACGCATCGTAACGTTTCAGAAGACCCCCCCCCAAATTCGTTACGTAATACTTGAATGCTCCCTTACCCGCTTGTGAACAAATTCATACAAAATACATTGTCACAGTTTGATTCGAGAAAATCACTTTTAAACGATACACGTGGGAACACCGCCGTGTGCACCTGGCCTGGCCCAAGACCGTCGACTAATCGCACCATTGGTTAATTTTAATATTTCATTCTTCATTCCTACGTTACAAATACAATGTACATAGACCCCGATGTCTATTATTGCTTATTTTTTTTACAAGTTTTGTTACATCCAAAACTTGCTCACTTACCCATAAATAATTTTCACGTTCGTCCCGATAAAATTACCATTCAATAAATACGTACACGTAAAAAATATAAACTATATCAATAGTTTAATCTTTAAAACAAACTTTTTACTTATTCTAATTATATATTAATAACTATTCCTCAGTGTTCTCGTTCATTTTCAATAATATGCCTACTTTATAATCTTTCAAAGCGCCTGAAAAGTTATTTTTTCCTTGCAATACTCTATCTTATTACTTATACGTACGTAATTTATTCCTCCATTTTTGTTACGGTATTTAATTTTATAAAATTTATCGTCACTAAGTCATAACAATATTGACTTATTAATGTATAAATTGATTTTAAAATAATAATGGTCATAATTTTATTAAACACAAGTTAAATCAGATTCAAGTAATATCAATGAATACGTTAGCCAATAGCACAGGCACTCGAGTTGAGAAGCAAAGAAGGCGATCTTGAAAGATACTTAAAACAATTGTTATAATTTAATCGAGCCATAAAGCAAATATATTAAATATTAGTGTCTATTCATAATGCTAAAATTATTACAAAGAAAATGATTCGATAATGGTTCACGTAATACAATATAAATAAGTTTAATATTCTAAAAATGTTAAAAATACACACATCTTAACCTAATAGAAAAGCACTCGTATCTTTGTGGTACAATGCATGTTGCATCGGCGCAGCCATTTCTATGATTCGAATAGATTAAGATAATAATATGCCAAAACAAACGCCCAGAAATACAGGAATGGTAATTCAATATTACTAATAAAATTAAACAACTTAAAACAGACAAAGGTACAAAAAATATCGATTAATGACCGCTGAACAATCCGACTCGCGGCATGCGACTCGCGCGGTGTACACGACTCCCAATGTGATGTTTTGTACTTTTGTTCTGAATAAACGTTACATAATGTAGGGTTAGTAGTTTATGAGATCATAGTGCGCAAAAACGTTCGATTATGCGCTTAATTAGACAAAAAAATCGACAAAATATGCAGACAAAACATACATCAACGTCACTATACAGCAAATAGTTTTTAAAAATTAAATTAACTGTTCAATGGTCGAGTCAACTTCAACTTAAAATACGACAAGAATATACAATAAAAACACTACACTATTACGGTCTCCTCGACAATACGATCGATACTAACGTAACGTAAGACTAGCTGAAATGCGATAAATACTATTTAATATTAAAACTTAAAGTTACATCTTTGATTAAAAACTCACTCGGTACATTTTAAAAAATACTTCATCAAAAAAATCGGTACTCAATTCCAACGATTAATGCGTGAAAGACCGACTCGTGCGCATCGGACCGGCGCCGCCGCGCTCGCCACTACGCATCGAGGAACTACAAAATACAGGAGCGCGGCGAACCGATTAGACAGTTCTACAAATGGAAAGGCAACATAGAGCTTACGTGGCTAGGGAAGGGACGTCGCTCCGTCGGGTGGAAGCACTCGGTCCGGGGCGCGGCTGGCGTCAGGTGCTGGACTCCTGGTAGGGGCCGGTGACGGTGCAGCCGTGCATGGGGAACAGCGTGGTCCACGACATGGTGGTCTGCGTGTCGGCGCGCGCGCGCACCTGGCCGCTGCGCCGCGCCGCGCGCGTGGCCTCCAGCAGCGCGGCCAGCGACGCGGCCCGCGGCGCCGGGCTGGCCGCCGAGCTGGCCGCCGGGCTGGCCGCGCCGCCCGGCGCGGGTGTACTCGGCGTCGGGGGATTGAGCCCCAGTTTCTTCAACCTCATCTTCTCCTCCCACTCCTCGAGTCCGTGTTTTGGACGATTCAGGTTCCGATGTTGATAGAATACCAAGGATATCCGCGTCGGATTCACTCTATTCGGGCTTCTGACGGCTGAGGTGGAATGCATTTCGTGTTTGGCGCATTCGAATAGAACGCTCCCGTGTCCTAGCGCTATGGCGACACCCCCCATTTGGCTGTCTTTGAAGCACTCCAAGTTGTCTGTGAATTCTGTCACTTCACCTATCGGTTCAGCTTTGGGCGGTTCCGGGGGGTAGGGGATGGAAAATGGCGGTGGATAGAGACACCAGTTTGGTGATGATTGGCACCAGTTGGGACTCGCGTTTTGGTAAAAATTCGGAGCGAAATTTGGATTATACTGGTAGCCGTAAGAATTGTAACAGTGAGGGTTCCTAAGAAGCTCTTCCCTTTTGTATTTCTCAGCATTGTAGTATGCTAAGCTATTATAGTCATTATATGTATTCTCATAAGGATTGAAATGACCGTAAGGGTTCGGTGGGAATGTGTAAGCGTTGGCCATTTGTGAATAGTTTCCATATCCTTGTATCGACGTTTGATTTCCATAACTGTTCTGATTCACTGAATGGAAATTATTTCCGGTGAACTCTGTGACTGGTTTATTTGCTACGGCCATATTTTGTTCCTCATGGCTGATAGTGAAGTTGCCTTGGGCCGTGGAAGTTTGGGGCGCGGCGTTTATTCTGTTGTCGTAAGGATTTCTGTGCTCGTAACCTTGGTTAAGATGAGACCTTTCAGATGGTGGGTACGGTTTCAAAAACGTGGAGTTTTCAATACCATCTGGGGCGTTAGTATGTTGAGACCTGGAAGGAGGCCTCGCTTTTGGCACCCTGAAGAGGGAATTTTCATTTTCCGGCGTTGATAGCTCCTTTGGCTTAGATTCCCAATTCTTTGAGTCGGGCGACTTCCAAACACTTTTGCGCACATCGGGCGAATTCAGCATTTCATTGTTCGGTGATTTTAGTTCAGGGACTTGTGACGAGGCGGGGGATGCAGGAGTGCTTTGTGAATTCTGTGATATTTCCGTCAACCGCGGGGAGCTGGGCATGTCGAACTCTGCTATTTTGTTCGCTATGTCACCGATAATTTGTTTCTCAGGCTCCGTGTTATTTTTCTGCAACATTGGATCGGAATTTGATTCACTCCTACTAGAATCCGGACTATAATTGTTTGGAGGTACGTTTAAATGGGCTGTTGTCGAATCGGGGTCCTCTTTTACAACGTTACTGAATATTTCGGTGTTACCAAAATCCGGCCACTGATTTTGTGGATTGATTTGATTGTATTGTTGTTCCCTCTTCTGTAAGCCAGTCGCAAAGCTGGGCAGTTGATTCGGGTTAGGATTCTGACACGAATTTCCTTCAACTACCGGCGACATATGGTTCGGATTGTACAACGCATTCTGATGGTGCAAATTGTAGCTCTGTTCGTACGAGTTGTAAGGGGAGTCCAATACCGTGCTAGATATCTGATTGCTCTGTAGTTGCGCGTCAGTGAAATTATCTATCATCGTAGCCATATCCAGAAGCGCTGGATTGCCCAAATTGGGGTTGATGAGACCTGCACTCTGGTTGTGCAAGTTGGCATTCATGAACGCGGCGTTATAGTGGGGGTTGTTGGTGAAGGCTGAAGGGTTTGATTGGTTGAGAGCTGGTGTGTGAGCTCTAGGGGAGGCACTGCTTTGGCTGCGAGGGCTGGCGTTGTTCCTGTCATTGGGTTGTGGAGTGCGGGGCGCGGGCGAAGCGGAGGGTGGCGGCTTCTTCTGATTGTTGCCCGGGCTTTGCTGCGCAGTGTTGCTGTTGTTGGGGTCGCTATTGTCCTCTTCTTTCCGCTTCTTGCCGTGGCGCCGGCATGGTTGCAACGGAACTGATCGAACTCTGACCTCCATCGGGAACCTGGAATTGGAAATATATCGTAATTTAAAATACTAGCTACAAATGTTCTTCGAACGCGACCTGGGCCGCTCATACGCTGAACTTTAATCCGATTCCCCTCGCATTGAAGGGGACTGTACCCGTTATAATGCAAGTCCTATTACATCGGATATTAAGGATTCATTGCATCTTGGTCAATTGCGGGCATGATGGCTGTTTAACTGTATTAATCTACTAGCTGTTACCCGCGACTTCGCCCGCGTGGTATTTAACAAAAAAGTTTTTTCTAAAATAAAAGTAACCCAAGCCTAAGCTACTCCTTGTTATTCAATGTGTAATATTCGCGTAAATATAAGAAATCAATATAACAAATACTAGGTGAAAACATCGTAGGTACATCACCACTCACTTGTCCAGTATCTCCAGCGCTCCGTTCTTGACCTTCTCATCCTGCCCCTCCTTGGAGCCGAACTCGTCGGTGTGATCCAGGACGTACAAGGGTAGCACGTGGAGCTGCTCGTCCGGCGGCTTGGTGAGCGAGCGGTGCTTGGCGAGCGTGACCACCGCGGTGCAGCCCGTGTTCATGTTGTGCAGGTCGCGGTGCGCGTGCGCACAGAAGTCTATACACGCCGTTACACCTGCAACGATGGTATAGATCTTTTATTGTTATTATCTGATGGCCGTTGGAGCAGAAAGGTTCTAGAATGGCGACCACGAATCGAAAAACCGAAGTGTAGGACGGCCCCCCACAAGGTGGAGCGATGATATCACACGCGTCGCAGGAAGCCGGTGGATGCGAGTGGCGAAGGACCGTGATGTGTGGAAGTCGTTGGGGGAGACCTATGTCCAGCAGTGGACGTCTATCGGCTGATAGATTAGATTAGATTATTATTACCTGTATTTATCACACCGTGTATTTGAACTTGTTTAGACCTCTGTAGTTAAATCAATTATATTTGGTTCTAAATGGTTGTCTGAATTGATAACGTGACTCTAGGACTAGAGAATCCCGTTTCTAGTGTATTCGTGGTTACAGTAAACCTTCATTAAGTTGGGCAGTGAACCACGAAATCCTAAAGATTTTACGATATATTACCGCTCTATATTATTATTTCCTATTAGATCACCAGCGGCATAGCAGTCCCATGCTAAGATGGAAAAGACGGGATACCAATTGATATCTAACGCAGCGTATACGCAGCAGCGGACATAAAAAATCCTCTAGAAAATTTCAAACTACTCACCAGAAAATGGCCTCCCTGCTTTAAAGCCAAGCCTGCAATCCGAGGCCTCCTTTTCAAACTGGCACTGGTTCTCGAAGGCCTTAGGCGCCAAGTTCATGTACAGTGGACTCAGTAACGTCGCCAACACGTGAACGCGTTCTTCTATCTCGCTCTCCTCGGTCTTTACGGAGAGGCGGAACTTGCGTACTGTTTTGGAACGAGCATACTTGCAGCCGTTGTAGTACATCGACCAGGAGCAGCCGAAGCTGTAGGAGGCGCCGCACGTTTCTGGGTCGAGGCCTAGAAAGATGGCAAGGATTGGTTGTTATAGGGGTATGTATATACGGACTTGGTAAATTATAAAATGGAGTCTTAGATATCCCTAAACTGATGCAATATGGGTAATCCTTAAATATGCTGCGGTGGAAGTCTAGCCAGTGAGTCCAGTGCTCATCATATCTCATAGTGGACATTACCACAATTCAAACCACTATGTAAGTCAAGCCGATGCCGGGTATATACTCGTATTTAAATTTATCACTATCTGGTCTATGTATAGATAAACGATATTATTATTATTATATACAACATTAAATCATTTTTTTTAATAAAGGTTATGTTGATGTCGCTTTTTTGACTCCTTTGTGCGTGTCTGTTTACGAGTGTCATCAAAAAAATCACTGGATATTTGTCGCTATTGTAATAGTGAAAACCCTATGGTTATATTGAAAAGATAGGGACTTATATTTTCATTATACTAAGGGTCGAAATATATAGCAAAGCCGAATGTTGCGCGAGCGGCACCTCAATTAAAATCTACTAATGAACACACATATGTACACGACTCATACATCCTCATATACTTACCTTGACAAGCGCATGTCCGGTTCTCATTGGTGGCACACCTCCTAGTCGTAGGCAGACCATATCGGTTCAGCTTATGTGATAAGAGTGTGTAGTCCAGGTCAGCCTCGGACTGGGGGATGCCCTCCCACGCGACAAGGCACACTACTATCCAGGATGTAGGGCATTTGTGCCCGTTACGGAACTTTACTACGACTAATACTTTTTCCGTGTAGTTTGATCTACGAATCACCTGGAAAGAGATGTTAGGATTAGTTTTGGATTGTTAGTGAATGTTCCTACCTCACTTTTTTTTCTTGGCTGTTTGTGGTATACCATTGTGATTTAGGATACGATGTTCGGGGACGATATGATGGCACCATATCGCGTAAAAGAAAGCTGTATGGATGATTATATCGAGATAGCGTATGATATCATCATGTCACATCCATTATTTTATTTATAATGTGTATTTATTTAATGTTTTATTGCTATTAATTACTACACATCGGCAAAATACCCGCTAAGTTGTGGGTGAGGCCATTTTCATATCCATTTTATTTCATCGCATTTCATTTCATTTCGTTAAGAAAGAAGCAGAAGAAGAGATAGCGTATATATACTATCGCGGTTTCATTAGTATGACATCTAGTGGCGGCATTATGTACTTGTAGTTTCAAAATGTTACCTATATCCTAGATATGATTAAATATATCAATTATAGTATCATATCAGTACTTCATATTTTTATTATAATAGAATTGTCATAGATATAATTATAATAATGCAATATCCTCCTTTAGATAACTTACAAACATGATGTCCAAAATGAAAAAATACTGATGATATGAGTAAGTGATATGGGTAACGGTAAAATACTCGTATGAACACAGTATAAACATTGTTGGGATCCATACACTCACCCACTTAGCCATGGGGCAGCCCTGCGCCGACTTCCCTTCCTTTCCAGTATAGCATATTTTTTCTATCCGCAACTCTTTGCCCGACAACCCAGTTCGCGCCTCCAATTCCTTCCTTAATTCCAATAACGTTGACGAAGCACCTGCACCAAAAAAAAATATGTATTTTGAAGATTCTTTAAAAAAATTAAATGTTATATTTTATGATCTTGGCTTACCTAAATGAGTATAATAACTGCCAGGCTCCGGTGGATTTTTATCCGCTGGAAAGCAGTTGCAGTCAGGCACTTCGGTCCTTGAATTATTCTTTAGCTTCTCCAAATTATCTAAATATTCTTTGGAATAATTGAATTGATTCTCTTTGATTGGCGTTTTGGATACATCTGGGACTGGAGTGCCAGGTTTTTTGGCGTCTTTTTCTGTTGAATCTGTATCGTCTTCTAGTATTTCATCTTTGGTTTGAAGTCCTGGACACGCGCCATCTCTAAGGTGCTCTGGTGGAGGCTTCTTAGTGGAGCCTTGTCGACAGCAGGAATAACCAACTTCATTCTTAATTGCGGCTGGACCACCATCTCCTGGGTAGAGATAAGGTTCATTTCTCGGCGGCTGATTGTACATGTTCTTGTATATCTTGTGTCCTGGTGGTGAATGCTCGGATTTAATTTGTTCTATGTAGTACGGCGGCTTCGGTTCAACGTTTGTTGTTCTTTCGGAGTGACTTCTGTTGTGAGTGTCTTTACTCAATTTAGGATCGTTGATGTTCCTGTTGCATTTCGGAACGCCCATACTTTCTTGCGGGAGTGGTATGTGAGCGTAAGTCTCAGCCGGCTCTGGCCTCCGCTCGTAATGAAAATTCTGAAAGCTCTGATAGTTCTGCGGTTTTGGGCCGAAGTTTTCTTGCTTTATTGTCGATATAGGCGGTAAAACAGTATTCTGCGGCCTCGTTAAGCTATTAGCGCACTCTCTGTACGTGTTAGCAGCCATCTCGTTTTGCTTAGGATACGAATTTTGGTTGTTTCTTTGCGGATCAGATTTCATTAATCTGTCGTCTTTATGGTACTGGTAACTATCTGGCGCCTCCAATTTAGGTATCAGAGGCGCCGAAGGATGTCTAAACTTTGAATCGTACGCTTCCCTGTCGTAAGCTCGTCTTTGTGCGTTTGTGTCTCTCGCTGGGTTGCAATTCTGCTGGTTGGTCTCCGATACCGGTCCGATTAGCATTTTTGACTGAAAATCCTTACTATCCTGCTGATTATAACCTAAACTATCGCTACTGTAAATTTCTGCATATTTTTGCGCTTCAAATGGAACGTTGGAGTATGTACCATAGTGTCCCCTCATGTCCGCATACGACGGCAACTTCTGAGGCTTGGCGTTTTTAGCCGAAGCGTGTTTATCGTAACCCCTCGGGACCTCTGTCCCCCCCTCCCATACGTGGTGGCCACCACCTCCGAACTCGCCCGCGCCGTAGGCTTGGGCGTTCTGTGAATAATTACCTGCGACAGGATAAGCCTGCTCGCCTAAGCGGTAATTATCTCGGAGATGGTGGCTATACGATAAAAAATGACCGGTAGTATTCCTATCGTCGCCGACGGACACGGCACCGGCTTTCCTATCGTCTACGACCCGAGGCGGCCCCTCCCCGGGGTCGCCTTTGTCTGGCGGCGTGTTGGTGCCGTCTCGGGTGTGGCTCTGTTTGTTTAATATCATCGTTTTCAGTCTCGAGTTCAAGTTTACCCTGTCCGATTGCGAATACATTTGCTGTTCAGACTCCTCCTGTCTCTGTTGCATCTGCTGATTCTGCATTTGCTGATTCTGCAACTGATTTTGCAATTGTTGCTGTTGATTTTGCAACTGTTGCTGCTGATTCTGCATTTGCTGTTGTTGGCTTTGCAACTGTTGATTCTGCATTTGCTGTTGGCTCTGCAGTTGCTGATTTTGCAGTTGTTGGTTTTGCATCTGTTGGCTCTGTAATCTTTGGTTGTGCTGCCACTGGCGTTGCTGCCAGTCGTTCTGGTTCTGCGCTTGGCCATTCTCCCTATACTGTCCGCTAGTGTAGCCGCCCGAATACCCGCTACAATCGAGTGAAGCTCGCGGACCGTTGCTCCCCTGCAGGTATCCAGGCTCGGCGTTTCCCGAATGCTGTCCATTCGGCGTGTTTTGTTCCTGTCTCTCTCCATCCGTATTCGTATCACCCGTCCCGTTATCCGAGTTGGAGTATTCATCCTGATGCTCTGATGAGTATTCAGTGCGTTCGTAGTTCTGTTGGCTGACAGTGTAGACGGGTGCGGCGGTTGTTGGTACAGAGTTTTGGTAGGACGCAGCGGAGGCTGGTCGAGAATCAGTCCCCGATGCGGTGCCGGGCGTTGAGGCCTGCTGGACGTACTGTTGTTGGTACTCTGTGGTGTAATGCGGAGCTCGGGGTGACTGAACTGAAGTATACGTTCCACGGTTCGAAGGCGGCCTCTGAGTGGGAACAGCCTGCACCCCCGCTTGATAGTAAGTGTTGTTTGTCACATCGAAGGTGGTGGCGACGTTCTGGACGGTATACGTGGTGTTGGCCTGGTAGTGGGGTGACGTGGCGTACGCAGTGTGATTGCCTTGGTAGTCCAAGGTCGTCTGTCCGGTTTGTGTGGGGAGCTGTTGGATGAACTGGTTCTGCCAACCTGTAGACAATAAATAAACATGGATCAGTTGATTAAATGATCCGTGCACCATGACGCCTGTAATCCCCGAAGGGGTATACAGAGGTACCCAGGGGTACCCACATTTAATCGAAGGCATTTGGTCCCATTATAGTAGGCATGAGTATATTGCCAATATACCGGGCACATCCCTTATCATTTATGGAGTATTTAAGCTATAGTCTACCACGCTGGCCTACTGCGATTTGGTGAACTTCACACGACTTTCGATAGAAGTGAAAGTTTTCTCACGATGTTTGCGTTCACCGTACAGCAAGTGACAATCATGATTGAAAATGATATTCGCAACCCTGAGAAATCTGCACAAGTTTCTCTGTTTTCAAGGCGAGCGTTCTACCAGCTTGGTTATCACTGCTTACTCTTAATAGTTTTAGTTTAATAGAAGCGGTTGTCGATTTGAATGGTTGTTACCTTGTGTCGGGTCGGTCTGCCAGGCGGTAGGAAATCTGTTGGGATCGCCCGCGTAGAACGGCATTGGAGCCTGAAACAAGATCAAGATAAATTATTTTTAAATATATATAATTAGCTGATTAAATATACAATGATGTCCACGTAACAAAATAATAGCACAATATAAACGAGCGCGACCTTGTTTCATTTTTATAGCACTAGAGGAGCATTTCAGATAATTAGCTCACAGATGGTGACGTCGTTATTATATTGTGTGTATGTGTGTCGAGGCTGAGGCCTCGGACATTGTTTGTTGTGTGAACCGGCCTAATGTAATCACACGTTGACCGAGGTCGGTGAGGCAATGGATACGTTACTTAGATCACGTAGAAAAGAAGTTATTATGTTTACAATATACCGTGCTACGTAGATTATATATCAACGGATAATTACGATTCCATTGCCGTTTAATTATGAGTCTACTATTACCGAAGAATCTACTAAACGGAAGGTTAGCAGCAGGGTATGTAGCTTACAACGCGAATTCCACACATTGAAATAAAAATCATTTTAAGGATTTTATCGCGTTTATTGTATGTTTTTCGTTCCAGACGTTTCGGCTGATTTACAGCAACCATGGCGACGGGAGGACGACGGGAGTATGGACGGGGGTTTTACTTTAAATATTTTTTTAATTTTTTTTTTTTTAGAATAAGTAGCGCTTAGCCATGCGCTCAGTACAGGATGTAATTTTTTTAAGTCAAATAATTCGATATATGTGTATGGGAATGTCACACTGACGTCCATGATACAAGTACGCTAGACTAATGATACCCTTTAAAATGACAGCTATCTATTATGCCTATTTGAAGCGCCCCCATCGTGGGGGAAAGGAACTAAATCTGACGTAAAATGCAAATGGCCGTTGTTTTGTTTACATTGTCTCCGTGTTTATAAAGTGATTTTGAAGGTTTAACGCGATTAAACTGGTTTTTTGTGTCGTATTAATATAGTTAATACATAAATAAGTGGTGTTAGTTAATAGGTAAACCATGAAAGAGTGCGTGTTATGCAAAACTCTTTACCAGAAGGGAAGTGGGGTTACATTCCACAAGTAAGTGAATTTACGGCTAATATTCAAGAAATTAAAACTTCTATTGATATTATAGGCACTTAAAAATATGTTACTAATCTTATTTATACGTGATTACAACGCATTTGTCTTTGTATTATCGGTTTTTTATAAACAATAAAATTCAATAGTGCTGTAAAAGTTCCTTGTCGATAAAATTTATCGATATTTTTTCTATCAATATCTTAAATAGATAGAACGTTCAAGAACGTAAAAATCACCGAAGACAGATTTGTATTATCAAATACATATTATTTTAAAACAATGTTTACTAATTCACAGGTTTCCGACTGATAATAGAAGACTAGAATTATGGCTCAAAAACATTGAAAAGCCTAGTTGGCGTCCGAAAAAATATGATTACATCTGTTCAAAACACTTCTCTGATGACTTTTATTAAACATAACTCATGTACTACTTTGATGATTTTTATTTTCTATTAATACCTTACCTACTCCATTGTTTCCCAAACAACATTACATTACCTCATTTCTAATTAAAAAACGATCCTTATTTAAGTAGGATCTAGCTAGTCACACACCACCCTTTAGTCCGGTTTCGGCTTATCCTAAGATTACCTACCCTACCCATAAGCGATTCGGCTAATCATTATCATTATTTGCTTCATCTTAGTATTAACCACTCGACTATTTTGGACATTAGCCATTGTTAAAGGAATGGATCATAATTATTTTCATTTTACTGTATGGGTAGGTTTAAGCATAAACATTTTTATCGATGTATCATATCACTGTCGCATCTCTATTATTAGTTCCATTCCCCCTCACTGCCGCTATCAGCGCCAAAATGGCGAAAATCAAATAGGCACACGATAACCGGGCTTATGATTAGTCCAGCGATGTATACCATAGAGGTCAGTGGAATGTCATCTTTATAACCTACGATTAGCCCTGTTCTAATATTTTACACTATTATTATTATACCTTATATATATTTATATACATAGCAAATGGGTAAAGTATATAAAAGAGGCAAAGTATATAAACTTATTTGATTAAAACAAGATAAAAGCTCCGAAGCGTAATTTCAAGTTCACGAATGTTTCTTTTCGCGTAATAACGCAACACAGAAGATTATTAAATAACAAAACTTTAACATATTAACCGTTGCCGGGATGCTGTAAACATATTGTTACGCGAACAAATTATAATGTAACGTTACTTTGAAACTCGTTTAACTTCACAAGATTTTAATTTCTGCCAGGAGGTGGGGGGAGGGGGGGGCGCGTTTTGCTAAGTTACGTTATATTTTATTAAACGCGACGGGTAACGTACGCTCGTAGGGTTGTCGAATATATTGTGTTTACAAAATTTATTACTGAGCTCAACACGCTTTTCGAGCACAAGAAACTATTACAGGCATGTTTATTAACGATATTTTAAATTTTGCAATTGATAATCATGGTTGAATATGGGATTCCACATGAAATCCTAGAAGTGCGAGCTGGGTTTTAAATCTGCATTTTACAAATTTGGCTATCGTAATACCGTCTTGAATTTATGTATTCTTTAAGAGGATTCATGGATGGCGGGTCAGATCAGTTGCGCTGCATGTGCCTAGTGAATGTAGCGTCTTGATCTACTGCCGCCTTCCTACCTAGGCAAGTATGCTCCATCGTAGATCTCATCGTCACATACCATCAGGTGAGATCGAGATCAAATACTTGCCTATAATGTAATAAAAAAAAATTGAGGTTATTATTTTAAAATTGGACTGTATTCGTTCTGTATTTTTACTCTGTGCATCGAATCACAATTTCACACTGAACTAGCATAACTTTCTCGTTTTCATATCGCTTTTGGTACTAACAATAAAGTGCCAACCCTAATGTTAAGTAATTAAAAGTTTGTTATGTCGCTGTAATGAGATTCTATAACGAGATTATTCTTGTTTATGACTAGACACGCGCCGGCTGTTAGTCAATTAACATCTGAATTCGTTAAAACCCATCATGTCAAGATACTACCTATTAGCGATGTAACCTCTAGTCCAGAATTCTTGACTAGATCTCAAAGAAAATGAAAGCAACACTTCAGACACTGGCTCCTACGGGTCAGTATGGTTCTAAGGTTCCTAAGGGATTCTTTGATTTATGATTTAAAACAGAGTGAGAAATCCCCATGAATGAAGATGAAAGATTCCGACAAGCTCTGGACTCGTGCCGTTATTTGTACGTGTTGAATTATATGTAATTATACGTGATACAAAAATAAACTTTAAGGATTATTAATTTTGAAGATAAGAAAAACTGCATTCACATATTTAAAAAAAGAAATCATACGTGAATCGGGAATCGAGACCGCTCATTTTGTAAAAAAAAAACATCGTTGTTTATTGCGCTATTGATTGACGCAATGATGATTTTTATTAGCTACAATAATTATCATAATTCAATTTTACGTTTATTAATTAATTTAAAAACACAGACAAAACTTTGTGGTTTCCACACATAATAAAATCTAAATAATCAAATAGAGATTTCAAAATATCAGAGTAGTACCCGGATGTACACACATTATTTTAAGATGTTTATAAATAAAAAGCAGCCAATTTTATTAATGGATCTATATAGCACATTATAACCTTATAAATATTTGTTATTTAGAATAATCGCAGCCGTAAAATAAATTATGAAGCGAGATACAATTTTACGACCGTGTGCCCACAGCCATTAAATGCATTTTACGAGTAGCTGGCGTGTTGTGTGTATAAAATATTTACTATCAATAAGTAAGTATACACTTAATAATCAGGATATAGTCCATTAAGTTATCATAATTTTGGATCAAAAATAAATCATTATAAAGACATAACCCAAAATGGTTATTTTAAATCTTACCCCCCCCCCGAAATTCTACTCCATGAAATTTACAAAGCCATTGCACAAGGACGAATTTTTTTTTTTTTATGTTGGGGTTAGTAGCTTTGGGCTCTTTTGCAACGTCTCGCCTGTTTAAAAAGGTAGAAATGGTAATTGAACTTGAAAACAATTGTTCTTGGATTTCTTGTCAGCGCGTGCTGTTTATCCGTTTGTTCGACAATTACGGAAAAACTACCCGACCAATTTTAACAAGGTTTTCACTATTGATAGCCCACTAGACTCCAAAGAGTGGGCATACAATGTGATTCTGAAAGGGTATACTAACTTTACAACCTATGCTTCTTTAGCGCATTTATAATAATTATAGTCAAGATATACTTCTTGACTTTCTTAATCATTCTGTAATCATCATCACTATGGCCATATGGTTGACCAAAATATTAAAATAGATTTGCTTTCATAAGGTGGTTTTCATACAACGTGTGGGACTCACCATCGGCTGGCTGGGGTGTTCCTGCTTCATGGCTGGTGTGGTGGCCGGCGCGGGGCTGGGCGCTGCCGGCGCTTGCGGCGCGGGGCTGGACGCGGCGGCCGGGACTCCGGGGGCGGCCACGCCGGGCACTCCTGATGCACCGAGGGGCTTGCGACCGCGGTAGCTCTGGTGGGGAGAACACCTTGGTAAGCTACATTCTTCTTTTTTAATTCAGGTTGGTCATCGGCTACAAAATAAAGCTATTTTGCCAGTGTCGAGTATTTCTAGATATTAGTAGTAAAATTAAATTTCAATCCATAAAGCTTTAGATGCTGCGTAGACATATCGTAATCCTGACTACACCTAATGCTTACCAATGCGCTTAAGATGACCGGTTCAAGCTTTAGTATACCCTTTCTGAACCATCTTGTATATTACTACCTACTATTGTATCTATACTATCCCTACATGGGTTAAAGGAATACTATACTTATAAAAATAGCTTTGGATAGGGACAGCGCGTTTTAAAGTACTTTCTGATTCACTACGTTATCTACATATTGTACACACTGTAACGCAATCGAGAACAGTCTAATAATAATGACACATAATACGAAACCGAAGTAAAATAGAAACAAAACGAAAGCCGAGTGAAAGTAGCAAGCGAGAAATACTCGCAAGCTATGCAAGAACCATTGCGCAAACCGAATTCTTGTACAATAAAAGGCTTTCACAAACCAACAGATGGAATACCTTGTCACAACCGACATTCAAACCGATTTAACGGTAATGCGGTCTACCCATCCCAATAACATCTTCCTTTTTCAAATCTAGCCCTCCTATTGGCTGGTTTTGAAATAGACAGCGAACGAGCCTTTGCGCTTGGTAATTTGAAATTGGAAGTAGAAAATTTCAAATTATACGTTATATGCAGTTATTAGTTATTACGCAGGATAATGAGGCTTATTTGCAGTGATTTATAATAATGTTTGTAGTATAGATAGCGGTCTACTAGATTGCGATGTGAAATTATAATGTTGCGCAAATAAAATTCCTTGTAAGATAGATAAATGTAGGTATGATATACCGTTACATTATACGCTGCAGATAACATAATAAGTGTGTAAAGGAAACATGAACATTATCTCCAACCATTTTGGCATTAATAATCAATAAGTTTTTTTATGCGAGAACCACAGACCTGCATTTTTTATTTATTTTTCAACAGAACGTGAACAACTAAGTAAATGTATAGAATTATAAATGAATTGCATAATTGAAATTATAGACAGAAATATCCGTGATCAAAGGACCGTGAGATAGTTGCTTGCTAACGCGATCAGTACAGTCGGACTCATCAGGCTTAATACTTATTGCATACTTGAAATCAACTTAGTACATAAGTACTTGTACTTCAGCATTTTTTTTAAAGTACAAAAATATTATAGTGGTAAATATCTAATTATCAACATTATTCTTATCATCAATGTCAAAGGGGAATATAATGTTTTGTAATGTATGGAAATTCTGGCATCCGTAAAGATTCAAAGCGGCAATCAATCACATAAGTCAAGATAATTTATTATTTTATGATAATACTTTATAAGGTCCTGTGTGGTTTAACGAGATTAATTATGTAGTTTTCTTGTGTGGATACTCATTTTTGTTATTTCAAATATACATAATGTATGCACTATGTCTACTAAACTTTCTACAGAACACCGTCTGTCAATATTATTTAGGTATCCAAAACATATTTTACATGAGTATCCAAAATTAGGCAAACACTTTTGCTAACAACTGTACTAATACGAACACTCGACGAATTATTTTTTATTACAAAATAGGATGCTTCTTTGCTCATAGAAATATGATCAGTTTAATAAGATATTCGCCGCTTGACTGAGCAATCTGAAAAGCTATGTGAAATGATCGTAATGTTTAGGCAGATGCATACTCGTCTTGCATTCAGAACTTAGTTGTGGAATGAATCAGTTATCTTTGTTGGAGTAACATAATGGTGCATAGCTCATATTTCCCATACTTAAGTCCAACTTAGTATATTTTTTGTTCGATATCAATATGAGCGGTTATAATTACTTGAGGTCGCTTGGGTTATTGTGAAATAGATCATTCGTTCATGCGAATTCCGTCAAAAAAGGCGGAGGTTATCAATTTTTTTTTTATATTTATTACCTTAAAACTCCGTCGTTTATAGTTTAATTTGAAAGGATAAACTTTCAGATTGTTAAAAGTGCAATAATGTGCCTACTCATTTATTATTGTCTATGCTCAACAAAAAAAATAAAAGGTTTTTTTTATGAATTTCTAATTCTCAAATAAAATGTCTAGATTGATAATGAAAGTTGCGACGACTATGATGAAATTCAAGCTTAACTGAAAATATTGAAAAGCTCCGCCATTTTATTTGAAATTCCTGCTCTATAACATGTCTATAAGCAAAATTTTAAATCACTGAAAACAACTTTTTAAACCATTACTGACAACTTCACACTAAGTTCCCGAGAAGAAGCCGAAAAAGTACTTCCATCACATTTTATTTAATTTCTAATCTCGTTATAGGTAAAAAAATATGCACAGTGCACACACACTGACACGGCGATGTCACGATATAACTCAAAATTTGGCCGTGTCGGGCTGTACATTACAGTAAACAATAGCGCTTTGTCCCGGCCGCAACTTGGCCGGCCCGGCCAAGCTTTTGTCCGCAACTTGGCCCGCCCGGCCAAGCTTTTGTCCAACTTCGTGTAACTGGCTTTAGGCTTTATTTAATTGTCTTCCCGATCTACACGAACTGGGAACATAATCCTTTAGTAAAGCCGTTATGTCAACGGATACTTTGAAGTTTATTGTGTTGTTGCGAAATATTGTTTGTTAATTGCCATTGTGTAGTTCCAGTGTGATTCATTTGCCTAATAATAGGTACATAGTCTAATAATAGGTATATTCTAATTCTAGATTGTAAGTAATTAATAACTTAGATATGTTTCAGATGTAACTATTTCTTTTGTAAATAAATTATATTTTTATTAATAACTTGTTAATAACTGGAATACAGTGAGCAGAGGTCGCCTGCAATTGACTGACAATGTATTTATTTACACTGTTTGTCAGAATATCCCGTCCCGGTTATCACGGTATCGTGTTTACCAAGCGTCCGTGTGTTTAAGCCAAGGTCGCGCTTTGATCTTTTTGGCAAAATATCAAAAACTGTAACACAATTTTCTTGCGACCGACCTTTAATATTGGACGTGTTTACAATATAGGGCTACTCCGTTCGTGTAAATCAAATTAATTGTTCCGAACATAAACATTTTTTTTTTGAAAATAATGACCGGCTCAAACTATGGCATTAGGACGTCAACCACCTCAGTCCTCCCGTGACCATGGTTGCTGTAAAGCAGCCGAAACGTCGAGAACGTAAAACTTATAATATAAACGCGATAAAATCCTTAAAATAAGTTTAATTTCAATAATGAATTTTTGTTCATCGATTTTTACGTGTCCTTTCCGACGTCGCGTTGTTTCAAGTGATTTTATGAATCGGGATTTATCGTTATTAATTTATTGATTAAGGATTAAGGGTTCTATGGAATATGGATTACGATCATAAACGATGATGAAGTACAGAATAGTTTAATTACTTGAATTCTATAACGTGAGTTGTGCACCAACCCTTATACCTACGAGGCATTGTAAATACCTACATCGTATTGCTTGTTTTCAGTGCAATGATTTACGCGGTTGTAATTCTTTACGACTGTTTCACGCAATGTTTTATATCTAAATAAATACTCGCTGATATTAATGGCTGAATAAATTATATTTACGAGTCGCGCTGACACAAAAAAAAATCAGATAAAATGTTGAGTAAAATGTTTTTACCGTGTGAATATTTATCGGCAATGATTCTATCTCAATGTTTAAGCTTATCAAATAAGAATACATAATACGTTTGGTATGTTATTATTTGTGTGATCATTGTTGTTTAACTATAATTCTCATGTATATGTCGCAGTTGGATTATAGGATCCGCTTTTTTACAAAATAGATAGGCGGTTTACAAGAGCTTTATAACTTCGGTACACAGGGAGTAAGCCAGCTTGTTAAGAAAATGTCAAACTCCTAAAAAGAGTATTACAGAATGTGGAACTACTACGTTCAACACGACGTCTGCTAACGTTTAGGCGCTTTGTAAATAGATTTGGATCTAAAGAGTTTTAGATCTATAATGCTTAATTATATGACACAATCCCTAACATATTCCTAAACGAATCTAGTGAAATGGCTAGGTCGACGTAGGCGGCGGCGCTCCTATTTCTAGGTGTCAGATGACCGGGTACCTATACCAGGGAAGTCGTGGTGACATAAATCTCGAGCTCGCTTCGCTCGCTCAATGGTGTCCGGTACCCGAGAATAATTGGGACACCGTTTTACAATTCGGCTGAATGTCAAAAAACCGCATTACAAAACGGCGCACGCTAACCAGCCGCATAGTAGTACGCAAAACGCTATTAAAATATGGCTTATTTTCAAAACAGCCATATTTTCATTACGCATTACGAAACGGCTTAGTTCCATAAAATGTAATAACATTTTATAGAACTAAGCCGTTTCGTAAAAGCGTGTCTAGCCTTTTCGTAAAAGAGCGGATTCTACAGTCCGGTTGCGACATATACATTTTAATTAATCTGCTAATTATTATACTTTATAATGAACCTCTGCGGTAGATGTTTTACGGAATTTAATTCGAGAAGTCTGTCAAAACACACTGTTTATAAGACGTTTTGCAGGCGTTACCTACCCATTGTTTAATGTTATTGTCATGTAACACGTGTTTGACATCGCCCAAACCAAATTACGGCTTGTTTGACAAACGCGTTTAATTTTGACAACTGTAGGTAATGTTTGACACACAGCCCACACTAAAAATACGAATGTGAAAGTTTAGTAAATATATCTTTTAATTTATCATAATGTTTATTATTTTCTGTTATACCTGTTTTGAAAACAGTGTTTTAGTAAAGTCGCTAAATGATTTTCCACACAAAACATTTTATTGCAGCTAAAAATTTAAAACAAACCATTTTTTATGCAGTGTGTAGAGCAAAACAAGCGACGGAGACGCGGCTTACATTAATCTAGTGCAAATAATAATACCAGCCCTTTTTTAATGCCCCACTGTTGAACACGGGCCTCCTCTCAATATGAGGGGGATTAGGCCATAGTCGACCACTGGCCCGTAGGGGGTTGGTGAACTTCACACATATTTCGAGCGAATGCGTATGTGTAAGTGCTTCGAATTTTCTTTTTCGTTTCTAGAAGTTTGCATTCTTCTTCTTTCTTTACGAAATGAGATAAGATGGACTTGAATATGGCCTCAAGTAACTCATTAGGTAGTTTGCCAATGTCAAGTAATAGGATTAACACATTCAATAAATACACATCTATACATATAAATAAAATTGGAGTGTCTGTTTGTAATATTTAAATAACCGCTTTTTACTAAGTGCATTTGGATGTATACACGTTACCTATACCGAAACAACATTTTTTACAATTTTTGTCTGTCTGTCTGTCTGTCTGTCTGTCTGTCCGTCTGTCTGTCTGTCCGTCTGTCTGTCTGTCTGTCTGTCTGTCTGTTTGTTCCGGGTAATCTCTGAAATGGCTGGACCGATTTTGACGGGAATTTCACTGGCAGATAGCTGATGTAACAAGGAGTAACTTAGGCTGCTTTTATTTTAGAAAAAAAAATTGGATCTCTCGAAAAAAAATTAAAACCAATGTTGCAGCGCTGCGCCTGCTTAAAGTTTGATAGCAACAATCTGCAATGCGTCCCGCGGGATCAGAACGCGAGCAGGCTGTTGCCAACGGTTGAGACGTTGTTAAATACCACGCGGACGAAGTCGCGGGCAACAGCTAGTTATAAATAAAATAATGGATGTGACATGAAGATATGAAAATGGCGCGTGTATAGTTCCATTTTTAAATCATCCGCCATTATAGTTTTTTTTCTATGGAAGTCTTGCTCTATTTTAATGAGTGCCAGTATTAAAATAGGTTGTTTACCATGTTGATCGATTGCAGCGATTTAGGATAGTTCGAAGCCGTAACCGCGACCCAATTAGATACTGTTATCAGACGGACAGCCGACGGTATTCACGTTATTAATGACTCAGGGGGTATTTCGTATATGGTAACATGAGAAACTTATCCTTATTTTTGCGGAAAAGAAGCAGCTATACGAGTGTAACATTTCTAAAATATATCTAATTATCCATTTAAATAAAACTAATTATACGGATTTTATCGCGTTTATTTTTTATTTCTTTACGTTCCCGACGTTTCGAACGTAAAAAACAAAAAATAAACGTGATAAAATCCGTAAAATTCGTTTTATTTAAATGTGTAGTATTCGGATGAATAAGATAAATCAATATAATATTATCTATACATATAAATAAAATTGGAGTGTCTGTTTGTAATATTAAAATAACCGCTTTTTACTAAGTGCATTTGGATGTATACACGTTACCTATACCGAAACAACATTTTTTAAAAAATTTGTCTGTCTGTCTGTCTGTCCGTCTGTCTGTCTGTTTGTCTGTCTGTCTGTCTGTTTGTTCCGGCTAATCTCTGTAATGGCTGGCCCGATTTTGACGGGACTTTCACTGGCAGATAGCTGATGTAACAAGGAGTACATAGTACTTTTATTTTAGAAAAAAAATAGAATCTCACGAAAAAAAATTCAAACCAATGTTGCAGCGCAGCGCCTGATTAAGTTTGATAGCAACAACCTGCAATGCGTCCCGCGGGCTCAAAATGGGCGAGCAGGCTGTAGTCAACGGTTGTCTTTCTTAAATACCACGCGGACGAAGTCGCGGGCAACAGCTAGTTCTTTAATATAATTAGTTTTGCATCGAATTTTCAACTTACACGTAACTGTAGTAGACTTTAGCCACTAAGTTAGGTACGTACCTTTGTCTATTATATTATTTGTGTCTCTAGGCCTTAATCACATTTTTCATTCTAAATCTGTGGATATAGCAAAGAAAAAAATACCTACTACTGCTTACCTACGCTAACAATGGCAAGCCGTACTCTACGTTTGTGCAGGCCTTAGCAATCGTCGAGTTGTTCTCTGCAAAACTATGGCGTGTACATACACCACCATAAATCCTGAACCATGGTTTATGTATCACCGCGACGGCGACAGAGCGGTATGCGCGAGATCTTAATCGTCGCATGGAACATTTGTACTGCTATTTGTTGATAAATATAACTAATGTTGAGCTGTCCGAACCGGCGTAAAGATTCGCCGAAGATAGGGTTGATAGCTACATAACATGTTAAGTAGTTTTGCTTACATAATTAAGGGCTGTAAATAAATTAGAGTTTTACTTAAAGCCACCACCTAACTTATGTTGGTGTGTCTCCGACATAGACGCTTTAGATGTAACGAAAAAAAAAACATTGTACAGTGTATTCTACATTCCAAATATTAATTTCTTATATTCACGCGAATACGACACATTGAAAAAAAAAATAAGGATTTTATCGCGTTTATTAGACGTTCCCGACGTTTCGGTTGCTTTACAGTAACCGTGGTCACGGGAGGACCAAAAAAATGTATAATATGAATTATAATATATTATTCCAAAGCCAACCCGCACTGGGCAAGCGTGGTGGACTATGGCCTAATCCTCCTCGCATTGAGGGGAGGCCCGTGCCCAGCAGTGGAACATTAAAAAGGGCTGGTATTATTATTATTCCAATGCTTGTTTTAACTTTACAGTGAATTGTTTCTGCAGTCGAGATTTTCTTTTTAAAAAAGTAATTGGTTTATTATGGATATAGATATGAGAGTGGAACAGTATAGTAAACACATGCGTAGTGATAGTACCAACACGCATAGCATTAGTGGTAGCCGCGAACACGTGTACACAGCCAGCCACGTTGGCCGCAGGCTATTCTTGAACGAGCCGGGTGTGAGGGGTGCGGGCTAAGGGATGAGAGTGTAGCGGAGCGAGAGACGCATAACATAGCGATTTGACAGGTACATCCAGAACTGAACGGAAAAGAACTGAACTGAACAAAAGTGTAAGTAAACTACTATTTGAATGGTGCTCCAATTGTACTTGAGGTCGAGTGACAGACAGAAGGTAAGACCGAAAAAGAATCTAAGCTTTTTTAAGATACGATTGAGAAGTACTTAGTTTTTTAATCTATACGACGGACGTTGGTCTAGCCACAAGCTAGGATTCCAAGTACCTTGGGCATTAGACAAGGATATAAATACTTTTACAGATATTTAACGACGATGACTCGGGTAAAAATATTCGTTATCATACAGTTTCTCCTAACGGGATTCACGGGACCCACAGTACAGAAAGTAGAATAAGTACCAACTGTGCCTGACAGTCATAAATTGTATTGTATTGGTTATTCAAATCTAAATGTAAAAAAAGTTGTGTAAGTTATACCATTTATAACTTAAGAACGGGTATACCGATTTTTATGATATTTGATTTATGAATATGTCTCCGCTCCGAATAGCAGAATATCTAATAAAAAAAAAATACAGATCATTCATTTTCTCATACGCTTCGATTCTGCGACGCGGTACGAAGTTCGCCGGGACGGCTAGCTACTATTAAATAATGCATTAAAATAATGTAATTATTTTAATTAATAAACGCTATATCTAGTATTTTAAACCACAACAAAACAAGATGAGTTCAGTTTGTTTTATTTGTGATAACACATGAATAATTGCGTAAATTCTTTAATTTCCTTTCAACAAACAATAATTGTTATGTTTTAGTTACAACTAATTTTTTCAGAGAATTTGTCTCGTGAGGACTGTTTGCAAATTCAAAAAAATACTCGCAGTAAATAAGGCATGTGTTGGAAAAAATATTTTTTTTTAAAACGAAATTTTGACTTTACGTAATGATTATACATTTTCTTAATCATTCTGTATAAGGTAGCGGTATAAGGTTACTCGATATTTGCCATCTTCACTTCACGTTGCGATTACATGTTTGACTACTTCGTCACACTAAACTAAACGTTTATCTACGATTGAAAACTTTGAAACAATACTAATTTAATGTGCTGTGGCGGACGATATAATGAATTCGCTATTTATATAAGGTGTAACAAAAAATAATGTTAAATATTTTAACAGGGCCAACAGTATTAAAAAAAAACAAATTTAAGGATTTTATCGCGTTTATATTTTGATTTTTACGTTCCCGACGTTTCGGCTCGACAGCAACAATGGTCACGGGAGGGCTGAGTGAGAGTCTGATTCAAAATATAAACGCGATAAAATCCCTAAAATTCGTTTTATTTCAATGTGTAGTATTCGCGTAAATATAAGAAATCAATATAGGGCCAACAACGGATGTGGATGAAATTTGGCAATGAGATAGAATATAGTCTGGAATAGCACATAGGCTACTTTTTATCCCGGTACAATGTATGGTTCCCGTGGGATAAAGGACATACTTTTTAATCGCGGGTAACACCGCGGGGCGCAGCTGGTAAATCATATTATTGGATATACAAAATTGACACCCAGTACTATTGGTTCGCCTGGCATAAAAAAAAACAAATACACAATTATTGTATACATCGATGTGATCCGTATAATTAAATAACTCACTAATTCATCTGTTAAAATATTTTATGCTGTTTTTGTTACACCACATAATGATTCGTAACAAATGTAATAAGGAAACAGGAAATTTCTCAAGGCGAACGTGTTTTGATAGATTTAGGTACCTACTATTATTACACTGTGATATGAGCTATTATGTTTTATTAAATGATTGTATACTCATAGAATGTAGCTTAGATGCCATAGGATTATGGCGTAATCCCCCTCGCAATGAGGGGAGGCCCGTGCCCAGCAGTGGGACATTGAAAAGAGCTGGTATTATAATATTTGTATATTTTTGGGTTATTCTATTTAATTTGATGCAGTCATCGAAATATGGCAAATCAGCATCGATGCAGACGTTGAGTTTTTTTTTATTAACTGATTATATGATTAATTGTACCGGGTGTTACAAAAAGGGTATACTGTAGTCAGAATTCCGATTTATCGAATTAAAAAAACAATTGTATGATTATTATACGCGCTAAAGAAGCGCTGGTTTACAGGTAAATATACCCTTTCTGAATCGGCAATCTTCTCATGGAAAATCTTAACTGGATCCTCAGTACCAAAGAAATTTACTCATGTAAAGAAATAACGTTGAACTTGTACTATAAACAGATAGAAGAGTCTTTATCATTCAAAGCAGCCATCATTCTATCATAAGCCTAACTGGCAGTTAAACGGAGTCGAAGGCTACAAGCATTGTGCTTCGATTGATCCTCAACCTTCCAACATTGGGTCTATTGTAGTACGAGTTGATTGCTTCCGCAGTTACGCACGGTCTTACATTGTGTGTCTAGATTCTCAACAGTCTGTGTTGGGGATGCCAATGACGCAACCTCATGCAGGACACACGAATGACATTTAAATCACCTTTTGTCATTTCTACGTAATCACCATCTTTCGCCCGTCAAGCATTTCCAAACTATACGAAGTTATTCCAATTCATCGGCACGTCAAGTGCGTGATTATTCGTGAGCTAACCGTATACTTTATAGTCTATCCCCCAAATGTATAGACATGATATAACTTTATCAAGCGTCATATAGTACTGCGCACAAGAGTTTTGCTTTGCGCAGTACTATATGGCGTTTGATAAAGTTATAAAACGTCTATAAAATCGGGGGTAAGTATTTAGAAATTGTTTTTTGGCGAATTGAACTGCGTCTCTAGCGGACGGTATCTAAATCTTTAATTTTCCATACACAATATCTAAATACGTATACTATAAAGTATACGGTTAGCTCACGAATAATCTCGAACTTGACGTGCAGATCTAGTAATAGAGAATCAGGTAGTTCTAAACAGACACATACCCCTAAATTTATACAAAGTAATATTCATGTTCGTTGTAGAATTTACAGCAAAAAAGTGCTTTGCTTGTATACAAATCAAAGATTCTTTCAAATAAGGGGTCACATATACTGTTGTGCTACCATAAAATGAAGTTATTATCACCATCACGTAAAAGGCAGTATATTCTAAGCATAATTATGATATTTAATGTTTCTCTTGAAAAAAACTAGTCCAGATGTCCGTATCACGTAAAAACTAAACCTTATAAATTTGCGCAGCAACTCCGACAAATATATTACGGGTATGTGTACCAATGACAAAGTGAGCAAGGTTACTCACGCGACACTTATATGACTAATTGAAATCCCCTTGAGGTTACAAAGACGTCGGCCCATTCAGTTTGAGGATCATTCTAACACGTATGTAAGTACTCGTAAATAGAATCACTTATTTAGAAAAAATATATATTTCTGGACTTTTTTTTTGGTTGCATTTTTGATATGTGTTATAAGGCGGTTATTAACACTGTCGTTTATTAACTCTGCTTACCTCATCATAATAGTTAGGTACAAGACAAAAATCAAAACACCATTATGATGATCAATTGCGCCAACATAACCCAAAATGTATAATTTTAACCAATAAACAAAACCCTTTGGAAAAACCAAAGGGCCCGAAAAAAATGTGTTAGCTATTTGTTAAGCAAGGATGCAAAGTTGTTATTTGGTGCAGGTGCTTATATTGAATACCGAGCAAGCGAAATATTCTAAGATTGAACCACGAGCGTGGCGAGAAATAGAATCCTGAGAGTAGTTAGGGGCTTAAATAATTTTATTAAAAATTCTCGTCTCACTAGAGCGAGGAAAATGTTATAATTATTCAAAAAAAAATAGGTACACACCCGGCACAGCATTTCCACAGA
Source organism: Pheosia tremula (assembly GCA_905333125.1). Lineage (NCBI taxonomy): Eukaryota > Metazoa > Arthropoda > Insecta > Lepidoptera > Notodontidae > Pheosia > Pheosia tremula. Next base: position 9,817,846 of record HG995402.1, on the reverse strand, counting down.
TTAACTAAATAGTTCTTATGCATTAGTTAGTCACGTTCGAAACTCGAAAACCGTTTCCGCTCATGGGGCTATAATAGACTTTTGCGAGCAGATTTTGAACAATAAAGGCTGCCTTTCCGAGCCAGTGAGATGAAAAATCTATTGTCTTGCAAAAAAACTAGGTACCAACATGTTTACCTACTTCTCCTATATCTATGGTCCTATAAACCATACTCCAGTATCAATATTATACCATCCTAATGTTTGGATACCTGCGGCGGATGTTATGGCAATATCAGGGCGAATTATTAGCAAATGTTGCCATGATCATTTGTTATTTAATAAACACGGCCGCTATTGTTATCGCTTAATAACATAACAATAGAATGTGGTAGAAAGTACTGTTGTACAATAGCATTTTGTCTAGCTGGTTGTTGATGGCGACAGTTACGTTTCAGGACGAAATTTTGGTTTATATATCTCTGTACGTTTAGGATGCATTGGTGTTGTTGCAATCGCTATAAGTCCATCAATTTAAAGGTCCTTACGTTGGAAAAGAATTATGATGTGTGCATCGTGTATTGTCACATCTGAGTGTAGCTGAAGTATCTTGATTAGCAAGCAATGGACTCATACCTAATTTCTTTTACGTAAGAATAATTTCTTTCTCTGTATATTTGCAGTATGTTTGCTCCAAAATATTTTGTTTATTCGGTATTGTTAATATTCGTGTGTCAACTATCGTTGATTTATTGTCACATAAACATCACGATTCAAGTTCAAGGAGATAATATTGGCAAAGAAACGAATTAAGACAATCTATAAGGAAAATGTTTGAAGCAAGCAATAATCGTTTCCAGGAACGTAGATTGATGTGTCATTGTTATAATATCATCAACATCAAAACGTTCAGCAAGTATAGTATATTCTCGAGTTTTTTTTTTACTTTTTAACCAGTAACTTATTAGTGATCTATGGTATACTATTCAGTCAATGAGGCTTATAGAGGTTTTATTGTTAGTATGATATCATTATCTGAGTCGAGTCTTAGCAATATACAATCCAGAAAGAATTAATGAGAAATTGGCTCAATCATTGGTTAATACAGAATTGATAAGAATGCGATATTTGGAGATAAAAGACATTTCTGTAACATCATGAGCATTCCTTGGAGAGCCTTCCGTACAATCGTGTCCATCCTGAAGCAACTAGAAGGGGACCAGAGGCTATAGGAGGGCTATAGGAGGAGGATAGCTAGGAGGCACCATATGCTTCCAGAGAGTGCTCCAGTACTTTGGACAAATATCTAAGGAACCCACTGACAACTTAGAAAAAATATAATAACGGAGCAAGTAAAGGGAAAAAGACTACGGGGGACGGAGCCCGAAGAGATGGACTTGTACCAGGGGTCCGAACAACTGGATACCAAACTATTGACGCGCTGTGCCACTGATTGTCAGAAATTAGCAAACCCTCAAAGCGAACCATGGTAAGGATATTAAAAGTAAGATATTAACCATCTAAAAATAATGATTTGCTGGCTCGCAAAAGAGATCACATTCTTTCAATAATTTGCTTTAGTCTTTACGAATCAGTTTATAGAAACCAATTTGCTATAAGCACATTCAATGGAACATTTTGAGTTAAAACGTTATCTCTCATGCCTCAATGATGATACACTATCCAACAATATTTACACGGGTCTTATACAGCACAAGGAGTACGGTCTGTTTAGAAAGAGAAGTCCAGACAAGGACGGTGTTACGTCACCGGGGCGCGCAGGCGCAGCGGGACGGCAACGTCTACAGCGCCGCGCGCGCCGAATGTTTTGTAAATAGAATATTGGATAGCGATTGTCGTGTGAGCTGGATAGCGTGATTCGAAAGAGAGAGATAAGAAACCTGTCAAATTGTGTATGAAATAGAACTTTACGCTGTGGAATTACGGAATACATTAATATTTAATGTGCAGTTATGAATTTGTTCAATATACAGCAGCAGTCGCGTAGCTATTGCCGTAATCGTTACATTACTGGCGCTTTATCGTATTCGTAGGTACTCTGTAGTGTACATGAGGCTTAAGAGCGTATTTTTTTTAGTTCTGATACGCGTAATTTAAGCTGCATACAGTAGCATATAAACGTCCGGTTCGTGCCAAACGTCGACGCAAAATGAGTCCAATCTAAGTTTGAACATAAATTACACAACTTACAAAATTACGCTACTTTGTCCTTACCCTAAAAAAAAAAATTAAAATGTCGCTATCAACATTTTGAAGCCATACACAAATTACGCGGTGACTTCAAACAAAGTTTGGTAATGCAAATGGACTATTTGGGCTTCAAATAGTTGCTAGTCAAATTGGGCTATACTGTTTTGTTAGTCTGACTGAACGTGCTGCTTTTCGGTTGTCCACGATAACGTTTATCAGTGACCTGATTAATTAATTAACATTTTTGTGGAACCGTGAAATCATGGGTCTCGAGCGACGCAAATTAATTTTCAACGAAACATGTTTAAGTTAACGTATCCCCGTGTTAGTTACTTAATTAAAATAGGCAGCGGGTTGTTTTTACTTGATAACGTTATCAACGATTCAATTTCTTGTTTTTAATCATTAATGTTAGGTATAAGCGTAGCCAACCACTTAGTGTATATTATGTAAATAGGTACCATGCCTTATTTGCATCTATCTAGCTATCAGTACGTCAAGTGCGAGATTATTCATAAGCTAACCGTATACTTTATAGTCTACCGTATTTAGACATTTTGTATTAAGCATTGAAAGTTTTAAATACCGCCCGGTAGAGGCGCTATTCAATTCTCCATATAAAATGTCTTAATACGGTAGACTATAAAGTATACTATTAGCTTACGATTAATCTCGCACAAGACATTCTGTTTTTTTTTTTTGAGAAGATTGATCGCCTCTCTATAAACTCTACATTGGCCCTATGGCTGGTTATATTTGTACATTATGAAGGTAGGTATGCATATTAATTAGACGTCCTATATTTAATACTAGCTGTTGCCCGCGACTTCGTCCGCGTGGTATTTAACAAAGACTCAACCGTTGGCAACAGCCTGCTCGCGGGTTCTGATCCCGCGGGACGCATTGCAGCACGCGGCGCAGCGCTGCAACATTGGTTTTAAATGTTTTTCGAGAGATCCTAATTTTTTTTTCTAAAATAAAAGTAGCCTAAGTTACTCCTTGTTACATCAGCTATCTGCCAGTGAAATTCCCGTCAAAATCGGTCCAGCCATTTCAGAGATTAGCCGGAACAAACAGACAGACAGACAGACGGACAGACAGACAGACAGACAGACGGACAGACAGACAGACAGACAAAAATTGTAAAAAATTTTGTTTCGGTATAGGTAACGTGTATACATCCAAATGCACTCAGTAAAAAGCGGGTATTTTAATATTACAAACAGACACTCCAATTTTATTTATATGTATAGATGTATAGAAGACGTGAACAACGAAACAAAATCAAAATGTATATTCCTGGTATCTTATTTGAGATGAAAATAAAATTCCCTCCCTGTAATCTCATTACACAGTCAAGTATAGAACAATGTACGTGAAATTTTAATAAATAAATAAGTGGGAGGCGGTAGGGGGTGGCATCGAAATCCTCCCGGGGTCGTTGACCCATCGACCGCCCCTCCCTCCCTCCCCCCTCGCCGGCCGATACCCCTCCCGCCACGACGTATCGAACCTTCGCGGATGCGATGTGTCTTATGTATTTTAAAATATTATGTAATGCCAAAACATTATGGATAAACATTTTAATGCAGGTTTAGTTGTCTGTGACATCGGGTAATCTACCTTCAGTATCTTGAAATATCTATTAAGTAGGTCTATACCTACTTCATGATGATCTGGGATATAGTCATTAATATAATTAAATCCAAAACCAAGCGCACCTTCGCAAGACCTCAAGACACTGTGAACACTTTCTGCGTAGATCAGACCGCAAGCAACAACTAAATATGATACCCCAGTTCAAACTATGACACTAGGATGACTCAGTCTTCCCGTGACCATGGTTGCTGTAAAGCAGCCGAAACGTCGGGAACGTAAAAACATAAAATAAACGCGATAAATCCCTAAAAAAATTAATACGGAATAAATGTTAAAAATAATACAGACCGATATCTAGAAGCAGATAGAATAGAAATAATTTTAATAGTACCAAACAACTAAATTTACTGTAGGTATTACTTTACATCTAAAGTAAGCATTTAGTTAAGCGATACTAAATAATAATGATACCAAAGTAAACGTTTAAGTAAAATAGGAGTTATCAACTAAGGAAAATGTCGAATAAAGCGTGCAAAAAAAAGAAATGCCGCACGAAAGAGACAGTGCTAGCGATAGTGTGTGTGAAAGACAGAGAGATATTTACCTTGATGTCTTGTAAGACCTGTAAACAATAAACACGAAATTAGTGTTATTATGAAACGATTCATACAACAATAATAATGCACCATTAAGTGATTTGTAAACGCCTGATACAATGGCTTCCATTTTTTGTTAAATGTCAAAATGTCAATCCGTCATTGATCGTCCTTTTTGTCTTCTGTACCTAACGACAGCAAACAATTTAGTTTTATGTAATGATACAGCACGCGATTTTAGTCATGACAACAATATAGCTAAATGTCTGGATATTTTATTATATCTCATCTGTTATTTAGTATGGTGTACTCAAAATTACGAATTCTCCTACTAAATACATAGCTGTGTGTTCTAAATCTATTCAATTATTTTTAATGTCATATTTCAGTCAAAACGGTTTCCAATATATCAAAACAAATACTTTTATTGTCAAAAGTTTAGTTAACTATGCGCATTATATTTTTAAGATCGCTTTTCTAAATTTAAAATTGCGTTTAGTTGCTCTTTGAAAAAGCTCGGCGTAGTTCATCGATCCCCAAGTTTAAATCAACAATACTTGTGATAAGCTTTTCTATGCGGGTAGGTTATCGACCGGACACGTCGGTTAAACGCTTCGTAACCGATAAAAGCCGGATGAAGTCCCGGATAAGAACTCTGTCGTATCCGTGTCCGTATCGTAGGTCGGGAATATTATGCTCGGTAAAAAGAAAAAAAATGGGAATTTTTCATGCAGGCTGCATATAAATATGACCGGTCTGTTATGTTTATCTTATTACGTACTTAAATCTGTGTTGTTAAAATACCCCGCAGCAGAACAATATTTTTTAATATTGCAATCTTTTTCTGATCCAAAATGTAGATTCATCTTATAGAGGCATATTATTATATATCTATGTTATTAGATAACATGATTATGCCATAGACCTAGGACGTCCTATTTATATGATCGCGTTAGTTAGACATACACCGCTCCTGCCATTATATCAGATTTGATCAACCTCAGATCCTCGCATAAGAACACCGATTCCGACCAAGGAAGATTCATGAGGCCTGATATTTAAAAAAACAAGCTAATTTGATATTTTACGAATGATGACTTATAGCAGAAAGTTCTTGATAAATTGTAAGGAAATAACAAAAGAGATAAATTGTTTTAAAGATGATGCTATATCATTATCCTATGCTCTTCTTTATGGTAGTCTAGCAAGTTTTTTTTTTTTCTAACACATCTGTGTTCCTTACTCTTGCTGTAAAGCATATTCTTTCTCTCCCTCCAGCCTCCTCCAGCCCCTCCAGCCTTCAGCATCACACCTCGAACGTCTCTAGTATTTTACCTCTCTGTCTCCTACCTATACAATGCTATCCAGAAGAACGTTTTTATAAAGTCTTTCCTTATCTGATGTTGTAAATATCGCTTGTTTAATTCAAAGAATCCGAATTAGAATCAGAATATTTTTATTCACGTAGACCATTAAGTACAGTACTTATGAATCTTCCAAAGTTACAAAATAATATGCTGTATAAATATTATACTTTACCACCCGTTCGGAATGCCGTTCCTGCCGATGGAGAAGAACGCGCAAGAAACTCCATGGACTTTGTTAAGAAAAAAAAAAATTACCATATATTTTTAAAACCATTTTATTTCAAGTCCAGCTTACGTAATGAATTGTAAAGGTCCGGATCCGGACTCACTGAGCGGATAACGGAGAGGTCCCGAGGGTTATCGACCCGCCCGGATCAAGTGACCCGGGTGAGGCGGATCCAAACTGGGTATAACCGTTTGTTACGCATTGAGATAGGTCCGGGTTTGTTTATTGGCCTTTTTGAAGCAGTTTATGGTAACTAGATAGTTGTATAATTTTGTTGGTCAATGTTGTTCATCTACGCGATAGCTACACGCGAAGGGCAACGGCGACAGGCCGTACGGCGATGACAATTACACTTCAAGTATTTCTCTATGTGGTAAGGAAAAGTGTTTTAAATACACATTGTTGGCGACGCATAATTATTGTATTTTTAATTTTATTGTCTATTTTTTGAAATTAATTTTTGAATAAAGATTGCTGTTGAAGCTGACACTTTGACGGTCATTTTTGACCGAAATGGCTTGTTTCCTTAGCTAATTCTTTCCCCACTGTCTCATCACCAACACCCATGTTATATCCGATACCCTCAGTATTTAGCCTCAAAGCCCCTTATATTGGACGACCTATTTACAAGCTAGCTCTAGTAAGACAATGCTAGTAAAAATGCCAAATCTAAGGTACGAATACCAGCTTCAGTCCAAAAACGGTAAGGTAGGTAACCGTACCGACTTTTGCAATACTGTCGAAATTACTATGCAATTTGACGCAAGCACCAATGTTAACCGGAATTATATTATTAATTCCATAAAAATATTGAGAAATAATACAAGCGTACTGTGCATGGGTTCAATGGGTCGCACAGTTGGTACGACGCGTGACGAAATAACCAGTATTTAAATACGTCCGCAGCAGCCTCGCAATAACCTTCAGTGTACAAACAACAGATAATATTTGTCCTCATATCAGGAGGTATTGTGGGCAAGGAATCGCTTCGCTGTAACGATCGGCATTTCTGTCACCATTCAAGACATCAACTGAATACTAATGAGGCATTATTTTAACAACTGCCTTCGAATAATGAAGACGATTTGTCTTGGGGCTCGGTAGTTAATCTCACGCATAGTTTCCCGCAGAAATAGCCGGGTAAGTTCGGATAACGCTCAAGGGCTGTCTGCTGAGTGTCTACGCGTATTCCCTGGGCGACCGGATATATTTCACGGGGTCTTGGCACCCGGCTTACCAGCTCCTTGCACGGGAACCCGAGGTGTAAACAAGGCAGGAAAAGTTACTACCTACGTACGCGGTTTAACGATGTTTTTATCACCTCTAGACCGAAGCTAGACCCATAAGTTGTTTAATTTTATTTCACTCGAAATTGACTATTCAAAACGCCGTGCGTCGTTTTCTTGGTTTTATTATGGTACGTTGTAAAATACTTTCGAATGGCTTGTGTAATATGGAGTCAGTATCGATAAGCGTTATCTTATCTTATGGTCCACTTATAAATTTACGACATATTTTAAAAATATTTTATATTCTTTTCAGGTCAGTACAAAATAAATCTGTATATATTTGTGTTGAAAGCAGGGGTAAACGTCCCTGTAGCCGGCGCCTGACGGCTCCCAAGTTCAAGGGCGGGATCCGCAGGAGTCGGGATATCTTACGGCTGTCTACTCAATCCCGATCCCGAGGGCTTCGCCGAGAAATATGAGGCGGGCGCCGCGGGATCGTGAATGAAGTAATTCGCTTCTGTTTGTAAACAACATTTAGGATTGCTCTTTGATTCGGCCGACAAACTTTGAAGCTTACGGGTGAGCAGAAATAAAACTCTGAAACGTATTGTTTGAACCCGCCAACATTTTCATACCTACGATGAATAAATTACGGTACAATATGGTGCTGATACTATTATCAATGGTATATATATAATGCAGGTTTTCTACGTCATAATTGATTTATCACGAAGTAGTAGTGTCGTGTTTCAAATGTTAGTTTGTATACAAACAAGCGTCGGTTTTCTTCGCACCGCCCACGTGGGTGAGCATGAATGGAATAAAATGTATGTGACACGTCCTATGCGTGACTGGACGCCACGCGGTCTGCCGCCCGCCATTGTAAAGCTGGGAGCGCACCGGGAGCGATCGCGTGCAATTAAATATTCTAGAATTTGACGGCGACTATTATTGTTATTTAATAATACCAGCCCTTTTAATGTCCCACTGTTGGGCACGGGTCTCCCCTCAATGCGAGGGGGATTAGCCCATAGTCCACCACGCTGGCCCAGTGCGGGTTGGCAGACTTGGTAATTTAATGCTCGTCATCAATATGAATGCTTTTAATAATAGTGCGCTAGCTTAGCGTACTGACCAACCTCATATGTCCTGGGTTCAAATCTCGGTGCGGCCAAAATTATGAGTGATGGGCACGAATGTTTATATATCATTCATATTATCGTCAGGGGTATATTTAAAAACTCGGAATATTCGAGACCGGAAAAATGCCACTATTTTGTAGCCGATTGCCAACCTAAATAAAAAGAAGAAGAAGAAGTGCGTGTATATGGCACGTCTCGACGTGTTCACTGATGACGTCATTTTATATTTGAACCCAAGCTGCTTGTAACATTACACGCGAATGCTCCCGGTGAGTACTCAGCTTTATGATAAGATTGCATATGAAACAGTATAGTGATGCTGCAATAAAAATGTCGTAGTAATTCCGACGTTTTCTCAATCTATACTAATCTATACGAATATTATAAATGTGAAAGTTTGGATGGATGGATGGATGGATGTTTGTTACTCTTTCACGCCAGAACGGCTGAACGGATCTGGATGAAATTTGGCACAGAGATAGATTATAGTCTGGAATAGCACATAGGTTACTTTTTATCCCGGTAAAATGTATGGTTCCCGTGGGATAGATGTTTTAATTTTTCATATTTTTTATCGCGGGTAACATCGCCGGGCGCAGCTAGTTTTAATTATAAATACTATAACTACCTTTGTTTAGGTTATTAAAACTAACTCTACTATACTACGTAACTGCTGTGTACGCAGAATAAAGATAGAGATTCGTAGTCATAAATATATTTAAAAAGTATTTTTATTATATTTTTCCAGCTTGCATTCAGTGACCGTTGCGAAACGAACGGTTTTCACAAAAAAAATGCTAATGTCTCTTTGTAGAAAGTAGATGGTTCTGGTGAAAGTGTTCAGTACAAAACATAGGACCTACTTTGTTAATTGCGACCTAGATACCTCGCCCTTAGGTACTATTTAGAATGTTGACGACTCTGGGCCCCGAATTCGCTAAAACAATTATAATTGACTCGCAACGTAATAAGAATGGCATTGTGATTGACGCTTTTTATCGGCTTGTGTCAGTGTCGCTATTACCATGCAATTTACATTCTGTTTTGAGCCAATTGGGTGAATTTAGGAGACTTGGGGCCCTAACGTAGCAGTAATAGCTATAATATACCTAAATAAGATATCTAGATCGAAACGGATATCTAAGTTGGTAGAACGCTTGCCTCGGTAACGAGGATCGCAGCTTCAAATCCCCCGGTTTTCGCACCTCTGGGATTTTTAGATTTCATGTGCGAATCTAATTTTCAACCACGATTATCACTTGCTAAACGGTGAAGGAAAACATCGTGAGGAAACCTGCATGTCTGAGAGAACCCCTCGAAAGATGTGTGAAGTCCGCCAACCCGCACTGGGCCACAGTGGTGGACTATGGCCTAATCCCCCTCGTATTGAAGAGAGGCCCGTGCCCAGTTGTGGGACATTAAAAAGGGCTGGTATTATGATTATTCGAGTTCTAAACATCGTTAAGATATATAAAAATGCCAAATATGTTATGTTTTTTTGGGATACCAGATACAGAACGCTGGGTCAGCTGGCTGGATTTTTTTTTTTATTACATTATAGGCAAATATTTGATCTCGATCTCACCTGGTAAGTGACGATGAGATCTACGATGTAGCATACTTGCCTAGGTAGGAAGGCGGCAGTAGATCGAGACGCTACATTCACTAGGCACATGCAGCGCAGCTGATCTGACCCGCCATCCATGAATGGCAACACCGAACATCATGCCGGAACACGGCTAGGCCGCTTGGCGACATGGCTTTGTTCAGTGGGTGGTGACTAGCCACGGCCGAAGCCTACCACCAGTAAAAATGGAATGGAAAGGAATGGAATATATAAGGTGTAATAAAAATTGTGTCAAACTATTTTTAACAGATCAATCAGTAAGTTATATGTAACACGTTGATGTACCAAATGATTGTGTAAATGATGTTTGATTTTAAACAATTCAAACCAATAGTTTTCGGCCATGCGCTCAGTACAGGGTGTTATTTTTTAAATGTCCAATTGTTTGATTTATTTCTTTGGGTATTGCTATCTTTATAACCTACTGTTGGCCCTGTTGAAATATTTTACAATATTATTGTTACACCTTTTATTTATGTTGTCTTGGAATAATCGATAGGTATATTATGTAGATATGTGGTGATTAAAAATTCTCTATCAAGCTCTACTTACTAGGCAAGGATAAGATTATATATATAGGATAAACTATAATGGCTCTACATTCGTGTAACCATAGATGTTGCATTATAAATTGTAGTGTGTGTGTTTTATGTGTGATCTATTGATAAAAACTTTCTTACAATTCCGAAGTATTCAGGACAGTTGCTTTTTGAAGAAGTGTGTATATGAAATAATGCAACACGAAAAGGTACCGTGTGGACGATATTGGAAATGTATAGCTTTCAACGTCCAGGGAATTTTCCAATTATCCAGACTCCTGCTGCTGTCCCCACGGCTGACTATATTGATTTACACTTTTTATGCGACCGCTTGTCCGCAGACAGCTTTTATGGTTTGTTTTAAAAATACAGCGGTTTATTAAAATAATGCTTCGGCGTTATTGAGCAGCCGCGATCACTCATGCCGATAACATTAAAATAAAATTGGGCTTTACAATGTAGATGTCGCAGCCGGATTGTAGAATCGGTTTTTTTTACAATACGGCTAGGCGGTTTACGGAACGCCTCAGTGCTGTAAAACGGCTGGTACACTTTTAAACGGACTATCGAATTGCTTTGCGGAATTATAAGTAGATTTAGATATAAATAGTTTCTGATTCTTAATGCTTAATTATTCGAAACTATGATTATTTTTGAACGCGAAACGCTATTACAATATGGCTAGCCGTATTACAATCAGCCTAAACGCTTTCCAGCCGATTACAGTACTGAGGCGTTTTGTAAAGTGCCTAGCCGTTTTGTAAAAGAGCGGATTGTACATTCTAGCTGCGGCATAGATACAAAAAATATCTTTTATATTTTCGTCATTTCACCCTTAATTCGATGCACGATTTTGATTTTCGATTTCCTCTTTGTGTCTCCAAAGATTTCCCGTAATTCGTTCCGTATATTTTATACTTGCCAACTATTATCGACTTTCGTAATTTCAGTGACTAACGCTTTCGTAGTAAACTGATAGTAAATGTCCGCGGACGATTCATTCAATGAATTAATCGATTTAACACACCGAACGAGGAAACGATAGTACGGTTTTCATTGTGTATCGGTGCGCGTTTTCCCGGTAGCGGGCAAAGGTTATCTGCATTCAGTCAGAGGCGGCCGCCACGTGTTTTTATTTACAATACTATCAAACATCGACCCAACATAACGCACGATCGGCACGAGCTCTCAATGAATCGAGGCCAGCAAATGTGAGAGTGACCTAAATTTTTATTCGCCTCGCATAATACTACCAACATGTCGTCACAGCCCGGTGTGTGGCAACATTCTGCCACTTACAGGGACGCGTACCCCACGCGAGACGTATTTTAAATTTAGAACGCTATCAGCGGCGGCCATGTTTTCTTTTTGTTTTAAACTGAGTTCGTTTACGACGGTCAGAGGTCAACTGAAGAACAACGTTATACCGAATAATGTTAAATTTAAAAATTAACGAATTATTAACGGGGACATTTGATAAGATTTATCTGGGCATACACAATCTAAATTTACAATACTCTGTAAACCTTACGACCAGATAAGTGGAGATAAGCGCACTATGAATGTTCCGAATATGAAGTTTTACGTATTTGTAGGCATTGATTTAGGTCGGTAGGCAGGTACAGTCACGAACTGCAATTTTTGGGACCCATTTAAATTATTTATTCTAGAACGGAAAAGCTTAAAACGACGCATTTCAATGCAAAATTCTTGAACACTCCTAATAATTGTACCTACCTAACAAATTATTATGTAATCTACGCGGAAATGTGTATTCGTATAGGTAAGTACTCATAGTAGGAAATAAATATCTTCAGACGAACACACCAAATATACTGTCCCGTACTAAGCAACGCTTGTATTATGGGTACCGTACAATGGACTGGCGACACAGCAGTGTATAATACTTATATAAATATTAAACATTCATGACTCTGGTACTTCGTACTCATCACGCAAAGTTTGCCGAAATTTGAACCCGGGTCCCTCGGTACAGAAAGCAAGGTCACTACCAACTGCGCTAATCAGGTCGTCGTCAGGTAACATTAATTAAAAAGAAAATACAATAGGATTGTGGGACTCGATAGTTTAAGAATTGCAGTTATAATCTTTACTGAATATTGTACCTATGTTAGTAGGGGCTAATCTTCAGAACTACTGATACGTACCTTTACATAAATACAAATTCGTATAGGTACCTGCACACCTGTGTCGTTATAATAATTCCAGCCCTTTTTTATGTCCCACTGCTGGGCACGGGCCTCCCCTCAATGCGAGGGGGGTTTAGGCCATAGTCCACCACGCTGGCCCAGTGCGGGTTGGCAGACTTCACACATCTTTCGAGGGGTTCTCTCAGACAAGCAGGTTTCCTCACGATGTTTTCCTTCACCGTTTAGCAAGTGATAATCTTGGTTGAAAATGAGATTCGCACATGAAAAATCCCAGAGGTGCGAGCCGGGGTTTGAACCTGCAATCCTCGTTACCGAGGCAACGAGGAGGAGGTCGGGACGAGGTTCTACAAACTTGGCTATCACTGCTTTTTATTTCACTGTGTCGTTACTACAATACGTATTGTAAGAGCGCAATATGTGTGTTTTAAAAAAATAATTTCCTAAAATGATTATGGTCGTAAGTTGCATTATGATCGTAGAGCGGTGCAATAATAGCTATTTTACAAGCAAACGTTGAAAAGATATCATTAAACTCGTTTAGTCGTTTTCTCGGGAAATAATTCAATTTTCCAAGAAAATTCAGTTTTATTCAGAATTTCGATGATGCCGGTGAACCAAAAAAGGACGGGAACACGAAGACCCCTAATAGATAACTTACATACACTAATTACAAAGGTATTCTACTTTTTGTTGCTTTCACCACACTGCAGGAATTTTAAGTATTATGTATATATATAATAAGTTTTAAATTAAACTCGGGTTCTAAACTCAGACTAAGAAAATATGTAAGAACTTATAATATTTTGAATAATAATACCTATTTATTTATTTCTTAGTTTGCTGTTTCAAAATCATCATGTCATTCAGGCAGGCAACATATTACGTGCACGTAAATTATTTTTCTTGCTCTACATTAGTAAGGCAAGTTTTTTTTTAATTTTGTGTGAACGACATTTTATTCCTTCCTCTACTCATCGCCGTGCTGCGGTCTGGCGCGGCGCACGTCAGCCAACCATCGTATGATCGACTCCAAGCAAGCACAGCACTAGCATCGCTTCAACGCTCTACATTCAGCGCTCCGTCTTGTTCGCGTGCCGCGCGGAGTATTGACCTTTTCACTAAAGCGATTTAGCGCAATCGAACCGGTTCTATTTTCCCATCATACATTCGACAGAGGTCAACTCAACCGTACACATAAAATATCAAACGCGAGACCTACCTTGAAACACTTCCGAGAGCGAGACGACCGAAAAAATCCAAGGTCTCGTCACAAAAAAAAATTAAAACGAAATAAAAACACAACACCCGCGGCGCCCGAGGAAAATTCCAAAATCAAATTTGCGCGGGAAACGGATTTATAGTGATGTACGTAGTCCGATCGGCAATCGATAGCTGCAGCGGGAATCGATATGTTACGTAAAGCGCGTTGTGAGGCAGCGTCGTCGCACGTGACTGTTGCCCGTGTGACGGAACGAGCGCGGCAAGCGAGCTGCCCCCGCCGCCCCCGCCCGCGCCCCGCCCCGCCATATACATACATACACATACACCAGACGTTTGATAAACAAATTACAAATTTTAGATATAACGTAAGTACCGAGCGCCGAGACGAGCTTGAGCTTTTTAATAGGTTGTTTTTATTGAAAAAAAGTGTGAGAGTGGCCCATATGAAATTCTTTAACGTCAACATTAAAATGGTAATTAAGTTTTTAAAGTAGGTACATAACTAAGTAACCATCTAAGAAAAGTTTGTGTTAATAGTATCTAAGAAAGAGTTTATACTATTGTAGGCATAGATAAATGAATTTAGGTATACTATGGCACTTTACTTACAGTACTATAGGTAAGTTAAGTACCATTATGTGGTTTCTTAATTATTATTAACGACAGATACTCAGTCAGTAGTGTAGATAAATAGAACCTGAATAGGTAGGTACCTATAATTTTAAGGCTTGTCTGTAAAATTTACTGTGAACTAACTCACGATCTCATTTTTGAGCATACTAAGTTCAATTTTAAACTATATAATTCCAGCCCTTTTTTATGTCCCACTGCTGGGCACGGGCCTCCCCTCAATGCGAGGGGGGTTTTAGGCCATAGTCCACCACGCTGGCCCAGTGCGGGTTGGCAGACTTCACACATCTTTCGAGGGGTTCTCTCAGACATGCAGGTTTCCTCACGATGTTTTCCTTCACCGTTTAGCAAGTGATAATCTTGGTTGAAAATGAGATTCGCACATGAAAAATCCGAGAGGTGCGAGCCGGGGTTTGAACCTGCAATCCTCGTTTCCGAGGCAAGCGTTCTACCAACTTGGCTATCACTGCTTTTAAACTAACTGAACTTAAAATGTATATTTTTGTGGGTTCTGTTCGTTCGGTTGCAATTAAGGTCCTCACAAAGGTTGCACACATACTTACTGGCATACAAGAAAATCTCTAAAAAAAGCGTATTCAGCTTGGGAGTTAAAAATAATTGTGTGTAATCTAACTTTTAAATTAGGAATAACTTTTATTCTTCTTCTTTTGGTTGGCAATCGGCTTTAAAATAGTGCATAGCCAGTGTCGAGTAATTCTTTATAATTGTTATTGAATTTAAGTACCCCTGATGATAATGATAATGTTGATGTCGATGACAATGATGAAATCCCTATCAGTAAAGCTGTGGATACTTAACTGAAAGATTATCGAAAATCTTGGGAGAACATGAAAGGTCAAGTTGTACTATTTTATTTCAATTTCCTTCACAAGTTTATGGACACACAATGGTTAATATTCCACTAATATTGCACATTATTTATCAAAAACACATTTTTTTTGGAAAATAAAACATAATTGACAACTACACGGTTCAACTTCCCGCCAAAAACTCCAACTTTTATTCTTTTGATCAACATGTATTCTTTTTTCAAATTTTGTCATAAAGATTAATGTTGTGGGTACCAGTAGCATCGCCCCTTTCAGACTAAGCCAACATACGATGCCAGTGTATAGTACAGTCGAGTGATTGCTGTCGATTCACGGCGCGGCCTCGCTATTTCCAACGCCCTGAGCCAGCCGAACGTATGTATGGTGGGTCAAGGAGACGCAAATGTTATTTTTAGTAATATTTTACAGGACCAATCTAATTCTCTAGCATTTACGTAGATTTAAATTATGTTTGCTGTATTACAACTCAGCACCTCAAAATATAACGTAAGTTGGTAGAAAACAGACACATATAGCACCATATTAATTAAGAAAGTATGTATAAAAGATTGCAGGGTAGGCCGGCAAATGGTTCCAGAATCGCTTTGGGAGTTACCAGGTAGAACTAGAAGAAGATGCTTAAGAATATAAAGAATCAGAATGTTGTTTTTATTATTGTATTGTATACCATTACAGTTCTAACGATTCGTCAAAAACGCCATGAACGCTATTCAGAAGAAAACTATGGAGTAGAATGCGGGAGAAAATCAAGCCATGACAAACTTGGTATTAAAAAAAGAATGAAAAAAAGATCACTAAGCGAAACTCGTTTGAATCCAATAAGTATTATATAGTAGCATTAACCAACCGCGGTCATAATCACATTACGCACATAAAACGAATGTGTTGCATCACAGTTAATTAGCAATTAGACCGCTACGAGGTCCTCTCGTAGCGCCGTAGCATCGTAGAAGCCTTCCAGCCAAATTACGCTGCGGTACTTATGCAAAAGAGCCTAATATTTCATCGCTTCCCCGTCCATTGCAGCTTACATTATCATTCCTTGCACTACGTATTCAGAATTCGCACATAACGAACCACATTCAAGCTATGAGAAAACACTTTATACCCTCAAACCCTCGTTTAAAATAATACTCTACGATCTCTAACATCCATTCACTTCAAAACGATAATCGATTCTTTATCGATTATTTGTCTAATATTGTCATTATCGAGACATTCAAAACGAGATAGCGAGATGCGAACGCAGTCGCACAGCTTTTACGTCGCGCGCTTCGAAATAACGTTCCTTGTTTAATTTATTTTTTCTTTTTTCGATACGTCAAACGGGTCGCGTTCGGTAGGTAACCAACCAGCCAGGCAGTTTATTTTTATTTCAAGGCTGACAACGGAGATGGATTATTAAATTAAATATGGCCGGCATTTATGAAATTATTTTCGTGTATACGCACGTTCTTTGACCAGACATTTGATATACGAGCCCGTCTATGTGGTCAATGATTATTATTCAGCTGAATATGCAATTAAACGAGAGCAGTTTGAGCAGCGATGCAGCTCTGGGTGCGAGCGAGACGGCCGCATCAGGCCACTCGATATTATATTGAACAAGTTTATAACTACGTGTATTAGACGAGCGAGTTCGTACAACGTTTTCTCATTTCCCGGACGAAACTTTTCTAATATTATAGTTTCATTCATATTGTCGGTAGTTTCACGTAGTTTTCTTTCGTGGAAAATGAAAGACTATTTCCATAACTATTATTTCGCTTTTATAGCTCTGTTAGTTTCTTTTGCTTCAAATAGATTTGTTAAAGTTTTCTACTTTATCGTTCGGAAATAATGTTTGTTCTTGGAAAGTGTTAAGCTACACAATTCCTTATTAAGAATAGGATTGTGATTGATTTCCTCGTGTAGTGTGTAGATATATGCACTTCTAATTTAAAAAAATACCAAGTGCGAGTTGGGCTCGCACGGTAAGGGTTCCGTACTTGTAACTATATGTGGGCGTCGGTCGCCAAGATGCTATCACGCTAAATTACAAATCATGAACTGTTTTCATTCACAAGAACAGAGTTAGACGCTGAGTGATCACAAAAATAATAACTAGCCCATAATGTCCCACTGCTGGGCACGGGAATCCTCTGAATGCGAGGGGATTCAGGCTATAAGTGTCCACCAAGTGGCCAGGGTTTGGGGATTTCGTAGGACTTTTGAGAACTAGTTAGGTTCCCTCAGTCATGCAGGTCTCCTCGCGATGAGATCCTTTATTGTTTAGCAAGTGATAATTAATGTTGAAAACCTATTACGCACATGAAAGCCCAGAGGGTGTCCGGGGTTTACACCAGCGACCCCTGTAGCAAAGACGAGTATCCCACCAACTTGGCTACCACTGCTAATCACACATAAGATAAAATGTTTATTTTTAAGCTATGTAACCCTAAAGAAATAATCTCACAGTTGCTATCTTATTTACAATCTAAATGCATAATGCAGTGCACTATTTTATTCGACTTTAATATTTATTAAATCAAGAATCTGTCTCGCATGCAAGTATAATAAAGCAAATGGTTTTTAGCCTTGACCGAGGCCCAACGAAACAAATGTAAAAGCTCCGAAGCTTTTTAATTCCGTCGTCAATCGCACGCAAATGTTGCCACACGCAATATTTTGCCATCATACCAGGGCCCTAAGTCTGCTAACACAGCAACAGCAACCTCATAGTAACTGTCACTTTTGAGAGATATTGTATGGGATATCTGTCAAAAGTGGTACATTGGGCGGCGATAAACGAAGAAACTCCCATGCGCCAAAGAATGGAACGGTCCAATATTAATTTTTATACATTATAGGCAAGTATTTGATCTCGTTCTCACCTGATGGTAAGTGACGATGAGATCTACGATGGAGCATACTTGCCTAGGTAGGAAGGCGGCAGTAGATCGAGCCGCTACATTCACTAGGCACATGCAGCGCAACTGATCTGACCCGCCATCCATGGATGGCAACACCGAACATCATGCCGGAACACGGCTAGGCCGCTTGGCGACATGGCATTGTTCAGTGGGTGGTGACTAACCACGGCCGAAGCCTACCACCAGTAGAGTTGTCACCTGGTTGGCACCACCCAGGGTCACGTGTAGGGTATCTCGAGGGGACTTAATTCTCCTACGGACGAAGGTGACTCGACCCCAAAAAATTTGTATGGGTAATAATTCCAATGATAAAATTAAACATCGATGATAGAAAATAAACTCGCGTAGGTAAATGAACGCTTCGTGACGTAGCTGTAGCAGCAAAGATTGAATTGAATGTAAATGTTGATTTTTAATTATGCGGAGTTGTTCAATGTATGCACGGCTGTGTCTCAGTTTTCTGTGCAAACATTACGAAAGCTCTATTTTGCATTCGGAAATTCGTACCCACCGATTATACAGCGTGATTCAGAAAGGCTAGAACCATGTGAACCTGCGCTTTAAGCACGTTTTTAATAATTATATGAAGTCAAAAATTCAAAAAAAAACCTACAAAGTCAGTTACTTTTCTTTGAGCATTTTTTTTCTGGACAACGTTGTGTCTCTGGAAGGATTTATAGTAACCTTTGTGCTGTAGAAGTTTAGACGGTATGTAATTCCGTAAGTTTATGTCCGTCCATAGAACAAAATGTGAAGCATATCTTTTTAAATTTACTTACAAACAAAAAAACTATTTAGACCAAAAAGTACTATGGTAGAAGCCACAGCGCGGCCGAAGTTTCATTAGAAAAAGTTCTTTTGTCGTCTACTTAAACTTTGTTCACAATGGTCGTAATTAAAAGTTGGCGGCAACGCGGCCGGTGACAGCGACAATCCGCCATAATCCCGCCGCCAGAGGGCGCGCAAAAAGGGCACCAAACATTGGTCGGATAAACAACTTCCCGCCTTTTTGTTGCATCCACTTTGATGTAGGCTAATGCAGCGTTTGTTTAAAAATGGAATTCGTTTAACAATTTAATTATAAAGTTACGTTGTATGTATTCATGGCCTACGAAAATATCTACGTTCACCGGTTCTTTCGGATTTAAAATAACCCAGGACGAGTGAGGGATGTATCGCGAAGAATCTGTCAGTTTACAACTAGCACCTACTTACCCACATCATAAATATTTGAGATTGACTGATAATGGTACTGGTAATATTGATATTGGCACAACCATAGTCGATGGTATATTATATAACTCTCGAATAACCTGGAATAAAAAATATAATTGATATTCTATCAAAAAAAAACAAATGTTTTTTTTTATTAATTATTTCATATCGTGTTACATACAAGATGCGTTCAGTCATAAAAAATATTACTTAATAATCCAAAGTAATCAAACATATTATACTTAAGTACTTATTTAATTTCATAATCAAATTGCACCAATAATAATAATGAAAAATACTAGCCCTTATCAATGTGCCACTGTTGGGCACAGGCCTCCCCTCAATGTAAGAGGAATTGGGATATAGTCCGCCGGTGCAGTGCGGGTTGGTGGACTTCGCACTGCTCTCGAGGGGTTCTCTCAGACATGCAGGTTGCTTAACCATGATTTCCTTCACCGTTTAGCAAGTGATAATCTGGGCTAAAAATGGTAATCGCACATGCAATGCATAGGTGCTAGCCGGGGTTTGAACCTGTAATCCTCGTTACCGAGGCAAGCATTCTACCAACTTGGCAATCACTGCTTTTGTACCTTTACCATCCGAATATCATTTCACAAATTAATGAACATACGATACGGAAATTAAACGCGCCGTACGAACGGGTGGGGGGTTGTGTTCACCCTATAGACAGTGGGAGGGAGTGGGGGGTAGAATAGCAATCTAGGGAGCTCGAATAGTCTGAGCGGTTGAATGAAATATCTAGCGATGCAGACTGCCCATCAGGCCTACGAAAATGCATTAGGCTTGTACAGGGGTTCCCAAACTAATTTTGTCTACTGCCCACTTTGAGAATGAATTATTTTTTAGCGCCCCCATTTTTTCACCTACTTAAAAACCTTAGTTATTGTAAGCTTCTACACAACGCCCCATTTTTTTCTGGGTCTCTTACCGCCCTTTAGGCCTGCAGCGCCCACAAAGGGGCGTTATGGCTCACTTTGGGCAAGGCTGGGCTAGGACATAGGGCTTGGCTTTCAATGCTTTACATGTGAAGTGTAGCATACTAAAATAGTCTATGGTGTGTGTGTTTTATGTATGACCACGTCTGGCTAATGGTTATAGGGATTTCTGCTATATAACTAATTTTATAATAATTATAGATAAAAGCACTTGTATTCGCGCTTCATTTTGCTATTTTATTTCACATTATATTATTGAAATAATACGTAGCACCTTTTTGTAAAATAAATTAAGAGATAAAAATGTAATAAAAACTTTTTTTTCCAAAATGTTTATTCAACTGTTGAAAAAAAAGATAACCTCCAAAGCTGACTGTTTTGGCGGGTTTTCTGGGAGTAGTGCCTTAACCTCCAAATAAAAAAATAGCAGGACACGCCATTTTCATTTCTTCATGTCACATCCATTATTTTATTTATAATGTGTATTTATTGAATTTAATATTGCTATTAATTACTTGACACTGGCAAAATACCCGCTAAGTTGCGGGTGAGGCCATATTCATATCCATTTTATTTCATCGCATTTCATTTCGTAAAGAAAGAAAAAAATAGCAATTACGTCTAAAAATGCTATCATGAATGTACTTATTGTTTCTTTTATTATATTTAAAACTACACCAATAATAACTACTAGGTGTAACATTTCAATAAAATTATAAATTTAATTTTTATTTTAGAAAACTATTTAGGCCGGTAAGTAAGTCAATAAATAAGTATGCAAAGTTTACGTAACATAAAATGACCACCGGCCTTAAAATGAAAAGGAATGAATTTTTATTACAATGAAAGGAAAAATTTACCATAAAAAGACAATAAACATGAGTTTTCCCTATTATTAAAACTGTTCGTACATGGCGGTTTGTTACAATGCAAATGAATTTTAATACAAACATAATTCCATTATTAGCAAAGACGGGCACCGTGATATATGTGTTATCAAGTTAAAATTTAATTAATTTCATCCCCTCCTTTTGGCTGCGAGCAGTGTTGCCATATTAGAGCCACTAATCCAGAAGACATTGTTCTGCCTGTTTCTACATTTAGTTACATATGTATAAATGTTAATGTTAAGTTATAGTTATGTTTTATAAAAAAACGGTGCTGTTACTTGCAAGATACACGGTAAGTACTTGATGATAAAATTTAAGAAAATACAAAATTATTTTCTACAAACGGCAAACCGTCATATGTAAAAAAACTTATAATGAATCAAAAGTAGTGATAGCCAAGTTAAATACGATCGTAGGTTCCAAACCCGGCTCGCACCTCTGTGTGTTCTGGATTTCATGTGCGAATCGCATATTTAACCGTCATTTTCACTAGCTAAACGGGGAAGGTAACCTGCATATCTGAGAGAACCCCTCGAAAGTCGAGTGAAGTCCACCAACTCGCACTGAGGCAGCGTGGTGGACTATGACTTCCCCTCGCATTGAAAGGAGGCCCGTGCCCAACAGTGTGTCATTACAAGGGCTTGTACCAATAAACAAAAATCATTATAAAAGACACAGTTAAAGTCGATTTCCGCGGAGACCCCACACGCATGGCAACACCGCTCCTCCCGCTATCTCCCTGATATATTGAGGATGTTTAATTAAAATATCTCTAAGTGATTTACGAGACAATCGATAATGGCCGGTTCAAGGCTGATTTATCGATTCAGAGATTTATGTACGTCCGCACAGATAGTGATTATGATTCATTTCTTGTTTATACTAAGCTGCTATGATGCGTTGTAAATTATAGTGACGGCGATTTTATTGCTTTAAATTGTGATAAGTATATTGCATTGGGAGGGATGCGATAACCGTGTTAGAGGTGTCGGTGTGAGATACGAACCTGCGAACAACAATGTGTAGGTATATGTTGCAGCCGCATTGTCGAATCGGCTGTTTTACAAAAAGTTCTGTTAAACGGCTGGTTAACACTTATGCGGAATTTCGAATCAATATTATGTCCAGAAATCAAATCTTATTTTAATTAATATTTTTTATTTATATATTTTTTTAAAATTTGATTGTGACTGTGAAGCCTACGCTCAAACGAGCCGTCCGCGGACAGCTAGTGTTTTTTATTTTTTTATAATGACCCTAATTATAGGCATTTAGTATATCAGTAATGACCAAAATATTGTCATTTTAAAATTATTTAGGCCACCATCTTCACCGGCCGCCACCGACCATGGGCATTATTTATAGGAGTTTTATCGGGTAAATTCGATTCATTGCAGCGCCGGCGCGCCCCGGGACAACAATTTCCAGAGAAAATTAAATTTTCCGTTCACCCGGAAAAAGTTACCGAGTCTTTTACGTTTTGTGTTTGAAGTGTACTATTAATGTGTCGACGTGACGAAATGTGCCTACCGACCTATTATTTATGTACCGATGTTTTAAAATGTATCTAAGTACTTATATGTTGTACCGATAATTAAAAAAAAAGTGCTAGTTGTAATTCTTTCCATCCAATAGAATTAAAATTAATATAATATTATATTCTTGGTAGGTATTCTAGGATGTTATATTAAAAGTCGTCTGGTAGACCACTTAAATTAGCAGGCCTATAATGTATACCAACAAATTTATAGTGTTCGTCTACAAAATTAATTTGAAATTGAATAATTCTTCCCCAAATTCATTTTGCAGAAGAAAAGCGCAACACACAAAATAATTAATATTCTTAATTATATAATATATCAATTGCATAATCTTTCAATTTAAAAAATATAATTAGAAATATATGAAAGCTTAGCTTAATGCTATTAACATAATATACCTATAACTTAAAAATATAACATAGACCTAGACATAGCTAGAATAATATATTACAACTAAATAGTTTGTTTTCCGCTTCGATGTTAAATAACACAAAACACTTTTAAATACACAGATGTAGGTACCTAAACTGTTGTTTTTAGTAACACGCTGTAAATATTTAAATTAAACATAAGTTTTTTCATGTACTACATAGTTATTATGTAAATGTAGTCGTGGAACTTTCTGGATATCGACATCTGTCATGAATAATTCAGGAACATACTAATACATAATGTATCATTTTATTATATGAAACAAAGGACTTTCTAAGCGTATTAACCGTGTAATAATATTATCATTATTTATAATATAACTAGTTGTCCCGGCGAACTTCGTACCGCCTCAGAATCAAATGTATGAGAAAATGAATTTATTGGTACTCTATGAAAAATTTAAACAAATCTATCCCACGGAAACCATACATTTACCAGGATAAAAAGTAGCCTATATGTGCTATTCCAGACTATAATCTATCTCTGTTCCAAATATCATCCAGATCCGTTCAACCGTTCTGGCGTTAAAGAGTAACAAACATCCATCCATCCATCCATCCATCTATCCATCCATCCAAACTTTCACATTTATAACATTAGTATATAGTATATTAGTATATAATATAATTATGTAATAAGTAGCTACTTAAACAATATCGCAATAATAGGCTATTTGATTGTGTTTGAAAATCTATCTTAAATTGTTCATTAGTTTAATATGATGCTATCAATATAGTTCTTTCATTGATACAATATCAGATTCCCTTTTTATTTTTTTAGATTTGGAATTGGCAACAAATTTGAGCCATTTTGCCAGTGTCGAGTATTTCTGGATAACTGTTATAAAATCATAAACACCCTTGATGATAAAGATGATCCCAATGACGATGATCATGATGCAATGAATCCCCTAACACTATCAGTAAAGCTGTGGATACTTTACTGAAAATTTGCCGAACATATTTCCGTTTTTTTTCCTCATCTCTCGCAGCCACGATAGCATGTCGCAACACTATAACCCCACATCGTCGACTGTGTCGTCAAATTTATAGCAGGTGGCGCCACTTGTTGCTTGGATTTTATCGACAAATCGCATTCGGCGGATTGATATTGAATCGTTTGCATGAACACGTCATGAACTGTTCTAAATTCCATTTCTCTTGGACGGCATGGGAGGTTGGCTCCTCTTTGAATTGTTGAGAATTATCTAATCTAAGCAGTGATGGCCAAGTTGGTACAACGCTTGCCTCGGCAACGAGGATCGCAGGTTTAAACCCCGACTCGCACCTCTGGGATTTCTGGATTTCATGTGCGAATCTCATTTTCAACCACGATTATCACTATCAGCAGGGGATATCATAGAGAATCGACGATCGAAGGCCACGATTAATATTCTTAATCACCTTTGATAAACCACGATCATTTCATCGCGACGGTGTTGAACGACGTGAGCCACCCCTACACGCCACGCAAGGGTTGTCACAATGTCTTATTAGCGACGAACTCAAAAGTCACATCGATTCACTTGTTGCGCACCTCTCGTGCCAACCGTTCGGTGCCGGGATGTGTCAACCCAATCCCGGGATCCGGGATAAGCGGTTGCGGAATCGTATTGCGGGCGGCACTATTTCAATACGCCCGACGCAAGTGAATTCATGTGGTTTACGCGAATATTCCTCTGGTTTATACCATAGTGCACAGAGAGGTCCTTTTAGACTTCGGTCAATGGGCTAGGAACGTCGTTATCACGTCGTCGTTCTTGGTGCAGACAAATTAAAAAACAATCAAATCAAATCATCAAAATCGCTTAACCCGTTCTCGAGTTTAAAATGGTGTAACAAACACCACTTCATTATATATGTATAGATGGTCTGTGAAGTCCCTGCTATAACCTCGGTATAATATTCCGTTGCCCGAATTAAAAAGTTCCTTTAAAAAACCTTTTTTATTAGTAGCAATAGACATTCAGTTTACTTACCCCCGCTCCAAGATCAAGTCTAGCATTTTCCGAAACATTATTGCAGTCACTCAATCCAATAACATAATTTATTCGAATCGAATAAACTGTTCGGTATTTGAATTAAAATTCAAATTATTTTACGAATTAAATGTAATTTATGCCTGTGCCTGAGCATAGCGGAGCCATTATTAAATTAAATTTACGACGAGACGCGAATTTCCATATTGCTCAAAGACTACGCGAACAATTTTGTTCGCAAAGCAATTTGTATGATTTTATTTGCTATTGAATATACGCGTTTACGTAACGCCTCGCCTCGCTGTATACTTTTAGGAAATAAAATATCATTAAATAAATTGTTTAAAAGTTATAAAGTAAAACTTGAAACTGGCATAATACACAAGCGGGTGATGCCAAAAAAATATGTTTCCGACTATAATTATGTTGGTAGGACTTAAATTTCATTGCATATGTATTTCAAAATTATATATCTGTGTAGTTGCTACGGGTTGAATTCGTATTTTACAAGTTGTCGCTTGGGTATAGCTCCCGATACGGGATTATTTTAATAAATATTTGGCAACGTAATATGGACAAAAAATCCTGGAACGTTGCCAGTTTTATAATACCTTATCGATAGCGATTAAAGCGGTTAACGGATTTAGTTAGATTTTATTCAATACTAGCTGTCCAGGTGAACTCCGTACCTTCTCGGAATCAAATATATGGCAAAATTAATGATCCTTATTATTATTTATTTGTGAATTTTACCCTCAAAAAAAAGATCATAAAAATCGGCCACCCGTACTTAAGTAATACATAGTGTAACTAACACGACTATGTATTATATATATAGATATCTTGGTACAAAATAATTAGTTTAAAAAAACAGTATAGTTCGGATACGTTAAAAATGGCGGTCAAGGCGAAGGGAGATTGCGTCCCAAAAATACCTTTTCATGAAAACGACGCGCCATAAAAACGTAATAGCCATGTTTTATCTGATTCTTCCTGTTCAATGGTATCTAAAACGTAGACCTTTGCCGTAGTTTCTACAAAAGAAATACAAACAATTTATGGTAATACTTTTTTATATTGAAATTCATTTTTCAAAAATGTTAACGTCATACCTTGTAAATGTTTTTAAACATCTTAGAGCATTCAATATTCCAATTTCAAAATACAGTGAGCTGACGAAAGCATCAGCATATTGGCTCGTTAGTAAGATAAAGCAGAATGCAAACTAGAACATATCTGACAATGTATAGCGAAAGCTTTCGTGATCATTTCGGATGTGAATCCGAGCGTGTGTGAGTGCAGACGGCTTTACAATGCCCCATTGTTGTGTCGAGTAGTTTTTTTTTTAGTTTTCCCTAAGTTGGCAGCCTTGAATTAATTGGCCGTGGAAAATTGGTAGACACTGCAGCTAGAAATTATTTTTAAATAGCTTTGCAAAGTGCTTTATGCACAACTACCAACTGCTTATATGTTGCAGTGTTTTTAGGCAAATACATATTTTACTTGCTGTTTATTAATTTCATAAAACCAATTTTGTAATTCCCACCGTTGGATGGAAGCCCACCATTCCGTGTAATCTTTCATCGACTAACTAACTAATCGAATAACAGGGAAACAAACACTATACCGTAAAAAGGTGAAAATGGCATCTTTTCCTCCTAATAATAACAAACTAATCAGTTTTTATGCTTCAAATATTACATTACAAAATCAATTGGCCTGTAACCGTTGTACTGTATCCCGGGGGCTGCAATCAAAAGGAACCATTCGCCAGCAACTGCGGCCCAAATAAAATATTTAACGACTCTTTTAAACATTGAAACGGTATGAAACGTTATTAAATTTTCAAATATCTCTCGGCAATTACGACTCGCGTACGATAAACTTAATATAAGCCCATTTACTTTGTTTCATAGCCAAATCGGTTAACGGATTATTTCAAATATAGAATCATGTTTTTGAGGAAACATTACATTTACCGGCCAACATTTTCTATTACGCCATAAAAAATAAGCATAAAACAAACGTAATATTCCCAAACTAAAGAATAGGTACCGAATATTGCAGAATAGGTAATATAATGCATTAATGGAAGTTTCAAGCATGAGTTTAGAGTAGGTAAATATCCAATATAAGCGGGCGGAACGACCCCTCCCACGCGCCGTCTCCATCTTACCAACATAAGAATAATAGTAAAATAATATTTTCCGCACTTCTCACACAAAACTAGTAAAGGCGAGTGTGTTGTGTTCGATATTCAAAAAATCTAACCTCACTTTCGTAGTTTTGGCGCGCAAAGCGTTATTGCATTAAGTAAAAACAATAATGAAGTCTTGGGATATTGATCGCGACACGGAGCATGCGCAGAATAAGGAAATTTGCAATTACAAAGTGCTCTGTGCAAATTTCGTCCGAGTTTATAATTCGGAGGCGGACTCTACCGTCGATATTCGCTTCTGTGGACTCGGCGTCGGAAAAAGAAGGAGATAGAATTTAATTTTGAAGTTCGGTACGGTTTTTTTATTTGATCCTGTAGGTATGCCTACTTTTGAGGTGTTAGTTGACAGACGCAGAAAGCTTATGCGCATTATGTTGCCATAAATCTTTAGGTGTTTTTTTTAATTTGCCTCGTGTGCGCTGACTACTTCACAATAACAGATGTTAAGATCTTCAAATGTGTTAAAAGTATTGTTGTGCTATTTAGTGGGTAGGTAGGTACTTAGAGAATACTCGACCATTGGCGAGCAAACAGATATATACTATATATACCTACTGTGCTAACTAAATAGCAAGTAGTTACCTATCAGCGAACCTACCCTCGTGTGTTTAATGAGCACAGCGGCAATTCCACTTGCGCCTAAATAATATGAAAACGTAAAAAGATTTAAATAGACCTAAAATGTAACGAAAAGTGTCTAATCAAAGATACTACGCCCATAGTTCACCTATAACTTAGGTATACCTACATAGCTAGTCTAGCCTGGAAGTGCATCGCAAGTGCAGGCGGGCGAGGAGCAGGGGTGGGGAGACGGGGGGCGAGGGCCAGTCTCGTTGCCATGGCGACGGCAAGATGGCGCCCGCGGAATTAGTTCGTCTGCAGCCTTTATGCGTCCCGTCTTCATTATGCCGGATTTCAATTTATTTCCGAATTGAACGTTCGGATTAGATGCTGTATTAGTTTTGATAGTGTCGGCTTGCGGGAGCTAGGCAAACGGAGGGTAGGTACCTAGTTTCTAAGAGTAGTAGGGTACTCTACATATTAAATTTGAGTAAGTACCTCCCGACTAGCCTCTCATATTGGCAGTGGTTCCATTTCAACTAATTATAAATGAAGCAGGGGCTGATACAAGGGGGGGGGGGGGAGTTTCTCCTCCCACGAAGATTCCCCCCAAACAATATGCCCCCCCCCCACAAAATCCTGGATTCGCCTCTGAAATTCAGCACTAAAATTATGTACTCACGATTACCAGTAGGATAGGGAAAAAACATGCTGTCACTATCGTACTAATTTATTAATTCAGTGGTGTGATAGGGATGGAAAATATTGTGCTTGAGCTACAGGTTGCTAAAATTAGGAATTATAAAAAATTGCGGACAGTTTTGTGAAGGTAAAAAAGCTATAGAAGATTCTTATCAGCCATTAAGTTAGATTGGTATACCAGAGACGGGCAAACTTCTTGGCTCTGCACATGCTTTTTATATGACGCTTGCGCAATGCCGCCATTTTGGTATAATTAAATTTGTTGGTACCTATACTTCAACTGTCAAGAAGACTTACTCTGTGTTTGAACCATAGGAACTTTTTCTCTGTGTCTAAGCCGCTAAGTTGGTAATACTGTACCTCGTTTTTTCTGAGGAGCGAATTACGTTAATATTTCTCTTTGGTCTTTTTAATTATGACGTACAGATATATATAAATGATAATGTAATTTAACGCATGATCCTAGGCCATAGTGTCATACATTTCTTATATGATAATTGATAGGGTCCTGTTAATGCTTTTATATAAATGATAATTGTATATCCCGTTGTGAACAAAATGTAAGGGTACTCCAATCCCACAAGCACAAACATTATTTTTTGGTCTTAGCGAACTCGTCTGGCGTCTGTGAGCAAGTTCTGCGCGGAACTTGCAAAGATCCGTGCAATCTTGCTGTTCTTTGAGCCTTTGTGAGCACTAAATTAGACGGCGTGTTGTTATGCAAATATTTTAATTACCCCACTCTACGTTATTTGAAATTGATAAGAATTTGTTGGACCTGGAACCTGGGCCCCAAGTCTGCTAACACAATCGATTCATAATCGAACAGCAACCGCATAGTAACTGTCACTTTTGACAGATATCCCATACAATATCCGTCAAAAGTGACAGTTACTATCGATTCTGAATCGATTGTGTTAGCAGACTTGGGGCCCTGAAAGGTTTTAATGCAGATTCAATAAACGTGTGACTATCACGATGCAGGTTCATTATAGAGTCGTACACACTAAAGATAAGTACATACTCAATTTAGAGCATGTGCATACTTTAGAGTACTTACACACTCAAGAGTACGTATTCACTTTTTGTGTACATCCTACCTAGGCAAGTATGCTCCATCGTAGATCTCATCGTCACTTACCATCAGGTGAGATGGAGATCAAATACTTGCCTATAATGTATAAAAAAAAAAAAAAAACATAAAAATGTGTTTCTTTGATAAATCTATACATATAAATAAAATTGGAGTGTCTGTTTGTAATATTAAAATAACCGCTTTTTACTAAGTACATTTGGATGTATACACGTTACCTATGCCGAAACAACATTTTTTACATTTTTGTCTGTCTGTCTGTCCGTCTGTCTGTTGTTTGTTCCGGCTAATCTCTAAAATGGCTGGACCGATTTTGACGGGACTTTCAATGGCAGATAGCTGATATAACAAGGAGTAACTTAGGCTACTTTTATTTTAGAAAAAAAAAATAGGATCACACAGAAAAAATATTAAAACCAATGTTGCAGCGCAGCGCCTGATTAAGTTTGATAGCAATAACCTGCAATGCGTGCGTGCGGGGGCTCAGAATGGGCGAGCAGGCTGTTGTCAACGGTTGTCTTTGTTAAATACCACGCGGACGAAGTCGCGGGCAACAGCTAGTCTATACATCTATACATATAAATAAAATTGGAGTGTCTGTTTGTAATATTAAAATAACCGCTTTTTACTAAATGCATTTGGATGTATACATGGTACATATACCAAAACAACCTTTTTTAAAAATTTTGTCTGTCTGTCTGTCCGTCTATCTGTCTGTCTGTCTGTTTGTTCCGGCTAATCTCTGAAATGGCTGGACCGATTTTGACGGGACTTTCACTGGCAGATAGCTGATGTAACAAGGAGTAACTTAGGCTACTTTTATTTTAGAAAAAAACATAGGATCTCAAGAAAAAAAATTAAAAATCAATGTTGCAGCGTTGCGCCTGATTAAGTTTGATAGCAACAACCTGAAATGCGTCCCGCGGGCTCAGAATCCGCGAGCAGGCTGTTACCAACGGTTGTGTCTTTGTTAAATACCACGCGAACGAAGTCGCGGGCAACAGCTAGTTTAGTATAATATTCGTGGGTACCGACTAAACTTAAAAACGACGATCAAGAAATGTTACTGTACACCAGCAAAAGTGTCTCTGTTTTGTAGCCGAAAGGCAATGAAAAAAAAATAAGGCGTTCTTAAATCCACTACAAATGTAATGCAGCTATTTATTTGTCGTTTGTGTAAAGGATGCATTAGCTAATCAAATACAGCCGAGTGCATTGGTATACAGCACAGCAAAGGAACCAGCCAATAGTAACCAATCGTGATTGGAGTGCTGGGATTGAAGAACTGACTCTGATATTATTGCTCTATGTAGAGCAGAATAATAGCGTATAGAGGAACACTTGTAGATAATCAGTAGAGATTTAAAACAAAACGAAGCGTAACATTGCAATACTTCAAGGCAACTTGAACCTTTTTTAACATGTTATGTCATTTAAACATATGATCCTAACTATGATCATAGTTTCCGATAGTTTCATTCATACTAGAAATACGTACGCTGTTCGCATTTGCTGTGCTGATGTAAGTGGAATGTTTGTCCAAAACGGAAACCTTTAAAATTCGTATTTCTAAAACAAAGTTCAGACTAAGTAACTTCGTCTTCGAGAGGTCAGTTACCTTTATCAAGTATTTCTAACGCGCCTCTAAAATGTGGGTACACTAGGCACCTCCTAATAACTTTCGAAATAGGTGAACGACATCAAAAGACCTCGTTATACATCGCTCGGTCAATTTAAATTTCACACAATCCCGACTCTCTCAATGAACAGGTGCAGCTCGGGAAAAATGCCCAATCAATCCTCGTCATTATCGTAACGCCACTCAGTTCGTGATACATCGATTTTTACCTTCGAAAGCTGATACCCAAATACTGTACAAAGCTGGTAATGGATTTTACAGCAGCCATCGTTGTCGTTTTCAAATTTATGTTTACTCGCCATGACCGTGAACTGAATATTCGTTTACACTTTATTCCTGTATTCGGATATTTTGTGCTGAAAGGGAGAGTGGTCCGGGCTTTGTTTCATTTATATCCGTTGTGCAATCGTGGTACCCGGGATCTATCTACGCCCGGTTATAGATCAAGGTTCAAGGTTTTGGGTCATACACCTATGTTGTTACTTTACAGGATGTTTCAGAAAGGGTATACTAGTCTTCCAACCTTCCAACCTGCTCTTGTAATCTAATGTTAAGTCAGAATTTCAATACGTCAATTATTATTTAAAAAAATGCTCTAAAAAGTACAACTGTCATTTATCGGTAATATTTTTTTTAAATAAACATATCTAGTTACTGAAATTTTGTCTTCACATTATTATTACAAATGCGCTAAAACGGAGGTTCGTAGTATACCCTATATAATACCCTATCGTAGTATACCGTATTTCTGTATCAACCTGTATAAGTACGAGTATATATCATGACTAATTTTTAGGAAACCTTTTTAAAAAGGTAAAAGGTAAGACACTTTATATAAGTAAGCTAAGTGGAATAGAAATTAATTAAGGTGCGATTCAAATTGGTGCGTTCCTAAGAATGTTCCTTTTACATCAACTGAAACCGTTAAAACCTCGGTCTACGATAATATCTCATACACATTTTTAAAGGCTATTAATAATTTAAATTTGGATTGCAAGCCCCTATTTACTGATTATTTATTTATACCAATAGTTTTTTTTTGTAGTTTGTTTCTATCACTTGAGTATGTATTAGGTCATTATTTAGTAACTAGCTGCGCCCGGCGGTGTTACCCGCGATAAAAAGTATGAAACATTAAAACACCTATCCCACGGGAACCATACATTTTACCGGGATAAAAAGTAGCCTATGTGTTATTCCAGACTATAATCTATCTCTGTGCCAAATTTCATCCAGATCCGTTCAGCCGTTCAGGCGTGAAAGAGTAACAAACATCCATCCATCCATCCATCCATCCAAACTTTCACATTTATAATATTAGTATAGAGTATAGATTATGATAATTTGTTAATGATGTTGTTAATTTATTAGTCACAAAAAGGGAAACACTGGCATGAAAGAAATGAAAAAAAAGTTATGAAAGTAAAGGTGTGCTACTCACTGGAGTTGTCGTAGAGCGCCCTCTGCCGCGGCCTCGCCGAGACTCGCTCTTCACCGTCTGCAACGTGCCGTCCGGAGCCAAAACAAGCTATAACAACACAGACACACCACAGACTTAACATAAAGCAAAAATAAAGTAAGTAAAACAAAGGAGAAACGTTACAACAAAAAGGGGAAAAAATGAATAGACAAACATGCAATGGAGTTTAGGTTAGATGGCGACAGATTAGTGTTTTAGTATGAAAACATTGAAAACCGTGTCAGATATATTTTAATATTTAAACATCATTCTGAAATAATATTATTTAATGTGTGTGTTTACTAAAATCAGCGCATTGAAAAAAAACTGCCTGGTAATCAACTAGCTCCATCTATGTTCGCTTTTAAGAACTATGTTGCGCAATAGGTAAGAAATGTAAAATGTTTCCGTAGTTTTGCTATTGGACGCTAGATGGCGCTGTTACTAAGATTAGTCAAATTATTTCTTTTGTCATTGCTTCATCAAAAATAGTGATTTGTTTAATATATTTTTTTACTTGGTTGAAAAATAAAAGTATATTGGATACCGAAAATTACATTAATTTATATGTAGAACGACGATTTTTTTTATTTGCTAACTCATTTAATTTCAAAGTGCAATGCGAATCAGAATTTCAAATCTAAACACGTAGGTGAGCAATCATTACAAATTCCTTGTCACCAGTCAAGTGAAAATTATTGATGATGCAGTCAAATGTCACCATGACAGCTGTCACTAGCCGCAGTCAAGAACCTAACGAGCTTTTTCGTTTCCTAGCTACACTAATTAAATTGTTGCCTGCAACCGAGGCTATAAGAATAAATAAATATAGTTACTGTTGCCGAGCACATGGCATCGGGCAACACCTGGCGTTTTAGTTCGTTACTCCTGTTTTTGTGTTAGACGCGAGCGACATTTGTTCCACCTCTATCTCCCTCGCACACCCATTCATCTCTCTCTATCTTCGTCTATTCTTATTCAAATCGCGGGATTTGTAATTATCCTTGTGAACAGGGCCTTGAGAGTCATTTTTCGTTTGGTAGAAAGATTTTAATAAGTTGAATAAACATTAGGACGGCGTCTATGAGAAACAGCTGCATTATTATATATATATATTACATTGCATTTATAACTGGTTGATGTTTGAGAAAAAAAATAAACATTACTTAAAGTTGTTTCAGACTAAGAATTATGACGAATCCAAATCATTTTTATCAACGATATTTTGAACTATGTAAGTACACAAATAACTTTTTAACTTTTATAAACTTAGTCAATTACAAGTTTAAAGGATTATGAACCCTAAGTATCTAAGATATGAAGACTACGCGAAGTGATTTTGTACAGTTTTAAACTCATGTGTGATCCAACTTAATAAATTTAATTCAATGCCTTTTAGTCTATGTCTACTTACGTTATTTTTTAAAATTACTTCCTCTATGAATGATTTTATTTAGCTAACGGTACCCCTTATCAAAAATATCAAACATGAACCGTTACTAGCTACCGAATTGAGGTTAATGAGTACAAATAGGGTGAATAATGAAAAATATATAGTTGTATGGTTACTTATCAACTATCAGATAGTAGCATCGTAAAACGACGTCTGTCATATTTACGTTAGACAATTAGCAGGACCAGTATTATGAAATAGAAATAGTGCACACCTTTGCATTGCG
Source organism: Pheosia tremula (assembly GCA_905333125.1). Classification (NCBI taxonomy): domain Eukaryota; kingdom Metazoa; phylum Arthropoda; class Insecta; order Lepidoptera; family Notodontidae; genus Pheosia; species Pheosia tremula. The sequence goes on along the minus strand of HG995402.1, from coordinate 9,783,183 downwards.
ATGCGATCGTCATGCCATCTGTCACTTATTCATATAGGGTCAAATTTAGCATTTTAATTATTACAATCGCTTCATTAGATAAGTGTATTTCATTATATATAAGTACATCAGTTCTAACTATGACACTAGGACGTCTAACACCTCAGTCTGCCCGTGAGCATGGTTGCTGTAAAGCAGCCGAAATGTCGGGAGCGTAAAAACAAAAAATAAACGCGATAAAATCTTTAAAATTAGTATCATTTCAATGTGTAGTATTCGCGTAAATATAAAAAATCAATACTCGAATATATATATAAGTATGTCATCTTATATAACTTTAAAAATTAAAAATGTCTTATTTCTTATACGGAATAATTACGTATTTTATAGGTAGGTACAAATAGGTACGTGCTCAAAATTGTACAAACGTATCTGTAGAATTTTAGGTGCTTACTTACATTGGCAATTTTAAGGGACTAGATTAATTTTTAAACACCATTGAGATACTTCAAACATTTGAAATGAGTATAAATACATTGCAAAGTAAATTCTGTTTAATCTTGTTAGTTAGCCTTGATCCCAATAACCCCTCAAGGCTATAAGATCTAAGATTGAACCAATGCCAAGGACAACAGAACCGGGCGTACTTAAACATGTCTTCCATGAAATTGTAAATATAAACTACATGCAAAGCGTTCAATCATTTGCTTTTTTACAAACATATTTTATAAGACTTGTATAAACTTTACCGTGTGTAGTAAAAACAGACCATATATATTTTTAGTAAGTACACAGTTTTATCATTTATCACAATAAAATGGTTCTTTTTGGTTAGTTCGCGATTTTTGGGTCGGCCAACCAACATGCAATGCCAGATTTTTTTTACTTCACATCAATCGTACATCGTGTGTTGTCTGAATACTCTAATAAGTCTGTGATCTCAAGTAGATAGGTATAACAATAAATTTAAATATTTAAACTATATTTGGCTCATTCTAATTGAGAGATCTCGAGTTGATGAGTAGATACTGGAAACTCAATGCTGTCGTAAAGTTGTGAGTTACCTACACACATCTTTACCATGGCATTATTATTAAAAACTACTTCGTTATGTTTAGATCACCACTCACTCTTAAAGTCTTCACGAAGGGGCATAACATAGCACTCAATATGCAGGGCCAATAATTTTTATATTGACATGCCATTTGGTAGGGATCCTACAAATCAGAAATACAGATTGGATGTTGTGCCGTTTGTAGTGACTTTAACTGTATTTTTACTCATCTCTGACACACTAAAAGACATACCTCCAATTGATACAAAAGTTTCATCCACATTTGGAGTCCTTTTTGTTTAAAAACTGCTTTGCAATGTCATTGTTATTCGATGAGGCATTTTTTTAAGCGTGTGTAGTAAAACGTGGGTGCGTACGGGCGAGTGTGGGCTGCTGCTCGATGCGTGGGCTGCGTGAACCCGAAGTTGGGTCAGGTCAGTTCTGTCACGCGAACACCGTGATACACTCATTGACGACTTACTCATCATGAACTGAGAAATGATTTATAGCTTTACTACGATGTGATTTGATTTTAATGGGAAAACGTGATGATGAAAAGTTTGTATGAGAATTAAGTACGACTAAATTAAGCCTAAAACCTATTGGGTTGGACAATAATCTATGAAAAATTCTCTATACATAATGTTCTCTATGGTTTTCTCTTTCTTATCTATGGCGTCTCCTCGACATCGTTTGTTTTGAAAAGTTTTCTGAGTATTTAATTACATTATAATTATAAAAATCTCAAGAAGCCTATAATTTTCACCCCTTGGTATATTTATCAGGGTTCATGGTCGGTAGTTACATGACGCAATTTACTTCGTATTCACAATAAATACCGTCAATTTATTATAAATGTAAGGATTATTACCGAAAATAAAACTTAATTGAATTATATTTAATGTTAATATAACTCATCAAAAAGCCCATTCCAACTGTACGGCAGTGATGGATGAGAATGGCAGTTATTTAAAATCGGTTAAAAAGGCAGGTGCGCCGCATCGGCGAAGATAATAAAGGCACAGATAATCTTTGGCGTTAATCTGTACACTGAAATAACGAGGGTAATTGGTATAATATACATGTTTTGTTTTGTTTCGGTGCTAGTAGGTACGTAAGTTTTCGCGGACCGTTAGTAATTACAAAGGATATCGTTTAGTGCCGCTACTCAACAATAGATGGCGCGCTAACTAATTTGCGGAAGCACGCTCATGTACTACGAGGAATGAACGTAAAAATTAGAATAATTGTTTTACGTTAAAATACTTTTATTTGAAATCTACAATACAAATATGAAAAAGGCCTTGCGGAAATTGTATACGAGTTAGAAAGAGACATCGTAGCTCGAAAACTCAAGGTAAAGTGTAATGCCAAATCAACGGGAGTCTAAGTGAATTTGAAATTGGCGATATTCACCGCAAAACGCCTATTCGCCGTGGCTGCCGCGACTCAGCGGTTTTATTCGAATCGGAATACGATTCCACGCGACAATACTGACAGCGTAGGATTCGAATTTTATTCGCAAATAGTTTTTTGAAATTGGGATTGGTTTCCATTGAAAAAAATATATAAATATTGGGCGCCACCGGTAAGGGTTATAAGGGAATCATAAAATGCTAATACCTATTCTATCACAAAAATATTTGTTGGCTATGAACATCACGTATTTAAACAGAATTCTTTTTTGAAGTTCAATAAAAAATCGCGAGTGAGTTGAGAACGAGTTTTAAGAAAAATGACAATTTTTTAGTGCCCCTGTAGGCCTTTAAGAAATGATTGACTCGATTTTGATAAAGAACAGATAAAAATTATATATCTTTAAGCTCAAGCTATCCTTACGAAATGACTTGAAGTTATTCTTTCTGTATGCTCTATTACAAGAATAGAAACATGTCTCCCCGCCTACAATTACATTGCGTAAGAAACTTCAGCCATATATTACATCGTGGACACACAAAAACTAATTTTACACGTGAGCACTTTTAATCAACAGTGGACACGGATGCTGATGAATGCTATATTTTTGTTCTTTGAACATTAATTATGTGAAAACACCAGTTTTTATATGTAATAATAACATCTCGCCAGCCGAACACACCAACACGTACACTTTAAGTTTGATATAATAATGTGCTTAACTATAAAGCAAACTAATAAGGTTTCCAAGATACAGGCTTCCGCCTAGTTTGGAACCGCAACTTAACCTGACTTTAAACTTTATCTATCTTTATCTTTAACTATACGGTCCCACACTAAGCAATGCTTGTATTATGGGTACCGTACAATGGACGGTGGGCAATGCCAGTCAGTAACTGGGATTGGTACCTACGTACCTACCCATAATACAAACGAATCCTAGTTTGGGACCGTACAGTTGGTGTGTTCGTCTGACATTATTTATTATTGAAAAGAATTTGTATGGACTGAAACCACTGCCTGCCTCATGGATGGCGGGTCAGATCAGTTGCGCTGCATGTGCCTAGTGAATGTAGCGTCTCGATCTACTGCCGCCTTCCTACCTAGGCAAGTATGCTCCATCGTAGACCTCATCGTCACTTACCATCAGGTGAGATCGAGATCAAATACTTGCCTATAATGTAATAAAAAAAAAACCCTTTGACCAAAACATAGATATTTTTTTTATTTATTACTATTCTATGTATAAGATATCATTGAATTACAATAGTAATCTCAATCTTCGATCGATTGCAAATAAAATTGGCGAGCACCGAACCTCAATAAAATCAAATTTATCCAACCCTCCCATCCCTATCGATCAGCAGCGCCAAGGTTACAGGTGGTAACCCTCGTGTTGCGCGTCCCCGGGGCCGGGGGACGGCTGATGGGCCGCAAATTGGCCAGAAAACACCCCCAACGACGACGTACTGGTTGATCAGTTACTTTGCTAATGAGGTGAGGTGAGATTTGGCGACTTCAAAACGGGTTACAAATCCCTCAAATTTATAGAAGTTTTCAGCACTCTACAATGTCTATACAATTTTTTTTTTCAGAACAAAAATGCTTTAATTTATTTATTTCTGTGGAGAGATCCAACACGTATATAGAGCCAGGTATAATGATCGATGAGTGTCGTGCTGACATCTTAACTGAGATAATCTTTACAGTACTATGTTCGGAAAATTGTACGAACTTGTGCACGCTTATCGACTTGTTGAGTTTTTAAAAGTACAACAACGATACTTCCTACAAAAATGTTTGTCATTCTTATAACAAGTTGATACACGTACCACAACTTATACAGTATCTTGAAAGTTCAAATAAGAACTTGTGTTAATTAATAGGGGTCGAGTTATAGACCTCGTCGAGCCAAAAAATCAGTTTTCGTTTATGTCAACTTCTAGGGACAGATATCGACCCCAATGGGGTTACCTGCTCTAGTCGAACATATTTGGGACGGAGTGGACCATGTCAGTGGTTCAGCCCATACATAGTTATATCGTCTATTAATACTACAACGAGACTCGACGGCACCAGCGGATAGGCGACACTTCAATCAGTCGCCAAGTACGTCAAGTGCGAGATTACTCGTAAGCTAACTGTATACTTTATAGTCTACGTATTTAGATTTAGACATGTTGTATGGACAATTGAACAGGGCCGCTAGCGGTTGATATTTAGTACTTTCAATTTGCTGCACAATTTGTCTAAAAACGTTATCTACAAACTATACAGTTAAAGCTTACAAATAATCTCGCAATTGACGTATAGAATTGACTCCATTGACACTAGGGCGGCGCGGTACAGATTTGCTTTGCGCACCACTATATGACGTTAGATATATAAAATGTCTACAAGTTCGAGGGTATACAAGTAGTATTTATACTTAGTCAGCACTTTTTGTTTTTTTGACCTGCTGCTAAAGTCTGATTAGCCGTTCCTACATTGTTCTCACATACCTATAACAATGTATTGCTCAAAAATGTAAAAGATCTATTTTAAAAAAGAGCAACTATGGAGTTTCTTGCCCGTTCTTCTCCATAGGAACAGCATTCCGAACGGGTGTCAAAGCAGTAGCATAATATTTTTGTAACTTTTGACGATTCATAAGTACCTACTGTACATAATGGTCTACGTGAATAAAAAAATATTCTGATTCTGATTATAATATTTATTCTTTTTAACTGACTTCAAAAAGGAAGAGGCTCTCAATTCGATTGTATATATTTTTTAATCCGACTTCATGTCCTATTTTCTAGCGTGAATGGTGGCAGAGTTTGCATGAAGATGAAGTAAAGGAAAAGGCTTTAGGAAGTTATGACAAGAGTCATAGATGCGAAGCAATTATTTTACAATCATAAAATAAACAGCACATTCCTGACCTTTCATTCACTCTTCACCTGATTATATGATCCTGGAAGCCAGGTGTTAGTTAGTTCAGTTATGTGTTAGTCAGTTGGGGATCCAGTTAGGATTGAGTCATATATTGTTTTCCCCACAACCGTTATGAAGTCACTTTTGACTTGAATTATACCTAGACATCGAACAAGTCTCTTGTAAAGCTATGAAAGCGCTCCATTACATAAGATAGGTATCGTAAAATTTATATATCAGGTGGTATATAACATTCGTTGAAATAAAACGAATGGTACGGATTTTATCGCGTTTATTAGTTTTATTTCAATGTGTAGTATTCGCGTTAATATAGGAAATCAATATATAACATTCATTCACAGCACCGCTTCCAAGTTAGCGGTAACTTGTTTTAAGTATATCTACAGCTGCAATCCAGTATAAATTTCGTAGTGCATTTGTGGCTGTTACAATTGTACGTCGGAGTACGCACATAAACTGATGTAGAGCCCGCGATTGGCTATTGTTTAATGCCGTCGAGGACACGGCCGGTTTTTTTTATCCTGTCAACGACGGAAGCTCAATTCAGTGCAATCACGGTGCGGTGACGCGAGACGCAATGTGGTTGCGGGCCGGCGTCGACGGTGGCGCCGCCAGTGCCGAGTAGCGGAACTAGCGCAAGACAATTTTGAGAACCTTGATGTAACTTGAGGGTTTCAGATAATATTATTAGTGTATTCATAATGTAGTGTGGGATATTTTTATTATTGAAATAATAAAGCGGTTTTGTAATATCAATACAGTTTTGTATAGCCGCATTTAAACTATAGTTCTAAAGTCAGGCTTGAGATATTACTGCACTTAGCGCCCCTAGCGGCAAAAAGTTGACGTTACCAAAAGTCATAATTTAGTCATCACTTTGTACTACATTTTCATGTTAATCTTTGTACCCTGACTACGTTTTAATATAACTATTTTTATGCCTTGAAGTATGTCGTCCTACATATCTGTCGAGTGAATCTGTGCATGGCGTGAGTTTAATTTAACAAATTGAACCACCATCCGCCGGCCAAGTGGCGGATATGTCATGATGCCGCTCTCATGACGCACGTCATCGACGCGATTTGACGTAGACGAAAAATAATATTTATTTTTTGAATTTCGAATCGATTGTTTCGAATTTTAAATTTGGCGCTCACTTATTTTTTTAACGAGAGTTTTGAGATTTTGTTATGAATTAAACTATTTTATTTTTATATTTTTAAATAATTATAAGGATAAATTTAAAATAAAAGCGTGCTAATTATGACATATCTTACCCAGCAAAAAATACCTACGCAAGGCCGTCTCTCAACTTAACACTATTATTACAATCTGTTCCGCACTTTCTCGACTAATATTTAATCAGTTAAAATTTTTTATCTTACTGGTAAACACTAAAGTATCGCGGGTACAGATAGTAATACATATTTTTTACCTAACACTAATTTGTACTAGACCAATACTTTATTTTTTGGTATATAGGTATACCTCAAGGTGATCGCACAAAGAGCGACATTCGAACAATTTAAATTTGGAATTCGCGTAAAGCTCTCGTTGATTGGCGGGTGAGTCACACATGATGCATTGTCCCATTCTCCATGGCTGACTCATGGCGCACAATGAACATGGCCTGATGAGGAACAATAAAATTATCGACATTATGCTAATATAGAGATGAAAATATGTTCTTAAAGAATAAGTATACTTAAACAGAAATCATTATGGATTTGAATCGGGACCGTGTTTGAGGTTTTATTTGAATAGACGGACCTTTATGGATATGCTGTGTAACGTAGTTATGATGATGAAATATTATCTATATTCATAAACGTGTATGAAAGTGGACCAATGAATATTGTATGAGGGAGCAATCTTGTATGGGATGATACATGGTTTCGCACGTCCCCCTAAGATCGGTACCTATTTATTTGGCCAGTATCCACCATGCTACTGATAAAGTTAATGGTAAGCTTAGCAAAGACGACAAAAGCATTGAATTTAAATAGCCGTATCTCACTTGACACTGGCAAAATAGCTCGCAGTTATCCGCAAGAAATGTAGAGCCGGATTAAATACTGTAAAACTGAATTTCAGTGTTTGTAAACACATTCGGCCAGTTCAAGGTCCGCCGCTGACCTCGGTCAGGGGCGGGTTTGCGTCCTCTGGGCGGTATCTGTGACCGGTATAAACCGCCCGCCCACAGGGACTGAGCGGTGTCCTTCTTCTGTTTTACGGGTCGGCAAATTACTGTTTAAGTGGGAAGTAGGGTGTATAAGATGATTTTTTCATGAAGATAACTTTTGGCGGATGTTTTTTCGTATATTCAGCGAATAGCTGTTGGCATGGCTTAGAGTTACGAGATAGGCCAAGTATTCAAGAAAACGCAAATCTTTCAGGCCTATTCTTTTGAGCCAGAATCGTTACTGTCAGATTTTTGGTTTGTCTGATACATTAAGCCTGGAATGCACCCCATCTATGGTTAGTTTTTTCTACTGTGAAATCTTTACAGGTTCTCTATAGATTTGACTCTAGTTAAATTTAACCGTGGGAAGGTGTACCACCCATAAAATGACTAATCATCAATCATCAATCGAAGAATCAAATTATATAATGTATAGGATTATATAATTTGATTCTTCGATAGAAGTTAGTAGCTACATATCCTACGGCAGGAAAATCCATACCATAAGGGTAGTCCCATACGGTACATTATGTAACTGTTAAGTATAGGTATGTACCTACCTATGTAAAAATATTTGCCGTTCCCTTTTAAAAAATCAATTTAATAATCTTAAACCCACATTTTATTTCTAGTGTTTCCACTGCTGTGTTAAATAGATTAAACTTAAAATTTAGTATCAAAATTTAGACAATGGGTAAAATAAATAAATAAATAAAATAAAAATTGATTTATTGGTGAATCAGCTACGCAGGCAACATAATTAAAAAATATACATGAACTTAATGTAGAAATAAATTAATAAAATAAAATAAAATGTTACCGTACGTAGCTGCAACCAACAAGGTCTGCTCTCAGCACTAAGTTGGGGCATCCGGGGGGATGCCTCAACGCTGGTTTTCAGAGCAAGGCCTTGATGACGCATTGACGCCGCGCAACATGATAATATGTTGAGTAATTTAAAACTATAACAAAAACAAATGCGAAATGAGAGTTGAATAAAAGCATAATAAAAACAAAGTTGTCGTGCACAAAAAAAAATCAAATAATAATAATCAAATAAACTCGACATGAAGAAACACCGAAGAAAACACCGAACACCCATCCCGAGCTGCTATTTATTACGCACACCGCGAGCCGCGGCCGCCGCCGGCGCCGAAGCGACGGCGGCAGCGCGGGGCGCGGGGCGCGGCAAGGAGAACAAAGCCGCGCGCAGGTGCGCACTGACATTCATTCCATGAGTGTCCCTATGGGCTGTTATACGCATTTTTGATTACGCAATCATATAGACTTTTGCAGAAGGCGTTACAGTTAGGTAAGAGAAAATCAAGACAAGTGTCAAAGTACAAAGTGAGAAAAAATGCATATTAGGTGATATAAAGAGGTGAGTCTATGTGAATACCACGTTCGTCCGTGTAATGATTCTTTATTCGGTGGTTTCAGGTTTCTCGAGGAGGATAGTTGATAATACTAAATAGGTTAAGGAGAGGCGAGGAAGCCCAGGAAGCCGTTCACGCACTAGCTGAATGGACCAAAAGCCGTTGACGGAAGCTCATAAACTAGAGGTAATTATAAATGTATAAACATAAACGCATACGTACGGGTACTGTAATATTATTATAACTAACAATAGCAGTTAACTAACTTTGAGATTAGCCGCGTAAATTAACAGTAATCCGACCAAGTTGGCCGGCTGATTGTTTAGCTTTTCGTTTATATTTTTATGTTATGTTTATTTTGATGTGCTTGTTCACAGTAGTTTTAATGGACCTTTCGCGTTGAAATTTTATTAATCTAACTAGCTGTTGCCCGCGACTTCGTCCGCGTGGTATTTAAAAAAGACAACCGTTGACAACAGCCTGCTCGCCCATTCTGAGCCCCCGGGACGCATTGCAGGTTGTTGCTATCAAACTTAATCAGGCGCTGCGCTGCAACATGGGTTTTAATTTTTTTGAGAGATCCTATTATTTTTTCTAAAATAAAAGTAGCCTAAGTTACTCCTTGTTATATCAGCTATCTGCCAGTGAAAGTCCCGTCAAAATCGGTCCAGCCATTTCAGAGATTACCCGGAACAAACAGACAGACAGACAGACAAAAAATGTAAAAAATGTTGTTTCGGTATAGGTAACGTGTATACATCCAAATGCACTTATTAAAAGCGGTTATTTTAATATTACAAACAGACACTCCAATTTTATTTATATGTATAGACTAGCTGTTGCCCGCGACTTCGTCCGCGTGGTATTTAACAAAGACAACCGTTAACAACAGCCTGCTCGCCCATTCTGAGCCCCCGGGACGCATTGCAGGTTGTTGCTATCAAACTTAATCAGGCGCTGCGCTGCAACATTGGTTTGAATTTTTTTTTGTGAGATCCTATTTTTTTTTCTAAAATAAAAGTAGCCTAAGTTACTCCTTGTTATATCAGCTATCTGCCAGTGAAAGTCCCGTCAAAATCGGTCCAGCCATTTCAGAGATTACCCGGAACAAACAGACAGACAGACAGACAGACAGACAGACAGACAGACAGACGGACAGACAGACAGACAGACAGACAAAAATTGTAAAAAATGTTGTTTCGGTATAGGTAACGTGTATACATCCAAATGCACTTAGTAAAAAGCGGTTATTTTAATATTACAAACAGACACTCCAATTTTATTTATATGTATAGATGTATAGATTAACTAGGTACTTAGTTATCATTAAATGTATTTGCAGTCTTTTGTGTTAGGTATATTCATTTGATGATGAAAATGTATGCACCATTAAGTTGGTACTCCCTGAATGGATAGCGTGCGTTACAGTGCACCAACATTTCGTGGATTGTATTTGGTCCTAGTGTAAAAGGGGCCAGTCATATCACTCCGGGCATACTCCCCCTGACGCTGACCCCATGCGTGTAGGCAGACTTCACATGTTTATCGAGAACAGTCAAGTTCTCTCAGACAAGCAGGTTTCCGCGCGAAGTTTTCCTTAACCGTTATGCAAGTGGCAAACGGTGAAGGAAAACATCGTGAGGAAACCTGCATGTCTGAGAGAACCCCTCGAAAGATGTGTGAAGTCCGCCAACCCGCAATTCCTCCTCGAATTGAGGGGAGGCCCGTGCCCAGCAGTGGGACATTAAAAGAGGGCTGGAATTATTATATATGCAAGTGATCATTATGGTTGAAAATGAGAATTGCACATAAGATCCATTAATAAAAGAGATGCGACACTTGTTTCTAAAGCTATCGTTCTACTTACTTGACCGTCAATACTGTTTTTACCCAACTGCGCGACTCAAAGGGTGCCCCCTGTATGTATTATAATTTATATATTTTTTTCTAGATCCAAATACTCTTTTCTTACGAATGTACTAGTAAGAATATACCTGCACAATATTATTGCAATTGTACCGCCACACGCACTAGCGCCCCACGCGTCTAGCCGCGGCGATAACATTTGGGGTGGGCTCGCCAATAGCCGGCAGAGGTCATCGGTGTCACGGGCGGGGATACCCGGACGTGTAGTTTATCGCACATGTGTATTCTGTGAGATTACGGTAACACAGTCCTTAGATCAAGAAATACTAGATGATACTACTGCGTTGCCGCGTATGTAACAGCAATATTTATAATTAGGAAAACATTTATACGAGCGAAGAGGAAATTTGTGTGGAAATTTGCGCGACGTGGTCCGTACGTCGTGTGCAGTTCGCCAACCGCACTTGGACAGTCCAGTGTCCACTACACTGTCCAAGTGTTATTATCCAAATATTGTCGTGTGCGTCAATTAAAATGTTGCTGGTAAAATATGGCTACAACGTTCAAGACATGGATTCTGTAGACATGTTGCATATCAATTAAAATGGGACCAATAACATCGTCCGGCGGATTCCGAAAAACATTTCAAAAATAGATCCGTATGCGTGACTTTATAATTTAATTTAAATAACGCAGCCCCCATCGGGGCGGAGGGATCGAAACACAATACAATAACTAAATTACGGACAGTTTAAATGCACCGCAAGTGAAGCAACAGAGCAATAAAGGATGAATATGCGCCATAACACTAAACCTTTATGATATACCGCGAGTTATATGCACGCCACAAACTCTCCGCTGATTAAAAATGGCGGTAACATTGAAAAAGACCGAATATTTTGCCGACGCAGAATAAAAAAACGGCCTCTTTTCTCTATTAAAACGTAGCAGAGAGAAGTGTGAAATAATAGTTGAAAGCACTCCGTGGAAAATGAAAACGTTAAAATTGCTAGGTACAAATATTTTAGACTTTCGAGAAATTCCGATTGTACTTTAGCTAAGGAGTATATACGATGTTTATCACTTAATATATTTTCGTCAAAACGAGCTTTAATTAACTTGATTGATTTGTGATCTATCAATAGCTTTATCTTATAGAGTACGACAAGATATGATCTTAGTAAGCGCAAATGTGATGTGACGATGAACCATGCTATTCATGAGCAAATGCTACAAACTAGCATGTTTTGTACAAAACATTACTGAAATTGAGCATGCTCATTGCTAGCATTCGTTAATGCTCTTTACCAGCATGTGGGCGTGCTTTTAATTATAATAATTGACTAAGTTTATTAGAAAAGTTTGACAGTAGATTTATCGTTATTATGCTATAAAAATGTAGCATCTCTTGAAGTTTCTATTTTCTCGTGCAAATATACTCTACTTAATAGTATTCAAGTGATTTCTCACATAACCGATTGACTTCAGGTGGAGACGACATTTGCCGCTCGTCGCGAACGGAGCGGGACATTCTAGTCGGCGACAATTTGTACTCTCACCCTATTTATTCACCGACTTCAAACAGGAGGAGGTTCTCAATTCGGTTGTATTTTTTTTGTCGATCGGGTTACAGGATTCTTGAATGCTATGATAGATTGTTTCGAATTAATTATATTAATTGGCTATTCAGCGAGGAAACGCGGTCAGCATCTTGGGTACGCTACCGCGTGGGCCATTTTTTTTTACACTTTTTGTAAATATTAAGTAGGTACGCTTTTATATTGTCTTTTTAATTTATATTTGCGTTGTTATATTGTGTAAATAAATGTTGTGGATGTTAAAAACCTGTATATGTGAGTATTTTTTTATTAATTAATTACTGCGTAATTATTTATTTAATAACGATATCTAGATAAAATAATTGATAAAAACTACTGTGGAAAAATGGATGACAACGATTAAAAATTATTACAGGGAGTCTAAAAGGTGCACTTTAGGCGAATCAAATTGCTTAAAGTGCTCTTTATACTCTAGACTCCCAGAACTTTGGTCAAATAAGTTCTGGATTGTGTGTATCAACTCATTGTGAAAGAGGTCCTAAGGAAGCTGAATGATTGTAATAATAGCTACATAAATGAAAGCGAAGGTAATATTCAGCTTCGGAGTTCGGTACAAATATGGCGAACCCGACCCTTGGGCCGGGATAACGAGACCCCGGACCGCGATCCCTACGCGCCAGACGATGCCACAGACGTGTCTAAGGAAATTGTTTGTCTGTTAACATTTAGTTATCTCATTTGATATTGTTTTCGGGCTTTTGTATATTATTATAGGCTATCCGAGGTTTGAGGAAAATTCCGAATATTTTTTCATTTCTATTGTTTTCTGTTAGACGGAATGATATTCCCAAAAAATGCATTACAGTTCAATAACGTTTACCTTTTTTTTAACCTTTAATTTTCGAAAACGAATGAAAAAACAAATTGTTATTATACAGGGTGTTTCGGAAAGGGTATACTAAGCCTGGAACCTGGGCTTCTTCAGCGCATTTATAAACACTATTTGAAGTTAGAATGTGGAGAATGTCCATTTAAAAAAAAACTATTGTTCTTAATAAATCAGAATTATCATTTTGTTGGGTACATAACTATTTATTAAAAATAAACATATTACGATTCTGACTGCATAAAGTGTTTACAAATGCACTAAAGAAGCTGAGGTCCAAGGCTTAGTATACCCTTTCTGTAACACCCTGTATACAGATCAGTCCATTGGGTAGGTTCTTGATTTTTGTTCGTTTAGGCAAAATCAATTTTATGATTCATATCATATATTTATATATTTATCTTCATCAAAGGCACTAAAATTTATAGATATTTTTATTTCAGCCCGAATAGTTAAAGCAATCTTATATCCAATCATTTCAATATTATCGAACCGTTTCAGAGTTAACGTGTGTAGCGCGACGGAGCCGCAGGCTCGCCCGTGCCTCGTAAACCGTACCCTAAAAATAAATGGTCATTATTCTGGTACACTTGTTGCCATCTCAATTGTGTCGTCAACGGTCCCATCCCAGGTAGGGTTGGCAGGCTTGGATCGCTAAAATTAGCAGGCCTATACGGTTCCCCAATATTGATCTCACACACCAGTGCGATCAGCCTTAACATGATTTTCTCTAGATCAAGGAAGTTACATAACATGAGAACAAGATATATTCAATCTACTATTACTTCGGCGATTTACTTTGATAAATGTACCAATAGAGAGCCTAGCACGACCAGGAGGATGGATTAAATTTAAGCAATTTTTTTTTTCTCATTCGCCCTTATAAATTTAGAAAGAGTCCGAGCGATCGTTGTGATCGTCATGATCGTCGTTCTAGCATGTTTCTTTTTTCGAAATCCCTGACTCGAGGTTTTAGATCAAGATAGTCGTTTTTATAACCCTTGCTGGCAGCCCTGGCCGGGTTCGAATATGTCGGATATCAGTGGTCCTCCCGGAGGGCGCGTCTGGGGCGCGTCTGCCGGCACCGGCAGATTAATGCCCCTCGTGGTTGCCCCTACAAGGTCACTACTACGTTTGTTGGCCATCCCAGGATACTCTTGAACGGAATGTATTTTGAATTTGGAATGAAATATGTTCTTCTTTTTCTTTTTTTTTGTTTTGTTGGGTCGGCAAAATATGGTAAAAATATGGGTTCAATTATATATTACGCAGCTGAAGGCGCATGTTCTGTGTATGTTTTTAGCCTGGTTGTTGCATTTGTATTTAGGGATGGACTTAACACTAGGTAATCGGTCTATTAGACAGGGTATTGTAGTGTCTACGCTGTCGCGACATCGAGTCGTAGAAGACGTTTCTTTGTCGCATTTTGTTTGTCGACATTAGTGTGGAGTGTCAGTGTGGCCATGCTTAATAAGATACTCCTCAAATTGACAAAACCAACGACTCTTTCTTTTTTGTCAAGTTTCAAAGGACTTTACGCCCTAATACTACTGTTATTACGACCCGTACCCACGGGTTGGGATATGACAATGTGAGCGGTCCTCGCCGAGGGCGGCGCCGTCTGATGCCCTTCTGCCGGCAGCCGGCATCGCGCTGAGATTAACGCCTACCGTTAACCCCACTACAAGGTCACATGCACGTACGTTTGTTGATGTGTTCGAAATTTGAAAATTATTTGAATTTCGAATGCATTGTATTCTTGAAAGGATGTGTCCGATTTTTACGGTGACTCATCGCTAGCGTCGTATACCTGTTGAAAGTGTGAGTTGTATTCACCCGCGATCTAATTCTCCTCTCCAATAAAAATCTGATCGGATCGTTGAGAGTTTGGTCACGCTTTCTCCGATTTTTGTAGGACTGTTTTTTTTTCTGGGGGGTCTTTTTAGAGACTTGAGTTAAAATTTTCATTATTGCACCTCGTATTAACCCTATCAATGTGTTCCAAATTAAAGCAAATTTTAATTCGGTTGAAATATTAGGCCATTTTTCTGTTCAGTTAACGGATGGCAGCCATGACGCTGTTTATTTTATTGATGAATTGGTCATTCAATTAAATATATAATCTATAAAAATCAATAATGAAACAGATTTCTTCTTATGTATGCAACTATAATATATTATGTAACTCGTAGTACATGACGGCTACGCCGCTACGCGCCATCGTTGACGTTCGTGAGTTCTTAAGTAATGGATTTGTAGCATTAAGCTCTAAGGCGTCGTCCTAACTGGCAAACGATCATACGAGTAAACAATGCGATTTCATCGCGCGGAGAAAATTATTCCCGTGACGGTGACTTGCGAGTTCAATTAGGACATAATAATATAAAAAAATATTATATTAACTATTCCGTAGTCCATAACAAAAAGAGCCCATAACACATAATGAAAGCGTTTACTGGTCAGAGTGCTTCAGCTCTTAATTAACTTACAGGCCAGGTAGAAGATGTAATTAAGTAAATAAATTGGTGTTAAAGAATATATCTTACTCAGTACCTAATTCGAATCAAAGGAATTTTACAAAATTTATGGCAACTCACGCATAGGTATTCTAAGGCATTACTTCAAATAGTTGGGTCCAAGATAAAGATCTCCAAAGCGCTCTTACAGTTTTTATTCCCAGTAAAATGTGAGCGATACACAAACTTTATCCTCCGACAGTAAAACAGAAGTCTAATTTTATGTATTTCCAATCGATTTTATTTTTTATATCAAAGGTTTTATTTGCAGTATGATATATGCTTTCATAAAATTTATTGCCATATAACTTACTTATCAGAATAATAAAAATATGTATCACTAGTACCGTTTTTCTGCAATGATAAAGAGTCGGTGATTCATACTTTGATAATAATGAATGAATTATTGATTGAATGATTGAATGTGTTTTTGATGAAATGAATTATTAAAAAAAAAGGTTAATTTATAGCTAGCTACTAAGGTGTGAGTACTTATAATTACCGCACTTAGCTTTTATTTTGTAATACTAGGCGATTTTATATCGTTATAAGTCAGGAAGCAGTAAAGGAACGCAATTAAAAAGTAAACTGAAACTGGCTGGTAATTAAAAAAAATTGCTGTCATGAACCATAAACTGACTAATAAAGAACGAAGTTGGACATCAATACTTAAAAAAAAAATCAATGACTTTTTGGCGGGAAGTTGAACAGTGAATTGGTCGATTTTGTTTTCTTTTTGGAAAATAAATGTTTTTCGTTGTATATATAACAGTAATGTGTAATATTAGTACAATATAGTGTGTAATATTAGTGGAATATTAACCATTGTGTGTTCATGAACGTGCACGAGTTAAGGAAATTAAAAGAAAAGAGTACTCGTATAACTTGACCTTTCACGCACTTTCAGTATTACTTAACTGACAATTTTGCGGACATCTTGCGGGTAGGGGATTCATTTCATCAACATCATCGTCAATGACGTCATCAATATCATCAAGGGCATTTAAATTTAAAACAACGCTAAATATGTTTTACTGCTCGACAGTGGCAACAATGGCGCAAAGTTAAAATCACAACCCTCCTTTGGCTTTGCTGTAGTCAGGTAAAAACTATAACCATTTTCTATATAGGACTACGACTTATGCTCGATTTCCACGAGGACAGCATTCAAAGATATTACTACGATAGTGTAATATATCCCTTAAATAGTGTACGTGAATTTGAAAAGTACCAGGCGATCAGCACCGAATAGAGGTTGTATTCGTGAATCTCCAAATAGATCGCGGAAGGCACGTGCGGGGCGCGCCGCGGGGTGCGGGGGCGACACTTTCACCCTCGCTTCAAGGTCACGCGGACACTGCAACGGGACACATCGAAATGTGGACATGTGTGTGTGTGTGTGTTTGAATTCGATCTGCGTTTAGGGTATGTTTACATTACATAGGTATTTTAGGTTTTGGTAATGAAACGGTTTATAATACACCGTACATATATTTGATGGCGTCTATCCAGGGGTTAGAGGATCGCTTGCCTTATGTTGCCTTTGGCATCAAGTAGGTATTAATGGGAATTAAGAATTTCTATTAAGAAACTAAATGTCTTCTACACGGATGAGAAAGCTCTGTCTTTCTTCAGTAAATGTAACTATAGTAATCTATTTGTATTTTATATCAATTCAGAATCTAGATTGTATATCAAAATGTTCACACGTTAAGACCTAGTAGGGACCTTCTGTAAAATAAATGGCTATTCTGATGATCCATTTATGAATACACGCGTGGTGGTATCCTGGTTATCAGAGTGAAGTTTTAACTTCTCTTGCCCGCTTTAAACCATAAAGTAATTTAAAAAACCAATAAACAAACACAAAAAAGTAGGATGCATGGTGCATGATTTTTTTAAAGTTATTTTTTCATCAGCGTCTTGTGCCACTACAGTCGATGAGCCGGTCATTGTCGCTCAAGTCTCGACGAGTACAGCAGACCGAAAACCACTCGATTATAGACTAGACGCGCTCGCAATTTGTCGACTCCACGTAATTTCGGCGGGAAATTGATTTTTTATGCCATTAAAGGCGGGCGAGGGGGTGAGGCGGGGACACCGGCTCACGGGGAGGGGGGTGGTATGAAAGTTATCGGATTTTCGCGCCTCGAGCCGCGAGCTTCACGATCGTCGCTGGGAAGGTTAACAGCTTTATTCAATGTTACCGGGGTGTTCGTCGTTTCACACCACAAGCGGTTCGCACCATGGTGTGAAACGACGAAGTGTACTTTTTGAAGGCGCTGTTTCACACCATGGTGTGAATCAGCCAATGCTTTTTTAGACTTCGTCGTTTCGCACCATGGTGTGAATCAACCCAAGACTCTTTTTGACTTCGTCGTTTCGCACCAATATCAAAAGTTTGAAAATATAATGTGTTTTTGTACAGATGGGTAGAAAACTGCTATTTGATAAACTGAATAGTGCAATAAAATACAAAATAGGTATATAACCTAGCTTTTTTGTTATTGGATAAAGTATTAATACGAATCAAAATAATTGCATTTTTACTTAAAGGCATAAAAGAGAGTAAATAGTAAAAATGTAAACGATAAATAATCACAGATGAGGCGGCGGGGGAGGGGGGGTCTATTACCCTTTTACATATAACGATTTTTACTACATAGTCATTATGCTTACATAATTAAAGTAATAATTGAAAATCACAGGTTGAGCTGTATGTGTGTAGTGTTTGAACTTTTTTCCATCACATATTGCCAGCCGTCATCCAATAAGTTCGGCAGCAAATGTGACAAGACCCAACATTTTGGCTTTCGCCACAAAATGCGGCTGAAGACAAAATAGCACCCAACAATTTTTACTTCTAGATTTTTATGACTGGTGATATAGTGTATTATTTATATTAAATGCATATCGAACAACTAATTACTATGATGATTTTTTGATGAATGTTTATTATAAATGAATAATTTAGTTAAATATTCTTATACTTATATACTTTTATTAATATACATATATATATATATATATATATATATATATATATATATATATATATATATATATATATATATTAAAATAAAAGTATATAAGTAATCCATTTCGTGAATATATATATATATATATCAAACTAATAAAAAGCACCCAAATTTACAAAACAATGTGAACACCACCACTCTCTGAATATAAACTCCTTACTGTAACCTTAAAGGTAACCCAATGGCACGCAAAATAATAATATAATTGTTATTTGCCAATCAGAAGCATGTATTCCTAGCCCAGAATAATTTTATTCTTTATTTGACGAGTGACTATTCACGAAATGGATTACTTTAACCTGAGAATTTTAGAGCGTCGAGAATTATTATTATACGTGTTGTTGTCTCAAATATCAAAACTAAGTCTTTAGTACAATATTAATTACGTTGCTGCACTACATGATCTTATATTTAGTGATCTTTAATTTAAACATAATTCTGGCTTCCAGTGCTGGCTTCCGTGCCAGATTATGAATGGATGAATAAATAAATAAATAATTCCATGAACGACTTTTGTGCATGCTTATATTTTATTGAATAAATAATAACAAAATATCATTGGTGCGAAACGACGAAGCCAAAAAGAGTCCTGGGTTGATTCACACCATGGTGCGAAACGACGAAGTCTAAAAAAGCATTGGCTGATTCACACCATGGTGTGAAACAGCGCCTTCAAAAAGTACACTTCGTCGTTTCACACCATGGTGTGAACCGCTTGTGGTGTGAAACGACGAACACCCCTGTTACCAGGGGTATAAATGCAATAATTATGTTGTAGCGATCAAGTGTGCTTGAGGTTTTATTGTGGCTAAGTTGGCTTTGCGAACTTGAGGGTAGTTTGATAAAAGATATCCACCTTTTTGGTATTTTTATGTCAGCATAGGCAAGTAGAGCGGTAGAGCAAGTAGAGCGGTCCAGGGTATGTGCTCCATTTCATAAAGCATCCAATCTTATTTTCAGTCAAATGAGTTAACTTAAAAAAAACTACCTGCCTTTAAGTATTTTGATCCTGAATTGTGTGATATAGTTTGTTAAGGTGGAAGCGCTAGGTCAGGGCACGAAATTCAAAATGTCAATGGTTTTTAGGTATTTTTATAAGCAAACTTAATACGTCGAGACATCCAATGCAGAATGCCAATATCGCGAAAAACAAAATTACATCGTAAGAATGTCCAAATTTTTCGTAAAAAAATAAAAACCATTGACATTTTGAATTTCGCGCCCTGACCTAGCGCTTCGACCTTAATAATTGACGTTAAAATGGTCCGTCAACGTAATTTTATGTATCAATCTGCCCTTACAATGTAATAAATATAAATATCGCACATAAATGGCGTAATGATAGAGTTGTTGAGCACATATTGTCTATACACAATCCACATGACCTCGGACTGTTAGTTTTTTTTTTTTTTTATTGCAGTATAGGCAAGTATTTAATCTCGATCTCACCTGATGTTAAGTGACGATGAGATCTACGATGTAGCATACTTGCCTAGAAGGTACCTGTTCACTCTAGACTTGAAAACACCCAGATGTAAATATGTTGGATGACGTAAAGACGACTGGTAGGTTATATTTTTACTTTAAGAAAAAATTAAATATAACTCTATACTATGTAGAGATTAGGGACATTGGTTTCCAGCATGCATATACCTATTATGTGAATCTTTACCATCCATAATTAATGACCTCGCTATAAAATATTTGACACATCAATTTTCTATATAAAATATACGATACGCCCAGATTCAATTTCGTAAATTCCACCTTTATTCACGGATTAAGGAAAAATAATACTGTAGAGCTAAGAATTTATAGTACAAACGTTCTTAATTTCCATAAAACGTCAGTTCGTAAGTATATTTACGGCGGGTCTAGGAATTTTAAACGTCTAGCTTTAATTCAAGGCAACGTTATAACGGCACATCAAGTTAATTAAAAAGGTTACTTTTGTTAATAATTTATACTAGTATATCAGTAGCCTTGTATTTCTTGAAGGTGTTGCCAGAAGTGAAAACTTGTAACAACAAAGCGTTAAGTTTAGTTTTTTTTTTCACAAAAGTAAATTTTTCGTCACATGTAAGTTTTTCGTTTGTAATAAAATTTGTACACTGAAATTGAAATTATTCGTAATTTCTTTGGGATCTATTAAATCTTGGTTACCAATTAGTTATTATATTTATAATATGTTGTTAGATACGTCACATGTATGTGTGTGTGTAAGTAAATATTGGTATTTCTTCGTCTCTTTGGTTGGCAATCAGCTACAAAATAGTGCCATTTTGCCAGTGTCGAGTATTTCTTGATAATTGTTATACAATTATAAGTAATATAACTGGTGAAAATCACAATATCGATGACGATGATGAAATGAATTCCCTACCCTTATCAGTTTAGCTGTCGATACTTTACTGGAAATTTACGGGACGTATAGGGAGAACTTCAAAAGTCAAGTTACCTATTCTTTTTCATTTCAATTTCCTTTACTTGGCACGTTTATGAATACACAATGGTTAATATCCCACTGATGTTACACATTATTCATCAAAGAAACAGAGTTTTTGGATAATCCAACAAAATTGACCACTTCACGGTTCAACTAAAAAGTCCTCTAATTGGTACCTGTTTGGTAATCTATATAGTTTCGGTGGATAAAATAGCGTCAGTCATTCATTAACTTATCTAACAACAAGTGTATATATGAGAAAAGTGTGCCCTTTGCAGGATTTTATAATTATTGTTATAACAATATTATTTTTTCAGAATCACGACACGACTCCAAGTCGGCGTCTACGAAACTCGATCGAACACGGAAGCGTCTGTAGCGTAGTTATATTGCAACGCTCATACAAATTCGTCTGACGCACACACACGCAACACCGTGTGTTATATTCATCAAAACAAACGCACACAAGCACACATCAGTCTGCCGAATTAAACCCACACAAACGCAAGTTACGAGGAGTGAACTATCCTGTGAGTGTTGGTGTGTGTGAATGAGAGAGAGAGTGTGACGAAATTTCACTTTCCGTTTTGGCAACGTCGCGCGAAGCGCCCCCCTCCCCGTTCATCGACATTTGTACGGGGGTGGGTGCAAGACTAGTTCGTTCCCAAAGCCGGCATTATCATTTTTAAAACATCGCGGCCGTAATTAAGAATTATATTATAGCGGCATTCGATTTTCGAAAAGAAAACCGTCTTTTGAACAGCAAATAGCGGACAATCGAAAAATAAATCGGGACTGAATAAAGGTTAGGCCATAAAATAATAATATTTCTGACATCTATTCAAAGACCACAGTTGAATAAACAACTCAAAAGTTGTTGCTATAAATTCGCATAGACAATAAAAGGGGAGGGATTATTACAAAGAGATTCTGAGATGTAGAAAAAATATTACGAAAAGCGAGTGGTAGTAACTAACGGTACTATGTGTGGGACATTTCAAATACTTCAAAAGCACAGACGATTCTCGGAAGTGTCATCCTCTAATGCAGGAGCGGGATAGAGCGACCAGCCGTCTCCCTCTTACGACTATTGACTCACAAAGGGACGCGAGTCGAATACTTTCGTGCATTTTACAGTTTATTATAATTCAGTTCACGTAATGTTTAAATTGAAACTGTAATGTGCGTTGACAAATGCTGAATATCTTCTGCATCTATATAATCTACATAATCATCTATAACACATCTACATTATATACATAAGTCTTGTTAGTTACACCATTATAACTCAAAAAAGGGTAAGGCGATTTTTATGATCATTGATTTATCGAATTGTTCTCGGCCCCGAATAGCAAGATAACTATGAAAACACGGGAAAATTTCACAAAAATAAACAATAAAAAAACGGTAATTCATTTTATCGTATATCTGATTCTGAGGCGGTACGAAGTACGCCGGGACAGCTCGTTATTTAATAAATCAAGAGATGGACAATGAAAGCAGTCAGTAAATAAAGATCGTACTCGGATGGTATATTCCATTCGAATACTACAATCGAGTAGGTAAGTTATATTTACTCGAATTAAGTTACCTACTTACCTAATGTTCGAAATAATTACACACTAAATACCTACGATTGACTATTAAGTACTTATAAAAAGGTTGGTGTCGTTTTGTCATACTCATAGGGTTTCGTCAATAAATTTTAGTCCCATGCATTGGGTGCTCTTCGCCACAGCTAATATAAATTAAATTTCCCAAATAACTCATAGTCAACTTTGCAATTCTATAAATATTTTTAGTCTGTCAACAAATAATAAATTGTACACTATATGGAGTGGGTAAAATGGCTCAATATAAAATGTTTAAACATGAGACACCTACTTATTCATTAGATTCGTTAGGATTTGAATGTTTTTTTCATGATTTATTTGTGAAATACCTACTAAAGCTCTTGTTATGGTGAATTCATTACGATAATGTCAAGGTTGTGTGGCTAAACTATTTTAAAAATGTTTTATTTACCGACGACGTGTATACTATATCCCTCGAATTTATAGACGTTCTATAACTTTATCAAACGTCATAGGGTACTGCGCACTGCGTACTTGCTTTCCGCAGTAGTATATGACGTTTGATAAAGTTATAGAACGTCTATAAATTTGGGGATTTATCTTCTAAACGGCGTCTACGGTGCTTCCATACTAGATGCAATCCTATCATGTATGGTTTAAGTACACGATAGCCACTTTGGAAATAAACTTAAGACTTGTAAATTACCTTTTTAGATAAATTATATCTTTTAGATTTGTTGATGTAAATTTTGGAACTTCTTTTTATAAAAAAAAGTGTTATACAGATTGATTCAGAAATGGAAAACTGAGCCTTAACACTACGCTTGAATTTGTAATCTATACTTCTATACTAATATTATAAATGTGAAAGTTTGGATGGATGGATAGATGGATGGATGTTTGTTACTCTTTCACGCCCGAACGGCTGAACGGATCTGGATGAAATTTGGCACAGAGATAGATTATAGTCTGGAATAGCACATAGGCTACTTTTTATCCCGGTAAAATGTATGGTTCCCGTGGGATAGATGTTTTAATTTTTCATACTTTTTATCGCGGGTAACACCGCCGGGCGCAGCTAGTTACTATATAATTTCGAAATCGATTAAAAAAAATCCCCCAACAAAATTTGTTATTAATAATTTTATTATTGACATATATAAATGCTGACTTCCCATAATGATTACAAATGTTCTAAAGAAGCGCTGGTTAAGGCTTAGGATACCCTTTTTGAATCAATCTGTACATATTTTTTTCGCAACCACTCGCCTTTACTATAGAAGTAAATATAGTATACAGTATTCATATTTTTTTTTCTACGGGATCTCGTATACTAACTACCTACCTCACTACCTAACTAACTAACTACCTGACTGACTAAACTACTAACAACTAATTAACTGACTGGGACTAACTTATATGACGCAGTTTAAAACAATACACTTAGCACTAAAATATAGACAATGTAGATAATTCTACATTGTTTCGCCTAAAATCCTCAGCAGGTGTCTCACATCTTAAAAAACATGTTTAGTTTAGGCGCTAATCGAGCCAGCCTACATCGTAACTCCAAACCTTAAAAAGTATTTTTTGGGCTTTTAATAACATGTTCACGCTTGTCTCGCAAATCGATTGGCTAAGGCTGCGCCGTAGGCTGTGCAGGAGTCGAGTTACTGCCGGATGTGGCCGCGGAAGTGGCATGGCCGCCGGACGCGCGCCATCTTGCTTTGCTCTGCGCGCGCGCACCTCGCGCGGATGTCCTTTTGTTTTTTAAGTGCACGAGCCAGTTTTTATCGATAGCTGGAAAATGTTTTTTTTTGCTTTGGTTTTATAAAAAGTTAATTTAACTGGTAAGTATGCTATTGAATTTATTTTCACCTCCGAATTTATAGAAGATTTATATCTTTATCAAACGTCATATAGTACTTCGCACAAGAGTTTTGCTTTGCGCAGTACTATATTATGACGTTTGATATAAGTTATAGAACGTCTATAAATTTGAGAGTTAACGTTTTGTTGTTACGTTTCTTAATTGTTACTTAAATACTGTATCGGATAATACCTATTAGTACACGTATCTTTGGTTCAAAGTGAGAAAATATTCTCAAGCAACAATAAATTCTCATTCGCTGCGTTGATTTTATTGCATCACACAGCTGTTCTTTCCATCACAGAATTATAAACTCTATGACATTTGATATAAAGAATGCAATCTTTTGTACAATGGCTGTTGACGTTTGACAGTTCAGAGGGAATGTACCTACATTGTTGCGAGTTTCGCAAAAAAATCATAAAAGCTCAGGTAAAATGGGTACTTATTGTGTTCGGCGCATTCGTGCTTTGCGCAACTTTCAACAAAAGCCGCGATGCGCAAGCGCACAATGGCTGATAAATTATTTGCTAATTTAGTGTGCGAAGATTGCACCTGGTGATAGTGAGCAGACCGCCGAAATTGTTATCATCGCTCTTTTAAGAAAAAAAAATACGAGAACAAAATGAATAAATAGCATTTAATAAGACCTATCTGGCTATCCTAATTTAAATACACTTACATCACTGCTTTGTTAATGTGTAATTGTGTTTATTTGTATGTTTAAGTTTCACGCAAAAAAGGTTGAACCGATTTGGTTTTTTTTTTCACTGTGTCTAGCTGTAATCTGAAATAGCGTAAGTAAAAGCTACATTTAACCGTATATAATTTGTGTACGAAAGAGCCTACAACAGAACAATCTAATTTAGTTTTTACGATAACTAGAATTTGTGTTTTTTTATATTTGTTGCGATCATAACCTGATCCTACTTTATAATTATTAATTTTTGCGTTTCATTGACACCGTACATATTTCGACTTAAAATATAAGTTACTTCTTTTTAATTATCTTTGAAGAATTCTACGAAATGAAACCCTCTTCATTATAATAATTAGTCGATGTCAGATTATCAAGGCTGAGTCACCGTAACCTAAACAATATGTGTCACAAGATGTCGTCCGGAAAAAAAAATAAAGGGAATAAATAAGTGTGTTGATCACACGTTTGTTTTTCAACACACAAACAGAATCAGATTTTAAAACAATAGAGTACCGAATCCCAAAAGTACAATTTAAAAAAAAAACCGCGACCCCAATTCAAATCGATAGTTGGAGATTAACAATTCGAATTTCGAATTACAAAAAGGGAACTAATTACAGCGTCTAAAAGAAAAGAGAGAAAATCGCTTGGCGCGGCGCGGCGCGGCGGCGTGATTAAAGAAACGGCAACAGGGCATTCCGTGGAACGGGACCGGGAAAAATGCAACGTCGCGTTTCACCCTCGATCGTTTTCCACCCCCCGCGACCCGCCGTGACTCATTCAACCTTTCGAGTTTGAGATCGCTATTAACACGCAAAGTTCAATCTTAGATCATTTTCAATAGGTTTTATTTCTCTTTATTATTGTTATAATAACCGTTGTCGCGTAGCAGTGCGCTTTTTTTACAGCTTTAAAATAGATGTTATAAAAAAAAGTATTTTCGTGTGTCTATAACAATATCCTAAGTACCTATTAGAAGCCTAAACGCTACTTCTTCATATACTATTTGTTTAAATGACTGTAATTTTAGTTTTCATACAAAAATAAAATACATTTTCCTTTTTTTTTAATAAAATAATAATTCTACGAATTTGAAATCAATAAAATTCTAATAATATTTAAACGAAAACATGCTACTTTTATTGCTTCTTTATTATTTAATTTTACCTCTGTGTTGGTCGCCACACTGCATGTCTGTTGTTTCTGAAATAGATCGAGAGCCACTTACCTGAAACAAAGCAATATTTAAAAATTAAACTTTTTCATTTAGTTATAAAGTACTTATACTGAATTAAATTAAATCTGTTCCGTCTTTATGGTCCAGATTGGCCAGTCAGTCCAACATTTGTCTAAATTATATGTCTATAGCTGTACCCGCCGCTGGGTACGCGTGGCTTTTGGTTTTATACATATCCGGGGAAACCCTTCCACTTCGGGGGCCAATTTTTGGTTATAGATTTGCATCTTACAGCTATCATCACGCGATGTTTCTTCCAAATTCGTCCAGTAGTTTTCCCGTGACGCGTGGACAGATAGACTGATCAAAATTTCGAAATTGGTCAGTTCGGCTTTGAATAGATATTTTTTTGTACGGATATAGTTAAATAAAAAAAATTAAAGACACGATTAAGTTAGAGTGATATTTAGTTGGTATATTGCTTATACTCTGATAAATTTTGAGTATTTTCAAGATTTTGGGGGGGGGGGGGGGCATGGTCGTCTAAGCAACATGAGTTAACTCATGAGAAACCTACTCACATCATAATCGTATGGTAGGTAAGTTGTTTTAACTAAGGGTCCTTTCACACAGACGACAATGGCGATATTAAAAAACGCGACGGACTCGTACATCTTATCGTGATTAATCGCTTATAATGGAACAATGCGATAAATCCATCGACGGTATGCCGCGCAGCTGACGAGAGCCTAACATATGGTACCCAGGGTACAGCAAAAGCACATACATCTGTCAAAAGTTTACACGCTATTCTCAACCTTAAAGGTGCCCACAGGAAAGGTGTTACTCCCGTGAACGGTTTTAGATGGTGTGACCGTACTTCCTGATAGGTCGTTACCTGCGCTCGCAGCTGTCTGCGCGGCGCGTGCGCATAGTGATAAAAGGTTACGTTGAAAGACACGCGAATAGGTCACTCGATAGATTCTTGGTGGTGAAGAACCTTTATCAGTGGCTCTAGCGCAATCGTTTTACACGAAGTTAGTTAACTTAAGCTTGTTCCGTCGCCTTCACACCACAGATTTCATCGATAAGAAAAGCAGTGACAGCACACCTTCTTAATGACGATACGATAACGATAAGTTTTTCTGTCAGCACACAGAACCCTGGATCAACCTTCCAACCGAGGCTAAATTCTTATTATAACATTTGACGACCGACAGCACCAATTCTACAAACAGAAATGACTACAATGGCACGTAAATGGCATCTCAATCAGTCTTAATATCGGAAATCTGTTTAACTGTTAAATCTGACTAATCAGTAAATTGTGTTAGCAGACTCTGACAATTGTGTTAGCAAATGTCAATTATGTTAGCAGACTCTGACGAATCAGTCAATTGTGTTAGCAAAATCTGACAATACTGTCAAGTGTGTTAGGAGACTTGGGGCACTGGTCTACTGGTTGCGGGTTGGATTCCCGTCGGAGCAAGTTTTGGAAATGTTTTTTTTATACTGGGTACACATCATACTATGCAACGAGTATATCCATAATATAACCGTTGCTTAGTGTGGTGTGTTTCTTAAAATTCTTAGGCAAGGTTTTTGCTCGCGGCTTCGCTATCCATTCATTGATATTTTAATATAAACCACTGTACTTCTATAAGTTTTAGGAGTTAGTCCGGCCTAGCTATGTATGTATCTTAAGGCTTCGTCGTATACTCGTATGTGTATTTCAAGGACTGTTCACATGTCATATCACTGTGCCGCTGATTTGATCCATTAATATACAAATCATTGGATACCTAATCTAATACATTTACGGTTAAGCAATTTACACTTAGCTTTTCACCTAATTGTTACCCGTTGCTATATTTTAATTTTTATTATTGTTTTAATTTCAAAAGATTTTGTTATCAAATATTATTAAAAATATTTTAAAAACGTTCCCACAAAGAACGAAGTTATATAACACATTACAAGATCAGCTATGCTTGCGATCCATAGAAGTTTTACCTGGGTATAGACATAAAAAAGGGGTCAACGAACCCAATTCAACAGCTGCTCCAATTCAAAATGGCCGGCGTTTATGTCAAAAATTAATAAATGCAAGCCAGTTTACGTTTGATGGATTGTGGACCGATTTACATAAAATCATTTGATGTTTGTGAACCAAATGCATTTGTTGCATAGTGTATTCTTTATTTTATTTAAATTACTCGTAAATAATGGTCTAAGAATAACGCAGTCAACAATTATAATTCGGCGAAATAATTTTTAATGTAACACCGTAATAACGTTCAAAAATGACAGCTAAAACACGACATATGTGTGTCAAATTGTCGCTGGTACGCTATAATTCCAAACATTATTTTTTTCCTATGTGAAACCGGCAGGTACTGTAGATATGGCCATATGTTTTTTACGCAATATGGCAAAGGGTATCAAATAAATTGTGATACTTTAGTACAGGCATGTCTAATTTGGTATACTGTGGCTTTTGTTATATGGATTAATGGTGTTCATACCTATTAATGTTACCTATTAATTAACAGTAATGCTGCTACGAGTGAGGGTACCGATTCCATCATCATTGTCATCATCAGTATAGCAATCAAAAGGGGAACTTAATTTAGACTTAACCCTAAATTTATAGACGTTCTATAAATGTATTAAACGTCAAATAGTACTGCGCCCCAGAGTGTTGCTTTGCGCAGTACTATATATTATGACGTTTGATAAAGTTATATAATGTCTAGAAATTCGGGGGTTCGGTGATTAATTTTGCAGCGGATTGCCAAGAAAAAAAAAAAATTTGTGCGGTTGGCTTTTTGTGTTGTAACAAAAAAAAATCTTATAACGAGATTAATGAAAGAAATGGGTGTTAAATGCGTATCTATAAATTTAACAGAACAACAGTTTTCAGACATAAAACAGTCGTGTTATTTACACCATTTATAACTCAAGAACGGGTAGGCCGATATTTATTATCATAGTTTTTTTTTAATTTGTCTCCACCCCGAAAAAATCACTAAATAACTAATATTAAAGATAAATAATTTTCTCATACATTTTATTATAAGGCGGTACGAAGTTCGCCGGGTATGTTTTAAATAAAAATGATTATTAATATAGTATTATATTACTTATGGACTTAAATGTATTAAAGTGTAATTAGTAATTCCAAACTATTTAGAATATTTGTATGACTAAATAGAAATTGTAGTCATTCATGGTAAAACATGAACGATGAAAAAAAAACATAATTGAAACTTCAATGTTATCGTTTATTAAATTCCGAACAAGACGGAGCTTCGGTTATTGAAATAGTTCTGAAAATATATTATTTAGTTTTTAGAACGCTGGTGGAATGTCTAACAGTTATCTATATAATAGATACATAGTTCATGATGTTATTATTCTACTTTTTAATAAATTTGTAGATTTCGAGTAGATACACATATTTGTAGAGTCTTGCAACGAAAATAATTTGTGAGCAATTTATATTTTAAAAAAAGTCACACGTTATTCAGTCAAGCTTTACATTGTTATATTTAAGGACAATGTACATAGACCTGTAATTACTAAATTTATATAAGCCCCCATTATATTTAATTGAGAGCATAATTACAAAAAACAGCTGTACGACTCACATCATAACCTATATTCTTTATTACTCTATCGAGTAGCGACACAGACGTCATATAAATCATACATGCCGACGTTTTCAATGAAACGATAAGTAACTCATGTTACCAACATGCTGTAGCCAAGTGTTTCCCGCGCATCTGATGAAAAAATAAAAAATAAAAGCATAAATCAAATAAAGGTGCGTTCGTGTTGCGTTACAATGTTTGAACGCGGCCGCGAGGCAGCGGAAGCGAACGCGACGCTCGAAAACCGGAGCTAAATCATAAATTACACATTACAGTTCCCGCCGGGATCGAGTTACGCGCAGTTGTCACGTAATTACGATTATAACGAGATATGTGTCGATTCTGATCGATATATCGTGAGAACATTATACTCTATGGTCGCTGTAACGTACTTTAAAAGTTTAATAATCTATTAAACTAGCCTATAATTATTTTAACTGAAGGCTTTGAATTAGGATAAAGCTGAAATAAAAAAATAAGTTATCCAATTGGTAGGAACAACAGTTAAATCTTACAAATCGGAACTTCATCTGCATTTTTTTTATTTCAAATTGAAATTAAATAAGTAAATCATGATTTCAATATACCCAGGTTTATCAATCAGTAATTGATATTTAAACAACAAACATATTTTTTATCAACCCTGGTCCATTTAATAGACCGTCAGAATCTTGTAAATTTCAGTGTTTACAACACCAGTGTTCGAACTATTTACTTTTTAAGGGCAGTATCACAATAACTTCTGCTTAATCAGGATACTGATTCATCTTTGAATCGCATATTTACCTCAATCACACATAGAAAACCCTATCTCCTTACCCTTACCCTACTGATGCATAAAAAACTACAATTTGCCTATCAGTACTCGGTCACACAATAACTTGGCTTATACCCTCACCAGCTCACTTAGAACTCCCCAGCTCCCCTTGCGTTAAGGTTTAACGGTTATAAAGAGGGATGTATATGAATTGTAAGAGTTTTATTAAAGCTGGTTTATCCTGAAAGGGGATGGAAGGCTTCGAGCTAGGAGGTCATTAGCCTGGCGTTGATTGTTCGATGAGTGGTGCAATGACTGTAGAGTATGTAAATAAACGGAATAAAAATGTAGAGAATATAGAGGTAGCGATGGAGCTTATTAAATTTGTAGAGTTCGGCAGACGTGAACGCAAAATAAAGTCGAGTGACTTGTTCTGTACCATGATGACGTTACTGCTGTTCCTATTCTATTATTTTTCGTTGCTATCGGCTACAAAATAAAATCATTTTTGCCAGATTTTGTCGCCATTATTATTTTGTCGTGTTTTTATGTTTTCGACGTTTCGGCTGCTTTACAGCAACCATGGTTACGGGAGGACTGGGGTGTTTGACGTCCTCGTGTCAAAGTTCAACAAACGATTATATTTGAGACTAGCTGTTGCCCGCGACTTCGTCCGCGTGGTATTTAACAAAGACAACCGTTGACAACAGCCTGCTCGCCCATTCTGAGCCCGCGGGACGCATTGCTATCAAACTTAATCAGGCGCTGCGCTGCAACATTGGTTTTAATTTTTTTTCGTGAGATCCTATTTTTTTTTCTAAAATAAAAGTAGCCTAAGTTACTCCTTGTTACATAAGCTATCTGCCAGTGAAAGTCCCGTCAAAATCAGTCCAGCCATTTCAGAGATTAGCCGGAACAAACAGACAGACAGACAGACAGACGGACAGAACGACAGACAAAAATTTAAAAAAATGTTGTTTCGGTATAGGTAACGTGTATACATCCAAATGCACTTAGTAAAAAGCGGTTATTTTAATATTACAAACAGACACTCCAATTTTATTTATATGTATAGACTAGCTGTTGCCCGCGACTTCGTCCGCGTGGTA
This sequence comes from Pheosia tremula, assembly GCA_905333125.1. NCBI lineage: Eukaryota > Metazoa > Arthropoda > Insecta > Lepidoptera > Notodontidae > Pheosia > Pheosia tremula. The sequence goes on along the minus strand of HG995402.1, from coordinate 9,751,088 downwards.
TTTAACAAAGACTCAGCCGTTGGCAACAGCCTGCTCGCGTTCTGATCCCGCGAGACGCATTGCAGATTGTTGCTATCAAACTTTAATCAGGCGCAGCGCTGCAACATTGGTTTTAATTTTTTTTCGAGAGATCCAATTTTTTTTTTCTAAAATAAAAGTAGCCTAAGTTACTCCTTGTTACATCAGCTATCTGCCAGTGAAATTCCCGTCAAAATCGGTCCAGCCATTTCAGAGATTACCCGGAACAAACAGACAGACAGACAGACAGACAGATAGACGGACAGACAGACAGACAGACAGACAAAAATTGTAAAAAGTGTTGTTTCGGTATAGGTAACGTGTATACATCCAAATGCACTTAGTAAAAAGCGGTTATTTTAATATTACAAACAGACACTCCAATTTTATTTATATGTATAGATTACCCCTGTTCAACATTTGACACTAGATCCTCAAACACCTCAGTCCTCCCGTGACTATGGCTGCCGTAAAGCAGCCGAAACGTCGGAAACATAAAAACATACAATAAACGCGATAAAATCTATCAGATACGTTTAATTTAACATGTAGTATTCGCGTAAATATAAGAAATCAACTAAATCTAGTCAACATAAAAAATGCAGTTGAGTTTATCACACAATCTCTATTTTTATTGCAATTACTTCACAATAGTTCTTTCCTAGAGCTTAAGTGCGTGCGTTCACTAGGTTATGCCCCCCTGCACTCAGGTGGGGTTCCCTTATGTAGCGGGGATACGGTTACGTGTACATAAGGGTGTATATAGCACAAGTTGAATGTTATGTGTTTATTATAGGTCAATGTTTGTAGTTCTTGTTGAAAGAACTGTTTACATGGGATTTATAATTTCAAAGTTAGTATTTTTTTTAATACGTACAGTTACCACAAGGACCTATCTTTTTACTGTACTTAGACTCCACCTAGACAGAAGTGTTTAGCGTTCTTCCACGCTCCACGTTCTTTTTTAATCATCTACGCTGTTGGCGTTGCTGACTTCGCAAACGGCGGGCTGTGAGCATTCCAGAAATGTCAAATAACGAGGAACGCAGAACGTTGAACGTGGAACGCAGTGCTGAACGCTCCTGTCTATCAATTTTCTTAGTAGTTACTCAATATTAACATGTTAACGCAGACTGGCTATCTATAAATCGTTAAAGCTTCGACGTTGCGTTCTTATTTCAAAAAGCAAAAAGTACAAACGCATTATATGAGAAATGAAAATGAGCCTTTATGGGAGACATATGGCATAGATCTCGGACGTCATATTTATTTAAATGATATCTTAATTAAGAAAAAGTATGTTTTATGATAGATTCATGCATTTTCTATACTATGATCGCAATATTATCTGAAACAAGCATGCAGCAGGGCATGACGCAGCAGTTTATAATGTTTGGATTTGTAGGTTAGATAAGCGTGCAGGGGTCCCATTGCGCGGCAGAACGTCATTACCACCTAGGTTGTACATAAAAATCAAACACATATGCACATTATGAAAAACTCAGTTTGTAGGCGAAAATTCTCATATATGTATATACTAGAGATGTAATTTAAACAAATATACAAGAGAAGACCACTCCATTTCCAGATTTAAAATATCTGTCCTTCGCAAAATCGTTCTATTTTTGAATTAAGTCATTCAAATTTCGAATATTTTCAAAATATAAAGCGCAATTTGAAGTTAGAACTGACGTTGCGTATTCCAACGCACGCAGAATTAGATCTCTGACAGGGGTGTTTAGGGTCGGGGAGGGGTCAGATGGGGGGGTTCGGGGGTGGGTTTCACGGTGCACGACTCCGACGCGTGTCAGTGGGGAGGTCTCTAATGAACTGTATGAACTAGTCTAGCTAAATGATGCTTAGCAACTATATAGATTATATATATTTTCAAGCTTAAATACAACTCACTAATAGAGATAAATATAAGTATACAGCCTAAAAACTTATCTATCTGTTTGTATTTGTTTATATGTACTCGCTAAAATAAAGCTCTTTCGTAATTCAGATTGTAAGGCTTTGAACTTCAGAATTCAGCCATAGAGTATAATTGTTTACTCACAGTTAAAAATGGCGATGATTATTTTAAAATTAAAAGATAAATGCCAATGTTACAATAATCAATGGCAGTGGAACATTAAAAGGCGAATTATTTATGCTATTATGTACCAATAAATAGGTAAAATAAAAAAAATTGACTGAACTCTGGAACATATGAAAACACTGGCCATTAACATAAATTAAATTATATTTTAATAAAAAAGGATTCATTCCTGCCAGCCAGAAACAACTTTTAGTCTAACATCATTATATTACACACATAAAAAAAACATTTCTAATCTTTTATACTTTTTATAAATATGTAAGTATTAAAAGCACTTGAAGTTACGGCGCGAGAATATGTTTAGAGCTCGCGTTCCGCGTATAGGGCTGCCTGGCGAATGAAACTGAGAAATTAGTGGGTATCCTTTAAACCATAAATTAAACAGTTGCAAAATGAATAAATAAAACTAAACACACTGAAATCTAGTCACCTCATTTAATAAGAGTCGATAATTATATGTATCTTACAATTAACTTTTTGAGAGAAACATCTCAATTCAGAATTAATTTTAACGAAAAGTAAAAATAATTATTCTTAATTACCGCTGAGTGGCAACCCTATCGCAAGAAAAACGCATTGTATGCGTGGGCACGCGCGAATTAACCGCCGCGTTGCTTCTGAACGGACCCTTACGCATCGCTTTTAACATACGCGTTGTATACCTAGCTGCGTATGTCAAATCATTCCATATTCAAATAATATCAGTAGATACATATTTATGTTTCTTTTTATACACAGAATATGATAAACAAATTGAAAAGCTAGGACCATTGCAGGGGCAGTGCCCCCCCCCGCCTTGTCGAGCAAATTACATAGTTACAAAATCAAAATTTTTAATGTAGTTGCAAAATTATAATCATTAGACCAGCCTGGGATTTGCACGCTATATTTATGAAACATAGACGATGGATGCGTATTGATCGGCATTCAAATGCTAATAACGAACCAACCTTTTAAAAATATTACATCAGGTACATTTTATAGACTCCATTTAAATACCATTTCACTTACAAAAATGGAATTCGATCATAAAATTCATAGTAATAAACAAATCCAACATAGGCCGTAACTACGAAAACCCGATTTAATAATAATAAAAATGCATCGAGTTGTTTCGAATGCGTGGTAAGGGTGCATCAACGCACCCCTCACGCACACACGCACAGCTAAACACTTATGGGTCGAAACTGGGCCGCGATTGGTCGGCCTACTGCGCATGTGTGCGTACCTGTTTAGTTGTAGAAAGAGGTCGTGTGTAAGTAGTTATTTATACCGCGTTCTAGGCTATATGAATTAGTTGCGTGCATTGGGGTAGTCTTCGCTAGGAAAAAGTATTGATTTGTTGCACAGTAGTGAGGATTTTAATGCGCACATTCGCCAGTTGATTGTGGATTTTTGATAAACTGGGCACGGCGTTAGGTTTGCAGGAACTGGTGATTTCTACGAGTCATTTATTTATGGAATAGTGTCTATTATTAGGTATATTAGGGAGATAAATGTAATAAAGATTTACTTTTGAATACAGACAATAGGCATTTTTTAAGATTAGCTTAACACAATGATGTACCTTGTAAGAATATTACGTAAAATAAGTTCTAAAACGTAATAAAAAATGTTTAACTGATTTTTTTTCTGATAGGTACAATACTAAAAATAGGGTCAACTGATTTTTTTTTCAAATAACAAAGTAAGTACAGATAAAAAAAACATGTCTGTCACTACTATAAAGGCTATAAAGCTTATTGTTATTGCCGAATGCCGAGTGATATTTTAGTAGATTAAAATGCAGATGTGAGAAACCGGTCTATGGTACCAACGATCCTTTGTAAATATCTCAATGAGCAAGCACAGCTTTAATTTTTATATTTAAACTTTTTATGGCCAACCAACAATGCAGGTTATATTCATGGTGCCAGTGTTACACGGCCGCCATCTTTGAAACGCGTTTTCATTTCAAATTACGAAGTATACCTTTTTTATTTACATAATAATTACTTAATAAAATAATTAAAACAAAATATTCCTAAGAATTTCAAAAGAAATTTTTTTTAAGAATACATTTTACATAATCAACCAACTAAATAAATAGCGTGTTAACGACCAAAGCTTAAATTTAAATAAAGAATAAAATCTCTTTTATTTTATAAAGTAGCTACTCCAAATAATGCCAGTTGTAAAAATAAAGAGAAACGTGAAAAAAACTAATTAGTGTTTGCCGCGATAAGTCTCTAAAAAAGTAAACTAATGTGAAAAATGTGGTACATTCAGCCTCCAATGAATATGAATAACATGCACCATACAATTTTTATAACAATAAGAAATTTGATGAGATCTGAACATGGTATTGGTGCGCAGGCTGAGCTAACAATAAAGTTGTACGAAAGTTCTTATAATTTGTGGTCTCAACCGTTTAGTAGATTTTTTTCTCTGTCAATATATTCGATTTTTTTTTATTACATTATAGGTAAGTATTTGATCTCGATCTCACCTGATGGTAAGTGATGATGAGATCTACGATGGAGCATACTTGCCTAGGTAGGAAGGCGGCAGTAGATCGAGACGCTACATTCACTAGGCACATGCAGCGCAGCTGATCTGACCCGCCATCCATGAATGGCAACACCGAACATCATGCCGGAACACGGCTAGGCCGCTTGGCGACATGGCTTGGTTCAGTGGGTGGTGACTAACCACGGCCGAAGCCTACCACCAGTAGAGTTGTCACCTCGTTGGCACCACCCAGGGTCACGTGTAGGGTATCTCGAGGGTATTTAATTCTCCTACGGACGAAGGTGACTAGACCCCAAAAATTTAGAAAATGTGGTTTAAAAATCTGTTTCGCTTTCTCGTCAAGAAGAAACAAAGTCACACACGCAGGTTGACGGTTCGACGTTGATTTTCCGCAACATTGAACATTTGTACAGTTATATTTATAAAGATAACTTTGACATAAACACGCGTCTGACTCGCATCCTGTTTGTTTTTGTGTACAAAACAAATTTGGATGTTGAAGAAATAATGGAAATGTAGTCACTAAACCATTTTAAGCTTTATTACCTCGTGATACGGTATATCTAAAATTCTAAATTGGAGTTAAATACAAAATGCATTGTCTGATACTTCGTAATTTTCATTAGTATTGAATGAGTTCGTTACTTTTCATATGTATAACTGGCTAGATAGGTACACTTCTGAAACATACCGGCTAATATATATTAAAAAAGAACGTTATGCTACTAAATAAAAAAGTCTCGTTCACACAGCAAATACACGTTCGATCAAAAAATAACTGTCAGAACGATTAAAAAAACAATTACATAAGACAGGCCTCAACACGTAATAGTCCAGGATACACGCAAGCAAGATGCATCATTAACAAACAAGTCGATTCTGCCCGTTACATCAGCTGATAGCACAAAAAGCTCGACTTAACATCTGCCGGCCGCGAGGCCGTGAATCACCGGCCCTTGGCGCGTGCCGGCTCAAAAAAAAATCAAAAGTGTAAACTCCTGGCGACCGTTATAATCGCCTCGCCTCGGCTCACTGTGAGTGGACGCACGGTATTCGGGGTAACATTTGAAAATCGAACATGACCTTTTTTGTGGGACTTATATTGTGGCTACACTGCTGCTACCTTTTTTTTTCTTTTTTTATCATCCATTTTTTATATATGGATAAAAAATCGATATATAAACTTAAAAGTTTGATTAATGATTGATATTTTTTTAATATCATAATAAAAATAATGACTATGAAGTGAGATTACATACTGAGTAAATATTTCATTATTAAACGACTGGATAAACACTGTAAGCTCATAAATATTTATTGTTTGTCAAACGATATTAGTTTTGTATGAAACTAAATTACAGTAAAACAAAGTTACGCCGTAAATCGCAAGCTTAATAAACTCAAGTTTTTCGATATTCTTATGATAAAACAGAAATTGCTTTCAGAGCGATAAATTTGTTTTAATTTCAAGATGGCGACGTATTTCTGTGCTATTAATCTGTGAAAAATATCTGTTTCGGCAAATATTAAAAAAAAGAGAAAGCCATTAAATGTGTAAATAAAACTGGGCGCGTGATTTATAAAGCAAGTTTCTCCTCGCTAATGTTTATTGTGCGTTTGTTTGCTATTATTCAGAGGGAAACACTATTATTCGTTTAGAGGGACCATTTTAGCATCGATTCGGCTGTTACCAACCGACTGGGTGGCTATTATTTTGGTAGGTACCTACTCGTAAATATTTATGAAGCGCCAATTTACAAAACAAAGAATGTAATAAGTAAGTAGGTACTCGAATGGCGATATGTATTGGAACAGTAATTTCATTCAAATAACTTTCGGGAAACAGCACGCAGCCATGTTTTGTTTTAGTCACAACTGTTAATAGAACATTTAAGTGATTTATGCAGATTCTGAAATTACTTTGTCCGGTATCAAGAGTAGGATCTCATACACGGATTTATGTACTGTCGTGCAGGTAATAAAAAAAATAACTTTTACAATAACGCACTTACCTATACACATAATAAGTGCTTGCGTTGATTCATTAACACTTTGTATAATTATGCTAGTGGTAGTAGAAACGGTTTCAGGCGTGTATATTAAATATTGAAGCATTTAATTTTAATTAAGTAACTACACGACTGTTATTCCAGGAACTATACAGAATGCTAAACAATCAGAAAAGATACTATTTAACAAAAACAAGGCCAGTGTAGTAGTATGGCCTAAATCCTGGGCTCCTCCCTTGTATTGAGGAAATTTCCGTGCATTATTGAGAATCGTATCAGTGACGGATGATGGGAAGCCACCTCCATAAATATGCAATGACCTTAAAAGATACCTAAGTCTGTTTCACGAGAACAAAAAAAAGAATAAGTATGTAGTCAGCTCTCATTTGTATTGCCTAATTCGTTTTGTCTAGACAAAAATCTAGACTGATGTGTCTTCAAATTAATGTGCTCGCGACGTTTGCGCAATATTTCTTTTGAATTGCTATTTTTGCGCTAACTAGTATGAATTAAGTTCTATTTCTGTGTTAGGTGCAGATTTTCACGTTTTTTTTTTTGTATTGACATGACGGCAGAGGGACCATAGGGCCCCGAGTCGGTAACACAATTGAATCGTAATCGAACGGTGACGGCTGCGCAGTAAATGTCACGTGACCGTTTTAGTATGCGTAGAGTGATAATTACTACTGGTAAGTTTTAAGACACGGCCCTTTCCTTAATATAAGAGAGGAGCCGAGGATTTAGGCCACAGCAGTCCTACACTGGCCTTGTTTTTGTTAATAAAGTAATAATTATGAGCTGTGCCTCGGAGAGCACGTAAAGCCGTTGGTCCTGCGCCTGATCTCTATCTGGTCGTGTCAGATTTCTGTCCCATCGGACAATAAGAGTGAGGGGAGAGAGAGAGTGCACCTGCGCTTGCACACACTCGTGCACTACATATAGCTCTCCTCGTAGTTGGCTAATCTCCGCTGAGAATTTCGCCCCGTGACCAAAATTAGGCCAGGAGGACATTATAAGTTGTTCATGTTACCGGACTGCGTGACCAGGGTGGTGACGGAATGGTGGCCTAGATGGAGATGTACATGTCCGAAGGTGGGGGGTAAATGGTGGTCTTTATTGAGTATCATTGGACCGGAGCGAATGGCATGAAAGGGAGGCAAGCTTTGGGCTGAAATAGCCTTGCAGAAAGCGTGGTTCTGCATTGCGAATAGAATAGGCAAAGTTCACGCAACGCTCTTTGAAAGTACTCTTTAATCTCTTTATAATTTGTTTGATACAATTTTTGTTCCAATTTGTTCTAAAGACTGATAAATTTTCAAGCATAGAGTCTTCACAGATGTACTCAAAATTTATCTTCTGAAGGATTTTTGTTTGCCAGAACGATGAAGGAAACGCACCAAGCTCTATGCTACACCTGGCACTTAGTGCCTTGAAATAAAGTGTATTACATTACCTTCCAACATTTTTATAAAAAAAGCAAACAATTGCAATGTTACTAGAATCTGATAACATATCCTTAAAGTAGCACCTTTACATAACAATAGGTACAATCAGATAATGTCGTAGAGGGCGTTACGCGCGCAGGCGGCGCGCTCCGATTGGAGGACGCCGCGCATGCGCATCTGCCGCGCACGTTGCCGCCGACTCGTGCGCACCGATAATGTGGGCGACATGTGAACCGTGCTATATAAATAAAATAATACCTTCGAAGTTTTTCAGGAAAAAAAAGAGAAAATAGGCGGGTGTCCAAATAGAGGTACGAGACAGCTGAATTGGATTTGTTGTACCACGGAAGGTTGGTTACTTGTTCGCCAGGATTTAGTATACTTTTTGACATATCCAATATTACCTTTAAGTTTTTTTTCTTTATAGAATTTGATTGTGCCAAATAGTTGTATATTTTACCAACTGGGCTACATAAAAGGCTTCAAATGTTATTACAGAAACATAATTTTTGATAAACACTTCAGATGCTACACTTACAATACCACTGAAAAAAACTTAAAATCATACTCTTTGATACGGGCATGTACATAAACTGATGTGGTACGTAGCTACCTAGAAAAGGTTATAATTTGCAACTTTGTGTGCCACTCAATAAGGGCTACAATGTTGGAGTAGGTATATTACTTAAGGTACGGTAGTATACACGTTCAATAAACCATTAAAAACATTTAGCATTATTATTTTGTGTTAATTTTGATCGCATGACGCGATAATCATTTATGATAAATTTAATGGTATTTAATAATCTTAAAGGGCAAATTAGTTGTAAGTTTGTAAGACGTTACATTTTGTTTTTTTTTTGTTTTAAAGTTGGCCATCAGCTACAAAATAGTGCCATCATGATGATGAAATGAATCACCTGTCACTATCAGTAAAGCCGTGGGATACATACTGAAAATTTAATAGACAACTTGGAAGAAATTGAAATATCAAGTTATATTATTTTATTTAAACTTCCGTCACTCGTGCACGTTTATGAACACACAATGGTTAATATCCTACTAATATACACATTATTTATCAAAGGAACACATTTTTTGGAACACAACAAAATTGTGGATTGGTTCAACTTCCCTCCAAAAAGCTAAGTCTTTGTATTCGTGAAAGAATCGTATATAAAGCTTTAAAATTGAAAGTAAACGTACTTTCCCGAAAACAAAAAAAAACATCTCTCAGCAAACGCAACTTAATCCAGAAAAAAAAACAAATTACTTATAGTTTCACTATTTTCAGAAATAATTGGTAGGTACTATCGGGACTACAGAATATATATACATTTATTATTTTTTTCATTTCTAGTTTCTTATAGCAAACGCTAAAAGGAACAAGTTCATTTCCGAGGTTGCCCTAGTACAATATTCAAAGTAGGCCTTAAATAAAAGTAATTCCTGGATCGCGAACAAAGGTAGCCTCCCCTCCCCTCTTCGCCCCCCAAAAAGCTTTACGGTGCTTGTTTTAAAACTAATTTGCTGGAGTTACTTCGCAGCCGGTAACTTATAATCGTAAATTAAGTCAAGTACGTTTCTCGCTTCGCACTCTATTTTGGAAAAAGTTTTTTTGGTTAGCTATGCCTTCGAGTATTTCCGTATATCCTTCTAATAAAAAGATAAGGCTGTAATTATCGGCTTTTGTTTTGTAAGTTATTAATTTGAAAGTATGTTTGTTAAAAAAATTCAGTATACACACGTCATACTTAGTAGGGATTATAAAAAAATGCTACAACGATACAAACCTCTATGGCAAGGAGAGGTAATATCGTGCGAATGTTTACCACCGAATTATTGATTTTAAAATACGGCGATGACAAAAAACTGGTCAGTGTCCATTGCGAACAAGTTGGGAATTCTTAAAAAAAATAAGCTCATACTTAATGGATCATTAAGAGGCGCGGGAACTGCGCCGCGTGGAGCATTTTCCGATAATCGCTGGCGAGGACACAGAGTACTCTAATTTTGTATTCGGAATACCGATGCGTATTTTTAATCGCGATAATAATGAACCTTTTTTTTAAAAAACCCAACATTCTATTGAGGATTAATAAAACGGGGATTTCATTGTTTGACTTTTTAAGATATTATATACTACGTACTAGTAATTTATATATAATACGAAACAGAAAGCAGTGATCATCAAGTTGTTAGCCGGTTGCCTCGGTAACGAGGATCGCAGGATCACTTGCTAAACGGTGATGAAAAACATCGTCAGAAAACCTACATGTTTGAGAAAGCCCTCGAAAGACGTGTGAAGTCCGCAACCGTGCCAAAAGTGGGATATTTAAAGGGCTGGTATTATTATTATAGGAAACATAAACGAGTCAGCGGACATAGATGGTATACTCCATCTTTAGATTGAGCTTTTATTAATATCCAGAAGTCTCATGGTATTATTAAATAAATGCAATTTAGATCATAAACAAAAGCATATGTTAAATCACCTCAATTATCAAACTATTATTATTTTTGAGGTACCTGAAACGTTGGCAAAGGATACAGATTTTGCAGCAAGATACAACCATAGCAAAATAATATAGGCTCAAGATACAACATTGTATACATTAGCAGATTCGGGCATTCACCCTCCACGTCTTGTCTATGGCAAAACTTTTCTAGTCCGACAGTACTGGCTGGTCAGAAAATTTTTCAAGCAGTCTGGAAATCGTCATGTCAATGACCGAAGCGAAACGAAATCGTTGCGGCGCATTGTTTTGGTCATTTTAATGGTATACTCTGCTAAATATTTATCGGAGTAAACATCAGGTTTGTGTTACTTCGGATAAAATTGTTTTATGCTGATGACTTACTAAGTAGATAATAAATTTACCGTAATGAGAAGTGATGAAGACATAGTACTAACAACACACATACGAGTATAATCAGCCATAGAAGTGGTTACTCAGTTTTCAGAACAAATTTTAACTAACGGAAATTTCACTAGGGCTGCGATGTGGAATGTTCTAAGTTCAAATAAATAACAAATGATGAAAACAGACCTTGCCGTGCTAAGATGTGCAAATGATATTCAATGTTAAGGTGATAAAGGAATTCCTTGACTGACTTGTATACATACAGTCGACTTGTACTACGATGACAGAGATGACCCCCGGCCGACAGATATTTTTTTTTTCTTGGATGTCTGAAGGAGTTGCGATTCGGTTCCCTCTATTGAGAAGCAGAAGAATCTGCTTAGTGACGAGAGGTTTTAGCTGTGCAATCTTTCGTCCCGTTTAGAGATCAAAGCTTTGTAGGATAATCTTGTAAAGAAACTTGGACCAGAAACTCACCAATAAGAATTGGTAAAGGTATGTTCGCCAAATTATTCTAATTAACAAAGTCTGGACCCAACACAAAATTGTCATCAGTAATGTGGCCCAATGAAAAAAAGTAAATATCTAGTAGTGTATAACGACAGACAGGGCGATCTTACACGGGCTATTAATTCTTTCTTTTATTACTATTTTATGATAATAAACTCGTGTTTTGTTTTGTTTTTAGATCTTATTTCTTTTAGAATGATAAATAGGAGTTAGATGGTGGAGTGTTATGAATTGAGCCGAGAATAATTTTGGACTAAAGTATGATTTAATGGAGGGCAATTTTATAACAAACAAATGTCGTGGAACTTGATAATCATCGATTATCTTATAATCTTTATACTGACTTATAAAATGTTATCAATTTGGAGAAACTACGTAAAATATTTGGAATACAGATCATACAATTTCCAACGTAAATATTCAAATATTAACGTAACCATAATTTAATTTACATATAATATAGCTACTTAAAAAGATATTGATTAAAAAAATGCAAAATTATACTTAATGCACCCACATGTGTATGCAAACATTGTCGGCCATTTTGTGATCAGTTCGACAAGATGTCGGTAAGCCCACGCCGTCGTATAAATTAATGCAAATGACACCAACGACAAGGCGGCAACGAGCTATTTGCGTCATTCGCAAAGCGATTCAACAATTTTTTTTTCACAACATTTTATCTGAATCCAACGGAATGTATAAAATATTTTATTGAAATCGAAAGCCAATGTGTTATTGAGTTGAATTTTTGTGAATGATATTATCTCGATGGCGGCATAAAACCATGGCCATGGATTATAAGCACTAATGACAAAGCAGGCACCTATAGTGTGTATTGCGTAACATTGGGTACCTACTTAATTCAGTCGTAGCGTAGTCACAGATAAAATATTAGCCTTCAACGTTATTTGATTCAAGTCAAGGTAAAAAATTATCAATGATTTCCTGTTTACATAAACAATATAAGCATCATACCGACATAGGAATTTCAGGATATGAGTTTTTTTTTCTGTGACTGTTATGTAGATAATCGCTTTCCAAATTATCGGCCTAAGCTACTGTACAATGTTAACAACTTAAGTTCCCGCTAGATATATTTTTTTTGTTTCATTAGGTAATTGTAATTTTGCACCACAACACTTAGTTTTTATTAGGTAAGTCTGCATTTTTAGCAGAAAGGGGAAGATCTTCTAGCCAGTCGGGTGGCATGCCATTCGGGGTAGGAGTTTTGTAAATATCTTACGTTCCCCGAAAACTCTCATACTGCGTTTCAGGATTTTATGGAAAACTGTCATTTGTTCTGAACGTCATATACAGCGCCATCTATGTATCAGTGCTGTCAACATGTGCCAAAATAGACAGAAAGTTTAGTATACTGGCTGAAAATAACAGTTCGTGTATGCTAAAAGAAGAAGTCACTCACCTTCTTCTCAGTCAACTTCTCGCATCGTCGCTGCTTGCAGATCTGGTGCGACTTGTCGTTGCGACACGGCGCGCAATCCCCGCAGTTGTCTTTGCGCTGGCAACCGATGCACTCGCCGCATCTTTTCCTCTTCTTTTTGGTCTGCGATGGAAAATACTAAGTAAGTATAGTGAACAGCTTTGAGAGAGATATTAGGGATACCAGCGACTCAAATTAGAACCTGAATTGGATCATTATGCCACCTTAGTCAAGTACATATTTGGGATTTAAATCAATTAGGACCCCGATTTGAGTCGTTTTAATAGTTCATGGAAGCCCACGGCTCTACTAGATGTAATAAAATAGAAGCATGCCTTGGAATTCCATTTTTATCCAAAATCTGTAGAACAGATTTACAATCCATACCTGCATTAGATCTGTAGTACATAATAACAAAGTGTTTTGATCTCGCCAAAAAGTTAACACGTAATTCCATAGTATATATATACATTCGCGAAAAACTATAATTTCATTTCTTGTTCCTGAGTAACTGACACTTAATAAAGAAAACATCAAAATAATGCTCATTCGCAAAAAAAGCACTTCAAAGTCTTAAGTAATAATTTACTGTTGCAAAGGGTATCTGATCACATTCCCTTTGGTTGCGTGTGCGATCCATTCATGAACACAACATTGGTCGGCATAACAAATGTTTGGCAAATAATTGCGATTCGCTCACTCTGTTTCCCTCCTTTGATACCTGACAAGGAGAACGGACGGACATGCCAAATGTTGGCAATATTGGTATTAAAATGGTCGCAATTACAGGCCAGACAACAATTTCGAAGTATTCTGCGCTCGTTATAATGGTTCGTCTCGGTCCTGCACCTCGACGCATTCATTCGAAGCAAGCTCGTTTACTCTTGTTTGGCCTTATTATTTAGAATTTAGAACCTTTATATATATTTTCAGTCTGAAGATTTTGGGGCATTCTATTACTTACTAACAGTAATATCGATGTTACTTTCAAATATTTTTGTTTAGACGAGGTGCGCAAAATAACTTATATGCAATTCAAATATATATAATATATTATAATGCTAATATATTATAATGCTAACGAAATAAACAACGAACAATTAAAAATATACGCAGCAGCTGTGATAGGCTGGACGCTATTATTTGCCAGAATTTCATTCGAGCGAGCCCCGGCTATCTTCGGTTGCAATCGGAACCAACCGATTGCGGCTCCGACAAACAGCTGACGTTTATTTAAATATGGAATTCTATTCAAATTTGTTTTCAAATAGCCGTTACAAGTTAGTTACTTTAGGTAGGTTGTGCGAAATCTAAATAGTTATCAAATTATTGAAGGTAGGCTTCCATTAGCTACAATCTTAGAAAGGCAGGATGTACAAATTTCGTGAAAGACTGTGGGGTGTGGACGCTATTCAGGGAGGCCAATAGACAGCGGCTGAATAACATAGGTAGGATGTTTTGCTAAGCATCGGAATTGATCCCACACTACCACCAGCTCTCTAATTCACAACTATTCTATTAGTTCTAGTATCGTATTGGAAGGTTGTGAATCAGTTTTTAGATCCACGCTAGAAGACCACTCGGTCGTCACTATACAAAGAAACACACACTTAAGTTATATCGTAACAACATGAATATTCCCACTTATCCGCTTTTCCTAACGTAGCGTTGTTCTAGGGACTCGGATTTTCCCGTTTGACTCACTCGCATAATGAGTAATGGCCTGCCAGATGACTAGCCAAAATGGCGTCTATTGTATCGTAATAAAGATCATAAAACCTCGGTGCAATGAAGAATGACTTTTATTTTTTTTCGTTTGTGTTATTTTATGGCCAGTGTTTCACAACTTGAAAAAGGTATATCATTATCATTTTTTTGTTTCAATGCTATGAAATGGGAACTCCTTGATATCATGAAGAAACAGGAATTTTTATTTTTGGGAGGGCAAAGCATTTTTTATGAACAAGTATTGATTTAAATGCGTATTACGAACGAAGTTTTTCTCTAATACTACTTCCTCGTATTAAGATTGATGTATCACTAGATAATATCGGCATAAGTCATTTATTTGGAAGTTGAAGTTTCCGCTTTCTGATGGAAACGTTGAATCATCGTATCAATTTTTAGTCGATTCAGTCACATGTCAATTTTAAATTAGTCGATTAAGCAAATCGATACGTCAAGTAAAAATCAAAAATCGTTTCTTTATTTTGGAGGAATTTATTAGGTTTGTGCAAAGTTTATGTGGAGAATGTATTTTTTTATTTATTAATTAATTCTTAAAGTTCACCATTAGAGATGTATAAACAAAAAAAAATATTTTTTTCAAATAGTTATGGTGGTAAAAAAATTGAAATGCAGTGAGTGTACGGCATTTTTTTTAGTCAATTTATCCATCCAATTAAAACTAGCCTTTGTGACTAATGATCATTAAAACTCACATCTAAACAATGGTAACCAACAAACATGTCAATTGATTATGAATGCGAATAAAATTTGATCGTGACCGTGAATATATCGTTATAATTGAGCGTGACTTTTGCAATCGATTCAAAAACATTATTACTGGCATCAAAAGTATTTTTATTTACAGTCGATAAGCCCGAGTATCGAATACTAAAGATACACTATCGACTAATCGAGTTTAGTCGATGCCTCTCTGATAATTAGTCTCTATTGTAGGGTCGGCAGCTGCGTCCGAGCAAAGGTGTTTGTTATTAGACAAGGAACCGCTGACATTTATTGTGGTAAGAATGTCGACATAGCGTGGACCTTTCCTAGTTGTTAGATAAGTTTTTTTAATTAATAACCTCAATTAAGACTTTTAGGCGGGAAATTTAACAGTGAAGTTGACAATTTTGTTGTATTTTCCAAAATACGTGTTTCTTAGAAAATAATATGTGATATTAGTGGGATATTAACTATTGTGTGTTTACAAACGTGCAAAAGTGAAGGAAATTGAAATAATATAGTATAACTTGACTTTTCAATTCCTCTGATGTCCGGTGAAATTCCAGTAAAGTATTTTTTTATTTTTTTTTTATTACATTATAGGCAAGTATTTGATCTCGATCTCACCTGATGGTAAGTGACGATGAGATCTGCGATGGATCATACTTGCCTAGGTAGGAAGGCGGCAGTAGATAAGAGACGCTACATTCACTAGGCACATGCAGCGCAACTGATCTGACCCGCCATCCATGAATGGCAACACCGAACATCATGCCGGAACACGGCTAGGCCGCTTGGCGACATGGCTTTGTTCAGTGGGTGGTGACTAGCCACGGCCGAAGCCTACCACCAGTAAAAAGTATCCACAGCTTTACTGATAGGGGTAGGGAATTGATTTCATCATCATAATCTAATTTTATAATAATTATCAAGAAAAACTCGACACAAACTGGCACTATTTTGTAGCCGATTGCCAACCTAAAAAAAGAAGAAGAAGGATCACAATTAACCGAAAAGTTATTCAACAAAATTGTCTATGTTTTGATTGTTTCGTATAGCATTAAATATTTGCAACTATTCTTGCACGAGTCACCTTGAGCGAAAACACATAAGTACGACATGACATCTGGTATTTATAACGCGATATATTAGTAATAACTGCGCAGACTGGGTGTCTAGAATTAAAAACATGTCACGGAGCACTTCAATTCAAATTAATTTCTCAATTCAAATCTGGAATCTAGATATAAGTAACGAATGGCCTATCTTAATGCAAACTTCTACAATTTAAAAACAAATTAATAAGGTGTACGGTTTTTTTTTTTTTGAAAATTACAAGTTCTGACGCCAAATGATTGTGTAATTAGTTCAAATACTTTCATCCTAGCTTCCAAGCAGATGGACCGAATCAATTAAACTTATTTTATTTTATTTCAATACCCTATTTTATGAATTCCTTGAGCATCCCTTCTTTGCATGCTGCTCTCTACCAGCTCGTCTTCAGCAAAAGGCAGCAAGCATTTTGCTCTATTTAATGTACCTATTAATACTTCAATCGGTGCTTAGGGATGACGTCACGATCGCATCGACACCCCATTAACGACCCAATGAGGATTTAAGCAGGTATTATTCGACCACAAATTGTGGCACAATTAAAACCTATTAACTCCATTAATGCCGAAAGCTTTACAATACTGCCGCCTAATTGCATTCGCCGTTAAATTTCGAAGTCATAAAATTTTCTAAGCAGGACACGCGTAAATCTACCGACTTTAATTTGTGTTTTAAACGGGAGAGGAAGTTAATTTATTGGTCGAGCAAGAGAATCGGCTAACTATTAAATTTATAGCCGCGAAGACAGAGAGTTCGGCCATTTCGAAACTCAAGACCGGGAATAAAAACTGCTCGCCGAATAATAAAAGGTGGAATTACGGGGAAAGTTTATATTTTTCGGGCTCTCTCGAATATCCACTTTCGGCGCCGTGTAGTCGAATGAAAATTCTGAGAATTCTCATATCTTTCGTGGAATATACGGTCGGATTTTCGCTATTCCCGGGCGGCTTGTTTACGAAATTCGCCAATTCGTGGCAGGAGAGATTAGTTGTCTCTTCCGATTTTATTGTGTTGCCTTTGAACCAACTATGCTGTGTGTGTGTCATTTATCTACATTGTTTAACATTTATATGGCGCCGTGTAATGTGCTAAATGAATTACCATTGTTTACTTGGCGAGATCAGGAACTTCGACAAGGAAATTATAAACAACAAGAAAATAGATGATATTTTAAGTTAGTACCTGTTTTTCGCTGGATATATCGTCGAGTTCCATGGGGCCTGTCGCCATTGGTAGTGCCCCGTGCATCGGCGACTTGAACCCGGCCGTGGAGGACACCGCCGCCACCTGCCCACTGCTCTCCGACCCAACCTCCATGTTAGATCCGTCGGATTCCGTACTATTCGCGCGCATTTTCCGCCGCTCCTTTTTCCGAAAATCCGATCTTGTCGGCGACGATCCGCTACCGAATCCATTTGTCTTCTTCTCATAACCATTATCAATCAACATGGGATTCTGGAAGTTACTGTGGTGCAGTCCGTTCGGAGTATACTTGTCTTGTAACGATTTCATGTCGAAAGGTTCATTCTTCAACACATGAACGACTGTAGGACTTTGTATGTTTTGTATTAAGCTTCCATTTTGATGGAGGAGCGTGCCGTTCTGGTGTAATATGCCATTTTGTGTTGGAAAAGCGTTGATCGTCGCGATGTTTGGTTGGTACAGCTGTATGTGTCGGTCGTCGATGTACGCCTGTCCGGCGGGAGCTAGTTCCCTCGCCTGCAAGGGCGCCGGGACGATGGGGTAGCTTCGCGCATTGACAGCTGTTAAAGTATGGAATGTAGTTGCGTTGACTGGCGACAGGGTCGTCAGGGTTGTCGAGAGTGGCGTGACCTGCGCTAACGTGGTTAGATGCGCTGGCGACGCGGGTGTTGTGAGTTGCGTGAGCTGTGTTAAATGACTAGGGCTCGCGCTCGGAGTGGGGCTCGCTGTGACCGGCACCGGGGTCACGCTCGGCAACCCTGTCTCCGGTATCACGGACGTTTCTGGAAACGTCTGGAACTGGCTCTGGAATGACGGCAGCTTGTTTGTGATCGGTTGCAGCGTCACCGGCTGGTAGTCGAGGGACGCTGAGAAGCCAGCTCTGAGTATCGCGTCCTTGGAGCTGACGGTGAGGGGCATGGACTCCCAGGGCCGGTATTGCGCTTGGCTCGCGATGACGGACACCGTGTCGCCTGTCCGCTCGTAGTACTCCCAGGCGGGGTCGAGCAGCCGCCCGTCCGCCGTCAGAATCCTCTGCTCGTTTTCGGCCATGTCGCCAAAGGTCGAGAACGGCGGTAGGTGCGCGTTATCAGCGCCCGCCTCGCTCCGGAGCGCCTCGCTCATGACGCCCTGCCACGACGCAGCCTCATCGCGTTCTTCATCAAAAATGCCTTACAAAAATAAGCTCTAAGTCTACTGTTGTACTGAACACTGAGAACTGCACTGGAACATACGATTTGTACTCTGTGACTGGCTCCGTTGTATTTACAGTTCGCGGTTATAATAGCACTTAACGTTACGGTTATACGGCACACTGGTTTACTAAAACTAATCACAATATCTTCGTTATCCAACTAAGGAATAATCATAAAAAATCCTTATGAGGCAGTTTATCATACGCGTATTCTTATTGTCTAAGGGCTTATAAAATCTTTGGCTGACTTTTTTGTTACAAAACTTTTTGAGGATTCACTTCGTATAATTGTTAACGATTGATAAAATATTTTGTGCACTCGTTTAACGATATCATTTATTTTGGAACGTGTCAATACTGGTCGTTGGTTGATTTCTAAATCGCTCGTTCGAAGGCTTTATTATTGTAAATACCGATCAGACTTAAATTAATTTGTACTGTTTGGGAGTTTGCGTATACTATTTACGATTAAGAATTTATCGTTAAAAGGTTAAAAAAATAGTGCTTATATTTAGTTGGTTTTTTTTGAAACGAAAGATATGACTGGAGGCTTTGGTTTGAGGAGTTTGTGGCTTTTGGTTTTCTTTCAGCGGCGGCGCGTGAGTCGGTTGTAGGGCCTTTATCCGTGCGGTTGGCACCAATCTGTGGACAAAAAAATCAAGTGTCAGTTGTGGAATTTCGGATTACTATTGCTAGAATAATGTACCTGAGTATTATATGGAGCGTATGTAAATTGTGAACGAGAAAGAATAGGAGGTAAGAAAAATGGCAAGTTATAGGCCAGTTCCGACATGTTTACAGCGAAGCGGCCGCGCAGGCGCGCGCGATTGTTTTCAATGAACGCAAATCGATCCAATGGCGCGAATAACCGGGAAAATGTTGGAGAACTGCAATGGAAAGTGATTCGGGAGGTGAGGTTGGTCCGATCTTTATTATTTATAATAATGTTTTAGGATGATTGCTTTGCAAAATTAAAAAGTTCTAAGAATCCATCACTGTTCCAAGCAGCCACCCATACATCATAATTCAGTAAGGGTATACGAACATTTGAAAATGCGCTTCTGCAGCGCATTTGTAACCACTGTATTATGTTTGAATTAAAATACACTGTGTTCCTAACAAACTGACAATTATTGTACGAGCATTTTTTTATTCACATATTGTCATTTTGACTTCACATAATTGTAAGTGTATTAAAGAAACATAGGTTCAAATGATAGATTTCTAAAGCATCCGTGATGTATAATGGATGGACAACAGAATTCGCTTATTCTTAAAGCCCTATCAGATTCAGGAATACTCAAACGTCACTCATATAATAATACGGCTACATTTTCCCACGTCAAAAAAAAACATAAGACGGTCAAATATACTAAATTCAATGATAATAGTCAAACACCCTATAACGATGCTGTTTTCATTCCATCGCGAGTCGACTATGCAGATTTAGGGCACTGATTCACAACTAGTAACAACAAATCGCTTCCAACATTAACTCAAAGCTGATAAAACTTCGCTCCCGATAATCACGTAGTCATGTGCCGCTAACATTTCGCGGGTGATGACGTCACACCCCCGCCTCCCCCCTCCCCCTCGCACCCCGTTAACCTGACCCCGATACACCCCGTGCGTGCATCAGGCTAGGCCTGTGTAAGAAATGAGCCACCCACCACCGGGGAAAAATAACCATTTTCCTGGAAAATCTATTTTCTTTCGTCACTTTTTTTATTCTGTTAGTAAGTGCCTAAAGAAAGTGGCCCATGTATGTGGTGTGTCTACTGGTCTATCTAATCGATTGAACTTTCTTTGGAATTACACGCTTGTGTACTTATTCTTCATGTTAGAACTTATTTAACTTATTCATGGTCTCTTTTTTTTTCTAGCATTAGAAGAATTTTGACGGGGAAAACAAGCAAGGAGAGCACGGGAGAATTTGAATTTCGAACGTTTACTTTTTTTGCATTTAAATTAATTTTAAACCCTTGCATTCCTAACTAACTGTAAGATCGGTATACATTTATTTATTTAAATCCCAAATGGTTATGTTTCGAAAAATACTTCAAGTGGAACAATTATGGAGCTTTTTTATCTATAGTATACTTCAACGCGATTTTTAATCCAATAGCTGCATTTCTGGAATTGTTCATATTATGTAGGTTGTATATAGATTCTGCGGGTCAAAACTTTCATAGAAACACGGCATAGTTTGTTTAAGAATCAGCCAAACTATAAAATACCATCTTAACAATCCAATGTTATGGTACTATTTTACGCTAAATCAAAACATACTACTTGCCGCTTCTTAGAAATGTCAATAAAGTTCATGGCTGACTTTACATCTTAATACAACTATGAGTGGCTGGCTACCAAATGTCTATGAAACGGCATTAAGTCCGGAGCTTTTAAAATCCGACCAATTTCGGGAGTTCTTGCCGCGAACCGCCTGGTGGATAGTTGAGACACTTTGTCGCGTGGTCGCGTTATCATAATATAGGCGTAAACAAACTCTATTAATAGAAGGGTATAGTCGTAGTGCCTAATGCTACGCTCTATTTCGGTTCAACTATTTTAAGGGCGAACTATTTTTGAAATGGTTCAATTTAAAACTGTCTATTTTTTGATCGAGATCCAATACGACAGTTTATATTTGGAAGTTTATTTATGGATGCGTTATTTATATTCTTTTATTGAAAACGGTTACTTTTTTATTTTATTTCGTAAAATGGTTTTTTATTTATACAAACCTATTATCATTGATGGATATTGGATATTTAACTAATTTATAAATGAGGTGTAAGTTTCTTTTGCTATTTCGTATTAACTCAAATACTTGTTTATAGTTAATTAATACAAGAGAAGTGTTATTTAAAACGCCAATATTATGTTCAGTCCTTTTTAAAAATGCCGTCAAATTCATAGAAGTTACAATTCATTTATAGCATTTTATAGAAGAAATAGTGCGAAATTGTCTATGGATTCGAAAGCAAAAAAAAACAACTAGGTATAGACCGCAAAAGTACTCGCTCAGGTCGATGCGTGACGTTCTTATATAACTAACCATAGTTGCTGCTATGTTGCTTATAAGTAATGTCTCTACATGAACGTTTGTGGCGCAACGTTGCCTGATAATGTAGGTACCTAATTATATCAAATGATCCCAGATCGCAACAGATTCTCATTAGAAAGTTCCTCCGCCGATAACTACGGCTAAAGGATGCGCATCAAAAGAATTGTCTTTGATTCGTGCACAAAGAGGAGTAAATAAAGTCGCTTGTTTCAACTTTTTGCTTCCCCTCAATTACTTCGTCTCCCTCGGGACTTGCAGAGATGCTCCATTTACAATACACCAATTACAACAGCTAGTTCATATCTCGGGGGGTAACTAAAAGAAATATCTAACTATACAAACATTTTTTTTTATTGCGCTATCGTGATCAAACCAAGTGTATACTCTAAGCCATATGAATTGGAATTCCTAAACGAAACTAAAAAAGCGAAAGCTAAACGAAAACAACGTGTAAGAAGTTGAACCGTGACGTTATCAATTTGGTTTTCGTGTAATACTTATTTGTGAGATATTAGCTATTGTTGGTTCACAAAAATGCATAAGTGAAAGAAATTTAAATAAAATGGATGGAAACTGAAAGATAGTAGATTAGATAACACATGTAGTGTGTAGGTTAACACCTTGGGAATTCATACCCGAGTAAACCCGCAAGCCAGTACCTAAGAAATGTTAATCAAACAACATTATTGTATCATTGATATTCGAGTTAAATTTCGAACATTAAAATCATTAAACATTGCTTCACCGTTACAAAACGAATCTTGCGATCAAAACGTTCCAAATACTAATCTCAGGGCAAAACTCTTTGTAGATGCGCATAAAGAATGCTCGCGGAAAAAAAAAGCTTACTTGAACGCAACGCCGCCTTCGCATGTGTGGCGTACACGTATCCGAGGATCATGTGTGTGTATTGCAAGGATTCGTCGGCGGTGTGTGGATGTGTGTGAATGTGCGTGTGTGCGTGCAACGCGATAGTATCTGGGTCTCGGTTGTCAAGGGCAACCGTACAACTGCGCTGCAGCGAAAGCATTGCGCTTTCGGCTTTGAGCTGCGATTATACGGCTTATTTTTAGAGTCGGATGTTGTCGCTTTTTTGTAGCGACGCTCGCAGCGGTGCAGCGCGCTGGACGATGTTTAGATGACGTTTTGAAATCCTTGAATCTCTAACGTGAGGATTGTGTGTTGTGGTATGCATTTGCAGTTTATAACAAGATACTATACGATTGGCTTGAGATACGGCTCTTGTAACCCTTTTCGCAAGTTTCATTCCAATAATGACAGATTTTTTTTATTCTGGTACATATATTACAATCAAAGAGATTTAGACGTAACGTTGCCACAAGCAAACTGAAGCAACTTTTTCAATGCATTTGTAATGGTAAATGTCATACAAAACTTTTTGCGTAGTAAACGGTCATAGACTAAGAAGTAGGTCACAAATTCAAATTACCTTTTTAGCAAGCACGTGAGAATACTTTTCAATTAGAATTCCAAATTCAAATTGCTCGCAACTACAAAACATTTAAAGGAACCGCAAGAAAAAAAATAGAATGTAATAACCTATTCGGTAGTTTTTTTTCCGAGCACAACCAGCTGTGTTGTACAAAGTAACACATCCGGCGCCCGCGCATAATACCTGCACAGGAAACTGATATCTCAGTCGTAGTGATCATTCGGCTTGATAGTAATCTACTGATAAAGTATCGATACCTACTGTTACTACGAGTACCTACCTATATCACGAATATATCTTTGCCATGTTCAATGAACTAAAAGGATTTGAATAAATACTTTTAAGTTTGGTGATGAGAGTCGAGTATGTTCTTATTAATCAGAGATTGTTTCTAGTTACTAACATGCAGAATTACCAGTACATCAAATTAATTTGACCACACAATTACCGCAAGAGGAACAAAATTATAAGCATTATTCAAATTTTGATTCAATTAATTAATTGTGGAAGGCCGAGAATTGGTTACATGATCTAACCCGATCTAGTTCTAATTTGAAGATGGAGATACTGTAATGAGTCGGCAACATACTTATCCAGCTTGTGAGTAAAATTTAAAGCATAATCTACTATATAAAAATAAGTCGGGTTTTCCTTCCTGACGCTATAACTCCAGAACGCACGAACCGATTTCCACGGTTTTGCATTCGTTGGAAAGGTCTCGGGCTCCGTGAGGTTTATAGCAAAGAAAATTCATTCATCTGGTGGCGAAACGGAGTTCGCCAGGTTTGCTAGTTATGAATAAATATCCAGTACTTAATCACTAAAATGAAGATAAATTGTAATCCGACCATAAAGAATTGAAAATAGTTAGAATGGATTTTATACACGAGTATATTGCTGCAATGTTACCTTCACATTTGCTCTAGTAATATTCTCCAGATTTCTCGACAATTTTAACTCGCACACATGCACGTAGCCACAATGGGATAGAATGGGGCAGCTGACTCCCTGGCTCTTGGAGACACGCGAAAAATCTAAGACCGTATCACTACTGAAGTTAAGAAATTATGTTACTCTATGGTATCTTGGCAAATGAGAACAGTGACTTCAGGGAAAGAGAGACTTTCTATTGCTCTCAGATTTTTTATGACGAAAAGATAATTCAATTCGAGTTTTCTTTGCTTTGCCCTACCCTGAAACAAACCCTCGCTATGCCCATGCTCGCACTTCTTTTAACAGCAACGGTGCAATACTTATAATTATCTTTCTTGCTCTATGGCATATAATTGTCTTCCTTGCTCTATGGCACTGTTAAATTGCAGCAAAAATGTTGCTTCCAATATTGCTGCAAGTTTAATATCCCGCATTCGAGGACCTTTAGGCTCCATTAGGATAGTTCTAGATAGCTAGTAATATTGCCTTGATTTGACTTTACTGCAATATTGCAATGCAATTGCATTATTTACCTTATAGCCGATTTAAATTGCAACAAAAATGAGCTTCAAATACAGCTGCACATTTGATATCCTGCATATGGGGCTATACCCCTTTAATTACGGCTTAAATTGCTAGTATTTCCTCGCTTTGCCTTTACTGCTACATTACCATTCAATTGGGTTCTTGTTCTATAGCCTAATTTGATTGCAGCGATAATTTACCTTCATGTACTGCACCTCTGATATCCTGCACAAGAGGTACTTTAGGCCTTTTAGTACAGTCTATATTGCTAGTATTCTCGCATTTGCCATGACTGCTACATTACAATTCAATTGGGCTCTTACTCAATTGCTCAATTAGATTGCAGTAAGAATTTTATTTAGCTTCAAATATTGCTGCAGTTGATAGCCCGCATATGAGGTCCTTTAAGAAATTTTAGAATAGCTCAAAATTGCTAGTAGTACTGCAACGTTGCAATGCAATTGTTTTACTTACTCTATAGCAAAATTAAATTGCAAGAGAATACTTTATAAGTGCTGCAATTTTTATAGTCCCCGAGACAGCTCTTTAGCAAACATTATCAACTTTCTGTCGCCGTTTTGAACCCACAGTTAAGTCGACAATCACTATGCTAGAACACAATTTTCATAAACTGTTTCTCACGAAGCTAGTGGCGTTCCTGTATGTAATCACGGTGTACACAGGATACGTACATCAGTTTGATTACCGGTAACGCGAACGCGGATTCAATTCTTGCTCCATTATTTTATAACGTTCAGTACGGACATGGCTTTATTTTGTTGTCGGTTTGTTGGATGTAGAGTCATTGTGAGGTTCATGTTGGTACTATTGTAGTGTTCTCCAATAGTTTTTTCACAAAGTTTGTGATTCCTTATAACTGTATTTAATTCTTGTAAATGCACTCGAAATATTTCTGAACGAAATACTAAGCACAAGGTACTGATCGAACAAAATTGAAAAAAGAAACAAAATAGCATCACTCACCCACGAGTAGGTATAAGTAAGAATAAGTAAAGAAGCATATGCAGGCAGGACTAATCTGGATAGCAAATAACAAGACTTCAAATAATCATAATTCAAAGGCGACATGCTTATTAGAAAATAAAACAAAGTTGAATCAAATAGTCTTCTTTGGGGAAAAGAGAAGCATATGATTAAAGCGTAAATAGAACTGCATATAAACTCGGACGATATTATTTCTCTCGTTGAAGCCATTATACCAAATAACGAACGTCAAAAATGTTTTAGACCTTGAAGTTCAAAATACCTAGTACCCATTGTAAACTCTAGAAATTAAAAATCTAACCAAATTAAAACGCATTAGAATGATAAGGCTCGACAATCTCCCGATATAGAGTTACCGTCCCATCCCATTCAGCCACTCGCATCCAGCCAGTTGAATAGAGACGCAGATGTGGTGTTTTTTACAGCCATCTTTCCCACACTACCACTTTTTCTGTTGCCTTAATACCTCGTCAAACTTACTGAACCACTTTCTCCAGGCAATATACGTTCAAATTTAATCTTTAAAACAAGAACGTTAAGATATTTTGGATGTTTTCATAATAGCAAGAATAGGTTGGTCGATACAGTTTTGTAAAGAATTTTTTGTGCTCACGTCTAGCGTCTGTCCTTACTATCGGATGCGACATCGGAAATTGAGCATTTTTTGTACTTACACCTATGAGATGGAATTGTTTGAAGGAAGTCACATGTGTATGACGATGATTGTATGATTTAGTATTGTATCCTCTACATATTGTCACGTTGCTACAGTTAAAATATTTTTTACATCATCCCAATTGCTTTCAAATACATGATTCTAAGTCTATTCGGGCTGTACTTACACAATGTTAAGTTGAAGTGTCATTATTATATTTTGATTAACATTGTTTGCATACAATTTCCAAAATGGTTTCAAATGTGTTTTTTTTTTTTTATATTCTAAACAGTGTAAGTAAGACTAGATCACAACTATTATAAACAACAATGTATGAAAACGGCTTACTGGAACACGATTTCATATCAAGATCCACGAGAAAACTATATGGCAAAACCCAAAACTAAAATCTCGAGAAAAGCAAAGGACGTTCGTCTCTCCCACCGTGAGTCAAGTAAAACATCCACCACAATTACATTTCCACGAAACTTTTCAGAGCATCGATGTTTAAACTTTTGCCTAGACTAGTCATACACATACATGAGCTAGGCAACTATACCACGGCAAGCGACCGTCGCGTTTGCTTGGGAGCAATAAGAGGAGGATTATCCTACAGAGAAAGTATGAATCAACTTATGATATTACTTGTGGCAATCATCGGGATATCCTTAAAAGGGAGCCTCGTCTGAGGGTTTATACTTTGAGACAACATTGATACTTTATAAATGTACCTCTTATCTATAGGTCTTTTGAAAAAATATGCGTTATTTGTTAAAATTGCGTTTCGTAGTTCAAAACTACCATCTATATTAAAAGCTTTGTTAAGTCTTGTCTCATTCTACAAAGGTTGCAATGAAAATAAAATTCCAATCGATGCTAATCCGATGATATATCGAGAGGAAACATTACTCGGTTGTTCAGCTAAAAAGGAAGCTGGTGGCATTGCACAATCCGTAGTGTTGCTCCCGTTATGTAGGTACCTCCTAACAGTTAGCTCGGGCGAAATTGGCCAATTTGTTTATTTGTTTTCATTGGCCTCACTGAACTTGAATCCCCATTATCGCATTCACGGGAGGAAGGCGCATTATTTATTCGATTATTCCGTGGGACCGGATCGTCTTCGACAAAAGTTGGACGTAGCCAAGTATTAATCTCCGATATTGGGATGGAGCCAATAGCGAAGTTGTTCATTCTTGAATTCTTGAAAGACGAAGATTAGATAGCTATCGGTAAAAGTATTGTAATATAATAATGTGTTTACTGTTGAAGTTGAATAAAATTGCGGGAAACCTAATGTTTTCATAATTGTTTGAGCCGTACTTACCATCTCTGTATTTATAAAAATCACTATATTGTAATTAATTCTATTACTGCCATTTGCTTAGCCTTTAATACCTAAAAACCTTGAAGAAACAGGATACTTAAAAATCCTTAATTAAGGCAAACAGAAATCCTTACAATCTGGATCTAGTTATTCGCATTAATTGAGAGGAGTTACAACCCAAATTAGAACAAGAATAAATATTTAAACTGAAGAATTACAAACTGCTATTTTTAAACAATTTAGCTGTGAAATTTGCTAGAATGTGGGTAAGAGACCTAATATAAATCCTAACTACGTAATAAGAAGAAAGTAGGCTGGCTTTGCTTAATAATTATCTGCATAAAAGTAGAGATTATTGGTGAAATCTTCATACAAAATACGATCGAACTCTTTCTCTGTAAGATAAGTTCCCTAAACTTCTCTTACATTGTAGCTTTCTAAAGAAAGAGTGTATCCTAGGTTCTTTCGCTATTATTACAAATGACAGTGCCCTTCCCCATAGGCTACTTAAGTACTGAGTGCAATTATTCTTCTCTAAAATCAATGAACTGTCTAGTCATGAAGCCTGCATGCAGGATGTTGTAATAAGCTTCTAAACAAATGCTGAGATACAATATGTAATCTCCTACCTACTTGGACATACAGAAACTATTTAACTGTAACTAATACTGTAGCAAGTCCTTCAGAAAAGTCTTTAAAACTTTCAACTGGTTCAACTGGTCTAAACTTTAGCAGGTCCATATGTGCATTGGATAACAAACTATGGTCGGTAAGTCCCTACTAGAAAATAGTGCATTCTGTTTTTTCCATAAATAGTTTTATAAGTAGATATCACAAGGAACACACAATCTAACTAAGTACAAATAATGCCGATAATAAATCGTTCCCATTCCAATTTCGCCTGTTGCAATTGTAGGATGAATTACGTGACATCATGCGCATCAAACGATAGCATGCGTCACCGCAACACGCTTCTTTGATGCCATTCCTACAACGACAATACCGACATCCCTAAAGCGCAACTTGCATGTTGCCGAGCGTCATTTAGTCCACGTTCTGTCCAATTGGCTTCGAATAAGCGACAGGAATGTTTACAAGACAGTTTTTAGAAACTCAACCCATAAATTGTCCGGCAACATTATAACTAATGCGTAGCAGGAGAACAGGAATAAATTCGCGAAAGCACACAACGAAAGCTCTGGCGGAAGCACGCGAACGCGCACCGGACCTCGCTTCACGCTCTACTGCCATCGCTCTATATACCTCTAACTAAACAATCCACAAAAGCCAGAAGCTTCTATTCCACTACAGCTTCGGAGCACTTGCACAAGTCGCCACAAAACTTTTGTATACAGACGCGAACTCCGTACCTTCTCCGGTCGCTCGATCCATCCGCGCCTCCTTTTTTTCTTCGTCTCGCTGCCTCGGAAACAAAACGGTCCGAAGGACGCAAGCGAAAAACAAACAAAAAGGGAATCGGAGTTCGCGATCGCGTCTGTTGTGCGCGTGTCGCGTCGCGCGGGAGCGATCAACGTACGTGTGTACGCAACGGCGGTCGGGTGCGGACTGGCGCGCGCGTCGGCGACGCAGCTGCCGCGGCGACCAATGGCGGCCGGTCACGTGACGCCCCGCGCCCGCACACGCTTGTTTACAAATAATAATAATACGGCCGGTGGCGCCGCCTCTACACCGCGCGGCTGGCTACGCGCGCTACGAGCTACGCACAGCTGTCGCTGCATTTGGCGGGATTCGATTCGGAGCATTCGCTCAAAGCTTCGATCTGTTTACTCGGAGCTTTCGCGTCGGCGGCGGCGTCCTATTGATCGGCACGCAACTTCGCCGCTGCTCGGTAATGCGTTACAACATTTATACGCTGCACGCAGTTAATCTCTTTCCTGAATATTATAGAACAGAAATTAAACCTAAAATTCTAGGCGGAAAGACCTAATGGAATTATCACGCAATTTTCAACGAAGGGGTGCGACATTCGTCCCTGTTTCGCGACAGGTTGATGTTTCCGATTGTTTTGCGTTCAGGATGTAAGGTGCAAAGAGGGTTTGAACCCCAGTGCATGCGGCAGTCGCCTATGTATACGGTACTACACTCCCCCTGGCTAAATCTGCCGAGGTGCCCCGTGGTCCCGTGCCGTGGGATGAGACACTTGACGGAGTCATTTTTAATTGATGCCCTCACCAACGTTTGCCTACATCCAGTTCGATGTGTTACCCCACAGATTATTCGGTGTTTCAGGGTCATTTGAAATATACAAAAATGTGAGTGTTATTTACGTTTATTGGGTACAATGGGACACTAATAGCGTGCTTGGTTATAAACAGTCGATTATGCTACCTAGCTAGCTTACAAATATGTAGTAATTAAATAGTGTCCTTATATTATCAAGTACGTATATTATGTATTTTATGAGTGCACCAGAAAGGTGTCCAGCTCAGCATGTGTCAGAGAAGTAACGCCTGACCCGGTTTTTACCTAGGCATTTATGTAGGAGTGAAAGCCAAGTTGGTAGAACGCTTGCCTCGGTAAACAAGGATCGCAGTTACAAACCCCGGCTCGCACCTCTGGGATTTCTGGATTTCATGTGCGAATCTCATTTTCAACCGTGATTATCACTTGCTAAACGGTGAAGGAAAACATCGCGAGGAAACCTGCATATCCGGGAGAACCCCTCGAAAGACGTGTGAAGTCCGCCAACCCGCACTGGGCCAGCGTGGTGGACTATGGCCTGACCCCCCCTGTGCCCAACTGTGGGACATTAAAAGGGCTGGTATTATATTATTATTAGATACTCATCAAGAAGATACATTTTCATAAAATGTCCATATCTTACCAGCGCAGCAATAAAAGTTGGGCCAAAAATTATTACATTTCGAAGAACTCAAATTATTTTCATTCGTAGAAACGATTTCGCATGCGATAGACTGACGAACATTGCGCTCCCTTTAGTGACTCATCAGAAATTTCACCACCCACGATAAAATTACTCAGTTTCTGTGCGTACGTCATTATTTTATTTCTATGTTAGATGACGTCATAATAGGACCGCGCGGCAGCTGCCACGGTTAGAATTTTTTTTTTGGTAACGCGCGCAACTTACTCTAACGAATCGGTATCAGAACTCTGAAATCCAGTTGGCATTAACTTCTTAGTAAGTTGTATATTAGTAACAATATATAATACCAGCCATTTTTATGTCCAACTGTTGGGCCCGAGCCTCCCCTCAATGCAAGGGGGATTATATATATAGCATATTAATACTACTCACTTGAAATAAATATCTCGGTTACATGTTAAATATCTCGCATTTTAAATATTTATTTAGTTTAAAGTAGTCAAAGTGTAGAATATTGCATAAAGTAGAGAGTAGAATAGAGTTTCTCACTCTATGGCGGAATCAAATATGTAATGATTGCAATGCGTGCAAACTCCTTCTTGCACCGTCCCCGCGCCAATTCCGTCGCTACAAAAGTGCGTAATATCGATTACCGGATCCCTTACCCCATCTTACGTCTCTCTCGCACGACGCACACAGCGCCTCCGAAAACAATAAAAGCTTAAA
The DNA here is from genome assembly GCA_905333125.1 of Pheosia tremula. Classification (NCBI taxonomy): domain Eukaryota; kingdom Metazoa; phylum Arthropoda; class Insecta; order Lepidoptera; family Notodontidae; genus Pheosia; species Pheosia tremula. The sequence continues at coordinate 9,719,691 of HG995402.1, read as the reverse complement.
CGCGAACGCAGCGCGGCCCGTGCAACTTTGCGCGGGAAGCGGAGCCGCCATTTTGTTATTTTCTTTTTCCTTATACGACCTTTTAATGCCAGCGTCGGCAGCCCCCGTCGCGATCGCCATGACAACCGATCTGTCACACGCACAGAACATAAAACGCAGGCATTGATTTTTTCCCGCTTCCTCTTTTACTTTTACGCGTGTCGACCGGCTTTTTGCTTGAATTTTTTTATTTCTTTTTTTTCTATAGCGACATCGCGTCAGTTTTAGCGCTTGCTAAGTGCTTTTAGATTTATAGTGGCGTGAATGTTTGATATGTGCACGGAATTAAATATGTTTTGATTTGCTTACTTGTAAGATCATACCTAATGCATTTCATGGACATTGTCTTTTATATTATGTAGAGTACCTAATCGGGACTCTACTACTACGTTACATTACTTAAGTGTTAATAAAATAACAATAATGGCTAAGTATATGCTAGCTATTCTTGATGCTGACTCTACAATTATACCGATAACTTCAACATTACTAAGGTTCTTACTTCATGCTCTACAAAAAAGGCTTGCATTTTTCAACAAACTGATTGTTTATAACGACGCTAATTTTCATTCAGGGCTATCCAATAGGATCATAAATCGGTACTTACCAAAGTCCATGATTTTATTGAATACGAAGATCGCACCATAGATACTAAGTTTGAAATGATGATGTAATGTTTAAGTCTCTTTTATGTTTTAAAACATAATGCACAAACCTTTTTTTGTAACCGAGTGTAAGGACACATAATTCATTTGTCATTAAGAAGATACATACATAAATCAGTTAAGTTAAGTATTATATAAGTAAGATTACTATACTATACTATATAAGTAAGGAGGACAAACATGGAGGAGGAAAGCTACAGACAGGACAGAGTGGAAAAGGCTAGAGGAGGCCTATGTGTCTAATGACACGCTGATCAATTAATTATTTAATTTGGAACTTTGATTAATGTATAAACTCTGTATAAAGAAATCAGCAATAAAGGCTAAAAAAAAAAAAAAAAAAAAAGTAAGATTACTCAAAGCGTGAGAAGACGGGAGAAGAAATGTGTACATCAAGTCATCACATGTATCTTATTATTAGGTATTGTAAAACATAATTGCACCTTTCAATATTCTTAATGCTAGCGTTTTTTTTTCACATCAACGGGATCAATTCCTGGGCAGGGTTTTTTTTTGATTTGGCCACCCACGCAATCTTGCAAAAATCATTCTCTATATAACGTTTAAAAAAAATAGTGTTAAATATATGTGGGATATTAAAAAAAAAAAGAAAGACACTTTTGTTTACTTGCTCTGTGGTTTTTAGTTGTGTGTTGGTATCTGTTAACGATGGCTGACGAGTGTAAAATTAATAAATAAAAAATTTAAGATTACTGAGAAAACCGGCGTTTTGTCACATCCTTTCACTACATATATTAACCGATGAATCAGTAACTTATATAGATCACGTTGTTATATAAAATAATTGTGTAAATGTTTTTTTGTTAAACAAGGCGACCCAGATAGCTTGTCACTTTTTAAATGTGTAATAATTGTTTTTTTTTGCTATTGGAATGTTATCTTTATAGCCTACTATTAACCCTGTTAAAATATTTTACACTACTTTTGTAACACCCTATTTAGAAATCACGTACCTACAAATTTTCAGCTGCCATGTATTCAGAATAATTTCAGATTTAGGTTTTATTCACTCGTTCTAGAACTACTTTGTGACTTAACTTTTAGTATTGTGTGATATTATGACGCTAATATTACATAATGGTCGAAATAAACACCTATTTAAGTCTAATTTTAACACACAAAGGGAAACTTTTTCTCAAGTTTTCTTTAATCAAGTATCAAGTAAACACTTCAAAGGATTTCCTCTCGGTCGATAAACCGTGTACCTACATCGAGTTACGCTTAAGGGAAAATTTGTTAAGGTAGGCTCAACCCCAGGGGTGCGGGTCCAAGGGTTGTACTCCATCCCTTATGGCAATCCGCCCCCGCGATATCTCGTTAACTCAATAGAAGGAAAAATATGTTAGCCGACCCAGGAATACGGGTGGAAATACATCTCAATGGGAACGTGAAATAGAAAAAGATGGGCGATTTATTTTAATGTAGGAATCCTTACAATATTAATGACTAGCTGCGCCCGGTGGTGTTACCCGCGATAAAAAGTATGAAAAATTAAAACATCTATCCCACGGGAACCATACCGGGATAAAAACCCTATGTGCTATTCCAGACTATAATCTATCTCTGTGCCAAATTTCATCCAGATCCGTTCAGCCGTTCGGGCGTGAAAGAGTAACAAACATCCATCCATCCAAACTTTCACATTTATAATATTAGTATAGATAGATTATTGTTATACCTGGTACCTAAAAAATAGGGATCAATTCAAAGTAGAGCAGAGAAAAAATTATAAAAAATAAATTTGGGTTGAAAAAATAATACAATTTTGTCATGTTATACCTACTTTATTAAATCATGTAAAGTAAAATGTACAAAAGACAGGAATAATTTAAACCAGCCATCCATTACATAGACACATAATAAGAACTAAAATGTATTCAATATAATAATTAAAAATAAACTGGACTAAAAATATGTTATAATAACCTAAGCAGCACCTGATTAGATAGCAAGACTTAGCAAGTACGGACCCCGCGTCTTTGGGCCCTCGCGTCTCTGCGCAAAAACATCAATCATATCATCGATGTGTATTAAGAAAGACGTAGATATGTTACTTGCCCTCGGGAATGGCACCACAAAACTGGGCTGCGCAGCCCACCTGCTAATAATAACAACGACGCAGCGCAACATATATCTGCCTTGCTTCTGCCTTTGCAAGTTCTTATGCTATCTCGTTTACATTAATATTGTACCGTTCAGTGTGTACAACCAAAGTACGTTTCTTTTTATAAAGTTGTCGTGTGTGCGTCAGCTAGGACATTAAATAACATCGTGTCACTAGCATGACTTGTCTACGTTTATTAGTTCTAAGTCATTGGATCAAGTAAGATAGTTACGTTGTACCATCTACTGTCCAATGTAAAGACGTATTAGACAGGCCCGCGCTGGCTTAATCTTCACACTGGGTAGCTTTTTGAATTGACTTGGTCTTATTTATTTATTTAATACGTAAGCTTTATTCTTTATATAAGATTATGATAATGTGCTTACCTATAAAGCAAACTAACCAGGTTTTCATGATCCAGACTTCCGTGTAGTTTGGAACCGCAACTCTCTCTCTCTTCGCTCTCTCTCTTATCTCTATTCGCATATCTATAGTCCAGTTTGAGCTTATTCTACAGTGCTCAGAACAACTCTGAGAGATCATTATCTTAATCTAGTTTTCTTAAAACAAACGTGCATACAATAGTTCGAAAAAAAAGCGATTCAATCTTTGTATTAATAATTCAAACATTTCGGAAACTTAATTATCAAGTAATTTAATGCGAGAATTCAATGAACTTCGTTAGTTACAAAAAAATATTAATATTGCTAGAAGAGTAAACAAGCCGTACAACTACGAGAAAAGGTAATAGCACAGATTAAAAAATACTTTCTTTTCTTAATCTGTGGTTAAGAGTAGAATGAAGTATCATTTACATATTTCGTACTGTGCCATAAAACTTATAAATAATCTACGGCAAAAAAACATTAATGGAACATTATTTAACTAATATTTACAGCTTCTAAAGTTTTTAATACTTCTTTTAATATAAAAAACTATTAAGTACATACTATTATAATACTCTGCCACTAGGACAATAGCGATATGTTATGAATGTGCTACGATATTGATTAATAATCTAAACACACAACTTTGTCATGATTCCAACTGGATTTAAAAATTAAAAGGGCAGTGACTAAAATATGCCTAGCAGTGCCATCTAGTAGCAGGTAGCGTGTTTACAACAAAACATTTTCCTTATACAATTAATCACAAGCGTTGTACCTGATTAAACAAATTCAATTGTTGTTAGTCGTTATAATACATTGACAGCAGCTAGGTATCCAAAATATGTCCGTATATAGATTCTCTCCACTCGGTTGAAGAGCCACGAGACGTTTTTGAATGTATTTTTGTTCGCAACGAGATGTATATCCTGGCGGTATCGTACACAGACCACTGCATTCTGTTGACCTGAAGAACATATTTTATTTTTAATGTATTACTACTCGATAAAAGATGGCGCTAGTGTTGTATTACTTCTATGAATACAAAACAGATGGCGCTTTAAACAAAATTTATGTAAAATAGAACTCACGTGCAGATCTCGGCTCTCACCAGCTGCGACATGTTGTTGGGCATATTGACGACGTACTTCCAGTTGCCTTTGTTGTTGAGGGCCGCGCGAGGAGTGATGAACTCGGTACGCACGGAGCAAAGGTCCTGCGAGGCCGTCTGCCGGCGGGGACGCTCCACGGAAACTTCTGCGCTATAATAAAGAATAATAAAAATTTTAGGTATTGTTCATGGTGGTTACACGGTTTTCTGTGTCGTAAGAACCTTCAATAGATGGCACTGATTAAGTACACTCGCAATTTTCTTTCGTGACCAGCAAAATTAGTGTAAATTTGTCAATGAAGTTGTGTAAATTTGTCAATAAAAAAAATTACACTTTTGTCACGACTTATATCTTTCTACTTTAATTAATTTTATGGTACAAGCGTCATTTCTTGTTTATTTAATTGCATGACATGTCATGTCAGTAACACCATTATGTTAGTTATTACCGTGGAATGACACTATACTCTGGATGCATTTATAATGAGCCTTTTTGGTCTCTGTCTAAATAATCAAATAAAATGGCGAACAAGCGCCTTAAAAGCAAACTATAAAGCTCAATCCTCCTTTGTTCTCAGTGGCTCAAGCACAATCTTATTGCTTACTATTAGAGCTGATTACAACGGCTTCTTAACAAATCACTTACTTAGCGATTCCCAGCGCTATCCTCAACGCTTCGGTGCCCGTCAGGGTGCGCTTGGAAGCCTCCTTCACCAGCTCCGCGTTGCGCTTCCTGCGACGCACGGTGGAACTTCGCGTCGGGAACGTGACAGATCGCTCGATCGTCACGTCAGACCGGGATGGAGACGCATATCTGGGCCAAAAAATTTCAAAATCTAAATATCACCAGAACACACCAATTGTGCGGTCCCACACTGAGCAACGCTTGTATTATGGGTACCGTACAAATGGATTGGGGGCGAAACCAACATATAAAGTGTTACAATAATAATAATACGGATACTTACTTCCACTCGGAAAGATTATACATTTAAAGAGGACTCTATTGATAGATACTTCTACCACTCGGGATGGTTATAAATTGATAGAGGACCCTACTGATACTAACTTCTACCACTCGGGATGGTTATAAGTTGATAGAGGACCCTACTTATACTTACTTCCACCACTCGGAAGGATTATAAATTGATAGAGAACCCTATTGATACTTACTTCCACCACTCGTTAGGATTATATTGCGTGACACCAGAAGTCGCCTGTCTGAACCAATCGTTCGATTCATAATTCGGATAGAAGTTCGGAGTGTCAAAGAAATTCTGGTTAAACCCCAAAGGGTTGCCGCCTTGCCGGTACCCCTTCTTGTCGTAATCCTGGTTGCGAGGGTTCCAGTAACCGTTGGGTGAGGTATACCCGTGGTACCCGAATTTGGAGAAGTTCGCTGTTTGATACGCGTTGATGTTGTATGGGGTACCTTCTCCTGTTGAGGGTGGTTGAAGCGGTGTCTTTTGGGAGAATATATCTGGAATGGAAATGATTAATTTGTATTAATGACTTGATACAGTAATCGAAGCGATTCCATGGTCCTGCAATAGTTCGTCCACCTGCTGAGGACGTTTCGTGGTTTATGCTTAAATTTTTAGCAATTAACCTCAGCAGGTGGTAAACGTGAGATTAAAATTCTACTAGGATCCCAAGTCCATTTTGCGGTACCCATAATAAAAGCTTTGGTTAGTTTGGAACCGTACAATAACCCCCAAATTATAGACGTTATATAACTTTATCAAACGACATATATTACTGCGCAAGGAAAATCTCTTGTGCGCAGTACTATACGACATTTGATAAAATTATATAACGTCTGTAGCGACCACTTCAACCGCACCATAAAAAGCTACGCAGATGGCACTACAGACGCAATCAGAACAATAGACAAGTGAAGTCACAATCCTGAATCGCGCTACCAGAGTTCTCGGAGCAAGTAACATATATACAAGATCCCGACAATAACCGTCGGGGCATAGCGGCCGCCCCGCCAGGCATACCACCCGCCTGGCTGGAAGATCTTCCCTTTTCCGCTAAACGTCTATAAATTTGGGGGTTAGTGTATTTGTTTGATAATTGGGAAAAGGCAGCACATTCATATCGTTAAGTATCGTTAGTAATGAACCGAGACACTGGTAGAAACTAATTACATGTTTAAAATTATCGTTTTGCAATTCTTAATTTTATTGCACATTGATTAATTGAACATTTAAATATTCTTATTTTCGGTTGTTCCAAAGAAATGTTTGCATACTTTAAGGAGTGGCGCTTGTATCGCCAAGGTTTGCGAAATTAATGGATTTCATTAAACTGAGCAATTCCAATTGTTGCAACATTTTTATTTTTAATCAAAATCGTGTTTATAGTATAATCAAAACTAAATATTCTTTCATTTTCAGTTGTTGATTTAACAGACAACGAACAGCCACTAAAATTAGTTATCTAGGTATTAATTTAAATAGAAGGGGAACATAGTTATGTCATTGTCGCAATAGCTTGCTAGTCAATTGCTATAATTGACTAGCAATGGAATAACTATGGTCACTTTTGACCAGTTGACCAATCGTCTAGTTGGTTGGTGACCAGATCGAATGTGATGTTAAATGCAAGATGACAGCGCTCGCTCGAAGCAAATGCTCGCTCGAAGCAAATGTTCGCTCAAAGCAAATGCTCGCTCGAAGCAAAGCTCGCTCGAAGCAAATGCTCGCTCGAAGCTAATTTACTCACCATGATTGTATCTCGTGTGGAACTTGTTGTTGTAGTTTTTTGGATACGGCGGGTCGTTGACGATAGATATTTGGTCCACGTGCGGCAGGGAGTTTGGTCCGTAGTCGTATGGATAGTCATTCTTCTTGGTCTGCGCGAAGTCGTCGCGACTCTCGTCCGACAATAGAGTGCTGATATCGTACTGTCCCGCGTCTATTAGCTGCCGAATTATCTTTCTGGACAACATAAGATAGATTTTTCTATATTAGTATCTTCACTCTCAAAAATGTATAATAATGTCCACGCACGCCTGCAGTGTAGTGCAGTCCAGGACTACTTTATATTGATCGCGGTAACACGCAACTTGAAGTTGACATTTTCTTCAAAAAAAAATTTAATTAATTGATACCGATATAGCGATATAGTCGTTATTATCTTGTTTTATCATGAATGCAACAATAAAATTTGACTGTCTGTTTGAAATATTAAAATAACCACTTTTTACTAAGTGCATTTGGATGTATACACGGTACATATACCAAAACATTTTTTTTTTCAAATTTTTGTATGTCTGTCTGTCTGTTGGTTTGTCCCGGCTAATCTCTGAAATGGCTGGACCGATTTTTCCGGAAGTTTCACTGGCAGATAGCTGATGTAACAAGGAGTAACATAGGCTACTTTTATTTTAGACTAGCTGTTACCCGCGACTTCGCCCGCTTTTTGTTATATACCACGCGGATGAAGTTGCGGGTAACAGCTAGTTATTAAATAAAGTGTTAGCTACTCACTCAGGATATGGTTCAGGATGCAAGCAGTATGTGAGGCCCGGCTGCGCGCAGGGCGGCGTGCGGCCCGGCGGGGCGGGCTCCAGCGCGCACGTCTGGCCGTAGGGACAGCTATACCCGTCGCCTCCTTTCATTAGAGTCCAGATTAACTGAAAGTAAACGATATTCCAGTTATTCAAATGTACACCACAAATTTTCCTGTAGACAATTCTACTTATTTTCCTACCATGTATTAGACGTCAGAGTTTTTCTTACAAGCGACTAACCTTGCCTACGGCTTAATATTTGCCCAGCTGTGGAAGATTTTATCTTATCTTTTAGTCTACTTATATATTATTTTGGACAACCTGATTAGGGCAGTTGATAGTGACCCTGCTTTCTGCGCTGAAAGTTCCGTGTTCGAATCCTGGTAGGGACAAACTTAGTGTGATGAGCATCAATGTTTGTACCCGTTTCATGGATGTTTGTCATCTATATAACTATTACATATTGAGTTCGCCCTCAGTCCATTGTACGGTCCAATGAGTGGTTTTAGAAGGCATTATCAGCAGGTACTTAATTATATAAGGTGTAACGAAAATAGTGTAAAATTTTAACAGGGCGAACAGCATGTTATAAATTTAACATTCCCAAATAAATAAATTAAATTACTATTAACACCCTGTACTGAGCGCATGGTCAAACGCTACTGGGTCGCCTGTTTAAAAAAAAATACACGTGGTCCATATAACTTAATGATTCATCGGTCAAAATATTTTACGTATGTTCTTTATATCGTATAGCAAAATCGTCCTCGTTCAAATGCATAATAGAATTATACACCTAACATGGGTTTACAACACCATAAATGGTGGTCTGTCGTTCTACATATATGTGAAAGTTCACAATTATAGGTTTCCTTCATCGGCTCTACACGTGCTTTGCCGATACATTGCTATATCAATTATGAACTGTATTGATGACAGGATAGGTATTGTAATTTGGTTGGCGCGTGGGCGGCGAGGACTTGATATATGGATCATTCTAATTACAGTAGTTTAGTGAGCTAAATGTCAAATGAAAGCGTCTACCAGTCATTTATTGATGTTAAAAAAAGACATCGTTTCGATGTGAAAGTATTTGGTATCTGAAAATGTAATTTAAGTTTTGACTTATTCGTTTCATAGACATTGTTTAGTGTTTGGGAGTTCCCTATGACGACTGCAATTTAGCTTTTACAATAAAAATGTATATAAAAATGTATATGATAAATTTATGCAAATTTAAATTTCGCACACGAATTAAAATATTCTAAAAAAACAATGCTGCCTGCTCCAATAAATATACCTGTACGTCAAGTGCGAGATTACTGGAAGCTAACCGTATACTTTATAGTCTACCGTATTTAGACATTTTGAATGGAGGATTGAAAGTTTGAAATACCGTCCGCTAGGGGCGCTTTTGAATTATCCATACAAAACGTCTAAATACAGTAGACTATAAAGTATACAGTTAGCTCGCACTTTACGTGCTGTATATTAAACTAGCTGTTGCCCGCGACTTCGTCCGCGTGGTATTTAACAAAGACAACCGTTGACAACAGCCTACTCGCCCATTCTGAGCCCGCGGGACGCATTGCAGGTTGTTGCTATCAAACTTAATCAGGCGCTGCGCTGCAACATTGGTTTTATTTTTTTTCGTGAGATCCTATTTTTTTTCTAAAATAAAAGTAGCCTAAGTTACTCCTTGTTACATCAGCTATCTGCCAGTGAAAGTCCCGTCAAAATCGGTCCAGCCATTTCAGAGAATAGCCGGAACAAACAGACAGACAGACAGACAGACAGACAGTTGGACAGACAGACAGACAGACGGACAGACAGACAGACAAAAAATTAAAAAAATGTTGTTTCGGTATAGGTAACGTGTATACATCCAAATGCACTTAGTAAAAAGCGGTTATTTTAATATTACAAGCAGACACTCCAATTTTATTTATATGTATAGATGATGTTTACATTTCATATTACGTGAAGAAAACAATATTAAAGATCCTCTTTGGAGCATCAAAATTATATACCTACCTACTTACTTATTTCATAGAACTACTTAGTACTTGTAGTTTGCCGCAAGCGGGACCTTCAATCTACGAATAAATGTTGCAGTCAAAGCTCTCAACAAAAAAAATCTGTCACTGACTGAGCAGGTTGGTCAAAATTACTTTTAACCGCAAATTTGAAGTCAAAGGTATTTATATGTTAGGTTAGATTATTTTTTTTAATATTAAAAGCAACCTCATATAACACGACCTTACGTTATGTGAGGTCGTTGTTTATTAATGAAAAAAAAAACGACCTAACCTAACTTTGATTAGGTTATCGAAACCCTATATTTTTAAGATTTTTGACTGATATAACCAGTCAAAACTACTTTTGTCTAAGAACGTCAGTCAAAATTACTTTTGACCGCAATTTTGAAGTTGAGAGCTTTATTAACCGATGATTTGCATTCAAAACTACTTTTGACCAGCCGGCACTTTGCTAGTCATAGGTAGTTTTTACTGGTTAAGAGTATTGACTGTAACATAAACAATTGTTTCGTATAATTTATTCTCACACGACTGTAATCTGACAGTGATAAAATTTTGGTATATTCCTAGAAAAAAAGCCAGCATTAGGATAATGCTTGTTGTAATATTTTGCGGTTTCAATTCTCTTTGAACTTATCTGTAGTTTTTGCAAAATTATGTATATTCTAAATTTAACATAGACTAAGAAACACATAGAAGCCACCAACCAGCCAAAACGATGCTCATTTGCGTAGTATGCCCATGTAAATTCTATCCACAATATGTTTGACTATGCTGATATAAACTAAACGCTATCGGCTTGGTTTGAATGTGTGTACCAATGTGTGCGTATTTTGCGTATACTACCTTCGCAAAACAGCCTGTTTTTATGTACTAAAATTTTATAAACAACGCTTAGTCTATTTCTTTTGTCGGAGCTTTTAAATAAAAAAAATAAAGATTATCTTGGAGACTTTACATACAGCCATGCGTACAGAATACCGAGAATAATTGTTCATCTTATGACGGAAGTCAGTGGTCGGGAGAAGCGAGTTGCTTATCTAGACATAATATCTACTCCAGAGTAATTCTAGATTCAACTTTTTCACTACAACATCTATCACTGCATATAATAAAAATGTAACTGATCGCTGTCTGTACATCGAAGATATATAAGAGAAACTATTATTGTAGGCCTTTGTCAACGCAATAGTACCCAAACAATTATTATAAAAATGCTTGTCTCAATTTTTTTGTTTGCTTGTCTGTGCGTTTGTGCACACTTATCTCAGAAACGGTCTAACCGATTTGGGTGCGGGTTTTACTAATGTAAGCATCACTTAAAATCAAGTCTTTGTTTTTTTTTTCAATCAGTTTGTAAAAACAAAGTTATGTCAATGTAAACACGCGGGCAACAGCTAGTGCGATATAAAGATGTAGCTAAAATAATACAAATATGACGATTACGATAAGGAAATTGTTACATAATGATTCATAGTTCTCACAAATAATGATGTAAGTACATTCTGCTCTGCTTATTCGAGCGCCCACTCGACACAAATGTCAATGCCGCTGTTAGTCACAGGGAGGATTATATTAAACAGGATTATTGGAGGCTGTGTCGGAGTCGTGTCCCGCTGTGTCGCCGCGACGTGGCCGCTCTATTAGCTTTTATAGAGTGGTATGCTAAAAAATCCTATTTGAATTTGCAATTTTCTTCGATATTATGTTTTTGTTTTGTGGCCAATGTAGAACGGTACAAGTATCGCAAGTTGTAACCCCAATCTTTCATAGTGGAGATTCTGGACTTCACCTGCGAATTATAATTATCACTTGCTACACGGTAAAGGAAATTATCCGTGAGGAAGCCTGCGTGTCTGAGAGAACCTAGCTTTCGAAAGATGCTCGAAGCCCGCCGACCCGCACTGGGCCATGCTCTGATTCCTTTTCACATTGGGGAGAGGCCAGCCGTACCCAGCAGCAAGATATTAAAGGACTTTTATTTTTATATTAGATACTTCTTCTCCCATACTGTGGAAATGGAAGTGGGCTAGACATGTGGGTAAAGGAATTGTTACCTAGAGATGGAACAAGTAGAGAAAGAAAACGCTGGAAAGATCTATTTCTACGAAGATGTAGTCGGAATTGGAAGCGACAAGCTAGGGATAGGAAAACATGGAAAAGTATGGGGAGGCTTCCGCCGATGAGGTGACTTCTATAAGTACTAACCAAATTAGTATGTTAATGTAAAATATGTAGAGAAATCCAGGACTAATAAAGGTCATTCCTCCCGTGACCATGGTTGCCGTAAAGCAGCCGAACCGTCACCACGTCGAGAACGTAAAAACAGACAATAAACACAATAAAATCCGAAAAAATAGTTTTATTTCAATGAGTAATAAATAAATAAAGGCTTTTTTAATATTATACTAGAACATAGAACGAACTTTCGATTCACTTGCGCTTCTAAAATTGCCTCGAATTAGTCAATGGATTGAGGCCCTTGGCCGCTCTTACTTTCAATATCGTGAGAATTCAATGCTTTATTCAAGAAGTGAGTCGGATGACTCGCGGCTCGCTTTCGTTTACGCGACTTGAATACGGGATGCGCATGCGCACAGATTAGACTTGTAGTTTCTACCAAATACTACTATATAAGTGCGATGGTGAAAAGTAAAGAAAAATATTTTTTTTTTAGATAATGGCCTCATCCACCTTTGTGTAGGTATTTGCCAAAGTCAAGTAGAATGGCTCGAACATGGGAGATTCTATGTAGGCCTAATCCGTAAACTAGGACTAATAAACCCTCGCTAAAACTATCAGTAAAGTTGAAGATACACTACTGACAAATTATCGGACTTCTTGGGAGAACTGGAAAAGTCATGTTTTACTATTTAGTTTTATTTTCCTACACTCGTGCACGTGTATGAACACTATGAACACATAATGTTTATTATTCCACCAGAATTACACATATTTCAAAGAAAAACATTTTTCACAGAATTGATACAAGAAAAAAATCTTGTAATGTTTATAAAATGATTAATTTCACGCCTTCGGACCTAAATAAATAAGTCAACCATCTGTAAACTTCATCGACCCTAATATTTGTAAACCAAGTACGAGCTTACTACATCTAGGGATGCACTTAATATACGGGAATTATTCGGCATCATTTTATATGTTCGATATTCAACCGAATATTAAACGATCTTTGTCCTGAAAAAACCTACATCATTGTTTAATAATATCATAATAAAATAAATGTACTTATATTTTACCAATTTTTTTATTTAAATCAAGCTTGCAAGTCATTTTATTTTATCTCAAAAGACCGGTAAATAGACACATTAACCGGATATTCTGCTACGAATCAAAGACACTACCGTATAATACTGCTGGATGACGAACGAAACAAAATACAGTATTAGTATTTATAGGACATTTGCGTAACTTCTATGGTCCGAAGTTACGCAAATGTCCTATAATACTAATACTAAGTGCATTAAAACCAAGGTTCAATTATAATTATTCTCAAGCCTGTCATGTCACAGTGATGACAATATCCACACTCAAATGCTATATTGACGCAACAATGTCTAGTTAATTAAGTGTCGTTTGTTACTTTTATTGCTACGAGGCTGGGGCAAGCGATCAGTGTGCAAACAATACTATTAGGTTACAATTGACACACATCTGTCATTAAGTATGTGTCGCAATGCCGGCTCATTTGACGCATTAGAGCAGCCGTTCCCAAAGTGGGCGATAGCGCCCCCTTGTGGTCGCTGCAGGCCCATTTAAAAAAAATGCCAAAAAATGGGGGCGTTGTGTAGAGGCTTACAATAATTAATTTAATTCGAAGTCATAGTGGTTTTTAAGTAGGTGAATAAATGGGGGCGCTTAAAATAATTCATTCTCAAAGTGGGCACTAGACAAAATAAGTTTGGGAACCTCTGCATTAGAGTATATAACGTGTCAAGACCTTTTGGGAAGGTTAATAAGATCATCTTCAATGTTTCGACACTGGAAAAATTATTGAAAGATAACATGTAATGGTTTTGTGTAATTCTGTCTACAATTCTTAGTCCAAACTAACAACGGTTAAGGTATGTAAAAGTGGTATGTTAATCTATGGTTCTCATTCTCTTTCCCAAATGTATAAATGTTTTAATTAGAGATAGGAGGATTTACAGGTTGTTATATAATCCGTCACATAGGTTTTGTATTTACTTAAGTAAAGAAAAAGAAAAGGTCGCCTCAGTAAAGGTCGCACAAGAAAGAAAAATAGTGGATGAAAATACTAATATAAACATGATAAAAAATCAGTAAAACGCTTATTCATAGCTAACATAGATCAGATACAGAATCTATAAAGACTTTTTTCACACAGAAATGTTATCCCAAATTTTACATATTTTCTCCTAATAAAGTGCGTCACTAAATACATAATATTTTGCAAGTGATACCTACATTTGTGAAACTAGATAATATGTACGGAACCTTAAACAGAAATGTAGTTCAAGGGTGCGCCGTGTGCATCCGTTATTACATAAGAGAGCCGTTCCCAATCCGCGTCGCTCCAGTTAGGTTGAAGAAAACTGGTGTGTGAGGGAGACCTGTTATGTTTTTGTAAAAGATTATTGTTTTACATCCTAATAAAAGCAAGAAAATGTTTCTTGTAATTTAGGACTTTCAATTCTTGTTTTTATTGAATTAGTTATTTAAGGCCATGCTGCGATTTAATTATAACCTGGTTAATTAGTTAGGACTTTCAATTCACATCTTATATGCGTATTATTAAAGAAATAGTCGAGGTTCCACCATTACAAAAATAAGAGCAGGCCTAGTAATATAATAAAAAAAATTAATTTAAATACCCTTAACATAATTAGAGATATTCTTTAGTATTAGGTATACATAACATTCTAAGGTGTCGTTTATCTATAAAAATGCAATCATGTAAAGATCCTTAACAATATCATGTGTATAATATAAATAAAAAACTATTAAGCCGATGTCAGTAGATACAAAATACCATAACATCGTTCCTACATCAACGCAAATGTCCTAATTCGTCAAGTTACCATTCAAAGCGTGATTTTTTAGAAAGCGGTCGCAAATAAAAAGATGTGCAATAAACACAGATTTGAGTGAAATCCACGAGATAACATCTGCAGCGGCTGTGCATACCAAATAACGTGTCCTTGTGAACGCATGGTGTGGAAACATATGGCGGGTTTGCGAGAACGTGCGGGCTTGCTACGTTTTTACCGTTAATACTATTAATCAGACACTCCTATAGCAAGGTACCGTAAGCAGACCCTCTTAATATAATCATAACGGCACTGAAAAATCATGCTGTCACTGTTATTCTTATTTATAACATCTGTGATATAAGCGGGACGAACGACGGTTGAATTAATAAATAAATGAATGAGCATGAACTCTTTAAAAATAGATACCTACTATGACAGTTTATGTCAGCCATGTCTAGCGAATTCAGAGTAGGCCGCTCGGTTCACTGCACCGGGTTGCCGGTTGGTGGTTTGATATCCGCCTGGGTCAATTTTGGCCTTCGTGTAACTGGGACAGCCTCTGTCCATCTTATGGTACTCATTTAACAAGAATTTATTAGTTTTGGGCCATAAAGTTTGTGTATTTGTTTAGAAATATTTATAAATCTATATGTTTATTTACTTAGTTGAAAATATGAAGATTTACTATACCATACTATACTATATATAATCCTTACAACGGGCTCATAATTTTATCGCTGATGTAATAAAATGATATCAAATTCTAAAACGTGACTAAACCGCACACAATATTATTCCGTATGTTTCCAACCTAATGCTCGTTTCAAGTCAAGCACGTCTCAGTGGGCTTTCTAACAACTAGTGTCTTACTGCTCCGGAAAATTTCGGCACATTTTATTGAATTTATCAACGCTTGTGAGATCTTATAGCAAGTTATAGAGACAATTATAAATAGTGTAATTTATTAAAAAAAATAAAAGCGCTTTAAGATAATTCTACCATTTCTTTTTTTCAAAGGAGAGCTATGATTTTATATACACAACATGTACAACGCAAATATAAATTAAAAGAGAATAGAATTCTACCATAAATAAAATGCATTTTTTTTTATTACATTATAGGCAAGTATTTGATCTCGATCTCACCTGATGGTAAGTGATGATGAGATCTACGATGGAGCATACTTGCCTAGGTAGGAAGGCGGCAGTAGATCGAGACGCTACATTCACTAGGCACATGCAGCGCAGCTGATCTGACCCGCCATCCATGAATGGCAGCACCGAAAAACATGCCGGAACACGGCTAGGCCGCTTGGCGACATGGCTTTGTTCAGTGGGTGGTGAGTCACCACGGCCGAAGCCTACCACCAGTAAATTCATCGTTATTTTATATTGGATTTACCCATAAATGGGGGACTGAAAATAGTGTAACGGTAGAAAACAAAAAAAAAAATGTCTTCGCTATGTCAGACAGGCACAGCAACTGTGTGGTGCCAAACTAAGTAACGCTTGTGTCCCTGTTACCAACCAGTGGACTAGGTGCGATCCTAATAACACCTAGACTACGACAAATAAGGAATAGTAGTGAAAGCCATGTTGGTAGAACGCTTGCCTCGGTAACGAGTATAGCATGCTCAAACCCCGGCTCGCACCTTTGGGATTTCTGAATTTCATGTGCGCATCTCATTTTCAACCACCATTATCACTTGCTAAACGATGAAGGAACACATCGCGAGGAATCCTGCATGTCTGAGAGAACCCCTCGAAAGACGAAGTGAAGTCCGTCAAGCCGCACTGGGCCAGCGTGGTGGACTAAGGCGTAATCCCCCTCGCATTGAGGCGAGGCCCGCGGCTAATAGTTGGATATTAAAATGGCTGGTATTATTATTATTATGTCTCTCTACACACGGGCTTCCACACACCACACCATCACACCACACACCAGGTTCCCGCAGGCCTGCGCTCTACCAATAGACAGGTAAGTCCATGATATAATTTGTCCATATAGTATGACATCACCCTTCCTGTCGCAGCTTTCAAGGTTTCTGCAAGCTTCAGGTACAAACCGCACCTAGATTCCTGGGCTCAGTCGTGACAATCAATTAATATTGTTGCTGAAATAAAGTAAAAGTGTCGCGCTGTGCCAAGGATAAGCACGAATGTAGTACTTCCGGCATGTCTTGACTTAGTCTATATTGTGGTTTGTAGCGATCTGAATCGGAAGTACAGCCGTGGAGACAGGTGAATGACTTTGAAATGTTACATAAGGTGTAACGAAAAGAGTGTCAAATATTTTTATAGATGAATCAGTAAGTTATATGGATCACGTTTATTTATGAAATAAATGTTTTTTTTTTATACCTTATAGGCAAGTATTTGATCTCGATCTCACCTGATGGTAAGTGACGATGAGATCTACGATGGAGCATACTTGCCTAGGTAGGAAGGCGGCAGTAGATCGAGACGCTACATTCACTAGGCACATGCAGCGCAACTGATCTGATCCGCCATCCATGAATGGCAACACCGAACATCATGCCGGAACACGGCTAGGCCGCTTGGCGACATGGCTTTGTTCAGTGGGTGGTGACTAACCACGGCCGAAGCTACCACCAGTAGAGTTATCACCTGGTTGGCACCACCCAGGGTCACGTGTAGGGTATCTCGAGGGTACTTAATTCTCCTACGGACGAAGGTGACTCGACCCCAAAATGTGTATTTTTTTAAACGATGCTAACCAGTAGCATTTGGCCATGCGTTCAGTACAGGGTGACATTTTTTTTGTGTCAAATAATTTGATTTATTTCTTTGGGAATGTTATCCTAATAACCTACATTTGGCCTTGGTAAAATAGTTTATACTATTATTGGTAAACGTTATAAAAGGTAAAGGCAAAAATAGTGTAATTTTTTTTAATAAGGTGAACCAGTAGCGTTTGACCGTGACTCAGTACATGATATTATTTTTTAAATGCCTTATAATTTGATTTATTTATTTTGGTATTTCATCTTTTGAACCTACTAATAGCCGTCTTAAAATATTTTATACTATAATTGTTACACCTTGATTTCAAGCGAAAATAAAAGTAGGCAAACAAGAAAAAAAAATGATTTATCACATATTTTGTCAAGTTGAAAATCCCAATTCATTTAATTTTGAATATGGAATATTTAATTTTTTTCATCGGTTTATCGTTCGTCAATCGTTTATATTAATATGTTGATGACAATATAAATGGCCTAGCAAAGTAACAAATTGAACAACTTATGTATGGCGCAGATTTGTCAAAATATCTAATGAGTGGTTCACCAAACGTACACAAAAATGCCGCGACACAACAATAATTTTTAGACAAAAATAAGTTATTAGTCTTAATTATTCATTTTTATGTTCAACCTAGGTTCAAGCTGACAAAGCAGGAACAAATATTGTGTAACACTTCTCTGCTCGACTGCCCAGCCTCGCTCCAAATGCATACATTTATACTGACAATAGATCGTGCCTGAATATTAATTGTTTGCAGAACGAACAAACAGACAAGCGGTGCCTACCACGAGTTTGTTCTTAACCGATTTCAAAAAAGGGAAATTGTGTGGCTGACACGTTACAAAACATCCTTGTCAAGCTCTTATTGTTATTTTTTTCGTTTATAATATAATTTCAAGTAAAAGCATGAAATATTACTTTAATTTGCTTTTGTGATGATCTATATATACGTAGCTTTTGACCTGATTAGCTCAGTGGGTAGTGTCCCGGGTTCGAATCCTGTTAGGGACAAACTTTGTGATGAGCAAGTTTGTACCCGAGTCATGGATGTTTAATAGTTAAACATCCATGATATCTACTATTATTTATAGACAGATCTTTTTTGTCTCCCGCTTTGCAATGAATCTCTCCATGGATCCTCCAGTGGAAAATGTTCTTCCAACTCCTCCTATTTTTATCTTTCGATTAATTTCGTGCGGGTTCCAAGACAATTAGCTTTATCCCGGGACTTGGCGAGGGTCAAACCTCGGTTTCTTCATTGGACACCACTGTAGATCCTAGCTTACAGGAGTAGCAGTGGTGGGAGCGTGTGGCGGGCCAAGTCCCAAAAAAAAGATATATATTAAAGAGATTTATTATAAGCGATATATTAAATACTGGGTTAGCTCTCAGACCTTTGTGCGGTACCCATAAAACATGCGTTGCTTAGTGTGGGACCGTATAGTTTGTGTTAGACTGGCGAAATTATTATTATATAATTATTATTATATAATGAGTGGATGAAAGCAAGACAGGCAGTGGAGCAATCATGAAGTTTCTTGTCCGTTCTTGTCCATAGGAACGGCATTCCGAACGGATGGTAAAGTTGTAGCATTTTGTAACTATTTTGACGATTCATACGTACTCTACTTAATCGTTTACATGAATAAAAAATATTCTGAGAAATGTATCCAATAATTTCATTTATGTCT
The DNA here is from genome assembly GCA_905333125.1 of Pheosia tremula. Classification (NCBI taxonomy): domain Eukaryota; kingdom Metazoa; phylum Arthropoda; class Insecta; order Lepidoptera; family Notodontidae; genus Pheosia; species Pheosia tremula. The sequence continues at coordinate 9,700,335 of HG995402.1, read as the reverse complement.
TTGGGAATCTTATATTTGTCAACCTGTTGGCCCTGTTTAAATATTTTACAACTAACTGCTACCCGCGACTTCGTCCGCGTGGTATTTAACAAATACACAACCGTTGGCAACAGCCTACTCGCGCGTTCGGAGCCCGCGGGCGCATTGTAGGTTGTTGCTATCAAAGTTAATCAGGCGCAGTAAGCAGTAAGTTAGTAAGTAAGTTAGTAAGCAGCTAAATAAAAGTAGCCTAAGTTACTCCTTGTTTCATCAGCTATCTACCAGTGAAAGTTCCGTCAAAATCGGTCCAGCCATTTCAGAGATTAGCCGGAACAAACAGACAGACAGACAGACAGACAAAAATTGTAAAAAATGTTGTTTTGGTATAGGTACCGCGTATACATCCAAATGCACTTAGTAAAAAGCGGTTATTTCAATATTACAAACAGACACCCCAATTTTATTTATTTGTATGTATATATATTATTGTTACGCCTTATATATACGCCACACAATAAGCTAATTGTAATCACGCAGTCTTACACGCACGGGCGTATTATAATTAGCTCGCAACAAAAACTTGACTGTCGATAGAATGATCGATTATGCCTTTGATACAATGATTCGTTTTGGACGGTGTACCTATTCGTTTGTACTCGTCTAATAACACACTAAACTCGGACAAAGAAATAGTACAAATTGAAGCACAACAACTAAGTAGGTACACGCGAAATTGCGTGTTGTTCGCTAGTATGTAAGGTTCAAGAATTTTAAAGAGTCCATCGGTGGGCTAGAAAGGTACTAAATTTGAATTGCGTTTGGGTATTTGGCGGATGATGGGTTATACATTATCATATACATTTATGACGTCATATTTGTATGATAACGTATTTATTTTTGTCGATCACACCAAATGTAGGGTCCCAATCTAAGCAACGCTTGTATTATAGGTACCGTACTATAGGTGTACTATCCCTGTAAATATTAAAACTTATATAGATATTAAACATCCATGACTCGGGTAAAAACATTCGTGCTCCCCACGCAACGTTTTGCCCGACCAGGATTCGAGCCCAGGACACCCGGTATAGAAAGCAGAGTAACTACCAACTGTGCTAAACTAAAATATACTTAGTATATATGAACTAATAAACTGCAAATGGTTGATAGAGTTAGTTCAGCGGGGTCTTTGACCCGGACCATTGAGTGTAAGGGGCTTTGAGTAATTGCCGTGAAGGGCACGGACATTGTAGTCTGGGCGAGCTAAATTGACTCTTATAACATTGCCAGTAGAGTTTCATAATAAATATGTATAAAAAATGTAATCAGAACCAATGCCAAAATGTTGTAGGTTATACAGAATGATTCAGAAAGGGTATATTAATCTTTCAACCTGCATTTATTTAGCGCAATTTTATAATCATTAGGTATTATGCGGTTTCGTTATGCCAATTTTTTTATTAAATCATTTGCATACAAAAAATTACAGTTGTCATTTGTTTGGAAACAAAATGTATTGTTTTTTTATATTAACGCGAATACTACACCTTGAAATAAAAAAAAATCGGATTTTATCGTGTTTATTTTATGTCATTACGTTCCTGACGTTTCGGCTGCTTTACAGCAACCATGGTCACGGGAGGACTGAGGTGGTTGACGTCCTAGTGTCATAGTTGGTCTACTATTTACACAACATACTAGACCTAGACTCGATTTTTTTGAGGCTTCACTGTTAGCGTGCACCGTGTCCTATCTGATTATTCAACAAGTCTATGATTGATAAAATCAAAATACGGACTTATTAATTCGCATAGCAATGCGTAATAACAAAAAATGTTTTCGTATTAAATTCATATATCATTTATTGAACAATTATAATTATTATCTGATTGTCTTGTCTGTATTACTGACCACTAGGAAATCCGTTTAGCGAAAATAAATTAACATGTACAGTGAACGGCACAACTGTTTTGGCAATCTAATTTTGATTGACATTGGTGATACAATTATTTATTCAGCGAATGATGACAAATGACAGACAGCTTTTTGATTATACATGTAGATATGATTTGGTCTAATACGGTAGTTTAAATTTGGCTATTAATTAAGATCAGTTGTCCTACCTAATAACAAGGCTAACATTATAGATACTCATACTTTATTTACTTATAACAGAATTATAAAAAAAACTAATTTAAGAAAGGTGTAAGTTAAAATAAGTATCTGCATCATTAAAGTCTGCCTTTAAATATCGACTTATGAATTTTATAAGGTTCAAATTCCTTCTGAAATGTTGTAAGTGAGCTGATTTTAAAGAAGCTGGATGTAATCTGTTTGTACTACGAGTTATTAAACATCATGTTTCGTTTAGAGATCATTTTGTACAACTTTCACTGAATAGTATAATAGTATTTTTGATTTATGACACACGTACTAATGGACAGTTTAATTGTAGGTACGTATATACTATATATAATTTAACGAACTATATCTGTTAGATTTTTTAATAGTTACGAGAGAATAATTAGAAATGGAAATAAAAGATAGTTCGACTGAATACATAATATAAACGCGATAAAATCCTTAATTTGTCTTATTAATAAATCAATTAGGATTTATTTTTTTAATATGGTATTTCATTGTGATTTCAAATTCAAGTAGTAGTTCGTTGGTAGGCAGGAGCGATTTCTTTATCGTTTTTTTTTAAATTACTCTCTAATAATTTACACGGATAATAACGTTTTCATATTTTAACAGCAATTTATATATAGTAGGTTATTATTATATATGTTAATCGTTAATCACACAACAATGTCGTAATCATTTTTGTCCAATTTGTTTTCAAGAATAAATTAAGGAAGTGAATTTTTTTTTTCAATACGCACGATTGGCCAATCACTTTAGCCGGTGATTGTACAATCGTGATCTAGAAACGGTGACAGAGTTATGTATTATTGACTTATAATTAATATCGTTACAAACGGACCACGCCTATGCGCGAGTTATCTCTGAAAATAGTTGTGTTCATATAATATTTTTGACACAGGCTACCTAGTACAAGTTTTAACCTACCATGCATTAAAACTAAATATTCTTGTCTCTCACCACACGGGCTATATAACATTAGGCTTTCAGCATTCATTAATAAATTGCATAGCATAAACCCTGTAAGTGGATAGCAAATATTCGTTCTGCTTCGTTTCCACGCTTAGCTACGGGAATGGATAAATTCCTTCCCATTCCGCTATTTTTCTCTTTAGTTTTACATTGCAGCTTTCAAGATTATTTGAACTTTCCCGAGACTCGCCGAGGGTCAAACTTCGCCATTTTTTTTGGTCACCGCTGTAAATTTTGACTTGACAGTGGTGACGCCAAGTCGCATTGAAAAAAAAAAACAATAATTGACCACGGTCGTTTAATCTAATATACTACAAAGTTATGTTATCGTTTCTTTACCTTATAATATATGACAAGTCAATGAGATGTAAAAGTTGGGAATGCATATTGCACGCAAGGCAATACTTGTAGGTAGCTAAGTATTTGCACTTTTGAGATCACCCTAAACTGAGCCAAACCATAACCCTAGTTTCTCAGATTTTTACACCTCATGTCCAAAATGTCAGAGGTGCGATGTTTATAATTAATTTATTGTACTATGCGTTGGAATTTCGAAGCCCGCCCGTGACCTTGCGACATGGCTTTCTTTCCAGTTAGCACACGGCAATGCGTCGTTGTGCGACTGTTATGCAAGCTAACTTGTTAGCGTCTTTTAGTTGCTGTTACTGAGAATTGAATAGAGCTACAGAGTAGCTATAGAGTATTTTTTAAATGCCATCTTGCAATTGTCTTACCAAGTCCACGTTTCCATGGACGAAATGAACGGAAACTGGCTTTGATGTGTCCTATAATTATCATTGGGAATATTATTTACATTTTATATTAATTTTCTATTTACATCCATCCATCTGTAAACACTAAATTTTTTTAGACTTGGTCGTATCTGCATAATTAGTTTTTGTCAAGATATCAGTCAGATAGATAAATATCGTGGTAAGTTTCATTACAAGTCATCTAGACGATTGTCGGGTACAGTTTTAATGTTATCCCGCAAGACCCGCCTTTTCCGAAATTAAACGGAATTATCCTATATGTTGACCCGAGATATAAGTTATCAGCATGCTAAGTCTCTTCAAAATCAATTTAGCGGAATTCCTGTGATGCGCGAACAAACTGACTAAAATTGACGGATTCTCGACGGAAGCCGACCTCCGCAGATTCATCTCGAAAAAATCATAGCTACAGATATGATCGAGATGCAGTCTTATTAGTATCCTGTCCCGAAAGACGATATCTTGTCTAAAAAGTACTTTCAGTTTTCCCGATTTTTCTTCTCTACAAACCTGATTCAGACGTATATATTTATGAAAATGTTACAACCAAAATTAGCTAATTCAGATTATCCGTTCCTAAGTAATACACTTACCAAAGGACATCATTTTATATTTACTATATTGCTGTATATACAAAAATCAACCGCTATTAATAGGTTCATTGCAAAAATGCATTCAGTCACGATGGGGGTTAAACTCAATTCTCGTTTACGAAACACTAATACTTTTACATTTAGTCATAATTACGACATATATCAATTTATAAACGACAGATAGAAGGATGGCTGCAGACACGGCTAACGATCTCGGCGCCAAATTATATATTACAAATATATAATTTAATCAATCAGGCAGCGCGCATCCATTCGTAATGGGCGCGCTAAAATGAAATTTCTTTCAAATTAATTGGCTTTAGGCAAAATGTTGTCTATGTTGATATGAAAGTAGCACTTCGATAGTTTTTTTTAAACATCGCCCGACGAACACACCGACTATACGGCCCCACACTAAGCAACGCTTGTATTATGGGTACCGTACAATGGAATGGGGGCGAACCCAGTATATATTACTTATATAGATATTAAACATCCATGACTTGGGTACCAACATTCGTACTCATCACACAAAGCTTGTCCCTATCAGGATTGGATCCCGGGACCCTCGGCACAGAAAGCAGGCTCACTACCAACTGCGCTAATAAGGTCGTCGAAGTAGAGATGTCCCTAAGTACCTACAACCTAACGATTGTCAGTTACAAATAATTACCCATATTTACTAACCAAACAGTGTCTGCTCGGTCAGTCGGTACGTGGCTCGCCGGAGACAAACATTCGCCTAAGCGCCGTCATCTGCGTCGCTGTCAACTCGACTATTTTTGTAAACTTTACGTTCACCGCGTAATATACGCCGTAAAATTACGCCACGTAAGACCCATTCAAGTGTTGATTGGTTTCAAACAAACTGTAGCTATATATCGCGAATGGAATACCGTACATTTAAAAAAATAGAACCAGTGGCTAGCACAACATTTTAACGCAACGTAACATTATCGTGGCGCATCCGCTCACATCACAGTTTTCATAAATAACTATTTTTTATTTATTTTTTATTACTTTATAGTCAAGTATTTGATCTCGATCTCACCTGATGGTAAGTGACGATGAGATCTACGATGGAGCATACTTGCCTAGGTAGGAAGGCGGCAGTAGATCGAGACGCTACATTTACTAGGCACATGCAGCGCAACTGATCTGACCCGCCATCCATATGACTGACAGTAACAGCACGCGGTCTCGATGACGATACGGTAGCAGTTCCTACTAAGCCCACTGTACTTTCATTTGTCTCAAGCTGGCTTCAAGGCTGCAAAGACGTTTTTAAAGAAATTATTTGACGCAATTAAATAAACATCATTATCTGTATATTTCGTGTTTAATTCAATTACGATTGATGTGTGTTGAGTGGGTGTTGTAAGTTGAGGATTATTGTTAAAATGCGTAACTGATTGGGAATTATGATTGGGAAATTGCCTAATTGACGATTAAGTGTTCAATTGAACAGCTTTAAGCGCTCTTCGTTCTCTGTAATAATAAGAACAATCTCGTCACACGAACACACCAACTTATGTATGGTCGCAAACTACTACTTTTACTGGTGGTAGGCTTCGGCCGTGGCTAGTCACCACCCACTGAACAAAGCCATGTCGCCAAGCGACCTAGCCGTGTTCCGGCATGATGTTCGGTGTTGCCATTCATGGATGGCGGGTCAGATCAGCTGCGCTGCATGTGCCTAGTGCATGTAGCGTCTCGATCTACTGCCGTCTTCCTACCTAGGCAAGTATGCTCCATCGTAGATCTCATCGTCACTTACCATCAGGTGAGATCGAGATCAAATACTTGCCTATAATGTAATAAAAAAAAAAAAAAAAAAAGACTATGGTTGATTATATTATGGGTACCGTACAATGGACTGGAAGCCCTCAGTATACAGACAGGGTGTTTTTTTTAAGTGGGCGTGGATGGCCAAATCTGAAACTATAGGGAATAGCGAAAAATGATTAAATAATTTACACGATTTTTCGATACATCTGTAGCGACCTCTTCCAACTCGCCACAAGCTACACAGATAGTGCTCCAGACGCATTCAGAACAATAGACAATTCTCAATACAATCCTGAATCGCGCTATGAGAGTTTTCGGAGCACGTAACATATATACAAGATCCCGACAAGAACCATTGGGGCATAGCGGCCGCCCCGCCAGGAATACCACCTACCTGGCTGGAAGATATTCCCTTTTCCGCTAAACCACTATTAATGTCCCACTGTTGGGCACGGGCCTCCCATCAATGCGAGGAAGATTAGGGCATAGTCCACCACGCTCGCCCAATGCGGCTTTGCGGACTTCACACGTCTTTCAAGTAAATACAGGATAGGCGACCTGATTAGCACAGTTGGTATTGACCCTGATTTCTGTGTAGAGGGTCCCGGGTTCGAATCCTGGCAGGGACAATCTTTGTGTGACGAGAACAAATGTTTGTACCCGAGTCATGGATGTTTAATATCTATATAAGTTATATATACTGGGTTCGTCCCCAGTCCATTGTACGGTACCTCTAATACAAGCGTTGCTTAGTGATGGACCGTATAGTTGGTGTGTTCGTCTGGCGGTATTATATTATTATTACGTTGTTGTAAGTAACTCCGTATTTCTGAATTATTAAATATTTCACTCATTATTTTCGGAAGCTTGCATTTAATTTTAAACACGTGGCAACGAGGTCATGTAAGGTGTCTGTTGGGTCATGAGAATAAGCGGAATATCGTTTTGAAACCTAATGATCGAAGGCAAATTAAAGTTTTGAAAGCTAATGATCGTTTTTATGAATTTTGACCTCTCTGGTACGTACGACAAGTTCCTAGTTATTTTCTTAGTGAAAAAAAACTTTGGTACAGGTTAATGACGTAAGAAAGTACTTACTTCATTTTGTTTTTTAATAGTCTTGCGGCGTAGCGGTTTGAGGGAAGGTCGTGAGCTGACTTGATTTCCCTGTACAATTCAATTTAGGGAAAATAATCATGTACCTACTAACAGTGGAATACTTAAATGTAAGTCAAACTTTAATGATTTTATTGTGTTTTATTTTATGCTTTTTTACGTTCCCGACGTTTCGGCTGCTTTACAGCATCCATGGTTACGGGCGGACTGAGGTGTTTGACGTCCTGGTGTCTGGTAGTATGAACTGGGGTACCTCATATTTACTTGTTGCTTGCGGTCCAATCTACGCAGAAAGAAAGTGCTCACAGTGTCTTGAGGTCTTGTAATGGTGCGCTTGGTTTTGGATTTATTAAATTTATTACTGGATCCCAAGTCAGTGGTAGCACCTAGCCATGTTCCCTATTGGAATTAGGATGTTTCTGAATTTAAATGGCCTCATGTATCATCCTTGCTTGGAATCGATGTTCTTTTGCGAGGATTTGTGGTTGATCAAATTTGATATAATGCCGGGTGCAATCATGTACATGTTCACAGATTGTAGACTTTGATTAATATTTAATGCCGTATTAAAAAAAGTACGACATAAACGCGTGTTAAAATGTTAAAAATAATTTAAAATATTGAGCAGTCATTATTTATAATAATAATAAATGTTTATTTCATAAAAAGCGTTGTACAATTTAAATAGAGCCCTGTAGCCTGTGGTAGCTTTTTACAAGCTGTGTTACAGGCTGCAGTGTCTTCCCCGAGTTCACATTCGCATAACATTACACAATTTTGGGTCACAAATATTATAAACAATACAACACATGACGACAAAAATAATAGTATAATCAGATTCAAAATCTAACTTTAAATTTAGAAGCAAAAGAAGAAATAAAAATTTAAAGCGAAAGAAAAAAAAATAATATAATAATAGTAAACAAACAATCATCAGGGGCAGAATAGCAGTTGGGTGAGGGTGTGTATGTGTGTGGGGGTGTGTGTTGTGTGTGTTAAGGGTAGAGGAGAGTGAGGGGTGTGTGTGTGTGCATGATATGTGAGTATGTTGCCTAATTTAGTTTGACAAAGAGATCTTCAACTTCATCATAGTTTAGATCATTTAGCCAAATGGTCAAAAGTTTTTTAAATTTATGATTATTACAGCGTTTTAAGGTATTTTTAGATAGTGAGTTAATTTTAATTTTATTGTAAAGAAATGGAGCATTGTACTGGTATTGTCTTTGTGCGAAAACACTGTTACATTTAGGTAGTTTAATTGTGTCTACTCTTTTATTTGTTTTATTTGTTGACAGAACTTTACATTTTTTGTATAATTCACTTGTAGGGTACCCAAATGGCAATCGTTTAATCACCTTAAGTAGAGCTCGCTGTGCGCGCTCTGTATCGATTAGATGCGTTTTTACTGCTCCACCCCAGGAGCAGATACAGTATGATACAAGGCATTCTGCTAGTGACTTATAGATACGCATAAGCAGTTCATCAGGAACATTATCTCTGAGATTTCTAAAGACGTGCATAAGTTTCCTCAGTATTGATGCCACCATTGACGTTTGGGCACACCAGGATATTTTGTTGTCTATCATAACCCCCAGATATTTTATACTTTTTGTCTTTTCCAAAGTAGTGCACTTACAGTTAGGTAGGTCATCCAAGTGCCTATTGCATGGGTAAGTATGGATTTTCAAAAATAATTCCTCTTTAGGTTCCGTTGCATTGGTTTTGTAGAACGGAATATACATGGTTTTGCTGGTATTAATAGATAGAAGGTTTTTTTTATATTTTTTATTTATATAATTCGTTTTTATTTATAGAATCTAGCACCTGTTTCTAACAAGACAGGTGGTTCAATCTATTCAAGGTTGACAAAATGTTGTGTCTGTATGACAATAAGGTACTTAATATAAGAAATTTACATTTTTATGGCGACTAACGAGATGGTTTGGGAATTTCCCCAAGAACCTTACTGGAACACGTGTAAGTATTGATAAAGACACCACTCACTAATGTACTTCGAAGTTAGACAGGTTGGTTATTTGCTTCTCCCTCTCTCCTCAGCAGATGCCGCCCCCTACGTCGATCTCTCCAGAACTTGATCCGTATTAGCGACATTATCGGATGGTGCAATAATACAGGAGCCCTCTCCCACACAGAGGCCGAGTATCTTTCGAAGATTTCCCACCCGTCAACAAATAAAAAAAAGGTATAATGTTTTATTTTTGAATTTCAACTGTATCAATTCCTGGCTAAGGAAATTAGTTTTCCAAAAATCTAAATATGTATGATTAGTTTTCATCAAAATCGGTCTCAAAAGTCCTTTAAGCATTTGTCGCTATGTTTCGGATTTGACCAATCACGCATACTTGCTCTGAAATCTCTCTAAATCTGGTCAGTCGACAGTTTCATGGTACTGTGGCTTATTAACCCTATACTTTAGAGTCTACCGTATTTAGACATTTTGTATAGGGAATTGAAAGTTTTAAATGCCGTCCTCTAGAGGCGCTATTCAGTTCTCCATACAAAATGTCTAAATACGGTAGATTATAAAGTATACAGTTAACCCGCACTTGCCGTACAGAACACGAGTAAAGATGATATAAATAAACACTCGGATTCCTCTTTTGTTGCAGAACTCGTTTCGCTAACCCAAATTTTCTAACACAGCTTCCTTACATATGTTCCCCTTGTAAGAGCCAGCACATATTTAGTTGTTTTATTGCGGATTCAAAAACACGAGGTAACCCAGAAACAACAGGCAGATCATTAATTGACATCAATCGTATCATATTACCACCATAATTAACACACGAATTCAAATCAAATGACCTACTCACTCGCTACCAACACTCTTCATAATAACCAGTTTATAGAATATATTTATTAATGGCATTTTTTAAATATCTACACATAAATTTGGCGAAAGACAGACGCGGCGAACGGATAATATGTCAGGGTTTTTATATCGCAAAACTTTTTGTGGGGTTCCACGCGGGGTTCGGTCGGTGTTCATCGAAACAGTAATGTATTGTGGATTGGAGACAAACGTAATAGGGCTCAGTGTTTCAACCACAGATCACGAGAGATATGCCGTGCGGTTCAAAATGTATGGGAACTCGCTGTCTCCGTTTTGTTCCCCACCACTCGCTAAAACCAACCAATACGAAGTCTCTTCGGTGCGTGCTGCGTCGTCGCCGTATACAGCGGCCGTACCACGCGACGCACCAGTTTATTCAAAGTATCGTTAGACGATCTATACAGTGCCTCGTACATTCACTCAGTAGCAAACATAGGTGGTACTTAAAGAGCCATGTATTTTGTACAAAAATAAAAAAAGTCGTTGTGCTACATGAATACTAAAATAACATAAAGGCATTAAATATTTTTTGATTTGTTGTTTTTAATGATTTTAAAGACGAATAAATAAAGTACTTAATACTGGCTGGTGAAATGAGATTCCATCTTTCGCGTAGTTCACTTTGCTGCTAGTATTTTTGCACACAACCACGGAATAACACGGCATTTAAAAAAAAAGTTAGAGCTCCGATACCGACGTGCAGTTGCAGTCGACTGACGGCGAAAACTCTATGTTAGCGTAATTTTGGCTAAATGTGAGCGCAAGCCCACCGCTTTCATAACATATCTCCTCTCATATATCTGTGGTTTCAACCAAAGCCGAGGAATATGGTTAACTTACATGTGTTAGACGTAGTGTAGGACGGCTCCCCACAAGGTGGACCGATGATATCACACGCGTCACAGGAAGCCGGTGGATGCGAGTGGCGGAGGACCGTGATGTGTGGAAGTCGTTGGGGGAGGCCTATGTCCAACAGTGGACGTCTATCGGCTCATAGATTAGACATGTGTTAGAGCCTCTACAAACAACCCAATCTGTAGGGTGGCAAGTTGGGTCGTGTGTAGACAATTTGACTGGGTATTTTTGGTGATCAAGATTGACAAACGGAGCTTAGCCACCAGTTGACATTATAGGTATTCCTTATTAGTCTCTTAGTTTAAACAGGCATCTATACAAATAAATAAAATTGGAGTGTCTGTTGTAATATTCAAATAAACACTTTTTACTATGTGCATTTGGATGTATACACGGTACATATACCAAATCAACATTTTTTTAAATTTTTGTCTGTCTGTCTGTTTGTTTCGGCTAATCTCTGAAATGGCTGGACCGATTTTGATGGGACTTTCACTAGCAGATAGCTGATGTAACAATGAGTAACTTAGGCTACTTTTATTTTAGAAAAACTTTTTTTTTATACATCGCGCGGACGAAGTTGCGGGTAACAACTTAATAAGAACTTACGTACAGAAAACGTTATTCTGAATAGATTGTGTAGTATCGCATACCAAACATTACGACAGACGCCGCACCAAGCCAACTTCATCTTATACGATTTAGCAAACACGTAGGTATTGTTAACACGTATCTTAAACTAGACAAGGAATTGACAATATCCAACTGACCTATTCGCAAAGCAACCTAGATAAAGTTCAACGGCCTTTCTTTTGAACTGTCACCGTTATTAAATATCAGAATCTGCGATCAAAATGCAGTTTCGCCGAAAATGATCGCATTCGACCGCCGGCGGTGTGAGCGGTCTAATATATTATGCATACATTGCGGAGTCGAAAAGAATATCAAGTTCATTCATGTATACTTCCGGAGTATTGGACGGTGCTGGTAGCGATGGTCCGAGCGATCGCAACGTGGGTGGGGGTTGCGCAATGCGCGGGCGCCGCGCGGCGCCGCACGCATCGGCAATCGATTTATATTTCAATGTGACATTAGAAAGAATCTATCGTGACCCTATATTGATTCCTACGAGTAATTATTAAAGGAGGTGCAGTACATTAATCTAAAGTGTACAAACTCTATGTATTTGTGTTTCCTAGCAACTGTAAAAAATAACTGTTGTGTCAAGGTTGTGAAAAATATATGGTAGACTAATAAATGGTGATTTCGTTATAAAAGGACTTTATTAAATATTTGAACTATCTCAGAGCTTTATGTCGGCTTATTCCAAATCTCACATGCGTAAACAACAATAGTAATTTGTTATTTATAGTTACAATAGGTATGTTACATGTGGCCCTGATGCATAACGGGGTCCCTTTGGGGTCGAGAACGACTAGGGCGTGGGCCCCGGACGTTCCGTGACGTCGACGATAACGACCGCTGAGGAGGATGGCGGCGGAAATGGCCCCTATCACCGTTTGCAGCGAGTGCGCAGAGGGGGGTTTCACCTTCACCCCATGAGACGAGGTCCCGAAAGGGAGCAGGCATTTGAGAGGCACCGGTGCATTCTGTTTGGAGATCCCGGAGCTCCTCCGAAGTGTCCGAGGTTGCCACCGCACAAAACCCTGTACTCTTTCAGAAAGAGGATATGGTATCCCTTGAGATAGATTTGTTTTAACTTTCCATAGCGCAAAGGATCGACATGATTTTTTGCGCGGGTAGCACCGCAGGGCGCAGCTAGTACTTTATATAGAAACTTACATCAATACTCATATTAAAATCACTTCATCATCTATCTAATACATAAATAAGCTTGTCTTCTCGTAACCCTGCATTTCGTCGGTCACAGTTTAGCGCCGTCACCACATGTCATCGTAATATGTGTCAATAGGTGTCGCGGCGCGGTGTCAAGTGCGCGCGCGCATGACGCAACGCGCGCGCGCACTGGCTGGTGCAAGAAACACATGTGAGCTAGAGGATATTCATTGATTTAGATTTATCTATTCGTTACTAACTGGCCTGATAAACGTGGTCGTAATTCAATTTTCTGAAAAAAACGCAATTTTTTTTTTACTCTGTAAACCTTATTTGGACTAATTAAATCGTTATACAAAAAATGCTAAATTGGGCGACACGTTCTCAAGTGACGCGCTTACCAACTAACGACATTTTTTTTTACTAATAATTGGAGTTGCTTATAGTTTTGAATTGTGTTAAAACTTGTCATAGTGGTTGCTCATAGCCCGGACCAACATTTTTATCCAGGGTAATGGATGAGTGCTCGCGGAATGGCCGAAAAACTGTAACATAGTTTTGATGTATGAATGATAGGATGTACCAAGATCAACATCGAAAAAATTAAATTGACCCGGAAAATGGAAGAGATCCCCGGGCGGGATCGCCGTTGTACACAGACAGTTGAAAAAATATTAAAAACTTAGCTATATATATTGGATTTCTTAACATATAGCTATGTAAGAGTAAATAAAATAAATTTGCACTTAGCAATTCTAAGAAAATCAATTCCAAACGTCCGGCTTCGGAAAAAACAATCGAATCTCCGATTCGGCGTCGTCTAGTGAAAGGATACTGAAAAACTATATGAAACGGATTTAATTTCCAATTAATGATTCAGAATTTTTAAAAAAAACCTTAACAAAGCTTCAATCCGATCCAATTGGATCATTTGTTGGCGATTGGTTCCGCGGCACACGCCGCGTTGTCCAAGGATTTCACGCTTGAAATTCGAGATTAAATAAAAAAAAATAAGTTATATATATCCTAGAATTAATTACTTGGATAATTAACAGTGAATATTTAATTATGTTGATGATTATTCGGCAGCTAACGTATAATAAGGTTATCTTATTACTCATATTATATAAAACTAGCTGTTACCCGCGACTTCATCCGCGTGGTATTTAACAAAGACTCAACCGTTGGCAACAGCCTGCTCGCGCGTTCTGATCCCGCGGGACGCATTGCAGATTGTTGCTATCAAACTTAATCAGGTGCAGCGCTGCAACATTGATATTAATTTTTTTTCGAGAGATCCTATTTTTTTCTTCTAAAATAAAAGTAGCCTAAGTTACTCCTTGTTACAAATGAACGAACGACTTGACTTGACTTTGACTTTGATTGCATGCAGTTTGGGATCGTACAGTTGGTGTGTTCGTCTGGCGGTATTTTATTATATATAATAAAACTTACCAGTAGAAATGTGCGCAGATGTAAACTGAGTCGTTTCATCTTGGTTGCCATCCCACGGAGATCCTTGTCACTTGGATGGTATCTGTAAAATAAAAACAAAGTAATTAAGAACTCATTAAGAAGCGGCAAGGATTGTGCTACTCACTGGCCGGCTCATATCGAAAAAAAAAAACTACATTAGCTTTAATTTTCTGTGACAACAGTTTCCTTGTTTAAATCTTGATACACTAATCAACAAAGAATATGTTTTTTTTTAATTTCACTTGTTTTTGTCCTATATATTTTAAGTTACTAGCTGTCCCGGCGAGCTTAGTATCGCCTCAGAATCAAATGTATGAGATAATATTTTTTTTTCTGTTTTAATAGTTATTCCACTATACGGGGTGGAGACAATAAAACATATCTACAATCATAAAATCACCCCACCCGTTATTTAGTTATAAATGGTGTTACTAACACGACTTGGTTTTATATATATAGAATCATAATTGTATATTAATTTTTTTTTATTTAGTAAAAGGCTTGTATGTGAAAATCTAAAATTGTGCCAAAACACGTTTCATCTTGTTAAAACAAAAAAATATTACGCATAAGTAAAACTAATAACAATAAACATTCCTAGCAACTTTTTAATTATCGGAGGTGAGATCGAGATCAAATAATTGCAAAAAAAATAAAATAAAATAAAATTGTAGAAAGCTTACTCCATATTAAAATTTAAAGGAAGATCACTAAAAGCTCCTCTTTGGAGTGGGTCCCACGCATCCTCAATGGAATTACGATCAGCGGACTGCGCAGGCCACTCTGATACCGTGATGTTGTACTCGCTGAACAAATTCATCAGCAGCCTTGCGACGGCAAGCAGCAACTAGCAAGGATTATGTCATAATCCGTTCACGGTCAAGTTACAAAACGTCGTAATATCCTTGTAAGGGCAGGTTCATTTGGTAATACACCATGCTCTATGGGGCTCACGTATAACTGCGTAATTGCATAGGTACTACAGTTGTCAAGAAAATATGACTTTGGGTGGTCATTGACGGTATCATTGTTATCTTCTGTTGGTAAAGTGTGATGAGTTAGGGCAAAGAAGAACCAGGATTGTAGGTGGTAAATGAGATATATACGGATATAAAAAAAACATATAAGGAGCGTAAAAATACGATGTCAAAAACCGGTGTGAGTAAGTTGACAGTCGCAACTTTCTTCTATTCGATATTTAATTGGTATTGCTATTCGCTATTGGGATGTGGTTTATCCTAGGGGTGCACTAGGGAGAGATTTTTTGGAATTCGATCCCTAAAAGTGTCAAATGACATTTGACACTTTTGATTATCACATTTCTATAGTCCTACAAGCACTCCTCCAAGCATCGCTTAAATAAAGTAAAAAAGGTTTTTATAATTCGCTACATAACTTTTGACGATACGTTATATAAAGATAATTTGTACACAATAGAAAATGAAAATGGAGACGCCATAAAGCTCGCCATTCAGGGTATTGGGAAGTCCATGGATCAGCGATCGCTTTATTAGCGCGATAAGGATCAGCGTCTGACCCCAGTCGTGACCGGAGTCGAAGTTTTTATATCTATTTGTTTCCTTTATATCATGTTAAACTGATTGTTTGGTTATGAGTAATCCGTTCTGTAATATGAGTATTGTAAGTGGCTCAACGTGTTTATTCCCCAAATTTATAGACGTATTATAGCTTTTTGACGCGTCATATAGTTACTGCGGACAATCGTTTTGCTTTGCGCAGTACTATATGCCGTTTGATAGAGTTATAAAACGTGTTTAAGTTTGGGGGTATAGGTAGTATTTGGAGTTTTTAGCTGTTAAATAGTCCTTTCACATTCAGACTAACGGGGGAGTGGTGAAGGGGTTACGCAGCCACCTACTTTCAGTGTCGGCTCTTACCATAGGAAGTAATCTTCAGACAAAACTCTACAAAAAAAAAACTTGCTAGTTTACCGTGCCTAACTTCACAACAACATTCTGAATGCTCATTATTTTTTATAATATCATTAAGTGCGTCGCGAAAGGTCTCTGAAGAAGGGCTTTCCAAGGTAAGTTCATCAATTAGGTACTTATTGCTTCTTGTATTAACGATCTTCGCACGGCCGTAAGCAATTAGCCGTCCAAAGATTAAGTGAGTTTTATCAAATGTACTGAACCATACTGAAGTTAACCTACAAGAGGAAAATATGATCTTCTCTCTCTTTTTAGCGTTGTGCAGCTTGAGATTTGCTGAAATGAGTCGACATGATATTTTGTTGTTACGTCTACGATTATGTCGGTTCCTTTATAAAGTTCAACATTTTATTCGTACCATAGACATTCTTACTTAGCGTTTCTGACTCAAAAAGGTTTAAATCAATAGATTATGATGAATTTGTATGTGGTTTTGCTCGCTGTCATATATTTTTAACTAGCTGTCACGGGGAGCTTCGTACCACCTCAGAATAGAATGTATAAGTTTTTTTCCATGTTTTAATAGTTATTGTGCTATTTAGGCCGGATGCAAATTAAAAAAAAACAAAGATCATAAAAATCGGCCCAGTCGTTCTTGAGTAATAAATGGTGTAACTAACACGACTTGTTTAATATTCGGACCTAAATAACCTCTTTCACAACAGTCCACAATTTAAAACTATTATCCTGTCATATCGAATTATTTAATGAATAACAAATCGTTAGATATAACTTCTAATATGAACAATAGTAAATACTGCGCTAAGGCCTCAGCCTCGAATTTAGCGGGCAGCGGGGCTGTTTGCGATACGTTAATTATACGTTACACATGTATTTTAAGAATGATATTAATATCGAAATAAAACTATTTTTTATGGATTTTATCGCGTTTATTTTTCGTTTTTACGTTCCCGACGAGCACTTTCTGCGTAGATCGGACCACAATCAACAATTAAATATGGAAGCCCGCTTCTAACTATGACACTAGGGCGTCAACCACCTCAGTCCTCCCGTGACCATGGTTGCTGTAAAGCAGCCGAAACGTCTCGGGAACGTAAAAACGAAAAATAAACGCGATAAAATCCTTAAAAAATAGTTTTATTTCAATGTGTAGTATTCGCGTAAATATAAGAAATCGATATTAATATCGTCTCATTAGTCGAAGCGGATAGCAAATTAAAGCGGTCGTTTGGAGTCGATTCGAATTTTGAAGTCGAGCGCAATATGAAAAGACTAGCTGCGCCCCGCGGTGTTACCCGCGTTTACATTTTACCGGGATAAAAAGCCTATGTGCTATTCCAAACTATAATCTATCTCTGTGCCAAATTTCATCAAGATCCGTTCAGCCGTTCTGGCGTGATTGAGTAACAAACATCCATCCATCCAAACTTTCAAATGTATAATATTAAGTGGGATAATAAGTATGTCTGAAATTAATATTGCGATTGGACTTAAAGTTTTGAAGTAAATCGAGAAAATCCGTTTAAATGTGTAGCCTAAATGAATCAGCCTAGTATGTAAATATCTAGTCCAGTACGGCCGATTTTCGTTCTGGAATATTTTACGGTCTACATCCATTCACCCATTCATTCTCAGGCTTTCATCATCAAGCCATATCGCCAAGCGCCTAGCCGTGTTCCGGCATGATGTTCGGTGTTGCCATTCATGGATGGCGGGTCAGATCAGTTGCGCTGCATGTGCCTAGTGAATGTAGCGTCTCGATCTACTGCCGCCTTCCTACCTGTTCACACTCACACGATATGTCAATTCGAGAGTGAACAGGTACCTTCTAGGCAAGTATGCTCCATCGTAGATGTCATCGTCACTTACCATCAGGTGAGATCGAGATCAAATACTTGCCTATAATGTAATAAAAATAAAAATACAATACGTTTTAATGTCGTCCATTCACTTGACCACTATCACGATTACTTAATTAAGTGAAATGTGCTCTCTGTCCTTATTGGGGATCTTGTTCCGACAATTTATCGGACTTTACGTTCTCGTGAGAGATAGTGGTTAAACAAGACTGAAGATTTAGGTTCGTATATTAAACTGCTTTCGGTTTCACGTATATGATCAGAATCAGAATATTCTTTATTCATGTACACCATTAAGTGTAGTACTTATGAATCGTCAAAATAGTTAAAAATGCTAAGCTACAACTTTACCACAACTTTTCATGGACACTTTATTTTATAAGGATGTTATACATTTTTGTATACCAAATTGTTGTGGATGTAATAAAAAAAATATGGCTACATGCAGTAGCGTAGCTACCGCAGGGCTGCGTGGGGCTGTGCTCCACAGCTCCAAAGCTCAAGGGGCCCGTCGGCCTCCACTAATATTCGAAAAAGTTATCGGATAGATATAGAAATCAAAAAAATGTCACCCACCTCCAGAACATAAACTTAATAGGGTGTAACACGGCTTTATTATGCCCTGCAGCGGGCGATACTAAGCTAATGATGATGTAGTTTTGCACCTTTCAAGTGTTTAGTTTAGTTAAAATGGGGCCCTAATTTTATTCGCCCCGGGGCCCTTGGTTCCATAGCTACGCCACTGGGTACATAGTTCCTACACTATGACATAATAGTTTGGAATATCTATTGGCAGTACTAAATTAGGCTGCGGTGTCCATTTGTCATATATAGACGACAGTAACGACGCACGATCCACGCCTTTCACCCCTGTAGTATCGCGCTCGCTGCGAGCGACGTCGCGGTATTTCCTTATGCTTATGGTTAGTGCGACTTATTTGTTTTTTTTTAGTAAATGGCCTCACCCACCGTTTGGTAGGTATATTGCCAACGTCAACTGGAATGTTATGTATATTATAATGTGAGATTCTATGCACGCCTAATTCGTAGACTAGGCTTAATAATCCCCCCCCCCTAACCAAAACTAAGGAATGGTTTATTATGGGTATCATACAAAGGACTGAGAGCGATCCCAATATCACTATAATTATAATGAACTATTTTAAAATCCTCCCAGGCCGGAATTCTACCCGCAAACGTGTAGAGCAGTGAGTCATGTGTCTACGCTAAACCACTAGACTAAGCTATCGTCGTCCAAGTTTCTAGTAAATTTTGTAATGACTATTTAAATTAACATTTTAATTAACAAATTCATCAAGACCAGTTATTTATATTACATGGTTATGTGGCGTATATAGCATTAAAAATAATTACCATGAGAAATAATCAATTATATAACCAATTAGTATCTTAAAACGAGCAAAAGTATTCTTTACTTTATGGTCTCAACTGAAACTAGTAACTTGATCAGCGGTGCGGTTCTGCGTTGATGTCTTTTATATGATGAGAGTGTTTGATCAAGAAATAACGTATTTGGCAAAGCAAACATAACCTTTTGGTACATACGTCCTTCTCTTACTGTACTTTCTGAGGTACCTGATGAGCTTTTGAAGGTATCGTAGGCAATTTTAAGTTTTTTGTTAAGACAAATCAAAAAATAAGTCCGAATAAACAAAACAATGTTAACAATCAACTACACAAACAATACTTTGCGTAGGTATTTGAAACACGGACTTATTAGAATATTCAGACAACAAACGGCGTACGCTAAAAGTGAAGCCTAAATAATCTCTGGTCGAGCGTGTTGTGTAATTGGTAGACCAGAGGTTTTTAGGCTTCACTCTTAGCGTAATCCGTGTATTGTCTTATTAGAATCAGAATCAGAATATTGTTTATTCACGTAGACCATTATGTACAGTACTTATGAATCGTCAAAAGTTACAAAAATAGTATGCTACTACTTTACCACCCGTTCGGAACGCCCTTCCTATGTAGAAGAACAGGCAAGAAACTCCATGGTTGCTCTTTTTTTTTAAAAAAGATCTTTACATTTTTGAGCAATACATTGTTATAGGTATTTTGTAACAAGTCTGTGATTTGAATGTTATTATTCTATCACACGGATGCTGAGGATTCGTCTCGCCCGATTATAATCACTGTGGGAGCAGTTTGCGTATAAACAATATTATTATGTGCTAATTGTTGCTAATTGTTTGAATCTATGTTCAAAGTCAGAGCAAGAGTGTGACTGACTTATAAGTAATAAGTTTTTTATTTATTTATTACTAGCTGTCCCGGCGAACGTCGTACCGCCTCAGAATCAAATGTAAGAGAAAATTAAATATCTTTATTATTATTATTTTTTGTGTATTTTCTATGTTATAGCTATTCTGCTAATCGGGGCGGAGAAAAATTTAAAAAAATCTAAGTTTATAAAGTCGGCCCACCCGTTCTTGACTAAGAAATGGTGTGACTAACATGATTTTGTTTTATACATATATGATTATAACGATCTACATAGAGATTTTTGATTGAAGTTTTTTTTTATTTAAATACATACGTACATTTGAATACATTTATGATTTGGAACCATATTTCTGCTAATTTATTGGAGCATTGAATTTCAGTCTTAAACGTTCTAAGGTCATATAAAATAAGTATTATCAAGTAGGTATCGTGTTACAACATTATAATGTTACCGTTTATACATAGTTTTATTAATATATTGTCAAGTTTCACGACTATTTTAGATATATAACACATTTTTGATACTACCCACCTGTGTCGCACGATCACTGCAGCAGGCTTCACCGAAATTTAAAATTCAAAATTGGAACACTTTAATAAACCTTGATCACAACTCACAAAATAGAATTTCAGCACTCCGATATATTTGCGTTCGCGCATCACGACATTTGCGTGAATCGCGTTCCGTGCTGACAACACGTGCGAGGGTGGTTGCGTGCGTGCGTCGTGTGCGGCGTCGCGGCGCGTACTGCACGTCAGCTGGCCGGCCGGTGCGACGTGTGCTAATCGCAGACACATCGCATAATCAAGTGAGAGGAAATATATAGGGATGATAGTACTATTGTAATCTAATTTTCTATTGTTTTGAAGGTCAATATTGGCAGGAAGCTAGAGCAAATGCAGTATATTGCTGCATATGTACTTATTGAGGTGCTATAAACGCAAAAAAATATTCATAAATATTTTGCCCCACTCACTTCTCCCAAGCAGAATTCTGTGTCCGTGCTTAAACTAAATTAAATAGTATATAAGGTTTTATTTAATAGTGTACAATATTTTAACAGATCGTTCATTAGGTGATAATTTTTTTTGAATTTAATAATTACAGCAAGTATTAAGAGCACGTTTTAACAATACTGGCTGATCTTCATATAAAAAACAATTTTACACAATTATATTTAATCGTAATATTATTTTACATTATTCTTGCCATACCTTATATAGAATAGTATACATATTAAATGAGATGAAAAACATGGAAGACAGTTGCGTATAGAAATTTAAGAACAATTAAGTATTTATTTATAAAAATGTCCGAATCTTCATCGTTTTCCAAATAGCCATTTCAGTCAATTGCGCAATCTACTAATCAGTACTGACTTCTTATATTGTCACACTAAAACTACACAAATCACACTTCAGCCACTCTATTAACACATACACCTGACATAACCAAAGCAACCTACTTACAAGGCAAAGAAAGCAATACCTACTTCGCAGACATTATTGTCGTCCTCCACATAGCTTATCTGCTCACATCTCTTTTACACATATCAATCGTCACATGCGTGAGAACAGGCCGGAGATATGATTAGGGGAAAAGTGGACAGGTTTTGGTAATGGCTCAATAAATCGTCCGGTGATCGAATTTTGTTTGATTAGACTGACCACGGAGTTTAAATAAGGACTGACTAAAATTTACTATGACACTATTGTGATAAGGTCTAAAATTCTTTGACGTTATGTTAGGAGTGTTTGAGCTTTATGTTTCTTATGTGGTGCGGATTCATAATATAATATGTAGCTATCATGAGTTGTTTTAAGATAAACTTATGTCGAAATGGTTGTTATGTTTTGCAGATTTCAAGATAAATTATTTTCTAAAACTATCTACTACTTTTGTACTATAATACCCTATTTTCTTTCGTGATATTCGTGTGATAAATGTCATTAAAGTATGCTGTATAGCTTAGCCTGATGATGGGTACCATGGGTATGGTGGACCAAGGTATGGTGGACCAAGGTATGGTGGACCAAGGTATGGTGGACCAAGGTATGGTGGACCAAGGTATGGTGGACCAAGGTATGGTGGACCAAGGTATGGTGGACCAAGGTATGGTGGACCAAGGTATGGTGGACCAAGGTATAGTGGACCAAGCTATAGTGGAACAAGGTATAGTGGACCAAGGTATAGTGGACCAAGGTATAGTGGACCAAGGTATAGTGGACCAAGGTATGGTAAACCAAGGTATGGTGGACCTAGGTATGGTGGACCTAGGTATGGTGGACCTAGGTATGGTGGACCAAGGTTTGGTGACCCATTAGTTTAGAGGCCCTTTGGTATTACCGGATCTACAACATCATTTGTCATACTTACATTTGTGTTTCGATATGGACACTAACTGCTGGTTTTGAATCGAGAACTCGTATTTACAATAGACAGAAATTACTGCAGCTACTATACCGCGTAACTAGATCCAGTTTGTAAATTCATTTATCTATCAAGTAGGTAATGATTTAATAATGGAAGTCTTTTAATAATATAAGTATGTCATGAAAAAATTGCCACTCAATATTAATTACGATGGCACAGAAAGAAATAATGTAAATGTGAAGATAACCATATTACACTCACAACGCTCACACGCACACATATCTTTCCATACACACTTGTAAGTTCACACAGAACATTCACACACACACACACAACACCAACACACGCTCATTCACACATGCACTCAAACAAACACGTCTACACACACATACGACCCTGCCTGTATAAATAGAGATCGCTAATATTTTATAGTGTTTCAGTCTGACATTTGATTTTATGTTTTATCTTAAGACATTCTATAACACGAAACATTATTCTTGTACCTTAATTTGTGTATCGAGCTCCAGGATATTGTCTAGTTTGGAGGTCACCAATACTTTGTTCTTGTCGATGTTACTCAGCAATAAACTATTCTTCTTTTACATGTTGGCAAGTGTATTGCTAAAAAGGGAAACAATGATCTAGTTGGTACACAATTATGGAGAGCAGTGGAAACTGGAAAGCCTGAACAAATATTATTTTTGCAATTATTTACAAGTAGCACAGTTAATTAGCCGTTTGTTATTTAGTCAACTCGTTACTGGAATAGAAAACAGAGCTGAGAAAGTGCCCTCAGAGTCAGAGGTTTACACCCACATGCCTATGTAGTTAGAACCATAGACGAGTGGCAAAGGGTGCATATTTGCATAAAGGGAAAGACAACTAGCGAGTTAACGAAAAAGTTAAAAAAAACTTTTTATTTATTTTAGGTTAATTTTAGCGAAAAAAAACTGAGATTCTAGTCGGTATATGACACGCAAAAAAAAAAAAATTAAAGCAGGTTGGTACCAAAATTTTGGTTACAAAAGGAAGCCGACAAAAATTGTGTTATATTTTGGTGCGTTGCCACTTCCAAAGACTTTGTATTAAGCATGGTTAAAACTGTGTTAGGTACCTGAATGATGTTACAATTGTAACAATGTTCTTCATCCAGTGGTTCAGTGGCGTCTTCAAGGGATTTCTGAGGTAATTATGGTTAATTGACATAAAAAAAAATCGGAATTTATCACGTTTATTTTCCTCCCGTGACCATTGTTGCTGTAAAGCAGGTTAAAAGTCGGATACGTAAAAACATAACTACACGCGATAAAATCCGAAAAACAAAAATGATCGATCGATCGATGATGGCACTTTTTTGTTAGATAATCAGACCAATTCTAAATAGTAACGGTGTAAAAGCTACAAACGAAACAATTTGACTCTCAATCATTAATCATAGAGCCATTTATATGCCAATTGGTAGGGACTCTACAAATCCAAATCGTGGCATCCGTAGAGGCCCCAACTCTTACGCACCGATTAGACTCTATTGCGCGTTGACTTGTGAAAGCGGTGACTCACAGGATTTATCCAACTAATCGCAATTGCTATTCGACGCGCGAACTCCGTTCCATTTTGTGGCAGATGTCGCTACTGATTTCTTTTATCTGCGCATTAAAGTTCGATGCCAACAGTGTTATTGCTTTCCTTTCTTATTCAGATCGTAGAAGTAATACATATGCGTCTAGAATTGTAAATGTCATCTTCGCAATAGTCTATCGGGTACGCGTTTCCATTGACATTTGATTGGGGTTCCGATGGTAAACAGACCTCGAGACAGTACTTAATAAATTAAACACTTTTTCGTGAGATATACCTACCCACCAATAATTAACCCGCAGCTAGCCAACCATCGGTCCATACGTTTGGAAGATATGATGCCTCAGATAGACAATGGCTACAAACTTATGCTACTCCTCGTTTAGTGTAGAGGGTTAATAAATCATTCAGAATGATCATTAATTGAAAAGGCTGTGGTCTTGGTCGAGATTCTATTCTATTCTAAGTAGGTATCTACATGCAATGTTTGCTAAGTACCTATGCTTAAATGAAGTAGTAACTTAACTAATTCTATGATATGTAACCGATACCTTTTTTTTGTTGACGGGGGGGAAATCTTTGAAAGATACCCGGCCTCTGTGTGGGAGAGGGCCAGGTTATGTGGGATTCTTACCCACTAAAACCCCCGGTGGCCGCGTTCGACACATGTTGGAGGGGCTCCGGGATCTCCAAACGGAACGCACCGATGCCATGTAGCCGATACCTATACTTATTGTGGAACAGTGAAAACGCGTAACATATTATACGAGATCTAATTGCACAAGCCGCGTGGGAATCTGCGCGCGAGCGTTGCTACCTCGTTTGTATGCAAGTATAGCGCCGGAACACGCTTCCGTAACCACTGTTATGTTACTCCGTTATTACTGAGTGCTTTATAAGAGACATGTCGATTCTGTAATTGATGGCGTAACGCAGCCTAATTTTAGAGTCGAATCGAACGTCATAGAACCTAAATTTAGGCCTGAGAGTTAACATACGAGTCGAACGTCATAGAATCTAAATATTAGGGTTTTTTTTTTTAATTACATTATAGGCAAGTATTTGATCTCGATCTCATCTGATGGTAAGTGACGATGAGATCTACGATGGAGCATACTTGCCTAGGTAGGAAGGCGGCAGTAGATCGAGACGCTACGTTCACTAGGCACATGCAGCGCAGCTGATCTGACCCGCCATCCATGAATGGCAACACCGAACATCATGCCGGAACACGGCTAGGCCGCTTGGCGACATGGCTTTGTTCAGTGGGTGCTGACTAGCCACGGCCGAAGCCTACCACCAGTAGAGTTATCACCTGGTTGGCACCACCCAGGGTCACGTGTAGGGTATCTCGAGGGTACTTAATTCTCCTACGGACGAAGGTGACTCGACCCCAAACATAGTAGTAGTAGTAGGTAGTTAACATAACTCACTGTGTGTAGGTACTCGTCTCGACTTGGTTACCTGAAATGTGGTACTTAGGTACTCTAGAACCATCTCACTTATTACAATGCGTAAAGTAGAGGAGCCCTTCTAGTATATAAACACCAGTTGATAATATGTAGAATCAGAATCAGAATATTTTTTATTCATGTAAACCATTATTGTACAGTACTTATGAATCGTCAAGTTACATAAACATTATTCTACTGCTTTACCACCCGTTCGGAATGCCGTTCCTATGGAGAAGAACGGGCAAGAAACTCCATGGTTGCTCTTTTTTTTTTTTTTTTTAACTAGATCTTTTACTATGTGTATATCTATATATATATATATGTCTTTTAGTATATCTATTAGTGTAGTTCAAACTATACCGATACAAAAATGAAACCTTGAATATTTTTTAGTGCCTTTTCAATAACATTATAATAAAACCTTTAATGGTTTGATTGTTAGTATGGCGTTCTCACCGGATGTTGCCGTTACAATCATAGTCCTTCGGTGAAGGAAAACGGAAGTGGTCGGTATACAATTTACGAGAGGAATTAGGCTTTGTTGTCTATTTGCAACGGCTTTGGGATAATTCATAGTTCCCCAGTACATATGTCATATCCACGAGTACTTACATCATTAGATAGGCAAACAATGGGAATTAATGTAGGTTTTGTCTGAATCGGGGGTATAGGTCACTAGGATATTCTACAGTTCAAGATATAGCTTAGCTTTTGGGGTTGAGTCACCTTCGTCCGTAGGAGAATTAAATACCCTCGAGATACCCTACACGTGACCCCGGGTGGTGCCAACTAGGTGACAACTCTACTGGTGGTAGGCTTCGGCCGTGGTTAGTCACCACCCACTGAACAAAGCCATGTCGCCAAGCGGCCTAGCCGTGTTCCGGCATGATGTTCGGTGTTGCCATTCATGGATGGCGGGTCAGATCAGTTGCGCTGCATGTGCGTAGTAAATGTAGCGTCTCGATCTACTGCCGCCTTCCTACCTAGGCAAGTATGCTCCATCGTAGATCTCATCATCACTTACCATCAGGTGAGATCGAGATCAAATACTTGCCTATAATGTAATAAAAAAAAATAAATAAAAAAATATAGCTATGTATTGCAAATTGTAATATTCCCCCCCTGAAAACGTTTACTTTAATGTTACCTAGTAAGTAAAACGAAATCTCACTATTATTAAAACCACAGATCATGATATCTGTGATTAAAACCTAGCTGTCCCGGGGAACTTTATAGCGACTCAGAATCATATGTATGAGATATTGTTTTTGTGTTACTCTTTCCCATGTTTAAAGTTATTCTGCTATTCGGGCAGGAGAAAAAAAATCGGCCCACCCGTTCCCGAGTTATGGATGGTGTAATAAACACGACTTTGTTTATATATTATTGTAAGGAATAAAAAAATAAACTTTCTGACATCTTTAGGATCCCATTTATTTTATTTTCAAATATTCAATAAATAATTTTATATAAGTAAAACACATCTAGTACTACAACACAGACATTATTAGTATGACGACGAGAGAATTAGCACGATAACACCCCCCCCCTCCAAATATTATTGTAAAGTACCATACATATTCCGTAGTACATTTAACTCAGCTTACTTTTTTTTTACTGAGCACATTGAGACCGGTCAACAGTAGAACCAATTTGGTTTTGACATTATCGGCCATTAAGCTTCTTAATTAATTATTTGGAGTCTTGAGGTGATCAGCTGATCAACGTTTTAAGCATATTCATGGAATAAAATGCTGGTAGAACGGCAAGGGGTGTTCGATCCACGAATTCAATACTAATTCACAATCGGTACAAGATCTTCAAGGTTTTGTGACGAATTTACAATTCTAATAATAATATTATTACTTCAATTTTATTATTTGGTAGGTATTGGTTGAGCTAACGAGGTATGAACATTACATTTATTAGAAAAAAAAAACAAAAAAAAATGTTTGGAAGTAGATGGTAACCCTATTTGGGAAACGAATATTATTATTACTTGATAATCATTTTTTTTTAATAAATATCCCGTGTTGTTACACTATCTCGTTAGCTCTCCGTTATAAAGGCTTAACAATAATAGTGTAAAATATGTTAAGATGTCAAACGGTAGGAAAGGTCATTCTCGAAAAAAAAACAAGAAATAATACAAAGTTCTAAGCGCGCAGTGAAACAACACTGACTTTTGACTAAAACAGCGTAAGTATACACATATATTTTACACTATTTTCTTGTTAAACCTCATATATTTGTATCACATTAAACGCTAAACACTTAGCAAGATGCATTTACACAGCTATCTTATATTTAAACATCAATCAATACTTCTAATACTTAGACAGCAACGCGATTGGAAGCGATCGCGAGTCAAATGTACGCATTTAATGATATTTCACGAGTATTTATTTAGTCTGGTGAAATAGTTACATATATTAAATGTAAAAAAAAATACACCAAACTAAAACAATCCATAACGGTACGTAACACTAAAAAGGCGTATAAAGTCTGCAATGTCAGACACATTGCAGTCTCTATAAGCATTTTCAGTTATCTCGGCAAAACAAGTTATCAAATCAATAACAAATAAGTGGGTACTTGCATTATTTATATTAAACCAGATGTCCCGGCGAACGTTGTACCGCCTCCGAATCACATATATGAGAAAATTAATTATCTTAAATACATTTTTTTGTGTGAATGTAACCCATGTTTTAATAGTTACTCTGCTATTCGGGGCGGAGACAAATTGAAAAAAAATCAAAATCGTGCCACCCGTTCTCGAGTTATAAATTGTGTAACCAACACGACGTTGTTTTATATATATAAGAATATATATCGATGGATGCTACGTTCATTTCACTCGCGTCTGTCATCAAGTTATTTGAATGTATAGAAATTTAAATACTCCAAAAAAAAAGTCAACGTTAAATAAATCAATCTTACGCACAAACTATAGCAAAACGACGCATAATAATTTGTCCCATGGCAAATAAACATATTGCTGTAAAATACCATAATATTTATTTAACTATAACACAAATGTATAGATAAATGATTGGTCCTTATACACGTAATATTATTCTTTAGGTACTCGTGTTATATATGTAATTTAACATAGATAATATATTGATATATATTGGGGCAAGTGTGACGTATTGAAGTGGAAGCGCTATGTCGGCGCGAAATTCAAAATTAGAAGGTTTTTTTTACGAAATATTGGGTCATATTTATGATGTAATTATGTTTTTTGCGACATTGGCATCGTGCATCAGATGCCTCGATGTATCTTTAAAATTTACTTAAAGCGATACAAAATTCCAAAGTTTGTAAAAACCCCCAAAGTTGTTTAATTTTAAATTAATTTTGAAGCAAATTTTATAGATATATAAATCTATTACAATATGCCGTAGCCGCAAACAAAAAAACATGAGCCATATATGTTTAAATTTCACGTAAAAAAATAAAAACCGTCGAAATTTTGAATTTCGCGCCCTTACCTAGCGCTTTCAACTTAACGACAAAGTGTACGAATCTAGAACTATAAACCACTCTTAACATGACTTTGAAACTCAATTTGAGTACCATAAAATCTTTATATTACCTTAACTGAACAATGGCATTAGCTTCCTTTTGGAATGGGGGAACAATTCCCTAGATCCATGTTCATGGTATGCAGCACGCTCTTGTTGTATACAGTTGATCAATATTATACTGGATACATTACAATATTTTTTATTGATCCTAAAATTTCTAGATCCTTGTAAACGATCAGACCATAACCCACAATAAATCTAACTTATTTAGTACGCACAAAGAGAAGTTTAAAACTGCACTCAGTAAATTCAATATATTACGGCAGAATTATGATTAGAGCAACGTACTTATCGTATCAATTGCAAACCAATGACGAAACAATAATATAAACTAAATCATTCCAATATGGTTGAACGAATAACTAAACGTGTAGAGATTTGTGAAAGAAACTTAAATTTTGACGGATTATAGTTATGGTACGGCTACACCTGTGGCTGTGTGCACTAACTACGTCACGAAGCAGATGTGGCCAACAGTTAACACATTTATTTACTAAGGTCATTCACACACAGTCAAGCGTTTAATATGATAATTTATTGGGGCGTATATTGGCATTAACATTGACGTTAACCCAGATGTAGCCGCACCATTAAGCAAAAATCTGATGTCAAATAGAAAAAAAAACTAACCTAACAAATGCGATAAACAACACTAAAAGCTAGCGAACGAGCATCGCGACCTCAATCAAGGCGACGAATCAACACGAGAATACAATAAAACGTAAAATCACAATAAAACATCACCAAACTTAACAATGTTCTACAATTTCAAATATGCTAAGTTTTTTTTTATTAAACAAATAAAACATAGATGAATGACGAGCACAAATTGATAGCTTTGAAAGATTACAACGACCGGGGAAATTATATTGTTATCAATATTAAAAGAACATGTCGGTGGAGTGGCTTGAGGCCATAGATTATATTAAATAGTTTTTATATATCTATGGTTGATGTATATTATGGCCAAACTGAGCTGGATGACGACTAGTGTAGAATGTATGGAGTATTGCATGCACAGATAAAAAAATATAGATTATCTTAATGAAACAATTTAGATGTTTACGACTGGTACATGTAAATTAATTTTGCAGATTATTGAATTAGCTTTGCAGAGCTAAAGACAAACATCGCATTTTTTTTAATATCGTGTAAGTATATCCACACATACATTTTAAATATATACTTATAATTTTCATAAAAATGCGCATCCTAAGAAAATTATGACATTGTCAAAAATCATTCACTTTTCATATCGTATCAAAAACGAGCATAAATGGTACCTTTTTAACTATAAGATACAACTCAAGAAAACGTTTTCATATTTTGACGGTGTCATACTAACGTTATACTCAATCCCCCCCAATTTATAGACAATCTATAACTATATTTAACGTCATATAGTGCTGCGCAAAGCAAAACTCTAGTTTGATAAAGTTATAGACCGTCTATAAATTCGGGGATAAAATTTTAATATACTTCAGCACATTCAGCAATCGTTCGTAATTCAGTCTAAAAAGAATAAGTAGAATAAAATGCACAAGTCCCTGTCGGATACAATATAGTAAGTAAATAAATATAATTACAGCTGTACCCAGTACTTCCTATTAAAACAAGATCATTATTATACTCTATCCAACGAAACAAGCCATTTTCGACAAATTTGACGCATGTCAAGCTACTTTTTCTACCCACTTAACATAAAATGGCGTCACCATCTTAGGTATTTTGCCATTGTTAAGTTTATAAAATATTTGAAATTAATGCTTCAGGCACATGCAGGCCTTAAATTTAGCATTGTAGCTGTTTAGAATTTAGTTTCCATATTAACTTAAGCATTCAATGGCGCTAAACTCGTTGGGTAAACCGTTACCGTTTATATATTACGTTCGGCTCGAATAACCGAGTTCTTTAAGAGTAATACCTACTTTTATCATGGGTATCTTTTGTATCTGCCTGTAGGGCTATCAGTAGAAGTACCGTAGGGCGAACAATGTCCTTAACTGCATTTTCCTAATATTCATTTTTCGCACCAATTTAATATACGTACTGAGTCCAGCGATTTATACGTAAATAATTAATAAGATGTATCCAAATAGCAAATAGATTCAATACAAAATGTATGAGGCGTATCTAAACTAATTGTACACACACAAATACTTAATAGTACAAAATTCGAGGAAGAAGTTGTAGTAGAAATACTTATTTTTTTTATATATAATATATAACCGAGACTATGGATACCTTAACGTATAAGGTAGTGATTTCTTATATTTACGCGAATACTACACATTGAAATAAAACTATTTTTTTTTTAAAGGATTTTATCTTTAAATACGAGGGTACCCCGTCTCAAACTATGACACCAGGACGTCAACCACCTCAGTCCTCCCGTGACCATGGTTGCTGTAAGGCAGCCAAAACGTCGGGAACGTAAAAACTAAAAATAAACGCGATAAAATCCTTAAAATAGTTTTATTTCTACGTATAAGGTAGTGTTTATATAGTAATTTTATTTTCAACTGCCGGATGCTCTGATTATAATTTTATGATATAATATTTAATTTATGAGTATAATGCCTAACTTATTTAATGAGTAGGGTTCGCATAAAATACTTTAAATTTGTAAAACATAATTGCTGTTTATATATTTTATTTTAGCGGCATGAAGCGCACACATACAGAATAGAGGAGAGTGACCATAAATATGACAGCAAAAAATACAGATAGTAAATGTCAATCTATTTTTTTTAGATAGACCATAAACCAATATATGAAGGTACTTCTTTTATTTAATTAACCCTATTCTGGTGCAGTGTAATAAATAAAATATGAAAAGCTCTCAGTATTTATACATGAATATACCCGTAGCCTCACAACATAACAATAATTCGAGTAATCATATCAGAGTAGGTGTATACTATTTTTTTAATTTTCGCCTTATATTTTTTTTTCTATATTTATAGTCTATTGAAATTAATTTTTAATGTTTAATATAATTATTGTACCTTCGGAAAGGTACGTCATCTGATATTAATAATGGAGATAAAGAAATTATTACTATGATCTATATTTCTATATTAATTGTATCGATCGTTGGCTTTGACTAGTCTTTGGTAATGGAATTGTAAATGTATGTATACAATGTGATTCAGAAAGGGTAAAATTAGTTTTAATTCTGCATTTTTAGCGCATGCGTCTTCATCATGGTAGTTCAAATTTAGATATGTTGGTATTAAAAAATATTTTTTGGAGAAAATTAACAAAAAAAAAATTACACATCAAAATTCTGATTCACATAATAATTCTGTTTATTAAATAATATATACCTTGTCTGAAACATCCCGTATAATTACACAAATGTCGTGTAATACTGGCATATTTTTTTTCTTTACGGTACGCACTTATATAAAATAACATACGGTGGAGATTTATTATTATAAAAAAATTATATAGTTAGTATCCTGTATTGTAATTGTCAAAGCGAACGATCCACACGATTGGTTAGACTAGAACAAAATATATTCCCCTTCGAGGTGAGTATCTGCGATATGTTCAACCTTGTGGTACTTGCACACGGTACGGAGAAACGCTGCGATTATGATAACAGTATTATATTTAGTTTCTTCCATATTACAATACTGCACATTGAAATAAAACTAATCTTACGGAATTTTGTCGCGTTTAGTTGATACGATCCCGACGTTGTCCACGAAGTCAGCAATCTGTTAACATGTACAGGATCGCATTTCTCTTCTGCATAGATGGGACCGCAAACGACTAAACATGAGGGTACCCCAGTTCAAACTATGACACTAGGACGTCAAACACCTCAGTCAACTCAACATGGTTGCTGTGAAGCAGCATAAAATAAACGCGATAAAATCCGTAAGATAACTTTTATTTTTATTAGATTCTTTCATGTTTCTGATCATATTATTACAATTATTTAGGAGTAAATGTACTGTACAGACAAGCCCGGACAAAACTATAGCACTGACACAATATAAAGTTGATCAATGTGTTACTGGGTTCGTGTGGAGTCACCGAAAATGAATGATTGTTTTTAGTTGCAACTTCGGAAGTGTTCGGATTTCCGAGTTTTGCCGAAGCTTCTTATGAACTATGTATCATTGTATTGGATTTAATAATGACGATACAATATATATCTTGTAGTTCAAGGCGTAAGGACTATATAAATTAACCGATACCAACATTTTGCCAGTTAAATAGGTATAAAAAGATAAAATTATGGTTACAACACTGCATCTTCATCTTCGAATCGCAGTGTCCCCCAAGTCCGCTCACGCAATCGACTCGCAATGGATTGACAATGACATCTCAATTGTCACATGAACGTTCAAGTGAAAATTAAAACTCCATCGCCATTTAATTATTTGTAAATTATGTTGCGAACTTTTGACCCAGTGTACAAGTACCACTATTTCTGTCACCGTGAATTAAATAAAAAATGGATACCTGGAATTTAGCTAGCGCGCGCGCGTGTACATATTTAAGGTATCATGTTGAGTATATTCCTGTGTTCCAGCGATTCCTTCAGCGCGTAGAACAGTTGCAACTGTTGTTCCGGCTTCAAGTTGTATACCTGAAGAAAAAAAATGGATTTGATCATATTTCAAGATTAAAAAAATATCACGAACAAATATGATCGATCGCCTACTTTGCCAGCAGGGGCTCGCTATACCATCGAGTATGATTTATGAAATAATAACTGTACGAGTTCATATTTATTTCTACCGTTCGTATATCATCACTCTTTATCTTATTAATAACTAGCTGCGCCCGGCGGTGTTACCCGCGATAAAAAGTATGAAAAATTAAAACATCTATCCCACGGGACCCATACATTTTACCGGGATAAAAAGTAGCCTATGTGCTATTCCAGACTATAATCTATCTCTCTGCCAAATTTCATCCAGATCCGTTCAGCCGTTCGGGCATGAAAGAGTAACATCCATCCATCTATCCATCCATCTATCCATCCATCCATCCATCCATCCATCCAAACATTCACATTTATAATATTAGTATAGATAACTGTACGAGTTCATATTTATTTCTACCGTTCGTATATCAATCTTTTTCATATTAATAATTTTTCACATGTGGTATAATTATTGTTATTTAGGTCATATATGATTTCCCCTACCCCTAACAGTAACAGTAAAGCTGTGGATACTTTACTGAAAATCTAACGGACATCTTGGGAGAACTTAAAAGTCAAGTTATACTAATTTATTTTAGTTTCCTTCACTTGGGGACATATATCAACAGACAATGGTTAATATCCCACTATAATTACACATTATTAATCAAAGACACACATTTATTGGAATATAAAACAAAATTGACAACTTCACTGTTCAACTTCCCGCCAAAAAGTCCAGGCAGTCATTTATAATTTATTTTTTTTTGTTAAATTCGCTCCTTCGAACAGGCTAAAGTCATTATGACCATACCCAACCGTTAAAAATATCCAACCGTTTTTTCTTTATAAGTTTTACAGACCTGGGTACTAGCCCTTTGTAGCGAAACAGTATAATAGTCTTACAGTCCACAGTATAGTTCACAACTATCCGATCTTTACTTATACCTACTAACCACTCGGTTTAATTACCTGTTGCAGTAGTTTTTGCGGTGTGGCGGTGCGTATAAAGCTGGTGATATACACGTTCACGAAGGTCGCCATGAGGAACTGGCAGTCGAAGCGGTCCATGATGCCTCCGTGTCCCGGGATCACGTCGCCGAAGTCCTATAGACAAAAAACAGATGTAAAACAATAAGCCAGGGGTTCCCAACCTTAATTTGTCTACTGCCCACTTTGAGAATCTATAATTTTTTAGTGCCCCCATTTCTCACCTACTTAAAAACCACTATAACTTCAAATTAACTTAATTATTGTAAGCATCTACACAACGCCCCCATTTTTTTTCTGGGTCCGTAACCGACATAGCTCAAAGAATTTCAAAGTTGAAGTGGCAGTGGGCGGCACATAGCTCGCAGAACCGATGGCCGTTGGGGCAGAAAGGTTCTAAAATGGCGACCACGAACCGGAAGACGTAGTGTAGGACAGCTCCCCACAAGGTGGAGCGATGATATCACACGCGAAGCAGGAAGCCGGTGGAAGCGAGTGGCGGAGGACCGTGATGTGTGGAAATCATTGAAGGAGGCCTATGTCCAGCAGTGGACGTCTTTCAGCTGTTAGTAGTGGTAGTATTGTGGGTTCGCCCCCAGTCCATTGTACGGTACCCATAATACAAGCGTTGCTTAGTGTTCCACCATACAGTTGGTCTGTTTGTCTGGCGATATTATTATAATGAAGCTGTCATCGTATTGTGTATTACCTTGATCTTGAATGCTCGCTTGAAGCCTGATGCGAAGAAGCCACCGAAGGGCCCGATCACAGAACTGAAGATGCTGAGGAACAGCGAGTGGATCATGAACGGGTAGATGTTCAGCTTCTCCATACCGAGCTGGAAAAAAAAGATAATAATATTTTTAGTGTACAGAATGATTTCTTATATTTACGCGAATACTACACATTGAAATAAAAATAATTTAAAAAAAAACAAAAAAATAAACGCGAAAAAATCCGTAAAATTAGTTTTATTTCAATGTACAGAATGATTTAAAATGTGTTAACATGTTTTTATTGATTATTTAACCCAAGGCGTACCAGTAGCATTTGGCCATGCACATAATATATGTAATTTTTAAAATACCTAATAATTAAATTTATTTCTTTGGGAATATCATCTTTATAACCTACTGTTGGCCCTGTTAAAATATTTTACACTACTATTGTCACAC
The DNA here is from genome assembly GCA_905333125.1 of Pheosia tremula. Lineage (NCBI taxonomy): Eukaryota > Metazoa > Arthropoda > Insecta > Lepidoptera > Notodontidae > Pheosia > Pheosia tremula. Next base: position 9,664,138 of record HG995402.1, on the reverse strand, counting down.
CTTATATATACGCATGGTTTACACGGTAGGGTTGTCAACATTTGGATAAAAAAGTTTTTTTAAAGTTCATATTTTTTTTTCTACAATTCAACTTAAGTTTCTTGGGGAAACTTATTCAGTTTTATGAGTACGTTCAGCCCCTAAAATGTTACCACATATTTTTTTTACACGCTATATATACTCACGCTATATATACTCTCGCTATATATACTCTCGCTATATATACTCTCGCTATATATACTCCCGCTATATATACTATACTCACGATAGTCATGACCGGCTTCAGAAACAGGGGCAGCGTGTACTCGTGCAGACGGAACAGCTGCGAGGGCTCGCAGTCCATGGTCATGCGGCCCAGCGACTCCGAGTACTCGATGGGGCAGACCAGGTATGGGTACTGGGCCATCATGTACGACATCTGGGGTAAAGCAGATTATTTTTTTGTATTTCTGGGGTAGACAGTGAAAGTAGTAGCTTAGTATTTTGTAACATTTGACGATTCATAAGTACTGTACTTAATGGTCTACGTGAATAAAAAGTTTTTCTAAAATAAAAGGAGCCTAAGTTAGTCCTTGTTGCATCAGCTATCTGCCAATGAATTTCCCGTCAAAATCGGTCCAGCCATTTCAGAGATTAGCCGGAACAAACAGACAACATCAAGACAACATTTAAAAAAAATGTTTTTGTATATGCACCGTGTATACATACAAATGCACTTAATAAAAAGCGGTTATTTTAATATTACAAACAGACACTCCAATTTTATTTATATGTATAGATGCGCTTATGAGCGTAGGTTTCAGGTTTAGTATAACCTTTATTAACTAACTTGAACACGTATAGATGAGGCTAAATACTTATAAAGTATTGAAATACGTACCATAAGTCCAAACACAACGGTTGAGAATCCGCCACCAATGAATCCCTCCCACGTCTTCTTGGGGCTCAGCTTGATGAGTGGAGTCTTGCCGAAGAAAAAGCCGAACACGTACGCCATGACGTCATTGCATATTATCATCGAGACAGGTACTATGAACCATATCAGACCTGCAACGAGCGAACCACAAATGAAATGAGGAATGCTGAATATTACACACAGGTTTTCCCAGAAAATTGTTTAATATCCAATACAAAACACAATTCACTTAATATCTATGTAATTTTCCACACAAGTAAAGTTAACGGTTCGACATGGTTAGACATGACATTGTACGAATCAAAGAGACGATAGCTGAGCGTCACATTTTTCTATTGGCAATATTGTTGTTGGATGAATACTACTGCCAGCTCTAACAAATGCAGTTTATTAAACCTGAACCGATAAAACAATACCGGTTCAGAATCAGAATGTGTTTTATTCGTGTAAACCACAGTTTTGTCTTTTGCCGTTTTATGTCGTCAATCAGCTACAAAATAGTGGATTTTTGCCAGAAAATTATAAAAATGATGATAATGATGAATGAGAGCCATGATAAAAATGCCGACACAGACATTAAGATCGCAGGTAATTCAGAAACTGCGTGTTCAACGAAAAAATAAATACACGGGATATCTCACTACGCCCCCCTCCCCTTGTGATCTTTAGTGACTTTTTACCTTCCCCCTTTGAACCTCACCTCATTTATGGACGCCCCCTTAGACCTTAACGTGCTTAACCCAAACAATGACAAAACTAATAACAAAGACAATGTTAAGCATGGATAAAATAAATATCTAAAACAATCACAATAACAGTATGTTCCCTCAAAAAACGTTTGCAGTATGGATACTGTACAATGGATTGGGGATCAGCACGTAGGCTAACGAAAATTCTAAAGATAATTACCGAATTGATTTCTTATATTTACGCGAATACTACACATTGTTTTTTTTCCTCCCGTGACCATGGTTGCTGTAAAGCAGCCGAAACGTCGGGTACGTAAAAACATAAAATAAACGCCATAAAATTAGTTTTATTTCAAGATTTTCGACTCTCGAAAAAGCAATATTTTTCGATAAGGAATCTTTCCAAATGAAATGAGAATGATTCTGCTATACAGAAATGCATGCATCTTGCACCGGTTGCAACAAATTGAGGGGTCTTCGCTCAAACCCAATGAACCTGTAGAAATAGCATGGGTCTACTTCTACTGTATATATGGGGATGCGAAAATAGCGCTAACAAATAATAATAACTTTGTCTTGCTGGAAAAATATATAATGTTCTTCCACATTCAGCATTTTCATGAACAGAAAATAAAACACTAATAACAAAAGAACTCCAACCACAAACGTCATGCTGACATAAATAGAAACCGGCCGTGAAGCGGCCAGCTACTTTTCGCGGACATAGAACCTCCGCTACAAACCAGACAATCGTCAAATAATAAACTTTCATGATCAACGATTTGAATTCAATTTCAAACGACTGCATTATTGAATCACTTCGAGTGCCGGATAATTTAAGTGGCTAACGCATATTTTTACATACATTTACTGTACTGGAATGTACTGCAGCTGTGGAAACAATGTCGAGGGTAAAGATCAAACGCGCTCTTAGAATAGAATGGTGTTTACTGCACGTTATGTTTGAGTTTCGACCTAAACATAGGATAGTCACACCTGGAACTAGACAAGAATAATATTTGAGTTTCTTTGGTAACCACTATACTACCATAGATTGCATAGACTTAGAACTTTTTTAAGTTTTTTTTTTAACAAGATCTACGCGACTATACAGGCTGTCAAGGGACACGGTGACGAAAACTTTGAGCAAAGGTTACAACTTAATGGCTATAATAAAATTATAGAAATCATTTACGTTTTCGAGCGAGCAATGTATCGTAAACTGTGCGTTCACAACGCAGAGCTTCGCGCGATACCCGACGCGTGCGATTGATAAGTCCGGGTATACGTATCGAGTTTTAAATTACATTGCAGTTTTAGGCCTAAATTAGAAATTGTGTTTTCGATTCTTTAGAATCACAATGAGATTTACTTCTATTATGATTTTATTCTAAAATTAATTTAAAATACTGAATAAAATACGTATATAGTTCATGAAAAGATCGAAGAAAATATAAGCTTATTTACTATCAAATTGGTTAGGTATTGCCTGAATATATCATTAGTCATGCGAACGTCACGAAATAGCCAAAATGTAAATTATTATAGATTAATTTTCAGCCGAATTCACCGATTACCTGTTCAAGCGAAAATAAACCAAGCGCCAAGAGCAGCGTAAACATTTCGATTTTATCACAATTTCTACCCAATCAATGAAGCAATAAGGTTGAATATAGATATTGATAGCGTTTTCCGCTGACACAAACCAACGTAATCTATTTAGCGATGGCTTCCCTGACGAGTCTTGTAGGTGATTAGGTAGCGGACATGTTGTACGGCAGAGCGTTTTTAGTCTCCAGTGTTTCTGTGAAATCGCTTTTAGCAAAGCACTCAAATTACAAATCTCGCTAACTCAAGACAAACGTTCAGTAATTGACATATTCCAGTTAATTACTGAATGTAGACCTTTTCTCTACCGGGCTGATTGACTGACTCACTCACTCATATAAGCAATCACCAGAATTAGCAAGCCTAAAAACTTGTCATTTTATTGCACGAATATTCCTTTTATCTTTGTCGGCAAAACGGCTACAAAATTAAGCTATTTCTGCCCGAGCTAATGTATTGCAGCATATCTGATCATACTAAAGATATTTATCAATGACAATTCTTCTTCGCGCGCACGGAGTCACAGCCAACTCTAATATTTCGCAGGTCCCAAATCCCACTATCCCGATAATATTTTAAATGTGAAAGTTTGGATGGATGAATGGATGTTTGTTACTCAATCACGCCCGAACGGCTGAACGGATCTGCATGAAATTTGGCACAGAGAATAGATTATAGTCTGAAATTGCACATAGGCTACTTTTTATCCCGGTAAAATGTATGATTCCCGTGGGATAAAGGACATACTTTTTAATCGCGGGTAACACCGCGAGGCGCGGCTAGTACTTTATATTTCGGATCATCAACCCGAAATAGTTTCAAATTTAAAAAAAAATCGATATTTGCCCGACTGTTAAAACAGCTCTTGAATTATTCGCTTTTCCGATTCCACAGTGTTCCCACTCTTATATCTATGTGCCCTAGTTATTGCGTTCGTGAGGCTTCCCAGCCGGTGACAACGATGACACCGATGTGGACGAGGGGTACAATGTTATCGATAAAATTGTCACACAGATAGACATGCCAGTAACGGCTTTATGCGAAGGTGTGTTGTTTGTTTCCTAGTTGAGACGGTATTAACATGGATTGGTTTGTTGGGTGAAACTGGATGACATTTAATTTTTTTTATCCTTTGGAACTTATTTTGACATGGGCAAAGGTATTTAAAATCTATGATTAAAAAAAAAAGAATCACATTTTTTTTAACTAACAGTCGCGTAGCATAGGTCATTAGCACCCGGTGCGGGTTAAAAATTTGCCGCCCTCTTATTTTTGCTATTCATTATAATAGATCTGGGGCATGGTACTGACAAAAATAATGACGAAAAATACACTGAAATATATATATATATTTTTTTGATTATTATTTTTTCTCTAACCACTATCTGTGAAATGCCGTCCCCGGCAAAGTGGCCGCCCGGTGCGGACCGCACCCTCCCCTCCCCCATGCTACGCCACTGAACTAACATTAATATCGGTATGAATCAACTGGCACAATTTAATGTGTTGCTAACCTTCATAATGACTAGCGAATATTATTTTATAAATGGCGATCCGCAAGGCCGGCATAATTGTCCGTTTTGCATTGTCAACAAGTTGATTGTCCTGTTCGTACTAGGCGGACAGGAATTAATGACAGTTTATTTTTATAAAGCGTTGGTAATTTATTCGACTACGATGTACGAAGATGCATGTAACTCGAAGTCAAGAGGTGCCGTAACCTGGGGTCATACCGACGACATGCATATACTTAACCATGAAGTATTAAGTAGTAGTAGTATTCGCGTAAATATAAGAAAACAATAGATGACTCTTATTTTTTTTTTAATTCCTTTTGAATATAACCCTTTTAAAACCGACTGGCTAGATTGAACGCCCCATACATTCCTGGCGTTGAGCATAAAATAAGATGCACGGCCGAGCACCAAATAGTACCAAGTGTACGACTGCCAATTAGTGCTTCAGTATAAACCTATCAAATTGTACCAAGTATAAATCTCCCAAAAAAGTATTAAGTGTAATAAGTATCAAATAGTACAAAGTGTAAATGTACCAAATAGTACCTCAGTGTAAAACTACCAAATCATACCGAGGGTTAAAATTACCAAATAGTAGCAAGAGTCAAAGTACCAAAAAGAACCAAGCAGGTAAAGGTATCAAATAGTGCCTCAGTGTATAAGTAAAGTCGCTCACCTTCAAATATGTTCTGTATGATGAGATAGCTTTGCGTGACCACAATAAGTAGCGCAACGTGTGTCCAGGCGAACAGGCTGAACTGTCGCATGTAGTATCTCTTCACGAGGGAGAGAACGAACCACACGAATCCAACGCAGTACAGACTGAACGAGATGAACCGATGATACGTCACCAGGAACTTAAGGTAGTCCTGTTGAAAAACAAAGTTTTAGCATAGTATTGAAAGTGGTTGTGGATTCTGACTGTACAAGTTCTTTTTCAGATTCCACGAATAAACAAAATGACTATTTAGCGTTTGGTTTTGTCGTGGCAGAAAAGGATTGCTATATCAACAATGCGGTTCGTCTTTCTAGTCTATAATATAAGCACCGACTTGTTGTATAAATATTGTACGCGTAAAGGCAAAACATAGCGCACTACCATTGTAACTTGGGAGGCCTTGCAAATTTAAATCCAAAACTAAACGCACCATTTGCAAGACCTCAAGGCACTGTGAGCACTTTCTGCGTAGAACGGACCGCAAGCGACACCTAAATATGAGGGTACTCCAGTTCTAACTATGACACTAAGACGTCAAACACCTCAGTCCTCTCGTGACCATGGTCGCTGTAAAGCAGCCGAAACGTCGGATACGTACAAACATAATATACACGCGATAAAATCCGTTAAATTAGTTTTATTTCAATGTCACCTACTACAAAAACAATATTCCTTACTTACTAAATGCTAAGCAATAATGTTTTATATTCGCATGTACATTTTTCTTTTTAGATTACAACCTTATTTACGTATAAACAAGCAGTGTTTTTTAAAAGCTTATGAAATGTATTGCAATGGCGTAGCGCCAAATATCTCAGCCAACATGTTATATAAGTATGTATTGTTTGCTTTCATTCTAGAGATAAGCAATATGGTTCACATAACCTAGTTAGTCGATGAATGCATATGTGCGAAAATCAGCAATTTTATATATATTAATTTTATATACTACGGCTACCAGGGGTTCAGCATGCCGTTCCTATAAAGAGAGAAGAAGAGGTAGGAGAAGAACTAGAAGAACGGGCGAGAAACTCCGTGGTTGCTTTTCTTAAAAGGATCTTATACATTATTGTGTAGAATATTGTTATGGATACGTGAGAACTATGCACGGCTAGGCAGGCGTGAGTAGCGGGTTCATCGATACGTATACCCTACGTCCGATGCTTTCATGTTGTTTTCATGCCAGGGATTTGCCGACACTACATTAATCGATAATCCTTTAATTACTCACAGTTTATTTGTACTCCAACATTATCGTGATATAGTTTGAATATGTTTAAATCACGTCCGTTTATCAGATAATAGCTTCATGTCATAAATCATAACGCATTGTCTAATTATGTCTGACTGCATTCCGAGTACTAGACTGTATTCCATGTTTTATTCCTAGTTCCGCGCTATAGTGCTAACAGTTTATACTATGATGTGGCAAAAAAAAATATCTTATCATAGATCGTACGTTTGATGAGTGTAACTTATCAAATGTTTACCGAAACATTTGCAATCATATTATATCATTCAAATGTGATTTGAATGAAATTGCCAATTGTTATCTTAGCTTGACTTGATGATTTGATGGCCCATACAAATTCTGTCAAATAAATTATGAATAGGGTTTATTAGACACTGAAGTGAAAACAGAAATACAGCCTAGAATACTTAAATATTGTTTGATACTAAAATAAGTTTTTTTTTTGGCTGTGAACTTCTATCACGGGTATTAAAAGAAGCCATTAATTCTTGCACCATGAAGGTTTTCTCAAATTAATATCGTCGATCAGTTTTCCCATTCTTTCATTGTATTACATTTTAACGAGCTTCAGTAAGGCAGTAAAACGACGCAGCTTGTTATGCCACACCAATTATTTCTCCGCAAACGATATTGAGAGCATCGTAAAATGTAAATTCATATCTGCTTCTTATTTTTATCGCCCCACAGTCGATAAATCGTTTTTATGGAAAAAGGAACGAAACGAAAACAAGCTCACTACTCAAACTGAGGAACTGATCAACAAACTGAGGCACCGTTTCACTGTCATTAAAGCATTTCTCGAACTGAAGCTGTCCCTAATTAAGGCATTTCTGGGAATAAGGCACTGATACACTGTGTGATACATAAGATTTACCTCACACTGAGGCACAGATTCACTCTTATGTGAAGAGTTTGAAATCTCTATGACCAACCTTTCAAATGGTGATTAAATCTATGTACAAGTTACTCACGGTCCTATTGATGACCACGCCAAAGTAGTCGATCAGGTTCTCCCCGTAGAAGAAGTAGTTGGAAGTCAGCAGGAAGTACCAGGACAGGGAGCGGAACCACGGCAGCCCGTGCACCCGGTACACTGCGTACCCGATGTTGATTATCTCCTCGAAGCATTTCACTTGGACGCATAGCACCTGTGCGAGGAATAGGGTTGTTGCCTTAAGCACTTAAGTTGCGAAGCTACAACCACATCGGCTGGCCAGCTGTGGGGGCCCTATTCAGTTACCGCGCGTTTGAAGGGATAAGAGTTACGCGATAGAAAGTAAGGCCACCTGTTGGTAAATATAATATGAGGCACATAGCCCTGTGCGAGTTGAATTAATAATAATCAGTATCCAAAATCGCTATATGTATATCTATATGTACGCCCATAATATTTGAGTTCTCTCAATTCCTCATAGATCCCATCATCAGAACTAAATTTTGTAAAAAAATTGGATCATCTAGAAGCATATGCTTTCAAATAAAAAAAAATCCAAATCGGTTTATAAAGGACGGAGATCTGAGGTAACAAAAAAATAAAAATACAATTGAATTAAGAACCTCCTTCTTTTTTAAGTCGTTTAAAAAAATGTTTATTGTAGCGAGGATATTGCTTAATGTTCGCATACCGGGAAACACGACGTATGGTCGTCACGGTCGGTTAAATTACTATTGGCTTAGTCCAAATGTTCGTATTTGAGTATTGCTACTCATTATTATAATCATAATAATAATGAGTAGAAATACAGCGCTGTGCGAGCTGAATTGCACTTTATTGCGTTGTAGCAAGAAGTGCTAATCATTTAAATGTCTTCGTGGCGCGATCTACTGTACCTCACGTATTCCGTGGCCCTAACGAGAGAGAATGCAACTTTTAAAACTGAGTTAGGGAGCTTCAAGTATTACGTAACACAATTTCTGAAGATTTTGACCCCCCCCCCCCCCCATCCACTCTAGTAAAACGTAAAATCTCTACGCGACCGTTCTGAAAGGTTTAAACAATGTTCGGTAACGCGTAGCTCAAGCCCCCCTCCCGTCCCTGTAACGCATCGTAACGTTTCAGAAGACCCCCCCACAAATTCGTTACGTAATACTTGAACGCTCCCTTAGACGCGCGGGCATTTCTGAAAATTGCGTTATGATTCTAGAATGGCGACCACGAGCCGGAGGACGTAGTGTAGGCCGGCCCCCAACTATAGCTATACCTATATAATAGCTTTATACATTTGTCTTCGCCAAACAATTTGTAACTTTTATTGTATCGTACTAGATTTGCACTTTCATATGAGCTCGCGAAACTGCATATTCAGTCCAATCATGGTGATAACATGTTACGTTAAGTGTTGTTTAATTCAATTTTTACTGATAACATAACATGAATTAACTTATGCATCTTAACTGTGAACTTTGGATTTCGATCTTTGTACCTACGCATGTATAAATGATATCTTGTATAAATATACGCTGAATCTAGCAGTTTATAGTCCATTTTACAAATTGCTTCTAGAACATATTCGAAAGGTGTCAACGGTGATCAATTTATATTTTAATCCTTTCATACATTTTACTGCAGCAAAGCAGTGCTTCTTAAATTTCATAGAAAATCTGTCTAGAAGATTGGTCGAAACAACCGGCGACCCAAGGGCTGGGCATTTCCTCGCTCAGCAAGTAGCTTGGGCTATTCAGCGAGGAAAAGCGGCCAGCATCTTGGGCATGCTACCGCATGGGCCAAATTTTTTACACTTTTTGTAAATATTAAGTAGCTTTTTATACTCTTTTGAAAATATAATAATAATCATTAATTAATTCATTAATTTAAGTGTGTGCAAATTTCATACCCTGTGCTCATAGTAATGTAACTTACCGTAATCATAAGTGCCAAAGGTCCCCCATAGATGAGCAGACAGAAGGCAGCAATCATCAGCCAAGTGAAGATTCCTCGGATCACCCAGTTTCTCCATCTATATCGTTATATACAACAACAATAAAAAATGTTCACTATAATAGCTACAAAATAGTGCGCTAATATTTGAACGTAGCTATAAACTCACCCTCAAATTTATAGACATTTTATAACATTATCAAACATCATATAGTACTGTGCACAAGAGTTTTGCTGCGCAGTACTGTACAACATTAAATAAAGTTAAAAAACATCTATAAATTCAGGGGTAAATATTTATTTTATTCAATCACTATTGTGTTTAACTGCCTAGGTATGTGGACCTAATGCCAAATTCATAGTCAATAGCATTGCAAGTCATTGTTCTCATAAAAATAAATGCTTAGTCATGCCACTGTGAATTGATTGTCATTCCTGTGTATACAACAAGTAAACTACTCTTATAAAATACATTTTGCTACAGACAAGTACAACCTAACAACTGTCACATTATTAAAGTGATCTTTAAACCAGTTTATAAAACTTAATCTTTTTTTTTTATACTTACTGACCTTTACACCATTAATGGAAAATATTTAAATACCTGTATCTTAAATGTTTATGAATAAAAAGTTAGTACCTATGTGTATTTAAGAGGTGTCAAAAATTTATACAATTGATAATACAAATTAATATTGAATGCTAGGAAAGTATTATAGGATAGGTATAATTCTTGGCCACTTAACAAAATATTGAATGGTATATGTTTAAGCCATCGGACTAGACCTACGAAATTACCAAGTGGAAATTACTGGTTTCTATACTAAAGTAGATATATATAAAGCAAAGTTGTGTTGGATACACCATTTATAAATCAAGAACAAGTGGGCTGATATTGTTTATGTTTGATTTTTGGAATTGGTCTCTGCCCTGATTCTGCTAATAGCTATTGAAACATGGGAAAATTTCACAAAAAAAATTATAATAAGGATAATTCCCATAGGATAGGATAATTTCATTCATTTGTTTCTGAGGCGGTACAAAGTCCGCCGGGACACCTAGTATATGTACTAACATAATAAAGTATGCGAGATTATCTGGCCATGTTTTCCTGGTTTATTTTTATAATCAGGTAAATTAATTTTGTGTAATTACATAATTACAATTAATGACATTCACTAAGTATGTGAATACATTTTTTTTCTTACATTTGTCATATTGTTATTTTTTATTGGCTATACTGGAGCACTATATGGTACAAAATAAATATTAATTTATACTAGTGACTTGAAACAAGTCTATAAGTACTTACAGATTAGTTTGAATTACTATGTTAGCCAAATCAAATTTTAATGCAAAATTATAATACCTACTAATCAAGGCCGGTTCTTTGTATAAAATCTATCGATATTACCTTGAAGACAGTCCAGAAAGCGCGGAGTCAAGGATTTCCGGCGTCTTGTCAGTGCCTTGAGGCAGGCTTTTGGCCATTTCATCCATATACTTCTCTTCCATGACCTTTTCTTCTTCCGAATCAACCTATCAATATCCAAGAATAAGAAAATAGACGTGAATTGGTTTAAGAACAGATTTTTCTGTAAGAAATTACATTAAATTGCATACATGATCAGATTCGCCTGCGGTTTCTAGTTTATCGTTGCCATCGCCTTCGCCCCGCCGTTGTCTCAACTCACTCATGTTTGGCGTTTATTTATCTACAATATTACCACACAAACACTGACTTTTGGTTAAAAACTCGATACAGAAGCGCTTATATTTTATCCATTTAGGACAGAAACAGAAATAATGTTTTATAGCGACTTGTCAAACGAAAAATCAATAACACTTTTTTTTTATTTAGTGTTGCCTGACAGCCTGTAACTAATGGGTTTTGGTAGAAATATATAAATATTTTTTTGTCAACACAAGTAGTTTTTCATGACTGATTCATAATATTAAGGGCTACTTCAACATGTTGATCGTGTTTACCTAGGTTGTCGTAGTGGTGGTTTGTCCCATCTGGTCCAGCATGTGGATGACAATTTGCAATAAAAATATTTTTATCCATGTCCATAATAGAAGTATGTACTATTGCGGCTACTCCCGTTCAATTAAGAGTTTTTTAAACAAAACAGGCACAGAGCCATAGCAATATATTTCAGTATAGTTAGGTATTTCAATATGAAATAACCATGACGAGGGCAACGCAGACACAGAGAAAACTGCCCAGGTAGAATGTTAATAAATAGATTAGGACAACGAAATTCTACTTATTCTATGTTTGTATATCGTTCGCTCAGTTGAGTAGGTAAATGAAAAAAACCAATCAATATCTTTGCGATAAGTTGCACAACATGCTCGGTAAAAGTAGGTTTGACTGTCCGTACTTTCGGCAACTTTCTTTGAAATGTCAATGTCAAACTTTCTAATATAAAACGTAAACATGGCGAGTGATTCAGAAGATTTCGAGAAAAATATTGAAAATGTATGTTTTCCTGTGAGAAAATGATCAAAATTCAGAAGTCCGAAGCATCTCTAATATACCTAAATTTATTTTCAGTTGAAAAGCACCGTCAGAAAATCGTTTGCCAAGGTGTACGCAACTTTAAAAGCGAGAGAATTAAAAACTTTACGTCAACTAGATGCAATAAGTAAACAAAGCGAAAACAACAAAGACTTAAAGAGGAATTGTGTTCAAAACATTCGTATAAGCTACGATAACGAATCAACACTGTTAAATCACGTAAGTAATTTTGGCGTAATTGATTTTGAGAAACTTAATTTTGATAGTAACACTTTTACACTAGAAGAATACATTAACCCGCAAGATGATCACATGTACTCATACAAAACCATCGAGGAATTTACAAAAGACAGCTGCGACGAAGATATAGATGCTATAGAAGAGGCTGCCTTGAAACAAATAGTCTCTACAGAAAATTGCGATTGTCATGTTAATGTTAGGTCCGAAGATATATCAAAGAAATTTAGAGACTTAGACGCAGCTACATCACCCGTGAAAGAGGATCAAAGTAAGAGTAATCAAAGTAGTTTTGATGATAAGAATGTTGAATCTCCAGAGAGTATGGAGGTTGAGAAGGATGATTCGGATGATGCAAAGAAAATTGATCCTACCAATGACTGGTTGAATTCGATAAAGAATCAGACGGAGACGGAGCCCACACAGGTGTCAGACGTAATGGAACACAGCACTATAGCATGTTCATAGTCAAGTGTAGTATTGTAGTATTGATAAGGATATACATTTTACCAATTAGATTGCAATAAAAGTTTTATATTTTGTACAGAAAACATATTTTACTATGTAAACCTGTTAGAAATTGTATCTTCCCTCCTTCATTATTGCTTATTTATCTGAATCTTTGATTTAGTAAAACAGATTCATTTATTATCTGCACAGCTAAGCAAATTTGTAGTGTGAGTTTAATTTTTTTTATCTATTAATATATTCCTAATGACCTGATTAGCTCAGTGAGTAGTGAACCTGCTTTCTGTGTACCTGCGGGTCCTGGGTTCGAATCCAGGTAGGGACAAATTCTGTGATTAGTACAATTGTTTGTACCCGAGTCATGGATGTATATTATCTATGAGTATTACATACTTAGTTCACCCTTAGTCCAAGTCCTAGTATGGCAACCATTATACAAGCATAGCTTAGTGTGGGACCGTATAGTTAGTGTGTTTGACAATATTAATTATTTTTTTTATTCTAGTAATCTTATGTGGTATTTAAGTAAATACAATGTTGCTAGATTACCCTAACTAAAGTTAGGAAGTAGAATAATCCAATCTGCTTATCTAAACAAGGAGCTTTTGGGGAAAGGTTTTTAATAAAACTAAAATACATAAAGCATCATCTTATATTGTTAATATTTTTTTTACAAATGGCGTTATTACAGTTTTAATCTAATCGCGATATGACTTCTGATTATGTTCCCTAACAAATAAATACCCATTGCTTTCATACATGATTACAGCGAAATCCTTACATGTACTTAATGGTCAATTTCTCCATAAACATTTCTCATTCCATGTTTTCTCCACATTATGAGTAATACTATGGTACTTATGGCACTTAATAAATGACATACACTTTACAAATCGTTCCTATCAATTCCCATTGCTGGATGGATTATGATTGTACCGGAGTTTGGTATTCTAGTTTGTACTCGGACTGTTTCACTGGAAATATTGTGATGGCACAAACAGAAGTACTGTGGAGGGGGTAGTTTTAAATACATTATCTTAGATTGTAATATTTGTGTTTACTGAGGGATCGTGGAGACTATTTTATGGCTACAATCGAATTACGTACCATATTTAAGATTGATTAGGCACAAAATTTGCTCCACACGCAAATTATTTTAGGCCACCATTTCGTTCACATTGATTAATGTTGTTCATTTATCGTCTCGAATAGTCTCACTCGATACATTCAAAGCGAGCTACAAACTAAGAATCATCCGAATACATTTGAACGATTATTACATTTATACATACTTACTGTGTTAAATAATTTCTACTCGATGATAAGTTAGTAGAGTCAAACATAATTTTAATTATAGAGGATACAATGCGTATAATTCCGTATGTAAGGGAGTACAAAATCTTAAAACGAGTAAAGTTTTCAACTAAATATACGTAGGTATCGCGTATCTAAACAATGTTATGAAATATTTACGATAAGTCATACGACTACCTTACATCATACCGTGTTATGTCTACTATTGTACATTTTACAACAAAAAATATTATACGTTAAATGCTATACAAGGCCAAAGTCCGTGCACACCGCCGCCACCTCGCGGTTGTTCTGCTTCTCCGTGTTGTTGGCGGCCATGTTCAACTCGACCAGGGTGTCCACGCTGTTTATACTGACCCCTTTCAATATCTTCTGAGCCGCTAAACTTGTGAAATTAAAGCTCAAGTCGCTCAAGCTCGGAAAATTGTAAAAATCCTGATTCTCCTTCTTGCTATCTTGACTTAGGCTGTACCTCTTTTGTTTGTGGTCCAAGCAGTTAATCTTCTCCGCCGATGTATTGATGTCCTTTATCGACTCCTGGTTTTTCAGGGCTAAGTTAGGCTCCGACCCCAGAACTGGTTTTTGGTCGATAGCTTTCGTTAACAAGTTCGCTATGGAGTCGGTGCTAACTCTATTATTTACATTGGGAAGGCCGTTCAGCATTTGCAATGCTGCCGCTTTTTTAAGTAAGTCTACGCTTTTTAGTTCACTATTCGAATTGATGTTCGTCTGTATCCCGCTGTTCGCTGAAGATAATGAATTTTTCTGGTACCTCAAGCTTCCCAAAGATCCAATAATATTATCGTAACTCTTCGTTGGCGTCGAGGGAATACTGTTGGCTGTAGTCTCTACGCTATGTATGTTGTTATGTATGGCTGGAGAAGAAGGATTCGATGCAACTTCGTTCGTATTGTTCAATTGATTTTTGTATACAAAGCTGTTGTTATTAGTTGCGCCACCTATTTGCAAAGAAAGCTTACGATTATTATTCATACCCGTGTCGTTCATTGAATTCTTATTAAACTTATTCTCTTGTACTTTGATCGGTTCTGGTTCTTGATACATTTGCTTATTTTTTTCAACGCAGACGTCGAATGAGGTTTCAGTTGGGTTTTTTGCTGTTTTATTAGCCACTCCGTTTTGGGAGACCGACACTACTTGCCTGTCATCATTGATAATGTAAATATTGCTTCCGTTACTAGTCTCGGTGACTTTACCATTCTCGAAAGTGATGACGGACCTCACTGGCGAATTCTGTACATATACTTTGGTGTTAGTACCACCACCGTTCTGCGAGATAGTATTTGTGGTAACTTTTAGTGTGATCGAGTTGTTAGAGTTGGAGCTCGCCAGCATCGTGGTCGATGGGTTTTCCACCTTAGCGCCCAGGGTTTTATGCAGCGGGGTTGCGGTTTTTTTGGGCGTGTTTGGACAGTTTTTTGGTGAACTTTTGGGTGACGTGTTACCGTTTTTTACCGTTTCTCCGCCGACCATTGGTGGTTTTGTTCTGAACTTGTGGAGGCTTTTTGGGGAGCTCTGCAAGCTTTGCACTTTAACGAGTGACTGCGCTCTGCTGAGGCCGGGCGCTCCCGGCTCCCGCTGTGTATGTGTATGTGTATGACTAGGCGAAGGTTTCAGGGTGCGGTCTGATATGTGCGATTCTAGACTGGAGTGACCGCTGCTCCCGCTCGCGTGGTAGCTCCTTTTCATTAAAGAGTTGAGGTCGGACTGGCCGTTTTTAATATCTTTTCTGGGGGTGCGGTGTGTTGTTGTGCTTTCAAGACTCGACGGGCCACTAGTGGACATAACGTTGTCTGAGGTGGAATAATCTACCCTCCTCAGACTTCCGCTAGAGCTGTCTCTCAGCTTTGGATCGCTGTTCCGTTGCGGTGATCCGAAGTGGTCGAGAATAGTTTTGTTGGTGGAGCTCCTACTTAGGGTTGATCTCGGAAGGCTGCCAGAGCTTGGGCTGGATTGTCGTATGGGAGAGTGGTCGTAGTTGCCAGTGACGGAGCCCGCCAGCCCTGATTCGGTGGAGAAGTGTCTCTTGTGCCGTCGCGGCAGCGTCGAAGACCGATTACTGATCTCTGAACCGTCGTAGTAAGATGAGACGAAGGATGTTTGACTCTGCAATGACTCCTGGAATTTTGGAAACGAAAGGTTGGTTAATTATTTTATCAATTGTCACGTTCATATGCACTTTCAGCTAACTACGATTAAGACGGTAAAATTCTGACAACTTTTAAATAAACGGTACTCCAACTAGATATTTTTCGCGTCGCCTTCGATATCGTTAGTCAGCCAAATAAGGCTAGTCTTGACTGCGACCATACCGCAATTATAAAAAGTCCTTAGCCTGTTATATAGTGGAATAATATACGATACCTTTGAGTTGGTCTGCGTGGCGACGCAGTGCAGGTGCACCGCCTTCGAGTTGAACCACTCAGTGGGCGGGAACTGCGCAGAGAATGTGCTCATCGCGCGCGTCTGTTTGCTGCGGCCGCTTCGTCTGAATAAGCGGGACAGCAGGGACACTTTCTCTGCAAAGAAAACGCACAAAGAACCTATGAAAAAATTGCGTCGATTTCAGGATCTATATTCCACCAAACCTAATCATCATGAAAACTATTGCAATCCCTGAAAAACCTATGTTAAAGCAGAGCTTAATGCTTTACAATTATTGCCAATTTGTTTGTTTTGTTACTCCATTTCACAGGGTTTGGGTTTGACAGAGAACTGTGCCACGTTTGTGTGGACACTGCTTTTACAAAAATGCTCGAACAGATTCTATGAATTATTCAAAGCGACTTTTACCGATCAAATTCTTTCATCATTATGGATACTTGACGCCATACCAACGCTAGAGGGTACAACCAATCTGGGCTGCCCCAAACATAGTCTCTCGAAAGTCTGTTCAAATTCTTAAGGTGACTACAGAATAGGTGTCGTTCACCAAATAGTACCAAATTGTCCTTTGGGGGGCAAGGTTGACTTACTGGGCGACGCAGATTCTACGCTGGGTGGGTAATCGGTGGAAGACGAGCTGTCCGTGGTGTTCGTATTCTTATGATGCAGACTCCTGGTGGACGCGCATCGCTGCAAGTACTTGCTGGAGGAGCCGAAGATCCGGAGCGAGTTGCGCCGGTCCAAGGATCTGGGTGCTGGGAACGATGCACTGCGACGCTTGTTCGGACGACCGTATAGGATCTTGTCATTGGGGTTTCCTGAAAATGAAATGAGATTAGTTAGCGATTTGCAGTATATGGTGAAATAGATATTACACAGACTGTGTTGGCGCAGACACAGTTCTACCTCTAGGACTTTTTATGTTGGTCTTGGTTCTTTTAAGTTGGTGGTTCTAAGCCATATAGCTTTTGTCCAAGATTTGGATTGCTACAAGTTGCCTTACAGAATTAACAGTGATAGAAGATAGTGGTGGGCCAAATAAGAAGTTCAGGGCATTAACTGCCCAATAGAGTGAGATGGTCTACGATAAGGAGAATCGATAGAAGGCCAGACTATCTTTTTCATTATAATTTGAAAACTCAATCGGCTCTTTTGCTAGTGACCTTACTTTCTGTGTCATGGGCTCGAATTCGGTAGGAGAAAATCCCCTGTGATTATGGGAAATTGGGGGCGCGACGAGCGTTTTTCATTTACAAAAATATAGTATAACTCAATGACTTGCAACCAGTTGAAATCTGGGGAAAATTATGTTAAGGGTTAAGTACGTAATGCGTCGAGTCATGGCGCTTGTAATTTACAATCGCGTTAACGAAAAGCAGGCCGTAACAGGTACATTTAAAAAAAAGATTACCTATATACTAGGTATATTGGTATTGTTGGTTGGTATATGCAAATGCTTCTGAAGTATTAAGTGCATCCGAATGCTAATAAATCCTTAAGAAATAACCTTCCTTCAGTGGCAATAAAACATTCTGTAACGCCAACGGAAGATAAGAATTTCGCCGCGACGCTGAAATCTAATAAGTAATAAATGGGGCGCGTCCGAAAACGTTTGTAGGTTCGTAAGCACACATGCGTGTGCGCACAGTGACGCACAAAGAAATGCACCGATCGGTTGGTACAGTTGCTGCCATAAATCAGGTGTGAGCTTGAAGGGCGACGCGCTTGCGCATAACGTACTGTTGATCCTTTTGTAAACAGTGTAGGGTACCTAGTCATTAATTTTGGAATTTAATTGGGTCTGTCTGCGTTGGGTACTAACCATTTATATCTAAGTAGCGTAGGTAGTTGCTCAATAATTCAAGACAGAAATAAAAAAAAATGTGGTTGTCACATCTTTTACTGCATTTGTTTTTTTTTGATAACAAGTTACTACTTTACTGTACATATAAGTAACTAGTTAGGTGTATTGAGTCAAATACGTACCTACCTACATATTTTGTTGAATAATTCCCGTGAATAATATACATAATATACTTATCTAATCAAAATATCAACGTTGCCATCTAAACATGACAACTGACATGTTCATCAGGCATGCCTATTAATCGCATAATCTGTGCTCCTAGCTCGGAATGGGCCGCCATTAAGATGCCATACTGCTGGCGTGTCCTGCCCGCACCTACCTACTCCACATAACATATAAATAACATGGAATGTCGCGCGTATAATTTTAGCGCACCTTCACGCCTCGCGCATGCGCGATCTTCTCAGAACTCGTGGCGGGCACCTGGGAGAGTATTTAACAGTGCCTCGGTTCGTTAAGCTGAAATGTGTGAATGTTATGCGTTAACCGTTGACCGTTAACGAGCATTACAGCGGTTTTGAAAATAATGTTTCGCCGCGCTCGACTTTTTTAATCATGTAAACCATTAAGTACAGTACTTATGAATCGTCAAAACAGTTAAATAACGCTATTAATAATAAAAAAAAAACGCTAAGCTACCTTACCACTTACCTTACCACCCATTCGGAATGCCGTTCCTATGGAGAAGAACGGGCAAGAAACTCCATGGTTGATCTTTTTAATAATATCCTTTACATTTTTGAGCAGTACATTGTTATGGGTATGTGAGAACAATGTAGGAACGTGAAACATATAAGAAACACGATAAAATTCGTTGAATTAGTTTTATTTCAATGTGTAGTATTCGAAGAAATCAATACGTACTGATACCTAAGTAAATGTTCTCCTCATTATACTAACATTCTAATAGATAGTTCGTCAAGTCGTTGGCAATAGAAACAGGGTCTTTATTATACCAACAACGCCGTAGATCAGGAGAAGAATGTGAAATGTACAGTCAAACAGATTATTTTAGATACTACTTACACGTTTAAGAAGCTTTGTGCGTTTAGGAGCGTGTAAACATCAGATGTTTAACTGTATTTAAGATTAAGTGGGGTTTATAAGTAGGTAAAGTGGTTGGCCACACTTGACTGTGGTTTTATCGTTTTAATTTGCATGAATAGACAACGGTTAACGGTTATCTGTCATCCGTACGTTATGTAGAGAAACTGTTAGGTATCTACGAGAAAAAACTATCTGGATACCTATTTTGCTTTTTATTGACCGAACACTTTGGTTAAAGTCATTCTTATCGTATGAAAATATGCGATAACCTAATAACAACTATATGGTCCCACACTAAGCAATGCTTGTATTATGGGTACCGTACGATGGACTGGGGGCGAACTTAGTATATAAAACTTATATAGATACTAAACATCCATGACTCGGTTAGACACATTAGTGCTCAATCCACGAAGTTTGTCCGCACAGGATTCGAACCCGGGACCCTCGGTGCAGGAAGCAGGGTCACTACCAACTGCGCTAATCAGGTCGACAACCTAATAGATATACTTTAAAGTGATACACGACAAATTATAGTTCCATAATATAATGTTTTATCTTAAAACACTATTGAAATGATCTTTCAGCATCTGTATCTAAGTTAACCACTTGATTTTCAATTAAGCCAACAAAGTGACGCATAAATGTTATAATTATATATCTATTATGATGTATCGCTAATGTCGTGCTGCAATCTCAATCTATAGTCCAATAATAAATTTGCAAGCTCACTTATCTGCTAAGTGCATTCTCATCTTAAACTAAAATACCTACAAGTCCTGCCAAAGAAAGCCAGTCACGAGCCGGCTATGTAACGAGGAATGCAAGCACATTTGCATGCCACCAAGTGTACCCATATATTCTGGACGCACTGTACTTGCCAAGTTGTTGTTACAGTTATTGAAGCGCTCCGTATTTCGAACTTATGTCTTATGTGTTTAAACATAAGGTTTTATATAATTTTTGGGGTGTTCAAGATAAATTTGACTAGATTTAATTTAGTGATAGCCGTAGTATGTACCTATATGTGAGCAAATTCCTTAGGTTATGCACACGTTCTGTTTTTCCAGGGTCGAATCTTGATTGCGATTATGTTTTTATTACCTAAACACTTATCTAATTCCAGATTTAGTGACTGCCGCCCATTGTATACATAATTGGCTGGCTATTATTTTTGTCGTCAGAATAAGGTATTACTAAATTACTAAGCTACCTAGGTAACTGAGTTTAGTAGGTAACTTCAAAGTATGGCTTAAGCTATATCTTATAACTTATGGACTGTGGTAAGTTCAAAACGTTGTTATAGTTCAGAGTAAATAGTATGTGCTTACTTATACTTTAATTTTTTTTAGGTTACCAACTTGATTTACTTACTATAATTACACCAATGTCACTAGGTGTGACATTGTTGTAATTATAGTAAGTAAATCAACACTTCTACAAAAATAATTTTGCACGAATTTATAACAATAAGTTTCTATGAAGCTCCGCCATAAAGTAGTTAAACTATATACCTAAAAATATTTTAACTGATCACTGAAAGAATTATCATTAAAATGTGATGATAAACTAAAATGTTAGGTGTATATAAAAAAAAATATACCTACGTGTCGAATTGAAAACCTCCTACGTTTTTTCGTCGGTTGAAAACCGTAAGGCACTCCTACGCATAGCATAAGTACGCACATAATACAAATAACACCGCTCCAGCACTATTTCGGGTGCATTTCGAATGGAATGTTATAGTTTTCAGCTGATACTCAAGACACGTGTGACGTGTTAACGCCTCCGATAATGCGCTCGGTGCGCGCGCGCAAGGCGTTCAGCTATATACACTTGGGAAACATATTCGCGTGCGTAATCGTGTTATTTAGTTGTTGCGTAATATTGATAAATAGGTAATGTACTTATATTTTATTTCATTCCCCTATTTTATTTCTTAGGGACTTGCTTTTTGTCTGTCGTAAAATCAGCAGCGAAAGATTTATGAGCTGAAAGAAATCGTAAACGGACGAACGTCGAGTGACGGATACTGACGTCGAGGCAGACCACAGATATATTAGAGGAGATATGTTATGAAAGCGGTGGGCTTGCGCACAAAGTTAGCGTACATTTGGCTAACCTACAATTTTCGCCGTCAGTCCACTGCAACTGCACGTCGGTGCCGGTGCTCTAGTTTTTTTCAAAATGCCGGGTTGTTCCGTGTTTGTATGCAAAAATACTAGCAGCAAAGTGAACTACGCGAGAGATGGAATCTCATTTCACCAGCCAGAATTAAGTATTTTATTTATTCGTCTTTAAAATCATTAAAAACAACAAATCAAAAAATATTTAATGCCTTTATTATGTTATTTTAGTTTTCATGTAGCACAACGACTTTTTTATTTTTTGTACAAAATACATGGCTCTTTAAGTACCACCTATGTTCGCTACTGAGTGAATGTACGAGGCAATGTATAGATCGTCTAACGATACTTTGAATAAACTGGTGCGTCGCGTGGTACGGCCGCTGTATACGGCGGCGACGCAGCACGCACCGAAGAGACTTCGTATTGGTTGGTTTTAGAGAGTGGTGGGGAACAAAGCGGAGGCAGCGAGTTCCCATACATTTTGAACCGCACGGCATATCTCTCGTGATCTGTGAGGCAGACCAACTAACCCGAGGCGCACATGCCTCTCATTCAAGACCCAGATTCAAGGTTCAAGAGCCCATTGAACCTTTTTCTAGTCAAATCCTGATTTAACTAACAACAATAATATCGCGAGACGACCACACCATACACAATTCGAGACCTTACAGGTCTCGAATTAAAACAATCTACGAGCTTAAATCGCATTCAACATAGCTCTACATTAATATAAGAGCCTTGATATTTATAAATCACACTTCATATTATAAGATGCAACGATGCATTCGCATCTCGACCCATATCCAGCGCGCTCCAGCATCCGGTGCGTTAAAAATAAACAGGCATTAATTAAAAACTTCCATTAATTACGGATGGATCGCCTCTCTGGTTACTAATGACAAGGGTTCGTGGCGGTGGGTTATTATTAGATATTGGGTGATAGGTGTTGTAACAGAACGCATTGGGTGCGCTCTGCCACGTTCACAAATATAATTTTATATATCTATTTATTTAGAGATTTCATTGGATTGTTATACTCCTCATCAAATTGGAACTATTGATGCTCATTATGATTAGGGCATAGGCCTCTTCAATAATGGCTCGGAAGCCAGTCTTTAGTTGTATTAATCTGTTTGTTAGATTAAATTAAAGCAAATGGAATTAAATTCGTCTTTCATCCAATGTTTAGGTTAGAATATTTTCATTGGAATTATTGATAGTATGAGTCGCTTCATTCCATCGTCGTGAACTAAATATAGATTATATTGATATCTTGATACGTTCCGATATGTAGGGAACATTCATACTTTTCTATAGAAATATTGATATTCTAGAATATCTCATTGTTAACTAAGCGTAGATACTACAAATAGTGTAATCTTTCCCAATCCGTACAAAACTAGCTTATTTTTCCATCAAAATACTGATGGTGTGAAATGCCATACTACTACAATAAGTATCGAGCATAGATATTATTGATAGCGTTAACGACACCGATGCGTACGTGACTTTAAACGCTTGAATCTTATGGAGTTGAGGGTAGTAGAAATCACAATATACAAGTAGTGTTGGGGCTAAGTCGATCGGTCGGCATGATGAATGTATTAACGGAATTCACATATTCAATAGGATAGTTAGTGACTAAGCCAAATGTTAGGTAAATCATTAAGTTATCGAGTAGAATTCTCATAGCATTTTTGACACAGTTATATTTACGGGAATTTATCTAATAACAATAGAATAATTCGAATACTTTATAAAATCTGGTTTTGATATTTTGGAAAGTAAATGAATTGATTAAGGAGTAATTGTTTGTTCATTATTATGTATTTAAAATCATTATTAGGATCGCTAATATTTTCGATGAATTGCGAAAAGTCCGGCAGTTTTACGTAAATAGTATCGACATCGGGACATCCCTAGAAATATTAGTGGTTGAGGGTAGAAATAAGGTGTTTGAGAACTACTATAAAAGGCGTTGCACGATTCATTTGGAGGTCGCTCTAACTTTTTACGAATTCGGTCCCAGGCAACACAAGCGATCATTGGTATAATTCATTGTAAGTAATTTTTAATTGGGTTTTGCATTTATATTTTCTTGGTGTTTGAATTGTCTATATTCTTTTCCTGTTTTAAATATTGTCTTTAATTATTAATTGAATAGGGTATTTGTATTGTAATTTGGGTTGTTCTTTAGTGCAGTGAATAAAGAGGGTTTATGTTGTAATTTTAAATGAATTTTAAAGAGTTTTGGGGAGTGTATCGCTTGTGTATCGCCTTTCCAGTCTTGGGTGAAGGTTCCCAAGAGGGTGTTATGTAGGGGTACGCCTCTGGATAGCATTCACAGTCTCATTTGTTAGGGCTGGGTACCTGGAACGCACCAGCGGTCGATTATGTCCTTGCCAAGGAGTCGATCAAGTTCCTCGTTCGTGGGTTTTTTAGCTGATAGAGGGCGGGGCGTCACGTGCGCGCCATGCAATTGCTTCCGCTTATCTCCAGTTAAAACGCTTCCGTACGATCTATCTTATATATATGTAAATATTACCCAATCAATAACCCTGGGCCTCCAGATTGTCGCTTCCCTCCCCGACCTGCGGGTCCCTTTGCGACGGTCTGGTAGTAGGGAACGTTAGGGGTTCTAGCTCCAACCAGGTCTAACCAGCCTTCCCGTAAAAGCTTTAGTTAGGTATTCTATCATAGCACCATGATTAGAATACATACATGTTTAAATGTAAATGTGAGTTTTATCTCTAGTTTTGCTGAATACACATTTAGAAGTGGTAGGTAGTGTAGGACTCTTGGCTAGGTATATTTCCATAGGATATTTCATATAATTACATTTATTATTATAGGCGGGTAGGTTGATACGGTTGACTGGCGGTAGGTACGGTTTATTGATTAGACGGTTGGTACGGTTTGTTTGTTAGGTAATAGGGATATAGATTTAGATAAATTAATACGTGTTGGGAAACTAGGAATTTCTTAGGAACTTCATATACTTTTATTATTTTAGATGCGGGTAGGTCGATACTTGCGATTGGGAGTAGGTGCGGTTTGTCTGTTGGGTATATATGGACATGTTAGGAATAGGGATACAGATTTAGATAAAATTAATACGTGTTGGGAAACTAGGAATTTCTTAGGAAACTTCATATACTTTTATTATTTTAGATGCGGGTAGGTCGATTGGTAATAGGTGCGGTTGGTCTGTTGGCTATAGGGACAAATGTTTAAGTAAATTGATAGGTGATAGGATAGTAGGATTAACAATTAGGCAGGTAGGTAGGGACCCTTTTGCTAATCCATGGAGTTTCTCGCTCGCTCTTCTCCATTGGACTAGGTTTCCGAGCGAGTGGTAGATTCATTTGTGTGATAATAGTAAATCAAGGTTAAAGTTTGATATACTTACCTACTTTATTTAAATGTATCTGTTTTGAATTTGATTATAATTTAATAACTTAATAATCTGACGTTTGGTTCAGTATTGGGATTCTGGATGGATTGAATCTGGTGGAAAGTCTATACTTATAAATTATATCGTAAATGAGTTGACATAGTGAGTGAATCTGGTAGATTTGGCTACACTATGGGGCGGTAGACCCTGATAGCAATCACTAAACAGTAGATGATAGAGTTGCTATCTAGCAGTCACTAGCTGGACTTATCAGTTTTGCATACTAATGTTTGATATTTTAAGATGTGGTTAAATTGGGCGGGAGTCCCTATCAGTATTCTCTTCTCAAGTGAAGTAAGAGATACAAATGTGACATGAAACCTAATTAAATCTGGATAATAAAGTACTTGGTAATGGTACTAGACTTGGAAGCTGGAGGATTCCTGATGGTCTCGAACTGTCCAGATGTTTGGATTGTTAAAGATTTAGAATGTTTGAATTATTAAAACTAAATCAGCCGGGACGCTGGAGTTTGAACATTAATGTAACAGCCGGGAAGCTGCCTGAATGTTGCAATGTTTATCTGCTTTGGTTATAATCATATAATTGTTTTTACTAATGATATAATATAATGTTATGGTCAATATATGTATTCAATTCAATTCTATATTGACTTAGCGGAGGGAGAGGGATCGTCTGGAATGTCGCCTTCTACTAAAACAGGCGGGGCGAGGAGCTTGTTTTTCTTACCGCTATTTTTATACCATTATTGTTTTTCTTACCGCTATTTTTATACCATTATTGTTTTTCTTACCGCTATTTTTTTATACCATTATTATTTTTCTTACCGCTATTTTTAATACTATTCTTTGATTATTCTTTTTATATTTCTTACCGCTATTCTTTTACTATTACTTCTTTCATTGAAAATACACCTAAGATAACTTTCTATCATAAATTCATCAAACTAGCTAAATACATCTATTATCAATTGAATAATATTAATTGGTGATATTAATGAATATAAGTATTTTAGATTTAATATGTAGGTGCGGATAGTTCTAAGTAGGGTAAATTCATAGGTATACCAATCTTTCACTAAAAGAATTTAGGTTACTTCCAACGGTCTCACAACGTATGGGTTTCACGATCACTAGACGAAACACTTGGCCATTATTAAACCCAGATCACAAATAAGTCTGATTATATTTAAGTAGGTATAAAATAAGTCGTTAGGTTATCAGAGATGTCTAAGATACAAGTAGGTATGACTAATAGGATACTTGGGTCCAAATGACCAGAGTAGGCAGGTAGTTAAGATCTTGATAAATAAGTATGAAAAATTTAGGATAGGTTTAGAATAGCTTTAGGTTAGATTTACAATGGGGTTTTAATTAGCTCAGTTATTTAGGGTAGGGTAGATTAGGGGGTGGGTCGTTACAATTTGGTATGCCGTGGACCAGGATTTGAACCTCAATCTTGAGTTACAATTTAGAATTCCGTGGACTAGGATCTGAGCTAGTGGGTATCTTAACATAGCTACCTTCATAATCATTTTCCTTTTTAAAATATTTGTAATAGTTAGTTTCCTGTAGTGTTATAGTTTTGATTAAATTCATAATCATTATAATATTTACATCCGCGTATATTTAACATGGAATTTTGAGACTTGTTTTGATCTGGAAAGTGACTTTTTATAGTCACAATTTGTTGCTTGTGAAATGGATAAGTGAAGATTGGTATTTACTCTGTTAGGATAAATGGATTTAGGTATAATAGGCTTTAACTAAGTTCTCACAATTTACATACCTACCTACTTTATATTGATTGAATTAATTTTAGTCT
Organism: Pheosia tremula; assembly: GCA_905333125.1. Taxonomy (NCBI): domain Eukaryota; kingdom Metazoa; phylum Arthropoda; class Insecta; order Lepidoptera; family Notodontidae; genus Pheosia; species Pheosia tremula. Next base: position 9,637,329 of record HG995402.1, on the reverse strand, counting down.
TAGTAATGAGTTTTATCACAGTCTATTATAATTTCATACTTATAAAATTATGTTTAGCGTTATACATTGTTCTATATAAATGGTATACAAAGTCGGTAGTGTCTAAAGGATTTTCGTAAAATGTTATAAACAGTCGTGATTCTTGTCAGATTTTATCGTAGAGATCAAATTTTCGAACGCCATCTATTATAGGAAAAATATATTATAGTTTTGACGTATTATAGTAAGTTAATATTACGTGAGGTAGCTAACGTCTAGCAAATAGGGGGTTGCATTGGTTCACAATTAATTTATTTTCTGTTAGTTATGCTGAAAGAAACCACGAAATAGTTATGGCAATTTAAGTTATATATGCTATACTCGTTAATCATTGAAATCTAAGAGCATAATGACATAACTTTTCATTAAAGAATATGACTAGATAGATTTTATTTAAATCCATTTTGTACATCGTGATAATCAGAGTAGGGTGAATTATTAGTTATTTACTATCTTTGTATTCGGTCACAAAATAAGTTTCAAATATAGAATACCAAAACGAATTATTTTTGTTAAATTATTAATATCGAACGATTGATTTTATAGTCATTCTTCTGCATTTGTAAATAAATCTATTTTTCGTATAGATTTTTAGCGAGATCATTAGCCGTAATGAGAGCGCGGACATCAGTATTATTTAATATGCGAGGGTAGTCATATTAATTTTATTTCATCTCGTTTTGTTCGTTTAAAAGTCAATTTACCATTGAGCTAGTATAAAATATTAATAATTAGAGTTGTACGGTATGCTAGGAATATTTATCTGAGTCGTATCTTACATTGGTTAACTTAATAACAAGGTCACGCTTAAGTTTGTTAGATTTGATAATGTAGTGATTAGTGATGAGTCATTGGGCATAGAAAAAAATAATAATTTCTGAAAGAGATCAAAATATGTTGTAATTTCGGCTGAGGGTCATAACGTCTAGGTATTTGGGGGTTGTAATTGCTTGACTGGCTCGTAACGTATAGAAATCGGGGGGGTTGTTTTAATAAAGTTTTACTCTACAATAGGATGTTTTAAAATGATAATAGAGTATCGTTAGTCGTATACCTACGTACCACTTTGCGTAAAAAAAATTAGAATTTAGGTACGAGAATTTGTCTTTTGTGTGGCGTTTCGGTAGTGTGGGTCTAGTTTGTTCCACTCTCTTTATAGCATTCGAGGGTAGGAGTGACTAGGACGGAGTCGTTTTTGCGGTGACGTTAAGATTGCGTTGGCTATTCTTTTTTACCATACAGATTAGCATTAATATAACTAGTTGAGAACATAATGAGCTTTTGTGAGTTTGTTATAAATAAAAACTCTGGATTTGCATAATTACAAAGAGAAAAGTATATACAGAACTTTCTTTGGTCCGTTAGAAAGCAATATCAGGTTACTAGTAGCGCCACCTATTGAGGAGTCTTAATTCGTATCGATCTCTATGCACTTAATGTGGTAAAATTGTGCTACTTTCCTCAAAATTGACCACTAGTCTTTTTACTAGGTACTATTCTAGAAAATATATGGTTAGATTTGATGAAACTTTGTTTGGCGGCAGTTGTCAAATCCATACAATATATTCACGCTAAGACTGTTGGAATACTACTGTACCCTCGTTCATTCGTTCGCTGATAACCAGTCATAATAATATGACTAGGATAGTTTAGAATTGCGTGGTTTAGATGTAATAGATATACATGTAGGTAGGTAGATCGAAGATAGATGACTATAATAGACTATCGAAGCCTTTGCTATTTCGCATAATGCGCATAATGTATCTATAATACTTAATAGGTTAAAAGGTTAAGCATGAAGATTTATTTAAAAAAAAAATAAGGTTATAGGAAAATGTGGTTTTAGCATTATGATCATTTAGGAGATATAAAAAAAAATACGATTTTTTTAGATAGCGCCATCTAGGTTTTATGGTACAACTTCTCTATACGTCGAAATTATTTTCTCGATGAATCTTGCGTTTTTATTAACGAAAAGATAGCAAAATCATTAATTCGTTATTTAGGAAAAAGTGGTTAAAACCAATGTTCAGGTATTTTGTTAATTTTATTAGCGGTACAAAATTACTTTTTACGACATCTAGTGATTGCTAGCGTAACTATAAGGATTTTAAATGAATGCATAGTGACATCTGTCACGTCAGAAGGCTGAATTAGAAATCGTTTATCGAAATATAATTTTGGTTTTACTTATCGACGGTAGATGGCGAAACGTGTCGAGAATATGATACCAAATTTATTTAGTTCTTTTGTAAAATATTTAGTTTTGAAACGTTATACGATATTTTAATATAGTGTATTGCTAGAATAGGTAGATTTAAAGGATGAGGGTTCGATACCTAAAGAAATGTTTATTTGTGTATTCACGTAGTGTTTCAATTTAGGAACATTTTGTGCCTATATATTTGAACATCAAATTTATGGTTTGGATAGGTATAATTAATGTTGAGTCATAAAATATTAATTTTGTTAATTTTATTACTGGATTGATAGATTTGGCTTTATGAAGCGTTTTAATTCCAACAAAAGTTATCCTTTGTGTTTCTGTATTTTCAATTCAGCAGTTTTCCATTTATAATAGGGTTGCTTTTACTACTATTCATTTTAGATCTAACAAATAAGGAGGTACTGCGTTTAATATAAAGTACCTTGCTTATGTACTATTGAGTAATTTTAGAAAATACTTGATTTAAAGTCTGAATATCGTAATTATAATTTAAATTCAGAGATTTTTGGTGGATATTCTAATTGGTCGCTGCCGAATCTTTGAAGTTTTAGCCGTAGTTAGTTATCGATAATCGTAAATATTAGGGTTTATTTAAAATTTTGAGGTGTATTATATTAGGAAGAATGCGACAAATTAATTTGCTGATACTATAGGTATTTAGGAGTGCATTATGTTTCGGAGACAGGAACGCGGTACTTTTATTCATTAGGTTTTGCCTTTGACTTTTGTTTTCTAAATATAGGAGTTTAGTAGTTTTGATTATTGGAGTCAATGACTTTAGCGATAATAATTATTCCAAAGAAATTTAATAATTGCAATTGAACTAATAATAGTATTACTTTCTTATATACTTGGTTTATTTGTTTGTAAAAGCGTGCGGTGCGTTATTATATTCCCAAAAGTAAGGTTTTGTTACATTCAATCTGGGGGTTGGAAATTAGATTAGATTTACGAATAATTCGTGTTTCATGCCAATAAGAATGTTGTAGGATTGTTTAGGTGGTGCGAATCGCTGTAAAAGTTGGAGCTATGAACGTAAAGCAATGAGTTAGGGTGTGACGTATGGCTATTTAGGTGGTATGACGTATGTTGAATATTTTGTTGGGGCCTAAACGATTCGACAGTATCTTGGCGTGAAACGGTTTGTCGATGTTTGAATTCGGAAATTCATTATACGATCAGGGACTTTTTATGGGGGAGTTGTGTTAGGTTAGGTCAGAAGACATTCATCAGTATTAGCTGATCTCATAATTGGTCCGTACTATACCGGCAGCAAACAATGAATCTTCGTGGAACACTCTACATGCTCCGAGTTGTGAATGGTTGTTATTATGGATTTAGGTCTGGGTGGGATGTAGCAGCCATGCGGGCATATTGCTTGTTAGCAAATGGGGTAGTCTGAGTTGTGATAGGATAATGTATTCGGGTTCTTGGCGAACGATATGGGAACTGTTTCGTCTTGAAAGGCTTACATTATATCACTAGGATTGACCAGCCTCACAACCTGGTTTCCTTACATAGTTTGGACTGGCCTGCGAGAAGCCATGTTTCTTCATGTTTTGTTGCATCAGAAAGCTCACGACTCTGGTTCGTATGATAATTATTTCCAATTCGGTTAAAAACACTTTTCATGAGTAGGTACTCACACACATACACTCGTGCACAACCTCAATTTTCCGGAGTCAAATATTGAGAAATTAGAATATGCACTAGGTTGAGATTTAGGGGTTGTTTTATTGAAGTTATATATTTGTGAAAATATGCGGATTCATGAAAAATTTATTTCAGTTTAAAAACCGAGACACTTTCATAAATTTTGGGGGTCGATTGTAACAGAACGCATTGGGTGCGCTCTGCCACGTTCACAAATATAATTTTATATATCTATTTATTTAGAGATTTCATTGGATTGTTATACTCCTCATCAAATTGGAACTATTGATGCTCATTATGATTAGGGCATAGGCCTCTTCAATAATGGCTCGGAAGCCAGTCTTTAGTTGTATTAATCTGTTTGTTAGATTAAATTAAAGCAAATGGAATTAAATTCGTCTTTCATCCAATGTTTAGGTTAGAATATTTTCATTGGAATTATTGATAGTATGAGTCGCTTCATTCCATCGTCGTGAACTAAATATAGATTATATTGATATCTTGATACGTTCCGATATGTAGGGAACATTCATACTTTTCTATAGAAATATTGATATTCTAGAATATCTCATTGTTAACTAAGCGTAGATACTACAAATAGTGTAATCTTTCCCAATCCGTACAAAACTAGCTTATTTTTCCATCAAAATACTGATGGTGTGAAATGCCATACTACTACAATAAGTATCGAGCATAGATATTATTGATAGCGTTAACGACACCGATGCGTACGTGACTTTAAACGCTTGAATCTTATGGAGTTGAGGGTAGTAGAAATCACAATATACAAGTAGTGTTGGGGCTAAGTCGATCGGTCGGCATGATGAATGTATTAACGGAATTCACATATTCAATAGGATAGTTAGTGACTAAGCCAAATGTTAGGTAAATCATTAAGTTATCGAGTAGAATTCTCATAGCATTTTTGACACAGTTATATTTACGGGAATTTATCTAATAACAATAGAATAATTCGAATACTTTATAAAATCTGGTTTTGATATTTTGGAAAGTAAATGAATTGATTAAGGAGTAATTGTTTGTTCATTATTATGTATTTAAAATCATTATTAGGATCGCTAATATTTTCGATGAATTGCGAAAAGTCCGGCAGTTTTACGTAAATAGTATCGACATCGGGACATCCCTAGAAATATTAGTGGTTGAGGGTAGAAATAAGGTGTTTGAGAACTACTATAAAAGGCGTTGCACGATTCATTTGGAGGTCGCTCTAACTTTTTACGAATTCGGTCCCAGGCAACACAAGCGATCATTGGTATAATTCATTGTAAGTAATTTTTAATTGGGTTTTGCATTTATATTTTCTTGGTGTTTGAATTGTCTATATTCTTTTCCTGTTTTAAATATTGTCTTTAATTATTAATTGAATAGGGTATTTGTATTGTAATTTGGGTTGTTCTTTAGTGCAGTGAATAAAGAGGGTTTATGTTGTAATTTTAAATGAATTTTAAAGAGTTTTGGGGAGTGTATCGCTTGTGTATCGCCTTTCCAGTCTTGGGTGAAGGTTCCCAAGAGGGTGTTATGTAGGGGTACGCCTCTGGATAGCATTCACAGTCTCATTTGTTAGGGCTGGGTACCTGGAACGCACCAGCGGTCGATTATGTCCTTGCCAAGGAGTCGATCAAGTTCCTCGTTCGTGGGTTTTTTAGCTGATAGAGGGCGGGGCGTCACGTGCGCGCCATGCAATTGCTTCCGCTTATCTCCAGTTAAAACGCTTCCGTACGATCTATCTTATATATATGTAAATATTACCCAATCAATAACCCTGGGCCTCCAGATTGTCGCTTCCCTCCCCGACCTGCGGGTCCCTTTGCGACGGTCTGGTAGTAGGGAACGTTAGGGGTTCTAGCTCCAACCAGGTCTAACCAGCCTTCCCGTAAAAGCTTTAGTTAGGTATTCTATCATAGCACCATGATTAGAATACATACATGTTTAAATGTAAATGTGAGTTTTATCTCTAGTTTTGCTGAATACACATTTAGAAGTGGTAGGTAGTGTAGGACTCTTGGCTAGGTATATTTCCATAGGATATTTCATATAATTACATTTATTATTATAGGCGGGTAGGTTGATACGGTTGACTGGCGGTAGGTACGGTTTATTGATTAGACGGTTGGTACGGTTTGTTTGTTAGGTAATAGGGATATAGATTTAGATAAATTAATACGTGTTGGGAAACTAGGAATTTCTTAGGAACTTCATATACTTTTATTATTTTAGATGCGGGTAGGTCGATACTTGCGATTGGGAGTAGGTGCGGTTTGTCTGTTGGGTATATATGGACATGTTAGGAATAGGGATACAGATTTAGATAAAATTAATACGTGTTGGGAAACTAGGAATTTCTTAGGAAACTTCATATACTTTTATTATTTTAGATGCGGGTAGGTCGATTGGTAATAGGTGCGGTTGGTCTGTTGGCTATAGGGACAAATGTTTAAGTAAATTGATAGGTGATAGGATAGTAGGATTAACAATTAGGCAGGTAGGTAGGGACCCTTTTGCTAATCCATGGAGTTTCTCGCTCGCTCTTCTCCATTGGACTAGGTTTCCGAGCGAGTGGTAGATTCATTTGTGTGATAATAGTAAATCAAGGTTAAAGTTTGATATACTTACCTACTTTATTTAAATGTATCTGTTTTGAATTTGATTATAATTTAATAACTTAATAATCTGACGTTTGGTTCAGTATTGGGATTCTGGATGGATTGAATCTGGTGGAAAGTCTATACTTATAAATTATATCGTAAATGAGTTGACATAGTGAGTGAATCTGGTAGATTTGGCTACACTATGGGGCGGTAGACCCTGATAGCAATCACTAAACAGTAGATGATAGAGTTGCTATCTAGCAGTCACTAGCTGGACTTATCAGTTTTGCATACTAATGTTTGATATTTTAAGATGTGGTTAAATTGGGCGGGAGTCCCTATCAGTATTCTCTTCTCAAGTGAAGTAAGAGATACAAATGTGACATGAAACCTAATTAAATCTGGATAATAAAGTACTTGGTAATGGTACTAGACTTGGAAGCTGGAGGATTCCTGATGGTCTCGAACTGTCCAGATGTTTGGATTGTTAAAGATTTAGAATGTTTGAATTATTAAAACTAAATCAGCCGGGACGCTGGAGTTTGAACATTAATGTAACAGCCGGGAAGCTGCCTGAATGTTGCAATGTTTATCTGCTTTGGTTATAATCATATAATTGTTTTTACTAATGATATAATATAATGTTATGGTCAATATATGTATTCAATTCAATTCTATATTGACTTAGCGGAGGGAGAGGGATCGTCTGGAATGTCGCCTTCTACTAAAACAGGCGGGGCGAGGAGCTTGTTTTTCTTACCGCTATTTTTATACCATTATTGTTTTTCTTACCGCTATTTTTATACCATTATTGTTTTTCTTACCGCTATTTTTTTATACCATTATTATTTTTCTTACCGCTATTTTTAATACTATTCTTTGATTATTCTTTTTATATTTCTTACCGCTATTCTTTTACTATTACTTCTTTCATTGAAAATACACCTAAGATAACTTTCTATCATAAATTCATCAAACTAGCTAAATACATCTATTATCAATTGAATAATATTAATTGGTGATATTAATGAATATAAGTATTTTAGATTTAATATGTAGGTGCGGATAGTTCTAAGTAGGGTAAATTCATAGGTATACCAATCTTTCACTAAAAGAATTTAGGTTACTTCCAACGGTCTCACAACGTATGGGTTTCACGATCACTAGACGAAACACTTGGCCATTATTAAACCCAGATCACAAATAAGTCTGATTATATTTAAGTAGGTATAAAATAAGTCGTTAGGTTATCAGAGATGTCTAAGATACAAGTAGGTATGACTAATAGGATACTTGGGTCCAAATGACCAGAGTAGGCAGGTAGTTAAGATCTTGATAAATAAGTATGAAAAATTTAGGATAGGTTTAGAATAGCTTTAGGTTAGATTTACAATGGGGTTTTAATTAGCTCAGTTATTTAGGGTAGGGTAGATTAGGGGGTGGGTCGTTACAGTGTGGGTGAAATTGGGTTAGAGGAAAGCTGTAAGGTCTGTATTCCTTTATGTCACTATTGTCACTGATAACTTAAATAGTTCCTTTTTAATTAGTTGATAGATCTAGATCAGGGATCCCCAACCTATTTTGGGCAAGAGATCGCTTTTCCAAAATGAACTGATACCTCAAATTACTTTAAAAATCCTATCTCTAGTTTTTTTTTCTATTGATACAAAATACTTATCAATTTAAAAACTTTACGGTTGGTTAAGTGAGTCTACTTGAAATAATGTTGTCATCAATGTTTATGTTACGTCAATGTTAGCCGAGAAACTGCAAATAATATGTAATTCTCCGCGAAACGAAGCGAATCTAAAAATGTATTCGACACGTGTTTCGCCTCTAAACGAGGCGTCCTCAGGACGGCGGGGCTACGAATGAGCCCAGCCGAATAATAAAATTGTTGATGTTGAAAAATACTTATAAGCTCTAAGGACTAAATTACTTACATCATAATTTAAGTTATGTAGTCCATAGAGCTTATAAGTTTTTTTTTCATCTAACCCTGTATAGGACAAGCTTTTTTTCCAGTCGCTATTCTTCATACACGCGAAAAAAAGAGGTTTAAAAAAATAATTTTGTAATAACAAGACACGCCCGCTGATTTTCTTACCGGATCTTCACATACGATGTCGCATGCCAATCCAGTATGTAGATTTAGCTAAAAAATAATGTAAAATGACACTTTGTGAACGCCGTCGTAGGCCTATATGAAATAAATGATTTGACATTGACTTTGAAACGCCTCCTCACGTTATTCCAGCCTGGTTCCCTTAGCCTTATAAGCTTAAGCCACCTGCTCGTTTCATAAGAGAAAAGCTATCGTCGCACCCGGTCAATCAAGTTTGCATGCACACCCCAGGTTAACGAACTGATAAAAATTCCGCGTAACAAAATGCGCACGAGTTCAGGTGAGCGCGTCATGGTGAAGGAATTCCGCGGTTCGACGTTCCCCACTCCAATCGATCGACTATGCATATGTTTTGGTTATATTAACAGAAAATTGTTTGTGAATTTGTGAAGTGAAGTTCCAAGTGTATTACTATTTGTACCCTAAGATTCTGTAAATAGTTTTCTTGAATAAAATTATTTTTAGCGCACGTAAGGTTAAGGAACTTGACTTTGACAAAAAGTTCAAATAGCAGTTCGTCAACGTATACAATATATGACGAACTGCTATTTGAACTTCTTGTCAAAGTCAAGTTCTTTAGGTCATATTTTTTCTCTTTCCTTCAATCCCTCTCGTTCATTATCTTTTTCTTACTCTTATCATTACCTTTCGTTCTTATTATACCATACATCCTATATATATATATATATTCTACAAATACTTGTCCAAAAGTATCCAAATTGATACCGAAGTCGTACGTTGAAGTATAGAAACATACATTTTCACCGCACTTATTTAATCATGCAATAAAAATTCGCACTTAAAGTCACAGCTATAAGCATTAAATTAAATGGCTCATTCTGATATCTATGTACTTATCACTTTTATTTTGAAAGCACGTGCAAAAGTCTTAAGTAAGAAATCGTTACATTGTCACGAGGAAACGATCGTAACTGTAGTATTCTTAAAAACAAAAATATAATCGGAATGTAATAAGGATATCACAATATTTTTCGACATCATTTTGTAGTGTTATCGGAAAGGAAAAAATAAAAATAATACTTAATAAATCTTGATTTCTTATATTAACGCGAATACTAAACATTGAAATAAAACTCATTTTATCGCGTTTATTTATGTTGTTACGTTCACGACGTTTCGGCTGCTTTACAGCAACCATGGTCACGGGAGGACTGAGGTGGTTGACGTCCTAGTGTCATAGTTTGAACTGGGGTACCCTCATATTTAGTTGTTGTTTGCGGTCCGATCTATGCAGAAAGTGCTTACAGTGTCTTGAGGACTTGCAATAGTTTGCGCTTGCATTTGGATTTTATTATATTATATCATAAGGTACCCTAGTTCAAATTATGACACTAGGACGTCAAACACCTCAGTCCATGGTTGCTGTAAAGCAGCCGAAACGTCGTGATCATTAAAACATAAAATAATCGCGATAAAATTCGTACAATTAATTTTATTTCAATGTTCATAAATCTTTTATTAGTAACAGCTAAAGCACGAGCGGATGTTAATTCTCTTTCTTTTTAATTCTAGATGGCATATGCATATTCAAATAAAACAGTCTCGGCGGCAATAAATATTTTGGTAATAATATGTCGTGGCATATGCACCGAAACAGATTGTTATGACAGTCGGAAACGGAATTCATTATAACGACACAACGGAATTTCCTTTCTTCATAATAAGTATATATTTTTTCAAGCTTATCGCTTTTAATTATTGTCACATAATTTAGTATTATTTTTAGATCTCATCGTCACTTAACATCAAGTGAGATCGAGATCAAATACTTGCCTATAATGTAATAAAAAGTAAAAAAAAAAGTAACCACCCGACTTAGGCACTTAGTAGTATTCCCGCTTTCTGCGCCAAGGGTCTTGGGTTAAAATCCTGGTAGGGACAATTTTGGTGTGATGAGCATGAATGTTTGTACCCGAGTCATCGATGTTTAATATCTATATAAGTATTATATACTAAGTTCGCCCTCGGTCCATTGAACAGTATCCATAATAGAAGCGTTGCTTAGTGTGGGACCGTCTTTTGGTGTGTTCGTGTGGCAATATTACTAGTATTAGTAAAAAGATGGAAGCCGAAAAATATTAATAGGAAATTTGAAAGAATCGTGTCCTACTAACAATTTATGGCGAAATTGTTGTGTTATATTTTGTGGAAAGGTTAGATAGATATAAGAATAACCAATAAAATAGTAACTAATTAACGCCAGACAACACACCAAATGTATGGCCCCAAACTACATACATGCACCGCTTGCACTATAGACAAAGGCAAATTACGAAATGTACAATTCTTAAATTTGCCCACGCGGGAATCGAACCGGAAATCACCAATGCCGTGAGCTGAGCAAATTATAAATATGTTATTTGCACATTTGATGTGATGTCACCGATTTGATATTTTCATTGTGATAGTAAAATATCCTTGGTCCATAAATTTTATCCAAATATAGAGATAATATATAACTAGATTTCACAAACCGTTAAATAAATGTAACACGGTATTTCTGGTTTTGTATCAAAGATTCTAACGATTAACCGTCTACGTAAATTATATTTTTTAACGTGTTGGCATTCTCAAACTTCCTTATTTTGGCTTATACGTACTCGGGAAGTAATTTAAAAAAAATTTGATTATTTATCACACTTTGATAAGATATTTATGTTTTTGCCATGAAAAGTTTTAAAAATAAAATTAAACCACCTTCAGTTTACTTATTATTATAATGACTTCCATCGATAAATAATTCCATTAAAATATTATCTTATATTTTGCATTTGCAACTGTCACTTCTGTTTTTTTTTTAACCACAGACAGTGTCGATGCATTATAAAAAAAAAAACATTTCTGTGATTCATTGACGAAAACATTCTTGTGATTGTATTGCCGCGATCATGTATTATATTATAATTTATTGCACAAAAGAGTCGATGAAATATTTCTTAGTAAGTATACCATATTTGTTTTTTATTTTATTTTACACTAGCTGTTGCCCGCGACTTCGTCCGCGTGGTATTTAACAAAGACAACCGTTGACAACAGCCTGCCCGCCCATTCTGAGCCCGCGGGAAGCATTGCAGGTGTTGCTATCAAACTTAATCAGGCGCTGCGCTGCAACATTGGTTTTAATTTTTTTTCGTGAGATCCTATTTTTTTTCTAAAATAAAAGTAGCCTAAGTTACTCCTTGTTACATCAGCTATCTGCCAGTGAAAGCCCCGTCAAAATCGGTCCAGCCATTACAGAGATTAGCCGGAACAAACAGACAGACAGACAGACAGACAGACGGACAGACAGACAGACAGACAGACAAAAATTGTAAAAAATGTTGTTTCGGTATAGGTAACGTGTATACATCCAAATGCACTTAGTAAAAAGCGGTTATTTTAATATTACAAACAGACACTCCAATTTTATTTATATGTATAGATTTAGGTCTACCAACGACTGTTACAATTAAATTTACAAGCTAACCTTAAATAAAATATCTTGCTAATTGCACAGCCAATTAAAGGTAAACACCATATTTGTTGCTACCCTTTGAATTTACCAGACGAATTTATTTTCGGAAAACCGGTATTGACGGTATTGGTACACTAATAAGCGAGCTGACATCACTTCGATTGCTAGACAATGATCGTCCCGTACAAAAAAGGTTGATCAAAATAGAAAAAGTGGTAGCAAACAGCTGTAACAGGCGCAGAATTTTAGTACGAGCGTGATGGCGGGCTGCGATTAGGTCGGTGATGTGTGAAATTGACCGACGTCCTTGGTGTCGGTAATTACGGAATACTTCGAGAGTTTCGAATAGGCGAAGAGCGGTGTCTATTGGCGGGAAGAGAATGAATTATTAAAATAAAATATAAGTTTTTAAAAATTCGAATCAATTCATCAAGATGTTTCGATTCATTTGTCGAACTTGTGCGCTATATATTTCTATCCATGCTTGTTTTTCTTTTTTTTTTAGGTTGGCAATCAGCTACAAAATAGTGCCATTTTTGCCAGTGTCGAGTAATTCTTGATAATTGTTATTGAATGTTATGTACTTCTGATGATAGCGATAATGTTGATGACGATGATAATGATGGTATGAATCCCCTACCCCTATCAGTAAAGATGTGGATACTGTACTAAAAATTTACTGGACATCTTCGGAGAACTTAAAAAGTCAACTTATACTAATGTGTTTATGAGCACGCAATGGTTAATATCACACATTATTTATCAAAGAAACACATTTTTAGCCAACAAAATTGACAACTTCACGGTTCGACTTCCCGCTAAAAAGCCCTAAATATGCTTCATTTAAAATGTTCATTGATCAGACTACAATTCCAAAATTAAACGTTCGAATTTCGATCGTAATATTTTTTAATTTAGAGTTCGGTACACAAGATTCCGGTGGTGTACTAAAGTATCAATTGACATCTATTAAGTACCGACATGGCTCATTAAGCATAGATTGCGACTATGTTTTCACCTTTGGGCGCTAATTGAGTCGTTCAAGGGCGTCGTCATGCGGAACTAAAATCTTCACCATTAGAAGTTAAAAAGAAGTTTTGTAAACCTTTATACTAACTGTTGCGGTAATGTACAAAGTTTTTTTTATTGGTGCAACTTTGTAGCAGAAATCATAAATAAATAAAAAAAAAACTAAAAGAAATATACTTCGTAAAGGTGGAATATCAAATTGGTTTTTTTTTCGAACACCTACACAATATTCGTACGGTAGATTAACCCACCCATACCGATGAGACACACTCCAATAATCTATGATATATCAATCACAACAGCACATATAATTTACAACTGTACTACGAAACAATAGCGTTGAATTTTCTTTGAGAGGTAAATAAATTTGGTGCACCAAAAGCACCAAGTCATCGCAACAAATTATAAAATAATAATGTTGTGTGTCGATTTCTTTTCGCTTTCCTATTTCGGACCACATTTGGTCATCTTCCGTAGTTTACGGAAGTTTATTATGCATTCTTCGGGTAAAATGACGATTTTATTCTGTCAAGATTTCTTAGATAATTATAGCCAAGTAAGGTTAATAAATATATACCAATACCGTTGTAGATAACTTGACCGCCGTGTCCACTGCTCTCTTTATTTTATTTTTAGCAAGCCGTCCTGACGAACTTCGTGCCGCCCCAGAATCAAATTTAGGTATGAGCAAAATTAATTGTTTGTTATAATTTTTTGTGTATTTTTATTAATTCTGCTATTCGGGGCGGAGGGAAATTCCAGAAATCAAAGATCTTAAAAATCGGCTCAGCCGTTCTTGAGTTATGAATGGTGTAACTAACACGACTTTATTTATATATATACTTATATATATAATATTGGGTAGCGGACAGATGTCTGCTTGCCAATGTCAAGTACGCAATGCGATTAAGTAAAATGACAATTAATTTTTATTCATGTAGGTAGTATAGAAAAAGAAGTACCGCTACTTTATTAAATTAATACCTACCCACAGTCTTTATATTAAGGTCATCTGTCCTCAACGGTAACTGTATTTAAACACACATTTTTGAATACAGAATACATAAAAGATGCCGTGAAATATGAGAAAAGATTCGATCAGTAAATGCTGTGTTTGGTGCAGTCGAAGCTCGTACTAGTGCCCAACAATATATGGAAAAATTATCGCGTTTGTGACGACTATTTTATCAACAGACACCTATGCCCAGTTGTGGGCTCGCTAGGCACAGGTTTGGACCATTAAATCTACATACATTTGTATGACCGACAATTTTCTGGTTATATTCGAATTATATTCGTCTTCAAGACACGAAAATAATAAGACAAGTGTATGAAAAATAGGTCTCACACAATTTGGGTCGAGCGAATGTCGGCGGTTGCGGCGACAGCTTATTGCCCATTGCCATTTAGCTTTATTATCTGCTAACAAGCTGTGTTGGATTTACTTCATGTGCTCTAGTTTTATATGTGTCAAACGAACATCATTTTGTAGATACGCAGTTTTGTTTCCGTGTTACTAGGTACGCAGTATTTGCACTATTGTCAGGGCCCGGCCAAGTCGTTCACTTAGCTGAAGAACTTCAAGGGGATTCCTGTTCATTGGGATTCCCTTAAATGTTACTTATCCATCGAACGACTTCAATTCTAGCGCGTTTATTTTGTAGCAATAGGAAAAAAACTAGAGATAGGATTTTTAAAGTAATTTGGTTATGGGCGTCTAAGAAAGGGGGGTCTCTTGCCCAATATAGTGACCATCCCTGATTTGAATTTTGGCGTATTTATTCTTTGAGTACCCTAGAGGAGGCCCTTTAGGAATTTTACTCAGATTTATTTTCGTGCTTTTTTTTTTAAGTTTATGCGGGAATTTACACGTCAGGTACAGTTAGTATACCTACAAGCGAACAAAATTCAAGTAACTGGGCTACGCGGTGTGATGCCGAATCGTTCTGAGCACGCTACGGACACGGTGACGCAACCTATGCGCCAAAACCTGAATATGATTAGCCTAGAGGCCAATAGTTTCAGCTATATCTGGATGATATAATTTCTAAAGTCGATCTCTGAGTAGATACGATGTATTATTGCATTAATAATATAATACCAGCCCTTTTAAATGTCCCACTGCTGGGCCCGGGCCTCCCTTCAACTCGAGGGGATAAGGCCATAGTCCACCACGCTAGCACAGTGCGGTTTGGCGGACTTCACACATCTCTCGAGGGGTTCTCTCAGACATGCAGGTCTTATTGCATTGCGTATTAGAAATTAGTTCTATATGGATAGCCCATTGTCTAGAGTTCTAAGGGGCACGAATATTGGATCGCATAGCATGACAAAATTTATCAACATCCGATGATGATTTGACGATGTTTTGCCGACAGACGGATTGTCAATAATATAAAAATGATGGATTTAGAATCTGAAGGAATATAAACGATGTTAACATGGCGGCGTCTGCACATTGACATGGTGATAGGTTTAAACCGGACGAGTCGACATATATAGGTTACTTGTTAAGCCAGAAAATGGAGGGTTGCGGCGAAATATTGGCATTGACCTTCAGGAACCACTAAACCTTGCGTGGGATATTAAAAACGGCTAGCAGGTACCTACTAATCAAATGATGTTTCGTGTTCTTGTGGAATCATCTTGCCAAAAATACGTGGGCGAGCTAGACTGTATTGTAGCTTTTAGTTAATAGTCAAATTTTTATGGGGTCTGATGAGTCAGATGAGGTGTGTTCGTATATCCAGTTTATTGTTGACGTCAACTAGGTAGGTACCATAGTTTATAGCAGACACAGGTGTGGTTAGAGCCATGAGGATAGAACTAATCATTTCAAGTATACAAATGTAAATTGCATTTTTGTAAAATAAAGTTATAAACATTATTGGTAAATGGTGTTAAATCTTCTATGAATTGGAAGGTTGGTCTGAACAACATAGAAGAACTTTTATGAATTAAATACTGCATCGGCTCATGTTACACTTTAAAATTGTGGCATTATCTAGATATAAATAAAAAAAAGTTGTTAAGTTTCAAGCCACCATATATCATATAGATTTTTCTTTACTTTTTTATAGATCTATGATTCTATCTTTTTAATTTCGAATTCCGGCCACAGTCCTTTTTCTATGGATGTAAATAATGACAACTTTGTACCGGGAGAGCGAGATATCTAAGTACGAAACGCATTTAAAAGAAAGGAAAAGATTTTCTTCTGTCCAGTTGCCGTGGCCGGCATTTGTTATTTGGGAAATAGCTTTAACTTGGCTATATATTGCTGTTTCATGCGTGGATATGCTGGGTTATCAATACTGCTTTATAATCTAAGCCTTTTATTTGTGCCCAACATTTTGTTTACATCCAATGGAACCTACATTCACATAGCGGTCACATTACCATCCAAAAGCCATCTATTCATAATATCGATTCGAAAACATGGCAGTGTAAATGGAGCCTTTGTGATACTAGCCCAATTACTTACACTGTAATTCCACGGAAACAAGTTACACAAAGTAGGATTGTGCCTGTGGTTCACCGCATCCAAAGCTTTTGCTATCTCAATATAATAATTCAAATTGATTTTAGAAACCGCAAATCGATATAATTTGATCGATTACTCCGATTAATCGGGTGGAAGAAACTTCTTAAATTTAGTTTTATTAATACTTATGCCTTATTTTTGATTTACCGCGTGTTCTCTTTTTATTTCTTTTAATGGCCTTTTTCCATTGAGTCAGGCTCCACGCGATTCTGCCAATGTCGACGTAGTGGCTTATGGTCTCAACATAGGCCGCTCGGCTGTCAGGGTACGATTCTTGTCGAGAATATTTTTGGAAATTCCCTAACTGTTATTATTACTGGACTGGAAAGGCTGTTTGGACATGGACCTAGCATGCGTTTAAGAATAATAGCCCTATGTTTTGTTAGTAGTTTCTTAGAAATAAAGCCTTATATTAACTATGGCAAAACATTTCGTCACGGCTTCATCTAACACGTTAAACATTATATTTTGCACGCACAACTGATATGAATAATTAAGATACTATAACGGGGGTATCGCAGCGCGATCGCGCGCTAACCCTGTCATTACCGTTCACAGCCTACCGAGATAGTATCGAGCTCAGAAGTGCGTGGAAATTCACTTTTAATTTTCTTGCAAATTTTTAAACAACCTAGCAGAGGCTTCTGACTGAAAGTTGTAGTCTATTTTGTGTCGTACGGTTGTAATTACAATCTATATTCAAGTCATTCCTTAACACGGCATTTTGATATATGCATGTCACATCCATTATTTTATTTATAATGTGTATTTATTGTAGTTATTGCTATTAATTATTTGAAATTGGCAAGATACCCTAATTTGTGGATGAGGCCATATTCATATTCATTTTATTTCAGCGTTCATTTCCTAGAGAAAGAAGTCATTCCTTTCCTGTGTCATTATTATCCATAGACATTATTTTATTATCTAAACGGTTTTTATTGTTTTTAACGTATGATAAATTCATGGCATAGCTTGAGCAGCATTCCACGGCCATGGAAAGTGGTAGGAAAAACATTTGATGGTAATTCCATACTATCTCCTATTTAATTTTACTACTGGTGGTAGGCTTCGGCCGTGGCTAGTCACCACCCACCGAACAAAGCCATGTCGCCAAGCGGCCTAGCCGTGTTCCGGCATGATGTTCGGTGTTGCCATTCATGGATGGCGGGTCAGATCAGTTGCGCTGCATGTGCCTAGTGAATGTAGCGTCTCTATCTACTGCCGCCTTCCTACCTAGGCAAGTATGCTCCATCGTAGATCTCATCGTCACTTACCATCAGGTGAGATCGAGATTAAATACTTGCCTATAATGTAATAAAAAAAAAAAAAAAAAAAATTGGACGTCGCATTCCTTGCAAATATTGATGATTAAGTTGTTTTTCAATATGATATATCATTATTTATGGTGATGAGAGTATAATGTCCGGAATGGAGTTTGATACATTTCCAAGTTGGCTACATTTATTATCACTTGTGGACTGCCTTCGTATAAGTAAAAAGGGATTTACTGGTGAGAGCATTAGGGTACAAAATCAAGCGGTCAACAAAAATATGTGTTGTCTTAATTTGCTCTTTTACCTGCTATACAAGTCTCCTATAAGTATTGACCCGAGCCCATACTTAGGCTGAACCATGTAGACATTATGGATTCTTACCATTTACAATCGATAGCGAATTTACGTGAATCGATAAAAACGTACATTAGCAATGATACCAGGAATGAAGTGGGCCTAAAAACCGCCTTTAAGCCACATAGCTATCGGTTCGATGTCATATCCTGTACATCACTATAAACGTTTTTGCATGGGAGAATGCGGGTGTTTGAAAAGGGAACCTGTGTGGAGGATTTAAGTCTTATTATTTGTTTGACAGACTTTTCCTAAGGGCGATGCTATACTGTTTCTGCTCTGCAAATAGGTACGTTCATAATGTTGGTATAAATGACCATGGTTCTTAAAATCTCGTTAGCAACGATTTGGTAATTTGATTTATATCAACCACGTACGCGTACGTTAGTTTAAATGTACAAATAAATCGCATATAAGTTGCTATTTAACTTATTATCATTCTTTAGAAAATGTAGGTACCTACTAACACTTGGATGTATTATAAGTATACCTATGCCTGCGTCATTGTATGCGCGTTCTTCTCTCTCTGGGAACACATCCGCCTCCACTGATAAAATAGAGGACACTCCCAAGCTATACCACCATGCTTAGTTTCATAAAAATCAGCCCAGTAGTTCTCCCGTGAATCGCAAACAGTCGGACGAACAGAAAATAAAATAATGGTGCATAGGTCATCTATACATCTATAAATCATTGCCTCTACGTTTTTTTTTAAACAATGTTCAATGTTGACCACAACCAAGTTACAATCTTATGATAGACATTTTACGAGCAATTATCGCCTGTGTGAAATCAATCTTATGAACGAGGTTTAGGATACGCTGTGTCCGTTTCCTTCCCTAGCCGCGGCCTCCCTGGTTCATTTTCTTACTTACCGGTACCATCCTCATGGCATTAATTATTGTGTGCTAATGTCCTTGCTTCGCTAGCTTTTTACAAGATCACGCCATTGGAACGACAGCATATTTGGTAGTGAATGAGCCTGCTTTCTGTGCCGAGAGACTCTGGTTTGAATCTTGGTTGAGCAAACTTTGTGTGATGAGCACGAATGTTTGTACCCGAGTCTGGATGTTTAATATCTATTTAAGAATTAAATACTAGGATTGACCCAGTTTATTGTACGGTATCCATAATACAAACCTTGCTTAGTTTGGGACTGTAATGTTGGTGCCTATGTCTGTCGACTGTAACTAATTTGCTAGTTAAATCGAAAATCGAACTAATTCTACAAATCGAGATAGAGGCTAGAATAACAATCACGCCTATTCGATTTAGTTTATGCTAACGTCAAAAATCCTCATAATAACTCTGATTCGATTTATTATCGAGTACCATAATCGATTACCGTCGATGACCAATCGGGCGGGAATTCATTTCGGTATCGTTTTCCAAATAACGAAAATGTTACTGTAATAAAATTTAGACCATGGCAGACGGCCGGACGTGTTCATATTAAACAGTTAGCTGGTTAGCATTACCTAAAATAAACGGTTCGAGGCACGAACTGCCGTGTGACCGTTGCGACCTTATTTATTGTGATCTATGTAAAAAAACTGCGAAATAACATGAAATATAAATAACAAGCAACGCTTACGTGCTTTTAAATAGACTAAAATAGTAATTTTACGTTTATTTTTTACGATCAAAGTAGTTCACATATTGATTTCATAGGTGTTTTACCTCCCGTGACTATAGTTGCCGTAAAACAGCCGAAAATAAAATCCGTTAAAATTAGTTTTACATCAATGTGTAGTATTCGCGTAAATATAAGTAATCAATAGTAAACAATAACATCTACCTTTATCATATAAACAACGTAAAATTATTATTTTTGTCTATTTAAAAGCACTTAAGCGCTTTATACCTACCACAGAACCCATTTTGAAAGCCAGCATAGTAAAGCCGCGTACAAAGCAAAAAGCTTGAGCCATGTTCACAAAGAGCAGCCAGTAACTATGAGTTTACGAAAAGAGTATCGACTTTGCGTTCATTATATTCTCACGTCTTATCGATTTGAATGAAATACTAATACACCATCATGCCTGTGACCGCGAAGGCGTAGGCAGAGGTGGACTGCAGTGCACCCACATTTCGCTGATAGTATGTGATCCCAATGTATTAGGGGGCGAGCAATTATACCGGGCACATTCCTTCTCTATATGAGGAGGTGGACAATAATCTATGAAAAATACTCTATATAATGTTATCTATGGGTTTCTCTGTCTTCTCTATGGCGCTTCCTTGCCATCTTTTGTTTTAAAATATGTTCTGAGTATTTAATTAAATTATGATTATATAAACCTCAAGAAGTCTATAATTTCCACCCCAGGGCCCATGGTATATTTACCAGGAGGATATAAGCCGCAGTCCACTACGCTGGCCCCAGTTTGGTGAGCTTCACACGACTTTCGACAAACGTGCATACAGGTTTCCTCACGATGTTCCCCTTCACCGTAGATTAAGTGATTATCATGATTGAAAACGAGATATACTCGGAAATCCCAGAAGTGCGAGCCGGGGTTTGAACCTGCACACCTTGTTTCGAAGGCTAGTTTTCTACCAACTTGGTTATCACTGCTTACTACTCACGGCTAAATACTTATTAATTCATTGGCAAGTAGTCTATAAAACCCGAGTCTGTTGGCATTAATTAACAGTAGCCATTTTATATTATGACATAAGGCACATAATTTAAACCAAAAATGATCTTATGAAGTTGACTCACAAAATGCTGAGCTGTATAATGACGCAATTTAGAACGCCGAAAGGAATATAAAATCAACACGAAATTCCGTGGTAGGTACCAGGCCGTCCGATGCAGCGGGGAATCAGGCCACTGCAGACCTGGCACACATTTCGCTTTACACCCCCCCCCCCCCCTCCTCCCCCTTCATTACGGAAATTTAGCCTTTATAACCACACAAACTAGACGTGTTCCGTGAAAATATTCTGTGCACTACATTTTGCAATAGTGCTATGATTTTAGACGATTCGTGGGAACTAATTCGGTGTGACCTTACTAACCTATATGAGTTTATTGAACCAACCATTGCGGTGTATAAAGATTTCATGGAAATAAAATTGTTTGTGGATGAGTTTGCAAATTGTCAGATTTTCTGGGAACAAAGCCTGTAATAGACGTAACATTATGCTATTATATTACGCGCGGTATACACAAAGACATAAGTTATATTTTTAATTGACAAAATTTATGTCCGTAACTGAAACCATACTGAGTCAGTTAAATAAAGCTGCATAAAAACAAAAATAGTGTCGGTACAGTAGTTCTGAAATTATTTATGTGTCTATATATTAGCTCTGATATAGGTGTACCGACTTGGTCAGGGTCACTGTCAGGACTAATCGGCCGACAGTTACCAGAGATAATAAAGCTTATAATATAGTACTTAGGGCTAATTTTAACTCTACTCAAGACTGGCTATCCTGGCTTTCCGTTTCGTCATCGTTATCACATACCCATAACAATATACAACACAAACATTTACAACATCCTTATTAATAGAGCAACTATAGAGTTTCTCGCCCTTTCTTTTCCATAGGAACAGTATTCCTAAAGGGGTTTAATTTTAACATATCATTGTTGTCGATTCAGCAATAAGTATTGTAATATTTATTATGAATTTAAAAAAACCTGATGATGCAAAGGAGGCAGATATCTTTTTTTCTAGGTATCAGCTCTAACTAAATCGGACAGTCAGAGGTTTTTATCATTCACACGTGTGCATAGACTCACCGCCACAGATAACATCAGCCAGGTTGGTCTGCACGCACTGGTGCGTCACGGCTCCATCTCTGAGCGTGGTGATCTCGCCGTAGAGCTGGTGTAGAGCCTCCTGGTCCGACATGAGGATAGTGCGCGGTGAAGGGCAATCTTCGTCGATGCTGTTCGCGTGGTGACGAGATGACGAGCGGGATCTTGATCTGCGACGTCTGTAAAGTTAGGCGTATTTTTTTAAGGAAATATTTCGAGGATTGTATGTATTTTAACATTGTATGAGGGTATTTTTCTGTACCATCGTATAATGCCAGGTCAGACGACGCAGCAGGCCACTGCAAACTTGGCATTGGCCCTCTATGCGCTTATGTCGCTACACTTCGTTCCAAAAATTCAGCTTAATACCCCGACTAATTTATGAGGGTCTTAATTCTACGTTCTAAATTTAATAATCAGTGCTAGGTACTATTATATTATGTGGACTCGATCAATCAATTATTTATTTGTGAAATATCGAATCATACATAGTGTTGTAACTTTCATTGCTAGAAGGTTTATATTTGCCAATCTCTGTCAAAATGGATCAGGTAGGGTTGAAGTTAAGGTTATATAGGAATCGTCTTTTGACGAATGTTGTATTCGATGCTTGACACTGGGAAGTGTCCAAAGCAGCAGCTCTGATGATGACAGAAGGATGATTTTAACATAATAACGTTTGTAGAAAGGGTCTAAAGACGGGATAAGAGCTCGCGTTCTTATATTAGTAGAAAGGGTCCAAAAACGGGATTAGAGCTCGCATGCGCGATTGTTGTAACACTCTATCGTGTCTGATCTATATGAATCATTATTCTATGAAACGAATCTAGGTACATTGTACAAAAGCTATCGAAATTGAAAACGAAAAATTTATGGGCAGCATAAAATATGCAAAGGCCGCTCCAGTCACACGCTAAATGAACGCAGCCTATCTTAAAGATACGTAGGTGTAAATAGGAGCTCGAGTTTAAAACTAGAACATTGCGCCACCAATACAATCGTGCGCAACTACGGATCGAAGTAGTTTTAATATCACTTTATTTTCGTTCAATCTGGAAATACTAGTTTAAAGTTCACCGCGATGTATTTTTTGCCCAATTCACGACATTATTCAGAGATTACGGATACGACACGCAATTTGTTTTAATGATTGATCTATGATTTATGTTATCCAACTTTTTTAATACTTCCAATGCCATTTGATTTCGTATCATCAGACTCAACTTATCATCTATCATTATTACCTAATTTGGAACTTTATTGCCCAACCTTAAGGTTGTATTTTTTGCGGCAATGGCTGTCATCATTAACCAGATTTACTGCTTACAATTCAATAGCTATGTTTTTTATCATCATTAGAACGCCATGGTGTTTTTGTTTACTGTCAATTTGACGGATATCAGAAAAGGCTAACATTTCGAAGTTCTGTCAACACCATAGTTATTTATATTGTATTTTATCTTAATATTAGCTACCTATATGCTTACAAGTGACCTCTTTATTTGAACATACTTGGAATTATTTTGTTGTTCAATGTATTCTTACCAGTTTACGACAGCACAATATCAAATTGTATGTGATTACTTGGATGGTATCCAAGTTTAGTTTGATCAAAATCATAAAGTAAATTAACCAGATTCTGTAGATAATATTGAGAGTGATACAAATAACATGGGTAGAAATTGTCAAATCAGTTTAAGATTACAATCAAGTGATCTTAGATTAGTAGGTGATAGTTTCAAAATATAGTAAACCAGATGTCGATAGAACTATAAATAAGGCACGCTTAACTGTAAAATGAATAAGCGGTTACAAAATTGGTGCCAACAATTTACCAACTTACTCTCACTTTCATTCAAGTGAAGAAGAAAGATCGAACGGTGATACAATAGCGATGCTTCCATGTCATCCAGCCTTGGAGTAAGTAGGTACCACAAATACATTGAAAGCAAAGCTCCTCGATATAATTATAACAAAACATAAATTCGTACCCGGGTCAAAAAATAAAGGTAGGCTTAATATACACACACATATTAAATTGACCTCACACGATAAAAAATAAACAACTTCGGTTTGCCTCAACGAATGGAAGAATTATTGCATTTTGCAACGATAGAAGGACATACCTACAATATGATGGCAGGTCAAGTGCCCACTACGTGTGCTAAAATAGTTAAGAATACTGAAGCATTGAGCAGTACAAGGTTCATGTTGGAAATATAAATACAGCTTACGAAACAAACAATGATGTGTCTATCAAATATGCATAATTTAAGTTAGCTAAGCAAGATAGTAGCATTTATGTCAATACTTCCTAGTTGTGTCGTGGTACGTGCACACTATCTCCGAAACGGTTCGCTATTTTAAATGCATACAATGTCAAGTTTGGTGCCAAATTTGGCGATCTGTACTCAGGGCGCGTTCAATTTTGCACAACAAGTCCGCTTGGGATTGACGACATACACAGAAATGGCGATGTGAGTCATGTTATCCGAGGTTTAATAAATATTGAACGCAGTGTGCTCCCTTTGGGATTGAAGTTATGACTTGTTGCATGTTCCGTGTGTGTTTTGACGTCGACGATTTATTTGCATACACAATGGACGAGCTAATGGAATCCGAAATAGGAGATCCAGTTCACCTGTTGGTTATTTATTTTTCAAGAGTTCCATCCATTATGTCCGTTTTGGGTCATAATTTTAGACCTACCACTTTTTGCGATCTTTGAATAGTATTTTTTTGTTCTTATTCGATTATATTAAACCGCATAATTTAGGAAAAAATCCAAGCACCTGGTTTTATTGTGTTTATTATCACGATTCTATTGTCCATTGTCAATCTATGATTATAGATGTCCCAGATTTTTTCATAAATTTTAACTTTCAACTTTGCCATTGGTGTCTGTAACACAATTACTTACCTGCCAATATGAAAAGCATTATACCAAAGTCTTATCGACCTAATATATCGTTCTTTGCTTTTTCCAATGATCTTAAAATTATTTCAACAATATTCCCGAACTCGTCATCTAAATTGGTACTTACTCTGGCGTGACTATGAAGAAACCCCTTGAAGTCTGGTAAATCTTTCGTTCCTGCATTAACTGTGCCAGCGTGTCGTAGACCACTTCTTGGGATGGTGTCTGCATTGATGGAAACTTGGCCGATAAGGATGTCCTCATGCTTTCCAGTGTTGCCGATTGCCCCTGTAAAGAGGGATTTTAGATCAAAATTTTGCAATAATTATTCCAAGCATTGCAATGTTGATTGCTGTGGTTATACAAGATTATCACCTTTCATCATAATTCTATTGTGACAGATTAAGACAACAGAAGTCATCTGTAGTACATAAAATATCATCTACTTTGCATGGTAACAGTGTGATCGATCAATCAAAACAAAGATTACTCAACTTAATACCAAAAGTTCCACCATCAATCAATTTATAATCTAGATCCGCATGAATGAGCAGGATGTCTTCATCTGATGCGACCTTCAGAACATTTGGACATTTGGCATTGAGTCTCATGTTTGGTCAAGATAAGAATCGTTGCATAAAGGAAACTACTAATATGGATACACAATCATGTTATCGCTCTTTTGAATTTGTCGAATCAAATTGGCTTTTATTACATTCACTACTTGACCTTTTTGGCTTAAAATTGGCTTACAAACGGCCTACACATTTCGCCTTGGGCTCGTCAATGATAAGAGCAAAGTATAGGGTAATGTAGCTTATATTTCAACTTTAAAGGTAGCTAGTTTCTTTATCTTAAATACTTACTTACATTATCATAATAGTTACATGTCCATTGCTAACTAATTAAGTTACAGATAGTTATTGATTTCTTATATTTACGCGAATACTACACATTGAAATAAAACTATTTTTTATGGATTTTATCGCGTTTATTTTTGTTTTTACGTTCCCGACGTTTCGGCTGCGTAGATCGGACCACGAGTAACCACTAAATATGAGGGTACCCCGTCTCAAACTATGACACCAGGATGTCAACCACCTCAGTCCTCCCGTGACCATGGTTGCTGTAAAGCAGCCGAAACATCAGGAACGTAAAAACAAAAATAAACGCGATAAAATCCTTAAAAAATAGTTTTATTTCAATGTACAGATATTTAATTAAAAATGTAATAAAGTACCCCGTCGAGCCTATCTTAATTTTATTCAGGTATTTATACCTTGATTTCATAAGATTATGCCTAGCCATTGTTCTATCTAGCTCCACCTGACTTGCAATGGCCTCGTCGCGTTTATTAGGTACAGTGTAAACAATAAATCACAACAATAAAAGCAAATTTGATCTTGTTCAATTATCAATGACCAATCTAAACATTAGGCAATCCAGCCTTCGATATAAGGAATGTGGCAGATATTAATGAGTCTCCGTTAGGAAATGTGCGTAAATTTATGCTCAATGTAGGTATACTGCTGTTTGATTAAGTACTTATTGGTTAAGTACACTGTCTGTGGTGGATTTGGAATTGGATTAATGGTATTGCTCATTGTTTATGTCACAAGGTGTTCAATGAAATAAGTAAGATGGCAAGCTCATTTTGAACGTGTAGTAATCTATTTACAGAAGTGTCCCTTCAAATTTATCGATGTCTCAGTGAGTTTGTAAAACGTAAGCTTCTAACATAAAAAATACAATGAGATGAACTAATCATATTAAGCATTGATTTAGGAGATCTATGATATTAAGGTATAAGGACTTTTGTGCTGAGGGTCTTTGCTTCGAATATTAGTAGAGAAAAGCTTTACGTGATAAGCACGATTGTTTGTACTTGAGTCATGGATGTTTAATATCTATATAATTATTATAAACCGCCTTCGCCCCGCACCCATAATGCAAGCGTCGCTTAGTGTGGGACCTTATAGTTATAGTTGTATTTAGTTATAGTTGGTGTGTTCGTCTGGTGTGTCTTATAATAGTATTCAAACTGGTTTCAGTTTAATTTCAGTTTCATCTGAACCAAACATTTTAACTAATTAGTGCTTAAATCATATTGTGTTTATTGGAGTAATAGCTCTCAACTCTTGATGCTATTAGCTGACACAATGAACACAGTTGACAGATTAAAACTTAATTACAATCCAAAATTGGCATAACTTAGAAACGAGTCGAGCATGGGAACCAGTTTCAGAATATTACGATATGTTACAGAGACCTTTATATTATGCGATTTGGCACGGGCGTGGTGCAAATACTTTGCATGATAAAACGCTGATACAATGTCAGGTTGGCTGTCGGCGCTTTTAAATCGCATTGCGCAATTTCGCATGAATTGGCTGACAGTGATTTAACGATTGAGATATGTGATCTTCTTTGTGATGTTTTGTATCGACACATAGCGTGCTCGTTTTATTATTATCATTATGGGATGCTGTGTAAATCATTTTGATAGATCCTAGTATCAAGGTTCCGTTATATTGAAAAGCTCTTTCGAATTATTACACTATTCTAACATATTGATTTCTTATATTTACGCGAATACTACACATTGAATTAAAACTTATTTTACAGATTTTATAGCGTTATGTCCTTACGTTCCCGACGTTTCGGCTGATTTACACAACCTTTAACACTAGGACCTAAAAATCTCGTGACCATGGTTGCTGTAAAGCAGCCGAAACGTCGGGAACGTAGAACCATAAAAAAAACGCGATTAGGCACGTTCTCTCTTTTAATGACTTGGTCATCGGTGATTAGGGCTTGTTACATATACCTTAGTTATCGCTTAGGACATGCTTTTCGTGCCCAAGGAGCTTTTATACTTCGCCTTCTAGCCAATCATAATCCGAAGTAAATCAAGGTCATTAATACACTAAGAACCTAGTACCTTCAACAATTTAATCCTCTTTATTTATAGCTACGTATTATTGTGCGTGTCTGCTGAATTCCTGACTGCATTGTGCGTTGTGCGAGCGGAGCCGTCCAATACGGCATTCCTTGTCAGATAAGCATTGGAATTGGAACGACTCTTGCGCAAACTGACAAATTAATCGCAAATAATCTGGGGATCAATACTTCAACGTAGGTATTGAGTTGGAGATAAAGTAACAGCCTTGTCCGCAACACGTACCAGATACTTGGATCGTGATAAAAGACGTTTTCATGTACCACATTTACATATATGGTTATCGCAATGGTGTCGTTAAAAAAATATTATTTAAATGTGTGTCTATCATCAATGATTTGTGATTTTAAGTTTTAGGTACATTAGCATAAAGAACATCACGAAGATTTTTGATCTATTGATTTCTAATATTTACGCGAATACTAAAGATTAAAGTAAAACTCATATTAAAGATTTTATCGCATTTAGTGTATGTTTTCGTACAAGACACTGTGAGCACTTTCTGCGTAGATCGGACCGCAAATAACTACTAAATATTAGAGTACCCCAGTTCAAACTATGACATTAGGACGTCTAACACCTCAGTCCTCTCGTGACCATGGTTGCTGTAAAGCAGCCAAAACGAACCAAGGAACCAAGATCTAACCCTTCTGACTTTTCCCCCCTATATATTCATATAAGGATGGAATTCCCGTCATCCCTAACATGGCTAATTTTGGATATTGTGATATACGATCGAAATAATGGAACTTTTAGAAACTAAAGGTTAGACCGCTTAACAGTAAATTAACTCAAATAGGTAGTTTTTACTGATGTAGCCTGTAATGTATGTAAGTACCTAACTTAAGCTGGAATGAAGGTTATAAGAAGGTTATTAATATCTACATTATACGAGTATTTACGTTAACGGTCGTTTTTGCGACCTCGCTCTACCGAAAATCAAATCAATTCTACATGCCTACTTACCTACATTGAATTTAATCAATCTTATAATTCGATAAATGCATAATTAATGGCGAATTCGAATTGATTGGAGTTTGATGGAGATTACGTTGTCGTGAGCTCATGGCGGAGTTATTTTTAGGAGTGTATGGGTAAAAAGATCAATGGTACCTCGAAGTCGAGGATGACTACACTCAGGACAGGTTTGGTACAAGTTTGAAGCACACGTGCCAGTGATATATTACAGTTTTTTATGTGTGTGTGTGTGTGTGTGTGTGTGTGTGTCACAATTTATATAAACGACTATAAAATTATGCCCAGTGAACGGAAATTTTCGTTCACTGATTAAGCCGGATTCGAACATATGACTTCACTGCTTGAATTCAAGAAAACTTATAATCATTTTCGCGAGTACGAATCTGTAGTATTTCAGTTACTAACTTAAGATTGGGCCGAGGGCTTTAGGAGGCGGCGATTAGAATTTTAAAACCCAAAATTTAGTGCTATTTTATTAGTATTTTTGAATAAACCGAGTTGCTACATGTTAGTTCATCACTCGAAAACCAAACCAGTGATATAATTAACCTGTATAAAGTATTTTTATCTCTGGAGATAAAGGTGAACCTACCGAAAAAACAGTAGGTATATACAATCAAATGTCACCAAATAGCTAGTAATAATGTTAATAGCCAACTGATACTTGGACCACAAAACTACCGAAACAGGTTTTCATATTCCAAAACGGGTATGATATTTTTATTTGATATAACGTTTCATGGTCAAATCTAACATTCTGGTATAAACGGCCGGGGGCTCAATTCTCGTTAATTCAAATTAATCACGAATTCGAACGTTTCTCAAACATCAGGTTGAGCTATATTGATTTAATACTACACATTGAAATAAAACTAATTGTTGCGGACGCCGACACTGCACTCGGTAGACACCCTACGAAGTGTGACCCTTTGTTAATGTATATAGGAAATGTATTTTTGTTTAATAAATTACGGCGATCATACGACGATTACGAACACTACAACGATCTTTTACTACAGTCGACCATTAGAAGATCCTGAACACACAAGACTAATCTTAAAGTCGAAACGTCGGGAACGTTAAAAAAAATAAACGCGATAAAATCCATAATAATCTTATGGATTTTATCGCGTTTATTTTTTTTATTTTTTTGTTTTATTTCAATCATGTTGAGCTATTCTGGAAATGTCGAATCCGTGATTTACTCGAAGGGAAACCCGAACTGCTTCGAGTGGTCTGGACCGATTGGGACGTTATTTCGAATTTGATCGAGATCAGTACGTCAAGTGCGAGATTACTCGTATGCTGTATAGTTCAACTGTATAGTTTACAGTCTACCGTATTCAGACATTTTGTATGGATAATTGGACAGCGCCTCTAGCGGACAGTATTTAAAATTTTCAATTCTCCATACTAAATGTAGCGTATACGGTAGACTATACAGTATACGGTAAAGTAAAATCAGCGACCTTACTTTATAACTTCTTCAGGCATAGTCAAATGTCTAATCATAAAATTAAAGTAAGTTTCCTCTTAAAAACGGTGAAAGTAGTCTGTGAATCTTAACTGTAATCAGTCTGATTTGGAATCAATTGTATTTTTGGTACAGTTCACATGCATGCAGTCTTTGTTTTTCGCCGTTCGTTGGTGAAATACAAATATTTGGAATTACGGTCACTTGGTTAATTGCTGGGTCGGTGTTGCATTGTTCTGAATGAAAGTGCTAGTCATTCTCGTAGCTTAAGAGCCCACCAGTGCATCGTAGAGCGAGCGAATTAAAAAGGGCTAGCGCACATTACGTTTAAGAGTCATGAAAGCGACCAAGAGTGCTCGCTTAGCCTCATACATATTTATTAGAAAACTGAAATATCAATCACAAAGCTTATTTTATCGAAATCGATAATCTATAATTAATGAGTTTTCTGTGAGCGCAAAATGTGTGAATAACAAGAGGATTTAGGATTTAATTATTGAGTTTTCACCATTATCAGTTTTATGACTATGAACTAAGCTTTATTGTTCGTAATAACTCTAACCTCAAATTGAGATTGAAATAAAACTAATTATAAGGACTTTATCGCGTTTATATTATGGTTTTACGTTCCCAACGTTTCGGCTGTTTTACAGAAACCATGGTCACGGAAGGACTCTAATTGATGCCTATTTTTGAGATCTACATCTATAAACATCACCACAATGACCGCAGCATATTTATCGCGTAATCACTCTCTCCGTCACTCGTATTACAGGCGGCAGTATATTCACGCAATATTTTTTTTAATTCGGCCGCGCTGCGATGCACCCGTGCGTTCTTATATGTATTGTTCTTGATCGCTATCAGTATAAAATTGTATTCTCAGCATTGCGTTTCTTAAGCCTTTACAAGTAGGTAAGTAATAACATTACAACAGCGACCTTTTCTAACTATGTCCTAAGAAAAATCTATTAATTTCGACATCTCATTACTTGAACTGGGTGTAATTTCACGGGGTTTTTGTAGCAAAATATCAAGTTGATGCAGCCACGGAGTAGAGAGTGGATATATATTGGCTAGGGTACCTACCGAGGCAGAGATAATTGAAGTAGTTATGAATGCGTTGAAAACTCTTTGAACTTTAAGTTGGTCTTCTGTTTTTGTTCATAATTTATTTTTACCTAGTTATAGTTAGTTGATCTTCGGTGATATTCTTATAGTTCTGTCACTAGAGTACATTCTCTCTACCAGGAATAATGGTAATTATTCTGTGCCATTGACTCAACTGATTTTTTCGCAAGGGTCGTTGACTCATGTGTGTCAATTGTGCTTTCCTTTCATTTCCTCCACCCACTAAAGGTGGTGAACAACTTTTCCATCTTCACCTCCGAGGACATCAGAGTAGTTTCTCTTTACCTAAGACGATGTAGCTCATTCTGTGCCACGGTTTCCTGTGAGACGATGGTACTTTCAATCCTCCCTGGTACCAGTCCAAAGCCGGGGAGGATGACATTTACCTGTATTTATTTTGTTATAGGTTGGCTCGTACCTGTGATGTTAGGTCCATCACGCAGTCGCACAGCGCCTCCGGCAGTGGTGTGAACTGGCCCTGGTACGCCGGCGTCACTATGCAATCTTCGATGTCACCTGCGATCAAAGAAAAAATAACAATATTCAAATAGGAACTCAATATTTCAACATAATTAATAATTATACCGTCATTCAAATTTAAAAACGGACCAAACGGTACGGACCAAAATATGTAGTTACTAGCTGTCCCGGCGAACTTCGTACCGCCTCAGAATCAAATGTATGAGAAAATGAATTTAACGGTAGTCTATGAAAAATTTCAACAAGTCTATCTCACGGGAACCATACATTTTACCTGGATAAAATAAGCCTATGTGCTTATCCAGACTATAATCTCCTTCTGTGCCAAATTTCATCCCGATCCGTTCAGCCGTTCTGGCGTGAAGAGTAACAACCATTCATCCACGCATCCATCCATCCAAACTTTTACATTTATAATATAAGTATAGGTAAAACACTTATAAAGTTAGTTCCAACATAATATCCGCCGAAAAAAAAATACGACAAAGTGCATCCTAGAAAATGTCAGACAAAATTTCGACAAGTCCAGAAGAAAATAGTGGGACGACAAAGACGCCCACATAATAAGAGATTGCTATCAAGGAGTCGAGGATGCGTAGTGAAGCGTTTACCCAGAGATACTTTACAGACTCATCATATTAACATTATATGTTAACACAGACAGACACACGTCTTGTACATACGATTATGACCGTATTCTGTATACATTAAG
The DNA here is from genome assembly GCA_905333125.1 of Pheosia tremula. NCBI lineage: Eukaryota > Metazoa > Arthropoda > Insecta > Lepidoptera > Notodontidae > Pheosia > Pheosia tremula. The sequence goes on along the minus strand of HG995402.1, from coordinate 9,604,571 downwards.
GTAGATATTGTCTTGAAAAACGTGTGGTGCTTTGCCGTGTAAATGAGACACTCACTTCTAAGTTATAGATAACAAAATGATATCACAAAATAGCTATCTAACTCCAAACATGGTAGCTTTATTTATGATTTATTTAATCTATGTTCTAAATAATTACGTTCACTATCGGCCAGTGCCCACGATTGGACACTATATTATAGTAAGATTTATGATTTAGATACTGAAGTACAGTACCCGGTAGTAATAAGGATACACCTCTCACATATTCCTCAGTCCCATTAGTGCAATCCCTGCTGATTGGAATAAAGTCGAGAACGCCGTTATCGAAGCCAATCACATCTCGTACTATTAACGTAAACGGAAGCAAAATTATTGGGATAAGAATAGACACATGCGGTGCCATAACGTTTGGCTAACAGTGCACAGTAGTAAATGGCGGTAGTGGAATAAATCGCGTTCGCACAATGCAGTCGGACGTGTCCCGGGGGATGGCCTGCTGGAGCGGGGCCAAATATAGCCAGCGAATAAGTTATGAACGACAAGCGGGTTGTTTATTGTGGTACGTAGTGTCTTATTACGGTAACACTCGTAGTTCATTAGAAATAGTTGATAGAAAACTTCACACATCGGACGAAGCAATACAATAATATCTATACAATCTATACGAATAAACAAAATTAGAGTGTATGTTTGTAATATTAAAATAACCGCTTTTAACTTATTACATTTGGATGTATACACGGTACATAATACCAAAATATTTTTTTATTTTATTTTGTCTGTCTGTCTGTTTGTTTGTTTCGCCGGGACTTTCACTGGTAGATAGCTGACGTAACAAGGAGGAACTTAGGCTACTTTTATTTTAGAAAAACTTTTTTTGTTAAATACCACGCAGACGAAGTCGCGGGTAGCAGCTAGTATAATTATATAGCGTGTAACAATAATATAATCAAATCTAATACCAGCTTATAAAATTGCAGGCACTGCTAAAAAAACGGTTTTGTAGAACAAGTAGGTGGTTATTCGATAAAGTGTTTTTATTTATTAAAGCTATATTGTTGCCAAAATGCGTGCATTATATTATTTTCAAGCTACGATTAAACAGCACAGCTGTAAACTGGGTCTCAGGCGCTTATCTGGTCTGGCCCAGGCGTCCACTGAATTGAAGAACAAAAGCTCTGGTCTATACGAATTTGTCTACCTATCGTGCTATTACTGCGAACAGAGCGTTGAGTTCATGCTTTTCTCGTAAACGAAGTACGTACCGTACGTCAAGTGCGAGATTATTTAAGCCAACTGTATACTTTATAATCTACCGTATTTAGACATTTTGTATGGAGAATTGAAAGTTTTAAATACCGTCCGCTAGAGGCTATTTTCAATTCTCCATACAAAATGTCTAAATACGGTAGACTATAAAGTATACAGTTAGCTCGCAGTTGACGTGTTGCATACGATACTATAATATAATAATAATAATATCGCCACACGAACTCACCAACTATACGGTCCCATACTAAGCAACGCTTTTATTATGTGTACCGTACGATTGACTGGGGCGAACCCAGTATATAAAGCCTGTATAGATATTAAACATCCATGACTCGGGTGCAAACATTCGTGCTTATCACACAAAGTTTGTCCCAACCAGGATTCCAACCTGGGACCCTCAGCCAAGGAGGCAGGATCACTACCAAGTGAGCTAATCAGATCGTCACTATATTCAGATAAGTTTGTGTTATTTACGATTTAGACTGCATTTTTTTTAACCTGCTGTTAAATATTACCTAAACCTGTACTGTACCACGAGTCATCATAACTTTTTTTTTATTTAAAAAGAAGGAGGTTCTCAATTCGATTGTATTTTTTTTCACATTAGCAATTCGCATCGGAGCTTTTTGTTCGCTATTTCGAATATTACTGAGAAGCTTGCAGACCAATCATTATGCCAATTAACTTGGAGACTCGCGCCTGAACCCGTCTGAAGCTAGTACTTACGTGCAACGTGTGGACAATAAAAAAGTCTTACTGACATTTTTTGGACTAATGAGGTTTCAATGTGTTTTTTTTTAATTTCCCGCAATTTGCTAGATTAATTTGTAAAGACAATTTGCATTTATTTTATTTTATATAATACTAGCTGCGCCCGGCGGTGTTACCCGCGATAAAAAGTATGAAAAATTAAAACATGTATCCCACGGGAACCATACATTTTACCGGGATAAAAAGTAGCCTATGTGCTATTCCAGACTATAATCTATCACTGTGCCAAATTTCATCCAGATTCGTTCAGCCGTTCGGGCGTGAAAGAGTAACAAACATCCATCCATCTATCCATCCATCCAAACTTTCATATTTATAATATTAGTATAGATGAGCAATATCTACCTTTTTTTACAATATAGCCAACTATTATTGTTATATCTATAAGCACTACATTGTTTTTTTTTCTAAACTGCGACACAGCGTAAAAAATAATCATATTAAAACTGTGACATTGTGACAACATAACGGGTGAAACAAAAGCTTGTTGTACAAGTACACTAGGGTAACCTGAATTCCAGCCGCTACGAAGACTCGTTGTCTGGGACTGTGTGTCAAGTGGAAGTCCGGAGATAACATAGCGAAGCTTGGTAACTTTATTTCATCAATTATGAAGTGTGTAAACTAAAGAAATATTTGCGTACAGTAAGAGTATTATAATAATCTAATTTCGTTCTAAGATTAAATAAGTATATTGATTTCTTATATTTACGCGAATACTACACATTTTAATAAAACGAATCTTACGGATTTTATCGCGTTTATTATTAGTTTTTTACGTTCTCGACGTTTCGGCTGCACTATGACACTATGCCACCAGGACGCCAACCACCTCACTCCTCCCGTGGCCATGGTTGCTGTAAAGCAGCCGAAACGTCGGAAACGTAAAAAACTAATAATGAACACGATAAAATCCGTAAAATTAGTTTTAAATAAATATTCAAATTAAGTAGCTGTGCAATATTGTTCACCAACAAAGAACGTAGGAGTAAAACATTTTTTTTAAAAAACCTTATCAATACTGTTATTGGCCCAAAATACCCAAATAAAATCGTTTTAATTCTCGCACCGTACACTTGCGATCATATTAACAGTTAATAATTCGAGAATGCGAAAGACGATCGTAAGTAGGTGTTCGATGTCGAATGCCATTAGTTATGTTCGCGTGTTAGTGGGCCGTGGGACGAGACGGGCCAAGGTTGTGGAGTGCATACCGGGGGTGAGGGCTTGACTCATCTGCAGTCTTGAGTCAAGGTCGTACGGTCATTCATCATTTGAACGGTTTTTTAGTTTGCATCTCAAACAGACATATCCAATATTGATTTCTTATATTTACGCGAATACTACGCATTGAAATAAAACTAATTTTACGAATTTTATTATGTTCTTTACGTTCCCGACCGCAAGTAACAACTAAATATGAGGGTACTCCGGTTCAAACTATGACACTAGGACGTCTACTGCCTCAGTCCTCCCGTGACCTTGGTTGCTGTAAAGCAGCCGAAACGTCGGGAACGTAAAGAACATAATAAAAACGCGATAAAATTCGTAAAATTAGTTTTATTTCAAAGTCATATCCAAGTCAAACGCTCGCCGTGAAATCAAGAAGCCGCAATATTTATTATCAGTATACGTTTATGGTATCCGGTTTTTTTCAAATAATTCAATCAATGACGTTTTAACTTAAACACCGGTCCAGATTATTTATGTAGCAAGCTCACGCTTAACGGGTTTTCATTTACGTGGGCAGTCCGCTGGGTCTCGTAAATACCACACTTTATCACCGGCCTCATTGCGAAAAATATGAATAAAAAATTACGGCTAATGTGCTTCTTTCTGTGACCGCCACTGTAATTTTATCTCTTTCGATATATATATGGTTATCCAATTATATGCATTAATTTTAAAATAATTGTATTACGATTTTGATTTTTATAATTAGTTAGTACTTTTTTTTGTCCTGCTGCTAAAGTCTGATTAGCCGTTCCTACATTGTTCTCACATACCTATAACAATGTACTGCTCAAAAATGTAAAGGATATTTTTTTTAAAAGAGCAACCATGGAGTTTCTTGCCCGTTCTTCTCCATAGGAACGGCATTCCGAACGGGTGGTGAAGTAGTAGCATAGTATTTTGTAACTTTTGACGATTCATAATTACTGTACTTAATGGTCTACGTGAATAAAAAATATTCTGATTCTGATTCTTTTGACTACGCGTTTGTTTGTACGTTTTATGGACTGACTTGTAGCATTCAGCATGGTACCTTTGCCTGCATCTTAGAGGAACAGCCGTGACGACAAAACTGTAGGTGAACCACCTCCGAACTGCGATTGACGAGGCCACAATCTGCCAGTCATTAACAATTAATTTGGGTTCAATTCGACACAGCATTTCTGTGCCATTACGACGACATACAGGCGGCCGGGCCAAGGCTCGGCGCGAATGATATGAAATTAATGATACCATAATTAATTATTGTTAATGCAATTGGTTAAATAAAGAAACCGAACAAGAACGCGTCAGGGGCCATGCAAGAGTTAGGGTTCTGTAGCTATATCAACAACGAAAATGTATCTTAGGTAACTAGGTAGGTGCAACCTAGGTCATTAAAACTAGGCTTACGTATTTTTTTTCGTTTACTGTAATTAATCTTAAATTAGAAATCTAAACATATATTATTTTTTTATATTTACGCGAATACTACATATTTCAATAAAACTAAAATTTCGGATTTTATCGCGTTTATTTTATGTTACGTTCCCGACGTTTCGGCCGTTTTACAGCATCCATGGTCATGGAAGGACTGAAGTGGTTGATGTACTAGTGTCATAGTTTGAACCCTCATAATTTAGTTGTTGTTTGCAGTCCGATCTACGCAGAAAATGCTTACAGTGTCTTTAGGTCATGCAAACGAAATATATTCTAGAACATTGTACGCAATCTTAATTATTACATCTACTGTTACACAAATACATTGATGTACCTACTAATTACATTAATTATATGTAAACTAAAATAAAACGATCATATGCAATCACCGCAACCATTGATCGTGTAAGATCATGATTAATCACCAAAATCTATGACGCTCCGATTCAATAATGCAATGGATTCAAAATGTTGTGTCTAGACACAATTACCGTAACATGTCTTCTATTGCAAAGATTGAGTAACCGTGTTACGTTGAAATAAATATATCATTAATGTGAGTTACCGTTCAGATAGGCGGATTTAGCTACCGTTCGTAAATACTCCCGGTGTCCGCACCTTGCTCTAACTATTTTACGAAGCTCTACACCATAGGCTCTCAACCTTATATTGCCCACCTCCCACTTTGAGAATACTTTTTTACCTAGAGCCCCCAAATTTTTTGGTTACCACATGTCGCGAATTTGAAATAGCTATTGCCACTATTATAGTTTAACGTGATAATACTATATAGTCGTAATATAGGTTATAACAACTTTCCTATTTTTGAGTTTAAAGAAGAATGTTTGACGACTACAATTAATATGCATACTTAATTATATTACTAAGTATTTTTATTAATATTCCAAAGGCATTACATTTATAACTTATCTAACGAGAAGGTTGAATTGCATGCCTTTTACCGTTACTCACCGCGTTGACGTCGCGCAATTTTATTCCGTGATTAGCATGTTTTTCTTTTTTCTTTTAGAGACTTTATCTTTTTAACCTGCACACACCCCATGTGCCATTTTAATGCCCCCTCATTTTCTCTGGGCCGTACAGCCTGAAGTCTGAAACGCCCACAAGGAGGCTTTATTGATCACGTTGAGAACCTATGCTCTACATAATACCTCAGATTGTGCTCCGGAGCGAATACCGGCAGTATCTGGACCAGTCTGAAGTGTGTAGACTTAGATAGGCTAATTATTTAGCCGTTAATGCCATATATTAATTGAGGTTTCAATAAGATTAGAAAGCAACCATTATTATATTAGATACTAAAGATCGCGTGCCAATTTGTAATAATATCAATGAGTGTATAATGATATTATTTTATATTTAAGATTTCAACAATAAATACCGTTTTTTTTATTTTCTCGATGACAGTTCTAATTTGATAGTTGTAGTGTTGTGACCAAATAAGTAATGATATCGATCGCATATATTTATTATGTTTTGAACAAAGACAAATACAACAAAAACATTAATAAATAAAGAATCAACATAATATTATTACATCTTGTAATGAAATGTAATATTAGTTAATAAATTTGTACAAAATTATCCGGCAATAGTTTAGGTTCTTACACTTTGTAATAAAATATCGGGTCTGGTATCATGTTACGTTTATCGATAGCTCCATCCCTATCAGTTTCTCGGACTCTGCTATGACCTTGTACATGCGTAAGCGTCATAATTTTATTAAATAATGTATACATAGTGTAAAAAAGACGCTCGTTCAAGTTTCCACAGGAGCTGTCATCGAGAAAATAAGGAAATGGAAATAGTATAGCTTCTGAATTTGAAATTCAATCTATGTCCCCGTGTTTGGCAATAAACATTAATTTTATCGATATATTTGATCAAAATCTAATGTTTGTAAACTGTGAACATTGAAGCTGTAAGGCGTGTATTACCATGATTATATGGTGTTGTGGGGGGGGGGGGGCGTGGGATCCTCACACCAGTATTATTGATATATAATTAACAGCAATGACAGGTGAATAAGATAATGGAAGGCAATAACACCTGTTTTATAAACAAATATCGCCAAACGACACCAATGCCGTACAATTGATTGGGGTGAACCCAGTATATAATACTTATATACATATTAAACATACATAACTTGGGTACAAATATTCGTGCTCATCACACAAAGTTTGTTGCTACCAGGATTCGAGCCCGAGACCATCAGCGCATAAAGCAGGGTCACAATATTTCACGGATGGTGCCTATTTTATTTATTTATTAATTTAAACAAGATAACTAAAGTTAAAATGAAATAAGTACGAGCAATTTCAGATTAACTTGAAATAAAGTATAATATCCCCCTTTTCTGTCAGTATTAATCCTACAATTATAAAAATTAATCTCAAAATTTAAATGCATTAACGAAGGGATTACTCAAGTTATAAATTCAGCAAACGTCATCCTAGTCTACGTCGCGCACGAAATGCAACGAAGTCTGAAAACTTCAGTAAGTGTTGCAAAATCCACTTGAAATTTCCACATTTTTATATTTTTTTGTGTGAGTACCGTAATTTATGTCATGTGTTTTTGTATTAATATCCCTAATCAAAATATGTTCTTGACAAAATGATACAAATTATATTTAAAAAATACATAACAGACATAAAAGAATACTGGAAGATTGTTTACTCCAAAACACTTCTTCCATCAAAATTTTTAAAAAATAACTGTTTTTTAGTAGAAATTTTTTTTTGCCGTTGGCCACACTGAATTTGCATTTTAGTGGTAAAAGTTAGTTGTTAAACTTTACAGCACAAAGAAGCATGAAGTTGGCTCGCGTGAGTGTCAGACGGTTTTCATTTAGTTTTTTATGCGTCTGGTCTACCCCCCAATGAACATAAACATTAGTATTGTTTCAAGGAATTCTAAGTATTTAAAGAGTCGAAATGGATTCTAATATTAGCGATTATGTTTTATTTATTGTTTTGTTTAAGTATACCTATATATAATTACGTAATAGTAATGTAACATAGAACATTACGTATTGAACTTTCATGTATACAGTAGGTAGATATTCCATCATATATCAGCACGTCAAGTGCGAGCTAACTATATACTTTATAGTCTACCGTATTTAGACATTTTGTATGGAGAATTGAAAAGCGCCTCTAGCGGATGGTATTAAAACTTTGAATTCTCCATACATAAAAAACTTTTTAACAAAATAAAAACCGTCTTCAAAAAACTAAAAAGCCAAAAATAATCTGATCTTGAAATCTACCTTGTTTAACTAAATCAAATATTTAACTAATCTGAAGTCGGTGCCAAACAAACTACTGAGTCGAGTATTGGCGGTCTGCGCCAAAGACTATACCTACAAATTGGTTCGCGCATCTCGCTACTGGAGTATACTTTTGCTATTCTTCGTTGGTTGTTTATTTGGCACCGACTTCAGATTAGTTAAATATTTGATTTAGTTAAACAAGGTAGATTTCAAGATCAGATTATTTTTGGCTTTTTAGTTTTTTGAAGACGGTTTTTATTTTGTTAAAAAGTTTTTTATTTTACACTTTTTAGTGGATATATTTATTATTGTTTGTCACTAAAAAGTATTTTATATCAATAATTTTACTGGATAATAGGTATACCAAATACAACATCATCACGAGATAAAACAAAAACCATTGAATCAATCTCGTTGAATTTTAAAACGGTATACCTTATTCTGTAAAAAAAAGAATAATCCAAATCGGAACATCCACGAAAAAGTTTTATTTATAGCCAAAGTGCATCCCATAACAATTTCAATAAGCCCAAACACGGCTTGGATACATTGTTTTATTACAATGTTCCGCTTCCTCTTGGGTTTATCATCAGATCAGTTCGATGGTACCATATTCCTCAGAACCAATTCTTTAAATTTGCTGTGTCATAGTCGCTTAACGAACATAATCGAGATTATCTTGGCGCAACCCGTGAAATACGTATCACTGACAAGTTCCGGTGGCCATTTGTGGTCTTCTTCATCACTTTCACTTCAGCAAATGATACTCTCTGACTGCAAATGCTTGAGTTCTTGATGAAAATACCAAAATTGCTATAGGTTTCCCTATAAAATTTGAGGAGTCCTCTCAATTCCTCATGGATCCCATGATCTGAACAATTTTTTGAAAAAAATGGGACCAAGCATATCCTTTCATATAAAAAAATAATTTTCCAAATCGGTTCATAAATGACGGAGATCTGAGGTAACAAACATAAAAAAAAAAAAATAAAAAAAAAAAAAAAATACAACCGAATTGAGAACCTCCTCCTTTTTTTGAAGTCGGTTAAAAATGTCGAAACACGCTAGACTATAAAGTATAACTATCTTACGAATAATCTCGCCTTTGACGTACAGAACGCCTCACGTCAAAAAAACAGGATTAAAATTATTAAGTACCTAAGTAGTACGATCATATTCCTGTAGATCGTGGCTTACAGGAGTAGCAGTGGTGGGAGTGTGCGGCGGGCCTAGTCCTTTCTCTTTAAAAAAAGGTACGATCATATTTTCTAATGTAGTACAATATTATTGATAAATTCAACAAATTACCTGCTCACGTTAATTAAGTGATCATAAATTATGTACTTTATTGAACCGTGTGTATTGATTTGTCTCTTGCATAATATATGAGCACGATTTAATATCCAGATACAATGTCATTAATAAGTGTAAATAAATTAAATGAATGATGAATATGAATCATTACCTATGGATCAATATTTCATTGTTGAATATAGAAATGCTCCAGAAAACATATATTAGACATAAAGAAGATTGAATTATCGTTAACGGTAACATGTAGGTCATTAGAGAATTTACCAGATATATAGTCTGTCAAAACTAATTTTGTTTCTTATTTTTTTTTACAATTGTTTCTTTTGTGCGTGGAAACAACATAACGAATGTTTATTTTTCTTTGTTTTTTAGATTTTGTATGAATTGTAGAGCAAAATCAGGAAACAATTTTAAATTTAAGAATACTACTATTTTAATAATTGAACACATACTTGGTCACCCGACATGACATATCCCCCTATCACTCCCCTAACTCTAGATACCACGCATTGATTATTTTTATATTTAGAGAGAATAGTAGAGTATTGCCGCTAAATATAAAAACACTCTAACAACTATTTCTCTAAAGTGCGCACTCGAGTGAACAAAACTAATATCTGTAATACAGGATCCTATTTTGTTCCCGGTACATACTAGCGCATTGCGACCCAAGTCGGATTCTTGCTCAACGAAGTAGTTGCCCGCCAAGATAGTGCAGTCCAAGAGCGAGTTTTAAATTGCTTAAAAGTAGTGCTAACCCTTTTGAATGTTTCAGTTTAACAGCTCGTACTCTGAGTAGGTATTTTAATAAGTTTCTATTGAAAACTGAAAATTGAAAAATAGTTCATTTTGCAAAGAGTACATAAATATCTTCAAGAGTTTTAAATCATTATTGTGTTACGGAACCCCAAAAATGATTATAACTTTGTATGGTCACGTAAACGATTGACCAATTTCTTACTCCCTTCTAGCGTAAATAATCTCGAATTAGTTTTTGTATTTCCCATAATTATTATAAGATATCGTGTTTAGGGGCACAACGGTGTTTATAATGTTATTATTGTGCAAAAAAAGGTAGGTAAGCTCGACCACAAAAGTGTTTTATCAGTTTTGACAAAATCTCCTAGTTCATACAAATTGTACCGAGGTTCATGTTTGATACGTTCTAAGTTCAAACGAATAATAAAATAGGCCTTGTGATTCCACGATGTGCAAATGATTTTCAACCTTAAGGTGATATAGGAGTTTCTTGATCGACCTTACAATTTACCATAAAGAGTATAACATAAATGATCTTGTTGTTTATGGTAGAGAATAGAAAGTGTGTACTAAGTATAGTGTAAAGTTATTTGAGTCTGTTGGCATTGCGGCTTGAAAATGCGTCATCCTATTGCCCTGTTAAAATATTTTACAGTAATATTGTTACACCTTATATATCACGAGTGTAATGATATTTCAGCTTCAGTGTGTTCTTTCTTTACGAAATGAGATGCGATGAAATAAAATGGATATGCAAATGGCCTCACCCACAACTTAGCGGGTATTTTGCCAATGTCAAGTAATTAATAGCAATAACACATTCAATAAATACACATTATAAATAAAATAATGGATGTGACATGATGATATGAAAATGGCCGCTTCAGTGTGTTGCCTTGCATGTAAAACACACACACTACACTTTGACATCTTAATTTCTTAATTAACACTACATATTTGAGTGTTCAACCCCACGGTGTTTTGTGCTGTAGTACCCCTTTAATAGAGTTGCAATTTGGCGAGGCTGAGGTGAATCAATTCTTTTACCTATATGCTCAGTTGAATAGAATGAGTCGCGGCCCCTCCCGCGACCTGTCTCTTGACGCATTGCAGTTCTTGCTCGCATTTGGCGCTATAATATTATTATGGTCAATGTCTTCAAAGCATTCTGAGTTTTAAACCTACTCACTCACTTAACTACTTATGTAATATTATTGCAATTTCAAAAGAAAGTTCAGTATCACGGAACTTTGCGTAATTTGGTTTGATCCCCGAGTTAACCTTAAGTTATCACATATAGCGTTAAAAGTTGTTCGAGCAGACACTTAATATAATAAATAGGAGATATTTATGAATGTCTGCTTGTCACACTTAAAAGGCCACAACACGGTGACATTGTTACAAACCGCAGTGTAATACGTGAGGTTACGTAATACCCGCATAAATAGCAAAATCATGAAATAGATTGTATTTAAATTACACAAACTTGAACTTCCCCTGCTAACACTGTAGGTATGCGGCAGGCTGAGGCACAAACTATTTCTAATACTAATCCAATTTTCCATCGGTAAGATTGCGTGGAAGCTCCGGACTTCCTAGCGTGACGTCATGAGGAAGGAAAATATTGCGCAAGACAATCGCGGTGACACAACCCTATGCAATTTATGTGATGGAGCGGTACTACGGGTTTTCGATTATGAAGATGAGATAGTGAGATTTATGTGAGAAATTTGGTTCGGATTTCGAATAGTCGTTCGAAAAAAGCAGTTTTGAGACTCGTTGCGGCTCGTGCTACCCACCTGTATATTAACTGAACAAAACTGATGTGAACAAGCAGACTGGCATTTTTAATTGAGAATGGTTTGATTTGAGTAATTGCCGTGGCGTAGCATGGGGGGGGGGGGGGGGGGCGGAGGGTGAAGTCCGCACCGGGCGGCACTTTGCCGGGGGCGGAATATCACAGGTGGCGGTTAGAGAAAAAAATAAATGAAGATAATAATATGAAAAAAAAATAAGGAAAAAATAAAAAAAAATCTTTCAGAGTTTTTTGTCGTTACCATGCCCCATTTTTTTTATAATAAATAGCAAAAATAAAAGGGCGGCAAATTTGAAATCCGCACCGGGTGCTAATGACCTATGCTACGCCACTGAGTAATTGATATTTTATCTTTTACGGGCGAATAGAAATACGAACTCTGAAAATGGTAAACCAGAAGTGTCAAAATTGTGAGGTTTTCTAGTAAATATAAAGTAACCGTAGTCGATGCAAAGCAAATAGCTTGGCAGTTCCAAGCCAAATTAGTTTAAAGCAAATCATTCCGAGCTGCCTACAGGCGATACTTTATGGTTATGGCCCGTGGTTTATGGTCCAACCACGAGACGCAATCCGCAGCGCGTGGCATAGTAGCTATAATAACAGCTACAGCTATAAGCTATAACAACTACATTACAAAACCCTGTACATATTGTAGGTATATGGCATCTGCATAATGTACATATGTACTTACTAAATTCAGGCGACAAGACATACTTGTATTCTGGTGGGTAGTCAGAATATCCACAGTTAAACGAACACTCAAATGAAACTCAAATTGGGGAGCGTCATGAAAAACTTCGTCTTTTTTTTATTACAATATAGGCAAGTATTTGATCTCGATCTCACCTTATGGTAAACTAGCTGCGCCCGGCGGTGTTACCCGCGATAAAAAGTATGAAAAATTAAAACATCTATCCCACGGGAACCATACATTTTACCGGGATAAAAAGTAGTCTATGTGCTATTCCAGACTATAATCTATCTCTGTGCCAAATTTCATCCAGATCCGTTCAGCCGTTCGGGCGTGAAAGAGTGACAAACATCCATCCATCTATCCATCCAAACTTTCACATTTATAATATTAGTATAGATTAGTATAGATGACGATGAGATCTACGATGGAGCACACTTGCCTTGAGACTTGAAAACACCCAGATTGCAGTCAACGGGGGGAACAAAGACGCAAATGAAATCGTCTCAAATGATAAAGTACGTTTCCCTTGAATTATATTAAAACAAATGAGTGGGATATTTTTTTTTTTGTAGATCAAGTGTTTTCTGAGGTGTTTACGTTTTTTCGTAAGACACATAAAGTGTTGTAATTCATAATAGGCTGCCGTGGGACTAGCCTAGTAAAATTATAAAGTACAAAACACTGCGCGAATAAGAATACTTGCTCAACAATATTTACTTTTCATTTGTAACAATGACTATTTGGCTATACAGTATGAAGACGTTTGGTAACTATAACTCGTGTTTTCGTGAGAACCTATTTTTTTTCTAAAATAAAAGTAGCCTAAGTTACTCCTTGTTACATCAACTATCTGCCAGTGAAAGTCCCGTCGAAACCGGTCCAGCCATTTCAGAGATTAGCCGGAACAAACAGACAGACAGACAGATATACAGCCAAAAATTGTAAAAAATGTTTTTTTGGTAATTTATCGTGTATACATCGAAATGCATTTAGTAAAAAGCGGTTATTTTAATATTACAAACAGACACTCCAATTTTATTTATTTGTATAAATATATTAGGAGTTCCTTATTGTTGTATTGATAACGCAACTATACTCTACATGTAAAAGGCTAATCTGTGATGTAGAAAAATAAACACGAACCCCCCGAATTTACAGACGTTTTATAACTTTATCAAACATCATATAGTACTGCGCAACGCAAAACTGTTGTGCGCAGTACTATACTACGTTCGATAAACTTATGAAACGTCCATAAATTGTGGGGTCAATATGAACATAAATTTACCGGCCTTTTGATTTTCATTTTATTACAGTAATGTCGCGGAAGCCATCCAGAATACCTTCAAAGAGTTGTAATTTACACAGATTTTTTCTCACTTACGTACCTACTCGATCTATTAATTTGTTACATTACTATTGAAGCGAATGTGTGTGGACTGTATATAATAAAACGATGATATAAACAATGAATAATAATAATATAATTTGTGAAAACGTTCTCGTTCAACTAACAACCAGCAATCTGACAAACTCAATAATTTAAATATACTTCAAAAATATATAAAAGAACATGATAATACAAAAAGGAATAAACTAGTAGCAAATAGTTTGCAACAACTATCAATATAGTTTTTATTAATTAAAATAACACAAATTAAACGCAGAAATTGCTCACAGTGTTTTGAGGTCTTGCAATGGTGCGCTTGGTATTGAATTTAATTATATTAATTTCTGGACCCCAAGTCAGTGGTAGCACCTAGCCATCTTCCATATTTAAATTAGGATGTTTTTTAATTTTAATGGCCTCACTATCATCCTTGGTCGGAATTGGTGTTCTTTTGCGAGGATCTGTGGTTGATCAAATCTAATATAATGATGGTGAGGTGTCTGATATAATTGCAGATTACAGATTGCACTCTCAATTTCCATACTTCACCTAGCCATGACGCTAACAGTCGCCTCCAGCTGTTTATATTCCTACGACCGATAGAAAGTACCGATGACCGATCCAATAACCTACCAATAACCGCCTGAAGCAAAGAGATTGATTCACATTAGCTGCATAAGCGTGTTATAATAACCTTTAAGACGTATAATTACCGAGGCGTCAACGTTGACTACGAAAGTGAAATTGGTTGCACAACAGTTCCGTAGCACATCCCGAATTGAATGGGTCCTTGGATCTTGATAACCTTTATATTGTTCCGAAAACTGTTTTGAATGTAAACGGATCTGAATTTAATATCGGTGTGATCTGTGCGCGACGTCAACTTCGTGAGTTCGTATCGTGATAGAGTGTCGTGACGGGCCGCCGTTTGGGGATTAAATATGGACACGGCAGATTTGACCCGCGGGATGAGGTACTTGCAAAATTCAATACCAAGGCTTCCAAGTGCGAGTATGTAAAAATACCATAAATCGAGAAAACCGGGCATACACCAATACTATTGTGCGCGTTATTGGAACGAAGTTAGACGGAAAAAATTAAGACGAAAAGTTGTAACGACACTTTTTGCTATCTTTGTCGTTTGCATTTACATAATGGTCAGTATTTTCGTGACATTGCACAAGTGCCTTCGTGGCGCAATTGGCTAGCGCGTTCGGCTGTTAACCGAAAGGTTGGTGGTTCGAGCCCACCAGGGGGCGATATATTTTTGTTTCCCAAAATTATTGATTTTTTGTACATAATAAAAAATAATGAAGGAACTTCGTTCCATCCGGGTGTCCCTTGACACCTCTTATTTTTTTTATCTATATAAGGATCGATTTTCAATATATTCTCAGCTCTGGAAGCCGGGCGCGTTAGCGACTAGCAAGTACTTCAATACCTGCAAGTATTTACCGCCAAAGCCAAAACTACTCGCTAAGCGAGGAAATGCCCAGCCCTTGGCTCGCCGGTTGAGTCGACATTTAATTGAATAGATTATTAACTTGAATTTCGTAAAAAATACAAAAGCTAGTTGCTACAATACGTACCGTACCGAGCAGAAACATTGGAGCTAGACTCGACCTACCAAACCGAGCAAAGAATACAGATACATTGGAACCACTCGCGTATAAAATGAGATTCAAGAAAGCCTATAAGTACGTCGGCGAGCGACGTGTGAATACGGAATATGGTTCACTAATCATGGTTTAGGATGAGAAACCGCCGATGGGAAGTGGAGCACGCTGGTCGGACGGCCATTGTTGGTGCCGAGGTTCGTTACCGATTCTTTCAGCTTCTAATAGAAACTTAGTATTTTTTAGACGCGCTGTTACTTTCTACGGAGACGTTGTGTTGATGAGAATAAAGTCGGAGGTTGTTGAATGTCGATATGACTTAGGTATTTAATTAACATACAGGTGATTCAGATGGGTTCTAAGGGATATTCAATTAATGGCCCTATTATAATGACAATAATCTGGGTGTACATCAGTGCACCCCCGCGTACTCTTTAGGCGTTATACGTGATGGTGTTCATTATTTATTTTCATTTTCACATATAATTATACCAGGCGTTTTTAATGTCCCACTGTTGGGCACGGGCCTCTCTCAATACGAGGGGGATTTTCACATATTACGTGATAATATATCCTTATACATATTAACATCAAATTTCAAACAAAACAACAAAGCTTTCAGAACGAAATCACAAGTAAAACTTCATATCACTTTCGCCCGAAGTGTCTATTAAAACTTAATATTATATTTGATTCTTCTGCAGCAAACCATTTACGGTGTAATAATAGGGTCGTGCACACATTTTGGTAATACTTAAACCCCCAAGCAAAATTCTTTTTTTTTATATAAATATATTCGTTAACGGTATATTCTGCCAAAAACTCATAGTTTTTTTTTATTAATCTTTATTATATGCTGTCCTCTCGCAATTACGTCTTTATTAAATGTAAAACTATATGTAATAGGCATACAAACTATAGGTTAAACCTAGTATTGATTCGACTTCAGACTATATTAGAAGTATTTCATATTAGATCAACTATGTTTTTTTTTATAATGTGGCATTAAAAATACATATAACCCTAAATTTTCACTCTTCTATCACCAACCCCTATTTTTTAATTGTCATTTTAGTAACCAGAACGCGCGAGCGGGCAATTGCAAACGGTTGTGACTTTTTTAAACACCCCGCTGACGAAGTCGCGGCTAACAGCTAGTATTTTAATAAAAAAAGTATATCTATAAATTACAGCGTTTTTACACCATACACACACAATGGTGTATTATTTTTCATTTAGTCTACAACCTTATTAAGTAATTTAATTGTAATCTATCAAATAATTAACAGAAAGCACTAATTAAACGTGCTGACACACTTGACCGAAGAAAGGAAGTCGCAACGGTATTCCGTCTGTTAGATACACCGGTAACCAAATGACATGAGAACTGGGTATGTAAGGCATATTTCATTTCATTATAATAATGGTGTATTTACATTAGATCGTTCGCGGTTTCTGGTGCTCGGACGAACGCTCGTAGCTAACAATGCTCATTAATCAATGGATGCCTTAAATTACGGTGAATAAGGGCAATTTTGTGGCCTTTTCAAATTAGACGGTTGTTTGCTTGTTACTCAGTAGGTAGATTGGGGTCTTGAAAAAAATTCACTGTCTGCTACTGAAGGTACTGTGGTTCCAGAGCCGCACCTTGTTCAGAATCATATTGACATTGTCGTTCTCATTTTCTATTCCAGAGTAACATATATTTCGATGGTTGTTTGTATCGGATTATCGCCGCACAGGAGAAATGCAATGCGGGTTTAAATAAACATGAACCGCCGAGGTACATTAAGATTAACTTTTCTTTTTTTTTCAGATGAACACACCAGATATACGGTCCCACACTAAGCAACGCTTGTATTATGAACACCGTACAATGGACTGGGGGCGAACCCAGTATACATTACTTATATAGATATCAACCATCCATGACTTGGGTACAAACATTCGTGCTCATCACACAAAGTTTGTCCCTACCAGGATTCGAACCCGGGACCCTCGGCACAGAAAGCAGGGTCGCTACCAACTGCGTTAATCAGGCCGTCAAACTTTATTCAGACATTTAAATGTGTGTTGAAATGTATAGTATTCCGACACACATAACAGTAACATTTGAATCCAGCCTCTTGTTATCTAGATATTATCTCAATTACCGCCAATGTGTCGACGCAATGAAATGTTAATCCATCCACTATACCATTATAATGACAAGCGTCTAATTTCTCGATCGAGTGAGGTAAAGCAACAATATAATTACAACGCAACATCTCAAAAGAGACGATGATAAATTAATAGAATTCAACATGATACTTCTCGCAAAATAACACTCCATATTCCCAACATACGTAACGCTCACACAATATGCAATAATACATTCAATACTGATTGCTATTAAAACAACGTCCGTTTTAACTATCTATTAACAGTTACATAACAATATTTTATAATCATACGAGAGCGCAACACGACAGATAAATAGTGATACCATAGATAGGAAATTACTTGCGAAATGTCACAGCTAATTGAACTCCGCGTATGTAACACAAAGAAAGGCACGGGTCAACGATTCAGCGAGCTAACGGTTCGCGGATGTCAACTGCGGGAACCCGTTCGAGCCCGGCGCGGGCGCACCGCAAACTACACTCCGATGACAAGCCCGGATAATAAGATATTTCTCTTTATTACGCCAAAGAAATTCCAAGAAGTTACGCTACTACTGCCTCTTTGACACCGACAACAATGCCGAACGCTTAGATAGCGTCGACTACGTCTACAACTCGAGATGTAAATGACTGATAACATTTTATTGACGTCTCGACATAATGCTGGAAGATACGAATGCGTTTGTCAAGATCCAACCAATCAGGTGTGCATGTTAATCATCTTGATTGTTGACTCTTGATTTCTTTTGAGCTGCTACTAAGACTCGTAGACTTTCGTCAATATCGATCACAACTGCGTGTCGATAGCCATCAAGATCATTATGACACTCGTCAACTACTCAAAACAATTTGAATAATGTGTGACTATCATCATTGTATTCTATTACATCGCGATAAGGTTCCTATTCATCATGTTTCATTTGTGCCAGCGCACGTTCTGTTGTCGTGTACGTCACACGTGTCTGTTTATGTCCATTCTGTCACAACACTGTCCAACTGTCGTGACAATCGTTGACTGGTGAAAATGTATGAGAACATGTTTTCTCGATTTGCATCAACAACATTTAAATACCCACCAGCTAGAAGACAGGAAAAGCTTATAGGGCCGAGGGAAAGTGTTCTATAAACAAACGAACGTTGAATCTAATCGGCTCACTTGTTTGGCGGCTTTTAATCTGAACCACACCAAAATCCAACTTTCCGGTATAACTTAAACAAAACATAATTAAGCATAGGGTCGCTGTTTGAAAATTAAAACAAAAGAACTCATTCAGAGGTAAACAATTGACATTCTCACAATTATCAGATAGCTCACATCTTAATATAGATGTAAGTGAATTCCATACAATTATGGAAACTTTCTAGTGTACAGGAATCGCTTTCAATGGAGTTCAGGTAAGAGCCAGGGTCATGTGCGATCACGGTTGGTTGGTATTCAACATTTATAAGCTTACCAGTGGGTTGTTGTTTGCGTATATTACTGGAATTCTGGCTAAATGCATGCACAATACTTTAGACTTTTGTCGAACTACTCCTTCCTCAAGCACCTTGGACTAGTGGTTTGAGCGAACGCTACTTGGTTTACTATACCGGCCTGTATTGATTACAAGTTCGATTCCCGTCTGGGCAAATTCCGGATATTGCAGAAATTTAAATTCCAAGTGGCGTATCCACCTGGCAACATTTAAAACAATGTATTGGCAATATTTATTGAGAGCTTCTTAAAATCTATGTCGCTTTTTTATTTTATCATTCCAAGTAATGTTCAGTTTGAAATAAAACATTATATGATAGTTGACGAAATTAAAGCAAGAGGAAGTACAAAAAAATATTTAAGTGCTCAAAATGACGCACAATAGTCCCATAAAATTAGAAAGATAAATAAAATCAAACATGATCACCGACTTTCTATAACATGATACAGATCGCAGAGATGCTGCGTGCTATTATTTGCGAAAGTCTAGATCGCTGAGCGGACGGAAACGAATTAATTATTGTTGATAATTAGCTACGTGTGACCTTTATTTGTTTTTTGGTTCTCGATGACGTGAAAGTAACAACAAAGTGAGCCATTGTGTCGCACAAACCAAAGTCTATTAAGAAAGTTTCACTAGTTAACTCACATTGAGTAACCGTCTGGTCATATCGACTATGTTATTCCATTCATACAAGATCAAATGGACTGTTTAATTGGACACCACGCCCTGGCCCCTTATCTCAACTCTTTCAATCACCTATCACGGCTAATACGTCTAAACGAGACAAAGGCATCGGCTAATTTGCTTGTCAGTACAAAATAATCAACATTGATCTAGCGCCGCTCGCGCACACAATACTCAGCGGCCCATCGAATGAAACTAGTCCTTATCATATTGTTTTAGATTTCATATTCATTTGTGTTGCGATCGAGACCTCTTCTTCGATACTTCCGAATCATAAATTAATAGCAATCCAATCTGTACTCTGATTGGTTATGATAAGTTTTGTTTCTCTTTAGCGCTTCGGATCGAGCTTCTTCTGGTCGAAAGAGTGTGTCAAATGAGAACCAATTTGATGTTTGAGGCTGGTGTATGCCGTCGATAGCCCGAGGTGCAACTCATTAAGTATACTTTCGCTATTCTCGTGACGTGCATTACTTGTTGTTTTATCGTTACCGTCTCCTATCTCAGATCTAAATCTTTTGGTAAACAAGTTCACACGAAGTGAATTCGCTCAACCGTAATTTCCTGTCCGCAAATTAATATTTCGTCACTGCAAAATCAATATCGATGTATTGATTTTCAACTTGGCTAGTAGATCGGATAAAGACTAGACAGATAATTCAGACTAGCAAAAATACCTATACTTTAACATGAAGTACTCCTTGTTAAAAAATATCTTATCTGCGGAATACTTGTTAGTTATCCACCTCCCTAAGAGTCTATGCCGATGGGCACATACAACACATCTCAAAATCATTATTAAAGAAACTTCTATAGATGACCTTCTAAGTTCAATAAACTTGTGCGCTTTGAAGATTCGACTTACAACATTTTTTGTTAATGACCACAGAACACGACATACCATAATATAATGGCCAATCGGCCTCCGCAAAGATCAAAGCAACAGTAAATCGTACAGGAGTCACGACACGATGCTATCTACCGACTTGAGATTTGACGTTTGATCATCTACTGCATTGAATTCTAAAACAAAGATCTAATGACGCCTCTTACGTAAGTAATGATCTCTATACCTTTGTAATAGAAAGCAATTTGTGTGTGTTGACAGCAAAAGTAATTTTGCACGAGTGTACCAGAGTGCCGATGTTGATGGATGAGTTTGCAACACGAACGACGACAAGTGCTGTACATCTGCGGCTTCCAATTCAAAAGGAATGTGCTAAACACATTTTGAGTCCTATGCAAAACATTTTTAAATTCACACTTAATTGCACTCCTTCACAATGTTCTTTTGTATAGTGGCGCCTATTCATCACACATGACGTCTCTGCATAATAAAGACGATAATATAACACATTATAATACACTTGTAAAATTAATGTGTCTTAATTCAAAGGCTTTGTAGAATATTGAGGTGGATGTTTTATTATTTTTATTGATCGTTTCTCAATGTATGTAATGTATTCTCTCAGCACTCTCTCCCTCACTCAAAGCAGTGATAGCCAAGTTGGTAGAACGCTTGCCTCGGTAACTAGGAATGCAGGTTAAAACCCCGGCACACACCTCTGGGATTTCTGGATTTCATGTGCGAATCTCATTTTCAACCACGATTATCACGTGCTAAACGGTGAGGGCCAAACTTGGTTAGGAAACCAGCATGTCTGAGAGAACCCCTCGAAAGATGTGTGAAGTCCACCAACCCGCACTGGGCCAGCGTGGTGGACTATGGCCTAATCCCCCTCGCATTGAGGGGAGGCCCGTGCCTAGCAGTGGGACATTAAAAAGGGCTGGTATTATATATAAGTTTTCTCAAGTAGCTAGATATTTATTTCTTATATTTACGCGAATACTACACATTGAAATAAAACTATTTTTTAAGGATTTTATCGCGTTTATTTTTCTTTTTTACGTTCCCGACGTTTCGGCTGCTTTACAGCAACCATGGTCACGGGAGGACTGAGGTGGTTGACGTCCTGGTGTCATAGTTAGAAACGGGCTACCCTCATATTTAATTGTTGATTGTGGTCCGATCTACGCAGAAAGTGCTCACAGTATCTTGAGGTCTTGCAATGGTAAGCTTGGTTTTCGAGTAGAAGTAGCTAGATGATTAGAAATAGCGTACAAGAATTGCGTGAACATATACTGTTACAATATTATTGATTGTTTAGACGCTGTTATTACATTGCTGACACTCTCTGATATATTAGACTTACGAATCGCGGAAGCTTGTACTATTACGACAATGTATGCAGACATTACTGAAACGGGATGCTTGTTCACGTGTTCACTCTCTTGAGAATTATCTGCGTTCATTTTGATTTATAGTATCATTGGAAATGTTATGCCAACAACTTATTTATTTCATGTGGTCGATAACTGTTATAAGGGTCCTACTGCAAATCTATTATTTCCAAAGTGTTGACGTGAATCATTTCAAGAATACTACATTTTGACGGCTTGATTAGCGCAGGGTATTGACTCTGCTTTCTGCGCCGAGGGTACCGGGTTCGAATCCTGGTAGGGACACAAGCTTTGTGTGATGAGCACGAATGTTTGTACTTGAGTCATGGATGTTTAATATGTATATAAGTATTGTATGCTGAGTTCGCCCTCAGTCCATTGTACGGTACCCATAACACAAGCGTTAAGCTTAAAATGGGACCGTATAGTTGGTGTGTTCGTATGGCGATATTTATTTATTTATAAAAAAAAAAGAATAACTTATGCAGCTATACAAGTACCATCGGCAGAATTTAATTTCTCATGCTTAATGAATCTGATTTCACCTCCATTACTATAATTATGCTATGTGGGTGTAACCATTAAAAATGTAGCTTTGGTCTCAAGCTGACATCTCGAATCATGATTTATTTAACCCATTACCATTTCCGTGTGTACTTGTTTATTATCATTTCCTGACCTTCACCGTCTAAATTCATTATCGATGTTTAAACATAGGTACGCTTTCACTTTTTAAGCCATTTTCCCTTGTTTGTTTGCGCCGAGCCGCGCTCCTTATAGGGTTGGGTGAAAGGAGAATATTGTTTTACTTGCCTTTTGTGTGGTGTCCCGTTGATTTGTCGCTTAATTTGGTTGTTTCCCATCACACTTCCATCTATAATAGGCGAGCTTATCACAATGGTTATCGTGAGAATTTTGTTTTTCAACGTTTAGTTGATAATTTGTTGCACTGTTGATACATGAAAAGCTATGCAAGATAAAGTGTAACAGAATCGTAACTGCAAAAAATATAAAGATCAACGGTAAATCGTAAAGCTTGAAGTGAATACACTCATAAACATTCTGGATCATGATCCAAGTTAATACCAGTGTGTACATTTTCATATAAAGTTTAATTAGCACCTTCGCTCTTAAAGCAAACCGATGGTGCTTTTACAGCTACCAGGCAAACATAAAAAGTAAAAGCTCAACATACAAAACGCTGTAGGCTTGCGAAAATATGCGTAGTCGATGCATTAATTGTACTGTTACGTCCACTAAGGAATAAGAAAGTAGCTGATATGTACAAGTCCGGTACAAATGGACGGGTTTGCAAGGTCGTTGCCGCATGCCTTTTCGTGGTGAATACCTAATTAACTTATCACAAGGCATATCATGGGGCCCTTTCTCCCTTCTTGGAACAGAGATAAAAGCACCGCGCATTGGTGTTAACTTGAATATTTAATTTTGGTAAAATAATCATTTGATGTTTGAATAACGAGTCATTTTTATGTGTGTTTTTTTCTAAAGATTCGTGCAAATTTTATTGGTTCTCTAAATAGCTGCATTAATGGTGATCAATGGTGGTAGTTGTGAATTTAGGTGGCAAGAATTATTAATTGATCATCGAAAAAATAACCATGCAATGTGTTTGAATATTAGGTGTCACAAAGTGGTGTAAAATACATTAATAGATGTGTCGGTAAGTTATATGGATAACAATGATGTATAAAATAATTATGTGAATAATGTAATTAAAAAAAAAAAAAAAAATCAGGTGCACCAGTAGCGCTTAGCCGTGCGCTCAGTTCAGGATGTAATGTCTGATAATTTGATTAATTTGTTTAGGAATGTTATCATGTTGGCCCAGTTAAAATATTTTGAACTATTGTTTATGTAATGTGTAACAATCATTACATAAACATAGTAATTTAGAAGGGACGGTAAGGGTAACAAATGATGATAACAGTAGAGACAATGTTTCACTGTCCTTTTTTTTTTTTTTTTTTGCGTGGGGAAATCCTCATGGATACCCGCAAGCCCCGAGGGAGGCAAGCGGGTTATGCCGGACTTTTACCGACTAAAACCCCACGGTGGTCCTTCTCCCGCCTTGAATGTTTCACTGTCCTGCTCCAACGCATGTGACGGACGATGTCATTTTGCCATTACGAAACGCAAATAAAAACAGTGATGGGTGAACATTACGCTGAACTTTCTATTGCCATTAATGGCTAAGATAATGTGTCTGTTTCATTCATCGTTTATATACAATCCAAGATATGTTCTAAAAACTGTCTCTGATTTTAAGACACTATTTGTATAAAGCATCTTTGAAACGTCGAAGATTTTTTCTGACTTCCTATTTCTCCGTTTCATTTTCGCTAAAAAATTATATATAGTGGATTCTATGCTGGAATCGAATATAGTATTTCACGAGTACATTAAAATCGAATTAAATTTAAAAAAAAAACCATCTTAATTCCATTAGGGAAGATGGCTGGGTGCTACCACCGACTTGATCTAATATAATTAAACGCAATACCAAGCGCACCATTGCAAGTCAAAGTGATCCCTTTCTGCGTAGATCGGACCGCAAACAATAACTGAATATGAGGGTACCTCAGTTCTAACTATGACACTAGGACGTCTAACACCTCAGTTCTCCCGCGACCATGGTCGCTGTAAAGCAGCCGAAACGTCTAGAACATAAGAAACATAAAATAAACGCGTTTATTGGCATAACATTATTAACTTTACCGGTATACGACAATCAAACACGCAATTTACACAAATTTACCAAAAGAATACGAGTTACTAATAAACCAACATTTACACGGCAATTTTCGCAAGTAACCGGCGATTACATAATATTAAGCGCGCACGTTTATTATGTTGGTACGTAGATGTCAACTCATTCGCATGTGCGTGCGCGCATCATCCGTGAAGGCCACAGTGGTCGGCATCTTGGGCTTTATGATCATGTTAATAATACTGTAATTTGATTGTATCTTGACATGAATACTTAGGCCCTACTTTAGACCTAGTGCCGGGCATGAATGATAGTCTTTTTATAGTTTAATCATAAAAAAAACATAGTTGTCTATTAATAGCCGTGGATTGATGATTCATATATCTGTTTTTTTTTAAATATCCCTTTTTAATGCTCATCACCATACAGCACACACCATACAGGCCTTACCTCAATGAGTGGGGGATGTGGGCCATAGCCCACCACGCTGGCCTAGTACGGATTGGTGGATTTTGCAAATCTTCCGAGAACTTAGGTGCTCTGAGACATGCAGGTGTCCTCGTGATATTTCACTTCACTGTTCGATAAGAGAATCGCATATGAATTTATGAAATATCAGAGGTGCGAGCTGGGTTGAAAACTGTTACTCTTAGTTCCAAGGCAAGCGTTCTACCCTCTCAGCTATTGCTGATTATCATATTTTAATAAAGTTTTAATATACACGTTAATGTAGTATTCTACATAGGATACTGCTTTATGTGCTGCCTAGTTCGAATCCTGGCATGGACAAACTTTGTGTGAAGAGCACGAATGTTTGTACCCGAGTCTTGGATGTTTAGTATCTATACAAGTATTATATAATGGATTCGTCCCAATTCTATTGCTCGGTACCCATAATACAAGCGTTGCTTAATGTGGGACCGTATAGTTGGTGTGTTCGTCTGGCGATATGACCAAAAAAAACAACTTGTCAATCCTTCTCGTATGATTTACGCATCCGGCGGTGGATTTGTTCATGATACTTCCTACATCACTGTTCCCACGTGATGTTACATAAGGACGCTAACACCGCGTTTACATAAACCCTTTAGTTACTTAATAATGATATCGTACTGGTTACTTCTCAACACACGGTTGCGGCGCCTTTGAGGTAAATTTTAAGTGATAATTAATTAAATTCACATCCTGGGTAATGAGGTCCTTTTATTTATGGGACACGGAATATTATTTATTATTTGCTGTATTTTTGTGTTTCGTGGGAATTCCTATTTCATAAGTAAATATATAAACACAACACCGTCTTTTTAATTATACATATTGCCTCCACTGGTGACAAGAGCGCTGGCTCTTGCCTCGCTCAAAAAAATTGTATGATTATACAGCGAGGAAATGCATCCAGCATGCCACCTATCCACGCGGACATGGTCTTTGTGATACATAGTTTGTTCTCATATTATTATTATTTTTTTCCTTTTTGTAAATATTTAGTGAGATATAATAAAGTAAAATATACCTAGATTTAAAAAAAAACATTACGAGAAATTGTTCTGATGAAGTTTGACTTGTTTTATGAAAAATATATCTGCTGTAATTTGGTTTAAAAAAAAAAACAATGTAATTCAAGATTTACAGATGCCCTAAACACGCGAGATGTTGAACCGTGAAGTTGTCAGTTTTGATTATTTTTCTAATACAATGTGTTTCTTTGATAAATAATGTGTGAGGATATTAGCAATTGTGTGTTCATAAACGTGCACGAGTGAAGGAATTTGTAATAAAATAGTATGACTTGACTATTAAAGTTCTCCCAAGATGTCCATAAAAATTTCAGTAAAGTATCCACAGCTTTACTGATAGGGGTGGGGATTCATTTCATTATCATCGTTATCAACATTATCATCATCATCAGGGGTACATATAATTCAATAACAATTATCAAGAATTACTCGAAACTGGCACGAGTTGTATTATTTTGTAGCTGGTTGCCAACCTAAAAAAAGAAGAAGAAGGTCACCGATATTTGACATTTAGTGACTAATAGGGCGAACATATTTATTTCTTACTAGCTGTTGCCCGCGACTTCGTCCGCGTGGTATTTAACAAAGACAACCGTTGACAACAGCTTGCTCGCCCATTCTGAGCCCTCGGGACGCATTGCAGGTTGTTGCTATCAAACTTAATCAGGCGCTGCGCTGCAACATTGGTTTTAATTTTTTTTCGTGAGATCCTATTTTTTTTTCTAAAATAAAAGTAGCCTAAGTTACTCCTTGTTACATAAGCTATCTGCCAGTGAAAGTCCCGTCAAAATCGGTCCAGCCATTTCAGAGATTAGCCGGAACAAACAGACAGACAGACAGACAAAAATTGTAAAAAATGTTGTTTCGGTATAGGTAACGTGTATACATCCAAATGCACTTAGTAAAAAGCGGTTATTTTAATATTACAAACAGACACTCCAATTTTATTTATATGTATAGATATTAACGCGAATAATACACATTGAAATAAAACTAATTTTACGGCTTTTATCTTTTCTATATAATTTTATCTCAGGGTGAAACTAAATTAATCACAGTGTACTATTCCGCTATAATATATCTAATTAAAAATAATACCGATAAGATACAGCATGTTTTACTTTTATTCTACGTGTTTACAACGCCTTTTATCATAGCAGCGAGTAAAATAGACTAGTCGTGTGTTCCTTGGTTTAAAATTAGCTGTGAGAGTGCCAATGTGAGGCGACGAGTAACTTACTTACATGCACTTTCAATATGATACCAATAAAAGAGTTATTTTTTTTTCCTTTTTTTATTACATTATAGGCAAGTATTTGATCTCGATCTCACCTGATGGTAAGTGACGGTGTGATCTACGATGGAGCATACTTGCCTAGAAGGTACCTGTTCACTCTCGACTTTGTCTGAAATAGAGACATGACGTCATATGAAACAAATGAAAGATGAATCTCACTTCAGTCATCACTAAGCCGATGCGACTTGCGATCGGTGATGTGAGGTTATCACAAGTGCAGCTGTGGACGGCTTAGCTGATGGATAATGTCTTAAGGAAGGCATAATTTTGATTGACCGATGATCCCATCCAAGCCCTCACGACTACTGACCCAATGATGTGACTAATACGATCAATATACGATACGTCATTCTACTATTAAGTCTTTATTGATTGGAATTATCATCACGGCGATTGGAGGCTGCATAATCAATTGTTAGATGTCATAACAGTTTAATATGTAGCAACTAGAAAGTCTATCATTTGTTTCCGATAAGACATATCAGTTGATCGACTATTATGTAAGTATCTGGCTATTATTTTATATGACTTCTTTCATTTTGCGATGCAACGTAGACAATCTCAGAATACAATTAGCAGGTCTCTGTAGTGGGTTCATAGTATTTACTTTCAGGCGTTAAATTTTATCAAATTCCATAAAATATTATTAGTATTGAATTTGAATATATATTTTTTCATCTACACGGTGCAGTTCCGAACGACAGCAGTAAAGTCATGACACGACCGTCGCCGTTCAGACCGTCATTCCTAATGAACAAAACCCGGGTTACTTTTTTTTAATATAAGAAGTTATGAGTATAAGAATATAATGTCATTAAGCCTATACCTGTGGGGTCTAACTTTAGTCAATATAACTGTAGCGGCTCCTACTTACACCACACTGCTGGGAGTTTGCATATTAATATCCCTAACTGTGTAGTGGACCACAGTTATTTTTAGACCCATTATATTACAGAATAGGTATTAACGCTCGTGAATTGAATGCCGTAAGAACTCCGCATGCATTAGGTATAGAAAGTAATTTGTTTGCGACGAAAGCAGAGTATCGATTTCAATTAGTTTTTGATCGTTTCTTTTCTATTTAGAGATTTTATAAGCTTTCAATTTCTGAAGTCATTATAGTATTTTTTTTGTGAGTTCGTTAATATGTCGGTCATTATCATTGCATGTTCTTACTTTAAAAAATATGTCTAGAAGTTATGATCATTAGGTGTTTCTCGTGTAGACTGTATAAGTATCTGTCTTTTTTTTTAATTTACAATAACTATTAGACCCGACCGATGGTAAGAACCCAATCCCAGTGTATATGGGTACAAACATTCATGTTCATCTCACAAAACTTACCAACTGTGCCAGTAGGTATATAGACTTATTACGCGAATACAAATAACATTAAAAATAAGTAGAAGTCTAAAATTTCCTTTTGTTGGGTGGATTGAAAAAACACCTCAATGTAGGTACCCTACATTACGTTTTGTTTCTTTCTCAGCGTATACCTTTTTTATTTATTTTTTAATTTGAGATCCCTACCAAAATTCTGGATTCATATGATGATGCGCTAAGGAAGCGCCGGTTCAAGGCTTAGTATACCCCTTCTAAATCACCTTGTATGAAAGGCCAAGAAAAAATCTTCCATAAAATAACATTATTACAAAATTCCGAATAATAATTTGCCCTATTTTATATCATAACAGTACCCGTACCATTGTTGATATTTGTTCACACAAGCATTCCGAGCACGGCAGCCATTACCGGCGCCATATTCATCTATCAATAGTCGCATCAAAGCCCTAATTTAAATATAACAAACCGTTTCAATGTCAAACACTGCATCAACAACATCTTTGTCACGTACGCACAATGCGTGCCTTAACCGCACATAACAAATTATCATACGCATAACTTAGGTTCTGAACGTGTTCACATAATGGTGCGTTTAGAGGAGACGAGGATAAATAATAAAACAACAGCTGTGGATAGTGTCAGTTAATAAGATAAATCATAGATTAAGCGATCGAGCACTTTATAGCTTCCCAATATGAGTCTTTTGTCTATATACATTAAGTTAACCACAAGTAAAATAGTATTATTTTTTAAACTTATATACGTATTTCAAATATAAAGAACGATTTAAAAAAAATAATAATTAATTACTTAATTTCTTTAAACAATATATTATATGCTCGATCGTTTAATCTAAACGTTGACCGATCGAGCATTCAATTGAACAAGCAAGCATTCTATGTAATTCTAGAAAATAATACTAGTCCTTTTTAATGTCACACTGCTGGGCACGGGCCTCCCCTCAATGCGAGGGGGTATACAGAATAATAAGGAGTAGATCAAGAGTGAGGAAATATTTACTCGCTTGATCTTTACACGTAATAATGCGAACCTTGGGAAATAATGAACATAAGGTACCGACAGTTTATTTACGTGGGTTTGATTCTGTATAGGAGTTTTGTAGAGCCGTCGATAAATATTAAAGAGCTGTGTGGGTGATATGGTGTGGATTTACTATCAATTTATTGCTGATAAGTCTACTGGAGCTGGGCATAATAATTAAAAAAGATAAATAGAGAATACAATACTTTATTTTTCAACCGGTGCAGGTCCTAAGGCATCGCTCACTGCCAAGTTGAAGCATAGCCTAATATATTTAAAACCGCACCTCCATTAAATAAATACAAACCCTTATTTCACGATTGTCGCGATAAGTGGGGAAGTAAGCATTTAATATTTCTTTAATATACTTAAGCTAAACTTAAGTAATATATACATTTACGATATAAAACTAATTTTACGGATTTTATCGCGTTTAATTTTTGTTTTTTTTTTTGGTAAGTGACGATGAGATCTACGATGGAGCATACTTGCCTAGGTAGGAAGGCGGCAGTAGATAGAGACGCTACATTCACTTGGTACATGCAGCGCAACTGATCTGACCCGCCATCCATGAATGGCAACACCGAACATCATGCCGGAACACGGCTAGGCCGCTTGACGACATGGCTTTGTTCAGTGGGTGGTGACTAGCCACGGCCGAAGCCTACCACCAGTAGAGTTGTCACCTGGTTGGCATCACCCAGGGTCACGTGTAGGGTATCTCGAGGGTACTTAATTCTCCTACGGACGAAGGTGACTCGACCCCACGATTTTACGTTCCCGACGATTTCGCTGCTTTACAGCAACTATGGTCACGGAAGGACTGAGGTGGTTGACGTCCTGGTGTCATAGTTTGAAACGGGGTACCCTCATATTCAATTGTTGCTTGTGGTCCAATCTACGCAGAAAGTGCTCACAGTGTCTTGAGGTCTTGCAATGGTACTAGGTAAAAATTAGTTTTAATTAAATTTAAATTATAATCTCTACATTACAATTGCAACTATTATTAAAAGTAATTTCTAATGCCTTTTTAAATGAACTAAAACTTTCTATTAATTTGGGGGTGAGTGTTTACATCACTATGGTGCGCCCATGTTATTTAATCGATCGTTATAGTAAACTTACAATCAGTTTTTATTTTACGCACGCCATGAATTGCAATCTATTCTATGGCACTTCCAAGTCTAATTAATTACCCAATGACATAACCGTAGAACTACATCCGGGAGGTCATCTTTCAGTCACATGACGT
The DNA here is from genome assembly GCA_905333125.1 of Pheosia tremula. Lineage (NCBI taxonomy): Eukaryota > Metazoa > Arthropoda > Insecta > Lepidoptera > Notodontidae > Pheosia > Pheosia tremula. The sequence continues at coordinate 9,573,245 of HG995402.1, read as the reverse complement.
CATATCCTAAATGACCATCATTATAATTTTTTATCTTAACAAGGAGTCGAAGTGTCGAGTCATTTGACTTGACTGATCCGTGACTCGTTTCGTTGAAACCTAGATTCAAGCGTTTTATAGGATCATTTAAAATAAATTGCATTTTGTATTTATGTGTGGAACATTACTCGTGTCTGTTACACGTTGGGTCAAGGTTGGGACGCAATTAAGTTCCTTAAGATAGTTACTGAAGTCGTTAAAAGCTAACGTACGAGTCATATAACAGTGCTATAAAATAACATTACGCTGTAATTAAATTTGCTGTATTCCTTTTATTCTCCGCTATAAGATTAGAATTCTGAAATGACATGACATTCGTATTATACATCGTATAAGTATTTTTAACCGACTTCAAAAAAAGCAGGAGGTTCACAAGTCGATTGTGTTTTTTTAGTTATCTATGGAACTCATACTGAACTTTTATTATTATTTTATTTTCGTCTAATCAGAATAGTGGAAATAGGTACTTAATTACATTTATTAACAGAACAGTAAATATTATGATCAATCAAGCAAAAATAAAGGCGATTCAAGACCTCCCAAAACGAAGACCATCGTTAATCTTTGAACCGCCCAAATGGCGAATTAAAACTCTACTAAATTACAATCAAGATAAAAGAAAGGCACAATAACACGCGAGTATTACATAACGATAACTCTGACATTTGACGGCGAACAAGAAGCAGTAATTTGTCGTTACGCAACATGAACGTCCTTGCAAGGCCGCGTGTAGGATGCGCCGGCGCACCATACAACACCGCGATAATTTGCGATTGGAATATTATGGAAGTATTTATGGGGGCGGTAGTATTTCAGTTATATACAATGTGATTCAGAAAGGGTGTACTACCATTTGAACCTGCTCTTCTTTATTGCATTTGTAATCATTATGTTATGTATGAGAAGTCACATTCTTTTTAAGCAGTTTTATCATATACATATAAATAAAATTGGAGTGTCTGTTAGTAATATTAAAATAACCGCTTTTTACTAAATGCATTTGGATGTATACACGGTACCTATACCGAAACAACATTTTTTACAATTTTTGTCTGTCTGTCTGTCTGTCTGTCCGTCTGTCTGTCTGTCTGTCTGTCTGTCTGTTTGTTCCGGGTAATCTCTGCAATAGCTGGACCGATTTTGACGGGAATTTCACTGGCAGATAGCTGATGTAACAAGGAGTAACTTAGGCTACTTTTATTTTAGAAAAAAAATAGGATCTCTCGAAAAAAAATTAAAACCAATGTTGCAGCTCTGCGCCTGATTAAAGTTTGATAGCAACAATCTGCAATGCGTCCCGCGGGATCAGAACGCGAGCAGGCTGTTACCAACGGCTGAGTCTTTGTTAAATACCACGCGGACGAAGTCGCGGGTAACAGCTAGTTTATAATATAAACAATGTTCTTGATTAATAATGTTATCCTCACAACCAACACCTTTTAAAATAGTTCGCACATTTTTTGTACCTAATAATAATATGTGCAATTAAATATTGCAAGCAATAGGAATCGAACCAAAACAACAATAACCACTGAGCTATTCCCGTTCGCGTTAATGTACTTAGTTAATCGTACATAAACAGGTCCGTCCTTGTAAGGCCGCGAGTGGGCTGCGCGCGCGCAACTTGCAACAAGCCGCTATTAGGGCTACCAGGCTGCAATTAAATTTTGGATAAAATATTTTTTTTTGCATATAATTTTGATGCATACTTAAATTAATTTAAGTTTGACTAGCCGGATTGAGTGTAGCTTATTTCTTAAAGCCATAGTTACTCTTAAGCACTTTCTAGCAACTTTGTGTCCTAGTATTTTAACATAAACACATTTTAATAATTTTGTTAAAATTAAGCAAGTATATTAAGCCAAAATCAAAGCAAGCTTATGCACCTGCTTTCTTCAGTAAGATCTATATAATTTCTGGCTGGCTATTCAGCGAGGAAATGCGGCCAGTATCTTGGGCACGCTACCGCATGGGCCAATTTTTTTACACATTTTGTAGCTTTTCTAAACTCTTTTTAAGTTATATTAGTTTGTAAATATTTCAATTATTTTCTTTCTAATTGTTATCAAAATAAATTTAATTTCTGTATAGGTTACAGAAATTGAACAAGACCATGTCATGCTATATGTATATAAATATTTCAATTCACCGACAGTCCACCTAAACGATTAATTCATGGGTGTTGTATTAACAAACGGCTGCCTGCGCGCGCGTCGCGATGCACACATAACGATTACACAGCCTTTGTTGAGCAGTAATCGTGGGAAACCGAGGATAACGAGGCAGGCGGCGCTAGTGATGCGACCACTTGATATTTTGGATACGATAATCCGAGCTATTAAAGCACAATTGAGTAACTTTTACGCGGACACGTCGAAGGAAAACAGTCTATCTGTATTTTCGTTTAAGATTGATTGTTCAATATTCAATCGTTAATTTGTCCATATTTATAATTTCTTTCATGTTATTGAGTTCTTTTAAGTTTGTCCAAAAAGTACTTCTAATTCTATGATAGTGAAATAGGATTACGTTAAGTTACCGATGTTAAATTAAAAGTTTAAATTTAAACACACCAACCATACGGTCCCACACAACGCTTGTATTATGGGTACCGTACAATGGACTGGGAGCGAACCCATTATATATATTACTTATATAGATATTAAACATCTATGACTTGGGTAAAAACATGCGTCGTCATTACACAAAGTTTGCCCCTATCAGGATTCGAACCCAGGACCCTCGGCACAGAGAGCAGGGTCACTACCAACTGCGCTAATCAGGCGGCAATTACTTTCAATGAGTTATGAATTGATTGCAGAATCAGAATCGGAATATTTTTTATTCACGTAGACCACTAAGTACAGTAATTATGAATCGTCAAAAGTTACAAAATACTATGCCACTACTTTACCATCCTTGCCTTGCCTTACCTTAGATTTGCAATCCAAGGGACAACACTATTTGAACCAGGAACACCTATTTTTTTACAATAGTCATGATAATCATAAAGCTCAGAAATAGGAAGTCCTTAGCGAATTATGTTTTATGTTCCGACTCAGTATTAAAGCAAGGTTGAAACTTAGATTAAATGCGTCGATAGGGGGAGCCATTCTGACAATAATACGAGTTCGTCGAGACGGTTGCATGACTACATTTTGTATTGAAATAGGAACTCGAATAAATCAGCGCAAAATTTTCACGGTGCCTAGGAATTGAATACTTGCAAGAAAGTTGAATCCAGTAGCTCCAGCTACTGTACCTATAAATCATTGCGAATATTTCGTAACAGGTTTGTTTCATATTTCCGCTTTGCATTACAAATGGGACAATAGCTGGATATCGTGGAGAAAAAGTAACCAATCACAAGTGACAAAGACAAAGAGTTAAGAAAACCGCATTTTTGATATTTGCTCCATACGGATTTTATACGGATTTGAGAAGTTTTACTTCGCCTCAGATACTTACGACTATAACAGTCGTTAATACTGGGGGCATACTACGAACTCTTATTTACAAGCACTTTTAACTTAATAATACATAATTATCGTAATAAATTAATATCGGTAAAATTATGATTTGCAGACGGAGAATAGTATCTACTAATACGATCTAGCGCGAATATCGTTAACATGATACCGATTCCCGTCCTTACAATTCAGTTATTATTTGAAACTTTTATTATGAAATTTACTATGTAAACGCAGCGAGTGATCCAATCGAATGGTTTAGTTGTGTAGTCGTATAAGATCTGCGATTCGGATATCAAGAATGCTTCTGAAAGATCGACGTCGAAACGAGAAAATGTATAATCGAATCGATTCAGAAACTTGTCGAAACGATCTCAATTGACCCGCAGATGACAAGTTTAAGGCTGGGAAGTAAATTGAGAGACTTCTTGCTGAGCCAATTCTCATTACAAATTACACATATATTGCTTACCGAGCCCGCAAATGAGGTAAGTCGGCGGCGGCTTGAGCACGGAGCGGGCGTACGCGCCGCGCACAGTCTCCAGCGCCCTGGGCGCCCCAGCCACCAGCAGCACGCCCGGCGACACGTACCCAGCGTACCGCAGCTCGGCGGTGGCCGCCGCCAGGGCGCCCGCCCACCAGCATTTCGCGTTCGCTGACAGGAAACTCTGTGGAAGAAGAGAAACTGGTTTCAATATACCTCCGTCTAAGTTCAAGTGTTTATTGCAATACTTAGTACTGGAATCAAATTATCAGCTCACAAGATTAGTACCAACAAATTTAATATCATCTTCGATATCTCACAGCTCAGGTCAGGTTGTAAGAGTCAGCCTTTTTATATAAGGCTCATCATAATTTTTATGTCCGGCTTTGCAATGTAGGGATGTGGATAATTTTTTTCAAACACTTATTTTATCGATTAATTTCGTTGCGGGTTCAAAGACAATTAGCGTTTCCAAAAAAAAATACCTCTATTGAGTTCATACAATCCTGGTAACCATCCATTTGGTTATCGACTGGACTATTTTGAAATATGTTTTTTTTTTTCATTATTTACCCAGATCTCATTGCTACTCTGATCCTCCCCATTCCTACGTATAATGGACACTATGTAGTTGGTATTTCTAGCGATTTTTTTTTCTGCAATTAAAACATAACTGACGATATTATAACTCTTAAAAAATTCCGCCAAAAAGTCATTACCACTTATCTACGATAATCTAGTGAGATACTAAGGATTCGACTCACTCGCGTCTCGAATCAAAATTCGCAGAATCACAGTCCTTGACCCGCGGTGGCTGGTGGCATTTCGCATATTTCACAACGATGCTCTTTATCACCCAATCTACCCATGATACAGTTACTGTTGCGAAACGAACCGCAGAGTTTAAAGCTACTTGACCCGCCCAAAGTCATATTTTAAATAAACCAAACGTGCGATAATGACACGTTTCGAATTAATCAAAGGCATTAATAACATTGGCGCAGCCTCGGTTTTATAAGAGACACATGACGTATAAAGATCGGTTGAGGTGTACGAATATATGGGATTGACGTCATTACGTATAAAATACATGAATCACAGCTGATGGATCGCATTGAATTCGTCATTAATTTATAAATACGCAACATATATGTACTGATAATCCAAAATTAACATGTAGTTGTCTCTATCTTTATTTTGGCATTGATTAATTTGTCATCTTTTTATTTTTTTATAACTTGTACCTTTTTGGAAAAGATGGCGGTCTGGCGAAACGTTCAGTGTGTGTGTGTTCAGGAAAATACAAACTTGAATGTGTGTGTGTGTGTGTATGTGTAAACTTATTCAATGATTTTATTTTTCAAAGAGCACGATAACGCTTATTTTTGATGTAATTCAACACTTACAGCTAATACTACTTATGTTAAAATCAGTAAATAAGGAAAACTACTTTTAAAATATTTGCAGAACGTGTTAAAAAATGGGCCGTTAAGTACAAGGGATAGTTTGATTTTGTTGTGGTTGTTTTAAAAATAAATTTCAATGCTTTTGCCTAGGAAAAGTAAGTACCTAATATTTATACAAGGTGATTGTATGAAAGAGAAAACTAGTCTGTTAACATACAGAGAAAATTGCTACCTCCGATGATAATTTTAAGCCAAGACCCCATAGCCTGAGATAAAATTAATAATTAAACGACCATCAAATGTCAGAATACTTTTTATCACGGTAAAAAGGACATACTTTTTAATCGCGGGTAACACCGCGGGGCGCGGATAGTATTATACATATATATAAAAAAAACTATAGTCTCGCGTACTTGTTTACAATTGTCTATGCTTTAATATAAGATTCCAACCACCATTATCGGCAGTATAGCATTATTAAATAGAGTCTTGCTAGAGACTTATCCCACAAATGGACCTTAAACTGCATTACACTTCTACATCTTAGGGCTAAGTGTTCATTGTGTATGCAACTTTACTGTTATGTAGATCGACGTTTTCCAAGGTGCGAACTTCATAAGTGCCTTGTGAAAGCCATCGAAGTACGTCAGGGCTGTTCACTTGTCAAGTGTTAGTGTTAGGGCCACCACAAATATTTTATCTATACGAATAAATAAAATTGTAATATTAAAATAACCGTATTTTTAATAAGTGAATTTGGATGTACACACGGTACATATACCAAAACATTTTTTTTTTTTTTGTCCGTCTGTCTATCTGTCTGTCTGTCTATCTGTTTGTTCCGGCTAATCTCTCAAATGGCTGGTATGATTTTGAGCTGATGAAACAAGGAGTATCTTAGGCTACTTTTATTTATATCTAGTACAAAATAAATTCGAACATATTGGTGGTGGTCGCAAGATTAGTTTTGAGGTCCTTGGATTCTAATACCGAAGTGCGTGGTCATAGTTGTAGGTTTCTGATACTCGTAAACAGTGTCGTAGCTGACATGGCTTAAAGTTTACTTTTCAATAAACATGAAGAAAAATAGTTTTTTTGTCCATCCAGTAGTGACGTCTGCTTTATAAATTCTGTTGTCAAGATTTGGTCCTTATAACAAAGCTGTAACTGTTATTTTGGCATTTAAATTATTTTGAACTGGGTTCGTCTTACCGTCGCCAACCCTATCGCACTGCCACATGATTATCAACCTTATTATATTGTCCTATAAAACTTTATTACCAGCAAATGAGATTTTATGAAGTCACAATTATACTTTCGTATTGGCTGTTTATTATAATCAATAAAGTTATGTTCACTACATATATTTGCATTAGGGAAACAAAAGGCTTAGGTACCTGTTGCATAAAAATATAAAAACCCAATAATATCGAAAGACGAACGCCCAACTATACGGCTCCACACTAAGCAACGCTTGTATTATAGTACCGTACAATAGACTGAGGGCGAACTCAGTATACAACATTTATATAAATATTAAATAAACATGACTCGAGTACAAACATTCGTGCTCATCACACAAAAAATATCTGCTGCGTTACACATAATATTTAGTAGCTTTGTTTTATTATGATTTGCAGTGGGTGATAAGGAGCTGAAAATGAAGTTGTTGCACAGCTTTACAGTATTCAGTTTAGTTTTTTTCATCCCAATAAAATTTTTGTTACATAGCTACGCCCTTAGTTACATAGCTAGGCCACTGATAATTGGTACCGTACCTACTGGACTAGGGACGATCGTAGTATATAGTCTATACTAATACTATAAAGTGGTGAAGTTGTTCAGTTTGTGTGTTTATATGTTCCTACATCCAAGCTCACCGTAGTTCAGTAGTTTCAAAGATTACCTCCCGGTTATGTCCAGTACTAATGTTCTGATTCCGAAACATATTTCACTAGTAAAAATCTACATTGTTCCTGATTGCTATATTTCGCATACCGCAGGCGGAACCGCGGACAGAAGCTGGTTCGTAATTTAGCTGAGAAATTGCATTGCTATCGTGGCATCGTCTAGATAATAGTACTCATTGTGTAGTGTCACGCATCGGTGCAAGTTCCCGTGTGAGGATGCGACTCCCAGGCTTTGTTGCTTATTTATGCTGAGTTTTTATAAATAGGCTATCAGAATTGATGAGGGTATAGGGTTTCCTGTTTCATTTCACATGGTAATACAAGTTTGTGTGCGTTGAGACTTCTTATTTTGAAAGGAAGATCTTAAATAAGTACTTATGGTATAGATACAAAGTAGATTTTTTTTTTAATATTTATCCCATTTTTAGTGTGAATTAGGATTATCTATGTCTCTACTCAAATTATAAAGGGGTACAGTTTGTTAGTGTAGATGTAGAAGGTAATTTTTTATCCAATTCTAATAATAATTTAAACCGATTTTAAATCCATACTAGCCCTGAGTGATATAGGCTTTTTTTCATCGTCGTGCCGCTGGCGTTGCTGTGGATAGAACATAGTTGCCATATAAAATAAGAATAGAAAAGTATTTTTTTAATATCTCATGTTGGTGCCAACAATTTCATAGATATGAAATCCAATCCCTATATTATTTTTGTCACTGGCAATCAATCCAAGAGCCGCATTAAAAAAAACATCGATTGGGCCGACACGTGTCGCTAAAAAGCGATCCGCTGTATCCACTGCCGAGCTATTTTTATTTTTTAAATAACTAATGGCGACGCCGTGAACTTTAATAGCTCTCTTATTTGGATTTACGACACAATGCTTCCTTCTACCGTATTTAAGGAATGTTGGATACAGGAAACGTTGCTGACGAATCAAAGAATTTTTAGTTTTATTCACATTCTCTATGTTTATTGGCGTATAATCTTCCTTTTCGAACGCATTTTCTATATTTAAAATTGACTTTCTTATAATAATTTAATAAAATTCGTAAATGGAACGCAACTTTCAAATGAGTTTTTCGTATACCTTTTTAAAAAGTTGTTTTAATGGGTTTTTTTTGGCAAATTTAGTTTGCTAATTTGTATTATCTATGCCTATATCGTTGTACAAGATTGTACCGTTCATAAATTTTAACATCGATTAAGATACGTTGCATATAAATAATTCAACGTCACAGAGTATACATGACGGCAACTGGGCGCAAATTGTAGGAAGCATTAAACGTCCTTATAAATCTAGTCTGTTGAAAGTATGGCAGCCAGACCGCACAGAAGGCCTGTGTTCATTTGCTGCATTATCGCTAACTAAAGTACCATAGAGTATAGTCTGTGATATTTCCTGGATGATGCCAATAGGATAGAAAAAAAAGTTACGCAGACGTCATCCGCATAAAAAAGGTAACTTACGTACCAAAATGAAATGTGTCAACGAGAATGTTTTTTTTTGTTTTCATCCTTTTACTTATCTAATTCTACGGTTTTTTTTCTACAGAATTCTTCCAATTAGGACCTCGATTCGGATTGCGAGACAAAGTGATACCTTCGATTCCACATTTTATATATATTTACGCACATATGCAAATACTAGCTGCGCCCGGCGGTGTTACCCGCGATAAAAAGTATGAAAAATTAAAACATCTATCCCACGGGAACCATACATTTTACCGGGATAAAAAGTAGCCTATGTGCTATTCCAGACTATAATCTATCTCTGTGCCAAATTTCATCCAGATCCGTTCAGCCGTTCGAGCGTGAAAGAGTAACAAACATCCATCCATCTATCCATCCATCCATCCATCCATCCAAACATTCACACTTATAATATTAGTATAGATGTATTTATATTTGGAGCGAATATTATTTAAGTATTGTGGGCCACAAGTAATCTGATGGACCTTTGAGTAAAAGTACCATTGAATTTATAAGTTAACATTTCTTGGTTTTCTTTTCATTTAATTGATCATGTTTGCTAGAGAGATTGGATCCTTATGATTGACCCTGTCGATTGATGCCATAAAAGTACATAATGTTATTTTTCGGATTTTAGCAAGCGGGTTTTCTTAAATATTTTAATGCAGATTTGTTTATTTTAAAAAATAATGAAATGTTTTGCTTTGAGTAAAATTTGCTATCTCGAGTATTTTGAGTACTTTCTCTCCAGGTGCGGTTAAAAAAAAACCATTATGACTATCTAATCGGGAAAGGCCACACAAGAAAGGCCAGCCAGTAATGAAAAGAACCATCTAGAAATTAACCAATAGAATATTCTTATAATCACGTTACTTCTCCGTGACGACATAATAAACGTTTCCTATTGGTCAATTGAAACTCGCCGGGAAAGAGTGTCACGCCTACGTGTTCTGACTTCCAGACGGTACGGGTGCAATATGGCTTGTCCTTTGCTCCCAACAGAACAAAACAATGGAGGGACCGTAGCCCTATTGAGATAAGGGCGAGATTTATTGACACAGCATCGCCTATTTGTATGCAAGTTAATACTTTCGTAATACGAGAAACTCGTAAATCTCAATCATAGTTATTGTGAAGCACTATGTACATAGTTTTTATTGTCGTTTAGCGGTTGTGAAATAATTGGCTGTGGTTTATTTTAATTCAATAGATTTAGTTCAATTGTGTTGTATTATCTAATCATATTGAAATGGGCTAGGTGTAAGTGACAGTTGGCCTATAAAAATAAGTGTTACTTGCGCAATGGGTAGTCTTTAAACAGAGCAATAAAGATGGCGAAATATACTTTGAAACGTAATGTATGTAATAAAATTTGCAGATAAGATGGTAGTAAAATATGGCGAGATTAGCTGGATTAAGATGTCAAGCTAAACTATCTAACCTCTAAGTACTAACTCAAATGCAACTTTAATTTGAGGGCTGCATTAAAGCATCATATAAAAAAATTGCATTACGTCCAAAATGACTTTTTTGACGACCTGATAAGCACAGTTGGTAGTAACCCTGCAGTCTGTGCTAAGGGTCCCGAGTTCAAATTCTGGTGGGAGCACTTTGTGTATTAATCACGAATATTTGTACCCAATTCATGTGTGTGTAATAGGTATATAAGTATTATATAGTGGGGTCACCACCATATCCAAGATACAAGCGTTGCTTAGCTTAGGACTATATAGACTATATAGTGTGTCTAACAATATATTATAAAAAAAAACATTTTGCAGCAAGAATCTCTATGCATACAAAATAAGTTTTTTTTTTAAAGTGTCCGCGAGACCACACAGACAAAGCACGAACGGCTGTTCGGTGCGCGCACGCTTAAGAGCTCAATAACCCAGCCTCGATGGAATGATATATCGTCTGTCATTTTCGTTAAAACGTAAGTTATATAACCCGTATAATTATATATTTTTTTAATCATAACCAATATAAAGTTCAGACAAAGTCAACAGAGGTTAATACAAGTTTGCAATCAATCAAAGGGCGTATTATGAGATGATTGGATTATGTTTATTATGAGATATAAATTAAAAACAAATTGATGTAGATGTTTATAACTTTTTTACTTTATAATTCTAAAAACCCTTCGGAACGCTATGATCTGCGGGCCGATTCCGACCGTTTTAAGTATCTGAATCGATTTGATTAGAAATTGTCTCGTTTCCACCACAATATTTCAGAGACATCCTTCATAAACGGTGTATACTTTTATAACCATTTTTAAAATGAACAATGAATCAATTAAATCATTCACACGGCACTTAGTTTTCATTGACATTACAGCATGCACATACTGACCCACGAAACTCTATCAATGAAGTGAAAGTGATCATATCAATCAAAATGTATCAATGGATGTATCAAGAATGAGTGCAAACTGGGTGGAACGACACAGCCATAATTATTATGAGGCTGCATTCTGAACTGCGGTTCATAGGAAATAGTTTTCACCTCTCAGTATGGCCAGGTCGAGCCACGACTTGATTGTAAGTGAACCATTACTAATAAGGTCTATATTTGTGTAATAGTTCCGGGTTTGAGAAGAAACTAAACATCTAGAGATACACACTCAAAAAGCAAATCAAATTTGAGGTCTGCAAAGTTGATAACTTCATATATGACCGTGACTAATAAAGGTTATATTTGTGTAATGGTTCCGGGTTGGAGAAGATACTACCTAAATTTAACGGTGAATACTTAAACGTAACTCAAATTTGAGTTTTGTTAATACAAAAATGTTTGATAGCGTCGCCGTCGTCTTAAACAGTAATTCTGTATAACAATGTTAATCATAGTTTTATTTGAAACAACACATAGATTTTCGGAAAAAATAAAAATATTTAAGGTGTAACAAAAATAATGTAAAATATTTTAACCGGTCCATCAGTAAGCTAAAAATGTCACATTCCTTATATTAAAAATATAATTCTAATTTTAAAAATCACAATATTCTTGGTCTCTCAGCCTAACATCAAACACTGCTTAAACATGTATTTTATACATAAAAGTTATCATGACACTTACTTATTAACCCTTTAAAATATTTTACACATTTTTTTAAACCTTATATCTAGACATATTAGATTCGGCCTTGAAACAGTGTTTTGATCAGACAAAGTACTTTAATAGTGATTGTAATTTGATTTTTGATATTTATCACTTTTGGCATTAAACGCGCTTACCGTTCAAGGTGGCACTTTCAGTTTGATTTAAGACTCAAATTGCATTAACGGTTATGAGTTTGTTCTTTATCAAATATATTCTTATTTAATCTCACTGTTCCTTTTATTATTATAGTTGCCACATTTGTTAGTCCCTGAAAGAGCTCTGTTGCCTGAGATACAGGACTTTCCTAGTTCAGGCACAGATAACACATTGTTATGAACCAACATTTATAAATAAATTATTATTTGTATTTGTTATTTGTATTCTTTACTAGCTGTCCCTACAAACTTCGTGTACCGTACCGCATCGGAATCAAACGTATGAGAAAAATAATTTGTCTTTATTTTTATTTTCTTATGATTTTTTTTCGTGTTGTAATAGTTATACTGCTATTCGGGGCGAAGATTAATTCCAATAAATCGAAGTACATAAAAAACGAGCCACCTGTTCTTGACATATAAATAGTGTTACTAACACGATTTTGTTTTATATATGTATAAAGATATAATTTATAAATTTTATTAAAAAAAACACTACAGTCCTATCCTGTCATAGCACCGATGACTCAATATCACCGTTAACAATTTCTGACAATGATGTTGAGTTGATAAAAAATGTGTTCTTATAAAAAATATTTTGACGTGTTTACAGAAGCCTAAATCTTGCAAAGTAGTTTATTGGGCTGCTGTAAATATTGCCTTACAAATCTCACTCCTGTCACTAGGTATTTATCACGTGGCAAGATATTGTTAGAGGCAGACAACGAGAGGGCAAATGACTATACTTATTTGACATACTTACATCAAATATACTACCAGGTCAGAAGTCAGTAGGAAAAATTACAAAGAATGATATGTATTTATCAGTACAAATGTAACACCGCATCGATCTTGCTTTGACGTAATGAGATCGATCGAAGGAAGGTACAGTCGGACGCAAATGTTGTGAACAGTGTACATAATTGAAATAAAACTTATTTTACAGATGTTATCGCGTTTATTTTATGTGTTTTAGTAAAATCATAAAATAAACGTAATAGATGTAATATGTTAAATGAGTTTTATTTTATTGTGTAATATTCGCGTAAATATAAGGAATCAATAAGTGTAGTAATTTCGAATGATATTCATTAGAACTACAAGTATCTATATTGATTTCTTATATTTACGCAAATACTACACATTGAAATAATCTAATCTTAAGGATTTTATCGCGTTTATTATTTGTAAATAATAAACCCGATAAAATCCTTATGATTAGTTTTATTTCAATACAAGTATCTAGTTAAAGTAGCTTTTTTATAAAGAAGACAAAATTAACGAAATATTGATTTAACAATTTCAAGAGAACTAGATAAAAGTTTTGTAAATGATGTCCTTAAAAAAAACTATATTATTTGCGAAGACGGTATGCACATTACTATAGTAATCCAATTAGCCCCTGCAGCTAAGCCAAATCTTGGGTTAGAAGTGGACTTACGTCAATAGCGTAATTATGAGAGTGAGGATCGAACCTGGCAACTCTCCCTCGGCTAGGAGCAAAGCCCCTCAAATTTATTGATTCTATTGTAAGCTATTGTGGGCTATCGCTCAAAAGGGATTTACATATTTTATTTTACATACATTGTATCTGACAAAACCTACTTCCAATGCCTTCATTTTATTTTACCGCTGACTGTACTATAACTATCAATATATGATTGTTACAATTTTGAGGTCCAACCGCAGAGGTCGCAGGTCACATTACATAATAAAATAGATGTAATGTGGTTTATTCCTGATACACACAGCTCGTTAGAATGACGAGCTTACGCAACCGATGATTGAGCGAAGCCAACAAATTAGGTGCGCCGATTTCGGCAAGCGTATTGAAACACTTTTGATTTGATTATGATAAATTACTAGTGTTTGATTAGTTCAGATAACATTTGGGATACATTTGACGAAACGAGGGTGAGACCTGTTTAGATATTGCGTTCGATAAATGGCTGCTCTTTTGCAAGCTGCATTTCAGTTATCTAGATCTGTTATCAGTTAATTAATATTGTGACCTCAAACGGGACAATTTTAATCCGTTTACAATAGCTTTACGTAGCCGATTTTTGCAAGAAAAGTCAATTGCAAATGTTTTGTTATTTGTTGTAAATTTGCTGTATGTTTGTGGACTCATTATTCACTGTCCATAGCTACCATTTAATTAAAAACATTGTCTTTACTTAACAGATGATCAACATAATAAAATATAGGATGATTAAAAAAATTCGAATTCCGGAGATATTCGAATATAGAACAGAAACAACTTTTCCTTTTTGGATTTGTTTAGTAATTTTGTTTTAATTATTTGCTACATTATTTAGCGAATTATTTCCCTACCTGCTGCTATTTCATACAACTTCACAGACATGATACAGTAAATCGACTATCGACTTTAATATTGATAAGTCAATTATATCGACCAGTATCGATCTAACGCGATAAGTAGTTACTTTATTTATTTTATTGCACAACTTTATTGCTCGTTTTATAGTGTATTGCGATCTCTTTGTATGGATTGTATGATTTGTATGGATTTTATATTACTTATGTCATTTATTGAATGGACTTTACGATAAAATCGTTAATGTTCACGCACAATATGGAGTGTTTTGTCATAATAGTCATTGAGCAATGGATAATAAATGACAAAGATAAACTTTTATGACCGGTACCGTACCACAAGGTACTTGGAACGAGTATTTCGATATCAACTGATACTTAGTTTGGATTTTAAGCCCTTTTTATTTCATTGTATACACCTGTTAAATTTAACTTTTAACAAGTGACATTTAGGATCTATAACAATAATTGTAATATCGTACGCCAAAAACACTAATTGTACGGTCCCAAACTGAGCAACGCTTATGTTATGGGTACCGTACCGTATAATGAACTGGGGGTAGATCCGTCTGTAAAAAAATAATTAGTTAGCCTTTCAGTAATAGTCTTTCAGAAATCAAGTCTCTATAATTTTTCAGCAGGCAAACATATCGAATGTCGTCAGCTTCCAAACCTGATAATCTTCATTCGACAAATATTTCAACCCATATGCCATTTAAAAGCAGTTCTCTTTATAGCACCATTCTACCACTTAAAGCTAATAAGCGACTATTACATGCATCCAATAGAGCTTAATTCCAAGAAGTGGGCCGCGACCGGTGATTGCAAGGCGCTACTATCTGTTGTATCATCCGTAAATGGCGAGAAACAATGGCAGGGTTGGTAAAAATACATAAAAAGTTAAAACCTAAACGCAAAAACGTATATAAACACGACCTAGGAGCTCTATAAAAAAAACTTACAATCTTTATCCCACTAATATTATAAATGTGAAAGTTTGGATGGATGGATGTTTGTTACTCAATCACCCCAGAACGGCTGAACAGATCTGGATGAACTTTGGCACAGAGATAGATTATAGTCTGGAATAGCACATATGCTTTTATCCTGGTAAAATGTATGGTTCCTGTGGGATAGATTTGTTTTAATTTTTCATAAAGCAAAGAATCGATATGATTTTTTGCCTAGTTAGTGGTAATTTAGCGGTCATAAATTGACATAGGCTAACCTTTATCTCTAAAAATTGCACGGTTCCTGTATATTATCTCATAGGAACTGTGCATTTTTTGCAAAAGAACATGAAGGAAAACAGAATACTTTTTAATCGCGTGTAACACCGCGGGGCGAAACTAGTAATTAAATAATTTTAAGTCCGCGATGTTGGTAAGTACGCTGCTACGCCAGCGTAGCGAGGCGTAGCGATTCGTTTCCGTATCCGCCCAAACTTGCTATCTGTCGGACATCATAATGTCAAGGTAACAATTTCAGGCGGATGTTCTAATAGTTCTAGTTCAATTATTATATATATTTATTTATTATTATTGTTTCTAACATGGTAAGATTTAACGGGATGTATAGATATGCTATACGAGTATAATATAATAAGCTGAATCTACATAATTCTACTATATCTTTCTCTTTCAGAGCTTACAGGCGTGTGTGATTATACAGAATGATTCAAGAAGAGTATACTAAGTCTGCAACCTGGGATGTTTGGATACCGAGTTGTTGTTTGTTTATAAAAACAAAAAACAAAACATAAATTGAGCACAGGCAGACTCTTAAGGTGGAAGCTCAGGGTCAGGGCGCGAAATTCAAAATGTCAATGGTTTTTATTTTTTTACGTAAAATTTGGACATCTTTACGATGTAATTTAGTGTTTTGCGATATTAGCATTTTGCATTGGATGTTTCGATGTATTAAGTTTGCTTAAAAAAGTACCTAAGCCGATACAATACCATAAGGTTTGTAAAAACCGCTACTTTTACTAACTTTATGGTGTTGTATCGCTAATTTTTCGTAAAAAAATAAAAACCATTGACATTTTGAATTTCGCGCCCTGACCCTGAGCTTCCCCCTTAAGTAATAGTATATTTTTAATCGACTTCAAAAAGGAGGAGGTTCTCAATTCGGTTGTATTTTCTTTTTTAATAATAAAATGTTGATGTTTGCGGAGGATCCGCCAACCCTATACAGTTAAAACATAACAATAGTGCGCGATATTGTCGATGAGAGCGAACGTGTTTTGTTCGTGAGTATACTCAATTCAGTACACGCGCGTTTCGACGGTGGCTTCCTTTTCATTGATATTACTTACTTATGTAATCGTGTAAACGATAAACGAGTTATAGTCCCAATTATGATCGCAAAGTGGGTGCAAACGGTCATAGTTTCGAAATAGCGCTTTTTGCATTAACTGTCCATTTATTTTTCAAATTTAGAATGTTATTTGATAGCATTCTACTGTTAATGACAGTGTGCATACAAGCGGCACTAAGCTGGCTGTCTAGTTTTAATGAATCTGAACGAGTTGTAATTTAATTTCACGAGTTATATATCGCCAGACGACACACCACGGTCCACGGTGCCACACTAAGCAACTCTTGTATTATGGGTACCTTGCAATGTACTGAAGGTAAACTCAGTGCTCTTATACTTAATAGTCGATGTATATAAAATATGTGTTAGTTACATAATTAACAACTCAAGAACAGGTGCGCCGATTTGAATGATTTCTGATTATTGAATTTGTCTCTGTCCCGAATTGCCGAATCACTATTAAAACATGGAAAAATTCACTAATATACATTTGATTCTGAGGCGGAGCGAAGTTCGAAGGGAATGCTTGTGCTTATATAGATAACTTCGGTACAAACATTCGTGTGCATCATACAAAGTTTGTCCCCACTATGATTTGAACCCGGGACAGAAAGGAGAGTCACCAACTGCACTAACCAATTGTATGTATAATACCTCTTTCTTTTTTAAAGAGTAATCATTGAGTTACTTGTCAGCTGGAACCGTCGTTACGAATCAGTAGTACAATTGCTTGACGTAATATTATTCTTTAAAATGGTTCTATTACAAATTTTGCGTTTTCGCATTTTTAAATGTTGTAAATCTCATTACAAACAGAAATACTTTACAATCAAACAATTCGAAAAGTACTCCACCAACAAATCACCAGCCAGCAACAAAGCACCTAACGAAATTACCAAGCACATATCTCACATAGATATGTGACAACAAAACGAGCGAGATGCAGCTACGTTAATAAATTCGCCAATTCAGTCCAATAGCTCGGTATTGGTCGGGCCGAAAGGCAATTGGTTCGTCTATTGCCAATAAATTACCACGGGAACTCGAATGCACAGACTTTTACGGGAGTTCGTGGATGTTTGGGAAAAGTATAACTGAGTTTTTGGGGTTTGGGCTAAACAACTTTATACAAATGTCTCTTATGGCCGGATAGTTTCTACGGTACAATAAGCTAAGAATATTAAAATAAAAATTAAATTCTGTTCGATTGTAAGCGTGTGACTTGGGAACGGCTGGACCAATTTGGGTATTTTTTTATGTTTGTAATAGTCCCAATAAGTTTTGTACGGTTTGAACAGTTGAGAAAATCATCCACTTATTTGGAAAATTCGCAAGAACTGAAACTGCTTTTTTCTATGGTAAAGTCGAGAGGACAACTTCTGTCGGGTCAGTTTGTCTAAAAAAAATAGGAAGCATTGCTAAGTTATTCCTATACAATGTTGTATTTAAACTAATAGTAAAATGCGTATTTTTTTTTTCGTTTCGTCAATTTTTATTTCATGTTGAAATACTTAAGTGTGTTGATACTGAATCAGAACACCATAAAACAAAAGTCGCGACCTCCCTTATCACAACAGGAACGCAACTCACGCGACAATGTGCATTATCAGGCCCATAACCTTTTCACATCGATAAAGTTATCGATAAAGTTCGAGCTGCAACCGTAACACTTCGGTTCAATCGGAATAGGAGCCAATGTTGCGATAATTGATTACTTCCTTTGAAGTAATGCACTTAGAAAATTCATGCTAGTGCAAACGCGATCTTATTTTAATATCCCAGTGCATGAAAAGTAACAAGGGTATATTTGTGTGATTTTACATAGACTAAAATTGTAATATTTAATATAAACTAAATTAATTACTTCAGTTGTGAGTCAGGGGAAGTATTGCACTCATTGTCACCTCCCCCCCCCCCCCCATATCCGCCTCTCAATCATTTGAAAATGTGATTTCGAGTTCCAATAGTATCATTATCGTCCAATCGAAGCCGATCGCTTTGATAGCATGTTATTGCGAGCGGAGAACACGCCAATGTGCGATGTTTGTTGACCAGTTTGTTTTTGCCTGAGTGCCTATGTGCCTGAGTGCCTGTACGTGTCTGTGTATTTACGTTTGTGGCGCTAGCAAGCTTTAGATATCACCGTTCAAATACTTCAGCAGCACGGAAAACATTGATAAATAAATCATAATTTTGTCCTAGTAAATCATCCAGAAGTATTGGAAAATAAAACGACAATAGGTTTTCCCCCAATTAACTTGAGAAGTTGCTGCTGTCTATTACCTATCTATTACCTATTCGAAGGTTACAGGTGTAATGGTGTAAATTTATTATATTTTCTATGTTATTACAAAATCAACTATTAGGCATCTGTACGTCAAGTGTGAGATTATTCGTAATGTAACTGTATATAGTCTACGTACTCAGAGACATTTTATGGCAAATTGAACTGCTCCTCTAGTGGACAATATTTCAAACTTTCAATTCTACATACAATGTGTCTAAATACGTAGAATATTGAGTACACGGTTAGCTTCGGAACAATCTCGCACTTGACATGCTGTAGTTAGCTCCCGACAAGTTGTTCATAAAACGTGTTATCTCTACCTCTAACACAATTTCCAACGGCACTATAGACTCTATGTATCTCTACGCATGCACTCTACAGGAGTATTGATTGGAAGCAGCAGCTAATAACATAAGTCAGAGCTGTCCACGGGAGTGAGTAACGCTATTACCGTACCCCACTCATCCCTGAGATTGAACCTACGAAAGGATTTAAGTGGATGAGCTTTGGGTACTTTTAGTAAGGCTGGTTTTGGAGCAAAAAAAAACGATTTTATAGTAGTATTCAAACTTTTGGGTTTATCCCTTACCGACAAAGGTAGTACTTAGAAGTACTAACAATGTTTTGTTTTAATACTAAATAGGGATCGTCCCGAGTCCAATATACAGTACCGATAATATGGCTTAGTTTGGGGCCATACAGTGTGTGTGTTCGTCTAGTAATATTGTTATTATTATAAATAATACAGATTAAAATTACGTCTACACTATAATTACATGTAGAGTCGGTAAAAATAGCACTTGAAAGAACTTTTACAAATATAATATCACGAATTGATTTCTTATACCTACGCGAATACTACACATTGAAATAAAACTTATTTTACAGATTTTATTGCATTTATATATGTTTTTACGTTCCGTACATTTAATATTCCCGTCCCATCTACCATTTCTTATGTTACCTCTTAATTCGAGTAAAGCTTATCCGCCAGCTGACGAGACCTCACATAAAAGATGCATATGAATAGTAGTAGCAGAAAAATCAGAGGTCTACATGTTCTGGACATGTCCACGATGGACGCACCCCATCTGTCAGACACAAGACTTCTGAGTGACTAATGTAGTATACCCTCGTTTAGTCTTACACATAGGGCCACACTTGAGATGAGTATCGATTGGGTATCTGGCAGGGAGGAAGTTTTAAGCATTAAGGTGGAAGCTCAGGATCAGGGCGCGAAATTCAAAATGTCAATGGTTTTTATTTTTTTACGTTTTTATTTTTATAGGTGTCCAAATGTTTCGTAAAAAATAAAAACCATTGACATTTTGAATTTCGCACCCTGACCCTGAGCTTCCCCCTTAAGCATATTGTTCAGGTATTGCTTTCTTATATTTACGCGAATACTACACACTGAAATAAAACTATTTTTAAGGATTCAATTGCGTTTTTTTTTCACGCTCCTTATGTTTCATACGGAACGGAAAAACAAAAAATAAACGCGATAGAATCTTAAAAAATAGTTTTATTCCATATTGTTCAGGGTTCAATCCGTTTTAGAGTTAGCTTACAGCTTTGTGGCTTGTTTTACTAAAAACAATGGTAGTTAGTACAGAATAAGATTCATTTTACTATTTCTTACTACACTTATTAATAAGCATACTGATGTACACTGTCTATCACATATAACTACACACAGTATGATAATTAATTTTGCGCAAAAACTTAAGGGATTTTCCAAATACGACTTATAACAACACGCTTATTTTAATCAAGGTAAGGTATAAAATTGCGGAACCCATATTTCTGGGAAATGTATAAGTAATTTGGTCTTGTGAAACCTGATGGCAGCTGTCACTTACCGAAGTGGGGCCGTGTCAAAAGGTGTCGGTAGCAACTGTGGAGAATACACTACCGGCCTGTGAAACTTAGCCCACATTTTTATATTCATTATATTTACAGAACTTTACAGACTAATAATAAGTAGTATAGAAATTTCAGTTTTTTTTCAACATCATCTTATTCTACAGTTAAATATATTTTGGCTCATTTACCGGACTACAAAAGGAAATTGAACTAAAAATGAGATAAGGTTAAAATAATTTATCTATGTAGGTTAGTACGAATACAAAAAGTTAACATTGATTAAAGTCAATTCCTGATTAATAAATTGCTATACGTCGGTACGTTTTTGTCACGATAATCGCATAAAACATAGGAAGCGGAATACAAACATTATTATTTTAACTTAAATGAAATAAACAAATGAAGGCTGACATTAATATTCAAACACCGATAAGCGGATATTAAAATGACCTCATTGTACACTTTTACTGGCCAGCAAGTGTACGAGATTAGGCACAATGTCAGCCAGCACGGGCTGTGCCGGTGAATACATGTTTATGCAAATATGTTTGGATTTAAATTCTTTGTACCATACGTCATAACAGTACAAGTATATTCTGTGGCATTTTCACGGTCACACCGAAGTGGAATGAATGGTATATGTTATTGGTAGGGTTTTTAGAAAACATACATATTTTATAGCACAGCGCAAAAAGTTGAAGCTTGTTTTTATTACAGTTAAATACTTACTGTATACAAAACAGCGTACCAGTGGCGAAGACTATAAATCCGATTCCTACCGACAACCCTTTTGAAAATCCGCAGCTACTAGGTGTTGACTATTGCTATATAATAAAGTGTCATTACATGTATAGTAGAGTACTCGGCTAGTATACAAAAAATTAACCTTCGCTACTACAGCTTACATTACCGGACAATGTAATGACCGATACAACAACACTAGATTACGATGAATATCTAAATGGAATACGACAAACACGGTTGATTAAAGGTCTTTTTTATAGTTAGTTCATTAACTGTTCCTAGTAATTTTCCAATTGGGTTCGGCTTTCAGTATCCAAGTTTGGCTCACCGATATAAAAGTTAAATGTAAAGATATTACTAGTAAGTACCTATAATAAATTATGTTCAGATTTACGGGCAAGCTGTACACGCAAGATATTTGACAAAATATCAGTTCAATAATTCATTAAAAGTTCATTGACCCATCGCCTGGCAATTTTATTCGCACAACTAACAATAACGAATGAGCGAAAACATAGATATTTCATATCTTGCGTTTTCCAGAAGAGTGGTTCTCAATAAATCTGTCGCCAGCACGCCTTGGGCGGGCGGCCCTTTATTGATGGGAGGGTTCCGGGAGTAATTATTATAAAATCTGACAGTCAGCGAAGCATTAGGCGGTTGTCGAGACATGAGAGGAAAGTCCTCAAAACGATTAGAGGGAAAGTGACAGAAGTTAGAGGATATCATTTAAATTTTAGATTTCGGTCGTCTTATTAAGAACTAGCTGCGCCCTAGTGTTACGCGCGATTAAAAAGTATGTCCTCTTACCGGGATAAAAGTAGCCTATGTGGTATTCCAGACTATAATCTACGTCTGTGCCAAATTTCATCCAGATCCGTTCAGCTGTTCTGGCGTGATTGAGTAACAAACATCTATCCATCCAAACTTTCACATTTATAATATTAGTGAGATAGTAAGATATACGCACTCATTTTGTGATTTCAGTATCTACTGATATAACAGAATAAGTGCGTATGTTGTGGAGATTTGAGCTGAGAGTTACGAGGCTTGACGCTTGAACTCGTATTCTCAAAACTCATTATTTAATGCGACTAAATTAATAAATCTATATTAAACAATCCGAAAACACCTTCCTTCCAACACGTGATTGGTCTGATGAATTACAAGACCGTGCTGTCAAAAACATCAGAGAGAAGAAGATAGAAGAAAGCTTGAAGGAGGTAGACAGAGAATAAGCTACATGAATAGAGTAAAAGGAAATGTCAGTGCCATGTCGTATAAGTGGGTGATAGAGGCTGCTCCTGATAGAGACAAGTGGAAAGGGCTTCATCGGCTGCACAGACAAGGGTCTTACGCTTAAAAAAGAAGAAGGAAGGTAGGAATGTGTCAGAGATTTAACATCGGACTTTTTTCCTGTCGGTATTCCCCAATGTGCAGGTATGTCAATAACTTTCTGCAAAATGACTGAACTCGAATTCCAGGCATTTTCCCGAAGATCCTAGTTGAAATTTGAAGAACGTCGTAACCAGGACTTCATATGAAACTCCGTGAACATTCTTTAAGTAATACCCTAATTTGACCGAGTGTAGCACGGTACCCATACTCAAACCGTTGCTATGTTTGGTGGCATAAAAAGCGAGCTATTTATTTTTTCGTTTGATATCGCTTTAATTACATACCTTGGGCCACACAAAAAATGGGGCGTTAATTTGACTGACTTCGGAGTGACGTCATTAATTACTTAACACCCTTGAAAGTGTAAAGTGTCACCGCGTCAATCACGAACGAGTTTAGTTTGGGAAGACAACGACCGGCTTTTGGAAGACGCACAATTCGCTGAATACGATATTAGCTCGAGGTAAGATTGAAATCACTGCTGACAGGGATTGTCAAGTCCTTCTAATTCTCAAGTAGATTTTGATTAAATTTGTGAACGTAAAAACAAAAAATAAACGCGATAAAATCCTTTAAAAAAAGTTTTATTTCAATAATTTGTGAACTTTGCAAACAAAATCCTGTAAAAAAAATCAACATAATTGAGAAACTCCTCCTTTTTGAAGTAGGTTAATAAAAACATAGTCATCATACTACAAAAAAACATTCAACTCCATGAATGAAAAAAACAGTTACAGGAGCTTTAAGGTGGGTAGTTATAATTTAAAAAAATATTTTTTTGAGTAAAAAATCATTATTGTTTTTCTTACTCATCTGATACAAGATACACAAGATACAAAGAATGTTTAAGGCATTTATTTTATTATAAGTATTAAGTTAATTATTAAGTGCGATATTAGTGCCAAATTAAAAAAAGGTGTTTCCTACTCATACGTGTATGATTTATAATATTCCCTGATACAGGATAACATATTATGGTGGTATTACTATTACATTATTACATTTTGGGCAAGTATTTGGTCTCGATCTCACCTGATGGTAAGTGACGATGAGATCTACGATGGAGCACACTTGCCTAGAAGGTACCTGTTCACTCTCGACTTGAAAAACTCCTGGTCCTGGTAGTAACAGACCAATGGTGTCGGGCTGCGGAGTAAAATCGATGGCAGCGCGGACAGAGCCGTAGGAAAAATCTAACCTTGAGACATTGAGTAGGGTCACTAAATCTGAGCAAAATGACGACAGCGATAGTATTGCGTGAACAGTATCATTACGCTAACGCCCGAGGGTTCGAGTAGTACAGTCGAAAGGTTAATGACGAAAGTTAGTTCCGTTCCAGTGTTTATGTCATATTTGGTGTTGGAATAAGGCCGACCATCCATTGTGTGCCACGCTACGAACGCTGTGCATAAAATACGCAACGAAGTGCGTTCACAGATTACTATCACATTGCCGCCTTCTGCGCGTCAAGTGCGAGATTATTCGTAAGATGAATCATTAAAGCCAGGCGAACACACCAACTATACGGTCCCACACTAAGTAACGCTGGTATTATGGGTACCGTGCAAAGGACTGAGGGCGAACTCAGAATATGATACTTATATAGATACTAGCTGCGCCCGGCGGTGTTACCCGATATAAAAAGTATGAAAAATTAAAACATCTATCCCACGGGAGCCAAACATTTTACCGGGATAAAAAGTCTATGCCTAGCCTATGTGCTATTCCAGACAATAATCTATCTCTGTGCCATATTTCATCCAGATCCGTTCAGCCGTTCGGGCGTGAAAGAGTAACAAACATCCATCCATCCATCCAAACTTTCACATTTATAATATTTGTATAGATTAAACATCCATAAATCGGGTACAAACATTCGTGCTCATCACACAAAGATTGTTCCCTATTTTGAACCCGGGACCCACGGCATTCCATTGTACAGTGCTCAAATTACAAGCGTTGCTTAGTATACACATGTATATATACGATTAGATATTTCCACATACGACAGCAGAAAAAACAACAATAACATCAATCCATACAACCTTTAGTTCTCAAACTTTCTTCACGAGCTATTCCCAAGACGGTGCTAATCACAAATGGCACTCCCCTTCAATTGAACTGCGGTTAAGTAAATCGTTTACATGTACCTAATCCCGGAGTTATAGATGTAATTATCGCGTGTTAGGCCGCACTCAATCATCGCCTGCTAGTTATCGAATATCTGGGCGTTATAAGCTTTCATGGGTTTGTTTTACAGGTAGGGTAAATTAGCATAGTGGATACGAGAGGCGGCCCTATACAGGTTGTTGCAGAAAGGGTATACTAAACTTGGAACCTAAGCTTCTTTAGCCCATTTTGAAACACTATTTGAGGGCAGATTTTGGATTAAAAAAAAGTTTCGGAAAATAAATCACGGTTGACATTTTATTGGGAACAATAGTTTTTTTTAATCACATACTTATCGCAATTATAAAAAAGCATAGCATTGAAAGCCTATAAGGCAACAGTAATTAACTGTTTTTCCAAGACGTATGTAAATGTAGCGACTTCTTCAGCCCCGCCACAGGCGACACGCAGTCGCATTCAGAACAATACTCAGTACAATCCTGAATCGCGCTATAAGAGTTTTCGGAGCACGTAACATATATACAACTAGCTGTTGCCCGCGACTTCGTCCGCGTGGTATTTAACAAAGGCAACCGTTGACAACAGCCTGCTCGCCCATTCTGAGCCCGCGGGACGCATTCAGGTTGTTGCTATCAAACTTAATCAGGCGCTGCACTGTAACATTGGTTTTAATTTTTTTTCGTGAGAACCTATTTTTTTTCTAAAATAAAAGTAGCCTAAGTTACTACTTGTTACATCAGCTATCTGCGAGTGAAAGTCCCGTCAAAATCGGTCCAGCCATTTCAGAGATTAGCCGGAACAAACAGACAGACAGACAGACAAAATTTTTAAAAAATATTGTTTCGGTATAGGTAACGTGTATACATCCAAATGCACTTAGTAAAAAGCGGTTATTTTAATATTACAAACAGACACTCCAATTTTATTTATATGTATAGATAACCGCCGGGGCATAGCGGCCGCCCCGCCAGACATACCACCTGGCTGGAAGGTCTTCCCTTTTCCGCTAAATAAGTATGTAAAAAATCAACTCTATTTGAACGGAATAAGTATTGTTATTTTATTGAATGTACTCACGCAAAATGTCTATCAGCGCCTAGATCTTACATAGGTACGTAATTACATAAATAGTATATTTACGCAATAAACCTTACAAGATAGAAGAATTAAGCATTCATACAGCGACATTGCACAGATGGACAGTTTTGTTGAATCAATGCACATTCGACCCAAATTACATACATATTAATAAACCTATACACGCATTTTATGTGCACCTGTTTCACTTAAGTGTTACTTAAGAACTCTCGTTGCTTAATGAGAAAGCTCGCGGTGTGTCGAATATAAGATTATACTTATGAGTTCGATTTTTTTTTATTGGTACCCGCTGTGATAGTAGTCGTGCAGAGTTCTTGTAAATGGCCTATCCCTACATTGTTTGTAGGTATTTAAAGAGAAAATTAGAGAGATATATATATATATATATAAATAAATGAAAAGAATAAGATTGGTCTTCTCAAGTATGTATATAAGTACATATGTATAAAATAATAGTGAAACATATTTTAACGAGGCCAACAGTAGGTTGTGAAGATAACATTCCCAAAGAAATACATCAAATAAATTACGGGTACAGGGTACAGGGTCACCTTGATTAAAAAAAATGTAACACAAAATTGTTTTACACATCAACGTAAGGGAGCGTTCAAGTATTACGTCACGAGCCCCCCTCCCCCCATGTAACGCGCATTGTGCGAGCATGTTCTTTAACCCCCCCCCCCCCCCCCCCCCTAGTAAAACGTAAAATCTATTTCTACGCGACCGTTCTGAAAGGTTAAAACAATGTTACGTTACACGTAGTTCAAAACCCCTCCCACCCCTGTAACGCATCGATACTTTTCAGAAGACGTCCCCACCCCCCAAATTCCTTACGTAATACTTGAACGCTCCCTAAGCCATATAACTAACTTATTCATTTTTTTAAATATTTTACACTGCATATTTTGTTAAGTCTTATATACATAATCACAAAATGAAAATAGATACGTCAATGGTTTTCGCAATAAAAAGACCCGATTAAAACGACATAATTGTTGCTCCTTAATGAGATTTACAAACAATCAGCAGTTAACGTTGCTGCCTTCCAGTAATGTACGCAACGATCGGTGTACGATAACGATCGGCCGAATAACATGAAATTGCATTCGCAATTCCTCGGAGAAGTTGCATAAATTGCTTCATTGATAACAATATTAAAAACGGTAGCATTATTTTTTTAAAGATATTTTTCCAGAATTATTGATTGCATAGTTTTTTTTTTAAGAAATTTGCGTAGTATTTTTTATTGAAGGGGTTGGTTGAAATAGGAATATACAAACCTAGAAAGTTCATAATTAATAGAGATGCGCCGAACATGGCTTTTTTACCGAATCGAATACCGAACATCATTCGGTTTAATGTATCGGTTTCCCTGCTGCAATTAAACGCTGTGTGTAAATAGTATTTTTTAGTTCTAGAGGACAGATTAATTTTCTTTATTTTGTTTTTTAACTACAATTTTTTTATTGTTTTTTATTTACAGTATCAGTATTATTTTGTGATGTCACTATACGTCCGATGTGTAAAATTATACACATAGTGCAATTGATTGCCATTTGTGCGTGACTTATGCCAAAGTACTAAAAGAAAGGCGACAGCAAAACGAAATACCAAAGACAGTAATGTTTAAAAGAATTTCCTGTTCTCTCTGAACAGTTGACCTTATGAGCGGTGTCAATTAAGTCCATTTTCAACTACAATGTAGACACAAAAAGTCAAGATCTCAGGAAGACGAATAAAACGATCAGCATTTTCGACATACGGGCCATAGACTAAGAGAAAATTAAACCCGCTAAGAAAATATTGAAGTTGGCAAATCCATGCCGATTTGATTAGTGTACTCAATATTGATTTCGTTTATTTACGCGAATACTACACATTGAAATAAAATTTTAAAGATTTTTTCGCGTTAATATTGTGATAGCAACCACTAAATATGAGGGTACCCCGGTCAAACTATGACACTATGACGTCAACTACCTCCCGTGACCATGGTTGCTGTAAAGCAGCCGAAAAGTCGGAAACGTAAAAATCATAATATAAACGCGAAAAAATCCTTAAAATTAGTTTTATTTTTAGTGTACTCATATTAGGCATAAAATATGCGCGCTCATACATATAAAAAACACTTCTGATTGTATTCTCTTGAGGGTTAGATACTTAGGTGTGCGTACTTTACGTATACTATTCGTAAATCGGAACAGTTTTTCAGCTTCAAAAGATTTTGTATATTATTTTTAGTCTGACGCAGTCGCATACGGTCACCGACCTCAGCCAATGCGAACCGGGCACACCGCTCAAGGACGTTCGAACCTTTCTACATATCATTACGGTACCGAGGAGAAGAGGGCAATTGCATTGCGGTAATTGCCATTAACATTCCAGGTATTTTTTTAATTTCCTGCATTTTTTCTAGTTTCTCACTTAAGTTATAAATTATTTTTTCAACCGGAGTTATTTGTTCAGAAAAAAACCTATTATTTCCGTTATATCGTAATTTGTTATAGCACTGTAGCGTCTATAACCGCGCCACAAGCTACACAGATGGCGCTGCAGATGCATTGATAGCAATCGACATTTCCTCATACAATTCTGAAACGCGCTATGAGAGTTTTCGGAGCACGTAACATATATACAAGATCCCGACGGTACCTGCTGGGGCTACCGGCCGCCCCGCCAGGCATACCACTCGTCTAGCTAGCTAGATCTTCCCTTTTCCGCTAAAGCATGTGTACCAACTTCTGATTGATTTATAAAGCTGTGTCCATCTTAGTTTCAACTCTTTTATACACTCAAAATCCATATAGCAGATTTGAATGAAGCGTCACATTGTATAAGCTCATTGGATAATTGTCACGGAAAATCAAAGTGATAGCCAATAACAAAAAAAGTCCACGCGTACAAAGTCCGTGGCGCGGGTAAATTTGTAACAAAATTGATCTTATTTCGCAATCATTCCTTCTATGCGTGGCGATGCCTAACAGTTGGTTAGAATTGGAATCCATTCAAAACATACAGTCATTCTATGATCGACTTTCAATCGCGGTTAAGCAAGGTTAGTGCATCTTTAATCTGCTCTAGTTACGTCATACGGCACATAAAAATATAGCCTAATAATGACGTCAGCGCTTTGTGAATAACCTATAGAAACTCGGACTAAGATTGATGGGTGTTTCATAGATTTGCGGTCGTGAAAGAAGCATTTTTATTTACGCTTCAGGCAAATACATAAACAAATTCGTAGTTTGGATTATGTTGGACTTATGACTGTTTAAATCTGTGTTACTGGGTTTTTTGTGAACTTACACACTGGTATTGCATTACATAACTGTGAACTCAATTTCGGGATTGTTTCAGTGTTAAGAAAGTAAGTTTATTTAATAAAAGCAACTATGAATTGAAATATAACGAATATTACGGATTATATCGCGTTAATTTTTTTGTTTTTACGTTCCCGACGTTTCGGCTGCTTTACAGCAACCATGGTTACGGGAGGACTGAGATACGTGAGCAAGGATGATACGTGAGGCCATTGTATTATTCTAATGTATATTATCAAATTAAAAGAAAACATCCTAATTTCAATAGGGATGATTGCTGGGTGCTACCACCGACTTGGGATCCAGTAATTAATATAATTAAATCCAAAACCAAGCGCACCAATGCAAGACCTCAAGACACTGTGAGCACTTTCTACATAGATCGGACCGCAAACAACAACTAAATATGACGGTACCCAAGTTCAAAGTTTCACACTAGGACGTCAAACACCTCAGTGATAAACTTTGAGAACGAACGTTTGTACCCGAGTCGAAGATATTTAATATCGACCCCAGTACATAGTACGGTACCCATAATCATAGAGCTGCTTAGTTTGGAACCGTACAGCTGGTGGTGTCTGGCGATATTACATACTATTACATCTTATAAAGCCTCAGACAGTTATTTACAGCGTACTTTAATGAACAATTTATTGAATTACAAAAAGATAATTCCGTTGAGGGATAAAACACGCTGACACATTAAATGACATAACAAAAGCATTGTAAACGGGAAATTACTTTCATAATGCAACTGTTACCATAATGCACGGTGCCCTATCATAGAAAGCTGGGTCGGTCACGCCGCGCCGCGGGAAAACCACGGGACGGATTGCACACTGTGCAAATAATTGCACACAGTTCAAATAATTGCACACTTGGCATAATTGCACACAAGGTGCACTATGACACCATTAGAACAACGCTTCTGAGATTTAATATCGGTGAGTGTTTGAATGAGATTGCTTTAAATAATCAAGACATTTATTTCTATTTTAATAGATTAATTTGGCTAGGCTTAATCTAAAATTATTGAGATACCATTTATTGTGAAGAATCATTCAATAATATGTTTTCTTTATAAACACTAACGGCTTTTTGAGAATCAGAATCAGAATATTTTTTATTCATGTAAACCTATAAGTACAGTACTTATGAATCGTCAAAAAAGTTCCAAAATGCTAAGCTACAACTTTGCTACCAGTTCAGAATGCCGTTCCTATGGAGAAGAACGAGCAATAAACTCCATGGTCACTGTTTTTAAAATGATCCGTTACATTTTTGAGCAATCCATTGTTATAGGTATGTGAGAACAATGTAGGAACAGCTGAGCAGACTTTAGTGGCTGGTCAAAAAAAGTGCTAACTCTAAGTATGTAATAATTGATGAGTACTTCCGAATTAAGTACTATTAAGCTTAAATTGACCGCAACTTCACTGAACTCATTAAACGTTACGACTTGTAATATAATAATTAATGTGTAATTATGAGTTATGTTTCTATAATCGGTTTATTATTGTGTTTTATTGTTCTATTATCGTCCATTTACGCGACGTAATCTCGTAGGTACGTAATAATTACGTATCCAATTATTATTATTATAAAATGATTGGCAGACGGCGCATATGGTTGTAATTATTGTTAGTATTATAAGTATGATGATTATCACTTGCTACACGGTGAAGGAAAACATCATGAGGAAACCTGCATGTCTGAGAGAACCCGTCGAAAGATGTGTGAAGTCCGGCAACCCGCTCTGGGCCAGCGTGGTGGACTATGACCTAATCCCCCTAGCATTGAGGGGAGGCCTGTGCCCAGCAGTGGGACATTAAAAAGGCTGGAATTATATAATTATATATTATTATAAACGATGAAGGAAAACATCGTGAGGAAACCTACAGGTCTGAGGGAACCCATCGAAATAAGTGTGAAATCCGCATTGGGCCAGCGTGGTGGATAATGGCCTTACCCCCTCGCATATCAATGCGAGGGGGATAAGGCCATTATCCTTTTGATACATAGTTTGTTGTGATACTATTTTAAAGTTTGTTCATGTTCGTATTTAGTTTTGTCGTAAGGAATCAGTTTGGTTTGAAAAGCATTGTAGCCAGTAACATCGCCAGAAAACTTCATATAAAGTTTATGTAAAATTTTCTGAGCACACTTGTAAATATTCGCTTCATGTATTTCTATAAAAGTTTTGACGTATTGCAACACATAAATCAAAACTTGCAAAGTTAGGTGCAGGTACAATTGAACCAGCTTATTTGCAAGTAGCTTGCAAGTCTTTGAAGCGGTTCGGTTATTAGAAATAGACTTGTTGATTTATAGATAACATTTCCGTTTCGGTAATAACTTTATTGTGATTCCAACTTGAGACGTATTGTACTGAAGAATGGCGAGCACGTTGGAAAGTCAATTTGATAAATGAGTGCTAGGTGAGAACAGCACGCCCATACCAGTATATTCTTGAATATAGTAAAGGCGATTAAAGTTAATTCCTTTCAATTGGCGCCTACTGCATATTTCGGGCAGGTATAGTGTGGGCTCACTATCTGTCACATTTCATGTCAAGCCGTAGGAGCCATGCGCACTATTGTCTCAAGTAGTAAGATCAGCGCTGGTTGTTTTACAACCAGTACATGCTGAGTTGGGACCAATTTGTGTTAAACATTTGGATATTACCCAAACTTGTAGTCCCTATATATGGGACCTAAGTTCATATCCCAATGTATGTAGCCCACGTTCAACTGTATTTTCACAAATAAATAAATTTGTACTCTTTCTTTCTCATACTGTTTTGATACTGTTTTTATTGTTAGCTAACCTACCGAGTTTTGTTAGTGCGTTATGTCCTATTAGCCGGGTTCAAGCTGACCGCGCAGCACGGGAAAATTGCCGATAACCCTAGCCCGAGGCAAACGCTCGCGTTGTCAGTCAGCGTGCGGCATGTTCCCGAGATATCTTTTCGAGGCTGTGCCATCGATCTGAAACCGGTCATTGCACTTTTGTATCTTAATATATTACTTCTATAACCAATAAACGTTCATCTACTTCATATGATTTGTAATTCCTGTCACAGCTAATGAAAATATATGGGTAACACAAATAATCATATTCATTAAACACCGCAATTGCTAGTAACAACTTGTTCGCAAACACATTCATCATCCTCGCTATCCGTGTGTCACGGAAGACAAACTTGTCTCCTATTATGAATATATATTTACAACTATGATGAATTGCGATCGACGCCGCCAACTGTATTAATTAGCAAAGCATTATACCAATTGGTCCAGCTAAACGGATGTAGAAAGCGAAACGGGACGACCGATACTGATTTATAGGTTTTACTTATAATTTATTTACTGTAAATAAATGTAATTAACAGGTGCTTGGTAATTGAGGTACGAGATTGTATCTTTTTAATTGTGTAATGGGTTAATTTGGAATGCTTAATTGTAGGCGAAAACGCGCTGATGAAGATAAATAAATTGTTTATTATCAAATAATTAGGTTTATACACCAAATTTAATGATTAGTGCAGTTGGTAGTGACCCTGCTTTCTGCGCTGAGGGTGCCGGGTTCAAATTCTGGTAGGGACAAAAATACCAACTAAATTCCGTTAATTAAATCCAAATTAGGAATGGTGATGCAACTGTCGGAGCTACTCCTAAAGTCCTGTTACCCAAACAATGGGTCCCACGGGGTTAGGCTGACCGCATGCGAACGCACAACAAAGACCCCCGTTCCCACCGCTGGGAGACAATCACATTGTTTTTTTACACGTCTGCAATGATCTTTATCTTTGTAGTATTATACAGTTTCCTTATTGTTGTTTGTTATAAATTGTTTATATTTTGATTCTGCTTTGTTTGGGTGAGTGACATTATACAGAATGATTCGGATTGTTCGCAACAAAATGACAATTGTGTTTTTTTTAATGAATTGAGATATCGATTTTCTGAATTCAGATAATGATTACAGGTGCGCTCAGAAAGCACAGGGAATCTTGATAACAAGATTACGTTACAATTTGCCGCCTTTGGTCGGCTATAATAGTAGAACTACATAAATTTTGTTATGCGTTTAACGTGACAATGTTTAATGCCTTACTTGAGATATATATTGGCATCAACATTAACACAAACGTTAACTCAAGTGTGGCCGCACCATTAATCTAACGCAAGAGTGAACAGGTACCTTCTAGGCAAGTATGCTCCATCGCAGATCTCATCGTCACTTACCATCAGGTGAGAT
This sequence comes from Pheosia tremula, assembly GCA_905333125.1. Lineage (NCBI taxonomy): Eukaryota > Metazoa > Arthropoda > Insecta > Lepidoptera > Notodontidae > Pheosia > Pheosia tremula. The sequence goes on along the minus strand of HG995402.1, from coordinate 9,539,442 downwards.
CGAGATCAAATACGTGCCGATAACGTAATAAAAAAAAGCAACTCTGTTGAAATAATATTTTTCAGCGCTCAACTATATACTTCAAGTGTATAACTACGCAGTAAGTATCTGAAAAGTTACCGGAACTGCATCACACCAGGGCCCCAAGTCTGCTAACACAATCGATTCATAATCGAACAGCAACCGCATAGTAACTGTCACTTTTGACAGATATTGTATGGGATATTTGTCAAAGGTGGCGGTTACTATGCGGTTGCTGTTCGATTTTGAATCGATTGTGTTGGCAGACTTGGGGCCCGGAACTGTGAAAGTGTATATGTCTATTAAACTTTTTGCCCTCATAACTTAAACTCGGTTTAAAAAAGCTCCCTCCACGCCCACACACTCATTTCCTTCACGTAATACGGCAATCTACTGTATTGTACGCTCATCAATCAGACTTTCTGAATTTGCGTGCAAACCATACCAATTAATAGAGAAAAGGCCCAAATAAATTAAACCCACAAGCCGTTCTGAACTTACTCGCGTATTACATAAGTTTCGTTTTACGTTAACATTGTTTAACACGGTGACTTATTGTTGTGTGCCACTTAAAGTGTTGGCTGTTATGTTGGATCTAGAAAATATGATTTTTTGTGCAGTATTTGTTTTTTTTGCGGTGGAGGATTAATTCATTGTTTTCCAAATGCACTCGTATAATTACTTACGTATTATTTGCTTATTTATGTCACCAGTGTGTTGTTTAAATAATGTACCTGTAACAAAAAAAATAATCAATATTTAAAAAGTAAAAGATAAATTTAAAAAAATATTAGTCCTTTAATGTCACACGGTTGTGCACGGGCCTCCCATTAATGCAAAAGGGATTAGGTCACTATACACCACGCTAGCCCAGTGCAAGTTGGCGGACTTCACACGTCTTTGGAAGAGTTCTCTCAGACATGCTGGTTCCATCACGATGTTTCCCTTCACCATTTAGCAAGTGATAATGAGATTTGCGCATCAAATCCGGAAATCCCTGTAGTGCGAGCCGGGGTTTGAACCTGCGAACTTTGTTGCGACATGGCTATCATTGTATATTTAAAAGATGAATATACTTATTAAATGAAGTCGGTTAAAAATAAACACCTGCTGTTATTTTTTTACTCATAATATATTTCTGATTAAGTTAATGACGTTTCTTTATGGTTTTCGTAAGTTAATATTAAATATTGCTCTCGTTCACACGTTTCGATTTCTGAACGTATCGAATTACACAATGACACACACTCACGTGGTATTATGATAACGTAATTGATTAATAATATATCCATTCACATCCAGTAAAAGCGATACTATAAATATAATTCTGTATAAATTGTAATAAAAGGGGTTTTTTTATTATCTTAAAGCGTTGCAACGATACTTTATGTGATTTTTATGTCCGCAATACGCTACATTTTGCCTTTAATTATGTCATATTTTGATAAGAGTAACAATTCCCACGATACGACTACCCGATCACGCAACACAAAGAGGTGCTGTGAGTTTAACCCCTATGTCTGTTTGTCTGCGGGATCGACACCCCCCAACTGACAGACCTAGTCCTACGCCGTTTTTCATTCGATAGTTAGTATTTCTGAGAAGTGTGCGCAGCCATGAAATCACTCATCTAAAGGAAAATATATTTCATACATTTAAATTCATTTTAAAAATTAAAATTCCTGACCTAGAAAAAAAATACACTTTTTGCACGTTTAATATTTAGGCCCATTTTTTTTACTAATTACTTATCAATAAAGCATAACATTGTCTTAAGTGCGGAAGTCTAGGAGACTGAGGTATGGCAAGCCACTGGCTAGAGCTGACTATACATGATAAAATGATTATAATTCTAACCAGTAATGTCCCTGATAGTATTTTAACTTCAAACGCAATCGTATACGTAAATACATAATGTAACACGTTTAAAAACGACCACCAATTAACTCGAACAATAACCCAAAGTTAATTTATACACGAGCCTCTTAACAGTAAGCATACTTCCCATTATTTGCTCTAAATTAAGTCATTAAGTATCCCATTGTTTCTCACTGGCCGGCCCACATATACGCTGACCTTTAGAACAGTACGGCCAGTGGAAAGGTGCAATTATGCTGTAATATTGTACGTAACGTGAACAACACGTGAATTATCGCAATTATCTCAAAGTCAAGTAAGTGTTAGAGTGGCTCCAGATAGAGCTATTCAGCGACTGATCAGCTGTTCTTATAGCACGTAGATTTCTTCTACATAGTTGCTTAAACACACTTAAAATAATATTCAAAATCACATACAAAAGCAATAACATACAATTCGAGAATGATCCACCTACTTGGCAAGTATGCTCCATCTACATCTCATCGTCACTTACCACCAGGTGAGATCGAGATCAAATACTTGCCTCATACTAGACGCGAGAGATAGTTATTATTGACAATTAGGTTTAGTGAGAAGTGAGAAGTGTGTGCATGTTTTGTGTGTGGGGGGGGGGGGGGAATGTGTGTGTGTGAAACATATTCTCGCATACACATAATGATGAACTACATAATAACATAAAGATTAACCTTGTTAATCTAAATCATCCTTGCACCCATATTTTTTTCTAACGTTTGAAATAAACAATGATGATTATATTTTTATAGGTTTCCTACTGGCCAAAGAATACATTTATTTATGGTATTTATGGTTGTTTTGGTATGTGAGTAGTAAACCGCACCGACGATATACTTGCGATCTGTAAAGGCTTTAAGCAAATATGAGTTGTTGACTCAAACTTAACGGTGTGTGCACATTGGAGCCGGTTCTCGCTATTTTTTCAACTAATTACCACACATGTGCTCCCCGTTAGATGCTGTGTTCAAAATATTTAACTTCGTACAGTTCAGCCATGACCTATGAGGCCGCCATTTTGCGTTACGTCAACATTTCGCGCTATTTTTGTAATGGCGCAGGAGTGAACGGAGTAGTGGGTGATACTTTTCGCGGCTATTTCATGGTGCGATTTGCTGTTAGCACATAATAGTGTTATTACCAAAAAGATATTTGCGATAAATAAAAGGACCTTAGATGTATATCCGAATTTATGCTGTAAATTGTCCTACGCACATTTAATTTGCTTTTATGTGGTCGTCCTGCGTATGGTAATAATGTATAATGAGCAAGATGCACATTGTCAAATATATACAAATTTTCATTGCAAAGTTTGACCCCCTCGAGGGTCGAATTCGCAATAGTCGTCTTTGGGGTCGAGTCACCTTCGTGGGGTGGAGTCACCTTCGTCCGTAGGAGAATTAAGTACCCTCGAGATACCCTACACGTGACACTGGGTGGTGCCAACCAGGTGACAACTCTACTGGTGGTAGGCTTCGGCCGTGGCTAGTCACCACCCACTGAACAAAGCCATGTCGCTAAGCGGCCTAGCCGTGTTCCGGCATGATGTTCGGTGTTGCCATTCATGGATGGCGGGTCAGGTCAGTTGCGCTGCATGTGCCTAGTGAATGTAGCGTCTCTATCTACTGCCGCCTTCCTACCCAGGCAAATATGCTCCATCGTAGATCTCATCGTCACTTACCATCAGGTGAGATCGAGATCAAATACTTGCCTATAATGTAACAAAAAAATAAAAAAAAAGTCCCTTCTTAGCGAGTACCTAGGGGCCCAGAAAACGTGGGCGTATATATATATACTAGCTTTTTCCAGCGGCTCCGCCCGCGGTACCTCAATAAACCCCCCTATATAACCTATAAAAGTAGCCTACGTGCTATTCCAGACTATAATCTATCTCTGTGCCAAATTTTATCCAGATCCGTTCAGCCGTTTTGGCGTGATTGGGTAACAAACATCCATCCATCCGTCCAAACTTTCACATTTTTAATATTAGTGGGATAAAACAAAGTCGTGTTAGCTACACCGTTTGTAACTTAGACAGGGGTGGGACGGTTTTTATGAAAGTTTTCTCCGCCCCAATAGCAGCGTAACTATTGAAACATGGGATAAATTCACAAAAAAAAAACATAACGTTAATTAAATTTCTCATACCAAATGTATTCTGAGGCGGTACGAAGTTCACCGGAACAAAATAATATAATAACAAAAAAATCAATGTGATTGAACTCCGTATGTAGGTACCGGTTAGTTAAATCTGATATTCACCGTTAAGGCGCCTAACAATGGAAGTTTTTGTAACTGTTCCTTAATAAAGACATTAATTTACACGTATTGTATTAACAATAACAATGCTACCAAATTTGAGTGCAGGTACGTTTGTCTATTTTTAGTTATATCTTAAGTACGTACACGTTTTTTGTCATTGCTATTCCGTACAAAGTATTTGGGGATGGATGCCATTTGATATTTAAATTCCAATATAGATTGGCGAAACATTCGACGTTTATCGGATTGCCCCAGTTCTGCGTTGCACTCACAAGGAACGCACGTAACATTAGATAAATTCTGAAGTTCTTTTAACGTTCCATCTCAAACCAGTTTCGTTCGGAAAATCTATATGATATGCAATATTGTTGCCTTAAATCTACTAGACGTATTGTTTGAGATATTTTTAGAATAAAATCAATCCCAGAAGTGTCTCCCAACAAATGCTGAACTTGCCTGATATAAAAATTCAACGCATGAAATATTCTTACAAAATTAAACCGAACATAATCGGCTATCTGTTGACTACTTTTATAATACTAAAGATTAAAAACAAACAACTGTAGGTACCTAATACATAAGTAGATAAATATATAGAATCAATCTAAATCTGCATTCCGTGTCAGACTGCTTAGCAAAGATAAAATGACATAAGTCATGAATAACATTACTGAGTCACGTTAAGGGGGAAGCTCAGGGTCAGGGCGCGAAATTCAAAATGTCAATGGTTTTTATTTTTTTACGAAAAATTTGGACATCTTTACGATGTAATTTAGTGTTTTGCGATATTAGCATTCTGCATTAGATGTCTCGATGTATAAAGTTTGCTTAAAAAAGAACCTAATCCGATACAATACCATAAGGTTTGTAAAAACCGCTACTTTGACTAACTTAATGGTGTCGTATCGCTTTAGGTATTTTTTTAAGCAAACTTAATACATCGAGACATCCAATGCAGAATGCTAATATCGCAAAACACTAAATTACATCGTAAAGATGTCCAAATTTTTCGTAAAAAAATAAAACCATTGATATTTTGAATTTCGCGCCCTGACCCTGAGCTTCCACGTGAACAATGATAATCTGAATTTATTTTCGCACGAAATTCTGATCACGCCTCGGTACAAGTTATTCTTTGTGCATATAAATTAGTTCAGGTAATGAAAAGGTGTCTGTGCAGTTATGCTATGGTAGTACCAAGCCAGCAGTGATAGGCAAGTTGTTAGAACGCTTGCCTCGGTAACGAGGATCGCAGGTTCAAACCGCGGCTCGTACCTCTGGGATTTTTGGATTTCATGTGCGAATCTCATTTTAAACCACGATTATCACTTGCTAAACGGTGAAGGAAAACATCTTGAGGATACCTGCATGTCTGAGAGAACTCCTCGAAAGACGTGTGTAGACCGCCAACTCGCACTAGGCGAGCGTGGTGGACTATGGCCTAATCCCCTTCGCATTGAGGGGAGGTTCGTGCCCAGCAGTGGGACATTAAAAAAAGGGCTAGTATTATTATTATTATAGTACAAAGGCGATTTATTGGCAGCTATAATAAGGAACGTTCATCTTATAGTACAATTTGTTTAAGGAGATGTGCTAACCACTTGTCAGGTATACGGTGCTCTCATTAAGAGGATCTTCGATCTCTAATTTTGATGGACCGACTTTGGATACAAGAACATTTTAATTCAATTCGCTTTTCAAAGCTCTACATATAATTCAGTTACATGATGTAACAGCGATGGATATAACAATCGTGGTAATGAGTTCCTTCCTGTTTCCTTCGGAATTGAAAGAAGGTCGGTAGAGAATAGTTGCGTTAGCGCAACTATTAATAACAGCTCTACGTTGTACGAGCAGATCCAGACTTTACAAAAAAGCCATTGAATAATCTTCATTACTATTGACAAAGAGTTAGATATGCAAAGTACAAACATAAATGTTAAACGTTTTTATAACAAATTCAACAGTTTCATTTGGATCGCACTTTACGTCATAATTAGATAATAAAACTAGCATGAGCCATGTTGGTAGAAAGCTCACCCTAATGACGGAGTCATTAGGGTCACAGGTTCAAATCACGGCTCGCACTTCTAGAATTTCTGGATTTCATGTGCGTAGCTTGTTTTCAACCATGTTTTTAAAATACTTAAAGGTAAAGGAAAACCTGCGTGTCTTAGAGAGCCCCTCTAAAGACGTGTGAAGTCTGCCAACCGGCACAGGGCCAGCGTGGTGGACTATAACATAATCCCCGTATATATCCCCCCATAATCCCCCGCATTGAGGGGTGGCCCGTGCCCAAGAGTGAGATAATATAATACCAGCCCTTTTAATGTCCCACCGATAGGCACGGGCCTCACTTTTGTGTATATGTGAGTGAGAGGCTAATACAAAAAAAAACTGAACTTATTTATACCTTTACACTTTGAGCACCATTCCTATAAAGTAGCTGTGTTCTTAAAATGTGTCTTTATATTAAAATGCCTATTGACACCCATTACTAGTACTTCCAGATATTGTTCATCTGTACTTAAACTGTGAGCTGTAATACGAACGAGTATTAATAAATCTCCAGCCTTCAGTGCCGCGAGAAGGTCACACAAGAATGGATGCATTAGAGTAATTATTAATCACAGCTCCTGTCAGAATGACCAGCGGTGAGGTCGCCATGACTCATTGTGATGTCTTGGGTTAGATCATTTTGAAATAAGCGACGTAGCTGTAGATGTATACGGTTTTGCAATTGTCCATTGTTTCTATGGCAACGAATTTTTGTTGACGGTAACAGATAGCTCATTTTTTTTTTTATGTTGGTGGTCTATGTTTACTTAATTAATATACCTGTGTGACTTTAACCTTTTGTTAGCAAGCTTTTTTTTAATGATTTGAGTAAAACAGGAATACATTTTGTGAGCCGCCTAATATATATAAATTTTATTCAACGGCCTGAAAAGATAGGTAGATCCTGGTAGGGACAAACTTTGTGTGATGAGCTCGAAAGTTTCTACCCAAGTCATGGATGTTTAATATATATATAAGTAAATATATACTGGGATCGCCTCCAGTCCATTGTACGGTACCCATAATACAAACGTTGCTTAGTGTGCGACCGTATAGTTGTTGCTTTTATCTGGCGATATTTATTATATATTTGTATGGCCCATTTTATGTCCCGCTGCGTAGCAAAGGCCTTCCCTTTATTACTTCATTTGTTTCTATATAGGGTTTGCTGTGGCCACGTATTACCCGCAAAGGTGTCCAAAACCTCGTACCATCTTCGCCTCGGTCTGCCACGGCGGCGGTGACCATTTGAGGGCGTCCAATCAATGGTGCGGTTAACCCACCTTGGTAGAACGCTTGCCTCAGTAACGAGTATATAATGTTCAAACCCCGGCTCGCACCTCTGTGATTTCTGGATTTCATGTGCGCATGTCATTTTCAACCATAATTATCACTTGCTAAACGGTGAAGGAAAACATCGTGAGGAAACCAGCATATCAGAGAGAACCCTTAGAAAGACGCGTAAAGTCCGCCAACTCGCACTGGGCGAGCGTAGTGGACTATGGCCTAATCCCCCTCGCATTGAGGGGATGCTCGTGCCCAGCAGTAGGACAGGGATGGTATTGTTATTATATTATAGTCCACCTTTTTACTGTTGTTGGCTTCGGCCGTGGTTAGTCACCACCCACTGAACAAAGCCATGTCGCCAAGCGGCCTAGCCGTGTTCCGGCATGATGTTCGGTGTTGCCATTCATGGATGGCGGGTCAGATCAGCTGCGCTGCATGTGCCTAGTGAATGTAGCGTCTCGATCTACTGCCGCCTTCCTACCTAGGCAAGTATGCTCCATCGTAGATCTCATCATCACTTATCATCAAGTGAGATCGAGATCAAATACTTGCCTATATAATGTAATAAAAAAAACTTTGCGGACTACTAAATCTTTTAATACTAATATGGCCTCCAAATATAGATTGTTTCCAGCCAAGTATCTCAATCACATCTATCCGTTACAAAGGCTCACTCATTGAACAAAACAGCTCCATACACGCGTTATATATTCATTATTCGACTTCGACACCTTCGAGATGAAAGTGAAATTTCGGCTTTGTTTGCAACTGTATGAGATATTGACGTGATCGCTCAATTTCGCGAAACAGCCTCCATGATATTAAGCACAATTATTAGAGGATAGGTACGTAGAGGTTGCAATTATACTGTATAACAGCAATTATATAGTTTTCTACAGCATATTAGAGTTAATAACAACTGCAAATTAATGTCGGTAATAGCTTGTTTTTATTAATCATTAAATAATCTGTTTTCTTATATCTATCTATTCAATAAAAAAAATAACACTGACTTAAGTGACTGACGGACAACACTCAGCATGGACTTTTTGGTGGGAAGTTAAACCATGAATTGGTCACATTTGTTTTTTTTTTTCCCTAAAAAAATATTGCTATATAATGTGTAATATTAGTGGGATATTCATGATTCTGTGTTCATAAGCGTGCACGAGTTAAGGGAATTTAAAATATAACAGTATAGCTTGACTTTTCGAGTTATCGCAAGATGTCCGGTAAATGTTCAGTAAAGTATCCACAGCTTTACTAATCGGGGTTTTGGGGTTCATTTCATCATCATCATCGTCATCAACATTATTTTCATCAGGGGTAATTATATTTAAATTAACGAAGAAACATCTCACTTGAAACTGGCAAAAGTTGAACTATTTTGTAGCCGATTGCCAACAAAAAAAGAAGTAGAATCGAAGTTAAAAAAATCGAACATTGTCTATTAAATGAAAAAGGTGTTTGACATATGGGAAACATTTTCCAAGGGGTTCTATCATGTTTTGCACTAATCTTAGGCTAATCGAAACTAATCTAGTCTAATCTGACAGCAGTTAAGTCATTCAAAAATTCAATCAAAACCCGTTCATAGGCTTACCGGGTTCAGGGCCCTGCTTGTAAGGTTCACTTTGCACATAACATTACAACTGGTAACAGTCATTAGGGACTACATTGCGAGAGTATGTCTTCCGCCAAGGAGTTGGGTAACGTCGTTAAGGATGACACAAACTGATGCCATATAAAATCACACCTGAGGGGTTATTTTAAACCTTCCGAAATCGATATCGAAAACGGAATCGAAAACTTCCCAACTGGATTACCGCAATCGCAATTAAAATTTCCGAATTGGAATATCTTCGATGTATATTGATGACAATACCAAATCGTTTTTTTAAGATTTAAAATAACCCACCAGCAGGGTTATTTTAAATCATACGGAATCGACAACGGAAACGGATTTGAAACGTCCCGATGTTGTTGTCGCTCCCGACGACCTTTCCGACGAAGACTTTTTGAAAAAACGATTTGGAAATTTTAATAGCGATAGCGGTAATACATTTCGGAAGTTATCGATTCCGTTTCCGATATCGATACCGAATGGTTTAAAATAACAGCGCTGAACGATCTATGATCACAATGATAAAAGAGAAACTCATTAGGCCTCATTCTTTTGTAAAGCCCAACAGGTATTTATAAGATAATAGATAACAATCAACGCTTCCGTAAGAGATCGTTTGACACCGCGACCTCACATTCGCCATGCGTGTGCGCAACGCAACCAGCCGTTATTACGATGTGTAGATCGGCTAATAAGATTATTTTGATTCGGTGATAATTCGCAATGTTATCAAATCCATCTATAGGTACTTACATACATATATAGGCGTAATTAACTTGAATATACATAAAGATTCGGAGAGGCCATACCCTGTGCTTTTTAGTCCATTTATAACCATTATGTGAGGCCAGAATTTCGATATTCCGATTCCGATTAAAAAAATATAATTTGTTTCCGAAAAAACGAATACTGATTTTTTCTGAGCATATATTTTTTTAATCGATTTATATCGACTTTACATTATGATCACAAATGCGCTACAGAAGGTTTAATGCTTGCAAAGTGGCCAGTACAACAAAATACTAATTTTACATGTAAATTCATTATTAGAACGAAACATACTTTAAATCCATTGTACATTTAAAACCATTACTGTTTTGACCGCAGTGACACCAAAAAAATATCCTTAGATTCTTTACAACACTTACATAAGCTTTAATGAATAGGACTCCTTCGAAAGAAACATCTCATCTCGCTGTGACGGGCAATTAGGTCCACCGACGCTTGTTTCCGTGTATTGTCACACTAATAGGCGTAACACAAGAGTACCTAATTAATGCTAAACCATGTCGCGTATTGATAAAACATCGTTAACATGACATGCGAAATGAGGGACAGTCGTGGCGACGAGCGGTATATCATTTATCAGCCAGTCGTCTGTGAATGACATCAGAATTTTGAAAAATCCTCCGGCTTATAATGTATAATAATAATACCAACCCTTTTTAATGTCCCACTTCTGGTCACGGACCTCCCCTCAATGCGAGGAGGATCGTCGATCGTCGATCGATATAAATCACATTTATATATGAGCATGTAAATAAATATCGCCAGACAAACACACCTACTATACAGTCCCAACTAAGCAACGCTTGTATTATTGGTACCGTACAATGGACTGAGGGCGAGCCCAGTATAGATATTAAACATCCATGGTTCGAATCAAACAATTATGCTCATCACACAAAGATTGATTTCCTACCAGGATTTTAACCTAGGACCCTTGGTGCAGAAAGCATGGTAAATGAATATCACACAATTTCTAAACGTCAATGGAATAATAAACCCGAAAACAAAACATGCAATACGGCCTAAAATTGCATAACACCATTAAAAGTGATAAAACACCGGATGATGATCCAATATGATGATGATTGATAGTCGAAAGATTCTATTGGCGACCGCTCGTGCCGCGGTTAAGGGGAAGACGATGATACGATGGGGGTGTTTGAGATTTTTAATAATGCAATGATTAATGGGATTCTGTAGGATAAGCAAGAAATTCTAATACATCGAGAAATCATGCGGTTACTCTCATACTTATGTCTTATGTCTGTGGTGTGAAAAGGACCAAAATCGCTGGATATATATACGAGTATATATTACTGATAGCGCTACATGGGATTGCGCTTGAGCCACAGGTTATTGTACAGCAATTTTTTAAAGAATTTTAGGGGCCGTCACCAAAAAGCTATACAGATGGTGCTGCAGACGCATTCAGAACAATAGACAATTCTCATCAAATTTCTGAATCGCGCTATAAGAGTTTTCGGAGCAAGTACCATAATATATACAAGATCCCGACAATAACCGTCGGGGCATAGCGGCCGCCCCGCCAGGCATACCACCCGCCTGGCTGGAAGATCTTCACTTTTTCGCTAAGTTATATATTGCAGTTATTAAAAAAATATATATACTCATAAGAAATCTATTTTCATATGTAAGGTTAAGTAGCTAACACCTTATACATCATTCTATTCACCAGCTGATTCATTAGTTGTGTGAATGACGAATGATGAATTACGAACTATTAATTACTACTTTCTATTACAAAATTAATTATGTAAAAACTTCATATAGGAACCCATTATCTCATATTATTAAGAAACCCCATAACAGATGGTGCAAAAGATATAAACAAAATCGACTATATGTTTCATAATTATTACGCGTATATCAGTTAATTTTAGGGTTGCCAATCTCAAAGACGCAATAAATATTTTGAGCAAAAAAAACTTTATATTGAATTATTTATGACAGTTGGCTCAAATCTCGAATATGGAAATATTTCAGTACCTCCTATTTACTTTTACACCGGTACCATGAATACGTACTTAGTACTTCTACGTAACTATTAATGAGTGTGTAGCGACTTCTTCCACCTCACCACAAACTACACAGATGGCGCTGCAGACGCATTCAGAACAATTGACAATTCTCCATACAATCCTGAAACGCGATATGAGAGTTTTCGGAGCACGTAACATATATAAAAGATCCCCGCAATAACCGTTGGGGCATACCACCCGCCTGGCTGGAAGATCTTCCCTTTTCCGCTAAAAGTGCAAACCCTGTAGTATGTTATAGTCGTGACCGACGGGTGCTTTCTATTCAATCTCAGTAAATTGAATAGTTTAACTTAGTTCGGCTATGCGTTTGTTATTCAACATAGTTCATTACGCTTCTGAACGCGTATAATTGTTTGTAATAGCTTGATTATAAATAATAAGTATACAACTGTAACTGTCCTGTCCAACAATAACATGGGATATAGCAAAGTAATTATTTTATAAAAAAAAATGGTGGAAATTAAAAAGAAAAATACTTTATTTATTTTAAACATCATATTCAAAGTAAATTAATTCTGTAATTGGTTTTGGAATTAAGGTAGTTACTAAAATAATTATAATAAATATTGTGAAACTACAAGCGGGCTTTGTCTGTCTCGACATTGAAAAAATGTAGCAAAAATTGTGTAGTTCCAGTTGGATCATCAAAGACGAAAAAAAAAAAGTTTTCACTTTTGGATAACCTATGGTTGGACGAAAAAAAAAAAGCTGTTAGGTGGGTAGTCTGTTGGGTGTCGTGCAGTTCAGCAAAACCGATGATTGCCCGGGTGTATCACCGGGAAGGGTCAGTAAAAAATTAAAAAGATTATGACACAAAAAAGTTAATGTTTTGGGAAGTCGCTAGATTTTTATTTACATATTCTGAAGATAACTGCGTGTCCTATAAATTATCTGACGTGTATCCACAATATTTTTGATAAAATGGCCTTCCCAATGTCTAAAGCCATTTCATTACAGCAGCTTGGCTCTGATCTGTATGTCATTTGTTTTTGTCTACTAGGTGTCTTATCAGGATTTTTTTACTTAAAGTCATGCTTGTAATTTGTAGAATATATTTGTATGTAATTGAGAACAAATTGATTGCGAACCCTACTTTTACCAAATCAACTTTCAAATGGAAAATTTAAATTGAATCTTAAAGTTACAATATTATATTCCAAATTGTAATGACCATTGGAGCTTTATGAACTGCTATTTTTTTTCTAACGAACCCCGGCCGGAAGACGAGTGTAAAGCAATAAAATGTAATCAATTTATTGAACAATATTAAGGGCAATTGAGCGCCCTAAACATTTGCGCGAAGGGCTGGAGGCGAGTATCGATATAATCGATACGATTAAATCTGTATCGAGCACTTTAGTTATGCAAGCATACAAAATCGATATCTAAAATCTAATACTACGGGTGTTTAAATGAAAGTGAAAAGTTTAATGAAAATGTTGATCGCTTACTGCAATCGATTAAGGTGTGACCACGTGTAATCGAATAGCAGTCTAAGAACAGACACTATTACAATATTATTAAGGCTGTGTTTAAACACTGTTCACACTTAGGCCCTTCGTACACAGTTTAACATAATATCCGATACTCGGAGACGCTAGTATTTATCGCGATACATGCACGCGTCGCTCATATTGGTCATATTGTGTGAAATTGTGTGAAATTGTGTGAAATTGATTTGTTTTAAATCGACATGTTGAAATTCTGTTTACAAATGCTCTAAAGAAGCCCAGTTTTCAGGCTTAGTATAATGTTGCTGAATCTTCCTGTATGGACCGATAATAGTCGGAGATTTCGATATCAATATGTACAAATATACGCGACTAGTTGTATGTGACGCAAATACAAAATATTTAGTACCGGACACGCGTCCCCTTGTGTACGAGCGGCCTTATTAGAATGTCTGAACTACCACAGTCATCAGACCCAAATACAATGGGAGTAGGTATATTCCAGACCAGTGGCGTAGCAATGGGGGGCGGAGGGTGCGGTCCACACCGGGCGGCACTTTGCCGGGGCGGCATATCACAGGTGACGGTAAGAGAAAAAAAAAAAATCTGTGTTTTTTTCGTATTTTTTTTTGTCGTTATCATGCCCCAAATTTTTTATAGTGAATAGTGAACATAAGAGGGCGGCAAATTTGAAATCCGCACCGGGTGCTAATGACCTATGCTACGCCACTCCTCTAGACAATGTTAAAGGTGAAGAAACTCCAGTTCAATTGGACGACTTGTATACCTACTTTTTCCCAATATGCAATATTTCTCACGCGCACATTGGAAAGTGTTCGCCGATCGCTTATCGCGACGACACGTTCTCACAATGCGTCATTATCCACGGTTAATTTAACTGAAACTATGACAAATCGCCGCTAACGGCCGCACAATACACAGTTTAACCTTTGATCGAGATCGCAATCTTAACTTTTTGTCAACTCTTTACAAAAATCAAGTATTCCAATAAAAAGATTTATCTACAATTTCAATACTCGACGATTAACAAACTATTTTCTAAGTGAAATTTGAATGGTTGGACGATAAATTTTGCCAGTTCCACTATTTAATTTTATGTTTTGTTCTGATCATTGCCGACGCTGACGCGATTTCAGAGAACATTATGCAAATCACTTTGACTTGTTTGAAATTCTATTTACATAATTAATTTAGGCAAAATACTTTTAATGGTTTATTAACAAAACAACTTACGACATCACGATAACTACCAAGTGTCACGATTCAATAATACCTAATCCTTTTTACAATGATAGCAAGTTAACAAATTGTCTATCCACGATCAAGTTTACCACGCGGACTAAATGCAAAGTTAATTTCAGGATGTATAAAGATTGGGCCACGGTGAATTAATAATGTAGGTATTTCACGTATGGGATTTTTATCTCCATCCAAGCGGTGATAGCCAAGTTGGTAGAACGCTTGTCTCAGTAACGAGGATCGCATGTTCAAACCCCCGGCTCGCAACTCTGGGATTTCTGGATTTCATGTGCGAATCTCATTTTCAACCACGATTATGCCTTGCTAAACGTTGAAGGAACACATCGTGAACAAACCTGCATATCTGAAAGAACGCCTCAAAAGTTGTGGGAAGTCCGCCAACCCGCACTGGGCTAGCGTGGTGTACTATGGCCTAATCCCCCTCGAATTGAGGGGTGGCCCGTGTCCAGCAGTAGGACATTAAAAAGGGCTGCTATTATTATCATCTCAAATGTTACTACCAATAGAAATATTACACAAAAACTGTCGTAATAACCGTCCAAATTATTAAACACCGTTAAGACCGTTCTCGTTAACGTAAAATTATTTAATCATTACAAAAACAGATTAGAACGCAACGTTTCCTAAAAAGTCCTTGTTAACAGAAAGCGGTAATAATTAATATTATGTAACGTTTATATTGGATTAATTTCTATATTTTTTTTAACTTTATTAAGTATTATTTTTAAAAATAATTTACTGTCGCAATAAGCCTACCGCGATATGACGTCTGTGCCGCTACCGGCCAAAATAAAACCCCGTTTATGATACTCTGAAACTTCGACTACGAAAATGTACCTTAGTTGGGGATACTTTTTTTTTTTTTTTAATACATTATAGGCAAGTATTTGATCTCGATCTCACCTGATGGTAAGTGACGATGAGATCTACGATGGAGCATACTTGCCTAGGTAGGAAGGCGGCAGTAGATAGAGACGCTACATTCACTAGGCACATGCAGCGCAACTGATCTGACCCGCCATCCATGAATGGCAGCACCGAACATCATGCCGGAACACGGCTAGGCCGCTTGGCGACTAGGCTTTGTTGAGTGGGTGGTGACTAGCCACGGCCGAAGCCTACCACCAGTAGAGTTGTCACCTGGTTGGCACCACCCAGGGTCACGTGTAGGGTATCTCGAGGGTACTTAATTCTCCTACGGACGAAGGTGCCTCGACCCCAAAAAACTTACGGGATATTTTATTTTCTTCTTGTGATATCATAATCAGGGGGCGTATTATGAACTCTTAATTCCAGGCAGGATACTGAACTGCCAGTTAATTTCATACTTTAACGCATAGGTACTTATCCTAATAATAAAAAAAACTATCTTGTTTATAAACGATGTCGGTCAAAATTACAAATCTGGTCTGAAAC
This sequence comes from Pheosia tremula, assembly GCA_905333125.1. Taxonomy (NCBI): domain Eukaryota; kingdom Metazoa; phylum Arthropoda; class Insecta; order Lepidoptera; family Notodontidae; genus Pheosia; species Pheosia tremula. Next base: position 9,523,303 of record HG995402.1, on the reverse strand, counting down.
AGAGTGCTATCTCGCGTGAACTTATGTGTTTAACATAATACAGATGACAAGCTATAGACCGGGGAGTGAATTGCCTGGAGATATTAATTCGTAATACACCCCTAGAATCAGAGTATATTATGAAAAGTTTCGGTAAAGGTTACACTTAATGCCCAAAATCAAATTAGAGAAATCACTCATAGGTTACAAATGTTGTAATTTATGAGCGCGTTATGTATTTTAAACGATGCTATTATTATTATTAAACAGCGCTCTGCGTGATAACTGACTCGTGCGTATGACGAGCGCGCTGAATTACAAATGTCCTAAAATTTTTCAGGTTCATGGTTTAGTATACACTTTCTGTACCACTTTGTGCACAGTATTTTTGCGAATTGCCAATTCGGAAAACGCCTTAGTCTTTACTAGTTTTTCGATACGCTAACGAAGCTCATACTATACCGCGTATGACCCAACGACCTGACGCTGAACTTTCTATGTAGTAGCGTAGAGTAACTGCGCGCGGGGTCAGTAGTCAGTACTAGTGAGCGGTGTTTAACATAATTTATAGGTCATATTTAACAACACACGTTAAAGATACGATGGTTATCTCTTGATTTATGCATTTTTTATTGTGTGGGCGTATTGGGAAATTGCGGCGGGTATTGTTATCGACGAGGTTAAATTGTAAATGGACTTCTTCGTTTGTAAAACTAATCTTAAGGATTTCATAGCGTTTATTCTAAGTTTTATACCCGACGTTTCGGCTGCTTTACAGCAGGTCATTGGAGGACTGAGGTGTTTGACGTCCTAGTGTCATAGTTTGAACTGAGGTACCCTCATATTTAGTTGTTGCTTGCGGTCCGATCTACGCAGAAAGTGCTCACAGTGTCTTGATGTCTTGCAATGGTGCGTAATTACTTAAAAGTTAGTATTATTTCAGTGTGTAGTATTCGCGTAAATATAAGAATACAATATTCTACGTTTGTATTACGATGTTGATTTATAATATCCCTGGACTAACATACAAACTTTACCGTCGCAAACTAAGCACCGCTTGTGTACCCCTGGTACTATAGACTGATCCCAGTATATGTATAAGACTTATAATGGGGTACAAACATTCGTGGTCATCACACAAACTTTGCACCTCCCAAGATTCGAATACAGGACCTTCGGCACAGAAAGCGGGGTCATCTCATCAGATCGTCAATATATAGGGTCAATAAACTATTACAGAATGTCGGCAAGGTAATCCTATAACATGATATCTCAGTGCTACAAATTGCATGCTAAATTAAATGAGACTATATTGCCACGATAATACGATTGTAAATAACGTGTAAGTTGTATTATAACTGCGACTGTGTGAACTTTGTCTCGGTTGACCGGTCAGTGTCGAGTTACGACGGGCTATGTTCGATTACATGCGGTTGAAAGTCATAGGCGTTGGAGAGAGCGGGAAGCAGAGAGCGGATATCAATATGCAAGAAATAATCGACTATCTGTTTCACCATTTCTCTTTTTCTGGACTTGCCGCAGTGACTCGTTTTCTTCTAATCATAACAAACATGCATATAGAGGCATTCGATTTGACGCGTCTATAAAATCTAATTGACGCTAGGACGCAATAATTATCTCTCCCTTTTTTTAATAAATACAAAGCTTATCAGCACACGTTCAAAAAATAGCTACAGCAGTCTCGGTGCAGGCGTTTTTGGGCAGGTTTTTGGGGTCGAGTCACCTTCGACCGTAGGAGAATTAAATACCCTCGAGATACCCTACACGTGACCCTGGGTGGTGCCAACTAGGTGACAACTCTACTGGTGGTAGGCTTCGGCCGTGGCTAGTCAACACCCACTGAACAAAGCCATGTCGCCAAGCGGCCTAGCCGTGTTCCGGCATGATGTTCGGTGTTGCCATTCATGGATGGCGGGTCAGATCAGCTGCGCTGCATGTGCCTAGTGAATGTAGCGCCTCGATCTACTGCCGCCTTCCTACCTAGGCAAGTATGCTCCATCGTAGATCTCATCATCACTTACAATCAGGTGAGATCGAGATCAAATACTTGCCTATAATGTAATAAAAATAAAATAAAAAGGCGTTTTCAAGTTATGCACTTACTAGCAAACAACATTATTTTTCTATTTATATAGACTATTTGACCCAAAACATATTGTCTTGTATTAAAATTCTATAGACAAGCACTTAAAGTTTTTCCCGATTTTTAATTTTTCCTTCCCCTAACCTTATTCGGACTATTACACGTATTAAAAAAAATACGCCAAAATGGTCCCGTCGTTTTCCCGTGATGCGTTTACCAAAGGCCAGTAATTGCTTTTTTATTAAAAACAAAAAGGTAAATTAAATCAATAAAACAGTAACTCGAACAGCTGAATTAGTTTGTGGTCAAGTCCGCTCGATTTAAACAAATGACTGTGCATATAAATACACGCCGTCCACCGTCTGATTTATCCTTCCCATGTAAGGTCTGGCATTCCGTAGCTTTGATCCGAGATAAAGCGACCGATATGAAACTTAATTAATGTTAATGATACCTATACTGTCTGTAACATGAAAGTTACTGCTCGTGTGGGACTTTGTTTTTGTCATTACTTTTAAGCTCTTTTAGGCTATGGACAATGATCTATGAATAATTCTCTATACATAATTTTCTCTATGGTTTTCTCTCTCTTTTCTATGGCGTCTCCTCGACATCGTTTGTTTTGAATAGTGTTCTGAGTATATAATTATATAAATCTCAAGAAGTCTATAATTTCCACCCCAGGGCCCTTGGTATATTTACCAACCCAAAATACTCGGCTAAAAGACTCGGAGAGATATTCTATATATGTTTGTGATAATTTGTGATTTTTTTTTGTATATTGATGTATCGAAAATCTTACCTCACATAATAATCACTAATGCGCTAAAGAAGCGCAGGTCAAGGCATAGTTATACCCTTTTTGAATCATTCTGTATATAAACAATTGCTTCATTATCCGTTCTTCATTTTTTTTGTAGCCTAAAAAACTATGTTTATTTACAATTTAACCATTTTAATAAGCACCATTACACGGATGGCCTTCCTAATACTGTGTGTTACTCATCGGTTGCTCAGAAGTATGTTTACTACGACCGCCGCAACGCGTCAGCTGCGATCCATCGATACCGCTGCGCTGTAAACGATGCGCAAACGCAGTTCTGTTTATCGGGAGGTTGCTGTGGGTATGGGCTCAATGATAGCGGTATAGGAAGATAATATTTATGATTAGTCGTGTCTAGGAAGTATCATTGTTTACTTTGTATATCATCAATACTTGAATAAAAAAATTGATGGATGTTCCGTTCTCATTCTATGACAGAAATCGCAATCGATATTTTTTGTCTTAATTATGTAGATTTCTACACTTTACCCAATCGACAACAATTATTTGTGTTTTTCATTCTGAATTATTTTATAACTCAACCGATTGCGAAGTGCTTATCTGTTTTGATAGCTTCGCATTTGGTACTCACCGGATTCATAAATATTAAATGACGTCATAACGTCATTTAATATTTATAAATCCTGTGAGTGAGAAACATAAATGAAAATGAAAAAATCGAAGATTGACCCCAACTCTGTTCAATTTTTTTTTTTTTATTACATTATAGGCAAGTATTTGATCTCGGTCTCACCTGATGGTAAGTGACGATGAGATCTACGATGGAGCATACTTGCCTAGGTAGGAAGGCGGCAGTAGATCGAGACGCTACATTCACTAGGCACATGCAGCGCAGCTGATCTGACCCGCCATCCATGAATGGCAGCACCGAACATCATGCCGGAACACGGCTAGGCCGCTTGGCGACATGGCTTTGTTCAGTGGGTGGTGACTAGCCACGGCCGAAGCCTACCACCAGTAAACTCAACGGAAAAACGGAGGAGGTTAACGGTTATTCAACGCTTATATTTTTTATGTTTTAATTTATATATACTGCCTAAAGCGCATTCTCTTTACAATAGTTATGGTGCTTGATCTGACCTGGAAGAGTAGGTATCCGGACTCGTACATCCAGAAGTCATCAGGCGCGTTGCCGGGCTTGGTGAGGTGTATCGCGAGGCAACGCTGCAAGATCAGTTGGCAGCGCTGCCCCCCCGTCCCGCGGCCGCTCATGCCTTTAAGCGGGTGGCGGCATGCTCTAAAAAAAAAGAAAAGTTCTGTTAGTCTCTACTACTCTCTGGTAAGCCGACCTATCGGAGCGTGTCTCGGTCTGACCTTGGCTAGACATTGACCTGCCAATAGTACAAATCGGCCCTACAAATAAATTGCGGTTGAATTATTATAAAATAATAATTTATTCAAGATCAACAATTGCTAGTCTGAAAATTCAAAAAAGGAAGACAGAAAAAAATGGCAGTAAAAAAATAAAAAGCAAAAATTTAACTGTTCTTCTTAAGTAAAAATACTTTTAATTTAAGTATTTTTAACTACCTATGTAAATATATATTATTATTATTATTTTAATTTCATTACAAAGAATTTCAATTTATTGAATAGGTACTTAGTAAAATATTTTTCCGCTGTCACTCGCGCCACGGGTTTATGTACTATTTCGTCTGTTTGTTTTTAAAGTTTGGGCCACTCAAGCGCATACAGATTTGGACATCAGAAGACACTGTCTCGTATTTCTACTTTGTCGTATCAAAGAAAAAACATTTACGAGAATACTTGTCTAGAGTTCTTTGATTTAACAAATAGTATTCCTAATACATCCGAAATAAAGTATGTTTTTGTTTTTACCTATAATTGCGGTCTCGTACCGAAGTGTTTTATTATAACTAACTATCTTTTATAGATTCTGTTACACAATACACAAATAAAACAATAATTTTAATTTAATAAACAAAAGTAATCACAAACCTAAATCACCAATTATTTAATTCTAAATTCAAAGGAAACCTCCGGTTTCTAGACCTTCGAACGCCATTTTAACCACCGACCGCGCCGTGTCTAAACGGCTCAACAATGAACCGTATAATGCTGTGAATACGAGCTACCTATCGGCTGCCAGGACCCTTGACATGACAGTTTGAGAGCAAGGTGACGATAGATATTGTTTACGATGTCCTTTCAATAGCATTTGCGGTTGCCAATGTACCGGACCCGTAGTAGGGTATCGGGTTAGAAAAAGGAACATCGTTGGAATTTAATTTAATTGTACAAACCTGATGGACCATCTGATCTGTAGGGTGAGCAAGAACACCTAATGTAATGTAATTGCAAGCCCCCTGACTCACGACTGAAGTAGTTTATCGCGAGCAATTTCAAATATTTTCTTCTAAAAGATAGTTAAAATCACACACTAATCAAATAAAATTGCACCCCCCCGAGAACAAAATCATGGATCCATCCCTGTCTAATGTTGCCAGTACTTACGCGCTATAAATATACTTACATAGCCATAACTTTTATTGTGCACTAGAAATCATTTGATAGTCAACAAATTATATAAGAAGATATAATTCAGAATTTCTGAACTAACAGCTTTTAGCAAACCTATTTCCATAATAGTTCACTTATTCAATCGTCACCAACACCTTACAAACAATAACAATACGAACTCTACATACACAGAGTTAAAGTTTAAATTCATTTGGTTGCAGGTAACGCTGTGGGAGGAATTATGTGTACATGATAAATTGTAAGGCGACGCGTACATGGTATTATGTAATTGATTTAGAACGTCGGGAAGAGATACAGACGCGATGCTTTATTAGTGATTTGTTATAAAATACACTTAGCTGTGTGCAAGATGCCTAATTAGGTATCTATTACCAATTGACTTTTGCGGTTTTATCCGGAACAAAAAATATATCTACCGCTTAGATAATAGTATGAAAGCCTTTGAAGCTAATTCGTTCTTGAGTGGCGACCGCGTACCGGAAGGCGTAATGTGAGACGGCTATCTTAGACTTTTTCATGATTAAGACAGCCTCCAGAATAAACGTACATTAAAAATAATCCATTACGACGAATGATCTACCGCTGCATATAATGATAGAGACAAATGGAGAGACAGCGAGAAGCGAAACAAATCTGACTACTCTACATGACGACAATTATCGCTCAAGAGCGCTACGACGAAGACCAATAAGTCAGTATACCACACTTTGAGAGATTTCAGATATTTTCACGAAGCCTACAACAACCTAGAGCCTAAGACCATGCTCAGACAGAATTTATCGATTATTAATCGATTGTGTTAGCAGACTTAGGGCCCAGATCCTGACGGCCCCAACAGCGATATGGTTTTTTAAGCGAACTTGACAGCGGCTACCTTTTTAAAAAAATCTCTCTTCTCCCTCAAATATGTTGATATTAGAGTTCTTAGCAAGAAGTCTTTAACACAAATAAATATCCATTTCCTTCGTCCGAATGATCGCGTGCGAACGATTATCGCGTACACAAATTGCGCGCGATTCAGCGTATTAAGGTCGTGCCACACTACAGTGTCGGCCATTATAACGGCATCAGCGCCAATTTGGGCGTTGTGTAACGCGCCCGTGTTACGAATATAACAATTTACGTCACTCGTCCGAGTGCGGTTTGTTTTTCTGTGGGGTTATGGAAACTGACGATGATGTCTGACCCTTGTATTGGAATTAACCAAAAATAAGTCATAATACAAGCCAGTAAGGGCTAATAATGAGGGAAAATTTCCCTATTTTCGATAACGTGTGCCTTCTTGCTCACAACACCGTTTTTATAATGAGAATGACAGTGATAGCTAGCTTTCGGGAGGTCGATACGATTACGATGTCTTTGGGTGCTAAATGAAAAACGGAAAGTTCTGTGTTTGTGTATGTACAAGGTAAGTGTATCATTATGAATATGTTGTTAGACCTATGTGAACCTGGCAACCGAGTATAAAATATGTATTTTTTATGATGCGCATTCGATTGTACCGGGTTTGTACCGGATTGTACCGTTTTTTAAATCGTTTGTACCCTAAGGGTGTAAGAGTTATAGGGGTGGGAAAATTTGGTCAGCAACGGGGTACGAGATAATTAAATTCTATGATTCGCATTCGATTGTACCGCGTACGTACTGGATTGTACCGCTTTTAGAATCGTTCTAACCCTAAGGGGTCAGGAGATACAGGGGTTGGAAAATTTTGGTCACCAAATCAGTAAAAAACGGAAATGGCATATGATAATGAAATTCTATGATTTGCATTCGATTGTACCGCGTTCGTACCGGATTGTACCGCTTTTAAAATATTTCTAACCCAAAGGAGTTCGGAGATATAAGGGTTGGAAAATTTTTGGTCATCAAATCGGTAAAAAACGGAAATGGCACAAGATAATTAAATTCTGTGATACGCATTCGATTGTACCGCGTTCGTACCGGATTGTACCGCTTTTTACATCGTTCTAACCCCACGGGGTCGAGAGATATAAGGGTTGGAAAATTTGGGTGAATCGGTAAAATCGGAAAGTTCAAGATAATTGAATTCTGTGATACGCATTCGATTGTACCGCGTTCGTACCGGATTGTACCGCTTTTAAAATATTTGTAACCCCAAGGAGTTCGGAGATATAAGCGTTGGAAAATTTTTGGTAACCGATTCGGTAAAAGACGGAAAAGCATAAGATAATTAAATTCTGTGATACGCATTCGATTGTACCGCGTTCGTACCGGATTGTACCGCTTTTAAAATATTTCTAGCCCCAAGGAGTTCGGAGATATAAGCGTTGGAAAATTTTTCGTAACCGATTCGGTAAAAAACGGAAAAGGATAAGATAATTAAATTCTGTGATACGCATTCGATTGTACCGCGTTCGTACCGGATTGTACCGCTTTTGAAATATTTCTAACCCCAAGGAGTTCGGAGATATAAGCGTTGGAAAATTTTTGGTCACCAAATCGGTAAAAAACGGAAAAGGCACAAGATAATTAAATTCTATGATTCGCATTCGATTGTACCTCGTTCGTACCGGATTGTACCGCTGTTTACTTCGTTCTAACCCCAAGGAGTTCGGAGATATAAGCGTTGGAAAATTTTTGGTAACCGATTCGGTAAAAAACGGAAAAGCATAAGATAATTAAATTCTGCGGTACAATCGAATGCGTATCACAGAATTTAATTATCTTGTGCCATTTCCGTTTTTTACCGATTTGGTCACCAAAAAATTTCCAACGCTTATATCTCCGAACTCCTTGGGGTTAGAACGAAGTAAACAGCGGTACAATCCGGTACGAACGCGTTACAATCGAATGAGTATCACAGAATTTAATTATCTTGTGCCATTTCCGTTTTTTACCGATTTGGTCACCAAAAATTTTCCAACGCTTATATCTCCGAACTCCTTGGGGTAAGAACGATTTTAAAAGCGGTACAATCCGGTACGAACGCGGTACAATCGAATGCGAATCATAGAATTTAATTATCTTGTGCCTTTTCCGTTTTTTACCGATTTGGTGACCAAAAATTTTCCAACCCTTATATCTCCGAACTCCTTGGGGTTAGAACGATTTTAAAAGCGCTATAATCCGGAACGAACGCGGTACAATCGAATGCGTATCACAGAATTTAATTATCTTGTGCCATTTCCGTTTTTAACCGATTTGGTGACCAAAAATTTCCAACCCCTGTATCTCTTAACCCCTTAGGGTTAGAACGATTCTAAAAGCGGTACAATCCGGTACGAACGCGGTACAATCGAATGCGTATCACAGAATTTAATTATCTTATGCCTTTCCGTTTTTTACCGAATCGGTTACCAAAAATTTTCCAACGCTTATATCTCCGAACTCCTTGGGGTTAGAAATATTTTAAAAGCGGTACAATCCGGTACGAACGCGGTACAATCGAATGCGTATCACAGAATTTAATTATCTTATGCTTTTCCGTTTTTTACCGAATCGGTTACCAAAAATTTTCCAACGCTTATATCTCCGAACTCCTTGGGGTTAGAAATATTTTAAAAGCGGTACAATCCGGTACGAACGCGGTACAATCGAATGCGTATCACAGAATTTAATTATCTTATGCTTTTCTGTTTTTTACCGAATCGGTTACGAAAAATTTTCCAACGCTTATATCTCCGAACTCCTTGGGGCTAGAAATATTTTAAAAGCGGTACAATCCGGTACGAACGCGGTACAATCGAATGCGTATCACAGAATTTAATTATCTTATGCTTTTCCGTTTTTTACCGAATCGGTTACGAAAAATTTTCCAACGCTTATATCTCCGAACTCCTTGGGGCTAGAAATATTTTAAAAGCGGTACAATCCGGTACGAACGCGGTACAATCGAGTGCGTATCACAGAATTTAATTATCTTATGCTTTTCCGTTTTTTACCGAATCGGTTACGAAAAATTTTCCAACGCTTATATCTCCGAACTCCTTGGGGCTAGAAATATTTTAAAAGCGGTACAATCCGGTACGAACGCGGTACAATCGAATGCGTATCACAGAACTTAATTATCTTATGCTTTTCCGTCTTTTACCGAATCGGTTACTAAAAATTTTCCAACGCTTATATCTCCGAACTCCTTGGGGTTAGAAATATTTTAAAAGCGGTACAATCCGGTACGAACGCGGTACAATCGAATGCGTATCACAGAATTCAATTATCTTGAACTTTCCGATTTTACCGATTCACCCAAATTTTCCAACCCTTATATCTCTCGACCCCGTGGGGTTAGAACGATGTAAAAAGCGGTACAATCCGGTACGAACGCGGTACAATCGAATGCGTATCACAGAATTTAATTATCTTATGCTTTTCCGTTTTTTACCGAATCGGTTACCAAAAATTTTCCAACGCTTATATCTCCGAACTCCTTGGGGTTAGAAATATTTTAAAAGCGGTACAATCCGGTACGAACGCGGTACAATCGAATGCGTATCACAGAATTTAATTATCTTGTGCCTTTTCCGTTTTTTACCGATTTGGTGACCAAAAATTTTCCAACCCTTATATCTCCGAACTCCTTGGGGCTAGAAATATTTTAAAAGCGGTACAATCCGGTACGAACGCGGTACAATCGAATGCGTATCACAGAATTTAATTATCTTATGCTTTTCCGTTTTTTACCGAATCGGTTACGAAAAATTTTCCAACGCTTATATCTCCGAACTCCTTGGGGCTAGAAATATTTTAAAAGCGGTACAATCCGGTACGAACGCGGTACAATCGAATGCGTATCACAGAACTTAATTATCTTGTGCTTTTCCGTCTTTTACCGAATCGGTTACTAAAAATTTTCCAACGCTTATATCTCCGAACTCCTTGGGGTTAGAAATATTTTAAAAGCGGTACAATCCGGTACGAACGCGGTACAATCGAATGCGTATCACAGAATTCAATTATCTTGAACTTTCCGATTTTACCGATTCACCCAAATTTTCCAACCCTTATATCTCTCGACCCCGTGGGGTTAGAACGATGTAAAAAGCGGTACAATCCGGTACGAACGCGGTACAATCGAATGCGTATCACAGAATTTAATTATCTTGTGCCATTTCCGTTTTTTACCGATTTGATGACCAACAATTTTCCAACCCTTATATCTCCGAACTCCTTTGGGTTAGAAATATTTTAAAAGCGGTACAATCCGGTACGAACGCGGTACAATCGAATGCAAATCATAGAATTTCATTATCATATGCCATTTCCGTTTTTTACCGATTTGGTGACCAAAATTTTCCAACCCCTGTATCTCCTGACCCCTTAGGGTTAGAACGATTCTAAAAGCGGTACAATCCAGTACGTACGCGGTACAATCGAATGCGAATCATAGAATTTAATTATCTCGTACCCCGTTGCTGACCATATTTTCCCACCCCTATAACTCTTACACCCTTAGGGTACAAACGATTTAAAAAACGGTACAATCCGGTACAAACCCGGTACAATCGAATGCGCATCATAAAAAATACATATTTTATACTCGGTTGCCAGGTTCACATAGGTTGTTGTTAGAATCAAATACGGTAAGTAAGGAGACATAATAAGAGGTAATACTTCGGATAAATGGTGGTATCAGCGAAAGCTCGATCAGAGACAACAACGGTGTAACTTTTCGTTTGACAGCTGTCACCCTTGTCACCCAGACTAATATCTAGCTAGTCTATGCCCGGCCTATACACCTCTAGAGTTGCGTTTCGTTCATCACCATTAAGAGTTTCTATTACACTCGTAGTCTGGTCAGATTTATGGATTTCGAAAAAGTCTTTTCGTAATTTGCCTTGATCTAAACATCGCTTAGATTGGATCGCCGGTCCATTGTATGGTGCCTATAATACAAGCATTGCTTAGGCAAAGACCACGCCATTGACAAACTTAATGTTACTAACCACTTATTCATAAACTAAGTAGGTATACAAGTTCATATATGATTGTCTTGTTTTGTCTTGCGGACACGTTATTCGGCACGTCGTTTCATAGTGAAACAGCCAGACGGTAGGAATATTTGCGAAGTTGTTTTCATATGGCACTGGTCTTAAACTGGTTCCGTGTAAATGTTTACATAGATAAACTAACAGTTAAGTTCAAGCAAATGTTGCAGGTCATCCCGAATATGCAGGATTTGAAAATTTTAAAATATTACTAGCCATGCCCGAGCGTAGACTGAAAAAGTGTTTCTTTATACAAACTTTGACCCTTCATTTAAGTCCCTTGAAGGTTTCAAGCTTCAAGGGACTTAAAGGTTGAAACCGTTAAAAAGAAATTATTGGAAATGAATTTCCAATAATCCCTCCGTTGTCCACTTTTAGAGTACTCAAGAAATATCTAATGTCTAAATTTCAAATGTCTGAGTCCTCTGGTTTTAGGCAGTGCGTTGTGTGTCAGTCAGTGTCAAGAGTTTTATTAAATAGATTTAAGTAAAGCTTCTGCCTCCGGCTCTACCTGCATTACCTGAATGAAACAGTCTATAACAGTCACAGATATTGTAGCTTAGACATTTTGTGGAGAATTCAAAAGCGCCTCTAGCGGACGGTATTAAGCTACGTCTAATTACGGTAAACTATAACGTATACGGTTAGCTTACGAATAATCTCGTACTTGACGTAGTGCATAGAAGTAGGAGGTAATATAAACATGTTTGCTCTACCGTTACAAATGTGATTGAGTCAAAGTGCTTCATATAAGTTATACTACGTACGGAACTAAAAGCAAATAATAAACAATGTATAACTTATATACCATAAGCATCACTCGGCATGTCCACACCATCAAATATAGTCATCGCAAGTCATAAATCTTGAGCTCTCCTACGGATAACTTTCACCGTGCATATTATACTTAAGCTATAAAATATAATGCTCTATGCAACTTTCATCTCCATATAAAACCGCCGAAATGATAACCTCTTGGCTCTTGATACTATTTCCCGTATGTATCATATGTAGAGTTTAGTTGACTCTTCTTTTCCCGCGGCGTCACTTATTTTCATGACTCAAAATCACCTCACTAAGCATTTTTTTTCTCGTGGCATCACTTATTTTGATGACTCCAAATAAGAGTTTATCATCTCACTAATGATGACTGTTCAGTGTGATAGGCTCTACTGAGATACATGAACTTAGTCAACTGAAAAAGTCATAGAGCTATAATAAAAATAAATTGGCAGCGTCCATATTGTAAGGGTAATATGAACCTTACGGACTATAGTTTTAATAAACTTTTGGTTTACATTCGGAATCCCAGCTATTCATGGTGTGATAGTGCATAAACTCCGCTATTTCAAATCTGAAATTATATTTTTTTGTGTAGAGTGGACTAACAGGACAGTCTACAGTCAGATTTGGTTTATACTTTGGACGAATGATAGGTACACATTTTTAATCGTCGTTTCAAGAATTTAAAAAACTAAGTTAATGACCTACCCACACCATGATAGCATTTGCATTTAAAATTGGAATGTTTAAATGTATTCGAACGACATTCCAAATTTGTTTTTTTTGCATTCTGTTGCGGTGTGGCCTGTGGTACAAATTTATAATAAAAAAGCCAAACTAACCAAACTTCTCAAAAATACTCCAAATATTCCAAAATACCGAAAAAACGTATCGTGGAGATTTTATTTCGCTTTATGGTTTGAAGTCGGAATTAAATAAAGTTATTTTCGGAGCCAGTAAAACCGAGTCGAGTAACTTTAATGGCTATAATTAAATTGCAAAGATTATTTGCAAAAGCTTTCTTTACTCATTTCCACCGTTTTATGAAAAAAACAATTCCTTGATTTGGGCATTACAGTCTGCAATTTTAAAAGTGATCAACATACTGATTTATATTATAATACTAGCTGTTGCCCGCGACTTCGTCCGCGTGGTATTTAACAAAGACTCAGCCGTTGGCAACAGCCTGCTCGCGTTCTGATCCTGCGGGACGCATTGCAGATTGTTGCTATCAAACTTTAATCACGCGCAGCGCTGCAACATTGGTTTTAATTTTTTTTCGAGAGATCCTATTTTTTTTTCTAAAATAAAAGTAGCCTAAGTTACTCCTTGTTACATCAGCTATCTGCCAGTGAAATTCCCGTCAAAATCGGTCCAGCCATTTCAGAGATTACCCGGAACAAACAGACAGACAGACAGACAGACAGACAGACGGACAGACAGACAGACAGACAGACAGACAGACAAAAATTGTAAAAAATGTTGTTTCGGTATAGGTAACGTGTATACATCCAAATGCACTTAGTAAAAAGCGGTTATTTTAATATTACAAACAGACACTCCAATTTTATTTATATGTATAGATTGTTATTAACAATACCATAAATCGTAGTTCTAGTACCATATTGTGAGATAATTTATTATTTTTAAATCGAGAGCAACCGGTTAGGCAATTAGTTCGCGAACAGTTCAAACGACATTAGCGGTAAATCAATGCTCGTGGGCGACAAATATCGCTCTCATTCATTATGTACGAGACGTATGCGGTGGGTTTCCACTGGATGTTTTGCATTGTGAGCCAGTGCAAAAATAAAGCCAGTTTCCAAAGTTGAATGTGAATTTAAATTTAAAAAAAAGCAATAATTATGTGTGTGCATAAAAAAAAATTATCGTAAAAAAAGAAAATTCATGTTCAAATTTCGAAGCTTACGTAGAAGCCATTTTAAAAAAGATGATGATTATGATACAAATGTCACTGGCTGGAAAATAAAAATGAACGTGTTGTGAATAAGCCAGCATGGGTGTTAATTTCGAACAGCTTCATTATGCATTGACTGTTTTAATAAATCGTTTCCATTATGGATAGGTATCAGAAAAAAGTATCATAATTATATGATTTTATCGTAGGAACATTCTTTCATTTATCTTTTTTTTTAGAGCTCTGCTCATTATTTTCTATTATGTTACCAACCTGAGTGAAATCAACTCATGAAAGACCACACGCGACCTAAATGCATATTCTTTCTTAATATTGATTCATCTTTATCTCAATTAATCAGGGGGCCTATTATGTAACCATGTTTCAATTTTTTTTGTATTTCTATCCACAAAATTTATTGGTGCCAAAACAGAATAACAATACTGCTGCAAATCTGTTCCAATAATTTCTTGTATTTCTATTGACTAATTATTCAACATAAATATACTAAAATTTTGAACCAGAGTCACATAATAGGCCTGCTGAATGATTATATTGCCCGCCACTCAGATACGACACAGAATTCGAAAACTAATTCCATACATTGTATCCACACATCATAAAGCAAGTGAAAGTGTGAAAACCGTGCCGCGCGACAATGGAAACGCTATAACAGCTAACAGTCCATCAAGACGTGAATAAACCTCGTGGGTGTTCCATTCACGGGAAAACAAAATGGTGACAATTTGCCGGTACCTACGAATCATTGGTCTTGGTACTTTTTCCAATGTGTATGTACGGGTATTGTTCAAAAATGAAAGCCACTATGGAAGTGTTTTTCGAAATCGAGCCCGGTCCCATTTAGGCCTAGGCTTTTTGGGCCCAACTAACCACATAATGTTCATAACAATTATCCATTTGTTGCCCCACGAGGGTACACGGGACTTTCCTCAATGCGTGGAGAACACATAGGCTATAGTCTACTAAGCTCGCTCAGTGCGAGTTGCGGACTTCACACATCTTGTGGTTCTCCCACACATGTAGCATGCGCATAGCACTGGCAGCTGTGGCGAGATAATGTGAGATAAGTACATTACTTTTCTCTTGTAATTTTTTTATGTATTAAGATAGAGAGAGAGAGAGTAACTAGGTGGAACCTTGTTTTTCATCACCGTTCAGTATGTGGTTGAAGAGGATTTTCATCCCCTGCTCCTGGATGTTTGTGTGTGTGTGTGTGTGTCTGTGTGTGTGTGTTTGTGTGTATGTATGTATGCGTGAATATGTTGGCCTCGTGTCCCCCAATAATTGGCAATGGCCACTAGCTCAAAGGCAAGCACGCGCAAGAGCCGTATAATGAATATACCAAAGGCTTTTTATAATATTGGGCTTCATTGTTTTGCTGTTTGACTCGGCAGTTTAATCCCGGAAGTTACTGCAACTTAACTACCTTAAGCCTAGCACAGTTAACTGTTATACCATTATCATAATATCCCAATAGAGTAAAATCGTTTATGAACATGTCAGGGTTGCCAATAGGCTCTTATTTGTTCGATGGAAAATAATCTGTCAAATTAAAATTCTATCGAATATGACCTACATAAAAAAAATAAGTCTACCATTCAAATGGGAGAGTTAGGTCATGAGATGGAAGCTTAATAGGTATTTTCACCAATACAGAATGTTCGAGAAGATACTTCCGATCTGAAAAATGAAATGAAAATGAAATGAAAAAAAGTTTATTCGACACAGACACGAAGATACACAAATGGGTACATTTACATGAAAAAGTAGAAGTAAAGAATACACAAATAGGCACATACATTAAAAAGTAAGGAACATAAAGTAGGTATTGTGGATCTCAGTGTGAGCTGTGCCGAAAGGCGTTTGGCTCAGCATGAGCTGGCGGGGAACGGATTCTCCTCCAGCGCTGATTTTCAGCCAAAGCCTCCTCAGCAGGACATTAATCATTTCGCTTGGTAACCAAACTCAGACGCAATCGCAGATACACACAATAAATGTATAAAGCATAGAATAGGAATAAAAGTAATAGAATATAAAGATACATATAACGTGCTGCATATTATGGTAATAAAAATAAATAAATAAAATAATTAATTAGGCACCAATGCCTGAGCGCAGACCGTTCTCACTTGCACGTACCTACCTACTTATATATATCTACTATCTCTGAGATATTGGACCCAAAATCATAGATTCTTTTTGCTTACGCCTGTATTTGTCAAAGGAGGAAGCATAGCATCCATATTATATTAGGTGTATCAATAATAATGTAAAAACATAACAGGACCAACAGTAGGTAATAAAAATAACATTCCCAAAGAAATAAATCAAACTATATGATATTAAAAAAAAACATTCTACTGGTTCTGGTTCGCATTGTTTAAAAAAAAAACACAAAAGTTTAGACAGTTATTTTATACATCGACGTGATCTATATAACTTACTGATTCATCAACAATATACAATTTATATTATTCGCCAACATTGCGTTGACATTACCCTCATGTGACAGCCCTATCACGTCCGCGCACGACCCATACTTCTGTGCAACCGGACATACACCGCTACACATCCGACTTTGCCGGCGGTGGCGGCGGCCGGCGCGTGCGCACCGCGCTGAATGTCAATGCCGAGCGCAAGGACTTGATCTACTACGCAGATACTATTAGGTGTGTGAAAGTATATTTAATTATTGCGTGTGAGATTTGATCGCACATTTTAATTCCATTGCGTAATATACTTTAATTGTAATTGTTTTTTAATTTTGTATTCTTTTTTAATTAAGTATAATTAAAATTTACAATTACAGTTAAACTAAATAGGAATAGGAAAATAACAAAAAAAAACTTCAAAAAAGTATGACAACAAACACACACTTTTGACAGATATCCAATACAATATCTGTCAAAAGTGACGGTTACTATGCGGTTGCTGTTCGATTATGAATCGATTGTGTTAGCAGACTTGGGGCCCGGTACTACCTCGCTTTTTTAACAGAAAAATCAAACACTGTATACACATATATTTAATACATAAACGTGATCGTTATCACCTACTTGTTAACCACTTAAAATATTTTACACATTTTTTGTTAAACCTTATATAGAATATCGTATTGCGAGCTTGTGTAAGGGGGCTCGCTTCTAGTCTTCGATATAACATTATGAATGACACCAAGCCACTGCCATCGGCATCATTTGTCAATATTTTGCAATATTGAAATAAGATGACAGTGCGCTTCCCATCGATTACTTGTATCAATGTTGTATTTACATCTGACGCTATCAGCTATTGACGTATTGTATTGTATTGTATCTTAGTGAAAGTCGCTAACTTGTCCAAATGATTGATGCAGATAGCACATGGGATGCGTTGTACAATCTGATAAGAGAGCGATACATCCTTGCCATGATCACAACGGATCCTTACTTAATAATATTGTGAATGTGAAAGTGCTTTTGGTTGTCCGTTTGAAAGTATTGTACGCTGGAACGTCTGAACTGATTTTAATGGAATTTAGAATTAATGTATGTTAGGTATTACAGAAATGTGTTTACTTTCAAAGTTCAAGTGCATGTCAAGCCTCGTTTTGCCAGAACGTGCCAGTTGCTATTTACACTTAAAAAAATATCTACCTACCTATGTGTCGAATATAAGTTTTTTTTGCACGATCGACAAAAAAAATACACCATTTTTATAGGTTATAGTAAAAATAAACCCAGAAGTATTTCTTATGGAAATAAAAACCACATTAAGAAAAACTTAGGTATGCAAACAATATGATTTCCCATAACATTTGTAATACCACAATCCCGTTCACCGACAGCCATGGAATTTAATAAAAGTTTTCCGTACCCTCATATTTTATCTATGGTTCTACTCTTCCTAGTTTATGGTCCGATAGGAATATTTATGGCCAGTAGGAAAAGCTATGCTAGTTATGTAAAGTAGAGAACTAATGGTTAATACTTAGCTCTTATTAGTAATTGAAATAAGGCACTTTTTACCACAGTGAATTTAAGTCGCATACATGGTCTATATAAAATGAATTCTCATTAAAGAGACTCAACAACCAGAAATATCCTTTTGGTTTTGATGATGATACACCATTTACTTTATGTATCCCATCAAAATAGTCATGAACCAGGATATTTAGAAACTCAATTTAAAACTGGCACGAGGAGCAATTTTCCTCTACATAATATATTTAGAATTCATGCCAACATTTTTCCCATAAAGAAATTTCTAGCTAACTCAATAAAAGGACGAAATCCCGCTATGCCAGACTTGGCTCAGAAACGTGATGGATAAGGCTTGGCCAGTTGGCAACCGACTTAGCAGTAGCTAGTTTAACAGACACATCGGCTAACAGCTTGGCGTAGCTTTTGTTTTATGAGGTTTTAGAATGAACCAATATACAGGCTGTAACGGGTATGGTACCGAAAACTTTGAATAAAAGTTATATTTAATGCCTATCAAAATAGGAGGAGTTGGAAGAAAATTATCCACTCCCCTCCATTGCAAAGCGGGAGACAAAAGATCTTGTAGACAAATTTCCACAGAAGCAAGACTCTAACAGCTGGACTAAGTCCAGGTGTAAGGCACTACGGAGAGTTTATATACTAGTTGGTCCTAAGCTTGTGAGCTGATAAACTTCATTCCAGTAATAGTACCGTTAAATCCGCAAGGTTTTCGCACTCGTCAACATCCCGAACGGTATTGCCAACACAAAAATAACAACAATTAAGAAACTTGGACGCCGAAAGGATATTAAACGTTATTTATATCTGCTGTACCATTAAAACGTTGGTTAATCTCAAGCGGTCGAAGTTTTATTAATTCTACGCAACAAGTTACGAATGCGAGATAATATTTGCGGACAGTGCATTTTACTAGTGTTTTATCACACTGTGTACAGACAAGGGTGGTACAGACATAATTTTAATATTATTATTTCTAATAATATTTAAGGATTTTATCGCGTAAAAATAATAATATGAACGCGATAAAATCCTTAAATTAATTTTATTTCAATATGTAGTATTCGTATAAATATAAGAAATCAATACAGAAATTATATGTTTCTATCTAAAATAGTTTCCGTAAGTTTCATACATTTAGTCTATGACCATATATTAGGTGGGATAATAATAGTGTAAAATATTTTAACTAGTGAGCACTTTTTGCGTAGATCGGACCATAAGTAACCACTAAATATGCGGTTACCCTAGTTCAAACTATGACACTAGGACGTCATCCGCCTCAGTCCTCCCGTGACCATGGTTGCTGTAAAGCAGCCGAAACGTCGGGCACGTAAAATTCGATAAAATCCTTAAAATTAATTTTATATGTATAAGGTGCACTGGCAGCGATTGTATAGTAATAGCGTTGCGATTGTATCGCTGTAAGCTCTCTCCGGGATTTAAACATCAAAAGTTCGCTTAGCCTCCTATATTTTTTTTTTACTACATTATAGGCAAGTATTTGATCTCGATCTCACCTGATGGTAAGTGACGATGAGATCTACGATGGAGCATACTTGCCTAGGTAGGAAGGCGGCAGTAGATCGAGACGCTACCATTCACTAGGCACATGCAGCGCAACTGATCTGACCCGCCATCCATGAACGGCAACACCGAACATCATAGCGCATCAAGCATACAGAAAGCAGTAATTGGCGAGCTTTTGCATTTGTTCACATAGTGTGTACAATGAATTAGGCAATACGAGATGTAGGCATTAATTAATAGACCATTATACTACCGTGAGAATGTGGACATTGTTGATGTTGCAGGAAAATTGCTTGTGGCACGCAACTATTGTAAAATCGTTGTAAACATTAACGATCTTACAAGCCTACAAATTAATAGATGGGCAAATGTAATTGCTATTGCTCGCCGAGTGACATGTTGCGATGGGAAAATTTGCAATTTGCCAGCGTTTTATTTGCAATTACATTTAATAACTTTTCGAGGTACCTACGCGGCCTCTTTTAAGACTCTTCGTTGATATTCAAGACCCTATCTATCTTATGTGGAGTGTCTGAGACCTGACTGGGGTATCAAAACGCCAGACTCTTCATCGCCAGGCAAAACACGAATCGTATTATAATTTCGATTCGCTCTTCATAAGTTTTACTACAGAATTATATTTGTTTACTTACGCAATATGTATAACACAAAAATAAATTATAAAAATTAAAATTAAATATGTAGGTATATATTTATCTCCTTATGTGTTACTTCTAAAATTCTTATGTATTTGGAATCGTTATATACTTGTACAGGTACGTGCCTACTATATGTTACAAAAATACTTCCTACTTGTGTTATCATATTACAATTACTTAATGTCTTTGTGCGTAAGCAGTGATAGCCAAGTTGGTAGAACGCTTGCCTCGGTAACGAGGATCACAGATTGAAACCCCGACTCGCACCTCTGAGATTTCTGGATTTCATGTGCGAATCTTATTTTCAACGATGATTATCACTTGCTAAACGGTGAAGGAAAACATCGCGAGGAAACCTGCATGTCTGAGAGATCCCCTCGAAATATGTGTGAAGTCCGCCTACCCGCACTGGACTAGCGTGGTGGACTAAGGCCTAATCCCCCTCGCATTGAGGGGAGGCCCGTGCCCAATAGTAGGACATTAAAAAGGGCTGGTATTATTATTATAATTATAATGTCTATGTATGCACACGTGCACCAAGTAAATAAACATTCGGGATCGTATCCCGATGAGAATGGATCGATGCAAAGTCAATTATTAAAACTCATATGTCTGCGAGGTAAAACAGATCCATTGCAGGCAATGGACTTTTTATTGCCAAAGATAAAACTTGATGTTTTATAGAGGTGACATTATAAGGTTGTTGGCGTGTCAAAGAAACACAAGGGTAAGATAAAAAATGAGCTGATTCCATCACTAATTGTGCATCGAACCATATTAAATTCGAAGCTATCATGATTAATTCATTTGATTTTATAGTTATTTCGAGATACATACCTACACTATTTATACCTCACAGTTGGTGAAGATTTCTGAAAAAAAAAAATTCGAAGGAGTGTTTTTTTTTATGATAACAGACATCGTGGAAACAATGTATCTTATTAAGCCAATATAAATTCATACTAGGTATAGACAATAATAAATTTTGTTTTATACATGATACACATATTAACCATAATCAAATAGTCACTATCGATTAAATAATACTTATAATACAGGTACAGAATATCTCAAATTAATCTGATTTTTAAAACGATGCAATAGAGTGCAATTCAGCTCGCAAAGCGACACTTATTTACAATCAGACACACATACAGATTGACACAACGAAAATCGCTAGTGCATAAGCATACACACACACACCCACACTCTCTCTCTCTCTCTCCCTCTCTCACACACACATACACCATGACTCCTATATACTCCCTTCATGTCCCCTATCTTACGATACGATCAACAACCATTGTAACATTCTTTTTGTTAGTTCTTTCATTCTCTTTTTTCTGCTCAATATAGTCTCTATAAAGCAGCTACTCTGAGTTTGAAACGTTTAGCTCCTATTAGAGTATTGTAGTAATAGTTCAAATATTACACATCTAAGATGAGCCAGCCTATACCGCACCGCACTTGTATAGCTATGAACCTAAAGTGCCGAGAGCACCAACCCTGGGCCCCAAGACTGCTAACACAATCAATTCATAATCGAACAGCAACCGCATAGTAACCGCCACTTTTGACAGATATCCCATACAATATCTGTCAAAGTGACAGTTACTATGCGGTTGCTGTTCGATTATCAATCGATAGTGTTAGCAGACTTGGGGCCCTGCTTACATGTCAATCTTGCGTCAAAAAAGTCGCAGCACTGACTCAACGGACGGAAACGTCGATTGCCAAGGTCGCATAATAGCAACCAGCGACGCGAGACCGAACCATTGTTTTAAAACGACAATTGTATGGTTTTTTACTCTATTTTTCTATTTCCAATGACCTTATAAAGTAAGGTACACAATCTAGTATTGTATAGATGTTGAACTTGCGTGAATAAATGACGGAATTGCACGTTGCTGGCTCTGCAACTCGAGGTTTAGAATTGTTCACGATACCAAATTTTTTTGGACACGAGTAAGGTAAGATGTTTTAAATATCTCAAACTAGCGGCCTCGTGGAACTTCGTACCGTCTCAGAATCAAATGTATGAGAAAAAAATCCCTTGCTTTAGTAGTTATACTACTATTCGGGTCACGACAAATTGAAAAAATCAAAGATCATAAAAATTGGCCTGCCCGTTCTTGAGTTCAAAATGGTGTAACTAACACGACTGTTTTTTATAATATATATATATATATATATATATATATATATATATATATATATATATATATATATATATTAGATTTCTCCTAGTAGTAGCTTCATAAATAATATTATAATATTTTATGACCTAGCACATTAATTTTACTATAAATTGCAATAAAATTGAATCAAACCGAAGCTAAGATTTACGATCTTTTCGTCGAGATACATTGTCTAGATTTAAGTCTATAAAAGGGAGAATAAAATTTAAACAGCTGTATTTCGTTTCAAAAGTAGCTTGGTAAGAGACGTCCTAGAACATCTTAAATGTGCCAAACGCATAATGAGAGGAAACACGCCGACTTATAAAGTAGAGATCGACACAATTGTAACTTAAATGAATTGATTTGCCATTATAATGGGTAGAGCGTCCGTGATGGGACACAGATGGAATATTTGCTAAGGTCGATTTCACATATGGACCTAAATAAGTAATTGTAGAAAAACATTTGTCCTTCTTTTGAGATCATACATTGTATAAGTATCGCATAAAAACATAAGGTAAAGTAAGGAAAAAATAAATAATTGCTTACACAGCTCGGAGTGCTACTGAAGCTATATTACATTGCTTACATAGCTTTTATAGAGCAACCGGGACGTCGGGAACGTAAGAAACGAATAGTAAACGCGATAAAATCCGTAAGATTAGTTTAAATTCAATTTTATAGAGCTCTTCGACTTTCATATAGGAAAGTCTTGAATACGACATTAAAATTCTAAATCCCAAACCGAATAATCAAATTATTATTAATGTTTCTAACCAAGAGTTACAATCGTGATAATATACATTTTAGACTTAACTTGAATAAATAACCATACAAAGGTTATATATACAGCTAAAATTCTGGAGTCCCCGAAGGGGTGGGCAGAGGTCACTGCAATGCACCCACCACATGGGGTCGAGTCACCTTCGTCCGTAGGAGAATTAAATACCCTCGAGATACCCTACACGTGACCCTGGGTGGTGCCAACCAGGTGACAACTCTACTGGTGGTAGGCTTCGGCCGTGGTTAGTCACCACCCACTGAACAAAGCCATGTCGCCAAGCGGCCTAGCCGTGTTCCGGCATGATGTTCGGTGTTGCCATTCATGGATGGCGGGTCAGATCAGCTGCGCTGCATGTGCCTAGTGAATGTAGCATCTTGATCTACTGCCGCCTTCCTACCTAGGCAAGTATGCTCCATCGTAGATCTCATCGTCACTTACCATCAGGTGAGATGGAGATCAAATACTTGCCTATAATGTATAAAAAAAAAAAAAAAAAGTAATAAAAAAAAAACCTCTCGCCGATCGTATTTTGTTCCCAATAAGTGATAGGGAGCAAGTCCATTGCCATTATAACGTGATATTTCTTCTCAATAACAGGAGGAGTTAGACGATAGGCTACCACGCTAGCCCAATGCGATTTAGTGAAGTTTACACGAAATTCGATAGACGTGCAGGTTCTTCCCAGATGGTTGCCTTTACCGTACAGCGAGTAATAATCATGATTTAAGGTGAATGCTCAGGGTCGGTTGCCGCACATTTTCGATAGATGGTCCTGTTTTTCTGCAACTAGTTACACGAACATCGAGCATCTATGAGACTTGATGTTGCAAATTGCGAGCACTACTACGACATTGCATTGAAATATCCAAAAAAACATTACCTGAAATCATTTATAATGGATGAGATACCATGGCTTCTAAAATCCTTGTATAAATAGGCACTCACACATAGACAAATACACGTCTTTTTTGTGCCGCTAGAGCGCAGCACTTGTTAAAAGTCTCGCATACTAAAAGTTGTCTTTTTATGCCACCAGGTAGAGCGATCATAAAAAAACTTATTTATCGGTTGTAAAATAATAGAAATACTTTTGCGAGCTTTGCAATATTAAAAGTTTCAGAAATAAAAGATAGAAAAGAAAAATGTATACTTTCATGTTCGTAAATATAATGTTTATTGTATAGATCTTATAAATATAGCAAGGTTTGCATGATAACTGTAAAAGTATTACGCTTTACAATATACCAGATCAACAACAAGAACAATATTTATTATAATTTACAAGGGAATAAGAAATTTGGCAATGTAGTTCTATACCTAATAAGGGATACAGCTACATTTCCAAATTTCTTTGAAACAATGTTGTTTGTTGTTGGTATTCTAAAATTAGGTAAATATAACATTGTTTCAAATACTAATATTATGATATAGAATCGACTCTATACAATTTACAGTCATCTTGATTCTTGCAACCTCCTGTGCTTCATTCCTCCGCTAAAAAGAAAAAAATAATTGTTTAGTCCAATAATAATCATTACTGTATCCATACTTATTATAAGGTAAATGCTGCTGTGACATGTATAGATTCAATCATTCAATCATCGTTCCAGAGACGGGCCAACATACACCGTCACACTGCAATGCACCCACATTTCACCGATGGTATTTTGGTACCAATGTAATAGAGGGTGAGCCCATCGCCATTATATCGGGCACACGCCTCCTCAATATGAGGGGCATATAGGCCGTAGGCCCAGTGCAGTTTAGTGAACTTCACACGACTTTTGACAGACATGCAGGTTTCCTCACAAAGTTTGCCTTCATCGTACAGCAAGTGATATTTTTTATGGAAAATAAGATTCGCACATGAAAATCTGGAAATCTCAGTGATGGGAGCCAGGGTTTGAACCTGAACACCTCGTTCCAAGGCGAGCGTTCTGCCAACGAGGCTGTCACTGCTGTACAACTTTGGAATTTATACTAATATAATAGATTCCACTAGATGCGCTGATGTTCTTCACTCTCATAATACGATGGGATGGCAATCCGGTACAATCAGAGAGATCGGGCTGTGTTGTCCGAAGCACAAGCAAGTGATAATCATGAAATTGAACTTGTGTTGTGTAGCCACTTTACAATACGAGTTATGCTCTAAGGTATTTGTTACCAAGTTGTCCCGACTTTCACCAGCGTCACATTCCATCAGTATCTCCATTACAATTCAAATAGCAAACAAAACACAAATTAAAACAAAACTAATCGCAAATCCCACACAATTATTATTTGAATTTTGAAGTAAGTTTTTACATACATAATCACAAACACAACATGAACAGTGTGACCGTTTTAAAAAATGGTGATCTACTAAAACTACAAGGTGCCAGTACTAAATAATACCAAAACACATACTGAATTATACTAAAAAAAAAGTAGAGGAAAAATTTAATTAAAACACTTATTATCTTTTTTTAATTTTACCCATTACATACCTTCATTATACAGAAATATTAAAATAATAATAAATATTTCAATAAGTTTTATTACAAATAGTCAGTATTCGACGGATTATTTTTTGCCATATCTTTCGATGGGTCAAATGAGACACAACCTACACACCTTTCACATAGACCTTGCTTAAGGTGGAAGGTCCGGTCAGGGCGCAAAATTCTAAATATCAATGGTTTTTATTTTTTTACGAAAAATTTGGACTTCTTTGCCATGTAATTTAGTTTTTCGCGATATTGGCATTCTGCATTGTATGTCTCGATATATTAAGTTTGCTTAAAAAAACCGCTGCTTTTACTAATAAGTTTCTGCCGATGTTTTTCAGAATCTGCATAACTTTTAATTGTTTCGATTCTGCTCAAAAATGGTGCTCCACAAGTTTTTCACAAGGCGTTCTCACTATTTTTATCTTTTGTCAACCATGACGAAAATTCAGGATTTTGTTCCCACTAAGATCTATATTTCTGATCGTATTTGCGCTTCATTATCTTCAGTACACACGCACGATAACACAGAGAGACATAAATAAAGAACAAAAAAATCCGTGGTCCCTTTTATACTTATTGCTAGGAATCATTTTTTAAGTTTCAGTAATTCCCCGCGATGTAGAGCATGTAACGTAGTTATGTAGCTAAAGCACGATTCGCGGTTTTGTTAGCATTAACCGTTCGAAAGAGACAAAATGATACAGTTGCAGTAAACATCAGACAAAGACAAAATTATGTGAACGAAATACGAACGAATGGAAATTAGTGTTGCCCGCCCAACCCAAAAATATATCAATAATGTGTTTAAAAATGTTGAAAGATACAAATGTACCAAAAAATACCAGAATATGGAAGGATACCAAAAAAATACTAAATTAGTTTTACGGAGCCCAAATTATACCAATTTGGTACTGAATATACTAAAAACGGTCACACTGAACATGAAATCGGTCGCAGCAGAGTAGTGAGTCCATTTTTTTTTATAATTCTGGAATTTGGCATCAGCATACCATAGACATGCTGCCAATTTGGTCAAGATATAATAAATTAACTTCGTAGACACCCAGAACAAAATAAGTAACACTATTCTATACATTCTAAGAACTTGGTAAGTGCTTACCGACTTTTATATTTATTAAATATCTATACCTCAGATTAACAGAATCCAAAGAGAATAATTTTAAAAAATATAACAGTAGGTAAGCACATACATAATATCTAAGTACAGAATGTATGTGCATCAAAACCAGTTATTTTCGGCCTAGGCACCTATTTATTATGTAGACGAGTACTCGTATCCGAGGTATAAGGTTTTGCGTTCAGAAACGAAAAAAAAAGTAATATCAATATATCTAAAACTAAGTAGGTTTCTAGTTGGTACCAATTTATAGCTACTCTATAATAAATCGGTAAGTAAAAAGAAGAAAAATAGGTGCACATAGGTATGTTTTCTTAGATTTATTCAATTACGAGCTATGTCGCACTTGATTTGTTCAAACGTTCAAGGGGTATCCCATTCATTAGGCTTCCCTATAATTTCGAAAAACCCGTTCATACTAGGTGCCGGGGCTTGCTTTCTTGTATCGCCAATCGTGTTAGGTTAGTTGGTTGGATATATATGTATGTATATATATATATACATACATGCCTTGCTGGTTGGTACCTTCCTATAGCTAGTCAGTAAGTAAGAAGAAGAGATAGGTACACATATAGGTCGCTATGTAGATTTTCTCAGATTGATTCAATATTGAATAATTACTAAAAACCGATGTTACGAAATATGTCGCGCGAGTCGCTGTCGATGTATTCTAACATTTTTTCTAGTCACAGCTGCTTATCTATACTAATATTATAAATGTGAAAGTTTGGATGGATGGATGGATGAATAGATGGATGGATGTTTGTTACTCTTTCACGCCCGAACGGCTGAACGGATCTGGATGAAATTTGGCACAGAGATAGATTACAGTCTGGAATAACACATAGGCTACTATTTATCCCGGTAAAATGTATGGTTCCCGTGGGATAGATGTTTTAATTTTTTATCTTTAATTCTTTATCGCGGGTAACACCGCCGGGCGCATCTAGTATATATAGATATATATATATCTATATATATATATCTATATATATATATATATATATATATATATATATATATCAGTAGCACACCCGGCAGTGCCTAAAAAAATGTTTGATAAATTGATCAATAAATCGACAAAGACTCGCGCGACATATTTCGTAACACGACATCATCTAGCTATGGCCTTGGAAGGTGTACATACTACCTATATATATTTTCGTTATATTACTACCACACCATGTTGGAGTAACACGGCCGAGCTGTGTGTTTTGGAAATCTAATATTCACTTACAGAAACAATATCAATCATTCAAAAAGACAAGCCCACCGGCAAGATTTGAACTTGCTATAGTACACGTTTGCATCAACCGTGTAGAACATTAGGCTACGTAGACCACTAGTCAAGACGACGAATATTTTGATAGGTTTCAATGATATTTACAACCAATTGAAACATGACATATTCATTCATTCATTGATTATTTAAAAAAATAAATACATGCCTTATGTAGGTATGTAGGTTATTTTATTATAATAACCCGAAAAAATATGTTTTGGGTGCAGACAAATCCTAAAAACTTGGATTACAGGAAATAGGGATACATGACGATCTGCACACACAGATAATAACACACCCCAAGTGGCTCAAGTGAAAAACGTAGGTACATGCGATTGTTCGTAGGTTCGATGGACGAACGAAATTTATATGTATTTTTTAATTTTAATTTTTTATTATGAATCTTTATACTTATTTATAGAAAATTTATATCTCTCTATATATTATAATGTTATGTCTTTATGTATTATAAGTAAAAACTCCTGCTGCCATCTGTCGCCGTAAATACTGAAAGACAAAGAATCGGATGCTTTATTAGTTACGGGTTAATTTGGACAGAGGCGCTTTTATTCACGCACACAAGCCTAAAATTTAATATCGTTTTATGATGTTATTACTATAAGATTTTGCCTGATATTTCATTCTGCGAGCTCTTTAATTTATAGAGAATTGATAACAATGCTTGTACAACTAAAAAACTGTATGTGTATCGAGTATTACCATGTTGAAATTTGTATGGGAATGCGACTGATCGCTTCCACCTTAATGCTGCTAAATACAGCTTATAAACGTTTGTAGTGAGGTGCAGGGTGCAAGGTCAGGCCGCAGTGCGGAGCGGCGCCCGCAGACGGTACTATCGATCGCATCCGGCCGGGCGTCTGCAGCCCCAGACTATGCAACAATTTATACTATACGATTAAAGTTAACCTGAGTAAAGGTGACGCTGTAAAATGCTGCTTGTACTGTCTAGGAATACTTAAATGTTATAAACCGAATGTTGCTAAGAACATTTTAAAGCCCAAAAAATGTTGCCGATTTGCCTGTTTTTGTACTACTTATACGAAAAGGATACTTGCCATATTTACTACCGTATACGTATGGTCAAATGTTGAACTTGTTCTTCTAAATATACCCATATATTAAATTATTATTAGACATTTAATAAATGACTTGCAAAATAATATCACATTTAGCGTACTGTAACATCTATATATATATATATATCGTTGAATTTGTCTCCGCCTGGAATAGCAAAATAAATATTAATACTCTACTCGTAAACTACCAATTGTATCGTATCCGGATCGTATTATATAAATTAACCCCACCATGATGTAGTAATCCTACGTTGAGCGTACTATGGGGTTGTCGGTACAAGGGAGTTTGCTTTCAAGGTCGACGCTCTATGGCGAACCCATCTTCTACGGGATCACGTTATGGTTTTAAAAAGGCATTTTTATCGACTTATAAGTACCTATGTGAACCTGGCAACCGAGTATAAAATATGTATTTTTTATGATGCGCATTCGATTGTACCGGGTTTGTACCGGATTGTACCGTTTTTTAAATCGTTTGTACCCTAAGGGTGTAAGAGTTATAGGGGTGGGAAAATTTGGTCAGCAACGGGGTACGAGATAATTAAATTCTATGATTCGCATTCGATTGTACCGCGTACGTACTGGATTGTACCGCTTTTAGAATCGTTCTAACCCTAAGGGGTCAGGAGATACAGGGGTTGGAAAATTTTGGTCACCAAATCGGTAAAAAACGGAAATGGCACATGATAATGAAATTCTATGATTTGCATTCGATTGTACCGCGTTCGTACCGGATTGTACCGCTTTTAAAATATTTCTAACCCCAAGGAGTTCGGAGATATAAGGGTTGGAAAATTTTTGGTCATCAAATCGGTAAAAAACGGAAAGTGCACAAGATAATTAAATTCTGTGATACGCATTCGATTGTACCGCGTTCGTACCGGATTGTACCGCTTTTTACATCGTTCTAACCCCACGGGGTCGAGAGATATAAGGGTTGGAAAATTTGGGTGAATCGGTAAAATCGGAAAGTTCAAGATAATTGAATTCTGTGATACGCATTCGATTGTACCGCGTTCGTACCGGATTGTACCGCTTTTAGAATCGTTCTAACCCTAAGGGGTTAGGAGATACAGGGGTTGGAAATTTTTGGTCACCAAATCGGTAAAAAACGGAAAGGGCACAAGATAATTAAATTCTGTGATACGCATTCGATTGTACCGCGTTCGTACCGGATTATAGCGCTTTTAAAATCGTTCTAACTCCAAGGAGTTCGGAGATATAAGGGTTGGAAAATTTTTGGTCACCAAATCGGTAAAAAACGGAAAAGGCACACGATAATTTAATTCTATGATTCGCATTCGATTGTACCGCGTTCGTACCGGATTATAGCGCTTTTAAAATCGTTCTAACCCCAAGGAGTTCGGAGATACAAGGGTTGGAAAATTTTTGGTCACCAAATCGGTAAAAAACGGAAAAGGCACAAGATAATTAAATTCTATGATTCGCATTCGATTGTACCGCGTTCGTACCGGATTGTACCGCTTTTAAAATCGTTCTAACCCCAAGGAGTTCGGAGATATAAGCGTTGGAAAATTTTTGGTAACCGATTCGGTAAAAAACGGAAAAGCATAAGATAATTAAATTCTATGATTCGCATTCGATTGTACCGCGTTCGTACCGGATTCTACCGCTTTTAAAATCGTTCTAACCCCAAGGAGTTCGGAGATATAAGCGTTGGAAAATTTTTGGTAACCGATTCGGTAAAAAACGGAAAAGCATAAGATAATTAAATTCTATGATTCGCATTCGGTTGTACCGCGTTCGTACCGGATTGTACCGCTGTTTACTTCGTTCTAACCCCAAGGAGTTCGGAGATATAAGCGTTGGAAAATTTTTGGTAACCGATTCGGTAAAAAACGGAAAAGCATAAGATAATTAAATTGTATGATTCGCATTCGATTGTACCGCGTTCGTACCGGATTGTACCGCTTTTAAAATCGTTCTAACCCCAAGGAGTTCGGAGATATTAGCGTTGGAAAATTTTTGGAAACCGATTCGGTAAAAACCGGAAAAGCATAAGATAATTAAATTCTGTGATACGCATTCGATTGTACCGCGTTCGTACCGGATTGTACCGCTTTTAAAATATTTCTAACCCCAAGGAGTTCGGAGATATTAGCGTTGGAAAATTTTTGGAAACCGATTCGGTAAAAACCGGAAAAGCATAAGATAATTAAATTCTGTGATACGCATTCGATTGTACCGCGTTCGTACCGGATTGTACCGCTGTTTACTTCGTTCTAACCCCAAGGAGTTCGGAGATATAAGCGTTGGAAAATTTTTGGAAACCGATTCGTTAAAAACCGGAAAAGCATAAGATAATTAAATTCTATGATTCGCATTCGATTGTACCGCGTTCGTACCGGATTGTACCGCTGTTTACTTCGTTCTAACCCCAAGGAGTTCGGAGATATAAGCGTTGGAAAATTTTTGGAAACCGATTCGGTAAAAACCGGAAAAGCATAAGATAATTAAATTCTGTGATACGCATTCGATTGTACCGCGTTCGTACCGGATTGTACCGCTTTTAAAATATTTCTAACCCCAAGGAGTTCGGAGATATAAGCGTTGGAAAATTTTTGGTAACCGATTCGGTAAAAACCGGAAAAGCATAAGATAATTAAATTCTGTGATACGCATTCGATTGTACCGCGTTCGTACTGGATTGTACCGCTTTTAGAATCGTTCTAACCCTAAGGGGTTAGGAGATACAGGGGTTGGAAATTTTTGGTCACCAAATCGGTAAAAAACGGAAAGGGCACAAGATAATTAAATTCTGTGATACGCATTCGATTGTACCGCGTTCGTACCGGATTGTACCGCTTTTTACATCGTTCTAACCCCACGGGGTCGAGAGATATAAGGGTTGGAAAATTTGGGTGAATCGGTAAAATCGGAATGTTCAAGATAATTGAATTCTGTGATACGCATTCGATTGTACCGCGGTCGTACCGGATTGTACCCCTTTTAGAATCGTTCTAACCCTAAGGGGTTAGGAGATACAGGGTTAGAAATTTTTGGTCACCAAATCGGTTAAAAACGGAAATGGCACAAGATAATTAAATTCTGTTATACGCATTCGATTGTACCGCGTTCGTACCGGATTGTACCGCTTTTAAAATCGTTCTAACCCCAAGGAGTTCGGAGATATAAGCGTTGGAAAATTTTTGGTAACCGATTCGGTAAAAAACGGAAAAGCATAAGATAATTAAATTCTATGATTCGCATTCGATTGTACCGCGTTCGTACCGGATTGTACCGCTGTTTACTTCGTTCTAACCCCAAGGAGTTCGGAGATATAAGCGTTGGAAAATTTTTGGTAACCGATTCGGTAAAAAACGGAAAAGCATAAGATAATTAAATTCTATGATTCGCATTCGATTGTACCGCGTTCGTACCGGATTGTACCGCTTTTAAAATCGTTCTAACCCCAAGGAGTTCGGAGATATAAGCGTTGGAAAATTTTTGGCAACCGATTCGGTAAAAACCGGAAAAGCATAAGATAATTAAATTCTGTGATACGCATTCGATTGTACCGCGTTCGTACCGGATTGTACCGCTTTTAAAATATTTCTAACCCCAAGGAGTTCGGAGATGTAAGCGTTGGAAAAATTTTGGTAACCGATTCGGTAAAAACCGGAAAAGCATAAGATAATTAAATTCTGTGATACGCATTCGATTGTACCGCGTTCGTACCGGATTGTACCGCTTTTAAAATATTTCTAACCCCAAGGAGTTCGGAGATATAAGCGTTGGAAATTTTTTGGAAACCGATTCGGTAAAAACCGGAAAAGCATAAGATAATTAAATTCTATGATTCGCATTCGATTGTACCGCGTTCGTACCGGATTGTACCGCTTTTAAAATCGTTCTAACCCCAAGGAGTTCGGAGATATAAGCGTTGGAAAATTTTTGGCAACCGATTCGGTAAAAACCGGAAAAGCATAAGATAATTAAATTCTGTGATACGCATTCGATTGTACCGCGTTCGTACCGGATTGTACCGCTTTTAAAATATTTCTAACCCCAAGGAGTTCGGAGATATAAGCGTTGGAAAATTTTTGGAAACCGATTCGGTAAAAACCGGAAAAGCATAAGATAATTAAATTCTGTGATACGCATTCGATTGTACCGCGTTCGTACCGGATTGTACCGCTTTTAAAATATTTCTAACCCCAAGGAGTTCGGAGATATAAGCGTTGGAAAAATTTTGGTAACCGATTCGGTAAAAACCGGAAAAGCATAAGATAATTAAATTCTGTGATACGCATTCGATTGTACCGCGTTCGTACCGGATTGTACCGCTTTTAAAATATTTCTAACCCCGAGGAGTTAGGAGATACAGGGGTTGGAAATTTTTGGTCACCAAATCGGTAAAAAACGGAAAGGGCACAAGATAATTAAATTCTGTGATACGCATTCGATTGTACCGCGTTCGTACCGGATTATAGCGCTTTTAAAATCGTTCTAACTCCAAGGAGTTCGGAGATATAAGGGTTGGAAAATTTTTGGTCACCAAATCGGTAAAAAACGGAAAAGGCACACGATAATTTAATTCTATGATTCGCATTCGATTGTACCGCGTTCGAACCGGATTGTACCGCTTTAAAAATCGTTCTAACCCCAAGGAGTTCGGAGATATAAGCGTTGGAAAATTTTTGGTGACCAAATCGGTAAAAAACGGAAAAGCATAAGATAATTAAATTCTATGATTCGCATTCGATTGTACCGCGTTCGTACCGGATTGTACCGCTTTTAAAATCGTTCTAACCCCAAGGAGTTCGGAGATATAAGCGTTGGAAAATTTTTGGAAACCGATTCGGTAAAAACCGGAAAAGCATAAGATAATTAAATTCTGTGATACGCATTCGATTGTACCGCGTTCGTACCGGATTGTACCACTGTTTACTTCGTTCTAACCCCAAGGAGTTCGGAGATATAAGCGTTGGAAAATTTTTGGTAACCGATTCGGTAAAAACCGGAAAAGCATAAGATAATTAAATTCTATGATTCGCATTCGATTGTACCGCGTTCGTACCGGATTGTACCGCTTTTAAAATATTTCTAACCCCAAGGAGTTCGGAGATATAAGCGTTGGAAAATTTTTGGTAACCGATTCGGTAAAAAACGGAAAAGCATAAGATAATTAAATTCTATGATTCACATTCGATTGTACCGCGTTCGTACCGGATTGTACCGCTGTTTACTTCGTTCTAACCCCAAGGAGTTCGGAGATATAAGCGTTGGAATTTTTTTGGAAACCGATTCGGTAAAAACCGGAAAAGCAAAAGATAATTAAATTCTGTGATACGCATTCGATTGTACCGCGTTCGTACCGGATTGTACCGCTTTTAAAATATTTCTAACCCCAAGGAGTTCGGAGATATAAGCGTTGGAAAATTTTTGGTAACCGATTCGGTAAAAACCGGAAAAGCATAAGATAATTAAATTCTGTGATACGCATTCGATTGTACCGCGTTCGTACCGGATTGTACCGCTTTTAAAATATTTCTAACCCCAAGGAGTTCGGAGATATAAGCGTTGGAAAATTTTTGGTAACCGATTCGGTAAAAACCTCAAAAGCATAAGATAATTAAATTCTGTGATACGCATTCGATTGTACCGCGTTCGTACCGGATTGTACCGCTGTTTACTTCGTTCTAACCCCAAGGAGTTCGGAGATATAAGCGTTGGAAAATTTTTGGAAACCGATTCGGTAAAAACCGGAAAAGCATAAGATAATTAAATTCTGTGATACGCATTCGATTGTACCGCGTTCGTACCGGATTGTACCGCTTTTAAAATATTTCTAACCCCAAGGAGTTCGGAGATATAAGCGTTGGAAAAATTTTGGTAACCGATTCGGTAAAAACCGGAAAAGCATAAGATAATTAAATTCTGTGATACGCATTCGATTGTACCGCGTTCGTACCGGATTGTACCGCTTTTAAAATATTTCTAACCCCGAGGAGTTAGGAGATACAGGGGTTGGAAATTTTTGGTCACCAAATCGGTAAAAAACGGAAAGGGCACAAGATAATTAAATTCTGTGATACGCATTCGATTGTACCGCGTTCGTACCGGATTATAGCGCTTTTAAAATCGTTCTAACTCCAAGGAGTTCGGAGATATAAGGGTTGGAAAATTTTTGGTCACCAAATCGGTAAAAAACGGAAAAGGCACACGATAATTTAATTCTATGATTCGCATTCGATTGTACCGCGTTCGAACCGGATTGTACCGCTTTAAAAATCGTTCTAACCCCAAGGAGTTCGGAGATATAAGCGTTGGAAAATTTTTGGTGACCAAATCGGTAAAAAACGGAAAAGCATAAGATAATTAAATTCTATGATTCGCATTCGATTGTACCGCGTTCGTACCGGATTGTACCGCTTTTAAAATCGTTCTAACCCCAAGGAGTTCGGAGATATAAGCGTTGGAAAATTTTTGGAAACCGATTCGGTAAAAACCGGAAAAGCATAAGATAATTAAATTCTGTGATACGCATTCGATTGTACCGCGTTCGTACCGGATTGTACCACTGTTTACTTCGTTCTAACCCCAAGGAGTTCGGAGATATAAGCGTTGGAAAATTTTTGGTAACCGATTCGGTAAAAACCGGAAAAGCATAAGATAATTAAATTCTATGATTCGCATTCGATTGTACCGCGTTCGTACCGGATTGTACCGCTTTTAAAATATTTCTAACCCCAAGGAGTTCGGAGATATAAGCGTTGGAAAATTTTTGGTAACCGATTCGGTAAAAAACGGAAAAGCATAAGATAATTAAATTCTATGATTCACATTCGATTGTACCGCGTTCGTACCGGATTGTACCGCTGTTTACTTCGTTCTAACCCCAAGGAGTTCGGAGATATAAGCGTTGGAATTTTTTTGGAAACCGATTCGGTAAAAACCGGAAAAGCAAAAGATAATTAAATTCTGTGATACGCATTCGATTGTACCGCGTTCGTACCGGATTGTACCGCTTTTAAAATATTTCTAACCCCAAGGAGTTCGGAGATATAAGCGTTGGAAAATTTTTGGTAACCGATTCGGTAAAAACCGGAAAAGCATAAGATAATTAAATTCTGTGATACGCATTCGATTGTACCGCGTTCGTACCGGATTGTACCGCTTTTAAAATATTTCTAACCCCAAGGAGTTCGGAGATATAAGCGTTGGAAAATTTTTGGTAACCGATTCGGTAAAAACCTCAAAAGCATAAGATAATTAAATTCTGTGATACGCATTCGATTGTACCGCGTTCGTACCGGATTGTACCGCTGTTTACTTCGTTCTAACCCCAAGGAGTTCGGAGATATAAGCGTTGGAAAATTTTTGGAAACCGATTCGGTAAAAACCGGAAAAGCATAAGATAATTAAATTCTGTGATACGCATTCGATTGTACCGCGTTCGTACCGGATTGTACCGCTTTTAAAATATTTCTAACCCCAAGGAGTTCGGAGATATAAGCGTTGGAAAATTTTTGGTAACCGATTCGGTAAAAACCGGAAAAGCATAAGATAATTAAATTCTGTGATACGCATTCGATTGTACCGCTTTCGTACCGGATTGTACCGCTTTTAAAATCGTTCTAACCCCAAGGAGTTCGGAGATATAAGCGTTGGAAAATTTTTGGCAACCGATTCGGTAAAAACCGGAAAAGCATAAGATAATTAAATTCTATGATTCGCATTCGATTGTACCGCGTTCGTACCGGATTGTACCGCTTTTAAAATATTTCTAACCCCAAGGAGTTCGGAGATATAAGCGTTGAAAAATTTTTGGTAACCGATTCGGTAAAAAACGGAAAAGCATAAGATAATTAAATTCTATGATTCGCATTCGATTGTACCGCGTTCGTACCGGATTGTACCGCTGTTTACTTCGTTCTAACCCCAAGGAGTTCGGAGGTATAAGCGTTGGAAAATTTTTGGAAACCGATTCGGTAAAAACCGGAAAAGCATAAGATAATTAAATTCTGTGATACGCATTCGATTGTACCGCGTTCGTACCGGATTGTACCGCTTTTAAAATCGTTCTAACCCCAAGGAGTTCGGAGATATAAGCGTTGGAAAATTTTTGGAAACCGATTCGGTAAAAACCGGAAAAGCATAAGATAATTAAATTCTGTGATACGCATTCGATTGTACCGCGTTCGTACCGGATTGTACCACTGTTTACTTCGTTCTAACCCCAAGGAGTTCGGAGATATAAGCGTTGGAAAATTTTTGGTAACCGATTCGGTAAAAACCGGAAAAGCATAAGATAATTAAATTCTATGATTCGCATTCGATTGTACCGCGTTCGTACCGGATTGTACCGCTTTTAAAATATTTCTAACCCCAAGGAGTTCGGAGATATAAGCGTTGGAAAATTTTTGGTAACCGATTCGGTAAAAAACGGAAAAGCATAAGATAATTAAATTCTATGATTCGCATTCGATTGTACCGCGTTCGTACCGGATTGTACCGCTTTTAAAATATTTCTAACCCCAAGGAGTTCGGAGATATAAGCGTTGAAAAATTTTTGGTAACCGATTCGGTAAAAAACGGAAAAGCATAAGATAATTAAATTCTATGATTCGCATTCGATTGTACCGCGTTCGTACCGGATTGTACCGCTGTTTACTTCGTTCTAACCCCAAGGAGTTCGGAGGTATAAGCGTTGGAAAATTTTTGGAAACCGATTCGGTAAAAACCGGAAAAGCATAAGATAATTAAATTCTGTGATACGCATTCGATTGTACCGCGTTCGTACCGGATTGTACCGCTTTTAAAATCGTTCTAACCCCAAGGAGTTCGGAGATATAAGCGTTGGAAAATTTTTGGAAACCGATTCGGTAAAAACCGGAAAAGCATAAGATAATTAAATTCTGTGATACGCATTCGATTGTACCGCGTTCGTACCGGATTGTACCACTGTTTACTTCGTTCTAACCCCAAGGAGTTCGGAGATATAAGCGTTGGAAAATTTTTGGTAACCGATTCGGTAAAAACCGGAAAAGCATAAGATAATTAAATTCTATGATTCGCATTCGATTGTACCGCGTTCGTACCGGATTGTACCGCTTTTAAAATATTTCTAACCCCAAGGAGTTCGGAGATATAAGCGTTGGAAAATTTTTGGTAACCGATTCGGTAAAAAACGGAAAAGCATAAGATAATTAAATTCTATGATTCGCATTCGATTGTACCGCGTTCGTACCGGATTGTACCGCTGTTTACTTCGTTCTAACCCCAAGGAGTTCGGAGATATAAGCGTTGGAATTTTTTTGGAAACCGATTCGGTAAAAACCGGAAAAGCAAAAGATAATTAAATTCTGTGATACGCATTCGATTGTACCGCGTTCGTACCGGATTGTACCGCTTTTAAAATATTTCTAACCCCAAGGAGTTCGGAGATATAAGCGTTGGAAAATTTTTGGTAACCGATTCGGTAAAAACCGGAAAAGCATAAGATAATTAAATTCTGTGATACGCATTCGATTGTACCGCGTTCGTACCGGATTGTACCGCTGTTTACTTCGTTCTAACCCCACGGGGTCGAGAGATATAAGGGTTGGAAAATTTGGGTGAATCGGTAAAATCGGAATGTTCAAGATAATTGAATTCTGTGATACGCATTCGATTGTACCGCGGTCGTACCGGATTGTACCCCTTTTAGAATCGTTCTAACCCTAAGGGGTTAGGAGATACAGGGGTTAGAAATTTTTGGTCACCAAATCGGTTAAAAACGGAAATGGCACAAGATAATTAAATTCTGTGATACGCATTCGATTGTACCGCGTTCGTACCGGATTGTACCGCTTTTAAAATCGTTCTAACCCCAAGGAGTTCGGAGATGTAAGCGTTGGAAAATTTTTGGTAACCGATTCGGTAAAAACCGGAAAAGCATAAGATAATTAAATTCTGTGATACGCATTCGATTGTACCGCGTTCGTACCGGATTGTACCGCTTTTAAAATATTTCTACCCAAAGGAGTTCGGAGATATAAGCGTTGGAAAATTTTTGGTAGTCGATTCGGTAAAAAACGGAAAAGCATAAGATAATTAAATTCTGTGATACGCATTCGATTGTACCGCGTTCGTACCGGATTGTACCGCTTTTAAAATATTTCTAACCCAAAGGAGTTCGGAGATATAAGCGTTGGAAAATTTTTGGTAACCGATTCGGTAATAAACGGAAAAGCATAAGATAATTAAATTCTGTGATACGCATTCGATTGTACCGCTTTCGTACCGGATTGTACCGCTTTTAAAATATTTCTAACCCCAAGGAGTTCGGAGATATAAGCGTTGGAAAATTTTTGGTAACCGATTCGGTAAAAAACGGAAAAGCATAAGATAATTAAATTCTATGATGCGCATTCGATTGTACCGCGTTCGTACCGGATTGTACCGCTTTTAGAATCGTTCTAACCCTAAGGGGTTAGGAGATACAGGGGTTGGAAAATTTTTGGTAACCGATTCGGTAAAAAACGGAAAAGCATAAGATAATTAAATTCTGTGATACGCATTCGATTGTACCGCTTTCGTACCGGATTGTACCGCTTTTAAAATATTTCTAACCCCAAGGAGTTCGGAGATATAAGCGTTGGAAAATTTTTGGTAGTCGATTCGGTAAAAAACGGAAAAGCATAAGATAATTAAATTCTGTGATACGCATTCGATTGAACCGCATTCGTACCGGATTGTACCGCTGTTTACTTCGTTCTAACCCCACGGGGTCGAGAGATATAGGGGTTGGAAAATTTGGGTGAATCGGTAAAATCGGAAAGTTCAAGATAATTTAATTCTGTGATTCGCATTCGATTGTACCGCGTTCGTACCGGATTGTACCCCTTTTAAAATAGTTTTAACCCTAAGGGTCAACCTCTTAGGGTAAAAGTCGAGTTTACAAATTCAAAAAATATTTTTTTTATTGATGTCATGTAGCCTCGTTAACTAGCTCAATCTCGGAAAGCTACCAACCATGATTGTGAAATCGAGTCAATTGGGCATGTGTTACGTAACGTAACCTAACCAAGGAGCA
This sequence comes from Pheosia tremula, assembly GCA_905333125.1. Lineage (NCBI taxonomy): Eukaryota > Metazoa > Arthropoda > Insecta > Lepidoptera > Notodontidae > Pheosia > Pheosia tremula. Next base: position 9,483,021 of record HG995402.1, on the reverse strand, counting down.
ATCCAATAAAAAAAAAAATGAAGGCACAGTCGAAGTCACGCTTTTCTGTGGCGGTGCTGGATGTCAGGACATGGGCCATACTTCCCTAGGGATTTTGCTTCCCGCAAAATCCACCTAACATCACGTGCATCTGTAACATAAAATTATCGATTAACATCCCTAATTCCTTACCTTTCTGTCCGTCTTGTAGGCTCTCCTGCGAAAATCGTGCAATTCAATTCATCATTCAACATTCATCATTCATCAGTCATTTTGGTCTTCTTTCCTTAGATTTTGTCGTAAATTCAATTTAAATTTCACTTTTTTCGCTCCCCTGAACAATTTTATTCAGGGAATCTTATCGTCGTTCACTTTTTCGCACTCTCCTTGCCGAGACGCGTCCAAAGACGTGCCGCACGTGGGGGTAGCTCGCTGAAAAAAAAACATTTTCATACATACCTTGTTTTCGCTCCACGCGAAATTCACCTAAGCCCGGTGCCACTCGTAGAACATCACGTACATCTAAAACATAAAATTTTCGATTAGCATCCCTAATTCCTTACCTTTGTTTCCGTCCACCTTCCCGTAGGCTCTCCTGCGAAAATCGTGGAATCCAATTGCGATTTAATTGTCATTTTGGACTTTTTTCCTTAGGTTTTCTCGTAAATTTAATTTAAATTTCACTTTTTTCTCTCCCCTGAACATTTTTGTTCAGGGAATCTCATCGTGTTTCACTTTTTCGCACTCCCCTCACCGAGACGCGTCCAAAGACGAGCCGCACGTGGGGGTAGCTCGCTGAAAAAAAATCATTTTCATACATACCTTGTTTTCGCTCCACGCGAAATTCACCTAAGCCCGGTACCACCCGTAGAACATCACGTACATCTAAAACATAAAATTTTCGATTAGCATCCCTAATTCCTTACCTTCGTTTCCGTCCACCTTCCCGTAGGCTCTCCTACGAAAATCGTGGAATCCAATTGCGATTTAATTGTCATTTTGGACTTTTTTCCTTAGGTTTTCTCGTAAATTCAATTTAAATTTCACTTTTTTCTCTCCCCTGAACATTTTTGTTCAGGGAATCTCATCGTGTTTCACTTTTTCGCACTCCCCTCACCGAGACGCGTCCAAAGACGAGCCGCACGTGGGGGTAGCTCGCTGAAAAAAAAACATTTTCATACACACCTTGTTTCCGCTCCACGCGAAATTCACCTAAGCCCGGTGCCACCCGTAGAACATCACGTACAACTAAAACATAAAATTTTCAATTAGCATCCCTAATTCCTTACCTTCGTTTCCGTCCACCTTCCCGTAGGCTCTCCTGCGAAAATCGTGGAATCCAATTGCGATTTAATTGTCATTTTGGACTTTTTTCCTTAGGTTTTCTCGTAAATTCAATTTAAATTTCACTTTTTTCTCTCCCCTGAACATTTTTGTTCAGGGAATCTCATCGTGTTTCACTTTTTCGCACTCCCCTCACCGAGACGCGTCCAAAGACGAGCCGCACGTGGGGGTAGCTCGCTGAAAAAAAAACATTTTCATACATACCTTGTTTCCGCTCCACGCGAAATTCACCTAAGCCCGGTGCCACCCGTAGAACATCACGTACAACTAAAACATAAAATTTTCAATTAGCATCCCTAATTCCTTACCTTCGTTTCCGTCCACCTTCCCGTAGGCTCTCCAGCGAAAATCGTCGAATCCAATTGCGATTTAATTGTCATTTTGGACTTTTTTCCTTAGGTTTTCTCGTAAATTCAATTTAAATTTCACTTTTTTTATCTCCCCTGAACATTTTTGTTCAGGGAATCTCATCCTATTTCACTTTTTCGCACTCCCCTCGCCGAGACGCGTCCAACGACGTGCCGCAAGTAGGGGTAGAACGCTGATTTTTTTTTTTTTTCGGTTATTAAATATTTACATTAATTCTTACAGACAATCTGATGTTACTGATTAACTGAAACCGTTGTTGCCTTTATGACTAATTGATGTTGTATTGAGTAGACGCGGCAAACTTTTTCAATGCTTACGAACATTCTGTTGTTACAGGATAGTTCACTTTAATACTTAGATATCGAGTAGCTCCATTAAAAATTAACAGGTCTGGTGAAACCGTTGTTAGATTCTTTAGTATTCGTATTACTTCTTTGTATTAAGTATAATACTTATTATTATAAACGTTTTTTTAATTTCCTATTACTTTCTCATTTTTGTAGAGCCAGCTATTTTAATATTCCATTCCATTCCGTTTGTGCATACTTTTGCGTCATACCTTTTTGTAAAGCGTTCATAATAGGTGGTACTAAGTCAGCCACAAAACAATAGAAAATATTTTTTTCCTATTAGTACATTTCTCTTTTTCAGTCGTAAAATAAGTACTTATTCATTAAAAATGCCTGTACCACCGGTTTATACAGTCGACGAAATCTTTGAGGCAATAAAAGATTTGCCCTTGTATTACATGGATCAGAATGATGCGTGCAAGCTGCATTCATTATCTGACCCTGTATGGACTCATGCGCATGAAAAGTTGCCAAAAATGAGTAGGAAGTACATTTATCTGTACATTTCTACCATGCGTAACGGCATTCATGAAAAAATCTTAAGACACCAAAATTTTCCAAACGTAATAAACTCTTCGAATGAAAACATTGACGACAGTTATGCCTCTAACTGGTCGATGAATGAAGTCCAAAAGATTTTACCTGCATTCCCTCCTTTACGCAAGACCATATATGTTTCGCAAAAGGATTATGTTCAAATAAAATCGTGCCTCTTTTCGATCGATGCAAATGATAAACTAACTTTGACCCCGGGCTGGACGACCACATTATATTCTCTCCTGTGGAAGAATTTAAAGCTCCCATGCCCATTTGCATTCAAATCTGCGAACATCAATGAAAACCCTGGAGAATGTATATTAACAGTTCGCGGTAAGTGTCGAGAATGTTGTAACATTGTTCACATTTATGTGCCAACGCTCAAATTATCGGACAAGGGGATGGCGATACACGTTTCCACGGTTAACACCGCTGGTGTAGCGCATAAAAATAAAAGGTTTTTATTCGGCACAGAACGTTTGGCCGTTGTGAAAGAGTTGCAGGCAGGTGGTCCATACGCCTGGCGAAGAGACAATGCAAATCAGAATATGGAGTTCGGTGACCCTGAGCCTGCACATTTGTACTCGGAAGATGTATTGCGAAAAGCAACACAACTTGAAAATGATAGACAATTGGGTCTTGTCAACGTTTCCGATCCGATCCGATCTGTAGAGAAACTACAATACGAGGCTGAATTTGCGGGTTCCCTTAAAGAGGTATGTTTAAATAAATTTTACACTTTTTATTGGAGTGCTGAACAAATATACTTATATAAGGAAACGTTTAAATGCAAAGATTGCGAAGCTGGCTCTCTGTCCATAGACGCAACGGGTTCCCTGATATGCAGAATTAAAAGACCGGACGGATCCAGCCGCAATATATTTTTATATCAAGCGGTAGTCCCATTTCACGGTAAAATTTTGCCCGTATGCCAAGTGGTTTCTGAAAAACATGATGCCAATTTCATTTCGTATTGGTTAAGAGAGTGGCGGCGTTCTGGTGTACCAAACCCTACCAAAGTGGTAACAGATTGTTCTTTGGCTTTACTAAATGCAGTTTGTTTAGCTTTTAGCGACTGCTCTTTAAGCAACTACGTTGACATATGCATCAAATGGCTTCAATCACCTGACAAAAATCCACGACCGCCGTGCATAGCGCGGATCGATATTGCGCATCTAATCAAATTCGTCTGCCGATGGAAATGCTTCGAAGGAAAGCATTTCAGCGTGAAGGATTTTTTTGTGAGATGTGTGGGGCTTTTAACTAAATGTGAGGACATCAACAGTTTTCGGGCTATGTTTTGCGATGTTCTACTCATCGCTTTGTCAGAAACAGAGTCCATCAATAGTGATGAAACTAATAGCTGCTATGCCGCACAGTTGCGTCTCATGGCAGCAATTAAAAGCGATACTCACTGTTATGAATACGACAAAAGTTGTGATGACTTAGACAATGAAGATCGCAAAGAGGAAGATCCCGAAAACCATATACCTGGATCAGAATTTATAAACAATCTGGTTGCTGAATCGAAATCCTTTTTAGTCGATGGTGAACGACCGAATCCTTATTACTGTCATGATTTCTCAAGCAATATTATTAGGTTGGCAAAACTTTTCCCTCTGTGGACTGCTGTTATGGTACGAGATAAGTCGTCGGTCGCGACATCATCGTACAGTGAGGAGTATTTTCGAGAGATTAAACAACTGATTCTGAAAGGCAAATCAGCCATACGCGTCGACAAATTCCTGGTAATGCACATGAGATCACTTGCAGGGGCCACAAAAATCCTTCATGCTTTGCACCAGGATAGTGATGATGCATTACAGCCTCGTCAGAAGAAAAGGAAGCAAGACGTGACAGAGTTTACGAGACACGAGGAGGTCGTCTTGAATAGCAATGCGCTGATGAGTGATGATGAGGTCACGCTGATTGAGGACGAAGTCACATGCAGCGAGGTTAGGCTGTATGAGGAAAAAGACAAAGAGGATGAGATTAGAAAGGGTAGTGACGAAGATTCGGAGGATAAGGTCACAGGAGGCAAAAGCAAAACGTATCTTAACGAAGAGGAAACATGGAAAGGTAAGACCAGGGACAAAAAGAAACGTGGTAAATTCTTACGCCCATGTCCTGACATCCAGCACCGCCATGAACGACCGAAAAGTGTAATCTCGACTGTGCCATTATTAAAAAATGGATTGCTACTTGGGCCCGTTAAGATAAACAATAAAAACGTCATGGTACGTAACACATGCCCAATTGACTCAATTGCACAATCATGGCTGGTAGCTTTCCGAGATTGGGCTAGTTATCAAGACTACATGACATCAACAAAAAATAGATTTTTTGAATTTGTAAAAATGTTAAATAAATCTGGCTGTACAATAAAAGTGTATAAAGAAAGAGCTGAAATTATGACTAAGTTTAGGAAAGTTGATGGGGGTGTACTGAATTGCATGATGAACGTGAGCATCCTTGTAAAATATCTATTTGAGGATGAACCATCATTTACAATCAATCACATATGTAATACATGCAAGAGAGAGGATAAGGAAAAGTCAATTGTAATTGAAGTGGATGTAAAACCATTTTACATCCACGGTGTCCAATCTCTGCAGCGAGTCTTACAAGATCGACTTACACAAAGAAAACAGTGTACAGTTTGCCTATCGGAAGTCACATCGACAATAACAATCGGTGACCATGTGATTGTCGACATTGAGTGTCTTCAATGGGCTCAGCTGGCCAAAAACCTTGGACATCCTGATTGGCCAGGAACTCTAACAATAGGTCAAATACCGGTGAAGATTATTATTGAAAATGTGACTTACACGATACAGTCAATAATAGAATATGTTGGCCAATCAGCTGAGCATTGCGAATTAAATTCAGAAGAAATAATTGGTCATTACATTGCTCACGTACGTCGAATCACAGGTAGGTGGGAAGTTCATAATGATGTTGTCGCTGGCGGTAAGGCGGTAGCAATGACGGCACGTATGTTATTAGAAAAGAAAAAAATATCAATGTTAATTTATATTAAAACAAATTAAAATTAAAGTAAGTTTATAATAATCAGAATGACCAAAAATATAATATACAAGGCGTAACTTTATTAGTGTAAAATATTTTAACAAGTACAGTAGAATGCAAAGGTTCGTCAGTTTCAAATTATTTTATTTAACGTTTGCGAAAATATGTTACCTTTTTAAACAATGCCACAGAACAGACTATTGCTGCATAGAAAATTATGTTCAACTGTTCCATAACCATGTTCAAATTTACTCAATTCATAGTTGTTCGATTTTTGTCTTGTCTAATTAATGATTTAACCTGCCATTTATATTTTCATAAAAATTGTGATTAAGTTGATAAGAAAGATGTTTCAGGTTCTTTTATAATTATTATTTTCATGAATATTGACATGAAAAGAAAATGTTCCATTAATTTTATTCATAATAATAGTTACTGATTTGTTTAACGCATGTAACATTTACTGCTTTAAAAAATATATTCATGTTGTGCGTTGCAGAGAAAAATAAAAATCATCGTGAGGAAAAAAATCTTATAAAAATAACGTTATAATATCTATCAATTATATTTATAAAAATAAAACAATAAAAAAATTAAAAAAAAAAAATCAAATAAAAAAAAACAAAAACAGATAAAATACAAAAAAAACAACCCCTACGGTTACTACAACCTTGACGAATGGTGTGGGGGCTTAAGCTCATGTATACTGAGTGAACCAATGTAGTAAATGCACGATGATGGTTTGATAGAATGAAAAACGAAGGCAGGTGGTTACAAGCTGTAAAAACTTCTCTTGTTATATAAATATAGGAGGACTTTTTAAAGCTAGTACTCAGTGTGAAAGGCGGTACAATCCAGAACAGACGTCATAGTAACTATTATTTGTACTTGAGTGAGTAAACATAATTTTAATAATATTATATGTAGTTCGAACCCACTTACACGTTTAAGAATTTAATTATCTTGTATATCCCTGTATCTCCTAACCCCTTAGGGTTAGAATGATTTTAAAAGCGGTACAATCCGGTACGAACGCGGTACAATCGAATGCGTATCACAGAATTGAATTATCTTATGCTTTTCCGGTTTTTACCGAATCGGTTTCCAAAAATTTTCCAACGCTTATATCTCCGAACTCCTTGGGGTTAGAACGATTTTAAAAGCGGTACAATCCGGTACGAACGCGGTACAATCGAATGCGAATCATAGAATTTAATTATCTTATGCTTCTCCGTTTTTTACCGAATCGGTTACCAAAAATTTTCCAACGCTTATATCTCCGAACTCCTTGGGGTTAGAACGAAGTAAACAGTGGTACAATCCGGTACGAACGCGGTACAATCGAATGCGTATCACAGAATTTAATTATCTTATGCTTTTCCGGTTTTTACCGAATCGGTTGCCAAAAATTTTCCAACGCTTATATCTCCGAACTCCTTGGGGTTAGAACGATTTTAAAAGCGGTACAATCCGGTACGAACGCGGTACAATCGAATGCGTATCACAGAATTTAATTATCTTATGCTTTTCCGGTTTTTACCGAATCGGTTAACAAAAATTTTCCAACGCTTATATCTCCGAACTCCTTGGGGTTAGAAATATTTTAAAAGCGGTACAATCCGGTACGAACGCGGTACAATCGAATGCGTATCACAGAATTTAATTATCTTATGCTTTTCCGGTTTTTACCGAATCGGTTTCCAAAAATTTTCCAACGCTTATATCTCCGAACTCCTTGGGGTTAGAAATATTTTAAAAGCGGTACAATCCGGTACGAACGCGGTACAATCGAATGCGTATCACAGAATTTAATTATCTTATGCTTTTCCGGTTTTTACCGAATCGGTTACCAAAAATTTTCCAACGCTTACATCTCCGAACTCCTTGGGGTTAGAACGATTTTAAAAGCGGTACAATCCGGTACGAACGCGGTACAATCGAATGCGTATCACAGAATTTAATTATCTTGTGCCATTTCCGTTTTTAACCGATTTGGTGACCAAAAATTTCTAACCCCTGTATCTCCTAACCCCTTAGGGTTAGAACGATTCTAAAAGGGGTACAATCCGGTACGACCGCGGTACAATCGAATGCGTATCACAGAATTCAATTATCTTGAACATTCCGATTTTACCGATTCACCCAAATTTTCCAACCCTTATATCTCTCGACCCCGTGGGGTTAGAACGAAGTAAACAGCGGTACAATCCGGTACGAACGCGGTACAATCGAATGCGAATCATAGAATTAAATTATCGTGTGCCTTTTCCGTTTTTTACCGATTTGGTAACCAAAAATTTTCCAACCCTTATATCTCCGAACTCCTTGGAGTTAGAACGATTTTAAAAGCGCTATAATCCGGTACGAACGCGGTACAATCGAATGCGTATCACAGAATTTAATTATCTTGTGCCCTTTCCGTTTTTTACCGATTTGGTGACCAAAAATTTCCAACCCCTGTATCTCCTAACCCCTTAGGGTTAGAACGATTCTAAAAGCGAACCGGAAAAGCATAAGATAATTAAATTCTGTGATACGCATTCGATTGTACCGCGTTCGTACCGGATTGTACCGCTTTTAAAATATTTCTAACCCCAAGGAGTTCGGAGATATAAGCGTTGGAAAATTTTTGGTGACCAAATCGGTAAAAAAAGGAAATGGCACAAGATAATTAAATTCTGTGATTCGCATTCGATTGTACCGCGTTCGTACCGGATTGTACCGCTGTTTACTTCGTTCTAACCCCAAGGAGTTTTTAAAGCTAGTACAAGAGGACTTTTTAAAGCTAGTACTCAGTGTAAAAGGCGGTACAATCCAGAACAGACGTCATAGTAACTATTATTTGTACTCGAGTGAGTAAACATAATTTTAATAATATTATATGTAGTTCGTACCCACTTACACGTTTAAGAATTTAATTATCCTGTATATCCCTGTATCTCCTAACCCCTTAGGGTTAGAATGATTTTAAAATCGGTACAATCCGGTACAAACGCGGTACAATCCGGTACGAACGCGGTACCATCGAATGCGTATCACAGAATTTAATTATCTTATGCTTTTCCGGTTTTTACCGAATCGGTTTCCAAAAATATTCCAACGCTTATATCTCCGAACTCCTTGGGGTTAGAACGAAGTAAACAGCGGTACAATCCGGTACGAACGCGGTACAATCGAATGCGAATCATAGAATTTAATTATCTTATGCTTTTCCGTTTTTTACCGAATCGGTTTCCAAAAATTTTCCAACGCTTATATCTCCGAACTCCTTGGGGTTAGAACGAAGTAAACAGCGGTACAATCCGGTACGAACGCGGTACAATCGAATGCGTATCACAGAATTTAATTATCTTATGCTTTTCCGGTTTTTACCGAATCGGTTTCCAAAAATTTTCCAACGCTAATATCTCCGAACTCCTTGGGGTTAGAACGATTTTAAAAGCGGTACAATCCGGTACGAACGCGGTACAATCGAATGCGAATCATACAATTTAATTATCTTATGCTTTTCCGTTTTTTACCGAATCGGTTACCAAAAATTTTCCAACGCTTATATCTCCGAACTCCTTGGGGTTAGAAATATTTTAAAAGCGGTACAATCCGGTACGAACGCGGTACAATCGAATGCGTATCACAGAATTTAATTATCTTTTGCTTTTCCGGTTTTTACCGAATCGGTTTCCAAAAAAATTCCAACGCTTATATCTCCGAACTCCTTGGGGTTAGAACGAAGTAAACAGCGGTACAATCCGGTACGAACGCGGTACAATCGAATGCGAATCATAGAATTTAATTATCTTATGCTTTTCCGTTTTTTACCGAATCGGTTGCCAAAAATTTTCCAACGCTTATATCTCCGAACTCCTTGGGGTTAGAACGATTTTAAAAGCGGTACAATCCGGTACGAACGCGGTACAATCGAATGCGAATCATAGAATTTAATTATCTTGTGCCTTTTCCGTTTTTTACCGATTTGGTGACCAAAAATATTCCAACCCTTGTATCTCCGAACTCCTTGGGGTTAGAACGATTTTAAAAGCGCTATAATCCGGTACGAACGCGGTACAATCGAATGCGAATCATAGAATTAAATTATCGTGTGCCTTTTCCGTTTTTTACCGATTTGGTGACCAAAAATATTCCAACGCTTATATCTCCGAACTCCTTGGGGTTAGAACGAAGTAAACAGCGGTACAATCCGGTACGAACGCGGTACAATCGAATGCGAATCATAGAATTTAATTATCTTATGCTTTTCCGTTTTTTACCGAATCAGTTACCAAAAATTTTCCAACGCTTATATCTCCGAACTCCTTGGGGTTAGAAATATTTTAAAAGCGGTACAATCCGGTACGAACGCGGTACAATCGAATGCGTATCACAGAATTTAATTATCTTATGCTTTTCCGGTTTTTAACGAATCGGTTTCCAAAAATTTTCCAACGCTAATATCTCCGAACTCCTTGGGGTTAGAACGATTTTAAAAGCGGTACAATCCGTTACGAACGCGGTACAATCGAATGCGAATCATAGAATTTAATTATCTTATGCTTTTCCGTTTTTTACCGAATCGGTTGCCAAAAATTTTCCAACGCTTATATCTCCGAACTCCTTGGGGTTAGAACGATTTTAAAAGCGGTACAATCCGGTACGAACGCGGTACAATCGAATGCGAATCATAGAATTTAATTATCTTGCGCCTTTTCCGTTTTTTACCGATTTGGTGACCAAAAATATTCCAACCCTTGTATCTCCGAACTCCTTGGGGTTAGAACGATTTTAAAAGCGCTATAATCCGGTACGAACGCGGTACAATCGAATGCGAATCATAGAATTAAATTATCGTGTGCCTTTTCCGTTTTTTACCGATTTGGTGACCAAAAATTTTCCAACCCTTATGTCTCCGAACTCCTTGGAGTTAGAACGATTTTAAAAGCGCTATAATCCGGTACGAACGCGGTACAATCGAATGCGTATCACAGAATTTAATTATCTTGTGCCCTTTCCGTTTTTTACCGATTTGGTGACCAAAAATTTCCAACCCCTGTATCTCCTAACCCCTTAGGGTTAGAACGATTCTAAAAGCGGTACAATCCGGTACGAACGCGGTACAATCGAATGCGTATCACAGAATTCAATTATCTTGAACTTTCCGATTTTACCGATTCACCCAAATTTTCCAACCCTTATATCTCTCGACCCCGTGGGGTTAGAACGATGTAAAAAGCGGTACAATCCGGTACGAACGCGGTACAATCGAATGCGTATCACAGAATTTAATTATCTTGTGCACTTTCCGTTTTTTACCGATTTGATGACCAAAAATTTTCCAACCCTTATATCTCCGAACTCCTTGGGGTTAGAAATATTTTAAAAGCGGTACAATCCGGTACGAACGCGGTACAATCGAATGCAAATCATAGAATTTCATTATCATGTGCCATTTCCGTTTTTTACCGATTTGGTGACCAAAATTTTCCAACCCCTGTATCTCCTGACCCCTTAGGGTTAGAACGATTCTAAAAGCGGTACAATCCAGTACGTACGCGGTACAATCGAATGCGAATCATAGAATTTAATTATCTCGTACCCCGTTGCTGACCAAATTTTCCCACCCCTATAACTCTTACACCCTTAGGGTACAAACGATTTAAAAAACGGTACAATCCGGTACAAACCCGGTACAATCGAATGCGCATCATAAAAAATACATATTTTATACTCGGTTGCCAGGTTCACATAGGTCTTATAAGTCACGTATTTTTTATAGTCACAGGTGTTTTGTTCATGCAAATTAGTTTGAGAATACTTATTTTTAAACAATTGAGGTAGGTATGTATTTTTTTTTCACATTTACATGTTCGTTTTATATTTCGTTGATGTTTTTTTTTCTTTTACTTGAAATACAAGCGTTGCTCAGTGTGGGACTGTATAGTTGGTGTGTTCGTCTGGTGATAGTCAAGGGAAAATATGTACTTGGTTAGCTGGATCCAGACCTAGCATCGCATTGCGAGGACTGTAATCTGTCATTTGATTCTCGTGGATGCGCGATTGGTCTGGATTCGGCTATTTATTTGTCTAGACTAACAACGCATTTCAGGGTACGTGATTTGCTAGCGTGATTTACAAAATTGTTGGTACGTTTTGACCACATTTAAAAGTAAAATAATTGATGTAGATCAAAACTATCCTTATAAATATATAACCAGATATCGTAATAGTTTATTTTTTTACATGTTCTTTGTAAGTACTTAGTATTAATGGGAATTCTCCTGCACTGCGATTAACCCTATGGCAGAGCTATTTTAATTTTGTGTTGAATTAGTTTTATAACATTATTAAAAAATAATGTTTCAAATTCCATCACTCAAATGCTAACAGATAAATACCGATATATCGCTACTGTGTTATGTGATCAATTATCGTACTAAGGATCCAATACATGCTTTTGCTGTTAAATATTTGCTAAGTATTACTGATGGACGGTTTAATTTCCCGTAGCATATAAAAATAAGTATAAGAAATATTTGTTTAGCTTCTTTATTATAACACTATTTAGTCGTGAGGGAGTTGTTAGATACGCTGTACATACGCAGTACTATCGATGCTTAAGTGTCAAGTATTTTTCTTGGGTCTCATGCCCTTTGTATTGACTTAACTACAAGTTCCTTCATCATTTGAGTTAGGTATCCAGTAGTAGTCCAATGTGATAGAAATCCATAAAATATTTAAGAAAGTAATATTTTATGCTTTTTTAAATAGTGACGATATTTTTACAACTTTTCTTTTCAAATCAATTAGTACTAGATATTTTATCTTCCACCGATATGGAAGATCAAATAGTAATAAGATCCCTTGCCACTAAAAATCATCGTGCTTACAGACGTAAGAAATATTCGCACCAATACATTTTCAAGAATGCTTAGTCAGTTCTGATAATATTTTCGTTCTGAGTACACGATTGATATAAATTCAAAGTGCGATTCGCGCACGATTTCGTAAAACTCAAATGTGTGAGACGACCATCGAATTTAAGATTTTGTTTTCAAGGTGAACGATCTACCAACATGATAAGCAAATATTTATTTTCTCATTGATAAATTATCAAATCAAGCTGACTGACAAGTAATCTTGCGGTTAAATACAAGTAGTGTCAACACTTACAAAACACTTATTCAATCAATTTGCCATTCAACAAAAACATCAACATATAAACATAAAACATAGCCAAGGTTGTTGATAATGAGTGACAAAAATGAATGACGTGACGTGACATCGTGACGTCAGACTCGATGTGGCCTTGTCAGACCCTTCCCGGTGTCAAGTCGCCATAAACGACTTGAAGCTTCGACCTTTGAATGCTTAAGTGTGATAATTACTAGTCTTAATAGGTCCTAGTCTATAACTTAAAAGCATACTTAATCAGATAAGTATTACATGTTAATATTCATTACATGCGGCTACATTGTAATTAAATTAGAATGATTTCAAGCAAGATAATAATCTAAGTTTAGTACTCAAGTCGAGATAGGTGATCTAAAATTAGAATCACTTGCATGTCAGGCGGCCTGATTAGCGCAGTTGGTAGTGACCCTGCTTTCTGTGCCGAGAGTCCTGGGTTCGAATCCTGGTAGGGACAAACTTTGGGTGATGAGGTACGAATGTTTGTACCCAAGTCATGGATGTTTAATATCTATACATATAAGTATTATATACTGGGTTCGCCCCCAGTCCATTGTACGGTACCCATAATACAAGCGTTGCTTATAGTGTGGGACCGTATAGTTGGCGTGTTCGTCTGGCGATATTTATTTATTTATGTAATAATCGATATTGTTCAGGAGTTGTTCTTTTTATTATCTATCCGGCTTGCCCTAGACTTATATTCTAGAAGTCAACTCTACCTAATAGTCAAATATTTTGACCAGGGCGAGAATTAATTCAGATGATACAATTTACAGCCGGCGTGATAAAGACGAACGAAAGAGCCGGTCGCAAACGCTGACCAAAAAATCCTGGAAGACAGTCCAGTTAATTAATTATACTTAGGTTGGTATTTGCTCAATTTGTATATTACGACTAAGAAGAAGAGAGAGGTAATAAAAGTGGAAAAGAGAGGTAATGAGATACCTAGTTAAAAAAACAAACAGATGTAATACCAACTCCATCCAAAATCATATTCCGTGATTCTCAAGGTATCAAATATCCGACAATGCTACGTCTCGTTTACCAGTTGACACTGTCATGTCCGTTTTTATCGCCACAACAACAGATATTTATCTAAATAATTATGACAACATAATCGTTTTGGCCGCGAAACTACTAATATGGGCATGTTTAGATGATAACGGTATTCCCTTCCAAACGGGGCTTGAGCAATAGAGTGCAACGCTCCTGTCCAAAAAGTTCTGAAACTTCTCTATTTCAGCAAATCGTTTCAATTCGAATTTGATTGGTCACCATTGTCGTTCATCGATTCAAACTATTCGAACTTTCGATAATCTTGTTACGAGATGTCCATCCTGAATAGATAGCTAACAAATAAGTTACTGGTTGATAACAGCTCTTTATCGTACGATAAAAATCTATTTTCGACTTGATATCAGTTTTGAAATATTAAGTACCAGTCATGTGACCTTTGGTACTTATACAAACAGTATGAATTGAGAAAAATTACAGTCGTGCGATATCGAACCGAAATGGTCGATACGTACGGTTGTAAATTGGCCAGCATATCTGACATCCCTGGAGGAACAACAAGACGGGCACTAATAGATGAAAAATAAACATCATATAATGTATCAATTTTTTTTTGTAATGCTCTGCGGGCAGAACTAGTCATTAGAGACTATAAGACGTCACGCGAGCGGCATAAATCCCGCTTATATTTGAACACGCCTTTAGAAGGTCACCCTTGCTAATTGTTTTTTGTCCAAGCTTCGTGATAAACGAGGCATTGTAGAGCTTGTAGAGGTAAAAGTTCAATTTTTTTTATCATCAAACGCTATTTTAGAATTGTAAAGGGCAATGGAATGCGGTAAACTAATTTTAGAATGAGACTTTTGGAACAATTCTAAAATAAATACAGGATATTACGTAACCCGAGCTAAATAAAATAAACTGTAGTTATACGTACCTTCGTGTACGCATACACTTAAAAGTGCACCATGCTTCCTTCCGAACATTCCCCTTACACCAATAACTAATGCAATACGCTTGTGTCATTAGCCTTGTCCTTAAAAAATAAAACCTTAATTCCTGTAACTCAGTCATTATAACCTTTCAGAATATAAAACAAAGCCCACGGAAGACGGACAACAGCCACATTATTTCAACACAGTCGATCTTAAGTCAAGAATTCTTGTCTACCAGAAATGCACAGTACATTTTGACCGTTAGATAAAGACCAATTTGTACATAAGAAAGTGAGATACATTCCCACAACTAACGAGACACGCAACATTACCGCATTTTCCTATTACCGTCAAACAAACGGAGAAACCCTGAGCTGTATTAGTTTCACCATTAAATATAGCAGTGATAGCCATGTTGGTTAACTGCTCGATTTGGAGACAAAGGTGTGCAGATTCAAACCCCGGCCAGCACCTCTGATATTTCAATCATGATCATCACTTCGTATACGGTGAAACATCGTAATGGAACCTACACGTCTGTCGAAAGCCATATTCCCCAACTCACACTGATGCCGCCTTCTTACCTAGGCAAGTATGCTCCATCGTAGATCTCATCGTCACTTACCATCAGGTGAGATCGAGATCAAATACTTGCCTATAATGTAATAAAAAAAAAAAATCCAGGGTGGTGGACTTTGGCCAAAACCTCCACATATTGAGATGGAGTCTACATAAGTATTATATACTGAGTTTACCCTCAGTCCAGTATACGGTACCCATAATACAAGCGTTGCTTAGTGTCGGACCGTATAGTTGGTGTGTGGCGATATTTATTTATTTATATTAAAAGGTTGAAACATAACGGTGCTGCTGCCCTAAGCGGTATTCTAATGAGATGGCAGATTTGAGTGATACCGAGCAAAGCTGCGGTGAAAGTGAGAGGACAGCACATCAAGACAGGCTAGGGCTGCGGCTGTGGCCCAAGGGAAAGACTTAACTCAGTAGTTACAGATTGGTCAGGGATTTTATCAGAGTAAGCGTCTCTCCCTTTTTTCCAATCTATCAGCCAACCCGCACTGGGCCAGCGTGGTGGGCCTACTCACATCGCATTGAGGGGAGGCTGTGCCCAGCAGTGGGACATTTAAAAAGGCTGGTATTATTATTTATCAGCGGAAAGACGTCCACCGCTGGACATAGGCCTCCCCCAATGATTTCCACACATCGCGGTCCTCCGCCACTCGCATCCACCGGCTTCGTGCTACGTGTGTGATATCATCGGTCCACCTTGTGGGGGGCCGTCCTACACTACGTCTCCCGGTTTGTGGTCGCTATTCTAGAACCTTTCTGCCCTAACGGCCGTCGGTTCTGCGAGCTACTATCGTTACGGTCTCCGTTTTCAAGTATTTTTAACTCAAAACTTTGAAAACAATCCTCAGATTCCCTGTATTCATGGACAAAGTAATATATTCAAGTTATAAAGCGTACTAAGAAAGACAGGTAAACACATAAGACGGATACAATAAAATCTCTATTTAAGTAGAGTATTGCTGTGTCTTTTAAAGGTCGTGCGTGGGGACATTCTGAGTCCATTATGGAGAGACTCGATTTAAATAAATGCTGTAGGACATCTGGTGTCTATAATACTGATAAATATAAACGAACATAAAACAGTGCTATTACAGGCATTTAAGAGATCTATTTTATTTGTAGAAATTTCGCGAATAGAGCGTTTTTTGCCTTATGGTAGTGTTTAGAAATACTCTATTCGACC
Organism: Pheosia tremula; assembly: GCA_905333125.1. Taxonomy (NCBI): domain Eukaryota; kingdom Metazoa; phylum Arthropoda; class Insecta; order Lepidoptera; family Notodontidae; genus Pheosia; species Pheosia tremula. The sequence continues at coordinate 9,466,507 of HG995402.1, read as the reverse complement.
AAGTTTATGTTTATTCAGTTGTATCTACATGTTAAGGGATCATCGCTAGCCCCTTACTCTTGGGCTTACATCTATACATATAAATAAAATTGGAGGGTCTGTTTGTAATATTAAAATAACCGGTTTTTACTAAGTGCATTTGGATGTATACACGGTACCTATACCAAAATATTTTTTTTTAAATTTTTTGTCTGTCTGTCTGTCCGTCTGTCTGTCTGTCTGTCTGTCTGTCTGTTTGTTCCGGGTAATCTCTGAAATGGCTGGACCGATTTTGACGGGACTTTCACTGGCAGATAGTTGATGTAACAAGGAGTAACTTAGGCTACTTTTATTTTAGAAAAAAACATAGGATCTCACGAAAAACAAAAAAACCAATGTTGCAGCGTTGCGCCAGATTAAGTTTGATAGCAACAACCTGAAATGCGTCCCGCGGGCTCAGAACGCGCGAGCAGGCTGTTGCCAACGGTTATGTCTTTGTTAAATACCACGCGAACGAAGTAGCGGGTAACAGCTAGTATTTTATAAATATCGTTTCCAAGACTCCGTATCGTAGGGAAACCAGCATCATTTTGTGCGTGAGTGGAATAATACGCAGTCATTTTTCTCGACTAACAAGTACGTAACAGGACAACAATCGAGTTTTGCAGTCGTTACGAGACACGATTAATATATTGTATCGATTTAAAATCAATATTTTGCCTGTACCCCGGTTGCCGGTTACATTTGAACTTGAGATTATCTGTATGCGCCTGCGCAAGGGCTGGGCTGGCGGCCGACCATCGACAAGTAGGAGGATTAGACGAATAATCAACGTTTTCGTCATTTACTGTATGTTTAACAAACCGCTGCGCCTGCGACCTAATTGCGTAGCGTATCTGTCTTATCGCCGTTATACTATCGGTGAAAATTAAAAAAAAATGTTACGTGTACATTTCATAACTCACATTACATTTCCTTTAACCGAAGTCCCTCATTGTATTTGCACAGTTGTGTTGTGTGTGTAATGTATTGCATCAATTTAACAATAAGTACAAGTATAAATTATTTTTAACCAATGGTACTTGGCTTACCTTGAGTAGTGGATACAATACTGATGGCAGGAATATTTTATAGTTCGCAAACAATACACATATAAGAGCGAGAGCCAAGTCCTAGCCTGTGAGTTGTCGTATTTATTTTCTCAATCGATGATATTATTACTAGTATGTTCTAAATAAACAAATTAAAAAGAAGAAAAATCAAGCGATGTCTACATACTATCAGGCTTAGGGATAATAGGTATGCAACCGAGCGCTTGCGCATGTGTGATTGCTAGTGCAATAAATATAAGAGCGAGGAATGCTGTTCGATTGATATATTTTTTAAACTATTTTATCTAAACCAACCACTAAGTACTCATTAAACATCAAATAGACACAAAACGATATACTACAAGTTTACCACCCGCGTCGGTTCAAAGTGCTGTTGCTATGGAAACGGGGCACAAATTCTGCGATTGCTTTATTATACATATTTGTGTAGTACACTGTTATGGGTATGTAAGAACAATTTAGGAACGGCTTGAGAAGGTGGTTCAAAAGTATGAACCCGGTAAATTATAATTTGATTTCAAGTTCTTCACCATAGGAACGGCATTCCGAGTGGATAGTAAAGTAGTAGTATAGTATTTTGTAACTTTTGACGATTCACAAGTACTGTTGGTCTACGTGAATAAAAAATATTCTGATTCTGATTCCGATTCAAGGCAGTACGGCAGATGCAATTCCCACCTGCAACCCACTCAGTAACTAAAACTCATCAACAGATTAAATTCCTACCTGCTACTGACTGAGTAACTAAAACACATCAATTAGATCGAATCAGAGCAGCATCACGGAAACAAACCTATATCTTTGGAGCAGATAATGCTCGTACAAGGAGCGAAAGCGTAGCTCTAGTTTCGCTCAATAAAGTAGAGATAGCCGATGGCGCGCAACACACATCAATTGGTGTTAGATAATTTAAATACGTATTGTTTTGTCAAGAGTTTTCATTTAAGTTACAAGACAGTTCAAGTTTCTGCTTACTAAAATATACGGCTTACTAAAATCGGCTCATTTCATTTTAACTTCCTCAAATAATTTATTGCATTACCATAAAGTGAAGAGCTCATTAATAAAAGATGTTATAATTTGGACCTCATTTCAAGAGTTTATCTATGATAAAAGAGAACAATACATTAAAAAAATAAATAAACAACAAACAACCGCACAAGTTATTTTAGTGCACCGTTTTATAAACACCATTTTTTACGGCAAAGAAAACGACTCTTAATGGAAAATAAAAATCAATCTTTGAATTCTGTGCTAAAATAAAAACACAGTTAAAAATACAACAGTTTTAAAATGAAACCGTGATTTTCGGCACAACGATAACATTTTAAGGCGTTAAAACCAGATAGTTTATTTTTAATCGTTAAAATCTTAGTAATTCTATCAATTCAATCTGCTTTTAGTGGATTAGGAGTTTAATTACCGTTGAAAACATTGTCACGGTTTGATTTGAAGATAAATTTTGTCAACGGATTGGTTTTAATTGAAGGTTTGAGCCAAGGTAAGTATTTTGTAGAGTCATCCAAAAAAAGAAATATTCCTAGAAACTAAATCTACATTTTATTCAGAACACAATTCGTTGCAAATACCGCATTTTCCTTGCTGGTCACACACGATAATAAATCTGCAATACTAGCGTATCAGGTATCGAGATATCGGTGCAACCTATATTCGTCGAGTCTCATACCGAGTTCTCGATAATTATTTATCTAAATCCGTTCTAAGAATATGCGACTGGTATTTTAGATCTGTCAGGTACTCGCATGACACAGTGATACTACTCCATTATTATTTGTGTATCATTAACCTCGTTTTTTATTTTTTCATATACAAATCAGTGTATTTATTACTTAATTAAAGAATATTAGGGTCAGTTAATACGGTCAGTTCAGTTAATCTGAAGTTAAGTCAATCAGGATTAAAAAATTAAATGGATACCTACAAAAATAAATGTTCATAATAATTATGTAAGTGACGATGTTATAACAACAAATGCGAATTGAATTAGTTGCTTCGACGCCGCGAAGATTTTTTTTTCGTATTGATAAATGCTGTGCAGTGATAGCCAAGTTGGTAGAACGCTTGCCTCGGTAACGAGGATCGCAGGATCGCAGGCAGGGATCGCAGGAACCCCGGCTCATACCTCTGGGATTTCTGGATTTCATGTGCGAGTCTCATTTCCAACCACGATTATCCCTTGCTAAGCGGTGATGGAAACATCGTGAAGAAACCAGCATGTCTGAGAGAACCTCTCGAAATATGTGTGAAGTCCGCCAACTCGCTGGACCAGCGTGGTGGACGATGGCCTAATTCCCCTCGCGTTGAGGGGAGGTCTGTGCCAAGCACTGGTACATTAAAAAGGGCTGGTATTATTAAATGATGTTGGTCGCAGATGATCTGTACAGCTTCACCAGGCGATAGGGCGAGCGCTAAAGGCGCTGCAGCCAGAGGGGAAGGCAACTAGCTCAAGGGCGCCTAAGGAGGCATAACCTTGGCTAAGGCTGTTGCAATAACTAAATATGAGGGTACCCTGGTCAAACTATGACACTAGCACGTCAACCACCTCAGCCCTCCCGTGACCATGGTTGCTGTAAAGTAGCCGAACTCTAAACTTCGGATTCATCACATCGATTATAAACAAATTATTAATGTATACAAAAACTAATGTATTTCCAGTATAATAACACCTGGCCATTCACTCTCACACAATGCAACGAATTTAATATTTTTACCGTCTATGCAAAATGGGAAGTTTCAACTCTACAGGACTCTACTATGGAGTGATTAAAAACGCCCGAACAATGACCGGAGTAAAATCATTCCTGACACAAAAAGGCATTCTTAATTAATCGTAGTTTCAGCGAGACGCCTTTAGTTATTTGATGTTATTTTGAGGTAGACACGAACTGAAATAACGAGTCCATGTTCATTTTATACGGCAGCCATTTGTAAGTTATAATTCAGTAACATCATTATGATATGGTTGAGGATCAAACAGACAGACACACATACAAATACCCGAATAAACGTATACTAGATTCGGGTCAATAACAAGTAGAGTACCATTTACATATATGTTTGGTAATTTATGCAAAAAACAAAAAGAATGTTGAATCTCGTATGTCCTACATTTGGTAACCTTTCATCGACATTTTAACAGTAATTGTTTATTTTGGAATTAATTTTGCTGCACCTGATCAATTAAAGCCAGCTAATAAAACCTTTTAATTTAGAATAATATATACTTAAATCCATGCATTTCAAGTTTAAAGATTTTATAGGCACGCATTGAATAAATAATAATAGTTCTAGCCCTTATTTTTTATGTCTCACTGTTGGGCACGGGCCTCCCTTCAATGTGAGGGGGATTACGCCATAGTCCATCAAGCTAGCCTAGTGCGAGTTGGCGGAATTCACACACCTTTTGAAGAGTTCTCTCAGACATTAAGTTGTACTCACGTCCTCACTGATAAAATTTTTGTATCGATGTTTCTGAGTGAGGTAGATGATAAAGCTTAGGAAGGTGATACTGATAAAAGAACAGCAGTATTCAAATATATATCTGTCGTGATCAATGATTCTCCACAAATATATAAAATCAAATGTACAAAACATCAATATGCCACAATAATAATAGCAAGCACGTAATTAGAACTACAGAATAAGATTGTACACCGTCGTATGCGCATACTTGATCAGTAACATTTATTATGCCCACTGCTCTACCTCCTGAATCCAATCATAATCACGATAGCGAACATAGGTACTAACGCTGCACAAAACTAAAAAAAAAAACAATCATATCGATCACTTGATACTACATCACTGAGCTAATGAACACGAAAGTAAATACGAGAGTGGGTAAAAGAAGCAATGAATAAAGTACACGTATCAACTGACGGAGAAAGGGAAAGGGCGCTGGTAATATGTCGCCCGGAGCAAATCCGAGCGGAACTAATCCTGATATTTCGATACAATGCGTCGTTATTGCTCTCAGTGAGATTTAATCAGTACATAACGTATTGAGATGTGTTCACGATACTATTAAAGATATTGTTTTAGGACAGCATGAACAAAACTTTATGTTTCAACTGTTGTATTGCGAAGGCGAAATAATGCTTATCTCAAAGTAATCGTGGTGCGTGGGCTTGTTATTATAATATTAATGAAATTGTCAAGTTGATTTCATGCTCAAAGTGTTTATTTTCCTTTGCACGTATTTTAAGAATTAGCTTTCTGGTTAAAATTCTGAGAATTTGGTTCGTTTCTGGACATCTGCGTTGACTTATTTAGCTTTGAAGCGAGGCGCGTAAAGACATCGGGGACTTGACCTGACAAATTGATTACTGCTATTGTTAATTGGGCGTCAAATAATAAAAAAACCATGCTAAATTCGACTCTAAATGCACAAGAACGTTTGTTAAGTAATACATCAAACCTGTTCAAATAGACTCAAATTGAAAGCAACATAAACACAACATGAAATGGTAATTTACGTACGTATGAAAATAAAGATGCAAATTGCAAAACAAATAATATACACGCAACTGACGTTAGCACAGCCAGAATCACTGACGCTAACCATCAAACGACCTTGATATTGAAAACGCGACAAGCCAAAAATGAAAGTGAAACAGATTTCTTTTCTCTTTTAAATGTTACGTGTCTGATGACTTAACTAATTCCATCTAATTTCAACTGTAGCGTTTTACTTCCAAGTAATCGAGTCGAGAGTCACAAAATAAAACGATTTTCTACTTCATAGATTTTTATATCGGACTTGAGTTACGAAATCGAGATTCGGTGGTTCACAACAATGATATTAATGATTTTTTTGAATTATGAACAATAAGCAACGATTCAATTGAGTATCGATAACGGAATCGATTGCGTTTCATTGTGTTTGCTTCGAACGTAATGGAATTCAAATTAAAACGAACTTTTCCGTTCTTAATTTTCTAAGTGGCCAGTTGTAAGCAACCGCTCGTTCGGTGCAAAGTGTGTTTGGGTGTTCTATTAATACTCTGTGATTACCAAATACGGGCGTTGCGCGTGGAACAAACCTCGCCTAATGCGGAGAGATATTAATATACTCAGACTCGGAGAGATAGTGGTTATAAATCAATACGTTAAGTCGAACCGAGTTTTTTTTTTTATTGAATTCGTCATCCATCAACGAAACTATGAAGATTTCTTGCAAGTAATAACAATCTTATGTAAAACAGCTTTCCAATGATCTACTACCAGCTATCAATATTTAAATTTTTAAGTAGATAGGTATTTTCTGACTTGCTGTGTGTGCAGAAACAAACAATTTATACTCAAAACTAAATGTAACTATAATATTGTCATTTCAGTATACATTGAACTCTCGGAATATAGAATAAAAATAGATTTCATTCATAAAATGAAATAATAATTCCAGCCCTTTTAATGTCCACACTGGCCCAATCTGGGTTGGGGGACTTCACACGTCTTTCCAGGGGTTCTCTCAGACATGCAGGTTTCTACACGATGTTTTCCTACACCGTTTAGCAAGCAATATTCATGATTCAAAATGTGATTTGCAAATCCACGAATCCTAGAGGTGCGAGCCGGGGTTGTAAACCACGTTACCGAGGCAAACCTACCAACATACCAAATATATTATAACTCTTGCATCGATCAAATACTTTCAACACACTTGAACCAAGCAGTCACGATGAACAAGCACGAAGATTGAAGATACTGCCATCATAATGAATCAAAATTATATTAATTCAGAGATAACGTATCGAGCTGGTACAAAATCACTCGTATTGTCGTCATACCTGTTGGTGAAAACAATATCCATTGTGGGCTGGTTCTCGCTCATTACACGACCTGTTAAGACTTTTGTAACTTTGACTTTGTGTGTTTATAAGGTCGATTTTCGAAATGGCTTGAACGGTGTTACGGTATGTAAAGCAGTCGCACCAACGGAAGGGCACCAATTTTATTTCAAATTAGGAATGTTTATTTTTTTAAATACATTCGCGAATTGAATGTGGATTTTGAATAAAGAATAATATTATCTATTTAGCTGCACTTGTTTACCAATTAGCGTAGGTCCTTCGTTACGTTTTAGGTCATATTCGTAAAGAATTAAAGTTGATATTAATTTGCATTTCTTTCATTAATATCGTTCTCATTTTTCTTGCTTGAACGTCATATTTATCGTTTCCTAATAAATCAATATTATAAAACTGTCGAATTATTGACAAAGTACTATCTAAGTTCGGTGTTTTTATGTGAAGTAGTTTATTACAAAGTCATTGATATGTTTAATAATCTTGAAAGCAGGCTTAATTGAAGTACTTATTGCCAGTATCTCAAATGTCCCTGTGTTTATTTGATAGTAGTCAAGAATCAGATAGGAATATAATTGTCCCACTTTATACCCAAGTACCTGCGCCCGCGATGTCGTTCGTGTAGTCACTATTAATTTGGTACCCACGAGGACTCATACATTTCCCGGTATAAACAAGTTCCTAGATGTTGTTATAAGCTCACTAAGCCAAGTTTTATGAAAATCCCGTGATGCGCTTACAGACAGACATACAAAAATTCCAACGATCGCGATTTTTTTTATCCCGAGAAATATCGATAAAAATGCTATCCCACGGGAATATCAAGTCAACATCCAATCAGACACAAGACGTTTAACAAACATAAATAAGCACTCATTATATACTATGCAAATAAAATCTGACTTATCAGCAAAATTCATTCTTACCTAAATAAGCTTAATTGCACATAAAATTCCCATATACGCCGTACCGTCGTTCTACTTGCCTACATTATTACCAACTTGGTCAGCGGCCATTTTAATTTAATTGCGGCATCCAAATAAATAATGTCTTTATGACTATTATGAGTCTCTCTAAAGGCCATCTAGGTCTCCTTGAACTACAAAATGTGTGTTGCTAGCTTTTTATTGAAATAGAATCGTGCTAACAATGTCGGAAATACTTTCAATCTATACAAATAAATAAAATTGGAGTGTCTGCTTGTAATATTAAAATAAACACTTTTTACTAAGTGCATTTGGACGTATACATGGTACATATATCAAAACAATTTGTTTTACAATATTTGTCTGTCTGTCTGTTTGTTCCGGCTAATCTCTGAAATGGATGGACCGATTTTGACGGGACTTTCACTGGCAGATATCTTAGGCTACTTTTATTTTAGAAAAACCTTGTTTTAAAATACCACGCGGACGAAGTCGCGGAGAACACCTAGTACCTAATAAAACATAATCAGTTAAATGTACTTATATTCCATACATCTTACCGACTTAATTTTTTTTTTTTAATCCGCTCATACGTCCAACACTGTAATGGCACCGGAATAACGTCACTTTCAATTAAAACATTCTCATTTCAATAGGGAACATGGCTAGGTGCTACCACCGACTTGCGATCCAGTAATTAATGTAATTAAATACAAAATAAGTATCCACTGCGTTTACATGGTACATTTCACAATGCAAGTTTCCATTAATAACCGAATTGGTCGATAAAAGACTTGTAAGGTTGTGAATCGGGAGGCTGGTATTTGTTTTAATTTAGTGTGAACAACCGTATTCTAACGCAAATATTAAAACCTCTCATTCATTTAAAACTCCGTCCAAACTTACGCATTCATAAAAATATTCACTTAAGACGCAAACTAAACAAGAAACTTGTCTGTATGTTTACTTTAGAAATTAAAGCGGCCCTTACACGACCTTCTTCTCATATCGCGGTCAGGGAGGTGCTAAACGAGTTAAGAACGGCAAAACTGAATAATTGTATCTCTACACACAATTGGAACAATGGCGCAGGAGTCCATTCACAATTAGCGGCTGCACAGACCTTCATTAAGGTCCGCGAATCATTATCATTACCGTGATCTTAATTGAATGAAAAGGTGTAAGATTCTATCAATTATAAGGTAAAAGGTCAGTGAGTAATTGTTTTCTATCATTGACATCGATGCAAACGTTAATTACATTTACTTAAGGTTATATAAACAAATGACTCAGCTGGTTTGGGTAATTGAAATAAATCCAACATAAATCATATAATGCATATAGTCCAGTTAAATCTAACAACACAAATACCCACAAATTAAAAATCAATTTAACACTTTCACCAATTAAATAGAAAACGTCGTTACCGTAGCGTCTAGCGACTCTTCAGGATCATTAATCTACATCACAATCACGGCATGATTAAGACCTCGACATAATTCAAAATGGAATACAGCAGTACACAGTCAATCCACTTCAACAGATGTTGCCCGTCGGTCAATATTTACCAGCCATTCAAACTGGGACCACAAACGACGTAGCGAAGGCCACTCGATCTGAATACAATATTTTTGATAATAAATACATACACACCAACGATATCAATGTACTACGTACTAGATTAAGCGCTCGAAACGATCTGAACTGTGGTTCCGGAACCTCACCTTGTTCAGAATTACGTTAGAATTTGGGAAGTGCGGAGAGAAGGATGGCTTACATAATGAATTACATAACCGAATAATAATATTGTAGTTGAATAATAGTAAAAAATATTAATAACAACGATTTATTAATAAATTGCAATAACGAACGATTGATTTAATTGAAATAGATTTTGCGCTCGGGCACGTCCAATAATAGACTTGCCCAAACGTGTAAACAAGGCGGTGACTATCATTCTTTCTTGTTCTTTCTTACGGTCGGGTAGGCTGCGCACACCGCAAGCGGAACATTAACATTTCATCTGGTTTGGTATTCTATCGTAACATTTATTTCAATGGTACACACACACTAGACAACGAAAACAGACCTTGCGTTTAAAAGTTTCCTTTAAACTTGAACGCAATAGATAATAGAGCTAATGATTTATTAGTTACATTCAACGCAAATTTTGTAATAACTAATCATACTGTATTTAGTGAAGGTACTAAAGTTGTTTGCGTTCGTACATTTAGTGATATATTGAGAGAACACTTCGATGATTTATTGGCAATTATAAATGATTTCAAATATGTTAGATGAAAGGGGATTGCACACACGAGGTCCGAAGGTTGACAGTCGCCCATGTGTCAGGGTATTACTGACAATTTGACGATACATGATCTCGGTGACGTTGTAATAAGCTGTAATAAAGTTGACAACACATGTTTCACAACACGTATGGACAGGCACTTGTAAGCTCAAGGTCGTCTAACGTTTGATCTCCTCTTAAGAAGCGTTTATTGAACATTGAAATGATTTGTCCTAAAGTTGCAACATCACTATTGCAATGTTTAAAAGCTGATGCCAAAACTGTTTTAGGTGGAACAGTAACATTGTTTGATGTTCCCATGTCCGTGACCGATTGAACGGTAGAAATTAACTTTTAAGTCTGTAAGAGATAAGCGTGCAATAATAGTTCAAATAGATGGAACTGTGAAATTTCACAGTGAGGCAAGTGGGGGTTTATCAATCGATCTCGACACCTGTTACAAGTGATATCGTTGCATCACCAAAGATAATCTTGTCAGAGTGACACATGAGACGTTACTTATCGCAACGAATCAAGTGTGACCAACAAAAATAAAAGCTAATGAATGGAGACATATGAAAGTAAAATTGAAATTGCTGAGTCCAATGTTGACTAGGCTTTACAAAGTAATTGGCGATCTGTAAGTTGTATTGGACTAGATGTTTTACAGCGTGGTTGGTAAATAGTATATTAATCTGTAAGCCTGCATTTCTTTGGCGCATTTTATAAACATTATGTGAAGACAGAATTTTGATAAGTAATATAAAAAAATTGGTTAGTAAAATCAAATTGATTGTCAATTTCGTAGGACAGAAACAAAATGTATATTTTCAAGACTTAGTATACCATTTATGAATCATCTTGTATATCTATCGCACCAATGTCAAGAAATCCGCCAAGCGGAGATACAGTTGTTTTTAGCTCCACCCATCAACCCATCCATTTCCTGAGATAAAAATATTCAAGAAGCCCCTGCTTTTGAGTTCACACAATACCACATTTGGCTTTTGCCTTTGTGTATCATAGGAAACCCCACTAGCACAATTTCTACGGGCTTTTCACTATAACATAGCTAATAGGTAGACTCAAAACTCACATATTCGTCAACCTGTCACAAATCATTGACTAAAATTTTGATATACCTAATTTCGCTACGCGCATAATTTCAGGAATACCATAATAACATTGTGGTGGCGAGCACTTATTAGCAACATACAAAATTTAAACTATACCGTTTAGTTTTTTTAATAACTATTCTAGGCATGCGTACTATTTTTTTTTTCTTCAGATAACAAAGGCATATTATTATTATAAGACAGTCGATTACAGAGAACATTCTGATAATAAAACCTTTATGGTTATCCATAGGATCCAAGTTATTACTTATGTATGAATTAGACATATATAATTAAGAGAGTTTAATAAATAAAATATGAGTAGATAGTAATTTTGATATATACATCGTTATGTGGTGAGCCGAGTAGTTAAATAAATTAAGTGAAAGGAATAAAAGCAAAAGCAATAAGATAAAATAGAAAAAGAAAAAAAATAATGAATGTCATTATTATATTATATATATTAGCTTTTATCATAATCGGTCTGGAAAGCCTTTTCAGAAATTTTCGCTATTCCCTATTCCCTATAACTTCGATTTTGGTCATCCAATTGAAAAATTCATCTGTATATAACAGTTATATAGTGAAATCACGTTTTGTATAACAAGCTGTCGTTTTGTAACCTTCGGTCAATTGTAGAGCTGACTAACAAATATAAATATTAATGTACACAATGTTCATTTGCATAACCAAACATATCACGAGGATGTTTTCAGTTATAATTTGTGTTTTTAAAAATGTGCGATCGATTCTTCTTCCGTTATGACCTCATCGACATATCTCGATATATAGTTATTAGAAGTATGCTTCTTGCCCAATTTAAGAGCAATACATTGAGCAACACTACTTCTATCCTATCCATCAGCCGAAAGACGTCCACTGCCGCACATAGGTCTCCCCCAATGGCTTCCACACATCACGGCTTCCCGCAACGCGTGTGATATCATCGGTCCACCTTGTGGGGGGGCGTCCTACACTACGTCTTTCGGCACGCATTCACCAATATCGAACTTTTCTGCCCCAACGGCCGTGGGCTCTTCAAGCTAAGCCCGCCCACTACCACTTCAACTTTAAAATTATTCGAGCAAACATCACTTAACATGAGATAAATTACCTCAATCTCAAGATACTTACTAGGTATGCTATGAACTTAAAGACCGCTTATGTTGCCACTTTGCATCTGAATTAATACCTAATCTATGAAACAGTACGGTACATGTACCCTAAGCAATTACAAAATCCACTATAGCCGTGTGGGTATATTTTGGAAATATGTTGTAATATGGTGTCATAGTAATGAATCCGTTCGGTTGAATATTAGCTGAACATTTTTGCTTATCCTTATATTAAGTAAACCTTAGTACTTCTTCCTTCTAGGAAAAACTGGTGAATAATCTCAGATATCACATCTAATATATAAAAATGTATACATTGAAAGTCTTGTAACGTATGAGAATGTTATAATCTTTGTTATTTGAAGCATCGGAGCTATATGACAAGGATTCTAACAACACGCAGTCACTTCAGGAAAATAAGCAAGATATTCTCTTTAATAGTGCTAAATTGAAACTTACCACAGATTTAAGTGGAAAATAAGCAGGTATTTAAATGTATTTATCCACAAACAACAAAGAAAGTAAATAGGCTTTTAATAATAATGAGCCAAAATGGTGGCTTGACGAAGTTTATTGTGAAGTGGGGCCGAGCAATTTCGTACATTGTCAATGAACTTGTAACGACCACTCTCTATCGAGGAACTGTGAAAGTGTCTCAAAAATTGAAGTCTTAACGTTTGGGGTCAATATTCAATCAAAACATCGTGAAAAAAAACCTGATGTGACTGCTTGCTTTTACGTTGTGCATCCGCAGTTTATTTGTATTTGCTTGACAATTTTAGGGTCAGTGTGCTTTTATTGTACGGGATAGGTACCTGCAAGTCTCGTTTGACTTTATGCAAAAATGTTCAATGGGCTTCTAAACATAAGGTTGCAACATTAGGTCAACTTTTTTGTGGGTTCTTTGAGATGCAACGTTCGCGTAAGCTATAAGTAGCATTTTTCTTTTATCTTATAAAAGAATCGTATTTTATCGTATGCTTATAGTATTTATGTTAGTATGGAATCGTTTATACGTACAATAGGGGCTATGTGTGTGTGTGTATTTCAGTATACATAAGTAGATACCTATTTACTTTTATTGTTCTGGTATTGTTTGATGTAATTTAATCACCAAAAAAAATATCGGCTAAAGTAACGCACGAGTGATTCGGTCAGCTACATTTTTTTTTCATACTATAAGAGGTAGTACGTACCTATCTAGAATAAGGAATGTGCGGAAACCATTTCGGTATTGCACTAAAAACTACATAAAAATAAGCACAATAGGTACGTAGAGCACGCGAATACATTACAGAAAAGAATGCCGTTATAGCACAACATATAACAACCGAGAGTTGAGACTGTTATTTTTAATGAAAACTAATTTTAACTTTTACTAATTGCTAACGATATATTTACACGTATCGATGTAACTAATCAAGCTTCAACACAACTTCTAAATCAACAACACAATGAAATTAAACAAACTCGTACCGCCATTCGCTATTGAAAATAGAATTTCAAAATTTCAATTAACTACTGACCAAACTCGAACTGGATAAACAACGACAGAGTTTCAAAATGTAAGCAGCTCACCGACAACCTTGGCATTACGACCTGCATGTTCGAAAATATAACCTTAATACATTTCTTAACTAACTAGTTATGAAATATTAATCGTAAACACTTCAGTATAGAACGGCGATCGCAGATAAGAAAGTCAAAGGTCCGATCGTGCAAAGTTCAAAACGTTCGGCGGCACACGATGTCAAATATAATTTCTCTGCGATGGCAAATAGAGTAAAAGCACAACACTAATGCTGTGTCGAGAACGAATTTGGCATTGAAGCAAAAAATAATAATGTTAACACTGAAATGTTTTTTTACTTGCACAAAGCGTTCAATAGTTGTTTTTGGTACACTTTTTGCACATCTGTTCTGTTCGAAATAAACTAACACATGGCACTTTCGATTGATGCAAAACATTGCTGAGGTCGAATGAGTTGTCGGTTGTATGCAAACTCTTTTTTTTTCGAAGCTTTGTAAATTGGACGAGTTATAGATCCGGTAAGGAGCGCGGTGCGCTGAATCTGACGCTCACCTGTTCCATCAATGTGATATAAAATCACCATGTTATAGTTGAATGGTAAACTTGAAACCGAAATTGTAAGGAATCGAGAGCTACGGATTTAGTATTTAAGACACTTTCGTAATTTTATTGTTCAATTGAGATTAGACTGTGTCGACAATCAATGGATTTGCTGATTACTCCAAATAGATAAAGACGATTGTTTACTCTGTGACCGACTTATTTTTTTGTTGCCTGCGAATCGAATTATGTCGTTTATTGGAAAAATATTGGTGAGTTTTTTACACCGACAAGGGCAAGGACTGTTACGATAGATGGACCACAGCTTGTCTTAAAATTCAGGTCTTATAAACCATGTCAGGTTCGTCTGAAATTTTGCAAAATCCAACTTCTTCTTAATACCTACGTAACATTTGCAAAGTATTAGCTTAAGATGTTAATAATTGAGGTCTTTGAACCGCAGTAGCACATAAAACAACGTAATACTTACTGAATTTTTTAACAGCACTTTTACTTAGAAGCCGACCTTAACAACAGTTGGGACAGTGTCCGGCCTTCCGTTTTGGCGTAGAATCCAGTCACTCACACTGAACACACCACTATGAAAATCAAGTTAGCACTTCACGAAAGTCCTGGCGCGACGGAGTCCGAGACCAAACCCGTTCTGGAGGATACCGAATTCCGGTTTCCGAAGGTCACTATTGGCGTTCGCAGTGTTATTAACAGACTGTTCCAATTCAACAATAAGCGGGTTGAAAGGAAAGTCCTAGGAAAGTTTCGTGTGTGTGACGAAAACTTTTTTCGCGTAATCGGAGGGTCGGCGACGCAGCACCGTACGACACGACCGTCGCGGGCGGCGGCACGGGCAGACTGGCGCGCGATCTCAAAACGGGCTAGTGTGCAATCGAAGCCTCCTCATCGCGACATAAACATCTGGTTGTGTGGGTAAGCTTGCAGATTCCTGTACCACGCGATTAATGCGATGCGGGCGTTAATCGCACGCCGTTTCCATTGCGCTGTTGTTTCAGCTTTGCGCATTTTGCGCTATAGATATTCAGCGATGTGTGTTTATGTCTGTATTAAAGTTGACACAGGAAATACTAAAAGTATATCAGGGCGAGGTAGCAGGTTCTGGAGGTTTGCTCATTTATTGTTATGGGCCCGCAGTCGGGTGCATAGTTTTATGAAATTGGCTTTTTATTCGTGCCGTCTGGGTGCCTGTGGAGGCTGCCGTAAAGACGATTTGGTTCGATCACCCGACCGCCCTCTGAACTTTAGGAATAATTTTATTCAACACATTATACACACCTATTAATTTGTGTAATATAATCTTAATGATGTTCACAAAATCTTGACTTTTCTATAATAACCAGGAGGGAAACTACTATTAGTAAATAGATCATGCTGAATCTGTTAAAAAAGAACTGTAGTTAATTGATAACAATACTCAAATTAATGTTATTAATTGATAAAATACAAATTGGCAAGTGATCAAACCTTTTTTATTTGTTGAACTGATTGAAGTTTACCACAGTACATTAGTGAAACCTGCATCCAAATCGGTTAAACCGTTTCTGAGATTAGCGCGCACAAAAGCACAGACAAACAGATAAACAAACAAACATTCTAACAATAATCGTAGTTTTTCTCGTATATCTTCCATGTACAGACAGCGATCGGTTACATTTTTATTTTATTATATGTCACTATAGATAACCAATTATTTGTATAAAATCTTTTTCCCATTTGAATATTTGATACACACGTTGAAAACATATTGATTGACAACGGTATCATTACTTTTACTAATATTTTTTTTACATACCTACAACAATGAAAAGTGCCGCTTTTGAGAAGGAAAAGAGCAACGATAATCTCTCTCTAACGTGGCAGCAAAACCTATTGCTTAGAGCCATCCAACAAACACACCTGAGACACTTCCCTACTCCATTTGCGCAAGAGCTAAATTCGCACAAGCAAAACATAATAGTTGCCCTTAAAAGGTGACCGGGGCGTGACTGAGAGAGACCACGCTTAACATCTGTCCTCAAACAAAATGTTCCGACTCTCCCACGGTCCAAATAATTTGAACCTATGAATAAAATAAACAGGAATTTCATATTGATACCGTGGGTTGGGCACTTAATGGTGAGTGGAAAATTTATTATAACATTTGCGAATCGTTGTATTGGTCCGAGAGTGGACAATCCCTTGTTGTCTTAAACAAAATATTGCAAAATTAATACATATTATTTACAAGGTTATCCTCTGAATACACATTCACTCCGTGTGGAGTCGAGATCCTAGATCCATCGGGTGGAAGCGCCATAGATTTGATACAAAATCTTTCAAAAAGATTGGTTGACGCTACCGGCGACCCAAGGGCCGGGAATTACCTCGCTCAGCGAGTAGCTTTGGAAATTCAGCGAGGATTTGCGGCCAGCATCTTGTCTACGCTACCGCATGAGACAAAATATTTTTTTTTGTAAATGTTAAATAGGTAAGCTGTATACAGTTTGCGGCTAGCGCACATCTAGGCTTAGGTTCCCGATAAAATATTTCCGTTTTCTAGGACAGTTCTTATCGCCCCGATGTTTAACATCGTATTTCATTTCCATATACTTAGTATTGGTTATCACTGAACGTGCAGTTGCAGCTTTTCTGTAGGTGGTACATTAGGTACAATGACTACAGAAGATAAATGTTGTAATGTTGCCAGTGCCAGTAACATTGCTGTCACCGATTATGCTATAACGATTACCGAAAGGGGCCGATTACACTGATCACGCACATCGAAGTATTTGGAACATCGCTCACATACTGCACGTTCTGCCCCGAGTATTGATACCGACAATAATCGCGATACGGTTCCAATTTATTTCCGATACCTTTATTGTTGGTTGCAACAGCATCGTGAGTGTAATCTATATATTACTAGCTGACTCGGCAAACGTTGTTTTGCCATCTATACATATAAATAAAATTGGAGTGTCTGTTTGTAATTTTAAAATACCCGCTTTTTACTAAATGCATTTAGATGTATACACGTTACCTATACCTGTTTCGGTATAGGTAACGTGTATACATCCAACTTTTTTACAATTTTTGTCTGTCTGTCTGTCTGTTTGTTCCGATTAATCTCTGAAATGGCTGGACCGATTTTGACGGGACTTTCACTGGCAGATAGCTGATGTAACAAGGAGTAACTTAGGCTACTTTTATTTTAGAAAAAAAAATTGGATCTCACGATAAAATTAAAACCAATGTTGCAGCGCAGCGCCTGATTAAGTTTGAGAGCAACAACCTGCAATGCGTCCCGCGGGCTCAGAATGGGCGAGCAGGCTGTTGTCAACGGTTGTCTTTGATAAATACCACGCGGACGAAGTCGCGGGCAACAGCTATATAAAATAAATTGAGATATAAACTATCCTATCTTCCAAGTTGGATAAAACTGTACACAGTGTGCAAAATTTTATTAAAATCGCTTTAGTCGTTTAGGAGTTCATAGCGGACAAACACCGTGATACGTAATTTATATATAGATAATAAGAATGTAATTTTTTTTTTATTTTGTCAATTGGTATATGTGTTTGGTGGATCAGGTATGCGAACATATAGAGATGCCAATCAGTGTATCCCTTCATCAGGCAGCTGATTGGCTCGCTTTAGAAGAGCAGTGAACAGCTTCTCCCAAGGAGTCACGATCCCCAGCAATGAGGAAACGATGATGGAGGAGGAAGTGGTATACGTAAGGGTCATTATTTCGATACAGAGGCTGAATGGGACAATTTTTGGAATTTTGGTTCATCTTTCTGACTGAGGTTTTTTTTATTTTTTTTTTATTGCAGTATAGGCAAGTATTTGATCTCGATCTCACCTGATGTTAAGTGACGATGAGATCTACGATGTAGCATACTTGCCTAGAAGGTACCTGTTCACTCTCGACTTGAAAACACCCAGATTGTAGTCAACGGGGAACAAAGACGCCGGTAGCGTGTTCCATTCCTTGGCAGTACGCACGATGAAAGTAGAAGCAAAACGCTTAGTGCGTACCGCAGGAATGTCCACAGTGTACGAATGACACTTATCCGTGCGTCTTGTCGACCGACGATAGAATGGAGATGGGGGAATTAACTCGTGTAATTCCGTCGCACACTCTCCGAAATGTATTCTGTAGAAAACTGATAGGCTGGCAACCCTACGTCGGTGTTCCAGGCTCTGTAGCTTGACCTGCACTAGGGTCTAGGGTTTCACGGGAAATCAGTACGACAAGTGCGAGATTATTCGTAAACTAACCGTATACTTCATAGTCTACCGTATATTTAGACATTTTGTATGAAGAATTGAAAGTTGGTGGAGCGTGTAAATAGCTCCTCCACAGGTGTACTTGCGTACGGTTAATTTATGTTTATTGCCGACGGTGCCTGAACAAAATCTGGCAACCTATGTGGCTTGACCCAATACTTTGAAGGCGAAACCCTATCCAGCCGAGCATCAACAGCATGCGTAATGAAAAAACGTACCCACGTACCTTTCGTCACCCAGGAACCTAATAACCGTCGAGAGGCGCGTGGCTGTGGTGCGGGGCAGCGATCTTCAGCTGAATTTCCTGCCGGCCGGCGAGGATCGACGAGATAACATAAACACTTCACTCATGCACTGTCTGTGTGTACGTCGCGATAGGTTTGCTACTTCAAAGTCAGTCAGCGTTACAAAAATGGAAAAATTATAGCGAGCGCGAAAAACAATGGCGATCAAGCGCCGTCTTGATGCAAACTAGTCTTCAACCGAGCGTCACATCGCCGAATCGTGCATGCCAACGCCATCTATCCAGCTTTCAGTGACCTAGGGCAACTTATAGGATAAGTGGGCACAGCATGCATGCAATTAGCCAGGATTTCGCCGTCAAAGTATTGGTTGGGTTATATATAATATGGATACGTTACTATCGCTCCACCATGCACCCCGCCTTGGAAGGTCGCAAGATCTTTCAAAACAGAATTACGAGTTATACATTATTATATTATAACTCGGTTGCGAATAAAGTTATAAATGATTAGGACGACGAAAGTACACTACAATAGTAATAAAAATGAATAAAAGTAAAAATAAAAATCAATAAAACATATTAATTGTATATATATATGTCATATAAAGTTATTGAGTAGGAATCGGATAAAGTTTGGTTATCGCGCGTTTAAAATTGCCAACCTTGGTTTTAACCATAGCAACACGAACGACATCGTCGGTGCCTTTATAAACTTCGGTTATGATACCTAAAGGCCAGGTCAGAGGAGCTGAGTCATCCTGTCCCAAGATAACAACAGTGCCGATTTCAACCGGTTTTTCTGGTGTAGCCCACTTCTGCCTAACTTGCAGCGTATGCAGATACTCTAAATGCCATTTTCTCCAAAAGGATTGGATCATGCTGTCTAACAAACGTTTACGTTGTACTAAATTTAAGCGCTGATCAGACAGGTCAGCAGCAGGCAAGTATTGTAATGGAGTAGACATCAGAAAATGAGCGGGAGTAATAACTTCGGGGTGTGGATCAGAGGATACCACATTTAAAGGGCGCGAATTCATTATGCACTCAATTTGCACGAGGACAGTCTGTAGCTCTTCATACGTAAGAATCTGAGTACCTATCACCCGATACAAATGCGTTTTTAAGCTTTTAATATTCGCCTCCCACATTCCTCCAAAATGGGGCGATCTTGGTGGAATCATTTTCCACTCAATGCGGCGCGCTGTTAACTCATTTAAAAGTGTAGAATTAAATTTCGAATTCAGCAAAAAACTATAGAGCTCGTCCAATTGAGCTTTAGCTCCAACAAAATTCGTCCCGTTGTCGGAATATAAGTAAGTTACTGGCCCACGTCGAGAGATAAAGCGCTTGAAAGCTGCTAGAAAAGCGTCGGAGGTCAAATCGGATACTAACTCGACATGGACAGCCTTGGTGACTAGGCACACAAACAAACATATATATGCCTTCTGCGCGTGTTGGCCTCTGCGTCGAGCGAGAGTAATGCGAATAGGACCTGCATAATCGACTCCAGTGTGTACAAAGGCTTTCGCTTCGGAAACACGGTATGTAGGGAGATCTGCCATCCTTGGAGTCGGGTGCGTCGGATTCACTTTGAAACAAGTGTTGCATTTACGCAACTTGGACCTAATGACTGTCCTGGCATCTAATATCCAATAGCGCTGTCGTAAAATAGACATGAGCAGTCCAGGCCCAGTGTGACAATTCATGACATGGTAATGACGAATAATTATATCAACTACGTGATCGCGTTTAGGGAGAAGAATCGGATATTTGACATCAAATGGAAGATGCGATTTGGAAAGTCTTCCACCAACTCGTAAAATGTCTTCTTCATCTAAGAAGACGGATAAGCATTTAAGTTTTTTCGAAGGCAATTTATTCAATTTAATGGCTTTAATATCTTCAGCGAAGTGAACAGCTTGAACGGAGCGGATTAAAGCCCATTCAGCGGACATCAAACTTTCAACAGACCGTGGATCAATAATGGCCTTTGGTTTTGCGAATTTAAGAATATAAGCAATTATTCGTAGAAGCTTTTCCCACGATGAGCTGCGAAGAGCTAACTGACAAAGCATTGGTGTTTCTGACTGAGTAGTCACCGTCAGAACATTAGCCTTGTGCTCAGGTAGCTCGCCACAACTGAGCGGAGAGAATGGTTTTACAGGCCATTCCTCATGGGGAGAACGAAGCCATGAAGGGCCGTCCCACCAAAGGTTATGTGAAATGAGTTGAGAAGGGAGTAGACCCCGAGAAACACAGTCGCTCGGGTTTTCAGCGCCCGCTACGTGATAAAAGTGTTGAGCGGCTAGATTTTCGTGGCATTGAGCCACACGATTGCTAACGAAAACAGACCAACGATGCGGGGAGGAATGTATCCATGATAGGGCTATCGTGGAATCTGAAAATGCGTATATATCCGCTATCGGGACACGCGAGGAATATGTGTCACGAATAAGCTTTAACAATTTTGACATTAGTACGGCAGCGCATAACTCAAGGCGAGCGAGTGTCTGTACTTTAGTTGGCGAGACTTTAGATTTTGCACAGAGCATTTTTAATTCTACGCCTGAAGGCTGTTCACAGTGAACGTAGACCACACAGCCATAACCATTCATGCTAGCATCGCAGAAGGCGATAAGACGGACAACATTATTACTTCCAACGCCAACATGACGAGGAATACGTAAAGCGTTAAGTAAGGGTAGCTCCTGTGTCAGAGCAGCGAAGCGACGCACCAAGTCCTCAGGCGCAGGATCATCCCAACCACTGCCACCTAACCACAACTCTTTAATGAGCAGCTTAGCATAGAGAATTACGGGAGCGACCAAACCAAGTACATCGAACAATCGAGCAACTATCGAAAGTATATTTCTCTTAGTGCATTTTTCAACTATTTGAGCGGATGTAAAGAAGAAATTGTCTTCAGAAGGCTCCCATGAGAGGCCTAAGACCTTTGAAGGACTACTACCTACATCAAAATCGAGCGATTTACGGTGCGAGTCAGGAAGACTATTTAAAAGAGCTGGTGAATTGCTAGACCATTTCACTAGGTCAAAGTCGCCTGACTTGAACATTTTTATTAAGTCTTGGGATAGCTGCATAGCGCCATCCTCATTAGGAGCAGAATATACCAAATCGTCC
Organism: Pheosia tremula; assembly: GCA_905333125.1. NCBI lineage: Eukaryota > Metazoa > Arthropoda > Insecta > Lepidoptera > Notodontidae > Pheosia > Pheosia tremula. The sequence continues at coordinate 9,444,381 of HG995402.1, read as the reverse complement.
ATATATAGACTGGTTTCTGCTATTCTAGCGGCCTCAGGATAGTGGGGACTTAAGTCAGAAGCCAGCTGACGCACAGTGCGCATAGCTATGTATGGACTTGACTTAAGACCGAATGGTAAGCGATTAAAAGCGAAGGTGCGAACTGATTCATTATCATTAAAGCGAAACAAAATGCGTAAGTATTTACGTTGGTCAACAGGTACACCTATACGTAAGTACATTTGTTTTATATCGGCGTTCATCGCGACGGGAAACAAGCGAAAATCCAGTAGCAATAAAAATAAGTCCGTTTGCAAATTTGGACCTATATGCAATACATCATTCAACGACAAACCCGTATGTGTCTTGGCGCTTGCGTCTAAAACTATACGCGGCATCGGTTTGTCGGATCGAACGACGGCGTGATGCGGTATATAGTACCCAGTCTCCGACGTATCAGTCACGTCGACTGGACTAAGGTAACCATTATCGATGTATTCATGAATCACCTTGTTATAATTTTCTCTCAACATTGGCGATTGGCGAAATTTTCTTTCTAATGCCATAAGTCGGCGGTAAGCGGCGGCGTGCGAGTTGCCTAATTCTACTGGGTCCTTACAGAAGGGTAAGGACACAGAGTAACGACCTACCTCATCGCGGCTCACTGACGAAGTGAAAATATTTTCGCATTCAGTTTCCTCGGGTGATAACAAGCAGATCTTAGGTACCTCTTCTAATTCCCAGAATTTTTGAACTAAGTCGTTAAGTGCTAACGCAGTAAAAGAAGCGGTGGGTATGTCGTCATTACGCGGGTAATCTCCCATTAAAACGTAACCGAATGTTGTCAACAACGCAGGTGGGGCACGAGAACCCGAGTCGACCCTATTCCCCAAATAAATATACGGAAAAAGTTGAGCACCCAACACGACATCTATATTACCAGGAATATTCCAACTTAAATCGGCGAGTGGTAGATCATGAAAATCCATACAACTATCCCACTGAATAAAATGCGATGGTAGTTGGTCAGTAATGCACTCCACAACTATAGCGTGTATGCTATATTTCTGATCCGGGTATACGCGGGATTCAATATCCAAATAAACATATCCAATTATTGGACGCGAAGTTGAGCCAACACCTTTGACAAACGAATTACTCAATGGTATTATTGGCAAATTTAAAGAGCGACAACAATCTGTTGTAATTAAATTATTTTGCGAGCCATTATCAATAAGACACCTCACTATAGACTTCTGCCCACAACTGCCTCTCGGTCGCGCATATACTTGCGCGGTCGACAACAAGATCGTGGTGTTCGACTTCGCATCCGAAGAAAGTAACACGGCGGAATTATGCGATTGTGGCGGTAACATTACGTTCGGAGTATCAGATGACATGACACGTACGCCAATATCGTCCTTATTGCTAGGAACGTAAGAGCTAGGCGACGAAGCGATCATAGGAGCGGCGTATGACGCGGGAAGCGTCGGCGGCACGAGGGGAGTAGAAGGCGCGCGGGGCGGTGCGGGCGATATAATATTACAATTAATAATTTCAGCGGTATAGGTATGTGTATTTTTATTTTCAAAATGTAGGAGCGTATGGTGTCGCTTTTTGCATAACTCGCAAACAGACGACGAATTACAATTTAATAAAGTATGGATTACACTTAAACAGTTTACGCAACCACGCTTAGATTTAATAAATTCATATCGCGTCTTAGCATCGCGTGAATTTTTAAACTGCGCGCAGTTGTAAAGTTGAGCGTGATCATTTTTATTACAAAACGCACAGCGCGATGAAGCGGGCGGCGCAGACGGCGGCGGCGGCGGCGCGCGGGGCAGCGGAGCATTGTCGGTACTCTGATGCGAAGTAGGTACCTCGCTCGCCACGAAAGACTTGCTCGTCTGTGCTCGCGTATCGCGCAACGTAGAAGCGGGATGTTTGTTCACATTTCGCGCGTTCGAATACGAATAAGTTGGATTCGAACGTTCTAGGATTTTAGATTGATATTGAACAAAACTTATCAATTGATCCGTCGTAGGTATCTCGACGTCTCGAACAGACAATTCGAAACTCTGTGCGGTTTGACTATCAATTTTTCGAAGTGCACAGTGCACAAGAATGAAATCAGTAAGATCTTTTATATCTAATTGTTTTAAAGCGGAAATTGAAGCGGAATATTTTTCGATGAAAGAATCTAAGCTGTTAGGATTATACGAACAAGCTTTTAAATCTAAAATATTGTTTAGATAGTGCGTACCTAACGCGCGTTTATCTTGGTATTTTTTTACTAAACTGTCCCATATTATTTTATACGTGTCACCCGTCGGAATAATACCAGCGGTGACCTTCAATGCGTTATGTGTTAAATGACCTACCAAGTACTGCACACGCTGCGAGTCAAACAGCTGATTATTGTTGTGAATGTTAGTTCTGAATGACTCGTAAAAGACGGGCCAATTTTCCGTTCTACCATCAAAACTTGGAAGATTGATCGGTGGCAATTTTATCACTGGCGCATTGACTTTAGATTCGCCATCAGATCTCGATGGCAAAACTATAGATGTATCATTTATTTTATTACGAACACGTTTTACTCGGATATATAAATCCTCAAATGACTCTAAACAAGCGTAGTCGGGAATCGAATCGGGTTTTAAAGTTAATTTTATTTGGTTAATTTCGTCCACAATAGACTCGAACTTATTGCGAATGTCATCAATCGTTTCTGATTCAGTCATAAAATTCTCATTTGACCTTGACTCAAAGGAACTTATGTTTTTTGACGAATTAAACAAGCGATTCATGCGTTTAAAAAATAATTCTTTTTTCTGTTCCAAAAGAATCAACAAAGTTTCTGAACTTGCTTGCGACATGACTACCTACTAATATTTTTTTTATGAGAGTGGGTAAGAAATTAAATAATTTTTAAAATAAGTAGGTAGGTAATTGCAAGGAAAACAAGTACTGCGAAAAGTTAGATAAGTACCTACAATAAGTAAAACAAAATAAATGGTACTTAACCACAGCGAAAAGATAGAAATATGGAAATATAAGTAGGTATCTACAGTGTAGGTAATATGAAAATTAGACACAATATTCAGCGAAGCGTTGTATAGGTTTCTATGTACCAAATTATCACCTATGTATCTAATAAGTAGGTAGATAGGGAAACATGAAGTAGGTAGGTAGTACCTAATTATATTAATTAGCGCAATTTTACCAATTATATTACGTAAAATGCAGACCTATGAATTTATCAATTTATGAACGTTGGTTTTACCAATATTACGTAAAACTTATCGTCAAAAAATGCGAATTTAAATAAATATAATTTTACCAAATCCTACGTAAAATATATTCAAGATGGCGAAGCGTTATAAGAATTTTACCAATAAATACGTAAAATAACCTATAAAAATATGAATTTCACTGGACTATCCGTGATCTGAAGGACCATAATATGGTGGAGCGTGTAAATAGCTCCTCCACAGGTGTACTTGCGTACGGTTAATTTATGTTTATTGCCGACGGTGCCTGAACAAAATCTGGCAACCTATGTGGCTTGACCCAATACTTTGAAGGCGAAACCCTATCCAGCCGAGCATCAACAGCATGCGTAATGAAAAAACGTACCCACGTACCTTTCGTCACCCAGGAACCTAATAACCGTCGAGAGGCGCGTGGCTGTGGTGCGGGGCAGCGATCTTCAGCTGAATTTCCTGCCGGCCGGCGAGGATCGACGAGATAACATAAACACTTCACTCATGCTTTGTCTGTGTGTACGTCGCGATAGGTTTGCTACTTCAAAGTCAGTCAGCGTTACAAAAATGGAAAAATTATAGCGAGCGCGAAAAACAATGGCGATCAAGCGCCGTCTTGATGCAAACTAGTCTTCAACCGAGCGTCACATCGCCGAATCGTGCATGCCAACGCCATCTATCCAGCTTTCAGTGACCTAGGGCAACTTATAGGATAAGTGGGCACAGCATGCATGCAATTAGCCAGGATTTCGCCGTCAAAGTATTGGTTGGGTTATATATAATATGGATACGTTACTATCGCTCCACCAAAAGTTTTATACCGCCCGCTAGAGGCGCTTTTCAATTCTCTATACAAAATGTCTAAATACGGTAGACTATAAAGTATACAGTTAGCTCGCACTTGACGTGCTGGGATCATTGTGCAAAACCATGTACAAAAAGTATAAAACTATCAAAGGTCATTTTCATAGGTAGAATCTTACGACTACATTACATTATCATATTAATAAGACGTCCTAAATCTAGTCCACAGATGGATAAAAGGAGTTCTTATTATTCTACTATTTGTTGCAGGGTTGAAGTAAGTGAAACCTTCTGTTGTCACGAATTACGGGACGCTGAATAGACACGTTAAGCGTACAAACACCGCACAGCGCCTGCCTAGTGACTTTCGCTAAATTTCACACTAGACAATATCTTTGTTTGAACAACATAATTCAGGCTGTAATCTGTGTACATTAGTAAGGCGGATATCTTGAGTGGCAGTACGGCGCCGCGCCTTTGCCTACCCTGGACACCTACTACTAGTTCTCGTCGACGCTGCTGAGACGCGTGATAAGCGTGCGAGTTGGGAGAGAGTTTAGTTGTCAAAAAAAAAAAATATATAAGAAAGGCCTTTAGAAAGTGAAAATGTAGAAGATTTTTTACGTTGTGAAGTAGGTTTATTAGCTGTAAACTTGGTATGTTTACTCTAAACAGACAAATTATTCATGATTTTCATCATCACCTTATCATCACCACCTTATCTGTGGAAATATTCGGTGAAGTGAACATTTGTCGGCTAACCAGTAAAAATAATGGGTTTTCTGTGGAAATCTGTCTACTTATGCTGTTCTTTCATATCCCCCACTTTATAATGAAAGGGAGTATCTTTTCCCCTCTAGAAGAAATATCCCCTTTAGAAGAAATAGCTTAACTCCCTTATTTCTTCTTGCGATGAAATTCGTTCTAGGTTCCAAGACAATTAGCTATACCAGGGGAAGTTTTTTTTGGGCAGGACTAACACGGGTGGAAGCGATCCCATAAAAAATCCAAATAAATAAATAAAATAAATTTCAAAATTTGAACCCTTCCATCAGCGAGTTAATTGATGACAAATGGTAGCGGTCCCCAGGTCCTGTTCCCATAGAGCGGCTGTCGACCGTAGGTTCAAGTCGTGACCGAGTCTCTGACCTTTGTCAACCGCCGACCAACATGCAGATACATGACTGCTTGTAAATAACCTGTATTTATAACTGGGACGTATTATGAGGGGCAATAGAAAGGCCAGAGGTGGCAACGATACAATGACGACGAACACAACCTTATCTATGGTAGAATATTGTTATGTAAATCTATATTGGTGGTGAAAACCTCAGTGATTTATGATTGTATCGGTATACAGTGTGACTTAAAAAGGGTATGCGGAGTCTAAAACCTGCACTTCTTTACCACAATTGTAATAGTGAAGTCAGAATTTCGATAAGTCTATAAAAAAATGGTCCCAATATATCACTATTGTCATTCTATTGGGAACAAAACTTAAATGAAAAATATAATACCTAAATTGTGACTTTACATGATGATTTCAAAAGCGCTAAAGAAGCGTTGGTTCAAGGCTTAGTATACGCTTTCTATATCACCTTGTATATATCAGTGAGGTCCGACCGAGAGGTCTAAAGATCAACTACTTCCGAAGTTATTATACTATTGATATCTATTCGATTTATTCACAGTCATTTCTAATAATGTTACTGAAATGACACCCAAGCTATGTTTTAGTTACACAGTATTCTCCATTTAGTTATTGTAGGAAACTAATAACAACCTAGGAAAGTAAAGGACAATTATACATTTGTATAATAAAATCATGCAGCATGAGCAGTGATAGCTAAGTTGGTAGACCGCTTGCCTCGGTAACGAGGATCGCAGGTTCAAAACCCAGCTCGTACCTCTGAGATTTCTGGATTTCATGTGCGAATCTCATTTTCAACCATGATTATCACTTGTTACACGGTGAAGGAAAACATGGTGAGAAAACCTGCATGTCTGAGAGACCCCTCGAAAGATGTGTGAAGTCCGCCAACCCGCACTGGGCCAGCGTGGTGGACTATGGCCTAATCCCCCTCGCATTGAGGGGAGGCCCGTGCCCAACAGTGGGATATTAAAATGTGCTGGTATTATTGTTATTTATCTATAAAGATAGGATGTGACATCATAGGATGAAAACGGAACAAAGAGGAATAGACGAGTGAAATTTGACCCATGATACGCTATGCGTTGGTTTATAGTAGGAAAGGCATACCCGCTGTGAGGCAGTGGTCGTTAAAATAAAGCCGTCAGTGGGTCAGCGAAGTTGTAGAATCTTTATAATATTAATGTTATAAGTGCCTATGCATTTATTATAACTAAGCGACCCGACACTGGTTGTCCTGACTAAAGCCCGTAGAAAAAAAACACATTCCGATATTCCCGAAGTTTCAGATTTTCTGATCAATATTTATTATATTTTATTCGGTACAAACCTAGCTCGGACTATTACTAACATAAAAATGGCGAATATGGTTCAGCTATTCTTAGGTAATGCACTTACCAATAAACAGCATTTCATTTTGTAACGTCCCAAAACGTTGGGAACGCAATATAATCCGTAAAATGAGTTTTATTTTAACAGGGTTCAGAATCTATAATTGTCATCTTTATGTGAATACGATACTATTATTATTTATTGTGTGTATTATTTAAAGGAATACCTATCAAATGATTACTGAACACCTAAATCAATTATCTAAAATCAATATACCTATTGTTTAGGGTATCGTAACAAAATGTTGATAGCGGGACCCCTATGGTATATGACTACTGCAGTCCGTCTCCCCATAATTTACACCTGATTATATAATTTCCTTTTACAGCACTGGTACATTGATAAATGAAACATGAAAGAATACCACACGCATTTTCTTCGAAATTATTTTTCATTAACGAAATTTGCTTCAGTATTTATTAATCATGTGTATGTCACAATCGCGAACAAACGGGACCGCCCGTTTGTACAGAATTCCGACAGTTTGTTAGTAAGCGTTCTAAATTAAAATATAATTCAGTATTCTGTCGGGACGCGATGACTGACTCACGGAACTTGAAACTCTTCAAGTTTTTGTGAATCACACGCGGTTGACTCAGCTGCCGAGATTACTCCTTTTAGGGTGTCTTGATCTCGATTAGGGACTATAATATACATAGTATCAGTTTACCAATGGGTTAACAGAATAAACTTTTTATTTGTACTGGTATTGAGTCTTAGGTTATACTGTACCAACTTCCTTTGATAAAAAAAAAAAACATCTACAACACACTTAGTTGCTACACAGTTATAAATAAAACATTAATTTACATACGAAAACAAATCATCAATCATTTATCTGTCATCGCCTCGATAGTAAATATTAAAAAAAAACAAAGTGTTTGTACATATTTATCTCGTACATAACATAAAGTGAAGTATGTAATATCGGTTGATAAAGGAGAAATCAATATTTAATCTGTTATATGTTGCGAATGTGTGCCGCGTGTGTATGTGTGCTATGCGCGGGCGCAGTGAAACGTCCGAGCAAGGCAAACCGCCTGCACTTGCTCCAATGTACGGGGCATATGATAACGGAAATTATTAGGATATATTTAATAAAAAAAAAACATAATATTATGAACAGTAGTAGTAGTTCGACTTTTGAAAAGTAATATATACTTTTCAAAATTCGAACTATATCGAACGAGCTTATGTTATGATGACACGACCACCGATTTGGATCGAACTCTATATGATCATATTGTGATGATCGATTAAAATAATGAAAGCACACTGTACTTTAAGTCTAAGCACAAGCTATGCAACAGTAACAAAGAGTTAAAACTCCGTTTTAATGTATCCAGTAGATTTTTGTGATGGTTGAACAAACCAACATAGACAAGAATTCTCAAATTAAGACGTCATATTAATAGTCCATTACAGTACCTTACCTTAATTACAATGCCCTGATCAAATATTTGTAGTCGGGATGTCCCATATAAATTCAATCAAACAAGTTGTTTTGTGTGTAGAAGACTAAACCAAAAGTCACCTATCCTGTAAGTTATTAGCAGGATAGATTAGATTACATTTTACCAACAACATGAACTTTTATCCTTTAAAAAGAAATTAGGAACATCATAAAACGTGATCTCTTCTCGAGGAAACCCATGGTCACCGTACAAAGCACGCGCGGGGCGACAGGTTTGTTGTGTCGATTGAACACAACCTGCCCTTATGTATGTCTGTCTGTCACCTAGCATGTCGTCACCGGCTAATGGCACCGTTCATTAGCCGAGCTGCGCTAAACTTTCAATATCTCCCTTAGAAAAACTTGGTTTTCGTACTAACTGCAAAAGGATCTTATCTGAATGTATATTTTCTAAACGACACCCTTGGTGATTACATTGGCTATTTCGGACTCCTACTGAAACTCCACGGTGGTCCTTCTCCCGCCTTGTGGGGGGGGGGCACCGGGGGGGACCTTGTCATTTAGGTGGGAACAAAGGTTTTTTTTTTATCCGGACCTATCGAAATTCTGGCTTCACATAATATTTAAAAATGCGTAAAAGAAGCGCAGGTTCAAAGTTTAGTATACTCTTTCTTTCTAAATACGTAAACGATAATCTATACGGTTAGCTTACGAATAATCTCACACTTGACGTACCGATTCACCCTGTACATGGAACCGGCAGATCATCGTGCGCTCCGAAGCGTGGAAGAGGTCAGATATCATATCTTCATCACCTATCAACTTATGTCCTAGTTATCTATATCTAAGCCGAGGCAAACTAAAACGTATCGGGTTGTCTATCCAAGCTCTCCTTTCAATATCTCAATTAGAAAACGACATTGAAAAGTAAACTTGAATATGGTAGCAATGGTGGACATAGGTTTTTCATTTGATTAATTGATTCATGGTGCATGTTATGGCAGCCCGTTAAGGTAACTAGAAGAACTGCGGGTCGATCCAGAACGTTTCGACAAGTATCCGAATCGATTCGATGAGAAATTCTCTCGTTTCAACGACGAACTTTCAGAGCCATTATTCATAACCGAATCGAAGGTTCGATACGACTACGCAACCGAACCGTACGATTCGACCACGCGCTGTGTTAACAAAGTACATTTTCGTCATGCAAATTTCAATTGATAACCGAATCGGTCGACACAAGAGTTGTCGTAAGGTTGTGAATCGGGTGGCTGGTTTGATGTATCATACCCTATTCAAGCTTTTACTGAGTAACCTACATTTCTACTACATATCCTGTGACACTCGACTCACGCTCACCTTCCGAGATCGACCCAGTCTATCATGCTAATAGTAGCGCAAGGAATAAATTAATAACTATCGCCTGATGAGCGCACCAACTGTACGGTCCCAAAGAAATCAACGCTTGTATTATTGGAGCTGTACATTGGACTGTGGACCACATTCAAAATATCCAACATATTAAAGGCGTTCAAAAATAATTGGCAAATGATTTTGGTGACTGCCTGCCTTTTATTAGACTTGGACTTGGTCCGCCACACTCCACTCTTAGTGCTGTACGTAGCGTAATGTTCCACGCGTCTGGAGCGAATGCACGAAGGGCGAAGCTTCAAATCTTGCTGGATGTTGTCCCCTTTTCACGGATGCGAAAGCATTCCCGTGCCCCCCCCCCCCCCCAAACAAGTCACTATCATTCGTATTTATGAAATCTTTGTGTGAGCGCGTCAGAAGAGGCTGACGTACGCCAGGTAGTCTCTTCCCACGATGTCCCAAAAATACGTCACGATCGGTTGATATTTTTAATAGAATTTACACCGCTTATTGGTCGAAGATGGCCGATGTTTTGGACCAATCACGTGTCCTACTAGATGTCAGGGTAAGAAAATACCTGACGTAGTATTATTATAATACCATAGAGCTTAGTAAAATATAATGCCTGTGCTACTGATCTCTAAAAAAATAAATTAAGACGTATCATAGATAAACGAGCGCTCACACACATGCGACAAATGGCGGCTTCATAACGAACCGCTCGACCGCATAATCGCCTTCGTAACGGACATTAGCGTACAAAGCTATTTGTCTCTTACTCAAAAATATTTGCCAAAACGTCATGCCCAATGACATAACTCCAAATGACTGCCATTATTATGATAAATGACTATAGATGCATGAGCACGCGCAAAACTAATACGTTGTATTTATTTTGCCGTTCAATAACGAGCTGTTATTCTGAATGCTGCTCTATGTCGGTGTAGCAACATGCATTGTTGTGTTCTGGGACGTTATTAACGGTAAATATAAAGTTGTGTAGTAGATTAAGCGGGCTATGTTGTGTAAGACAGCCCCGGGGGTGTGTGAGATCTCCTAAATCAAAATATTAAAGACCAGCAATGGGTGAAATGTATTTCAAAGAGTTCAGATGTTAATAGAGCGCGATTAATTATTTTTTATTGGATATTACATGTTTGGAGGAGTATCATTAAGATGTGATGATTAAGATGGCAAGACACTCTGAGGTAATCCGACATAGTTGATTAGATCGCAGTGGCTACATTATTAGTTAAAGGAAATTAATGGCTGATTAATTTGTTATATAATTTAAATTGTTCCATTGAATGTATTTATAGGTCCGCTTGCGTAATAGGATAATGGCAAGTTTGGCTTTGAACATAACAAAACTGAATATATTTTTAAGTTTATTACTGCAATCTGATACCATCAACGCCATCTATCGGCAAGTAGTTGAACTAAGTTTTAATGTGAGCTGGAAACATTGTAATTTTTATGGTTTTGTATACGATTTAATATCGATTCTTACTGAATTAATGGGTTATTAAAATATATTGTATGAGCATTAAAATGTTTATTCAAAATCTGTGAAGTTATAATATTATTAATTTCAATGGAATTAAATTATTGCAGTTAATTATAACAACTGTTCAAAATAACATCAATATATACACGACTAATATTGTATCAGTGTAAAGCAGTGATAGCCAAGATGGCTGAACGCTTGCCTCGGTAACGCATCGCAGGTTCAAACCCCGGTTCGCACCTATGGGTTTTCTAGATTTCATGTGTGAATCTCATTTTCAGCCATGATTATCACTTGTTAAACGGTGAAGGAAAACATCGTGAGGAAACCTGCATGTTTAAGGGAACGCCTCGAAAGACGTGCGAAGTCCGCCAACCCGCACTGGGCCAGCGTGGTGGACTATGGCCTAATCCCTCTCGCATTGATGGGAGGCCCGTGCCCAACAGTAGGACATTAAAAATACTGATATTGTTTTTTTTTATATTGTATCATTACAACGCAACTTCTCAATAACATATTTCATACAAAATATACAAAACCTATAAGTTTTTTATTTTATTTTATTTTTACTTTATGGATATCATATACTCGTATGTTCCGTGTAACAGCGGCATAAGGACTTCACTGACAGATTAACGTTGCATGTTAATACTTAAATAAACATTTAAGTGCAACTACAGAGATAGAGTATTACAAAATACTTAACATGAGAGCTCTTAGTGTCACTCTCGAATAAATGTTATGAAGTAATAACTTGTCAAGATGTTGCCAAGACTCGAATCGCCGAAATTCCATTTATGATTTCAATAACAGTTTACTTTTATCGTTAACTAGCTTGTCTACATCCAAACAAGTACCTGCAGTGCGTCAATTGCGAAATTATTCGTAAGCTAAGCTAGTTTATAGTGTACGTATTTGACGTCTTAGTATCAAAGTAGGAACTCGGGTATCCTCATATTTAGTGATTGCTTACGGTCCGATCTACGCAGAAAGTGCTCACAGTGTCTTGAGGGCTTGCATTGGTGCGCTTGGTTTTGGATTTAATTATATTAATTACTGGATCCCAAGACCAGACAACAAGGACTAGACCAACATAAACTAGAAATTTACTTTATTCGCGCAGAATAATTCTCCTCAAATGACGCTATTAACACGGCAATATAGCCCTTATATTTCGGTAAAATGAGTACCAGACTTATCTAGCGCGCACTTGCCTATGATTGATCGATATGTTTCGCAACCTATGAAACAAATGACGTAATAAGTATTTACTTATTTCAAAACAAGTCCAACGAGGAGAGAAAAAAAATACAAGCTGCCTACTTATTGAATTTAGTACCATGTCATTAGCCAGTACGTTAAATAAACAGAGATTATATTTTGTAGAACATGTAGAGCGCGCTCAATCAATCATAAGTAACACTTAAGTCTACTCTGTTGTAATGTTTTTTTTAATTATTTTAACGCAAACTGTGGGGTGCTGACATCTTTAACGAGGATTGCGGTGTCGCCAAACGAACACACCAAATGTAGAGCCCACATTAAGCAAACGCTTGTATTATTGATACCGTACAATGGACTGGGAGCAGACCCAGTATATAATACTTATATAGATACTAAACATCCATGACTCGGGTACAAATATTCATTCTCTCTCATCACAGAAAGTTGGTCCCTATCAGGATTTGAACCGGGGACCCTCAGCGCAGAGTAGGGTCACTACCTACAGAACTAATTAGGTCGTCAGATAAACCATAAATTCATCTTTGATAACATTTAGATAGATTATTATAATGGATAGTTACCCATGATATTAAAAAAAACTGTGCTGTGTATGTACTAAATCAAGACATTTGCGAAAAAAAACATGCAATTGCATATTGGAGACTGTTTATCTAAAACAAGGGCTTTAAGAATTCTCATCTTTCCCACGATGATTGCCTTCACCCAACGATCATGATTTAAAACTCCATGCATGTAATGATCATTTTAGAAAATGAAATTCGCGCATACGATACCATATACCGAGCCTTATTTCTAAATCGAACATTCGACCAACCTAGCTATCACTACTTAGATCATAGACTGTATTGAGATAATTTTAATTACCATAGAGTCAGAGATTGACGCGGGCTCATCAATCAACGAAACCCGCTTATGCACATAATACACATTATATCATACTGGATATTTGACCTTTTCGTAGAAATGTATGTCGAAGAAAAAAAACTTGGACTTAATCTAGTGAAATGGCTAGGTTGACGGAGCGTCGCCGCGCGGAGTTCCTATTTTACAGTTTAACCTAAACTAGACATATCGTGATGCCCCGAGCTACCGAGCACACTGCGCTTTCTTACGCCAGTTGTTAAGCGGTCCTTACCGATTGATAATTATAACTCCATATTTTCAAATAAGGAATTATAATTATCAATCGGTATTGCCTTCGAATTGCAATCGATTCGGAGCGATAGAATTGTTTCTGTCGCTCGAATACCAAAATTTATAATGTTAAAGTGTATCGTGTGTGCGCCTCGCATGGCAACACACTGGAGCTTACTTTTTTATTTTTTTTGTAAAAATAATGGATTAAAAAAAAAACAAGCCTGCTGAGTTTCTCGCCGGATCTTCTTAGTTTAGGTCGCGTTCCGACCCGGTTGTAGAGTTGAGAAAAAAAATGTTATGACAATTTGTCCCCGTTGAATAAGACGGTTCGACAACAAATATCCGTCAAAACGTCAACTTTAGCAACAATCTTTATTTAAAAATCAATTCCATAAATAGACAATATAATTAAAATTGTAATAATATAAGCCCATCGGTACCTATTATAGAAACTCAACAGATATTAAATAATTATTTTCCCAAGCTTACGCGTTTGCACAATCAAGTACCTATCATTCATTCAAATTTGACTATTATTGCGCTAACAATATATTATGATAACATGCCAACCGGTATAAATTGACCTCTCGTTAATACTCAACATCTTGGTAATCAAAACTGCAGAAAAGTGGTCAAGATTGAAAGGTTAACATAGCCTGGTCCTTTCAAATTACGTATTAACAAATTGGATAGTGTACCTATTACGGGTACGAGTCCACTGACGCGACAGTACGCCATGCTCCACTCCGTTTCCATCTAACTTGAGTCGTTGACGCCGGTCAATTCGTGGTGACCCTTACACATTTGAAATTCGATCAACGTTTACGCAACACGGATCCCCCGCGAACATTAGTCAAACAAACGCACCTATAATCAATCAACAGCAAACTATAATCTTATCGGCGGATGACAAATGCGAATCGACACAATCACCAATTTGCTTGATACTGAGAGCTTTCCTATTAATGACGGGCGAGCGATAAATGGTCATTATGATTTATCTGTGACGTCGACATACTTGATAATAAGTTGTTTCTAGCTGGAGGGGCATCGCCACACACGTCGTAACGATAATGTGTCTTACAGATTTCTCTTAAATGTATCGCATTTGTATACACACTTTATTTTACTATTAGGTATACTAGCTGAATCGGCAAACGTTGTTTTACCGTATAATATAAATTGAGATATAAACTATCCTATCTTTAAGTTGAATAAAACTGCACACAGTGTGCCAAACTTTATCATAATCGCTTTAGTAGTTTAGGAGTTTATAGCGGACAAACATCGTGACACGTAATTTATATATATTAAGATGTATATCTCGTGATCATCTAACCATATGCTAACCTATAGTAAAAACCTCAGAGCTACTATGATAGCTGCTATAACACTCTTGAGTTAAAATAAAACTAATTATACGGATTTTATCGCGTTTATTTTACGCGGTATGCTGCTTTACAGCAACCATAGTAATGGGAGGATTAAGGTGTTAGACGTCCTGGTGTCATAGTTAGAACTGGGGTACCCTCATATTTAGTTATTGTTTGCGGTGCGATCTACGCAGAAAGTGCTCACAGTGTCTTGAGGTCTAGCAATGGTGCGCTTTGTTTTGGATTTAATTATATTAATTACTGGATCCCGAGTCGGTGGCTCCTTGAGTAACGTTGGAGGTTCAAAAGGGAAAATAAATAGCCATGTACGCAGTTCCTCTCTTACAAACATAATATGAACTATAGATTATTCGTTTTAATTATACCTAACAACACTCGTCCACTAAACGCAATGACATAACCGAGATTATCGCGATCTAACTAGTCCAACATAATTACCCCACTAGTCACAATAAGGTATTTAATTACTCGGGAATAACTTCACGCATTGTGTAAACTGGCCTTAGATTACCAATATTATGTAATATGTTAAGCTACTAGTACATTTGTTGCGTTTAATTATAGGATAAAGTAATAGGTATTTATAGATTAATAGTTGTAATTTAAGATTATGACTCGACGAGCCTTTAGCCGTTAACGTAATAGATAAGGTCAAAGCAACGTTTAAGTATATGAGGTACTACCTAGCTGCGCCCCGCGGTGTTACCCGCGATTAACAAGTATGAAAAATTAAAACAAATCTATCCCATTGGAACCATATATTTCACCGGGACAAAAAGTAGCCTATGTGCTATTCCAGACTATAATCTATCTCGGTGTCTATCTCTATCGATGTATAAAATAAATTGTGTAAATGATGGTTGATTTTTTTAAACAAGGCGAACCAGAAGCGCTTTGCGATGCGCTCCGTACAGAGGGACATGTTTTTAATGTCCAATAATTTGATTTATTTCTTTGAGTATATTATATTTTGTATTTACTAGAAATAGTAGAAATTACCAATGTGAACCTACCTTTTAAAAGTTTGCGAACTTATCGCAATGCGGCAGAGCTTAGGTTACTGACACACTGACGAACACTGTAAAAGATTTAAGCGAACAATTCGAACTTTAAGGTGAATGCTCAGGGTCGGTTGCCGCACATTTTCGATAGATGGTCCTGTTTTTCTGCAACTAGTTACACGAACATCGAGCATCTATGAGACTTGATGTTGCAAATTGCGAGCACTACTACGACATTGCATTGAAATATCCAAAAAAACATTAACCTGAAATCATTTATAATGGATGAGATACCATGGCTTCTAAAATCCTTGTATAAATAGGCACTCACACATAGACAAATACACGTCTTTTTTGTGCCGCTAGAGCGCAGCACTTGTTAAAAGTCTCGCATACTAAAAGTTGTCTTTTTATGCCACCAGGTAGAGCGATCATAAAAAAACTTATTTATCGGTTGTAAAATAATAGAAATACTTTTGCGAGCTTTGCAATATTAAAAGTTTCAGAAATAAAAGATAGAAAAGAAAAATGTATACTTTCATGTTCGTAAATATAATGTTTATTGTATAGATCTTATAAATATAGCAAGGTTTGCATGATAACTGTAAAAGTATTACGCTTTACAATATACCAGATCAACAACAAGAACAATATTTATTATAATTTACAAGGGAATAAGAAATTTGGCAATGTAGTTCTATACCTAATAAGGGATACAGCTACATTTCCAAATTTCTTTGAAACAATGTTGTTTGTTGTTGGTATTCTAAAATTAGGTAAATATAACATTGTTTCAAATACTAATATTATGATATAGAATCGACTCTATACAATTTACAGTCATCTTGATTCTTGCAACCTCCTGTGCTTCATTCCTCCGCTAAAAAGAAAAAAATAATTGTTTAGTCCAATAATAATTATTACTGTATCCATACTTATTATAAGGTAAATGCTGCTGTGACATGTATAGATTCAATCATTCAATCATCGTTCCAGAGACGGGCCAACATACACCGTCACACTGCAATGCACCCACATTTCACCGATGGTATTTTGGTACCAATGTAATAGAGGGTGAGCCCATCGCCATTATATCGGGCACACGCCTCCTCAATATGAGGGGCATATAGGCCGTAGGCCCAGTGCAGTTTAGTGAACTTCACACGACTTTTGACAGACATGCAGGTTTCCTCACAAAGTTTGCCTTCATCGTACAGCAAGTGATATTTTTTATGGAAAATAAGATTCGCACATGAAAATCCGGAAATCTCAGTGATGGGAGCCAGGGTTTGAACCTGAACACCTCGTTCCAAGGCGAGCGTTCTGCCAACGAGGCTGTCACTGCTGTACAACTTTGGAATCTATACTAATATAATAGATTCCACTAGATGCGCTGATGTTCTTCACTCTCATAATACGATGGGATGGCAATCCGGTACAATCAGAGAGATCGGGCTGTGTTGTCCGAAGCACAAGCAAGTGATAATCATGAAATTGAACTTGTGTTGTGTAGCCACTTTACAATACGAGTTATGCTCTAAGGTATTTGTTACCAAGTTGTCCCGACTTTCACCAGTGTCACATTCCATCAGTATCTCCATTACAATTCAAATAGCAAACAAAACACAAATTAAAACAAAACTAATCGCAAATCCCACACAATTATTATTTGAATTTTGAAGTAAGTTTTTACATACATAATCACAAACACAACATGAAATCGGTCGCAGCAGAGTAGTGAGTCCATTTTTTTTTATAATTCTGGAATTTGGCATCAGCATACCATAGACATGCTGCCAATTTGGTCAAGATATAATAAATTAACTTCGTAGACACCCAGAACAAAATAAGTAACACTATTCTATACATTCTAAGAACTTGGTAAGTGCTTACCGACTTTTATATTTATTAAATATCTATACCTCAGATTAACAGAATCCAAAGAGAATAATTTTAAAAAATATAACAGTAGGTAAGCACATACATAATATCTAAGTACAGAATGTATGTGCATCAAAACCAGTTATTTTCGGCCTAGGCACCTATTTATTATGTAGACGAGTACTCGTATCCGAGGTATAAGGTTTTGCGTTCAGAAACGAAAAAAAAAGTAATATCAATATATCTAAAACTAAGTAGGTTTCTAGTTGGTACCAATTTATAGCTACTCTATAATAAATCGGTAAGTAAAAAGAAGAGAAATAGGTGCACATAGGTATGTTTTCTTAGATTTATTCAATTACGAGCTATGTCGCACTTGATTTGTTCAAACGTTCAAGGGGTATCCCATTCATTAGGCTTCCCTATAATTTCGAAAAACCCGTTCATACTAGGTGCCGGGGCTTGCTTTCTTGTATCGCCAATCGTGTTAGGTTAGTTGGTTGGATATATATGTATGTATATATATATATACATACATGCCTTGCTGGTTGGTACCTTCCTATAGCTAGTCAGTAAGTAAGAAGAAGAGATAGGTACACATATAGGTCGCTATGTAGATTTTCTCAGATTGATTCAATATTGAATAATTACTAAAAACCGATGTTACGAAATATGTCGCGCGAGTCGCTGTCGATGTATTCTAACATTTTTTCTAGTCACAGCTGGCTGTGCTACTGATATATATATATATATATATATATATATATATATATGTATATCTATACTAATATTATAAATGTGAGAGTTTGGATGGATGGATGGATGAATAGATGGATGGATGTTTGTTACTCTTTCACGCCCGAACGGCTGAACGGATCTGGATGAAATTTGGCACAGAGATAGATTACAGTCTGGAATAACACATAGGCTACTATTTATCCCGGTAAAATGTATGGTTCCCGTGGGATAGATGTTTTAATTTTTCATACTTTTTATCGCGGGTAACACCGCCGGGCGCATCTAGTATATATAGATATATATATATATATATATATCAGTAGCACACCCGGCAGTGCCTAAAAAAATGTTTGATAAATTGATCAATAAATCGACAAAGACTCGCGCGACATATTTCGTAACACGACATCATCTAGCTATGGCCTTGGAAGGTGTACATACTACCTATATATATTTTCGTTATATTACTACCACACCATGTTGGAGTAACACGGCCGAGCTGTGTGTTTTGGAAATCTAATATTCACTTACAGAAACAATATCAATCATTCAAAAAGACAAGCCCACCGGCAAGATTTGAACTTGCTATAGTACACGTTTGCATCAACCGTGTAGAACATTAGGCTACGTAGACCACTAGTCAAGACGACGAATATTTTGATAGGTTTCAATGATATTTACAACCAATTGAAACATGACATATTCATTCATTCATTGATTATTTAAAAAAATAAATACATGCCTTATGTAGGTATGTAGGTTATTTTATTATAATAACCCGAAAAAATATGTTTTGGGTGCAGACAAATCCTAAAAACTTGGATTACAGGAAATAGGGATACATGACGATCTGCACACACAGATAATAACACACCCCAAGTGACTCAAGTGAAAAACGTAGGTACATGCGATTGTTCGTAGGTTCGATGGACGAACGAAATTTATATGTATTTTTTATTTTTAATTTTTTATTATGAATCTTTATACTTATTTATAGAAAATTTATATCTCTCTATATATTATAATGTTATGTCTTTATGTATTATAAGTAAAAACTCCTGCTGCCATCTGTCGCCGTAAATACTGAAAGACAAAGAATCGGATGCTTTATTAGTTACGGGTTAATTTGGACAGAGGCGCTTTTATTCACGCACACAAGCCTAAAATTTAATATCGTTTTATGATGTTATTACTATAAGATTTTGCCTGATATTTCATTCTGCGAGCTCTTTAATTTATAGAGAATTGATAACAATGCTTGTACAACTAAAAAACTGTATGTGTATCGAGTATTACAATGTTGAAATTTGTATGGGAATGCGACTGATCGCTTCCACCTTAATATCATTTCAGATAAAATTTGAGTCATTATTTTTTTTAATAAAAAAAATATTTACGTAATTTATTTTAAGTAACTGCTGGACAAAGATCTACCGATCTTTCTTTTCTCATCATAGAAGGACTTCACTAATCCTTCATATTTCATAGTCCTTCTACCTTCCACACCCAGTATTATTCCTATCATAAACCAACAATTAAATTTAATTGATTTCGTACTAGCTCGCCAAACTATTCAACCGTATACCACACACAAATAAAAAAAATAACCACATCAAAAGAAATTAGGTTAGCCATGTTCATTGCGATCTACTGAGCTCATTATACGCAATGTCTTGTTAGCCGCAGATTAAAATGCGAGCTAGCTTTAGCCTCCGGCTGTGTTTATATAACATTATTCGACATTCTTCGTAACGATGTGTCACGATTGGCTATTAAATCATAATTACTTAAAGCAAGGTATTATCTTGTCCATTATGTTGTATTGGTTTAGCTAATTAACGGGGTCGGTATTGAGGTTTGAGTGACATAATAGGATTATATGTTGGAAGTCTAGATGAATGAGTACTACTGTTAAATGACCTAGCAACATCCTGATTGCAATATCAAAACCCAGCTCAATAGAGTATATAATAATACCAGCGATTTTTAATGTCCCACTGCTGGGCACGGGCCTCCCCTCAATGCGAGAGGGATTAGGCCATAGTCCACCACGCTGGCCCAGTGCGGGTTGACGGACCTCACATCTTTCGAGGGGTTCTCGCAGACATGCAGGTTTCCTCACGATGTTTTCCTTCACCGTTCACAAGTGATAATCGTGGTTGAAAATGAGATTCGCACATGAAATCCAGAAATCCCAGAGGTGCGAGCCGAGGTTTGAACCTGTGATCCTGGTTACCGAGGCAAGTGATCTACCAGCTTGGCTATCACTCCTATATGCTCAATAGCATGAATGTTATAAACGTTACGAAAATTTTCACCGAGCGAAACTTGTAGGGAAAGATGGAGTGTTAAGTTACATTCACACATCACACACTAATAATCTCAAAGCCTACATAAATCGTACGCTATGTGAGTTTTTTCAACACCAACACATCAATTGTACTACGATTCAATACTTGTATACTTACAATAATTAGCTTCTGTTTGCGCCAGTCTCAAAAACAAAGAAAAAAGTAGCCCACGGCCGCCGCAACCATGAATCGATGTGTTCAGATTGGATTCGGTTTCACCTTCCATGGGTATTTCGCTGGCTGAATGGGACGCTATGAATATGCTATGAGCCGGGCAAGGGCCAGTGAAACGTGGCCAATGTAGCTACAGTTATGGAGATTTGTGTCGGATTAGTAGAATGTTTTACGTGTTACTTTTTTGAAATAAAACAAATTTTACGGATTTTATCACGTTTATTTTATGTTTTTTATGTTCCCGGAATTTTGGCTGCTTATCAGCAACCATGGTCATGGGAGCAATGTGGTATTAGACGTCCTAGTGTCATAGTTAGATCTGGGGTACCCTCATATTTAGTTGTTGTTTGCGGTGCAATTTACGAAGCAAGTGGTCAAAGTAGTTTGGCGGGAATGTAAAAAACATAAAATAAACGCGATAAAATCTGTTTTATTTCAATGTGTAGGGTTTTTGCAAATATAACAAATCAAAAATGTGTTATTCTTTTTGGAACATTTATGAAGAGGTCCCAGAAATCCATGTTTTTTTTTTATATTTACTTATTTAGTATCGAGGCAAGAAGATCACAAACTATTTCACCAACAGAATTCCTGGAACGACCGTAGCTACGTAACTCATATTTTACTACTCTTCATGTATGCATGGCCTCATTAATTCTGGTCAATAAGTTGAAAGTGTCGATGGAATGGCGGTTCTCTAAACCATAGGTGTTTACGACGCAACACGGCCATTGTGCAAGCACTGACCAATGTAAGTATTCTAATATATTTCGCCATTACATTTAGCTATCTTCTTTATGTATATTTTACACTTTCCCCGTATATATTACTCACATAAATTCAGGGAAAAGTTTTGTCCATTTGCAATGACATTATAAAGCAAAGCAACTTTCATATGGGACTATTTTTTGAAAATCCGGGGTTATTATGTAACTGAAATACTACCTATTTCTTTTAATCGCCTTCGATACGAAGCTCTGCCCTCTTGAGTATCCTAAAATGAACAATTCTCTCGTAAATCGTATTTTGTTAACACAGTCGTAAAACTAAATCCCTACTACTAATCATATTATACAATTATAATTATACTCTGAAAGCAAACCATTCGTACTAATCGATGAAACAGTCGTATAACTCCAGAGTTCGTATTACGAACCTAGCCGCAAACAACCTGTAAAAAAAAACAACACTCCTCTCAAAATTACTTTTAAATATCAACTATGTTCTTTTATAACGGTATTACATTTTACTAATAAAGTAACTGTCCATCCGAAGAAACCGTTTAAAGTATGTCCATAAAAAAACACTTCCTTCCTTACATCGTAAATCAATCGTAACAAGCTTTTAACGCGCCGACAACCGACAAAACCAACAAGCAGATTGAAAAATAAAATCACTTTTACTTAACATTTTTCTTGCCGACCGTATGTAGGTAGCGTACGCATCGCATACTTTCGCCGAGAAATAAATTCAATAAACAATCGCTATCTGTCTTCGTTACAAGAAATCAATTCGCGACGTCCGTCAAAAACCTTGAACGCAAAGATCTTAAAAGAGAAATAGAACGGACATTCCATTTACAATTTAATTTCCACATCTCCATATGACGAGTATTTCGCAAACAATTATTGAACTTTAATTATAAATAACAAATAGATTTTATTTGCCGATTAATTTATTTGGCAAACACAAGCGAGTGTTACAAAAGTACCTACATAAATGAGACACGTCCGCGCTGCAATAAAATTGATATTGATACCTGTATACATTTCGCAAAGGTCCTATTTTGACACTTAAAATAATGGTTAGGTGTTTGTTTGTTACAAAAAAGCTAATACAATAATTGGAATTGCGTATACAAATACTACAGACAGATAGAGCATTATTTCATGTACGAGAATAAGTTTGGTTTTGCTATACGACCGTAATGACAGCCTATAATAACGTTTACTAATGGAATACTTTGCATTAATTAACTATGTCGTTAGTTATTATTAGGCAACTTACTCAACATTCTCAACCGCCAATGTCTTTACAAAATACAACTGGCCAAACACATATCTGAGTAGTTTTCAAAGATAGGTACCTACAAGTCTGCGTTTATTATTTTAATCTTTGTATTAAACTTTTTCCGTTCGCTATTACATATAGGAACATAATTCGATAATGGTTCGGTAATTGGTAGAAATTGACCGGCGGCTGACGGTGGTTAGATTTGGCGTTCATTGCGAACGATCAATAAACCTGTCAAGTGTTAACTGGCTTCTTGTTGCGTGAGAAATAACAATTATGCCTGTAAGAAATATTGGTGACGCGTAAAATACAGCTTGCTGGTCTATTAAGGTACCTTTCCGAGCATCCGATGCCTCAGTTACCTTTCATAAGTGCTTTGACAAATTATATTATGATGACTGCTTGCTGTAGTGGTTTGAGCGTAGGCCGCTCGGAGCGCCTTATCAGGTGGTAGCGGGTTCGATTCCCGCTTTTGCAACTCGTTTGTAATCTTTTCGCAATTTACCCTAGTGTATTCCTGGGATGGCCCCCAGTCCATTGTATGGCGGAAACTGTACGGTTTCAACAATACGAGCATGTTTAACCCATAGAGTTAGTATGGTAGAGGCTGGCTTTTATTTTCATATCGGGTTACGTTACTATGGCGGGGAAGGTTACTGATTACTGATCCTTAAAATAAAATATTAACATTAAATTGATCATAAATGTGATTTATGAGCGCCTGATAAAATATTGTTTTTTACTGACTGAATGCGCATGGCACATGTTAACCGAAAAGAAATCGATAAAAATCCTCGATTTTTTAGACTCAACTTCTTCAATGTATAAACTCATTACATAGTTATTCGCCTGTATTGAGTTTCATATAACTTTTTTTTCATGACCCTTTCCGAGATTGTTGTCTTCTGTTAAATAAATCAATACTTACTACAGACAGAGAGTCTGAGTCTTTTTTTTATAGTGGAAGTGCGTGGCCTACTATCGACACGAGAAACGTAATGCAGCAAAACTATAATAAAATTACTGTAGCCAGTAATTTCTCGACACTCCCTGGAGGTGTGTCCAAAAATCAGTAGGCAGTAAGTTTTCACTTTAAATTCATGCAAGCGATCACAAGCTTTACAATTATCGTATCGTATTATTAGGGTTGTCATAATATTGTTTAGAATCTACAGTCTATTAGTATTGAACACGTTTAAATATATACTCAGTTTACGTGAGGGACGGTCACTCATGTTTTACATGACATAACATTATTAAGTAAACATATTAACAAATATTCTCATGACCATGTTGATCCTATACATTAATTTTGGGTGGCAACCCTAATGTGCATACGTGCAGTGGTCATCTGTCCAATGATCTATCATTATAATTTATGGAAGCAGTGATGGTTCAATTTGCCGCAGCAAATATCGATGCGTCAATAATTGTTTCACTTTTACTTTTTAAAATATTTTTAACATCGTTATCGTAAATCGTTCGCCGATTTAAATGCTATTGAGTCGAAATTGCTGGATTTCTAATTGAATCTATATTTCACTCGGAATAATTTGTAGATATTCGCTATTTATTTGTCAATTTATTGGTCCATTTTATGTTGTTACGTGGTGAGCAAATCGTACATAATTTCAAATTCGGAATTTAAAATTATACGTTTTGACATGTCACCATATTATGTGTCTAATGACACTGCTATTAACTTTTTAAATTCAGAATGTACTGTTTCTGTTTATTTTTTAAAATAATTTATTCCGTAAATTACTTAGTTCCGTGGTTATCAATCCTTACCTCCTTAAATGCTCATTTTGACAACTCATGTGTCTCATGCACTTGTCACAAATTCTAATGAGAGTCTGAAATTAACTTTTTTTTTATTAATTTAATGGCAAAGCTACGTAACTTTCGCTCTCGCTCTAAAATTGTGATTGTACGTGTTGTGTTCAAGACATTAATGCAAATATAGAATATGTAGGCATTATGTTTGTTAAGCTTTCGATTGTAACTCTTCCTGGACGTAGGACAGGGTTTGAAAGTGCTTTGATGTGTTCGTCTGTAGGTTTACTATCCAAGGGGTGTGTTAAACAACAGACGTTGGACTTTTTGGAGGGAAACTGAAAAGTCATGGCGTCAGTTATGATTTAATTTCTAAAACTAGTGTTCCTGCGAGTTGTAGTGAGTGATATAAGTGGAATATTAACCATTATGGGTTCGGTAAAGTGCACGAGTGTAGGTAATTGAAACAAAGTGACGAAACTTGGCTTTTCACTTTCTCACAAAAAAAAACATAATAAACTTTCAGTAAAGTATCCATCACTTTACTGATTGAGGGATGGGGGGGAGTTTATTTTACTCGGACCTAGCCTTTGGGCCTTTGCATATGCTCGAAAACTGACATAATTTATATTACTTGACACTGGCAAAATAGCGGTGATGCCAAATGAAAAAAAAAAAACAGACGTCATTCACGCACCAACGCCGTGGGTGCACGTTCTCACCCACGCGGGATTGGCGCTTGAATGACGGTATAATACTTCAAATATTTCGTACAAATATTACTTTGATTCGCTAATTGATACCGCCAAATTGGGATGTCTTCGCGCCAAAATGTAGATTGGTGTTATTATTACAAAACTGTGTAAAGTGCACGAACGGTTGCATAGTCTTATTGGGGCATGGGAATATCGTTCTTGTGCTAACCAGCGAGATAAACAACCGAGTTGCCATAATAAGACTTTGAATGAATGCAGAATTATGCCAACACTATAGGCTTGGTACTTAAATTCGTACTTACAACCACGCGAATTCGCGTGTGCCACACAAATCGGCTGGTTTTTTTTTTTTGCTTCAATGTGTTATTCGCGACACTCCATCGGTATTATTTCTTCGTCTGATGTAATAATATACTAGGTCAGCCCCCCCGTCCATTGAACGGTAACCATAGCAAGTACAAGCGTGCCTTAATTTGGTACCGTACAGTTGTTGTGATCGTTTGGCGATATTTATTTTAATAGTTGCTATGTATTCTACAACCTACACATTAGTGATATGTATTCTTAAAAAAATATTCTATAACTAATCCTTATATTGACTTTTTTAAGTGTTTTTTTTGCATTTACGTGTATCTATTTCGCCAATGCCAAGTTTGTAGCCACAACAGTTTTTTTTTATTAAAACAATAACACTTTACCCACGACAAAAAAAAGTGAAAAGCGAACCGCATTTTTGTAACGAGACAATCGCCGTATGGGAAGCTTGCGTCAGAGGAAGTGCGAATGAAACCCAATCTGCGGCGCGGGCGCAATGGACCGATACCATCTGTACATGCGAAACGAAGGCAACGAGGAGAGACGCGGGTTATGTCATAACGAGTGATACGATTAAGTAATTATGATTATAATCCATTATTTTTTTATAGTTATGTTGATTGCGGGTCAGTCGTGAGGTGTTACATGCGATCCGATCGGCGGCGGAAGTTAGCAAGTTAGTTAGTTAGTTTAGTTAGTTAGTATGTTATTAAAGTTCACGGATTAATATTGATTTCTTATATTTACGCGAATACTACACATTGAAATAAAACGAATCGTAAGGATTTTCGCTTTAAATCTATACATATAAATAAAATTGGAGTGTCTGTTTGTAATATTAAAATAACCGCTTTTTACTAAGTGCATTTGGATGTATACACGTTACCTATACCGAAACAACATTTTTTACAATTTTTGTCTGTCTGTCTGTCTGTCTGTCTGTCTGTCTGTCCGTCTGTCTGTCTGTCTGTCTGTCTGTCTGTCTGTCTGTCTGTTTGTTCCGGGTAATCTCTGAAATGGCTGGACCGATTTTGACGGGAATTTCACTGGCAGATAGCTGATGTAACAAGGAGTAACATAGGCTACTTTTATTTTAGAAAAAAAAATTGGATCTCTCTAAAAAAATTAAAACCAATGTTGCAGCGCTGCGCCTAATTAAAGTTTGATAGCAACAATCTGCAATGCATCCCGCGGGATTAGAACGCGAGCAGGCTGTTGCCAACGGCTGAGTCTTTGTTAAATACCACGCGGACGAAGTCGCGGGCAACAGCTAGTATATAATAAAATACTTCAAAATTGTTTTAAAAGAAAAATAAAAAATATTTTATTTATTATAGCCACAGACAATAAGCTACCAACTTGGCTGGTGTATAACTGTTTTTTCGAGTTGCCCCACCATTGTCTCGTAAGCCTGTAACGTCCCTACCAACCAGTCGTAAAGGAAATAACTATGAACTCTAACCAACCAGTCGCAAAACAAATAACTGAAGATAACAACTCTAAAAGCCGTATCAACCCTAGATAAGGACATAACACTATAATACGTCTATGACACACATCTATAATCCTATATATGAGTCTAGTTAAATCGTATGAAACTACCGGAAATTATAACCGCTAGATAGAATCATGTCTACATCACATTATCATATAAAAAGAGCGTCATAGATAAAAAATATGTGATCAAAATGATTTATCCCTAGAGAAAAAAATAACATGTGTTATAACAAAAATACGTGACTAAACAACAAGCAACATGTCACAAAATAAACAGAGAAAGCATTGAAACAACCATTAGCGATATTCTCATCGACTCACTCGGACATGTCACAACGTCACATCGCATTCGCATCCCACGACCATTCGTTTCGTTCACTCGTTCAATTCCGACGAGAACGATATAGTTATTATAAACACTCTTAGCATAACAAACACATTTTGATGTGTATTAATGATGTACGAGTGAGAATGCGATTGGACGTGTCAAAGATCGTGAGGTTATTTTCACAATGGAAAGCCTAGGGTGCGGGCACACTGAGTGGAATATGCCCATATTAGCGTATTAATACGCGTATAGCGTATTGTTCCCCGTTGACTACAATCTGGGTGTTTTCAAGTCGAGAGTGAACAGGTACCTTCTAGGCAAGTATGCTACATCGTAGATCTCATCGTCACTTACCATCAGGTGAGATCGAGATCAAATACTTGCCTATACTGCAATAAAAAAAAATATTGCAAAGACAACAATAAAACAATGAAATAAAAATAATCTTACGGATTTTATGCGGAAAGTGCTCACTGTGTCTGGAGGTCTTCAGAATCAGAATCAGAATATTTTTTTTATTCACGTAGACCATTATGTACATTACTTATAAATCGTAAAAAGTTACAAAAATATTATGCTACTGCTTTACCACCCGTTCGGAATGCCGTTCCTATGGAGAAGAACGAGCAAGAATTCTTGCAATTAAATTCAAAACCAAGCGCACCATTTCGAAACTTCAAGACACTGTGAGCAATTTCTGCATAGATCGGACCGCAAACAACAACTAAATATGAGAGTACCCTAGTTCAAACTTTAACACTAGGACGTCAAATACCTCAGTCCTCCCTCGACCGTGGTTGCTGTAAAGCAGCCGATAAGTCGGGAACGTAAAAAACATATAATAAACGCGATAAAATCCGTAACATTAGTTTTATTTCAATGTGTAGTATTCGCGTAAATATATGAAATCAATATAAAACAACAATAAAATCTGAGCTTAGCTACTTGGTTGAATAAATTAAGGGGTGCCTATAATCATAGGTAGGTACTAAGTCATGCAAATTAAAATGAAAACGAAAGAAATAAAAGTAACCAAATATTACTTACATTTTTTATGTGTAGAGTAAACTCAAACCTACCTTGAAATGTTAAGGTTTCTTTCACAATGAGTAATTTCAACTCATCAATACCCTCTTCTCATTTAGTAGTCATAAATACTAATTGTATCCAACACATTGAATACAGCTCGATCATAATTCACATGATACCGATCCCGTTAACATCAATCGATTATTGTCTATTTAGAATCGATTTCACGCATTCGAGACTAACGCGTTATTAATTTATTGCCGAATCACGTTCGAGTGTTAACACAATGGCCTTTAATAAGTTAAAGTAGATATTTGTGTGTGTCATTGATTCTTTGGGTCATCAGTTTTAATGATATTTGACACTTCACTTTAGAATTGCCCATAATTATTTTATTTCTTCAGCCATTTTACGCATTATTTTTGGGTTCCAAGTCTAACCTGATTTGATTGATTACCGATATTTACATTAAACGGTGCGGTTGCTTTCTGCCCTCCGAAACTACCGGTATTACCGGTACCTACCATTTTGTCAGAAATTTTCAGACTTGAATAGCCGTGACGACTGACAAAGATGTCAGAATGATAAATGATAATTAATTACTTACGTCTTAATATGAGAAAACGGTTGTCTTGCTTATCTTCAAACCAAATTTTATCACAGTATCTGACTAAAATCCGCAGACTTCCTTCCTACATTAGGTAACATCACAAAAAGCGCACACAAAATCAAAGGCTCCTGGTGTGTCAATAACCTAACAATATGTCATAAGCTTGCATAACACATTGTGTATTGCGCCATAGACAAGTACCATGCTATCTAGTAATTAATCTGCAGAAACGGAATCGCGTGCCGGCCGTGGGGATCCGGACTCGACTCCCATTATAGATGTTTAATGGAAATACTGTCAAACTCTGAGGTCAAACTGTAAGTAATAGTTTTAGAAATATACTAAGATAACAGGTATTTTTTTAAATGCCAAAAGTTTGCCACAATAGTAAAAGCCTTTCAATATAATGTATAATTTGGCTGCCAAGAGAATGCATTCCAAAAGTTAATGAAATTTTGTTAGCTAACATCGTTCTTTGTAAGTAGACATAATAAAATAACTTTTAATAAAATTTTGCGTCCGTGGTGTAAGTATATGCAATATTATAGTAAACGATAACAACAATAAAATATTATAAACGCGATAAAACCCTGAAAATTCGTTTTATTTAAATGTGTATGTATTCGCGTAAATAAATATAAGAAATCATTAAGTCAAAAATATTTAAGAAAGGACCTATATATAAAACGCTGGATTAGCTAAAGCATTTCAGGGGACAGTTTGAACGGAGCTCCAGTCCATTTCCCTACAATTGTCTCCCACATAACTAACCCACCTTCTAAAATAAATATCCACAATTGTATCGTGAGAACATCAAACCGGGTCGCGATCACCGCCAATGTAATTAAAACACACAGTGCACATGTTTCGTGAAAGTCGGTCTCGAATATCATTTGTATCGAGACGCTTTGATTGACAGCAAGGCCGTAGGGGGACGTTCAAACCCCCGTGAAATGCTTTGGTCCAGAGCTCGATACCCCCCCCCCATGTGTCTTCCTGGGCTACAGCCTTGATTGACATAGGAACGGGCGGCAGGTTCGATTGAATACTAGAGATTAACTTTGTATTTCTGCCTCGATTTGTGACCCTCTATACCTTATACAGCTTATAAATTACTTCCTCTTTATTTACGAAATGAGATGCGATGAAATAAAATGGATACGAATACGGCCTCACCCACAACTTAGTAGGTATTTTGCCAATGTCAATTAATTAATAGAAATAACAAATTAATAAAAACACTTTATAAATAAAATAATTAATGTGGCATGATGATATATGAAAACGGCGAAAATTCTAGTTTTTTTTATAATAATCCTTATAAATTACAGGGTGAATTTTTCAAGTGTTACTGTTACGTCAGTTTAACTTCAACTGTTATTTCATTCAAAACTACTTTGACTGTCAACGTGGTTTACGTCACGTGCGAGATTACTCGTAAGCTAACTGCATAGTTTATAGTTAACGTTTTTAGACATATTGTATGGCAAATTGACCAGCGCTTCTAGCGGACAGTATTGAAAACATTCAATTTTCCATAAAATGTGTCTAAAAACGTAGACTATGAAGTATACGGTTAGTGTAATCTGGCACTTGACGTCGACTTCTTGCTTTTTGCTGATGGGAAATTATACCAACGGTGTAATTGTGATATTTGTGGTAGTGGTCTGTTGCAAGCCCTCCGATACTCTACTGCTGAGGTCAGGGCTTATCTTCTCAAAGACTGCGAGAGCCCTCTCTTGTAACGTTTTTCTGGTTAAACCCAAACTTGCTACAATATTTTCAATAAGTCTCGTTTTTTGATCATCCGTATACTCGTTATTATACATCTCGCTAATTTCTTTTATATTATCGGCTGGTTCTTCGTAGATTTCGATTAAATCCACTTGATTTTCTTCCATATAAGGCTGCGGTCCATTGAAAGAATTCGGATAGTAATTAGGTAGATCCCATTCGTTATCAATAACGGGTGGAACCCCGTCACGATTGTATGTGGATGGCGTCGTAATTGGTTGGTTCACCTTGATTTTATTGAAGTTAGCACCCAAACGATAGTTATGAGCGTCTCTGTACGCAAGCACACGCGCTTCGAAAAGTTTGTCCGGACTACCAAGTATACCCGGGACGAGGTTTCCAGGACAGAAAGCCATTTGTTCAATATCAGCAAAAAAGTTTCGGGGATTTTCATTGAGCACCAACTTACCCACCGGATTTACGGGATACTGGTCCTCGGGTAGTTTTTTCGTTATGTCAAACACGTCGAATGTTGCGTTTTTAACGTCATCCGTGCTCAGAACCTGAACACCGAGAGTCCAACTAGGGTAGTCGCCGGCGTCTATGGCATTGTACAGATCCTTGACTGCAAAATCTGGATCAAGTCCTCCCAATTGATTAGCGTTTTCGTTGCTCAAACTTTGGATTCCTGCATCAGGAATCAAGTGAAATCTGACGAAGTAAGATTCCCCAGCTTCGTTGACAACTTGATAGGTGTGTATTCCGAAGGCAGCCAAATGCCGAAACCCGTAAGGTATACCCCTATCACCTAATATTACGAATAAAGCGTTAAAACTTTCTGGGTGTAGAGTGGCAATGTCCCACAGCGGATTTAGGTCTAACGTTTGAGTGGCCCGGCTTTTTTGTTGCGAATGCACAAAAGAGGGGAACAGAAGGGGGTCTTTGATGCCAAACATGGGGGTGCTAAAGGCAACAATATCGAAATTTCCTTCTTCAGTGTAGAATTTTGCGGCAAAACCTCTGTTATCCCGGACACCGTCTGAACCACCTAACTCGGCAAAAGTAGATGAAAATCTAATGCCAATTGGGGTTTTCTTGCCAACTTCGCTGAATAGCTTAGCTTTACATATGTTCGATATATCGTGAGTCACCTCGAAGTAACCAAACCCTCCTGTGCCCTTTGGGTGGACAATTCTGCTCGGTATCTTCTCGCGGACGAAGTGAGTCATTGACTCCAGGAAAAAGGGATTGTGGATCAGTTTTGTGTTAAGAGTGCCATTTGCAGTTATGAAGTCAATATTCCTGCCGGCAGATGTACTCATCACACCAACAGATTCCTGAAATGAATAAACATGTGAATACACTGCTGGTAACGATTATCTTAATCGATGTTTTTTTTAATTTCTCGGTATTTTTATTTTCAAATGTGATGGCAACATTTTCTTTTCTTAGGAATGGTAGACACCACAGATCACGAGAGATATGCCGTGCGGTTCAAAATGTATGGGAACTCGCTGTCTCCGTTTTGTTCCCAACCACTCGCTAAAACCAACCAATACGAAGTCTCCTCGGTGCGTGCTGCGTCGTCGCCGTATACAGCGGCCGTACCACGCGACGCACCAGTTTATTCAAAGTATCGTTAGACGATCTATACATTGCCTCGTACATTCACTCAGTAGCGAACATAGGTGGTACTTAAAGAGCCATGTATTTTGTACAAAAATAAAAAAGTCGTTGTGCTACATGAAACCTAAAATAACATAATAAAGGCATTAAATATTTTTTGATTTGTTGTTTTTAATGATTTTAAAGACGAATAAATAAAATACTTAATACTGGCTGGTGAAATGAGATTCCATCTTTCGCGTAGTTCACTTTGCTGCTAGTATTTTTGCACACAACCACGGAATAACACGGCATTTAAAAAAAAAGTTAGAGCTCCGATACCGACGTGCAGTTGCAGTCGACTGACGGCGAAAACTCTATGTTAGCGTAATTTTGGCTAAATGTGAGCGCAAGCCCACCGCTTTCATAACATATCTCCTCTCATATATCTGTGGTAGACACCATTGTAGTTATGTCGGTAAATCGCTACACACAGAAATCGCACTTGACTATGATTTTTCGTTATTCTTTTATAACGAAGTTCTTGTGGCAATCACTATTGAATTCCAATTAAAAAAAAAAGATAAAAATACTATAAAGTGACTTAAAAAAAAAATTACCCATATTGATTTCTTATATTTACGCGAATACTCCTTATTGAAATAAAACTAACGCGATAAAATACGTAATTAGTTTTATTTCAATATAAAATACTCATTTACCAGTTGAAGTCGGAAACCACTTACCGAAGTCTCGTCCTGATTCGAAGCCGTATCTTCTTCCGCCGCCGCCATATTCATCAATGCATGTGTGATCAACACCAACAAGAGCTTGAAGCGCGACATCTTTTGATTTAATTATTGTTAAATTATGTCGTATTGCTTCCTTTAACACAAGCCACGGTTGTAGGTACGTGGTAGGCACCTATTTATAAGAATAATACGAGCGATTGTATGGAATCATTTTTATAGCTGCGGTAGTTACCTACAAGATTAAAAAACAATAAAATATCATAATTAATTCCATTATCTGTTTGCTCGTGTTATAATGTATGTAGAACACTATTTAAACAACCGGCAGATTGATCGTTTTCAATTTTAATTAACCATTAAAAAATTCACACGTAATGGCGTGTGCAAATCAAAACGGGTAGCGTGAGAGAGCGAGACTGAATAACCGGAGGCGATGGTGACAATATACAACACACAACTATTCGGTACAAATATTCGGGCTCATCACACCCGGGAACCTCGGCACAGAAAGCAGGGTCATTACCAACTGCGCTTTTCAGGTCGTCAGATGTAATAAATACTGAAGGTAGGTGCATGAGTTGATTGATACTATGGTCATTTACGAAATATGTAAGTACCACTCACCTACGTATTCAGACAATTCCAAAACTGTTACCTGTTAGATACTAGAAGTTTGGCACGTAGGGAACAATTTTTTTCGTCGCTTTGAAGAAGATTTTTTTTCTCATGCGTACGTGAAAATGGAGATGTAAATGAGTTACGCCCGAGCAATGTCTAGATTATATTTGGAATATATCTAGAAGCAAACGTAATGTCAGCACGTCAAGTGCGAGATAATTCGTAAGCTCACGATGTACCTGATCGTCTACATATATAGATAGTTTGTATTTTTTTTTTATTACATTATAGGCAAGTATTTGATCTCGATCTCACCTGATGGTAAGTGACGATGAGATCTACGATGGAGCATACTTGCCTAGGTAGGAAGGCGGCAGTAGATCGAGACGCTACATTCACTAGGCACATGCAGCGCAACTGATCTGACCCACCCTCCATGAATGGCAACACCGAACATCATGCCGGAATACGGCTAGGCCGCTTGGCGGCATGGCTTCGTACAGTGGGTGGTGACTAGGTGAGTTGGCACCACCCAGGGTCACGTGTAGGGTATCTCGAGGGTACTTAATTCTCCTACGGACGAAGGTGACTCGACCCCAAAAGGAGAATGGTTGTATGGAGAATTGACATTTTTAAATACTGTCCGCTAGAGCCGATTTTCAATTTGCGTCTATAAACTATATAGTTTACGATGATAGCACACTTGACGTAAGATATTTCTACTGTTAATAAGCAGCTGTTAGATTTTGACAAAAAATCTGCTGCAGTGTGATTATTATATTATAGCATTAGTGGTATACTCCACTCAGGTCCTGAGATAGACCCTTTCACAACAGTAACATTTCTGCACATTCCAACCTGAACATATGCATTATTATTCAGTGTTCTGGATTTTAATTATAAATATCTATAACCTAAATAGAAATGAAACAAACGCAGCATAGTATATTTTTTAATACACAATATTGGATACAATTGCTTAACAAACATTAGTTACAATATCCAAACGTCTTTTTCATTGATCAGTGATTCCTCACTGAGTTGCTTGCCGGTTCTTCTCAGCGGAACGAACATTCCGAACCGGTGGTAAGTTCTGACTATTCGTAAGTGATCTTTGGCCTACATAAATAAAAAAAAACAATTTTGAAAAACAAGCACTTGTAACAATATCTCTAACATAAACTCCTACTTGGCTGATAAGAAACAAAGTTTAAAATTACTCCAGCGGTGTAATTGTGATATTTGCGGTAGTGGTCTGTTGTAAGCCCTCCGATACTCTACTGCTGAGGTCAGAGCTTATCTTTTCAAATATTCCGACAGCCCTCGTTTGTAACGTTTGAGATGCTAGCCCCAAACTTGCTACAATATTCTCAACAAGTCTAGTTTTTTGATCGTCTGTGTACTCGTTAGTATACATTTCTCCAATTTGATCAATGTTATTGGCTGGTTTTTCGTAGATGCTGATTAAAGGTACTTTATTATTTTCTATATAAGGCTGCGGTCCATTGAAAGAATTCGGATAGTAATTAGGTAAGTTGGATTCGTTATCATCTACGGGTGGAGCCCCGTCACGATTGTATGTCGATGGTTTTGTAATTGGTTGGTTTACCTTGATTTTATTGAAGTTAATACCCAAACGATAGTTTTGAGCGTCTCTGTAAGCGAGAACACGCGCTTCGAAAAGTTTGTCCGGACTACCGAGTATACCTGGGACGAGGTTTCCAGGACAGAAAGCCATCTGTTCAACTTCAGCGAAAAAGTTCCTTGGATTTCTATTGAGCACCAACCGACCGACCGGATTTACGGGATATTGGTCCTCAGGTAATTTTATGGTTACGTCAAACACGTCGAAAGTTGCGTTTTTAACGTCATCCGTACTCAGAATCTGTACACCGACAGACCAACTTGGGTATTCGCCGGCGTCTATAGCATCGTACAGATCCTTGATTGCAAAATCTGGATCAACGGATCCTAATTCGTTAGCGTCTTCGTTGCTCAAATTTTGCATTCCTGCATCAGGAATGATATGAAATCTCACGAAATAAGACTCTCCATCTTTGTTGGCAACTTGATAAGTGTGTATTCCGAAGGCAGCCATGTGCCGAAACCCGTAAGGTATACCTCTATCACCGAATATCACGAATAAAGCGTTTAAACTTTCTGGATGTAGAGTGAGGAGATCCCAAAACGTATTTGGGTCTGCCCTTTGAGTGGCTGGGTTCTTTTTTTGTGAGTGCACAAAGTTGGTGAAAAGAAGGGGGTCTTTCATGCCAAACATGGGGGTGGTAAAGCCAACAATATCGAAATTTCCTTCTTCAGTGTAGAATTTTACGGCAAGTCCTCTGTTATCCCTGACACCGTCTGAACCGCCTAACTCGGCCAAAGTAGATGAAAACCTAATAGCGATTGGGGTTTGCTTGCCAACTTCGCTGAATAGCTTAGCTTTACAAATATTCGATATATCGTTAGTCACCTCGAAGTAACCAAACGCTCCTGTGCCCTTTGGGTGGACAATTCTTGCCGGTATCTTCTCGCGCACGAAGTGAGTAATTGTATCCAGGAAAAAGGCATTGCCGAGCAGGTTTGTGTTAAGAGTGCCATTTGCAGTTATGGAGTCAATAATCGCGCCGCTAGATGTACTCATTACACCAACAGATTCCTGAAATTAATATACATGTAAATGCAATATTGGAATCTATTATCTTAATCGATATATTTTTTTATTTCTAGGTAATTTTATTTCTAAATGCAATAGCAACATTTTCTTTTTCTTATTTATACGATTTTAGTTATATCGCTAAATACAAAATTTGCGTCGTTTGCGTACGACGTCCGTGTATTAGAGCCGGACAGACAAAATTGCATCTTCGAATCAAAAAGAAATACCAGCTGTTCCGGTAAAATCAATTTGAATGTTAGAAATAATTTATATTAAACTAAACAAAGCTTCCAAATTTCACGTGTGCCACATAAATGGTGCCATTTATATTTGTGACCACTTTGTGACGTCACTGTTTCACCATCGTCCATCAGTGTCC
Source organism: Pheosia tremula (assembly GCA_905333125.1). Taxonomy (NCBI): domain Eukaryota; kingdom Metazoa; phylum Arthropoda; class Insecta; order Lepidoptera; family Notodontidae; genus Pheosia; species Pheosia tremula. The sequence goes on along the minus strand of HG995402.1, from coordinate 9,407,543 downwards.
GAAGGCATCAAGCAAGCCGCAGAGCATACCCACCATGCCATGTATATTTCCTTACACGCCGAGATAAAATATATAATTGATTACACAATTGAATTTTATTCGTAATAAAGACAAACAGTCTGGTGTAGAACATAAATATAAGATCTATCCATCTACAACAACTTAATAAGTTAGATTTATTTTACATGTAAGTCCGAAACCACTTACCGATGTTACGTTCTGAGTTGAAGCCGCATCTTCTTCCGCCGCCGCCATATTCATCAATGCATGTATGATCAACACCAACAAGAGCTTTAAGCGAGACATCGTTTGATTTTGTTATTCTTAAATTATGTCGATTTCCCGCAACTACTTCGTCCACGTTATGTACGTACGTGGGAGGTCCCTATTGATAAGAATAGAACGAATTAACATTTGGATCGTATTTATAGCTGTGGAAGTTACCTACAAAATTTTAAATGACAAAATATAAATAATCGCATCGTCTGTTTGCACGTATAGTCAAACATGAAGTCGATACGAACTAGCTTGTTACCCGCCACTTTGTCCGCGTAACAGGCAACGAGCATGTTACACACACTGACTCAACTTAGCTTTGCTTGGTATGAAAATGTATGTGCAAACGTCGTCCACTGCAACCACGAACGCGCTACGCACGTAGACGTGGTCGTGACGTCATTGACACGCGCGGTCTGCTCGGATGTGTCGCTCACGTAGCTGAACGCTACACACGCGGCACACGGAGGCGTGGCTTCGTAGCGCTAGTGGGAGGTGGTAGCTACAGATGTACATAGCCAGGTCACAATAACCGTGCCCAGCATGTACTGCAGTGGAAACTTACAATTAAATTAGTTCCGACTTACTATATAATCGCCATCGAATTAATGGGAGGCCCGTGCCCAGCAGTGGGACATTAAAAAGGGCTGGTATTATTATATTATATAATTCTTCTTTTCCTACCAAACTCCTTGTCAACCGACGTATAAAGGAGGATGAGCCCAATTCGACACCTAGATGTAATTGTTTTTTGAATGTATATTATATGCATACATTTATAGTGGAGGATCCGACTCGGATGATTCGTTTTTTATTCAATAGCCTTATATACCACAAATTGGATTCCAGTTCAATTTCTACAAGACTGGTTCAGGTTCAGTGTTATCTTGATTTCGTTAAATTAATGATTATCTAAAGATGATTATATTATCATCTAGAACAATGATCCATATAAAAATCTTTCTAATGTCATAAAAACAACTTAAAAAACCTGAAAATAATCGAATCTAAAAATCTACTTAGAAAATATTGTTTTATCTATTTTGTAATAAATGTTAAGTCGGTGCCAAACAAACATCCAACAGTAAAAAAAAATTGTATAGTGACTTGATGCGTCTGCGCATTAAAGACTTATATTTGCAGTGCTCGACTCGGTTGTTTGTTTGGCACCGACTCTACAATTGTTACATTATTACTTTTTTCCTTTGAGTTTTTTGAAGACGGTATTTTTTTTCCTAACCACCCGGGGCAGAAGACCACAGAGCTAACGTCAAACAACAAAGCCTTATTTAAAAAAAAAAGCGAAAGAGTTTTTTTATATAAAAATGTGCGTCACAAAAACGAATAAACTTTTATTATAAAAAATAATACGTCAATGAATTCATATCAAAACAAAATTATGAATTATTCAAACTGATGCTAATCTTTAACATACACTGCTCTGCACATAGGAGTGAAATGGATGACGAATCAATCTCCTTTTCATTCTCATTAACCTACCTACCTACTTACCCTTCCATTATAATATATAGAACAATACCAGGCCTTTTAATGTCCCACTATTGGGCACGGGCCTCCCCTCAATGCGAGGGTGATTAGGCCATAGTCCACCACGCTGGCCCAGTGCGGGTTGGCGGACTTCACACGTCTTTCGAGGGGTTGTCTCAGACATGCAGCTTTCCTTGATGTTTTCCTTCACCATTTAGCAAGTGATAATCATGGTTGAAAATGAGATTCGCACATGAAATCTAGAAATCCCAGAGGTGCGAGGCGGGTTTTGAACCGGCGATCCTCCTCCCTGGCTATACTGATTGTAGCCTCCCATTATATTATCCTATAAATACTCCTAAAGCAAAAAGGTTTACAGCCTTTTACGCAACCAATTCTCACGATATTCATTTTTAAAATAAAAACCATAAGACTTGGATAATTATTATATTATTTATGAAGACATTTCTATATGAGCAATCTATCCACCCATCAGTCGAAAGACGTCTACTGCCTGACCGAACGACTTCCACACATCCCGGTCCTCCGTCACTTGCATCCTCCGGCTTCCTGGGATGCGTGTGATATCATTGGTCCACCTTGTAGAGGGGCGTCTTCCACTACGTCTTTTGGCTTGTGGTCGTTATGGCCAGACGAACACACCAACTATACGGTCCCACACTAAGCAACGCTTGTATCATGGGTACCGTACAATGGACTGGGGCGAACCCAGTATATATTACTTATATAGATATTAAACCATCCATGACTTGGGTATAAACTTTCATGCTGATCACACAAAGTTTGTCCCTACCAGGATTCGAACCCGGGACCCTAGGCGCGGAAAGCAGGGTCATTCTAGAACCTTTCTGCCCCAACTACCTTTGGTTCTTCGAGCTATGTGCCTACGGATCTCCTCATTTTTGATTCCATTGCGTAGCGAAACCCCGAGCATAGCTTTGGCCATTGCGCGCTGAGCGACTTCGAACTTTCTTATTACTGCCATAGTAAGCGACCAGTCTCGAACCATATGGTACAATAATAACATAATGCCATATACTAGCATATGGCACTATGTGAGCAAACAATATTTATGTACTTAATTACATATTATCGGACATTTATGTCAGGTGAAAAATTTATTACGTCCACATGACACTTGATTCAATAAAAATGCTGGGTTTCTTAGCCTTGAGTTGCAAATATGAAGATACTGTAGTGTTTTCGCCGTGTTTTATATTATATTATTCGTGCATGAATTTTATACGACGTATTTATTATATAGTATGCAATAATTCTTGAACAGATCGAAACATTATAGATGATAGGATGATATGTTCAAACGGCTTCAAGCTAGGCTTCATTTCATTGCAACACAATGCAGATGCAGTTGCTGCTTGTCAGAAAAAGACGTATCTGTGACAGGTTTCGGTATAAACCTGACTGAGCGACATTACTAGTTACAGTCATTACATTCGTCCATCTTTGTGTGGTGGTATAGTTATTTCGGTCTCCTACCGACGCGCATGTAAGAGTCCCAAATAACCCACTTGCCTTTTCCGGGGTTCGCGGGTAGCCATGAAGATATCCCCACGTAAAAAAAGCGTTGCTTTGTATGAAAATGTGTGATGATAAATTGTATGAAAAAGTCAGTAGTGTGCAGGCATTATATTACACTGCAAGCCACGAAGACGCTACGAATAAGTCGTGACGTCATTGACACGCTCGGATATATCGCTCGCGTAGCTGAACGCTACGCACGCTATACACGCGGCACACGGAGGCGTGGCTTCGTAGCGCTAGCGGGAGGTGGTAGCTCTCTCTACAGCTCTACATAGCCGTGGGTCAATATTCGTGTACAGCATGTCCTGCATTGGAAACTAACAATGAAATTCGTTCAGACGTACTATACAATCCTGTTTTCCACCCGTATACCGATAAACTTTAATCATAAAAACTGATAGGTAACTGATTTATATCAAAACAATATATATTGTTCACACAGATACGTGAACGGCGAGGGTCGAGAAGCACGAAACGTTTGCGGCAGTGAAATTGTGAGAAATAGCAGCCAGCCATTACGGAGAATAAGTAAATATTCCCTTGCTCCTGTTTCCTGACCCGTTCCATAGTGACTCTGATCAAGTTCTCTGCATATAATAATTTTAATAATAATACCAGCCCTTTTAATGTGCCACTGTTGGACGCGGGCCTCCCCTCAATGCGAGGAGGATTAGGCTATAGTCCACCACGCTGGCCCAATGCGGGTTGGCGGACTTCACACGTCTTTCGGAGGTGTCTCTCAGACATGCAGGTTTCCTTGCGATGTTTTCCTTCACCGTTTAGCAAGTGATAATCATGGTTGAAAATGAGATTCGCACATAAAATCCAGAAATCTCAGAGGTGCGAACCGGGGTTTGAACCTGCGATCCTCGTTACCGAGGCAAGCGTTCTAACAACTTAGCTATCATTGATATCTTGTCTACTGCCAACTCTGCATATAGGGGCGAAATTAATTATGAGTCAATTTCTCTTGTCATTCTCATTACATTTCTGTACTAGCTTTTCCAATATTACTCCGTGTACTCCATAAGCAACAAGATATTCTTACACAATTTAATTTTTATTAAAATAAAAACCATAAAACTGATACTAATCGTGCAAACACAATTAAAATTCCACATTATCGGACAATTACGTCAGGCGGATAGTTTAATAGCGCTTTTAACACTTGATTCAATAAACACGCTAGGTTTTTTGTCTCTAGCTATTACATTTGAGGGCGCTGTAGTCTTTCCGCCATGTTTTATGTGTTTCAGACAAGGAAGCCTGTAGTATACTTATACGACGTATTTTTTTTAATGGGACTAGGCCCGCCACACACTCCCACTACTGCTACTCCTGTAAGCCAGGATCTACAATGGTGTCCAATAAAGACACCGAGGTTTGACCCTCGGCGAGTCCCGGGATAAAGTTAATTGTCTTGGAACCCGCACGAAATTAATCGAAAGATTAAAATAGGAGGAGTTGGAAGAAAATTATCCAATTATATCAATCCAATTATATACGACGTATATAAATACTAGCTGCGCCCCGCGGAGTTACCCGCGATTAAAAAGTATGTCATTTTTACCGGGATAAAAAGTAGCCTATGGGTTATTCCAGACTGCAATCTATCTCTGTGCCAAATTTCATCCAGATCCGTTCAGTCGTTCTGGCGTGATTGAGTAACAAACATCCATCCATCCAAACTTTCACATTTATAATATTAGTGTGATATTAGTGTGATGTGATATATCAAATAAATTTATGTAGGTAATGTAATATTGAATATAAAGGCATTTTTAGGTGGATGCGGATGGTAGACCCGAATCTATTAGGTATAGCGACAAATGCTCAAAAGTTTCTTTAGGCCGATTTTGATGAAATATGAACCAGTTATAATATGAATGAATAGGATTAAAACAAAAACAGTAGTTTATATATTCTTTAATCTTCAATATTGGATACATGTGCTTTACAAACATTAGCTGCAGTGTCAAAAACTAATATCTTTATTATAAGCTGATCATTTGCTTATCTATATATAAAACAAAGCCGTGTTAGGTACACTATTTTTAATTCATGAACAGGCGGGCCGATTTCTATGATCTTTGTTTTTTTTTTAATAATCCTTTGCGAAATATTATTAAAACATGGAAACATTTCTTAAAAAAAGAAAAATAATTATAATAATAATGATAACTTATTACGGCGGTACGAAGTTCGCCGGGACAGCTTGTTAGAAATAAAGTAACATTTAAACCAACGGTTCAATGTCGTTAACCGTGGCTGTGTAGTTTTGTAAGCCCGCCGACACTCTACTGCTGAAGTCAGAGTTTATCGTCTCAAAGAGTTTGATAGCCCTCTCTTGTATGGATTTCATTGTTGGCCCCAAACTTGCTACAATATTTTCAACCAGCCTAGTTTTTTCATCATCTGTAAACTCAATATAGAGTTCGCCAGTTTCCTTAATATTATTGGCTGGTTCTTCTCGGATTTCAATTACATCTACTTCATTTTCCTCCATATAAGGCTGCGGTCCGTTGAAAGAATTGGGATAATAGTTAGATATATTCAGTTCGTTATCACTTACAGGCGCAACGCCATCACGATTGTAAGTATATGTCTGCATTATAGGTTGGTTCACCTTGATCTTATTGAAGTTAGCACCCAAACGATAGTTTTGAGCATCTCTGTACGCGAGTGAACGCGCTTCAAAAACTTTATCCGGCCCTCCAAGTATACCCGGGACAAGGTTTCCTGGACAGAAAGCCAGTTGTTCAATTTCAGCAAAGAAGTTCCTTGGATTTTCATTGAGCACCAACCGACCCAACGGCTTTAGAGGATATGTACTCAGCGGCAACGCTTTTGTTAAGTCAAACACGTCGAATGTAGCATTTTTCACGTCATCCATGCTTAGAATCTGTACACCGACAGACCAACTGGGGTAGTCACCGGTGTCTATGGCATTGTACAAATCGCGATTTGCGAAATCTGGATCAGTCCCTCCCAATCGAATAGCGTCTTCGGTGCGTAAATTTTTCATTCCCAAATCAGGAGTGAAATGAAATCTGACAAAATGACTGTCTCCACATTCATTGACAACCTGATAAGTGTGTATTCCGAAGCCAGGCATGTATCGATACCCTAATGGTATACCTCGATCACCGAAAACAAGGAATAGCAAGCTTAAACTTTCTGGACGTAGAATGACGAGGTCCCATAACATATTTGGGTCTAGCATGTTAGTGCCCGGGTTTTTTTTCGGCGCATGCACAAAGGGGGTGAAAAGTATAGGGTCTTTGAAGTTAAACATGGGGGTGTTGAAGCCAACAATGTCGAAATTTCCTTCTTCAGTGTAGAATTTTACGGCAAAGCCTCTGACTTCTCTGACACTATCTGGAGCGCCCGACTCGGCACTCGTAGGAGAAAATCTAACACCTATTTTTGTTTTTTTGCCAACTTCGCTGAATAGCTTGGCTTTACAAATGTCTGATATATCATGAGTCACCTCGAAGTAACCAAACGCTCCTGTGCCCTTTGTGTGAACCAATCTTACCGGTATCCTCTCCCGAACGGTGTGGATAACTGTCTCCAGGAAATAGCGATTGCGTATCAGATTTTTACGTAGGGTTGCATTTGCAGTTAGGAAGTCAACATTCGCGCCGTTAGATGTTCTCAATACACCAACTGGTTCCTGAAAATAATAATCATTTGAATACACTATTGGAAACCTCAACCCTAATCAATATGGTTTTTAATTTCTCGGTAGTAATTTTATTATCGGCCAATAAGGGCAAAGGATCGTCTTTCACTCCACCGGCTATATTTCTTCCTCACAGTCATTTACATCCAAGGACACTGGCAGAATTCTGGCAAATAGCTGCCAATAATGCCACTAACCCTGCTGCAAATAACGCCACTAACAAAGAAGAAGTAATTTTATTCCTAAATGGGACAAGAAAATGTTTTTCCTGATTTGTTTGTCAACCATTAGGTACAAACGACATAGATCGGACAAGGCTGTGACCTTTCATCATTCTTTTATGCGTAGTAGTATACGAGTCTGTCGAATGGCTTTGCCAGGCAAAAATGTGTCTTGAATTTAAAAAAATAAGTTCCAATTTATTTATTACTTAACTGATAATCAGATAATCGACGATAGAACAAATGTAAAAGTCGCAAATTATAAAAAAAAATGGTCGTATGCTGATCTTTGGTGTAGATATTTATATTTATGAGAAATAAATAAATAGAGACTTAATACATAAGTGAATCCGAAACCACTTACCGATGTCACGTTCTGAGTCGAAACCGTATCTTCTTCCGCAACCGCCATATTCATTAATGCATGTGTAATTAACACCAACAAGAGCTTGAAGCCCGACATCTTTTGATGTTATTATTCTTATATATATTTATACTGCTTCGTTTAATACAGGATACGTACCACGTAGTGTAGGTACGTGGTAGGCACCTAGCTATAAGAATAATAAGTGTTAATGTTTCGAATCTCTTTTATAGTTGCGCTGTAGCTACCTAAAATATGATGGACAATGAAATTTAATATTAAAGTAAAATACATTATCTGTTTGCACGTATAGTTAAACATGTATTTAACAAGAACTAGCTTGTTACCCGCGAATTCGTCCGCGTAAAGCGCGCACGGGCACGTTACTCACGTTGATTAACTTTGCTTGGTATGATTTTTTTTTATAAATTTCGCCAGACGAGCACTCCAACTATACGGTCCGACACTAAGCAACGGTTGTATTGTGGGTACCGTACAATGGACTGGGGTCGAACCCAGTATATATTACTTATATAAATATTAAACATCCATGACTTGGGTACAAACATTCGTCTACATCACACAGTGTTTGTCCCTACCAGTATTCGAATCTGCGACCCTCGGCACAGAAAGCAGGGTCACTACCTACTGCGCTAATCAGGCCATCAAATGTATGAAAACGTCTAGTGCAACCCACGAATACGCTACACATGTGACGTCATATACTGTGATTATTATCGGCAAATATAAGATGCTGCCATCTTTTGAAGGGAACCCGATAGGAATAGGATTGTATGGAGTGGTCGGCACTGGTAAGTATATTAACTAATTTTTACACACAACGGGTCGGTCCGTGGGTTTCGGATATATGCATTATATAATTTAAGTACTACTCACTTATACAGGATGTAACATTGAGATGGGTCAGTATGGAACTATAAGAGATAGAAAAATTATTCTTTGTAACCGTGTCGTCGATTTGAGAGATAAGTTAAACTGGATTACTACTGGATAGATTTTCATAAAGAACACATGGATCGGGAATCGAACCCGGTTAATTTGAAAAGTGAACCATCGTTATTTCATTGCGATATTGATTGTGTAGGTTGTGAGGAGTAAATATTACTATGAAACCTTTTTTTTTTTTTTTTTTGTTGATGGGGGGAAATCTTCTATAGATACCCGGCCTCTGTGTGGGAGAGGGCCGGGTTATGTGGGATTCTTACCCACTAAAACCCCCCCGGTGGCCGCCTTCGACACATGTTGGAGGGGCTCCGGGATCTCCAAACGGAACGCACCGGTGCCCCTCTTGTGCCTCGCCCCCTTATGGGGGCCCGTCTCGGGGAACAGATGTTTGCTCCCCCTGCGCCCTCGCTGCGCACGGCGGTGGGGAGCCACACCCGCCGCCGTCCTCCTCAGGAGTCGTCATCGTCACCGGACGTCCGGGGCCCACACCCCAGTCGTCCTCGACCCCGAGGGTACTATGAAACCTTGTGTTGACGTTAAATATCACTCAAGAAAATGGCTGTCATTTTGAACATTTAAGTACTGAAATATATAACATAATATTAAATACAAAATTTCTATTCATTTTGGAAACTAGGTCTCATACACACTTTTACTCCTTACAATCAACACAATCAATACAGCAATAAAATAACGATGATTTTTTAAACGGTTTTATTTAGCTCGACCCGTACGGAATTTATTTGGGTCAAAATTAGAAATTGAAATTTAAGCACCTTCCCGTTGTCAGATTGATCTGAAATTTGGTACACACATTTAATTTAGATGACAATACAATATATTAAAATCAATAACATTATAAATCTAAGATGGCCGCCGATACAAAATGGCAGATTACATATTTTTCCTTAACCCCCTCAATATGGGTATCAAATGAAAGGGCTACACTAGCAAACCTGGCGAACTCCGTTTCGCCACCAGATGAATGAATTTTCTTTGCTATAAACCTCACGGAGCCCGAGACCTTTCCAACGAATGCAAAACCGTGGAAATCGGTTCGTGCGTTCTGGAGTTATAGCGTCAGGAAGGAAAACCCGACTTATTTTTATATAGTAGATATTAAATACAAAATTTCTATTCATTTTGGAAACTAGGTCTCATACACACTTTTACTCCTTACAATCAACACAATCAATACAGCAATAAAATAACGATGATTTTTTAAACGGTTTTATTTAGCTCGACCCGTACGGAATTTATTTGGGTCAAAATTAGAAATTGAAATTTAAGCACCTTCCCGTTGTCAGATTGATCTGAAATTTGGTACACACATTTAATTTAGATGACAATACAATATATTAAAATCAATAACATTATAAATCTAAGATGGCCGCCGATACAAAATGGCAGATTACATATTTTTCCTTAACCCCCTCAATATGGGTATCAAATGAAAGGGCTACACTAGTAAAACACGATGATTATGTCAAAATTTAAAATTCAAGATGGACGCCGTTCCAATATGGCGGACTAGGTACATATTTTTCCACAACCACCACAATATGGGTATCAAATAATAGGACTACACTAGCAGAATACTGTCATTATGTCAAAATTTTAAACTCAAGATGGACGCTGTTACAAAATGGCGTATTAGGTGGGGGCATGATTAGTCGTGCCGAGAACAGTTGCGTCCAAGATTGTGTGACGTTAGAGGGGCAGATAAAAAAAATAGGTATTTAGATACCTCGTTAGTAAGCGGTAGCTATACCACCCAAGTTAAGGTAATAGGTTAAAACGTGCTGAGGACTGTATGGCATTAGGGTGGATAAAAATGTAATGTCGTAAGCGCTTCCCCCTCAAGATTGGGCGCATCTTGTTGTATATTAAGCCTTGCCCCTTTACTGGACCTCTGGGGGGGGGGGTCGATCGTCAAAATGCCCCTTAATCGTGGGAACAACATGGTAACAATAAATAAAAAAGCAAACAAAAATAAAAACGAAACTGCTACACAACGAAAAAGAAGGCTCGAAAAGGCAAAAGAAAAGTATAGAACGAAACGTGCAAAGGAAAGTGAAAATGAAACCCATAGTCGACTACAGAAACGAAGAGAACGGTTAGCAACAGAAACACCTGAGCAACATGATACCAGGTTAATAGCACAACGTGAGAGACAAAGGCAGCTGGTAGAGTCAGAAACACCTGAGCGTCATGAGTGCAGGCTAGCATCACAACGTGACAGACGAAGAGAGCTAATAGCGTCAGAAACACCCAAGCGTCATGAGTCCAGGCTAGCATCACAACGTGACAGACAAAGACAGTTGTTAGCATCAGAAACATCTGAGCGTCATGAGTCTAGGCTAGCATCACAACGTGACGGACGAAGAGAGCTAATAGCGTCAGAAACACCCGAGCGTCATGAGTCCAGGCTAGCATCACAACGTGACAGACGAAGAGAGCTATTGACTTTGGCAGAGACGGCATGCACGTTATTTACCCTAAAGCCATACAGTTTCCAACAAAATTCAATTATGGTACGGCTGAAAGAAGGATGTTGCCCTTAGTTTTGTCATGGGCATCCACCGTCCATAAAATGCAGGGCAGCACCGTCGACCATGCAGTAGTATATTTGGGCTCAAAATTGTTTGAGGAAGGACAAGCATACGTGGCTCTAAGTCGAGTCAAGTCTCTGGAAGGGCTATGTATTGAGGAATTAGATTGTACTAAATTATCAGGTGAGAAACCATGTAATAATGATGCACTGAATGAATTAAATAGAATGAGGAATATTCGGTAGACAATTTCACTAAATACTAAAAACAAGAAAATAAAAATCGGTAAAAAAACTTTTAAGTTAAACGGTTTTATTTTATGTGCACTGAAAACTACAAAATAAATAAATAGTTACTTACCTATCAACCTACGTAGGTGATCTCGGTCATTAATATCTCTGATGGTAGTGGTTGTCATAACATGAACCATGTCAGCGGCCGAAAGGCAGTTCATGAAAGAACACTAACACCAGGGTTTGCTTGGTAGGTAAACTAAGCAGCCCACACTATAACAAGTAGGTATTTTGACCTTCTAGTTCAGAAATATTTTAGTACGAGGCAGAATAGCTTTTAGGCATATTAGACTAAAATAAAAACGTGGGGCCCCTCTGAAATCATACCTATGGCAGAGCATATCTTATACTTTGGTAGATCATGAGCTCGGCGTTCGCTGGTGAAGCCGTAACGGCTGGTTATTGATGGTCAAAACCTCCAGTTACGATTATAGTAAGTCGATTCAGCGTACCCTGGACTCTGGAGCTATGAGGTTTCGGATGCGACCGGGATAAACCGCTAGGATGATGATGATGACGATTATAATAAGTCGATGCAATCCACACTTAGTATAGTAGAAAGTAATACAGAAATAGTTAATGGGCCCCACGTTTTTATTTTAGTCTAATATGCCTAAAAGCTATTCTGCCTCGTACTAAAATATTTCTGAACTAGAAGGTCAAAATACCTACTTGTTATAGTGTGGGCTGCTTAGTTTACCTACCAAGCAAACCCTGGTGTTAGTGTTCTTTCATGAACTGCCTTTCGGCCGCTGACATGGTTCATGTTATGACAACCACTACCATCAGAGATATTAATGACCGAGATCACCTACGTAGGTTGATAGGTAAGTAACTATTTATTTATTTTGTAGTTTTCAGTGCACATAAAATAAAACCGTTTAACTTAAAAGTTTTTTTACCGATTTTTTTTACCTTCGAAATTACCGGGCTCACGGATTAGTTTTTTGTTTTTAAACATAAACATGCATTGTTTTTTTATCTCTCAAATAGTTTGTTAGAATATATATTTTCTATATTTTATTGTGTCGGCAGTCCCATACTGACCCATGCCGATGTAACAGCCTGTACAATAATGTAGATTTCAATGGTGTTTATTCAAGTGAATTTCGATGCAGATGCACTATTTATTGAGCGCAGTCAAGCGTTCATAATAATTGATTTATGAGGTATAATCGTCTGTACCTACCTTGGAAGAAGAACTGTTTTTATTTTATACCATTATTATTCAAAAACGTTGAAACCGTACCCATCCACATTCAGTATTACAAATATGTTGTTAAAATTTTTGAACTTGGTATTCTTTTGCGGTTTAACCAAGTTGTAACCAAGTGATAACCAAGTTGGTAGAACGCTTGCCTCGGTAACGAGGATCGCGGGTTCAAACCACAGCTCGCACCTCTGGTATTTCTCGATGTCATTTTTCAACCATGACTATCACTTGCTAAACGGTGAAGGAAGAACATCGCGAGGAAACCTGCATGTCTTAGAGAACTCCTCGAAAGACGTGTGAAGTCCGCCTACTCGCATTGGGCCAGCGAGGTGGACTATGGCCTTATCCCCCTCGCATTGAGGGGAGGCCTGTGCCATGCCAGCCGTATTATTATTATTAGGCCTTATCATATAAAATAAAATATAATGTCTTGTAATCAATGGGCATTATTTTGAACGATTGATTAGGTTAGGTTTTCATTAAATCTATATTATAAACAAAGTCGTGTTAGTTAGTATATAGAAGAATAAGTATTATATCATGGGAAAAATAAATAAGGCAACATTTTCATTTTGTCATACATTTCATTCTGAGGAGCTACAACGCTACCCTACGGTAAAAAAATGTTGTGGGAAAAAAGTTAAATTAACTCCAAAAAATATAATAAAAATTGAATTTTTAATATATAGGGATTAAGGCATAATCCTGTAAATAAAGAATAGCAATGAACAAATCCCCCTAAAATTGGAAATACTGCCCCTATTGATAATACATAGTGAAAATGTGCTACGGAACAGATAGTTAAGAAACAAGACAGTTTTTTAATTCAGCAGTTTTATTTAGTTTTTAGTGTCATTACTTACTATAACTTATTTTTAGTAGCCACATTATCAGATAGCCAGCCAGTAAGTAATACTTCGTGTTGGTTTTTTTTCAAGATCATTGGGTTCATTTCTGGCTTCGGATATTTCTTTCGAAAATCGAGTGATTCAGTTTTAATTTTCATCAATCGGCATCAAGTGTCCTTCAAGTATTTTTCCATTTCCTTTATAAGATATAGTGAAATTTGATCGAAAGAACATCGCTTGTCGTCGTTGGGACGGGACGTCTCGGGAATCGAACCGGATGGTTATAAAATAAATCGCATTTTGTTTTAATTAGGAAACCCGATAGTGTAGGTTGCACGAAATAAATGTTTCTGAGGAACCCTGTGTCTACAATTAAAAGATGATGCATGATAATGTTAAAATACATTAAGTTTCCTTCTAAGAAGGGGAACATTTTTACGTGTAAATAAATAAATATATATATATATATATATATATATAATACGTGCGTTTAAAACTTTGTGATTGTGCAATTAAAATGTTTGGTTGGTTACTGCTACGGCGTAGCAGGTCTACGCCAAGGGTAGTACGGCGTAGAAAACTCAACAGCAATGACGTCATGGTTGTTCTTAGTAAGTTATCATAATTTTTTTTTTGTTATCATTTAAAAGTAGTTAATACATCATACAAATATTTGCCTTCAAAGCAAGATTACTGAAATCATACTAAACGAAAACGTACATTTAGGTGTATCGTAGTAAAATTTTAACTTATTTTTGTTTATATTTTTTAATTTAAATTATTTTATTAAAACATCTGCTTAATAAAACACAAAGTTGTAGAGCACACCACCACAAACTATCGGCCTCCTCTTGTAGCTTATCTCTTTCCCTCGTATGAATTACGGTAGGGTACGAAAGGGAGGGGAGATAAGTCGGTGCGACTCGGTACGACATAATCCGTGACAAAGGTTTTGTCTTGACCTGCGTGCTAGCCCTTCTGGAATATGCGTAACACTAGAAGCGGAATGAAATCATTTCGAACGATAATGTGAAGTTTTTAAAAATAACAGTACGCCAAGTGCGAGATTATTCGTAAGCTAACCGTATACTTTATAGTCTACGTATTTAGACATTTTGTATGGAGAATTGAACAGCGCTTCAAGAGGACTTTTTTTTTCATTACATTATAGGCAAGTATTTGATCTCGATCTCACCTGATGGTAAGTGAAGATGAGATCTACGATGGAGCATACTTGCCTAGAAGGTACCTGTTCACTCCCGACTTGAAAACACCTAGATTGAAATTAACGTGGAAGAAAGACGCCGGCAGCGTGTTCCATTCCATGGCAGTTCGCACGATGAAAGTAGAAATAAAACGCTTAGTACGGTATTTCAAACATCCAATTTTCCATACATGTCGTACTTGACGTACAGGTTTACGATACGATAAACGTTACACTCATAAATGTTGACATTAAATTTTACATTATTTTTACATATTTTCGAGATACAACAAATCGCTTCTGAGCGTCGATCAGAAATGTGCCTTTTTCCTAAATCAATACTATTAATTAAGCTATTTAAATATATTTTTAAAGTAGTTGTTCACACCTCATTAGACTCTGCGATTGGATGTTTATTCAACAAGCGATTGAAAACATCTCGATGAGTAACTGAATCGAATCGATAAGAAGTTTCTCGTGTCGTCAAATCTTTTCTTAACACATATTCGAATGTTCTATTCATTAAATGAATTCGAGTAAATTACTCATTCACTAGTTTAGTATCTGATCCCAATCGAGGTTGCTTTCCCCAATCAAAACAATCGTTAGCATCATCTGTCAAAATCAACAATCATCGAGCTGATCAATCTAGTCTAGTTAATCGAACGGATGTACGTGTGATTGGTTTTCTAATTTCAAATCCATCGTTTCGTACAGCTTGCCCACGAGTTGAATGGTTTGTTAATAACTCGTTGTCGTGAGCATTCTAGTAGTCTATGGGTAAAGTGCCGGTGCATCCCCGGCCGCCCCACGCCCCACTTAAAAACTTAAAAAAAAAGTTTGCCAAGTGCTCGTTTCGCTAGAACCATTATTATTTAATTTTATGGAATTTAGTTACAGATATATCTTAAAGCTGAATATATTTAACATTCATGAATAGAAATAAAACAAAAATATCACAGTATTTTTTAATACACCATTTTGGATACCCGAATTTGTTTTACCAAAATCAGGTATAGTATCAATAACGAACTTTAATTTAAGCTGATACTTTGCTTATGAGTATTAAAGTAATATTTAGACTAACGGTTCAATTCCGTAATCTACGGCTGTGGTATTTTGTAAGCCCTGCGATACTCTACTGCTGAGGTCAGAGCTTATCGCCTCAAACAGTTCGATAGCCCTCTCTTGCACCGCTTGCGTGGCTAGCCCAACAGTTCCCACAATATTTTGCACAAGTCTAGTTTTTTCATCTTCTGTATAATCATTATACTGCGCGATAATTTCATTAAAATTATCGGCTGGTCCTTCGCTGATGCTAATCAAATCCACTTTATTTTCTTCTACATAAGGCTGCGGTCCATTGAAAGAATTCGGATAGTAATTGGGTACATCCGATTCGTTGTCATCTACGGGCGGTCTTCCATCACGATTGTATGTGGATGGCGTTGTAATTGGTTGGTTCACCTTGATTTTATTGAAGTTAGCACCCAAACGATAGTTATGAGCGTCTCTGTACGCGAGAACACGCGCTTCAAAAAGTTTGTCCGGACCACCGAGTATACCCGGGACGAGGTTTCCTGGACAGAAAGCCATTTGTTCGATTTCAGCAAAAAAGTTCCTTGGATTTCTATTGAGCACCAACCGACCGACCGGCCTTAGGGGATACGTGGTCAGATTCCAAGTTTGCGTTATGTCAAACACGTCGAATTTTGCGTTTTTAACGTCATCCATGCTTAGAACCTGTACACCGAGAGTCCAACTGGGGTAGTCACCGGTTTCTATAGAATTGTACAGATCCTTAATTGCAAAATCTGGATCGATCCCTCCTAATGGAATAGCATCTTCGGAGCGTAAGTTTTGAATTCCGGCATCGGGGTTGAAATGAAATTTGACAAAGTGAATGTCTCCATCTTTGTTGACAACTTGATAAGTGTGTATTGCGAAGCCAGGCATGTGTCGATACCCATAAGGCACACCTTGATCACCCAAAAGGAATAATACTGAGTTCATACTTTCTGGACGTAGAGTAATAAGGTCCCATAACCTATTTGTGTCTAACACGTGAGTGGCCGGGTTTCTTTGCTGCACATGCACGAAGGAGGTGAAAAGTACGGGGTCTCTCATACCGAACATGGGGGTGCTAAAGCCAACGAAATCAAAGTTTCCATCTTCAGTGTAGAATTTTACAGCAAAGCCTCTGCTATCTCTGCTACTGTCCGAACTGCCTGACTCAGAAAATGTTATAGAAAATCTTACACCGACCTCGGTTTGCTTGCCAACTTCGCTGAATAATTTAGCTTTACAAATGTCCGTTATATCGTGAGTCACTTCGAAGTAACCAAACGCTCCTGTGCCCTTTGGGTGAACGACTCTGACCGGTGTTCTCTCGCGAACGAAGTGAGTAATTGATTCCAGGAAAAAAGTATTGCGGATCAGATTTTTGTTAAGGGTAGCATTTGCAGTTATGAAGTCAATATTCATGCCGGCAGATGTACTCAGTACACCAACAGATTCCTGAAATTAATATACATATAAATACACTATTGGAAACTAATAATAAGCAGTATGTTATTTATTTCTTGCATATTTACTTTCCCTAACTTGCTTTTCTAGTATTGTAAATCCATTACTGAATATCATTAGTTTATAAAACACTGGTGTCGCACTTGAATAATGTAACGTCATCTCTCTTTTATGGCGAGGCCGGTGTGGCAGACATTTAAAAGTTAAAATTGAATCTTTGTATGATACTTTTTTATAATTGTGATTTCATATAGGTAATTTCAATAAATTGAATGTTGAAAATAATTTGGTCCATCGGTAAGTTTCATGTGACAGTTAAGGACAAGGGACATTTTATATTTGAGCCCCGAGATGGGACGTCACAATATACGGCATTGCCATCCATGGTGTGCAGCGAGGACCTCGCGCGCCATCGCGGCGCACGCGCGCCTGGCTTAACTCGCCATGAATGTGGATTTTATTTTGTTAAAAGCCGATCGTGTCGCATAAATAATTAAAAAAAATATTGAAAGGTAAACACTTACCGATGACTCGTTCTGAGTCGAAGCCGCATCATCTTCCGCCGCCGCCATTGTAATTAGCAACAACAAGAGCTTTAAGCGGGCCATCGTTTTATTAAACTATTTTTAAATTGTGTCGACAGCCTGCAATACAGCTTCGTCGTGTATGTAACGAATAATTTTTACATATCATTTTTATAGCTATGGAAGTTACCTACAAAATTTAATATAATAAAATATTATATTTACTTAAATCCGTCATCTGTTTGCACGCATTATTTAACATATACTTAATAAAAAACTAGCTTGTTACCCGCCACTTGGTCTGCGTAAAGCGCGTACGGCACGCTACGACGTTGACTTGACTTAGCTTTGCTTGGTATGAAAATGCATGTGCAAACGTCGTCGACTGCAACCACGAACGCGCTACGCACGTAGACGTGGTCGTGACGTCATTGACACGCGCGGTCTACTCGGATATATCGCTCGCGTAGCTGAACGCTACGCACGCTATACACGCGGCACACGGAGGCGTGGCTTCGTAGCGCGAGCGGGAGGTCGTAGCTACAGCTGTACATAGCCGCGGGTCAATATTCGTTCTTATTCTGTAGTGGAATTAAGACACACGCAGCCTGACAAACGGACCCATGTAACTGTAATACGGCTCGAGATCATGCAATCGAATAATTTTAAATAAGATATTACACTACGGTTAGTGAGTTCTAAGGAATACAAACTGGTTTAACCGAAAACGTTTTTGTATTTTTTCTTCCTCTATTTAAAAACCGATTTTTAAAATGCTGTAACCGGCTTTTCGGGCTTTTAACATTTTCGTCGTTACCAGTTTTTAAAGTTAAAGTACATTTTACACAATTTAGTTTCAATTTGAAACATCCTCACCGTTTACGTACTAAGTAAACTGCACAAATAATACATGCTAAGTATGCTATGCTCGCAGTCTCGCTACGCGACAGAATTGAGATCCTTCGACGAAATAGACATAGCTTAAAAAAATTGTTGGTTATGGTGGCTGAGGGCAGGGCACATAGCTTAAAGAACCAATGGTGACCACCAGCCAAAAGACGTAGTGTAGCACGACCCCCCATAGGGTGGTCTGATGATAATACAAGCGTCGCAGGAAGCCGGTGGATGCGAGTCAACTGCAAGTCGCGTAGGGCCTTTATGTGTAGAAGGTATTGGGGGATGCTTATGTGCAGCAGTGGACGTCTTAAATCAGGATCAAATAAACACCGGTTTTTTTTTTAGTTTTTTGATTCGGCACGATTTTGGGTTCCCATTTATATAAATTATATTTATATTGTAGTTTTAAACAGTGTTTATTCAAGTGACTTTGATCGTATAACAAATCGTTTATTTATTTCGCGCATTCAAGCGTCTCTAATTATTAATAAATGACGGAATATATTCTAAAGGTAGGTAAAGCAGGTGTTTTACTATATTCTTTGATTCTTCTTTTTAGTGGACTACTCGCTGTGCGCGCGACTTTGTACGCGTGGTTGGTATAATTTTGTGAACCAGTTTGGACGTACCCTCCCATTTCCCAGCATAAAAGCATCACTAAGACTTTGAGCGGTAGCAGGTACGATAGATTATTGGAAGGACGGTTACAGAATTCAAACACAGGGTTATTCACGGAGATCGGTCAGTATGGCGAAGTCTCAAACTACGTATAAAATTTTAATTCGATATACAGAAAAAGACGTGATTCGGGTATCAAACCTGATAATTCCTGTTGCTATGATCTTTGAACTATCGTTAGTATAAAATACAGCATTTGGTTTAAATTGGTACCTAGCCATTTTCTCGAACACAACGATACAATGTTGCAGAACACACCGCCACAAACTATCGGTTTTCTCTAGAAAGCTGGAGAGTGTGTAACACTAGAGGCGGATATAATTGTCACGGTATCCCCGGGATATCGATAAAATTAGATGTCAGTGAAAGTGCGTATGCAATAGTTCGGAACGTATTTTTTTTTCAACTCACTGGCTCGTGAAGTGCCTGTATTTTCACCGATTTTATGTTCATAATGCAGCTTTTTATACACGAGTGCTTTTCATTTTATATTACCGCAATAGTGCTTAAACTTCACATTATTTTTAATGTTGGCAAAGAGGTTTCATGTCTAAAAAAATGTAGTTTTGTTTTTTAATAAACTTTGGTAGACATCAGATAATATTTGATTTATTTTGACAAGATAGATTTCAAGATTAGATGATTTTTTTGTATTTTAGTTTTTTGCTGACGGTTCTTTTTCTTAAAAGTTTTTTTTTCTATTTTTCACTTTTTAATGGATATGTTATATACATTTACTATGTTTTGTAAAACTATGATAAAACAAAAACTACTGAAGCTATCCTGATGAATTTTAAAAGGGACCCTATACCTTATTCAGTTAAAACGAAATACCGGATCATTCATGAATAAGTTTTATTTATAGCCAGAGTGCATATCATAACAATTCCAATAAACCCAAACACGGCTTGGATAGAATGTTTTATCAGGGACTTCCGGTGCCTCCTGGGTTTATCATCAGATCAGTTCGATGGTACCGTATTCATCAGTACCATTTCTTTAAATTTGCTTCGCCATAGTATCTTAACTATCATAATCGAGATTATCTTGGCGCCACCCGGGAAATGCCTATCATTGAGGAGTTCCAGGTGGCCATTTGTGGTCTTCATTAGTTCCACTTCAGCAAATGATACATTCGGAATGCAAATCCTTGACTTGTTGTAAAAATACCAAAATCAAATAAAACATTGTGTAAATCAAAGTGATGTAAAAAAATCTTCAGATTTTGTTCTGAAGCCGGTAATCAAAATCGGTCATTTATACGAAATTGTACTTAAGCAAGATAATAATCATATCCTAGTTTCTTAGTAATGAAGAACCTAACTAATATAAGTGGAGTAAATTGTTTACTCTTTGGTTTTGGAAGCAATGTGTGGGTCACGGGTCAAACCCGTAGATGCAAAATTAGTCTGTTCTCAAGAGAGACAAGTCTAATTCTTCGTGTAATAGCACCTGTTGGTGCAGGAACTAACGATGCCAAATTCTTTCTATCGTACTTATAACACAAGGAGTGCACATTCTAACTATGAATAATTATAATATGATTATATGAACTTATGATGCAGATATCTGAAAACTGAAACATAGAAATGAAACAAAAACAGTAGTGAATATTCTTTTATCCTCAACCCAATTCAATTGCTTTACGAGCAATTGTATAATATTAGTAAAATATCAAAAACGAGCATCTTTTACATAAGCTGCTAGTTTGCTAATGAGATAAAAAGTAATATTTAAACGAACGATTCAATTTCGTAATCTGTGGCTGTGAACATTTGTAAGCCCTCCGATACTCTACTGCTAAGGTCAGGGCTTATCCTCTCGAAAATCTCGACAGCCCTCTCTTGTATCTCATTCGTTGTTAGCCCCAAACTTGCTACAATATTGGCAATAAGTCTAGTTTTTTCATCATCTGTAAACTCGTTAGTATACATTTCACTAATTTCATTGAAATTATCAGCTGGTTCTTCGCGTATTTCAATTAAATCCACTTTATTTTTCTCCATATAAGGCTGCGGTCCATTGAAAGAATTCGGATAGTAATTAGGTACACCCAATTCATTATCATTTACGGGTGGAACCCCATCACGATTGTATGTGGATGGCGTTGTAATTGGTTGGTTCACCTTTATTTTATTGAAGTTAGCACCCAAACGATAATTTTGAGCGTCTCTGTAAGCGAGAACACGCGCTTCAAAAATTTTATCTGGACTACCGAGTATACCCGGGACGAGGTTTCCTGGACAGAACGCCATTTGTTCAATTTCAGCAAAAGAGTTCCTTGGATTTTGATTAAGAACCAACCGACCTACTGGTCTTAGGGGATATTTGCTCAAAGGTAAACTTTTACTTACGTCAAATACGTTGAAAGATGCGTTTTTAACATCATCTACGCTCAGAACCTGTACACTTAGAGTCCAACTAGGGTAGTCACCGGTGTCTATGGCATTGTACAAATCCCTAATTGCGTAATCCGGATCAAGGCCTCCTAATCGGGTAGCGTCTTCGGAGCGTAAATGTTGAATTCCTAAATCGGGAATGAAATGAAATCTGACAAAGTGAGTTTCTCCATCTTCGTTGACAACTTGATAAGTGTGTAGTGCGAAGCCAGGCATGTGCCGATACCCATTAGGTACGCCTCGATCACCGAATATAAGCGATAACATATTTAAACTTTCTGGACGTAAAGTGACAATGTCCCATAACATATTTGGGTCCTGCAAGTTAGTTCCCGGGTTTCTTTTCTGCACACGAGCAAAGGAGGTGAACAGTTGGGGATCATTAAAGGCAAACACGGGGGTGCTAAAGCAAGGGAGATCGAAATTTCCATCTTCAGTGTAGAACTTCACGGCTAAGCCTCTGGTATCTCTAAAACCGTCTGCATCACCTACCTCAGCAAGAGTAATAGAAAATCTTACACCGACTTGGGTTTTCTTGCCAACTTCGCTGAATAGCTTAGCTTTACAAACGTCCGATATATCGTGAGTCACTTCGAAGTAACCAAACGCTCCTGTGCCCTTTGCGTGGACCGATCTCTCCGGTATCTTCTCGCGGACGAAGTGAGTAATTGAGTCCAGGAAAAAAGTATTGTGAATCAGTCTTGTGTTCCGAGTTGTATTTGCCGTTATGTAGTCAATATGCCTGCCGGCCGATGTACTAAGTACACCAACAGCTTCCTGAAATCAATATTGGAAACCATTATCTTAAGTGATGTCTTTTTTATATCTTGACAGGGTACATTATTCCGAAATGGGATAGGAATATTTTTGCTGCATTATAATATCTATAATTTGATAATCAATTGCAATGGATGGTGGGTATAAATGGTAATTTAATTAAGTTAAAAAAATCACATGACAGTAGCGGCCGCCATTTGTAATTCTCAATATTCACTATCGTCACCCGATGAGCGCATCGAGGCACCCGCCGGCCTCGTGCCTCCAACTACCCACGGAGCACACCCGCCATGCCATGGTTTGCGAGGTCGAGGCAGAGGCGTCACGTAAATACAAGTAAATAATTGAATTTTGAATCTCATATGACTTCAAAAAAAATTGTTTGGTTAAAAATATAATCCATATACATTATTTTTATTACAGAAAAATAATTTAAACCTTAATTAATACTGAAGTAAGTCGCAAACCACTTACCGATGACTCGCAATCAGTCGAAGCCGTATCTTCTTCCGCCACCGCCACATTAATCAATACATGTGTGATTAACACCAACAAGAGCTTTAAGTTGGACATCGTGTTAATATTCTTTGATTAATGTCGATTGCCCGCGATACTGCTTCGTTTAAATAGCTGCAGGAATAGTCTTGCGGCTGCAAGAGACACCCATTCTTTGAACTCTTCTTTACTTTACCAAATGTAAACACAATAAAATATTATAATTAAATGCGTCATCTGTTTGCGCGTATCGTTAAACATATTGTACCTGGATACTTGAAAAGAACTAGCTACTTACCCGCGACTCTGCCCCGGGACTGTGTATTTGCTACGCGCGGGCGCGCTACATCCTAAGTTCGCTTAGCTTTGCTTTGTATGAGAATGAATGAAACGTCCGCTGTTCCAACGCTACACGCGAACAAGACGTCGGGAAAGTTACTCCATCCAAAATGATTGAATACGGTAGACTAAACAATACAGTTAGCTTACGAACGATCTCGCACTTGACGTACTGCTCGAATATCGCTCCGAGTCCGAGCAAAGCTTACGTAGTAATGTTTGTAAATATAAATGATGAATTTTATGCTTACAGACTTGTTTTATTCAACTCCAAAAAGATTATCTTAGTGTTATTATGTAAAACTTAGCCAAAAAAATATTAAAGCGCATTTTTTAATTAGAGTAGGTATACCAAACTTATACGAAATTATAAGTCACTGGATTAATATGAAATAAAATGTCACATACAGTGGCATAGTCGATTTTGCTTGTATGTTAGTTTTGGTATTATAGTTTTATATGGTGTTTATTCAAGTGATTTTTTATTCGTAAAACAAATCGTATATATTTTGCACATCAAGCGTTGATAAATATTACTGACGTAAACTTTTATGAAGATATAATTTACAATATTGAACTAGCCGTTGTAGCGAACTTCGTACCGCCTCAGAATCAAATTAAAATATTTTTTTTTTAAATTGTCACATGTTTTAATCGTCATTCTGCAATTCGGAGGGGGGACAAATTCATAAAATCAAGTCAAAGTTGAAGTCAAAGTCAAATCGTGTACTTCGTATAGGCCTACTGGGGGCACTTACAAATTGTCATTAACATTTTTTTCTTAAATCTACAACTACCTCGGAACTCGACCTCAACTGAGAAGATCCGGCGAGAAACTCAACGGGCTTGTCTATTTTGTTAAAGTCTTTAATTTTACAAAAAAATATAAAAAAGTAAGCTCCACTGTGTTGCCATGCGAGGCGCACACACGCTACACTTTGACAAAATACGCCAATGAAACAGAGACTCAAAGTTTAGTAGGTATAGCCATTTAAATGATACCGAATGTAATTTTAATTACTTATTTATCATAATAATATATTATTCCGTAAGTATATTTTATGTATGGTCAAAAATATTTGATCATTGATTATATATGTTAATGTAATATCCCTTAGGCCTCACGCCTGTTCGCAAAAACATATATTAAGTATGCTTGGCATGGTATTACGACTTACTGTCCAATGGAAAGACTTAATAGTCACACAATATTTGACGGCCTGATTAGCGCAGATGGTAGTGCTTACTGTGCCGAGGGTCCCGGGTTCGAATCCTGGTAGGGACAAACTTTGTGTGTTGAGCACAAATGTTTGTACCCAAGTCATGGATGTTTAATACCTATATGAGTAATATATACTGGGTTCACCTCCAGTCCATTGTACGGTAACCTAATACAAGCGTTTCTTAGTGTGGGACCGTATAGTTGGTGTTTTCGTCTGGCGATATTTTATATTTTTTTATACAGGCCCCTACAGGCCGCCTCGCTACTTTTACCCGGCACTGCCTCTCTCAAATTCTTTGTAGAGCTCTGGGCCTATGAGTTTTGATGCCAAATAAAATAAAGAAAGATAAGTAATGAATATGAAAGGTGCGAAAAGGGAGCGGCCCGGCCCATGGGCCATATGCCCCATGAGTAAATACGCCACTTTTTGTAGGTATGATAATAGTAAGTAGTACATAATCCTAGCGGATCAATAGAAGCGTCTAGTACAATTAATTCCGCGCAATCAGACTAGCGCCTTGTATGAACACGCTGCGGCTACGCCAATAAGCCCACCCGATTGTACCTCCTCGTTTTTTGTTGCTATCGGCTACAAAATAATGCCATTTCTGCCAGTGTCAAGTAAAATGTAATTTCACTATTTTATTAGAAGGGAATTTTTACAATTATCTATCTAAATCATTTTCTACAATTTCCCAGGGCTTAGTTGCGTGGATCAGATAGTAATCACTCAAATAAAAAATAGAAATAAAACAGAATCAGAATATATATTTTTCCATGTAAAAACAAAGGCCTACAAAAAATCTTTTTTATTTTCTACCGTTGTTATATATGTAGTGCATTGCAATGGTTACGTGAGAACAATGTAGGAACGGCTAGTCAGACTTGAGTAGGTGGTTCAAGCTACTAAACCTAAGTAAATAATTACAAGTTAATGGCTACATGGCTCCCACGTTTACAAATTACTTATATATGAATTTAGAATGTGGAATGAAGAAGGTGTATGCTTTTTAACATTGGTTTAGATTTGATTTGAAAGTATTAGCTACAATGGCAAAAATATATTTCTTTAAGATAGCCTACCAGTTGGCTAATGGGAAACAAAGTTACAATTCCTCCAATGGTTCAAACTGGAAACTTGTAGTAGTGTTCGTTTGCAAGCCCTCCGAAACTCTGCTGCTGAGATCAGGGTTTATCTGATCAAAGATTCCAATAGCCCTCTCTTGTAACTCAGTTGTTGCTAAACTCAAACTTGCTACAATATTTTCAGCTAATCTAGTTCTTTCATCCTCCGTAAACTGATTAGTATAAATGTCGAGGAATTGATCGAAATTATTTGGTGCTTCTTCAGTGATAGAGATCAAATCAACTTTATTTTGCTCCACATAAGGCTGCGGTCCATTGAAAGAATTTGGATAATAGTTAGGTTGATCCAATTCGTTATCATCCACGGGCGGAACTCCGTCACGATTGTAAGTGGATGGCTCATCAATCGGTTTGTTAACTTTGATTTTATTGAAGTTAGCGCCCAAACGATAATTTTGAGCGTCTCTGTACGAGAGAACACGCGCTTCAAAAAGTTTGTCCGGACCTCCAAGTAGGCCCGGGACGAGATTTCCTGGACAGAAAGCCAATTGTTCAATTTGGGCAAAAGCGTTCCTTGGATTTTCATTGAGCACCAACTTACCCACTGGACTCAAGGGATATTGGTCCAGAGGCAATTCTTTTGTTATGTCAAACACATCGAATGTTGCATTTTTAACGTCATCTTCGCTCAGAATCTGTACACCGAGAGTCCAACTGGGGTAGTCGCCGGCGTCTATGGCATTATACAAATCCTTAATTGCGTAATCTGGTTCAGACCCTCCTAATTGGATAGCATCTGCAGAGCGTATGTCTTTAATTCCTGCATCAGGAGTGAAATGGAATCTGACAAAATGAGAGTCTCCATCTGCGTTGACAATTTGATAAGTGTGTATTGCGAAGCCGGGCATAAACCGATACCCGAAGGGCACACCTCGATCACCGAATACAAACAGAAACGCGTTAAAACTTTCTGGATGTAAGGTAAGGAAGTCCCATAACGTATTTGGGTCTAACACGTGAGTTTCTGGGTTCTTGCCCTGTGCGTGCGCAAAGGAGGGGAAAAGTACGGGGTCTTTGAAGGGAAATATGGGAGTAGCAAGGCCAAGAATATCTAGATTTCCATCCTCAGTGTAGAATTTTACGGAGAATCCTCTGGTATCTCTGAGAGTATCTGCACCGTCAGATCTGGTTCCAAAAAGCGAAAATCGAACAGCAATTGGGGTTTGCTTGCCAACTTCGCTGAATAACTTGGCTTTACAAATGTCCGATATGTCGTGAGTCACTTCGAAGTAACCAAACCCTCCTGTGCCCTTTGCGTGGACAATTCTTTCCGGTATCTTCTCGCGGACAAAGTGTGTAATTGACTCCAGGAAAAAAGTATCGCGGATCAGATTTCTGTCCAGAGTTGAATTTGCAGTTCTAATATCAACCTTCGCGCCGGCAGAAGTACTCATTACACCAACAGATTCCTGAAATTAATATACATGTAAATACACTATTGAAAACCATACTAATTATCTAAGCCTTAAGTCTAATGAAAATATTGATAAAGATTATTTGGTATTTTTTTATTCTTAAACGGGTTACACAAAGTTTTCTGTAACTAATTCGCTTGTCTATCATCACCGAACACAGAGATTGCACTAGGTTTAATCCCTCTTTTTTAACCAATGTGCACACAGCGAGCAGTAAAAATGTAGACTAAACATTTATTTTTAACTTTAATAATCGACATCGATACTACATTAAATATTATAAAAAACATTTTTTTTAATTCAAAATGTTATTTTATTTTTAAGTAATGAGGATAAATTTACTTTTCAACTTGAGATACTAAGTTTGAAATAAAATTAATTTAAGGATTCTATCGCGTTCATATTATGTTTTTACGTTCCCGAATCTTTAAATTAGTTTTGTTTCAATGTGTAGAATTTACTTAAATATAAGAAATCAATATGTTCTCCCAATATGTACGGTTATCATTAAACACAATGGATGGAAGTCTGAAGATGGAAGTTGGAAACCACTTACCGATGACTCGCTCTGAGTCGAAGCCGCATCTTCTTCCGCCACCGCCATAGTTATCAACGCATGTGTGATTAACACCAACAAGAGCTTTAAGCGAGACATCGTTTCAATATTCTTAAACATATTATTCGATATCCTGCAATACAACTTCGTTTGAATACAGGCCTCGTTGTGAATATGTAAGAAAATGTTTCACGTTATTTTTATAGCTGCTCAAGATACCTACAAAATTAGAAACAATGAAAAAAATAATTAATGTAGTACTTATCTGTTTGCACATACAAAAAAAACATAATAATATACTTAATAAGAACTAGCGTGTTACCCGCGACTTTTACCGCGTAAAGGCGCTGTCCGATTGCTAGGTACGGGCACGCTACGCTCGTTGACTTAGCTTTGCTTTGTATGAAAATGTATGTGAAAACGTACACAGCACCCACGAGGTCACGCACCACGCACGCCCGCTCGGATGTATCGCTCACGTAGCCGAACGCTACGCACGCTATACACGCGGCACACGGAGGCGTGGCTACGCAGCACACGGAGGCGTGGCTTCGTAGCACGAGCGGGAGGTGGTAGCTGTAGCTTGTACATAGCCGTGGGCCATTATTCGTACACAGCAATGTATGTAGTGGAAACTCGACACACGCAGCCTGACAAACGGACACATTGCAGCTTGCAGCGCCGGTTGTAAATATATTATGAATTAACAGACATGTTAATTCATAATATATTTATTATACTTCGAAAGGACTTAAAGGATCTTACCGAAATAACTATGAAGTGCACGTATTTATTTAGAGTAGGGAAGCCAAATTTCTAGTCAGCACATTAATTTCAAATAATTGTTACATACAACGGTTACTAGTTTCCTCTTATATATATAACTACTTAGTTTTGGATGGTGTTTATTCAAGTGAATTTTATCGCATAGCGAATTGTAATTACGTTTCGGTGTTTCGTTCTCATGCTTGAATATATCTCCATTCGCATGTCAGTGCTCCGCCATTTTGCACTTCTTTTTTTTTTCTCTAGGACAGGGATTCCCAAACTATTTTGGGCGAGAGAACCCTTTTCTAAAATGAACCTACACCTCAGAAAATCCTATCTTTAGTGTTTTCTTTTCCTATCGATACAAAATAATAAAATCATCTTGTACACACTTGTGCACGCTTATCGACTTATTGATTTTTTTAAAAGATACTTCAATGATACTTCCTACTAAAATATGAGTCATTCGTATAATACGTTAGCACACGTAACACAACTTATACGGTATCCAGAAAGTTTCAAATAAGAACTGGTGTTAATAATAGGGTTGGACCCCAAAATCAGTTTTCGTTTATGTCGACCCCTGGGAAACCGATATCGACCCCAATGGGTTGATATAGACCACTTTGGGAATCCCTGCTCTACCCACAGGATCGTAATGGGTACCTAAAGTTTATATGGAAACACTATATTAAATTTGCTATTGAATTCAGATTCCTTAGGTAATATTGTTATTGAATATACATAATTGAACGCCGTTGTACCAGTTTTTTTTTTTAAATCCATTTCAGTTGGGTCACAAGTTTGTATCACGATAATTAGGTGAAGGTGTGGAGTAGACCCCTCGAGTTTGGGTTCATTCGATTGGTATTTACGAGGAATTTATATATCTACGGTGCCCAGAATCTGATGATGAAGTCGCTAGGTGGTTATTGGAATTCATTGAGCGAAACGAATAGACCCACCGAGTTTGGATTCGATACATCAGCCTTGAAGAGTACTTTGCACACAAATAGTTGCTAAGGTCTGATGATAAAGTCGTTAGATGGTCATTGGAATTTGATGAGTAAATCGAGTAGACCCATCGCATTAGGGTTAGTTTGATCGGTCTTGAAGAGCCTTTTAGTCACACATAGCCACCAGGGTCATCTTTTTACAAATGTTAATTATAATGTTTTACTTATCTACGCTGAAGAAGTCGCGGCGCAGAGCAGGTTACCCAAAACCTTTCACATTTAAGAAAAGTCTGATGTTTCATTCCTGAGATGTCACCCAAGGGATGTCCCATCCGACACATGGCTGTGATATCAAGAATTTATAATGATAATAGTGTAGATAGAGAGATTACTTTGCTAACTATCAGTACGTCAAGTGCAAGATTATTCGTGAGCTAACCGTATAATTTATAGTCGTCGTATGTAGTCATTTTGGATGGAAAATTTTAAGTTTAAAATATCGTCCGCTAAAGGCGCTGTTCAATTCTCCATATAAAGTGTCCAAATACGTAGACTATAAAGTAAACGGTTAGCTGACGAATAATCTCGCACATGACGTACAGAGCTTCGTGTACAAGTTTTTTCTTAAACGAAATGTGTGCTGTATAGTCTGTGTTACTTTGTATGGCAAATTGACCAATACCTCTAGCGGCTGGTATCTTTCCCGGGAAAATGTATTTATTTTGCTTTGTATATCCTTTTTAATACAATCCGTCCTAAGTCGGCGTATGTCACATATGAGCCAGTCAGCTATGTTAGTCATACCGCGTTTAACAACACACTTGGGGGAAAAATAAAATAGTGTGAATAGTAACAAAACCAAAATAGCATTGTATATATATTATTGAACCCACAATATTGGAAACATGTGCCTGACGAACACAGCTACAATGTTAAAACGTGAAACATTAATATAAGCTGATAATTTGCTTATGCGAAATAAAGTAATAATTAAAGCAACGGTTCAATTCCGTAATCTACGGCTGTGGTATTTTGTAAGCCCTCCGATACTCTACTGCTGAGGTCAGAGCTTATCATCTCAAAGAGTTCTACAGCCCTCTCTTGTACCGCTTGCGTGGCTAGCCCTACACTTCCTACAATATTTTGCACAAGTCTAGTTTTTTCATCTTCTGTATACTCATTATACTGCGTGATAATTTCATTAAAATTATTGGGTGGTCCTTCGTGAACGTTAATCAAATCGACTTTATTTTCTTCCATATAAGGCTGCGGTCCATTAAACGAATTCGGATAGTAATTAGGTAGATCCGATTCGTTATCATCTACGGGCGGTTTCCCATCTCGATTGTATGTGGATGGCGTTTTAATTGGTTGGTTTACCTTGATTTTATTGAAGTTAGCACCCAAACGATAGTTATGAGCATCTCTGTACGCGAGAACACGCGCTTCGAAAAGTTTGTCCGGACTACCAAGTATACCCGGGACGAGGTTTCCAGGACAGAAAGCCATTTGTTCGATTTCAGCAAAAAAGTTCCTTGGATTTCTATTGAGCACCAACCGACCGACCGGTCTTAGGGGATACGTGGTCAGATTCCAAGTTTGCGTTATGTCAAACACGTCGAATTTTGCGTTTTTAACGTCATCCATGCTTAGAACCTGTACACCAAGAGTCCAACTGGGGTAGTCACCGGTTTCTATAGAATTGTACAGATCCTTAATTGCAAAATCTGGATCGATCCCTCCTAATGGAATAGCATCTTCGGAGCGTAAGTTTTGAATTCCGGCATCGGGGTTGAAATGAAATTTGACAAAGTGAATGTCTCCATCTTTGTTGACAACTTGATAAGTGTGTATTGCGAAGCCAGGCATGTGTCGATACCCATAAGGCACACCTTGATCACCCAAAAGGAATAATACTGAGTTCATACTTTCTGGACGTAGAGTAATAAGGTCCCATAACCTATTTGTGTCTAACACGTGAGTGGCCGGGTTTCTTTGCTGCACATGCACGAAGGAGGTGAAAAGTACGGGGTCTCTCATACCGAACATGGGGGTGCTAAAGCCAACGAAATCAAAGTTTCCATCTTCAGTGTAGAATTTTACAGCAAAGCCTCTGCTATCTCTGCTACTGTCCGAACTGCCTGACTCAGAAAATGTTATAGAAAATCTTACACCGACCTGGGTTCGCTTGCCAACTTCGCTGAATAGCTTAGCTTTACAAATGTCAGATATATCGTGAGTCACTTCGAAATAACCAAACGCTCCTGTGCCCTTTGGGTGAACAACTCTGACCGGTGTTCTCTCGCGGACGAAGTGAGTAATTGACTCCAGGAAGAACCGGTTGTTGATGAGTCTTGTGTTCAAAGTTTTATTTGCAGTTTTAGTATCAATAATGGCGCCGGCAGATGTCCTCAGTACACCAACAGATCCCTGAAATTAATTATTACATAATGAATACACAACTAAACCGTAAGCTTCAGCGATATGTTTTTAAGTTCTTGGGCATTTAATACCTAAATGGGGTAGCAACATTACCCGGAAAGGGCACCAGAGAGGTTCTTTACCAAAGACCACTAGGAGGGTAAGATAGATTTGCTTACCTTCACCATAACCCTTTATGAACGCAATACAAAGGAAAGATTACCCAGTTCGAGCAATCGTCAGGAGCCTCTCAGACCTAGAAGCTCTAAAAGCCGAAAAGGCCCTAAAGACCTAAAAGTCTGAAGGCCAAGAGCTATCAGTCGGATACGAAGAGGTGGTCTTGGGGGCTAAACCGTTCCACTCCCCTTTACACCCACCGACACTAAACCCACTGAATTGCAGCGTTACCCTCAAAGCCCTTTGGAACCCCGTCCACTTTCTTCTCCTAACCCCTCAGGTCTGGAACCCAGCAGGTTACTGTGTTGAATCAGACCCCACCAGGGCTAAAAAACATGTATGGTGCTCGACCACCGCCAAACTGCTTCCAAAGGGGAAGACCAAGAGTGACAGGACACCATCACCATCTTAAGCGCCAGGCCTTTTTTATGGGACAAGGAAACCACTGTTACTCCTGTAAGCCAGGATCCACAGCGATGGCCACCGAAGGCGAAGACGCCGAGGTTTGACCCTTGGCGAGACCCGGGTAAAAGCTCATTTGCTTGGAACCCGCGATGAAATAAATTTAAAGGAAAATAAGAGGAGTTGGTAAAACATTAACCACTTCCTTTCATTGCGGGAGCAGCCAAAATCGAGTGACAAACAATTTCTGTATAGCACTGACTGCCACAGATATTAAGACCCATAACTTGATGAAGCCTAGTTGTTATGAACCGCGGATGATGCTGAATGTACACAGTGTAAGTGATATGGTAACGAAAACATTGGGTAAAGGTTACACTTAATGAATATAATAAAATTATAGAAATCATTTATGTTGAAGGTCTTGTTGAAATTTTTAAGCGCGCAATGCATCGTAAACAATGCGATCATAGCACAACGCTCCGCGCGATATCCGACTCGTGCGAGGGACAAACGCACCGCACAATCATGTTTTAATTTACATCGCAGTTTTATATCTTTATGAGTAATCAATGTTTTATTTATTGAAAATCACGATCAGATAGAGCTCTATTATGTTTTTATGATAGAATTAATTTAAAAAAAAACTGTAAAGAAATCATGAAAAAACGACGGATAATTCCAACTTTGGGGGGTCTAGAAATATGAGTTGAATTCTAGGTATCAGTTTTCGTTACGAAGCCACTTACACCCTGTATTTAATTCCAGTAATAGGTATGGCAAAGGCAAATACTAGGGTAGGCTAGGCTTCTCCAACGACATCCACCCAAGTTCAAACGCAAGGTGGCGTGAAGCGACCACCCTACCGATCTTCCCCTCTTCCCCTCCCGCCCAATTCCCTCGCACAGACCATCTAACTTCGACTGACTTCAAAATAACTGAATAACTACCAAATGCATCGACCGTCTAGGCTGGGTCGTCTCTTTCGGTCTTCCTGGGTTCCGTACACCCCGTGCTA
Organism: Pheosia tremula; assembly: GCA_905333125.1. Taxonomy (NCBI): domain Eukaryota; kingdom Metazoa; phylum Arthropoda; class Insecta; order Lepidoptera; family Notodontidae; genus Pheosia; species Pheosia tremula. Next base: position 9,374,154 of record HG995402.1, on the reverse strand, counting down.
CTGGCAGTGGCGTTCGATTATGCAACGGTCCGAAGAAGGGAAAGGGCTGACGGAAAGGTGACACTCCCTGAAGAGGGCTCTGCCGGGCCTCCAGTAGTACGCGTCTTGTCGCCCTCGGCGGGGAATGATCTCGAAAGTGGCGTGAGCTCTCCATGACGGTATCCCAGGCGGGACCAAACTGCAAAAACCCAAGATCCATGATTAGCATAATGCCACGCCTATATTTATAGGTGATGTGAAAACCCTCTGGCAGAGGACTGGAAAAGGACTTAAACTAATTTCCGAACGAAGTGCGAGATGACCAGTCCGCCTTTGGGACGACAGAATATTTACCACTGTCATCCTAGTGTGCTGGGGTCACCCGCGCTCCGCAGATGACGCCGCTATACCGGTGCGCGATGAATACGAAAAATGTTTTTAACCTTATTATAATATTTTAATCGTCGCTTATAAAAACAGTTTAGTTTTGTAGTACACAGCTCTATGATCTTGTATTATTGTATGCTGTCAATGTCACCTGTCAGATGAGATTGATTTCATTTCATCATGTCACATCCATTATTTTATTTATAATGTGTATTTATTGAATGTTTTATTGCTATTAATTACTCGACATTGGCAAAATACCCGAAAAGTTGCAGGTGAGGCCATATCCATATTCCATTTAATTCATCGCATTTCATTTCGTAAAAAACGAAGAAGAAGGCGGTGCCGCTCCCCAAACATTTCTGAAGAACTTTTTAATATCTAAAATACATATTAAAATGACAAGTTTACAACTTAATATACTAGGATCTGTCACATTATGACAGAAAAATAAATACAGGGAGTCCGAAACCACTTACCGATCTCACTTTATGAAATGAAGCCGCATCATGTTCCGCCGCCGCCATATGCATCAATGCATGTGTGATTAACACCAACAAAAGCTTTAAGTAGGACATCGTTTTATTTAACTATTCATAAATTATGTCGATATCCCGCACTAGGTCCCTACCTACTGCTTCTTTTAAACACAAACCTCGTTGAGTACGTGACTACTTATACGAATAGTACAAATGTATGTTTCGTGTCATTCTTATAGCAGCGGAAGATACCTACAAAATAAAAAAGAAGTATTCAATGTTTTATCTGTTTGCACGTACAATTAATTTTATTCTTAATAAGAACTAGTTTGTAGACGCGACTTTGTCCGCGTGGAGGCGCTGTCCTATTGCTGCATACTGGCACACGACGCACATTGACTTAGCTTTAGGGTGTATGAAAATGTATACAATACAAATTCCTCCACTGCAACCTGCGGATAAGTGGTCAATGACGTCATTGACGCGCGCAGCCTGCTCGGATTTGTCGCTCACGTAGCTGCACGCAGCGCACGCTATACACGCGGCACACGGAGGCGTGGCTTCATGTCGTTCGTGAGAATTTGTAGCTAAACTTATCTTATACGTTGTTACACATAAGAACGGCTGGACCGAATTACCAATAATTTTTCAATGTTCGAAAATAAGGTATATAGTGAAAGAAAAAAATCAAGAGCTGTCCTGATAATGTGAAAAACCGGGAGAGGGTAAAGTCAGCGTTTAGCTAGTTTTTTTTTACATACAACGTTCAGGGAATAGCTAAAATATAATATATATATAATAATTACGATTTATATGGTATTTATTCAACTGAATTTATTTAGCCCATTCAAGCGTTCATAATGATTAATATTAATGACGGAAACTTTATAAAAGGTATGAGAACAGATGTTTTTTTAAGCTGTGCCCGCGCTTCTTCACGTGATTGGTTAATTTTCCCGCTCAGGATTGTTTTCCTTCCTTGTTAACTATCTTGAAGGTCCCTCCCATTTCCCAGGATAAAGGCCATGCGAACCCTTGTAAATTGGGGACCTAGAATGTTTGCACCGCGCACGTACCGGGGATATTGGATGAGCTTAAGGGCGAAATTATGAGATGGCATTTGGATTTTACTATGACTGCGTGGTGGAATGGGGAAATAGTGAAGACTATTGGAACGACGATTACAGAATCCTATAAACGCGGAGAATCTACATATATAAAAGGCAAAGTCCTGGCTAAAGTTCAAGTCCGAACCATTCCGTACCAATGAGTGTTGCCGTGTAAACCGTTTTTCACCTAAAAATATTCTATTGATTTCAACGTGTATCATGAAATTGAAACAAGAATAATAGGCGTCTATTGTTTTTTTATTATTGTCAAATTTTCTTAACGTACCTTAATACAATTACAATGAAGAACATCTTTACTAGAGCGTAAAACAAACAGACAGAGATACACAGCAAATTATTCCAGTGGTGTAAATGTATAACTTGTAGTTGTGTTCGTTTGCAAGCCCTCCGAAACTCTACTGCTGAGATCAGGGTTTATCTTCTGAAAGATTCCGAGAACCTTCTGTTGTATCGCATCCGAAGCTGACCCTACACTTGCTACAATATTTTCAGCAAATCTAGTTCTTTCATCCTCTGTAAACTCATTAGTATATATGTCCAGAAATTGATCGAAATTATTGGCTGGTTCTTCATGGATGTCAATCAAATCCACTTTATTCTGTTCCATATAAGGCTGCGGTCCATTGAAAGAATTCGGATAGTAATTAGGTACATCCAGTTCGTTATCATCCACGGGCGGAATTCCATCACGATTGTAAGTGCATGGCTTCACAATTGGTTGGTTTACCTTGATTTTATTGAAGTTAGCGCCCAAGCGATAGTTTTGAGCGTCTCTGTACGCGAGAACACGCGCTTCGAAAACTTTGTCAGGACTACCGAGTATACCCGGGACGAGGTTCCCTGGACCGAAAGCCAATTGTTCAATTTGGGCAAAAGCGTTTCTTGGATTTTCATTGAGAACCAACCGACCCACTGGACTTAAGGGATATTGGCTTAGAGGCAATTTTTTCGTTACGTCAAACACGTCGAATGTAGCATTTTTCACGTCTTCCATGCTCAGAACCTGTACACCGACAGACCAACTGGGGTAGTTGCCGACGTCTATAGCATCGTACAAATCTTTAGTTGCGTAATCTGGTGCAACCGCTTGTAATTGGCTAGCGTCATCGGAGCCTATGTTTTTAATTCCTGCATCAGGAGTGAAATGAAATCTAACAAAGTGAGTGTCTCCAGTTTCGTTAACAACTTGAAAAGTGTGTATTCCGTAGCCAGGCATATGTCGATACCCATAAGGCACACCACGATCGCCGAACACATATAAGAACGCGTTGAAACCTTCCGGGTAGAAAGAGAGTAAGTCCCATAACATATTTGGATCCAGCATGTGAGTCGCCGGATTTTTGGCGTTTACATGCGTTAAGGCAGGGAAAAGTACGGGATCTTTGAAGACAAACATGGGAGTTGCGAGGCCAAGGATATCTAAATTTCCATCTTCAGTGTAGAATTTTACAGAGAAGCCTCTGTTGTCTCTAACAGTGTCTGCACCGTCTGACCCACCTGCCGCACGCGAAAATCTAACAGCGATTGGGGTTTGCTTGCCTACTTTGTTGAATAGCTTAGCTTTACAAACGTCCGATATGTCATGGGTCACCTCAAAGTAACCAAACGCTCCTGCCCCCTTGGCGTGGACTGATCTTTCTGGTATCTTCTCGCGAACGACGTGGGTAATTGACTCCAGGAAATAAGTATTGTGGATAAGTCTTTTGTTCAGAGTTGTATTTGCAGTTCTATAGTCAACATTCGCACCAGTAGATGTACTCATTACACCAACAGTTCCCTGAAATTAATATACATTTGAATACATTATTAGGTTTGTCTATCATTACAAAAGATTAAGCTCACACTGGACAATGACTTTACATCCATCATTTATAACGAAAAATAATAATTGGAAAAATATTTTTTGTTACTATGGTGGAGAGTTTAGCCTATTGGTGATGGATTTTCAAAGCAATTCTCAATAGAATAGTGTTCTATAATTCCAATGCGGATTGATGAATTGGGGCTTTCCATAGGACTGACGTCAAGCTGTTATTGTTTTCGTTAATGTCAAAGTTTGTTCACATAATTATGAAATGCAATCTAGATTAGAGCCAGTACCACTGTTCTAATTATATTTTATTCTGCACTGATCGTCTTCTGTTTTGTTGACCTTGTAAAATTAATAAATAAATACTTATTAAAGTCTCGATAAGTTAATCCGAAACCACTTACGTTCTGATTCGAAGCCGCATCTTCTTCCGCCGCCGCCATATTCATCAACATTGGTGCAATGAGCACCAACAAGAACTTGAAGCGGGACATCGTGTTGAGTAGCTTCTCTATAATTATATAAATTCGGCGCTATCGAGCTTCGACAAATTCTGTCGATTTGCTGTTCCTCTATGTTATGTAGGTTACAAGTATATCTTTAAGAATAATACAAATTCATGTCAGGTATCATTCTTATTTATACCTGCGGAGACACGTGCAAAACTACTGACATTGAAATATTCTAATCAAATTCTGCTTCTGTTTGCACGCTACCGTATAGTTTAACAATACTAGCTTGTTGCCCGCGACTTTGTCTGTTTATAGGCATCCCATGTTGACTTAGCTTTGCTTGGTATGAAAATGTATGTGCAAACGTCGTCCACTGCAACCACGAGCGCGCTACGCACGTAGACGTGGTCGTGACATCACTGACTCGCGCTGCTCGGATGTGTCGCTCAATTAGCTGCACGCTACGCACGCTACACACGCGGCACACGGAGGCGTGGCTTCGTATAGCATGGTGGAATTTCTAGTCAATTCATTGATTTTCAATAAGATTTTATATAGTAATACTCGTCAGTCGGTCAAGGGTTTGATTTTATATTTTATGTATATACACTTAATAATAAAGCTTTGAATGGTGTTTATTCAAGTGATTTTTTTCACATTACAAAGAGTATTAGTTTAGCACATTCAAGCGCTCATAATGATTAATTAGTGACGGATATGATTCTGAAGGTACGAGTAGAAGAACAGGTGTCACCATGCCAACACGTGTCAGAAGTAAGATGAGGTGAAGGGGGAAATAATGACATTTATTCTGTATTCACTGTGTCTTTGCTTGGTGAGGTGGGAGGTAAGCGGAGACTTATTGAAATTACGATTACAAAATCATCTATATGTATATGGTGAGAAATCAGGCAAATAATGGCTCAGCTAAGTATACTTAAAACTAAAACTTAAGCATAAAGTGTTTACCCTTCATAACAGTGATAGTACTTATCACTGCAATGAAAACAGTGCCTGTTGATATTTATTATTGTAATATCATCCGGTAGCTTCTCAGAAGAATTATAACGAATGTATACGAATAGTTAGATACACGATAAGATAAGATAAGATAATTAGATAGCTATGTTTCGTGTCATTCTTATAGCAGCGGATCAAACCTACAAAATAAAAATCGACTTGGGTGCTGGGGCACATTTTTTTTTTTTTTTTTTTTTTATTGCAGTATAGGCAAGTATTTGATCTCGATCTCACCTGATGTTAAGTGACGATGAGATCTACGATGTAGCATACTTGCCTAGAAGGTACCTGTTCACTCTCGACTTGAAAACACCCAGATTGTAGTCAACGGGGAACAAAGACGCCGGTAGCGTGTTCCATTCCTTGGCAGTACGCACGATGAAAGTAGAAGCAAAACGCTTAGTGCGTACCGCAGGAATGTCCACAGTGTACGGATGACACTTATCCGTGCGTCTTGTCGACCGACGATAGAATGGAGATGGGGGAATTAACTCGTGTAATTCCGTCGCACACTCTCCGAAATGTATTCTGTAGAAAACTGATAGGCTGGCAACCCTACGTCGGTGTTCCAGGCTCTGTAGCTTGGCCTGCACTAGGGTCTCGTTGCCAATGAGCTTTCTAGCCCGCCTGTCTATGGAGTCCAAAGCCTCCAGCTGATACTTAGCAGACCCATCCCAGAGATGGCTGCAGTATTCCATGCACGATCGGACTTGAGCTTGATATAAATTTAGAAGCTGTCCCGGCGTGAAATACCGCCAACCAGAATACACCACCCAACAACCAGAATACGCATACTAGAAGTGAAACTTCAAAGGACAAGTGGCAAAACGAATCCCAACAAAATTTGAAGTTTTACGGGCAGGTTTTCAAATTGGATAAGTACATTAACAATCTCTATATAGACCACTTCAAAAAACAATCTATAAAGTATTAAATGTTTTATCTGCTTGCACGTACAATAAAATGTATACGTAATAAGAACTAGTTTGTAACACGCGACTTCGTCCGCGTGGGGGCGCTGTCCTATTGCTGCTTACTGGCACATTACGCACATTGACTTAGCTTTAGGTTGTATGAAAATGTATATAAATACGTCCACTGCAACCCGCGGACACGCTACCCGCGAATAAGTGGTCAATGACGTCATTGACGTGCTCGGATATGTTGGTCACGGACTGTTGGTCACGGGCGTCCCCTCAATGCGAGGGGGATTGGACCCTAGTCCACCACACTAGCCCAGTGCGGTTTGACGGACTTCACACGTATTTCGACGGGTTCTCTCAGACGTGCAGGTTTCCTCGCGATGTTTTCCTTCACCGTTTAGCAAGTGATAATCATGTTTGAAAATTGTGCGAGCCGGTGTGCCTCAGCAACGAGTATCGCAGGTTGAACCTGCGATACAAGCGTTCTACCAACTTAGCTATTACGTTATGTTAACGTTATGTTAACATCGCAGACAACGTTATCGCATACAATCGTAACAACGAAACGTATGCGATAGTCAATCTTGTAAAAGAATTATCATCGCGCTCTATTCAGCTAGGGGATAATCCAACGAACTTATGAAAGACAAGTGTTGTATTTTGAAGGAATGTTTACCTGTCAACTGTCAATTCCAGCGCTAGTGTCAAAGTAAGGGGACAGTTCGGCTGTCGAAATTCAGTCTATGAGCAGACATAATGATTGACGCCATTTCTATGTATTCATGTAAAATCCATTATTTTATTTATAATGTGTATTTATTGAATGCTTTATTGCTATTAATTACTTGACATTGGCAAAATACCCGCTTAGTGGTGGGTGAGGCCATTTTCGTATCCATTTTGGGGTATTTTCGGGTCGAGTCACCTTCGTCCGTAGGAGAATTAAATACCCTCGAGATACCCTACACGTGACCCCGGGTGGTGCCAACTAGGTGACAACTCTACTGGTGGTAGGCTTTGGCCGGGGTTAGTCACCACCCACTGAACAAAGCCATGTCGCCAAGCGGCCTAGCCGTGTTCCGGCATGATGTTTGGTATTGCCATTCATGGATGGCGGGTCAGATCAGTCGCGCTGCATGTGCATAGTGAATGTAGCGTCTCGATCTACTGCCGCCTTCCTACCTAGGCAAGTATGCTCCATCGTAGATCTCATCATCTCTTACCATCAGGTGATATAGAGATCAAATACTTGCCTATAATGTAATAAAGAAAGAACAAGAAGTCAATGAGCATTTAGAATCCCCCATAAATCTATCAAATTGGTGGCTCCTTCTGTCTATACCTAGCATAAAGGTGGAATTCGCCGGTTGGATGTGTTTTATCTATTTCTCTGTCTGATCCCGCATTGCGGAAAAACCACTTGGCGGATTTCGATGAAATTTGTATGGTTCTGGGTTATTCTGGCTTCCGGGAAATGTATGAATTCCCGTTGGATAGCCAAATCTCAAAATTTACATTAACGGTGCTACGGTGATAGCAGAGCAATAGCTAGCATATTAGGCTGTACCTATACCATTTTTCGTCCCGATAAAAGACAGTGTACTCCAGAATTGTAAAAAAAAAACTAAAAACCTCGCGTAAAATATCGCGGCTTTTCTAATTTGAACTAGTTCATATTTATATTTTATTATATTTGTTAAACCAGTATTATAGAAACAAAACAAAGACAGCAGTGTATATTTTTTTTATATTGGTTAATAAATCAGCTTAACAAACATTAGCTACGATGGCAAAAAAGAGCATCTTTAACATAGCTTGCCAGTTTGCTAATAAAAAACAAAGTTTCAAATTACTCCAACGGTGTAATTGTGATATTTGTGGTAGTGTTCTGTTGTAAGCCCTCGGATACTCTACTACTGAGGTCAGGGCTTATCTTCTCAAAGAGTTCGACAATCTTCTGTTGTACTGCCGTCGAGGCAGACCCCAAACTTCCTACAATATTTTCAACAAGTCTAGTTTTTTCATCTTCTGAATAGTCATTATACTGCGCGGTAGATTCATTAAAATTATCGGCTGGTCCTTCGACGATGTCAATCAAGTCCACCTTATTTTCTTCCATATAAGGCTGCGGTCCATTGAAAGAATTTGGATAGTAATTAGGTGCATCCGATTCGTTATCATCTACAGGCGGTCTCCCATCACGATTGTATGTGAATGCCTTTGTAATTGGTTGGTTCACTTTGATTTTATTGAAATTAGCACCCAAACGATAGTTATGAGCGTCTCTGTACGAGAGAACACGCGCTTCAAAAAGCTTGTCCGGACCACCGAGTATACCCGGGACGAGGTTACCTGGACAGAAAGCCATTTGTTCAATTTCAGCAAAGGAGTTCTTTGGATTTCTATTGAGCACCAACCGACCGACCGGTCTTAGGGGATACGTGGTTAGATTCCAAGTTTTCGTGACGTCAAACACGTCGAATGTTGCGTTTTTAACGTCATCCATGCTCATAACCTGTAAACCGAGAGTCCAACTGGGGTAGTCGCCGTTGTCAATGGCATTGTACAGATCTTTTATTGCGAAATTTGGATCAAGCCCTCCTAATTGAGTAGCATCTTCAGTGCGTAAATTTTGAATTCCTGCATCGGGGTTAAAATGAAATTTGACAAAGTGAATGTCTCCGTCTTTGTTGACGAGTTGAAAAGTGTGTATTCCGAAACCAGGCATGTGTCGATACCCATAAGGCACACCTTGATCACCGAAAGTAAATAATAGAGAGTTCACACTTTCTGGTCGTAAAGAGACCAAGTCCCATAACATATTTGGGTCTATCGAGTGAGTGCCCGGGTTTTTGTACTGCACATGTACAAAAGAGGGGAAAAGTATGGGATCTTTCATCCCAAACATGGGGGTGCTAAAGCCAACAAAATCGAAATTTCCATCTTCAGTGTAGAATTTTACGGCAAAGCCTCTGCTATCTCTGCTACTGTCTGAACTGCCTGCCTCAGAAAAAGTAATAGAAAATCTTGCACCGACTTGGGTTCGCTTGCCATCTTCGCTGAATAGCTTGGCTTTACAAATGTCCGATATATTGTGAGTCACCTCGAAGTAACCAAACGCTCCTGTGCCCTTTGGGTGAACGACTCTCACTGGTGTTCTCTCGCGGACGAAGTGAGTAATTGACTCCAGGAAATAAGGATTGTGGATCAATCTTTTGTTTAGACTTGTATTTGCAGTTACATAGTCAATATTCCAGCCGGTAGATACACTCATTACACCAACCGATTCCTGAAATTAATAAACATATGATTACAACCATAAACTAAACCATAATCTCAATGGATATTTTTCTTAGTTCTTGGTCTTTTTATTACTTTTTAAAGCAATTAGGAGGAAATTAATGCCAGTAAATAAATACGAGTTAGTAACGGCCGCCCTTTATATTTTAACCGACTTCAAAAAGGAGGACACAACCGGCGACCTAAGGGCAGGGCATTTCCTCGCTCAGCGAGTAGCTTTGGCTATTCAGCGAGGAAATGCGGCCAGCATCTTGGACACGCTACCGCATGACTTTTCGTAAATGTTAAGTAGCTTTTCTATACTCTTTCTAATTTTATTAGTTTTGTATAATAATGTCATTTTCGCTACTTTTTGAAGTCGATAAAAAAAACACTATTTGGTTTCATTTTATTTATGATATCGCATTTTGTGTCACACATGCATGGTGGATTTGGACAGCGTTTCTGAATTGAATATATAGTGCAATCCAATGCCACTGCAGATGGTTTGGGTTCCTTTCAAATGGTTTGATATCAAGCTATATAATTTCGGATTGCAATCTAAAATAGAGCCAATCCCACTCATTTTTTTTTACATCTGTTTTTTTAACCTTACATTATAGATTAAGTCTGAAACTACTTACCGAGGTCACGTTCTGAGTCGAAGCCGCATCTTCTTCAGCCGCCGCCATATTCATCAACATTGGTGCGATGAGCACCAACAAAAGCTTGAAGCGGGACATCGTGTTCAGTAGCTCCTCTATAATTACATAAATACGGCGCTATCGAGCTTCGACAAATTCTCTCGATTTGCTGTTCCCCCACGTTATATAGTTACAACAATATATAGAACAATAATACAGATTGATGTTACGTATCATTCTTATTTATAGCCGCGGAGACACATACAATATAAATAACATTAAAATATTCTAATCAAATGCTGTTTCTGTTTGCACGCACCCGTATAGTTTAACAATACTAGCTTGTTGCCCGCGACTTTGTCTGCTTAAAGGCACCCCATGTTGACTTAGCTTTGCTTGGTATGTCAATGTATGTGCAAACCTCGTCCACTGCAACCACGAGCGCGCTACGCACGCTATACACGCGGCACACGGAGGCGTGGTTTCGTAGCGCTAGCGGGAGGTGGTAGCTACAGCTGTATATAGCCGTGGGTCAATATTCGTGGTCGTGACGTCATTGACACGAGCGGCCTGCTCGGATATATCGCGCACGTAGCTGAACGCTACGCACGCTATACACGCGGCACACGGAGGCGTGGCTTCATGGCATGGCAAAAGTCCTAGTCAATCAATTAAATTTCAATATGATTTCAGCGGTACATAGCGAAACCCACTGACCGATTACATATATATATTTAATATTATATAATATATGATATGATATACATGACATACATATACATAATAATAATATATAACGTTTTTATATTAATATAGCTTTGAATCCTGTTTATTCAAGTGAATCTTATCACATGACAAATCTTATTGACTTAGCACATTCAAGCGTTCATAATGATTACCATTGACGGATACGATTCTGAAAATACGAGTAGAAGAACAGGTGTCACCATGCCAACTCTTATGAGCTGGTAGCCGGGGAAGTTAAATTAGCTTTAGGGGAATTAACGAGATCAGATTTGGATTTATGTACGATGTCGATATGGGATGATAGTTGAGATTATTGGATCGACGATTACATCAAAGTCAAATCATTTATTTGGTATAGGCTTACGGGGCACTTACATTTTTTTTTTCTTAACTCTACAACCGGATCAGAACGCGACCTGAAAAGATCCGGCGAGAAACTCAGCGAGCTTGTCTTTTTTTAACAAAAATATATTGTTTAACTCTTTTTTTTAATAACCATGTTTATTACAAAAAAATATGCTCCAGTGTATTGCCATGCGAGGCGCGCATAATTATATATATAATGGAACAGCAATAGTTTTTAAAATAAGGGTGGTACTCAACTAGCTAGAGTACACTCTTCATAACAGCGCTAATATCACTGCAATCAAGATATAAAACAGTATCTGCAGACATATTAATTTCTTATATTTACGCGAATATTACACAATTAATGTTCAAACTAGGACACTAGGATGTCAAAAACCTAAGTCCTCCCGTGACCATGATTGCTGTAAAGCAGCCGAACCTTTGGGAACGTAAAGAACATAAAATAAACGCGACAAAATCCGCACGATTAGTTTTATTTGAAATAACCTGTAGACATTATGTTCATAAAAAAACTGGAAACTTCTTTAAAGAGGTCCAGCATTGAATCAGTTTTCGTTACTAAGTGAAGTATACCCAGTATTATTTGCGTTACACATAATACTTGTGGGAGTTTAAGGTCAATGATAAAAAGTCCAGCCTCCTTCAACGATATATATTATAATTCGCGTGTTATATTTAATCTCTACTACAAAGTAACAGTTACAAACTTGAATCACCCAACTATCTTAGTCTAATACATGTCGTGACATGTTCTAGGTTTTCCCCCTGTCCTGTCATCTTGGTGTTGCCATTCAAACTATATCAGACGTAAGTCGTGGCGAGAAAGGCTTAACGCCTTATGTAATAACTAGCTTTGCTTTATTATGCCTTATAGTAGGTGATAAGGGGCTGAGGATGAAGTAGTTTTGCACCTTTAAAGTATTTAGTTTAGTTTGAAATTAAATTGGTATAACGAATATACGTAGATATTTTTTTTCTCGCTCAAGCCTATGTACTACATACATACTACTTATAGTCATGAATAATGAAGAATTCAGAAACATCGCTATGTCACTCTTTCTCTAAGTACCTATCACCTTAGTAAGTAAGCGTACGTTTTGTAGCGGTCCAACAGAAACGTCACATTCCGCCTAAACAGAGCCCCAAGTCTGCTAACACAATCGATTCATACTCGAACAGCAACCGCATAGTAACTGTCACTTTTGACAGATATTGTAAGGGATATCTGCCAAATGTGACAGTTACTATGCGGTTGCTGTTTGATTATGAATCGATTGAGTTAGCAGAATTGAGCGTAGATCAGCGCCTTGTATAACTGCGCTGCAGTCTCAAGAATAAACGCACCCGAGTGTACTTTCCCTTTTAAATTATCCGTTGCTATTTTATTTTACTAGTTACAACGGCAATTTTGTTTGTACCTATTCACGAAAACCACTTTTCATGCCTAAATAGAGGTGGATCTTCGTAAGCAAATGAGGCTTTTGCATAGGTTAAGTAGGATCCCCCAAAACCCAGCGAAAGGGATGGCTTATATAAAATTCAGTCGTAATGGACAAAGAGGCCGTACCCGAACTGTTTAAATTTATATATTTTTCTCTGTTTATATTCAAGTCATGATCTAAAATACTTTTTATCTCCAATCCGGGAAATGGATAGGTTCCCGCTGGATAGCCAAGAAACTGTACTTATCTCAAAATTCACTGGACTGATTACACTGAAACTTGACACGGTGATAGGCTAGCATTTCGAGTTAATAGTATATGACACATTTTTCATTGCGGGAAATTAAAGTGTTCTCGATAATACAAAAAAAAACAAACTCCACGCGCGCTGGCACTGCTATTACAAAGTAGGTCCCTATATATTAATACTAGCTGCGCCCCGCGGTGGTACCCGCGATTAAAAAGTGTACATTTTACCGGGATAAAAAGTAGCCTATGTGCTATTCCAGACTATAATCTATTTCTATGCCAAATTTCATCCAGATCCGTCCAGCCGTTCTGGCGTGATTGAGTAACTAACAAACATCCATCCATCCAAACTTTCACATTTATAATATTAGTGGGATTATTACTTTATCTCTAGCACAGACTTGTTAAGAAGTTCAGACGTGACTCTGCCACTGGGCAAAGGGAAGCCACTTTTTCAATGCATTTGAAAAAGTGGCTTCCTGCAAAACTTTTTGCCAAGAGATTGGTCATAGACAGAATGTTCTGGGAATAGTTTTTTTATATGTTTACGTGAGTGTGTGTTACATGCTAGACCAGAGTTTTTTTAGGCTTCACTTGAGATCTAGAAGTTCAATAATTATATTCTCTTGATCTCAAACCTGTGTTATGAAAATGAAACGAAAACAGCAGTGTATATAATTTTATAGTTGGTTAAATTTGCTTTACAAAAATTAGTTGCAAACAAGAAAGAGCCTATTTTACATTGCCTGCTTGTTGGCTACTGAGAATCAAAATCAATTATACCAATGGTGTATATTGGTAATTTGTGGTAGTGTCCTGTTGTAAGCCCTCCGATACTCTACTGCTGAGGTCAGGGCTTATCTTCTCAAAGAGTTCGACAGCCTTCTCTTGCAATGTATTCGTTGTTTGCCCCAAACTTGCTACAATATTCTCAACAAGTCTAGTTTTCTCATCCTCTGTAAACCCGTTAGTATACATCTCGCTAATTTCATTCAAATTATCGGCTGCTTCTTCTTGTATGTCGATTAAATCAACTTGATTTTCCTCTACATACGGCTGCGGTCCATTGAAAGAATTCGGATAGTAATTAGGTATATCCCATTCGTTGTCATCGACGGGTGAATTCCCGTCACGATTGTAAGTGTATGCCTCCACAATTGGTTTATTAACCTTGATTTTGTTGAAGTTAGCACCCAAACGATAGAGTTGTGCGTCTCTGTACGCGAGCACACGTGCTTCAAAAAGTTTGTCCGGGCTTCCGAGTATACCCGGGACAAGGTTTCCTGGACAGACAGCCATTTGTTCAATTTGAGCAAAATAGTTCCGTGGATTTTCATTGAGCACCAAACGACCCACCGGACTTAAGGGATATTGGTCCAGAGGCAATTCTTTCGTTACGTCAAACACGTCGAATGTTGCATTTTTGACGTCATCCATGCTGAGAACCTGTACGCTAAGAGTCCAACTGGGGTAGTTGCCTTTCTCTATGGCATTGTACAAATCCTTTACTGCGTAATCTGGATAAACCCCTCCTAATTCGGTAGCGTCTTCGGCCCGTAAATGTTTAATTCCTGCATCAGGAATGAAATGGAATCTGACAAAGTGTGTGTCACCTTGTGCGTTGACAACTTGAAAAGTGTGTATTCCGAAGCCGGGCATGAAGCGATAGCCGTAGGGCACACCTCGATCACCGAATATAAGTAAAAACGCATTCATCGTTTCTGGATTCAAAACTATGAAGTCCCATAACATATTTGGGTCTGTTAAGTGAGTTGCCGGGTTTTTGGCCTGTGCACGCACAAATGAGGGGAAAAGTATAGGGTCTTTGAAAGCAAACATGGGGGTGGCAAGGCAAAGAATATCTAAATTTCCATCTTCAGTGTAAAATTTGACGGCAAGGCCTCTGTTATCTCTGATACCATCTGAACCGCCTGAATCTGTACCAACAAGGGAAAATCTAACACCGATTCGGGTTCGCTTGCCAACTTCGCTGAATAGCTTCGCTTTACAAATGTCCGATATATCGTGAGTCACCTCGAAGTAACCAAACGCTCCGGCACCCCTGGCGTGGACTGGTCTCACCGGTATTCTCTCGCGCATTAAATGAACCATTGACTCCAGGAAATATGTATTGTGGATCAAACTTGAGTTTAGGGTTCCATGTGCAGTAACATTATTAATTTTCGCGCCGGCAGATGTAGTCATCACACCAACTGGTCCCTAAAATTAATTTATAACAGACACGTGAGTTCAGTATTGGAAACCCAATTCAATAATTTTATAGCACAAACTTGTTCTCCACAAAATACTGCTAAAGATAAAAAAATTGCAAAAGACCAAACACCATAGGCTTCACATCACTCTCTTTTGCGAGTCTTCTGGCTGACGGGAGGCAATAAAAGTTCGGAATTTAAAAAAAAAGGTCGATAATCACTTACCGATGCGTTTGCCCTGAATATCTCCAACTGATTGGAAGCCGGGTCATCATAAGCTGCCGCCATATTCGTCAGTACCATTAACACCGAAAGGAGCATAAAGCAACTCATCTTTTTTTTATTATTATGTAGTTTTCCCTATGCTTAGTTAATAATATGCTTCATTTAAAAACACGCCAAGTCATGCAGCAATCTACCGCAACTATCAGAATAATGAGAATTTACATTAATTCGTATTTATATAGTTGCAGTTTCAGTATTTGTATAATATACATCTTAATATATTTCTGTGTCTAGACACCATATGTATTTGTTGCAGCTGGATTATAGAGTCCGCTCTTATACAAAACGGATAGGCGCTTCACAAAACAACTCTTTAGGGTAAGCAGGGACTCCTCCTCCGTGCGGGTTCCAAGACAATTAACTTTATCCCGGGACTCGCCAAGGGTCAAACCTCGGTGTCATCATTGGACACCACTGTAGATCCTGGCGTACAGGAGTAGCAGTGGTGGGAGGGTGTGGTGGACCTAGTCCCACTAAAAAAAAAGCAGGTCTCCTTATGGAATTGGAGCGTCATCGAGAAAGCATGCTATCACTGTCACTCTTCTTTATAAACTCCATGATTTGAGCGGGATAGAGACGCGTACGTTACGGAAACGCTTAGGCGGATGGTAATATAATAATACCAGCCGTTTTAATGTCCCACTGTTGGGCACGGGCCTACCCTCAATGCAAGAGGGATTAGGCCATAGTCCACCACGCTGGCCCAGTGCGGGTTAACGGACTTCGCACGTCTTTCGAGGGGTTTTCTCAGACATGCAGGTTTCCTCGCGATGTTTTCCTTCTCCATTTAGCAAGTAATAATCATGGTTGAAAATGAGATTCGCACATGAAATCCAGAAATCCCAGAGGTGAGAGCCGGAGTTTGAGCCTGCGACCCTCGTTTCCGAGGCAAGCGTTCCACCAACTTGGCCATCACCTATTCATATAAATGGTAATACGTCTAGCCATATTGTAACGGTGTTTCGCGCTCTCCAATACGACTGGTAAGACTACCCAATACTTTTTACCCTATATTAGGCTTTGAGGAGGCAATGAAAACCGACCAGAATCAGAATATTTTTTATTCACGTAGACCATTAAGTACAGTACTTATGAATCGTCAAAAGTTACAAAATACTATGCCACTACATTACCACCCGTTCGGAACGTCGTTCCTATGGAGAAGAACGGGCAAGAAACTCCATGGTTGCACTTTTTTTTTAAAGATCTTTTACATTTTTGAACAATACATTGTTATAGGTATGTGAGAACGATGTAGGAGCAGCTAATCAGACTTTAGCAGCACGTCAAAAAAAAAGTACTAACTAAGTATACAATTACAGTTAATGGCTTCATGGTTCCCACATTTACAAATTACTTATGTAAATGGAAATAAGAAGAGAAAAACAAAATCTTAATAGTCTGCTCAAACAAGGTCATTTATATTCGTGAGGAGCCGGACCAGCATCTAACCAGACCAGATAATTTGAACCTGCAATCAAGATTTATTCGAAACTGAAAAGTACATACATTTATGAATAAACTAGCTGCGCCCGGCGGTGTTACCCGCGATAAAAGTATGAAAAATTAAAACATCTATCCCACGGGAACCATACATTTTACCGGGATAAAAAGTAGCCTATGTGCTATTCCAGACTATAATCTATCTCTGTGCCAAATTTCATCCAGATCCGTTCAGCCGTTCGAGCGTGAAAGAGTAACAAACATCCATCCATCTATCCATCCATCCATCCATCCATCCAAACTTTCACACTTATAATATTAGTATAGATACATATCGCCAGACGAACACACGAACTATACGGTCGCACACTAAGCAACGCTTGTATTATGGGTACCGTGCAATGGACTTAGGGCGAACCCAGTATATAATACTTATATAGATATTAAACATCCATGAGTCGGGTACAAACACTCGTGTTAAGGTGGAAGCTCAGAGTCAGTGCGCGAAATTCAAAATGTCAATGGTTTTTATTTTTTTACGAAAAATTTGGACATTTTTACAATGTAATTTAGTGTTTTGCGATATTAGCATTCTGCATTGGATGTCTCGATGTTTTAAGTTTGCTTGAAGAAATACCTAAAGCGATATAATACCATAAAGTTAGTAAAAGTAGCGGTTTTTACAAACCTTATGGTATTGTATCGGATTACGTACTTTTTTAAGCAAACTTAATACATCGGGACATCCAATGCAGAATGCTTAAAACCATTGAAATTTTGAATTTCGCGCCCTGACCCTGAGCTTCCCCATTAATCATACAAAGTTTGTCCCTACCATATTTGGACCTCCCGGATTCGGGTCCCGCTGCACAGAAAGCGGGGACACTAATCACTTTTTTTTTTATTACATTATAGGCAAGTATTTGATCTTGATCTCGCCTGATGGTAAGTGAAGATGCGATCTACGATGTAGCATACTTGCCTAGAAGGTACCTGTTCACTCTCGACTTGAAAACACCCAGATTATAGTCGACGGGGAACAAAGACGCCGGTAGCGTGTTCCATTCCTTGGCAGTTCGCACGATGAAAGTAGAACAAACCGCTTAGTACGTACCGAAGGAATGTCCACAGTGTACGGATGACACTTGTCCGTGTGTCTTGCCGACCGACGATAGAATGGAGATGGGGGAAATTAATTTGTGTAATTCCATCGCCCCCTGAGCTAATCATGTCGTCAGGTATATATAGCCCGTAATCACTGAAGAGGTAGGCAGAGGTGCACTGCATGCAATTTACCCGCATTTCGCTGATGTTATGTGGTCCCAATGTAATTAGGGCGATCCAATTACTATAGCCATAATGTATAGTTGATATAACTAAAAAATATGCTTTATTTAGTAACGCACTAAAAAGTTAATAAACAAATGTTGAATATCCAAGTTAGTGAGGGTAAGTAGGAATCTATACTAATATTATAAATGTGAAAGTTTGGATGAATGGATAGATGGATGGATGTTCGTTACTCTTTCACGCCCGAACGGCTGAACAGATCTGGATGAAATTTGGCAGAGAGATAGATTATAATCTGAAATAGCACATAGGCTACTTTTTATCCCAGTAAAATGTATGGGTCCCGTGGGATAGATGTTTTCATTTTTCATACTTTTTATCGCGGGTAACACCGCCGGGCGGAGCTAGTCTGTTATAATTACGTAATATGATTATAGTATGTAACTTACGTTGTCTGACGACGTGATTAGCGCAGTTGGTAGTGACCCTGCTTTCTGCGCCGACGGTCCTGGGTTCGAATCCCGGCAGGGTCAATTTTTTTGTGATGAGCACGAATGTTTGTACCCGATTTATAGATGTCTAGTATCTTATATAAGTATTGTATACTGAGTTCGCCCTCAGTCCATTGTACGGTACCCATAATACAAATGATTCTTAGTAAGTAATAAATTCTTTAGTAAATTCTTTTGTGGTCGAGTCACCTTCGTCCGTACGAGAATTAAGTACCCTCGAGATACCCTACACGTGACTCTAGGTGGTGACAACTCTACTGGTGGTAGGCTTCGGCCGTGGTTAGTCACCACCCAGTGAACAAAGCCATGTCGCCAAGCGGCCAAGCCGTGTTCCGGCATGATGTTCGGTGTTGCCATTCATGGATGGCGGGTCAGATTAGTTGCGCTGCATGTGCCTAGTGAATGTAGCGTCTCGATCTACTGCCGCCTGCCTACCTAGGCAAGTATGCTCCATCGTAGATCGCATCGTCACTTACCATCAGGTGAGATCGAGATCAAATACTTGCCTATAATGTATAAAAAAAAAAATGGGACCATATAGTTGGTGTGTTCGTCTGGCGATATATTTATATATATAACTATAACAGATTCCTACAAGTAGCAGGAGTTGAATTTGGCACGAAGACCCCGCGTGCCAATTTCAAGGCCGTATGTCACGTAGTTTCAGATATTTCATGATAATTGAGTTTCACTTAAGTTAATAAGAACCGCTGCTGAGCTCATCAACGTACTTCAAACATGATGTTTGTTCAAGTGCTTAATTAATTTTAATACATAACGAAACATTTACTTATTTAGCGCATTCAAGCGTTCATCATATCTTAAGTATTTAAGATGTTGGTATGGAAATTGATGTAAAATATTTTATTTTTATACCGAATGTTTATGAGTGATAATACATTATGATAGAAGTGCGCTGAGTTGTACCATAACGCTCTTGAATATCATAAAACTTTTTCAACACACTTGTGAGGAAAAAGATAAATAAAATTATCGCCGTATAAAGTATATATATATTTTATATATAGGTTAAAAGAGATGCACAGATATTAAAACTATAATTAATTGAATATATTTGTAATTACATCACGGATTTATGTTAATTTAAAGGCAAAAATGAATAATTTGTACAAATAAAATGTTTATTTATCATATTTTTACACGGATTTTTGCACGGCTTTCAGGTTCATACAGCAGCTTGATTTATTTAAAAACTAGCTGTTGCCCGCGACTTCGTCCGCGTGGTATTTAACAACAACTCAACCGTTGGCAACAGCCTGCTCGCACGTTCTGATCCCGCGGGACGCATTGCAGATTGTTGCTATCAAACTTAATCAGGCGCAGCGCTGCAACATAGGTTTTAATTTTTTTTTCGATAGATCCTGTTTATTTTTTCTAAAATAAAAGTAGCCTAAGTTACTCCTTGTTACATCAGCATCAGCAGCACAGGGTCAGGGCTAAGTAGACTCTTTCTGAATGACATAAAATAATACTATAATAGTATTACTAACTCGAAGATAATATTACAATAAAAAGATAAAAAATATATTCAACAAAAACTTGTACAATATCGGAACTTGTCTGAGTCCTCACTAAGCACAAGCTTGTATCGCAGAGAACAAGTGAGTACTTATAGCATACTATAACATAGATAGGTTAAAAATACTTTAATATGAACTGAACGTTTCATACTCAAAGCACCTGTTATATAATAAAAAAAAGGAGAAACAAAAATAACAAAAATCAAAAAGCATAACTCTGTATCTGTTACAATGGTTGTTTATCGTATCATGAGATAGAAGATGCGCGTGTGTGTGTGTCTTTGTGTGTGTGTGCGTAAAATAATACAACGTAAATGTGACGAGCAAACTAAATGAGCCTTAAGTCTTTTATTGAGGACGGTTGCGACCCCAGAGACATGTTGAAGATTCAGTCGATAATTGCAGATAAAACATAATTTACTATATACTAATATACATAAAATGATACTCGTCCGGATAAAGAACGGAATTATAAATGACGGCTGTAAGTATACTATAGTATATAAGTACGTCAAGTGCGAGGTTATACGTTTTTGTAGTAGCAACTCTAGCAGACGGTTTTTAAACATTCAAGAATGCGGTTAATAAACACTAATATAATGTTTCTAGCCCTTTTAATGCTCCAATGTTGGGAACGGGCCTCCTATCAATGGAGCTCTCTCAGACATGCAGGTTTCCCCACGATGTTTTTTCTTTACCGTTCAGCAAGTGATAATTATGGTTCAAAACGGGATTCGCACATGAAATCCAGAGATCCCAGAGGTGCGAGCCGGGGCTTGAACGTTACCGACGTAAGCGCTCTACCAACTTGGCTATCACTGCTTGTCATACGATTGGCTAGCGAATAATCTCGCTCTGGACGTACTGTAGGATTCTGATCTACGTTAGTAAATAAAACTAGTACTGAACTATTTAAAATTTTATTTTCATAAAGTAATTGATACATTATTTCACTAAATTTTAATAAAGAAATATAGAGAGCATCAGAGCAATGTGAGTCCGTCTGCCTACACTATGAGAATAACGGTTGTGTTAGACATTTCTTATGTAGCAATGATATTGAGCCTTGTTAACGTACAACTAAAATGTAAATGCTGACTGAAATAAAATAATGGGATATTTAAATCAATGGTACAATTCGGTAAGGTGTCGTTTTGTTCATTTGTAAGCCCGCCCCTACCCTACGGCCGAGATCAGGGTGTATTCTCCTGAAAATTCCGACAGCCCTCTCTTGTAACTCTTTCGTTGCTAACCCCAAACTGTCTACAATATTTTCAACAAGTCTAATTCTTTCATCATCAGTAAACTCATTAGAATACATCTCAACAATTTCGTCGAAATTATTGGCTTGTTCTTCGTGGATATTGATTAAATCCACTTTATTGTGCTCCACATAAGGTTGGGGTCCATGGAAAGAATTCGGGTAGTAATTAGGTATACCCCATTCATTTTCGTCGACGGGCGGAACTCCATCACGATTATTAGTATAAGGCTTCATAATTGGTTTATTTACATTAATTTTATTGAAGTTAGCACCCAAACGATAGTTTTGAGCGTCTCTGTACGAGAGAATACGCGCCTCGAAAAGTTTGTCTGGACTTCCAAGTATGCCCGAGACGAGATTACCTGGACAGAATGCCAATTGTTCAATTTCAGCAAAAACATTCGATGGATTCTTGTTAAGCACCAACCTACCCAATGGTCGTAGGGGATATTTCTTTAAAGGCAACGCTTTGGTTACGTCAAACACGTCGAATGCTGCACGTTTCACGTCATCCACGCTCAGAACCTGTACACCGACAGACCAACTGGGGAAGTCACCGGTCTCTATGGCATTGTACAAATTGCGATTTGCAAAATCTGGATCAACTCCTCCCAATCGGATGGCGTCACTGGAGCGTACATTTTTAATACCTGCATCGGGATTGAAATGGAATCTGACAAAGTGAGTGTCTCCACGTTCGTTGACAACTTGGAATGTGTGTATTCCGAAGCCGGGCATGTACTGGTACCCGTAAGGCACACCTCGATCGCCTAATACAAGTAAAAAGGTGTTCAGACTTTCTGGACGTAAAGTGAGGAAATCCCATAACATATTTGGGTCTTTCAAATGAGTCGTTGGATTTCTTTTCTGCGCACGCGCAAATGTGGGAAAGAATAGGGGATCCTTGATAGGAAACATGGGGGTGTTGAGGCCAACAATATCCAAATTTCCATCGTCAGTGTAGAATTTTACGGCAAAGCCTCTGTTTTCCCTGTTATTGTCTGAGCCGCCTGATTCTGCGCCAACAAGAGAAAATCTCACCGCTATTGATGTTTTCTTTCCAATCCCACTGAAGACTTTAGCTTTACAAATGTCTGATAAATCGTGAGTCACTTCGAAGTATCCAAACGCTCCTGCGCCTCTGGCGTGGACCACTCTTTCCGGTATCCTTTCGCGCACTAAGTGCGTTATTGACTCCAGGAAAAAAGGATTATAGATCAGTCTTTTGTTCAGCGTTGTATTTCCAGTAGTACGATCAATATTCGCGCCGGAAGATGTACTCATCACACCAACAGGTTCCTAAAAAAAATTAATGATTTGTAAATAGCCAGATATGTTATAAATAGAAGTACTACACTATGAAGAATAACAATAAATATGGAATCATCGCGCCGTATATAAAACTTGCTTTGGTTATGAGCAGATAAAATCAGATTGTACCCTTCGCTTGATATTTAAGGGAACCTATTATATTATTTCCTTATCATAGTTATGTGTAATTAAGTATATAATAAGTTTCTCAGCTTACGGTTGCTTCATTTTAATTTAAACCGGAATGATACAGTTCATTATTATTCTCCTAATTGGCTTGTGCGCAATTCGATTGTAAAGATTGTACCTACTTAAGTAACTTGCAAAAGACAAAGAGCTAAATAACCGCTCAGAGTACGCCTCATCGCTATTGTCACAGGGCGGTAACCGAAAAAAGGTAGTAAAAAAAACTGAATTAACATGCCGATTCTACTTACCGATGTCTTTGCCTTGAATATCAAGATCTGATTTGAAGCCGGATCATCGTCTGCTGCCACATTCGTCATTATCATTAACACCGACCAGAGCAATAGATACGACATTGTTTTACAAATAATATCCTTATTGCGAAAATTTCTCGCGAAATTGTTTCTTTCTTTTTAAATACCCGTCACGTCCGCGTCGCGTACCCACCGTGACCATAAGAATAATAACGAATTCTCACATATTAATGATATGCTGTAATAGCAGGTTCACCGCAGAAGACCGGTTTAAAATGTACCTGTTTATTTGTTGTTTTCAACATCGTCGTTTTGAGTTCATTAAACCTTAAATTATAAAATATTGGCATTAATAATCCAATTTTTGCGATGCAATCAATTATTGAACATTACCTGATAACAAATAATTATATTATATCAGTGTTGTGTCTGATTTAATGAATTTCAGTTTAATTAAAATTGTTTTAAATAAGGAAATATAACGAAATTGTGATAATGTGAAAGTGTAGTAGGCGTTAAGGCTTATGTAAGTGAGTACCTACTTAAAAATCAAGTACTTAACATAATTATGGGATTATATCTTCGAGGATATAACGATATAAAAATAGAACCTAGTTTTAAGTATACCTAGATAAAGTCTTGCTTCTGTGGAAATTTGTCCACCAGATCTTTTTGTCTCCCGCTTTGCAATGAAAGCAAGTGGGTAATTTTCTTCCAACTCCTCCTATTTTTATCTTTCGATGAAATTCGTGCGGGTTCCAAGACAATTAACTTTATCCCGGGACACGCCGAGGGTCTAACCTCGGTGTCATCATTGGACACCACTGTAGATCCTGGCTTACAGGTGTAGCAGTGCTGGGAGTGTGTGGCGGGCCTACTCCCAATAAAAAGAACCTACAAAAAGAAGCTTGTCAATCCATAAAGAATCATGCAGATTGGTAACAGAAAACATATATACATTATGTTATTCGTTGTATTTTAGCATTTACTAGCTACGATATACAGTCCAAAGAATTGCTTGTCCGTGTTGTTTGTTGTTTCTCATATATTATATTATTCTGCGCGAGGAATTTTCTATTGCAATCTATGAACTAACATAAGTCATCAAAATCTGAAAATATTTACTTTCAACATATACATTCTATCCATTCTATTAACACTAAATAATAATAATATGTACCGCCAGAAAAACGCACCAACTGTACGGTCCCAATCTAAGCAACGCTTGTAGAATGGATACCGTACAATAGACTAGGGGCGATCACAATATATAAAAAATAAACATCCATGACTCGGGTACGAACATTCGTGCTCATTACACAAAGTTTGCTCGTCCCGGGACTCGCACCCAGGACCCTCGTCACAGAAAACGGGTCACTATTATTTAAGCTAATCAGGCCGTCAAATTAAACAAGCAATTTATTCAAAGTTAATTTATAATAAAAATAAATAATACAACACTATTTTAGTAAATGTGATATAAAAACTTATTAAGTACTGTCGTGTATATAAAACCTAGTTAGTAGATTATATAAGTTATAATTTTTTACACAATTATTCTTCATCAATACTGATGTTTATAGATCCCAGTCGTAGTTTGTGCTATTCGCCTGCAAACCTTCCCATATTCTATGACCCAGATCTTCATGGATCAGCGAGAATGCCTTGACCGCTCGATCTTGTAACACTTTACTCACTGGGCCTATACTGTACAGAATATTCTCTACTAGCCTACTTCTCTCTTCTGTTGTCAATTCGTTGACATATAGGTCACGTGCTTGATCGAAATTATTGGGATCATCTTGCGAGATTTCAATCAATTCAACTCTGTGTTTTTCTTTATAAGGACCAGGGCCATGGAAAGAGTTTGGATAGTAATTAGGTATATCCCGCTGGTTGTCTTTAACAGGAGGCACTCCATCGCGATTGTAAGGGAATGCCTTAGTCTGAAGCGGACAGTTTACAGGTATGTTGATAAAGTTTGCTCCCAAACGATGATACTGAGCGTCTCTGTAGGCCAATCGACGGGCTTCGAATACTTTATCCGGCCCTCCTTGAATACCTGGGACCAGGTTCGCAGGACTGAAAGCTAGTTGTTCGATTTCGGCAAAATAATTAATAGGATTTTTGTTCAAAACGAATCGACCAAATTTGCGTAAAGGATATTTGTCCAAAGGCAATACTTGGGTCACATCGAAAACATCGAAGCCGGCAGTTTTGATGTCATCTTCGGTCAACACTTGAACGTAACATGTCCAACTAGGAAAATCGCCGAGACCTATGGCTTTGTATAAATCTCTAGTTGCATAATCCGGATCGACACCTGCTATCTTTCTAGCTTCTTTTGAACGTAAGTTTTTAATTCCCGCATCGGGGGTGAAGTGAAATCTAATAAACGCTTTTTCTCCTTGATGGTTGGCAACTTGATACGTATGGATGCCGAAACCGGGCATATGTCGGTAGCCGTCTGGAATTCCTCGATCTCCGAATATGAGTAAAAACATATGCAAACTTTCGGGACGTAAAGTCAAGAAGTCCCAGAACATGTTTCCGTCTATTAAGTTCGTCGCCGGGTTTCTCTTCTGAGCTCGCACGAATGTTGGAAATAGTATGGGATCTTTGTACACATACATGGGAGTGTTGAAACCGACGATGTCGAAGTTGCCGTCTTCCGTGTAGAACTTCAGCGCAAATCCTCGAGCGTCTCTTGATGTATCTATTCCTCCCCTTTCAACAACTACTGGAGAAAATCTGGCTGCTATAGGAGTCCTCTTACCCACTTTACTGAAGACCTTAGCTTTGCAGATGTCTGTTAAATCATGTGTCACCTCGAAATATCCGAACGCACCTCCCGCTTTAGCGTGGACCAATCTTTCTGGTGTTCTCTCGCGCACCAAATGTGTCATCGTATCCATGAAGTATTCATTGAATATGAGTCTTTGGTTTAGAGTTACGGTGTCTTTATAGTCAATGGGTGCACCGGCTGCGCTCGTCATGATGGCAATAGGTTTCTGTAATAAAACAATAAGAGAAAATACTAAAAATGAGTGATGTCACAATTTCCGACCAAACCCAGCAGAGCTCTAGAGAAAATCATTCCAGTATAACGTTGGTCATTGTCCGTAATATATTAATATATATATTAATGCGAGCGAGTTGTTATGTTATTTTATTCAAATGCGGTATCCAATTCAATAATAATTTTGAGGCTACTGACCGGAGTCGACTTTTTTTTTAATATGAAACAAGTTTTTCAAATTTTTTCTGGGTGCTACTAGAGATTAAGACAAGCTTTGTATGTCTAGTTTGGACTATAACCTTCTCTCTACCAATTTATCTCAGTCTTTATTGGTATCAATTGTAGTCTACTCCGACTTGGATTAGTATTGTTATTCAACAGCGTGTGCCATCTGCTCTACCTAGTCAGACCTAATTGTCAGAAATTTTATCAGGCTCCCGTCTGCCCGCAACGACTGTCAATCAACAATGTATGTATGATAGCTAGGGACCGTCAGGACGCACCGATCGTTCGCACCGCACCGCACGCACCGTCGCTTCTTCAATCGGCCTCCTGTTTCCTTAGATTATCATAATAAAAAAAACTCACAGGATTCTCATTTTTAAAATTGATGATCTGATTCGCCGCTGGGTCGTTGTTCACCTTTGCCGTCGCCGCCGCCATCATCACCAGCATCAATACCCGCAACATCATCGAGTGCATTGTATTTTGTTTGCTCCACTTATTCCAATTTAAATCTTTCACTTGACACCGTGTCTTACGCGCGCAACCGAATGTTACAGCATAACACTATTCAGATATTGAGCAATAAAAAACCAGCCGTGGTCAGTGACATTGCAATCGCGACCTGCAATGTTAACAAATGGGAATTTGAACTCTAGTTCAAAAATATTAAGGCATATTACTTGACAACAAATTAATAAGGTTTGGTGTAGTTGAGAGAATTGGGCCCTTTTTTCGCACAGCCTAGTGCGAATTGGGAAATGGGATGATGAAACCAATTGAATTTAATCCACGCATCAACTTTCAAGAGAACATGAAAAATCTAGCAAATAGCAGGTACACCCATATTAATATCATTAGATCAAAAATCATTGCCCCTGAACATTTGGTTCATGGCAATGATTTCTTTGGTTCTTTAAATTAGTGCGACCATGTTTAAAAATACAGCTTACTGAGTTAATATTATGTAATTATCAAGACGTTTTGACATTATGTTCTATCCAATAGGTACATTGTCAATAATAATTAAGTACTGTATATATTTACCCATCACATTACTAACAATTAGGTACTCACCGATGATTTGAAAAAAGCGACGTTAACGAAAAGAAACTTGAAAACTTGTAACCATTTTATTAAAATTGCATGTAACTTGAGCAGTTAATATTTAAGATGCAAATTATTAAATGCAGCACAGATATTTTATAGGTACCTACATTCACGACTTCCACCGGATGCAGGTGTCGATCAAATCGTAGTGGTCGATCACTGTACGCCATTTTTCTAACGACCTCCGTCACACTCTGTTAGTTACGAAATAAATGAGGCAACACTCCATTTTCTTATGCCTGTGTGAGGTTGAATTATTCAATTTCTTTGGCAACTTATTGTCGAGTGTATACGCCATACCATAAATGGCTGTAATAATAATGACACTGTCAATAATTTTAAGTATTAATAAAGTCTCTGACCCCCATGACAGAGGTGTTCACGGGCAGGGCCTGATAGCGCCCAAATTAAAAAAAAATTACGTTAGCTCGCGGCTGGATCATGGACCAGATTTAGAAGGTAGTTCTCTTGGAAACGCTCGCAACGTGAGTAGGTTCCTCTCTCTCTGGAGCCTTAACCAAACGTAACTAGAACCCTATTCCCGGTGTCGGTGGCAACTGGGCGATCCCAGCATATAATTACACATCCATAACCCGGGTACATGTGTATTCGTCACACAAAGATTAACTTAAAACTTATTAAATCCAAGATCAAGCGTACAATTGCAAGACCTCAAGACAATGTGAGCACTTTCTGCGTAGATCGGACGACAAGCAACAATTGAATATGAGGGTACCCCGTTTCAAACTATGACACCAGGACGTCAACCACCTCAGTCCTCCCGTGACCATGGTTGCTGTAAAGCAGCCGAAACGACGGGAACGTAAAAACAAAAATAAACGCGATAAAATCTATAAAATTTGTTTTATTTAAATGTGTAATATTCGCGTAAATATAAGAAATCAATACAAAAATTAACTCCAAATTTATAGACGTCTTATTTTTAATTGTAGCTTATGTCCTTGATACTAATATAAAACCAACCCTTTTCAGACAATTTTAATTTAACAAACAATAATTGAGTGTACGTCATCTCAAGAGCCATACATATTGGATTTTAATACATTATTTCGAGTACCTTACTACCTCAAAACCTTAATGTTATATTATTATTCTCATCTCCTACATTATTCACAAACATATTCCGTAGTATTGGCTAACAAACCTTGTCTTAATCTATAACCAAGATCTTCATGGACCAGGGAAAAAGTCTTGATCACTCGATCTTGCAACGCTTTACTCACAGAGCCCACACTTCGCAAAATATTATCGATCAATCTATTCCTCTCTTCGCGTGTCAATTCATTTACATACATGTCACGTGCTTGTTTGAAATTATTAGGATCATCTTCTGATATCTCGATCAACTCAACATTGTTTTTCTCTTTATAAGGCGCTGGACCATTAAAAGCATTAGGATAATAGTTAGGTATATCCCTTTGGTTTCCATTTACAGGAGCCACTCCATCTCGATTATAAGGGAACGCTTTCGCTTGAAACGGACAGTTTACAGGTATGTTGAAAAAGTTTCCTCCTAAACGATGATACTGAGCGTCTCTGTAAGCCAATCGACAGGCTTCGAAAACTTTATCCGGCCCTCCTTGAATACCTGGGACTAGGTTCGCAGGACTGAAAGCTAGTTGTTCGATTTCAGCAAAATAATTAGTAGGATTCTTGTTCAGAACGAATCGTCCAAATTTGCGTAAAGGATATTTGTCTAAAGGTAATATTTTGGTTACGTCGAAAACGTCGAAGCCAGCGGTTTTGACGTCACTCTCAGTTAACACTTGAACGTAACATGTCCAGCTAGGAATATTGCCAAACGCTATTGCGTTGTACAAATCTCTAGTTGCATAATCTGGGTCGTTACCGGCTATCTTCCTAGCTTCTTCCGGACGCAAGTTTTTTATGCCCGCATCGGGGGTGAAGTGAAATCTAATGAAGAACTTCTCTCCGTGCTCGTTGGCAACTTGAAAAGTGTGGACCCCAAAGCCAGGCATATGACGGAAGCCATCCGGGATGCCCCGGTCTCCGAAAACAAGTAAAACTATATACAAACTTTCGGGACGTGAAATTAAGAAGTCCCAGAATGTGTGGCAGTCTATCAAGTTTGTTACCGGGTTTCTTTTCAGAGCTCGGGTAAACGAGGGGAAGTATACAGGATCTTTAATCCCAAAAATGGGAACATTGAAGCCCGCGATATCAAAGTTACCGTCTTCCGTGTAAAACTTCAGCGCAAAGCCTCTGACGTCCCTAGACGGGTCTCTGCCTCCTCTATCACTTCTTACAGTAGAAAATCTCGCTGCAATCGATGTTCTCTTTCCAACTTCACTGAAGAGTTTGGCTTTGCATATATCTGATATATCGTCCGTCACCTCGAAGTAGCCAAATGCTCCTGCTCCTTTGGCGTGGACCAACCTTTCTGGAATTCTTTCACGTACTAAATGAGTCATCGTGTCCATGAAGTTTTCATTGAATATTAATCTTTTGTTTAGAGTTTCGACGTCTTTATAATCGATTGGAGAACCGTTTGCATTTGTCATTAGGCCAGCATTATTCTGTAATAGAAATATACCATAAATAAGTTAAGTGTGATGCTTTATAGCCATGCATAACCTCCTGCGTGGTCGCTTAGAGGGGTGTTATCACAAAAAAAACTTACGGATGTTTTATTCCTGTAAATGTTCACCTGGTTTGCTGCTGGATCGTTGTCTAGGGCTATAACCACTGCTATCAGCGCCAGTAGCAAGCCATACAGCAATTTTAAATCCATAATCGATACTCAATCTTCTGGCTTTGTTATTTCAACAACAAGGATGCTATGAATGGACTGCACGATTGCTAAACAAAACACCCTTATATACGAAATATCTTCGATCAGTTATTTACTAAATTTTAGTATGAATTGAAATACATTTATAACTTATTTTTAGCCGCGGCAC
Source organism: Pheosia tremula (assembly GCA_905333125.1). Taxonomy (NCBI): domain Eukaryota; kingdom Metazoa; phylum Arthropoda; class Insecta; order Lepidoptera; family Notodontidae; genus Pheosia; species Pheosia tremula. Next base: position 9,343,652 of record HG995402.1, on the reverse strand, counting down.
CGTCCGTGTAAATAATAAGTGCGCGGCATATTGTGGACTGTTTGGAAGTTGGTGGTCAGCCTCTCGGTAGCAACAACGACCAAACACCTGGTAGAATAATGGCTTAGGAACTTCATCTACCACCTTATAAATTTTATAAAACAGTGACAAATGTTATGCAAATGTGTGAAAGTTTTTAAACTGGCTACGATCGATTATACCAGATCGGGCCAGCCATCGATCAAAAACGCTTGGAATCTGATGGATATCAATAGGAATAGGATGCCACAGACAGACAGGCACGGGTGTTATATGTATGTGCTCTTAAACATTTTGTCGTATGTATAACACAATCGTTGAAAATTGTTAATTATTTAGTTAAATGTATCAACCCACTTAACAAATCGTTTGTTTATTTTTCTTGTTCGACGCATTAGAAACAAGTGGTTCTGAATGGTTTTATTAATGATGCACTTATAACAAATTATAAGTCATAGGTATGATGTACATACTATTTATCTCTAAGTATAATGAAAATAAATTTAAAGACGAGCTCAGTTGGTAGTGGCCCCACTCCTTTTTTTTTAACAGCTGCTAAAGTCTGCTTAGTCGTTCCTACATTGTTATACAAATATTATCTGGTCGTCAGTTTAAACACATAAAACCCATAAAAAGACCATAAAATATATGGTGCAATGAACATTCCTAAATCCTTGTCCGTGTGTCTGTGTTTTGAGCTTATATCTACTGGATTTTTGGAGATTAGATTGTTCGATTAAATGTCTAACTAGCTGTTGCCCGCGACTTCGTCCGCGCGGTATTTAACAAAGGCAACTGTTGACAACAGCCTACTCGCCCATTCTGAGCCCGCGGGACGCATTGCAGGTTGTTGCTATCAGACTTAATCAGGCGCTGCGCTGCAACATTGGTTTTAATTTTTTTTCGTGAGATCCTATGTTTTTTTCTAAAATAAAAGGACTAAGTTACTCCTTGTTATATTAGCTATCTGCCAGTGAAAGTCCCGTCAAAATCGGTCCAGCCATTTCAGAGATTAGCTGGAACAAACAGACAGACAGACAGACAGACAGACAGACAGACAGACAGACAGACAAACAGACAAAACTTGTAAAAAATGTTGTTTCGGTATAGGTAACGTGTATACATCCAAATGCACTTAGTAAAAAGCGGTTATTTTAATATTACAAACAGACACTCCAATTTTATTTATATGTATAGACTAGCTGCGCCCGGAGGTGTTACCCGCGATAAAAAGTATGAAAAATTAAAACATCTATCCCACGGGAACCATACATTTTACCGGCATAAAAAGTAGCCTATGTGCTATTCCAGACTATAATCTATCTCTGTGCCAAATTTCATCCGTCAGCCGTTCGGACGTGAAAGAGTAACAAACATCCATCCATCCAAACTTTCACATTTATAATATTAGTATAGATTTAGCATTGCCTAAAATTAATTTGGCCTGCGTATTGCGATCTGAGACTCTTGCTTCGCGCAGTTACGTCAAACCTTAGGATTTTTATAGTAATGTTCAACAGAACGAACCCTATGACACTCTATTATTTGGTGTTTCTTTTTTAGTCTTGGTTTTGCCAAACTGCAAGTCTAAGACCTATTTTGGGAACCAGTATGGGTACTCGGACTACAAGAATAAGGATAGACGTGGCGTGTAGAACTACATAAGTGATGCTTCATATACCCAGTTTCTCTTCATTCAGAGATGTTATAATGCAGTTACAAAGAACATTACAAAACATTTTTAGTCGAAAAGTGCTTTGTATTAATTTTAATCATTTCTGACGTCTTTTTAATGTGAGCACCTATTTTAAGATTGTAACAATACATACATAAACAGATGTTTATTTTTATTTCCGTGGGAACTCACATTGTATACCTAGTTGCAATGTGTTTTAGTTTGTTAGTTTAGCGGAAAAGGGAAGATCTTCCAGCCAGGCGGGTGGTAGGTATGCCTGGCGCGGCGGCCGCTATGCCCCCACGGTAATTGTCGGGATCTTGTATATATATGCTACTTGCTCCGAAAACTCTTATAGCGCGATTCAGGATTGCGATGAGAATTGTCTATTGTTCTGAATGCGTCTGCAGCGCCATCTTTGTAGCTTGTGGTGCGGTTGAAGTGCTCGCTACACTAGTATGAACCAATGCATAGAAAAAAAAGGTTTTTAGGAGTATCTTTGGCCATGTCTATATATAACATTTTAACGTAGTAGAGTCATCTATGTTTGGCTGTATACGCAAACATAATGCCGACTTTATACTCGGGACTTCTACACGTGAAATTAAGCTTTTCGATTATCGCGACATACCTACCAGTTATCACTATCAGTCAGAATATCAGTGTAATTTATATTGAGATAGAGATCAAAAGAAGAGCAATCATAGCAAATATATAATACGAATATACCTAAACTAAACGGTCCACACTAAGCAACGCTTGTATTATGGGTACCGCACAATAATGGGAGCGAACCCAGTATATAATACTTACTTATATGTATAGAGATTAAATATCTATGTCTCGGATTCAAACATTTATGCTCATCACACAAAGTTTGTCCCTACCAGGATTCGAGGCCTGGACCCTCGACTTCTACTTTGGTGCAGAAGGCAGGGTCGCTACCAACTGAGCTGGTCAGGTCGTCAACGTGCAGGAATTTAGAGGATGGATTTAAGTATGAAACAAAATATATAACTTATGAATTTCAGTATTAATATTATTAATATTTTTTTCTCAATTTAATTTCACGCCTAGATCTAGCTAGCGTGTGAGAATGTGAAAGTAAATAAATGAGGTCAGGTTCATTCATATGTAACATATGTAACCTACCTACTAAAGTCATCGAAATCTAAGAAATACCTTTTGACAGTTGTAATTTGATGTAGGCGGAGATTATGAATTGTATACACAATATCGTAATGATAAACAATTAACTTCATATGTATTGGCTTAACGGCACGCCATTGGTTGATTTAAATCGCAGGGATGTACAAAGCCATATCCGTATAAAAATTAAGATATTTCTTAGATTTGCAAGAATCTATTATGTACAGGTAAGAACCAAATAAGAGGGTGTTGTATATTAATATTATCACAAAAAAGTATTCAAATAAGTTTATACATACTAATAATAACAATAATTAATTTATTAATCTTATAGTTAAGTATTTCGTAGGTAATATTGTATGCACGTCAAGTGCGAGATTGTTCGTAAGCTAACCGTATACTTTATAGTCTACGTATTCAGATACAGATCCGGTCCGCTAGAGGCGCTCTACAATTATTTATAGCAAGTGTGACTATAAAGTAAACAGTAGTTTACGTATAATCTCGCACTCGACGAAAGACGAAATAGTTAGATACCTTTACGTTATTTTAATTGATTTTATCTGTGCGGAATAAATTATCATAATTTGCGATTAATTAAATTTTATATTATTCACAATAATAATTACTATTACTACTCTAATTCTCTTCTTGATCATAATTGGTCCTATTGGTCTGCAAACCCTCCCTTATTCTATGACCAAGGTTTTCATGAACCAAAGAGAAACTCTCGACCACGCGATCTTGCAACGCTTTACTCACAAAGCGCATACTTCGCAAGATATTATCGACCAATCTATCCCTCTCCGCAGGTGTCATTTCATTGACATACAAGTCACGAGCTTGATCTAAATTAACAGAGTCGTCTTGAGAGATCTCAATCAATTCAACTCTATTACCCTCTATGTATGGTGACGGACCATGAAATGAATTGGGGTAGTAATTAGGTATATCTTTTCCGTTTTCTCCTACAGGGGGCACTCCATCGCGATTGTAAGGGAATGCCTTCGCTTGAAACGGACAGTTTACAGGTATGTTGAAAAAGTTTCCTCCTAAACGATGATGCTGAGCGTCTCTGTAAGCCAATCGACGGGCTTCGAATACTTTATCCGGCCCTCCTTGAATACCTGGGACTAGGTTCGCTGGACTAAAAGCTAGTTGTTCGATTTCAGCAAAATAATTAGAAGGATTCTTGTTCAGAACGAATCGTCCAAATTTGCGTAAAGGATATTTATTTACAGGAAATATTTTGGTTACGTCGAAAACGTCGAAGCCGGCTGTTTTGAGGTCACCTTCAGTTAACACTTGAACGTAACATGTCCAACTAGGATAATTGTCGAGCGCTATAGCGTTGTACAAATCCCTAGTTGCATAATCCGGATCATCGCCGGCTATTTTCGTAGCTTCTTCTGGACGCAAGTTCTTGATGCCTTCATCAGGGATGAAGTGAAATCTAATAAAGAATTTCTCTCCGCGCGCGTTTGTAACTTGATTCGTATGGATACCGTATCCAGACATATGTCGGTATCCGTCTGGGATCCCACGATCCCCAAAAATAAGTAAAGCTATAGGTAATGTTTCCGGTCTTAATGTCAAAAAGTCCCAGCTCATATTTTCGTCCACTAAATTTGTCGCTGGGTTTCTTTCCTTAGCTCGGATAAACGAGGGAAAAAGTATAGGATCTTTAATGGTGAACATAGGTGTATTGAACCCGACAATATCTAAGTTACCGTCTTCGGTGTAGAACTTCAGTGCGAATCCCCTGGCGTCTCTGGAGGTATCTTTGCTTCCTCTATGGCCTCCTACTAAAGAGAATCTCGCTGCGATGAGTGTTCTCTTTCCATCTTTGCTGAAAACCTTAGCATTGCATATATCTGATATATTGTTTGTTACCTCGAAGTATCCGAACGCTCCTGCGCCCTTAGCGTGGACGACCCGTTCTGGAATTCGTTCACGAACAAAGTGGGTTATTGTATCCATGAAATACTCATTTAGCATTAGTCTTTTGTTTAGTGTTACAATATCTTTAAAGTTTATTGGTGCACCGTTCGCAGTAGTCATTGTACCAACAGCGTTCTGTAAAATGAATTTGTAATACATAATCATATCAAAGTAGTGGACATGAGGATTGGTGTCGTGGTTCTATTGCCCATATTGGGCTTCAATCAATACAGCATCTCAAGCTATATACTTTTGTTCAAACAGTATCGACAGAATATCATCAAGAACACTATAGGTAGGAACTATAAATATTTATTTATTGGCCTGGTTTTAATCAGTGCTTTTAGGGTATGACATAAACTCAAGAGCACCACAAGCTAATACCATTCTGCTTAGATATAAACGAAAGAGAGAAAAAGTTACATCTTAGGAATACGATATAGGTAGATGCTATAAATATCTTACGGATATTTTATTCCTGAAAACCATGATCTGGTTAACTGCTGGATCTTCATAAATCGCCGTGACCACAGACGTTAGCACCAGTAGCAAGCCACATCGGAATCGGGAATCCATGTTGAATACTTGGCTAGTTTTACGTTAGCCCAATGGTAGATGGCGTGTCAGCGTCAGTGCCTGACGGTGGGTGGTGAGGACCTGAGCACCAGGGCAGAAATAAATTATTAGTTGTCATTCTTGGAAATTCCCTAGTTACAACACTGGAACAGACCTGAAAATGTCATTAAGTATACAATTCTTTAGCTTCCAATATAGAAGGTAACCTAAGAAATTCATATATTTAATCAGTGGCTAGCCATATGTTCCCGATCGTAACATTAATAAATAGTTTTTGATACAAATATTGATCTCCCTTTCGACCTTTCTTTAGGGGTGGAATTTCCAAAAATCCCGCCAAAGTGAACCTCTAAGGTGCTCAAGAAGGTACTTAAGAATTTTATTAAAAAACTTTCATAAAAATCGATGTGCTTATGTAGGTTGCCGAAGCCTATAGTCATTTAAGTGAAGTATTAGCGTCGGAAGACCGTAAACTGGTGCCCTTTTGGAAATTTAAAAAGAGTAATAAAATTGTTATTATTAAATGCACCTTTTGAATAATAACTTCAGGCATGCAGCTTGTTGTCCTACATTGTTCAATGACTCTTCACTAAAATCAGTATCCTCCTTTACCTTTTCGTATAGCTTCAAACGTACCACCACGCAGTATATTATTATTTTTATAAATTATATGAATAAGCTAAATGGAAACCACCTTTGTCAGCTACTGTTGAGGAAGGTATGATAACACTGTCGGAAATAAACCTTTTATAATAATAACTTAATACCAAAGTTATTCATTTGTATCTAAAAACAAAAGAGTTTAAAAAAACTTAAACAGGTACAAAAAAACATTGACGCGCTTACGTTTATACTTAATTTTCTAAGATACTAACTTAACTCGCGGTTCTACCTGCGTTACTCTGAAAATTATAAAATTTTACATTTTATTATGTATATTATTCCCACCGATTGTGCATTGCATACCTATGTTATCTACAAACTGTAATTTAACTTACATTACATTTTAAAATTAGTTAAAATTAAAAGCACTATTTTTAAATAGGGGTTATTTATTTATGAAAATCATTACCTAATAAAGTCATTGTTTCATCGATCAGAACATTCAGTATATCAAAAGTTGCAGTAACTTTACACTAATGCATAAGTCACGAATTTAGTAAGGTAATTAAAATCCGTTGGGGTTGCTGAGATTTTGCGTTATTCCTATCATACGGTGTATTATATGCTGATGAGTGCAACCCCCCTTTTTGTAATGTTCGAACAAAGATTGTAACATTTTACTTATTAACCTATGGGGAAAGAGGACCCACCACTGACCCTCGGCTTGTCAACTTCTTCGATTATAAACCAAACAAGTTTAATCTATACATATAAATAAAATTGGAGTGTCTGTTTGTAATATTAAAATAACCGCTTTTTTACTAAGTGCATTTGGATGTATACACGTTACCTATACCGAAACAACATTTTTTACAATTTTTGTCTGTCTGTATGTCTGTCTGTTTGTTCCGGGTAATCTCTGAAATGGCTGGACCAATTTTGACGGGAATTTCACTGGCAGATAGCTGATGTAACAAGGAGTAACATAGGCTACTTTTATTTTAGAAAAAAAAATTGGATCTCTCGAAAAAAAATTAAAACCAATGTTGCAGCGCTGCGCCTGATTAAAGTTTGATAGCAACAATCTGCAATGCGTCCCGCGGGATCAGAACGCGAGCAGGCTGTTGCCAACGGCTGAGTCTTTGTTAAATACCACGCGGACGAAGTCGCGGGCAACAGCTAGTCGATAATAAAAGAAGCCAACAACACCCGAACTCCTCTAAGATGTTAATCGAGAAACTATCTATCACGAGTGACGGGACCTCAAATAAAATGTAATTCTCCGCGACACTCCGCGACACAGTGGCAGTTGGCAATCAACCCTTAAAATAAGATAACGAAGAAATTACACAGAATTGCCGACTTTATGGTACTAGGTATAAATATTTTTTTAATTTGTCAGCATGCATCACAAAACAGGCTTAATTAAAAGTTTGACGTCCATCGGTACGAAAATAAAATATTTTAATCGTGTAAACTAGCATAATAAGGCGTAACAATAATAACTGTTGAATATAAGAAGCCCACAAATAGCTAATAACGACATTCCACATAGAATAAATTAAAATAATTAAAATTTAACAAAAAAAACGGAGAGTGTGCGATTAAATTACATTAATTGAGATCGAGATCAAATACTTGCCTATAATGTAATAAAAAAAAAACATTTCAACAATTTCACCCGGAATGATCGTGTCCATGTAAAGGATTTCTTCCACAGTTTTTCATATAAAACGAAATTGAAGGTCTTTGACGGATTACGGAAACAAGCATACTCAGAGACTTGCTATCTGTGTAGTATGGATCAGTATGAGGATAGGTTTATGAGGTCTATCGGTAGGCCATGAAGATAACAAATTCCCGAATAAAATTATTTTATTAGATGTTTCAAAAAATTGGTATACATATAATACTAAGTGCACAGTGAAGCAGTATTGTCTCAAAGATTTTTTTTACAAGTTAATTTAATACAATTCATAATATAAAATATTTTAAATTATTATTCTTACACTATATAAAAATAAAATATATATTTTGTCCTCCTCCACCTCTTAGTAAATTTCGTTGTAGTACCCTGCAAACCAAGGTCGATAGATTTTAATAATGATAAAAAAAACTTTAATTAACTATTGAAACATTACAAATTAGTAATAAAATAAATCATCATCATTTACACTATAGCTGCAAAAAAATGCAATCCACTTTTTAACATAAATAATCTCTCGATTTAGCTCAGGCAACCCAAACGATTATATTATAAAAAAAAAATGTTTTTTCTTCACAATCACAAAAATCTGTCAGAAATCAAACAAACCATGATTTTAATCAACCCAGGACCGATCATTTATAAGTTTAAACCATAAACATGTTATAAAAAAAAATACAATCATGATTTTTGTCAACCCTGCTGCAATCCTTCCCTAATTTGATGACCAAGATCTTCATGAACCAGAGAGAAACCATTGATCGCACGTTCTTGCAATTCTTTGCATACAGAGCTCAAACTCTGTAAGGCATTCTCTACAAGTCTATTCCTCTCATCTGGTGTCATCTCATTAAGATAAAAGTCACGTGCTTGATCGAAATTATTGGAATCGTCTTGAGATATCTCAATCAGCTCCACTCTGTTTTCCTCTTGGCAAGGCTCTGGGCCATGGAATGAATTGGGGTAGTAATTAGGTATATCTTTTCCATTTTCTCCTACAGTAGGCACTCCATCGCGATTGTAAGGGAATGCCTTCGCTTGGAACGGACAGTTTACAGGTATGTTCAAAAAATTTGCTCCTAAACGATGATACTGAGCGTCCCTGTAAGCCAATCGACGGGCTTCGAATACTTTATCCGGCCCTCCTTGAATACCTGGGACCAGGTTCGCAGGACTGTAAGCTAGTTGTTCGATTTCAGCAAAATAATTAGTAGGATTCTTGTTCAGAACGAATCGCCCAAATTTCCGTAAAGGATATTTGTCTAAAGGCAATATTTTGGTTACGTCGAAAACGTCGAAGCCAGCGGTTTTGACGTCACTCTCAGTTAACACTTGAACGTAACAGGTCCAACTAGGGAACTTTCCGAGCGCTATAGCGTTGTACAAATCTCTAGATGCATAATCCGGATCGTTGTTGGCTTTCTTCGTAGCTTCTTCCGATCGCAAGCTCTTGACGCCCGCGTCGGGTGTAAAGTGAAATCTAATAAAAAACTTCTCTCCGTCCTTATTAGCAACTTGATATGTGTGGATTGCATAGCCAGGCATATGACGGTAACCATCTGGGATTCCTCGGTCCCCAAAAAGGAATACGCTCAGAAAGAAGGTTTCGGGGCGTAATGTCAAAAAGTCCCAGAACACGTTTGTATCTATTAAGTTTGTCGCTGGGTTTCTTCCCTTAGCGTGAACAAATGAGGGAAAAAGTACAGGATCTTTAATGCCAAACATGGGAGTATTGAATCCAACAATATCAAAGTTACCGTCTTCTGTGTAGAACTTCACTGCAAAACCCCTGGCGTTTCTCAAACTATCACTAGTTCCTCTCTCACTTTTCACTATAGAAAATCGCGCTGCAACAAGTGTTTTCTTTCCAACTTTACTGAACACCTTAGCTTTACATATATCTGATATATCGTCCGTCACCTCGAAGTAACCGAACGCTCCTGCGCCCTTGGCGTGAACCACCCTTTCCGGTATTCTTTCACGAACAAAATGGGTTATTGTATCCATGAAGTGTTCATTGACCATTAGACTTTTGTTTAGAGTAACGATATCTCCATAGTCGATGGGTGCACCGTTTGCAGTTGTCATTGTACCCACAGCGTCCTGTAAAAGAAATATATTATGTAAAAATGGTGCACATAAGAATTGATGTTGTGGTTTGTAGTCCATTTTGGTTTGGCCTTAATCAGTGCCTTTGGTGTATGAAATTAACTCAAGAGCATCACAAGCTAATAGACTTCTGCTGAGATAGTAACAGAAGAGAGAGAGTTACGACTTAGGAATACGATATCGGAAGACACTATAAATATCTTACGGATGTTTTATTCCTGAATATGATGATCTGGTTATCTGCTGGATCTTCATACATCGCCGTGACCACAGACATTAGCACCAGTAGCAAGCCACATCGGAATCGGGAATCCATGTTGAATACTTGGCTAGTTTTTCGTTAGCCCAATGGTAGATGGCGTATCAGCGTCCCTGCCTGACGGTGGGTGGCGAGGATCTGATCCCGGGGACGGAGTACAGTTTGGAATGTCTCCCTTAGAAATTCTTTAATCACTAGAACAGGCCTGGAAGTATCATTATACAAATCGTTCACAGCAGGTAGTTATTATAAAATTAAGTTAGAATATCGAGAACTCAATTTTTTTTTTATTTGCGCTCAAAAAGCACACTTGTATTTTTTTAAGAACATTTCCAAATTCTAAATTCATATATTATAATAAAATAATATATATAATAATTACAAATCCGCTAAAAAACACAGGTTCAGGGGTAAGTTACCCCTTTAAACCTGTATAGTCATTCAAGTCAACAGAAGATTACCCACTAATTAATATATAGACTTGATGTCTTTTTTCAGGAAAAAATAAGTCTAAGTTTCCTTTTTAGCCGACTTCCAAATAAGGAGGAGGTTCTCAATTTGGTTGTATTTTTTTTTGTTTAATTTGATTATGTGTTGTAATATTACAAAAACCATCGCAGACGGCACAATAATTCACCAAAGCTTCATCGCAATTTACAATCCGATGAATGGTATAGGAATGCATATGGAGCCCACATTACAAACAGCCACTCCAATAATAAAATTGGAGTGGCTGTTTGTAATATTAAAATAACCGATTTTTAGCAAGTGCATTTGGATGTATTCACGGTACATATACCAAAACAACATTTTTTACAAGTTCTGTCTGTGTGTCTGTCTGTTTGTTTCGGCTAATCTCTGAAATGGCTGAACCAATTTTGACGGGACTTTCACTGGCAGATAGCTTAGCAGATAGATAGAATGTAACGAGGAATAACTTGGGCTACTTTTAATTTAGAAAAACTTTTTTGTTAAATACCACGCGGACGAAGTCGCGGGTAACAGCTAGTAAGCAGATAAGATGTTGATTATATTTTTAGATAATTCTAAAAATAATTAAAAAAAGCTAATAAATAAATTTTGAACTTACCTCTGCCAGCTACTGACGAGGGTTTGAAGATACTACAGCAACCATATAAGTGAAAAGATCCTTATATAGATACTCTCATATCCTAATCGCGTACAATCAAAATAATTATTTTTTTATGAATTAAGTTGTTATTACTTGTACCTACGAATAAAGATACTAACTTTAACCTGTAATTTCGTCCGCGTAATTTGGCGGATATCTTTGCTACTTAAGTTTTGATGCTGAGTATTTGCTATAGCTATGTTTAAGCCTTTCAGCCTTTTATCTATTACGTTCTTCTTTTTCTTTTTTATGTTGCCAATCAGCAACAGAATTGTGACATTTTTGCCAGAGTCAAGTCACATGTTTCGTCGGTTTTATGCATAGGTACTTATATAAGTACCTCTGATGATAATAATTATGTTGATGATGATGATGAACTGAATCCCATACCCCTATCAGTAAAACTGTGTATACTTTACAATAAAAAATACAAGACATCTTGGGAGAGCTCGGATAGCCAGGCTATACTGTTTTATTCTATTTTCCTTTACTCGTGCACTCGTTTTTTTATAATATCTTCAATGAACCAGACATATATGATATACTACCAACCTGAGGTAACTTAACATTAACTATTATGTACGTAATTACGTATGTATCTCTAATACTTTTTATTTTATGTTGTCACGAAATATGAAAAACTACTGCTTTTAAATTTGTAGACATTGGTGTATAAGTACTCAGTTATGTTAGATTGTTGACATTAAACTCTAATATGAATAGGCATGATGACAGTAACTAAGAATCACTAAAATAATGTGTTTATCTAATGAGATAGGATGAATAGGTTCTGAAAAATGTATTTATTTACAGATTTAGCGCGAGATTATAATTTATTTAATAAAATAAAACGACAAAATTCAGCAGTCCGCCATGATAAGTTGAACACCAATCAGAGTGAACTGCGTCACGAGCATGTACACATTGTAAACATCGCTAAGTTTCGTACGAACTTCGACGATCTCTGCACTTAGTAATTGTTTTTACCTGCGTTTATAAAGTATTTCGTGATTTCTATCGATTAATTACATAGTTTTGTGTTCTCAAAACATGGAACAAGGATTTACCAAAGAACGAACCATTTTTGACACAAACAATATAAAACCTGTTGCTAAGCAACCGCAACCTTATCAGCAAAGAGTAATAAGATAAACTCCATACTCTTTACAATTATTATATACGTAAATTACTGATTTGTTGTGTTTACGGTCAGTATGCATAATAGTGACGTCACAAGCAGACGCCATGAATTTTCTCCAAACCAACATTGTTGTATATATTAGTACTACGTTTATAATGTTGTTATTCGACTGGAGGTCATTGTATGATCATAAATGAAGGTAGGTAAGTTATATTATACCACCTATACTGGGTGTAAGAGGCATGTTAACGAATACTTGGGTAAAGGTTACACTTTTTGCCTAAATATATTCAGGTATATATAAGGTTATCTAGTCATCATTTATGTGGAAAGTCATGAATTACAAATGTTTTTTTTGAGAAGAATATGGAGAACATGGCGGACTTTGAGAACAGTGTGATACCTTTCAAGATAAAACGAACCAAACAAATAAAACGATACAGAGGGAAGACAGTGACCCGCCCCACAGAGTCACCACAAGCAAGGGCATGACAACTTCATTATCACAGAGACAATTAAAAATAAAAAGTTATAAAGAAGGAAAGGCTAGAGTAGGAGCGAGGAATAAGCCAAGATTCGCTACAGTTTTACATACCTACATAGTACCTAGTTAGGTGTATAAGATATAAAAAAATGTGTAAAATATTTTAACTCACGAATCAGTACACTGAGAAAAAAATTAGGTCCCGGTTACCTAATATTTAACCTAATATTGCGTATTTGTCGGACAACGTAGTGCATTAGGTAACAACAACCAAGTGCACTAGTTATTACATAAACTTATGTTGTACCGACGCATTAGGTTATTTTAAACTATTTCTAGTAAGGTAACTATCACCTAATAGTAGGTTAAATTTACGTAGTGACTAGGTTGTCCGACAAAAACCTAATATTAGGTTCGATACTATAACCTAATAAACATTTAATAACACCTAGTATTTTACGTTAATTTTACCTTAATATACGTTAAACTTGACCGAATAAATTTTGATATATACCTAATAAATGATTTAATTAAACCTAGTCTAGAAGATGGTTAGATGTCTGTAACCTTTTCAATGTGTATAAATAACCTAATTTATAGTTTCCGGTAGTGTACTGCGTAGGTATTGGATACCTAATAAGTGCTTTAATATAACCTACTGAGAATTGTCTGCACCTTTTTAGTTGCGTTAGAGTTACCTTATCGATAGATGTAGGGTACATAGGTAGTAGGTAGTAACTAAGTATTTACTTGATTGTAGCAAAATAATTAATAGGTAACGGTAATCAACTGGATACGTTAAAGTACATTAATAATGCCAACATGATAGGTATTATGTACCTAATTAATGCGTAGATGTAACCTGATCGACAAGTGTGCGGTTAAATAAGTACTATGTAAATGTAACCAGCTATTAGGTTGAAGTCATTTAATTAGTAGATTCCGGTAGTGTACTGTGTAGGCATTATATACCTAATAAATATGTTAGTGAGACCTACTTGATGGGTGTAATACACCAAGTTGATGCGTTAATGTTACATCTTCGGCAGTTGTAGTAGGTAAAAGTAACCAGGTAGTTACTAGGTAAAAGTTATATAATTTAGGTAAACAGTAGTGAAATTTGTAGTTACCAAATTGACAAAGACATTAATCACAGTTAAATGCGACTAATATGTTTTTCAAATATCTGGTATCTAGAAAATTTGTTACTCTTACCCTAATTATTATATCACTTCTACTTAATACTGCCTACTAATACCTACTACACCTATCAACCAATGCACGATGTATTAGGTACACCCATAAAATAGATCTTACTTATATTATATTAAGTGTCTATTATTTACACAGTACATTACCGGAACCTATTAACTATATAACTACAACCTTATAGCCGTTTACTATTACATACTACCTATTTAACAGCACACTTATGGATCGAATTTATCCGATAACTAAATAGTTCACAATAGTGTATAATAACTTACTTACAAGACCACTACTTACTACCATTTGTTTTATAAAAATGAACCACATGTATTGATCGCAATAAATGTTATTTTATTTCTTTAAACTGTTCTAACGTTCTAACGTCAGATTATAATTACCTACCCTTAACTAATTCTTAGTACTATTTGTGGGCTTCGGATCAAAATGAGACTTAATCTGAGTTTATCAGTATACAACATAAAACATAAATTGATACACATTTCTCGCAGAAATACACTTTTATCACTTAAAATTAACTAAAATATCTACATTATTAGCGAGCTCGCTTAGAAAACAAAGTCTTAGTAACAACTAAAAAATCCAAAATTCTATTGACATTTTCTCTGTGATTTATCACGGAAGCTCGATGCTTTTTCGAATTTGGATTATCGCATTCTCGTATTTTTTTAATTCTTCAGCCACAGAAATATCGACCACCGCCGTGTATAAGTTGCAGTCAATATCAATCTGAAAAGTAAATTATATTTTATATTTATCATATGTCATAAAATAAATTTACAAATTGTATGGGTATTACATAACACATTAATAATACTAGAACTACAATTAATATGCAGTATGGATTGTTGAGATGGGGCAAAGTAAATATATTTTTGAATTTATCGAAACCACAATGATTTCATACGACATGCATGGAAAAAGTTTTAGTCGATTTCTTACATTTCTATAGTACTCTTATTACCTCAGTTGGTCCGATTTAGCCTTTCAATTCTTTCATTAATTGGTAACAAAAAAAGTTTGTGTGAATTGCCTATTTTCTTGCTGACTGTATTTTTTCCAAAAAAAGGTTTAGGAAAGTCTCAAAAGAAAGCTTTCCTGTGGCTACAACGGTTAAGGTACCTACCCCCTGTAGCTACACCGGTTAAGGTACATACCCCTATGGACTCATGTCTAAAATCTACCCTGTATAGTTTATAAATTATAGTACATACCAACTGTTCTGCTATGTTTTGGTTCTTTTGTATTTTTCTGTAGTTGAAGTCGTTAATATCTGGAGACGAATCTGTCTGCTTTTTTCCACATTTTTTTAAGATAATCCATTATTTCCCTGCCTTAAAGTCTTCCACTATTTTTAAAATAGATTTATTTTCTCTGAAACAGCAATAGTTGTGTTTAATTGACACAAAATAAAAATAAAATAATAATTTAGGTTGCATTTTTAACTTCAGCCCCTTACTTTTCATGCATCACATTTTCAAATACTTCTCGTGCTTTCTCTAAATCTATTGACATATTTTCCATATTTACATCTTAATCAAATGTTGGATTTTCTTCAGTAGTTGAAGATGCTGTACTTTTGCTAATATTCTGAAATCACATTAAATCAATTAAATATGTATACACCAGCTGTCACAATCTCATCATAAACAAGAAAGCATGCTAACATCAAATTTTTGTTTCTCTATTCGTTTTGTAATTTAGCCCGTACTCTGGTGCTTGGAATCAGCGCTACCAAATCTTCCTCAATAAGGTGTTCTATTGCATTCAATTCAATATTTTCCTCTGTAAACAGCAAATACAAGAACAATGCAGAAACCATGCAATGACAAATAAGTATCCCAAAACCTCAGGATTTATAATAAAATTTAAATAACCTACAAACAACCAAAATAAAGCCATATAAAGCTAATATTGTTTGAATCCCTAATTTACCTATGCCATATTTTTATTTACGCAGACGTTTGTGACAAACCCAGGAGGTATCTGATGTACCGGGGTTAAATCCTAAGACCCCATCCATACCATCCGATAAGATGACGCGTAATATTTGTTGGAGTTTGCTGCTCTAAAACCACATCAATATTAGCAGATACCAATATAAATTGAACCATATAATCAATACCCAAATCATATTTTACCATCAATAACCTATCAACATTTACAAAATAGGTAAATCTAACGTAACTAGGGCTAAATGTAATTGGTTGTGAATAGCTTACCAGTAATTTTACAATAATTTCTTCTGGCATTTGCCAATCGTTGAGTAGCACTTCCATGACTTCACTTCACAAACCCAGTACATATTTTCACGAACCCAGTATAATGAAAGCAATAAAAAAGGCGCCACAACAGCACAGCGCGCTGTCGCAGCCGGCCCGATCGGAGCGAACGCAAAAATGACTGTCTGTCTTACAGTGGCCAGTGTTGCTAGCACAATTTTTAAAAGATGGCCAGATCCGCCGTAAAAAACTTATTCTTGTAATTATAACCATATTTTATAAATGAAACATGTCTTTATCGCCAATTATAAATATGGATTATGTCATGTGGTCACTGGAACCAACTACATCTGTTTTGTTTTCGGGAAGAAAGCTATAACAAAAAATGACTTATGCACTACAGATCAATCATGGTTTATGTAATACTTTTAAAGCAAAAAAATATGTATAAGTTAAGTATTTCAATAATAAAAAAAGATAGCATAGAGTCTATTCCATTGTGGCGCCCTATCCATCATCATTTATTTAGTGTCACAAAATTTTGTATATAGAGGTAAATTTAATAGAGATGTGGCAACACACAATTCGGGTAATAGCCAAAAAACTGGCGTCAAACGTTGTGTAACGAGATTGGCCGTCTAAATAAATTAGCATGGTAAATACATACCAAAAGAAAAACATAGCATAAAAAATATGTGCTCTCCAAATTATGTACCTACTTGATAATCTGTGACTGTGCATATAATGTATAAATGTGATTTTTGCTATGCTCTTGCCACAGAGTAAGTAGGTATAAATAAGGCCATGGCGTGGTCCTAATGAGCCGCACCATCTCCATTTAATCCTTAAATGTATATCTTATATATTTTACCTATGAGTAGGTTTTACTTAACTTGTGCATAACTAGGTATTATTAGGTTTTATATTTTAAAACCTTATAACAAATATATTATAACAGGATTGTGTTATTTCAACAGACTTTTGTTTTGCATATTTACCTAGTACCACAGGTTTTCATTACGAAAACCTTTAAAATGGCTTATTTAACCTACTGCCAAGGTTAATTAGAGACAACTGCAATCAGTTGCGATAACTTTATGAAAATGTTAATGTAGTTGGTTTATACAAAACAATTTATTGGTTATTACAACCTTTTATTAGGTTATAGGAACCGAATGTACAATTTTAATTCCAAATAATTATTTAGGTTAAGTACAATTTAGTCGAAGCTACCTATTATTAGGTGTTTTTAAGCTATGTGTAATCATACTAGGTAGTATTCACTGATAGTGATAGGTAAAATTAAATGTGTATATTAGGTGACGGCCCGTTAACGTAACAGTTAGGTAAAAAAAAAGGTTTCTTTAACGTAAAATAGGTTAAAATTACGTAATATAGTACGCTACCAAACATTGTAGGTTGTATTTACCCAATCGAAGGTAAAACTATTTACCTACACTAGGTTCAGAAAACCTAAATTAGGTTGTATTCAACTATTTTTTGCATTACCTACATTATTAGGTTTGCATTTACCTATCTTTTTTCTCAGTGTAAGTTATATGGATCATGTTGATGTATAAAATAATTTTGTGAATTATGTTTGTTTTTTTTTAAACAAGGCGGCCCAGTAATGTTCGGCCATGAGCTCAGTACTTGGTGTATTTTTTTTTATGTCAAATATATTGATTTATTGCTTTGGGATTATTACACTGAGAAAAAAATTAGGTCCCGGTTACCTAATATTTAACCTAATATTGCGTATTTGTCGGACAACGTAGTGCATTAGGTAACAACAACCAAGTGCACTAGTTATTACATAAACTTATGTTGTACCGACGCATTAGGTTATTTTAAACTATTTCTAGTAAGGTAACTATCACCTAATAGTAGGTTAAATTTACGTAGTGACTAGGTTGTCCGACAAAAACCTAATATTAGGTTCGATACTATAACCTAATAAACATTTAATAACACCTAGTATTTTACGTTAATTTTACCTTAATATACGTTAAACTTGACCGAATAAATTTTGATATATACCTTATAAATGATTTAATTAAACCTAGTCTAGAAGATGGTTAGATGTCTGTAACCTTTTCAATGTGTATAAATAACCTAATTTATAGTTTCCGGTAGTGTACTGCGTAGGTATTGGATACCTAATAAGTGCTTTAATATAACCTACTGAGAATTGTCTGCACCTTTTTAGTTGCGTTAGAGTTACCTTATCGATAGATGTAGGGTACATAGGTAGTAGGTAGTAACTAAGTATTTACTTGATTGTAGCAAAATAATTAATAGGTAACGGTAATCAACTGGATACGTTAAAGTACATTAATAATGCCAACATGATAGGTATTATGTACCTAATTAATGCGTAGATGTAACCTGATCGACAAGTGTGCGGTTAAATAAGTACTATGTAAATGTAACCAGCTATTAGGTTGAAGTCATTTAATTAGTAGATTCCGGTAGTGTACTGTGTAGGCATTATATACCTAATAAATATGTTAGTGAGACCTACTTGATGGGTGTAATACACCAAGTTGATGCGTTAATGTTACATCTTCGGCAGTTGTAGTAGGTAAAAGTAACCAGGTAGTTACTAGGTAAAAGTTATATAATTTAGGTAAACAGTAGTGAAATTTGTAGTTACCAAATTGACAAAGACATTAATCACAGTTAAATGCGACTAATATGTTTTTCAAATATCTGGTATCTAGAAAATTTGTTACTCTTACCCTAATTATTATATCACTTCTACTTAATACTGCCTACTAATACCTACTACACCTATCAACCAATGCACGATGTATTAGGTACACCCATAAAATAGATCTTACTTATATTATATTAAGTGTCTATTATTTACACAGTACATTACCGGAACCTATTAACTATATAACTACAACCTTATAGCCGTTTACTATTACATACTACCTATTTAACAGCACACTTATGGATCGAATTTATCCGATAACTAAATAGTTCACAATAGTGTATAATAACTTACTTACAAGACCACTACTTACTACCATTTGTTTTATAAAAATGAACCACATGTATTGATCGCAATAAATGTTATTTTATTTCTTTAAACTGTTCTAACGTTCTAACGTCAGATTATAATTACCTACCCTTAACTAATTCTTAGTACTATTTGTGGGCTTCGGATCAAAATGAGACTTAATCTGAGTTTATCAGTATACAACATAAAACATAAATTGATACACATTTCTCGCAGAAATACACTTTTATCACTTAAAATTAACTAAAATATCTACATTATTAGCGAGCTCGCTTAGAAAACAAAGTCTTAGTAACAACTAAAAAATCCAAAATTCTATTGACATTTTCTCTGTGATTTATCACGGAAGCTCGATGCTTTTTCGAATTTGGATTATCGCATTCTCGTATTTTTTTAATTCTTCAGCCACAGAAATATCGACCACCGCCGTGTATAAGTTGCAGTCAATATCAATCTGAAAAGTAAATTATATTTTATATTTATCATATGTCATAAAATAAATTTACAAATTGTATGGGTATTACATAACACATTAATAATACTAGAACTACAATTAATATGCAGTATGGATTGTTGAGATGGGGCAAAGTAAATATATTTTTGAATTTATCGAAACCACAATGATTTCATACGACATGCATGGAAAAAGTTTTAGTCGATTTCTTACATTTCTATAGTACTCTTATTACCTCAGTTGGTCCGATTTAGCCTTTCAATTCTTTCATTAATTGGTAACAAAAAAAGTTTGTGTGAATTGCCTATTTTCTTGCTGACTGTATTTTTTCCAAAAAAAGGTTTAGGAAAGTCTCAAAAGAAAGCTTTCCTGTGGCTACAACGGTTAAGGTACCTACCCCCTGTAGCTACACCGGTTAAGGTACATACCCCTATGGACTCATGTCTAAAATCTACCCTGTATAGTTTATAAATTATAGTACATACCAACTGTTCAGTACCTCAAGTGTGAGATTTTTCGTTAGCTAACTTTATAGTTTACAAACTACCGTATTCGGACATTTTGTATAGAGACTTAAAAAACGCCCCTAGCGGGCGATATCTAAAACATTTGTGCCGAGTGTGAGTTTTTTTCGTTACTATATGTAGTAAACATTCGATCGTTTGCTCACGGAAACTTTGAAAGTTAACGATTTTGTACGACATGCGCGAGTGTGAGTCACAAGTTTACTTAGGTATAATTTCGTACCATAGAGAAACCTAAACCTACTTTTATAGTACGCATAGACATTTTGGGAGATTTTTCATAAGTTAACCGAATACTTTTAGACGTACGAATTGCACGAGTGCGAGTCATAAATTTGAAAGATTTTACGATACGTATCGTACGAAAACGTTCACTTTTATAGTTCGCGTCGTCACTTATGATTTTGTTGGTGAAACCGTGAAACGACAAAAAGTTAACGAAAAAAATGTATTAAGTTATTGATATATCATGTTTAATTAACACCTACGCAACACAGCCATTTCTCTGAATAGATTGTCGGATAAAATAGTTGGTTGTTACCTACTAATACACCATCACGCCTGCAATCTCCGAAGGGGTAGGCAGAGGTGCACTCCTGTACACCCACATTTCGGCAATGGTATTTGGTCCCAATGAATTAGGGGGCGAGCCTATTGTCATTATACCGGGCACATTCCTCAGGCTATAGTCCACCACGCTGGCCCAGGGCCATTTGGTAAATTTCACATAAATTTTGAGGAACGTGCAAGTTTCCTTACGATGTTTGCTTTACCGTCGGTACAGCCAATGATTCATGATTGAAAACGTGATGCGCACGTAAAAATCTGAAAGTCCTAGCGGGAGCCGCGTTTGAATCTGCGCAACTTGTCTCCAAAGCGAGTATTCTACCAAGATGGCCATCACTACTATCGAATGTTCACACTATATCAAGGGTGGAGCTAGGGCATAACCTCGTTGGATGTCGCAGTGCATGCTAGTGCTATCCCACAGCGCCCCAACAAAGGTAGACGATGGTATACCGTGGGGTTTAAGTCGGTAGCAGTCCGACATAACCCGCTCGTCCATGTATCCATAAGGATTTCTCTACGTCAAAAAACGGCATAACCTCATACTAAGGCTCTTGTTTGCAATTAAACTCAATCTAAATTAGGTAAATATATATTAGAAATCAGTAAAATCATCATCATCTGCCTCACCTTTTCCCATTATTTGGGATCGCCGCAGTATGTCTTTTTCATACATTAATCTCCTTCATATCACTTTTTATACAAACTTCTACCACTTCGTGGGTCTTCCTCTCACTCTATCTATGCATATTCATACTAATAGCCCTTTTAGGCGCTCAAAATGCTTCTCGTCTCCTTTGATAACGTGACCAAACTAGCCTCCTGCTTTTTACTTTCTCTGCTACAGGCGCTACTTTTAAACTACCTTTTATATACACACACTCCACATATCCATTATCACATTAGGTCAATGAAAATAAACACAATGTGAAATGTTTAAGGCATCTTTATTTAGTGGTTTGAGCGCAGGCCGCTCAACTCATTGCACCGGGTGGCGGTGGGTTCGATTTCTATTCAGCCAACAATGAAAATTATAGTGGATTTTTGAATTGGAATGGTGGCAGGATTATTGTCCTGACAGTTTGAATCTACAGTTCTTCCATCCTCCTGAAAATACAATATTTGATTACTTAAGCTATTAGGTAAAGAGAGAAACACCATCACGCCTGGAATCTCCTAAGTAGTAGGCAGAGGTGCAGTTCATTGAAGTGCACCCAATTTTATCGATAGTACACTACACACACTTCTCGTTAATATGAGGTTAATTCAGCTTATATTCCACCACGCTGGCCCATGACATGCAGGTTTCCTCACATTTTTTTTAGATTTCAGAATTGAGATTTACGCATGAGTATTATTTACGTTAAAGAGAAATATGGGTACTACCTGTACATAAAATAAAGTATCTGGATAATCAACTGTCGCGGCCCGACTGGTGCCGATGGCCCCACTGACCGCCTGCAGATAGGCACCGGTGCAGTACCGGTATACCTAGAACTGGGACTTGACGAATGCAACCACGCATTTTACGGCTTTTAGCTTTTACTTACCGTAGTATACATTTTACCAAGAACTCAAATTGTGGGACATTTGATTTCATTTCAGAAATACTTAGGCTAGCAAATAATAAGTCCGCTTGTTAGTTCTTGATCGTGTTCTTTACTTTCAAAACTGAATGGCTTCCATCGAATTAATAAACAATGATGGCAAATTGAAATATGAATATTGTTTTAACCAGAATAAAAATTGACAGTCATTTGACAACCGACTTGGCTTGATCTCTGTTACTCATATGGTTGAAAAAGAAATAGCTATACAAGAAATATTATTCCTCTAGATTATGTGGTGGATTTATGGTTTTACAGAAAACGTAAAAGCCAACATAACGGCCATAACTTACGTTTCAGTCAATCGAGCATACTTTTGTATAGTATGGGAGCTTACACTCGCACGGTTTAGGTATACTAACAGTAAACTAACAGTTAAGACGTGTTCACGACAGTCAATCTGTCAATGGAATTTTGAAGTAAACTGTGAAACGTGGAAAGTCATTGTGAAAACAATATTGATATTAAATCATGTTTAAATTACATAATAACGTACCCAATGCGTAATTTTCTTGGCTAGAGGATGCTGGCTAGTGCTCATAATCAAGATAAGCGAGACAAACACTTCTGTGCAGAGTTTTAATCCTTTACGGACCTCAGCGAAAAATAATTGTGGAACCGATTGGAAACAGCGAAAAAGAATAGAACCCAGAATTAGCTGGAAGAGGAAAAGTGGCTACCTGTAATACTGATTATTTCTTAGTTTGGTTTCTTGTTGGAACATTTAGTGATGTATTTTTATTTTCCAATACTTGTGTTTCTGTGAATTATCATGTGTAATGTTTAGAATATTTCAATTAAAGATTAAGGATTTATCCTTCTATATTAATTATAAGCATCACCATGGAGAGAAGATATCGAGAACATCCCTGGATAGTACCTAATAATATAGTTAGTAAACGTGGCATGCCTATTAAGTTTTGTCGTTTGAGAAAAGAATAAACAACTAGAACGTTATATACATTTTATTGTTTAAAAAGTATTCCCCACGGTATTTCATGCACTTTTCCATACGCTCAAACCAGTCGTTATAATATTTGTTCCACGCCGAAGTATGGTACTCCAAATTGCCGATAAAAAATATTCGACTGCTTCTTCACTATACACCGGAACCGTTGATGTACGGGCTTGCGTTGTCTTGGTGCAGGATGATGCACTTCTATGGGTTGGTTTTCCGAAACTCGATGATAGTTTGTGGTAAACAGACTGTGGTATACCTACCGCTCTGCATTAATTGTCCTACGAACCCCTTGTTCAATCGTCACAATGGGACCTATTTTCGCTACGAACGTGGCTACCATTTTCTTTTAAGTGTTTTGTGAGCGAACAACTCTTGTCGGTTTTGGCTCATCCTGAATGTCTCAAACTATTTTCTATAAAATGATATTGTTCCTAGAAATACAATCTTGACATATTCAAGCCTTGACAGTTCTCTGTCTACGATTTTATGCGCTAGTGTGAGGTAGATCGAAGTAGGTAGCATATGCCACCTCCTCTGTCTAATCTGTTATTATGAGCTGCAAACCTTTTTAGCGTCCATCGTACTAATAAAGAAAATTTAAATATAGATACCTTATAACCATTAAATAAGCTCACACCAATATAAAAAATATCAACGAAAATAAAATTAAGTTATTCAACACTTTTAGCCTGGCTAACTCACCTTTCTCTGTGTTACTCATGTGGTTGAAAAGGAAATAATATCGGATGAGAATTCTTAGTCTTATCTAGACATGCATCGCGCGGATCGCGTGTGACCGATTTTTTGTTCGTCCTTTCAACTTGTATTGTTGGTCCGAAAAACCAGTCACAACGATAAGGACATAAAACAAAATATATGTATCTTGTCTCATTTAGTCGTATTGTGATACCCAAACGTAATCAGAAAACGTAAAAGCCAACATAACGGGCCTAATTGTGGTTTCACTCATCGAGCAAACTTTTTGTTTACCAATAGAATACGATTGGTATTTAGACGCGAACGTTTTGGGTATACTGTCAGTTCAGACGTATTCACGTCGGACTATATAGTTAACTACCGGAAAGTTAACTATGAATCTCGCACTTGAGGTACTGCTATGTTTTGGTTCTTTTGTATTTTTCTGTAGTTGAAGTCGTTAATATCTGGAGACGAATCTGTCTGCTTTTTTCCACATTTTTTTAAGATAATCCATTATTTCCCTGCCTTAAAGTCTTCCACTATTTTTAAAATAGATTTATTTTCTCTGAAACAGCAATAGTTGTGTTTAATTGACACAAAATAAAAATAAAATAATAATTTAGGTTGCATTTTTAACTTCAGCCCCTTACTTTTCATGCATCACATTTTCAAATACTTCTCGTGCTTTCTCTAAATCTATTGACATATTTTCCATATTTACATCTTAATCAAATGTTGGATTTTCTTCAGTAGTTGAAGATGCTGTACTTTTGCTAATATTCTGAAATCACATTAAATCAATTAAATATGTATACACCAGCTGTCACAATCTCATCATAAACAAGAAAGCATGCTAACATCAAATTTTTGTTTCTCTATTCGTTTTGTAATTTAGCCCGTACTCTGGTGCTTGGAATCAGCGCTACCAAATCTTCCTCAATAAGGTGTTCTATTGCATTCAATTCAATATTTTCCTCTGTAAACAGCAAATACAAGAACAATGCAGAAACCATGCAATGACAAATAAGTATCCCAAAACCTCAGGATTTATAATAAAATTTAAATAACCTACAAACAACCAAAATAAAGCCATATAAAGCTAATATTGTTTGAATCCCTAATTTACCTATGCCATATTTTTATTTACGCAGACGTTTGTGACAAACCCAGGAGGTATCTGATGTACCGGGGTTAAATCCTAAGACCCCATCCATACCATCCGATAAGATGACGCGTAATATTTGTTGGAGTTTGCTGCTCTAAAACCACATCAATATTAGCAGATACCAATATAAATTGAACCATATAATCAATACCCAAATCATATTTTACCATCAATAACCTATCAACATTTACAAAATAGGTAAATCTAACGTAACTAGGGCTAAATGTAATTGGTTGTGAATAGCTTACCAGTAATTTTACAATAATTTCTTCTGGCATTTGCCAATCGTTGAGTAGCACTTCCATGACTTCACTTCACAAACCCAGTACATATTTTCACGAACCCAGTATAATGAAAGCAATAAAAAAGGCGCCACAACAGCACAGCGCGCTGTCGCAGCCGGCCCGATCGGAGCGAACGCAAAAATGACTGTCTGTCTTACAGTGGCCAGTGTTGCTAGCACAATTTTTAAAAGATGGCCAGATCCGCCGTAAAAAACTTATTCTTGTAATTATAACCATATTTTATAAATGAAACATGTCTTTATCGCCAATTATAAATATGGATTATGTCATGTGGTCACTGGAACCAACTACATCTGTTTTGTTTTCGGGAAGAAAGCTATAACAAAAAATGACTTATGCACTACAGATCAATCATGGTTTATGTAATACTTTTAAAGCAAAAAAATATGTATAAGTTAAGTATTTCAATAATAAAAAAAGATAGCATAGAGTCTATTCCATTGTGGCGCCCTATCCATCATCATTTATTTAGTGTCACAAAATTTTGTATATAGAGGTAAATTTAATAGAGATGTGGCAACACACAATTCGGGTAATAGCCAAAAAACTGGCGTCAAACGTTGTGTAACGAGATTGGCCGTCTAAATAAATTAGCATGGTAAATACATACCAAAAGAAAAACATAGCATAAAAAATATGTGCTCTCCAAATTATGTACCTACTTGATAATCTGTGACTGTGCATATAATGTATAAATGTGATTTTTGCTATGCTCTTGCCACAGAGTAAGTAGGTATAAATAAGGCCATGGCGTGGTCCTAATGAGCCGCACCATCTCCATTTAATCCTTAAATGTATATCTTATATATTTTACCTATGAGTAGGTTTTACTTAACTTGTGCATAACTAGGTATTATTAGGTTTTATATTTTAAAACCTTATAACAAATATATTATAACAGGATTGTGTTATTTCAACAGACTTTTGTTTTGCATATTTACCTAGTACCACAGGTTTTCATTACGAAAACCTTTAAAATGGCTTATTTAACCTACTGCCAAGGTTAATTAGAGACAACTGCAATCAGTTGCGATAACTTTATGAAAATGTTAATGTAGTTGGTTTATACAAAACAATTTATTGGTTATTACAACCTTTTATTAGGTTATAGGAACCGAATGTACAATTTTAATTCCAAATAATTATTTAGGTTAAGTACAATTTAGTCGAAGCTACCTATTATTAGGTGTTTTTAAGCTATGTGTAATCATACTAGGTAGTATTCACTGATAGTGATAGGTAAAATTAAATGTGTATATTAGGTGACGGCCCGTTAACGTAACAGTTAGGTAAAAAAAAAGGTTTCTTTAACGTAAAATAGGTTAAAATTACGTAATATAGTACGCTACCAAACATTGTAGGTTGTATTTACCCAATCGAAGGTAAAACTATTTACCTACACTAGGTTCAGAAAACCTAAATTAGGTTGTATTCAACTATTTTTTGCATTACCTACATTATTAGGTTTGCATTTACCTATCTTTTTTCTCAGTGTAAGTTATATGGATCATGTTGATGTATAAAATAATTTTGTGAATTATGTTTGTTTTTTTTTAAACAAGGCGGCCCAGTAATGTTCGGCCATGAGCTCAGTACTTGGTGTATTTTTTTTTATGTCAAATATATTGATTTATTGCTTTGGGATTATTACACTGAGAAAAAAATTAGGTCCCGGTTACCTAATATTTAACCTAATATTGCGTATTTGTCGGACAACGTAGTGCATTAGGTAACAACAACCAAGTGCACTAGTTATTACATAAACTTATGTTGTACCGACGCATTAGGTTATTTTAAACTATTTCTAGTAAGGTAACTATCACCTAATAGTAGGTTAAATTTACGTAGTGACTAGGTTGTCCGACAAAAACCTAATATTAGGTTCGATACTATAACCTAATAAACATTTAATAACACCTAGTATTTTACGTTAATTTTACCTTAATATACGTTAAACTTGACCGAATAAATTTTGATATATACCTTATAAATGATTTAATTAAACCTAGTCTAGAAGATGGTTAGATGTCTGTAACCTTTTCAATGTGTATAAATAACCTAATTTATAGTTTCCGGTAGTGTACTGCGTAGGTATTGGATACCTAATAAGTGCTTTAATATAACCTACTGAGAATTGTCTGCACCTTTTTAGTTGCGTTAGAGTTACCTTATCGATAGATGTAGGGTACATAGGTAGTAGGTAGTAACTAAGTATTTACTTGATTGTAGCAAAATAATTAATAGGTAACGGTAATCAACTGGATACGTTAAAGTACATTAATAATGCCAACATGATAGGTATTATGTACCTAATTAATGCGTAGATGTAACCTGATCGACAAGTGTGCGGTTAAATAAGTACTATGTAAATGTAACCAGCTATTAGGTTGAAGTCATTTAATTAGTAGATTCCGGTAGTGTACTGTGTAGGCATTATATACCTAATAAATATGTTAGTGAGACCTACTTGATGGGTGTAATACACCAAGTTGATGCGTTAATGTTACATCTTCGGCAGTTGTAGTAGGTAAAAGTAACCAGGTAGTTACTAGGTAAAAGTTATATAATTTAGGTAAACAGTAGTGAAATTTGTAGTTACCAAATTGACAAAGACATTAATCACAGTTAAATGCGACTAATATGTTTTTCAAATATCTGGTATCTAGAAAATTTGTTACTCTTACCCTAATTATTATATCACTTCTACTTAATACTGCCTACTAATACCTACTACACCTATCAACCAATGCACGATGTATTAGGTACACCCATAAAATAGATCTTACTTATATTATATTAAGTGTCTATTATTTACACAGTACATTACCGGAACCTATTAACTATATAACTACAACCTTATAGCCGTTTACTATTACATACTACCTATTTAACAGCACACTTATGGATCGAATTTATCCGATAACTAAATAGTTCACAATAGTGTATAATAACTTACTTACAAGACCACTACTTACTACCATTTGTTTTATAAAAATGAACCACATGTATTGATCGCAATAAATGTTATTTTATTTCTTTAAACTGTTCTAACGTTCTAACGTCAGATTATAATTACCTACCCTTAACTAATTCTTAGTACTATTTGTGGGCTTCGGATCAAAATGAGACTTAATCTGAGTTTATCAGTATACAACATAAAACATAAATTGATACACATTTCTCGCAGAAATACACTTTTATCACTTAAAATTAACTAAAATATCTACATTATTAGCGAGCTCGCTTAGAAAACAAAGTCTTAGTAACAACTAAAAAATCCAAAATTCTATTGACATTTTCTCTGTGATTTATCACGGAAGCTCGATGCTTTTTCGAATTTGGATTATCGCATTCTCGTATTTTTTTAATTCTTCAGCCACAGAAATATCGACCACCGCCGTGTATAAGTTGCAGTCAATATCAATCTGAAAAGTAAATTATATTTTATATTTATCATATGTCATAAAATAAATTTACAAATTGTATGGGTATTACATAACACATTAATAATACTAGAACTACAATTAATATGCAGTATGGATTGTTGAGATGGGGCAAAGTAAATATATTTTTGAATTTATCGAAACCACAATGATTTCATACGACATGCATGGAAAAAGTTTTAGTCGATTTCTTACATTTCTATAGTACTCTTATTACCTCAGTTGGTCCGATTTAGCCTTTCAATTCTTTCATTAATTGGTAACAAAAAAAGTTTGTGTGAATTGCCTATTTTCTTGCTGACTGTATTTTTTCCAAAAAAAGGTTTAGGAAAGTCTCAAAAGAAAGCTTTCCTGTGGCTACAACGGTTAAGGTACCTACCCCCTGTAGCTACACCGGTTAAGGTACATACCCCTATGGACTCATGTCTAAAATCTACCCTGTATAGTTTATAAATTATAGTACATACCAACTGTTCTGCTATGTTTTGGTTCTTTTGTATTTTTCTGTAGTTGAAGTCGTTAATATCTGGAGACGAATCTGTCTGCTTTTTTCCACATTTTTTTAAGATAATCCATTATTTCCCTGCCTTAAAGTCTTCCACTATTTTTAAAATAGATTTATTTTCTCTGAAACAGCAATAGTTGTGTTTAATTGACACAAAATAAAAATAAAATAATAATTTAGGTTGCATTTTTAACTTCAGCCCCTTACTTTTCATGCATCACATTTTCAAATACTTCTCGTGCTTTCTCTAAATCTATTGACATATTTTCCATATTTACATCTTAATCAAATGTTGGATTTTCTTCAGTAGTTGAAGATGCTGTACTTTTGCTAATATTCTGAAATCACATTAAATCAATTAAATATGTATACACCAGCTGTCACAATCTCATCATAAACAAGAAAGCATGCTAACATCAAATTTTTGTTTCTCTATTCGTTTTGTAATTTAGCCCGTACTCTGGTGCTTGGAATCAGCGCTACCAAATCTTCCTCAATAAGGTGTTCTATTGCATTCAATTCAATATTTTCCTCTGTAAACAGCAAATACAAGAACAATGCAGAAACCATGCAATGACAAATAAGTATCCCAAAACCTCAGGATTTATAATAAAATTTAAATAACCTACAAACAACCAAAATAAAGCCATATAAAGCTAATATTGTTTGAATCCCTAATTTACCTATGCCATATTTTTATTTACGCAGACGTTTGTGACAAACCCAGGAGGTATCTGATGTACCGGGGTTAAATCCTAAGACCCCATCCATACCATCCGATAAGATGACGCGTAATATTTGTTGGAGTTTGCTGCTCTAAAACCACATCAATATTAGCAGATACCAATATAAATTGAACCATATAATCAATACCCAAATCATATTTTACCATCAATAACCTATCAACATTTACAAAATAGGTAAATCTAACGTAACTAGGGCTAAATGTAATTGGTTGTGAATAGCTTACCAGTAATTTTACAATAATTTCTTCTGGCATTTGCCAATCGTTGAGTAGCACTTCCATGACTTCACTTCACAAACCCAGTACATATTTTCACGAACCCAGTATAATGAAAGCAATAAAAAAGGCGCCACAACAGCACAGCGCGCTGTCGCAGCCGGCCCGATCGGAGCGAACGCAAAAATGACTGTCTGTCTTACAGTGGCCAGTGTTGCTAGCACAATTTTTAAAAGATGGCCAGATCCGCCGTAAAAAACTTATTCTTGTAATTATAACCATATTTTATAAATGAAACATGTCTTTATCGCCAATTATAAATATGGATTATGTCATGTGGCCACTGGAACCAACTACATCTGTTTTGTTTTCGGGAAGAAAGCTATAACAAAAAATGACTTATGCACTACAGATCAATCATGGTTTATGTAATACTTTTAAAGCAAAAAAATATGTATAAGTTAAGTATTTCAATAATAAAAAAAGATAGCATAGAGTCTATTCCATTGTGGCGCCCTATCCATCATCATTTATTTAGTGTCACAAAATTTTGTATATAGAGGTAAATTTAATAGAGATGTGGCAACACACAATTCGGGTAATAGCCAAAAAACTGGCGTCAAACGTTGTGTAACGAGATTGGCCGTCTAAATAAATTAGCATGGTAAATACATACCAAAAGAAAAACATAGCATAAAAAATATGTGCTCTCCAAATTATGTACCTACTTGATAATCTGTGACTGTGCATATAATGTATAAATGTGATTTTTGCTATGCTCTTGCCACAGAGTAAGTAGGTATAAATAAGGCCATGGCGTGGTCCTAATGAGCCGCACCATCTCCATTTAATCCTTAAATGTATATCTTATATATTTTACCTATGAGTAGGTTTTACTTAACTTGTGCATAACTAGGTATTATTAGGTTTTATATTTTAAAACCTTATAACAAATATATTATAACAGGATTGTGTTATTTCAACAGACTTTTGTTTTGCATATTTACCTAGTACCACAGGTTTTCATTACGAAAACCTTTAAAATGGCTTATTTAACCTACTGCCAAGGTTAATTAGAGACAACTGCAATCAGTTGCGATAACTTTATGAAAATGTTAATGTAGTTGGTTTATACAAAACAATTTATTGGTTATTACAACCTTTTATTAGGTTATAGGAACCGAATGTACAATTTTAATTCCAAATAATTATTTAGGTTAAGTACAATTTAGTCGAAGCTACCTATTATTAGGTGTTTTTAAGCTATGTGTAATCATACTAGGTAGTATTCACTGATAGTGATAGGTAAAATTAAATGTGTATATTAGGTGACGGCCCGTTAACGTAACAGTTAGGTAAAAAAAAAGGTTTCTTTAACGTAAAATAGGTTAAAATTACGTAATATAGTACGCTACCAAACATTGTAGGTTGTATTTACCCAATCGAAGGTAAAACTATTTACCTACACTAGGTTCAGAAAACCTAAATTAGGTTGTATTCAACTATTTTTTGCATTACCTACATTATTAGGTTTGCATTTACCTATCTTTTTTCTCAGTGTACAAGTGTCTTTATTACCTACTGTTGGCCCTTTTAAAATGTTTTACATTATTATGTTACATGTTATATAATTGAATTTATTGCTATATCATGCAGCTAATGACACACAGTGTTGTGAGTATCATTCGTTACTATGTGTTGAGGTATTAATTAAACAATGAAAATAATATCATGAATACTAATTATTTTAACAGTTGCGTCTTTTGCATTTGTCTCTTAACTCAACAATACTTACATACGTGTACTTACCTCCCTATAGAAAAAAGAACAGATTTGGAACAAAATAAATATTTGAATACCTGGAAAGAACAAAAAACTTTAGTGTAAAAAAGGCTGAATCCATGGACGGTTCATGACCCCACTGCCTCACATTACGAAATTAGAATATTCCGCAACCGATTCCAAATATAAAAGATTTTTTCTTGATGCTGTAATGTATTCCAAAGTAAAAAGTTTCGATGTATTCTTGCTACACTTTGCAGAATAGCGATAGCAGTAAGGTCTTTTTCTACTGACTTGGCTTAGATCGCCAATGGCTGAGTATCGCCTGACTGAACTAGCACTTCTCTACGTCCATAAAAACGTACCCAGTGTGGGAGAAAAATTATATTTTGATATCTAATTAAAATATTTGTACCCCACTCTCATTGATGTGTTGATAATACTCACCTAAGTATAAGATTAATTTTATAATAGAAAATAATTGCATGATTATTTGAATCTTTTCACCTTATTTTTAATACCTACTAAGTACTACTTACAAATTGGGGAATAAAAACAACAAAAGTTACTTGTTTTGATATTGTGTGAAGCAAACAAAAGATTATTTTGGTTGCTATTACTACAACCTTCTGTAACCTCTTAACATGTATTTATACACATACCTACCTAACACTTAGATTATGATCACATATTTATGATTTAATTTCGTGACATTTGGAGTGTTCGTTAGGGTACAGGGGGCGTACTACGACCTCTTATTGCCAGGCAGGATATTACGCTGCCCGGCAATTTTACATTTTAATTGAATGATAAGTAGGTACATAATTAAGTACATACTTATTACCATTGAAAAATCTATCATTTTTCCCATCGTTGTCCGTAAAAAATACCTACAAAGAGGCATAGTATTAGGTGTTTAGCTGGAGCTTATTACATATTTAACACTAGCTGTTGCCCGCGACTTCGTCCGCGTGGTATTTAATAAAGACAACCGTTGACAACAGCTTGCTCGCCAATTCTGAGCCCGCGGGACGCATTGCAGGTTGTTGCTATCAAACTTAATCAGGCGCTGCGCTGCAACATTGGTTTTAATTTTTTTTCGAGAGATCCAATTTTTTTTCTAAAATAAAAGTAGCCTAAGTTACTCCTTGTTACATCAGCTATCTTGCAGTGAAAGTCCCGTCAAAATCGGTCCAGCCATTTCAGAGATTAGCCGGAATAAACAGACAGACAGACAGACAGACGGACAGACAGACAGACAAAAATTGTAAAAATGTTGTTTCGGTATAGGTAACGTGTATACATCCAAACGCACTTAGTGAAAAGCGGTTATTTTAATATTACAAACAGACACTCCAATTTTATTTATTTGTATGTATAGGTGTATAGATGATACAGATGACAAGTTTAAGGCCAGCAAGTGATCTGCCTGGAAATAGGTAATATGTATTTATGTAGATACAAGAGATTAATAATTACAGCGCCATCTATCTATCTGAACGGGCAACCATTCGATCCCTTTATATCTAATATACCTTATAATAAATTATACCCACACAAAGTGAATGGGTAACCATTAGTTAAAACTCACAGAAATTGAGTCGTTAAAAAACCGTATCAAAACCCGTGAATAGGCTTATCGGGTTACGGGTCCTGTCCTCATTGCCTGTTTTGGTAACCTCACTGATCCAGGTGAGTGAGTTTCAGAGACATGACTTTTTCACGATACTTTACGCTAGTGAGTATTGCACATGGCGCTAGGCCAATAGATAATATCTCTATGCGCTATTTCACAATTTTCTGTCGACGACAGCGTGACTTTTGGTTTTTTCTTTATCTATGACACTTGTATGTCATTTATTTGTCAAATGTCAAAGTACTTGATTTTTTATCTGTTCTTCGTTCCCAAAAATAAGAAAAGCGTCAAATCGTCAATAAAATTCTATTCCACGTTTTATTATCCTTATTTTCAAATTAAAACCATAAAACATTAAAATGCTAAATCCTTGAGTTAATTATCATTGTTAGGCGTACTCAGATAGATTCATAGTATTGATTGTGTTCATTGAAAACTAACCAAAAATGGCAAGGTCGCCAAAGGATGATACGATATACAATGATATGAAGCATAATACATGGAATTACCACGGCGAAACCGCAGAGAACCGTACGCCAGGTCCTCTGAACGAGAGGATACAGCCGCCGATCTCGCCGAGCGCGAGCGTCATAAATGACAACAGTATGTACGCCCAGAGCTTTGGAAACGATGTTTATATGAACAAACACGCTTACAACGTGCAATCAGGTGACGCCGCCGTTAGCCAAGACGAGCAGATACCGTTCAACAGTGTGCCCACGCCACCCCGTGCCACCCAGAATTACGGTAATGCTATGCTAAAACTGAGCAACGGCCAGCTTGTGCGTGTGTTTTACGATGAGAATAACCAGCAGCTCATCTTCCCCATGTCCGGCCAGTATGAGCTGTTTAACCACAATCCCGGGCTGCGCGACATTCCCTTGCAAATGCCCCAGCCATCCCATATGTTTACATTGAACCAGGACTTCTCTATGAATAACAATGTTCACATGCCTACGACCAACATGAATCAAACCGTGTACCAGGATAGTGTCAGCAGTCAGTCCCCAACATCCAATTTCCTGAGAGATCTTTTGGGAAATTTAGAGCCAAACTCCACTGGCACATACTCACCATTCGGTCAAAACTATCCGCTTAACCACCCAGATGCACTGAATCTCAATATGCTTTCAAACAACTCTGTTTTGGAGTCTCCAATGAACCAGCCAGTAAAAGCAGAGAATTCTCCTAAGAGGAATGAAAACAGTCCACTAGCTGATACAAGCACTAAAAAGCGAATTGTGGCTGAAGTGAAACCGATGCGTCCCACATACTCGGATGTGTTGGCTAAGAATACGAAGAACACTCCACAAAGTGATTGTGCACGCAAGGTGAGACCCCAAAATATTGAAACAAAAGCTGTGAACAATAAAACTAATGCCAAACCAGAGAAAGCTGTAAACATCAAGCATGATGAAAGCAAACATAAACATGAG
Organism: Pheosia tremula; assembly: GCA_905333125.1. Lineage (NCBI taxonomy): Eukaryota > Metazoa > Arthropoda > Insecta > Lepidoptera > Notodontidae > Pheosia > Pheosia tremula. The sequence goes on along the minus strand of HG995402.1, from coordinate 9,308,338 downwards.
AAAAAACATAGCAACACTATATCTTCGGGCAGTGATTCTGGTGATATCAACACTGACGATAATGAGAAACGTCAGAAGCCAAGCAAGAAGTCTAAGAATAAACGCAGCAACATCTCTCGTAAATGGTCATCTTTGGATGATATAACTAACGAAGAAGACGCCAACTATTCCCACAACAATGAAAGTCAATTTGTCTTCATTGAGAACCCAGAGAAACCATTGAAGAAGGAGAAGAAATGCGATATTAAACCTAAAAGTGTTGACAAGAGCGCAGCAACTGAAGATGAGTTCAAGATTGATGAGGATGATGACCAATCACAATTTGTTATTCAAGATGGCCAGAATGAGTCCGCTAAGGCTAAGAAGAAGAAAGATGGTCGTACCTATCATAAACCAACAAAACCGGTGCAGGATAAAAAGAAGACAGTGTCTAAATTAAGGAGGAACAAGCCTGGGTACTTGGGTATGGCTCAAAACTATCTGGAGCACTGGGGCGGAGCGACGTGGAAGGCTCTTGTTTGGTTTATGTATCTACTCTCTGATATATGCCGCATGAGTTTTCATTTGTCGTTTGACCTGTAAGTTTTAATTCCAACTGTATAATATAATCTTCGAACCCTCGATTTTTTTGGATGCAGTGGGTGATAATAGTACTTTAGTCTGACTCATCATTGTCAGAAGCTTATCAATGTTACCCCCTATGAAATGATTAGTAGTTTGTGTGGATCAGTTTTATGATCCATGTTTTCAAAAAGTTTAATATTTGGACCATAAAACCTGAACATGTAATCTTAAAAAAAGTGGGAAATGAGACAAATGTCTGTGCTAACAAGTGTAAAAATATATTAATAAGAAAATTCTGTTAAACACATCTGAAGTCATAATGTTTCTTCCATGTTACATTATCCTTTCACGCTACTAAGCATTTGGGGTCTTTTAAACAAACAAACACAAAATGACACCTATACATGCAAAAATATCCTCAACATATAGTCATGGCTCAGTAACAGCCATATATTATTGTAGATGATTAAATATTGTACCTCCATATGTGGTCAGCCTTACAAGGAAGTTGATTGGTTAACACATTCTAAATATAGAACATTAGACACAGTTATATTCCATACTATATTATGAAGGAACATAAAGACTTATCACTGTATGTATACATCAATCAAGTCAAGCTCATTCTTCCAAGCCAAAATGCATATTGGCCAGCAGTGGTTATTGCATGAGTCATGTAATCTAAAAAACGATAAGGCCACAACAAGCTTAAGTTAATGCAATAAAGCCAGTGTCATCACCTATAATCAATAGATCTAATGCTAGGCTAATGTGCCCTGCAGTGCAACCATATTTCGCCGATTGTATATGCAGACTCAATTTAATAGGAGCAAGCTAATTGCTATATACAATACTGGGCACGCTTCCCCACAAATCAAGAGGAACTCAACCCATATTTCTCTATCGAAAAACGTGCAGGATAACTCAAGATGTATGCCTTGCCAGTACAGCAACTAATAATCATCATAAGAAATGTGATTCGAACTTAGAACCATGTACCAGACTGCAAGACAGTTCAGAATCAGAATATTTTTTATTCATGTAAACCATTAAGTACAGTACTTATCGTCGTCAAAATAGTTACAAAATGCTAAGCTACAACTTTACCACCCGTTCGGAATGCCGTTCCTATGGAGAAGAATGGGCAAGAAACTCCATTGATTCTTAATTTCTCTACCCACAGATGCACATCGGTATTCACCCAAACATACGTGAGCTCCCAAGCCGTGTGGCGCAGCAGCAAGGAGTGGTTAGCCAAATGCAAGGACAACAAGTACTTGCTCTATATAGATAGAAAATTCGGACACACCAAACTAGGATTTTGGAGGAAGCTGAAATGGTTTAAAAAGGGTGAGTAACTATCAACACGACTTAGCACAGGCTACTAACAAAATTAACTCATCGTTAAGTCACAGTGGCATCGCAATTAATACATGACATTCTATATAGAACATTAAAAAAATATAGTATGATTCTTGACTACTATAGTTGACTTGACTGCTGTAATTCGATGTTTCAATCATAAGTACTAATTCTTTAATGACATACTGTAAAATAATTTTCAGAATATATTACTCCCTGTTATAGTAGGTTCAGCTCTCCAACATGCACTGGCCCAGCGTGGTAGATTATGGCCTAGACGCCCTTCGCATCAAGGGCAGTCCCGTGCCAAACAGTGAAACAAAAGAGGCTCAGTTTATTATTATATAGAAAGTTTTCGTGCATTTCAAATAGAATTATATTTTCTGCAAAATTGTTTTGTAATACCATTGTAAATGTATTAAAATATCTATAAATTTGGGGGGAAATATATTAAATTGCAAAGATATTTCATATTGTAGTTTCGTGGAAGCAATAAACGCTTTGTTTGTTACGGCGTGATGACGTCACATGCTTCTATTAGCTATGTAATGCACTGTGTTAGTTTTTCCTGTTAGGAAACTTTAAATGTCTACTTTTGTAATCCCCGAAGGGTACTAAGAAAATCCAATTATTTCATGTTAATTACATTATTATATTGAAGTTAGTGACTATATATCTAAGTAATTAATTAATTTATGTATATAAGTACTTTCATCAACAGAAGCTGAAACGGACAATGGGAATGACTCTACAAAATTGAATGCAAACATACCATTGCCAGCCACTGGCGAGGAAGCTATGAAGAGACTGCTTGCATGCAAAGGAAAAGATCCTTATAGGTAAATACTCGGCTGTTGCTAGCCAAATCCAAGGGAGCCATTCGCTGCAGCCTTAGTGGTCTATCTGCGTGCTTTCATTATGACGAAATCTAGCTTTATTCATGTAACATTTTTTTTTTTTTATACATTATAGGCAAGTATTTGATCTCGATCTCACCTGATGGTAAGTGAAGATGAGATCTACGATGGAGCATACTTGCCTAGGTAGGAAGGCGGCAGTAGATCGAGACGCTTCATTCACTAGAAACATGCAGCGCAACTGATCTGACCCACCATCCATGAATGGCAACACCGAACATCATGCCGGTACACGGCTAGGCCGCTTGGCGACATGGCTTTGTTCAGTGGGTGGTGACTAGCCACGGCCGAAGCCTACCACCAGTAGAGTTGTCACCTGGTTGGCACCACCCAGGGTCACGTGTAGAGTATCTCGAGGGTACTTAATTCTCCTACGGACGAAGGTGACTCGACCCCACATTTTTTACAAACAGAGAGAATAGTATTTATTCCTTCAAGATTGAGTTAATAGTCGTCTGTGTATTGCATCACGATGACGTCGTGTGCGCAGCATCCTGGGCGTGAGCGTGTCGTGCACGGACGAGGAGATCAAGCGCTACTACCGGCGGCAGGCGTTCCTCGTGCACCCCGACAAGAACCAGCAGCCCGGCGCCGAGGAGGCCTTCAAGATACTGCAGCACGCGTTCGACCTCATCGGAGAGCCGGTCAGTGTACAACCCTTGCTGCATTATTGTAGAGAAAACAAGAGTTCTGTAAAAGTAATTTTAAATAAACATTACTATTTAAATATATAATAGGTGAAGTCGCTTTGAAATTTGAATAACGCTTTATCACGGATCAGCGTGATTCAAAAAGAGTATAATAACCATCGAACCTGCTCTTCGTTAGTACGCTTGTATTTATTACTAGCTGTTGCCCGCGACTTCGTCCGCGTGGTATTTAACAACGTCTCAACCGTTGGCAACAGCCTGCTCGCGTTCTGATCCCGCGGGTCGCATTGCAGATTGTTGCTATCAAACTTTAAGCAGGCGCAGCGCTGCAACATTGGTTTTAATTTTTTTTTCGAGAGATCCAATTTTTTTTTCTAAAATAAAAGTAGCCTAAGTTACTCCTTGTTACATCAGCTATCTGCCAGTGAAATTCCCGTCAAAATCGGTCCAGCCATTTCAGAGATTACCCGGAACAAACAGACAGACAGACAGACAGACAGACAGACGGACAGACAGACAGACAGACAGACAGACAAAAATTGTAAAAAATGTTGTTTAGGTATAGGTAACGTGTATACATCCAAATGCACTTAGTAAAAAGCGGTTATTTTAATATTACAAACAGACACTCCAATTTTATTTATATGTATAGATGTATAGATGTTAAGTAAAAATTTCGATATGACTATTTAAAAAAATTAAATTTGTTCCCTACAAAATTATATATGTGCGCTAAAGAAGCGCACGTTTAAGGGTAAGTATAACCTTTCTGAAACATGGTGTATATCTAAACTTACTACTAGACTTGACTTACATTACAAAATGATAACCGACAACTATTTTTTATACCGATCCTCAGCGCCTTCCCGAGCGTCTTCGGAACTAAATTTGACATTTCTATAGTCCAATATTTCGTAATAAAAAAAAAAACAAACCCCAGTCACGATTTTGAATTTCGAACACTCGAGAGGTGGCTTTCAACTTGATGAAAAAAAAAATGTTGTACCAGGAGCGTCGCGAGGCGTACGAGCGTCGCGCGCTGGAGTCCCGCCACGTGGAGGCCGCCTGGAGCGAGCTCAGCCAGCTGCTCGCACAACTGCACGACAAGATGGAGTTCGCGGCCAATACCATCAGGTAAATAAATAAATGCCATCAGGTAAATAAATAAATACCATCAGGTAAATAAATAAATAAATACTGCCAGGTAAATGAATAAATACCATCAGGTAAATAAATAAATACCATCAGGTAATAATTCCGACTAACACAGTACCATTATGTTGACGCACAGTACACAACACAGCCAGTTTAGCCAAGTTGCCAAGTTGGTAGAACGCTTGCCTCGGTAACGAGGATCGCAGATTCAAACTCTGGCTCGCACCTCTGGGATTTTTGGATTTCGTGTGCGAGTCTCATCGTCAACCATGATTATCACTTGCTAAACGGTGAAAGAAAACATCGCGAGGACACCTGCATGTTTGAGAGAACCCCTCGAAAGACGTAAAGTCCGCCAACCCACACTGGGCCAGCGTGGTGCACTATGGCCTAATCCCCCTCGCATTGAGTGGAGGCCCGTGCCCAACAGTGGGACATTAAAAGGGCTGGTATTATTATCTATACATATAAATAAAATTGGAGTGTCTGTTTGTAATATTAAAATAACCGCTTTTTACTAAGTGCATTTGGATGTATACACGTTACCTATACCGAAACAACATTTTTTACATTTTTTGTCTGTCTGTCTGTCTGTCCGTCTGTCTGTCTGTCTGTCTGTTTGTTCCGGGTAATCTCTGAAATGGCTGGACCGATTTTGACGGGACTTTCACTGGCAGATATCTGATATAACAAGGAGTAACTTAGGCTACTTTTATTTTAGAAAAAAAAATAGGATCTCACAAAAAAAAATATTAAAACCAATGTTGCAGCGCAGCGCCTGATTAAATTTGATAGCAACAACCTGCAATGCGTCCCGCGGGCTCAGAATGGGCGAGCAGGCTGTTTTCAACGGTTGTCTTTGTTAAATACCACGCGGACGAAGTCGCGGGCAACAGCTAGTTATTTAATATATTAAATGAGACTCAGTTGGAAGGGCATTTATTAAATGAATGATATATTTCAGGTGCACGAACTGCGGCCGGCGTCACAAGCGCGTGCTGACGGAGCGGCCGTGCTACGCGGCGCGATACTGCGTGCAGTGCAAGATCAGACACTCCGCTAAAGAGGTGGGCACATCCACTTCCTAGCCTTGTCTTATAGGGGTCGAGTCACCTTCGTCCGTAGGAGAATTAAGTACCCTCGAGATACCCTACACGTGACCCTGGGTGGTGCCAACTAGGTGACAACTCTACTGGTGGTAGGCTTCGGCTGTGGCTAGTCACCACCCACTGAACAAAGCCATGTCGCCAAGCGGCCTAGCCGTGTTCCGGCATGATGTTCGGTGTTGCCATTCGTGGATGGCGGGTCAGATCAGTTGCGCTGCATGTGCCTAGTGAATGTAGCGTCTCGATCTACTGCCGCCTTCCTACCTAGGCAAGTATGCTCCATCGTAGATCTCATCGTCACTTACCATCAGGTGAGATCGAGATCAAATACTTGCCTATAATGTAATAAAAAATAAAATAAAAAAAAGGATTTTTTTTTCAATTTAATGTGATTACAGCTTTGTTTATTAATAACCAATTTATCAGGAATCTATCGACGTAACTAGTTTTCAGGGAACGAAAGTAACTGATGACGCGATGTTGGGTAGAAAATTCACTTTATAAATGGTGTGCTCCCTGGGATGTGGACGCATAAAAGTAGTTGTGATTTTTTTATTTTCGTTGTGCGCAACATTTTATTTTTTCTTATGGAAATTGTGAACCATTATACTGTTTATTAACGAACCGTGTAAATATCAAAATATACTAACCCTCACATTTATACACGTTTGATAAAGTTATAAATGTTATAAAGCTAGAAATACCACTGGCTCTCCATGAAGAGGTTTTCTTCATCAGACGGGATGGGAGAGGTTAAGAGTTATTTGTGGTTTAAATACGCTTGTTCCCCAGGGCGACATATGGGCGGAGTCTAGTATGATGGGGCTGCTGGTCATGTACTACGCGTGCATGGACGGCGCCGTCTACCAGATCACCCAGTGGGCCAGTTGTCAGGTGAATAAGCAACATCAATAATATAAGGTGTCACAAAACTTGTGTAAAATATTTTAACCAGTGAATCAGTAAGATAGGCAGCGTTCAAGTATTACGTAACGCAATTATTGGAGATTTTTGAAAAAAAATATTAAAATTGACAACCGCTCTGTTCAACTTCCCGCCAAAAAGGCGACCATGATGACCAACATATTTTTTATCGCGTGCGTTTTGTACAGAAAAAGAATCTTAAGCAGCTGAGGCCCGATTGCCACGTGGTGCAGTACCGGATCGTGCTGGGGAACAAGGCGGCCGCCGCGGCCGACATCAACCAGCGACCTTCCACCGGGTAAGCTCACACGACTAGCTGCCGGCTTGCCAACTGATGTTATATCAAACTAGCCGATCTGACAGACACGTCATGAACGACTAAATTTTAAAATTTTCCGGACACCGTTGATCTTTTTTTTACCTACAAAAAGAATGCTAAATCGGTCCAGCCAGCATCACGTAATCCGCTTACCAAAGAAAAGGATTTATTTTTTATTGAAACGCTTGATGAAAAGTAAACTTTGGTCAAATAGAAAATTTAAATTAAAAAAATATGTTATAATATTGATATAGGAAATTGTTGAATTTGTATACAAAATAATGTTGCTTTTTTATGCAAATAAAGTAAAGTCTTATTTGTATTCCCGATATCCAATACCGAATGTAGCGTCTGAGAAAACCAATAAGTTCTCAAAAGACATGCGAAGTCTGCTAAGACGTACAGCGCTGGTGTGATAGACTATGGTCTGAACTCCTCTTGCAGGGAGGGGAAGGTCGTGTCCAGCTAATTACTATCACACAACCCTTACTACACATTCATAAGCACTTATATTTTCTGCTTGCAGACACGATCCTAATCTCGAGGAGTTCCTCAACAACTTCTACAGCAAGTCCGGTGCGCCAGCCAACGCCGCCGGCGCTAAACAGCCGCCGACCGACCCCACAGATCCGAAGAAACGACGCAACAAGAAACCAAAAGCCTAAACCACAAATCAGCCTCAGAAAAAAAATAACAAAAAAAATCCGATCTGTCAAATAGACAGGCGTGGATTCGCGCGCTATTTCAAATGCCGAACTCATTGGCGCGGTTCACATCATCAATCAGGATCACGATACTGGAATCATGACACTTGAAATCCTGTAAAGTTTCATGATAACTGTCGCAATATGAATTATGTGATATATGTGATAGTAGTGATAGTGTGAGCGGCGCCATTTGACCGAGTTAATCACGCCTACCCGATTCGTACTGTGAAAACTTGCCTTTTAAAAAGTAATCAAAGAAAATATAAAATTAAAGCAGACAAATCTATAAAATTGTTTCTGAATAATGTGTGGCTAAGAAGGCGCTTAAGGATTATAATTTAAGCGTTAACTAACTGAATGTGTGTTGAAATGTTACTGACGTACCTACTTATTCGGGTGAGATGACTTTTTAAAATTTTGACGAAAGCAATAGCATTAGAACTTTTTTTTGTCGCTAGAGTAATCATTTTTTAGTGTTATTTATTTAACATTTTATGATACCATTTTTTGAGATTCTATTAGGGTTACGAATCTGTATGTTCGCCGTGTCTGATGTTGGTAATACTGACGCTTGAGTACCAACCTTACCAAATTACCTAACTACGATGTATTCTAATAAAATCATGTACTTTATTTTTCATTATTATGTTGCCCCTACTTCTGAATACATACTAAATTGTTAGGTAAACCTGATTTCGACATACTAACTGGGTGGTAAATTAAAATCATACAACATTATAACATGATATCGATAAATTGACTCGGCCATTTCTTTTTATTTACATTAAAATATAATTCATATCAGTGAAATAGTTTTAAAATCATAATTGCCGGCCTGATTAGTGCAGTTGGTAGTGCTGGTTCTAAGAGCAAATTATTACTTTATATACAAACACTTTTTTTAACCATGACGAGTTCATAAACTTTAGTTTTTCTCGGATAAAGATTGAATCGTTCACGATTTGTATATATTTTAACCGACGTACAAAGGGAATGATTTTTGGAAAAATATTGACTTGGCTTCGTTAATTATGGATCAACTTGTTTGGTTTATAATTGGAAAAGTTGACAAGCCGAGGTTCAGTGGTGGGTCCCTCTGTCCCCATTTGTTTATCAATTGATTTTCGCTAAGTATCGCCGTCTAGTTCTACGAATTATTAAAAAAAGATAAAAGAAGGCTTCAAAGTAATTTGCTTCGGGGTTTAAAATATATTATTTCTCCGGATCTCAAATTTGAATTGCGTTCGGGTATTCAGCGGATAACATTCTACCCACATCAGACATGGCGTGGCAAACTTGAGTCATTAGATGTAATATGTGTTTTCATCTTCCAATTTCATGACAAAGCAATTTAATTCGATATAAAAGGTACTTTTATTGGTTGTTCTTCTAAATAAAATATTATGTAAGTAATAAGGTTCATTTAGGCGGTGCAGCAGGATCTGCGCGTGCGTAATATACTCTTACCCCCGAATCTATAGCTGTTTACAATTGCATTACAAAGCGATTTTCACAACAAAAGTGCTCTTTAAAGCCGCTGTGAATTTCTATAAATTTGGGCGTTAAAATTTACATTGTATAAAGTCTTAAAATTCGCTTTAGACAACCACATAGTACAACTTGTTTGCATTCATTGCATTATTATTAATAATAACCGTTATTGTAATTATTAATGATGGTACACACGTGTTGACGGCACGATTGCAGAGGATGCATTAAATTGATTTATTTTGATTAACTAAATCACTTATTTTTATTACTTTTAAACTATAGTTTACATTATGACCTTCTCTGCAACTTTTTTTTTAAATGCGCTATTATAAATTGTCAGAAAGTATATTTGTGTAAGTTTTGCGCTTGTATATCAGTTAAGGCGCCGTCCCACTGCTGCGCACGAGCACGCTACACTCGTTGGCTCACCTTTGCTTTGTATGAAAACGTCCACTGCAACCCACGTTTACGCGAATACGTGGTCGGTAACCAGGGCCCCAAGTCTGCTAACATAATCGAACAGCAACCGCATACCGCATAGTAACTCACTTTTGACAATTCCAATTTCAAATTCCATTTAAAAACTATGGCTCCATCGTTTAGCGATGATTCTGTCAACGACAAGTGTAGAGGAGATTAAAAAATACAGTTACATTGACAATTATCCGGCACTTTTGACAGATATCCCATACAATATCTGTCAAAAGTGGGACTGGGACAATAAATGAAATATTTAAACTGAACTAAATACCTCAAAGGTGCAAGAGTACTTCATTATCAGATCCTTATCGCCCACTGCAAGGCATAGCCAACTAGTTACTAGTAAGTATTATGTGTAACTCTGCAGATAAATTGACATAATATGAACTTGAACTGACGTGTTTAAGCGGCATGCTATGCTACATGTACCTAGTCGTGGTTCAATATTCGTGTAAAGCTTGGGCTGCAGTGGGTTAATTGAATGCAAAACACTGATGTTATAATTCAAAACTTTATTTCGCCTCAGCAATTTGTTGAGTAATGGTAGTCATCAACCTAATTATCCATAATCCTGTATGATAATGTGTGTATTATATGGTGAGGTACAAATAGTGTAAAAAAACTATTTTAAGAGATTAAAGAGTAAAATTACATACCGATCAAGTTTATGTGAAAAATTGATGTGAAAATCGTGTTTGATTTTTGTTTGGCCATTTTATGGATGAAAAGTTATTATTTTTAAATCAAGCTAATATATAAAATCTGCCCTCTCGCTTCAGCAGAGGGCGTCTGAAATTTTTTCTTGCCCACATAAAATTAAGATCTTGCCCCGCCAATGGCCGTACGTGTTTACCACCCCTCAAGTATTGCCAGAAAAGAAAACAGTATAGCAGAAACTATTCCTTAAGTATCTACAAATCATGGAGTTGCTATGATTGTTAGATACTCGATGGTATACTAAACCCTAAATTTACAGAAGTTTTATTATTTAATCAAACGTCATATAGTACTGCGTACAAGAGTTATGTTTTACGCACTATTATAGAACATTTGATAAAGTTAAAAACTACTATAAATGTAAATGGGTTTAGTATATATTTAGTTAGTACCTCATTTGATAATGGTAATAATTATTGAATCTATGAACTTTTTTGCAAATGTCATCTGCCATAATATTAATAAGTGAAGTGAACTTACCGATTGACATCTTAAGATAGTTTACACTGAATTTGTAAGACCTTCAGTAAAAAGATTATGACAATTTATAATAACGCAATGAAATATTGCACTATTATGTTATTGCCTTTACAAGATTTGATCGGTTAATGTTAGGCTGGTGGTGAAAAGTTGGCCGCCCTAACTTTAATCTTTGGCCGGTGACGGAGAAATGGCTGCCCTAATGTTAATGTTAGACTCGTGGCGGAAAGATGGCCGGCCTGTTTATGTTAGGTTGGCGCCGAGATGGCCGCTCTAATGTTAGACTCATGGCGGAAAGATGGCCGGCCTAATGTTAATGTTAGGCTGGTGGCGGAGAAATGGTTGCCCTAATGTTCACTGCGTAGGCCTTCGCGCTTCATGTGTCAATAAAGATGTGGAAACGTAACATGTATTTTTATTTATTGATTTCTTATATTTACGCGAATACTACACATTGAAATAAAACCATCGGGAACGTAAAAACAAAAAATAAACGCGATAGAATCCTTAAAAATAGTTTTATTTCAATATGTATTTTTATTGTTCTAGAAAATCCGTTGATCGCTTGATCTAATCGCTGAACAGTATAAAAATCCGTTTACTGTGGCATAGAGTATGTGTTTAAGTCTGAAGGTCTATTCATTAAAATTATTACAAATTATGCTCGCACGGACAGTCAAAGAGTTAAGGTTGGGTTTGTTTAGATGAATAAAAAAGTACATTTTTTTACATACATGTTTATTTATTTATTTATTTATTTACATATCCTAATCAATCATAGCGTTGCCATCTTTGCTATCGTTATTAGTAACAATACAGTTCTCGTAAGTCCACTTGGGGAACATACGTTTGTAGAGATTGAGTAGCACTGTGTCTTGAGACTTGAGTTGACCGTCGAAAACACATTTCATGTGGCCGTGTGTACCTGAAAAAAAAAAACAATTTTACATCGTTGAAATAAAATTATTTATTGGATTTTATCGCGTTTTTATTTCATCATATTTAATTGTTACTTGTACCGATCTACGCAGAAAGTCCTCCCGTGACCATGGTTGCTGTAAAGCAGCCGAAATGTCGGGAACGTAAAATCCTTAAAATTAGTTTTATTTCAATGTGTAGTATTCGCGTAAATATAAAAAATCAATTTTACATCAGTTAAATTAAACTCGGGAATAATATAATATCGTCTAATGAACACACCAACCGTACATTCCCAAATTCAGCAACGCATGTATATAATCGGTACAGTACAAAAGGATTGGGTCATACAACTACGTAGCTTAGTGTTTTTTAGTTCTTAATGTCATCATAGAGGTCGTTGTGAATCTCAAATTCATGATTTTGTGCGTGCGAAACGACAAATTTACTACGTGAACTTGTAATTTTTATATAGACTAATTTCGTAATGGTACATAATACCGCCGTAAGAAGGCGCTGTAACACAATAGCTTGTATATTATGTAACTTTTGTTGCTATACTTTTTCATTTGAAATTAACTACGCGAGAAGAGCAGAACAACAATATACACCTATATCTTCATCGTTAGTATGTACTAGCTATTAACGAGGGCAATGACGTGCGTATATGTATTGATATTGATATATGTTTTGTAAGACAACGCCATCTATTGTGTGGTCTGACAGTCAGTTACTACCAGCGCCTCGCGGAAAATGTTAGCGACTTATAAAGAGCTTACACTGGCGCCCACTGTATTTGGAGAGCTATTAGGCGAAATGTCGAGCTACGCGTAATGTATGGAGATTGTCAATCTTGTATTTAATAAAAATTTATGATAATACTAATATAGACATTAAACATCCATGACTTAGGTCCAAATTCGTGCTCATATAGGTAGACTTACCTAAAGGCTCCTTGATGTGTCCAGTGCGGCCATACTTCGTCCTGAGCTTGCACGGCTTGAAATATACCACATCGTCCCGGTTGAAGAACATGAATCTAATCACCGCAGACTTTTTGTTGACCTATAATAAACACAACGGAGCAAATTAAAAAAGAGCATACACATAATAGTTCAGCGACGAAGACAAGCCAACTATGCGGAATGTATTGAATTAAATCCATCCTATCAGTTTTCGTCACGAAGCCACTTACACACATATCTGTGTATAATGGCCGAGTTGTACCTTGTATGGATGTCCGGAGAGCACGAGCCTCTTGATGATCAATCTATCAGGGTTGCACGACAGTAGCACACCTGTTGCAAGCAATTGCAGGTTAGTGTTCCTTTTCTCCTGTAATATAAAAAAAAAACAATTTTAATTATAACCATATCATTGACAGGAATTATCTCCTATTACAATTGGTATTGGTTCCAATATCAGGCGTTGCTACGCTTGGTACCAGGGCCCCAAGTCTGCTAACACAATCTATTCATAATCGAACAGCAACCGCATAGTAACTCTCACTTTGGACAGATATTGTATGGGATATCTCTCAAAAGTGACAGTTACTATGCGGTTGCTGTTCAAAATCGATTGTATTAGCAGACTTGGGGCCCAAGCCTCAATAACTTTCGACATAAATGAAATTATATAATGTTATTATAGGCATTAAGAGTTACATTTACCCTTTTTTAAGGTTTCGTTGCCATGACCCCTACATCTTGTATCCACCTTAAATATTTCTTTAGGAAAAATGGCATGTAAATTTAAAAAGGTCCCTATCCCTGTTCTATAGGATAACTTCCCAGGATCCCGACATGATTGGGATCCTAGTGAATTATGCTCAACAATCGGGGGAGACTCACCTTGAAACAAAGCACTGAAGACGGACTAAACTGTATAGGTGCGAAGAAAGATGCCACACAGGTTGATGCTGGCTGAAAATAACGCTCGTACTGCAAAAAAAAATACACAATTTGAAATGTTTTTTTTTAATATCGCCAGACGAACACACCTACTATACGGTCTCACACTAAGCAACGCTTGTATTATGGGTACCACACATTGGACTGGGGGCGCTCCCAGTATATATTACTTATAAAGATATTAATCCTTGTTATGGACACAAACATTCGTGTTCATCACACAAAGTTTGTACCTACCAGGATTCGAACCCGGGGCCCTCCGCACAGATATCAGGATTACTACCCGTAATTTTCGTAGATAATTTGACTGCCAAATTTATAGTCAGTTAATGAACGTAAAATTTTCCATAAATTTGGAGGTTATTGTAGGTCCGACCTAAACGAATTATTTTCTTTAAAAAATCCTATTGGTCTAAGGTTACCGGTGTTATCCAAATTTAAATTTACGTTTTAGTCATTTACATCAACGTTGTTGGTTAAATCATAAATCAATTATATTAATGTAATAATAAAACATTTTTGTTTCAGACACAACATCTACAAAACTAGTCAACAGCATCGCATTTGTAAAGCGTCCTATTTCAATAATCGCGTGAATAGATCCTAAACAGTTGCATTACACCTAAACAAATGGGGGAAGAGGAACCCACCACTGACCCTTGGCTTGTCAACTTTTCCAATTATAAACCAAACAAGTTGATCGATAAATAATGAAGCCAGCATCACTGAACTTCGCTATTATATTAGTCGAGAAACTGTATTAGTGTGTAGCGACCACTTCAACCGCACAACAAGCTACACAGATGGCACTTCAGACGCATTCAGAACAATAGACAATTGTCATCACAATCCTGAATCGCGCTATAAGTTTTCGGAGCAAGTAACATATATACACGATCCCGACAAAAACCGTTGGGGCATAGCAACCGCCCCGCCAGGCATACCCTGGCTGGAAGATCTTCCCTTTTCATCTAAAGGTGTAACAACTAACCTTGTGTTTGGCACCGTTGGTGTGCTGACTGAATATTGGATTGACAATGAATCTCCTGTAGCCAACTTGGAAGATTAACCTCTCCTTGCTCTTAATTGGCTCATCGCTGGCGCCGGTGCGTTTGAGGACTACATTCATGACAGACATCTTCTGTTCGTGTGGCAACAGCCCGAAGACTGAGAGGGGAGTGTTGCCGTTGGAAGATTGGAATGCCTTCCATAGATCCTGGCGCACGTCTTTGACGTGAATTGTTATGTAGAACCCGTACTGAAACATATGGAGACGATCTTTAGAATTTGAGTGCGATAGATGTCCAAGGACAGCATACAAATTATCATTTTTATTTTATTTCTGTCAACAATTAGCATGCTCAACTAGGAAGAATCCAGCAAAAAGCTTATCAGGGTTGACTTTTTGTACTAAACTTTATTTTTATCACCATGTTACATAGTTTAATTATTTTTATTTCATTGGAGCACACATATTCTACAAAAAGGACACAAGTTATTTGAGTATTCAGTTCCAAGTTGCTTTATAATCCGACCCTCTTGACAGAATTTAACTTTCAAGATTCGTTTTGAAACCTATTTAATTATCATGAGTAAAATTAAGTGCCTGAATCAAATTCCACCATACTTAAGATCTTACCATATTCTCCAAACTCTCTTCCAACTCCTTAAACACGCGCCTCCTTGTTCTATCATAGTTCTCAAACTGGAATATCCTCGCAAAGTCTTCAGGCAAGTTCTCCTTGGTGTCCCAGGACGATGTCCTAAATGATTCCAAGCCTCTGTACCTCATAAACCGCTCCCTAGCTGAGACATCCTGAGGAGTGTCCACCTCATCAGGGAATTGTTTGTCTTCCTTCGCAGCAGCTAGTTTCTGGAGCATTTCATGTTCTTCCGCCGCGTCTATTGTTGCATCATATTTCTCATCAGTTGGACCCATTTCAGATTCAGTTACGGATTCAAAGTCATTATCTTCATTGTCATTTTGTTCCTGTTCAGAGTTGTCTTCTTCGCAGGACATGAACTGATCATCTTCGTCACTCTCGCTGTCTTCAGAACCATCGGAGCCATCTTCCCCATCTGATTCTACTATCCAGGCTGCTTGGTAGTCTGACCAACCTTTTGGTACCTTCTTTATTTTCTTCTTTGTCTAAAAATTTGATAGAGATTATAAATTTAGTATGTAAACTAGATTGCAAAAAAAGTCATACTTAATCATAAGGCAATTGAGGGAATATTAATCTGAGAAGATTAATTTTAATTTTGTTGCACCTAATATTAGAAAAATACATAGTCTGTAAAATATTGTGTTTATGATAAAGGAACAGTTTAAGCACCTCCAAATTAGCTTCAGCAATCTCCTCTTCAGTTGGCCATGTCTGCTCAGCATCCATTGGATCTGGAATATTCTCAGACACAAGGCTGTCCTGCTTAGTTTGATCTGCTACTTGCAGCACAGACACCTTCGTAACTTCGGCATCCATTCCATCTGATTTGTTCTCTTTGCCCAAGTTCAATGGATGAGGGTCTTCCAAACCATCAATCCTAGACATTTGAAAGTCACCAAGTCCGGTAATGTGCACCAATCCATTTACATTCAATGGCATACCTCGTAAATATCCACTTACTTTTAGAGTACCATTCTCACCTTCACTGTTGGGTATATATTCAACCTCCTCAGCCAACATGTACGGTCTCTTTTCTCTATGATGAATAACATTCCTTTTCTGATTACCAATTCTACGTAAAACATTCAGGCCATCTGAACTCTTGTCCAATTGTATAACTTTTTCTTCAGGCAGCCATTTTGAGACTAATTTCTGTACATTTTGTTTTTCAGTTGTGCGTTTCTTTGGGTGGACTCCCTCAATATCCATAGTGACAACGACTGGGGTTGGCATTCCTTGAGCCATGGATAAAGCAAGAACTTTCTCACCCCATTCATCAACTGGTTCATCAAGTGCTGAGGTGACAAATAGGGCAGTGTCTGCCACTTTCAAAGCATCTAGGAGGGCAAAATCATTGCCAACTTCTGGGCACACAAATGAGAATCTTTGTTTGAAGTTTGGTAAACTGAAAATAACCAAATTTTATTACTAGTGATAGTTTTTACTTGTTTTATTTCTAAATTATACTCAATCATAAATTAAAATGAATATAAGTTCATAAATATTTTGTTGGTGTCTAGTGTGACACACACAACAAGGCTTTGGGTTAACTCTGCCTCATTGGTCTAGTAAACTGTACAATAGTCACAAACTTGAATCAGAAATAAATTTATTTCATCCCAAACTAGGTACTTATGCTAGTTCTTACTCATAAAAATATCTTACCCAAGATGTAAAACACCATTCTGCGCTTGACTGACGACTGTACCCTCAGAGCAAGTCTTCAATATAACCAGTGCGGACTGAACATCAAGTTGCGCGTTTAAAGGCACCACACACACTAGAAACGGGGGGTTACGATTGCCGCCCAAAGCACGCTTCTTGGACAAAACTTCTTCGCGCTTATTCTTACGTATTTGGAGCGCTTGGTGACGACGCTCTTCTTTCTTCAGGACATGGCGATTACGACGAACAAACTCCTTCACGTTTACTTTGCCTAAATAAACATTTTGTTAGATAAATATCACTCGAAATATACTATTGTTAATATATCAATAACATAACAATAACCAAAGTTCTTACCTTTTACGGCTGCGGCTATCCCGCGTTTTGAACGATGACGGGACTTGTGCGATTTATTGCTCTGTTTCAGGTTGCCTGCGCGATGTGCCTGCTGCATTTTTGGTTCATAAAATCGTTTTATTTACTGTAAATATAAATAAGAGCACATGGTGCGAACTACGAATACGAATTTCTTCTTCTTTCTTTACGAAATGAAATGCGATGAAATAAAATGGATATGATTTAATTTTGGCTCTGATGTCTGACTGATTGACACTGACAGTTAATTACTTGACATTGGCAAATACCCACTAACTTGTATGTTAATTTTATTTCATTGCATTTCATTTTTTAAAGAAAGAAGAAGAGAATTTGTATTTTTTTGTACGTTATTTTTGTTTTTACAGATGAAGTGTAGTGTAACCGAATATCCTGGCAAAATACCCAATATGGCGACGCCATAATTCGTTTGCACAAAAATATAGGCTTTTTGTATCCCCAACAATCTCTCAAATACAACATCCACATGCTGGGCCAGCCTGCTTGCATACAATTTTATTAGTTTTAAATGTGCGAAATTCCTATACCTACTAAACTGTTTTATGCATGGCTACGATGTAGTACTATAGTTTTACCTTTGGTTCCATTCATTTCAAAATAAACAATATTTCTTTGGGTTAAATTTAATTTAGTAGCAATATTGTTTTAAAATGTATTAATTTGTCATCTTCAATTATGATACATCCTAATTTACCCTAAACACAAAATTATTTCGTATTAGTCATCATAATTAATGTGTTCTATCTATTGTTATTTATTTGTATTTATAGTTTTGCGTAGGCAACACTATGCACGCCAACATCACAGGTCACGTGACGTGACGTTGTGGACGTGTCATTCGCGGACGGCTCGTTGGCGGCGTTGCGCAGCCTCTTTCACGCAAAAGTCCTATTGGAGTGTTACTAAATGAACAAAGTTGAATGGTTTTAGCCGGATTGATCAGTTAATATTTTAGTTAGGGTAGTTAAATCGCAATAAATCAAAATGGGAAGTGAGTATCGTTCATATATTTAATTAAAAATAGTGTATAAAGGACGCATACGTATTTGCACATTTTTGTATGATTTTGTCTAGAAAATGTGTATGGTGTGATAAATGTGTGATTTACTAACGTAATTGTTGTATTTGCAGTCAAATTCCTCGAAGTAATAAAGCCGTTTTGCAGTATATTACCCGAAATAGCGAAACCAGAAAGGAAGGTGAGTTGTGGTTATAATGTGCTTATTTTTGGAGTTTCCTGTCCTCCCTGTGCTTTTAGTCGGTAAAAATTATGTTTATAAGCTTATTCTAAGTTAAATGAACCTATTTACGTACTTAAACATAAGTGAAAGTTTGTACCTAACCCTAATCTCGTTATGTGGAGTGAGTAACTGTACATTTGGTTGCGCATTATTTGAGACTACATTTGTGGACATTTCTAACTGAAAACGTTATATTTCAGATCCAATTCCGCGAGAAAGTATTATGGACGGCAATCACTCTATTTATTTTCTTAGTATGCTGCCAGGTAAGTGAACATTTTCGATTTTTTTTGCGTGATGTGGCCAGCCATATGCTACTTCTGATTTTATCAACATTATTGTAAGATTGTAAATGTCAGTCCAATAGCATTATATTGATAACCATGTGATGATTATTGTGTAGGTATATTATTAAAAGAAATCTACCCACATCTATGAATTGGAATGGTTTTATAAACATGTTCTGAATTTGAATCACACTGACCTTATGAAAAATATGTTGTTTTAATTGTTGTCTTGAGAATAGATGAGGTGGCAGAGCCTGGTTATGACAGCCAGTAACCTATATACCATGATACTCTGCAGGATATAATTTGCTGTATAGTCATAATGAAAATAATTTGAACTAGCTTTAATAGGTTTCATCACAATTCACTTCAATAAACTAAATCAATGGGCTTGAAAATTTTCTACTGAATTAAGCTTTCTTAACCTTAACTACACAAATAATTTAGGGGATTAAATAAAAAATCTTTTTCAGATACCCTTATTCGGTATAATGTCGTCAGATAGTGCAGATCCCTTCTATTGGATCCGAGTGATCCTTGCATCAAACAGAGGAACACTCATGGAGCTTGGTATATCACCCATTGTCACATCAGGACTCATCATGCAGCTATTAGCTGGTGCAAAAATAATTGAAGTTGGTGACACTCCAAAAGACAGGGCTCTCTTCAACGGTGCACAGAAATGTGAGTAATTTATTGATTATTTTCAGATCATTAATGGGATATACATGGGTCATTAAAGGTTATGATATAAAAAGTTAGATACTATGGATAATGATTCTAATGACTACAATTCAGAGCCATTGACCTACCAAAGCTAAATAATTGAGTTACATGAGATATGTAACCTACATACAAAGATTAGCTTTATGTTATCTGTTAGTGAAATCAGGTACAGCATAAAAAATCACATCATAAAATTTCTTTAAAATGGAAACTCTTTATTGTACACCAGTGATAAAAATAGACATTTAAACGGAAAAAGCAAGTAGAGAACAATAGTGCACAAAGCAAGGACTAACACATGTTTTAGCTTAAACTTTCTTAAATTTCCTCTACAATAAATAAAAATGTTGTATTTATGAATAGTTATTGGGACCTTGTGGATATAGAGGCAGAATGCCAATTTCTCTACGGTGTGTGGCACACTGCCAGTTCTTATTTATAACAATACAAACTGCTTTCTAATTATTTACCTATACTAAAAGTAAATAAACATTAAAAAATCTCAACACATTTTTTTCATATAATTATAGATTTGGAATACATGCATGGAATGGACATGAGACAGCACACCAATTTATTTGATTTTTAGTTTAAGCTAACATTATTGCTCTAATTGGCTCATACATTTTTAAATTTCATTCATAAAACTAGTTCACTTGTCTCTTATGTATTGACTTAATCTTTCCTTTGCTTTTTTTTAATTAATGATCTTAATATTATTTTTACATCTGTCCTCATTAGCTAAGAGCTAATGAATTATAGTGTCCTAGTAGAAAAAAACACTTATGTTTTGCATCACATTTACATAGGGGAGGGGGTAAGCCAACTGGGTACGTAACAGGTACATATTGATACGTCATAGTATTTTTTAGATGTATTTTAATTTACTCTGTTATATGACGGTTACAGGTGACATATTGAGATAAATAATTACCCTGTACCCAGCAGTAGTATTAACTAGATATTTGACCCGTCTCCTCTCTTCCAGTATTCGGCATGGTGATAACAGTTGGACAAGCCATTGTGTACGTAATGACTGGCATGTACGGTGAGCCGAGCGAGATCGGTGCCGGCGTCTGCCTGCTCATCATCATACAGCTGTTTGTTGCTGGACTCATCGTGCTGTTGCTCGACGAGTTGCTGCAGAAAGGTTAGTTACTGACGTCATTGCCTTAAGAAGATTTACTAACTGTTTGTTTTGGTGTGTTGTTTACAATAAAAAATATGTTCACAGGTTACGGTCTCGGATCTGGCATCTCACTGTTCATTGCAACCAACATTTGCGAGACAATTGTGTGGAAGGCGTTCTCACCGGCTACCGTCAATACTGGTAATTAATGCTTATTTATTTTGATACAACTCTTTAATATGACTAGAAGCATTGTGTCAGTGTGTAATCTTCCAGAAGCTATTCTTTATCTTTTCATTGATTTTGATCAAATAATCTTAAATGTTAAATAGGCTAGATTAACAAGCTAACTGATATTTATCAGTATTTTTGTTACCTTATATAAAGGGCTGCCCTGAAATGATATTCATGAATATATCAATTACATTTGATTTTTAGAAGCTTGAAGAGACTTCATCCATATATATGTGAGCTTATTACGTAATGAATAAAACTAGTTGTAATTATGAACTCCATGGTATCACTAGGGCCGCGCAACCATCGTTTTTACGCTGCAGCTAAACCCGCAATGGTTACAGTGTTATGATACTACCCTATTCTATCTGTTGAACTAAATTCTAACCAATAATCAAAACCCAAATGCAATCCGTACAGTATTGTTTTTAATTGAACACACCTACAAAAGTTCCTCAAAAGGGATATTAAAGTCTCGGCTGTAGCTTACCCAAGAACATATGTGAATGTCCACGTTGTGTGCAGGTCGCGGGACTGAGTTCGAGGGCGCGGTGATAGCGCTGTTCCACCTGCTGGCGACGCGGCCCGACAAAGTTCGCGCTCTGCGCGAGGCCTTCTACCGCCAGAACCTGCCCAACCTCATGAACCTGCTCGCCACTGTCCTCGTCTTTGCTATCGTCATATACTTCCAGGTAACCTATTATAATGTTTAAATATATTTTTTAAGGTAGCTTGGTCTAGGAAAACGAAGTGTAGGACGGCCCCCCACAAGGTGGACCGATGATATCACACGCGTCGCAGGAAGCCGGTGGATTCGAGTGGCGGAGGACCGGGATGTGTGGCAGTCGTTGGGGGAGGCCTATGTCCAGCAGTGGACGTCTAACGGCTGATAGATTAAATTAGCTTGGTCTAGTGCAGCTGTTCCTAAAGTGGGTGATAACGCCCCCTTGTGGGCGCTGCAAGCCTAAAGGGGGGCGATAAGAGACCCAGAAAAAAAATGGGGGGGGGGGGTGTAGAGGCTTACAATGATTAATTTAATTTGAAGTTATAGTGGTTTTGAAGTAGGTGACAAAATGGGGGCGCTAAAAAATAATTCATTCTCAAAGTGGGCAGTAGACAAAATAAGTTTGGGAAACCCTAGTCTAGTTGTTTGAGTGTAGGATGCTCGTCTCGTTGCAGAAATTTAAGGTCTTAGCTTCTAACTAGAACCTTGAATCATTTTGTCCCTCAGGTTACCATGTAATTCCGATAGTTAGGTCTCGGTGGGCGGATGGTAAAGGCTTTGTGTAAATATCAGTATTTAACCTAATCAAGGCACACTAGAAGAATTATAAAATTAGTTATTGGAAACAAAATTAGTTAGAAGAATCATAGAAATTTTAATATTTGCCATTGCAAATATTTTTCACCCGAAAACTATTTTAGGTAAGGTAAAAGTGGTCTCAACTTACAAGTGTGTTGTTCCCAGGGCTTCCGCGTAGACCTGCCTATCAAGTCGGCTCGCTACCGCGGCCAGTACTCGTCGTACCCGATCAAGCTGTTCTACACATCCAACATACCCATCATTCTTCAATCCGCTCTCGTTTCCAACCTCTATGTCATTTCACAGGTGAGTGAACTTAGCAATATGCAGAGTTTGTAATCTTAACTTCAACTGTTTGAAAATTTTAATTAAAGCTTGAGCATACAATTGTAAAATAATTATGTCTTGTTCATGAGTAGGAATGTATGGGTCTCTTAAGTTTATTTTGATCCTTTTTTTTTTATTTTTTTTTTATTACATTATAGGCAAGTATTTGATCTCGATCTCACCTGATGGTAAGTGACGATGAGATCTACGATGGAGCATACTTGCCTAGGTAGGAAGGCGGCAGTAGATAGAGACGCTACATTCACTAGGCACATGCAGCGCAGCTGATCTGACCCGCCATCCATGAATGGCAACACCGAACATCATGCCGGAACACGGCTAGGCCGCTTGGCGACATGGCTTTGTTCAGTGGGTGGTGACTAGCCACGGCCGAAGCCTACCACCAGTGATCCTAAACATATTATGCGTTTTCATTTTAAATAGTTGCTACCTTCACTCTTTTTCTCGAGACGTTCATTGAGTGACTCCTACACTAATTTAATTTTCTCCAGTCAAATTTGCTCCTATTACCGGTTCGACTAAATGATATTCGGTACCGAAACGGTTGCTCAAGTAACCTATAACCAAAGTATTGTCGGTTTGGGGTCAATAACCGTAACTGGTTAAGAAATTGAACCGGTTGTAGATGAGTGACACGGACCCGATCTCCAACAGATGTTAGCCGTGAAGTTCAGCGGCAACTTCCTGGTGAACCTGCTGGGCGTGTGGGCGGACGTGGGCGGGGGCGGGCCGGCGCGCGCCTACCCGGTGGGCGGGCTGTGCTACTACTTCAGCCCCCCGGAGTCGCTCGCGCACATCGCGCAGGACCCCTTCCACGCGGTGCTCTACATCTTCTTCATGCTCGGATCGTGCGCGTTCTTCTCAAAGACATGGATCGATGTCTCCGGTTCGTCGGCTAAAGATGTGAGTGTTTTGAACATTTTCTTTGAAACAATGTCATACGTAGACAACTGATTATGTGCTCTACCATGTTAATTTCCTCTTTGGAAATCTTTTTTTTTTTAGTTAGTGTGGTTATCTATATAGTGCAGGTTCTTGTGTACCTACTTTTTCATATTTAAGTGTTATAGTGAATTAAATTATCATATATCTATGACATAGATCTACTACCATAATATGTGATTAAAGTTAAATTGTCGGAAACTATGATCATCAGATTAACGTCAAAATTACATTATCATATAAATATGACGTCCGAGATCTATGTCACAGATATATGATAGTGTTATATCCCTTTAAATAGAATGGCTCCATTTGAATATGGTAAAGGCTAATCGATAATGCATTCAATTAACTGAAGTAGCCTCGCTCTCAACCAACTGAACTTTCCAATCAGTGAAAGTATAAACGTGATTGCGCAATACTAGAGCACCGGACTCAGTTATATAAAGACCAGATTGCCACAATATTTTTGGTTATATCAATATAACCATAAATTATATTTGTTTTTTTTATGATTAATGATTTTTTTTTATAACATTGCTAGACTTAACGACATTTTTTTCGAAGCCTTTACAGCGTGACGTGATTATCTTTTATTTTAATGTGTAGTATTCGCGTAGATTTAAAATTACAATTAATATTAATTTAACCATGTTCCTTTTGTCTCCAGGTTGCTAAGCAACTCAAAGAGCAACAAATGGTGATGCGCGGTCATCGTGACAACTCTATGATCCACGAGTTGAACCGCTACATCCCGACGGCGGCCGCGTTCGGCGGGCTCTGCATCGGCGCGCTGTCCGTCCTCGCCGACTTCCTCGGCGCGATCGGTTCGGGCACGGGCATCCTGCTCGCCGTCACCATCATCTATCAGTACTTCGAGATATTCGTCAAGGAACAAGCCGAGATGGGCGGCATGAGCACTCTACTATTCTAAGCTCGTAACGTTTCTATATAGTTTTTGTGTAGTTTCAAACAAGTGTGGAGTCAATTTGAAAACAGTTTTGTTGATATCGAAACAACTGAGGACAATGCCCAAGGTACTATGGATACCTATACTAAGTTGTATCAAAAGATGTATATTCGTTTTTTAGAATACAACTGTCATATTAACTTCCAGATAGATTTTTATTAATAAAAGACGGTGTTATTTTTAATAAAATTAGTATTGAAAGCCCGAGTTTGTCATTTTGCTGCGGACGACAGTTATTTATATGAAAGTAAATTCAAATCGACTTACAATTACTTCAAACATAATAAGCGAGCAAGGCTCATTGAGATGTTTTTGATTGTTGAAATGCAATTCTCTTATCAAAAAGACCCACAGTTCTTTTGCGAATTAATGATCTTGAATGAGAAACATCGATACCGTGTTCGGGCATTGACCTTTATAACAAAACTGCATTATATGAATAAAAAAAAGCTACACAAAAATGGAAATGCGGTATAGTTCATCGGGGTAGGGACTGCTGCTTCGAGTCGTGAGGCGCAGTGTCCCTCCAGCGCTCGTGGTGTGTGTGGCGACGCGTGTGTAGGTTATGTGCTAATTTATATAAATGAACTTTATAATAAAATAATTTACGACAAGTACAGAGATTTTGTTTTCATAGCCCCTAGTAGGTGAACGCGCTTGGATGCGCGGCGTTCTTCTGTTGACCCTCTTATTTTTCAACTAATTCAAAAAGGAGGTTATCATTTCGTCGCGTGTCTTTTCTTCGTACAATATGTTGTCACCATTACATAAAATTATGAGTTCGAAAAATAGCTATAAAATAGTCTTAAGACTGAGTACCGTTTCAAATGACACTACTACTACTAAGACACTAATGTCATATCCAATGACATATTTTAACTCCTGGTTAGTGTAAAATCCAATTTTGTTAAGATTTAATCTTACAAAACTTATGTTTTATTAAGTTCGCGTTGGATTCTGTTCCATAAAATTGTATGTATATTGTGTTATCATCTTTATAATCACGCATTGAATTCTGGTATTGGAATTTATCTATAATTATGTGATTATCTTAGTTAATTTAGGTTTTTGTCGATTATCCGTTTTCATTGAAATTAGTGCATTTAAATATATGTCGATATAAATATTTTGTTTTTATTCAACGAAAGTTAAGACTAAAAGGACGTTAAAACAACGACAGTAGTTTTGTTATGTAACTTTATTCTCCTCACTAGACATGCAAATACAAGGATAAAATAAAACAACTCACGATATTCCCTCAAAACCTTATAACAAAAACTCACCACGATTATGATAACACGGTAACAAAATGTATTTACATAAACAAGACAGAAAAAGTTAAGACGCCAAAATATCGTTTGAAAGAATAATATTTGAGATCGAACGGAACATGATTGGTAAGAGATCGAACGGAACATTCGAATATGGAATGGTGCCATAAACATTTAATATAATCGAACTTAAATAGTATACACGTATGGCACAACACTAAATACATTTCCGTACCCTAATTAGGCACTTGAATGAGGGAAAGGTTTCGGTCATAATTGAAGAGCGAGCGTCCAACTGTAATTCAAAAGTCAAATATATCCAAGTATACCAATACAGATATATATTTAGAATACTAAAATATACTTAGACTTAGCGCTGTTGACAATATTTTGAAGCTACAAAATACATAGGTAGCTGTTTTGCGAGGTTTACGCTAATTACACACATCATATACACATGTTTTATGCTTAATTAGCGTAAACATCGCACATCGGCAAAGTGTTATTGTCTTCAAGATTTTGTTAGCAACGATAGTATTGTAAATAGATAATGTGGATGCCACGACACACAATAAGGCCGTTTATTGTCAGAACTTATTGTTCACACGTATCGCTCTTCAATATTGACAGAACCATGGCCTTAGGTAGTAACGACAACGGTTAAGGAATTCATTATTATTGCTTCGTTTCATTTAGAAGACATTCAAACGGCCTCACAAGCTGGATCTTCACCATTACGGGATCAAGATAATCATATAATGTGACGTACTTGTTGTTGAAGAGTGCATATTTATATCTACCCGAAAATCAAACTTATAAAATATAAAATACTTTGAACGCGAGCCACGATGACGACAAAAGATGAAAGTGTCGACGGTGCACGACGGTTATTCTAGCATCGTATTACCCGCTGTCATGAACCGTAATGGACATAAAATGTCATTGTTAACTCGAAAAAAAAAGCATCGTAATGTTAATCTTTATGTATACACTGACCCCCAAATTCGTATTTACTTCCTTTTACATAGCCTTACAAATATTGCTTCAGTAGATATATTCAAATGAAATCCGTAGTGACATTGTTAATGGATTAAAACTATGAATTATAATATCCGCCGTGTCGACGAAGCCAACGCTAAGTTCAGTGGGCCTTACGCTTATTAGTTTCACAGAAATATTTCACAATAAACCCCTAAATTATGTCTACGCAATTCAACGATAAAACTTTTTTTATAAAATCGATGAAATATACTCAAAAAGCACTTTACCGCTACTATAAACGTTTGAATAATATTTATGTACAAAGCTAGATCTAGTCTAGTGTCCCTATTCTCTTTATAGAATCGTACACGGCATTATTGCATTTTACATCGATTTGTGTTCTCTACACGTTATAATAGTGTCATAAATAAATCAGATATAAAAACAAGATTACAAGAACTAAACGAAACGAATGTCATGCGGAAAACATTTATTATCATTAACAACATATCCATGAAAGGAGAAAAAAGAAAACAATGAAAAATAACTATAAGAACAACAGTGCCAATTAATTACTAAAAAAAAAAGTGGGACGAAGATCACTTGTTCTAGATTGTCGTTTAGTCTCCAAACCGCCATTTTGAATGTCATTAAATTTAGTATTGTTCAAAAAGGTACACAAGTGTCAAAAAAATTGGAACCAATAAAATATAATCTAAAATATAACAACAAAAATTAATTTAGGGCCGCGCCGCGCAAACGTGTCGAGAATATTAACCGTGTACTATACCTATAAACTAGTGATTTCACTAATTCAATATATATCATTTGTACACACGTATAATAGCACTTATATAGTTGTTAGGTATACTATCCAAACTTATTGAAATGGTAATTTAGAATATAAACCGCCGCATGCTGCGTCAGAGTCTTTGTGATCGCCTAAAGCTGTATTTTAGAACTGTACCGTTTATCGCTGGAGCCAGTCACGGCGCGAGGGAACCGTGTCTTTCGCCACATTCGAAACTCGCCGCGAAACAATAAACCATTTGCATAAACTCGCATTTGGAATATTTTGAATTGCCGTATCGAGTACGGTTTATTCACGCACGATCGTACACCGACTGCGGACGACACAGCGCGTGCATTATTGGTTAATCTGTCGCCCGCAATCGCTAATCCTATGCATAAATATGTTACGTTTTATTTTCATACAGCCAATCGGAACAAGATGGCGGCGAGCCGTGACAGCCGAAGCGTGAATAAATTAGAATAGCATCGCGTGTTAAGCAACCGTCTCTATCTCCTCCTGTATGACGGGCGACTGGTCCGGGGTGGATATGCCCTTGGGCGGCGAGCTGGCGTACGGCAGGGTCTTGAGTTTCCGGGCCTCGCGCCTCTGCTTCTTCTGCTGCATGACGAGTCGCAGCTGGTCGAGTTTGCATTTGGTCTTGGAGTTGTCCATGGCGAGGGTTTTGGCCGTGTCGCACTTGTTGCAGGTCGCGCAGGCGGCGGCGGCGTCGCGGCACGCGCAGGCCGCGGCCGGCCGCTGCTGCGCGTCGCGCGGCGCGTGCGAGCAGGACGGCGCGTGCGAGCAGGACGGCGCGTGCGAGCAGGACGGCGCGCTGCATGCCGCGCACTTGCTCGCCTCATCCAGCGAGCTCGTTGCGCAAGAGTGATTCGAGTCCTTCTGCAAAATTAAACAAAATTATCAATCAATAAACAGCAATTTTTTTATTTATCTTTCCTTCCTATAAAGACATAGCCCCAACATTTGAGTAACTTAGTAACAGCATGTGTGTAGACATTAAGTTAACCCACTTACAAAAAAAAACAGCTTGCGTCTTTCCTTTATAATAATTGTGTAGATTAGGTATTATGAGGAGGTGACCTCGTTTCATGTTTATTCATTACAAACATTGACTGGTATCCTTGTCGAAAAGTTAATAAACTTGCAATTACCTGCGCTAGAGCTATGGGTGGCGCGGCACACAACAGATCGTTCAGTATGTGAATAATAGTGGAAATATCTCTCTTTGGTCGGCCATATCTGAAATAAACAGAATACAAATAATTCCTCAAACAGATTTTGTACGCAATAAGCGATAAAACTGCGTCACAATCACAATAGTTTAAAAACAAGATAGGTAATTGTCGTTTTGGGCATAGATTTTACATGTACACAAATGGTTATCAGCTGCAATTGAACATAGCAAGTTCTCGGAATGCAGTGATTCTACTTCATTTTTACTCAAAGTACTAATTAAGATGTTTAGGCTATGATATGGACAATTCGAAAATAAAATATGGTGAAGTTAATACCTGTCTTGAAGTGCGGGGTTCAATGTGCCCGAAAATGTCCCTGAATATATTCCTTTGCCATGGTGCTTCATGGACTCTATCACAGCTCCAGGCCCGATCTTCGAGCGAACCGACTCCTCGGCTGTCCTGAGATCTATCTTATTTGTCAACACTTCCTTAGACAATTTCTTCAACTTCTGTGTCAAGTTCTTAGAAGCTTCTATCAATGCTTTAGTGTCGACAGGGGGTGTCGGTGACGCCCTCTGTGGTTTCTTGGGGGCATCCGGGGGCCTAAATGACACCTGTTTGGATGTAGATGGTGTAGCATTGTCATCTGTTTGCCCACTGCTCGGCTGCAATATTAATTTCCTAGAATTTGTTATATAAGAGTCTGTTCTAGATGTAGAAGGCAGGGATGAGTTATTATCTTGCCGATTCTGCATCCTTTTCTTATGTTTATTCACCACAGATTGCATGAACGCCTTCTGTTTATTCTGACCTATAGGATGCTTGAACTTTGAAGTTTTATGAAGTAGGTATTGGAAGCGCTTGTTTTTCAGTGGCTCCAATGAGTCATTTATACATTGGAATGAAGGCAGCGTACCTGTGTTACCTTCCTGACTGCCGTGACTAGTTGTTGCCAAATTTGATATTTCCCTATCCATCATGGACTCTTCTTGGTCCTCAAACAACCCTTTGTCTACTGCACTATTGAAGAGGTTTTCCATTGGATACTCATCTATGGTATTTTCGGCAAGGAATGAACTTTGGTCTGTAAAATTATCACTGTCATCACTAAGTGTGCTGTCTGGGGTATGCGAGGATGTGGAGGGAGACTTCTTGTCGCAGGCAGTACTTGTTGAAGGTATCATATCATCGCATAACTTATTCTGTGATAAAAACTCTATCAAATTATTTTTTACAGAGTTCACAAGTGCCGCCTCTCTACTCTCAGATGTGGAAGCATCTATAGGACTAGACACCAGATTGGACAGAGATTTTATTGGTGACTGTTCATTTTCTATGGATGCATCTGATATATCTGAAAGTGTGCAATTTGTTGAGTCCATTGCATCCTCTTTGTCCACACAATTGTCAGCCTTTTCAGCATACTTCTCCTCAGCCATGGAACGGTACAAATCAAATGCATTCTGTAACATTTCAAAGTCTTGTCTCTGTAGAGTGTGCGTCTGGTTTTCCTGTTTGTTGGTATCAGTGCTGATGTAGGAATGGTCGATGGGCACGGGTGTACATGTGGGTGTTGTTGTCTGAGGGCTGGGTGAGTCCCTGGAGTCACACTTTGTCCTTACTGATGCTGTGGAGCTTTTTGTGGGTGTGGAGGTACGCAAAGATCTGGATCCACTGGAGGCACTAGAGTTGAGGGTGGACAGCTGCAGCTGTATCAACATCATGTGGTCACCTAATCGCATAGTCAGATTCAGTGGAGATTTGCCACTCAAGAAGTCATTCACCTGAGTATCATTGAGGGATTCCAATGCTTGCATTACAGAATTTTCGGGCCTCTGGCTCTGCAAGGACAGAGGAATAGTATGAGTATGAGTATTAATGAAATGCATGATTAGTCCACAAAGGCAACAACATTAAATAGAGATAAATGAGCATTGATTGGTTTCACATTGTTGTGAAACACGTGATTATCATAAGGCATCGGGGGTGTCGACATGGCGCGTCGCGCTCGGCTCACCAGCAGCCCCGTCTCGACGCTCGGCAGCAGGATGACGCGGGAGCCGTCCAGCACGCCGTTCTCCTCCAGCGTGCCGTCCCGCAGCTGTCTGCGAACATAAAACTCGACTTCAATACGCGACTCAAATAACACTGATGCGTCATCGTATCGACATATTTCCGTGATAATATGTTTGACAATAGTAGCTTGGCGTCCAAGCCCCGTGCTCACCTTTCGCGATGCAACAGGCATATTCTATCTTTAGACACCTTGAGCTTCTTCGAAACCAACTTTTTAAGGTGCTCCACAGTATTTTTGCCGTTCAAGCTAATGGAGAAATTACCACCCGTAGTAGTTTGTATATTCAGCGTTATGTCCGAAGTTTGGGGCGAGCCACACCCGTACACCTCTGTTCCTGTAGCACGTTCCATAATTTCTTCATAAATTACACTAGAATTTACAATATAACACTGTTTGAAACACACACGACCTATCTTTAATATTACACAGCTATTTTATTGCAGGATAGAATTAACAGGGTCACGCCAGACCCCCAGTTTTTTGATGTGGCCGTCGGTGTGACCAGTTTTCGTTCGCGATATCCCGTTATTTTTTTTTTACAACAGCTGATGCGAAGTGCTTTTCGCATACGTTCCGTTATACGTTGATCTTGATCCTAAACTATAAAGTATTTCAAAAAGGGCCATATTATGTTCGGTTATTTAGTAAATATATATATATTATGTTTATTCGTGTTCTTTGGATTTTGTGTTTATGTTTTTTCATGATAATATGAAGGCATGCCATAGTCCACCATTGAAAGGAATGCCCTTTACTCAGCAATAGAACATGACAGGCTCAAAATAATAATCCTGAAAAATTCAAGTTCAATAGAAACAATTATTCAATATAGTTTTTAAGTGATAACGGAACAGAAATGTCAAACTATATCGAAGAAAAGAAAGTACAAAAACGTCATTGACGTCATATAACGCTCTCAATTATTGGTTACTTTGGGCGGAAATTTTAAATAAAGAAATTAGCTCATAGAGCTATCAAAATGAATGACGCCAGCCTTGTTCTTATTTCTTCATGAAATGAAATATGGCCTCAGCCACAAATTAGTGGGTACGTTTTTAGGAAAGTAAACGATAAGTTCACAAAAAATCACCCCAATCGTAGAATTGTCAGTAGCAACGCTGATATTGTGGTGAACTATGACAGTAGTCTTCATAGAGTAACTTTTAGTCTCCCCGCTGAATTGAGGGTATTTGTCACGAACAGCGACTGACTTCATTTCGAATTCATATACTTACAGGTTTCATAACATAATTCATAAAGGTGTACTATTCTTTGGCCTGCGCTTCTTTAACGCTTTTGTAATCATAATGTGATGTAAGAATGTGTCAATTTCTTTAGTAAGCAAGCATAGACAATGTTTTAAAAAAAATTACCTCTTTAGTCTGTATGTTATTCCGATAAATTACGGTAGGTAGTTATTTTTTTGTCTTCCCAACGTGAACCTAGTTAGTTCACGTTTCCTACTATTAGTTAATACTAAGTGGGTATTAACTACGAGAGTGGGTATCTACCTATTCATTAGAATAGGATAGATAGATACCCACTCTAAAGAAAGTATGAAAAATAAATAAAAAAAAACATTCCTCAACCTTCTTTATTGACCCAGCACCCACCGGCAGTACAATAACGACAAAACTTAACATCTATCACATTATTATGGAGACTTTTTAATGGTAGTCTGCTACAACTGTAACACATAAGTAAGTCTTCTTAAAATAGCATAAATAAATCACAGCAAGTGTCACATAGAAATAATAATTTTATAAATATTCAAAGATTTTTATTTCATACATTTATGAAGCGGCGCAGGCTTAAATATTACGTATATTTCGTAGAAAATATTAGTTTATTTTATGTTAACAAATAAATATGGATTTGATTATCATAATTTATAACAAATATATACATCGTAATAACAATGATAATTTTGTCAAATGATTATAAGGTTTAACATTTTTTTATGTAAGTAGATAAATAAGCATATACTTTAGCATAATTACTAAATAAAAATGTCAGATTATTCAATGAGTGTATTATAACATGTATTATAAACATTAACGTGATCGGTATTACCGCTTTTGACATAATTATAATCATAGCTACATACTTATTTATTCAATGGTAGTGGAATTCATGTACGAAATTAATATTATGCAATAATTATACATTTGTACCTTAGATATGTGAAATTATTGTAAGTATACATTATAAAGCACATCTTTATCGGAAAAATAAAAAAAATCACACTGCCAAAACATTTTTTTAAAGAATCGTTCCTTCTTTTTTAGATTTGTTCCAAATTATTTTAAATATTGCTATATAATAAAAAAATATATTTTTTTTCCATAAATAGGCTCACCCATTCCTATTCCACTTTGCCTTACATTTATAAATTATATATTTTCTATAAGGTATATCTATATTGTGACTTTTGACATTGATACCCATGAACGTGTTTAAAATAACATCTAGCTGTCTACGTCTACTGGTATAAAAAAGAGGAAATACATCCAGAACCAGTCTCCCCGCCTCCCTCCACTATGCGGAAGCGAGATGAAGAAAACGACGGTATAAAAATATTATGAAACAGATAACTGTAGTCTTACTAGCGTCCCGGCGAACTTCGTACCGCCTAAGAATCAAACATATGAGATAATTAATTATCTATATGATTATTTTTTTGTGAATTTTTCATATTTTAATAGTTATTCGGGGCGAGGACAAATTTTAAAAATCAAAGATCATAAAAATCGGCCTGCCAGTTCTTGAGTTATAAATTGTGTCTAACTCGACTTTGTTTTATATATCTATAACTAATTACGAAAATTGTAGCAAGTAGAAATATTATCACTTTTGAGTGAGGACCTTGGACCTCATACTCTTTCACTTATCAGAGTTCAACTCGTCGAGTGCAAGCGAGACGGACGAAGTCAGATTCCATTTTCGACTTTATTCCGCATCGGAGCGGATTTTGAAAGTTGGTAGGTACTAATTTCTTAGTATGATTTTATATAAATCTAGAGTTTTCCTATACAACCAAAAGCCCACATGAAATGAAGATGCCGAATCCAATGAATAGGGCATGCGCAGATCTTTAATCTTTTTACGTGATGCGACTTCTACGCCATTTTGTTATATGTGATGATCACATATAACATGTGATCGGTGTTGATATGATCACGATCCGAATTCTTGTGTGTCGTTGTCGATCTCGCCGAACACGTATCCTCCTCTGCCGTCCATCTGCAGGTAGTGGTCGTGGTGTTTCCACAGGGACTTGCGGTGTGACACCGTGAACAAGGATATACCCACCTGCGGCCGCAAAAAAATTATTTTATTTCGTTGCCCCCAATTTTGTTGATATGAAATGAAATTTATTTATTCACTTGAGATATGGTTTAGTTTACATATAGATGTTAAATAAATAATTAACTATATAACAAATAATTATAAAGATGTTAAATAAATAAATAATTTTAATATATTTACAACGAACTTCAGCCCGCGTCTCCGCTCGAGGTAGCTCGATTGCAATAAACATAACATCACACTCAGGGATGATGTAGCTATCTATCACTGAGTAATATTTTTTTCGGAATCGGATCGGTGGTTCCGGAGTTTACCCCTACATCCAAACTCACAAACATTACCTATTACCTATAATGTTAAGTTGGCATTTCAAAGCATTCTTGGAATCCTCCCATGCACTTCTAATGCTTTGTAAATGGCCTAATACTCTCTATAAATTTGGGAGCTCAAGTTTTATCATATTATCATAGTAACTGTCACTTTTGACAGATATTGTATGGGATATCTGTCAAAAGTGACAGTTACTATGCGGTTGCTGTTCGAAATTATGAATCGATTGTGTTAGCAGACTTGGGGCCCGGGAAAATGGGATAAGGCTGACACACACCTCTCTGCAGTACTGATACATTTGTCCCTCAACGTCCACGGAGACGGCGCTGGTGCACTCGTCCAGGATCGCGAACTGGGGCTCGTGGTAGAAGAGGCGTGCCATCTGAAAAGTTCAATGACAAATGTTCATTGAAATAAAACTAATTATAAGGATTTTATCGCGTTTATTATTTGTTTTTTACGTTCCCGACGTTTCGGCTGCTTTACAGCAAGTAATAACTATCAATCTATGAAACTACGACGTCAACCACCTCAGTCCTCCCGTGACCATGGTTGCTGTAAAGCAGCCGAAACCTTGGGGCCGTAAAAAACAAATAATAAAACGCGATAAAATCCGTAAGACTTGATTTTTTTTTTTAAATGTGCAGTATTCGCGTAAATATAAGAAATCAATATGAAAAAGGTGTCTTGAACAGACATGAATAATAAAAAAAATTTAACCGAATTGAGAACTTCCTCCTTTTTGAAGTCGGATAATAATATTGCCAAACGAACGCACTCACTGTACGGCGTGTAGTTGACGGCATATTGAATTTTGATTACTGTCATATCTTTAGTGACTCACGCAAGATTAAGACAAATCTATTGACAGAAATATATCAAAATCGGCCCACGCGTTACGTCTGAACAAACATACATACGCAGGCTGATAAACACATAGCCCTCCTTTTCAAGCAGGAGGGTAAAAAAACTAAAAAATCAAAGCCGTTGATTTTCTTGCCGAATCTTCTCACTTGCCAGATGAGTTTATTCTCGCTGCAGGAGTAACATTCCTGGAAGTCAGGATCTAAGGTAATGACAACTGACCGCAATCCTCTGCTTCTCGCCCCCGGACAGCACATCCATCCAGTCCTCGACCGCGTCGAGGGCGCCGTCCCGCTGCGTGAGGTACGCCAGCTGAACGATCTCCAGGAAGCTGTGCAGCTCGTCGTCCGTGCGGCGGCGGCGACTCATCTCCTCGCGGGTGTGCGGGTAGATGATCTACACAAACATACCACCATTTAGACCAGAGGTACCCTGACTTTTTTTCTCATAGACAACTTTCAAAATTTAGCTGTTTTTGGTGGACCCCCTGCCGCTAAATTTCTACCATATTCCCAAACAACTAGACGAAAAATGTGAAGATTAGATCTAACTATGGAAATAACGTAGACTCCCGTGGCGTCTCCGAGGACCCACCTGGACCACTTTGGGAACTAATGATTTAGACCAACGCTAAACTTGAAATATATCTTGTAACAATGATAGTGTAAAATATTTTAATAGGTGTATAAGTAGGTTGTTAAGATCACATCTTTGGCACACGGGGCGGCGTCCGCGCAACTAGCGATTTTGAAACTTTCTTTTCTTTTCTACTGTCTAAAACATTTTCGACTCTTTGGATTGTTGTTGTTTTTGCTTATTGTCACAGATCCAGAGGCTGCACCCCCCCCCCCCCCCCCAAAATGTGTTAATCTGTGGTAGCTTATTGTCTCTAATTCAAAGCTCGACCCCTCCCCCCTCCTGAAGAAAAAATCCAGGCTCGGTCCCCGCCACAATATGTGGTTCCCGATACTCGTGTGTACCAGGTCGGGAAGCACCGACCTGGTCTCGCAGCGTGCCGAGCGTCATGTAGGGCCGCTGCGGCACGTAGAACAGCTTGCCCTTCGGCGGCTTGGTCAGCGAGCCGCCGAAGATGGGCCACAGCTCGCCCAGCTGCCGGAACATGGACGACTTGCCGCACCCATTGGGCCCGCACACCAGCACGTTCATGCCGGACCTGCGCAAGTTACAACGCCTTTATTACATTAGTAATAGACACTATTGTACTGTACGATAGTGTAATCTATATATATATACAAATAAATAAAATTGGAGTGTCTGTTTGTAATGTTAAAATAACCGCTTTTTATTTAGTGCATTTGGATGTATGCACGGTACATATATCAATACAACATTTTTTTACAATTTTTGTCTGTCTGTCTGTCTGATTGTTTCTAATCTCTGAAATGGCTGGACCGATTTTGGCTGGACTTTCACTGGCAGATAGCTAATGACACAAGGAGTAACTAAGGCTACTTTTATTTTAGAAAAACTTTTTTGTTAAATACCACGCGGACGAAATCGCGGGTAACAGCTAGTTTTCCAACTTCGCTTCTTAACTAAAAGTCCGTAGAGAGACCCTCTACGGACCACGTTGTATAACAATAGATACAAGCAGTGTACTGACCGCACTTCGAAGGTCAGCTCCTTGATGAGCAGGTCCCCGTTGGGGGTGACCAGCGGCACGCGCTCGAAGCGGATGAGCCGGTCCTGGTACACCAGCCGCCCCGCGCCCGGCGTCAGCTGCTGCGACCCTGCACACGGTGACACCGGTCAGATCGTATACGTGTTGTACCATTTAAGGCAATTAAAAAAAATACACAAGCCCGCTGAGTTTCTTGTCGGATCTTCCTAGTTGAGGTCGCGTTCCAGTCCGGTAGTAGTTAAAAGTTAAACAAAATAGGAAAAAATACCATTTGTGCTGTGGCCGTAGGCTTATACGAAATAAATGATTTGACTTTGAGTACGACATCAGCCTATTAGTACCGTGGACACAAAAAAGGCGATAAATTCCCAAGATACTTTCAAGATACCAAGGTCAGTAGTGAGTTCCTCTTCCCCCGTTTGTTGTGATATTAACCAATATTTAAACGATAATAACCTATATTAACCGATATTTAAACGATATTAACCAAAATTTAAACGATATTAACCAACATTTAAACGATATTAACCAACATTTAAACGATGTTAACCAACATTTAAACGATATTAACCAACATTTAAACGATATTAACCAACATTTAAACGATATTAACCAACATTTAAACGATGTTAACCAACATTTAAACGATATTAACCAACATTTAAACGACATTAACCAACATTTAAACGATATTAACCAACATTAAAACGATATTAACCAACATTTAAACGATATTAACCAACATTTAAACGATATTAACCAACATTTAAACGATATTAACCAACATTTAAACGATATTAACCAACATTTAAACGATATTAACCAACATTTAAACGATATTAACCACAGATATATGAGAGGAGATATGTTATGAAAGCGGTGGGCTTGCGCTCACATTTAGCCAAAATTACGCTAACATAGAGTTTTCGCCGTCAGTCGACTGCAACTGCACGTCGGTATCGGAGCTCTAACTTTTTTTTTAAATGCCGTGTTATTCCGTGGTTGTGTGCAAAAATACTAGCAGCAAAGTGAACTACGCGAAAGATGAAATCTCATTTCACCAGCCAGTATTAAGTATTTTATTTATTCGTCTTTAAAATCATTAAAAACAACAAATCAAAAAATATTTAATGCGTTTATTATGTTATTTTAGGTTTCATGTAGCACAACGACTTTTTTATTTTTGTACAAAATACATGGCTCTTTAAGTACCACCTATGTTCGCTACTGAGTGAATGTACGAGGCAATGTATAGATCGTCTAAAGATACTTTGAATAAACTGGTGCGTCGCGTGGTACGGCCGCTGTATACGGCGACGACGCAGCACGCACCGAGGAGACTTCGTATTGGTTGGTTTTAGCGAGTGGTTGGGAACAAAACGGAGACAGCGAGTTCCCATACATTTTGAACCGCACGGCATATCTCTCGTGATCTGTGATATTAACCAACATTTAAACGATATTAACCGATACTCGTTCACCAGTTCAGAGCCCCGGCTATATACTCACTATTGCCATCGAGCGTGGTCCTATCCACCATGGTCCTGGTGTAGTTGCCGCTGTTGACGTCGTCTAGCACGGTGCGAAGCTGCGTGACGCGTGACGTCAGCCCCGCCAGCTTGCTCATCTCGCGCCCGGACAGCACCAGCCGCCCGATGCCCTCCGCCATCTTCACTAGCATACGACCGTACGTGTAGTAGTGCTGGAACAACCATAAAATTAAATTGAAGGGTTGTAATTCTAAAGGGTCCAAGTGCCAAAAAAAAAATCTATATTATTACAAGAATACGATCTATGTGCCAAGCCAAGCAACTTTTTTTTGTTATATCTCAAAAAAATTAAATTGGCACTTAGACCCTTTAGACTTGCAACCCTTCAATTGATGACTTAATTTTTTTAGTCTCGTCGCTATCAGGCCCGGCCCGCGAACAGAATAAGAATATTTTTAATTCACGTAGACCATTATGTACGGTACTTATGAATCGTCAAAAGTTACAAAAATAGTATAAGTACTACTTTACCACCCGTTCGGAATGCCGTTCCTATGGAGAAGAACTCCTAATAAAAATAATAACGATGATTCATTTTCTCATACATTTGATTCTGAGGCGGTACGAAGAGATCAAATGTATGAGAAAATGAATCATCGTTATTATTTTTATTTTAGTTAATTTTTCCCATAGTAATTCTGCTATTCAAAAATCTAAGATCATAAAATTCGGCTTATTCGTTCTTGAGTTATAAATGGTGGTTTAATGACGCCATCTTTGATCATTTTACTTGATGCGACTTATAAATGGTATACTTTATAATTGTAAATCCTTTGAATTTAGTGTTGGATGGGTACCTTAAATCTATCATTTTCTGTGCTGGTGGTGAGTAGATTATGATCTTTAGCGAAGAACGGCCTCGACACTGCGTAGAATCCCACAGTAATAGCGACATCTGTGGAAAAAATATTTATATGATAAATAAATTATTTGGAAGGCCAAGGCTGGATTCGAATCTAGAATTATTTTCTTTCTTCTAATTATGTCCCATTTTGGAGACGTGGTCGCTTATGGGCCTCAGAAGAAAGCTCAAAGTAAATTAAAGCAACACTTGTATTATGAGTACCGTACAATGGACTGAGGTTGAATTTTGTATTAAACATCCATGCTCATCTGACACAAATATCGTCCCAACCATGATTCCAACCCGGGACGGTCGGAAAAAAGCAGCACCACCAACTAATCAGGTCGTCATAACGAATGGAAATTTTATGTACGTGTTCTGTGGTCATACTCACATTTAGCTATGATGTTGTCTATGAATCCCATGCCGACCCGGAAGTTGAGGAAGTTCCTTAGATGCCGCGTGAGCTTGTGGAAGCTGGCCAGCAGCGTCAACTGCTCGCGGTGGTTGCCCTGCGACACAAGTCACACCCTCCATCACTATCAAAGCGTGATAGCCAAGTTGGTAGAACGCTTGCCTCGGTAAGGGGCCATCAATAAATTACGTCACACGTTAAGGGGGAGGGAGGGAGGGGGTCGACGAAGTGTGACATTGTGCAAGGGGCGAGGAGGGGTCCCAAATTTTGTGACATCACACTAGGTAGGGGGGGTCTCACAAATGTGACCAGTTGTGACAAGGACGGGGGAGGGGTCAAAAATTAATGAAATTCGTGTGACGTAATTTTTGGATGGCCCCTACGAGGATCGCAGGCTCGAACCCCGGCTTGCACCTCTGGGATTTCTGGATTTCATGTGCGAATCTCATTTTCAACCACGATTATCACTTGCTAAACGGTGAAGGAAAACATCGTGAGGAAACCTGCATGTCTGGGAGAACCCCTCGAAAGATGTGTGAAGTCCGCCAACCTGCACTGGGCCAGCGTGGTGGACTATGGCCGAATCCCCATCGCATTTAGGGAAGCCCGTGCCCAACAGTGGGAAATTAATAAAGGCTGGTATTATCCCACTAATATAATAAATGTGAAAGTTTGGATGGATGTTTGTTACTCAATCACGCCAGAACGGCTGAACGGATCTGGATGAAATTTGGCACAGAGATAGATTATAGTCTCGAATAGCATAGGCTATTTATTATCCCGGTAAATTTTATGGTTGCCGTGGGATAGATTTGTTTAAATTTTTCATAGAGCAAAGGATTGAGATGATTTTTTGCATAGGTAGTGGTAGTTTAGGGGTCAGAAAATGATATAGGCCAATTTTTATCCCGAAAAAATGCACGTTTCCTATGGGATAGCATACAGGAACCGTGCTTTTGCAAAAGGACATACTTTTTAATCGCGGGTAACACCGCGGGGCGCAGCTAGTTACACATATATTAGTATTTGGTCGCAATGTAATATAAGCAGTGATAGCCAAGTTAGTAGGACGCTCGCCTTGTATCTAAAGCGAGCATTCTACTATATTGGCTTTCACTGTATCCATATAACTAGTTGCACTCCAAGCTGCCGCCGTGCCAACGTGCGTTGCGAAGGCGGCCCTAAAATCAATAAGCTAAGGTTCAAATTCATTTCAAATCTGTACGTCGAGCATAACATATAAATTTGATGAAATACTATACTAAGGTAAGTAAGTAAATATATCAAAGTTCAGAAGGTATTGAATACCCAACAGTGACGCGATTATCTATTCCAATCCAAAATGGCCGCCGTTTATTCATGACTATAATTTGAATTCTATCAATTATATAATTTGAAAGTTAAATTGATGTTACATCAAGAAAAATGTCTAACAATATACAAATAAAACTGAAGTGTGTATTCTCAGATGACGAAATAATGTAGACGGATGTCTAGGATAACAGCGCAAAAAATAAAACCAGGGAGATTTTTGTAGTACACACGAATTGCGTCCTTAAGTACACGAGGATACGTACGCGTTTACTACACATCACCCGTCACTCCGTCTGTATTACTTCTTTATCTATGACTGTATTATAAACCTACCTTTGAAACAAAACTATTTGTTCGGATTTTATCGCGTTTATTTAATGTTTTTAATGTTCCATGGTCCTCCCGTAACCATGGTTGCTGTACAGCAGCCAAAACGTCGGAAACGTAAACCCAAAAAATAAACGCGGTACAATCCGATAAAATAGTTTTACTTCAATGTGTATAGTATTCGCATATATAATAGAAATGCCACTAATATTATAAATGTGAAAGTTTGAATGGATGGATGGATCTTTGTTAGTCAATTACGCTAGAACGGCTGAACGGATCTGGATGAAATTTGGCACATAGATAGATTATAGTCTCGAATAGCACATAGGCTACTTTTTATCCCGGTAAAATGTATGGTTCCCGTGGGATAGATTTGTTTTAATTTTTCATAGAGCAAAGGATCGACATGATTTTTTACATAGGTAGTGCTTAGTTTAGGGGTCAGAAAATGACATAGGCATCGACATACTTTATAATCGCAGGTAACACCGCGGGGCGCAGCTAGTCAATATATTAACCTACCTGGTAGAAGGCGACTTCCTCCGAGTAAGTGATCAGTCTTGAATTGACGTATCTAAACTCCCCTTCCAACTTCTGCTCCTGAACCGTCATACGAGCTGGAATACAATGGAACAATCGCAATGAAATGGCAATGGAGTGACAATGCGAAAAGGATAACTCGCCTCGAAAAAGTCGCCAGGTCAACTCCCACCACCGACCGTTAAATTATAACTAATACCCAATCAAATAACATCAATCAATTAGTTTTTGAATTAATTCACTAGAATTTAAAAAAAATATATTAAAAAACATAATTTAAAAAAGTACCGTATAGTATATAAGGTAACTGAATGAACAACAAAAACATCGAATTACCTGTAGGTCTTCTGAGGTAGGTCAAAAAGACTCCCGACAGTAGTAAGTACGCCATCATGATTCCGGGAGTCTGGAAATAAAATATTGTTCTATGACAAACAGACAATAGTCAGTTTTGTTTATGGTTTTAATCGTACTTCTTTTATTATTTTGTGACAACAATTCTGTATTCTACACATAAATTCTGCGCATACGCATGTTGAAAAGAAAAAAAATCATTACTAATTGTTTATATATCTAAGGCCGATATCCTCACTCCTCCTTCGCTAGTCTATTGCAAGATACCTTATAAGTATACAATACTGACTGTG
Organism: Pheosia tremula; assembly: GCA_905333125.1. NCBI lineage: Eukaryota > Metazoa > Arthropoda > Insecta > Lepidoptera > Notodontidae > Pheosia > Pheosia tremula. The sequence continues at coordinate 9,265,627 of HG995402.1, read as the reverse complement.
CCAAAGGTACCAAGGCTTCATTTGGCGGGAAGCTTAAAACTGATGTTGTATTTTTTAAGTTTTCAAAAAATTAGTTTTTTTGATAAATAATGTGTCATATCGGTGGCATATTAACTGCTGTCTTCATAAACGTGCACGAGCGAAGAAAATTAAAATAATAACTTGACTTCCCAAGATGTCCGGTATATATTGAATGAATTATGCACAGCTTTACTGATAGGGTTAGGGGATTAATAATTTCATTATCACCATCGCCATTATCAGCAGAGGTACTATACTTAAAACAACGATAAAGAAACGAAACTCGACACTGGCGAAAGTAGCTCTATTTAGTTGCTGATTGCATAAAAAAGGGGAAGGACCTTCTAGGCAAGTATGCTCCATCGTAGATCTCATCGTCACTTACCATCAGGTGAGATCGAAATCAAATACTTGCCTATAATGCAAGAAAAAGAAATAAAAAAATGGATAGTCGCCATATTTGAGCGACGCTTTAATTTGTAACACCTTATACTCACAGAAGCGCCCAAGTTAACGGTAAGTCTGTACAGATATATGCCAATATCCAGCATCGGCTTGCTCGTGTTGCTGTAGAGGTCTACCACGGTGTCACAAAACTTTTCGATGTCAGTGGTCAACAGCTGGTCGGCGTTCGATATCCTATTGTCGAGATTCGACACTTGGTAGTATGTGAAACCTCTGGAAATAGGAAAAAGTACGTACAGATACACAATCCTACTAATCCCATATCCCATATTATAAATGTGAAAGTTTGGATGGATGGATGTTTGTTACTCAATCACGCCAGAACAGCTGAACGGATCTGGATGAAATTTGGCACAGAGTTAGATTATAGTCTGGAATAGCACATAGGCTACTGTTTATCTTGATAAAATATATGGTTCCCGTGGGATAGATTTGTTTGAATTTTTCTTAGATCACATTGAGAACATGATTTAGGCATAGGTAATGGTAGTTTATGGGTCAGAAATGATATAGGCTTATTTTTATCCCGGAAAAATGTACAGTTCCTGTATGTTATCCCATTCATAGGAACCGTTAATCGCTGGTAACACCGCGGGACGCAGATAGTACTTTATAATGCTAGTTCATTATGCGAAGCGGTCTAAACAAATAGCGAATCTAATAACAACGCAGTAAAGTGCAATTCAAGTTGCACATCGCTGCGTGTCTAGAATCGTATTTACCTAGAAGGCGCCCTCTTTCTATCGCGTTTTCTTGTTGTAATTGTTTCTTTCTGACGCGCGGTAACCCATTAAATGTGTCTGCTCAAGCGAGGCCATTCAATGCCCGGTGTATAGCCAGTGGCAGAATTTGAATATTGTAGCCACAATTTTGATAATAGAGCAACAGCATACATAACAAATGGTAAGCAAGAGTATGAGTATGACGTTAGCTTTATACAAAGTAACATGTTTTCATCAAAGAGAGAGACTTTGAATCGTAGGCTCTTTTCGTATACTTAGCCCGACGTGTAATCGACCTAGAAAGTTCGCCATACGATTTACACTTCGCTTAATAATCTGAGATTGCAAAATATTGTACCAACGCATTTAAGGTTGAAAAGTTATCTACACAATCTATTGATAAAAGTGGTATTATAACATATATTACATTTATTTCTTATATTTACCCTATTCTACACATTGAAATAAAAAGTAATCTTACATATTTTACTGAGTTTGTTTATTTTATACGCAAACAACAACTAAATATGAGGGTACCCCAGTTTTAACTTTGACACTAGGACGTCTAACACCTCAATCCTCCCGTGACCATGGTTGCTGTAAATCAGCCGATACGTGGGAACGTAAAAACATAAAATAATCGCGATAAAATGCGTAAGATTAGTTTCATTTCAATAATTTATATTACTACTAGCTGCGCCCCGTGGTGTGACCCACAATTAAATAGTATGTCATTTTTAACGGGATAAAAAGTAGCCTATGTGCTATTCCAGACTATAATCTATTCCTGTACTAAATTTCATCGAGATAGCCGTTCTGGCGTGATTGAGTAACAAACATCCATCCATCCAAACTTTCACATTAATATCATATTAGTGGGATTGGTACACCGTATGTAGATAACGTTTATATTCGCGTGGCCCGTCTCAATGTGGTGATTAGTATTATACAAATTACCCTACACCCAGTTGTAATGTTAAAGTTCACCTGTGTGAGACGAAATCAAGGCCTTTTCGTCAATAGGTCGCTCGACCACTATGCTAATTGATAGGTTATTGCTCACCGGCGATTATCAAACAACCACGTTGCGCTTACGCAACGACAACGAGCTTTATTCACAGTCATAATATAACGGTTAGCTGTAGAATTTCTAGTTTTAACCTACAATTATAGTACCTAGGATAAATACCTAGGTACTATAAGTGAAGGTTAAAATTAGTAATCAGCTTGAGTACAGGCTAGAAAGTTGGAATGGCCCGTCACACACTCCCATCAATGTTCCTCCTATAAACCAGGATCCGCAGCGGTGGTTAACGAAAAATTCGAAGTTTGACGATGAAGGGATCCCTCCACTTTGTATTATATCGCGTAGCGAAACCCCGAGCATAGCTTTCTCCATTGCTCGTTGAGAGACCATGAGCTTTTTATGAGGCCCACAGTAATTGACCTCATTTCAATAAATCTATCTATCTATCTATCAGCCGATAGACGTCCACTGCTGGACATAGGCCTCCCCTAACGACTTCCACAGATCACGGTCCTCCGCCACTCGCATCCACCGGCTTCCTGCGACGCGTGTGATGTCATCAGTCCACCTTGTGTGGGCCGTCCTACACTTCGTCTTCCGATTCGTGGTCGCCATTCTAGAACCTTTCTGCCCCAACGGCCATCAGTTCTGCGAGCTATGTGCCCTGCCCATTGCCACTTCAACTTGGAGATTCTTTGAGCTATGTCGGTTACTCCAGTTCGTCTACGGATCTCTTCATTTCTGATTCTATCGCGTAGTATTTCAATAAATAGGACCTCCTAATTTATTAGACAGAAAATTATCCTGGACATAGAATCTGATGGACAATAATAGGTTGTACTGTATTGTTAAATTCATAGAAGTCATCGTTTACCTCTGTCCATCTCTCTCTGATGGCCTTGATGGGTTATGGGCAGCAAAGTAAACGATGTAGAAAAGATAGAAATGGATTTAATAAGTAAGAATACACACGGACATGTCGTAGAGAAACAGACAAGCAAGTGACAGCTTTGCTTTTCTGTACACAGAGGAGTTTACTATCTAACACTCCCCCTTAAACTACTCCGACATAGTTCAAAACATAAGACATACAACTTATACTCACAGCAAACTAAAAAACAACAACATATCAACATTCTTAAAAACAAACATAACTAAACCGTCATAGCATATGACAACTCTAACTACCTATGTCTAATAACCTTATTATAAATTAGACAAACATAAACCTTTAACAAACTGTTCATGTTTTTCTTTTGTCAGAGGTTTAGTCAAAATATCTGCTATCATCAAATCTGTTGACAAATACTTGACATCAATAACATTTCGCTTTATTGCCTCTCTAATGAAATGATGCCTCACATCAATGTGCTTAGTTCTGCTGTGGAACATTGAATTGTTAGTTAACTTCTGAGCAGATTGGTTATCGTTGTACATTAAAACTTTACAATCTTTCTCTAACAATTCATACAGAAAGTTGCGAACAAAATAAGCTTCCTTGCAAGCATCTGACATCGACATATACTCCGCCTCTGTGCTTGAAAGAGCAACTGTCTTTTGTTTTCTACTCTCCCAGGCTACTAAAGACTTTCCAAGTTTAAAAATAAAACCTGTGTATGACTTCCGGTCAATATCGTCGTTAGCCCAGTCAGCGTCAACGTAGGCGGTGACACTGTCCAGTCCTCCTTTTTCAAATGTCAATGAAAAATTGGACGTTCCTTTTAGATACCTTAGTATCCGTTTTGCCGCTTTCCAATGAACTTCTGAGTAAGTTTCGTTAAATTGGCTCAGCACACTCACAGCGTGACCAATATCCGGTCTGCTGCATACTGCGATATACATTAGACATCCAATCAAATTTCTGTAACTATACTTCTCTTCCTTTCCTTTTTCATGCGAAAGTTTTAGACCCTTTTCCATTGGTGTCTTGGCGGACTTACAATCTGTCATCTGAAATTTCTCTAGCACTTTCATTATATAACCAGATTGATCAAGAGTTATTTTATTATCACTCTTCTTAACTCTCATACCTAAAATGTGGTTAACAGGACCCAAGTCTCTCATTTCAAATTCCTTCATCAAATCGCTCTTTATTTTCTTCTTTAAGACCGAATTAGTACTTGAAAACAATAGAATATCATCAACGTATAAGGCAATGATCAACAATTCACCTAGTATTCTTTTAAAATACACGCAGGGTTCAGACGAAGTTTTTCTAAAATTCATTTTCTTCAACAAAACTTCATTTATTTTATCATACCACATCTTGGATGCTTGTTTCAGGCCATAAATGGCTTTATTTAATTTATAAACCATTTGTTCTTTACCTTTCATTTTGTAACCATCAGGCTGCTCCATATAGACCTTTTCTTTTAGATCGCCATTCAAGAACGCAGTTTTCACATCGAGTTGATCGATATCCATATCGTACTCCGCAGCTATAGCCAGTAACATTCTAATAGTAGAGTATCTTACCACTGGGGAAAATGTTTCTTCGTAATCTACACCATACTTCTGAGTATAACCCTTTGCCACGAGGCGAGCTTTATACCTCAAGAGTTCACCGTCCAGACCTCTTTTCTTTTTGAATACCCATCTGCACTTTATAGGTTTTTGGTCTTTTGGTCTCTCAGTAAGTGTCCAACATTTATTATCAATGAAAGATTTGTACTCATCTGACATAGCTTTTCTCCACTCAACTGCTTCTGAACAATCCATGGCTTCCTGTACGCTTTCTGGCTCATCACCATCGCTGCATAATTTCTTCACCAGCAACACAGACTGCGCATCCATCTCTGGATCTTCACAGTCTGACATGTATGATGTATCGTCCAAGCTCGTATCACCTGGAATATATGTTGGATCCGCACAGCTATTTGATTCAAAAGTGTCGTCACTATCTGAGTCATGTACTGTATTTGTACTCATCCTTTGCCCTCGGTCATCAGACAACTCTGGACTTACAGTAGATAGCTCAGACGGTCCATCAGGCTGTATAAATACCATGTCCTGATTATCATCATGTGACCTATTCTTGTAGAAACTCTTTTCCAAGAAAACCACATCACGAGCCCAGACACATTTATACGAATCAGTAGGATCCACAAGCCTGTAGCCTTTCGTATCGTCACAATATCCAACGAATATATATTGTTTTGATTTTGAATCTAGTTTGTTTCGATTCTTTAAAACAACTGCATACGCTAAACAACCAAAAATACGTAAATGGTTTACGTTCACCTTTTGATTGGTCCACTTCTCCTCAGGAACTTTTCCAACTACAGCCTTAGTTGGTGTCCTGTTCTTCAAGTAAACGGCAGTATTCACAGCTTCCGCCCAGAATTTGTTCTCCAATCCTGCATCTCGTAACAAACACCTTGTTTTCTCCACAATAGTCCTGTTCGCCCTTTCCGCCACGCCGTTCTGTTGTGGGGAATACGGGACTGTTGTCTGATGCTTGATTCCACTTTTCTTTAGGAAATCCTGTAATTTGGAATTTACAAATTCACCACCGTTATCACTACGAAGAATTTTTATTTTGTGATTAGTTTCATTTTCTACCACCGCTTTAAAATTCTTGAAATGCCCAAATACTTCATCCTTCGTACTCAAAAAATACACATAAGTTTTTCTAGTGTAGTCGTCGATGAACGTCAGAAAATACTTTTTACCGCTAAAAGAAACACATGGCATAGGGCCACACAAGTCTGTGTGAATCAACCCTAACACTACAGTAGCTCTGGTGTATGACTTCTTAGGGAAAGGCAGTCTAGTCTGCTTGCCCTCAATACACGCAGTACACGGATGAAAAATATTTGTATTATAGTTCACTCCTGTCACCATACCTCGTTTCAAAAGCGTCATGCTCCTGGAGTTCAAGTGGCCTAAACGACGATGCCACGTCTCCTGAGACTCCTCTGCTACTTTACCTTCCGAACTTGATGAAGCTCGCAAGACCGTCTTGCGATCCGATTGAAGTTCCTTACCATCTGTCAATGCACTGAAAGAAACAGATTTATTGATGCTCCCTACATAAGGTTTACCGATGATATCGAGTTTATAAATACCATCCCTTAATGTCGCAGTAGCTAGAACTCCCTTAACATCGGATATACAACACATATGTTTATCAAAAACTATTCTATAACCTTTCTTTACTAAAACACTCACAGATAGTAAATTTGCTGAAAGATTAGGTACATAATAAACATCTGTTATAGTCCTTACACAGTCTTTAAGGTTTACGGTAACCTGTCCTCGACCCGCTGTCAACAGCTTCTCACCATTTGCTACGTTCACTACAAACGGCTTCTCACACACAAAATCGTGCAATAAGTCTCTGTTGTTGCACATATGACTCGTCGCTCCACTGTCCACATACCACATGTCATGCTGGATATTCGCCGTTAGTGCTGTCAAGGTAGCCTGCTGGTGTACCTTGTCTTTAGTCACCTTCTTGTTTCCTTTCGGGCAATCCTTCATAAAATGTCCAGTTTTCTTACATCGAAAACATCTAAATGGTTTCGTAGTGGTTGACAAAGCCATTGTATCGTCAGTTTTCTTGTCACGACGTCCGTACTCTTGCAATAATTTACTTTTTACAAGACCGCTGGACAGCTTGACGTTCGAATTCTCGAGGGCCATCACGAGAGGATCATAGTCGGGTTGCAATCCGCTCAACATGACAACCGCTAAGAAATCGTCTTCCAGGGGTGAGCCAATGTCCTGCAATTGTTGTGACAAATCTGACAATTTGGTGAGATAACTTTCCATGCTGCTGTGCTCATTCAGTTTCGTACTGAATAGTAATCTTAACAATCCTAGTCTGCGACACAGTCCTCTGTCTTCATAGGCTCTACTTAAATTCGCCCACGCTTCTTGCGCGTCCTTCGCATTTCTAATGTATGGAAATGCACCTGGTTGCACAGACAGAGAGATTTTCGCTAAAGCCTTCTGAGACTTTTTCGGACAGACTTTTTCTTCTTTGCTATCACCTTCAATGCAATCCCAGAGGTCATCGTGTATTAAAATCATTTTCATCATGAACTTCCATGTTGAATAATTGTCGATACCTCGTAATTTGTCGTTACATTGAATCAATGTGTTTGCTGCCATCTTTTCCAAAAATCACCCGATCGAAAAATTTAATTATTTAATTTCACGAAAATGGTTTGGAAATATATTTACATAACTACAGGGAACTACGCCCTGGGCCCATAACCTGATGGGTTATGGGCAGCAAAGTAAACGATGTAGAAAAGATAGAAATGGATTTAATAAGTAAGAATACACACGGACATGTCGTAGAGAAACAGACAAGCAAGTGACAGCTTTGCTTTTCTGTACACAGAGGAGTTTACTATCTAACAGGCCTCACAAGTGGATCGTAAATGGCCATCGTAGCATTCATCCGCATTATGAAAATCAATGAGTAAATTACTTACTTCAGGTACTGTTGATATAGGAACTGCGTCAGATTTGTCCTCAATCGCAGCTTCAGTTCGCCGATACTCCATTTCAGTACGTTGTTAACCAGTGATATCTAAAAAAAAACAAATTATATTCAGTCCGTACTGTTTCGAACAGCTGATTTGTTTTGTTTGGGTATAGACATCACTTTTTAAATGCCAATATCGTTCTTTAAAAAAAAAAGCAACGTTCGAGATGCGAAAACCAATAGGTAAAAAGAATTTGGTCACAGAACACGAATTAAAACTTAGATTATCACATGTTAGACAATAAATATGGAATACTATACATAATGTTTCAGAAAGCGATTACTAAGCCTCGAACCTGTGTTACCTGCGCTTCTTCGGCGCAATTGTTATCATTATGTAAAGACAGAATTTGGATAGGTCAATTTAAAAATAAAACAATAATCAATTTGTTAGGTTTTTTTTTCTTTTTGAAGATTAGATGAGTACCCCAAAACAGCTTTGTACAGTGTTCATTCACTGAGCAATTACAAATCAACTACCTACCGTAAATCTAATCTGAAATATTATTTAGCATTTCTGATACATCCTGTAGAATGAAATTTAGTAAATAGAATAAATAAATAAATATCGCCAGACCAACACACCAAGTATACGATCCCACACTAAACAAAGCTTGTATTATGGGTACCGTCGATGCACCGGGGGCGAACCTAGTATATATTACTTATATAGACAAAGTTTTTCCCTACCAGGATTCGAACCCTCGGCACTGAAAGCAGGGTCATTACCAACTGCGCTAATCAGGGCGTCAAAGAAGTATTAGATATTTAACAAAATGTACTAACGATCGGCATAGAGATGAAGAATTGTGTCAATAGTTTCCTGAATTCCGGCAGATTCATTGTGATTATAGATCTGAAACAGAATTAATTATGAAAAAAAACACGAGTTGAGTACTTGTATTTAAGCTTTGACATATGACAATACAAAGGTTATTGTTATTACACAGGATAAAGAAATGCTAATCAAAGTGGATGAAATCTGTTCAATCTGGGACTTAAATGCAAAGCCAGTAAAGAACATGATTGTATGCATAGCACAAGTAAGGGCTGTGTAAATTATATCGCCAGAGCTAAATGTTGCCATGCCAAAAGTGTACTAAGGTAAGGATAGAGTAAAGTCCACAGTAGCATGTGATGATATGAAATTATCTCAGTAAGTGTTTCTGAACAATTCTAATATTCATCATACTGTTGGTTTATTGTTCAAAGCCACTTTTTTGGTAATTGTACACCGACATCCTTAACCGGTTTTGAAATAAACGGTATGTATTGCTACGTAACATTTCTGTACTGATGTAACATATCTATGTATATACCTATACTATCATATAGAGTAGGTTTACATGACCGTATGAAAGAGTTATATTTCTTTATATAAAAAAATAATAATTGTGCATAAGAAGTATTACCAAACTCATTCATGGTTTGTGTTTAAATTAGGTGTTTTTTTAATACTTTTTAAGTAAAATAAATTTTATTTCAGTTGTATCTTAGAAACCTAATTAGTTTGCTTTATAGTTAAGCACATTATTACATTCTTATATGAAAAATTACGTCAAATTATTATATATTCTTTTATAAAAATTAAAGCTACATATTAAATAAAGAAACAAGAGAAGAATTAAATATTTTTCTATAACAAATTATTTCTGATCTGGACTATCAACACCGCCATGCCTGTAAGCTCCGAACCGATGTCTAATAAAGACATAGGCACAGGGCCTCAAGTCTGCTAACACAATAGATTCATAATCAAACAGCAACCGCATATTAACTATCACTTTTGACAGATATTGTATGGGATATCTGTGAAAAGTGACTAAGAAATCAAAAGTGATTATGAATCGATTGTGTTAGCAGACTTGGGGCTGTGGTTTCCTCACAATGTTTTCCTACACCAGTCAGCTAGTGATAAACAATATTAAAAATGAGATTCACAAATGTATTCTGAATCTGCAAAGTTTGAGCCTGCTGTCAATTTGTTTCTAAAGTAAGTTTTTAATCAACTTGGCTATCACTGTTTTCAATCATCAATCTATCAGATCAGTATAAATGTATTTATAAATTTAGAATGAAGGTTTAAGAAATCATTGATATTGTAGTATAACTTGGATTTGTACATGGACCTTTTAATTTAAAATTATAATCTTGTGTTTATATAAATATATTTTAACTTTAATCTATCTAGGTACCTATTCAATGTGCAATGGCAACTAAGAATCCATGAAAATAGTCAATGACTTGCAGTATTCAAATTAATAATTTGCATACAATACAAATGAATATTTGTTAGGTCCAAGTTAACAGATAAATTGTTAGGAATGAGGAATGACAGTCACTATCGCTTAAATAAGTAATTTTAAAAAGAATTACTCAAATACAATTTTGGAACTAAATATATTGCTTTTAGCAGTTATTATACTGCAAAAACAAAAGCAGCCTCAGTCAAATCATACATAGTCTTGAAATATAAATAAAGAAACACCAAAGTGACTTTTAAAAATAATTTGATAGCTATATACCTCACCTTTAAAATAAAAATGAAATTCGTCCTAGGTAAACTCTTTAATATTTATGGTACTTTTCCTACAGGCCTGTATTGCAAAAATATATTGATAGACTTACCCTTCAATCAATGTAGAATGCTGTATAAGCCATAAGTCGCACATGGATCTTGAGATCAAGGAGAGAGCAATTAGTACCATAAAGCTGCTCTCCTTGGACCACAGGCCTGGGACCATAATCTTCCATAGCGCCTTCAGTTCAGAGATAAACCTAGCATCCACCTGAGCTTTAGGCCCCTTTCTGTCCTTTTCTTTGATCATATATTGTATCTGCTCTTCCGGTGATAAGCGGCCAGGTTTAGCATTTTTATGTTTACTGTAGAAAAAATATAAGGCAAAGTAATAAAATAATTTGAAAGGCTTTAACAATCACTTTTTTTTTTAATTTAAAGTGTGTTACAAGTTTCAACTGCTATCTCTCTAACAAATGGATAGACCAATATCAAGATAGTGAGGTTTATTCAACTAGCAGGTATTATAGAAAATGCCCCTTATTTACCAATATTTGATGGAATTGGTTCAGGCTTTTCCATGATAGATATATTGGGGATGTTTTTTAGTAAGCCTACATTCAATGTTTGTATCATTGAACTAATTATCTATCAAATGCAGATATCTTTGTATATGATTTAGACTGTAACCCTATGCTGTGCAATGAGTATTTTTTGAAAAATTAAGGTAGGTGTTTTTGATACAGTACCCATGCCAATTTTAGAATTTTTGTCTTTCGTCTGTTTACACATCATGGAAAAACTACTAGACGAATTTTGATGAAAGTACGCCTATTACCCAGTTCAACATATAGAAATGAATTATTGGTTCTCACAGGATAGGCAATAACTATATCCCAGAAACTTTGTGCTGAAACATGGTGACAACTTAAGCACCTGGTCATTGTAAACAATACAATGCTGACAAATGGAAGGGATTTATTTTCAGAATAGTGCAAAAACTAAAGTCCAAACGTTCCATGTCGCGGGCAAAGGTAGCGGGCGAAAGGACAGGTCTATGATTTATAGTGTTCATTAGAATTGTCTTTAACAAAACTCACCCTGACTTCAGATGATTCTTTATAAACCAAGCACTTAGTGCTGCGGAAGCAGCGAACGCTATTCTAACGTCTGTCCGTGAGGTTATTTTACTAAAATTCGGTGCCATTTGCGATAGTTTCAGCTAGTCTTGTTAGAACATTTGTTTCAAAAGATCAACAAATTTTAAAGTTTCACAAGCACTTCTATCACTATTTCACTGTCTTGATTACGTTCCTGAATGCAATTTTCAAAGTTAATTTTGTTTTATCACATTCCACCTAACTTCAATGTCCATCCTTCTTCTTTCTTTACGAAATGAAATGCGATGAAATAAAATGGATATGAATATGGCCTCACCCGCAACTTAGCGGGTATTTTGCCAGTGTCAAGTAATTAATAGCAATATTAAATTCAATAAATACACATTATAAATAAAATAATGAATGTCATGTCCATCCTTATCAGCCGACGAAGTGAAGCGAATGATGATCTCTTGCCTCCTTTTCGCTCACTCACTGACTGAAGTGAAGTGAAGTGACCACTGACAGACGACGTCAGACTGTCTGTACAAATCTGTCACTTTTTCCAATGTACACCCTATCACAAAAGTTTCAATGATCGATATTCATTGATGACTTCAAAATAAGTCAAGTATCGTCATGTCACATCCATTATTTTATTTATTATGTGTATTTACTGAATGTGTAATTGCTATTAATTACTTGACATTGGCAAAATACACGCTAAGTTGTGGGTAAGGCCATATTTATATCCATTTTATTTAATCGCATCTCATATCGTAAAGAAAGAAGAAGAAGAAAAGTAAAGCTGGCTTACGACGCGGCGACGTTGACATTGGTAGAATCGTAGTGGGCCTAGTCCACTGACCTCTATGGTATATATCGCTGGACTAATCATAAGCCCGGTTATCGTGTGCCTATTTGATTTTCGCCATTTTGGCGCTGATAGCGGCAGTGAGGGGGAATGGAACTAATAATAGAGATGGGACAGTGATATGATACATCGATAAAAATGTTTATGCTTAAACCTACCCATGCAGTAAAATGAAAATAATTATGATCCATTCCTTTAACAATGGCTAATGTCCAAAATAGTCGAGTGGTTAATACTAAGATGAAGCAAATAATGATAATGATTAGCCGAATCGCTCATGGGTAGGGTAGGTAATCTTAGTATAAGCCGAAACCGGACTAAAGGGTGGTGTGTGACTAGCTAGATCCTACTTAAATAAGGATCGTTTTTTAATTAGAAATGAGGTAATGTAATGTTGTCTGGGAAGCAATGGAGTAGGTAAGGTATTAATAGAAAATAAAAATCATCAAAGTAGTACATGAGTTATGTTTAATAAAACAGTCATCAGAGAAGTGTTTCGAACAGATGTAATCATATTTTTTCGGACGCCAACTAGGCTTTTCAATGTTTTTGAGCCATAATTCTAGTCTTCTATTGTCAGTCGGAAACCTGTGAATTAGTAAAAATTGTTTTAAAATAATATGTATTTGACAATACAAATCTGTCTTCGGCGATTTTTACGTTCTTGAACGTTCTATCTATTTAAGATATTGATAGAAAAAATATCGATAAATTTTATCGACAAGGAACTTTTACAGCACTATTGAATTTTATTGTTTATAAAAAACCGATAATACAAAGACAAATGCGTTGTAATCACGTATAAATAAGATTAGTAACATATTTTTAAGTGCCTATAATATCAATAGAAGTTTTAATTTCTTGAATATTAGCCGTAAATTCACTTACTTGTGGAATGTAACCCCACTTCCCTTCTGGTAAAGAGTTTTGCATAACACGCACTCTTTCATGGTTTACCTATTAACTAACGCCACTTATTTATGTATTAACTATATTAATACGACACAACAAACAAGTTTAATCGCGTTAAACCTTCAAAATCACTTTATAAACACGGAGACAATGTAAACAAAACAACGGCCATTTGCATTTTACGTCAGATTTAGTTCCTTTCCCCCACGATGGGGGCGCTTCAAATAGGCACCATAGATAGCTGTCATTTTAAAGGATATCATTAGTCTAGCGTACTTGTATCGTGGACGTCAGTGGCCTAGTCTCAATAGGAAAAGGCCAATGAGGAAAAAAAACAGTAATAAGCAGCCAGTATAAAGTAGAAAATGGTGCAAGCGTTAATCCGATAGTGTAGATGAATTGTTATCATCTGGAGTAGAGTTTTATAATTTCATAGTTGCCTCAGTTACATGTCCTCGTGTAAACCGAGCTAGATAAAGTTCTTACGTACATTTCTCTATGGTGCATACTAATAAGGTATGTTGTCTTTCAATAGGACTAGGCCCACCACACACTCCCACCACTGCTACTCCTGTAAGCCAGGATCTACAGTGGTGTCCAATGATGACACCGAGGTTTTACCCTCGGCGAGTCCCGGGATAAAGTGAATTGTCTTGGAACCCGCACGAATTTAGTCGAAAGATAAAAATAGGAGGAGTTGGAAGAAAATTATCCACTTCCCTCCATTACTAAGCGGGAGACTAAAAAGACTTGGTAGATTAATTTCCACTGTAGCGAGACTCTTACAGCTGGACTAAGTCCAGGTGTAAGGCACCATAGAGAGTTTAAATACTAGTTGGTCCTAAACTTGTGAGCTGATTAAACATGATTCTAGTAACAGGTATGGCAAAAAAAGCCCTGCTGCTGTAGAGTTACTTTGTGGGGGGCGGGTGTAAGTAATGATTAGGCCACACCTCTGGCTTAGTGCACTAATTAGTGCCTTAATTAAGGCGTATATTGCTGCTAATTCGCTTGCACACTCTCTAAACTTAACTTAACTAGCTAAAATTTTAAGTATAGTTTAGAAATCATTAAAATCAATTCTGTTGTTACATCGAACTTAATTTAAATATCGTAATTGACAGGACTAATTTGATTTTGACAGCACCTAAATTGAATTGAGGTATGTTGCCAGTATTTAAAAAATATATCTGAAGAATGAATGAAAATAAGGTGAATGGAAAAGAAAATCGAAATAACATGATTAAATTATTTTAAAATAACCTTAAAATATATAAAAGTTTAATTTAAAATATATGTCGGCGTCTAAATATTTTTATTTTTATTTTTTTTATGATATTTACAATAATAAATTTTAGAAACTTGTTCTATACCGTCTGTGGTTAAGTGTTCCATATCTATTGTTCTGTGGTGAATTCTATTTTGTATCTGTTGACAGTAGGTAAACAAAACACCGTTTTCAGATCAGACGGGTGTGCTACATTGTAATTGTTGTATAAGTTATCTAGTGGCTTGAATCTAATATGGAAAACGATAGGAAACGGTCTAATAAGAGACAACAGGAGTTGCTTGTGGAGCGACTCCGCAACAACATCAAAATAGCGAGGGGTAAGCATTTTAAAGGATTGAAAGTTTTGTTTAACTTATAAACAATCAATGGTTATAGTTACATCGACGCGCGAGGACATCTATCTAAAAATCAATTATATTTTCAGGAAACCAAGCAGATTCTGCCGTGGTAGATTTTTAGGGGGCCCTACCAACCACGACGAGCTCAACCAACTCGGCTGCAGAAGAACTGCACAGCAGTGAGAGCAAGTTAATTTTTTTGTTCTGAATATTATGCATTTTTTTCGTCTAAATGGTTTTTATATGTTTTTTTATCAACAGGTTTGGAGTGTGTGGGTGGCGAAGTTATAGACCAAGGCTCGCAAGGTGCGAACTTCAATAAGCGCCACAGGTGGCGGTCCGGCAGGAGGAGCCCCGACAGACATAGAATCCAAAATTTTGGATATTGTTGGGCATGCCTATGTGGATGGATTTTGCCGCCTGGAAGTGTACCATAATACTATGTAATAAGTTAGTAATACTAAGCATTTATTGCATAGTTGTTATCTTCGGTAGTGCCATTTTCATTGAGTGTGGGCAACAAATGGCCCCCATGTGCAGAAGCTTGTTGTTTAAGCCTTTCAAATTCTATTACTTACAAATTTGTTTATTATTTTGATTGTTAATTATTTTTAATGTTGATGTTTATTATTGATTATTGATAACACAGTAATAAGTAAAAAGCTTTATTATAATAATTCAGAAATTAAAGTCTTGTTTATGATTTGCCATACTTTTATTAATTTTGAGTAAAATAGTGTTTATTAACACTTGCCATATGTGTCTTGCTTCAGCAAGGAAATCTGTTTCAATGTACTCTTCCACCATAGCTAGCTTATCAGTATGATCTAAATCAATGGTATAATTCTCATCCGTATCTGCAAAAGTAGAAACATTTACATGTTATAACGTGATGTCAAGATATTTTTTTATGCTAATATTATAAAGACAAAAGATATATTGGTTCGACGGCCTGATTAACCTAGTGGTAATGACTCTGCTTTCTGCGCTGAGAGTCCTGGGTTTCAATCCTGGTAGGGACACAAGCTTTGTGTGATGAGCACGAATGTTTGTACCCGAGTCATGGATGTTTAATATGTATATAAGTATTATAAACTGAGTTCACCCGCAGTCCATTGTACAGTACCCACAACACAAGTGTTAAGCTTAAAGTGGGACCGTTTGGTTATGTATTCGTATGGCGATATTTATTTATTTATTTGTTTATAATGTATGAGCTCAAAAATTACTAAACCAATTTAGTGGATATGAAATGAAACTTACTCAGTTTTTGCAGATTCTTTCTCCGTCTGTGTTGTAGGGAACTTTATATTTTGGGGTGTCAATTGTTGCACAATTATGTTCAACACTATTCCCAAACATCTACTCACTGCTGGTTGGCTCATTCCTGGTAAACTATCTTGACCTACAGCAGCCTGATAGCTCCCATGAGCGTAAGATTGCAGTGCTGTTCAAATCTGCAAAGTGTCATGTTGATGTATTTATAAACATTTATAAGCAAGTAAAAAGTAGATATGTATCTATATAAAATATTAAATCGCAAACCTTTATATGTTTTGGGATGTGCCCCTCCACTAAGAGCGGATCATCTAGAGTATTCAGTATGAAGTGCTGCAAATGTGCTCTTAAACCTTCGAGGCGTATTCTTTCTTCATAGTTTCTACGGCTAGAAAGCAAATGCCTTAATTTTGTTTTTAAAGTAAGTACTTTGAAGTAGGCTCTGTTTTATTATTATTTTGGTAAAATTAGCACTTTCAGATGAATCCACAAGAGCCGCAACCACATATTCCTCCATCGTGTTTGATAAAATAGCTTTTCACAACTTATCTTAATAAAAACACCACCTGAAAAACTACGAACTAAATTTAGGTGGCACCAAATTAGATGCCGACCAAATAAGGCGGATTATAGTTTGACGTTTCTAATTTTAGACGCAATTTGACGTAAAGTGTGTACAACAGAATACAAAAATGACCAACTAAGCTAAGTTGAGTAACTAAACCAATTTTAGGAGCTGTCAAACCAAAATTAGTCTAATCTGCTGTTAACAGAATAGCGAACGCCGTTTGACAGGAGTAAACTATAATTTGGTCTAGTTTAGGCTAGTTGGTGTCAAGCGAATTAGCAGCATTGGCATTAACATTAATACTAACATTAACCCGTGTTAAATAAGAAATAACAAAACTAAATAATTACTACATCAGTAATTTATTTATAATAAATCTTCATGGCCATTGAAGGAACATTCTTCAATTAAAATACCAAACATACATTCATTAGGTACTTAAATAAAATAATTTACTATAGCCTACTATTTACATAACTTAAAAGCTAATCAGTTCGGTTAGGTGTGAGACTTGATTGTGGGGTAGCTGGTAGCCTAGTCAACCTCTTCAACAGTGGGTCCAGCGCTGGCGGCGTGACCCTGGTGCTGATGGCCGGCCCCCGCATCTGCTGCGCCGGCGCCGTGCATCTTGCTCATGAGAGGTGAACAGGCGCGCTGCAGTTCCCGGAGTCGATGTTCGTACTCATCCTTGTCGGCGAGAGTGTTGTTGTCGAGCCAGAGAAGCGCTTCGTCACACTCACGCCGCGCCGCATCCTTGTCCTTCGTGCTCAGCTTGTCGCCAGCCTCATCCAGCGCCTGCTTCACACCGAAGATATACGTCTCGAGCTGGTTGCGTGCCGCGACGCGCTGCCGCTGTCGCTCGTCTTCCTCTTTGTAGCGTTCCGCTTCTGACAGCATGCGATCTATCTCGGCCTGCGAGAGCCGGCCTCTGTCGTTCTTGATCACGATGTTCGTGCTCCGGCCGGTGCTATTCTCCTTGGCAGACACGTTTAGGATGCCGTTCGCGTCCAGATCGAAGGTTACGTCAATCTTGGGTACACCACGCGGCGCTGGTGGGATGCCTGTCAGGTCGAAGCGGCCGAGCAGGTTGTTGTCTTTGGTCATGGCACGCTCGCCTTCGTACACTTGGATGGTGACGGCCGGCTGGTTGTCCGAGAAGGTAGTGAATGTCTGCGACTGCTTGCATGGAATCTTGGCGTTGCGCTCGACGATCTTGGTCATGATGCCACCAGCCGTCTCGATGCCGAGCGACAGAGGCGCTACGTCCACTAGCAACACGTCCTGGATCTTGCTGTGCTGCTCGCCGCTCAGGATAGCCGCCTGCACCGCAGCGCCGTACGCTACGGCCTCGTCCGGGTTGATGGAGAGGTTCAATTTCTTGCCACAGAAGAAATTCTGAAGCATGTTCTGGATCTTGGGTATGCGCGTAGAGCCACCCACGAGCACCACGTCGTGAATGGAGTTCTTGTCCAGCTTAGCATCATTGAGCGCCTTTTCAACGGGCTCTAGCGTGCCGCGGAACAGGTCCGAGTTGAGTTCCTCGAAGCGCGCACGCGATACCCTCGTGTAGAAGTCAATGCCCTCGTGCAGCGCGTCTATCTCGATGCTGGCTTCGGTGCTCGACGACAATGTGCGTTTAGCGCGTTCGGCAGCCGTGCGCAGGCGGCGCAGAGCGCGTGCATTGTTCCGGATGTCCTTCTTATACTTGCGCTTGAACTCGTCTGCTAGGTGGTCAACAAGTCGGTTGTCGAAATCTTCGCCGCCGAGGTGCGTATCACCGGCCGTCGCCTTGACCTCGAATAGTGAGCCCTCGTCAATGGTCAATACTGACACGTCGAAGGTGCCACCGCCCAGGTCGAAGATGAGCACGTTGCGCTCTCCCTTCAAGTTCTTGTCCAGTCCGTAAGCGAGCGCGGCGGCCGTGGGTTCGTTGATGATGCGCAGCACATTCAAGCCGGCGATGGCGCCCGCGTCCTTGGTGGCTTGTCGCTGCGAGTCATTAAAGTACGCCGGTACTGTGATCACTGCATCGCGGACCGCAGACCCCAGATACGCCTCAGCGGTCTCCTTCATTTTCGTCAACACCATGCTGCTGATCTCTTCGGGCGCAAACCGTTTCGCCTCGCCCTTGAACTCCACCTGGATCTTTGGCTTGCCGCAGTCACTGACTACGCGGAACGGCCAGTGCTTCATGTCTTGTTGGATCTTGGGGTCGTCGAACTTGCGGCCAATGAGTCGCTTGGCGTCGAATACTGTGTTGCTGGGGTTCAGGGCTACCTGGTTCTTCGCGGCGTCGCCGATCAGCCGCTCATTGTCTGTGAAGGCGACGTACGATGGTGTGGTTCGGTTTCCCTGGTCGTTGGCGATGATCTCCACGTTCCCGTGCTGCCATACTCCCACACATGAGTAGGTGGTGCCCAAATCAATTCCGATGGCTGGCATTTTGCTTGTGAATGATTCAATTTCTTCTTGTATTATTGATAATAATATTCTTATTCTTCTTCTTCTGATTCTTGTATATAGATGCTCGAGTAATAATTCGTAAATATAGAATGCTTGTTCTAACTTTCAACTCCTCTTGCTTCGCTTGTTTACGTTTTCAAATACTGAATGCTTTAGCGCGCTCACCGTACGTTTATATAGTCCCCAGGTCTGACGCCAATAATATTGGAGAATAATCTCGAAGGTACGCGAGGGGCCAATCATATTAATTCTATGAAAGAATGTTCTTGAAGAAATATTCGTATCGACCAATCAGAGTAAGTGAAGGAGATAGATATAGTCATAATAGAAAGAGTGGGCAATACAGGGTCCTACCAGATGTTAGGAAATTCCCCTAATCTAGGGAGACTTATTACTTGTTCGTCACTGTTTGAAAATCAATGCATTATGTGTTTAGTGTTTTATGTTTAGGTTTTTACTCTCAATAATATTATATTTTTTCATCTAAACTTATATGAAAACTTTTCCGAATTCGGAACAGTATAAGAAAGATGTAATTATTCCCAGTTACTTTGTGTTATGGCTTTTACTTTAAGTTGGCCTTATATTATTAATTCTTATTTGCGATTTATAAAAAAAGCGAATATTTTAATATTTTATTTTGAATGAAGTAATTAATAACGCTGATAAGTAAATAATGTAAATTTTTAGTATGTTACCTACATTACTATTTGATCAATTTTAAAAGAATTGAACATATGCATTTTATCTGAATTTATTTAATTGTAATGAATGTTGTACCTATTGTTAGTTAGATGCTTTGAAGAATTATTGCAACATTGTTTTGTTCTATATATGGCATAATAAAACCTGCTTATTTATTATCTATAAAATTATTTACGTGTGAGTTCTGAACAAGTTCTGACTATTGTTGATTTAATTTTCTATTGAGAAAATGTAAATTACCGGTATTTTTACTGGTTGTGTGATTAAGTTTAGTACATTCATTGTCTAGGTACTTAGGTATTTTCTTAGACCAGACTGTAGTCACTCCTTTCAAATATCAGTTTATTAGCTATGCTTAGGTACTCTAGAAACTGACTCCGATAGCACATTGAGAAATTGTTAGGAAGAAAAAAGGATAATCCTGTAATTTAATAATGAAAGCGAATTAGATAGACCCTCCGCCTGACACACTTTTTAGGGAATATTAATTTAAAAACCTGGTATTACTTTCCAACTTTATCGATTCTAGAACATTCGCTAAACATACTGATATCTCATACAATTATATTGCTCGCTCTTTCACATCGACTGACTACGCAGCAGATTTTTCTAGAAATATTTATTTATCTTCTATACCTCTCTCTTTCTAACTTATATCGGTATCTCATTTTGTGTAGCATAGAATGTTCTAGAATGGCTAGCCGACAATGTTAAGAAGTTAGTTTATCAAATTTGAATTACGAAGAGTTGGTGGTTTTTAAATTTGTTTGTGTTATAATGCGGGTTGCGGGGCTCGAGTGCGACACTATGGCTATATAAGCCCCTGCGCGGGGGGCGGCAGCGACATACCTTTTCTAAGTCTAGTGGTGAGGTTCGCTATTAAACCATGTATTTTAGGGTTACACAGTAGGACCAGTAAGGCCCTTAAAATGTAGGCAAATAATTCGTAAAATAGTTTTAAAAATGTAATTATTATGGTAAAACGTTTATGTAAAGAGGTGGCAAGTCCCGTTAGCACATAAAATGGCGGAGTCATCGCCCGGTTGACGAGCACTGCGTAGATGCTGTAAATATTGAGATAGAACGCTGGGGAGGACGTTTATTTAAGGATAAAATGTAAGGTAAGGTACCATATTTTGTTTTTTTTTATTTGAGATTGGCAAATAATATTTTCCTTTGGTTGTTCCATTTTTTAAATTTGATTATTATGGCGCTGCGTCACAATTTGGCCTTGATTAAAGTGTGTTCATGAATGTTGTTGTACTTAAACTTTTAGTTAAACGTGCTAATTTTAATGTCGGCAGATACCTAATAAGTAATACCACATATTTTTAAACGGCATGTTATAATTAAGAGTATTATTCGCGTAATTCCATTTATCGGCATATGGTTTTCATTTAAAATATAGATTCGTACGAAATCAAAATGGCGTCATTATTATATTAACCTTGAGATCGTTTGTTTAATAATTAAGGTTTCTGCTATAGAGCAAATACAATGAACGAAGTAGTCAAGCTTAATTCCGTAAATCTTTTAATAAGTAGGGAAGTACTTATGTGTGAACATAGCTATTCTTTGCCAGCTTATAGGCAAATTAATTTTTCGGCATCTTGTAAATTCATATAAACAGCTGTTTCAGAAATGAATGATTGCCGATATTTGGCCATTCTTCTTTGTTCTCGTATGCTAATAATAATACGCCTACGTTGAAATACAGTGTTAAAAGTTATTAAATTTACACGATAGGTTGGTATACTTTGGTAGACACGTTTTAGTTTTAGCTTGGACTTTTTAGGTAGGCAGCGGGTGCTTAGGTGGATAGGTTTAAGTAAGAAAGCATACTAAATGAAATGTTGCTTGCACTTTTTAGGTAGGTAGCAACGTATTTTGATGGATAGCACCCAGTCAATTTATATAACTTACAGGTTTCAGAGGTTTCAGGGCAAGGGCGTGGCTGAGCACCCAGACGTAGGTACTAGGAGATGTTAAAAATCAATAGGTCCAGTTCGGCCTCGGCATAATGCGTTTCAAACGTTAATAAAATCTAGATTGCTTTAATCGTTTCTTGTAATTTTAATACAATATCATTAACGTACAAAAGAAATACGATAAAACACGATCTGTCAGGAACGCATTCGGTCGGCGGCCGCACTTTAGGTATCCATTTTGATGTTCATACGCCATATTGCTAGTTCCATTGCGACGTACCTATGTAGTTGTGTATTACAGACTCCACTTTTGATGCTGCATCGATCTTTAGTTATTAGGGATAAAGGTTTACCATAAAATAAATGATTTGGATAAATACTTTATAAGAACACGCAAATGATGGTTTTAATCACAGACTTGTTATAACTATGTGGTTTTAATAATAATAAAAGGTATATGTTAACAGAACAAAATATTAGAATCAAAAGGCACTCGTACACGCTCTTAATGATATTGGTAGATGCATACGACTACTTAGCTAAATGATTTTTTAAAATGTTTTTTAATGTTTAATGTTGTCTTAAAATTACCCTGATTATTTCTAGGCACGTATTACTTTGCTATTGGTATAGTTATATTTGCGTTAGGTGATGTACCTATACACTATTGTCTCTAGTAAGTAGAAAGTTATCATCAAGTTATCTAGACACAAGTATGGCTGCAATTTCTAGCCTAAATTAGGATGTTTGTTTTAGAGTTGAGTTTTCCTGTATTGTATTATATGATCAGGTTTTTGGATATGCTTTTCAGGATCCCAGAAAACTAAAAGGTACCAATTTATTGCAATATTTCAGTTCAGAAAATATCTTACAGTTTTTTCGGAATATTACTATTGTCTACCATCATTATTAACTTGGAAGGCTTCGTGAGGATAAATTATATAGTATTGTTATGGTAATTATAGCTCAATTATGATTTGAAGGCCACCGTATTCATTTATTCAGATTTTTCCTGTCAGACAACAGTTAAGAGTTAAATCATGATTCCGTGAAGGCTAAGAATTTTATTATTTTAATGATGTTGCTAAGATTATAGATGAAGTATAGTGTGATTAGGATGTTGGATAGTTTCTAGGTATGTTCTAGAATCACGAGACCGATAGGTAGAACAAAGTATATTATGTAGGTACCATCGTTAGTGAAATATTAAAATAATTGTACATTATTTCTCAATTGGTCGAACCATTCTGTTGTAGTAGGGATATTGTTGTAGAATTAATAATTCCACAGAAATTACCGTCACTAGGTACAACCATTGTTCTCGACAACAACAAAAAAGCGACCGTTTTAGGAAGGTAGATAAGTAGTCGTAACTCAGATTGGTAGTTGGTGAAGTGTAGGTGAAAAAGTTATTTTGAAATTGCGTACTTGCATTGCGTTGTACTTGGATTGCATTATGATTGCGGTACCTGCATATGTAACTATCGAAGAATACGATAAAGAGGTAGATACATGTTAAGAACGTTAATGAGTGTTTTGTGTAACAACATGGATTTCGTTATAAAATGTGTTGTGTTGGTAGAAGAATGTATATCTGAAAAGTAGTCTCGTACGAAGATTTTACGGAAACTATTGGTATTTTGGAACGTTGCAAATGCGAAGTGTAAAAGGTAAATGATTATTAGTGACAAACTAAGTCTTGATACTTACTGAATATTCGGAAAATATTGGTATTTCAGAACGTCGCACATGTGAAGTGCTATAGGTTAAGGAATATTTGTGACAATAATGATTTTTAGTGACAAACTAAGTCTTGATACTTACTGAAATTACGGAACATATTGGTATTTTAGGACGTCGCACATGTCAAGTGCTATAGGTTAACGATTATAAGTGACAAACTAAGTCTTGATACTTACTGAATTTACGGAAAATATTGGTATTTTAGAGCGTTGCACATGTGAAGTGCTATAGGTTAACGATTATTAGTGACAAACTAAGTCTTGATACTTACTGAATTTACGGGAAATATTGGCATTTTAGAACGTCGCACATGTGAAGTGCTATAGGTTAACAATGATTAGTGACAAACTAAGTCTTGATAGTTACTGAACTTACGGAAAATTTTAGCATTTTAGAACGTCGCACATGCGAAGTGCTACAGGTTATCGATTATTAGTGACAAACTTAAGTCTTGATGCTTACTGAATTTAGGGAAAATATTGGTATTTTAGAACGTTGCACATGTGAAGTGCTATAGGTTAACGATTATTCGTGACCAACATGATTATTAGTGACAAACTAAGTCTTGATACTTACTGAATTTACGGAAAATATTAGTATTTTAGAACCTCGTTCATGTGAAGTGTTAAAGGTAAACGATTATTAGTGACAAAACTAAGTACTTAATTAATTTATTATATTTTTTTTATAAATGTTAACATATTAACATAAATGTTCATATTTTAGGGTACAGTGAGACAATTTATTGGATGCATAGCTATAGGAATATATAGTTTTCTGGTTGGTACGTAAATACGATACGAAAATGAATAAATCTCTAACTTACTTTGAAATTTTTAATTTATCATTGCGAGTTTCAGGTTATTTATTTTGTATATTATAATTTCACGATCTCGCCAAAATACAGATATTCTTACAATATTTTATGAATAAACTACTATAAAATAATGTTTAGGAAAATCTAGAGGAAGACGTTTGTTGAAGTAAAATATAGTAAATTACCTAAGAAAGAAAGAAAACTGATGAAAACACTAATCAAGAAAAAACTGCTAACATTGAGAAATATTTAGAAAAACAATTATAAAGAAAATCATTCGGTTTCAGTCTATTGATATAAAAAAACTAGTTTAAAATTTGTGAATGTGATTTTATAGAAGTTTTTACAGAAGAGGTCAAGATTAAGAAGTGTTATATGGTACTTATGTATTCAATTTAATATTTCAAACTTTTACGTGTGTGTGTGGAGAAGTTTGTGACTTTATATAATAGGATCTATACCAACTAAAATACCTCTAAATAGCTTAGGTGATACAAGTGTTAATACCGCGTATTCAAGTTAGGGTTCTCAGTTATAGTGATATAGTGGAAAGTCATGAATTATTCTTGATGTGATGTGCAAACTGTGATAAAGTTAAAGTAAAGTGTTATTTTCTCTGTGTTACTATCATTAGCAAATTTAATTAAAATCTTGCCTCTATTCACCAGTTTCTTTTGAGATTTATTACAGACTTAAAATGATTTTATCGTAGACATCGTAGCAGGAGATGGCCCAAGTCAGGGCCGTGTGGAGAATTCGAGGGGAGACATTTATCTACTATATAAAAATAAGTCGGGTTTTCCTTCCTGACGCTATAACTCCCGAACGCACGAACCGATTTCCACGGTTTTGCATTCGTTGGAAAGGTCTCGGGCTCCGTGAGGTTTATAGCAAAGAAAATTCATTCATCTGGTGGCGAAACGGAGTTCGCCAGGTTTGCTAGTTAGGCTATAAAAATACTTGAAAAAATATTAAGTAGGTAACTGAAATAATCACGAATGACATACGACAGAAATTATGGAATTAAATCTACATTTGCTCGAATTTTTTGTGCGTTTAGCACCTGTTAAGTAAGTAGGGCGACAACTAAGTGTTCAATAAGGCATAAGCTACATAGCTATTTAATATTGGAACGAAGTTCCTTATATCTGTGCGTTAACTCCGTTTTTAATATTTTAGGGTGTCTACTACGTGTTTCATAGGGCGTCAACTACATTTCGAATATTTTTGGGTGTCAACAAAGGTTTTTATATTTTAGGGCGTCCATAAAAACGTGCAAAATAGGGCATTGGTTGAAAGTATTCCTTAGTGCGTAAACTACGAAGGTACTATATGTATAGTTGAATGCGTGAACTTTTTATTTGATATTGACGGCTAAGTGTTCTTATTTGAGCGTCAACTATGTGTTTAAAATAGGGTCGTCCCTACGTATTCAGTATTTAGGGTGTGAATTGTTTAATTCATTTAGGATTTTAGGACATCAAACGAAACGAACAACGAAACGATTTCAACAACATATTGAATTTTTAGGGTGTCTAAAATTTATTGATTGAATTCGTATTTTATAATTTAGAGTATCACGTTAGTGTTTAATACTTTAGGGATTTAAATACGTGTATAATATTTTAAGAGTATGTGTGTGTATTAGGTCGACAACATGTTTAATAAATTAGGGTGTCAACTTAGTGTAATATTTTAGGGCTTCAATTGAGTTTTTAACATTTTAGGGTGTGGACACAGTTGCGTTTATTTTTTATTTCAGGGTGTCAATAACGTATTTACTATTATAGAGATTTCGGATGCGTAAATAACGAATAAATAACATTCGATACGACGAAGTACGATTGTCAATGACCAAAGAATACATGAATATTTTATAATTAACTTATTATATTTGAAAAGGTCTTCTACAAAATATTGAAAATCAACGTAATGATTACAGATTTTAACAAGAAATACAACCAGAGTTGTAGCCATATTATAGGCATTGAATACTTACTTAAGTGAATTAAGAGACACTTTGATAGAATTGAGTATTAGACACTTCCCATGATCGAAGAGACGAATATAAAAGGAACAATCAATGTTTTAAACGACAAGTACAAGTATTATTATACTCGAATGCTATCATATAGAAAAGCAAGTATTTAAAAAAAGTTGAAACTAAAACCTCCTTAAGATTTATTGATACAAGAACCTAATCTATGTTAAAAATGAGGTATAAGAAAAACCTGAAACATGAAGTGCCCTTTGGTGTATATTGAAAAAAAACAAAATTTATCGACTATCGTTTTAGTGGATGAGGAAAGTTAATTTAAAAACTAACACTGATTTATAACCTACAAAACATTAAAGTGAATATAAGCTATTCAATATAGGTGAAATATTTTATATAACTACTCGGCCTGAAACTGTCTGAATGACAATATTCTTAATTGAATACTCAATGGAAATGTTACTGAAGGTAAATCTAAATGGAGAAGAAATAACTTCTGTTAGAAAATTTGAAACCTATATTTTATTTTTCGATAGTCATAGACGATAGAATTTAGTCAATTTTTTTTTGAAGAATTGGAATGCAGTACTATTGATACTCTTGTGAAATTTGACTCGAACTTTATCGTTACGGAGCATACCTAAATGATTAACCTCTTACAATCGATTTGATGAAACAAGACCCATCCTAAGGGGGAGAAACTCCTAAAGTTATTCAAGTGACAACTAACGGATGTTACACGACATTAACGTTATAGAATATACAGGAATAATCAGTTCATAGATCCACATTTTATAGAGTACACAATACGTAAATTTCAATATCAATATTATTAGATTACCGCGGAGACGAAATGTTTCGAAGGGAATATAATTACAGTACTATTGTTACTCTTGTGGCAAATGACAGCTAAGAAAGCGAGTTACGGAACATACCTGAATGGTGTAAACCTCCTAAAATTGATTTTTGATACGACAACGACAATGATCCATGCTAAGCTAAATATGAGGAATGAGAAAACGTCTAAAGTTATTCAAGGGTCGGATGAGTATAGCAAATTTAAAATGAAACTTACATACGACATACAGCTTTATCGTATTAGGACTTATGAGAGCATTTTGTTTAGATGTCCATATTGTATAGATGACACAAAACGATAAATCAAAAAAAAAAATTTAGATTATCGCGGAGACGATAAAATTTACATTTAAAACGTTTATAGGAAATAGAAAACAGTACTATTAGTAAACTGGTGGCAAAAGACTGGAAGGCTAAGAAGCAAGCAAGTTGTCGAACACAAAATTATAACACAAAACCTATATCTAAGAATGAGAAAAAGTTGAAAACTATAGAAGTGCTATATGAAAATTTCAAATAAAACTTGCGTTCGTTACATATTATTGAATTATAGAAATTTATATGAGAATATTTTATTTATAGGTCGATATGGATGAGAAAACTGATATATTTTAATATAATGACCATGAATTGCGTAGGTACCTGAAGATTTAGGACACAATTACGTATTTTTCACGCAAGAAACGGATTATGACATTTTAAATAGGTACCCAACGTCAAAGAGAACAAAAAAAGAGTAAATAGTTTTTAATTGAATACATGATATAAATTGAATTGATGAGACGACGCATGTTTTAGGATACATTTCTTATTTTAGGCAATTTTCTACAAACATTTTTAAGCTATTTTTGTTAAAAACAATACTTCAAGCTAGAATATCTAGTATTGAGTCAAAACTGAATGACAAGGCTGTTTTTTTTTGATTATCGTAGACTATTTCAAAAAATAGTTGGAAAGGAATCGGAATAGTCCTAATGGGAATGTTGCAGAACATAACTTAATGATGAAAACCTCCCAAAATGTATTTTCAGATGCAACCATATCGTAAGTTAAAAACGATGTATGAGAAAAAGCTGAAAATGACTCTAATGCTAAATGAATATAGAATATTTTAAAACCACAAGAAACATTATGTAACGCGGCCAATATAACACAAACTTTACAAGACTGATGTCAATATTCTACATACAGGCCTAAATCCTATAGATGAGAAAAAAAACTATTTAAATATTTAGACAATGAATAACATTCCTATGAAAATGATTTATAACTAAGAAGGTATTTTTGTAACTCCAAAAACTGATTTGAATCCGACGCAACGTGTCATGTAAAAAAAGAATATCAGGACATCACGGTATTACCGCAGAATCGCACTCCTGCTGCGCTTGACCTATTAGACAGTTTATTGACCGTATGTGTATATGAAAGTTAACACTGGATGTTTTAAATAAAATAATTGAAGATATTGAAAAACAATGAATACGATGCATTTTATATATAAATATATATATATATACCAAACGTGACGTCGAACGATATATGTGTTTCTTTACGTATCCTACTTACCTATAGAAATGAAAAAAAAAACTTTGAAATGAACGGAATACTAATGACGAATTGTTGTGATTTCTAACGATGAGTACAAATGATTTTAATATCTAAAAGAAACAAAAGACTTATGCAGCCGTTTACCTTCTGACAGCTGGTTTTATTGTGATTACTTGAAGTGATCGGTGATATTGTGTTAATTTACGTACCTAGTATAACTGGTATCGTTAGGGTCGCAACAAACGAAGAACAGATATTATTATGGTCACTAAGAAATATTACTTATTTTGAAATAATGGAAGAGAGTAAAGCGGCACTTTTTCTCAGGGAGGAATCGATCATGTCGAGTCAGGCATCGTGCCAGATGAAAACAAAATCAATTTTTGTAGCACGCTGTATGAACCGAAACATTTATAACGAAAAAATAATGGATTGAAAAATTTGGATAAAGTACGGGTTTTAAACTCTGATTAAGAAAAAAGGACGTCTATACCTACACTCTACAAGTATTTATATGTTTAAAAGAGAAATAAAATATGGAATCTTTAAGAA
Source organism: Pheosia tremula (assembly GCA_905333125.1). Classification (NCBI taxonomy): domain Eukaryota; kingdom Metazoa; phylum Arthropoda; class Insecta; order Lepidoptera; family Notodontidae; genus Pheosia; species Pheosia tremula. The sequence goes on along the minus strand of HG995402.1, from coordinate 9,236,406 downwards.
AATTACCAAATGAAATGAAGGTAAGATTTTTAAATGCTCTGAAATAATTTACTGGAAAATCTGTTAAATTATATATACGGAACAGGGATTACGATTTAGCCAATCACATGGACTACTAAAAATGATTTCGAAAATTTGATAATAAATATTATATTTAGGTCTCATTAATTAGTTTTAATATTACAATAATATATTATAATGATTATTTAATATTAATGACATTGGCATTAGGTATTTTATATTTTTATAAATATCAATGATAAAATATAACAGCAAAGTTAAATGAAGGTTTAAATAAAAAAAACTTACTTGCGTGAGGTACACATACCTATTATTTGTGTAAAATGTTTTGAGGCTTGTACGATGTAGGTAGGTAGAAACACGTCTCGTTTTCTATGTATTATAATTATATATTATGATTTTAATTAAATATATTTTGATTAATTTTATAGTACTATATAAAATACTTGCGGTTTACTTATATATTTATTGATATGTTTAAGTATTATTTGGTATTTAAAAATACGCTGTCTTACTACTTACTTTTTTGTCATTATGTTTATATTTAGGCCATATTTTTATTGCAGTTACAATTTTATAATAGAATAAAAGCATAAACAATATGCCTACTTCAGTTCACGAATAGACATATAAGAGAACGGGTAGGTTTATGTAGAATTAAACACACACCGTCGTATCTAGAATACAAACATAATAAACATCAGAATTATCTGAGTCAGAACACTATTAAAATACACGATAAATTTAAGGAATTTCATAAACCTAAGCGATCAAAACTATATCGATGCATTTACTAAGAAGGGTTTATTAGACAGGTAGACAAAATGTTTGAATTCAATCACGATATTTATTTAAGCAATGTATAATATACTTGGCTAAAATTATGCCCATAATATTATAGTTTGTTGACATAAGAATTACGGAAACTGATTTAGCTTATAGTAAAAATTGTTAGTCGACTAAATGAATTGAGTCATTAACAGTAGATACGTATGGGTTTAACGAATTATTAGACAACCATTATAAGAAGCTTGAGTTTGGCCAAATTATAAATGCTCGTATCTAAGTATAAGAATCCACCTATGCAGTGGATCACCAGATAAAATTGTCCTATTATGTACCTATATTACGTAAAATTATAGTACTAACTATCCTATTATGTACCTTTAACACGGTAAATTATTAAAAATATATCGCTGACCTGAATATACGTGTATATGCGAAAATAACAATAAGTTTTAAGTATTAACATCGCAAAATATATATTATTTAGAGAGTATGTATTATTTAGAGAGAGAGAATATATAGATTTAGAGAGATTTACATAGTCCTGTCATATTACATTAATATATTGTAATTAATCACCATTACAGCTTTAGCGCAAATTACCATAAGCTTGACATATTACAGTTCTAAAACGTTTTCTATATAAAGCCATGCTAAATACTATCTAGAATGCATTTCGAGTAGAATGCCTTGTAAAGTGATATGTGTAAATATATAGGATGCATTAGTTGGGTCGATACGTGCATCGGGCTTTGAGTTATCATTACGACTAATGCTAATTGCTTATATTGTAATTAATGCTGAAAATATTCGACACATAATATTATTAATAGGTTGTCTGTGAATTAGAAAACGCTGGAATGTTCTGGGGTGTTCGGTATTTTCTTATAATCGTGGTAATGTGGTTGACCAGTCTTGTTTTCGTGTCTTACTGTGTTTATTACGGGTTTTTAGGAGTGTTGTCGTGTGTGCAATTTTTTTTCTATGAATTTTGAGAGCAAATAATTGATGTAGAGTAGACGCACAGCATAGAGAAGATCCTCCCTTTACACCTTTGTAGATGTTTGGAGCTGACTGTGCTAACTTCAGGAATGAGTTAGTTCGTTTGACTAATGGGCGTTGTTCACGATCTAGCATGACTTGTGTTAATTGCAAAATGAGTATTGTTTTTTCCAATTTTTATGTGAATAGTGTCTGTTTTCTGCTTACTCTTAGTGGTAGTAGATGTAGTCATTAATTAGTTGCAAACTATTATGCAGGAAATGTTAGATTGAAAATATATTTTTTTAATATAAGATAAGATACGAAGGATTGAGATAGAAATTGAAATAAATTGATTAAAATAGAAAATGAGAAAGAAATGGAGAAGGAGCAAATTGGATTGTGTAATTGTTGAATGGTGGTTGGATATTGCGCTTACTCATAGAACGAATAGTACCTTAAGGTCTGGTGTTGATTGTATAAAATAGCTAAGTGACTTAAGTATATATGAAACTATGTACAGTTGTGTCATACAAAGTTACGTTACATATTTGCATGTTTGCATATGTTTGAAAGCCCTGCCCTGATAAATATTATCAAAATGAAAATATACACTATGATAAGTCATGACTCTCAAATTGAGCGGAATCAATCAAGATAAAAAAAATATATAGATATAAAATCTAAGACACGGTATTTAAAAATTACCACCTACCAAACCTACCAAAGAAGAGTTTAAAGAATCGCAAAACGTTGAAAGCAAAAAGGTAAATGAATAAGTTAATGTTAAAAGAGTTGAACACAATCGACGAAACTGATAAAATTATTAAATAAGAGAAAAATTAATGAAGAAATGTACTAACGCAATCTTAAAATCTGAATCAGGAAGAAATGTGAAACCGCAAAGTAGATTTAATATTTTATAACGAGGACCTAGTTATATTAGTTATACGTAAAAAATAAACGATAAAAGAATGGTTACGGATATAATGAATGATCTGCACAAGAAACTTAAGGTTTTAGCTTGTAGCAATGACAGGTTCATAAGCCTAGAGCGAGAGTTGAATACGAACATTTGCGGAGGACAACTTTGATAACATACCACAACGATATATTTGACATTACAGACAATCAATGCAATGCAAAATAATTGGAGCTTCGTGATCGACTACAATATAGGATCCATTATAAAGTAAACGATAAACACAATACTCTAAGGCAATTTAGATCGATGAAACATAAATCTGTAAGTTTACCCATACTGATATTATTTAAAAATTGCGTTGCAAAATTTTAAAACCATGAATGTTACAAATAGTTTCATCTTAGCCTGACCTTGGGGCAGCGGTTCAACTGAAAAGTTAATTTCTCACAAACACATTGATTTACAAAATATTGTGCAAAACGGTAGGAGTGAATCAGCTTGAGGTTATTGCGAGTGAGGGCGCTTAGTTGCAACACATAAAACGGAGTTATTAATAGACAATGAACACGATTTCACAACAATTGACAATATTTACGTAGGTTCGAATAATACCGCAAAGATAGATGTTTAAGATGAAATTATTCTATAGATTTAAGAAGTATACTTGTTTAGGGACATGACATTATTCTGTAGATGTAGAAATATCATGCACTTAAGCAGATATGAAGATGACAATGGTACTTACACACTTTACCTAGTTATTTAATCGTAACGTCTTTGATAATAAATTCTATAAGTAACAGTAGGGTAAAAGAAAAAAATATAACGGAATCATAATTTATTAATTAAGTGAACTAAAATAAGAAGTTTCGGATAATAATATATTGAAGCAATGGATAAAGAAACAACAACACGGCGATAAAACGATAAAGCGAACGGAATAAGTACTAAGTATTGACACGTTCAAATTAAGGATGACGTAGAATTAAGGAAGTAATAAGGATGTTAAGAAATATTGTGCAAGAAATGATGATTAACTAGTATAATTCTGTTCTATGATTACATGAACAGGTAGGTAACAAAATTAGTAGGTATCAAGGCCAAATTGTGACTAGTAGGTAATGAGTGAACGAAAACTTAAAGTGCTGGGACTTTAGGACTTAGGCAGGTTGTAGTTTAATCTGAAAAAATAACGGATAATAGAATTAAGAATAGATTACGAGACGATAATTTGGCGATAGTATATTATGGTTTATGTTAGGTAGGTGAATCTTACACTCGAAATTGTGATTTCTTTTGGTGCCAAACTAGTATAGGTACTTGATTGATACAGCCCATTAGTAGGTATCTCAATTGATAAACTATAAGAATCTTTAGAGTTGCGAAACACAGAAGAGGAGAGAGCTGTAACAACAATAAAGTAATACATAGCAATATTGAAGTTTCAATCATATTGTAACATTAGAACGGCACAAACGTTAAAAATAGAATGAAACTTGAGACACTAAAATGAACCTACGTAACGAATCATAGGAAGGCTATAGTTAAGTGTGTTATAAATTATCTCATGAGTTAATATCATATGAAGGTGGAGTAGAAGAAAACTGAATAATAATTAGTAGTACTGACATTTAGGCCGTGTAAGCATTTGTGTGTGTGTATATAAATAGATTGATAATATAAATCGTAGGCAAACGTCTAAAATAATCGCTATATATTGTAGTTAAATAGCTAGCGTTCTGAATATCGTTTCACTCTGATATGTTACACTAGTAGATAGTTATATGCATAATGCATGAGAGAACCGGAGAACTAGGTTATGTGGGAACGCACAAAATTTTGGCGAAGCATTACAATTTACACAAAATGACGCACCATCCCTACAAACATCTAATAGCACTTGAGCTCCCATTGACTTGTCAATGTTTTGGCGACTCGTGTGATTTGCTTTCGGCCCATTACCCCTTATTTCTGCAATCAGAGACCAAAGAGCATGAATACTCCACAACATTAGTTTGAATTAAAATACAATTGTTTATCGTCATCGCTTTTAATGGTAACTCCAGCATGGCATTCCAGTCAATAACTGCAATCACGTTTATCAGTTTTAATAACACAAGTTGACAATTTGGGTTTGGTTTAATTCGTTTTGAGCATATTTGGCGTTCAAGTGTTACTATTTTGGTTTCGTGCTTTTCAAGGGGTCGATGTGATACTTTTGTAAATATTTTAAACGTTTGCTTACCGTTACTAATTCCTATCTACTCTGCTAATTGTAGTCTCTAAATGAGTTTAGTATTCATTGTTCGTTTACTTGGGTATTGTGTACTTTCGAGCTTAAGCGCAACTATTTGAAATTAAACTATAAATAAGTTTTACTACACCGGATTCGTTGGGCATCTATTTCTTACACTGCACAAGAAAATATAGGACCTATATCTAATACTGTATTGTTGTTATTATAATTTTCAGGAGCTAAAATTAACTGTTACACGTATTTATTTTCACCGCTTGTCCTGCAGACCCCGTAAGGTTCCGTCGTTAAACAACATGGCCGCCCGCCCCATCGACAAAACCATAGGCCAAATAGTCCCATCAAATTCCCGCCTAATAGTGGACGCCGTGAGGACCGTGGACCCTCAGTATTCATCAGTATTAGTAACGCCTCCGTAATTTACAGAACATAACTTAAACTCCAAGGTATTACTTATTAGATTTTTAATTTTTTTATAATTTTTCATATTCTTACTTAACTCGAAATTCCAACTAACATAATTGGGCACAATGTAAAATCCCTAAATTTGGTTTTAATTCTATTACGTGCTTATAAGCTAACTTATTCCAATGTCCATCGCACGTTTTAGGAAGATCCTACTACGTCTAGTTAAACACAACCGACACAGTTAACGAAATACAGTTAACCAGTAGTTTTGCAAAAGGCCGTACCGTTTAAAACATCCTAATTTAACTGGACGGACAACGCTGTGACAATTATTAGCAGAATGATGTATTTGTTAGAACAGTTTTCGATCTAGTGATGCAACATTAGTTTGAACACAGAGCATGTTAAATTTGATGTCATTTAGATCGTTCTAGAATACGATCCTTCCCACAGGCTGGCCGTAAACCACGAACAAGTCCTAAGCAAACCGCTTCAAAATATAACTAACAACACTTGCACATTGCAGTAGCAATATCTCCTGTCTTTTAAAAAAAACAACCAAACCAACGAGTCGGACTAGATGTTAATAATTGCAAACCGTGTTTGATTTTCAGATGTTTAAATTATTAAGTTGGCGGCGTCAGGCAGGCTTTTTACCACCGGATCTTAGGCAGCGTTAGTTTCAAATATACTTTGAACGAATGACTCGGGAGGACAGTGAGGCGAAACATTATGATATAGGTATAATTATTTATATACGTTAGTTGAACTATGTATCTCAATAGTATGTATTTAGGACGCATTTTTTATTACCCTTTGACTGATACATGATAATACTCCAGATTTGTTTTAAAAATGTTATTATTTGTTTCGTTAGGGGAGCAGGAATAACGCAATCGCATGTTTTGTAACAATGCGAGTGATCAGGAAAGTTTGGTACATTAATTATTGATATGAGGCGATTTGTAGAGTTCCATTAACCATCTCATAGAGACGAACTAGGTATGAAAGGAGCGTTATATATGAACCGGGCGATGGCTTTATTGTTAGATTATATTATCACATTCAGTGTTTGACAACTTACATTAATAAGGCTTTTTAGGTTAGGTACTCTGTTTAGAAATAACTAATTAATATATGTGTATCTATTAATGGCATAGGTGTCACGAAAAGTATGATAAGATATACCCGAATAGGTTTAGCTGTAAGTTTAGGAATATATACTGGGCCTGTATTGTTTGTTGGTTCCGTAGGTAGGATAGCCCCTGGAGTTAAGAGATAGAAACGGGCCGTAGATTCAGGACGTCCTTATTAAGACTCCATTCACGAATCTGGAAGAAGCCTAATTTGTTGGCAGGCTTTAGTTGAATCTCTCAAATTTACAGGCGTGGCTTTATTATTAAATTTTAGGATTAGGTCATGTTATAAATGGTAGTGATAGGTTATATTTGGTTAAGCTATGTATTATTAGACGTTAAAGATAAAATCTTAGTGATATTTCAATTATTTCAAAAGTGATTATGGTAGCTATAAACTTGTTTCGTTTGCGTTTAAGGTAATGAGTAATTTTAAAGTATTTCGTAGGCACTATAGAGCTAGAACAGTCATTCGCTTCGGATTTCATGCCCTTGAATGCTAATTAGTTCAAAACCTAAAGGAACTCTGAAAAATCATATTCTCGTATTCAGAAATTTGTTTAAGTACCTACGTTTAGTGAAAGAAAATATTTTTGTACTAAATTTAATACCTACTTGGGTAATTACAATAATCAAAAATATCTTCACCCTGTTGTATCTGTCCCCGAACTAACAATTATAACTTATTGTTATTCTCTTTATTTAAACCAATGTTAAAAAAATATGATACCTACTCCAAAATGATTTTTTTGTTCTGTAAATCGTTGTAAAATTTATAAATAAATCATTAATAATCAATATATTAATTTTGTTTGTCATTGTGTCAAATTCACTAAATTTACTGTACCTAATTCCAAATACTGTATTTTATAAAGAAATATCTACGTATGCACTATCCACAATAATTGACTATATTTTTTATTTATTAACATATTAACTTCAGTTACCTACTTAGTAGGTACTTACATCAATTTAGATTTTTGTTTTCTATGTCAATAATATATATTAATAAACACTTAAATAAGCTATATGTTATTAAAGCAGTGTTCCTAGTCTATGAAATTAATTTACTAACATACGCTATAAAGCGCTTTTTCAATGCACTCATTGTAGATCATCTTTGTACAGGAGTACAATTTGATCTAATATTATATATCTAGTATTTAATAATATCTTACGTATTATTAAAATATGATTTATCTCGATATATATATATGACAGTAACGTTAATCATAGGTATCCTGTATCCATTAGCAGGATAAAAAATAAAATCCCTTACAACACTATTTAACATTTAAGTGTCATAAAGAACACATTAGCACCTTGAAAAACTTAACAACTAAAAAAACATAAGTAGATAGGTGAATAAAAAATTAAGACTTACATAGAAAACCCTACCTTTAACTTCAGACGAAGAAATAATAATTCTAAGTCTATGTCTAAGCCTTCATCAATCTTATGATTATCGGATAGAGCTTAAAATGGTTATCAGAATTGCGCTGAATTTGATTAAAACGTAATAGTTATTTTTATATTTACCTTTTATTAGGTAGAAACCTATTTAGGTATTTTTTATGTTCACCGAATTCATTGACTGACATCACTGACATTTTATAGCGACAGTCCTCTTTTCTCACCAAAATATGAAGCTTAGTTAATATAACGTATTTATATGAAGAATTGGTAATTAATTTATAGGTTAAAAAGTTGAGTAGGTCTGTTTCCAAGTCCTATACAACTACATTATTTCTTTATTCCATATATGTGTAGTGTGACACGACCGACTGTTATCTCAGGACATTCCTCTGAAATACAACTGAAATTAAGTCTAGCTAGGTCCATGACACGTTAGCGCCATGACTTTTTAAAAATATACCCCATCCATTTTCGGTGTCTATTAAAAATACTCTTTCTCTATAGTAGAGAAAATCATTGTTTGAAACACAACGAATAAGTCTTCTGAGTTTCTTGCCGGTTCTTCTCAGTGGACAGTAGGTTCCGAACCGGTGGTAATTTATTTAATAATAATACATATTGTTGTTAAGTAAATTTCAAATAAAATAAATTAAAATATGTAAAAATCAAATTTGTGTTTATGTTATACAATTGTAATTGTAAATAATGGAAACCCAATTAAACATTCGTAATTTTTTTTTACATTTTTAAAACCTTGTTTGTTTTATTAAGAACCGTTTAACTTGGATGGATGGGGTTAGGTGATTAGTAATTGAAATTAAATATTCTTGTCAACATTTTTGGCTTAAACATAATGATTTATAATTATCTACTTGTTTAACGATGTTTATGGTGAAATAAATAAATGATTCTAAATGCCTACATGATCAAAAATAATAAATGATTTTTTTAACCTACCTGATCTTTTATTTTCCTTTTACCCATGAGATCTACATAACAATTCAACACGATAACACAAGAAAACTATCGTTAGAGACTGTTCTGGATGTTGGATTTTCATGTAGAGCTCATAAAAGTACCCTATACACACAACAAACATACTCCCAAATTTATGGAAGTTTACAATGTATTTTTCATGAGAAAAAAGCTAGAAGATGTTATTGTAAATTGATTCAATCTTATGGGAAAAATGGTATCATACAACACAAAAAGGTAAGAAATTGAGAACACTCAATATTATAGTTAGATTTATCGCCAGATAAATACCATACTAAGCAACACTTGTGTTATGGGTACCTACAATGGACTGAGGGCGAATTGTACGAGTATAGATATTAATTAAACATCCATGACTTAGGTACAAATGGGGTAAAACCAAAAGGTTCCAAAAGTAGTCTATGAAGAATACAAAATTATTTTATTATTTGACTAATTGCGCCCACATGATTAGATGATCAATTTACAATGGCCTTACATCAGTATTTATGGGCTAGTGCTTTCTAGTTTCTATAAAGGAGTCCATTCTGTGATAGTTTGATATTACCTAAGAAAGAAGATTGCTGCTGTTGGAGTGTGGGTAATGCGTAGGTAATATACGAGATGGCGCTGTTGAGTTTAATCCTTTGTGAAGGCTTCTATAAAATAGTGATATATACTGCCACTAGATGGAGTCGTAAAGCATGTTATCAACTGACAGATTTTTTTATGTAAGGCTTTGCGCCATCTAGTGTAAATACTAGGAATTAATGATTGGAGTATGAGTTTTAGGAATAGGAATAAGTAAGGACTATCAGCGTAGCTAACTCCATGGACCAAATAAGACAGGATTGCCAATCACCATACAAAACTTCGTACCGTCGTTTTTAAATTCTCAATGTCATCATAGAGGTCACTGTGAGTCTCAAATTAATGATTTTATGCATGTAAAACCTCAAATTAAACCTTTACGTGAACTTGTAATTTTTATATGGGTTTATTTTGTCATAGTACATTCTACTCCCGTAAGAAGCTGTAACACAATATCCTGCAGCTCGGATATTATGTTACTTTTGTTGCCATCATTTTACATTTGAAATCTGACTACGCGAGAAGAGCAGAACAACAATATACACCTATATCTTTCATCGACGTTTATTATATTTTTTTATATTTTTTTTTATTACGTTATAGGCAAGTATTTGATCTCGATCTCACCTGATGGTAAGTGACGATGAGATCTACGATGGAGCATACTTGCATAGGTAGGAAGGCGGCAGTAGATCGAGACGCTACATTCACTAGGCACATGCAGCGCAACTGTAGTGTTATTCTGTAACGACAAGCTCATATCTCACGCGTGTGTCCAAAAGTGAATTGTGGAATTTCAATATAAATTTTACATTTTACCTGAAAATTCACGCGTGCGATGTGAGCTTGTCTTTTAATCTCATATTTCACGCGTGATTCCGGGGGTAAAATGTAAAATTTGTATTGAAATTTTACACTTTACTTTAGGACTCACGCGTGAGTTGTAAGATTGTCGTTACAGAATAGCACTACTGATCTGATCCGCCATCCATGAATGGCAACACCGAACATCATGCCAGAACACGGCTAGGCCGCTTGGCGACATGGCTTTCTTCAGTGGGTGGTGACTAACCACGGCCGAAGCCTACCACCAGTGATAGTATACTAATACTAATACCAGCGGTATTAGTTATTAACGAGGGCAATGACATGTCTGGCAGGCAGGCAGGCATGTCTGACAGGTTTTCTGATATTACCCGTTCTTTTGTAGAACAACGCCATCTATTATGTGGTCTGATAGTCAGTAGTACCAGCCCCTGGCGGAAAAAGTTTGCAACCTTTAAAGAGCTTGCACTGTGGTGCCCACTGGATTTGGAGAGCTATTTAGCGAAATATCAAGCTACGCCGTAATGTATGGAGACCGCCAATCTTTATTCAAATTTACCTATGTTATGCGACACTGTTATAATGAATATGCATGCATGGATTTCAAATGCTATTTTGTTATGTATTTAACTAGGTGTATCAAAATAAAATAATAAAGGTCATAATGAAATGAAAACACACACAATAATAAATGTGTAAAATTATTTATATTGCATTATACTTAATAATTATAAAATTGTCATAACAAGGAATTGCCACGAGTCAACCTTACACAATTGCCACTTAAGAAATACTTATAGCCTAATCTCTTACACTAACTTAGTCGACTTAGCGTTACATCACAAGTAGAACGAGATACCTTTTTATAATAAGTAACAGCCGAGGACACCCGCAACGCCCCGCTCCGATGCAACCTCCACTCACAAGGAACCTAGGCATCGCCTAACGAATCTCTTGTGACGTTTCAGAACTCGGCCCCATAATAACTAGAATAGGATTCACAAGCAAATACAAAAAAAAACGATAATTATTATGCTTATAGATATTAAAATCGTATGTAAAGACGATCGAAAAGGTATAGATCAAAAACTTTACAATAAATACTTATTGACAAATCCCGCGACCTATGTTCGGCGCGGAGCGAGGCGTGACTCGGCGATGTGCGTGCCTTATCTCTTGTTCTTGTTCTTCATGGTGAGCCGCCGCCAGAAGCCGGCCTTCTCGGCAGGAGGCGTCTCCTCGCGGGCCTCCTCGCCGCGCGTCTCGCCGCGCAGCATGTCCAGAAACGTCGGGTCGTTCTTCCGAACGTTCTTGTCGATTTTGACAGCTTCAGCGCTCAGTTCCGCCTTCAGCTTCTCGGGGCTCGTGTTCTCGACCTTAAACTCGTTAGGGTCTTCCACGAACGCCTGTTGAAGGTCGCGCATGATCTTTTTCCTTATCGTCTTCTTCATGCTGAGGTGTCTCTCCAGTGTTTTGACGTCGCCGTTGGCGTACGAGCGATAGTCGTCCTTCTTCTTCTTGGTCTTCTTTGTTTTGTCATCGTTGTCGTCGATGCTCTTGGCCTCGTATTGCTGATTGAGGCCGAAGATGTCGCGCAAGTGGGGGATAGCTCGCTCGGACGTCATCGTGGTGTAGGCTTCGATCCGTCCGATGAAGAGAGATCACAGACACCTCATCGTGAGATCTGGAATTGAGAAAAAAAAATTATAGTGAGCTTTTGGGATATTCAAACAAATTTTTATCTATAACATTGTAGAACTGAAATAGAAAGCTATGACATATCAACAGATGCAGAAATTTCTATTTTAAAATTAGAAATAAGTATGTCTTTGTTAATTTTCCGGAGAGTAAAATCGAAAGCACTAAAACGGGTCCGTGCGCCGGGGCAGGCTATTAATGCTATTACCAAGAACACACCAGTCAACATCTCGGGCACACAATGGCGACGAGGAACGGAGGCTGCGTACCGTGACCGTGATGCTGCTACTGGTCACGGTTATAACTTCCCTTTGCACGTTGGGACTTGCGAGCCAAAAAGTTTCTTAAAGATATTTATAGCAAATGTTAATTTTGTTTACCTCTCATCGATATAGCGCGATGATAAGTGAATAAACAAAGCTAAATCTTCCTCAATAGAAAAAGAGAAATAAGGCTTGTAGTATAAGTTTATTTTATTTTGAAAAGGATAAGCATTAAGTTTCAGTACACGTTCACTACGAATACTATTTATATTATCATTAAAGCTAGTCGGGGACGGAGTAGATTTTCCGAGGACAAACTATTGTGAAGTGTATTTCGCGGAAACTTTGCGTACTGGCGTGTACCAGCATCCGTGGATGCAGACACGGTATTGTGTTGAGATTATAATGATGACCGCTTCACTGCGCCGCAGCTGAGCGCCGCTCACTCAGGGCTGTCTGTGTAAGGCTGTGTCCCCAGTCGGCAAACTGTCAGCGGCCAACTGAGTGTGCCGCAATTTTGTGGCGAACTGAAATTTGAGTAAGCTGCAAACTCGGATCAATTTGCGTGCGTCGCAAGCAAACTGTTATGTGTTAGCCGCTTATTTAGGTCGACCGACCCACTGAATTTTCACTGTCAACTGTCAGAACTGACAGTTTGCAGCAAACAGACTCACTACGCCCGGCGAACAAGCATATCGCCGCCGCCAACTGGAACCGGTTTTGCTGTTAGTCGGCCGCTCACTGAATCAATCGGCGCGCGCAACACAGCAAACTGCGTAGAGTGAGCGCAAACTAGCAAACTGTGAACACTCCATTTCAAATATATGGAAGGGCGTACTAAACCGATACGCCGCTAACTCAGTCGGCCGCTGGCAGTTTGCCGACTGGGGACACAGCCTAAGGGTATGTTTTTTACTCAGACGAACCAATAATGCAGATGGGATTTCGCGAATAGTCGCGATCAAGATAATGAAGCATGAAAAACCAAGCCCTATTGCGAAATACACGAATTTCACGGGTACTATATAAATAGGATTTCTTTTTTTGGATCAAATATGGTATAGCAACTACTCGTCTGCATAATTTCTTCGTATAATATTCACAATTGGACAATATTGACGGTAAGATATACGAAATAAACTCCTCCAGGGAAATCAGAACAATCTCAAGTAACAGTTAAAGCTCGCTTCATCGAATTGAATAGTACCTCTAGTGGGCGGTATTTAAAACTTTAAATTATCCATAGAAAATTTCTATATATGGTAGACTATAAATTATACAGTATATGTATATATACGGTTAGCTTCGAGTAAACTCGCATTTGACGTCATGATACTTCGAACGATGATAATGTAGGCCGGCAGGCAGCGCAGCCCTGCGGAAAAATGCAGACTGTTTAGCGCCATTTTGTACACTCGCGGGCAATTCTTAAACGAATTGTTGCGAAAATGTAACACTTTCATCGCTTTCCACACTAATTGCGCCAAAGTTGGTGCTGTTAGCTAAATTGTTTGAGAACGCCAGTCGTTGCAGTGACATCGCGATAGCCTGCATATTTAAAATTGTGTAGGTATTTAGATAAGAATAATACCAGCCCTTTTAATATCTCACTGTTGGACACGGGCCTGACCTCAATGCGAGGGGGATAAGGCCATATTCCACCACGCTGGCCCCGTGCGGGTTGGCGGACTTAACACGTCTTTCGAGGGGTTCTCTCAGACATGCAGGTTTCACTTCACCACTTCACCGTTTAGCAAGTGATAATCATGGTTGAAAATGAGATAGGCACATGAAAAATCCAGAAATCCCAGAGGTGCGAGCCGTGGTTTGAACCTGCGATCCTCGTTACCGAGGCAAGCGTTCTATCAACTTGGCTATCACTGCTTGGGTGTCACCAGGGTTACTTAGGTATATTCAAAATAACGAAGAAACATTTTACTTGACACTGGCAAAAATAGGATTATTTTGGAGGCGATTGCCAACATAAAAAAAAAGAACTAGGTAGGAATGTATCACATAAATATGAACTGCATTGGATATATTTAAAAGTTATTATCGTTATCATTATTCAAGAAAGAACGATTATAATGATTAAATTCCCAAATAATTATATAATCTGTGATCGAAGTAAATATTGATATAGCTGGTCAAAGTGAACTCAGTATAGCCGCTGCCCTTCCTAGCCGGTAGTTCGTCAATACTTCGGCCGTAACAGCTGACATTAACATTGGCTGGGGTCGGCGCACTTTACCTAACTCTAACACACACGAACGTGGGCAGACATCTTGTTTGATGACGTCACGCGCCGGTTACGATATTTCGTGTTGAGATTTTTTTTTTCGTTTTGTAATTCAAATTACCCAACGCTTCAAGTTGACTTGTTTGGTACACTTAATTTTGTATCTTTGTGCAAACTTGCGTGTTTTTTTGGAAATGTGCGGCTCTCCACGGAATAAATAATTATTTTGTGGGGCAATGTATACGGTTCTATAATAAACTTGCAAAAGGAATCCGAGATTTGCCCATTACTAAGTTTAAAACAACAGTGAGAAGGTTTTTTCTATAAAAATAATGGATTTAAAAAAAAAACAAGCCCGCTGAGTTTCTCGTCGGATCTTCTCAGTTGAGGTCGCGTTCCGATCCCATTGTAGAGTTAAGAAAAAAATATGTAATGACAATTTGTAAATGCCCCTATATGCCCATACGAAATAAACGATTTGACTTTGACTTCGGAAACGAACGACCTGTTTTATTTTAACCCCTTGAAAACTATAGAAATAGTTAAATTCAATCAATGAAGTTAAGCAGTTTAGCTATTTAACCTGTCTGAATGGTATATTAGTTAATATGTGGTATGGTATACTTTTGAGTAAAATCCTTTGAAAAAAACGATTTGGTATTGTCATCAAGAGACATCGAAGATAATCAAATCAAATCGGAAATTTTAGTAGCGATTGCGGTAATCCAGTTTGGAAGTTCTCGATTCCGTTTCCGATATCGATTTTGAATGGTTTAAAATAACCCTGGAGGACAGGATCGGCAGGTGTGGAGCCTGGCGAAGGATTTAGTATGCGCGCGCGTTCGTCGCTACGACAAAAAGCAACGTCAAGTTGTTGAACCTATTTGTGGCAGCTAATCGGTCGGTAATCACCGGAAATAACACAAAGCAATATGCGTATCTACAACACACAGCCAAGACCGCCAAGACCAATGGACTTAGAGATTAGACATTCTGAGGATATAATATACTAGCTGCGCCCGGCGGTGTTACCCGCGATAAAAAGTATGCAAAATTAAAACATCTATCCCACGGGAACCATACATTTTACCGGGATAAGAAGTATTATTAATATTTTTTTTATTCAAACAAAGTAGGTATATTGAGAGAATTCTCGAAATAGAAAAAAAAACATAATTACTAAGATATTCGATATAAAAGTTTTGTAAAGGCGAGGAGTGGGGAGAGCTGGGCCGTGCTCTTTCTCTTCCGCACCTGTGCTTGCTTATGGCAATGACGTCATTTAACACTGGAAAGCACCTGACTTTATCATATACGACACATACGACATTAGTAACCCTATTCCTCGAAACGGTTTTTCAATCAGAACGGTTTTAAAAAAATGGACAATCCCCATTGCCTACGAACAAAGTAAAGAAAAATAACCCTCTATACCTAATTAAATAGGTGCTTTGAACAAATCATCATCATTTCGCCAAAGTATTGATATTAATAATTATAATTAATAATAAATATCGCCAGACGAACACACCAACTATACGTTCCTATACTAAGCAACACTTGTATTATGAGTACCGTACAATGGACTGGGGGCGGACCCAGTATATATTATTTATATAGATAACAAACATCCATGACTTGGGCACAAACATTCGTGCTCGTCACACAAGGTTTGTCTCTACCAGGATCCGAACCTCCCCTCGGCACAGAAGGAAGGGTCACTACAAACTGCGCTAATCAGGCCGTCAAATTATATTCCACAAAAAGTTGCAAACTTTTGTGGCAGTAATTTCGGTTTTGACTATTAAGTTTAATTGCATAATTACATTCGCGGGATGCGTCTGACTTGTAACGTAAATCGCTTCGTTCGGTCTACAAGCAATAATTAATGGGTATATAGTGTGCAATTTGCGTCGAGATAAACTTTTATAACACCACATAGGTGCCTGGTTCTGTTCTATATACCCACTAAATAAGTTTTAAATAGCTGATCTTAATTTCATGGGAAACGGCAATCCAGGGCCCCAAGTCTGCTAAGCGATTCATAATCGAACAGCAACCGCATAGTAACTGTCACTTTTGACAGATACCCCATACAATATCTGTCAAAAGTGACAGTTACTGACAAAAGTGACTTAGGGCACTGTTATTTTGTAGTCGACGTCATGACGCTTGAAATTATGTTATTTGTCTAGCTGTTACCCGCGACTTCGTCCGCGTCATTAAATTGATATAACTTTTTAATTTATGAACTGATTGAAACAAAACAAACACAATATTTTAAGTGAAGTTTACCAGAATAACGACCGCACACAAAAAGGTTAAGCCGTTTCTCAGATTAGCGTGCACAGACAAACAGACACAGACATACAAAGAAAAAATCTAACAATCATAGTTTTGCGTTCTATTGCGTTGATAAAGTCCCCTAGTTTTTCCCTTATATCTTCTATGCACAGACAGCGATCAGTTACAGTTTTATGTATAGATATAATAATAATTATTAGACCCATGTCCCATGGTGAGGTTCGTGCTCAACAACTCAGATCTCCCCTCTCTCAATGCAAGAAGAATTAAACCATCCATACCTAGTCCACCACCCTGGCCCATTGCGGGTTGGCTAACTTCACACGCCTTTCAAGGCTATCACAGACATATACGTTTCCTCGCGAAGTTCTCCTTCACCGTTGAGCAAGTTATAATCATGGTTGAAAATGAGATTCGCACATGAAATCCAAAATCCCAGAGGTGCGAGCCGAGGTTTGAAACTTCGATCTTTGTTACCAAGGCGAGTGTCTGACTTGGCTATCACTGCTGTTATTCATGATAGTTACTTGAAAACATGATAAGTACTTATTTATTACAAAATAAAACAGGTAGGTGGTAAAGTTGCACCTTGCGAGAACAGCTTTTGCGGCCTTGCGGGTTTTCACAGAACAAAACAATATCATAAATATTGTATGTGTTTGGACAAGTGGGCCTATAATAATAGTGCAGCTTATTGCCTCATACGAACTTTGTTTAATGTGCTGTTTAAATAAAAATAATATGCGAGAACAAAAGTAACAAAACGATGACGCAAGCGTGGCGGAAGCGGTGTTTGTCAAGGAATAATACGTTTTTCATAATTAAATTTTTACTTATAGAATATTACTGCATACAAATTAGTTTTATTGTTCGTGTAAGTATACAAATCCAGTTGGATTTTATAAGCACACATCCGTGCGCAATAGAATATACGAGGGTTGGATGTTTACACAAAAAATAACGACCCAATTTTTAGCAGGGCAATACTAAATTTGAATTTGTGGAGGTTAAAGAAAAAAAAAGAAGAAAAACCGCCATCGTTAGCTTTATGGCATTTTATCATGGATTCATTTTTTTTTCGGGGCTTCGTTATTTGAATTTTAAATTAAGAATTTCGAAGATTACATGTAAAACAATTTATTTTAGACCACAGAGTTAGTAACATGTTTTGAATTATTTGGTCTAGAAAAAAAAGAGCATTATTCGCTCATTCGGTCGTTCCTATGCGAACGTTTGATAGTCAAAGCGTTTTTTTAATCTGGTTACTCTCAATTACTTTCATATGCGTTTCGAGAAAATCGCTAAAACTAGAGCGTAATATAATCTACTCCACGCTAGACATAACGTGTTATATCACCATTTATGGAGATAATAATAAAAGTGTACGTAACACTGTACATTGGTTATCTTTGCTACAAGTCTTCCATAGATAATACAAGCCCTGTAGTATATTTAGACCGTCGTAATTGTGTTACTGCGAGCACCCCACACTAGTGGATCAACTTAATACTTCATACCCTTGGATAAGGAAACAAATCAGTTGATAGTGAGCCTGCTATCCGTGCCGAGGGTCCCTTCGAAGCGGTAGGGACACACTTTGTGTGATGAGCAAGAATGCTTGTACCCAAGTCATGGATGTTCAATATCTATATAAGTAATATATACTGAGTTCGCCCCAGTCCATTGTACGGTACCCATAATACAAGCGTTGCTTAGTGCGGGACCATATAGTTGGTGTGTTCATCTGGCAATATTTAATATCTAGTCGGGATCACCAATTTAGCGGAAAAGGGAAGATCTTCCAGCCAGGCAGGTGGTATGCCTGGCGGGGCGGCCGCTTTACCCCAACGGTTATTGTCGGGATCTTGTATATATGTTGCTTGCTCCGAAAACTCTTATAGCGCGATTCAGAGAGAGAGAATTGTCTATTGTTCTGAATGCGTCTGCAGCGCCATCTGTGTAGCTCGTGGCGTGGTTGAAGTTGTCGTTACAATTTATTTAAATTAATAATTAACCGTAAATAAAAAATGGTGTATAATCCTTATCCTACTCGCTAGATTCTTTATCTGTGCTACAAAATTGAGACTATGGTTTCATAATAGGTATCGTCTTCCATGACAGCTAGTCACATGATGGCCCAAGAGTCCCTCATCCGCCATCTTCCAATCAAAAAATATTACAAGTCTCAGGCTTAAACACAAAAGACTTAAACAGCCAGATATTGCGTAGTATTCCTAATGGTTTTTTTTTACACCCCATAAATAACTTTGTGTGGGATGGGTCCACGATTAAATGCGTTTCTATAAAAGGATAATTGAGTATTCATGTGATATATGCAAATGATGGTTACCCTACTGAATGACGTCGGCGCTTGCGCACAGGACGTTGCGTATTACGCATTCTAATCTTTTTACTTTCCGTTTATCGGTATAATGGCGTCAAGCTCTAATTGTTTTTATTTTGATTCTCTTTGAATGGATTAATTGTATTTAGAATCATTTAAATGATTGGGATAAATAATTTGGTATACTGACTGCTTCGCCATACTACTTATAACTACTGAAATAGTAACAATATCGCCAGACGAACACACCAACTATAAGGTGTGGCCCTAAACTAAGCAGCGCTTGTATTCTTTTGGGCAGAGGTACCTAACATACTGTATCTGGGGGCGACCTGTGTATTACTACAAATACCCAGGACTGGGGCACAAACATTCGTGATCATCGCATTTAGTTTTCCCCAATCAAGATTTGAATCTGGGACCCAAAAGCAGGGACTACAAACGGTGCCAATCCAGAAATTTACTGGTGGTAGGCTTCGGCCGTGGCTAGTCACCACCCACTGAACAAAGCCATGTCGCCAAGCGGCCTAGCCGTGTTCCGGCATGATGTTCGGTGTTGCCATTCATGGATGGCGGGTCAGATCCGTTGCGCTGCATGTGCCTAGTGAATGTAGCGTCTCTTATCTACTGCCGCCTTCCTACCTAGGCAAGTATGCTCCATCGTAGATCTCATCGTCACTTACCATCAGGTGAGATCGAGATCAAATACTTGCCTATAATGTAATAAAAAAAAAGAAACAAAAATTTTAGTATGAAATAAAAAGAAACATATAATCAACATAGATTACATTAGTTAGAAAAGAATGGAATGGAAGAAATGGTACGTGATGTTGACCTACTCAATCTGTCATGTGCCGCAAGGAGGTTGGCTTAGCATGAACCGAGGGAAAGAAAGCCACACATTGCACGGCAGCCCATACACGAGTTATGAATGCATACGAATTGCCAGATGGGCACATGTCTACTGCGTCATTGAATGATCAACACAAGACTACAATTGGACGAGCGGTGCACTTCTGATGCTGTGACGATTCCCACGCGCCGCCGCGCCGGCTCGCGCGCTGGAGATAGATAATTGGTTACCTAATCGTGTTCATTGAATTGCGCAAGTCAAGGCGCCCGCCGCACCACTCGGGAACGTGTGATCATGATCACAATGCTACTGTCAAACGCTGATGCCGTCCGATTATACAGATCTTTGACCTTACCACTGTGGATCTATGACCGCTATTTGGTTGCGTGGCGACGCAAACGGAAAACGCTTCATACGTCATTTCCATGGCGTTATTATGATGAAGTCTTTTGTTGCCGTACGTCATTGCTGAATCTTCAAAATATTGCTTGTACTTTGGTAATTCAAATAACGAACGAAAATTCTTGTGCGGACTTCAAGTTATTGGAACGCTTTTCTGGTGCCTACACGGATTTAAAAAAAAACTTTACGCCAGTAAGTCCCAAAGAGAAGACAGAGGCGCACTCAACTGCACCCGCGTTTTGTCGATGGTATTCAGTCCCAAAGTAATAGGGGGTGAGCGTAATGCTAATTATACCGGGCACGTTCCTCATGGGCATGGATTTGGGGCCATAGTCCACCACTCTGTCCCAGTGCGGGATAGGGAACTCCACACGTCTGTCCAATTCGTGCAGATTCCGTGACGATGTTTGCCTTCACCATAGAGCAAATTATCATTATAAAAATGATATTCGCACAAGAAATCTAACAAAACCCGGAGATGCGAGCCGGGGTTTAAACTTTGTTCGTAAAGGGAGCGTAAACTAACTTGTCTAACCGAATAAGTTCTGAATATGATTAATTAACCAAACATAAATCGAGTTTAATAACTGCAAAGTTAAAACCATTGGTACATCAGATACAAACAAGGTTAGAGATCTTTTTGTTGTATATTTCAATATCTACAGAGACTTCCTTAATTTCAAAGATTTGGTTAAGATGATTAAGTTATAATGCGGAGTTTTGTCAGAAGTTTCCTCCATGAAGTACAGTCAAGGTAATATTAAATTGTGTTGAAAATAATTGTTTGTGGCTGAAAGGCGTTATGGTGAAGCCTTACTTAACGACGGAGTTCACGTTCCATTGAAAATCTTGGCTTTAGTAATGTTTCGAAAATCAACTATTATTATTTAAATAAATGAGTTTTTGTTAGAAGTAGGATGTTGGTTAATGTTTAGACAGGTTACAATTGTTAAGTAATGCTTGAACTAGGCCTTTGAATACATTTTTACTGTTTGCTTAATGTTCTACTTACTTCTGAACAAGGCTTATAACGGTTCAGAAAAAAAAACTGAGGCAACTATATTCTGGCACCTGTCACTTTGACAGTTGACACTTGACACTTTGACATTTCATTAGACCAATTGCCGAAGTTAGTACACTGCTGCCGGCTGCGACATTCTTCTTCTTTTTTTACAAAATTAAATACAATTAAATAAAATTAATATAAATATGGCCTCAACCACATATTAGTGGGTATTTTGCCAATGTCAAGCAATTAATAGCAATAACACATTTAATAAATAAACATTATAAATAACATAATGGATGTGACTAGAAGATATGAAAATGGCGTGTTCCGCTGCGTCATTAAGTTGGGAGATTGTGTTTCTTTGTCGGTTAGTGTATATTGACATTATATTAGTGTCGAGTGTCAGTATCCCTGTGTATGTATACAGAGTGATTTAGAAAGGTAAACTAAGCCTGTGCTTCTTTAGCGCATTTGAAATCATTATCTGACGTTATTATTACTTTACTTTACTTTATTTACTTTATAATGTCAATGTTTCTTTAACTTTATCTCTTTATAATATTAATAGCCGAACTATATGCTTTAATTTTACTACCTAGACAGTATACTAGTATACAATTTTGTTCTTATTTTTGTTCGTCATTCACGTCTTAGCTCGCAGACATCCTGGCGCTTGGCCTAGTTTCTCTATAATCTGAATCGCAGCTTCCCAAACATCCGTGTTTTGCATCACCAAAACTAGTCTAAACTTTTATAAGAACTATGCAGAACTCGATCTCTCTGCAAACCGTGAATATTCCATCGGCTATAAGTACAATACCAAAGTGAAGTCAACTCATTTATTTCTTATCGGCCTAAGGGGGCACATTACACATTGTCATAACTCTACAACCGGATCGGAAAAAGTTTATACATCATCAATGGCGGTTTTTTGCCGAGGACATAATAAGGCTGTGTCCCCAGTCGGCGAACTGTCAGCGGCTGACTGAGTTAGCGGCGTATCGGTTTAGTACGCCCTTCCATATGTTTGAAATGGAGTTTTCACAGTTTGCTAGTTTGCGCTCACTCTACGCAGTTTGCTGTGATGCCCGCGCCGATTGATTCAGTGAGCGGCCGACTCACAGCAAAACCGGTACCAGTCGGCGGCGGTGATATGCTTGTTCGCCGGGCGTAGTGAGTCCGTTTGCCGCAAACTGTCATGTGGACAGTTGACAGTGAACGTTCAGTCGGTCGGTCGACCTAAATAAGCGGCTAACACATAACGCGACGCACGCAAATTGATCTGAGTTTGCAGCTAACTCGAATTTCAGTTCGCCACAAATTTGCGGCTCACTCAGTCGGCCGCTGACAGTTTGCCGACTGGGGACACGGCCTAATATCGCTAGGCTGATACTGCAACTGTTCGGTAATCTGTTTCATAAAAAAAAACTAGTGCGTTGCCTGTCTTTCAGACTGATAGACAACGCACAGCCTAAACCAGTGAACTGACACACCATTTTCATACCTTCATTTCACATCCATTATTTTATTTATATTGTGTATTTATTAATATGTTATCTCTCGTTACTTGACATGCCATTGGCAAAATACCCACTATGTTGTGGGTCAGGCCATATTCCTATTCATTTTATTTCATTTCGTAAAAAAAGAAGATAAGAGATTTGAAATTTGGAAGATATATTCTTTGAGCACCCTAGAGGTGCAGGTGAGGATGTTATGGAAATTTGACCACTAAGTAGGTGAAATGATAGTCAAAGTTTGTATGAAGAAACTTTTTAAAGTTACGATCAGAGTTATAGTTTTTAATAAAACATCTGTGACTTTACGATTCGATCAGACAGTATAAGTATCATGGAATTATCTGCCTACGTAACTTTTACTAATCTACTTACGTAGTCATTAATAGCTCAAAGTGCCTACAGTTAATATTTCGACAAGAGCAATTCGTTCGTGCCCGTCATGGTGGGTGGCATGTCAGTATTCATGTATTGTACGCCATAATTGCTGGCATTGTATGTAAATCAAGTATGTATTGTATAGAAGATAAAGTAAACATAATACACTTAAGAAAAAAAACTAGTCTTCATGGATAATGTTTATATGCCTTCAAACATAATACAAATAAAAAAAAATTAATTAATAAATAAATACTTCAAAGAAGTGATAGCTAAGTTGGTAGAACGCATGCCTCGGTAACGAGGATCGCAGCTTCAAACCCCCCGACTCGCACCTCGGGGATTTCTGGATTTCATGTGCGAATCTCATTTTAAACCACGATTATCACTTGCTAAACGTTGAGGGAAAACATCGCGAGGAAACCTGCATGTCTGAGAGAACCCCTCGAAAGACGTGTGAAGCCCGCCAACCCGCAGTGGGCCAGCGTGGTGGACTATGGCCTAATCCCCCTCGCATTGAGGAGAGGCCCCTGCCCAATAAAACATAATACTCTTAAATTTCGTAGACCCGAAGAAACAATTGTTTTTCATACAAACTTGACCCCAACTAAGCCTACGAACATTTGTGGGCTGCCTCAAGCACATTTTGAACCCGTGGGATCTATTGCTGCACTACCACTAGTGCCCTAGGAAACACCCTCAAAGACTCTCATTATTTGTCTCTGTAACTGCTGCCCGCAGGTAAATCTTCATTGAGAAGATGCGCATAGGCTTAGACGATTAGGAGACAAATATAGTATCTTGCGGGTCTAAATCAATTTATTCGAAATAGCTATCGAAAACATTCAAAATTAAACCATCTTTCCGCAATCTAGATTTCGAACTTTTGACAGCGCGTTGGGAGCTATATCGATTTAAAATAAAACCAGCGGTTTTTTTTTTGCCACGCCTGGTTAAGGTCCCTGCTATGTAGGTTCAACAGTCAGTAGCCATGTGGGACTTGACGAAAGCTAGAATGGATCCCACGTGAAATTCTAAAAACGTCAGTGGGTTGGGGATTTGAACCCTACGTTCTTTTGTTTCCAAGGCAAGGCAAGGCAATTTAGGTATCCGTTACAAGGTAACGTGAAAAGTCATAGATAATATAATTGTGTCTATTTGTGAGCATAGACGACTCATAGTCTAGCTAGCTGCGAGCATGTAAAAAAAATATTTAAAAAAAGATTGTATTAATATCAGCCCAATACTTATGTATTTCGTTTTGGCTATGAAAAGGTAGTTATTATTAAGATGAATATATTAATCCCAATTTTTAATCAAAGTCAATACATCCATTGCAAAACGCTTGCATTGTGTGTGGTACCGTAGAATGATCTGTGGACGATTCCAGTATATATATTATCTTATATGAAGATATTAAACCTCCATGATTAGGCTACATACATTCGAGGTCATCACACAAAGTTTACCCCTACTGAGATTCGTACCGCGACCTTCAGTGCAGAAAGCAGGGTCACTCCCAACTTTGGTAGCATAGTATTACTAGTAGTAGTTAGTAGTAGAACGCTGAATATATTTTAGAAATTTTGACGACCCGACATCAAAATTTCTAAAGTATATTCAACATTCTTTGTGATGCTTACATAATTAATTATGATAGATAAAAGTATAATGTGACTGTTATCATTACAATTCTAAGCATTCTAGTTGCGTAACATCTATAATCCTTAGATTTCACACGTTGTTACGACGTGGATCGTAGTATATAGGAAACTGTTTATCTCGGCGACATCTCCAGCCGAATTCTTCCTGTGATGGTTATTCAGATAACTATGTACCGTGGGAAGTGTGTTTCTTTTGTTTATGGCTCGACTTCGTGACGGTTTGTCCTGACTAATTAGATATAGCCAAGATGTGTTCGCCAACTCTGAGGTTTAACAAAAAAATAAATAAAAATTGTTAAACCGAATACGTTTATGTATGAGTACCTACTTAAAATAAATATCTAAACAGAGTTTATGGGAAGCTTGTCATTTCTTGGACACTAATTAAATAATGTGAGGAATTAAAGAATGAACCTACTACGTAATTTAAAAAGGCAATACTGCTTTGTCAGAGGAAAAGTGCTTGTAATGCCACCGTAAATCCTATAAATTTGGGGATCATCTATCTGAGGCAAGATAAAGATTATCACTGAGTTATTAGTTGTAGGTATCAATACGATGTCAGCTGATTCATGTGCTTGACTTTCCGACCAATTAGTCACGACCCCCGTCGATACGCGCGCCGTCATCGACGCACGCGCACCATTCGTTTCGCGAAGACATGATGCGACTCAGGAAATTATGGACGTTTTTGTCATATTCTTTAACTAGCTGTTGCCCGCGACTTCGTCCGCGTGGTATTTAACAAAGACTCAGCCGTTGGCAACAGCCTGCTCGCGTTTTGATCCCGCAGGACGCATTGCAGATTGTTGCTATCAAACTTTAATCAGGCGCAGCGCTGCAACATTGGTTTTAATTTTTTTTCGAGAGATCCTATTTTTTTTTCTAAAATAAAAGTAGCCTAAGTTACTCCTTGTTACATCAGCTATCTGCCAGTGAAAGTCCTGTCAAAATCGGTCCAGCCATTTCCGAGATTAGCCGGAACAAACAGACAGACAGACAGACAGACAGACAGACGGTCAGACAGACAGACAGACAGACAGACAGACAGACAGACGATAGACAAAAAATTTAAAAAAATTGTTTCGGTATAGGTACCGTGTATACATCCAAATGCACTTAGTAAAAAGCGGTTATTTTAATAGTACAAACAGACACTCCAATTTTATTTATATGTATAGAAAAAAACTTAATTTTGGTTTTTTACTTAATTAGGAATTTTTTGTTGCGTTTGTTCGATCATCGTGGAACTAATTACGCCGCGCGCTACTCTGTTTTAGGAAAAACCTAAATCCGGGAAGATTTAAAATATATCTACCTACTTATAAAACTGTGGCAGTGATAACCCAGTTGGTAGAACGCTTGCCTCGGTAAAGAGGATTGCAGGTTCAAACCCCGGCTCGCAATTAAATAAGTAGTAGCTAAGTAAATGGATTATACGTATGGAAGACTGCACATGTTGGATCAATTACCATATTGTATGTACCTATTAGTATGTCATAATGCAATGTCACATTGCGGAATATCAACCAGATGTATCTACAGGCTGTTGAAGCTTTTATGGCATTATAATTTATATAATTAATTCTGCAAATAATTATTTCCTGTGTATTCATAGTCGTACCAAAGTATTTCCAGCTTTCAAACAATGCCCAGACTAGAAATATAAGATGTAACAATAAAAGAGAAAAACATCCATTCATACTTTCACATTTATAATATTAGTGGGATTAATTCACAATTCATTAATATTTTAATAATCTCCGTGCTAATCGTGCTCAGTAATAAATTAAAAAATATCAATTAATTTGTTCCAATTACAAAATTAATAATTAACCTAAAACAACAGGCTGGGATACCACCCCTAGCGTCGAAGTGCGGGGGCGCTTGGGGTTAATTCAATAACAATGGCGACCTTATCGATATAATGCCATTAAGAAATACAAAATAGTTTTAAAACATCGCTCGGAAGCAATTTAAATGCTGTTATCACTTTGTTTTACTATAGATATGGATTATTCCAAATTATGTGGACAGGTAGAGGAATTTGGCCATGTTACAAGAAAATTCTAGTGGTAAGTACTTAATTACCTTTTTTAATTACTCGTGTACGATAGCGAATCGAATACAATATGGATGGCATTATAATTTATTAAAAGTAATTTAAAAAAAAAACAAGTTTTAGTGGAACTTAAAATTTTTGGCAAAATTTTACATTTTTAATCGGTTACCTTGATTAGTGTAGCATCCCGTTATATACTATTAACAATGACATTATTCAAATAAATTCACTACCATAAAAAACTTTGTAATACTCCATGATTATTTTTTTTATTTTTTGGCATCACATGTTTGTGTATATTGCCAGTGTCAAGTTTAAATACTCCATGACTTAGGTACAAACATTCACGCTCATGACAGAAAGCTAACTTCTTCTTTTAGGTTGGCAACCAGCTACCAAATTATGTCATTTTTGCCAGTGTCGAGTAATTCTTGATAATTGTTGTTGAATTATATGTACCACTGAAGATAACGATAATGTTGATGACGATGATGATGATGAAATGAATCCCCTACCCCTATCAGAAAAGTTGTGGATACGTTACTGAAAATTTACCGGACATCTTGCGAGAACTTGAATAGTGAAGTTATATAATTTCATCTCAATTTCCTTCACTCGTGCACGTTTATGAACACACAATGGTTAATATCCCACTAACATTACAGATTATTTATAACAAGACACATTTGTGGAAAATAAAACAAAATTGACCACTTCACGGTTCAACTTCCCGCCAAAAAGCAGAAAGCAATCAATTGTGCCAATCGAGTCGTATTGCTTTTTATTTATGGTCTCAAAAAAAAATAATGTATCAAAAACAACACTTTTTTTTAATATTCGATTCAAAGTCTCTATTACGCAACTGTGTTCCAACATCGCTTAACTATCATCAATATCTATACCGATAAACCATATAACACGGAAGCTCATTATTAATTGATAAATAAAATGAAAACCAATGCGCAGAATATTTTATTATGCCGCTCACGTAATGCTCAACACCAAATTAGCGAATTCATTGGCAACCGATCAATCATACGCGGTCGCATTATTTAATTACAACAACAACAGTTGCACTGCAATTGCGCAGTAATTATGTAATTACTGCAGAATTGTAGGTCTTATCAATGTTTATTAAGAATTATGGGTGATCTTTATTTTTCTATCTGTCAATACATTTGAATATGCTTTTACTTGGGTTGACATTGAATATATTTAGAGAAAAATTGTCGTCGGTGAGTAGTGAAACCCCACATATTTGTGATTTCCGTTTGTCTGATTTTTCGTGAATCGCGCGAAATCTACAAGACCGATTTAAATAAAACATGACATGACGATAACTTCTACGAAGATGAACCATAAGGACTTTTTAGAAAATATAAGATCCCCTCAAATAGCTAAAATACTAAAGTCCATTTGTGCGAAGTCGCAAGCACTGCTAGTCACAAATAAAACACAACATTGTTTGTACATTAGACGTATTGTGTACATGTGATTACGATAATTGTTTTCAAATTGATCTATATACAATCCCTTTGGAGTCCACTTTGTAATAACATGTCTATAAATACAATGTAAGACTGCTCAGCATTTATATTTTTTTGCAATTGTCATCATTACATAATAAGCCTCCGGATACTGAGCGGCACTCCGTCATGTCATCGACGACCTCTCACTTCCTCCGCAGAGGCTTACAAATCACCAACGGCTGACAGCAAGGGCTCTGACATTACTTCGCTAGCTTTCTTTATATGGCGATAAGTAGGCAACCGCTTAACAATTTCCGCGTAGTTTTTGTTACACGGTGAGTTCTTAGTATTTATATAATAATGTATATGATTTCCCCTACGAGGTAAATGTAGGTTATTAAAAGAAATCATTTCTTGTTGGTATTATCATTATTGTTATAATAAGCATTGAAATAAACATTGATTATTTAGTTCTGGGTTAATATTTAAACGATGATTTATTTTAATAATACGGAAGTTTTTACAACAAAATGTTGAAATAAAACAATTTTTTAAGGATTTTATCGCGTTTATTTTTCATTTTTACGTTCCCGACGTTTCGGCTGCTTTACAGCAACCATGGTCACGGGAGGACTGAGGTGGTTGACGTCCTGGTGTCATAGTTAGAAACGGGCTACCCTCATATTTAATTGTTGATTGTGGTCCGATCTACGCAGAAAGTGCTCACAGTATCTTGAGGTCTTGCAATGGTACGCTTGGTTTTCGATTTAATAATATTAATCACTGGATCCCAAGTCGGTGGTAGCACCCAGCCATCTTCCCTATTGAAATTAGGATGTTTTTTAATTTCAATGGCCTCGCGTATCATCCTTGGTCGGAATCGGTGTTCTTTTGCGAGGATCTGTGGCTTATCAAATCTGATATAATGGCGGGTGCGATCTTGTACATGTTCACAGATTGCAGACTTCGTGGAGCGCCGGTGTTTCACGTCAGCGATGTGTTCTTTTACGCGGGTTTTTATTGCTCTTTTAGTTTGTCCTATGTAAGAGAGCCCACATTCACAATCGAGTTTGTATACCCCTGCATCTTGTAGAGGAATATGACACTTGACAGATGGTAAGAACTGACTAATCTTCTTCGGCGGCTTGAAAAAAGTTTTGATTGAAGCGCGCTTCAAGATGTAGCCAATTTTGTCTGTGACTCCTCTGATGTATGGTAGTACAGCAGGCAGACGCTCGACTGTGGCTGGTTTCACTCGGTCACTGTGACGGCGGCGCGGGATTCGGAGCTTGTTGTCATGCAGTACTTGCTTGACATGATGGAGCTCGGCAGCGATAAAATCCTTAAAAAATAGTTTTATTTCAATGTGTAGTATTCGCGTAAATATAAGAAATCAATAAACAAAATGTTATTAAATTTTTGCTACAATACGATTTAAAATTCTCTGAGATTTGCCATACGAGTCGTTGCTCAATTTGAGCTACATAAGTAGGTTAGATGGCTTACAAAACCTGCAGGAGTCGCAGTAGTGGGAGAGGTTACACAAAAACCATATTAATTAGCCTCCTATAGAACATAAAATACAAAAGCTAAACCATATTTCACGTTCATTAACCGCCGGTAACTAAATACATTTTACAAATTAAATGGTTGCAAAACACTTTCTAGCGAACAAAGGAGAGCGTGGGCGGCACAAAAGGCAGCTATCAATACACGTAGAGAAGCTGAACACTATCTAGATGGCGCTATATAATAATCTAACTACTATAATAGCATGTTAAGTCTAGTTTACATCACCGATATATCTGAGTAACGTCGGGGAATATTTCCAAAATATAAGTATTAATAAAAATAGTGTAAAATGGTTCTAAGACAGCTTGGTCTAGTGAGGCTATATACGAGTAGGTACCCTAATTTGGCTGTTCAGGAATACTTGTACAAGTTCCAGATTTCCGGGACTGAACAGATATTTCTCTCAGTCTTGTTTTTTATATATTTCTAATAACAGTTCTACTCAATTTAGCTTACAGACAAAGTTGAAATTATAATGTCAATCGTGGTTGTGTGAGATAATACCGACTGAGATAACAATGCCGTTGTTACTTGCCATTGAAAATAATTGAAATAAACAATTGAGTAAATTAGAGAAAATGGAGAGCCTGGGCGCAATGAAAAAGGTAAAGTATTACAAGGTCCATCTTGCTTATAAAATTATATTAACCAGGTTTACCTAGCTGTGCAACTATCTACTTGTTATGTATACTGTGGTTGGGCTCGCGACTTTGTACGCGGACATTTTCATTCACATCTTTTTTAAATAATCCTCAAGTTCATTTTCGGATAGACAACTACAGGTCTTTGTCTATACCCGGGAACCCTTCCTCCCATTTTCCGGGACATTAATTAGTCGTATATTTTTTTGTAAGCTATTTTTAGTCAAATTGTGTGTACTGACATATATCTGTGGACACGACCAAGTTATACAGGAGTTTTATAAATATGTACCTATCTATTATAGGTAACTAACTAGTTTCTAGGTGAGTACCTCGAACACCTACGTACACAACGCAGACGGGCGCCATAAAACCAGCAAAAAAACATAAAAGCGCCATGATAAATGAACTGTCGAGATCAATACTCACAAATTAAATTCGTGATAGAAAAACAAAGGTAATTAACTTACATACACTAGTTGTGCTTTATTTTAATTTGAAAAAAAATATGATACGTAGGTGTAAATAGCCATTAATTCATAATATGCTTTGGCTTAAAGTATAGCGTGCAGATAGCAGTATCCTCGTCTAAGCAGATCGGCAAGTACGGAGTGGCAAGGGTCCGAATTTTTTTTTTTTATAAATTCTGTACATTTCGTTATGGTCAACTTGTCAGTTGCGTTCTGTCCTCGTGTAAATCGAGCATTACCTACTTACGTAATTAAACATAGTGAACTGTAACAGAGCATTTTCTTTTTGGCAGGAAGTTGAACCGTGAAGTTGATAATTATGTTTTATGTTCCAAAATATGTTTCTTTCATAAATAATGTGTAATGCACGGGTGAAGGTAATTGAAATAAAATAGTATCTTTAACGTGACTTCCTTCTTTCAATATGTCCGGTAAATTTTCAGTATATTATCTACAGCTTTACTGATAGGGAGGGGGGGGGGGGGGAATTCATCTTCATTATGGACATCATTATCATAAGGGTTACTTATAATTTGAAGACAATCATCAAGAAATACTTGACACTGGCATAATATTGTGGCCGATTTCCAATCGGAAAAATTGAAGAAGGAGAACAGAGCATTTTGTATCAATCTTGAATTAAATATTAATTTGTTTATAAAGACAAATTAAAAACTACAAAATCTGTAAATACTGTTAACACAGATTGTGACGGTATGATCATTTTATTATCTTTGGATTAAAAAAGGACAAAACATAACATTAATTTTAAAGCATACCTATACGTACGACAAGGTAAATAAAAAAGCAAAATCTTTTTCGTATAACGTGATTCGAAGGAGGAAAACAAACTCACAAGCACGATCTTTTTGTCTCATAATATTTTTACATTTGACTTTGATTTTAGGTACTTTACCCCAACTGAAAATGTCAAGGTGACGTTGACCTTTAGCCCAAGCTTGCTTCCGTAACCTAATTTCATTTTGATACATTTTGATAATACAACAATCTATGTGAGCCCTTTGAGATAAAAGAATAAATCACTGGCTATCAAACCGATTTGCTACGAGATTAAATCGATTTATTTGTAATCGAATCGCTGAAAAAACAAATGGTAGTAGAGTTGAAATGGTTTACTAAGTAGGACGTATTTCACTTTTACACACGTGTTAATTGGAAAATAATAAATGAGTAAATAATATGAAGGTACTTATTTAGAAAGTACAAAATAGTAAAGCAAGCTTGGCACCGACCTTATTTTGAACCTTATCTTCACTCATGTACAAGTCAGATAGTCACTTTTTCGCATTAAATCGGTAAAACATTCATTCCCCAGTATGGTAATGTAGAACATCGCGATGCGTAATAAAAGCTGAATTGAGCTATTTAGAGCTTTTGCAAAGTTTCACTATTGTACGAGTTGCGGTGTTATTATAATAACAATGGTGCCCTATCTTTGAGCTTTCTAAATCAACCGAAGAGGGAAGATCTTCCAGCCAGGCGGCTGGTATGCCTGGCGAGGCGGCCGCTATGCCATAATAGTTCTTGTCGGGATCTTGTATATATATATGTTATGTCCTCCGAAAACTCTCATAGCGCGATTCAGGATTGTATTGAGAATTGTCTATTGTTCTGAATGCGTCTGGAGCGTCATCTGTGTAGCTTGTGGTGCGAGATTTGCTTTCGCCACAAATTATTAGAATTTTCCACACAAAATTAATAACTATAGTCTTTAAAAAAAAGTTTACGACTTAAGTACTATATAAATATTATACGCTCTTAGTGATAGCCAGCCGGGCGTGGGATCCGGAACAACCTTGTTCAAAGCCACTGGCTACATTTAGATGACATTTTTGGATGTAGCTATAATGATATGGTCATGCCGTCTTTCATGGGCGATCGTTGTGTTACAGAATCATTACAGAATAATTGGATCGTTCAATAGAATGGCCTTAGTACATGGTCACGGTAAATGGGGCAGTATTTGTAATTTCACCTATTTCTAGATTATACATGGAAGATACAGGACAAAAACCTTTATCAACGTAATATAATCCAAAAAGATATTTGACAAAAAGTATTACCTTTATTAACGTAATTGAATCCAATGATTGATGGTGAGGCAACCATCGATGTTTATCTGCAGCTCGACCCCTCATGGACATAGCGTAATGATATGTGTACCCTATCTTTTATTTATAAGAAGTTTCTTCGCGGTCCAATTTTACTGTGACGCTAAAACAAACGGAACTTGTTTTGGAGTCAAAGATGACCAAATAATTAAAAATTAAAAAAAACAAACTGTAATAGGGATTGCACAATGTCTTCAATATATAGATCATAAGCTATCCAATTGTAAAACCCCAGTTAAAATTGGCGAAGTAGTTTCTTAATGGTGCTCTAACAAACGAATTTTAAAAACAGTTTTGCATTCTGAGATGTCCATCCATTCAGAGAGTCTACTGCACATTTTTTTTAATATCCTGCAGTACAGATCGCCTAGTTACTGTTTTATACTATATAATATATAATTTAAAAAGTTAGACCTCGGATGCGAGCTGGGAAATCCTATTTATAGTCTAATTCTAATGTTGCTGTTGGTTCGGATCATGACCTTAAAAACGCGACGCGACCGGTTTGCGACCAATGGCTCCGACTATTAATATTAATGGCGACTCGGATAAATGCGAATAAACACTGACCATTTTTTTGAACAAAAAAAAATAAGTTTTAAATTATTGTCATGTAAGCAACTGTTGGAAGCGGGAAAAGAAGAAAATATTGTTTATTTGTTGCCAATATAAAAATAAAACTATCTCATCGTTCATTTTTTTTTCGATGGCAATTGGCTACATATGTAAACTATATTTGCCAGTGTCATGGAAAATTTCTTTATCGTTGTTTTAAGTATAAGAACATAATGATGACGAAATTATCATGTTGGTACTTAGTTCTATGTTTAAAGCTGTGGGTTTTAGTTTTGACATTTGTGATTTCATAATACTCTTAGATAGGTTCAGGAAACGTATTTGCCAAGGAACTCTCACATCTAAAGGGTAAGACGTAATGTCATCCCAAAAACTATGTTACACTCGGGCCCTGTAGATTGGAATACCTAATTTGATGATGATGTTCATAGCTTAAATATATATATATCTCCATATAATCTATTCGACTCGTTTGCATATTCTTATAAATCCTGAACGTTAGGCCACTCAACTGATTTTTTAAACAAGTTAGGTATCATTTAGTTTTTATGTACAATGTTAATTATTATTTTTTTAAAGCTCTTATCATCGTTTAATTAACTTTGATATATTAATCCAGTATTTCAGTCGTGCAGCCGCACTAATAATAAATTTATTTAATATTTGATTTGATCTAGACTTATCCGAATGTGGGAATAGCAGTGATAGCTAATTTGGTAGAACGCTTGCCTCGGTAACGAGGATCGCAGGTTCAAACCCCGGCTCGCACCTCTGGGATTTCTGGATTTCATGTGTGAATCTCATTTTCAACCACGATTATCATTTGCTAAACATTGTGAGGAAACCTGCATATCTGAAAGAAACCCTCGAAAGACGTGTGAAGTCCGCCAACCCGCACTGGGCCAGCGTGGTGGTAGACTATGGCCTTATACCCCTCGCACTGAGAAGAGGCCCGTGCCCAGTAGTGGGACATTAAAAACGGCTGGTATTATGTATTATTGTTATTAATACATGTAATATGTTTTATTTGAAGTATACTTACGCGTAAAAAACGGGTAATATTACTGTTTTGCATTAAGACAAAACAGGTATTATATGCTGGAGAAAACGCACAGCATAGCATTGAAGAAGCAGTCTTATATTTCTTCCGGATTATTGAAATAAGTGTGTATCATACCTTTATATGTCACAATTCTGTTACCATAGAGTGGCGTGACGTCCAGTTCCCGCCATCTTAGCTGACAAGTGTCATAGTCTTCATCATCAGCAAGCTCCTTGACACTATGCTGTGCGTTTTCTCCAGCATATAATACCTGTTTTGTCTTAATGCAAAACAGTAATATTATATGTCTTCGAAAACGCACAGCATAGCATTGAAGACCTGTTTGATCTCTGCTGGTGAACAGAATTAACACAAGAAAGCTATGTGAATGTACTTAATATGGTTCATAAAATATCACAACTCCTATTAAGTACCTGTAAACACATTGTAATAAGAAAGTATATCTTGGTTATTTTAATTGGATAACAAATAAACCGAATATGAACTTCTAAAGAATCCATGAATTTAATAATAAAAGCTTCCGAGTTTTAAACAACTCTTATCACCAATTAATTAACTCATTCATAAAAGTAATAATTTGCTAAACTATAATCTAACAGTAAAATCACAACCTCAATGTGAAGAATAAACAATCTTAAAGCTGCCATATTACAACCAGTACAATAACTATTAAACCTCTGTAATATTTTGAAAAAATAAATACTACAAGTTTCTCTCTGTCCAGGACATTTCCGAGTATTTAGCTATCTGCGAGATGGTAAAGCTGACTGGACACTACTCGGGAGAGGTTCTAACATAAGCTTGTTGAGAACTGATGGCATAAATCAGTGATCACAAATCTCAAACCTGGTTTAACAACTCCTGCACTAGAAATCTGATAATCTTCCCCTGTTGCAGTTTACTTCCTATGTTTTAATAAACTCCCTTATGCATGAGTCACTAGACAAATTTCGATCCTAATGCTGTTCCTAAAGTTTGATTGTCTCTGGGTACAATCATAAAACTATTCTAACCCAATCACAAATGGTTCTCTGTACATGTGTTCAAAGTAACAAATGGGCAAGTCTATGTAATCTACAGCCATTAGCTAGCAACAGAATTTGAAGGCTGTGCTTCTACTTTTATCAATTAAATAATCTGTTAAGCTGCCCATGGTATTACACGGTTTTGATATAAAAGAATTATTTAACAATATTGTACTGAATATATGGATTTTTTATTTTTATTGTATAATTTATAATTTTAACTTGTTAACTCTAAGTTACTGAACCCATTATTTTAAAGTGGCACTACTGTTGTTTAGAGTGGAAGGGTGCCATCAGGGTATTAGAATCCTTTAGTATCCAATTCTCCTCCCCTAACTTTCAAAATCTAAAGTGACAACCTTTCTACCTGTGGTGGGTTTTATCTTATTGTTCAGTCCAGCTTAACCCTCTACAAGTTTTACATGTACTGTTAAGGGGTTGGTTGGCACTCTTACCTGGGGGTCTGAATACCAAAAACTTTGTGTTCATTAGTACCATTACTGTATTGTGGTGACACTCACACTATTTGATAATTTAATGTGTGGCTAAAGGCATTATCAAGCAGCAGTCCCATTTCTTTGTTGGCAACCCAACACTACTATTTTGTAATTATTATAAAAAATATATATGGCAACATATATGTAAATGGATGTGAACCAAACTGTGTGTTTAAGTTCTTATAATTAATAATTATTGTTATATAATAATAATAATATCGCCACACGAACACACCAAATATACGGTCCCACATTAAGCAACGCTTGTGTTATGGGTACCGTACAGTGGACTGAGGGCGAACTCAGTAGGTATATAATACTTATATACATATTAAACATCCATGACTCGGGTACAAACATTCGTGCTCATCACACAAAGCTTGTCCGTACCAGGATTCGAACCCGGGGCCCTCGGCGCAGAAAGCAGAGTCACTACCACTGCGCTAATCAGGCCGTCAATGATGTATGTATATATATATATATATATATATTCTCAAAGTGATTCATTTATCTGATATTAAAATCTTCACCACAAAAAACCAGCTTCTCAGTCAACTACTATAGCCCTGAATAACAGACTCATTTCAACATCTGAAGTCTAGTTTACATAGGCTAGAACAGCAGCCTCTTATATTGCAAATAAGGAATCTTCTAGATTTCATATTACTATGATGATTAGTATAGAAAGTAGTACATAATTCTCTCATTGGATTGGCACATACTTAGAATCTGTGAACATGGTTGACTTACAAGCTCAGATATTTACTTAATAAATGACCCCAACTTTAAATTATTATCTCAGTGGTTCTCTGTAGCATAAAGCTGTTCTAGTATACATCTTCTTCATGAAGACCAACAGGAATTCAATTTAGATCTCTCAGTAAATAGGATGCTCATTGTTATATTCAGCATATGTCAAAGCCAGCCACCTGGTTGGGTTAACTTGGAGCCTCTGTTAGTCAGAGCAACCTTATTGACCAAACCCTGCCTCGATCCCGAGTCTGCTTGCCAGGGTCAAATTGACAGTATAAACATTCTCTGGGCACTCTACAACCGAAATTCCGTACCACTTGCGACCTGATGAGATCAGAGAGAATAAACATCACCTTACTATGAAATGCTTAAGCACTTAAAGTTGTTCACCATCTTCGTGATGGCTACTGATATAGACATGCTTACGAGCTCGCATCCGCTGCGTCTGTTTTTACTTGTCATCAGAATATCTCTCTTACTCTCATGTATTTTGTATAGGTCTCCCGGGTCACTTAATATTGTGGAGTAGGATAGCAATCTACTACCTTCAATCACCACCGCAACGCTTGTTGCACGATGGGGCACAGTTCTCTTCTCTGGCCTCTCTAGGTCAACTTTCCAGAAAGAGTTGTGCTTGACGACATTAGCCTGCCTCGAGTGACTGCATGTTTGTTCAAATACAACACCCTTAAAACCCTTTTAAGCACATCCAGTGGGGGACTTTATAGGCAAGGCTAACATCTGGCTCCGGACGGCCCTCGACAGGCCCAGGTATTCTAAATCGTGAGGAATCTTGGTTACCACCCTTGGTACATGCACTAACTCTGGGCCTCCAAGCGGGCAAGCGTTTCCGCAACCTCACCACATGCTTGGGGGGCTAGGCCACGGGGTACCAAGTACACCACCAGACCATATACGACAGTTTCAAATCGTCTCCGCAACGCAAATGAAAACACTGTCAACCGGGTGCCGAAAAAAGACCCAATGATTGGGCTGTCAAACCCAAATTAGAATATTTTGTATTCAATATTAACACCACTATATAACTTTTGATCATCAGAGCTGCCACAAAACAATATGAGTTGAATTACATCAGCCATTCAGAATGCTGTTAATTAAAGGGTCCTCTGATTATAAATGATTTATATCAAGCATGTCTCAGTGATACTCTAATAAAATGCACGGAATTTCTCTTTTGATAAGATAATCCTTGGGCTCACCCAAAGTAGGTACTACATGTACCTGGGATATACAATACAAATGTAACAACACATCTCTTAAAAACAATGTTCCAAAGAATACTAGGTCCATGAGACGGGCATGGCCTATTGTAGGTTTAAGTGAATACCACACAACAGGTGCTTTATTGAAATTATATTCTCATTATTGTTATTAAGATTGATAACCGCTATGTAAAGAATATGTGCAATTTCCTTATGATTTTTATTATTATTATTTATTTTTGTTAATTTATTATTATTATTTTTTATATATATAATAAATAAATAATGTCAGAAGATTTCTCTTGAAAAGTAATTAAGTGACTAAAGTATAATCTAATTTGACCAACTTGATCATGAACAATCATATTATGTACCATTCAACTATACATCTTATTATAATGGTCATCATCAAAATGTGGACACACTACAGGTTTGCCCCCCCCCCCTTTCGGAGATTGAAGGGGTGATGGTGTATATCTTATTATTATATTATTCAACTTCATCCACATTTCAATTAGAATAGGTACTGGGTGGCTGTACATTTGTCTCAATGATAAACTAAAACAGCGGACTGTCTTGTACGATATGACTATCTTGTATGTGTTGTGTATCACGGATACCAAAGGTACGAAAATGTAAGTAATATGCAAGCCCATACACAACTA
This sequence comes from Pheosia tremula, assembly GCA_905333125.1. Classification (NCBI taxonomy): domain Eukaryota; kingdom Metazoa; phylum Arthropoda; class Insecta; order Lepidoptera; family Notodontidae; genus Pheosia; species Pheosia tremula. The sequence goes on along the minus strand of HG995402.1, from coordinate 9,197,269 downwards.
TGTAATCATATCAGCTGCTCAAATGCAACTGGAGGTGCCGGGGTAGTTAAACCCGCACAGCTCTCCGCTCTAGTATGTTGAATGACATACTCAAGAGGTACATACTTTACAATATTTGTCTCCTGTGTAAATTACACTCCTGTAAAAATTTGTCATGTCTAATAATATACCACTAGAATAGAAAATCCTGCTCTGATTCACTGCTACAATTACCTGTGTAATGTATTTAAGCTGTATTGGTATGAAATAATATTTTACATTCAACCACACATTTGGATTTATTTCCATGCTTATTAGGGTTCCGCACCCAAACACTGAAAACAGTGCTTCATCATGTTGCCTGTGTATTAAGGGATTCACACCCAAACACTATAAACGGGGCTTTATCATGGTGCCTATGATTTTAAGGGTTCCGCACCCATACACACCAAACAGAGCTCTATCTAGGTACATATTAACTTACAGGGCTCTACTTCTTTATGACTGAACTCGAACATTAAGTCAGACCTGAGGCCCTCAGAGGGAACATAGGCCAAAGATTAATTGCATACCAAATGGTTTTATAAGTCTTATATCTTGGTGAGCCAAGCTCACATATTTGTAAGATCTCAGTAACAGTCATATGAACCTTACTCTTATACCGAGATACATCATTTAATATTCATCTCAGCGTACAAAAACCCTAGACGCTAAGCAGACCTGTAAGGTACTTCTATACATTGAAAGAAACTTACTCTTCGAGCCGAGGTACGCTAACGCAGGGCAGGGGTGGTGCAGGCCTTCCTCACACCTCCGAGGTTGAGGTTTAGCATCCTGAAAGATACCCCTGACCTCGAAAACGACATTATTTTCCATTCCGAGCAACATCTAGCCCGGCTTACTCAGCGTCGTTACCTGCAGGCTCCACTTTTTACGACGAAAACAATGCTGTGCTTATAAAAAAACTCCACTAACACTCACACGAAACATTTAAACTATTTATAACATGGTTTAAAATGATAAAACAAAACTTTTCTGCAATTTAAAAGATGAAAGAAAAGTTTTCATGTTATTCAAACGAAATACAAGAAAGCTATGACACTTGTCAGCTAAGATGGCGGGAACTGGACGTCACGCCACTCTATGGTAACAGAATTGTGACATATAAAGGTATGATACACACTTATTTCAATAATCCGGAAGAAATATAAGACTGCTTCTTCAATGCTATGCTGTGCGTTTTCGAAGACATATAATATGTATTTATTCGTAGGTAATATGCCCATGTAATCAGTGGAACGTTGAGAAATGTCATGAGATCAAAATAAGTATTGTGTTATCTCAGCAACACGTGCGATGACGAATCACCGATTAGGGCTCGTTAGAACGTGATGTTTTCAACGTGAATTAAGATGTAATGTATAACTCACATGTACATTACATGTTGGTATGTACTGAGAGGCTGTGTACAAGAGTCAAGGGCATTTTGATAAGACATCTGTAGGGATATATCAGAGAGAATACCCACGGAATAGCTTATAGGTGTAAAAAAATACACCTATGTTACAGTAGGTTATAAAATAACATCCTGTACTGAGCGCACGGCAAAACGATACTAATCGACTTGTTTAAAAAATATCAAACATTTTTTTACACAAATATTTTATACATTAACGTGACCCATATAACTTACAGATTCATCGGTTCAATTAGTTTACACTCTTTTTGTTCTACCTTATATAATAATAGTAAATAATTCTAGTCTATTAATGTCCTACTATTAGGCACGGGCCTCCCCATAATGTGTGCGAGATTTGGCCACAACCACCTCGCTGGCCCAGTGTAAGTGTGCCCCTTAGTTGGTTAACTACACTCGTCTATTGATTTCTAATATTTACGCGAATACTACACATTGAAATAAAAGTATTTTTTAAGGATTTTATCGCGTTTATTTTTCGTTTTTACGTTCCCGACGTTTCGGCTGCTTTACAGCAACCATGGTCACGTCAGTTTCAGGTTTTATTCACTCGTCTATTTCAGGGATTCTCTCAGACATACAGGTTTCCTCGCGATGTGTTCCTTCACCAATTAGCAAGTGATAATCGTGATTGAAAATTAGATTCGCATATAAAATCCAGAAATCCCAGAGGTGAGAGCCAAGGATTTAACCTACGATCCTGATTACCGAGGCAAGCGATTCACCAACTTGGAAATCACTGCTTTACGATACCTACTATCAAAACGATTAATCGATACAAAAAAAATGCAAAAAAAAAATTATAAGCGAGCAGCTGTAAGGAAACTGGTTCCAGCGATGCAGAGGCGCCATCGAGCGATGACGTGGCCACTGACATAATCTGTCCTTCTACTCAGTGAGAGAGACACACAATAACCGATCAACCACATGTTGTACAATCAAACTGTAATAGACTTTAAAACTGTCTTATTTTGGTTGAATTTTGCAGTAAGTAACTGCTGGTGCATAAAAGTTGCTTTATTTCATATCGATTACACTCTTTATAACAAGACCTTTAAATAAAACAAGACCTTATAAATTGTGCGATTATCTTTTTTTAGCCCAACTACGGCACAGCGAAAAGGTAAGGTTGTGACTTTATGGTTCAGAATATTGCCAAGAATTAATTCTGGATCTAAGTGGAATATTATTGGTGATATTCAAATCGGTGCCCTCTCTGGTATGCCCATACTGAACGAGACGCCTTTATTGTAATATAAAACACCATATAAGGGATGAGTATTGTTAATCCAAGTCTCAGTCAAGTTATATATCGAATCATAAACATACATAAAACAAGCATTTGTAATTACAAATGACATTTCATAATATAAGTTTTTTACATAAGTTTGAAAACCCACTGTTGGCAATAAAAAACGATTCGTTTCAAAAATAGAAAGATTTGAACAATTATCTCTGTACCATCGTATTTCTTATCAGAAATCTGCTAGCCCATTTTGATTTATTATCCAATTCGTGTTTTTTATATTTAATGTAAGAATATTGTTGTTCGAATATAAACAATATTATATGTTCATAAACGCGCTAGGTTTAAGCGTATAAAATTTAAATAAAAACTTGACTTTTCATGTTCTCCCAAGATGACGTAAATTCAAATAATGTATGCTATAGAGCATTTCATTCCATCATTAAAAAAACACATTAAAAACGTAAAAATATTCCATAAATAATCACGTGAATTAAAACTTTTTTCTGCCATCTCATAATTCTTATTTTAATATCGCGTCGTAAACTTTAGTGCAAATTAAAAAACTTCCTTATCAATTATATCAAGGACTAAAACAGTCGGATTTTATGCGAGGTGGATGAACCGGTTGACGTCTTTAGAAAATGTGTTTTTAAAAAAGAAAAAAATGTAGTACTGACATCACTGACGTCCATGATACAAGTACGCTAGACTAATGATATCCTTTAAAATGACAGCTATCTATGGTGCCTATTTGAAGCGCCCCCATCGTGGGGGAAAGGAACTAAATCTGACGTAAAATGCAAATGGCCGTTGTTTTGTTTACATTGTCTCCGTGTTTATAAAGTGATTTTGAAGGTTTAACGCGATTAAACTTGTTTGTTGTGTCGTATTAATATAGTTAATACATAAATAAGTGGCGTTAGTTAATAGGTAAACCATGAAAGAGTGCGTGTTATGCAAAACTCTTTACCAGAAGGGAAGTGGGGTTACATTCCACAAGTAAGTGAATTTACGGCTAATATTCAAGAAATTAAAACTTCTATTGATATTATAGGCACTTAAAAATATGTTACTAATCTTATTTATACGTGATTACAACGCATTTGTCTTTGTATTATCGGTTTTTTATAAACAATAAAATTCAATAGTGCTGTAAAAGTTCCTTGTCGATAAAATTTATCGATATTTTTTCTATCAATATCTTAAATAGATAGAACGTTCAAGAACGTAAAAATCGCCGAAGACAGATTTGTATTATCAAATACATATTATTTTAAAACAATGTTTACTAATTCACAGGTTTCCGACTGACAATAGAAGACTAGAATTATGGCTCAAAAACATTGAAAAGCCTAGTTGGCGTCCGAAAAAATATGATTACATCTGTTCAAAACACTTCTCTGATGACTGTTTTATTAAACATAACTCATGTACTACTTTGATGATTTTTATTTTCTATTAATACCTTACCTACTCCATTGCTTCCCAGACAACATTACATTACCTCATTTCTAATTAAAAAACGATCCTTATTTAAGTAGGATCTAGCTAGTCACACACCACCCTTTAGTCCGGTTTCGGCTTATCCTAAGATTACCTACCCTACCCATGAGCGATTCGGCTAATCATTATCATTATTTGCTTCATCTTAGTATTAACCACTCGACTATTTTGGACATTAGCCATTGTTAAAGGAATGGATCATAATTATTTTCATTTTACTGCATGGGTAGGTTTAAGCATAAACATTTTTATCGATGTATCATATCACTGTCCCATCTCTATTATTAGTTCCATTCCCCCTCACTGCCGCTATCAGCGCCAAAATGGCGAAAATCAAATAGGCACACGATAACCGGGCTTATGATTAGTCCAGCGATATATACCATAGAGGTCAGTGACTGACATTAATAGGTGTTCTGTAGCACGCATGTCCATTCAAAACCTATGTCACAGATTATGTCGCATCGAGTTGCGCTCTCCCTTCCGTCATTCATACGAGAGAAAGAGACAAAATCAATGTATCTCACACTTTGTCTTGTCACGGCCAGCGGTGCTGCGGGGTCAGTCCTGGACACGGACCCTCCTTCAACGCGTGGGGACTAAACTAGTTAGCTTAGGTTAGTTATATTTTTAAGTAAATCGCAGCGGTGGTTTGCTAGTTGGTGTTAAAAATATAACGATTTAGACCATAAATAAAAAAAAACACTTCCATTTCAGACCACAGACAAAGAACAATAACTTTTTTGTTTAAATACTGTAACAGTTGTCGAGGGTGTAGCAGCTGTTTCGAAACCATTTAACAAATTAATGGATTGACGTCTGTATAACCCGCATAATTTAGATATGAACCCGTTTGTTTTATTTCTATAAAGACCTAACAATACGTAAATAAAGGCCAAAAATAAAAAAAACAATACGTAATATTTTTGAATTACGTATGTAAGTAAGTATTTGAAATTTAGTCAAGATTGTATAACGTTGACCATATTGCGTTCAAAAGCTCAATGAAACATTTCGGTGATCGTTTATTGTTCGCACCACCTTCTTTTACGATCGTCTCACGGAATATAAAAATACAGAGCGTGCTTCAGTCATCACGAGTCACGATCTCTTAGCCTCGCTTCCGTAGTGTTTCGACAACTTGCTTTAGCTTCGAAATTGTTCGATTACATTAACATAGCATTACAGTATTGAGACAGAGAATAAAAAGCACAGTGATAAAAAAATGGAGTTGTTTTTGACTCTCTTATAGATAACCATGTTACTGATATAAAATAATAATAAATCGTTACCACGCTTTTCGTTTAAAAAAAACACTTTTTTGCTTAAAATGAATATTTTAAATTCGGAATGCCGAAATTAAAATTTGAATTTAAAAAAGTAAGAAATATGACAGCTCTGTTTACGTCAGTTTTGTTTATTTTTTAATTCTTTTTCCATTGCATCTTTTGATAGGTCCGATAATATCTTGATTAAGTTGTAAATTCATTGTTTCTTTGTTCCTACCAATTATTTGTCCTCAGAGTATAGTACTATCTGTATGAATAAGTCCATAAAGTTTTAAAAAGTAGAGAAGGTAAGTGTGTAGTTCATGGATTACTGAACAAGTGAATGTCAACATTTCGTTCCCTTTTTCAAGGTTAAATATTATTAATTGTGGTAAAAACTAACTTTTGAGCAAGCACCATTCTAAGTATTAATGAATGCCAAGATATAGTATCTTTGTTTCGTAATCAGATCCTTCCCTAACTAAGAATTGGTGGCATATCGATTTATAACACTTTAAATATACTTATAGCCAAAGATCAAAAGGCAGGTCTTACATAAGACTTGTTAACATGTCTGCTTTTAATGTTAAGTACGTCTAAAGCGCAGCAAAGTATCGATTTTAACCGCAACCGTTCAAAAACAGCCATTCCACAAAATGATTGATGTACCGGTAATCGTTATAAATAGACGAATTCGTAACAAGTGACTGAAACAAATAATACTTGAAAGCTTAGAATTCGCGAGTACCTAAGGACGTAATTCGCGTGTTCTACACATATCGGCTTGGTTTTTGTGCTTCAATATGTTGTTCGTGACACTCCATCTCAATTATCTCCTCGTGAGCTTAAAACATTTGCCGCTGATGCCTCTACGAACGGCACAACTGGCCACCCAATCTGTAGGGTCTCTATGGAAATGACTAGCCAATTTGCCTTCTGACAAGTTGTCATGCCAATATATAGGGACCCCTCAATTCGGCCCTGAAGATTGGGTAGCAAGTTGTGGCATTCCTAGTGGCTTGACAGAATACACCCCAATGGGCGACATATTACTATATCTACTTAAATTGATAGCATTAACGCCATTTTCTGTTACTACATATATGTAGGATATTACAGCTTTCAGATAAAAAGTGTGTTGAGTGTAAGTAGTCTTAAATTCTTTTGCAATCTTGCTAGATAGATAATATAGTTAGTCTTATTGAACCGAATAATGTTCTGTATTCGGATCGGTTCAAAAATCAAAGTAGGACATTAAAAAGGGCTGGTATTATTTATTATTATACTTATTTATTATACATACCGATGAAGAAGAACGAAGGCTCGCCACACTGGATCTCTTCTAGGCGCGGTAAAACATGGACCTGTCAACAATGACATAGACAATTATTCAACATTATTAATTAACAGTCAGTTACTGTAAATATATTTTTACAAGATAATTTATGCTATGCTATGGCAGCCCTTTTTTAATGGCCCACCGTTGGGCACGGGCCTCCCCTCAATGCGAGGGGGATGAGTCAGTCATAGCCCACCACGCTGGCTGTGCGGGTCTCCGAGATCATAGATAGGTTTTATAAATTGTTTGTAAACGTAACTTCTTATACATATATACCTCGGATTATTCAAAAACTTTCTTCGTTCATTCCCATATTTGTATTTTATGCGTACATATTTTGTAACTGGAGTCCCACGGCTATTTCTATAAATAATCGGAGAATGTGAGAAAATATCAGCTGTTTATCACCTATGGGAAATTTTTTTTTTTTTTCTATTTTAATTGTATCATCATAATTATATAACATCGACATGAATAGAAAACTATCACACGAATATGTAAATATAATTTTCTGGTAACACTACTGATGAAGAAACATAACAAAAGTGGTACTGACAAATACAGATGTAGGTAAAAAGGGCAAACAAATTCACTTATCGAAATGTACAATAAATACCATTAAAAAGCAATTTGCTTTCCAAAAACTGTGTTGTAATGCCATTGTAAACTTCTACAAATTATGGGTTCAATATTCACTGTAAATAATGTAGGTACCTAAGTAAGATCGATTCGGTGATAAACCGCCGCCTATTCAAGAAATCTTTCGAGATCTAGACGACCTCGCGCCGATCAAAGTTCAATATTACCAATTAGTGTTATAAAACCGTCGAGAACTCTATATATGGTCCAACGTGATCTCTTTATGCAACTTTTTATTTGTACAAATATACTCAAGATCCAAACTATCTGTTCAAATTTTAGCCGTAATTTCTCAACCGGAGCAGTGAAAGGCGTAGCAAGGCCGGCCACACAATAGACTGAATTATAGCCGATACACATAAGTACGAGCGAACCGACAGACTGACCGGATAGAGCCTCCCATTCATATAAACGAACTCTTTGTTCTCTACACTCCGCATAGAAATGGAAGCTAATCTAGATTTTGTTCGGCGTTTACTGGATACAATCAAAGTTTATTCAATTTGTTGATGTCTTTGTTCGACTAGAATAGGAAATGAAAGGAGTTGTATCAAATGATGACTGTGTCTCGTATATTTAGATTGTTTCGAGCGAAAATACACTTCGTTAGCCGGACACATTCACTAGAGATCGTAAGCCACAGATAAACAAAGCAAACTACTTGACGTCACAGTGCGGTGGTAACTATGGTAACCGTTTAGTTAAAGCAGTACCACAAGACGAATTAATACTGGTTGCAAATACAGAAAAAAACAGTGATGGCCAAGTTGGTAGAACGCTTGCCTCGGTAACGAGGATCGCAGGTTCAATCGCCGGCTCGCACCTCTGATATTTCTGGATTTCATATACGAATATCATTTTCAACCATGATTATCACTTGCTAAACGGTGAAGGAAAAAATCGCGAGGTGTGAAGTCCGCCAACCCGCACTGGGCCAGCGTCGTGGACTACGGCCTTATCCCCGTCGCATTAATTGAAGGTCTGTGCCCAACAGTGGGACTATATAAATAGCTGGTATTATTATTAGTTATATATTAAATACAGAAACCTTGAGCTAGCATGTAACGAAAACTGAATCATGTCTCGAAACTCCCAATCTTACACATCTAACTATTAGAGACCCACAAACCACGGGTATTAGGTTTAATAGTCGAATTGCAGATAATAGCGCATCATTGTGACAGATGCCTTGACCTGAGGCTAATCTGCGATCTGCCAATCAGTGTCTCGTAATGTTTGATTTGTAAAATAACAAAAGTAACTACCAAGTCAATTGGCGGACAGTAAGTTGATGCAGAAAAGGTCGTATTATCCAGTTATTGAGTCTGAATTTTGAGAGCTTTTGCAATTTACAATCCAAGGAAATCGTTTAAATAGTTAGATATCTATCTATCAGACATCCACTGCTGCACATAGGCCTCCCCCGATGATTTCCACACATCACGGTCCTCCGCCACTCGCATCCACCGGCTTCCTGCTACGCGTGTGATATCATCGGTCCACCTTGTGGGGGGCCGTCCTACACTACGTCTTCCGGTTCGTGGCTGCCATTCTAGAACCTTTCTGCCCCAACGGCCATCGGTTCTGCGAGCTATGAGCCCTGCCCACTGGCACTTCAACTTTGAAATTCTTTGAGCTATATCGGTTACTTTAGTTCGTCTACGGATCTGCTCATTTCTGATTATATCGCGTAGGGAAACCCCGAGCATAGTTTTCTCCATTGCGCGCTGAGCGACCTTGAGCCTTCTTATGAGGCCCATAGTAAGCGACCACGTCTCGGTACCATATGTCATCACTGGTTAGATATCACATATTGTTAAATAACTTTGTTATGGGGAAACTAGATGAAGGAACTATCTCACACACTATTGTTTAAATTTAATAATGATAAGCCAGTTAAGTATAAGTTTAAGTTTGTTTATGTAATCTCGTGTCTTGTGTTGTAGCTAAATAAATGTTTTTTCTTTCTTTAATAATACATGGTAATTGCAGTATTTTGTGAACATGATCCGGTGACCGCTCATTGTCACCAGGTTTCAATAATACCACTCTATACGTGTTATAATGCCTGACATGATATTTTGCATTAATGCGAAATAATTCGATGAAAAAATCAAGGCTTTTAGTATCGTAATTTCCATTTCATGTTTAAACGAGATATTAAGGTACAGCGGTCGATGTGTGTGTAGCGAAGATAAATGAAATCTAGGACTTCCTCCTTTCGTGCGTAATGTAGTTTAATCGGAGATTATATTAGATAATTATTTGGGTACATGTATATAATATCATGAAATTTATTCTGTCGATATGCCTTCAAGTTGTCCAAATGAAGTCGTCTAACAGAATAGCTGCTAACTAGGTGTTCCTCGTGACAGTGTGTGTTCAGGAAAAAAAACCTTCGTTATCGAGCACTTGTCGAAAGGAATACGAGATACCCAATTTTCGCAGCATCCTTGCCTACAAGATTGACATTGGTGAGGGCGCTGTGTGGGGTATGACCCCTACAAAAAGTATTCCAATCACTACAATAATTATTTTCATTTATTTATGTCGTCTTAAATCATTCAATAAAATCCAAAACAGTTAACGAATTAAAAATACCAATAAATGTGGGATTTAATGGTTTTCCGTCAACCCTCCGATATGCATCCGGCTGTTGTGTGTATATCCAATTACTTTGATGTGAAATTAAGGGCAACACGTAAAATTGGTGTGTTATGTTGCCATGTGATGCGGGCGATTTGAAATGGGATGTTTTTTTACAATTAAAATAAACTGTTAACTCCTAACATATATAAAAGTTTTACCTTGAAGATTCTTAAATTATGTTGGAACATAACTGTATGGACTACAACCTCATGAACTGTGCTATGGGTTTTTATTTGTATATAAACAAATAAAGAACAAATACTAATACTTGCTGATTGTTATTCATGATTAACTATAAGTAGGTTTATTGCCAATCCACAAGTAGTACAGTTTTCTAAAATTGAGATTCATCTGAATTTCCCTTACTGTAAAAGTAGCTTCGAAAGCGATATAGCAATAAACTGTTCATAGGCACTTAATCAGTTAACGGCAAACATAAAATATTACACCTTATGGTGATATAATAAAAAGCTGGAATCAACAAAAATATTAAAAGTTAATGTTTATGTATCTTGCCCCTTATATGTATAAGCAAAGTAATGAATATATCCGGTATTAGGTACTACCATATGCCTATAAAATATATATGTAGAGTATCTAATAGTATACTTTTTTAGTAAAAACCGCATCAATTTGGTATTTTTTTCACGTATTATAAAAAATACGCAACACTATGTTAAAATGTAATTTTATCTGTAAATTATTATAGATAAAAGGTATATAAATAATATAATATTGTTTTCATAATTTTTACTCATCTCGTCGAAGAAAAGATAGCGTCCAAAGATATCTGCTTCAGCGTATTTTTTGGAAGACCGACTATAACACCTTAATTACTTTCAGCCACGGTTGGTTCAATAGGCCCAATGATACGAACACACCGACCAATAAGCCAGCCGCTTGGACGATGTACGTGTTTACATGTTGTCATCTCGTCTTGACTCAACAACTTAGTGAGAGTGCTCTCATTGTGTCCACCTTACAAAGACAGTCGTGAGCTAGTATTATTTGTCTTGGAACTGGTAATTTTGCCTAATGGTAAGAATTACCGTCTAAACTTCTACCTTCATCCTACCATCTGTCACGATTCGAAATAAAACATTCTAACTGAAGCTCGTGATCGCGACGCCCTACTTTTTAGATGCCCCAACTAAAATTCTACATCTGTTGCAATGATTTTTTACTTTTATTTCTACAGCTGTAAGGTCTAAAGTCTCAGTAATGGTGAATTAGAAAAGTAGTTTCAAATACAAGTATTGTTTTGCATTTGGTTTCCCAAGGGTTTGCTTCTAGGACCGCTACTTTAAAGTGTATACGGATGGCATTAATAAGTTTGTCTGGCATAGCTGGAGGGAGGCTGCACCTGATCCCGACGTTATGTAAGTAACATTTGTAAGTAATTCACAGGTTGTGAACTTTTAGAAAGTAAGGAAGAGAATGGATTCTTAATTAGGTAGTATTTATCGGCTGTGTTCAAGTTGGGTAAAGATTCACAACATCTTATGAAGGAACTATATTTCACAAAAATCAAACAGCATAACAAGATCACAGATTAGACAACGTGTTCTGATCCATATCTTCTCTGGTAGTGTGAAATAATTTTTGATACTAAAAAGAAACACATAACAAACAATCATCAAAATGATGACATAATGTGGATTACGAAACAAAGAAAACAAAACAAGACGGCTTGACTTTGAGAAATGTTATCGCGTTTTAAACGAGGAAAGTCGCAGTGGATAAATAAGATGTATCTGATGTACACTAGCATATATGGCCCCATTTAATCTATGGATCACGTGTACCCAGTTCGTGTTATAAATCATAACATTTCTGGTAGAGACACACGGATGTAAGAACTAGCATCAATTTGTTATGGTTTTGGATATCTAGAAACACATTAAGTTTGCATTTAATTTATCGCGTTTATTTTTACGTTCCCGACGTTTGGACTGCTTTACAGCAACCATGGTCACGGGAGGACTGAGGTGTTTGACGTCCTAGTGTCATAGTTTAAACTAGGGTCATATTTAGTTGTGTCTTTGCGGTCCGATCTACGCAGAAAGTGCACAGTGTCTTGAAGTCCTGCAATTGTGCGCTTGGTTTTAGATTGAATCATATTAATTACTGGATCCCATGTCGGTGGTAGCCCCCGATAAAATTCGTAAAATTAGATTTGTTTCAATGTGGGGTATTCGTGTAAATATAAGAAATCAATATGATAATTTAATAATAACAATCACGCACTTTATATGAGGGTTTCGATTTCAAGTTAAAAATATTTACTACTAGCTGTAACCCGCGACTTCGTCCGCGTGGTATTTAACAAAGACACAACAGCCTGCTCGCGCGTTCTGAGCCCGCGGGACGCATTGCAGGTTGTTACTATCAAACTTAATCAGACGCAGCGCTGCCACATTGGTTTTCATTTTTTTTCAGGAGATCCTATTTTTGTCTAAAATAAAAGTAGCCTAAGTTACTCCTTGTTACATCAGCTATCTGCCAGTGAAAGTCCCGTCAAAATCGGTCCAGTCATTTCAGAGATTAGACGGAACAAACAGACAGACAGACAGACTGACGGACAGACAAATATTTAAAAAAATGTTGTTTCGGTATAGGTAACGTGTATACATCCAAATGCACTTAGTAAAAAGCGGTTATTTTAATATTACAAACAGACACTCCAATTTTGTTTATATGTATAGACGTATAGATAAAATCTTCTTTCTATGAACAACCAGGCGTGGATACGGGATTTCGTTCAGGGCCCGGGCAATTCTGTATGAATTAACCTGCCTTACAGATAACTTGTTATAGGATTTTGAAATTTAATTAAGCGCATTCGTGATTTTTAAACTATAATTGCAAATAATTCGTATTTTCAATTTGTGACTTTATACGGTCATATTTAAGAGCGAAGGTTCTATAAATGAATAAGTTTATAATAACGTATAAATGAGAGTTTCTAAACTGAAATGACTACGTGATGCAGCGAAGTGTGACCACTTTGCAAACTGTTTGTTAATATTATCGAAGTAGGTAGGTAGGTACACACTTGACCTCATTCAGTTGTACCTATTATATGTGGAATTGTTAATGAATATTCAAAAAAATCATGAAGAAAACGCAATTAAGTTGAAAGTTGAAAAAAGTTATTTTAGCCGAAAGTATTATTACATGTTTATAAAGTCTTCTCTATACTTTGCCCCAAATTTATAGTTGTGTTATAACTTTATCAAACGTCAAATAGTAATTACTAAATTTAGGGGTTTGACTATTATATTTTTCAAACTTCCTTGTTATGCATACAAAAAAAAAATAAGACTGGTATAGATAACTTACTTAATGTTTTTAAGGGAAATTGTAGGTAAGTTAGTAAGTCCGAGGCTTACATATAAATTGAACTTGCGCTTCTTTGGCACTTTTCTAATCATTATAAGAAGTCATAATTTCTAACAGACAATAAAAAAAACATTAATCTCATAAATCACAGTTGTTAATTTTTTGAGAACTAAACTTCTTGTTTAAAATCGATATATAGAAATTCTGACATGATTTCAAATTCTCTCAAGGAGCGCAGGTTAGTAGGTATATATATAACCTTTCTGAACCATTATGTATACAGAAATACACGATACATAACAGAGGAAAGTAACTATACGAGCTTCCTATATATAATCCCTCCCGTAATCGCCATTGTTTGCAACGATTTAGTATTTTTTTTCTATCACAATAGCGTCGCAGCCTCCATCTTGAGACGTGTCCAACAAACGTTGTTGTTCATTGAATGGGCTACTCGCGAGAACAACTTCATATGAACTTTGCCACGCAACTATCAAGGAAAACCAGTTGAGATTAATATCTTCCATTCTTACGAACAGTATCGTGTCCGTGTATTGAAAATGTTTCTTGGAAAACGGTCGATTGTCATCTAGAAAACTTCCCGATTTTAGTAAATAACTTTAAATAGATCTTTGGTTTGTTACACAAACAAACTTTATGTTAAGTTGTCTATTCGCGTATTTACAGTACGTCAAGCGCGAGATTATTCGTAAGCTATCCGTATACTTTATAGTCAACGTTTAGACATACTGAACATGGAGATTTAAACAGCGCCTCTAGCGGATGGCATTCAAAACATTCAATTCACCATACAACATGTCAAAATACGTACCCCTAATTTATAGATGTGTTATAACTTTATCAAACGTCATATAGTACTGCGCAAAGCAAACCTCTTGAACGCAGTATTATATGACATTTGATAAATTTATAAAACGTCTATAAATTCGGGGGTGTAGACTATAAAGTATACGCTTAGCTTACAATCTCGCACTTGACGTACAGATTAACTTATAGTTTTGCGCATCACAAAGAACTTGTTTACCCAGTTTTAATTATCGCTTACACTAATTAAAACTAAAAAAAAAGTTGATAGACATCTCTCTTTCCCTTTCGTAACAACGTCATAACACCTCTACTTTCAATTACCGAATTTAAAAACAAATTAGGTAATTATTATTTACTTCCCACCCAACCTCGAGATCGGTTCACATTAGCCTTGCAACTTCTATTGTTTGGACCGGTTCCTACGCGGCCAGCGAGTGTGCCGAACTCTAGCTTGTTATATTTCGATCCTTAAGAATCGAGTTTTAGGAACTCTAATCTAACTCTATAATAAAGAAATGTCAATACACTTACTAATTTACTAACAATGCTCAAAAATGTATAAGAGATGTTTTAAAAAAAAGAGCAGCCATGGAGTTTCTTGCCCGTTCTTCTCCATTCCAAACGGGTAGTAAAGTAGTAGCTTAGCATTTTGTAACCTTTGACGATTCATAAGTACTGTACTAAATGGTCTACATAACTAAAAATATTCTGATTCTGATTCTGGACAGTACCCGCGATTCGTACGCGTCTACTTTAGTTGATCCGGGGCGAATGGAAGGGTCCATTTCCCGGAATAAAAGTGTTAGCTAGACGAAACGTTGGGAACGTAAAAACATGACATAAACGCGATAAAATATGTAAAATTACTTTTATTTAAATGTTACCTAGGTGTTGATAATCCGACAAGTGTATTTTGGGATCCAACTTTTCGGTAAGCCCACGGCAACCCATCTATTACCCGCGATTAAAAGTATCCCGTACGTAAGAAGCCAATTATTATCACAAATCGTCCATTAGTATTCCCGTGATGATTCCTAGTTTGTTATGTATAATTATTTTGATATACTTAGGCATGTTTCTTTAAGTACGTTCGGTATAAAAATGCAATTCGATATACGTTACATAGAAAATTCGCATGGCTAGCAGAGAAATCGCGAATTGGACACAGAACATTTCATGCATTCAATTTTGGCGTAGACATATCGTTAAAACACCTAGCACGGCTCTTTTTTTTACGTTTTTTTTTTATTTTTAAAAGCGATTGTTTGCGATAAAAATAATATAAGCTCAGGATGTGTTGCTTATGGTTCGGCTTTAACAGGGTTAACGTTATGTGAATGCCAATGTACGTCTTAATTAAGGCATTAAAAAGCTTGGCTTACATTAATGTGTAATGACGTTAGTAAATTAATCTGTTAAACTGTTCACCAAATCTGGGTAGTGACATTACTATGGCACTAATTAGTGGACTAAGTCACAGGTGTGGCCGCGCCATTAGCATTTGAATATGGAACTTATTTTTTTCGACGCCAAATTAAAAATAAAACTTTCTATCTTTTTTATGTATTGTCAAATAAATGAGAAAGATAAAGGAGTTTGAATTGGGAAAATTATTTGTGTTGTTTTATTTAATAAAATTATGGTTTGAGTGTTAAAGTATAATATTGAAGGAATATTATAATTTTCATTAATGGTGTGTTAATTCAAATTATAATAAAATGGTGAAACTTTTATTCTCAAATAGTGGAGGGGATTTCATAAATTTAGATGGAGAGTTTCGGTACAAACACTTATCATGTTATTCCAGTAAAACAGTATCGGATTGGATGATGTAGGTAAAGCTTATAGGATTTCTCATGAGTACCATAGCTCGCCGTTAACATTAAACAACTGATTTCAAAACTGCATTAAGTATAATAAAACAAATAAGAAGTGTTATAGAAATGGAAACTAGAATGGAGTGCTCAGCGTAATCCGAAACTGGCGTATCGAGCGCGAGTTACAGAAATCAGAGCGCGGGCGGCGCGTCGCGTCACGCTTGGGTTGCCATGTTCATCGCTTGTTTAAATTGTTATTTACATTACTACATTTTTCCCGCATATCCGCCCGCGAAACCATCGAGAATAAACTACTCAAAAATGTAACAATAAAACTCTTTGGTTGTTGTAATGTCATTCTTCTTTTTTTTATTTGGTTTCAGCAACATTATAGTACAATTTTGCCAGTGTCAAGTACTATATTTATTCGTTATTCTAAATAATATAAGTATTTCTGATGATAATAATGATGTTGATGACGATGATGGTGAAATGAATACTTTACTGAAAAATTTAATGGATATCTTGGGAGAACTCGAAAATTTATTTAATTGCGTTGGGAGAACTGGAAAATCTATTTTAATCGCGTGCACGTTTACAAACACGCAATGGTTAATTACCCACTATAATATTAAACATTGTATATCAAAGAAATAACATTTTCACAACTTTTGACAACTTCACCGTTCAATTTCCCGGCAACAATCGTAATGTCATAAAAAGGCTAAAAACTAAATAAATTCTATTTTTGAAAATGTTGGCGCCTATTTGTATTCCATTATTACGTGTCATCTGTCAGATAAGTCGTTAGCAACTGGCATGAAACAGCCCCTATAATAATGCTTCTCTAATCTAATGCCATAACTCAGATGATTACCGTTTTGCCCCTGGTACAGTTTGGCTGTTTAGTCACGGTGCAATCACAATTTCATATCGGCCGTGATCTTGCCACGTCTAAAAATTAATTGGGTATTTTTTTATAAGCGCAATGATAATGGCACTGCGCAAGTTCACTGTTAATTTAAAAAATATGTTATAAATGTTTACACTTCACATGGAGGGGTAAATATTGCCTTTTGGCTATATAGGCCAGGCCTACTTGTTGTACTTGCCAAATTTAATAAATGCACAGCGTATAGAGATTCTTTCAGCGAACCACATACCCAACAAGTAAGTACAAATACTTTTTCTCATTCTTAAATCCATAGCCAATGACATAGGTACCTAAAGATAAAGATTTCGAAGGGAATAGAAAATACATCAAAACGTTGTTGTGTTTTATTTTTCTAGGGCACCAATTTCAGGTGACCAGTTCTTCATACGAGAAATGGGTCAAAATATAACGAGGGGTGATTGTGCGTGTCCGATACGAGGTGACAGGCCCCACAGAGCATTAAATAATTATTTAATCTATGGTCCGGAAAAAATGGGCGGGAATTTTGTTCTATCATAATTTTTTTTTTCATGTCATAGATAGGTAGATTGCGACTGGCCGAATTAATTAAATTGAAACATTTTTGACTAGCTTTTGGTTGTGCTTTATCTGCGTGGATTTTAATCGGCAAAAATTTTGATTATTTATTACTAGTTATATAAATAGAACCCCGCCTCCTTACGCATACTTCCTCCCCTGTATTTTCATGCCTTTAAGGTTTCCTGATATAATTAATTAGTTTACATAATATCTTTATATCTATTCACAAATAAAATGTTTGAAATATAAAAAAAAATACAACCGAATTGAGAACCTCCTCCTTTTTGAAGTCGGTTCAAAATGCAAATTTCATATGTAAAAAATAAATGTAGCTTTATAATATGGGGCGAAAGTAGTTTTTTGGTTGGATTGGAAATACGACACATTTCCAAAGGCTTAGAAAAACTAATAAATTAAGTTGTTAATTTAGTAATAAGATAAGATAATGATTTATTGGTTATAAAATAGGTATACGATAATTGATGCTACAATGACATAGGTAACAATAGTTAGGTAACGTCCCATTCCCGAGCTAGGAACTAACCTGTGTTACGGGTAATACCACAGATATATGAGAGGAGATATGTTATGAAAGCGGTGGGCTTGCGCTCACCTTTAGCCAAAATTACGCTAACATAGAGTTTTCGCCGTCAGTTGACTGCAACTGCACGTCCGCGTCGGTATCGGAGCTCTAACTTTTTTTTTAAATGCCGTGTTATTCCGTGGTTGTGTGCAAAAATACTAGCAGCAAAGTGAACTACGCGAAAGATGGAATCTCATTTCACCAGCCAGTATTAAGTATTTTATTTATTCGTCTTTAAAATCATTAAAAACAACAAATCAAAAAATATTTAATGCCTTTATTATGTTATTTTAGGTTTCATGTAGCACAACGACTTTTTTATTTTTGTACAAAATACATGGCTCTTTAAGTACCACCTATGTTCGCTACTGAGTGAATGTACGAGGCAATGTATAGATCGTCTAACGATACTTTGAATAAACTGGTGCGTCGCGTGGTACGGCCGCTGTATACGGCGACGACGCAGCACGCACCGAGGAGACTTCGTATTGGTTGGTTTTAGCGAGTGGTTGGGAACAAAACGGAGACAGCGAGTTCCCATACATTTTGAACCGCACGGCATATCTCTCGTGATCTGTGGGTAATACCATACTACTTACGTATAATAATTACAGAAATAATAAGGAATTTATTCATCGGCATTGTATCCTATTCCGAGACCTTTAGTTTCTTCACACGACCTCTTTTAATGGTAACATTAAAATCGAGAGCCCAACTAAGAATCGCCAACGACACCTCGTTAACATCGATTCTTCTTATTGTCCGGAGTTCATCGACGCGGTAAATGCGACCGAACGACTCGAATAGACAAGAATCGAGACGGACAAATAGTAAAAATCTCGAGACATTCCCAGGATTCGATCCTGATTCACGGCTAGCGGCTGACTCACCAGTCACTACCTATATCTATACAATATCTAGAGGTGAGTCACCATGCAGCGAGTCACTGGGTTTGCATGTCTCGTTACCGAGGGCGCCCTTGTGGTATTAACAATGCGAGTTGGACGCAAACTGGCGCGTTAGCCCCAACTACCCGCCAGCGACTCGGAACCGGTTAGTGCCGAGATACAAGTTTGGTGTATAAATATCGATAACACGTTGCAAGATATCGCGATCTGTGCAACATTATACGTGTGCCGATACAATTTGAAGTTGAAATACCACTTAGTGAAGTCCAGCGGCGCCAGCCACTCGCCATTAGGAAATACGACTGGAATAAAAGCATCCACTTACTGATATTTGTACATATTATAGTTATTTGGAAGTATGTTAATTTTTTTTGTTACAGGTAAACTGTTGTGGAATTTGCGATGCAATTGATATCTTTTTTAAAGCTTATTCCAAATTCTTAAACTACTATTATGAGCTGCCAGTACCAAGACTGTCAAAACTGGTTGCCAAGAATTACGCATTTTCATGAATTGTCATTTAACATGTAGGGCTCATCAGATTGTCAAGATGTCAAGCAAGATTCTTGGTGTTGCCGATCCAATTATCTTGTAAACAACGAGGAATTTTATATGCTTAGTTGATTTTTATCATAAAAGTAGGTAATTAAATGTGTTTGTCATTCAAGAGACTATTTAGTAAGATAGTACTTAGTTTCCGTAACGAGAACTAAGTAAGTAAGTAGGTACTTACATATATGCTAAATATATAAAAAAAAATATCGAATTGCAGAACTAAATTACGTTACAAGCCAACTTGGCTTAAGATTTCATACACAACTTAAATAGTTCTAGGTTATATTAGAATGTATCTAGAACATAAAACCAGACGAATTAATTGGCGTCGTTGACAAATAAAAAAGAAGTATCGGTCGTCCCAATAAGGAACACAATGACGTATCAAAATTAAATAAAAAAAAAACGATTGCTGTGTGCAGATATAATGCAAACGGTAATTTAAAATGATACAATACAATACACACACACGCACACAATGAGTGCTAAACAGATTCATACACTATAACCTTAATTGTATTTTTTAATCTCCATAAATGGACACAGATAATAAAAAAGTGTATTTTTTTGGCATCACACGTTTGTGCAAAAGTGTCTTAATTAACGAACTGTACTAAGTTACTTGAAAATAGGTTTTCATTATGACATGGTAATTGTAATTACCCATGCAAATTACTGGTATTCAGAGACTTAAAAAAATATCTATCCACAGTAAAATAACGTGAAGTGCAGAAAAAAAATCAAACCAAGCTGATGCAACTAGGAAATAAAAACTAAAACTGAATGCTTTTAACATACCATATCTATCATCAATAGCTTGATTAATTAACAAAGGTTTAATGTCAAGTCCAAATCCAGGTATGATAAATATGCAAAGATATTGAAAACAATAATATCACAGACAATAAAACCTAAAGCGGTCTCGCACCAGTTTGGTATAAGGAAAGTGCAGTACGTGGGCGGGGCGGAGTGGGCAGCTTTAAGTTCACCAGTTGTAGATGTGGCCAATTATGTACACACTCCAGTTTATGTTTAAATGGAGCTCGATCCTAACGTATATAATGTAATATTGTCTGTTCAGGGCCCCAATTCTGCTAACACAGTCGAATAGCTACCGCATGGTAACTGTCACTTTTGACAGATATCCCATGTGACCGTTTTTAGTATATTCAGTACCAAATTGGTATAATTTGGGCTCCGTAAATCTAATTTAGTATTTTTTTGGTGAAGCTTTTGTGGATCGTGGACTTATAGGAATGATTAATAGTCATACCAATGATATAGACGTAAAATACATTGATAAAGAAGTGATAGCCATGTTAGTAGAACGCTTGCTTCGGTAACGAGGATCGCAGGTTCAAACCCCGGCTCACACCTCTGAGAATTCTGGAGTTCATGTTCGAATCCCATTTTCAACCATGATTATCACTTGCTGAACGGTGAAGGAAAACAACGCGAGGAAACCTGCATGTCTGAGGGAACCCCTTGAAGTACGTGTGATCCGCCAACCCGCACTGGGCCAACGTGGTGGACTATGGCCAAATCCCCTCGCATTGAGGGAAGGCCCGTGCTCAACAGTGGGACAAACTATCTTTGACACTACTACATACTTAACATTCTGTCCATCCAGTAATCAATATAATTAAATCCAAAACCAAACGCACCATTGCAAAACCTCAAGACACTGTGTACACTTTCTGCGTAATCGGACCGCAAGAAACAACTAAATATGAGGTTACCCCAGTTCAAACTATGACACTAAGACGTCCAACTCCTCAGTCCTCTCGTGACTATGGTTGCTGTAAAGCAGCTGAAACGTCGGGAACGTAAAACATAAAATAAACGCGATAAATTTGTAAAATAAGTTTTATTTCAATTAATATTCTGTGTCAACATTGAATTGATGAAATACAAGAACTTACCTAATGTTTAGTACTTATGGCTTCATACCTATGTATTGGACGTGCTATTTCTACAAATAAGTGTCTTTGTTGTGTACATAAATGTTAATAGATAAGTACTTATCTACTAACTACTTATTTTTAAAACAATAATGATTTGCTTCTTCAATGTGCTGCAACTGCATTTGAAATATTTAAAACACAAGCATCAGATACGATCGGTGCGTTTGGTATAGCGATGACGAATGGAGACGTGTCATGCAGAAATGAGTGTGCAGTTGTACAAACAAACAGACGAACCGGCTCCCATTTGAAGCGATGTTTTTCAACTCATTTACGTGTATTTTTGTCGTTTTAATCTTGTGATAATCTAAGCGTTCATCACTTACGTCTATATTAGGATTAAAAGGATCATTGTAAGGTATTTAGATGTAGCATTGATACGTTTTTATTTTTGGGGAGAAGGCTGTGTCCGGTAGTGAGTTTCTTTGGATGGGTGCCCTAGATAACAGACATAAATTTATCCAAGTCTTCTTATCTATAACTCTTATCTCGCTGAATAATTTTATCACCACAATCAAATGTAAATATAGATATGTGGACTATTTCTGCAAACAATTTTAGAGAAAACATAAAAAAAGATGAAATCGTTTGCACCAATCTGTTAAGTTTCGCAAATCTAAGTCATTAATTTAAAAAATATTTGAATCATAAACAAATCACGGACACTGGCAGCATTGTGGCGTATAGCTGCAAACACCACTAACAAAGAAGAACAAGAATCATAAACAAGACTAGAATTATTTTTACTGATTTGAGAAAAAGTAATCGTATAATAACAATTATCCTTACGCATCCTTTACAAGCAAGGACCTTAGGATGCACTTAACATTACACACTATTGTTAAGGCCAGTGAATTATGCGTGCATAATATCTACTTCCCGGAATGACATCAAGTTTCTATATGAATACATAAACTTCTTCGAGGGCCTACTGAGTTCTGCAGCGAGTAGATAGTCTATACTTAGGTATCTGACCTCGAGTCGGCCTATAAAAGCCTTGATCTGTGTTAGAATGTATAAGTTAGATACTATAAAATATAAAATACAATCCAAGAAGTCCAACCTACCTGACTACTTGGATTTTTAATGTCAACAACCTACCCAACCAAACTGAATGCCTAGTTTTACATTCCAATTTGCTACTAGAAATCAGTTACGGGATAAGACCTATACTAATTACATGGCGATGGGTCGAGGATGAGAGATTTGAATCATAACACGCTGCTTTTCTGTTGGCCCTGTTTTCTTATGATGTTATTGAAAGGTAAATACTTGAAATTAATCACGATTAGGTATGTGCTAATAAAGGAGAAGCAATGCATGATATTTCGACACCGTGCACGTACCATCACTAGTAGACTCTCATTCTTACGAAATGTTTAAAACAATATATAATGACACAGTTCCTAGGCTAGTTCAGGTTATGAAAGACTATAGTGTTAATATAGATAGTGTTGATCTACGACCAGAACGCTGGCACACATTTTTGGCCAACACATCAGCATTGCGATTCATCGTGGCAATTCTGCCAGCGTTCTGGACACCCTGCCGGCCGATGAGGGTGAGGATCTGCTGAGTGCATTTTGAAACCTGCCTAATTTTAATCTTAATTTATTATATATAACCGTAATATAGATCTACAAAACATGATGTTTATATACAAAGTTACACTAACGAAACCTTGATTACTTATAACATGCATATCCACATGAAGACGAACACCAAAAAAACAATTGACCAAAACACGATTCTTAATGTACACGCCACGAATTACTTAGTCGCAGAAAAAAAATCAAACAAAAACATTACCGATATGTTTTGAGGTTTCGCTGATGACGACATTAGTTTCCGACTGATTGCTATTCGTTATTCGTCGCGAATTACCATTGACTAATGTCGGACGGTGTGTCAACGAACTAATTGGCAAACAAAAGACGCGGGCGCTGCTCAGACACGTGTTTACTTACCTTGCAATTTCTTTGGTGCATTTTATTATTATTTGCAAGCAATTTAGTTAACCTATGGGGAAAGAGGGTCAGTGGTGGGTACCACTGACCCTCGGCTTGTCAACTTTTTCAATTATAAACCAAACAAGTTTGATCGATAACAAAAGAAGCCAACAACAATTAAGAAGCAATTTAGTTGTGCAAGGAACCACCCTAAGAATAAGTTTCCAGGTCTAGCGCATCTTTGGCAATCGATAAACTGTTGAATCCTTTCACCACGAGACTGGCAGAATTTTTGTTTCCATCGACACGATAGACACTTAAGAAAAATATGCGTTTTTGTCTTTACCTTCGTATTAAGGCTTTGATCTATACTTAGTTTGTATTAGATCCTGCAGCTATTGGGTGTTACTTCATAAATCCAAGTTAAATACCCATTTTCCATGTTCCGGATGAACCCACTTGTTCCGTTCTAAGTATAATCTATCTATCAAGATACGTGTCATATTGGTATTCACATTAATAGTTTAATCAACGGAGAATACTTTAAGATAAATGGATCCGCATAGGACGATACAAAAGAAATATAATTTCAAAGGCCCGAATGTCTGAAATGAAACATCACCATATTTTCCGGTTATGAGCCGTAAATCAAAAGCTACGGGTAAATGTCGCTGTAAAAATGTTTATGTTGATCCAGACAAACTACTTATAAGTTTGCTATAAGTATGTTATTCAATCAGATTTCTAATAATAATTTAATTTATGAAAAACGAATTCAGATTAGCTAGTATTTTTTGTTACTTTCATCTTTGTTTGGCGACTTAATACTGAATAAATTTAACACTAAATAAAACTAAACTAAAAACGTAAGTTTGAAACATAAGTACATCGATTATCAAGTGCCAGTATGTTTTGTTACAAAACTTGATAATGGATAACTTCAAAAAGGTGATAAGTGTTAGTCGTGTCTCAGCGTTAATGTTCTGAAGTTATATTAATTTTTTTTTAAACCCGTAATCTAACGTAAATTAAGTTATTACGATTCAAAAATGTAAAGACACTCGTAGACGCTCGCTGAATGCGTTTGCTATTACAAAACTAAAAAAATAACAAGTAAGAATACCTAATTAATTATGCAAATTAAAAAATGAAGACACATTAATTGCGTCTGTTTTCACTTGAATCGCGCAAAAAACAAGTTTAGTTTTTTTAATGACTGTGAAAAAGCATAAATTTGAATTCTCTTTTTACAGTTGGTGATGTCACTGCGGGTTTATAAGTTAGGTAAGTATATAAAAATACCTACTTAAGTTTTCCTACGAAGGCATCAAGTGTCTACCTAAGCATTTATTTGTGTGGTCGTATCTTAACATTTTGCAATGCAATATAATTCTTAACTTTTATCGAGATTAATAAAATACGACAAATACCTACTTAATTATTTATACGCAATAAAAGTAAATAAAACAGAATACATTAAACACTAGTTATGTTTGTTAATGTCGATGATAGGTACTTATTATTAACGATCGAAATATTGTTTCACTCGATCAAAATCACTCTGATTAAAACTGATGAAATACCTAGTTAAAACTAATTAGAACAATGCTTTTTCTGAAAATTCACAAATATATAATTACGTAAATGGCAGAGATACATATCTGGCCTAAATATTTACAACAATATAGAGCGTAACACTAAGCAGCGCGCCCGGTTTCATTCACATTTCAATCGCTCTAAGCCTTCGCAGCTCTATGCTTTCACATCTAACAAAAGCTTATATATTTTCAAATAATACTCACAGGAATAAAAATCCAATGTTCTTTTAGGAAAACGTTAAACACAGCACGGGTTTTTTATTATAAAAAATGAACTGTTTTTTTTTGTTCGGCGCTCTGTGACGGGCGCGAGGACACGCACTCTGCACGAGATTTGTAAGAGGACTGAGGGACGCCCCGACGCCCTCTCTAGCGAGCGAGGGAAGCGGGGCTGAGCGCCTCGCCGAGTAACGATACTCTAGTCAGTATCACTTGATTTTTACGTACATTGCACGTTAGAATATCAATGGTAGAGATCGTAGCGCTCTACACCATAATCTTAGATATGGTAGAGCTTAACATTGCAAAGGTAGAGATTTGGAGGGCGCTATATCGCAAAGGTAGAGATAGGAGGGCTCTACATCATAATGTTAGAGATGATAGCGATCTACATCGTATTGGTAGAGATGGTAGCACTCTATATCATAATGGTAGAGACGGTAGCGTTCTACATCATTATATCCATCTAGCATAAAAAAGGAAATTCGATTATAACGACAAAAAATAAGTCTCAATAAACACATGACTGTCTCACTTGCGTTGTAGTTCGTAGGTCTCGATGGTAAGGTCTTGGATTCCGACCAAGTCTGTGCAAATGATTATAAACAAACTTAAGTAAGAATCCAAGTCAAGAAGCTGTGAACATACATCCTGCGTAATACTTTCAGCGAAAATGGTCTTTCTCAGCTTCCGATGATTGATGACGATGATGAATGTATGTAAGTATTTGCTTCAACAATAAAAATTCAGACACAAAATCGGGGGATAGCTTTAAACAAAAAGCAAGCGTTAAGGTTGACCCAGCAATGTACTCAATCAGCAAATAACATCGTATCTACAAATCGTGTCGTATCTCTCTGGATACCGGTCAGCTGTAGAAGGTCGCCGACTCGCGTTTCGGAGACGAAGCAGACAGACAGATCCGCGACTGCATCTGGGTGATCGCATCCGAAGCAAAATGCAGACGGCGCATAGACAATAGGACATAGACAAACGTATTTTTTAATGATCTCCATCTTTTTTTCATAGGAAATCCTTCATGGATCCCCATCAGCTTCGGGAGTTGGAGTGCCTGTCTGAAGCTAAAACCCATGGTCTACCACCAGCCTTTGTTTGGGCACCACGTATCACCCTAGATACAAATTTTATGCAATAGACAAATTTTATGCTAAACCAAAACTTAGGTGTACTCAGCTATGTTTTGGTTTAGCTTATAATTATGAATATGACCTTAAAAAATCGAGGTAACGATTCGCAATATTGAAGATAATAAGGATCCAGTTTCTTTAGATGTTTTTTTTTAAACTTATGTTTCGAAACCCGTTTGGAGGTACGTGTGACGAAGTTGTTGTTTCAGAGCCAGGTCAAACAAACTACCTATATTACAAATACATAGGTAGGTATAATATTTACAAGGTGTGCGCTTTTTAGTGGACGTAAGTACAAATACATACTTTATTAAGGATAATTTCTTACATTTTATTTATTTTAATTTTTTTAGGGAAATAACTGACCAATCAAGTATAATTAAAATGTACAATTACAGTTAAACTAAGTAGGAAAATAAAAAAACTTCAAAATAGTATGACAACAAACAGTATGTATCAATAAGACCTTGTCCGCGTGGAATGGCGGCAAGAATGATGGCTGCATTTCCTCGCTGTATTATCAAGCTAATTTTTTGAGCGAGGAAAGAGCCAGCCCTCCTATCCTGTGGAGGCAATCAACATAGGTGAGGGTGATATTTTGTCCATAAATTCTTTAGCGCTATGGCTCCATTATTAAGTAATTTATGAATAGTCGTGAACAACATGTTGAGGCACAACGGACAAAGCCGATTTGTGTAGTATTTTCACGCGAATTTGAGCACTATTACCAAATCGTCTTAGTTTTTTGTGCGTCAATATCTTTATGTTGTCCGCGACACTCCATCTTTATTACTTCTTCGCGTATGAACAAGAGTAATACCTTAACTACTATAAGTACTGACTACGCTTGTTTTCCAAAAAAAGTGCAAGCGGTGGCCGCAGCCGCAGGTCCGCCACACGCCGGGGTGAAAAACGGCAGGAGGGCAGGATAAATAAGAAAATTATATTGAAGGACAATTTTTACGTGCGGACATAAAAGCTAAAAGGTTGACAAGACATAAAACAAAAGTTTACAAAAAAATATAAAATAGCTCCCATGGAGATTGCGTCGAGTTTTATTAATCTTTGCTTGTAAGTGAGCACATAATGATGCAGAGCACAGGCAGGTCAGGCGGATTTTATTTTACACAATACATGATAAGATGCTATCTATGTAAAAAACTAAATGAGTTTCATGTTGCACCGCGAATATCATAGTCCAAAATCCAGTATGGCGTTTTCCCCTCGCATTTAGAGGGAAATAAAATCAGTGAGATTAAATCTTAAATTGGCTTGATACAATCACACCCTCAGGGCAAGTTTCGTAAGATAGAAAAGGAAGAGGTAATGGGACGCTGAAACCCTCAGCCATGCCGACTTACCTACATACTTACTAATTCCTTGTTATTTTACCAACATTTTTCATTGCTATTATGTTGTAGTTCGAAAGATAATATTAATTACTCACATACCCAGTGGCGTAGCTAACGTAGGGATAGCCCTGAGACAGTGCCCTGGGGCCCCCAAACTGGACACATAGTAAGAGTATCATATGTCCTACCCAGGTCGACCTCTATTGGTGTGCAAAATTTCATTCAAATCCATCCAGTAGTTTTTACGTGAACGCGTAAAAAACAAACAAACTTTCACATGTATAATTATTATAATTACGAAGTATGATTCACTTAATATTATCTGCAGTGTTGTAGACAATATTTAGTAATAACTAGCGTTGCTTTATTATGCCCTACAGTAGGCGATAAGGGGGCTGAGGATGAAGTAATTTTGCACCATTAAAGTATTTAGTTCAATTTAAATAGGGCCCCAATTTCATGATTGCCGCGGGCCCTTGGTAACATAGCTACGCCACTGCACACACCTACTATAATAATTGGAATATTATCGGGACACGTGACAGGATACCTACATAGGACGAAATTCATGGTCGCGATTACGTATTATCAGCTCTACCGCAGTTACAACACGTGCGTAAATAGAAATACATGAACTAGTAACCTACCTATACAGAATTCATTACCTAGTTACCTTGATAATTTCACGAAACGTTTTATTTATTCTAAGTATAGGTATGTATAAAAACCACAGAATCTTTACCCTAGAAGTACCAAAATGTATAGAGATGAAACTGCTCCAGCGTTCTATAACTTGGCGGTAATGCCAAATCCTGGAGTCCCCGCAAATTTAGAGGAGGTTCCTATGCCTAGCATTTGAACCAGGAATTTGAAGGGCTAAATTATTATTTTATAGCTGATTTATTGGAATTGGAACTGCTATAAGAAGGATTTTTCACTGTAAAAATTTAACACTACAGTTTTATTAATTAATTTAGGTATAACTAAAGTTATCATACCGCATCTTCGTTGTGTAGGTACAGCACCCGCCAGCAGCGTGGTGACCTTGAGGACGGCAGTCTACCGAAGCTAATGCGAGACAAATGCTTTCGCCGCGGCGCGGGCGCAGCCGGACCATTTCACACCTGCGTAGTACTTATAGATTAGGGGAGATGGTGCTAGTATTATGTAAGTTCTATAATCCCCACAAGGATCTATAAATATCAGTAATCACCGAAATTAACCCACAAAAATATAAAATCGCCCGGTACATTTTCAGATTTTTTTCCCTTTAAGTACACCATCATTCTCCAAGCCAAGGTCTTTCAATGGCTCATTTAAAAAATATATAAATTTCGTTTCCAACTTAATGACATCACGCGTGAATTTTCGGATAGAATGTAAAATTTGTATTGAAATTGTATAATTCACTTTCGGAATCCCGAACGAGATATGAGATTGTTCTTACAGAATAGCATTACAGGGCTGTCTCTAAGTTATCTGAGTGACTTTAACAGTCGGAACCATTAAAAATATAGACCGGCTCAAATCATCCCAATAGTGGGTCCCGACTGTTAAGTCGCCACTGGACTTGTTATTTTCTTTTCAGTTTTTACTTGAAGTCAATCGTTTCACACGTAGTCACGCAGGGTTTTTTTTAATTTAGAGATGGAGAGATCGAGATAGAGTAGACCTTCAGCTGCTCCGGGCGTGTACTCTGGGGCAATTTACGAGTGCACACTTAAAACTGTCGTACTAACTTGTAGAATAAATTCTTGTTACTAGTTCTACACATGCTTGAGGGACTAGGGAGTGGAGAACTGCTTTTCATGAAGCTCGAACACACCAACTGTACGGTCCCACACTAAGCAACGCTTGTATTATGAAGGATTAACTATCGGACATTACTAGTAATAACATAAACAGGGAAACCAAGTAAACTATTTAGGTATTAACACTGCAAGAAACATTTCAAACTTCGCTAAACTCTACTTACGTAGGTAATAAATGTCTCTACCAAACGCCGAAGGGTTTTTAATATGGAGTACATACGAAGGGCTAAGTTATCGTAGCCGGCGGCCAAAAATACCTCTAACAAATTGGGTGTGAGGTAATGTATTTTATCACTCGCTCTATTTATGTCTCCCTAGTCATTCGTCTTTGCCGGAGTCCAGCGAGCATCATCCATCATGACATCACTATCTTCACCTACATTTTTTTCAAACTCCCGACTTTTCGGTCATATCACTCGACACCGGATATCCAGGCCGCTGGCGGACCGAATGTTGACACTGCCAGTATATCACCCTCCCTTAACCATCCAATGCAATATATCACGTAATTACACCATTTTCAACCTTATTGTGCCTGGTTAAGTTCGTCTTAGAAAGCAGTTTAAAAATTGTATTCGTTAACTTAGGGGGTGTTTAAGAAAACAAAGCGGCACTGTTTTGGGGCGGGCTCTACGAAGCTGCGTTCAAAATAAACATGAAGGTAAAGGAAATATTGTTTCTTGATATAACCTCATTTAGGGATGGGCTCGCACCGATTCGTGGCACGCCATTTGTATCTTGGATTTATTAAAACTTATTATGATCCTTACTAAAAGGATCTAAGTGAATCATAATACCTATTTATTTTTTAATATTTTGGTGCCAATGAATCGATTAAGAGGTAATAAAGCTACTCATTGATCTAGATATATTAAAAAGGCGTGTAAAACCTTTTAAATAAGTAGATACTTTGGTATTTATTTTATAAAAAGATTAATAGACTAGATAATCTTCATCCCTTACATACTATTCACGTGGCACTAATTTATACACACTTTATGTACCAACCAACACGTTTGTTATCCATACACTACGAATACGAAGGTAAGTGTCTTATTTGACTTCAATTATACCTATTTACCAAATTAATTCATTTCAACAATACCTTGAATGTCAAAATTATGACAAGGAAACAGCTCCCGTGGCACACAAGAGCACTAAATGCCGTATAATAAGCCGTATCGACGCCTTGTTATACGAATGTATAAATATGGCACCATCATAGGACACCTGATATAGTATCGTGAAGTGTGACAGGGAGGTTGAAACATGAGGAGTACGGCGGTGTTCATGGTAGCTGGGGCGGTTTTGGTGAGAACTTTATGTGAATTCTAAGCTTTTTTGAGGCTCATAATATTGCTTAAAACTAGCTGTGCCTCAACTTCGCAGACCTAGACTATAGTTTTTTTTTACTATCACGGGAGAACTCTTTCATTTTCTGGAAAATATTGTAAGCTATCACTATGCGATTTTTTTTATTCAGTCTTTTAGTTTACTGACGTACAGAAATTCCAACCGTATCAACTAAATACGATATTTTCTTCCAAATTACACAATGAAAGGCACGACGAAATTACATTTCTATTTATGTATAAAATTAAGATTGATTTGGGGTCCAATTGCACTACAAATTGTCATTTTACAGGGTTTTTTTAACTCTGGCCTCTGGCATGAACTACTTACCCAGGTACGTAGCGTAATTTTTACGTTTTTTTTTCAGATCCTTGTCCTGGTAACGAGCTATGAAGGTAATTATTACAGTCTTCCTGCGATTAATAATATCGTGATTCAGTCCTTTGGTACAGAAATCAGTGTCACCACCAACTGTGGCAATCGAGTCGTCGAAGTATTACTTTTATGTTTGTTCGCGTTCTCAGTGAATGCCTACCCCGACCCGTGCTTTCTGTGGCCCCACCGACATCGACATCGCGAGGAAACCACCAGCACGTCGAGCACGGCGAAGCCCACGGCAGAATCCTTAGAAGATACCTCGAACGAGGTCAAGAAGAAATCTTTCAGGACGCTTGAGAAAAGTAAGTTAAGTACTCCTGGTCTCATACTTACTCATACTTTTTGGAAATTGAAACAAAATTGACATCTTTATTCTTCTACTTCCCGCCGAAAAGTCCTATTTTCCAGCTAGGTCTGTGTTTTTCTCTATGGTTATGCTCTACAAGATCCCGCCAAAAAGCTGTCTAACGCCGCAATATGGAATGATAGACCTAACATTCGAAACTTTTGGAACCACTTGGGAACTTTTTTTTCTTCTAAAAAAATGACATTACCATCTTAGATATTCTGCCAATGTCAAAGTGTATGTACAATACGTTGCTCCATTTATTTCCAGTAATTAGGTAGACTCAGGATGGAGTTCACTGATTTTTTTTTGATTACCTAAGTGTTACTTTACTGCTCTTAAACTTTAGAATTTATTTTTTAATCTTTTTTTTCCAGTTTTTGGGGAATGGCGTAAGTGAAAATATAATAAAAACTTCCATAGGGCAAAAATGCTCCAAGGCAAACTAGTAGAAAAGGTATGCATTTTAAAATCGCGTCCTCTATTGGGATATGCCAAAGGAAAAAAAAGTCTCCACTCACCGGTAGATATCGCTAGTAAATATTTGTCAACGCCATCTATAATTCAAATTTTTAACTGCGGTTATATTTATTTTATGTTTTATATAAGTTTTATTCTTCGTGCAGTATATTCGGAGCCGCTTCAAGAAAAGCCTGCAACTGCGACCCCAGCATCAGTGCATTATAATAAGAACCCTATGGAGGAATTTCTGTCTAATTACATGAAATTTATGTCGTACCTATTTAGTTTTTAAGATTATGATTGTAACACATTTATTTCTTGGTAGGTAGGTCTTGGTTTTGAAAGTTATAGTGAACGGTCGTTCAAACAGAATCTATTTACGTGTTATACGTAAGCGTGTACCGCTCACATTACAAATTTCACAATTATGTATGACCGCGCATAGTCGGTAGTAACCCTGCTTTCTGTACCGGATCCTGGGTTCGACTCCTGTAGGGGCACACTGAGTGTTAATACTCCAGTCATAGCTGTATTAATATATATGTAAGTTATTTGTACATCTTATTTATATGCCGTCTGATATTTAATAAACATATCAAATATCAGCTCATATTTTGGAACATAGTACGAGTTTTGACAGCACCAAATACCGATAATCTTCGTCCTAACTAGACATAAATCCATGTTTTATACATTTCACAGCAGCGCCTCTGGCGGATAAGCGCAACTTTACTGATAACTGCATGAAAACATTTAGATCTGTATTTGAATATGTTCCGAACTCATACTGATGGCCCTGATAAGTTTGTTTTAATACGGGGAGTATATAGTTTCACCATTCTGAACTGGTTGATTGCTATACTGCGTATTGTAAGTAATAGAATAAAACAAATCAATAAATGTAATATATTAATTTTAATCAGACTCATTTTACAACATAAATGAGAACCTCCCACTCGCTGATTCATTATACACCATTAGTATTATCTTGCAAAACATTCGTTATTTTACTAGCGCTGTACAAGGAACCGTCGCACGCGCCGGCACACAGTGCCGTCATTAACATTAAAAATCTGAGCGTGATTTCAACCTTTATACAAAAACAAAATTGTCGTCAGCACGCCAAAATAAATAACATGGTGAAATCGCGTCCAAACATGGAATATTTCAAGCCACCGCACGCATTGGTATCATACATATTATTATAGAGAAGACTGGAAAAGGAACACACTATGAACTAACGGTTCTAACTTTTTGGAACAATCCCATGCGCTCACGCAAACTCGCTCACATGTATCCGACGATACGATTGTCTTTACACACACACACACTGACGCAGTTTACAGCTCATCGTGGTCCTCCTGCAGACAAAATAAATTCAAAATTAGAATGTTGCTCATAGATTGTACTGTCTTCCTTATTACTCCTACTCTATTACCTACTCCTACTCAATTCCTTATTACAATGGAAGGTTTGTTTTTCGTAACAAATACTACATCGGCAATAGTAAGCACGATAGTCCATGGGGATATTAGTTATACGATAATGTAATATTATATTACATTATCATTTATATACGAGGTAGTGGTGGCGAGCTATAGACAACCCTATTCCTAGTCGCCTTTCCTTTTACAAAAATGTACCTTCGCCATTTTGAGCTACCTCCATAGTTATATACACTATAGATAAATCATAATGTGAAATCTCTGAATAACCTTGTTAATTCAGGCCAATTTAATCTCTAAATGTAAGATTGTGACATGTTTTCAAAACAGTAAAGTCCCTGCACAACCTAGCTTTTAGGAATTCAACTAAAACTCTTGACACTCGAATGACGTTAAAAATTATCAACTCACGACAGGCGCGGCTTCATCATCAAGATCCTCGTCATCTTCATCATCGTCCGGCTTCTCTGCCTTCTCCTTCTCTCTTTCGGCCTCATCTTGCTCGTTCCTCATCTTCTTTTCACCTTCGAGCCTCTTCTTAAGCCCCTCCCCGCGCTCCTTAGCCGCCTCCACGTCATCAGTGATGAGGATGTTGTCGAAGATGGTGCCAGCCTTGACCTGCCATAAGTCGAGACCGACGGCGCAGATCTCATCACGTTTGTACAAGTTCGCGTCGGGTGTGTACTCAGGGTTGTCGATCTCAGGGTGCACCCACGGTCCCTTGTATGCAGGGTTGTCGATCTGTTGGATAAAATAAAAAAGTTATGAACTGTCGCAACGAATAAGGAATCCGATGCCATGTTCAAAGTCCCACCCAGTCCATAATCGATTTGGTGTCATTATGTGTAATAAGGTACCTACAGGTTATACACATAAATTTGGTTATATCTAAGTATGATTTATACATTTTACCGCGATTATTTGGGACCAAATACAGTCGGCGAAATCTGGGTGTTCTGCAGTGCACCGCAGGCTACCCTTTTGGGAATTATAGGCGTGATGGTGTAATATAAAGACGTGTTTTTTTTTACTTTTGGAAGGAAACCATTTCGCTCCTTGGATAAAAAAAGATTGTATACAGTGACCCGGTAAGTATCTTCATGGCATGCCACGCCATTTACATATTTATTTAATACATTACGCATATTGTTAGACCTCCTATACAAATTGCCTTAACACGTTCATAGTAAACGCACAACGCATAGAAGTCAATGTAACATCATTACTAAAATAACGGTAATGTTACCGGTATAGCGCGGGTCAATAAACGCTATGCAAACATTGCGACGACACTATTGTTAGCGCGCATTATACCTCTGACGTCACTAACGTCAGTCTATTACCGTTGTTTTTTTTATATGCATTTGAGACATATGTTTATAAAATTGAACGGCAATAAATTAATTAATCTCAGTAAAATTATTCAATTCAAATCAAATATGAATTTGACTTATTCTCTACGCTGATAGGCAGCATACAACCGACTGCAACAATTTACTTGCGCAAGATAAGCCATTGCACAGAATTTTAAATTTTCTGTGCAATGGCTAACTTGCCCAACTAAATCCTAGACTGCATAATGGCTATAAGTGAATAAGATCGTATTTAACATTATTTGCAGGCTCTTTGATTTTCATTGACCCTAATAAATATCACACACTAACGGTCCCAAACTAAGCAAAAGTTGATGGGTAGCATACAATTAATTTGGGGTGATCCTAGCATCATCCACTACAGATCAGAGCAGAAACGATGGTTGCGCAGTCGGTGCTTCGGGAAGAAACTAGTAGTCCTATAACTTCAGTAACTTTTTAATTTACCTGCTTAGGTGCCCAGACGCCCTTGTATTCAGGGTTGTCGATCATGGGTGGCTCCCACTCGCCGTCCATCTCATCATCCCAGTCTTCAGGCTTAGTGGCGTCAGGGTCGGGGATGTGCTCAGGCTTCTCCCAGTCCTCAGGTTTCTTGTCTTCTGGGTCAGGGATGGTGGGCTTGTCGTCCCAGTCCTCGGGTTTCTTGGCTTCAGGGTCCTAGAGGCAACATAAAATATAAATATACACAGAACACAACAAATGTATGGTTCCAAAATAGGCAACGCTAGTATTATGGGTATTGTATAATGGATCCAATAAAAACAGACTAGGAAAAGATTTTTTTTTTTTTTTAAATCTTGACAATGACTTTTCACTTAGCGGAAGCTTTCTATGGAAACATTTACAGAAAATCATCATAGGTGCATAAAAAATATATTTGAGAGTAATTTATGAATTCTTTGGAGTCAAGAAATGCATTATATCCTTACCTTGATCTTCTTAGGGGGCAGGAAGTCCCAGTCGGCCTCCAAGTCTCCGGACTCCACCTTTTCATTGTCGATGAGGACTTCATAGGTGTTGTCGGGCTTCACCACCAGGGTGTACAGATGGGTGTAGATGTCGTCCTTGCAGCGGATATCCTTCTTGATCAGGTGGTTCTTGCCCTTGTAGCTGAAGATGACGTGGACCTGTAGACAAGAAAAACGATTGTGAGATTGACGACTTGTGCCATTTAAAGTCGGAACTCCACTGAAGGCAGCCGCTCGAAAATTT
This sequence comes from Pheosia tremula, assembly GCA_905333125.1. NCBI lineage: Eukaryota > Metazoa > Arthropoda > Insecta > Lepidoptera > Notodontidae > Pheosia > Pheosia tremula. Next base: position 9,161,049 of record HG995402.1, on the reverse strand, counting down.
TTTTGAAAAGACTATTGAACTTGGTAACTGCCATGGATTTGGTACGCTTCGTACCAAATGTCTTCGCCTAGAGAGTGGTCTGTAAACAATACGATTGTTTGCATTGGTTGGTATTTCTCTTACAAAGTTAGATCAGACGATCTAACTTTGTTAATGTTAATGTTATTAATAGTATAAAAGGTACATGGCATACATTTTAATTGGTAGGTCGTGGCTTTACTAACTTAATCATTTATGCTCGATTGCTTGGTCCCGTTCTTGTTAGTAATAATTGTAAAAGATATAATAATTAGGTTCGACTGCTAATTGTTTAATGCTTAACAATCTTTTTTGTTTAAAATCGGAACCTTGAAATCGAATTAAACAATATCCCGTAGTTAGCTTAATTGAATCCGTACTATTATACAAATCAGTCTTGAGGACCCTAATATTGGAAGTCTAAACGACTACTATGAATGTCAAAATGCATTTGTATGTTTGGCCGAGTAATACGCGAAAATAATTGGCAATTTGAATGTATCTTGTTAGAGGCAGGTTGTATGCTACTATTTATCCTGAATGTCTACAAGCACAGAGACCTGGATAAAACTATGACCTGTTCTGTATTAAACGCGTTTTTCGAAACTTGAAAATAAATGGTCATCATGATGTCAATGACCTTAGCAGTTGACACAACCTGTTATTATAATGTTGAACTTCATAAAATTAGCAGGTCTAGTCTGACGCACCAATGTAATCCCCCCCATTTCCTGTGCACTTAACGTTTGCACAACTTTAACAAAATACTTGGCAAGTATACTTGTGCAAGCAACAAGTACTTATCAAGCATGTATATTGATACAAGTGGCTTCATTAAATTGTTTAATTCAAATTCATAAAAGAAGAACGCATTGGAAACCTTGGTTTTTTCAATAGTCTATTCAATATTTATTCAGATGTTACAATAGCATTAACAATTGGGTCATTTTTATTTTTATTTTTATTTCTTCAGGATAACAAACAATTGCGTAATAAAGCATAAACTATGTATATAATATTAACAAATAGGAGCGATTACGCAACCAGCACCGTTATCCACAAAATAAGACTATCATCATTTACATCATTTACTACTATTTCGCATTAATTAATTTTTGGTAAATGATTTTACTAGAAAAAATCCAATTGAAACTAATTTAATAAGTCCCAACTAAATTCAAAAAATATTAATCAGTTAACCTTAATTGGTTTGATAATGTGACCAACATTAGCTAAATGTTTCGACCACTGATATCTAAGTGCCTAAATACTTTAAACATTGGCGGTAAATGTAATGCTAGGTAGGTACATACATGTATAAATAGCTTTTACAACCACTGTAGGGCCCTCGTTGATAATAATCTTACATCAATGCTACATGAACACGCCATTATATATGAATACAATCTTTCAATGTCATACATGAAATTTTAAATACCTATTGAAGTCTACCTGAATTACATACCTATAATTTAAAAAAAAAACATTTTTTTAATTTTTGTCAGGCGGAATACCTGATTGCGCGCGCATCTTGGGAAAACTACTAGACAGATTTTGACAAAATTTTACATGATGATAGCTTAGTATAGCGGAATAATATTTTTTCCGGAAAATTGAAATGTTTGCCTAGAATAGATAAACAACTTTGATGGGGGGCCAGGTTATAACAAGAACAAGTCAATTTTTTTTCCGTATAACAGCACAGTTTTCCGGGGCAGCCAAAAAACTAAAGTCCACGCGTATGAAGTCTAAGTATTGCTAGTGTATTGAAATAAAACTAATCTTAAGGATATTAAGATTAAGATTAGTTTTATTTCAATGTGTAGTATTCGCGTAAATATAAGAAATCAATATATTGCTAGTGCGATCAAAATAAATATAATTGAATATTAGTAAAGATTGCACTATGTTTCTACCACGGTAATGTAATGGATAATGGGATAATAATATGTAAATTGCATCAATAAGTTATGTAGGTACCTACTTATTCAATAAAAAAAACCGGTTTAAATACTTGCGCCATTTAAATTGTATGTTACCTAACTTTCGCATAACATATCAGGTGACCATTTTTTAAGTTGATAAAACCGTAACTTGTTTTAAAATTGCATTGGATTTTCCTAGAAATTTAGCAATAAGAATGTAAACCATAATCGGTACCTAGTACCTACGTGATTAAGAACGAATCTTTCGTCATTTAATTTACCTATTAGATTCGGAATGTAAGCAGTTACAGTAGGTACTTTGGAATCTTCAGTTACCTATATCATAAAATTATGTTAAGATAAGATTCTACCTGCCATTCAGAATGCCAGTTGATATGGGGCAAGAAACTACTTGATTATTCAATTTACAGGATGTTATGCATTTGGTATGTATTTGTATGCCGATGGTAGTTGACATTGTTAGGAGAACAATGTAGTTTGGGATAACAATACGGTACCTGTCTCGAAACAAATCAGTTTATAACAATTAATATCCAAATTCTTAATTATCTTACCTTCTTAGTACCGGGACCGCAGATGTCAGGGCCAAACATAATCTCGTAGGGGGTCTCTCCGTGCATATCCTTCTGGTCCAGTTTACAGTCGAACACTTTGAGGTAGCCACCACCGCAGTCAATGTCCTGCTCATGTTTCACGGAGAACTGCACCACCAGGGGTTTGCCAGCATTGCCGAATGGCTTGAACTTCTTCGACAGGGCGTAGAACCTTGCATCCTCAGAGGTCTTCAGACCTGTGGGTACCAAGGTAACAGATATGTATAGGAGGCTGCTAAGGCTATTAACACAATGAGTAATACATCCTTAGAGTTTGTCAGACCTGTACCAGGATAACATATATGTATGTAAATTTAAATGATGGTATGTGTGGTGTCAGGCCGGTACCGGCAGTTCGCGTCATGAGTAATTGAGTACTAAGTAATAAGTTCAATGCCCTCTCAATTTGGTAGTTTGTGTTCTAGTAGAAAATGAATATGTTTATAAAAAAATTAGACATCAGAATCATACAATCTAAATTGTCAATTCAGTAAATGAGTATTATAATTTTAAGTCTATGATTAGAATGTAAACGTTGAAAATGTGAGTGGATTAGAAAGGGAAATCGAGCCGCCTACCTTTATCCTCCTCCACATCGTTGAAGAACTTTCCTGCAGTCAGCTTGAACTTGCCAAATTCTTTGCCGGGGTGTTCACTGTACACCCATTCGGATTCCCACGAGTCTGAAAACAAGAATTCATCATTAAATACCCAAAATAAACCGGCCAATCGATATTCGATAGCACACGCGGCAAGCCGGCGCGGCTCAAAACACGGTATTTTAAATAAAAACTTGAAGCTTACCATCGGGGAATGTTTCCTCGAAGAACACATCACAGTTTATTGAAGAAATAACCAGTAAACTGGCAATAGCTAGTAATAAAGACTTCATTTTTTTGATTCACAATAACCACCTCCGTCGGCGAAAGACTGGCCACGAATAACTCCAAGTTTTGCCGAATTCGCTATTATTACTTCGACCGGTTCGTAAGCGTCAACTATCTGTTTTCTCACTCAGTTCAAGGAACATACTCCAAGCGTGAAAGAGATAATAAATAACGTCAATCTATTGGAGTATGTCAAAACGAGATAGAGTTAATGCACATGTCCGTATGTGTGACAGAAGTAACGATAAGAACCTTGGCGTTCCGCGTAAAATTACGACAGACAGATGGAATGCTGCTATTGGTGGAACAACAACAAATAGGAATTGAACACACTACACGAAATTAATGAATCTATCGGCGGGAACATTTAAATAAGTATAGCATTTTTAAAAAAATATTTTTCGGATTCGGATTCGTGCCATTGAATTCAAGATATTTCTAAGCACACTGACATTATATCCGTTTTTATCTTGAGCTTATAAGGTATTTTAATCTTATTAGCTTATTGAATATTAAATGAGATTATATTTTCGATAATCGAGAATCTTCATTCATTGATTGATAACGTACGCACCAATCACTACTGCACATGGCATAAGAGCGAGATGCAAGTAGTGACAATCGCTTGGAAGAAGGAGACAAAGTGGTATGTTTATACGTGGACTATTTTATTGTCGTGGACTTATTGCATTAGTTGATACTTTCAATAGGTACTATATATATATTTTAATTTATTATAGAAACATGTGTAAATACCGTGTAAAATGGATAAAACAAATACTTTTGCCTTCGTTTAAATTTTATTACACAAATATATGATAACTTATATACTTAGGTAGGTATCTACAGCAATAAGTAATGAAATTACACATGATGATTTTGATATTAGTAGGTACTTATCTATCTACTACATATCATTTTGAGATCAATTTCTATCAAGCCCCGTTGCTTTGTTTATTTTTCTCACAGTCATTCCATAAGAGTTTGTTTCTAGCGTAACCAAGGCTAAGAAAAAGTTACTAGGGTTGTTACGAGATTTATTTATTGAGTCATAATCACCATAGTCACATCATCTTATCAACAAGTAACTATGACACAACAGCTTGTTGGTCAGCGTAGACCGGCCTAGATTGGAGTAGAGTACACCGTATGCTCCCTGGCAGACTATCTATACAAATAAATAAAATTGGACTGTCTGTTTGTTATATTAAAATAAACGCATTTTACTAAGTTCATTTGGATGTATACACGGTACATATACCAAAAAAAACTTTTTTTTAAAAATTTTGTCTGTCTGTTTGTTCCGGCTAATCTCTGAAATAGCTGGACTGATTTCGAGGGGGCTTTCACTGGCAGATAGCTGATGTAACAAGGAGTAACTTAAGGTACTTCTATTTTAGAAAAAAAAAAACTATTTGGTTGACTACCACGTGGACGAAGTCGCGAGTAACAGCTAGTACTGGCCGGATCGATTCCCATCTGGACAATTTCAGAAATAATATTTTCGTAGTTCGCCGGGATTTACTGGGATCGCCCGCAGCGCATTGTACGGTAGCTGTTTGGGGACCGGTAGTATGTCCGTCTAGCGATATTTAAAAATAAAAAACAGCAATCGCATCTATTTTCTTTCTAACTCCTATTATCTCACAATTAACTTCATTGCGGATCCTGTAGCTATAGTTTTTTAGAGAACTCGCCGAGGATCAAACCTCGACGTTTTTTTTGGTCACTTCTGATACTGGCTTACTATAGAAGTTACGTAGTGGGTGTGTGTAGTCCTCCTGACCGAATTTTGGTCACGCCGGACAATCTCAAAGGACTACAACTATACGCAGAAGATATTAGGCCTCTACCTCGAATTTAGCGGGCAGCGGGGCGGCGGCGGCGCGGGAGCGGGGCTCGTTGGCCACCCCGCGCCGCTGCCACGCCGCTGTTTTCGAGAACCGGTCCATTTGATTTTACGCATAAGATCCTGCCGCTCCCGCGCCGCCGCCGCCGCCGCCCCGCTGCCCGCAAAATTCGAGGCAGAGGCCTCATAGTGCAGAAGACCTAGCACAGGTGTAGTCTCTCTTCAATTCCTTCTCTCATAGTGCGATGGGACGGCTATCCGTCATGCTCGGAGAGAGATGAGGCGCAGGACCGACGGCTTCTCGTACTCTATGGCAGGAGCAAGTGATAATCGTGGTAGAAAATGGGATTCGCACATGAAATCCCAGACGTGCGAGCCGAGGCCTGAACATGCGAGTTGCGACCTTCGTTTCCAAAGCAAACTCTTTAGTAGTAGTCATGTCATATTTAATTAATTATTACACGTGGTACAACATAATTCGTGCACCAACCAATGTGGAAATGAAACGACGTTTATCGCTTTCAATAGCTTTATAATCAGCTGGCGATATACAAAAACGTGTATCAATATTATGTAAATTAAAAACAAATTTACTTTTTTTTAAAACAATATCGGAGCTGTTGCCTGTTGCTAATTAAAAGTTTGCACAGTCGCGAGTTTGGCCTTCGTTACCATACATACCTACGGCCTTCAAATTATATAGGTCCTTAATTAGGTATATTATGCATATAAGTTTTTATTATACCTCATACATTTTCAGTATTCTTTGTTTGAACGATACGGTAGTAGAAGCCGGGGAAAAATAGATTCAATGATACTGGCAACAACTTTATTTTTATTATATTTGACAGTTCCAGTTTTTAAATGGTTCAGCTACATCTGAGTTAACGTTAGTGGCCATACACGCCTTATGGTATTAAATATGCCGTTTTTTTTTCATTTTGGGTTTTTCTATTGAGCCTAGGCCCAATACGAGAATCGTATTGGGCCTAGGCTCAATAGAAAAACGACAACGTCGTAAGCTAAGACACTCAGGAGATTGAACGGTAAAATTGCCGCGTTAAACGCTTGCCAAAAGCTCATGTTTAACGTCATTAGTAAACTATTGCCCACATCTTGTTAGTGGAACTAATTAGTGTAGGTACTAAGCCACAGGATCCGGAGCGTCTCAGTTGAGTGACAATTTGTAATGCCTATCTATACTAATATTATAAATGTGAAAGTTTGGATGGATGGATAGATGGATGGATGTTTGTTACTCTTTCACGCCCGAACGGCTGAACGGATCTGGATGAAATTTGGCACAAAGATAGATTATAGTCTGCAATAGCACATAGGCTACTTTTTATCCCGGTAAAATGTATGGTTCCCGTGGGATAGATGTTTTAATTTTTCATACTTTTTATCGCGGGTAACACCGCCGGGCGCAGCTAGTACGAAATAAATGATTTGACTTTGACTTGACAGGTGTAGCCGAACCATTATGAAAATATGGTCCACGCGTCTATTTTTTTTCTATTCTATCAGCCCAAAGACGTCCACTGCTGGACATAGGCCTCCCCCAATGACTTCCACACATCACGGTCCTCCTCCACTCGCATCCGCCGGCTTCCTGCGACGCGTGCGATATCATCGGTCCACCTTGTGGGGAGCCGTCCCACACTACGTCTTCTGGTTCGTGGTCGCCATTCTAGAACCTCTCTGCCCCAACGGCCATCGGTTCTGCGAGCTATGTGCTACCCACTGCCACTTCAACTTATACATTCTTTGAATATGTTTTTCTTTTTATTACATTATAGGCAAGTATTTGATCTCGATCTCACCTGATGGTAAGTGACGATGAGATCTACGATGGAGCATACTTGCCTAGGTAGGAAGGCGGCAGTAGATAAGAGACGCTACATTCACTAGGCACATGCAGCGCAGCTGATCTGACCCGCCATCCATGAATGGCAACACCGAGCATCATGCCGAAACACGGCTAGGCCGCTTGGCGACATGGCTTTGTTCAGTGGGTGGTGACTAGCCACGGCCGAAGCCTACCACCAGTAGAGTTGTCACCAGGTTGGCACCACCCAGGGTCACGTGTAGGGTATCTCGAGGGTACTTAATTCTACTACGGACGAAGGTGACTCGACCCCACATGTCGGTTACTTTAGTTCGTCTATGGGTCTCCTAATTACTGATAATGTCTCATCCACACTTCTACATTCATCTTAAGTATATGCAATACAAATACTGGGTTACAAAAAAAAATACAAGTTTGTTTCTCGACTCAGTCGATGACCGAGTAGAACTTTATTAGAATATAAAGTCATATACTAAAGCGAAAAGTCCTCTTTGAAATCATAATCGTCCTTTTTCGTGTACGTAGTAAGAGTTACATTCTCCAACACTTCAGATAAGTTGACAGCTTGCTTATCATCCTTGGATTTTTTCTTTTTATCTTTTTTAAACTGCATTTTCCTTAGTTTATTCTGTTTAGTGTTGCCTTCCAGAAGCATTTCTGGGTCAACCTTTTTGCGTTCGTTAGCTTTGCTGCCTTTATCTAATTTCGACCGTATGCTTAAGGTTTTAGGGAGTAAACTCGCGTCTTCCCCATCTACTTGCATGTCGTCTTCTAGGGCGGCTTTAACTGGTCCTGTGCTTGAAATCTGTGAAAAACAAATTCGGGGAACATTACATAATCATATATCTATGTGATAGATATAGGATCACCGATATAGAATATATAAAAAAAACTATTGTTATATCTTTTTAACAAACAAATGACATATTTTTATAACTACTTATAGGACCTATATCTATGTCATGGATATATGATCATGTAATATCCACGGTAAAGTGAGACCACACACATGCATAATTTACGCTGCAATTTAGTGAATAACATAAGACAGCGATAGGTCAGGGCACGAAATTCAAAATGACAATGGTTTTTATTTTTTTAACGAAAAATTTGGATACCTTTACGATATAATTTAGTTTTTCGCGATATTGGCATTCTGCATTGGATGTCTCGATGTATTATGTTTGCGTAAAAAAATACGTAAACCGATACAACACTCCAAAGTTGTAAAAGTAGCGGTTTTTATAAACCTTGGAGTTTTGTATTGCTTTAGGTATTAAAAACAAACATATATATAAATATTGAAATTTGGAATTTCGCGCACTGACCTAGCGCTTCCACCTTAATAAGCAATAACTTTAAACTCAGTTGTTCAAATCTGTATCTTATTTCAAGGTACTAAGGTCATATTAATCTACCCAAGAACTAGTATCTTATGATAGAAATCACTGTTATTGCAATCTGAACCTTAGCACTAGCGTAATAAAGTTGAACTCACCTTGATCCCCTCGGCGCCTGTATCGTGCGCGGCCAGCTCATCCATGGCCTCTGTCTCCATAGCCTCGAACGCGTTGATGTCGAACTCCTGCGCAAGTGACGTCACGATCTTTGCGTCCACGTGGATATCCGCTTCTAGAGTCTCCGGCGGTACCGTGAAGTATCGCACCTGTGGACATTGAGCCGCAAATTTGTAGACGTTTTAATTGATTTACAATGGGTTTACAAAGCATCTTTTGGGCAGCGATGCTTTGTTAGTCATAATAATAATAATACCAGCCCTTTTTAATGACGCACTGCTGGGCACGGGCTTCCCCTCAATTCGAGGGGGATGCTTTGTTATATCATGGTAAATGGATGCTTTTTATTTGTTTAAATTTAGGATGTTTTTTTTTTAAATAAACCAGACCAGTAACTTTTGCCTATGTACCAATTTGTGGTGCATTTAAGATGCCACATTCATTATATTTCATGTCTATAACAAAATATCAGTGTATGTAAATAATATCATGATTCTGGACCCCCAAGTTGGAATTTTCTGACGATCTTTTCATTAATTATACGTTTTTTTTTTGGCATATCAAAATCGAAGTCTACAGTAACATGATTTTTAATTCAATAATACAGCATTACTGATTTAGACTTAAAACTGCAATGTAAATTAAAACGCGTTACGGTCGAGCGTGCTCGCCACTAGCACGAGTCGGATATCGCGCGGGGCGTTGTTTTGCGATCGCGTGTTTTACATTGCCTGCACAAAAATAACAACATTTGTAACCCGTGACATTGGACATAAATGATTTCTATAATTTTATCATGGTCATCACGCTAATATTATAAATGTGAAAGTTTGGATGTCTGTTACTCAATCACGCCAGAACGGCTGAACGGATCTGGATGAAATTTGGCACAGAGATTATAGTCTGGAATAGCACATAGGCTACTTTTTGTCCCGGTAAAAAGGACATAGTTTTTAACGCGGGTAACACCGCGGGGCGCAGCTAGTTATATTCAACTAGCTGCGCCCCGCGGTGTTGCCCGCGTGATACTATGCACCTTACACTCTGAATAGTCATCCAAACTACAAATACCTTGCCAGTGTTCCAGTCGTTCAGGAGTATCCTGGCGGCTGCCTCCTGGTCGGCCACACCGCCCTTCTTGAACCTGCCCATACGAGACGCTACGTGTGCGAAGAATTCCTATAACAACAAGAAACCAATCTTTAGTTATCAATCAAGTTGTTTGGTTTATAATTGAAAAAGTTGACAAGCCCCCTTGGCTTGTCAACTTGTGGTGGGTTCCTCTTCCCTCATTTGTTTAACATGAAAACAGTCAAACAACTACCTCCTGAGTCGGTAGGGTTGTTCCCGGGAACCCGGTTGTTGAACCCGGGAACCTTGGCACAGAAAGCTGGGTCACATCCAGCTGCGCTAATCAGGCCGTCAAAAAGCTAGTATAGTTCGTTTTCGAGATAATAAAATTAATTTGGTGAACCAGATTCACTGCTCCCCACTGTAGATCTATACCATAGACCATATGACCATATATATATACCATAGATTGTAAACGTACTTCGGAAGTGACATGTGTAAAGTACATTCAAAGTAATTCTCTCACCTGTGGCGTACTAAACTGGGGTATACAGTATAAATCGATAAGTGTCTGTTTGTTGGCCCTCTGTAGTATGGCAGTTGCTGGGGTAACGGGGTCTTTGAGGCTGGCAACCCTGAGGGCGTTCTTAAGCGCGACCGACGAGTCACTCTCCGAACCCGCGTGGAACACAATACCGGGGCTGTCGAGAATCTTGATCTTCGAGTCGAGCTGGACTGTTTGCATTTGTCTGAAAAAAAAATAGAAATAGTTTTTTTTCGCATCACTTGCTTGTGTAATTTGCCAGTGTCAAGTTTTATAATTAGGCAATCTGTGAAATCGTCAAAACCAATAATATTGATACTAACTTAAAAGGGCTAGTACCCAGACCCGTAAATCAAATAATACAAAAAGATAACAATTAACAAGAATTATTCAACACTGGCATAATTGGGACAATTTCGTAGCTGATTGCCAACCTAAAAAAATAAAGAAGAAGATACTAAACACGGTCAGATTCATTTAAACTAGAACACCGGCTAGTCATTTATGCATGGATGGAACACTTACTTGGTAACACCGGGAGTGCTGCCAACATTACAAGCCCGAGACCTGTTCAGACTGTTGATAATAGAACTCTTTCCGACATTAGGCAGGCCGACCACTCCCACCGTGATGGATGTCTTGATACCTTTATTGCGGCAGTAGTTGCCCAGTAAGCCCATAACGAGCTCGGCGCCCACGCACGCGGAACCTGGAACCATATACGACAAATTTAAGAGTCTGCCTGTACTAATTTCTGTGATTTTTATGTGAGCAAACAGTTAGATATTTGAAACTTGAACTCATACCAATAATACAAGAACAAGATCACTTATTTTCTTACACAATTTAGGTAAGATATCGGAAACTCTTAGATATTTTTAAAATTATTATAGGGTTTTTGTCAATTATGGTAAGCTCTTTTAATGGAATTGTGGTTTTCTTATAAATTATTATTTGAATCAGCGCTTCAATCTTAACACTCCAGGGCCCCAAGTCTGCTAACACAATCGATTCATAATCGAACAACAACTGCATAGTAACTGTCACTTTTGACAGATATTGTATGGGATATCTGTCAAAAGTTACAGTTACCATGCAGTTGCTGTTCGATTACGAATCGACTGTGTTAGCAGACTTGGGGCCCAGCACTCTAGCTGTGATTCTATATTTATATATTTCATGTTATGTCTTTTTATTACTCTCGCCCTACGATGCACGGGTGGGGTCTTAAAGACTATTTTCTAATCTTTGTATGAAGGATATTTTTTATCATGTTCCAAGTCACCATCATAAGAAAATATCAATCGGCGTAAATATCGTAATAGTAATTCTAATCTCACCTTTCATCTGTTTCTCCTTGACAATATGTTTCATTTTCCTTGTGCCCAAGTTATGCTGCTGGTCCTGTGTGGAAGCCTTGAATGGCACCGCTGGGGCCGTCCGACGCAGGTACTTGAGCCACGCCTCCAAGTTACCCCGAGGAACCAGGTCAGCCTTGTTGAGGACTAGTACGAGGCGCTTTCCGGCCTCGCGGACGGCTTCCTCTACTTGGGTACAACGGGTACCTGTAAATAAAAAATAAGAACATCAAACATTCCAAATGTCAACCAGTATTATTCATTGAGATTTTCAAAGACTGCATCGTTTGTTAATCTTATTCCAAACAGAGTATAGTGAGATCTATAACCTCACTATAAGAACCATATTCACTTTAACAAAATAAGATGGCGCTTCATATCACATTATCACCACACAAGTCTGTAAAGCTCAGCATTTTCCAAGAACCAGTACATAAAATACCCCAACAAAAGTTTTCAGGGCACATTGACCTTCTTTGCTAGGCATAACATAGATGCAATAAGTGTAACATGACAATCGAAAAGATTCCTCTTATATTTACGTGAATACTACACGTTTAAATAAAGCGAATCTTATGGATTTTATCACTTTTATTATGAAAATCCATAAGATTAGTTAACGGGATAACATCCGTAAGATTAGTTTTATATCAAGATTCCTCTCACCTAATGGGTCCCTAGCATCAACCACCTCAAGAATAACTTCAGCTTCTGAAATGACTTTCTTGAACTCCCTGTAGTATGTTCTGAGAGAGTTCTCCTGTTTCCTGTCTTTTCCAAACTCCACATTGTCCGATGTGGTATCATTGCCTTTGAACACATCATGGACCTTGCCCCTGGCTTCTGCATTGGCTACCTAACAGAATAAACAACATGGAATTATCATAAATATATCAACAAGAACATTTCTCTTAAAAATCAATACTAACCAAAGTGTTCATGTTAGTATTGGTATTCTTCTTTTCTTCCATTTTCTTCTGTTTCTCCAACTTGGCTAACTCCTTCTTTTTCTGTCTCTCTTCTTCCTTGTGTTTTTTAACAGCCTCTACCTCTTTCAGAATGTCATCTTTGAAAGGACAGATGTTCGGTATTTGAATTGGCTTAGGTTTTTTTGACTTTGGATTCTTTTTTGCCTCTTTCTTTGTTTTTTTCTTGTGGTCCCTTACTTTTTTTTCTATTTTATAGCGAAGGCGGGCTGGCTGACGCTTGGATGGCTTATCTGTAATGATAAATAATTATTACAATTTAATTTTGTTGTTACTGTTGAATTGTTATATGTAATTGAAATGAGAATTATGAATTGCACATTTCTCTATATGTTCTGAATTAAAATATAAATAAAACTGATTTTAAGGATTTTATCATGTTTATTTTGTTTTTTTCCGTTTCCGACGTTTCAACGAGGGAACCAGTAATGAATATATTTAAATCCAAAACCAAGCACCCCATTGCAAGACGTCTTACACCTCAGTCATCCCGTGACCATAGTTGATGTAAAGCAGCCAAAACGTTGGGAACATAAAAAACATAAAATAAACACGATAAAATCCTTGAAATTTGTTTTATTTCAATGAGTATGAGTATTCGCGTAGAATATATAATAATTCAACATTGAGTAATGGTTCAGATTAACAGGTTAAGTTTTAAGAAAAACAACAGGTGTATCTTTGATAAGTTTAAGATCCTACCTGTGTGCCCGGTCGTACCGAAGGCGGACCCAGCACACAGGACCAGGTATCAGGTGATTTTCAATCATTATTCTAGGAATATAACTTATGTTTATGATACCTTCCATGTATTTCAAATACAAATCATAATTCTATTATATTAAGTGGTGTAGAACTTACTCAATTTAAACTTAGCCATGGTGCCTAAATATTCATTCACCTAATGTTAGGATTTATACTTATTACTTGCGTTTACAAAATAATATTCTATACTTAGAATTCCTGAAATTGAATTCCTAACCTATGCAACCACACTTTACTCTTCACATAACTGTCATACAGACGGTAAAGAGAGTTCATAAGTAAGAAAGGCGTGATGATGACAGTAAATTGTAACAATATTTTTAGCATGAATCTAATTGTACTTCTTTTTAACTAGGGGAAACTTATATACTTGTTCTTGGTCCTTTATGTTTATGATTATAGCCATGCTAACAATAATATCTATGTCGGTTTGTGCACAGAACAGTCTTGTGAACGGTCTGGAACGTTTGTGTGACGAGCAACAACAAATGTCATTCCGGACTTTATGGCGGGAAGTTGAACCATGAAGATGTCAATTTTGGTGTTCTTTTCCGACAATTGTGTTTCTTTGATATACAATGTATAATATTAGTGAGATATTTATTTATAAACGTGCACGGGTGAAGGAAATAAAAATAAAATAGCTTGACATTTAGAGTTTTCCTATGATATCCGTTAATGTTTAGTAAAGTATACAATTTTACTGATAGAGGTAGGTTATACATTTCATCATCATCGTCATCAACATCATTAATATCATCAAGGTATATTATAATATCGATGAAATATTTTACTTGACACTGGCAAAAATGGCACTATTTTGTAGCCGATTGCCAACATAAAAAAAAAATGAAGACTTGTCAGATGGCGCTTGTGAACTTTTTATTTAGCGCAGCGGGAAAGCATATTATTAAGTTATTTTACTCTTTGCGTGAAAGATAGTCTGGCAAATGGTAACCAACAAATAGATAGGGTAAAAAGTTGTTGAGGGATAAACACAGAGTGCCTTGTATATAAATAAATAGTCAAGTGAAAATTAACTGATATTAAAGGTTATAAACCTTATTCTAAATTGAAAAATTGTAATTCTTGGAGGTAGGTAGGTAGAGTAGCGAGTTATTTGTTTTTCCTTACGTCTATGAATTTTTCCTTCGAGGTGGGCAGTAGGTACCTAATGAGTACTATCGTATGAGGTACCTGCTGTAACTAACACCCAACTAAAGTTAGATAAATTATTAGTCCTATTTCTTGCCTCCTACTTACAACTTGTAAGTAGGAGGTAGACCATACGTACCTACATATTAATAATAATGATTTTATATGCACGGAAGTCTTAGTTATAAAATACTCATATTTATTTAATGCAATCCTTATGAGACTTCTGCTCCAAATTGGTAAACACAAAACGTTTCGCAAACAAAACACGTCGTCGTTCATTCATCGCTGGATTCATGGTGAATGAGTTTCCTTGTGGGGTTATGGTTATGTGAGGCGGTTGGCGTCGCCACATGACGGGCTTTGTTCGCAGCAGCTGCGCTCCTTGCGAAACGGTCGCTTGTACCTGAACAGGTAGGTAACAGAAGCAACAGGTCATTTCTCCGGGCGAGGGGAGCGCGGCTACTAACCGGCCGTCTGCCCCCGAGACAGTCGCGCTCCGTACTCCGCGGTAACGACACGCCGCAAGCTGCCGCCGCGTGTTCCATAAATCGCGATACATTTCGATTACATCGCGCGAGTTATGTGCGCGAACGCATGCGATAACCCTCTTGACGGCAGCCACTCGTGACGTTGACGGTGCAAATGTCTCCTAGTCTAGAAGGGATCATGTTCAACAGGAACGCGAACCTGTCGGCGCGGCGGCCGCTCTTGGCCGAGCCGCAAAAGCCTCTAATGGTCCCACCACGCGCACCTCCCCGCGACACCGGCCCGCATCGGCCTATGCCCGCGCCGAGGAACGTGCCCACAGACTATTCCTACAGACCTGATTACTGGAAACCTTCGAACGTCGACCTCGAGAGACGATTACAGGAGGCACGCGCCCGCGAGAAAGTTGGGTACTTTCAAGATAAAGTTACGCCTCCAGATCTAAGTTTGGACCGCAGGGAAGCAGAACTAGTATTTAGATTCGACCCTGAGGAGTCGAACGAGTATTTATCGAGTCAGTACCGTGCCCCGACGGTGCATTATGCAAAGCCCCCAATTCCTGCAAACGGGTTCGCTACCCGTGTGCCTGAGAGAGACGGGCCCTTCGTTTTTGGTGTGCACAGCCCGAGTCAATTCCCGCTCTCTCGACGTGATGACGAAGATTATGATTACTCCGAAGTAGCTGAAGATAATAGCCGCACTGTTATGCGTGACGATGTGTCTGAAGACTTAAATTGCTGTGATAAAGTGAACGAGTGGGCTGTGAGGGACAAAAAGAGCAGACGGACTTTAAATCGAATGTTTCAGATAAAGGATAGACGGAAGGTGAAAGGTGGAAAGAAGGAGAAGATAAAGTGTGTGTTGGTGGGTGATGGAGCTGTAGGCAAGAGTTCGCTTATAGCAGCGTACGCACAGGACACATTCCGGGAAGAATATCAACCTACAGCATACGACACATTCAATGGTAAGCCACTAATATCACACAACAGCTATCTTTGCTTATTTAATATAACGGAATGATCAAAATAGGGAGACAGATACAATAATGTATGTCAGAATCGTCAAATAATGCGTAGCATTCCAGACAAGCTTGGTATCTTTTGAAAGTAACTCGCGTGACTTATCAAACGACCCTGGTTTGTGAAGATAATTAGTGATTACGACTCTTTTATCGTTTTGTCAAACGACTCTATCGTTAGTTATATGATAGGTACACTTACTTAATGTATTCTGTTATTACTGGCGCCTTAAATAATTTCTATAAGATAAAAATTAACCAACAAACACGAAAATTATCGCTCAACATATTTGTGTTCGTTTTAACTGTTGTTTAAACAATTCAAGTCAAATAATCTGAAATGTAAAATGATGTCAGAGGTAGACCTGCGAGGCTGGGACGCTGTTAAGTTAGACATGTTGAAGAAAAAAATAAGAAAGTAAGTTTTATTCGAAGCCTCCAGCGCTGCCTCTAAAAGGTTTAAATACAAATAAAGGAGTTTCTGTTAAGACGAGCAGTTCTATTTACAACTGAGCCAGAAACAAGATGACTTTGTAAGTAAAAGATACATTTTGAAACAATAGGTAGATATTATATTATGACGATTTAATTAGCGCAGTTGGTAGTGTCCCTGCTTTCACTGTCGAGGGTCCCGGGTTCGAATCCTTGCACAGCTGGCTGTGATAAGAAAAAGTGTGAGGTAAATCGTTTTTGTCTCTTAGACAAATAGGAACAAAATGTGATGAGCACGAATTATTGTACCCTAGTCATTGATGTTTAATATCTATATACGTATTATATAGGTGCCTAATGGATTTGCCCCCACTGCCTTGTACGGTACTTACCCATAATGCAAGCTTTGGTTAGTGTGCGACCGTAGGTTTAGTTGGTGTGTACGTCTGAAGGTAATAATTAATAAAAAAATACCCAGGAACTATTGAACCTTTTTTAAACAGCATACTAATAAATTAATAAACTATGTAGTTCGTGTTAGTTATCTTAACTGGATCTGAAGTTTTTCACTTCTTCGCTCTGTTTAACTGGTTGAATTCAGACTGTTGCGTGTTCAGTTATGACTTACCTACTATCTACAGTATTTAGGTAGGTAGGTACAACATAAATTGTGCAAAATATCACATAAAAAATTCGCTTGCTGATGTTTTTTAAAAGCTATGCCATTTCTATTCAGCAGCATAGATGATCACAATGGAAATTACATCATGATCATAAAAATCGTCTTTCCGTAAAATTACGTACCGTACCGACCTCTGTTAATTCTGAAAAAGGGGAGGTTTCCATCGAGAGATATGTAAAAAAAACTAAAGTTCGCACGCAGAAAGTCGCGGGCACATCCAGGGCAACTATCTACAATACCTTTTATGGCCTATTGCATACATAGGTACGTACATAAATGTATGTATGATTTAATACACAGCGGGAGTCAATGACACGTCCAGACATTTTCTGTGTTGGCTTATCAACAAAAGAAACTTGTTTGTAGCATACGTAGCAATAATACAGGACGGTTTCTTATTTAAAATTCTTGTTACGCTTTCTCATTTCAATTTATAACTGGCATTCAGAATCATTTTTTATATTACATAATTTAAATGGTAACATTGTTATTTTTTTTTGTAGACCTTATGGGAAAGTTGCGGGTGAGTCAGTTTTAGGTCAAACTTTTGTCGAAGTCGAAGAGTTGTCATCACTAAAAAGATAAATATTGAAGTTAAAAAATCAAACAAGTCAGTAGGCAGCCCTTTTTGATTTTTCTTTACCACCAATTCCCACTTATAGTGATAACAGTAGGAAATTCCCCCAAATAATACTTGTGATGGATATTTTTTCCTTTAATGAATTAACTTTTATCACTTGTTATGTGATAAGATCAAGGTGTAACAGTGTAGGTAAGTGCGTAGGTATATTAAAGTAAATCTAATGTCACTCACTGGCTGTCGAGCGAGATATCTTTAGCTAGACGGTGGTTTTGGTCAACTTTAATATTATTTAGGTTTTAATACTGCTTATATATATTTAGTTAACTTTTCGATAGACACCAAATACCTATGTAGGTAACGATGTGGTGCTATTCGTATTTTCGTAAAGCTAAATAGTAAATGCTAATTAATTATTAGTTACACCAACCACCTACTTCGGTCCGTTTTAAAACAAAATAAGTATTTACTTTCGTTCGAAGTTTGAATTGAATAAAAACAATAAAAACGGTTATTTAGACCGTTTCGCCTCGGTGTGTATTCGGCCTTGCAAACGCATCATAAGATAACATATCAAGCGAAACATATCTTTTCTGTGAACTGAAAATGCATACTTGGATGTCATGATAAAATTATGATTAACTGAAGAACAATATATTTATAACAGATATAGGTGTAATATCTACCTAATCTTAACATCGCTGTAGCTGTCATATACCAGTTGTACTAATATTTGTAATATTAACATAAATTACAAGAGCGCTACCTACGAGAAACAAAAATCTAAAATGTCCGCCAAATAAAAAGCGTTCCATTTTTGTAAAATTTTACCATAATGATATAAATAAAAACATTTGTCACGAAACTGGAAGGTAGGAACAGCTTAAAAAACAGCACGCAGGGACAGAACGTGACTGAAGAAAACATCGGGACACTTTTTTTTTCAATGATTTCCGACTTTGGCAACAAACAATCCATTCATCTTCCTTACACTATGATTGTTTAGTTTCAAAGATTCCTATCACGCACGGACATAGAATGACAATAGAATAATATTACCCAAAAGATAAAAAAAAAACACCAAGAATCCTCACCATACCAGCACGTAATGTAGGGCCATTGAACCTATTTAATATGTAGTTACTATGTATTACCGAAACCAATTAATGTTACACCGGCTTTGAGATTCGAATACAAAGTGGAACAACGACAGACGCTCATTGATCAAATGATAATGAACCAAGTCCATCTAAACCTTAGATCTAGTATCTTATTAAAAGTATAAGTATATTATTATTCTATCTACAAGTACAATCAGTGCCTAGGAAGTATTTATACTTACATTATTTTAAAAATAAAACTTAGGTAGTTTCTGAGTCACCTTCGTCCGTAGGAGAATTAAATACCCTCGAGATACCCTACACGTGACCCTGGGTGGTGCCAACTAGGTGACAACTCTACTGGTGGTAGGCTTCGGCCGTGGTTAGTCACCACCCACTGAACAAAGCCATGTCGCCAAGCGGCCTAGCCGTGTTCCGGCATGATGTTCGGTGTTGCCATTCATGTATGGCGGGTCAGATCAGCTGCGCTGCATGTGCCTAGTGAATGTAGCGTCTCGATCTACTGCCGACTTCCTACCTAGGCAAGTATGCTCCATCGTAGATCTCATCATCACTTACCATCAGGTGAGATAGAGATCAAATACTTGCCTATAATGTAATAAAAAAAAAAAAAGGTAGTTGATCTGAGACTAAAAAAATGCTTTGTCTACCGGAGTTAAATCTAAGACTCTTTGATATTGAGGTAAATAGTAGATAGATATATGATAGTAGTATTATAGCAGAAAAATGAAGTGATAACATTGTCGCAAGAGGTTATCATGAAACCGCAATTCTTACCAACATTTATATTCTATGAACTAATTTCTTACTTATTGGGATATGTATAATTTACTTTTATTTCAGAGTATACCGACCTAACCATTGAATTTCCTCTTCTCAGAGGAACCAACGATCCGAATCGCTGGTAGCCTACACGAATAAAATAAAATTACTTTGATTTATTCCGTAATTAAAAGTTAATGTACCTAAACCACAAATTTCATACATGGGTAGACCTGTCAATTAACATCATAGGTCGAACAGTGTTTTCGCTGTCATATGGAAAGCTTGCAAAACGTTAGAGCCAATAGATCTCCGCAGAGAACGTACAACCTATTTCATAACGGAAAATTGCCTACTGTTTTGAGTTCATCGATGTTTTATGCCTTTACTCATTCAGGTAGTCCTTCTAATAGTCTTCAATGAACAACATGCGTGTGATTTCTTAATACTTAAGCCCATAATGGCGTGACAAAACGAAGCCAAGTGCCAGCCAGATCTTCCGCGTTCGCAACACAATAAGCACATAAAAACATTACCTATGCTAAACACACGAGTTATAACTTATAATGATCGCTTCCTGGCAACACTGGGAAGGTATGTCTGCATGTTAATGGAAAGTGTCAAGACAATGTGCTTTCCCCGGCTTCTGTGTTTGCATGCGAATGTGTTGAACATAAAGAACTTGAGTGCTGACTTAATGCAAAGGCTAATAAACTTAAAAGAGTTTGTCGCTCAGGCTCCAGGCTAAGTATACTTACCAATTTACAATTTCAGAGATCTTTAAATGAATAACTGAGTAATTAAGTAAATGTATTGATTCAGGAATACCTAAAGAAAGTATTGTTGTGTAACTGACGTGGGCATTTCCAATTTGTCGTTCCCGAGAATTAATTGATGTTTATGAGTATGATAAGTGATACGAATTGAGTCATTACATGGCCATATTAATTATATAGGTCTACGATACAGAGCTTATCTTACCTACTTCACTCCTTTGGCACTCAGGTTTTAGGTACCTATACACGTTCACATGGATAGATTATGGATTCGTTTATATGCATCGGTGCTTTCTATTTATTTCTTAAATTAAATAAGTGCACATATGCTTTTAACCTGCGTTCTGATACTTCATTATTATTTATTATTCACACCTCGCTCACATAAAATAACGGTTATAAAAAAATAGCATGTAATATCGTAATATGCTGGTACGTGCCGCGGCAATAAGTTTCATACATTCCAATTTCAAAATAAAACTTACAACACACACGTACGGTAAATCTGTAACGTAGTAATGCTTACTGCTGCTAATATTATGTTGTATGCCCACATAAACTGTGACCGTCGATCTACTTTCCCTACATAAATCATCTAATAATATCTGTATTATAGTTGCTTAAATAGCTCAAGTATCTTTGTCAGTGCATTTTATAGAAATAATCATATAAATAAAGCCATCACTAGATTCCATGAACAATGTGATATTTCAAAACATGGTAGATTGTTAGTCGACAACTGTATAAAGAAATCTACATATAGGAAAAGAAAGAGAACAAACATGGAAGCTATGCAAATATTAGTTCCGATAAATTCCGCAATATGGGCGAATCAAAAAAATCCGCTGTGATCCAGTTTTAATCAAACTCTGTTGCGTTTTTCCGCGTATTTTGATACGTGATTGCAGTGCAAGTTTACAACACTAGTGCACGACAAAAAGCCGTAATAAAAATCGAAACTTTTCACAATGTTTATTCGTTGTAGTTGCGTTCGTTGCGACAGCCCGTCCTATATTCTTTCGATAAACTTTCGAACAGGGAGAGACGTGTTGCAATCAATTCGGGTCACAAATTAACATTACAAACTATCTGTTTTTCAGTATACACTTGTTCCACTAATCCAGTTATGCTGTGTGTAATAATATTAACACTGTTTGAGTGGTATTGTAAAATAGATGTAATCTTTTTTAAATAGTGAGATCATATAAATACGATCGTTTATTATATTTCTTGGTGAGATGTTATGAGTTCTTCTACCTAGATTTATCTAAGACAGCAGGCCCTAGGATTTTGCCGCAATTATATTCGGTCCTTAATTTTACTCGATACAACAATCGATCGATTCTAAAGATTAATTAAAAACTGTATCATACACTTATTACCGGAACACCTTCCGAATATAACAGGACGTAAATGTACATGAGTAATGGATATGAATTTATGATCTGACTAATCTGCTATCAATCCTTATCACACAAGCAATTGTTCAAAACCTCAAAGTACCTTAGTACGCCCTTTGAGTCATAAGAAAACCACGTGATGGACGCATAACAAATTCGCCATTTAGCATTTAATAACCAAGCGTTGTGTACCAAGAAAAGATGGTCAAACTTTAAGTGAAAAAGTGATTTGCTTCCTACTAGGTAGGAACAGAATATTCACGAATAAACATCTCACCAGCAATAATAGCCTTTAGCAAACATTACACAGGTAATTATCTGTCTATATTCAATCTATTGTTTGTAAATCCGTTATCTTAACCGAGGTAGCAGCTACAATATGGAGTGCTCAAGTTGCAAGGTCAAGGAGAGACGATAGTGTTGACAGCCTGAAAAAAAGCTGATGGCTGTTATTTTTTAAAAATTATGATTAGCAAGCAGCAATACTAAAT
This sequence comes from Pheosia tremula, assembly GCA_905333125.1. NCBI lineage: Eukaryota > Metazoa > Arthropoda > Insecta > Lepidoptera > Notodontidae > Pheosia > Pheosia tremula. Next base: position 9,138,760 of record HG995402.1, on the reverse strand, counting down.
GAAGGATTAAATGGTGAGGTGTATAGATTTTCGAGTTAAAAATAGCAATGAATTCATCTTTCCATATTTAAAGAACGTATTCTCACATGTGAAGACAGTTTTGTAGATTATTCGTCTTTACGTAGCTATTTAAAGGAAGGAAATGAGACACCGTTCTTCGTAAAATGATTCATGACGTTGACAGTAATGAGCGTCAAGGTTTTGTGATTTTTTTTTTAAGAAACTTGCATTTGCGTTTGGTAATTAATGCTAGTTATCCAGTAAGCTCACAAAAAAAAACAAGACAGTTGTGTGAACGTCACGTCAAAATCCACTAACCGTATAAGGTAACAGTTTTACAATGTTGATAGGGCTCCGATTTAAATAGTTTCCTTAGCGAGCCATATATTTATTACCTGGGATCTTTGGGACACCCAGGTAATAATGTCCTATGCGTGGGATCCCTTACACAGTATCGTGTTTTATAAAACAAAGTTTATATCGTTCGATTGAAATTACACAGAGCCTAGGTCCAGGTGACATATTAAAAACATAAAGATAGATCTACAACCCTGCCAGCTGTACTTGGCAGCTGTTCCAACTCTTTGTGCGTTCACCTTCTACGAAAAGTAAAAAAAAAGGTAAACCTCCGAGCGATTACCTTTTAGAATAGGCGCCCAGTACCTCCGAGACGTACCTTCATACCATAGTTTTTTTTACGACGGAGCCATTATGGCCGGCACATTTGATGTTGAAAAAGGTTTAGACAAAATGGTAAGTAACGCATCAGACTGGGAATGTTAATTATTGTACCGTTTTGTAAGTTATTGATGTAATACACGTTTAAGTATGTTAATAAACAACTTTGGGTAATATTTTAAATCTTAGTCAAGTCTTTTAGTTTAATAGAGGTAAGTAATTATACAAAAAAAATACGTTGCCATGACTGCGTAAGAAACCATACTAACGGATTAGTATTTCCTACTTTGAAACTGTGTTAAAAATTAACACATAAATTAACGATAGCTTGTAGATGTAATTTATCAGTTCAGTGTACACAATGGTTTGATTTCGCACTAAGATCATTTGCATTAATCATCTAAACGTTATTATGTTAAAAATCTTTGACAGCTTAATGGTTCTGGAGCCATGTTCTGAACTAGATATTATAGATGCGTCATCGGAGCCGGAAATAATATGTTTACTACAAAGAAATGATGGTGATGTATAGATACATAAATTAAAATGTAGCAGGCTATTAATTAGGTATTTTGGTTGCTTCATTATTAAATTACGATAGAAAGTTAAAATATATTAATCTAAGACAACAAACTAAAACTGGACTCTAGCGCGTACGAAAAGCTGTTCGAGTTTCGAAATTAAATCTCATAATAATAATCTTACGAATACTTAATTGTGATATAAATAAGTACGGATGTGCCGTTAACGCAACGATATTTTTACTAGCCGGGTTACACGTCGGTACGTAACGAGTAAACGGGTGAAACAGTGCACTGGACCCAGTAAACAAAGTATGTACATGTTACTGCACAGCACTAGCTATTTACTTATTACTAGTAATCTAGGCATAAGAACCCGCAAATTATAAAACATTAACTGATGCTGGTGATAAACGGTGAAGTCATCCTAATTATTAATTGGGGTCGTAACAAAGATTAAAAATCAATATTGTAGTACATGGCACGGGTCCAGCTTGATTCAAATGCGTCATCGTGCTTTTAATTGTTGGGTGGAATAATTTCGACGTTGACTAAGTCTGACTGGCCGAATTTAAACAAATACAAGTTGTCTAATAAAAAAAAACATGTTTTGAAATTGGACCATAATTTATTATTATGAAATCATATAAATTGGAACAATTTTTAATATATTTGAATATTGGTGATTTTAAATATGTTAAAAATAGTTCCTATTTTGAAAAACCCCGAATAGTAACGGAATGCGGCAATGCTGTAAGTAACGCAAGACGAAGCGCGCCGATGCGCTCCGTTCCACGCATAATTCGTAATTAAACGTTACTGCAAACTATCTTGCGTTGCAATAATGATAACATTTCTCTTTTGTAACTAAATCTTCGTTTGGCGACATTAGTATAGACTTACGGATACTTCAAAGTTTCTGCTTACTTATTAAAGATTTATTCGTTGGCGTTAACGGTTACAGTGTCAGTCATGTTTACCAAACCTTTTAAAATTTTGAGATCAGTTTGAGCACAACGCAGACCTTGGGCGTTCAATTTAAGTTCCTACGTTCCTAGGTATACATTGCTTTCCTATTTAAATAGAGTAGGCGGTACCTTATCTACATATATTGGTATCAGTGCTGCCAATGCTAGGGCAATTATTGATCTCTTTGTAAATTAAACACGGCTTTGTCCCTAACGTAAACAGCCGCTTAAAAAAACATTGGCAACACTGATCGATATAAGATTTTTTCTAGATATTGCCAGATGTCCCAATTTTTTACGGTAATTTAGTTCAAATTCCATATTTGTAGGAATCTTAGGCTTGTACGAATTCGATTGTTAGTCTGTTCAAGCTAAATCCACAACCAGTTATTAAAGGTTCTAGACAGGCAGCCCTACCACTTAGCTGCCACAACAATTTATTTGTTATCCATACAATTTATTATTGACGACGCTGACAGGCATAATGTTTCACAAATGTTATCGCGCCTTCGATAAATGGCAGTTAAATTGCCTACTTTCACGTATCTCGGTTATAATTACTAAGCATTTCTTTTCCGATCGAGTGAAAGTCCGACTCGCTTCTGTGAACAGTTTAATTTCGATCACATCGTTCGGATGGGCAGGAGTCGGACATATGTGGTCACAGATGCCCGGTACAATGAAATGGATATTGTGTAGATGCATGTCGAGTTTGCTAATAAAATTCATAGCTTGCAATGTGGTTCACTTCACAATACTTACTTTAAAGAAGCTACAATGAACCTCCTTATATTTATCACAGTACCTATAAGTAAAGCAATTTTTCAATGTAGTTACACATAATAGCGGTGTAATTTATTTACCAACATATAACACTAATAACAAGATAATAACATACATAGTTATATTTTTAAAAACCAACTTTATTACACATTTGTAAGCATCTTACATTCAAACTGGCCTTTGCAAAAAATAAATAAAAAAAGAAACAGCACATCAGTGCATCGGGAGTTCGGGGTCTGTGGTAAAAAAAAGAGGCGGGAATTACAAAGGAGAAAAGTGGTTGTACTGCTGGATTGTAAACTAAAACTAATTCAATTACATATCTAATTACATTTTATATTCTTTAATTCTGTGGTGTATTATTGGAAGTCTAACCTCAGGATATTTTTTATACATTAAATTGATAAGTAATACCAATCAGGTATAGTAGGTACCTATTTACTTTATATTGATTGCGCGTTTACTTCCTGCATATGGCATATGCCAATTTTAATTCTTAAAACATATTACTGTATTTTAAGATTATATTATTACGATCTTGATAACGGAACTCAAAGTACAGAATATATGGTAGGTAATCAGATACAATAATAAAATATCCAATAAATTTAATGTTGTGTCATAACATAATGTAGTATGTAACTGTTAATAAATATACTTTTGGGTGAAATTATCATCTGACGCGGGATATATGCTATCGCAATTAAATTATATAAGGTGGAACAAAAATAGTGTAAAATATTTTAACACATGCAACAGTAGGTTAAATGGATCACGTTGATGTATAACTCAAGAATTACTCGAAACTGGCAAAAATGGCACTATTTTGTAGCCTAGAAAAAAAAGAAGAAGAAAGAAGACACGATTGGACTCGTGGAATTACGTGTTTACATTCAACATCTATATAAACATAATCTACTATATAAAAATAAGTCGGGTTTTCCTTCCTGACGCTATAACTCCAGAACGCACGAACCGATTTCCACGGTTTTGCATTCGTTGGAAAGGTCTCGGGCTCCGTGAGGTTTATAGCAAAGAAAATTCATTCATCTGGTGGCGAAACGGAGTTCGCCAGGTTTGCTAGTACATAATACAAATAACTTTATAGTCGGAAGTATGGTAGGTAATGTTTCTTACGACCTTCTTCGATCGGCTATGTCTATCATACTCCAGCATAAATCTGTTGCGTAACTATGCGGGCCGGAGTCCCGTTATCTATAATGCAATGCACACTTTTAATGTAAGCACCCACATTGTATTTCATATTGCAGTACAAGTTAAGCCGGCTTACAACAGTACTGTACCTACTTATATCGGGCTTAACGTTCGTAACGTTGTAAGTTTCGGTTTGATGTTTGTTCGTTTCGTGACCGATTCTCATTTAGAAAATATTATTCGATATATGAAGGAATAGACGAGAATGCTTTAGTGTTTTTAGGTGTTATTTTAAAAGAGCGGGCGCAATATAGGTCCTCGAGGAATGCTTATTAAAATTATGATAAGATGGAAAACAAATATCTATTATTTAAATTTAGTAAAAGACTACACAAATGGAAAAACGCAAGAAAAATCTGGAAACTGTTTGGTGCATAGACAATATGATGAACATTATGTTCAGAGCAAGTTATAACTAAAGTAATATTAACAACATATTTTAAGGGCCACGTTCGAGTTCTCGAGCCGATTCTTACATGCAATGGAAGCGTCCGAAGCATTGAATAGCACGGGCTGACAAACCAGTTTCAATGAACACGTGCATTTACGGCTGATGGACCGATGGGCCGATGGGCGAGCGGTCGGCACCGTTCGTGACTGCCGAGTCATTAACTGTGTTAAACACCACTATATGGGCGTAGATTTAGATGTGTCTATGGGTTTAGATTCATTTTTATCCGACTACGGCAAATCCAAAATGAAGAGCTATGATAACAGTGTAAGGTTAGTAAACAGTTTGAACACAGGTACCCTCACATTTAGTTGATGCTTACGCGGTCCGATCCACGGAGAACATGCTTAAAGTGTTTTGATGTCTTACAATCGTGCCCTTGGTCATGGATTTAATTATATTAATGACTGGATTCCAAGAACCATTTTGGTAGCATCCAGCTATATACCCTATTGAAAATAGGATGTTTTTTTTTTAATTTCAATGGCTTCACGTATTATCCTTGGTCGGAATCGGTGTTCTTTTGCGAGGTAAAATTAATATATTTTAAAGTGTAGTATTTTGCTTATAACTTAATTTGAGATCTGTATGCTCTGACATCGTTTATAATGGGTACCTACTTTGACTTGCCGCAAGAAAGTCGAATACGTAAATTATTTCCCTAGGTATATAACCTACCCTCAACCCATTGTATTTGTGGTCACAACATTTATATCAGCCAATTTTTTTTAAATTCCCAAAAAAACTAATTTAATCATGTGATACTAGAGCCCGAGTTCTAATTTGGTCCAGACGATCAATCGCGGTTTATTGCCGCAATCAGTAGTGTGGCCCCATTAATAGGTCAACTTGCTTAATGTGGGGTCCCGCGGTCAACAAGTTATCTAATAAGCGGGGAATTCGCTACAATTGGTGATGTTATTTAGGCAGAGTAGGTACTCCACTGGAAATCTAATCTATACATATAAATAAAATTGGAGTGTCTGTTTGTAATATTAAAATAACCGCTTTTTACTAAGTGCATTTGGATGTATACACGTTACCTATACCGAAACAACATTTTTTTACAATTTTTGTCTGTCTGTCTGTCTGTCTGTCTGTCCGTCTGTCTGTCTGTCTGTCTGTCTGTCTGTCTGTCTGTTTGTTCCGGCTAATCTCTGAAATGGCTGGACCGATTTTGACGGGAATTCCACTGGCAGATAGCTGATGTAACAAGGAGTAACATAGGCTACTTTTATTTTAGAAAAAAAAATGGATCTCTCGAAAAAAAATTAAAACCAATGTTGCAGCGCTGCGCCTGATTAAAGTTTGATAGCAACAATCTGCAATGCGTCCCGCGGGATCAGAACGCGAGCAGGCTGTTGCCAACGGCTGAGTCTTTGTTAAATACCACGCGGACGAAGTCGCGGGCAACAGCTAGTATAAAATAAAAACAACCTATATTGTAATACAAGAAAAAAAATAATGCATATATATTGCAAGGCAAATCTTATATTATCTGTATAGATCTTTCAAATAGGGTAGGGTAGCTTTGACAGTGCAAAGCCGCCTGCCGCCTTCCCACGTAGGCAAGTATACTCCATCGTAGATCTCATCATCACTTACCATCAGGTGAGATCGAGATCAAATACTTGCCTATAATGTAATAAAAAAAAAATGGTTCCCTAAAGTCAAAAGAACCTACATCCATCATTAGATAGCAGCACCTATGCCTTTAAAACTTTTTTACTTTATGATTAAGTATTCCGAATTCCCAGATTTTGAATCGCTTTTTTTTACGTGCACCGTCGTCGACATGGTTGTGAAACGCCCAATGAGACTCGATCTGATTGAATACGATTCGGGATTGTTTCTGTTTGCATACAATGAGCCTTACTATCTCTTTTGTGAATCTCGTTATGCATTAAAACCTTTTAGAGGCGGGTGTGTTGAATAAAAAAAAATACACAAGCCTAATTGAGTCGTATTTATGCAACGGGTGTTTGGTTTTGATTTAAGATTCACTTACTAATAAGGTGTGCCAATATGGATTTTATTAATAAATGCCCTCGTGTTTTCCTATTATATACTTTGTTCTTGTGTTTTTGATGTGTTACTTTAGTTTCAAGACGCATCATATAGTATTCATAGTCCCGATATCAATGCATATAGTCCTGCCTGTATGGTATTTTATCTGTAGCTATGTAATCTTTCATCTCATCCAATAACTGTATTATGCCCGTAACATTCCACTTGCCTCGGTAAGAAATGTTCTGTCAAGGCAAGACAACCATAAATTATGCATTGCTAGATCATAGTCTCTAGCAGGCCTCGTACGGGAAGAAAATTGTGTCTCGGATTTAGTTGTACTGAATACACTGTAGCGACCTCTTCAATCTCGCCACAAGATACATAGATGGCGCTGCAGACGGACATTCAGAACAAATGATGATTCTCCATACAATCTTGAAACGCGCTTTAAGAGTTTTCGGAGAACTTTATATATATACAAGATTCAGAAAAAAACCGTCGGGGCATAGTGGCCGACCCGCCAGGCATACTACTCGCCAGGCTAGAAAATCTTCCCTTTTCCGATAAATTGGTGACCCCGACGGTTCGCTAAAACGCTTTCTAAATTCATGGAATATATTACGACAAAATCTATAAATAACATTATTTTTTTACTGGTAACAGCCGGTCGTAGTAGGCCTGCAAGAATGACACAGAATACACTCAACAGTTGCATATCTGGGTAATTTTGACAAGGCAAGCAGTCCGTAGGATCGTTGGGAATGCATATTGCAACAAGGAACAATTGAGTTTCGGATGCAAGTCTGACGAAGCTTGTAATTACTTAGCCAGTAGCTGTCGAGCGACGGAAAAGGGTTATTAGTGAAGGGAACAATTCGTTTTGTGCGCACTTCCATAAATTCCTCACGTCACGAGTAGGTAGGCATACTTATTAGTATTTATAGTTCGCGATATATTATATAGCTCGTCAACAACAAATCTATTATCTTGTATTTTGATCTTATACTGCAACTTACTACCTAACACACAGACGTTTAAACTGAAAACGTTACAACATCGTAATTAGGTATCTTACCTTTAGCTGTTGTATGTTGTATTTCATCAAAATTCACTTGAGTTTATGTTGCACCACTTTAACAAAATTGTATTCTTACTTTGTAATTTAAATAAATAAATAAAAGAAATCTGAATTTCAGACGTTATTTTCTCTAGAAAGTAATATAATTTATGTATTGAAATAAATCAATTTTTTAAGATTTTATCGCATTTATAATTTATGTCTTCAATCCAGAGTACGACAAATTGTTAATTTTTCGTGCCATTATAAGTAGTCGTAATTAGATATCTTACCTTAAACTATTTCAAGTTGTATTTCATACCGATTATAGACGTCATTAGCTCAACAAAGTAATATAATTTACGTCTTCAAACCAAGAACCAGAGACGAGAGAACGACAAATTGTTTATGCCAATAGCAGGACCAGGTAGCTTTAATATACATTCAAGCGACTTTTTGGCGGGAAACGGAAAAGTCATGGTGTCAGTTGTGTTTTAATTTCTAAAACTAGTGTTCCTGCGAGTTATAGTGAGTGATATAAGTGGAATATTAACCATTATGGGTTCGGTAAAGTGCACAAGTGTAGGTAATTGAAACAGAGTGACGAAACATGGCTTTTCAGTTTCTCACAAAAAATCTTTCGGTAAAGTATCCATCACTTTACTGATTGAGGGATGGGGGGTATTTAACTTGAGCCTAGCCTTTGGGCCTGTTCATATGCTCAAAAACAGAAAAAATATATATTACTTGACACTGGCAAAATACCTATGGTGATGCCAAAAAAAAAAAAAAAAAACATTCAAGCTTTGGTAACTAAAGGAGTGTTTCTAAAACATGATGAATATCTCATGCGGACAGATATATGAATGGAGATGCGACAAGTCGAAAGCGCCGGTGGTGTATAAATATTCGTGCCATATATGAATCACACTTCACGAGGAGTCCATAAATAAAGTACACGCTGCTTACGTCACGTTTTATAATAGAAAATAACCCCGAATTACCAAAATATGCGCGCGAATTGCAATCGACAATCAACTTTTTTTTTCATATTTTAATATGGCGGCCATAAAAAGGGCGCAGAAAACAGCTGATCAGCTGTTCGACAAATAAAAGAATATGTTCTGACAGTAAAGCTCTCTGAACAAAAACATGAATTACAAGACGTGAAAATAAAATCATTATAATACAAGTTTTGATGATCCTTAAGAGTGAAGAAACTAGGTATTTTAAACCGTATTTTATTCAAATCAAAACTGGAATTTCATTAAAAACATCCAAGTGCAAAAACAAGCTGATAGAAAGTGCGCCGTCAATTAATTTCATACTTTACTGATCTTAGATTAAAGTTCATTCTTCCAATCATTATTTCAAGTGTAATGGGTCCTAATGATCATAATACACTATATTAGGTCACCTGTTGAAATAAACTGGCGAGTATGTTACCCAAAAAAAAAAGGGAAAGCGAATCCTTTTCTATATAGCAGCACCATTCGGTCATAACTGTGCCAATAATAAAAACATTGATACGGACCACGCCTTTTTGTGTAAAGAGATATGAATGAATTATTTTCTGCATCGATCATCGATGAAAATAATCGATGAAAAATAAATTGATCGATCGATAAATCTACATCGAGTATTTACATCGGGATGCAATGCTGCCTTATAAATGCGTTTATTATCACCTTATTGTGCTGTATCAAAGCTGATTTTGCTGTGATGTGATGGTAAATGGTAAATTGTGGTGGGTTTAACAGTTAGCCTGACTGACGTGACGGGTACCGCACTCATTTTCATTATGGACCCGGCGCGGGCGCAAGCGCGATGCATTCCTGAGTCCGCACCAATAGGCGGGCGTCTAATGCTTCCTTTGTTCGGACGTTGGATTGGATTAAATAATGCGCCACTTATTATGAAACCATTATCAATTAAAACCTTGACCTTTTAATGCTATTGCTGGGATTGGGTGCGCTCTCCTGAAAGTGACTGGATTTTAGCCCAAGTGTTTCAAAAAATTACAAGTTCTCATTTAAGTCTATCAATTTTACTGGCCTCTAATTAAACGTTATATTCTACTCCACAAATAAATGACTTATAAATGGTGGTTTTGACTCATTACTAACACAGTGCCAATTTGGTAATAAAAATAACCAAACAAAAACTCTTTGGCGCCAACTCCCGGCGCAATGGATGTAACAAAAGAAAATTGTTAGCCGTTATTAATAGGCTTAATATTTTGCAAGGGGACTTAACATTGCTTTTGAAAACAAATATACCTGTGCTTAAGGAGATAGTTTTTAAGTTTTTAGTAAGTAAGTAAGAAATTACTTAGGTACTAAGGAATCGATACTTACATAGTTACATATAAATAAATTGTGTGATCCTAAATAAACAACGTATTATTAGGTAGGTTGGTTTAATCGACTAGGGTCGGCCAGATTAAAAAAAAGATTGTTTCCTTCCTGAGAAGGGAATCGAATGTGCTACCCAGTGCCATGAGCTAAGTGAGACCCCTATTAAATCACTAAACCAAGGTGTCAACTGAAGGAAGTCATATCATATTACAATTCGATCTAAAAATATCCACGTTTGTTTTTCTTACTAATGCTCGTTTTACACGAGGACGGTATATACTCAAGTAACAATTAGACAGTTTTAAAAATGTGTCTATTCCCGACACTGGTTATTAGATTATTAACTGCCAAGCTGAGCTTCGTGTAAATCGACCATTAAAATTTTGGCTGTCCAAAAAACATCTGGCTTGGTCCACATCGAAAACCGCAAAACTTACTACGCACTGCACCTCTACACAGTGATTGAAACCGGCATTGACAGCTGACAGTATCTGTTGACATCATTTGAACGGACTAACTTATTATCCAATGCACCACAAAAAATACATGCTTCCGTGTTTTGTTTAATCAGAAAAAAAAACTTGTCACCTGTCGCCTGTCTACAAGTATCTATGTAAGCTGTATATTTTTATTCGCAGATGTATGCTCAGTCTGTCTAACATACCTTTTACGATAGGGTTGCCGAAAGTATACAGCGTACACATTGTACACACATATTGACAGACAAAAGACCCTATTGATAAGCCCTAGGATATCCAATAGTTAAAACTTCGTAGGGACTTTTTGGCGGGAAGACAAACAGTGAAGTTGTTAATTTAATTTGAGTTATTTTCCAAAATATGTGTTTCTTTGATAAATAATATATAATATTAGTGGGAGCCATTGTGTGTTCATAAATGTGCATAAGTGAAGGAAATTAAAATGAAATAGTATAAATTGACTTTTCAAGTACTGATAGGGGTAGCAGATTCATTTCATTATCATCAGAGACGTACTTATAATTTTATAATACTCGACTCTGGCAAATTGGCTCTATTTTGTAGTCGTGTAGCAACTTAAAAAAAAAGATGAAGAAACCTCGTAGAGATTAGTCCAGAAGTTTACCGTGATGATGGAATAAACCACATTTCGTAAAACACTTGTTTTGGATTCTAAAACCGCTTTGTTTAATTTTTTTAACCGACTTCAAAAAAAAGGAAGAGGTTCTAATCAATTCGGTTGTATTTTTTTTTTAAACTCCGACTAGAAATTTGCGTGTGTGCGTTCCAAGTTCCACTGTGACTTTTACGTTTAAAAAACAATATTGACGGTAGATTTTTTTAACATTTGCAATATGATACCGCTTCTAAAATGAACATTTACAAGAACCTATCAATAGCGAATTGGCTTATCAGTATAGTTATTACCGCGATAACTACTCCAGCCGGTCGGTCGTGTGATCGTGTAATCATCTGTTTCATTCACGTTATCTGATAACAAGATATGAAATAGAAACGTTTTGGAAGCGTGCTCTAACTAAATTTAGCAGCATTTTGCGAACCGTGCAATAATTATAACAAATTGGTAGATGGGATGTAGAGATATTTATGGTCATAAATATTTTTTCCATCTTAGCGAATTCATCGGAGATGTGCATAGACAATCACTCTTCTTCTTCTTCTATGTTAGTGACGTTTGCAGCTATTTATCACAATTCTACCAGTGAAGACTATCACTCAAAGAAACTAAACAGTTGAATGATAGCGGTCGTCATTTTCATCATTTCATGTCACCATCCATTTTTTATTTATAATGAGTATTGATTGAATTTAATACGGCTATTAAATACTTCACATTGGCAAAATACTCACTAAGTTGTGGGCGAGGCCATATTCATATCCATTCTATTTTATCGCATTTCATTTCTTCTTCTTCTTCTTTCTTTACGAAATGAGATGCGATGAAATAAAATGGATATGAATATGGCTTCACCCACAACATGATGGTATTTTGCCAATGTCAAGTAATTAATAGCAATATAACATTAAATAAATACATATTATAAATAAAATAATGGATGTGACACGATGATATGAAAATGGCGTCTCCGACAAAGATATAATAGCGTGTTTGATACACATGATTGAACATCGCTAAAACGTCACGCGCTTGGCGGATGGTAAGTCTAATTATTACATGTCAAGGAAGGACATTTAACAAGGTTGGACATGTCATAGTATGGTCCGCCGGCCGCCGGAACATATTGATCTGTCAATCTATGATGCAAGTGACAGGTTAGTGAGGCAAATAACTGGAATAGTTTCATATTTTGAATCTGTTCAAATAAAAGTTAAAACACACTTACTGCGCATCGCAAATCATGATCGGTATGACCTTGGAATATCGTCTTTGTTCAGTTGGTAATCAAGATTTCCTCACATATATTTTATTTGCCGCGACCTCTTCAACCTAGCCACAAGCTCACAGATGTCATTCAGCACAACTGAAAATCCTCCATACAACCCTGAAACGCGCTATGAGAGTTTTCGGAGCACGTAACATATATACAAGATTTCGACAATAACTTTTGGGGCACAGCGGTCGCCCCGCCAGGCGTACCACCCGCCTAGCTGGAAGATCTCCCTTTTCCGCTAAATATGGTGCCAGCAACGTTTTATATTTGATAAATATATCTATTTACTTTTTTAAGCGGACAAATTGCCACCTAGTCAAAATAATACAAGAAAAACCCGACTACATAATTGCGTTACTAGAAAATAGGAACACTTTGTAAATTACATTTTGATGTTCCTCATCAGACTAATAGCATTATTAGCTTAATTAGAGGATTACCTGCATTCCTAGCAATTACAAAATTTAATTATCTCCTAGTTTTCGAGTCACGTATCGTCAACAAAAATATCCACATTTATTTTGGCAACATTTAATATTCATCCTGGGTTATGGATCTCTCCCTTATAGGGTTACATACATTGACTGGGCATACGTGACGCGGTTTAATAATGCATCGTCCAACATTGTATTTATAATGCGAAATTAGTTTTTGTTTTTAATAAGTCATGTACTCACTTTTGGACAGGATCATTGCGAACACGAATATCGATCAAGAATGTTTGTGTCATATTTATGGTTGCAAACCCCAAATAATATCATAGGTATGTTTTTTGATCAATATGCCAATCTAGGCTGTAGAGACACGATCAAGTTACAGTATTAATTTATTATCTTGTAGCAGTGATAGCTAAGTTGGTAGAGCCTTGGTAACAAGGGTCCGAGGTTAAAACCCCGGCTGCAACCTCTGTCATTTCTGGAGTTCATGTGTGCATCACGTTTTCAACCTTGATTATCATTTGCCTTGGAGAACACGTAAAGCTGTCGGTCCTGCGCCTGATCTTTCCGGTCATGTCGGATTGCCAATGGAGAGTGAGGAAAGATAGAGTGCACCTGGGCCCCAAGTCTGTTAACACAATCGATTCATGATCGATCAGCAACCGCATAGTAACTGCCACTTTTGACAGATATCCCATACAATATCTGTCAAAAGTGACTGTTACTATGCGGTTGCTGTTCGATTATGAATCAATTGTGTTAACAGAGTTGGTGCCCTGTGTATGCGCACACGCTTGTGCCCTACAATATCTGCTTGGCCGGTCTAAGTTGAGGTTTGCCACGGTGACTAAAATTAGGTTAGGTGGACTTATTATTACTGTTTAAATATGGATAGAGGGAGAAAGAGATAAAATGGTTCTTAATACTAGTTCAGTAAAGAAAGACAGCGTGAATTATCTCCATTGGTCCCGTGGTTACTCATTGCAACAGCAATGACAATATTTTATTGAAAACTATTTATAACTCGGCGCCATGCCTTTCCGTTGTGTTGTCGTGATCTTGAAATGTCGTCCGTAATGGATACCGACTTGTAAGGTAAGTATAACATGTCTCTATTAGCTAAAATTTTCGCGTATCGAGTTTCGAGTTCTATTACTGGATGTGCGTATTATAAACATTGTTTTTAAATTATTGCCAGACGAGCATAGCTCCCAAACTAAACAACACTTGTACGAGTACTATGGGTACCGTACAATAGATTAGTAGTGATCCCAGTATAAATAGATATCGAACGTTCACGACTCGCGTATAAATATTCGTGCATATAACAAAACGTTTGTCCCTACCAGGATTCGTACCCGGGACCCTCGGTAAAGAAAGCAGGGTCAAATTCTTCATCAATTCCTATTATTATTGCGCATGTTTCAATTTCTTGGTATAAATAATATGAAAAGATATAAATCTGAAATTGGTTTCAAAAAGCACGTAACCGTGCAAATTTATAATCTAGTAAACGCGACTGAATCTCATTACAGACATGCTAGTGATGTAACGATTTGTATTTATCTGATTGTCTGTGGATGAGTGTTACAGGAGAACGTTCTCTGTAAATTTAGGTTCACTAACAACGAATTAACAATTTACCATAAAATACTGCACCGTAAAACACTCGAGTCACCTTCGTCCGTAAGAGAATTAAGTACCCTCGAGATACCCTACACGTGACCCTGGGTGGTGCCAACCAGGTGACAACTCTACTGGTGGTAGGCTTCGGCCGTGGTTAGTCACCACCCACTGAACAAAGCCATGTCGCCAAGCGGCCTAGCCGTGTTCCGGCATGATGTTCGGTGTTGCCATTCATGGATGGCGGGTCAGATCAGCTGCGCTGCATGTGCCTAGTGAATGTAGCGTCTCGATCTACTGCCGCCTTCCTACCTAGGCAAGTATGCTCCATCGTAGATCTCATCGTCACTTACTATCAGGTGAGATCGGGATCAAATACTTGCCTATAATGTATATAAAAAAAAAACTCGCATTTTATGTGGAAAACAAATCACTCGTGTAAAACGAATAACTACAATCATACCTTTAGTTCCATATATAAGGTAAACAATCTTATCCATATTGATAAAATATTTATAGTATGACTACCTATTTCATTCCAGACAACCCATATTTGGCTGGTCTCGCAGTTGTACTTAGATAAGTGTTACAGGCTAGGATGTGTGGACCGATATGGGCACAAATGACTGCCCTGCGGACGCAGGGAGACTTTGCACGCCGCCAAGCTCTTCCATCGGGCTTGGGGCGAAGTATTAAGAAAGAGCGAGACAATCGAATTGAAGAGTCTGACCGATCACTAATCGACCTAACTATGTGAGCTATGGGTACAGATTACTTATTTCAAGTTGGTGGGTTGGTCATTTGGTAAGAACACCGATTCCGATCAAGGATGATACGTGAGGTCATTGAAATTAAAAATAACATCCTAATTTCAATAGGGAAGGTGGCTGGGTGCTACCACTGACTTGGGATCCAGTAATTCATATTATTAAATCCAAAACCAAGCTCACCATTTGCAAGACCTCAAGACACTGTGAGCACTTTCTGCGTAGATCGGACCGCGAACAACAACTAAATATGAGGGTACGTCAAACACCTCCGTTCTCCCGTGACCATGGTTGCTGTAAAGCAGCCAAAACGTCGGGAAGGTAAAAACATAAAATCAACGTGATAAAATCCGTAAAATTAGTTTTATTTCAATTTAAAGATGATATTTGCTTTAATTAGGGGAGTAAGGATAAATTCTCCATTTAGACATGTTTTTTTATCGTCGCTCTCGTAATTTCCTCCGTCACTGTTTATTGCATATAGAAATAACCCATCTCTCTTGTGTGTGACTCATGCTAAACATATAAGTGTAGGTAGCAACCTTGATTGACAAAAGTAATTAAGTTTTTCAATTGAGGCACACACTAAGAATAGTTGTTAAATGATACTGCCATTGTTATTTGAATGGAACCTAGTTTTTTATTCTGATGTCATACCCATAGGTGACTTGCAAAAAATATAATGTACCTCCTCACAGCGATTCGAAATAAGACAATTACTTATGTATGACACGTGATTTAGTAGCTCTTGAACTGATTAAGTGATCGCTAAATACGTATAAGTACCTAATAAATAAATATCGCCAGAAAAACACACCAATTGTACGTTCCAAATCAACTCAAATGTGCCTTGACCTATTAGTTTTAAGGGATATATTGGAAGTGCTCAACAATCAATTTTTGAATTTATTGTATACAATTACAAAGAGAACTTAAATATTTACAAACTAAAAATATAGAGAAAATTACATTATTGTACAAAACTAATATAAATTAAAAAGAGTACAGAAAAGCTACTTAATATTAACAAAAAGCGTAAAAAATTTGGCCCATTCGTGCCCATGATGCTGGCCGCATTTCCTCGCTGAATAGCCAAAGCTACTAGCTGAGCGAGAAAATGCCCAGCCCTTGGGTCGCCGGTTGCGTTGACCAATCTTCCTTGAAAGATCTTCTATAAAATGTATGGCGCTTGGACCTCATGGACTAGGGTCTCAAATCCGAACGGAGTGATTAGGTATGTAACAATCAATTGTTTTATCTGAAGCATTTTAGTCTTTATTTTCTTACACCATGCATTTCGCGACGCCAAAGAAGTAAAGTCCACATTATTGTATGCCTTACATGGTGCTTGCGTCGTAGGTGGTGCTTAGCTGAGTTATTGCACACATGTGGAGTACGATTCTGATGCACGACGAATGATTCAAACGTGGTTCTGGTCACAGCCTTTAAAACTTACCCCTTTGTTCGAGACGGGTAAGTGTTTTGTTTGTGGTTTTGTTTTTCTTCTTTTTGTTTATATCTGGAACCATAATGTTGATGTATTCGTCTAGCGACCTTATTAAAAAACTAACTCACCTGACAGACGTTGTCCTGCCCAAATCCCATAGATATTTTTCAGACAGCTTTTTGAGTTTTTCTTTCTCTATAAATCTGATTCGGAATTGGACCAAAACGAACATTAAAAGGAAATAGGGGATGTTTGGCGGGAAACTGAAAAGTCATGGCGTCAGTTATGTTTTAATTTCTAAAACTAGTGTTCCTGCGAGTTATAGTGAGTGATATAAGTGGAATATTAACCATTATGGGTTCGGTAAAGTGCACAAGTGTAGGTAATTGAAACAGAGTGACGAAACATGGCTTTTCAGTTTCTCACAAAAAATCCATGAAAAATCTTTCGGTAAAGTATCCATCACTTTACTGATTGAGGGATGGTGGGGTATTTTATTTGGGTCTAGCCTTTCGGCTTGTGCATATATTCAAAAACAGAAATAATTTACATTACTTGACACTGGCAAAATACCTATGGTGATGCCAAATAAAAAAAATAAAAAAAAGGAAATAGGGCAATCGGTTCGGCTTTGCTAAACATTTTTTTTTGAAAAATAATAAAATAGTCCAAGCGCTTGCGCACTAGACGTACTAATTCGATCCTCGCGAACGTTTTCGCCCAGAGTTCAATGCTCGTTCACGTTCAAAATTGTTACGTTATTAACGTTATACATAACAAATATGTTCGAAAGTGCGTACACGGTTTATGGCTATACGGATGTATGCAGTTAATGTAAGTAAACCTTGTACGAATTGTAATAGGCATGTAATTAATTAACCATTTATAATTTATCGGAAGTGCTCACTGAACCGTTAAAGGTTACCTAGTTAAAGAAAAATGTACTCAGGTACATGTTACAACGTTCGTTATGTAGGTACCTACTGTGCGTGATGTCATTGAATATTTCGTTATGTGCGGATTGTTAAAACGAGAAAGGTGCATTGAATCATAATCCAGATTGCAGATATGTCGTTCTACACATAAATGCCTATCGAATTTATAGACGTGTTATAACTTTATCAAACGTCATATAGGGCTGCGCAAAGCAAAACTCTTATGCGCTATGTGACATTTAATAAAGTCATAAAACGTCTATAAATTTTGTGGTATTTTGATGACGTTGTAGGTACGTTTAGAAGCCAATAAGTCTGTGATAGATCGGCACAAGGCGCTGTTTACTTATCTACTTATTTATTTCAATCGCATATTATTATCAGGCTAAGTAGGTACACCTGGGGATAATAAAATCTTCCCAAGAAGGTTTACGTTTACAATTGCAATTGCCGTAAAAAAAAAAATAAGATTTCCATCCAAATATCTTGCTAATATAAACTACAACAAAACCATATTGAAAAACCGTTTGCTACCTATGACAGACTGACAAGGAAATACACAAAGTGTCAAAGTTAACTAGCGCCATCTTTGCGTTTTGTCGATGGTAGAAGTACTTTTCCGATATTTCAGTAACAAACACTCACAGACAAACACTTACTGGGATGTCCTCTCAATAAATATAATAGCCAAAATTATATCAATAAAGTTTTTTTTTATATATATAATAGTAGCTACAATACATATAACGATGCCAGCTAACATTTTTTTTTTTCCTAATGGCCTCCTGTCCATTGAGCTCTCTTCTGCTAAGCTTTTTAATTTTAAAAACAGCATCTGCAAAATGTCAATGAATGTATGAATGAATACTGGCCACTGACCTATATAAATGAAGTTTATCGATGCACGATGACCTATGTTTAATTAGGTTCATAGCTAATTACCAACCAACGTCTGATTTAATACAGATTGTCATTGATAAGTACGTATAATTTAGGTATTTAGATAAATCGTACGTTGCTCTACATTTATAAAGAAAACAATATACGTAATGGTAGACAATCTATATTACTTGCCAATATTATTTTGCTAAAATATATACATGGTCGGTACCTAATCATGTCATAACTTTTAGACAACTTTTTGCTCAAAGTAGAAAGTTGGTTTTTCTACAACCTATTTGTTAGTAAATTGTTGAAAACTATTTATATCTGAAAGTACTGATAAATGAGTACCCAGTGGTAATAGTCCCTTCGAGTTTTGGTGGACAGACTGTAGGTATACATACATATTCAAAAGTACCTAAAACGTGCTCCGAAAACTCTCATAGCGCGATTCAGGATTGCACTGAGAATTATCTATTGCACTAGATGTGTAGCTTGTGGCAAGGTTGAAGAGGTCGCTACAGTACAAACGCAAGAAAACCATGCGCATATCGCATATACTGGCTCTGTTTCATCTATGTAAGTAACATATACAATAAGATACTTATAAGAAATGGATTGATCAAAGCATTACACAGTAGGTATGTATATCAGTGCATACGATAATATTGAGGTCACTAGATTGCTTCTTAATGATTCACATCGGCAGCATACTGTGGGAGGGAACGATAAATTTAAATTCTTTTGTGAACATAAACAAAAAAAACTGCATCCGTTTTTTAGAGAAAGAAATTCCAATGTGTTGCGTAATCGGGGCAAGGTAGCTCTCTCGCCAAGCAAGTAAGGCGTTAAATTCAAGACCGTAGCCAAGAATTAACATGGGGGGAGCTTCCAGCTCTGGACCAAAACATTAAATACGTAGATACCTAGGTTTGAACCCCTAACCCCCCTCGTCCTGCCACAGGTTTGGTGAAATTACAGCTTTAAAGCAAATGCCCACTATTGGATATATTTAAAGACTAAAATAATAACATCTAATGATTATATGTAATTACATTATTCCATTAAGAACAAAAAAAGTTCATGTCGTAGAACCAACCGACGTAATAAACAAAGTAGGTACGTACTTACTTTATAATTATTTCCACTAAGGTGGTCTTATTTCATTGTACGAGTATAACACAAAAAGCGAAGCGATAAAACTGTGAAACGTAAACAATTAAGGAATTCTTCCATTAATGTCAATCAAACGTTTCCCGAGACCTAGTTCCAATTCGTCCGTAACGGGGAACCGTAAACCGCTGAGTAGACAGTCGCTTTTCTTGTGAAAAATAGAACACATTGAAAACGTAGCTCTGATGTTTCTAAAAAGTATGTAATCTAACTTACCCACTTATAATAACTTGGCCAAGTGAGTTTATTGAGTTGGTTATCCAAAACTTGCCAGGATGATAGCTTAAGTAGCTATAATAAGTTTAGATAGCATATAAATAGATAGAAAAATAAATAAATATTGCCACCACCTGCCACACCAACTGTACGGTCCCACACTAAGCAACGCTCGCATTATTGGTACCGTACCATGGACTGGGGGCGAACGCAGAAACTATTACTTCTATAGATATTAAACATCAATGACTCGTATACAAACATTCGTGCTCATCACATAAAGTTTGCCCCTACCAGGATTCGAAGCCCCTCAGCACAGAAGAGTCACTACCAACTACGCTAATCAGCGATAAAACTCTTAATTGTTCCACCAGATTACAAATAGAAAAGAGCAATTGTCACAATGGCCTTATTACTATTAGTAATATCTATCCGGCAACCTTTATAAAGATATTTTACACTATTATTATTGTACCTTAATAAGCTGTCCGTCACGAGTGCATGGCTGGAAACGGTGAGAAAATTCAACAACTTCAGGCATATTTACTATACAGAGTGTAAACAGATGACACATTACGACAGTCTTGTAAACAATATCAATTCACTAATAACAAAAGTCGAGTTGTTTGGACAATGAGACGACCGTCACGTGAGAATGATGGAATTGTATTGGTAACGTATTGTGAATAAGTTATTGATCCAGAATCAATGAACGTGTTTTTATGCTTGCTCTTAGGTAGCACGAGGTAACCTTTGGTTTGTACACCTATTGCCAGTGTTGCCAGTGATGACATGGTACCAAGAAGTGGTCGCTCACTATGGGCCTCATAAGAAGGCTCAAGGTCGCTCAACGCGCAATGGAGAGAGCTATGCTCGGAGTTTCGCTACGCGATAGAATCAGAAATGAGGAGATTCGTAGACGAACTAAAGTAACCGACAAAAGAATTTCAAAGTTGAAGTGGCAGTGGGCAGGGCACATAGCTCGCAGAACCGATGGCCGTTGGGGCAGAAAGGTTTTAGTATGGCGACCACGAACCGGCAGATGTATGATGATGATGATGTGTAGGATGGCCCCCCACAAGGTGGACCGATGATATCACACGCGTAGCAGGAAGCCAGTGGATGCGAGTGACGGAGGACCGTGATGTGTGGAAATAATTGGGGGAGGCCTATGTCCAGCCGTGGACGTCTTTCGGCTGATATATAGATATATACACCTATAGATAGACTGCAATAAAATAGAAAGGACGTATACGTATCCCACAAATTACGTATTAGTATGTAGTGAACTATAAAACTTGGCATTGTTACTATATCATGATTCGTGTTATAAGCTATCACCGTGCAAGGTTTCAACAAAATCCATCTGATAGTCTCGTGGTGCGCGAACAGACAGACACAAGATCCAAAATTCGATTGATCCTCATAGTTTTGAAAATAATGTCTCATACGATTGTTATTTCAAAAATATTCAATGTTTACTCGCAATCAAGTTAGTACAGACTTATTATGCGGTAGAAGATGATTTAAGTCTTTTTAAATCATTGTCATCATTTGTTTGCTCGCGAAATGAAGACAATGATTTAAAAAGACTTGTAGTGCTATTCTGTAGCAATAAACTCATATCGCACGAGTGAAATCTCAGGTAAAATGTAAAATTTGTATTGAATTTCTACAATTCACTTTTGGACTCGAGCGTGAGATATGAGATTGTCATTACAGAATAGCACTAGAATTTTATTCGAGAATTTTAAGCACATACATAATTATAGTAGTTGCTCGTGTTTTCTTTTGCGATAAAATAACTATCTACTTGTTTTCATTTTGCCCTTGATCTTTCCATAATTTAAGCTTTCGTCAATAAATTGGGGCATTCTGTTTGTATTATAAGTTAATATGACCCACCAATTTACATCTATACGTATAAATAAAATTCGAGTGTCTGTTTGTAATATTAAAATAACCGCTTTTTACTAAGTGCATTTGGATGTATACACGTTACCTATACCGAAACAACATTTTTTACAATTGTTGTCTGTCTGTCCGTCTGTCTGTCTGTCTGTCTGTCTGTCCGTCTGTCTGTCTGTCTGTTTGTTCCGGCTAATCTCTGAAATGGCTGGACCGATTTTGACGGTACTTTCACTGGCAGATAGCTGATGTAACAAGGAGTAACTTAGGCTACTTTTATTTTAGAAAAAAATTAGGATCTTACGAAAAAAAAATAAAACCAATGTTGCAGCGCAGCGCCTGATTAAGTTTGATAGCTACCTGCAATACGTCCCGCGGGCTCAGAATGGGTGAGCAGGCTGTCGTCAACGGTTGTCTTTGTTAAATACCACGCGGACGAAGTCGCGGGCAACAGCTAGTACAAAATAAGATAAATATCTTAACACAATGTGTTAATTAGGTATGGTACCATGTATTATTGTTTTATCACTTACTTACCTTTGTTATTTTCAAAAGCACATCCACCCTATTAATTCGATGGCAGATCTCGATAATAAAACCGATGTATCGGTAATTCGGAATACTGTATTTTAATCTCGATTATCGCTTCCTTGTAATCCGAAGTCTCCAGTAACGAAAGGACAAGACCTTGCGGTTTCTCGAACATGGCGCATTCAACCGTTATCTTTGAATATTTTATTGAACCATTTATTCCAGAATATGTACGTGAGCTACCTACCTATAACTGTTACAAATGTATTGTTCCTTGGCGACAATGTAGGCAGTCTTAGGATTTAGTCTTTGCAATCATGTATCATGATTTATAAGGTTAGGTACATTATTTCGTCTTCAATCTCTTCGACCCGACAACCTCAACTAAAAGTTGCCTACATGATCCATTTAATAGGTTGTACTATTTTGCTTTATTAGCCCTTTACAATGAACCGTTTTAGAATGCTTTCAGTCATTATTTATTTTCGTCTTCCTCAAACTACCTAAAAACAACGAACCATCGTAGGCGGCAAATTACTGGCATATCCAGAGCGTTGGCACTTAAATCCAGGTGTAAATGTGTTTTTATTGTGTGTACTGGAAACAATTTAACGGTATCCCATCGTCGGCAGTCGTTAAGCCGACCACGATAAAAACCACACGATAACCTTCGTCCTTATTAACAGCAAGTTACAGTCCGCCGCAACTTTCATAAAAGCTTGCACAGATTATGTTTGGTCTATCTATCTTCTTAATTTTAGAGCTTTCATCGGTAGCGTGTGATAAAACTATCTTCTACCTCCTCTATTTCCTTCCCCTAAATGTTAAATAGGTCAATTCATTGGATCTTTGTCCAGAATTGTTTGGAAAGGTCACAATGGCGCCACCTAGACAAGGTTATTGGGGTCGGCAAACTGTGTCAAATGACGGGTAAAGATCGACGCACTTGCAGGAATGACAAACATAATTCGAATTATGTTTTAGGAACATGTTAGCAATAAACCTCCAGTGGCATAGATAATAAATATAGTTTAGCCAATGAAGCAAAACAACCGATTGTTTACGGAAATGTTGTTTATTGTTTTTTTACCCGTGACGTTAATTACCTGTGTATATCGTTGTCAAGTGCAATATAAAGGGTTAGATAATAATTAAAAGAAGAATTGTTTTTACGAGATATAATTTTAAGCCCGTAATGGCCACACTAATGACAGGGCGCCATCATTGCCGCCCTGCGGCTTAAAAAAGAAAACGATAGTAAAAAATAAGCCTGCAGATTTAAAATAAGAACAAAATGACATAACAAGTGTAGGTTACATGAGGATCGTGACGCACGGTCACGTCTACACCGGCCTATGCCATGAGACAGCCAATGACTCACTCGAGACACTGGACTTTGAGCGTGCAGCCTGCCTGTTACGCTCTCGATTTCAGTTTTTTTTTCCTATTTCATTATGACCTCCTTTTTATTGAAAACTGTACTTTTATGTGGACCTAATTGCGATTTTGTTTGTTATTCGTGCGATACGTAATTTCGTTTTCCATTAGGAGTACCCAAGTATTTCATGGAAAACTTGTAGTCAATGACTGTTTGCACTGGCCAGAGCAGTACAATGACAGACAATAAATCTGCATTAGTGGCAATTTTTTTTTTTTTGTAGAAGTAACAATTTAGTGTATTAAATATCCGTAATGTGACTATATTGCCAGGCAATAATAGCTAGTGGCTGACATTTTTGGAACGGGTAGAAATCGGGTAGTAAGGAGGCTTCGCCACTAAATTATAAAAAAAACATATTGAATTAAGTGCCTATTATTTATATGTGTAACAATTGCAAATAATAAATTTGAAAATAGAACGCCGACCGCTGCGCTGGTAACATACAGGTTTCCGAACAAAAGCCAGGATGTTCGGTAGGCGCGCATAGTACCTCGTGCTTACCGCGTGTATCCGGGCCGAGGTGTTGCGGATCGAGTGACGGACGGTGTTGCCAGTGGACAAATAAAAACTCTCCAACCGTTTCAATAACTGTGTTTTTTAAACAAAGAAAAGCAATGTTATAACTCTCAATTATTTTACTCTTTGTTATGCAGGGATGAACCCCCTTTCGCTACCAGTGTTTATTGAAGGTCCACATTGCATTGCACAGAAAGTTCTTCTAGAGAAAAAAACCGACATGATACAATAATATGCTACTCCTGGTATTCTCTTTCAGTGACAGCTAGGTCACGTGATTGGCCCAAGACTACGCCTCCGACCAATGAGCGGTGTTCATTCTATTAAAGATATTTATTTATGGCAACACTGGATAAAGAAAGGCTATTTATGGCAATACTGATTGTGACGTAGTCTTTGGCCTTCATCGAAAGATAATACATGGCGTAGCGTATTATTATACCATGTCCATGAATAAATTAAGCCCATGGTAACAAAACACTAAAATCCAGTCTGTTACCTAACTTTACGTTTGCTACGACGCCTTGCTGTGTTCACACTGACATTTTAATATAATCTTTGAATTACACAATGATACATACATGCAATCGGAAAGTTCCTACAATAAAATATGTATATATTATGTACGTTTAATTTATATATTACTTAAAAAGTAAAACAGTTTGGAAACTTGAATAAATCACTAAAAACTACTTAACTTACTTAACATATTTACGATACGTAATCAAAACCGTAGACAGGTGTTTGGGGATTTCTGGGATTTCTTCAGAGTGGGGAAACTCGATGACAATACCCCCCACCCTCCAATTTCTTCTTATTTTTTTAGGTTGGCAATTAGCTACAAGATAGTGGCATTTTTGCCAGTGTCGAGCAATTCTTGATAAGTGTTATGGAATTATGTGTGCCCCTGATGATAATGATAATGTTGATGACCACGATGATGATGAAACGAATCCCCTCCCCTTACCGGGCATCTTGGGACAATATTCATCAATGAAACACATTTGTTGTAAAATAAAACAAAAGTGACAACTTTACGGTTCAACTTCCCACCGAAAAGCCTTTGTAATACTTAAGAGTGTAACATGTAATAGGACAGTCTATGAAAGAATCTTCTCATTATAATACTAGCCCTTTTAAATGTCCCACTGCTGAGCACGGGCCTCCCCTTAATGCGAGAGGGATTAGGCCATAGTCCACCACGCTGGCCCAGTGCGGGTTGGCGAACTTCACACATCTTTCGAGATGTTCTCTCAGACATGCAGGTTTCCTCACGACGTTTTCCTTCACCGTAAAGGAAGTGATAATCGTGGTTGAAAATGAGTTCGGATCTTCTACAGACGATCATATGTTATTTTTGCTCATTGCTGTTTGTTTTTATTTGCAGTTGTGGTGGACGTGGACGACAGGCCGGTCTGCGTGGAAATCTGTGATACTGCTGGGCAGGTGAGCATTGCGAATCATCTAGCCATTAACAGTTTTGAAAACTCGACAAGATGCCTTGTTATTGTATATTAGTTTTCAACAATGACATGTTGAAAACTAATATCTAAGGGGTCCAAGAAAAATCATTCTAATCCAGAAGTTCCAAGAAACAGAAATCCGTAACAAACTTTGAACTACATGTCTAGGTTTTTTTACGTATTTTAATTAAATAATATGTACAATAATTAGAAAGTAAATAACATAAATATTTACAAACTAATATAAATTGAAAAGAGTTTAGAAAAGCTACAAAAAGTGTAAAAAATTTGGCCCATGCGGTAACGTGCCGATGCTGGCCGCATTTCCTCGCTGATTTTAATTTAGTATTTTTTTGTCATATGTACTAAGTAAATAAATGGTCTAATGTAACCTTTCCTTTTTCCGACTAGGTTCCTTTTGTCTACTTATTTTAAACCCATCTCTATACTTATAATAGGCCCCACCGTTAATATGTTCACACACCTACGTCTATTGTAGTTTGTATAATCACAAAAAACATATTCCATCTGTCCCATGTTCACCACCTGGTCTAGCGCCATCTATACACAAAAAAAGTATAATTCATCTTTCAAAAAAAAAATGCACGTGAGCTTATGGTCGACCATCACCAAACATCGACATCTTTCAGCTTTATATAAAAAAAATATACACGTGCGCTAATCTGTGGATCATGCCAGTGCGATTATTTTGATTTAAATCCGCCTATGCTCAATGCGATAATTCTTAATGATCTAAGTCTCGGTCGATATTTATAACGTGAGAGATTGATATTTGCACCCATTGAAACATGAACTCATAATCTTATTAAACTATTAAAAAAATATGATAAAACCAAAAACAAAACCTTTTTTTTTGTTAGACCTTTTGGGTGAGTTCTCGGAAATCCTGTGATAAGTTTAAATGATTTTGGCAATTATAGAGCTAGATTTTTTTTCCAAATATTAACAATACAATTTGATTCAGCACTACAATCCAGCGCACAAGAATTCCTTCCTTCGCTGTGTATATATATAGTATACGTGCAATAGTAATTCATGCTATCCCTATTTAATTCGCTTGCGCTGCGCTCCACAGGTAGGGTTCTACAGAACCGGATCTGTTTTTTTTCATTGACAATAATTGCCAATCTGGTGCGATTCCCACAGATTCCCTACCTATGTACACAATGCAGAAAAACATAAAGAAGATTCGGTCCGTATAAAAACATGCTCATAGAATTCTTAGTTCAGAAGCTGCTAGAACTGTTTTGGCAAGTATAGATAAATAAACTTGGCAATAATAAACGAATGCAGGTTAATTATGTGATTCAATCACTAAGCATGCCACTATTGCGTTATATTACCAACAAAATACTTATAAAGGGTATTTTCGGCTAACAAACACAAGTCGATTCGAAACGAAGGGAAATACGTGCCTGACTGGCCTAGGTGGGCTCCTTTTGCTATAACCATAGTATAATAATATGCGACGCCAAGTATTCTCTTGCGGCGATGGCCCAAGTCTACGTCACAATCAATGCTGCCATTGTCATCTTCAACAGAATTAACACCGCTCATTGGTCGACGACGTAGTCTGGGGCCAATCATTGGACCTAGCTGGCACTGGAATAGAATACCTGTCGTAGCATATTTTTATACCATGGGTTTGGCAAAGTAAGATCGTTCCTCCTCCGTTCCCCGAGGCTAAGTTCCGATTGGGACCTCCCCTCCCCGAGTTAAATTTCTCTCATTCACCTGCAGGTTCAGGACAATACCATGCTCGCATTGTGTCCGTATCCGATTCACGTGTCATTGTCACGGCACGTTGTACCGATCATAGTGGATCTCATCATGTGTGCGTTTCACACGACGGGTTTTTTATGTCTTCATTGAAATAGTGCTATAAACTAAATACACTGCGTCGTTCCGCGAACCAACATCGTTATTTATGTTTGAAGAAAGTGGATTTATTGTTAATAAATCTTTTGGCAGTGAATGATACATTTTGGTTTTGAAAGTGGGAACTTTGTAGGTGTGAGTTGCTCCACGATTGACACTTGTGATATAACTGACAGTGTGAACGGCGCCATTTCCAAACGCCATTACCGAAGATGTTCTGCCAACTGCTTTATAAAAACAATAGCTACAAGTAACTTTCAATCACACGCAACATATTACCTTACCATGGTTTACAAAAAAAACACTTTAATTCAAGTGCCACCGTCAGCGCCTTATTAAAAAAAAATAAAAAAAAACAAAAGCTACCAGTTTCATATTCTAGCCCATTGTTCAATTCAGACTAGACCGAGCTAATCTATGGAAAGTGTCGTAGCAAATTACAAAGCGAATTTTGAGAACCTTCAAAGAGCAAAGCAAAGGTCACCAAGGTTAAATGTCGTCCCTAATTAACTTATTACACGAGTCATCGAACCTACTCAGACAAAAGAAACCTTTTTCTGAGCACTAACGGATACCTACGTAATGAACGTAGGAGTTTAATAGGTATTAGTAGGAGTCTAAGGTTTTAGTGACGCGATCAGTTTGTTTCAAATAGCTTCTAACGTTTTATATACTTACCGACTCCTATATTATTATGAATAAAATAACCTCTAGTTTATATAAACTCTCTGCGTTTCTTCTTCATAGCTTGTATTATTATAAGTATACCTATCTATTGCTAAAATTTTGCTGACATCACAAACTTAGTTATAGGAAGCTAATCACTGCCCGCCATGTTCTTCTTTTTTTATGTTGGCAATTGGCTACAAAATAGTGTCATTTTTGTCAGTGTCAAGTAAAATGTTTCCTCGTTATTTTAAAACTATAAGTACCCCTGATGATAATAATGATGTTGATGACGATGGTGATGAAATAAGTCCCCTACCCCACAGTAAAGCTGTGGATGCTTCTGCTACAACTGCGCTTAATGTCGTTAATTAACAGGTTAATCGAAAAAAATGGATTAACGCGTTAGCGACATTAGGCGCTGGTGTAGCCCGGACGTAAAATGCTCAAACACCTAGGTACTTTATTTATTTGCAAAGACAAGCATCCATTCATAATATGAAATAAAAACTAAATTCGCATCACGACCATTATAATTATCTGCTCGAATTTTACATTAACAATAGATACCGCTACGATATTTCATCTCTCGCTATTGTTGTAACCGAACATTTTGTAGATAATTATTATCCTTTGATCCGGCGCGTAGGAGCTGACAAATGAATTATACCTGACGATGAAAGTGAAATGGTCTCACGTACGATACATTTCTTTGTTTGTTACCTACATACATCCATAAGAAATTAGAGAAACCACACTCTAGGGCATATGTGAAAACACAAGTACATACAATGGAGCAAGTTATTTATTATCTGTGCTAGTACCTATGTTTTTTGGCGCGATACTGTCTTTTAATGGTGACAAGTTGTTTATTCTCTAACGAATGTGTTTCTTTGGACTGTAATGTTTATTGTTCGTGAAATATTTTGACGATTAGGTAATATGTCGTCAATATCCTACACTCGTGCGTAGGATATTGACTTTTCTAGTAAATCCAACGAATACAGGATTTCATTACATCATCAGAAACAACACACTGGCAGGAGTAGCTCAATTTGGTAGCCGATTCCCGACGCAAAAAGAAAAAGAACAATGCAACTGTGATAAATATGTTTGAAATTAGGGCCCCGTCTTCATTTCGAAAAAAAACACATGTGGGCTGGGACTGAACCTACACGTCATATAATTACATATCTTTCGAAATACTAGCGCCAAATGCAGTATCGATTGGCAATGGAGTGAGATTCCCATCACATAGTAATCATACGATCAAAAGCGTGTAACCATAAACTTTATATTTATAAGGCTACATCTCATTGTATATGAAGGGTGGTTGCGCAACCAGCGGTTAGGCAACCAAAATGGTGGTTCATTGTCGGTTGCCGATGGTTACTTTCACCCATAGCAACATTGTTAGCGCACGCTCTCTTAATCATATAGGCACCTATTTTTATTGTAAGGTTCTATTATTATTGTGTATCTCATTGATGTTTCACTTGGTTGGAAAATAAGTAGGTACATTACTTATATCTACGTACTTCAAGGTAGACAATTAGAATAATTATGCTCTGTTTGTTTCGAAGTATGTTTACCTACCTGCCTGTTCTTATCAATTATATTTTACTAATGAACTGGCTATGCGTGCGCTATCAAACTAATTAGCTGGTGACTGAAATGAATGCGATCAACTGTCAATGAACTTTTTATTAAATTAAGTCACTTACCTTCACATTATTATGATAAAAAATTGCCACCAAAATGTACATACAATTTGAAATATCCCAATTTTATGTAGGTACTTATTCTGTCGTTGTTGCGTACACATTTTGCCTATGTAAAATGATGGACTAAAAATCATCTTACTTAAAATTCTTACTCCTAAATTCGCCATACTTAACCTAAGTCTGACCATAGGCTAGGTAGTAGCTATGTATCTTAGCTCTAGCGCTAATGTGGGCTGCCTTTATAAACGCTACATTTATTATATTAGTGGGAATCATCCCACTAATATAATAAATGTGAATGTTTAGGTGGATGGATGGATGTTTGTTACTCAATCACGCACGCCAGAACGGCTGGACGGATCTGAATGAAATTTTTATCCCGGTTAAAGGTATCGTTCCCGTGGGATAAATTTGTTTTAATTTTTCATAGAGTAAAGGATCGACATGATTTTTTACATAGGTGGTAGTTTAGGGGTACGAAAATGACATAGGCTAATTTTTATCCCGTAAAATGCACGATTCCTATGGGATAGCATACAGGAAACGTGTTTGTTTCAACTTAACTTTTTAATCGCGGGTAACACCGCGGGGTGCATCTCGTAGCTTATAACTGGCGTCGTACGATAGTCATTTGAGATTATGAGTAATACAACTAATAAGCTTGCTTATGTTTCTGTCTTCCAGGACTCGATGTCCGAGCTCCGCGAGCTCTGCTACCCGGGCACGGACGTGCTGCTGCTGTGCTTCTCCGTGGTGCGGCCGGAGACGTTCCGCTCGGTCGCCGAGAGGTGGACGCGAGCGGTGGCGAATGTCAACGCGCCGCTCCTACTGGTCGGCACTCAGAGCGATCTCACCAACGACCCTAGGGTGTTACAAGCTTTAAAGGTAAGGACATTATGACAACCTGCAGGGTCATTTTAAACCATTCGAAATCGATATCGGAAACGGAATCGAAAACTTCCGGGCTGGATTACCGCAATCGCTATTAACAATTTTCGAATTTGATTATTTTCGATGTATCTTGATGATTTTACCAAAAGTTTCCGTCGGAAATCTCGTCGGGAGCGACGTTAACATCGGAACGTTTCAAATCCGTTTCCGAATGATTTAAAATAACCCTGCTGATTAGCGCAGTTGGTAGTGACCCTGCTTTCTGGGCCGAGGGTCCGCGATTCAAATCCTACTACGGACAAACTTTGTGTGACGAGCATGAATGTTTGTACCCGAGTCATGGATGTTTAATATCTATATAAGTGTTATATACTGGTTACTTGGTACCCATAATGCTTAGTGTGCGACCGTATAGTTGGTGTGTTCGTCTGGCGATATTATTATTATTAATCATTAAACCATTTTCTTGAACTCATAGTCTCAAGTCATGGAAGAATATTGTATTAAAACTAGTTACACACTAAATAAAAAAGTAGGTAATTAATACGTCAGCAATTTCCATACAAGTCCACAGAACTCGACTCGAGAGTCTATTGTTTGCTCATTACCTCACATGTTATCTTTAAAGATACCTAGGTACTTACCTACGAACGTGTATTTACTGTACGTGACACGTGTATACCGTGAATCTACCTTCGTCAGTGGCATTTACGTAACTGTAGCGTTTGTCAACAATTTCTTGAGAATATTGTTTGAATCGTGGGTACCTACTTTCCTATAAAGCCGCGTGTTCAAACCATGTTTTATATATACACTAGCCAAGAATAGGTAATTACATATATGTATATATATCTACATAAAAAAACAGTAGAATTGATTGCCCCTCTTTATCCGCTCGGGAGAAAATGTGAGATGTTTTTGTGCAGTACATAATTTACAGCAAAACATGGAAGACGGGTCATTCCTCTAGTAGCGCCATACTTGGTAGTTTTTGTTACTTAAAACCTGGCAACTTTATACGGATTCCTCTTTTCAGACTCGAGGCGAATACGTAGTCTCAGAAGCGGAGGCGAAGGCTTTGGCAACTAAAATCAACGCAGTCTACATCGAGACTTCGGCCAAAACCAGAAAACAGCTGAAAGACGCTTTTGACGCCGCTATTTTAGCGGGGCTGCCAGTTATACAGAGCAAACGACCGTTTTGGAAGAAACTATTTTGTTTCTGTTAGAATTTTTGGTAGAAATTGACTATTTTCTGAATATGTACTGATAAATTGATGTGTACAGTGTATATTTTGCATAGAATATGAATATAATGAACCTAACAATGGATAGCCAAAATAACGGACCATTATTTTGTAGTGTAGGTAACTTGTTGAATGTATATCTCAAAAGATACTAAACTTTATAAATTATAGACTAAAGCTGTTGAAAATATTTTACAAGCTTCAATTTTTCTGAGCTTCAAATTAAAAAACACATTAAAAATAGTATTGTCAGAGTTTATCAAGCTACCTAAGTATATTAAAACAATGTGAATAAAATAATAAAAGTTTATGTGTGCGCGAAAATATTTTCTTATCATGGTCAAATTAAAACCGTTAATATATTCATT
Source organism: Pheosia tremula (assembly GCA_905333125.1). Taxonomy (NCBI): domain Eukaryota; kingdom Metazoa; phylum Arthropoda; class Insecta; order Lepidoptera; family Notodontidae; genus Pheosia; species Pheosia tremula. The sequence continues at coordinate 9,106,195 of HG995402.1, read as the reverse complement.
CAACGGCAGCAAGTAACCCAATCTCATAAATGATGAGAAATATATTTTGACACCACTATAGTTGATCCCTATAAAAAAAAAAACATATTTTCAGTATAGGTAATAATATCAGGTATTGTCACAGCGTTAAGGACCATTTTACGCTGCACGAAATAGCTAACGTCCCCGATTGTCAATCAAAGAATTAAATTTACATTTCGTAGGTTAAAGACTATACCACCGGTTTAAGACGTGCCTTGTAGAGTTATTACTATAATTTTGGGGGCAATTATTGCGTAGACCTAAATCGTAGGTACCTAAGAAATTTTGTATTAGAAAAATTCTGGTACGGGACTGAAATAAACTACTTACTTACATATTATTTGAAGCACTAGGTGCACTATGAAATTATCTATGTTCGGCAGCAAGCTATAGTAGTACCATCTATGTAGCTGCAACTATAAACAAATGGGGGAAGAGGAACCCACCACTGACCCTCGGCTTGTCAACTTTTCCAATTATAAACAAAACAAGTTTGATCGATAATTAAAGAAGCCATCACCACCGAACTCTTCTAAGATGTTAGTCGAGACTATCTATCACGAGTGACGGGACCCCAAATAAAAGGCAATTCTCCGCGAAACAAAGCGATTCTAAAAAAGTATTCAACACGTGTTTCGGCTCTAAACGAGGAATCCTCAGGACGGCTGGGCTACGAATGAGCCAATAAATGAGCTCATTCGTAGGAAAAGTTGACAAGCCGAGGGTCAGTGGTGGGTTCCTCCTCCCCCATTTGTTTAACAATGGATTTCCGCCAAGTATCGCCTAGTTCTATCAATTATAGCTGCGACTATAATATTTAAATGGTACTTATTAGTTTCCGTGAGCGAAATAAGTAATTCAGTTGCTAAGTGTGAACTGTGTCCTTTATGTTTAAAGAGTGAGTAGGTACTTAAAATACATAAGCAGCTATTTTACAGCTGCATTGTGTGCAACTGCAAGGCTTCGCAAGTACCTTGACCTACATTATTGATCGATGTGTAGTAGGTCAATCAGTATACATGGTGATTCAAAAAGGGTAAACTAACCCTTAATCTGTGCTTCTTTAGAGCATATGTAATCATTATTTGAGGTCTTCTAACACTTCGCATAATGACTATAAATGCGCTAAGAAGACGCAGGCTCAAATATAAGTATACCCTTTGTGAATCACCATGTATATTTCAAAGTGGAGAGTGCGATAATGCTATCTACATGAAGGTCACCCAAAGAGCATGTAACATCGTAAACAATTCTTCTACACCATTGCTATGTAATAAAATACATACTTACTTAGTTAACTTCAAGAGATAATTACAATGTATAAAAGCAGCACCCAGAAAATATTAATCATGGCGTAGTAAAATTCTGTCCAAATAAAATAAATTTATATCTTTGAAAATACATCTTACTTATGAAAACCATAGAGAACGTAAAACACAACAACAGCTAAGATAAATTTAATTTCGTTCATCTAGTTTTAATTGTACGTATTAAACCAACTACATAGTTTATAGTTTAACTTAAGATATTTTGTTGTCATAGGTGTATATAATATGAATAGCTATTACAATGTTGTTTTGATACTCAACACGAACTGATATCTAATTATATTTTATCATAAAGAATGCGTGTTTTATTGAGTTGGAGCTGAAGTTTTAGCGAGCTGACCCAACCACAGACATCTTGAACCCGTCAGACATTATCCCGTCCAAATCCTATAGAAAAAAGTACTTTCAGTTTTGCCCGAATCCAAGTTCCCAGACGACTTTTGATTTTTTTCTTTCCCTGCATATTTACATTACCTTGACTCGGACTTAATAACATAGTAGTCAAATCGGTCTAGCTGTTCTCAAGTGATGCGTTTACCAAGGAGCACATCTCTAGTATAAAAAAAATTGTTGGATAGAGAAGCGTAAGTGTGCTATTTCCTATTTCACCCGTAAGGGGCAAATTATATTATCATTTATGTATGTCACAGATCTATTTATATGATAATCGACTTTAAACATATTATCCTGATAATTAGGTACATACCTACATACTCAAGAAATACATTAGGTACTCAACGAAGATCCCTACTACTCCCCTTTGAGTAGATGGCTTGTTGTCGGGTAATTGAACAGTGAAGTTGTCAATTTTGTTTTATTTTCCAAAAAATGTGTTTGTTTGATATGTAATGTGCTGTGGAATATTAAGCATTGTGTGTTCATAAACGTCCACGAGTGAAGGAAATAAACATGTGAAAAATTAAGATTTCATTGCACTGGTAGGAAACTATTAACTAGCTCGGTCAGGGCGTGGAATTAAAACATTCTATGGTTTTAAATTTTTCAACATTGGCATGTTTAAATTTTTCGTAAAAAAATCAAAAGTCAAAATTTTGAATTTTGCGCCCTGAACTAGCGCTTTCGCTTTATTGATATATTTGCCAATATCCCTTTTCTTCCTTTTTGCGGCTCAGCTGAAGTGACACTGGCATACTATTCAAGATGGTGTAGCCATTTTTTTGCTGACCTGTTCTGTCAAATGTCAATGTCATGTCAACAAGTTTGCGTACAATCAGTAGCGGCAAAATTTACGTTTGTACTTTGTAGTGTTACGTTGGGGATACTAAGGATTATTTTATTCAATAAAGACATGGCTGAAGAGGAAAATTACGACGAAGTTGATATATCAGACATAATAGACGATACTGAGCATTATCTCGCCTCGGAGCCGCAAAATACAGAGACAACTGACACTGAAAATATAAACAAGATACAAGATTCTGAAATTTTAAACTCTGACGAGCAGGTACCTGAAGAAAAGAAGCCCGTGAACCAGAACAAGGCTGAAGTAATACGTTCAACGAGGTTGCCCATGGCGAGGATAAAAAATATAATGAAAATGGACCCTGACGTTAGTGTGGTATCTGGCGATGCTGTATTTCTAGTTACTAAGGCCACAGTAAGTAAATTTTGGAATTTTGATAAAAACTAACCTTTGTTAAACGGGTTTAGAGATTCGTGTGAAGTTTAGAGAAAGGTAGGGGTTGGGTATGTTTGGTGGTAGGTGCTAATGTTCTAAAATAATTGTACTACTATTTGTTCATATTTTTATGTGCGGCATTGTTATGTGAGTTCATGCTCGTTTTCTTTATTTCAGGAATTATTTTTGGAAACTATAGCAAAGGAAACACATGCCTACACGGCAACAAATAAAAGAAAAATTATAGCAAAAAAAGATTTAGATCTGGTCATCAATAAAGTGGATTGTTTGTGTTTTCTAGAAGGTGCCATGGACTTCTGATAACATAATGATTGTAATTATATTTGATATTCTATATCTAGGTAAGTATTTTTTTAAATGCACAAACAAGCTGCTTTGCTGAATAGTAAATGTTGCATTCTGTCTTTTTTGTGTTCTTAATTTGGTACAGAAACCTGCAAATTTTGCAAAAGGTGTGTGAAGATAGGCTCCCCATGTTACATTGGGACCTGGTACCATCAGGGAATTTTCTCTGCCTATCCATTCAGGAAATACAATGGTGATTTGGTATTATTGTTAAAGATTAAAAAAAATGTTGTCACAGTGGCCATTTTCACTTTATTGTATTGTATTGATCTTCTAAAAATAATTCAACAAAATACCGCTATCCTCTATTACATTGAGATACATCTATTATTAATTTTTTGTCTATTTTTTAAATAAAGTCATTAATCTAATTTAATGATAGTTAGGATGTATTTCACAGAAATGATAACGTACTATCGGCAAAAGTTCCGCATGACCAGTCTAAAGGCGATAATTGTATACACGGCTCTCGGCGCGACCCGCAAAGACAAACGCCCTGCGACCAATAGGAAGCGCTTAAAAATCCTTAGCCGTGTCCGTGTGAATATTGTAATGATTTTTAATAGTGCGGCGCATGCTATTACTGTAAAGTTTGCTTGTGTGTGTGATAAGTTCTTGGAATGTGAAACATGAATGGGAATGGCTCATGCTTTTTACGTATTGTTCCCATGTTGTTAACATTTGGAATTAATTTCATACGCAATTCATATATTTAACTGTTTCGTCTAGCAAAATGTATTATCTTGATTTTCTAATATTATTCTTGATTATGTATTTAATATATGTATAACCAGAGATTATTCAATAAATTATAAAATACTGTTCAACACATATAAATAAAACATAGGTGCGAGCCGGGGTTTGAACCTGCAATCCTCGTTACCAAGGCAAGCGCTCTACCAACTTGGCTATCACTGCTTAAATATACTTACTATAGTATTATACACAAATATTTGCATTGTTGTAGAGCAAACTGTCCATTTAAAATCTGACTACTTCAATGTGTAATTTAGTTAGTCTCATTAAAATATACTAAATTTTCAATTATAAATTTGTAAGCTAGAGATTATTTTTTTTCAAAGTAGTCATTATCTACAATAATTATAACAACAAATAATACAATATAACTCACTTGCTAGTTATGAAAATGCACTTTGATGGTGTTGCTATAAGGCTAACCTTGACATATTTTTAATTCTGTCGACTGGTAGAATATGGAGTTGTTTTAGTTGTAATAATATTAAGTTGTAAAGATGGTAATCTAATACAATAATTGTTGTCCTTTTTATACCTTTATCGACATTGTATAAGACACCCTGTCAGGCGATACTATGCCTTTAACAATGTAGATAAGGTTTTAAATGCCTTATTTTCATTCTTTATCGGAGCCATAAAAGAAAATAAAAGCTCATAAAATAGGATTGAAGTGGGAATGATTTTTGAGGATTCGGCGTATAAAAGAAAACTATTTAATTCATTTAAATAATAATTTACACAAGTTATTTTTTATTAGTGTCACAAACCATTTTAAATATAACACATTGTTTTATCGCATACATTTATTATAAATCAAATTCTTCCTTATTATCTAACTGCGGGTAAACAATTTAACAACATAAGTATAGTTTATATAACGCAAGTAAATATTATTTAAAAAAAATTAACAATAATTATATAAACGTGCTTGGTAAGAAAGTTAACATAACATAATTATAGTTCATACAACGCAAGTAAATATTATTTGATAAATTATATAAAAATAATTATGTAAATGTGCGCTGTTGTCCGCTTCGAGATCGACAAGACGGCACGGACGCGGTCGGCAAGAACTCCTTCCTGCCGCACCGGTTGATCGCTGCAAAAAATGTTTTGTTTTCATCAGTCAGACACAATTGATTGCAAGCCGCTCGTCACTTATCATTATTATTGCACCTTAAATTAAAAACAATAATGTGATTTGGAACATTGATATTTTCTAACTGAAGGGTAATAAAATCGTCGGCTGTTACAAACAAAATGTGTTTTCGAATGCCACCACATTTTTTTAAACAAGGCATTGTCGGCAACTTTATTAGCCCATTATAAATCTTTTAAATATAAACAATGGCGCTTCTGTTCGAGTAGATATATAGAATAAGTGGGCCGCAGATTTCATTATGAAAGCATTAACGCACTTATTGGGGTGAAATAAAGCGTAAATTTGCTTGTTAGCGTTATACACCGTGTATGTGAACAAAGGAAAAACACATTTGTTTGTAGTAGATTCCATTGCATTTAGGGTTATTTTAGAACAGTGGTCGTTATGTTATAAAAAACATGAATAGAGTTTGATAAGAACATTGAGGATATAAAATAGTGCAAGTTTCTAAAGTAAATATTAATAATGATATTCAAAGACTCGGTGCATATTTTTTATATCATTAAAAAAAGATATAAAAACGTAAACGTATTAAACATTTTGCGTTATTAATACGGTATTTTACAGTTCACACAAAATATATTAAAGAATTTAGAGGGTTTTTCAAAATGCAATGAATTTTTATTTAGTTTGTATAGTAACATTACTTATGGATTATAAAACAAACCAAATGATAAAATATACATATAACAACTACTAATACTAAAAGCAATTTATTTATTTAAACAAAATAGTACTTACTTGCATATTTAACTCCACTGCAATGCACTGTCCGATGGATATAAACAGTTCGTAAAAGCAAAAAATGGCGATAACACGGGACGCGTCAACAATTAGCAGGCGCAAATAGCGACTGTCTAATGTTTTTACGTAATGCATTCACACGAGCGTGTAACGCATCTGATTGGCGAAAATCGGAATGGGGCGTGGTTTATCACCTGCTTCGCTTGTAAGGGAAAAAATTCTTAACTGGGCATGCTTAACTTTGGCCGATAGTACAGCTGAAAATTCTGCATCACACATATTACAACATCACTTAAATGTTGTTTTCACACCGATTCACTCTTCTAACAGGCTTGATAATTGATGTACAGTAGCCAAATGAAAAGGTTCATCAGTTTTCAAATTAATTAATTTAAAGTTATCAAGTATATATTACCGTATCAAACTGATTAAACGATTGCATAGAAAGTTATATTCTTCTACTCCACAATGCTCCAATGTACTCTTATCAAAGTTGTTTATTTATTTTTCTTGTCTAATGGCTTAACCTGCCAATTATAGTCTAATATAAACATAGTGATTATATTATTATGCATTAAAAAACAAAACCATCTACAGGGAGGGAATCTGTTGATGGTCAAAACAAAACATGTACTCTTTCTCACACTCTATTTTTTCTAGTTACAATAGTGGTAAAGAACAACGGACCTTAAAAATGAAAATAAAGAATTTCTGATAATACCCAAAAAAATAAACCTTTTCAACCTGTTAAAAGGTACCAAATCTGTGGAATTACATGCATAACTTATTATTCTTTCATCACTGATACATAAAATGACTTGTTTTCTATACACATTTTATGGTATTTTCAGCCGGGCCCCTGCGCGTTTTGTCGAATCATTCAATTAAACAAATAATATCGATAAAACAGATAATTATTGTACCCTGCGTCTTTACCGGCGCAGGGCAAATGTTGAAATGTTGAAATGTTTCTTGTGTAGGGTGTAGAGAAAAACATGAGCAAAAGACTGCTGTATTTTATTATTTCTATGAACATTAATTATTATGATAGACAGAGGTAAATAGATTATGTCTGTAACGTAAAAACTCTTTTGTACTATTTAAAATGTACATAATATTAATAATAAAAAAATAGAACCGCTAGAATATAAAACAAAGATCAAGTGATTCAACCAGTTGTAACCAAATATTGGTGTGGACTACAGCTAGAACAAAGAAATGATTCACAAAGTCTAGTAAATCTGGCTGCAAACAAAAATGATGTAAAGAATAATAAAAAATAATAATTAAACACATCAGGAACATTATTTCCGCTTCATTCGTAACTCAATCATACGCACTAAGTATTATTTAAGCTATATTAAAAAAAAACCACCAATAGTGTAAGTTTATTTCTGCGCAACGGGAAAATGGAGCGTTACAATTGGCGGATTCACATTTTATCATAGATTTCCTGCCTAAAACGGGCTATTGTCTCGTAATAAGATACTTATCGATTCAGTCATAGTGAAGCAAGTAAATTAAAATATTCTTATACAAACACATCAATTTCGAATGCACAGAATCACTGCATAGATCGTCATTGGTCACCTATCAATAACACACTCTCATTACCTATTTTTAACCGACTTCAAAAAGAAGGAGGTTCTCAATTGGGTTGTATTTTTTTTAAGGGAACATTGTGCGTGTGAAAATTAGCTGGCGGGCTAGATTGGTTCTTTATTAGTATAAAAATCTTTAGATTGATCGATCGATTGAATGTCGCGGGCCGTACGATAGACATATTTGGTATGAACCATACAAATATAACCTATCAATTTGGTATGTCATCTCAAGGAAGTGATTAGTTATGTTACTTTTCTTGCTTTACTATTCCATCGTCAACATTGTAATTAATCACTAAAATTGATCACACTCATTCAGCACAGATTCTTATCACTTCATAATATTTACAAAATGTACAAGATTTCCATTCTACGTCGAGATATGAGTCTATTTAATTTTGCACTCTGAACTTTTACTATTTTTTTTTAAATACACTTCGTCCGACGAATACACTGATACCATTACAGGCTATGATATTGTTATGACGTAAATATACATGTAAGTATAAGGCCGTGTGTAGACAGCGACGAAAAAAACAGCCATGTACACATTGGTTGTAGATGACAATGATCATCCTAATGTATTCATCGCACTCTATACTGAATACTTATATATATACATACTATATACTTATATACGTATATATATACTACTAAAGCTATATACATATACAGCCTTGTTGACAAGCGGTGTCTAAACATACATTTTATCATTGTCATTTACACATTTGATTTTATTGAATATACGCAGTCAGTCATAATAATTAAAGTTACACAATAATCTGTATGTACAAAAGTATTCATAGCCTGCAGTGTTACCAGAGAAAATATTTATTTAAACTATATTCCTCTTATTGTTGGCAGCTCTATGGTACAGGTAATTTATTCTACTTGAAATGGCAGGTTTGCCGCTATTCTCGGTTTTTTCTTTTTCATCGGCCGCGATGTCTGGTTCTGTTGGGTTGTCTGTGAAATTTTTTTGAATCGTATTAGGTACAACGGATTGTTATGTGAAAGTAATCAAGTAAAAATCGTAGCAAATATGTCCAAATTCGTTCCGTCTCGCTCACACAGTTCAGCTCAACGGTACGAGTAAAAGAACGCAAGATCGGACGCAAATTTTATTTCGATTATATTCTTACTAGCTGTTACCCACGACTTCTCCGTGGTATTTAACAAAAAAGTTTTTCTAAAATAAAAGTAGCCTAAGTTACTCCTTGTTACATCAGCTATCTGCCAGTGTAAGTACCGTCAAAATCGGTCCAGCCATTTCAGAGATTAGCCGAAACAAACAGACAGACAGACAAAAAATGTAAATTTTTTTTATATGTACATCCAAATGCACTTAGTAAAAAGCGGTTATTTTAATATTACACACAGACACTCCAATTTTATTTATTTGTGTATAGATGATATATGTATATGTCAGTTTTCGCATTCGAAGAAATTTGTTACGTAGCTTGATACACAACAAACATTCCCGATCAATATTCGTGTACACTACTCACCGGTGTGATGGTTGGCTGTGGCTTCGGCAGTACAGTCTGAGGCGCCGCCAGCTCGCCCGTATCTCTTCTGTGCGTCGCACCACCGGGCTGGCTGACTCGCCTGTCGCAATACACATGGCATTAAAATCATTTCTTACTTCATAATGCTATAGAGCAGCCTTTCCCAAAGTGAGCGATCACGCCCCCTTGTGGGCGCTGCAGGCCTAAAGGGGGGCGGTAAGAGACCCAGAAAAAAATGGAGGCGTTGTGTAGAGGCTTACAATAACTAATTTAATTTGAAGTTATAGTGGTTTTTATGTAGATGAAAAAATGGGGGCGCTAAAAAATAATTCATTCTCAAAGTGGGCATTAGACAAAATAAGTTTGGGAGCCCTTGCTATAGAGTATTTAATCCTTTTACAATAAGCATTATGTGCAAGCGAATATTAATAGAACTAGGACATATAATTTGCAAGTTCTACCAGGAATTGAAGAGTGTGAACACTTAAGAAAATGTTTGTTTGAGCAGTACAACTATAGAGCCGTAGTAATTCGTTGCGCTAGAGCTAAGTATTGCCACGCGATAATGATCTTAAAGTGGATAGGTATCTTCGATAGTAATAATATATTACGTACCGTTGGCTAGTTTGAACTTGGAGTGGAACAAACGGATTGTTTGTTTTGTCCGCGTTGTTTTGACCTTGGCTCGGACCCTGTTGGGCTGGGTTCGTGGGTTTAACATTCTGAAACATAAATAAAAAATCATTTAATTACAAGTCTGAGGGCTTAGTACGAGGTTTTATAGCATCAAATAACCATAGAGAGCTCGAATCTTTCTATAAAATGTTAGTGTTATCATATCATACTATACAAAACAAATTAACCTTCATAATAAGATGCCCGCGCCATGCCATTGTATTAGCAAACATTAGGCCCGGTTTCCACAAAAAAGGAGAAGTGTGGAATAGGCCAAACAGATTTTAAAAATCCACCGCTCGTTACTTCTGACTGGTCTATTCTGGACTTCTTTCTCTCCGATTTGGTGTAAACCGGGCCTAATGCTATAAACCATCAGCAGTCATTCAGCTGATGGATGGCTATAAATGTTTACCTGTGTCTTGTTCTGCACCCAACTGGGTTCCAATGAAACATTGCCACTAACAGTCGGCAAGTGCTTCGGGAAGTTCTGAGCTGGTTCGTATCTGTTCGGCTGGTTGTACTGGTGGCGTATGTTCGGCTCCTGGGTGCGGTGGCCGTAGCTGTGGTTTCGCTGGAAGTGGGGGTTCTGGAACTGAGGGAACGGGATCTGGCTGGGACCGGGGCCTTGGAAGGGCTGCCCGAAGGTCGGGTAGGGGGGGATGGGTTGTTGGTTCTGTAAGAAAGTTTTTTTTTTAAATAACATTTTGACGATTTGACTTGACCACAGACTTTGACTTATAGTTTTTGATATCATTCCCCTTATTCAATGTATAAGTATTAAAACTTAGACTGTGTCTGTGGCACATGATGTGGTTGCCTGTCATTAGAGTTACAATTACCTAATATCACTTATATTTTTATTTTTTTATTATATCACATGTAACATTGTAAACTGTTGGGATAAATAAATATGGGCATCGCCACCCAATCTATTTTACGACACTCATCATACAAGCGTTACTTAGTTTTGGGCCGTACATTTGGTATGTTCGTCGGGCGATATCATTATTATTTCTTTTAATTGTAGGAAAGATGGGTTTTTATTATGTGGCTACTACGTATTAACATATTCGTGTTGCTTATATGATGACATTGAATAACAAATACGCTCGCTCAGAAAAAAAAAACATGTAAGTAATGAAAAAAAAATACTTATGATTTTTTAAAATGATTACTTCATCGAATCTAGACATGATAATGATCATGTGTCGAAACCAAACATATGACCGGCGCATCTATAATCTACATGTGTTTTCGTAACTCTTTATTGAATCCAATGAGTGTATATTATTGCTATGATCACTTATTGTGGTACTGAGTATGTTTGCGCGTGATCATCGTCTGCACTCCACACACTCAAGTACCTGATAGTGTTGTCATTTAAAAAAACATCTAACTATATAGCGTCCGACCCGTCGGAACACTCGCAATGCCTGGAAATATCATTATACACATTAAATTAGCAGTGATAGTCAAGTTGGTAGAATGCTTGCCTCGGTAACGAGGATTGCAGGTTCAAACGCCGGCTCGCACCTCTGGCATTTTATGTGCGAATCCCATTTTCAACCATGATTATCACGGCGAAGAAAAACATCGTGAGGAAACCTGCATGTCTGAGAGAGCCCCTCGAAAGACGTGTGAAGTCCGCCAACCCGCACTGGGCCAGCGTGGTGGACTAAGGCCTGATCCCCCTCGCGTTGAGGGGAAGCCCGTGCGCAGCAGTGGGACATTAAAAAGAGCTGGAATAATATATATATATATATATATATCCCATCCCAAAACCCACAAGATACAACGCAGGAGGCGACCGGCGGCAGGTATTCAGCGGCCGGTACCACATGTAGACTTAGTGCTATTTACCTTGTAAGCGTTATTCGACCACTCAGCGGGGTACACCTGCTGCGGCGCCCTGGCGGTGTTGTTGATTGGCGCAGATTCTTTACGCCAATTTTGTTGCTGCATTCTAAAATAGTTAACGTTTAGTTAAATATCCAGCAAACAAGTTCGTAACCTTCATTAGAAACTGTGAAATATCGTTTGCAAATTATCAATTTTAATGGTACTGGGTAATGAATTTTGTAAGCATATATATTCCCTAGTTTTTAACATAAATGCGGTCTTATCAGACCCGGGCTATGCAAAACGAATCGATCGACGAAAATGAAGCATATAGCACATTTGATATAGTATACATTGGAATAAAACTTATTTTAAAGATTTTATTGTGTTTATTTTATGTTTTGTTTCGGCTGCTTCACAGCAACCATGGTCGCGGGAGGAAATTAAACGCGATAAAATCTGTACAATAATTATTATGTCAATGTGTAGTATTCGCGTAAATATAAGAAATCTATATGATATAGTATATTTAAATATGATAATAACGGACAAGCAACAGATAAAATATTAAGAAAAAATCTGATAGGCAAAGACGATCTAATTGTATGCGTAGAGCCGCTATTATTGCTTATTTTATGTTACGCGACTATTTTTGTCGATTACCTTTGACGCAATTTGACGAGCGACAATGATAGACAAAAATTGACTTAAGCAAGCACCTTGAGTTAGCCAACACTATGTCAAGAAAAGTATCAAGCTATCGATGTAGAGTGAAAAATATATGCATAATGTATGATAGAATTAGACTTGCAAAAAAATATAGTACTCCTGCAGGTCGATTCAGAACTTTTCGATAAGAAAGTACCCAAATCGATTCGATATTGTTAAAAAAAATAACTTAATCGAAGGTTCGATACGACTACGAAAATGAATAATTCGATTCGACCACTCGTTAGGTTTACAGTAGGGTACGTTAGGGTACATTCATAGATTAAATAGAATGCAGTCCTATCTTATTTGATCCATGGTACATTTTATAAAACAAGTTGCAATTAAATCGATACAGGACTTGTCGTAAGGTGCTGAATCGTGTGGCAGGTCTGGCTTACCCAGTGAACAACTTCCAAAACGGGTGTATTAGTGGAGTGCTTGTGTAATAAAATTATTTACATTAATAAGTTAAAAATTCTGAACACTTGCCGACAACGTGTCGGTAATAATATATATGTTCAGTAATATATATACCTATATAAATATAAATTTGTTGTATAATTATTATTATAAATTTATATATAAATTATATACTTATATAATTATCATATATTGCACCGTATATTGTAGAGTTAAGGAAAAAATGTAATGACAATTTGTAAGTGCCCCCGTAGGCCTATACGAAATAAATGATTTGACTTTGACCCTCAGAACGATATCTCAACTCAAAATTAAGCTTCAAAATTGTGGTTTTAATGTTGTATCCAATGAATATTAAAACAAAGGCGTTTTTATGATATAAAAAGCTTATTATATTTCCGTCTCTTTCACACCGGTACTTTTCGTCCTCCCCGTTCAGTTGGAAAGATCTTTGATTGCGATTTCCCAAAAAAAAAATATTTTTGAGTTGAGCCCCTATCGTTCTGAGGGTGCGGTATATATAATTTGTTAAAAAGAAAAAAAACTTAGCCTGTCTACTTACCTTTGTGGGGGTGGTATTTGAGCGTGAGCCTCCCCCTTTAGCCGCCAATTGTGAGCTTGATCCGGTGAATTCTAAACAGAAGTTAAGAGTGAAAGAGAAACAGTTGTGAGAAAGTCAGACGAACATAGTTTCATAATAATATTATTTGTTCTACCTTATTCTTCTTTGAGTCCGAATCGCTGCCGCTTATATTCAATAAGCTTTTGAGTAGATGTGTTCCATTGTCCTGTTTAAACAGAATATTATTGAATAACCCCTCGTCCTTTAGCTAATAGAGGAATTTGTATTCGCTCAACGAAGTGGCGATTCAGAATCTAAATTAATATTATGAAACGAAATGGCGATTTAGAATCTATACTAATATAATAAAACGAAATGGCGATTCAGAACAAACCTGCGGTGAAGCGTGGTTCGCTACGGCATTACTACTGTTGTTGCGCATTTCCGGCGACTTACAATCGCCCGGTGGGCTAGAAAAGAACATTCCACTGTGACTTCCGTACAAAGAATAAAACAAAAAAATACAATCGAATTGAGAACCTCCTCCTTTTTTTGAAGTCGGTAAAAAGAACCGAAGTCTATTCGCAGTATTCATAGAATCGAGAAGAAAATCTATTGCTTAAAACTTTAACTTTTGAGCAACTTAGGCTGCGTGCTACAGTATTCCTTACTAGTTGTATAAAGCCTTTTTATTACACATCACATCAACCCTCGCTTTCAACTCAGGCAGATAAACGCCTCGAATAAAATGGCTTACTTTATGCACTTGTTGTACAATCTACAATTTCATATTTGTTTATTTTTTGTCTTCAAGAAAATCCTTCTCAAAATATAAATAATGTTTTTTTATGAACCCTGCAAGTGTATCCAGTAGTGGAGTGACACACACTGTACAAAGAAGATATAATTAGGAAGCGTTCAAGTATTACGTAACGAATTTGGGGGGAGGGGGAGTCTTCTGAAAAGTTACGATGCGTTACAGGGGCGGGAGGGGGGGGGGGGGGAGGGTTTGAAGTACCCGTTACGTAACATTGTTTTAACCCTTCAGAACGGTCGCGTAGAGATTATACGTTTTACTAGGGGAGGGGGGGGGGGGGTGTAAAGAAACCCTTACCTGTAGCTGGCGAAAGCGGAGTGATGTCCGTCCTCCCTGCGCAGTATGTTGGGCGTGTGCAAGAAGCTATCCTGCGGCGGCGCTGTGTTGGCCGCGTTGCGCAGCTTGCGCCCGTACGATATGTTCAACATGTTGGTGGGCAGCATCCTACCATAGTGAGGACACATTGTATGTAGGAAAATAGAATAATAATATCGCCAGACGAACACAGTAACTGCACGGTCCCACACTAGGCAACGCTTGTATTATGGGCACCGTACAATGGACTGAGGGCGAACTCCATATTTAATACCAACATAAATATTAAAAATCCATGACTAGGGTAAAAACAAAGATTGTCCCTACCAGGAATCGGAACCGGGACCCTCAGCACAGAAAGCAGGTTCACTACTAACTGTGCTAATTAGACTGTCATAGAATAATAATATCGCCAAACGAACACAGTAACTGTACGGTCCTGAACAAAGCAACGCTTATATTAAAGATACCGTACAATGATCTGTCAGTAAATAATTATTTATTTAGAACGTTATTCAATTCATTTAAAAATTCTACCAACTTGGTAGAATTTTCGCATCGGAATCAAGTTTCGCGGATTTCTGAATTTCATGTGCGAATCTCATTTTTAACCATTATTATCGCTTGCCAAACAATGAATGCCTAATGGCCTAATCCCCCTCACATAGTAGCGTGCCCATCAGTGGGACATAAACAATGAGCTAATATTATGATTATAGATAATGCGTGAACCACAGACCTATAAAAGCGTGGTTCATCGAAGAGTTCCTCGGTGACGGCCCCGGGGAAGGGCCGGTCGAACATGACCTGGTAGGTGGGCTCCGCGTTCAGCTTGTCGGACAGCCGGACGGTGTTGGAGTTGGCGGGCCGGTACACCGCCGTCACGGTGCCCTGCGACCCGACCGGTACCGTAATGTTGTTGGCGACACACACCACGCGGTCGTACAGCTTGTAGTCCGCCTTGGGGTCCGGCTGGATGTTGCCCGAGTGGAGTTCCGACTGTCGGTGAAAAAAAAAGACTATTATGGCTACTACTGTAACAAGTAACATTATAGTTGTGCCTTAATTGGTGTACCGAGCTCTAACATACAGAAAATGTCTAGGTCCAAGATACAGACATTATCTAGTTTAGGGCTTATCAATACTTTGTTGTCGATGTTACTGCGTAATAAAGTATTCTTATTCTTAACTAGTTATATAGCGAATAATCGTATGATTGTTGAGATTCGTGTTCGCGTGAATATTGTTACTCGCGAATATTGTTTCTCAAAAAAACGCTTTTCTTTATTTGCTGCTTTATAATCGGATAAGCGTACACACACAATAATTACTCTTGTATAATCTTCGAGTTTTTCGATCACTAATAATATAAACCCTTAAAATATTAATTCAATCAGTTTCAATATTGTTTATTATTAAGTTTATTATGGCGGTACGATTGTCAAGTGACATTCACACCGACAACCGTGTGTGACGTATATTTGCATTCCCCATGTCTAAAAATCGACATTAACGGACCTCAACGGTGATCTTGAAAAATTCCTGCATATGATCGAAACAACGGTCGATATGGATGCTGTTGACAGAGCTAAAAAATGTTTTTTTTTATAATGTTTTTACTATACTTTATTCTGTCACTGTGGTGAGCGTAACATGACATGTTCTTCTTCTTTTATTACGTTGGTAATCGGCTATAAAATAGAGTAATTTTTTCAAGTGTCAGGTAACTCTTGATCCATGATTAATTACATCACTAATCTCAGCACAAATCTACAAGTAATTTGAATACGATGGTGATGGTATAGTGACCTTGTAGAGCAGGTCCCAGCGCACTTGCAGCGTGACGGTGTTCTCGGTGCCGCTCAGCTCGCTCAGCTGGCGGTCGAGCGAGCGAGCGAGCGCTTTCATCTCCTCCGGCTCCAGCGCCTGCGAGCCGCACTCGCGCCGCGCCGCGCTACTGTGCGGCTGGCTCTTCACCCACTGAGCTACCTCTTGGTGCTTGTTATGACTAAAATAAAAAAACTTATGAGGGCCTATTTCACAATCTTCTGATAAACCCTATTCACAGCTTAGGGAGCGTTCACGTATTACGTAACGAATTTTGGGGGAGGGGAGGGTCTCCTGAAACGTTACGATGTTTTCGGTTGTATTATTTTTTTTCGCCCACATTTTTCACCTACTTAAAATCTCAAACTTCAAATTAAATTAATTCTTGTAAGCCTCTACACAACGCCCCCATTTTTTTACCGGCCCCTTTAGACCTGCAGCGCCACAAGGGGGCGTTATCGCCCACATTGGGAAAGGCTGCTCTAGATTAGTATCGACGGAAACATTTCTCACCCTATCTCATTGGGGAACAGATCGCTCTCGAAGAACACGTCTCTTCCCAGCGAGTGCGCTAAGCTGTCGAATAGTTCGGGATACTGGCGAGCGTACGCCTTCACCAGGTCGACACACCGCTCCGAGTACAGCCACGAATTTGTGACTGTGCACCGGCGGGTGTAGCCTGACACTTCTTGATTCTGGATGGAGGGAGCACGCAATGGATCAAGCAAGCCTGCACTGTCGGCATACTTCGTATTATAAATAAATAATGAAAAGGGGATATTATTTTTGATACTTACAGAGGGCAAAGTGAGATTTTTTGATAAATTTTGTCTGTTTGTGTGTCATGAAAAATGCTAGATAGGTTTTGATGATACTTGGCGTAGTGATGGCTGGGTTAACATTTAGTATACATTTTATGGTAGATGGAATAAAAACAACAGGTATGTCAAAAAACGTAAGTCCTCGCGTTATATTTCTAATAAGTTGATTTTTGTTTTTGATTATACGTTTCAAATTATTTCACACTTTTTATAATAAATATTTAGAAAAATCTAGGACACGCCATTTTCATATCTTCATGTCACATCCATTATTTTATTTATAATGTGTATTTATTGAATTTAATATTGCTATTTAAAAAAAACATTCCTTTATTTGTAAAATCTCACTAAATATTTACAACGGAAAAATAAAAAAAACTTAAAAATGATATGAAAACAAATTATGTATTATATATATTGCTATTAATTAATTGATACTGGCAAATACCCGCTTAGTTGCGGGTGAGGCCATATTCATATCCATTTTATTTCATCGCATTTCATTTCGTAAAGAAAGAAGAAGAATAAATATTTATCGAGCGAGCGAGAGCGCACTATTATTGTTCACACTAAAAATATTATTATAATTACGTACCTTTTTGTTGAACTTCAAATTGAGTCCAATGTTCGTCTTGCTCATGTTCTCAGTGGGCATGTCGTGGCGCTCGCCGGGGATGACCAGCACGGTGCCTGTGATGCGGGACAGCATCTGCGCTGATATGCCTGTCAACAAGCACTCCTATCACTCTTTGCCGTGTATCAATTACTTACCAGAACATGATTGAATTGAGGATTGAACAATTAGTGGCAGGTATATGTATTACCATAGCAGTGATAGCCAAGTTGGTAGAACGCTGGCCTCGGTAACGAGGATCGCAGGTTCAAACCCCGGCTCGCACCTCTGGGATTTCTGGATTTCATGTGCGAACTTCATTTTCAACCACGATTATCACTTGCTAAACGGTGAAGGAAAACATCGTGAGGAAACCTGCATGTCTGAGAGAACCCCTCGAAAGATGTGTGAAGTCCGCCAACCCGCACTGGGCCAGCGTGGCGGACTATGGCCTAATCCCCCTCGCATTGATGGGAGGCACGTGCCCAACAGTGTGACATTAAAAAAAGGAGTGAATGAAATAATATACTGTTTTTTTTTTTTTTATTATTACATTATAGGCAAGTATTTGATCTCGATCTCATCTGATGGTAAGTGACGATGAGATCTACGATGGAGCATACTTGCCTAGGTAGGAAGGCGGCAGTAGAGTAGAGACGCTACATTCACTAGGCACATGCAGCGCAACTGATCTGACCCGCCATCCATGAATGGCAACACCGAACATCATGCCGGACCACGGCTAGGCCGCTTGGCGACATGGCTTTGTTCAGTGGGTGGTGACTAGCCACGGCCGAAGCCTACCACCAGTAGAGTTGTCACCTGGTTGGCACCACCCAGGGTCACGTGTAGGTGTAATTTTATACATAGTTAGTACTTTTTGTTTTTTCGACCTGCTGCTAAAGTCTGATTAGCCGTTCCTACATTGTTCTCATATACCTATAACAATGTACTGCTCAAAAATGTAAAAGATCTATTTTAACAAAGAGCAACCATGGAGTTTCTTGCCCGTTCTTCTCCATAGGAACGGCATTCCGAACGGGTGGTAAAGCAGTAGCATAATATTTTTGTAACGATTGACGATTCATAAGTACTGTACATAATGGTGTACGTGAATAAAAAATATTGTGATTGTGATGTGTTACCGCAGGCGGCGGCGGCGTGGTTGGCGCTGCGGTAGGTGCTGGGCGCGGCGGCGGCGGCGGCGGCGGGCTGGCCGCGCTCGCACACGCGCACGCGCACGCGGCCGCTGCGGATCGACTCCGTGTCCACCACCTGCACACAGCCGTGCTAGCAGTGCGGGGAGCCGGACCCGGACTCCGCACACTGCACGACACATCCCAACTATCCTTATCAGAAGGACTAGGACATTAAGAAAACTTTATTTTTAATTTATACAAAAAGTAAAATTTGCATCAACTGGTTTTTTTTTTGTATACATTATAGGCAAGTATTTGATCTCGATCTCACCTGATGGTAAGTGACGATGAGATCTACGATGGAGCATACTTGCCTAGATAGGAAGGCGGCAGTAGATCGAGACGCTACATTCACTAGGCACATGCAGCGCAGCTGATCTGACCCGCCATCCATGAATGGCAACACCGAACATCATGCCGGAACACGGCTAGGTCGCTTGGCGACATGGCTTTGTTCAGTGGGTGGTGACTAGCCACGGCCGAAGCCTACCGCCAGTAGAGTTGTCACCTAGTTGGCACCACCCAGGGTCACGTGTAGGGTATCTCGAGGGTACTTAATTCTCCTACGGACTAAGGTGACTCGACCCCATGATGGTATCCTAGTTACACTGAGAGAACAAAACAGGTTAAAATAACCAAAAGTGCTTCGGTTGATTTTTTTTCGGTTAAATTTACTAGACATAGGTTAAAATTACAAAACCGACACGCTTAAAATAACAAATTCACTTTCGTTGTGCTTACTAGTGCCCATGTAGTTAAAACAAACAAAATCACATATTAATATTACAAAACCTATTCGGTTAATTTCTGTTTTGTTAATTTTACTGCTTATTTGGTCAATTGACAAATCTTTTACAAAATATATTGTTTGAATTAACAAATATGTAGTTTTTTTAATCAACCCGCATGCATTTAGTAGTTTTAATAAAAAAATATGTTAGATATCAACAAATAATTATGTAACCCAACAGTAATTTCTACTAAAAAAAAATTGTTTCATTTCGTCATTTCTTCAACAAACATTTTTAGTAATTTGAACGCAACACGTTGGCTGATATCACTAAAAGTTACAGGTTGTCACAACAATAGCTGTGGTTTAATTTGTCTTTGTTGAATTTACCTTATTTATGCTCAATTATACAAAAGTATTGTGGTAAGAATAACTAATTTAACGTCATCCAATTAAACTGCACTCAGCTAGTAAAAGTAACAGAATAGTAGTTTAGATTTACAAATTGACGTGGTCAAGACTAACTAGTAGTTTTGGTAAATTCAACAAACATTTTTAGCAAATTGAACAAACACTTTTAGTAAATTGAACCCAACACGTGTGCTAAAATTAATAAAAGTACCAGGTTGTCATAACAATAGCTATGGTTTAATTTGTCTTTGTTGAATTTACCTTATTTATGCTCAATTATACAAAAGTATTTTGGTAAGAATAACTAATTTAACGTCATGTAATTAAACTGCACTCAGCTAGTAAATGTAACAGAATAGTAGTTTAGATTTACAAATTGACGTGGTCAAGACTAACTAGTAGTTTTGGTAAATTCAACAAACATTTTTAGCAAATTGAACAAACATTTTGAGTAAATTGAACCCAACACATGTGCTAAAATTACTAAAAGTACCAGGTTGTCACAACAATAGCTGTGGTTTAATTTGTCTTTGTTGAATTTACCTAATTTATGCTCAATTATACAAAAGTATTTTGGTAAGAATAACTAATTTAACGTCATCCGATTAAACTGCACTCAGCTAGTTAAAGTAACAGAATAGTAGTTTAGATTTACAAATTGACGTGGTCAAGACTAACTAGTAGTTTTGGTAAATTCAACAAACATTTTTAGCAAATTGAACAAACACTTTTAGTAAATTGAACCCAACACGTATGCTAAATTTAATAAAAGTACCAGGTTGTCATAACAATAGCTATGGTTTAATTTGTCTTTGTTGAATTTACCTTATTTATGCTCAATTATACAAAAGTGTTTTGGTAAGAACAACTAATTTAACGTCATGTAATTAAACTGCACTCAGCTAGTTAAAGTAATAGAATAGTAGTTTAGATTTACAATTTGACGTGGTCAAGACTAACTAGTAGTTTTGGTAAATTCAACAATCATTTTTAGCAAATTGAACAAACACTTTTAGTAAATTAAACCCAAATCGTGTGCTTAAATTACTAAAAGTACCAGGTTATCACAACGATAGCTGTGATTTAATTTGTCTTTGTTGAATATACCTTATTTATGCTCAATTATACAAAAGTATTTTGGTAAGAATAACTAATTTAACGTCATCTAATTAAACTGCACTCAGCTAGTATAAGTAACAGAATAGTAGTTTAGATTTACAAATTGAGTGGTCAAGACTAACTAGTAGTTTTGGTAAATTAAATAATAATAATAATAGATGCTAAATTGTAATGGGGTCCACATATTAAAAAAAATCTGGTAGGCTGAGTTCGGCAGCTTATGCTGTTAAAAAAATCGACTATTAACTGATATAGACACAGCTAGAATTGTTTATTTCAGTTATTTTCATAGTGTTATGTCCTATGGTATCTTGCTCTGGGGTTGCTCTGCAGATCTTAATACTATCTTCATTTTGCAGAAAAGGGCAATACGAGCAATTTACAGCATGGGTCTTAGAGACTCCCTTAAGGATAATTTCAGAAAAATAAATATTCTAACTGTTGTGTCTCAATTTATTTATGAAAATCTAATGTATGTTAAGAAAAACATTCATAATTTTGAGAAAAGGAGTGATGTTTATGTTGTAAACACTCGTAATAAGGACTAACTATCCGTGCATGTCACTCGTCTCCACAGAATAAATAATTCTTTTATGAATACACATAATGAATACACAAGTATGTAATAGAGCGCCATATACCAGCGGCGTGGTGCGTGCGACGGTCTGCCGCGCGCGCCTAGAGTGGGACGCAATAGCAACAACATATCGCAACGTCTGGCATGGTTCGCAGCGATCATCTTTACAAACTCCAAAACCTACCTACAGTGACAATGCATCGCCGTGTGTACTAGACCAACAAATAGTTCAAAATTACAATGAAAATTATTACGATATTCGAGAAAAAAACAGAGCCTTAGGTCTGCTAAACAATTGTTGCATACATACAACATAAATCTTTAAAATGATACTTCTTGGTTCTTATCCGTCTTCGCATACTGCTAATAATATTGATAGATTGTTTATCAGCTAATATAATTGTATAATCATTGAGCTTACAGCAAACATTGTTAAAAAAATTAATATTTATCTCTATTTAAAGAGCCCCAATTCTCGTTTAAATAGAGATATATCTCGAAAAAGAGATTGCGATTCGAGACGTATCTCGAAGATAAAATTTGGAACGCCAAACCTATTTTCTCGAATCGTGTATTCTCAGTCGCAACCGAAACAAATCTCATTTCCAAGGACAAAGTTGCCACAGCAAATGATACACGACTTGCGATGCACTTCGTTTCACGTAAATGCGTTTTTAATGTATGCAATGCACTATACCTTCATGGTAAAATATATTAAAGAAAGCTTATAAGTCTATGTTTAATGTTACAAACAACATTCTATACATATTTCAACAAAATGTATATGAATAATATATCAATTTTAGAACTGATACTTATGAATCCCGTCCCGTCCTTCCCGTCAAGTTGTTCAATGTAGCTGCAGTCGTTGAAAGGGTTACATCATTCAGTGTCATAATATTGTATGTCGTGGTGTTATTTTCTCTATAGTCACATCCATTCAATACTAAGAGCAAGACGAAATATCCAAAGCATATTTCTGTTGAGTAGATAATATTGTTAAAAAAGAAAGGAATCACCATGAGTATTTATCTTAATTTGTTTTAAAATGCTATCTTATTTAAGAAAGAGTACAAATAAATGTATCCCACACCGCTGCAATTGCTCTAATTCGAATGCGAAATGACGTCTCGATCGGTCTTGACCACTGCTTTCCTTTCGGATTTACGGCTTTCCTTCGAAAAATACTTGATTTGGCACTCGAGAAAATTCACGAATTCGAGATTTTATTCGAATCCGTGATCAATTCGAGTGCACGAGAATTGGGCCCGGTCTAAATTATAAGGGCTCGTTTTTGCGATTTGGCTACGAAACCCTAAAAATAGGTCAGAAACATTCGTCAACTGTGAATTCACCCCCAGGACCTGAGGATGAAGTGGGTAAGTTGTCACAGGAACTACGTACTTAACAGCAAACCCACCATGTTTGAGTTCGTCTAATATAATGTTTCCACGAGTTCGTCGTTTTACATGTATTTCAAGATAAGAGATATATAATTAAATAAGTTGGTAATGATAACCGAGTTAAATTGTATGGTGAAGCAATTTTTTTCGTAGATGTGTGAGCCAGAGTACTCACGATTCAAACATGGCGGCTGTGAAGTTAGACGCGAGTTAGGGCAGGGGCGTACTTGTATCATGGACGTCAGTGGGGCAGGGGGGTGTGCGCTGCGCTGGCCTACGTAACCGCGGCGCCCAGCGCGCGGAACTTGAGTGTGTGCGTTGCGCTTGCAGCGTGCGGACGTTGCGCATACACTTCGGGCGATCAGTTTCATATAATTTTCTATATCATTGTAATCTATTATATTCCCTTTTGAAACAATACATTCAGAAGAAAATTAATGTTTATAGTTAAAATAGATTGTTAGTGTTGTTATTGTGTCTTTCACCTGAGCAAACAAGGAAGACTTATTGACTTCGTGGGGAGTATCACAAGATACTATAGTTGTCTTTCATGGTAAGTACAATAATTAATAATCTGATAGTTTCCAATTGGCATTTGTGCCAATAGCATGTTACACGAGTGGGTGGGAATCATACTCGTAATAGGTACAGATAGATTCAAGCATAAATGGCGGCTTTGAAGTGCGCTGCGAGCGCGGTTACGCGCAGCTCCTCATCCATCGCCCGCGCGTACATATTTGCTATTACGCAGCGACTAGCGCTTATTTCACAGCCGCTATAATTGTTGAATCCATCGGCATTAGAAACTGAACGTTACGAAACCAAACGGTAATATTAACATGTAATTATTGTATATGGAACGTGGTATAGCTGTTACTCGAGCCAAACACTGTCACTCAAAGTTGGTGCCACCAAGACGTCCGATACCGCTGACACGCTGCCCCAGCCCCTAGCTACAGTTTGCATATAACTACCTTCGATAGTTATTATATAATTGATAAAATTAGTTAGTTATAGTTATTATGTTAAACTTTCCGTTTGGTTTTAGTAAAATCTTTTATTAAGTAAGTTGTAATGGCTTTATAACACACTTTTGCTCTGAAAAGTATTTTATAAAGCCATTATAACTTTCTATAAATCTGGGGGTTAGTTTCTAGAAGTCAGTACGGATATTTCGATTCCGTAACAGCATTTAGCACGCCACCCATGTATATGGGTGTTTTCTTTTTCGCAGGTTGATCCCGCATGGGGGGCATCTTAAACGAACCAATCATGCGACCACTGCGATCAAATCCCTGCCGGGGAAGACCAAAAGACCACTGGTGAACAATTGGAGGCTCGGCAGGTCGGTCACCAGTAGGCGACGACATCACTTGGCTTTCTTTATTCGGGCCGTTGCGTGTTGAAGTCTTAAACAATATGTACCCAGGGTACACACGACCCTGGGAGGTCAATGGCAGCTTGTCATTTAATGACATCCAATGCATATGACCCAGACATACACATTATGTAGGTACCCAAGACCTTAACTAGCCTAATCCTAACCTAATCTCAAATAAATAAGACATTATTTCTAAAATTGCTTATTTGACTGCTTAATAATTATATTAATATAATTTTAAACATTCCAGATAATAATATCGAGATAGCGTATCTTGATAGCTTAGGAGAGGAAGAACATCAAATGTTGATACCGGATAACTAATTGAGAGACTGCATCAAATTCAAAATGGACTATAAAAATTACAAGGCCGAAATAGAGACCGTGCATAATGTAAGTAATGATAATATTTTTACTGGTGCTTAGGTATCCTTTCATCCTGTTAATTCACAGACATTGAGATGCTGTAAGCATTATACTTTTATTTGGGTTCCCTACCAAAATAGAAAAAAGGAACCCTTATACTGATACACCGTTGGTGTCTGTCTGTCCATCTGTATGTTACATCCGATTTTCTCAGGAAGTATTTTAGCTATCGCCTTATTTTATCTTATATTTTCGTTTTCTTGTAGCTTTTCCTCAAAATTGGGTCTTACACGTCAATATTGTTGAGTCTTATGAATGGTCATAGTGTAAAACTTATATTATAAAGAGAAATTATATTTCTTTGTTGTTTGTAATGGATAAACTCAAAAATACAATCTTGTTTCAGGAAACGTAATATATTCCTAGTAGAACTATAAGTCCCAAAACTACGATGCCAGCAAAAGGAAAACTTGCGGACAGATATTATAATCAAATACGGACTCCCAAAAAAATGTAAAATTGGCACAAGCAATAACAAAATTACTGATAAGGCTAAGCAAAATACATCAAAGCAAAGGCAGTATTGTGCAATTTCAAAGCTTGATATATAAATATGTTCTAACAGAATTTACATTGTTTAGGGTTCCAAACCAAAATGCTGAAACAGAATTCATATACTCCGGCTGAAACTCTGGTGTCTGTCTGTCAGACTGTATAACGCAGTAGATTTTCTCAGGATCTTTAAAAGCTATCATCTTGAAATTTGGTATAAATCTACATAATATCACTTGTCCACACATTTTGCCACAATTTATTTATTTATTATTTGTTAAATATTGCAGACAACAATGAAAAAAAATGCAATGGTTGAAATTTAACCGAGTCCCCTGGCCGCTGGTTGAACAAAACATGGACGGCGACGTGCGATTATTGCAAAAAAAGGACGACACAGCAGATTAAATATGATGATTAGTGAATGGCCATGCATGAAAGCAACCAACGGACATCGATTGGTATTGGTTGGTATTTTTGGTTTAATTTAATTTTAGATATTTATCTCATTCTGTTCCAAGTATACCTACTCTGATGGTATTTATTATTGTGGACTTTTTATTCATTAATCTGATTTGTTTTAGAATTATGCTGACATAGAAGAAGCATTGCAGAACAGAAGCAAATCTATGGCAAAAAAGGACTTACTCGCCAACCTATGGTTATAAGTGTTGGCGCACCTGCAGCACTTGAAGCTTTTTATGTGGTCATTGATGACGTAAAGTACAGGTTTGATTCTCTGACCAAAGCTCTCGTATCTGTATGTTTTGTATCGTGTATGATCTAGCTAATATATAATGTTTAAACGTAGGTTAACCACACTTGATAAATGTCATTAATTATATGCTAATAATCAACATGCAATAATTTTGTTTCTTCCTGTAGGGTATAATAATAGGGTATAATAGTATATAATAATATAGTCTTTGTACTGAAACACGCCCATACTTTCTAGTATGTTTCAGTACCAAGACTACCCATACAAAATATTCAATGTAATCTACTGGGATATTGAAAGCTTGAATTTTTGTCCTATTGATTTTTAATAATACAAAGTAACATCGCGAATCACCTAATGCAATGATAGTTATCGCATGCGATAAATATTTCTGAGAATCGTATGCGACATTTATTACTGGATTGATGATCTCCCAAAATCATTGTGATCACTAATAATCAGTAGGATAAAATAATTCATGCTTTCAAAATTCCGGTATATGAAATTTCAAATATGTTGTATTAATGGAGACTGAGCGCACATGCATGCGCCCTTTTAAGTGCAGATTTTGTACTTTTTTATTGTATGTTAATATATATAAAATAAAAATTCTTATTTGTTCATACACTTACTTTTTATTTTTCTACAGAAATCAAAATTCATTAATGTTCGACTACCCAGTAGCAGTGACTAGCTTAATTTAACTGACACTTTTTGTTGTGCAATGATGTACTTTTCTATTGTACCTACATACCTGTTTTATTTCAGATATTGCAAATTTGTTACAAGCTATCTAATATTTAATATATAATATTATTAATATTGTTCCAATCATTTACTGGGTAGTCAATACTGCTAAAAAATTTGTTGGATTTTATATATAGGATTTGCTAAACTTGTGATGTAGTTTTGGTTTACCATATTGGTTTTAATTATATTGAATGTAAAGCGGTATACTTATATAATCGTATCCTGTTAATTATGTAAACAATTGTGTTTAACGAAGTGTCTAACGTTTTATATTTCAGTGTACGAAGTACTTTATTGTATTTACTTTTGGCTTTTTAATGACCAAAAAATTACTTAATTAAATTAAGGCGTGAATTACTGTTAAAAAATATACTTGGTATAGGTGTTTATTAACCAACATTATATATTAAAGTAACTACGTTTTAGGCAGGGCATACTAAACATATGTGTTGTATTTATTTTGGGATTTTTATTAGAATAATAGATTTACTTTGTAATCTAAATCCCAAAAATAAATTCAACATACTGGTTCAGTATGCCCCACATAAAACGTTTTAGTTTAACACACCATATTGGTTATGATAAACACTTATACTAGTATTATTAAACAGTAGCTTTGACGCCTTATTGGTTGTTCTAACCAAAATCCAAAAGTAAATCCAACAAATTTATTCTCGTATACCCTACCCAAAGCGTTTGTTACTTCTACAGACAATATTGATTACAATAAACAGCTGGACTAGTATTTTTAAACGGTAAATTTAAAGCCCTATTGGTTGTTGTTACCCAAATACCTAGGTAAATCCAACAAATATATCTAGTATACCCTACCCAAATCGTTCGTTACTTTTACAGACAACATTGGTTACTATAAACAGCTAGACTAGTATTTTTAAACAGTAAATCTAACGCCCTATTGGTTGTTGTTACCCAAATACCTAGGTAAATCCAACAAATATATCTAGTATACCCTACCTTGATCGTTCGTTACTTTTACAGAAAATATTGGTTACTATAAACAGCTAGACTAGTATTTTTAAACAGTAAATCTAACGCCCTATTGGTTGTTGTTACCCAAATACCTAGGTAAATCCAACAAATATATCTAGTATACCCTACCCAAAACGATCGTTACTTTTACAGAAAATATTGGTTACTATAAACAGCTAGACTAGTATTTTTAAACAGTAAATCTAACGCCCTATTGGTTGTTGTTACCCAAACACCTAAGTAGATCCAACAAATATATCTAGTATACTCTACCCAAATCGTTCGTTACTTTTACAGACAATATTGGTTACTATAAATAGCTAGAATAGTATTTTTAAACAGTAACTCTAACGCTTTGTTGGTTATTCTAACAACCATTATCAATGTACATCCGACATGTATTTCGATATATACTACAAAAAGATTTTTGTAAAATTAAACAACTATTGATACATACAACAAAGAGCTGTTGTATATAACACAAAGTAATACAGTAGTAGGAACCATAACAGGTGGTGAGCGCTACAAATATTTCCGGTATGAACTACCGTAATGATTGCGTTACTTTAACACTATTTGTTATAATGATTACAACAATAATAGTATTTTCTACGAATTATTTTGGTTTTACTAACCCAACTAGGTAGTAAATTCAACATCTCTTTTGGTATATTTGACTTACGGTTTATGTTACTCTTAAATTGAAATCCTTTACTAAGAAATGATAAAATCAACAAACATGAAATTTGTTATATCAACCAATGTTATTTTGTAAAAAATAATACCAAATAAAATTTGGTTGTCTCAACAAACAAGAGTTCGTTGTAATTACCGTGAATAATTGTTACAGTAACAAATAAGCAATTGGATCAATCAAATTCTCTGTTAAATGTACAATTTTCAAACATAAAAATAACAAAGTCAAATTTGTTACACTAACAAATTTCTCGATTGGCGCTATTTTAACGTGTAACTTTTGTAGGTTTTTTGTTGGGCCAACCAATAATTTCTCTCAGTGTACGATGTATAATCATTCAAGTCATTCATCAATCAAGCAGTCAATCATTCATGTCGTCAAGTCCTCTCCATCTAATGATATGAACCCCAACTCAATGGGTGTATCTTCCACACATCACGGCTACTACGGCCTCTGCAACTGGCAGCTACCTGTTTCCTGCGATGCGTGTAATCATCGCAACACCTTGTGGGGGCCGTCCTACACTACGTCTTCTAGCTCGTGGCCACCATTATAGAACCTTTCTGCCCCGACGGCCATCAGTTCTAAGACCTATATACTCGTCTACTGCCACTTCAACTTTGATTTTTTTTGTAGCAATGTTGGTAACTCCAGTTCGTTTTACAAACTAGAGTCCTCATTTTTGATTCTATTGCGAAGCGAAACCCCAACCGACCGATCTTGAGCTCTCTTGTGAGGCTCATAGTAACCGACCACATCTTAGTGGCGCATGTCTTCACTGCAGTTGTACTGTTAGTTATTATTTTGAACTAGCTGTTGCCCGCGACTTCGTCCGCGTGGTATTTAACAAAGACAACCGTTGACAACAGCCTGCTCGCCCATTCTGAGCCCGCGGGACGCATTGCAGGTTGTTGCTATCAAACTTAATCAGGCGCTGCGTTGGAACATTGGTTTTAATTTTTTTTCCTGAGATCCTATTTTTTTTTCTAATATAAAAGTAGCCTAAGTTACTCCTTGTTACATCAGCTATCTGCCAGTGAAAGTCCCGTCAAAATCGGTCCAGCCATTTCAGAGATTAGCCGGAACAAACAGACAGACAGACAGACGGAGAGACAGACAGACAGACAAAAATTGTAAAAAATGTTGTTTCGGTATAGGTAACGTGTATACATCCAAATGCACTTAGTAAAAAGCGGTTATTTTAATATTACAAACAGACACTCCAATTTTATTTATATGTATAGATATGTAAATAAATAAATAAATGTTGTGACTCACGGTGGCTCGGCTGGCGTAGTGCGGGCCGGGCGTGAGCAGGAACACGAGGTCGCCGGGCGGGAAGGCTTCGCGCGCGCAGCTGCTTCGCCCCGCCCCGCCCACGCCCCCCGCCCCCGCCCCGCCCCCCGCCGCGCGCGCCTCGCGCACCACCGCCTGCGCCGCGTACCCGCACGCCACGCTGCACCACACCGGCTCCTCCACCATTTGCACCTTCTCGTGCATCAGGTACTTGTAGCCTGTGCGGCACAATGTTACACACTAAAGGGCTGCTTTAAAAAAAAACTTGATAAATAATAATTATACAATAGCTAGATACTTATAATTCTATAACAAGCAACAAGAAATACTCGACACTGGCAAAAGTGGCTCTATTTTATAGCCGATTGGCACCCTAAAAAAGAAAAAGAAAGTGGATACTTAAAGTATGGTCATGCCAAAGAAGACTCACAGCCATACCTCACGATCGCGAACTAGCTCAAAATCCTCAAAATCTCTCAAAATGTATGCAAATATACACGAACGGATATATCAATAGATAGATCACTGCGATACCTCATGGCTATGTTATGGCCATCTCCGACTGAATTTATAAGTAGTTTTTTTAAATACCAACCACCTTTCGTCTTACCTTTCAAATTGACAGCATGAATGATAATCTTCACGTCACCCAACTCAATGCCGAGGCGATTCATATTGCTAGAAAACACAAAAAAAATATTTATAAAAAAAACAGCATTACTAATCGTACATCTATGACACAACTTGAAACGCACTTACTGTTCGACAATAGTGGACTTTTCGGCTATCCATTGCTTGTGGAGATTGCCGAAGTTGGCTTCGGTGGTATAACTTGGTACCCCATTCACGTTGTTGTTCTCTTTGTCCACATGATGGAGTCGCATCTTCTCATTCGACACCGATATTACTCTGTAACAAATAATAGTATTGGGAATTATTTTTATTTAATAAATTATATACAATAGTTATAGACATGGAAAAACAAAAAAATACTTATTAATAGAACATTTAAAAATAAAATAAAAATAAAATTATATACACAAAAATGCCTCCACATCGTCTTCGATGCCAAAAGTGCCCAGCAGGCTGGCCGCGTTTCCGCGCTGAATAGCGAGGCTCACTCTCTGCGCGAAATAGAGGCCAGTATTGGGAATAGGGTACAGTAATAAGGTAAGTCAGACAATAAAAAGAAGATAGCCAGACGACCAGGGCCCCTAGTCTGCTAACACAATCGAATCATAATCGAACAGCAACCGCATAGTAACTGTCACGTTTGACAGATATCCCATACCATATCTGTCAAAAGTGACAGTTGCTATGTTTGTTGCTGTTCAATGGCCAGCGCGTTTTTTTGGAACATATCTACATTTTTCTGTGTATTTATCGAAAAAAGAAACACTTTACAGAATACATTTTTATAAAAAGGTATATACGAAATATAATCAATTTTATTGTTTTTTTGTCATTTGACAAAAGTTGTCACATGTCACTACAATCAGCGCCAAATTAGGGAAATTTAAATAGGCACGATACGCCATTTTCATATCATTATGTCACATCCATTATTTTACTTATAATGTGTATTTATTGAATGTTTTATTGCTATTAATTACTTGACATTGGCAGAATACCCGATAAATTGTGGGTGTGGTGAGGCCATTTGCATTTCCATTTTATGTCATCTCATTTCATTTCGTAAAAAGAAGAAGAAATAGGCACAAAACGACGACGTCCATCGCCAGTCCAGTATTAGTCACAGGTCAGTGAAGACTAAAGATTGTACTTACTTGGCGCTGGTCAGATGCGGCCACCCCACCCATATGACCTTGCCGAGCAGGTCCTGCGCCACCTTCTCCAGCGACTCCTCGGCTTCTTCCCTCACCAGCTCCACTATCATGTTCTCGTTGCGCGACGGCTGGTCGAACACCTTCACTTTGCATTTCTTTATACTCGTCTGTGAGATAAATACGTTGACCATCAATAACCCCCAATACGATTGAACCGGCTGTATCATGAAGCTATTAGGAAGTACTATCCCACTAATATTATAAATGTGAAAGTTTGGATGGATGGATGTTTGTTACTCAATCACACCAGTACGGCTGAATGGATCTGAATGCAATTTGGCACAGATAGATTATAGCACATAGGCTACTTTTTATCCCGGTAAAATGTATGGTTCCCGTGAGATAGATTTGTTTTAATTTTTCATAGAGCAGAGGATCGACATGATTTACAGAATAGGACGTACTTTTTAATCGCGGGAAACACTGCGGGGCGCCGCTAGTGTTTAAAATAAGAACTTGTATTAATTAATAGGTGTCGATTTTTATACCTCGCCAACCCACGAAAACTGACTTTGTGACGGTCACTTTGGGAATCCCTGGGGTACGATATAAAACCAAGATTCAATAACTCACCTTATATTTCAAATGCCTCATGGTAGGGAACCCGGGGAACAGCATGTCCCGCTGCGCATTCGGCAGCATGCCCTTCTTCAGCTGGTCTGCCGGCACCTCCAACTCCTGGCGCCACACCGTCTGCTCGATGGCGTGGCACTCCGATATGGGGGGGAAGTGGTCGGGCGCGAGAGCTACACCTGTTGACATTGTAATGCTGCATCCACACTGTTGGCTCACATCCATGATTGTCATATATATTATATTAGAAATTAGCGTAGCATTTGGGGGGAGGGGGGGAGAGGATGCGGTCCGCACCGGGCGACAGTTCACAGGTGGCGGTTAGAGAAAAATAATAATAATTAAGATATGAAAATAAAAAATTGAGTAAAAAAATTATAATTTCTTTGTGTTTTTTCGTATTTTTTTTTGTCGTTACCATGCCCCATTTTTTTTATAAGAGGGCGGCAAATTTGAAATCCGCACCGGGTTCTAACGACCTATATGCTACGCCACTCATCTTCAACCAAATTCAACTCGGTGGTCAGAAGCGCCGTGAACAGAGACCGATGGAGGTCAATCGTCCGATCCAAGTGTGCACTATCCAACGATGATCTCCGGTCCTCAAATATGAGGGACCGACCAGAGTGAGAGAGAGAGAGAGATATATCTATGCTCTATGTTCTCCTGTGCGCAGAGAGATATGACATACCTTGACTTTGCGCAGTCCAGTTGTAGACCAACATGGGACCATGAGAATTGCGTTTTTTCTCTTCCTCTGTTAATCTCTGGTAGCACGGCTCCATTGCTGATAATAAATTGACCTACAAGAGAATGGAACGTATATTTTATTGCGATCGCCTTACTGTCTTTATAAAGCCATTTTATCTGCGAATCTGTTCAAATTATTTCATCATCCTCGCCTCTTGTCTATGATATTAGGTGTATGCTTGAATCTCGTTTACCAAGTGATCTCATTTTAAACGGTGATTCCGTTTTTTTTTAATTGCAATATAGGCAAGTATTTGATCTCGATCTAATCTGATGTTAAGTGACGATGAGATCTACGATGTAGCATACTTGCCTAGAATGTACCTGTTCACTCTCGACTTGAAAACACCCAGATTGTAGTCAAAATGAGTTACGCACATGAAATCCAGAAATTCCAAACGTGCGATACTGGGATTAAACCAGCTACCCTAGTTACCAAGGCGCGCGTTCTACCCACTTTAGAGCCATCCATAAATTACGTAACACGAATTTCATGAATTTTTGACCCCTCCCCCGTCCTTGTCACAACTGGTCACATTTGAGACGCCCCCCCCCCCCCCTACCTAGTGTAGCAGCGAAGCTATTACCCTACATTTAGTATGTTCGTATTATTATAAGGTACCACCTCATATAGTTCGGTTCTGCTCACCTCATCAATGAACGGTATGAGTACGACGGCCTCCCAGTCGTTCCTCTTGCCGTTGAGGTCGGTCTCGAAGTGCACCGGGTAGTAGTGTACAATGGGCGAGTCCTCGTCCGTCATGAGGTCGTGGAAGGGAGCCGGCAGGAGGTTCTTGCTCGCCGCCGGTAACACCGCCAGGAGCTGCCAGAATTTACAAATTCAAATTATTTATTTGCTAATATGGGTAGGTTACAGTCATGGTCAAAGATATAAATTAATGTTCGCCATATTCCGCCTTCCAGCAATCTATACATATAAATAAAATTGGAGTGTCTGTTTGTAATATTAAAATAACCGCTTTTTACTAAGTGCATTTGGATGTTACCTATACCGAAACAACATTTTTTACAATTTTTGTCTGTCTGTCTGTCTGTCTGTCTGTCTGTCCGTCTGTCTGTCTGTCTGTTTGTTCCGGGTAATCTCTGAAATGGCTGGACCGATTTTGACGGGACTTTCACTGGCAGATAGCTGATGTAACAAGGAGTAACTTAGGCTACTTTTATTTTAGAAACAAAAATAGGATCTCCCGAAAAAAAAAAAGCCAATGTTGCAGCGCTGCGCCTGATTAAGTTTGATAGCAACAATCTGCAATGCGTCCCGCGGGATCAGAACGTGCGAGCAGGCTGTTGCCAACGGTTGAGTCTTGGTTAACTACCACGCGGACGAAGTCGCGGGCAACAGCTAGTAACGAAATAAACTTAGAACGTTATTAAAGAAGCCTTTGACGTGATCACTCTAACTAAAGGCGGGTTTTCAGCGCACGTTTTCCATATAAATATGGAAATGAATTTGTTTTTTGTGTATGTAATAAAATAAAAAAAAAATAAGTATGTGTTTATGATTAATGTTTCGAGAAACATTCAGCAGGAGACCTGCTTTACGGTATGGTCACATCTGTGACTTGGTGCATTAATTAGTGCCTTAATAGTCACTAAACAGACGTGGCCACTCGTTTAACGTAATTTCTATTGAAGGTAGAGATTGAGCTATACGAGAGAACTACATTAACATAGCAAAGTGTTTAAAACGTGGTAGTTTTTAATACCTTAATTAAGGCGTATATTGGCAAAACATTAATACGAATGTTCACCCAAATGAGGCCGTAGCATTAGATTAAGAGAAACAAATAAAATTAAAATATTTTGTAATTGTCAGTTAACATAAAAGAAAAACTAGATGTTATAAAATGTAGGACAATTTCACAGACCAATTTCTTGGACGTGGCTTCAAAAGCCGTATCCATCTGCCAAAAGAATTTCCCATATGCCCATGAGCTGTATAAAAACTACTTCTTTTTCCATTTCTGCCACCCCCCCCCCCCCTGCCACCCCCGGTCCCGTCCCACAAGAATTGGCCGAACAACACTTTATTAAAGGTATTACGTGCAGGTGGCTCCATTTGTTAAATACGCAAAGGTCAACGCCCATTTACCTGTTCAAAAGGCTTAAAGGGGTCTCCCAGTTCGAACTCAATGTTGAGGTCCTTGAACCCCTTGATGTCGGAGATGTAGGGCGCGTAGTGGTGCGGGTAGTACCAGCACCACGACGGGCAGCCCTTGTAGTAGTACCACAGGTTCCACTGTATCGCGCGCACGTAGCCTTCAGCTTGGTCGGCTAGCACCTCTCTGTGACATCAAAGTTGTTGCTGAGTAATGTATCCTCTATTTTACTGACAGAGTTTATTAGTCCTATTCTCAGGATTAGACCTGCTTAATAATTCCAGCCCTTTTTTATGTCCCACTGCTGGGCACGGGCCTCCCCTCAATGCGAGGGGGGGATTAGGCCATTGTCCACCACGCTGGCCCATTGCGGGTTGGCAGACTTCACACATCTTTCGAGGGGTTCTCTCAGACATGCAGGTTTCCTCACGATGTTTTCCTTCACCGTTTAGCAAGTGATAATCTTGGTTGAAAATGAGATGCGCACGTGAAAAATCCCAGAGGTGCGAGCCGGGGTTTGAATCTGCAATCCTCGTTATCGAGGCAAGCGTTCTACCAACTTGGCTATCACTGCTTCACCGAGACCTGCTTAGAATCACACTAATATTGTAAATGTGAAAGTTTGGATGGATGGATGGATGTTTACGATGGCCCCACCGTTTACTTTGTTACTAGTCGTACAACAGCCCCGGATAGTTATGTAAGGGGTTTTTTTATATATAATCTTTTTCTACGGGATGTTGTATGTATAACATTTCTAGTCTTTTCCAGTAGCGAATAATGACAAATGGTTGGACTGAGATTCTTATGCGAGCTGTAAATTGATACAAGCTTAATTAGCAATTGTTCAAACGGTTTCAATCAGAAATCAAGCTAAACAACTAGATTAAACAAACATTCTCAAAAAAAATCTCATTGAAATTGGTCCATCTGCTTGTGAGCTGAGCTATCACAGAGACTAACACCCTTCATTTTGCTTCGGGAGTTCAAAATTATTAATATTTTTTGGCAAGAAATTGAATAACTGTTCACGAATTGTAATAAAAGATACTTACTCTGTTACCTTAGAATAATCTAGCTTATTCATATAATAATCTTTTTTATGTAAAATAAACTCCATTTCCATATTGGCTTCCTCTGCAAAGAAAAAACGTTTAAATGTCAATTTAGCCGGCGAGATAAGGTACTCATAACACACACAGGGACCATAAAGTTGGTGTGTTAGTCCGACTATATTTTTTATTAAATCTTTTTTATTTTTCTTTATCTAAATCGTGCTTATTTGAACAGATAGTGTAGTAAAACTATTTTTTCGGATTTTTTCGAGTTTATTTTATGTTTTTACGTTCCCGACGTTTCGGCTGCTTTACAAGCAAGATCTCAAGATACTGTAACCACTTTCTGCGTAGATCGAACCGGTTGCTGTAAAGCAGCCGAAACGTCGGGAACGTAAAAACATAAAATAAACGCGAAAAAATCCGAAAAAATCGTTTTATTTCAATGTGTAGTATTCGCGTAAATATAAGATATCAATAGATAAGGTAGTTACATTTTGCTCAGGCGACTAGAATTATGATACTTACATTCATATTATACTATAAGAATATTTATTTTTTATATACAAGCATAATCAACAATTATAAAGCACAAACCATCGCTGGTCTCTTCATATTCGTCATCATTGTCATCCTCAACGAACTGCAAATGAAACGACACCTTATTACATGGACTACCATACACACAATACACATACTATGTATATATACGGCAAGTATTAAAATACCATGTCATGAGTAGCGTTGATGAGAGCTTGGAGTTCGTCGTCCGGTTCGTTGGCTTTTATTTCTTCTATGTCCACGTTGAATGTGTCGTCATTGTTGGGTTTGTACTGCGAATATTAAATAAATAAATATCGCCATGCGAACACACCAACTATACGGTCCCACATTAAGAAACGCTTGTGTTATAGGTACCGTACAATGAGCTGAGGGCGAACTCAGTATATAATACTTATAAACATATTAAACATCCATGACTCTGGTACAAACATTCGTGCTCATCACACAAAGCTTGTCCCTACCAGGATTCGAACCCTCGGCGCAGAAAGCAGAGTAACTACCAACTGCGCTAATCAGGCCGTCAATATTATGTCAATATTAATTAAAATGTAGACATCTTAGTTAAAGTACAACCATGTACTGCTCAAGAATGTGACGGATCTTTTTAAAAAGAGCAACCATGGAGTTTCTTGCCCGTTCTACTCCATAGGAACGGCATTCCGAACGGGTGGTAAAGTAGTAGCTTAGCAATTTGTAACTATTTTGACGATTCATAAGTAGGTACTGTACTAATGGTTTTATTCTGATTCTGAAAGTACACCAGGGGCATATACAGGACACGGTAAAATCTATTCTAGAAAAAATATAATCTAATCCCACTAATATTATAAATGTGAAAGTTTGGATGGATGTTTGTTACTCAATCACGCCACAACGGCTGAACATATCTGGATGAAATTTGGCACAGAGATAGATTATACTCTGGAATGGCACATGGGCTACATTTTATCCCGGTAAAATGTACGGTTGCCATGGGATAGATTAATATGGTAGCATACATGCTTTTTAATCGCGGGTAACACCGCGGGGCGCAGCTAGTCTAAAATAAAATCTAAAATTGCCCGTCCCCCAACCGCATTGCACGCACAATACGACAATGTAGTGATCATAGTCACTGTTTAACGCAACAAACATTTTTTCTATTTAACCCTACAAACAACTGAAATTATTATTACTTTCAGTGATTTTGTCCCACTGTCTGTGTCTCTGTGTGCCCAGCGCAAGCTGTTGATGTTCGCTCGACGGAATCAGGCCCGCTGTCCTTCAGATGTGTGGAGCATAGACTCGACTGGATTTTACTACATTTTAACTTTTTTTTTTTTATTTGTCGTACCTAATTCCTAGCCAGGATAAAGCGATGGATGAGTGTGTCCAAAATACCTTCCGTGCAATAACACATCGCAGTGCGCGACAGTCACTTTACATACATGTGCCAAGTATCAACACATACCTCTCTCCGCTCGTTAGCGTTGGGCCGCCTGCCAGTCTTGGCTTCGAAATATTTCAGATCCGCGTACGTGTCCTGGAACTTCTCCTTGTCAATCTTGGCTAGCTCCTGCAAGAATGTCTCGAATCTGCCCAAGTGTAAGTTGCCGGCCTCATTGATGTAGCCTATAAAAGTAACCTCTGTGTGAGTTTTGCAGTCATTCGATTATGTCAATCAGGTCATATAACGGCGTTATAGTAGGGTTTGTATGGCACTCGTAAATAAGATAATTCCAAAGGATGTAAAGCAGCCGAAACGTCGGGAACGTAAAAATAAATAAACGCGATAAAATATGTAAAATAAGTTGTATTTCAATGTATTCTCGTATTCTCTTTTTAATTTATATTTTTTGTTGTACATATTGTGTACACAAAGATGTAAATAAAAAACTAAAATCTAAGCGCAATGGCACGCGGAAATGTTTGCTGCACTATAGCATCAATACATATTTGGCACAGCATCAAACTATGAACGAATGCATTCTAATATTACTCGTTTCTATGAGCATACGAATTGAAATACGTGTCACATACAAGGCTGTACGCAGGGGGTGGGGGGTGCCGGGTGTTCACCTCCCCCCTCTCCTTAGACAACCCACCATGTTATACACATGAACAGTCCCCCCCCCAAAGCACCCAACCCCCAAAGTGAATTCCTGGCTACGGCCTTGACCACATACTTGACGTTATACATCTGCTGAAGAACATACCTACGAAACCTATATACATCTTATGAATAGAAAAATAAACATTATTTTGAAATTCAAAACCGGAAAGGTCCAGGTAAGATTAGGTATTGAAACAGCAGAAAAATAATTGAATAACTCACCATCTAGAGTAGGCAGCACGGTCATATAAGTCTTGTATAAGAGCGGTAACGCGTCATTATTGATATGCATGTTGGGCAAATTGGGTATAAAGTCATTGCCCACTAGGAAGCCCATCAGCACCCAGTCGTCGACTATCTTCTCAATGTCATATTGGAACGGTAAGTTGTCCTTAATCTCTATAAACTCTTGTTCTAAATACTCTCTAAGTAACGATAAATGTAGAAGGTAGAAGTTTGTTTCCTCGGGGCTGGTCGCGCGTTGCGTTGTTTTACCGAATTTCACCTGCGAAACGAAATGTATGGCACTATCACGCCTGTCATACCCGAAGGGGTACGCAGAGGTACACTGCAGTGAACCCGCAAATTTATATAATACATAAAGAACTTGTTGGCATTGCACCGGGCACAGTTCTCCTCAACATGAGAGGGATTTCACAACGCTGCCCCAGTGCGGATTGGACTGGAACTTGGGACTTCACACTGGCTTTAGAAACACGAGCAAGGCAAATATCGTGATGAAACTTGGATGTTTACCTTCAAAATATCACTAGTTGTGTCATCTCAAGAGTAGCGTTAGTATTGAGAAGATAGAAAATTGTTATAAGGCTGTTTAAATATATAATAATAATATACCTGCTGAGATTGTTTGGGGGGAAATTGCAGGGAATATTTCTTTGTATTTACAGTGTGTGCAATAAGGATGTATCTAATAGATAATCAAAATAGAGTGACGAGTGAGAAGTTCATAAAAAAAGTTTCAAGAAAGTATCCATCACACAATACTGGTTCAAGTTAATAATAATAATGTCCCAAATCAAGCAACGCTCGTAATATGAGTACCGCACTATAGACTGGGAGGGATCCAAGTATATAATATTTGTATTAAACATCCACGACTCTGGTACAAACATTAGTTCATCACACAGAGTTTACCCATATCAGGAATCGAGCGCGAGACCCTTGGTACAGAAAGCAAAGTCACTAGAAACTGGGTTAATCAGGAAATCAGTTCTCTCGGTATCTCGGTACTACTACTCGGTGCTACTTCTACTTTCATCGTGCGAACTGCCAAGGAATGGAACACGCTACAGGCGTCTTTGTTCCCCGTTGACTCCAATCTGGGTGTTTTCAAGTCGAGAGTGAACAGGTACCTTCTAAGCAAGTATGCTCCATCGTAGATCTCATAGTCACTACCATCAGGTGAGATTGAGATCAAATACTTGTCTATAATGTAAAATGTCTCTACGCAGAGACTTGGTCTGTCAAGCGTTGCAGTATGGAGCCAGCCTACCTCCTCTCTCAACAGCGCGAAGTGCGGCTCGTGCGTGCACATGCCCAGCATAATGAGATCCGCGTCGAGTCCGTACAGGCAGTGGCGCGTGTTGGGGTCGTAGTCCGGCTGGGAGCGCGCCCAGCGGATGTAGTCCATTATCTTGTGCTCGCCTTCGCCCGGCGTCTGGAGAACATGTTTAACTTTACATTTTTAATAACTGGAAAACTACTGTACTCTGAACCCCGAAATGTATAGAAATTTCCTATTATGATATCGTCAAACAGTCGGTACAATGAACGGGGCCCAAGTCTGCTAACACAATCGATTCATAATCGAACAGCAACCGCATAGTAACTGTCACTTTTGACAGATATCCAATACAATATCTGTCAAAAGTGACAGTTACTATGCGGTTGCTGTTCGATTATGAATCGATTGTGTAAGCAGACTTGGGGCCCTGGGGCGGCGACAACATAACATTTGCAACGACAGATCTCAGTATATCTATATACTAACCTTCCAATTTATAGACGTGTTATAACTTTATCAAACGTCATATAGTACTGCACACAAGAGTATTTATTGCTTTGCGCAGTACTATATGACGTATGATAAAGTTATAGTACGTCTATAAATTTGAGGGTAAATTTATAATCAATAAGGTAAAATTATAAACTTGAATACAGTTCAAAGTCTCACCTCGTGTCCCGACAAAACGACTTTAACTTTAGCCCACAACGGGTCCGTGGACATCTTGTGCTTCACGAAGTACTTGAGCTGCTCATGCAAGCGCGCCATGAACACCGTGCCGGGCGTGATGCAGTTGCTGTCGAACCGCTTCTCAGTCGGAAGCACTTCACCTGGTTGAAATGATGTGTGAATGTGGTGATCACTATCGGGACACACGTAGCTGCCCTCGCGCCTGCGTACGGGCCCCCCTCTTACTTGACTGAAGTACTTTATTTTAATCTAGTTCAAAATGTTGATATTGTCTCCTTTTATTTAAGACAGATAAACGGAGTAATATTCACATGTAAAATAAATCCCTAATGCAAATGTATAACAACCACATTTTCTGTTAGATTAGTAAAATCACTAAAAAAAGCTATAACAAAATCTAACCCCTAAGGAGTTTTAGCGGTATTCTTATTGGAACATGCCCTAAAACATTTGGTTTGTTACCTTTCTCTAATGCTGTCTCCTCTAATTTTTCAGCTTCCCTTGCTGATCTGAATCTAAACAATAGAAACAACATTTGCAATTGGTGTAATATAAATAGACGTGGAAATAGGGGCAATGTTTGGTACAGAGAAGAGGTGTGAGCAGATGTGGAATTAATTCATGGAAATACAAATGATCAGTGCGACCACCAGTTTTTTGAACTTGGCTGACACACTGCCATCTGTTCCTGAACCAATTAAACAAAAATTTTGAGTGAATATGCGGAAAATTATAGATATATTTCAGTATCATGATGATGATTATAAGACTCAAACATATGGTCAAGGACTGTGGCATTCTTTAAATTGCGAGTAAGAGTATTATAATATCATACCTTCGGCCTCTTTGCTGGTTCATTTTCGCTCTCGGGGCAACACCGTCAATAGCCATAAAGAATAGTTTCTTAGGCTTTATAATTTGAAACAAAACACTGAGGTAATGGAATACATCCTGAAATATCTTCTCTTCGGTGATTCTGAAGTGAGGGTTGCTGTCGTCTGGGTGAGAGCAGTTGTGTATAATACCATTCATGTCTAAATACATGTTGTCAAAGTCTGGTATCTGAGAAAAAACAAAATGGTTTCATTAAACCAATAAGTTACAACCAATAAGTAAGTTATAATATATCCAGAAGTACACAAAAACAACATTCTTCTATTAAAGGTACAGTTCAATAGTGGGGTTGATCACAGTATTATCCAAACCAGGATGTGTTTAAAAAAATATTATTTAAAAAAAAATCTACGGAGTCAAAATCACTAAATCAAGCTGTCCACAGAATTTAAAGCAGAGAAAGGTGGCCTCTACCCAACCAACGTGTGGCACACATGAGACGACTTAGCCACTAATAATCATGATGATACAGGCGTGCAAACGATATATATTTGCCTAATTAGCAAAAAAATCACCTACTTATAAAATGTATGTGTGATATTTTTCTTCATACCTGATATTGCTTCACCAATTCGTTGAGGCAAGGGTACCTCTCGCTAGTGTACCTGAAGAACTTGGGTACTCCCATCCTGATTGATTGTTTTGTTAAGATTTGCTTGACGTTTGTTGTGCAGTTGCTCCAGGCTGCTGCTTATAACCTATTACGATGTAAAGTGTTCTGTTACACAACGGTGTTATAAACTGTTTTCTGATGCTGTCGGATTATTTGTTTAGATTTTTTAAATGATATATGT
This sequence comes from Pheosia tremula, assembly GCA_905333125.1. Lineage (NCBI taxonomy): Eukaryota > Metazoa > Arthropoda > Insecta > Lepidoptera > Notodontidae > Pheosia > Pheosia tremula. The sequence goes on along the minus strand of HG995402.1, from coordinate 9,063,371 downwards.
GAAAAATTATCTTCCTGCAACCTACATCGCGGAACGGGAATTTTTTAGTTGTTTATAGTGTTGTTATAACTAAACTGAATAAAATAAGTTGATGAGATATCGATATTATCGTTTCTTCAACATATCAAAACTCGACTAAATTATCAATTTTATAATAATATTAGTGACAACAAATCATAAGATAAAACTGGTAAAATTAATCTTCTAACTCTGGCACAATGCTGGGTTTTCGTTTTCTTGTTTAAATCCCTATATATGGTAGTTTCATATTGTGTGTCAGAAATGTATATTTTTGTCTGTGAATCGCCTACGCCGGAATTTGCACCACCTCTAATTAGTGTGAGCGTCACTGGTCCTTGTCTGTGATTGATATTGATATCTGACATTTATCAATATTGGGACATATTAGTAAATAATAACGCCTGAATTTTACAAAGTTAGCTATCATTTAATTTTATTATTTGGTTAATTCAAACGAAATCATTAGAGGAACCAACCTAATTTTCTTTAGTAGTAAATTAATCTATAATTGTATAACTATTGGCGAGATTTTATAAAAGCAAAATGGAAAGTGACGAAATTGGTAATGATATAGTGAGATTGGACGGCGGATTCCTTATGGATGATGAGAATAACGTGCGATGTGAATATATTGTTAACTCGGATGATGTGTTAGGTAAGAACTTAAACAGAATACACATACAGCTTACCATATACATTTAGATACAATTTACTTGCTTATTATTCGTCGTAATTCTTTATTTTGCAGATGATGAAAATAGTTCAGATGGTATGAAAAATGCCCCACTAAGAGAACAAGATAGATTTTTACCAATAGCAAATATTGCTAAGATCATGAAGAGAGCTGTACCCGACAATGGGAAGGTAGAAGCATTTTAAATAAAGTATCATAGTAGTCACTTCTTGGTAGTGCATAGTATTGGGTCAACCAGTATAGTTGGTTATTGGACCAATGAGACATTAAAGGGCTTTATAATTAGTGACCATAATGTCATGTCCCAACTTTTTTTGACATTATTTGCAGATAGCAAAAGATGCAAGAGAATGTGTGCAAGAATGCATATCAGAGTTCATTTCATTTGTGACGAGTGAAGCGAGTGAACGGTGTCAAGCAGAGAAAAGGAAAACAATCAATGGTGAAGATGTTCTGTATGCTCTCAACACACTGGGATTTGATAGTTATGTGGAGCCTATAAGTTTATACCTAAAGAAATACAGGGAAATTGTATTAGCTCCTGTAAGTATCAAGTTATGTTAAGTATATGAATGTTCAAATCAAAATGCAGAAAGCAGATTTTAAGATCTACGTAAGTGATAAAAGTTCTTATTTTTTTGTCTCCTTGCAGGTCACTGTAAACAAAACAGGCAAAACTATAGTTTTATATGATGGTATGTATTCAATTAATTAAGAATATAAGTACTGGTGAATTTTTCATGTATGCAAGGCCATATGCAAAACTTTAGGGAATTTTAAAAGATGTATCAAAGAGTTAAGGCTGATTTTGATGAAAACTTAAACGGTCTAATTAGATGTTTGACAAAAAATAATTTCCCTAATGGGGAGTTCCTTGGAAGTGGAGGTGGAGGAGAGTCCCTAGGAGGAGAGAGAACCTATTAATGTAGACAATAAAAACAACAGACTGTATTATGGCACCATCTATAAGAATAGCAACTTTCTTTGTCTATTTTGATACTCAATGTTTATTATGAGACATGGAGAGAAAAGATATTTATCAATGTTTATGTTGTTTTATGGCTAGTACACACTAAGGCGGGTCACATAATAGTTATTGCTTGTGAAAGTATGAATAGTGTGGTTGTATTCATACAACATTCTTACTTACAGAAAACTACACATCTGGTGATCCAGTTGAAAATGAAAGTGAAGGACACTCGGAGTCTGCAGTGCTCTATGCCTATCCTTAGCGTATCAAGAACCTCATTCAATGTCTAGTAATGGTGATACTTTTATGAAAAGTAAAGGATTTTTTGGATCAAAATGAAATTATTAGTTTGCAGTACAGAAACAGTCTGGAGCAAGGAAAAGTCTTTTACATTGGAACTGGTTTTGTTTTCAAAATAATTTCCGAAATGTACAAATATTTTAGTGAATGCATGTATAAACAGGTTGCATTATATTTATTACTAAATTTAATTAACATGTAAGTGAAAAATATATTTATTTTAAAATGTGTGAAGTAGAATTTGATCATGTGTGGTACATTGGACTAGGGACAAAGCAAGTAAATCCCAAACCAGGGCAAATTTAACGAAAACATCAGTTTTGAAATTTGCTTTAGTTGGGATTGAACCTGCAGCCATCAGGTGCAGTGAGCCGAGCAGCACATCATTAAAACACTGGGTCATGAGATCGTCAGTTATTTAGTAAGATAAATTATATTAGGTACTTGTAATAAATTATGTAAAATAGTTCTTATTTTTTTATCAGTCTTACCACCAAACATCCTAGCGAATATTTTTATAGTGTCCCACATGGATAAAAAAGGGTCTTCTGCGTCTTTTCGTCTTTTTTTCCTCCACTAATTATTCTGTTGCATGATTCAGCTGGGGTTTAGGGCGCTGCATTTAAGTGTTTAGGATTCCGTAGACCTTGACACTGGCAAAGTAAATACCTATGGTGATGCCAAATACGAAATAAAAAACTCGTCAAGTTCTTTGTAACAGGCTCCACACCTTCCCTTTATCCTAATATCTGTGTTCTAATTACGTTTCTCTTTTATACTTAAAACACTGGAAAAATCACCGAAGATCTATGATGCCATTTGTGTTCTGTGCGCACGCTTGCACGAGCAAAAGAAAAAGTATCTCTAACTAGTCTGTGAAAAGCAAGGAGTTTTATTATTCTGTGGTATAGTGTAGAGAAACTTCAGAACTTGTGCTCTAGTCTACGGTCTGTGTTCTCTACAAACTACTTTTTTATATTATCTGTCTGCACGGTCTGTGCCTTGTGGCGAGAGATAAACAAACAAAGCTATAAAATGGTTATTTGGGGCCATACCTAATACTTGTAAATCAAAATTACTACGAATAAATCGCACCTTAATTAAAAAGTTATCAAAAATCGCGGCAACGATTTCAGTAGGTACTTACCATAAAACATTGTGTTTCAAACTTGTCAAGATTTGATGCGAAAGCATGGAAAACGACGAAATTGGGAATGATTTCAGAATAGATAATGGTTTCCTCGTGGATGAGGAGAATAATATACGCTGCGAGTATGTCGTTAACTCTGATGATGTGTTAGGTAAGTTACTCATCGTATCATATAATAAGTAAGTACTTTGTTGATACTTGAATATACTTAGGGCCACCCATGCTTGAGTTATAAATGGTGAAACTAACATGACTATGTTTTATGTATATAGATAATATGACCTATAAACATTGTCTACAACCACTAATTTCTACTACTAACTATTACAACAAATTTATATAGCCAATAGCCAAAACCATGTTCCAGATCGTAAATTTAAAATACTTCTTCATTCAATGAACTTTAAACCCTACTAGGGCCTTTTAGGGTTGAATTCCGAAGATTAGAACTGAAGTGAAGTAAATTTGTAAAAAAAACATTGATAGACATAAATACAAAACAAATGGATAGTAGAATTAGTAGACATATTGTTTCTATATTTGAATGTTTTTTAGATGATGAGAATTCAGATTCTGGCTGCAAAAATGCACCATTAAGAGAACAGGATAGGTTCCTACCAATAGCAAATATTGCTAAGATTATGAAGAGAGCTATTCCCGAAAATGGAAAGGTAAAACTTATTTTAAAAATATATTATGACCAGTGTCTGCACATGAAACTAATAAATGGCAAGAGGGCAGGATAGATGAAAAATTTAATCTGTTTCTTTCTTATACTTGTGTTTGGTAGATAATGGTAAATTGGTATCCTTTGGGCACTGCAACTGTCCCGGGATGGCCTATCACAAATCATGTATCTTGCATTATACTCCCTGCAATATTGTCAACTATTGTGATTTGCAGATAGCTAAAGATGCAAGAGAATGTGTTCAAGAATGTATATCTGAATTCATTTCTTTTGTGACGAGCGAAGCCAGTGAACGATGTCAAGTGGAGAAGAGGAAGACCATCAATGGTGAAGATGTGTTATATGCATTGAACACACTCGGTTTTGATAATTACATAGAACCATTGAAGTTATACCTGAAGAAGTACAGGGAGATAGTGTTGTCTCCTGTAAGTTTAAATTTGTAGTAATTTAGCTCTCCACATGATGAAAGTGTGAGAGGTTTTTTTTTATAATGCATAAATAAAACAATACTATCGATAGACTTACTTGCTTAGCTATTATTTTTTACATACTGGCCTTTTTGTCTGATGGTTTGATTTGGTATAGAGTAAAAAGACATTAGAATAACTACAAAGTTTCATTCAAACGCGATAGAGCGATTGACCGCGTAAAAAATACCCACACAAACGTGTTTTTTTTAATGATAATTTTTTAGCGCGCGATTTCATGCGGTAGACTCGCTACCGACCGCGTTTTCGCGTTTGCCTTGTCTATGTTTACATTCGCGTTTTACCGCGAGAACGTCTATTCATGCGTCGTTAAAGGCACCTAATGTCTGTGGTGTCTGTGAGCTTTTGTGCATGATGAATATTGATCAAACTAATATTATTTTTCCCAGGTTACAGTGAATAAAATGAACAAAACAATACTTTTATACGGAGGTAAGGAGAGTATAAAGATTGAAACAGAATGAAATGTGAACCACATGCAATGCGTAAATATATTTTTTCCTTTATAGAAGATGGTCCAACAATTGTTCCTGTTGAAAACGATAATGAAACACCTACGGAATCCGCTGTATTGTATGCATATTCCAAAGTAATCGATGATTATACTATAGAATAAAAATAAAATGAACATTAGATTAACATTTCAAAGTGTTAAGCTCAATTTTAATGAGGGTACGTAAAATGACAAAAAAATAAGGATTAAGTTAGATTTTCTACTAAAGAAGTTAAAGTTGCATTGAAATTGTTGGTGTTAGAAATATATTTTTATTTACTATTACGTGTTTTATTGATTTCTTATATTTACGCAAATACTACACATTGAAATAAAACTAATTTTACGGATTGTAACGCGTTTACTTTGTTTTTACATTCCCGACGTTTCGGCTGCTTTACAGCATCCATGGTTACGGGAGGTCTGGGGAGAGGGAACGTAAAAACATAAAATAAACGCGATAAAATCCGTGGAATTAATTTATTTCAATTACGTGTTTTGTTGATGACGGCATTACTGTGATCATTAAACTAGCGAAATGATATGTTTATGGCTAAAAATAAAACGACTGTTATAGGAAAATATTAATAATTAGATAATTTCATTACAATTACAAATTGGACGGATTTTAATTTAATAATCACCAGAACGGTGGAATATGGCCTAAAATCGTACTTATTGTGCCTGGTATAATGGTTCTAGGCTCACCCCCTATTACATTGGGACCAAAATGCCACCGGCGAAATGTGTCTGCACTGGAGTACACCTCTGCCCACCCATTCCGGGATTACAGGCGTGATCGTGTATTATTACTTTAATCTATTGTTAAATTATACACACACTATATTACTCTCTAAACTTATCCACCATATATCCAGGCATCGGTATTAAGTATAAGAACTTATTGAAGACCATAATGCCAACAGAGAAAGCGAAAGATACACCCAAATTGAAGTCTAAATTGAAGTCGCCGGATAGATAGATATCTCCATTGAAAGTCTTCGAGGCGAACCTCTCTGTGAGGAAGGCCTTACCACTGGCGTAGCGGCAGTTCGAGTTTGAATTCGTATTGAGGTTAGACGTGGTTTGTATAAGGTTCATTATCGATGTGCAGTTTTCTGTGTCGGTGTATGGGAGTATGTTGAATGTGGGCTGTTTGAACACGTTTCTGTGTAGGAATATCGATGCGTAACGCGTGTGCGTGACGTAAGTTATGTAGTGAAGCCACTCTTCGAAGCCTTTGTAGGATCTGTAAGAATTAATGTAAACTTAAAAGGTGCTCTATCTTGCGGAAAATATAGTTGAAATTGGTCGCAGTAAAGAACTTCTGAAATGGATCAATCGGCAATTACATCCATTCCCCCCGCCCCCCTCCCTTGTCTTGGACATCTTCCCATAGTGTTTTTTTTTCCTTTTTTTTGTGTCGCGGTTGTAGTCTACACAGATTTAATCGATTACTGAAACGAGCAATTAGTCGTACGTCAGTAGATATTCATAGCTAAGATATTGGTTCAAGGCGTTACCCATACTCATAAGGCAGACGCAATATTTTTAAAATTACTCATCTGTCGTAGGTATTAATAAAATACTGGAAGGTTTCTAGCCAAAAATCATCACACTTGCTGTTCGTTCCATGATGTGTCCATTTTATATCTATTTTAGCATTTAAAAATTGAAAGGAATTATCATACCAGATTGAGCTATCATAGCTAAGTACAATTTCGGTAGGAGCATCAAACGTAAACTCATGTAGGAAATCAGTCTATATTCCTAGATTTTATGTCAAATATTACCTGAGCACTCCGCTAGCCAGCATCACGTAGATACAGGTGATGTAAACGTTCACAATGGCGGCGATAAGTCCGTTCTTTACAAACATCATCACAGCCATCGCTTGTTGCTCCGCGTAAACATAGCACGACCACAGCACCAGCCCGAAGTACAGGAAATCCATGCTTTCTGATATGTCTGATAATATTCTGGAAAGGGGAGTTATCTTCTCAGTTGGCCTAGCTTTATGGGTAGATTATTTTTCCTTCCTTGGAAGGATTTTAAAGCGTTAACGTTCGGAGCATATAAAAGTTCAAGGGTCGGTCAGGGTTACAACCTACTAAAAAAATCAAAAAAGGAATAGAAGTAAGAGGGATTTTATTAAGTCTTTATATGATACTAGCTGCGCCCGGCGGTGTTACCCGCAATAAAAAGTATGAAAAATTAAAACATCTATCCCACGGGAACCATACATTTTACCGGGATAAAAAGTAGCCTATGTGCTATTCCAGACTATAATCTATCTCTGTGCCAAATTTCATCCGGATCCGTTCAGCCGTTCGGGCGTGAAAGAGTAACAAACATCCATCCATCCAAACTTACACATTTATAATATTAGTATAGTATAGAGTATAGATTTCCAAGCAATTATAACGTCCTAGTTTAATAACCTAAGCTATTATTGTTACACAAATGATACTTACGGATAAATAATAGCAGCGGAGGCGAGCGTGCTCAGAAACGAGAATGGCAATGAGACTAAATTCCAGGATAAAAGGAGGCTGGCCCCACTGTACAGCCCCTCCTGCGCCTCCTGGTAGTAACGGGTTCGATATGGACCATCTGAAAGATGAATAATCAGATTATAACTCTGAAATTGGAAGTTAGTATCTGCCAGTGGCGAAGAATCCATTTTTGTACAAGGGAAGCTGACTAGAGTAATCATTATACCTGTAATGTGATATTATTATTTGCCAATAATAGACATTAATGGGTGCCATCTTTCGACAGGGAAGCCGGAGGGAATTTTGTATGGAGTCTTCGCCACTGGTATATGAGAATTTCTAGCTTAAGTACATTATTACGTAAAGGATACTTACATAAGCATATTGTGTTCATAATACTGATAAAGTATGTTCCCACCATGGCGTTAAATATTAATCCGCTTTTCGTTATGAACGATCTCTGGTAGTCCTGTCAAAATATAAACAAGTTTTAAATTAAGCCTGTTTAGCGGAAAAGGGAAGATCTTCCAGCCAGGCTGGTAGCATGCATGGCGGGGCGGCCGCTACCCCCAAACGGTTATTGTCGGGATCTTGTATATATGTTACGTGCTCCGAAAACTCTTATAGCGCGATTCAGGATTGTCATGAGCATTGTCTATTGATCCGAATGCGTCTGCAGCTTCATCTGTGTAGCTTGTGAAGCGGTTGAAGTGGTCGCTACACCTGATTAATTTATGTAGGATAATTAACAAATGTTACAATTCACACCTTAGCTTCGTTGTAGAATATCCAGAGTATCAGGAAATAAATTGGCAAGCTGAACAGTCTCATAAACATCTGCTTCATGCCGTTTTTCCTCAAATTAAATATAGAAGCCAGCATTCTCCTGAAAAAATATTATTGATGTATCGTTTGTTATTAATGAATCTCAAGTAACAGGTCTATGTAGGTACGAAGAAATAAATCTTGTTAGATAAAAGTAGAAATAAGGCCAAATATACCCCATACAAATTTAAACATAGTTTTATGCATACTGAGCTTAAGTGTACAATGAAGTCTGTCCACACTGACCTAATACTAAATGAAGGATAGAGACAAATTGACACTTAAGCTCCGTAAAATAAAATAATGTAGTGTACTGAAATCAATATGAGTTTAAACAAATGGGGGAAGAGGGGCCCACCAATGGCACCCGGCTTGTCAACTTTTGTAATTGGAAAAGTTGTCAGAGGTGGGTTCCTCTAATCCCATTTGTTTAGCAATGGATTTCCATCAGGTCTAGTTCTATCAAAATGAGTTTATAAATATCATACAAATACAGCATCCAGATGACATGAAACCCGCTCGGCTTCCCATAGTTCAACTGTATCTTGTTAGGGTTGATGATGCGGTTGTTCTCGTGAAGGTTTCCTTGCATGATCCCTTGCCCTTCCAGCTTAAACTTCTCCACCAAGGCTGCGATCTGGTGGTTGGACTCTATGAAACGTTCCCGGGACCTTCGGTCTACAGTTGATAGACATACTGCGGGAAAATTTTATGATTACAGTTTAAACGAAAACAGACTTTCCAAGCATAGCGATGTGTTAAGTTTGTAAGTCTATTATTTTATCTGTATGTTAGTTTTACGGTTTGGGCCTTAGTTGCCTGAATAAAATTGGTTTCGGAATATTATTTTTGAAGACAAAACTGTATGTGTTGACATGCTTGTGAGCTATGCAGGTTCCTCACAATACCTATTTTCTACTAAATCCAACCCTAATAGAGTTTGACCGATGACCTTCAAGAAACTTCATCTGTGTTTCTTGTTACTCACAATAGTACATCAGAGGATTTTCCAACTGCGGGCAAGGGAATCCGATGCTTCCGAAGTAATCCAGCAAGTTCCTGGTGGGCCCCGCGTACACCACGTCCCCGAGGCAAAGGTACACCACACGATCCAGGAATGGGAATACGTCTGAAACATTGTCCACTCATAAAGCAGGTTGCCCTGCGCGTGTTTTTCTCAACACCCTACACAAAAGAATATCAACGTTTTCCCCCGCGCAAGTAAACAGAGGCAGGGCAAATCATCTGTTGTATCGAAATAAAATGTTTTGTGTATCGAAAACGCGCAAGAGTCTTACGATAAACGAGATCATTTTATCATTAGGCAGCTAGTCGTACAGACTGTAATGCTATGTGTATCGAGAAAAAAATGGTCTTGCCTTTTTTTTTCGTCTTGGCAAAGTAGGGGTGTTAACAAGAACTCCATCTGCTATAGTCCAAGAAAGAGATAAAAAGATATCGTAAGCTCTCTTACACAGACAGACGTGTTAAATATTGATACATACAAAATCATCCACAGTACACTGACCCACTGAAATTATGAAACACACACAAGTGAAACCGTTGACATATATAAACACAATGGTTTGAAAACATCTGTGCCAACAGATTTGAATAAAAGTTTACTGAAAGTAGGAACAAGTGGTGCGGTGTACCTGCTCTGAACTGGATTGTTGGAAGCTACGGTGATTATCATAACAATAGGACTTTGCATTATGTCGTCGAATTGTCGGCGCACTCACTTGTATAGTACCTACAGAGGTAATATTTAGTGCATGTACGTCTGCATTTTACCTACTTTATATTATGTAATCTTATTACCTACTTAGAAGGTAAGAACCATGGTAGTGGGAATGTGAGATGCGAGAACTTCATCGAGACAATCTGGAGCTATAACATTAAGGAACTTTACCGCGTGCCTACATTAATATAACCACGTGGAATGTATCATGTTATGGTATGGTTTTATAACGTCACCAAGGGTTCGTATCTTGGCCTATTTGAGGCCATGTTTTACCCACAAAAGTGTCAACATCGTCACCTTGGCGAAACCTATCGTGGCGGCGCCAACCGTCTGAATAACATATGTTTGTAGTATATACTTATAAGTCCAGGTTTTCTAGGTTCTAAGGTCCTATTAACAAAATATGTTTCAAAGGCGTTGTAGCTTACAGTTTTATCGGGAAAATATTAATTAATTAATTTCTGACCTGATCTCGGCTTCTCCATTGTGAGAATGATGGCGGTGCCATACTTCTTTGCTGCGTTCGATAGAATTGATATCACTAGATACGTGTTGAGAGGGTCCAAGTCCCAGGTCGGTTCGTCAAGTAGCAAAATAACTGTGGAATCATATTGAACCTTAATTGTAGGTACACCTAAAACTCAGTCATTTCAACGTAAAATTTTTGACAATAGGTTGTAGAACTACATACTTGGATCTCGAATGAGTTGCAAACCGATGACTAATCTTCTGTATTCGCTTTTCGTTAGGTTTGTGACGGATTTGTGTGCAACCTGGAAACATATAAAACATGTTTTTAAAACAAAAATAATACCCCACAATAGTACCTACCTTTTCATATATTGATTTCTTATATTTACGCAAATACTACACATTGAAATAAAACTATTTATTCCGGATTTTATCGCGTTTATTTTATGTTTTTATGTTCCCAACGTTTCGGCGGCTTTACAGCAACCATGGTCACGGGAGAACTAAGCTTTGACGCCCTAGTGTCACAGTTTGAATTGGGGTACCCTCATATTTGGTTGTTGCTTGCTGTCCGATCTACGCAAGTAAGAGTCAGGCCTTTTTCAAGTCCTTTTTGATCAAATATACCTTAAAATAGTAGGTACCTTATATAATACGATTAAGTAGGCGTATAGTATCAGTTAACCGATAACCCTCGAGTTGTATAAATACTTACATTTGATAATGCTAGATCCGCCATAACCTGTTTCACTTTTGACGACTTCAAGTATCCGGAAATCTAAAAATTAATACAAGTCTTGTATGTAATAGACATAAGTAACATATCTGTACAAGTCTTCTTGATGTGCGCATATTAAATTGGGTAAAACTGGACCCCATTTTATAGACATTGTTTTTATTTGCTATATAGGGTTCATGTGAAAGAAGTATTGTTATTTTTGAACTCAGTGGTATCTCGTGTTAAAACAAAAACAGTAATTAGTACTATAGACCTATTATTTTCAAGCAACAGTCGATACATCGATCTCGTCTCCACAATAATGCATCTCTATTAGAGTAGTAACCGAATTACCTTTGTAAGCGACAAGGCCAGGGTCTGCTGCACGCTCAGGCCGGGCAGGAGCCTCGTGCTGTGTCGTACAAGTGCACAGGTGCCGTTGAACTGATCGACCTCGAGAGGCACCCCCTCTAGTAGAATGTGGCCTTTGCAGGGCACGCGGCGAGCGATTACGTCGAGGAGGGCTCGTTTACCGCTCCCTAGAAATATATAAATATATGGTAAGGAACAATTGGCTACACTGGTAATACGGTAAGGAACACTTGGCTACACTGGTAATATGGTAAGGCACACTTGGCTACACTGAGCGTCAATGTGTTCACTGGAGTTCGAGTGCTAAATTGTATTTTCAATTAAGCAATAGCGAGAGGAGCGAGAAGTTATTTTTTTTTGTCTTGTAGGTATACTCATTTAGAAAAGTGCAGGAAAGAGAAGTTAAAATTTTCCGTCTTGTAAGTAGGTATACTCATATTGAAAAGTGCAAAATAAACTTGTAGATTAGCAGTTTGGCAACTGCTTTCGTTAGATAACGAGTTACCTCGGGAAGAAATATGGAGGTAGGTAGGTATATATATAGCATTACTGTCATTTATCTAGGTACACTCACATCAACGTACGTGATGAAGAAGTGTAATTAGAAGATCGGTTTCAAACTGGCTCGTCTTCTTTGATGAGTAGACATACTGCAGATTATATATATAGACGATCTGATTACCTCAGTGGGTAGTGACCCTGCTTTCTGTGCTACGGGTTCCGGGTTTGAATCCTGGTAGGGACAAGCTTTGTGTGGTGAGCATAAATGTTTGGACCCGAGTCATGGATGTTTATTATCTGTATAAGTATTAGATACAATATTCACCCTTTGAGCCCAGTATAGCGGTGACCTCTCCGCTGTGAGTGTTGAACGACACATCCTTGAGAATGACACCCGTCTTCACTCCCCCGGTCAAACGCTGGAAGAAGCTACCCGGCTCCACCTGAGATAACATCTTTGTATATCAATCTCTCTCTTTAGCATTTCTTATTAGGTGTATTGTAAAATATGGATTCATAAACATTTAAATTTGCTGTAAGCTATTGCAATTGAATTTGCCCATTTAAAAGACTTCAACGAGTTTATAATTTTAGTAACGTCATAAAAAATGGAATGGTCGATATTTTGTGAATGAAATAGTTTTATATGTTACTTAATCATATTTTACTGAATTGATGGGCAGGTAGGTACTGGGTCTGTGATTTTACATTAAACGTATAGTAGGTGGGGGATCCCGTGGGGGATCCCACGGGAATTGCAGGAGACCGATGAAACTATGCTTACTTAAGATCCGGTAAAAAGTATATTAAAAAAAAATTGCAACTCTTAATCGCCAAACTGCTAACACAGCTTAGAGGCGTTAATTTTCTACGAGAGAGATAAATTAAGTAAATGATGTCTTAACAAAATCAGGTCATAATATATTTAATAAAAAAAATCATAATATACTAACTCAGGATCGCATATATGAAAGTAATATCTAAGTAACTAGTCTAAATAAAGACCGCAAGTGTGATTATTTTATAACTAGCTGTTGCCCGCGACTTCGTCCGCGTGGTATTTAACAAAGACTCAGCCGTTGGCAACAGCCTGCTCGCGTTCTTATCCCGCGGGACGCATTGCAGATTGTTGCTATCAAACTTTAATCAGACGCAGCGCTGCAACATTGATTTTAATTTTTTTTCGAGAGATCCATTTTTTTTTTTCTAAAATAAAAGTAGCCTATGTTACTCCTTGTTACATCAGCTATCTGCCAGTGAAATTCCCGTCAAAATCGGTCCAGCCATTTCAGAGATTACCCGGAACAAACAGACAGACAGACAGACAGACAGACAAAAATTGTAAAAAATTTTGTTTCGGTATAGGTAACCTGTATACATCCAAATGCACTTAGTAAAAAGCGGTTATTTTAATATTACAAACAGACACTCCAATTTTATTTATATGTATAGATAAAAAAATACTTTTAGTTAAGCCTTAGTAAATGCACGATCTAACTTGACGATAACAATAATGTTATCAACTCACCTGTCCGGAATGAAAAACATTGCACAACTCCAAAGTATAATCGCTCCCGATCATTTTTAACTATAAAAATATACTTAAAATCGCGAAATATTGTTAAAAAACATAAACAGTTACATTTCAGAGCGATGCAGGTTCCCCGTTGATAGCAAACAGTGAACTAACTTAACTGCGATTAACTTCAAAGTTTACGACACAGTTAGCGACGTTGCCCAACTTATTCGTTGCTAACTTCGTTCTGCACACTGTACTGGATTTTGAGAACATGATGCTGTTGAGGTAATGTGAACTTTGTTTGCCTTTGATAAGGTTTATAATCACCGTATTGTTGATCTTAAGGGGTATTCCTTTTAAAGTTCAGGGTATCAAATGGTTTTGTAACGTTAAGGGGCTCTGAAGTAGATATGCTGTTGTAGTACTGGGCTATACAGCGGGAATCATAAAGAGTATACTAATATATGAATCACACTGTATACTGATGTCAGCTCATTACACATTACATTTCATGACACACACGCATACAGATACATTATGCATGGGGCAAAGGCATTTTGGACCTTATGGTCTACAAGATACAACAAACAAAATTCATTCCTCGTCTTAGCTGCATGAAATGGTTCAGACTACGATATTTAAAAGTTTCTTGCCCTTAACGACGAAAGCCTCATTTTCCACATATTTTCTATGCTCTGTTGCCGCTCTTATTCACCATGAACCTCAGAAGGCCTAAGCACTGTTGCGTTCCCTCTCTCACTCTTCATAAAACGTCATGCAAAAGCGAGACACCCACGCAATACTACCTTCTTTATGTTGATGCATTCCAATGATTAGTGGTCTCGCTCTTTTCAAAGGAATCAAACGAGGTTGAACAGAGAAGGGGATAGCAGCGCAGTGTCACTGACTCAGTACGGCTATGCGCAGTCGTATAGCCGCCGGAGTGGCCTTACCGCATTTAAAATATTAACTGCGAACTCAAGTTTTCGAAACGAACGAATTCAAACGATAAATAAACACTGAAATATAAATTGAAAATTGTATGGAATATATGATTTTGTGGTTTTAGTGTAGTTTTCGATTTGTGAGTTAGTGTTCAGTGTGTTTGTACGGTGCACCGTCGTTTGGAGTCCCGTTGGCTGATGTTAGCGGGTAAGCTGAATGAATGTTGACTCCATAAACCGATCTATAAACCCATCAACATCATATAATGTTGCGGACAACAATTTTGATCCTAATCCGAACATGTGTTTATTCACGAAACACAATGATCCTACTTCATTGTTGATGTGAAATGGACATTATGCATCAAATTGCATGTTCTACCTTCAATATTGTAACAACAATAGTCACTGCGAACAATTGTTTTAATGTATCACATATGATCATAAACACCCAACGAAATAAATAAAGGTCTTTTCAAATTTCAGTATTCGCACGTCTCTAGTAAAGATACCTAAATTCAAACATGTATTTTTTTATTCGCACAGACGCTTTAATTGAAGCTTGCATAAACTTTGTTCAAACATGTTCCTTAAATGGTAGACGAGTATTTTTTTAGGCTTAACTTTTAGCAAACACTGTGTGATGTCTGATTATTCTAACAAGTCTGTGTTTATTCCTGACTGTATGTTTCCTGAGATAAGTAGGTGTGTGTCATACACTTATGTGAAACTTAAGACTAAATACTACAATACAACTATCTTAGGGCAGGATATTTTATTCTAGTTACTTATACAATACCAGTACTTATAACTAAAAGATTTGTCACGAGCATGATAAGTACGTGCTCAAATATTCTCTGTGAGTGCATGTAGGTATATTAAGATACCTACGCTTAAATATGTCAGCACCGGATTCAATGTAAAACCTCTTGTCTATAGTTTAAAAAACCGATCACGTCTATGGAAAGTGAGGCTGAAATAAACACTTTCCATGTAGGAGAGGCACCACATATTTGCTTTAACACTCTAATAAACACCTCTTTGTAGCGGTTACAAATATATTTAGTTAAATGTGGCAAATACTCAGATTTTTTTGTGAGCAGTACATCTGTGCACGGTTTAATTGTATAAGGCTTCCTAGTTTCAGTGCGAACCTTTTAAAACCGCGTTCAATTAATTTCTGGAGATGTCACAGACGGTACATACAATGATCTCAAAATGAAAGCGCGGCGAGGTTGTAAAACAAGTGAAAATCTACTGCCTCTATCGTAGACGGAATTGAAATGAATCAGTTAATTCTAACAAATAGGTGTGCCGACCACAGAACGGTGAGTTAGTTCACAATAAGGTCATCTCAAGATCTCAATGAAGCGTTAAAGTTGCGGATTACTTATCTCGAATCGATCATCCCGAGCGGGGCATTGCTAAATGTTTCGTAAAAGTTAATTCGGTCCGATAGCCAACTCTGTTTTCTAAACCCACTAATGGGAAGTGAAAGAAAGAAATGCTTATCGTGGAGTTTGGTAATATGTGAGGTTTTTACTGCGTTCCTTTTTTTTCTGTATAACTAATGAGGCGAAGCACTTAGTAGTTTAAAAAAAAACAATAAAGTGAGGAATAAATCCTCTTTCATAAGTTTTTTTAAACACTGCAGGTTCTTTTTTAATTTTAACGATGTATTTGGTTTGTAGATGAGTCGCCGATTTAGTTATATCCGGGAATCGCATTTGTTAATGTTGAGATCATGATTATGACTGGCCGCAAGTGTGTTACGCATGCTTAAGTAAGGTTTCCAAGGTGCCTTTAAACCAGGGGTTCCCAAACTTATTTTGTCTACTGCCCACTTTGAGAATGAATTATTTTTTAGCGTCCCATTTTTTCACCTAATTAAAAGCCACTATAACTTCAAATTAAATTAATTATTGTAAGCCTCTACACAGCGCCCCCATTTTTTTTTCTAGATCTCTTACCGCCCCCCCTTTAGGCCTGCAGCGCCCACAAAGGGGCGCTATCGCCCACTTTGGGAAAGGCTGCTTTAAACAATCTGTTAGTAGGGACTTTGGGAATCATGCAAACCGCCAGACGGATTCTCAATCGCATCCTCTTTTTTGAACCCATCCAAATTTTTTTGGTCCATTCTGAATACCTTGGGGTTTTGATAATAAATTTCAGTATAAAAATGGACGATTAGGAAGAGCTTCTTAAACGATGCTTCTAAATGAAAGATTTCTGGCAATTAAATTTTCGTCATACATCAAGTATGTTAATGGACAACATAAATTGGCCAATAAACAATGTGTTGCAGTGGTTGCATCAAAAACAGAGCATATCCAAGTTACGTTCACATGAAATAGCGTTAGCGATGCGCACATCGTGCGGCAATCCTTCGCGAAGATTTCAGAATCAATAGATTGGATGATATTGACTGCTAAATTATATGATGGAGAAACCAGTCTGCCAATATTTGAACTTAACCCGATATTTTGTAGCCAATAAGTGTCGAATAGCAACTAGTTTGTGATCAACCCGTTGGCTACGGATCTTAATGGGTCAAAAACCATTTTACTAAAAACAGGGGAAGGGTTAGGGGTGAGCCTTCGCTATGAACAAAGAAAGTAAGTATATCCAAGACGATGGATAGGAGATATATAGTATGGATTGGATGTATAGTAGTAGATAGTCCCATCAATTTCAAGACTTACAACAGAAGTTTGCAAATCTAAATCCTAAAATCGGTGTGAGTCAACATAAATTCGCAAAACAATGGAAGATGTGAACGAACTCGATCCTGGGTAGGTACGTGTGAGTCACTCTCTTGGAAGCTGACGGACCGAGTGAGACCGTGTGAGGTGTCATGTCTTCGGAATACTGACCTTTCCATTAATACTTATCGCGTTTGCTTACTTAATGTTACATATTATCTCGTGATTGCATACTCTACATAAGAATGTCATGCTCCTGACGATAGGATTTGAGTGTAGGTGATGATATAGAATAAACAGTCAAATGACAATTGGAAGATAAATAATTATGCCTAGAGTCTGTGTTAAAACATAAATTTTACAGCTTTATATTTCGTAAGATGGCAATTTATGTTTAAAATCGACACCACCGATTTGAATTGAATACTTATATAGGGTTTCCGGTAATTGAACCCAAATTCTTTTGTAACGTGGATGTCCTTTATAACTTTGATTTTTGACCCAGCCGAATACCCAAACAAGAATTAAAATTCTAAAAGGCTTCGCTGAAGTGAAGACGGATGTCGCTTGACTAACAGGAAAAGTATTTGTGAATCATTTAACAAGTTCTTTTTAAAGTCTATTTCATCCATAGCAAGCTCTTCATATATTTTTCAAGTCTCTCTTTCAAAAGGATAATGTTGGTCTATTTGCATTGATAACAATAATATTGAATTAAGCAATCAAGGAGATATAGGGGATCATGTGAATACATTTTCGTGCCAGGAGATGTCTCAAGACAGATATATAATACCAGCCCTTTTTAATGTCTCACTGCTAGGCACGAGCCTCCCCTCAATGCGAGGTGGGTTAGGCCATTGTCCAC
This sequence comes from Pheosia tremula, assembly GCA_905333125.1. Taxonomy (NCBI): domain Eukaryota; kingdom Metazoa; phylum Arthropoda; class Insecta; order Lepidoptera; family Notodontidae; genus Pheosia; species Pheosia tremula. Next base: position 9,045,408 of record HG995402.1, on the reverse strand, counting down.
CACGCTGGCCCAATACGGGTTGGACAAGACAGATACGTGAAGAGAAGTTAAAATATATTTTGAAAAGAACACGTTTTTTAAACAAGCTGACCTTTAAGTGTTAGTTAATTAGTTAAATTCATATTTAGAGCTAATTCTTCGGTCTGTTTGCAACATCTTGAGTTAAAGACCAATTAAATCTATTCTGTCCAGCACCGGACCGTGACTTCCTTCATTTCTTATAGTTCTAGCTGAAGTACGACATCGTTGCTTTCGAACAACAGCGGGTGTTAAACGCTTGTTTTCCAGTAAAAATAAGAATCGGTTCAGGCCGAACTAATTCGGTAACAGTTGAAAATCAACAAGACACATGACTGCCGCGCGCGTCTTTGCCGCGCGTCGCGCGCTGCTTTGAACCGCGATTTTATTTCCATCTACTAATTTCAGCTGTACCCTTCAAAGTGAGTAAAGTTGGAATAATTTTTTTATCAAATTAGTCGCTAAGCCGTCACGCTCCTCCGTCGATGTGAGTTGACCCTAAGCGCATAAAAACGTTCGTGTTGGAAAACAATGTTGTTATTTATGTTTCCTTTTTTTGCTGAACACCTGGTAGATACTCGTATAAGATGTCACAGGTTGAACACTAACTGGAATTTTCTTTTAAATTGAGCAGAAATAATTTCTCCATATATTTTTTATTGCTTTCTTAAAATCCGAGAAGGGGGTCCATATATTTTATTGCTGAAAATAGCAAAGCATCAAATAGCTTAAAACTTATCTAAACACAAGGCAGACTAAAATATTGTAAAACTAGCCGTGCCCCGCGGGGTTAACCGCGATTAAAAAGTATGTCCTGTTCCTCTATGTCCTTTTCTGTAAATCATGTCGATCCTTTGGTTTATGAATAAATTAAAACAAATCTACCTCACGGGAACCATACATTTTACCGGGATAAAAAATAAACTATGTGCTATTCCAGACTATAATCTATCTCTGTGCCAAATTTCATCCAGATCCCTTCAGCCGTTCTGGCGTCATTGAGTAACAAACATCCATCCCATACATCCATCCAAACTTTCACATTTATAATATTAGTATAGTATAGATAGATACTGGGTTGTAAAATAAATGTACTACATTATGCACTCGTACGAAGCCTTATGTATTTGCGCTATCAGTTTGCTGAAATAACTAGGTCGCGTGCGTTGTATTAGGGTAAATAATGGCTGCAGGGTAATTAATGCTACAACACATGTGTGCGGAGCCGTGTTTGAGCAATGAACTCGGCTGCCCCAGTTATGTTATCTAATGTAACGAAGGCTGTACTGGCAGGTGTGTGCAGTAAGTCTTTAGGTATCTAAATGGCCATGCCCAGGCCAACCGCGTTGCCTCGTGAAGATGGATCGGGTAAATGCCAAACGCTGACCAGGCCTTCCCAGAGTGGAGTGCTTATCACAGTTCTGCCATAATATTAATATCTTGATATCTTATATTTAGGGGAATACTACACATTAAAAAAAAATACTACCGAATTGAGAAACTTCCTCCTTTTTGAAGTCGGTTAATAAAAGTAATTCGAAACGTCGGGAATGTAGAAAAATAAAATAAACGCGATAAAATCTTTAAAATTAGTATTATTTCAACCAATATTCATATATAGTATCTATAACAGCCCGATCATACAGGAGAGCGTTCAGTTCAGTTCTGCGTAGCGTTGCGTTCTACGTTCCGCGTTCTTTGAAATGTATGTTATTATGATCGTCAGCTGTTTGCGTAAGCACAACGATAGTTTAATATTTTCGCAACGGAGTTCGTACTTGACTTAGAGAGCCTTAAGCCCTGCGACCAGAACTACAAAGCTGTGTGTGTGTGTGAGGACACTAGATGGAGCTAACACCCACATCAGCCATCGCATTACATAAACCGCAATGCATTTAACGATTTGTAAACCATCTTCGCAATCGCCGCGCGCATCAACACTTCGATTTGTTTTCAAAACTGCGCTAGCGCAGCTATTTGCTATGTCTAGCGTTTCCTTTCGATTTCTCAAACATTGTGGTCGCCGATGAGACATTTAAACTGCATTTTACGACGTCGCTTTACTTCGTAACGGAACTCTATGCAGTGGCGTAGCATAGGTCATTAGCACCCGGTGCGGATTTCAAATTTGCCGCCCTCTTATTTTTTATATTCATTATAATAAAGTTGGGGCATGGTAAAGACAAAAAAAACATTGATGTTTTTTTTTACGATTTTATTTTTCATATGTTAATTTTTTTTCTCTAACTGCCACCTGTGAAATGCCGCCCCCGGCAAAGTGCCGCCTGGTGCGGATGGCACCCTCCCCCCCCCCCATGCTACGCCACTGACTCTATAAGAATATAATAGCAATATAAAATCAGTGAAACCCACACACACATACCCCCACACACTAGATACTCATATCGACTTTTCACGATATACACATTTCAAAATATTTGTATCAGAGCTTGGCACCCAAGATATGGGTTGTCCTTACTTGGGTGCCAGACACACTGTTTTCAGTTCTATGAAGAAGACAACTATTACGCAGATAGGTATAGCTATTTGCAATAGACTTTCAGAATCAGAATCGGAATATATTTTACTCACGTAGACCATTAAGTACAGTACTTATGAATAGTCAAAAGTTACAAAATACTATGCTACTACTTTACCACTCGTTCGGAGTGCCGTGCCGGCAGGATACTCTATGGTTGCTCTTTTTTTTAAATATCTTTTCCATTTTTGAGCAATACTTTGTTATAGGTATATAACAACTTTGGGATTTTAACAAAGTCTAATGGCCGAACTGTGTTAAAAATATGGATTTTCTATCTAAAGCCCCATTTGCATGATTATTTTGGTGTAATAATAAAATGTTACTGATCCAATCGTGAAGTCAAGATTGCAATTAGTGGGAAGGTGAATTATTTCTCGTAATTTTGCAAATTTAACCTGTCGACGAGCGACGCTGCCGTGAAGCTAGAATGACGAAGTGAAGTCAATGCCCTCTTAGCTCGCTTCTTATCTTAGTTCATATTGTACTGGCATATACACGTTTGTGTTTTGTTTTAATGCATAAATTAACACGTAAATATGTTTAGTTGTGCCAATATAAACAATTAATTATATTGGCGAAAATGAAATTCGAAATCTAATGCATCTTTTTCAGTCATGCACTAAGTAATCTTAATTGTAAACCAATAAATCAGTCTAGCATTAGTTATGTCTACAAAGTACAACTAAATTTATAACAGAAAAATAAACTACAAAATTTCCTCTGGGTTGCCACCCGATCATAAGGGAGGGTAGGTAGGTAGGTGCCTGGAAGACTTCGCAGCATTTTCTTTCTGGATAGCCAAGCTGATCCGCTAGCAAAAAAATCAGCCAGCTCGTTAATCTCCTGAGGCCGGGGGGTCAGTCGCCTCAAGGGAAGCCAGCTTCGCCAAGCTGGTCTATGTTGGCGTCCATTCAGATGTACTCAATGCCTACCGTTGCAGTAAACAGCCAATCCGATAATATAACGTTTCGTCAGCTATAGAATTACAATCTCCTGAGGCCTCCATAATTTTGAGCGAAATTTCTTTCACCAAACCAAGCTCAAAAGCCCATAACAGAGCCCCTGGATTTCCACTCCAAAGGACACAAGACCCAGAGCTGCGTGCACCCTTATATTATTGACGGCCTGATTAGCGCAGTTGGTAGTGACCCTGCTTTCTGCGCCGAGGGACTCAGGTTCGAATCCTGGTAGGGACAAACTTCGTGTGATCAGCACGAAAGTTTGTACCCAATTCATGGAAGTTTAATATCTATATAAGTAAGTAATATATACTGGGTTCGCCCCCAGTAAATTGTGCGGTACCTATAATACAAGCGTTGCTTAGTGTGGGACCGTGTGGTTGGTGTGTTCGTCTGGCGATATTATTATTTTTGTTAGTAAACTTGTAATCCAGTATTTAGTATCCGTTATGCGAGATCCGATCAATAAAAGCTGATGTGAATAACACGACTTAATGACGCAACCATGCATCATCCCACGCATCAGATGCCAAGATCATTACTAATCAAAGTGCAGATACATATGTTTTATTAGTATGTTTCGAAATTAAATTGTATTTTGATTTATCGTATAATATATAATTTTGATCAGATTAGGTGCATTTTTGAGTAAGCTATACTGCTATGGGAAGTTTTCGACATAGCTTACGAACAATCTCTCCATCAGTTAACTATTGAGATCATAAACTTGATAATTTTATCGATTATGTAACTAATGTAGAAGACTAGAAAGTTAAAGTAACTTTCTAACATTGTCAAGATAAATCTTTATGGATCGGAGTTCTAAATATCGAAATTACACACAAATGATCATTAATATAGAATATCACAAGGTCTTAGTTACAAAAACTAAGTAACTAACAATAGGGTTGCGCAAGCGCACCATTGAATGGGACGGTTCGCCTTCACGCATATCGGAAGTATGTAGAACATATAGTCATCAAAATGTGGTGGAAACGCATAGGAAAATGTGTACCTAGTGGTATAAAGTTGTAACTAAAATATGACCAAAAGGCACATCCCACAAGTCGTGCTGGTAGATTAATAATCGACCAAAGAATATTAATCTAGACATGATTCAAAATATAATGCCAGCCCTTGTAATGTCCCTCTGTTGGGCACGGGCCTCCCCTCAAAGCGACGGGGGATTATGCCATAGTCCTCCAAGCTGGCCCAGTGCGGGTTAGCGGACTTCAAACGTCTTTCGAGGGATTCTCTTAGACATGCAGGATTCTATACTTAGAGTTAGTGCTTTTTGACCATCTACTCAAGCCTGCCATGCCTCACATACCCATAACAATTTATACTGCTCAAAATTGTAAAAGATCTCATTAAAAATAGCAACCAAGTTTGTCCCTACCAGGATTCAAACCTGGGAACCTAGGCACGGAAAGCAGGGTCACTACCAATGGCGCTAATCAGGACGTCAATCTTACATTACTTCCATGTATAGAAGACAGATAATGTAGCTATTTATTTACCACTGTTTGGATACATAATCGAATGTTGTAAAATTATTATTCTCATACAACAGGTAAAAGGGGCCGATATGAATGACGTCACTCATCCACATCCGTCCACCTCTCGTAATGTGATGCAAACATTATATGAAAACGGAACAAGTTTCACGGTTCATTTGTCATTTAAAAAAAACGTAAACAAAGACTCGGAATTTTAATATGTGCGCATAGGTTTAGTGAAACGATTCGTGGATCCTGCCCCGTGCTCCTCACACAAGGTTTGCCCCTACTGGTTCGTTACTGGTCCCTACTTTGTGTGATGAGCACGAATATTTTGTACCCGAGTCGTGGATTTTTAATGTCGTAAAATGATAATGATGAAATAAATGTAATTAACGAAAATTTAAGTTTGCGTAATTGGCCTCCAATTTCAGAGACATCTATCATTTGAAACCAAACCTGAATTACTATAACTAAACATGGTCGATTAACAGTTGGTACGGTGCTTAACTAAACTAAAATTAATAGGAACTCACCTATGTTTAGTTCTTTATGTTTTCTAAGAGTATTTAATTAAACACTCTAAGACAAATGAGTCGGGATCATCATCAACTTTTAAATTTCTTGTTGCATTCCTATAACATTGCACAACATCACACACCACAAAATAGCTCTTATTGTAATTCATATAAAGTAAATAAAACAGTAATCCAAACAATTTACATATAACAAAACGGGATATATAGCGGGAACTGTCAAATAATAAGCCGTTCTCACAATTTACAAGGTCCATCGCGTAACGACATCACTGCCTTCATTTGCTTAAGGCAATGCTACAGTACAAGATGTGCTAACTCATTTCTCGCTTAGCTACGGTATACTGTTATTTCACGGTGTGTTTTAAAAATAGATGCACCGAATTGCGCAGTTTTCAAAGAATTTAATTTGTGATTATTGTAAATGGTGCTTATTTACTTTCTTAATACGAGCCATTTTAATATCTCACTCACTGTGTATGAGCTCTTCTTAAGACGTGGATGGTAGAGTTCCAGCAATAGTCCAAGCTGTACCCTGATTCACAGCCTTATAACAAGACTGCTATCGACCGATGGCAACGTGCATTATGAAATTAACTACTGGTCAAGTCGTACCTTTCGGTTGCGTATTCGTATCGAATCTTCGATTCGGTTATTAAGAATGTTTCTAAAATATATCTACGACTCAAAAGAAAACTGTTGATTATTCAAAATTAATTGATTCGTCGACCCAGTTCTCACATCTGTCCAACTGTGCTGTAAAATTCGTTGAAAGTATTATAGATTAAAAACAAATAATGTATATTTGTTTTTTGTTGCTGTTGTTTATTTGTTGAATTTAGAACCTCCCCCTATTTTTTGGTTGGTTAACAAATACACATAGCCATAACAATGTAATGCTTAAAAATGTAACGGATCTTTTTAAAAAGAGCAACCATAGAGCTTTTGCCCGTTCTTGTCCACAGGAAGGGCATTCCGAACGGGTGGTAAAGCTATTTTCGCGATTCATAAGTACTGTACTTAATGTTTTAAATTAATAAAAAAATATTCTGATTCTGCATAATCATAGTTTTATCTTCAAATAAGTTTACTTGCTTAGCTTTTCATGGAGTAGAGGCTAACCTTTGACGCTAACAAATTTTCGCACGTTTTGTATTTGAGTAACAATGGGCCGTAAAGTCGGTTAAGTAATTCGATACCATTTATAAACGTTACTGTTACCTTACTTGCGTCTTGTTTGATGACCTCAGCAGTCAATCATTGATGACTGAAGTAGATAGACCTTAATAACCTATGACTTGGAGACAAATGTATGCCCAGCGACCGCCGAAAAGCCCTACTCTCTATACGGTCGGATCGACCAACACATCGAGAAAGAAAGAGAGCAACAGAGCTATAAGTAAATATGAGATGCAAGACCACTGCTTTTAGATTTCGTCTTTCTCTGTTGGCTTGCTGGCCTGACATTTTAGAAGCCCTATAAGTGCCAGTCGGTCGTCTGTCACATCCAATGTCGGGTCGGTACCAAATAGATAATTAAAATTGATTAAATAAAAATAAGACAAAAACTTATCGGTGAATAAAGATATTGATTTCTTACTTTAATGGGCACTGAAGAATTAATTTTAAAGTAAAACATCTTATTGTTCATCAATTAATATTAATGTGTAGATAATCTTTGCGCAAGAAGAACCAGTCCGTAACTATAGATTGATATCACCGTATTTTTTTTTGTTTTTAAATAGGTACAATTAATATAATTTATAGCGTTTTTCGCAACACAGGATAGATTCCTAGCTGGTGCGGCTGCGCAAGAGTGCCGCGAACGGAACGGGCGCCATTGTTCTACATTTTTATCGGAACAACCATCCAGCGTGGATTAGTGTCGATGCCGAAGCAATTCAAGTCGGTTTTCGCTTTAACACATTTTTAGAGATATGAGCAGTTATTAGTATCGCGATACGCAACGCAGTACTGCAATACTATAGTACTGTAGTTTATACTATCTGCTTACTCGTGTGTACTACAAGCGTTGCGTATCGCGATACTAACCTAAGATATGGTAATAGTAGAAACTTTCGTTCAAAATCAACCACTAAATTATCGAACATTTTAGTACGTCATATCACGATCATACATAAATGTTAATTTAAAAAAAATCTCGTCCAATAGTTATAAAGTTATCTGATGTTATAAATTATGTATCTACTTATGCATATATGTTATGCCTTACATATTAGGCAATACTGACTATTCGTGGTCTTGCAATTTCGCAAGACCTAAGACTAATGCGAAAGTCTTGCAGTTGCGAAATTCTTACCTTTTACTCTTGGTCTTTCATGACCAAGACCAAGACATTATAAAAATTATGAAAACTAGACCACTCGTAGAGTAGACACAACTTTTGTCATTTTCAACATAAAACAGTTATTAACTGCATTTTTATCTCACGAATTGAGTCGCTTTACAAACGTGTAACAGTAAAATTAAAACGGTATTTACCTAACTGATAGGACACTTGAATTGTTTTAAAGTTGTAAATAACTTGATGTTTTAAATCGTAATTAAACTAATCCACAGTTTGCGGCGCTCAACTGTAAACCAAATTAATATTTTGTGTCGTTTCTGATTCTATTAGCTATCCTACATTTAAAAAAAAATTCTTGTTATCTGTTTGTTTGTGGTGAAACAGCTGCAGCATACGCTATCGTTATGACTGTTGCGGAGCCAAGCCGCGAGAGGGCAAGCTTCTGTCAAATCGATTTAGAGCCGCGGAATAAACACACATTCGCTTATGAATTCATAAAAAAATACAACCTTTTCATCTGGTAATAATTGTTTTATTTATTTAAGGAACCGTATGTCACAATGTGCTGGCAAACTCTATCCACGACTTATTTGTAAAAAAAATGTACGGGCCATTTTTCAAATATGTTATAGGTACGTTTGATCAGCACATCGTTAAACAGGCCCTTAGCTATAGAAATTGAAGTATTTAATTTTTGCGTATAAATAACATAACAAATTATTAAGTAGCGCTTATCTAGTAAAGTGTCCTAAAGTGAACAAAATAATGATATTGGTGGTCGGTTGCTAATGGTACATGTGCCTTGTACTGTTATACATTTCAGACTTGTCCCTAAGTCCTGTATCCTGAACACCTAAGCGACTCATGGCCTGTTTCTCAAAATGTACACTTACTGCAACTCTGGGCGAGACATATTTACATCTTGCTATGGGCTCTAATAAAATATGAATTGGTGTACAGAATATGCAACCTCATCAAACTGGTCAAAGCTTTCCGTTATACGCTTATTATAAGGAATGTATGTACATACTACCGTTAACTAACATTAGATCTACTTGCTAGATCATTTGGAGAGGAAATTATTACTTGTTCATAAGATAAAGAGGTGCCTTATTCTATAATTAGTTCTGCTCCATGTGCATTTGTATTTAGTTTTAAAATAGGAACTTATTACGTTATGTATGCATATTTTTATTTTGTTTTAGCTAGAATAATATAAGTGAACAAAATAAAAATATGTATCGCAGTTTTTACTTAAGTGGGGTGTTCGTCGATTCACACCACAAGCGGTTCGCACCATGGTGTGAAACGACGAAGTGTACTTTTTGAAGGCGCTGTTTCACACCATGGTGTGAATCAGCCAATGCTTTTTTAGACTTCGTCGTTTCGCACCATGGTGTGAATCAACCCAGGACTCTTTTTGGCTTCGTCGTTTCGCACCAATATCAAAAGTTTGAAAATATAATGTGTTTTTGTACAGATGAGTAGAAAACTGTTATTTGATAAAATGAATAGTGCAATAAAATACAAAATAGGTATATAACTTAGCTTTTTTGTTATTGGATAAAGTATTAATACGAATCAAAATAATTGCATTTTTTACTTAAAGGTATAAAAGAGAGTAAATAGTAAAAATGTAAACGATAAATAATCACAGATGAGGCGGCGGGGGGGGGGGTCTATTACCCTTTTACATATAACGATTTTTACTACATAGTCATTATGCTTACATTATTAAAGTAATAATTGAAAATCACAGGCTGAGCTGTATGTGTGTAGTGTTTGAACTTTTTTCCATCACATATTGCCAGCCGTCATCCAATAAGTTCGGCAGCAAATGTGACAAGACCCAACATTTTGGCTTTCGCCACAAAATGCGGCTGAAGACAAAATAGCACCCAACAATTTTTACTTCTAGATTTTTATGGCTGGTGATATAGTGTATTATTTATATTAAATGCATATCTAACAACTAATTACTATGATGATTTTTTGATGAAAGTTTATTATAAATGAATAATTTAGTTAACTATTCTTATACTTATATACTTTTATTAATATATCTATATATATATATTATTTCTTTATAGTATATATATATATATTCAAACTAATACAAATCATTCAAATTTACAAAACAACGTGAACACCACCACTCTCTGAATATAAACTCCTTACTGTAACCTTAAAGATAACCCAATGGCACGCAAAATAATAATATAATTGTTATTTGCCAATCAGAAGCATGTATTCCTAGCCCAGAATAATTTTATTCTTTATTTGACGAGTGACTATTCACGAAATGGATTACTTTAACCTGAGAATTTTAGAGCGTCGAGAATTATTATTATACGTGTTGTTGTCTCAAATATCAAAACTAAGTCTTTAGTACAATATTAATTACGTTGCTGCACTGCATGATCTTATATTTAGTGATCTTTAATTTAAACATAATTCTGGCTTCCAGTGCTTGCTTCCGTGCCAGATTATGAATGGATGAATAAATAAATAAATAATTCCACGAACGACTTTTGTGCATGCTTATATTTTATTGAATAAATAATAACAAAATATCATTGGTGCGAAACGACGAAGCCAAAAAGAGTCCTGGGTTGATTCACACCATGGTGCGAAACGACGAAGTCTAAAAAAGCATTGGCTGATTCACACCATGGTGTGAAACAGCGCCTTCAAAAAGTACACTTCGTCGTTTCACACCATGGTGTGAACCGCTTGTGGTGTGAAACGACGAACACCCCACTTAAGTAAGTCGAATGATATTATTTAGTCGATTGGCATATTAAGAAAAACCGAGCAATATTTTAAAAATAACTAAGCTCGTATTTGTCAGCGAAACCATGGCAAAACTTTATTAAAAAAGTTTCCACTTTGTTTTGCTTTTAATAAATTCATTATCATTTAAATATTACGATTGCGTATTAAAAACTATATTGTTGGTGGTTAGTTAAATAAATAAAATTAAAGTTTTTTAAATAGAAATCTCACAAAGGTAAAGTACTCAGGTATTTTTATTACTGCGGAATTAAAGTTACAGTTTGGTCGTTTTTACTGTATTCAAGTAAATTAATTGCCGTAGCAAGTAATTGCCGTAATGACCTCAACCCTGGAGTTATGTAAGAAGGTAGTTAATATTGAAGTTGGCTAACTAAAAATTGCTACAAATAATTGTATCGTAGCCCAATACTACGAGGTTAACGATTTATATTGAGCGTACTTTTGATGCAGTCAGTATTCCTATTGTATTAATTATATGACCTCTGTATGTATAAAAACAGATAACATTGGATGCTACTTGAATTTTTAATAAGTTATGATGACTATTATAGTAAGTTACCTCTTGTGATGACATTGTCTTAGGTCATGTTGCTTAATGGTACGTTGAAATGATACCAATGTTTATAGTAAAATGAAGTTTAGCGTTTGTTGATCGCAAATATTCGAATTATATTAATGAGTATGACTATTACAATACTTTTTTTATTTGAGGTGACTGGCACCCAAAAGTCTCACAAAAAAAAACAAAAAGTCTAATTTAATCTGTCGCTGTCTACTTAAAAATAATGTTACAATTCGATATTTGAACATTTCTGAACGCAACAAAAATTTCATAAGTACCAAATAAAAAAATCGATAATATTTTTACCAGATGATTTACATGGGACGTTTGTCAATATGAAATGTCAAGGTTTCCAATTAATAATAATTTATCAGTTACGACCGAGACGAAAGCTCGAACGCAATAAAATAGCAGTTTTAATTAAATATGATCACTTTTGCGGTCAAAATAAAAATTGGAACTATAATATGATGAATGATTGAGAAGCTTTTTTCATAATCTAGTGATCCCAGCCAGTCCCCGGGTCCTCGAACTCGCCGAGAATGTTCGGTGGCTATCGCAATTCTTAGCAAGCATGATTTATGGAAGTAACATTTTTAATCAACATATTGCGTTGAAAAATAAATGTAGTTCTTTGGTAAGCGTACTACTTGATAATAGCTTGAAAGAGTTGCCATTTTTTTAATATGAATAAATTTTTCATTCTTTAAATTCTTTTTTTAAATAAGGCAAATAAGGAAAAGAAAAATGATAAAGTCGTCCGGGAGATCGGAATAAAACTGTGAGTAGATTTTTCCATGGGAATTGGACAGGGCCCTACGTGTACTAACACAATCGATTCATAATCGAACAGCAACCGCATAGTAACTGTCACTTTTGACAGATATCCCATACAATATCTGTCAAAAGTGACAGTTACTATGCGGTTGCCGTTCGATTATGAATCGATAGCACACTTGGGGCCCAGGACAACGACTATCGGGTCAGTTAGTACACAATAATACAGGCAGTATCACCCATTATAATTAACGAAACAAATTGAAAAACAATCGAACATCTATGCCTCGAGTTTTTTTAAATGTCGAACGCTAATCACGTCTCCGCGCACATATACATTTGTAACGAGGTTGTGATTTCACCTTAGTCTCTTCGTATTTCCGATTAATTGGTACCTCGCCGATCGTTCCGGGCGCTTTCTTCGGTCGCATCAAGGTTACTTTGCTCTCACCGGGCGCTTTGCTCGGCGGTTCTTGCGTTTGTCTTGCGAGGCTGATGGAGCGCATCGTCGCGCGTCCCCCTTTCGACTTTCGAACGTGTCACATGAGGCAGTAAGTTTCGTTATCTGTGCCCTCGGACGAAGCAATTTTTTTTTATATTATTTATTTATTAATTTCATTCCATTTCTACCTACCGGTAACTAAGTTTTTTTTTACTTCTAAACTGATTGAAGGCGACTGATTAAAATGTGTGCGTAATTCGTCTGTACTACACAAATCGGTTGTAGTTTTAAAATAATGTGTTGTTAGCGATACTCCGTCTGTTTTATTTTTTCTTCCGAGTATTTGCCTAGCATTTAGGCGGGAAGCATTACGTTCCTAAAAAGTTGAACAGTCTAATGGGAATCGCTGCCTACTTAAATTTATAGCGATTATTTTTTACAAAGCTTCGGTGTCTAGAGACTTAATTACTTAAAAATTTATCATTTAACAGCTACTAATAAATATTTATGGTAATTTCGAAACTGCCGAAAAAAGTGGTAAGTTACAAAACAAAAGTGGGGAAAGTCGATTTAAGAACTATATTCGGTGTAGAGAAAGCTTTACATTCACGAATGTCCAAGGAAAAATGTCAATGCCGTAAAATATGAGAAATCCTTAATTTTAAAACTGGTTTAAGTTGATTAATCATCAAATAAACCCATAATAAATCACATGATCAAATAAAATGACAGATTTAAATTTATGTCTTAAGTACAGAAACGAATATGCTACTTGTATAATATGCTACTTGTATCACGGGAAAACTACTTAACAGATAAAGATTAAACTTGGCATGGCGATAACCTGTATTAAAATGTATGATAATTTTTACTCTGGAAAATTACCTATCCTAGCTATAAAAACAATGAATAGCAACATTATCACGCCTGTTATCCCCTAAGGGGTAGTAGAAGGTATATAAGCGCAGGTTTAAACAGTAGATATAGCCTTACTGTACCACGCTGTATACCTAGCTGTCAAGACGCCAGTTGAAAGTCACGGTTGAGTGGTAACATGTCACTTAGAACTGTAGTAACTGTATCGGATCACCGTCGCAGTCCATGGCATGCAAATTGTGTGGTATCGCACTGTCAACTTGAGCGATTACTGTTCCGTAAAGATACCCGAGTATTAGCCATTAGTGTTTAAAGAAACTGTTGTTGCAAACTACTCTATATAGCGAATTAAGTTCGTATGAATGGATACAGAGTTTTATATAGAGCTTTCAATTATTGGATTTCAGGTTATTTAGGTGTTTTTCGAATCTTTGTTAGGGGTATTTTTTAGGAGTAGGTTACCCTGCTGGATGGTAACAGGGCCCCAAGTCTGTTTACACAATCGATTCATAATCAAACAGCAGCTGTCACTTGACAGATATTGTATGGGATATCTGTCAAAAGTGACAGTTACTATGCCGTTGCTTTTCAATTAAGAAACGATTGTGTTAGCAGACTTGGTGCCCTGGAGGCGTACAGTTGAAACTGCCAGTAGTAATTTGACACCCATCTGAGAATTTACCGCCACGAGCGCCTACGTTTTGGGCTCGTGGTTTAGGAGCATTGTTTTATTTCGAGTGTAGACTCCTGATTCGACTCCGGACTCACGACTTGTGGATTACAAGGCACGGCCATTCTTACTGGGCTTTACCTAAACTTTACTTTTAATAATAGTGACTTTTATAACCCACAATGTATTATAAACTGTTTTAAACACTGCAAACTATTAAATTTGGATATTTCTCAAGATTTTTTAATTGAATGACACGTCATTCAATTCAGGTTTGTTCTTGGAAATAAATGTTACGGTTGGTAGCTCTGGGGTCGGCGGGATAACAGTGTGCCTATTGTTATAAGTTCGATTTCTGGGAATTCTTTGATTCATTCGTAGTCATCGAGGAAAACAGTAAAAACAACTTTAGAAAAAAAAATCACGACCTAATTAACTGTGCGTTGATGGTCCTGGGTTTGAATTCTGGTTGGGACCAACATTGTGGGATGAGCACGAAAATTTGTACCCGAGGCATGGATGTTAAATACATATATAAGGAATTGCCCCAGTCCATTGTTCGGTACCCATAATACAAGCCTTGCGTAGTTTGGGGCCGTAAAGTTGGTGTGTTCGTCGGGCGATATATTAAATATAAAAAAGCAGGTTCAAATCTTGATGCAAGGAACTTGATACTTTGAGGTAATGAACAACAAGCAATGTATTTCATCCCTGGCCATTGCTTTGTTAGCCATGGCATTTCATCACTTGCATTGTCTTATTGAGCTGTGTAAAATCTTCATCTTCATTTTCTTCGGCCTCCACATCATAGGCGAAAATAAAAAATGCCCAACCGGCTGGCCGCATTTCCGCGCCGAGTAATCATAACTCTTTTATGCAGCTATAAAAAGCTTAAACCTCGACCCGACTCAATTATGTTCACACTAAAACTAATTTAAAAGTGGGGTAATCAAAACAATGACAGTCGGCCGCTCAAAGCTAACATCTCGGTTACCGTAACATAACGGATGGAGTTAACCTTTCCGCCGTTAGCGAGATGAATCTGATTTCGGTGGAACATTAGAAATTGGACCATATTTAAATGTGGCCATGACAATTTTTTCACTGGATGTTTCGTTCATTATAAGGACGGTAAATAGATCTAAAATATGTATATGATCAAGTATAATAAAAATTTACAATTACAGTTAAACTAAATAGGAAAAAAAATTGTATGACAATAAACTATGTATCAAAAAGACCTTGTCCGCGTGGAATGTTGGCAAGAATGCTGGCTGCATTTCCTCGCTGTATTATCAGGCAATTTTTTTTAGGGGGGAAAGAGCCAGCCTTCCTGTCACCTGTGGAGGCAATCAACCTAGGTGATATTTTATCTATTAATTCTTTAGCGCTATGGCTCCATGGGCTACCTGAGAATTGATATTATGTATTTTTTTTAATATAAGTTATTTTTTTATGTCCTCTTAAAATAGGTAAGTATGTTACCCTATTTCGGTTAGCCCCAATCGTACGTTTCATTCAATCATCGCCTCAAGAAAAAGAAATAAACATTACTGGCCTACTGTTTTTGGAACCAAAATGTGTGCCTACCGGCTTTAAGAGTACTCACCTAACAGTAATAGATGTCTCTAAATTACCATAACCGCATTATTATAATAAAACTGTAATGCACGAAGGTCTCCATTTGCGTAGCATGCGCGGCTAGCGTAGTAAACATTACAATGGCCGAGACAATTATAATGTAAGATTACAAAACCGGTATTACAGAATCAACGCAATTATAGCGAGTAAAAAGGGAATAAATGGATATTTCACAATCACATTTTGTTGGTATATTTTTTTTATTATTTTTTTTCCCCTAATGGCCTGTTGGTATATTGTTCGTCTATGTAGATGCAATACCAAATTTAGGGTTTACGATGTCTTAGACGTCATTGTAGTTTTTTTTTATCTGCGGTGCACATTACCAATCATAATTTGATCGATCGCCATAGACAAGACAGAAGAAAGGATAAGTAAGTAACACTGTCTAAAGAACTCATACAGAAATATTAGTTCTGAAACATAATCAGTATTGATGGGGCTTTTTAGCGGAAAGTTAATTAGTTGTCAAATTTGTTTTATTTCCCAAAAATCCAGAAATACTAGACACTGGCAAAAATGCCTCAATTTTGTAGACGATTGCCAACCTTAAAAAAACAAGAAGTAAAAATTGATTTAAAGCCAATAAGTTATTTTCTATAACATTGCTCTCAGTACATCAAAACATATTCCATTCGATTTGGATCGTTGTTTGCACAAATTGCAATATTTCCAGGGGGTATATTACGAACTCTTATTTCTAGGCAATTCGATTCCCGCCCTGTTGACTGCCCGAAAATAGGATTCAGTAGTACGCCTCCTGCACGCTGTTATGTCCTACCATTCGTTTAGTCAGAGTCAATATCCGTGCACAATATTTGCTAGTGGCAACCTAGACACTCACAGCCAGACAAACCGTTCCACGAAGCTAATATGCACCGCCATTATCACATACGTTCGGTATCCCACGGGGTTTTTGTAACAGCACAACAGCACATTGCTTTATCCGCCATCTTTTAACGATTTTACGATTCGCGCCTGATGACGAACCGATACTTATACCGATACTACCGGATGACCTTTGAGGTTGCCGCGATTGGAGCGTTAGATTGCACGAAGCCTTCTTGAAACAAACATGTTATTGCTGTAATAATAATAAACACAAGGTTTTCAATATAATTGTTTTGCTAAGCAGTCCGTTGCTGAAGCGTTAGCTCCAAAATGAATGAGTCTTTCATATCAAAGACAGAAGGTATTATATTAATTGCATTTTATTTGGAGTTCCGTCACTCGAGAAAGACAGTTTCTCGACTAACACCTTAGAGGCTTTCGGTGTTGCTGGCTTCTTTAATTAACAATCAAACTTGTTTGATTTATAATTGGAAATGTAGACAAGCTGAGGGTCACTGGTGGGTTCCTCTTCCCCCATTTGTTTTGCTGTTCTTGCCTATGTAAGTATCAATTTTTTTAGCAGATTATTTTCATAAATAATTGTCTTATAGCACACTAAATCTAAAGAGCAAAGTACGAAGCTAACGGCTAAGCTAAGCTTGAATCTAGTTACCATAATAGGAAACTAACTTAACTGGTATTAAAGTTCTAACTAGAACACACTCGTCCAACTATGAATCATTGCTTATTAAAAGTATCTCGAGACAAGACAGACCACTAGTAAGTAAGTAGTATATATTTGAGACGGTAAGACGTGCGAAAGAGATTGCTATCTCGGTTGATTGTTACGCTAATGTCTCTCTCACGAGGTTACGCGCGGTCAAGGTAACTATGTCATCAACGAATGATTAACCCTAGTGGTTAATAGAACGTTTAGCCGTTTTATGAATATTGTTTTTGAGTTTAGTTTATGAACAACTAGCTGCGCCCCGCGGTGTTGCCCGCGATTATAAAATATGTCCTTTTTACCGGGATAAAAACTATAATCTATCTCTGTGCCAAATTTCATACAGATCCGATCAGCCGTTCTGGCGTGATTGAGTAACAAACATCCATCCATCCAAACTTTCACATTATAATATTAGTGGGATTCCATTGAACGCTTACTAAACTTCTCCGCGTGAGTTTTGATCCATATAAATGATACATTTGTAAAAATATATTTTTTATACCTTATTTATAACAAGATAAAGATCTTAAATAATTTTAGTACAAGAAAATAAAAAAATATGTCCACGCGCTGATTAGCACTGGTTATAAATAAATACATATTTAAATATACCTACATGTTTATTTTGGTGTAAGATACAAGAATAATGCAACTACCTGTTCGTGAATCATTCCATGAATTAATTTATAAACATTTTTGTCCTTGCGATGTATTTTATTTATTTATTTATTTATTTAGAGTTGCCAACAGAGTTTACAATAGTACATGTTATATAGTAAAAAAAAAAAAAATTAGTGATATTAGACAATTGCGACTCTAATAACAGGCAACCACATCATGTGCCACAGATACAGTGTAACATATAATAATAATTAAAAAAATGAGATCAAATGTAGAGCATACTAGAGGTAGCACTTAAACAGAGGTTCAACAACAATAGACGTAAGTGGTAATATAGGTAAAACATGTGTAAATAAATCAATGAATATAGGGTTCAAGAGTTAGTAGTTAGTTAGTTAGTTAGTTAGTATGCTTGCATATTACGATAAATATGCAAACAAGAGCAATAAAATATTCTAATGTTTGGGTATATTGCCTAACTAGTAGGTGTGTGAGTATAGAAATGACTTCTGAAGCATGAAGCAATATTAATTTTTTTTGACGGCCTGATTAGCGTAGTTGGTAGTGATCCTGCTGCCGTGCCGAGGGTTCCGGGTTAAAATCCTGGGACTTTGTGTGATGAGCACGAAAGTTTACATCCAAGACATGGATGTTTAATATCTATATAAGTAATATATACTGGGTTGGCCAAGTCCATTGTACGGTACCCATAACACAAGTGTTGCTTAATGTGGGACCGTATAGTTGGTGTGTTCATCTTTCGATATTTATATTATTTTACTGGCCCTACATTGCCTAACTGAATAAAACTTACTTACCTCGGAAATTTGTGTAATTATGTAAACTATAACGTGTAAGTACTTAATTTAGATACTATTCATTGATAAGGTAATTACTTTTCTCTCAGAATATCGAGAATTTACGAAATAACTGTTAATATAAGTAATTTCCTTGAGCTTAATAAAAATTATCACATTACATACGAAAACGTGTAATTTTGAAAAGTAGGTAAGTTGCCTAATTTACCTGTTACTTATAGCTTTACGATAATTAATTAAAAAAACATCGTTGGTCATATACTTATAAGACAGTCACTAATTGGGGTATACACCACTTTTAGAGCTAATTTCGCAAACGAATAAGGGACTATTGAGAAACTACTCCAGTATAAGCAAAAACACAGGTATCAACAATTTTAATTAGAAATTATTTTATTTAAAAAAAAAATCGTTTCAAGTTACCGTTCTAATTTTACTATTGACATGAATTTCTTTATATAAAGTAATAAAATTAAATATTCAATCACTTTTCAACACGAACGTATTTTGTTTTATGACTTATAGCCAAAATAACGTAATATAAAATAATCCAAACAACATTTCTTATTTTTTTAATAAAACAACAGAATGGATTAAAACATCGAGTGCACCTAGAAATAATCATAGACTATGTTTTAAAAAAACGAGATCTAACTCGTAAAAATATCGCGGTGGCAAGGAAAGTTGTAAATAATTAGAGCCTATTTTATATTTTTATTCTTTACTAGCTGTTGCCCGCGACTTCGTCCGCGTGGTATTTAACAACGTCTCAACCGTTGGCAACAGCCTGCTCGCGTTCTGATCCCGCGGGACGCATTGCCGATTGTTGCTATCAAACTTTAAGCAGGCGCAGCGCTGCAACATTGGTTTTAATTTTTTTTCGAGAGATCCAGTTTTTATTTCTAAAATAAAAGTAGCCTAAGTTACTCCTTGTTACATCAGCTATCTGCCAGTGAAATTCCCGTCAAAATCGGTCCAGCCATTTCAGAGATTACCCGGAACAAACAGACAGACAGACAGAGAGACAGACAGACAGACGGACAGACAGACAGACAGACAAAAATTGTAAAAAATGTAGTTTCGGTATAGGTAACGTGTATACATCCAAATGCACTTAGTAAAAAGCGGTTATTTTAATATTACAAACAGACACTCCAATTTTATTTATATGTATAGATTGAGAAAATGTCACGTAATTGTGTTTTCCTTTGGCAAAAATTAAATTCATAGTCCATAAACTTAAAGAATTATTTGGAATAGAAAATCAACCAAATTCCCGAAGTACCCCTTTAACAGTTCAAGCAAGCGATCACTACTTCACTAAAAACTGCAACCGTGTGCACTCATCCGCCTCTAACCAGCTACTGCTGTTTGTGTTTAACTGTTGTTTTCAGAGCTGTTATATAGATCATTATAATTATTGTAGCCTATCATTATTGTCTAGACTCATTGTAGACAGGTAAACGTTGACCGAATAGTAACATTTAGATTTGTTGCTTTATCTAGAGCGCTAATGTTATTATATACTGCGTCCGACTGCTCTATGGGAGCGAAAATATATTAAAACTAGCTGTTGCCCGCGACTTCGTCCGCGTGGTATTTAACAAAGACACAACCGTTGGCAACAGCCTGCTCGCGTTCTGATCCCGCGGGACGCATTGCAGATTGTTGCTATCAAACTTTAAGCAGGCGCAACGCTGCAACATTGGTTTTAATTTTTTTTCGAGAGATCCAATTTTTTTTTCTAAAATAAAAGTAGCCTAAGTTACTCCTTGTTACATCAGCTATCTGCCAGTGAAATTCCCGTCAAAATTGGTCCAGCCATTTCAGAGATTACCCGGAACAAACAGACAGACAGACAGACAGACAGACAGACGGACAGACAGACAGACGGACAGACAGACAGACAGACAGACAGACAGACAAAAATTGTAAAAAATGTTGTTTCGGTATAGGTAACGTGTATACATCCAAATGCACTTAGTAAAAAGCGGTTATTTTAATATTACAAACAGACACTCCAATTTTATTTATATGTATAGATTGGGGTCGAGTCACCTTCGTCCGTAGGAGAATTAAATACCCTCGAGATACCCTACACGTGACCCTGGGTGGTGCCAATTAGGTGACAACTCTACTGGTGGTAGGCTTCGGCCGTGGTTAGTCACCACCCACTGAACAAAACTATGTCGCCAAGCGGCCTAGCCGTGTTCCGGCATGATGTTCGGTGTTGCCATTCATGGATGGCGGGTCAGATCAGTTGCGCTGCATGTGCCTAGTGAATGTAGCGTCTCGATCTACTGCCGCCTTCCTACCTAGGCGAGTATGCTCCATCGTAGATCTCATCATCACTTACCATCAGGTGAGATCGAGATCAAATACTTGCCTATAATGTAATGAAAAAAGAAAAAACACTATCGCACTTATCTAATCTCCTAATTGTTAGGTAGCTGTCCACCCAGATTTCGCTGATGGTATTCAATTTCTATACAGAATGATTCAGATAGCGTATACTTCCCTTTGCACCTGCGGTACTTTAGCGAATTTGTAAAAAAAAATGTGGAGTTCGAATTTCGATGTATCGATCGTGATTCTGAACAAGTATTGTGGTTCCGGAACCACAGTTATGTGGAATACCTACAGTGTTTCTTACAGGTGCCGAATCCAGTACGAATACTACCTACAATCGTTTGAGCGTGTACCGCTCGTAGTGGGAGTCGGCCATGTTGCACATATGCGTCTATCATTGTAATCTTGACCCACATTAGCGGCGTATTACTTTAATTATTACCGATGTGCCAATTTGGAGGTTCGCACATTGTACTACTCTCGCGCTAGTTATTGCGCATCTTACGCTAACAGCTTCTGTTATAAACGTTGGGGCGACAATTTTCAGCCAGTGCTATTATTTTTTTATAATCATTTTGAACACTCATATTGATATATTTGCAAACTAGAGCTCGCTGTGTCTTGGGCACTAGTTGATATTATAGATATTAAATATCCATGGCTCAGGGCACCTGTCAAATAATGAGCACGAATATAATGAGCATTTTGTGCTCCTCACACAAAGATTGCCACTACCGAAATAAAACCCGAGACCCAAGGTTTCATAGAAATATTTACTCCTTATAATAATAATTCCAGCCCTTTTTTATGTCCCACTGCTGGGCACGGGCCTCCCCTCAATGCGAGGGGGGATTAGGCCATAGTCCACCACGCTGGCCCAGTGCGGGTTGGCAGACTTCACACATCTTTCGAGGGGTTCTCTCAGACATGCAGGTTTCCTCACGATGTTTTCCTTCACCGTTACTCCTTACAACCTACACAATTAATAACGCAATGAAATAACGATGGTTGGTTTTCAAAATGACCGGGTTCGTTTGCCGATTCATGTACGAGTTTTTTTTATCTATACAGTTACAGTTTTTCTTATCTTGCAAACGACATTCGAGTTCGTTAGCACATATTTGTCTACCTTTTATAGTTTCGGAGATCCCCATACATAGTATAGCCTTAAGTACCTACGGAGAAATATACATGTCTATGCGTAGACAATAAGCAAGCTATAACTCGTATAATTAGGTACTTACATCTCTAATTATAATTGATTGCTCGGGATTCCATTAGAATCCACACAATCCGCAATTATACGAGACCGATTAATTGAATCGGACAAAATCGTTATGTACTTACAAGTTTTTTAGATAAATTCCCCTACTGAATGAGTCTGTCGCGTTACGTGACTAGAGATCGTTTGGTTCAAATTGTATTAATTAATTCGTTCATTTCAGTACATTAGAGGTATCGATTACCTATCTGTTGATCGTGATCAATGATAGCGAAGATTGTAGAGATACAATTCCGACTTTCTAAGATATGGGTCGTAAATTCTGTTAATGAGAATAGTCATTGCATCAACGTATTTGTAGTCACAATTGATAGAACATGGCTATACTTGGTAGAAATCTATTGTTTAATAAATGCGGGAAGAAGAACCCACCACTGACCTTCGGCTTTTAAGCTTTTACAATTATAAGCCAAATAATTTGATCGATAATTAAAGAAGCCAACAACACCGAACTCCTCTAAGCTGTTAGTCGAGAAACTGTCTGTCACGAGTGTCGGGACTCAATTACTCTGCAATTCTCCGCGAAACGATGATACTTGGCGGAAATACATTGTTTAACAAATGGGGGAAGAGGAACCCACTACTGACTCTCGGCTCGGCTCCCTCGTTTCACGCAGAATTGCGTATTAAATGGGGTCCCGAAACATATTGTAATTTCATCATCATGGGTTCAATAGTTTTTTCAAATATCGTAATTCGACCCAGCTTTCTGTGCCTAGGGTCCCAGGATCGAATACTGGTAGGGATATTGTTTGTGTGATGAGCACGAATATTTGTACCAGTCACGGATGTTTAATATCTATATAGGTTCGGTACGGTACCCATAATAAAATCGTTGCTTAGTGTGGGACCGTATTATTATTATTAAATACAGCTTCCATCCATATTCCAAATACGCAATATTTGAGAGTAGGTATCGAGTCGATTCCGATATGATAAACGATGATCGATTACAATGGTAATCAGTAACGAGAACCGGTTGGATGTCGATCCATTTGTCTCTGCCCGACGAGGGCTTGGATATTTATTGCAATAGTGACAACATTAAGCAGTCATTGTGGGGTAATAGGTAGGTAATACTTGAAATAATAATGGGGTAATTTGGCATTGGGCATACACTCGACAGGGATTTTTAATCGATCATTTTATAACCTGTCTAGTCTATCTACAGCTTAACCTACATTCTACTCGCATTGATTTTCGCAAGTCAATATTGCTTAAAACTAGTAAAGTCAAATATACAGGACATACTAAGCTTTGAACCATAGTCTTTAGCGCATTTAAAATCACTTTGTAAAGTCATTTAAGTCACTTGGTAATTTTAATTGGTTCGTGGATTTAAAAAATAATTGTACCCAACAAAATTACGATTGTGTTTTTTTGTGACCAATTTTTTTTTAGTTGACCTGGAAATTCTGACTTCACGTAGCATTTATTACTTTTAGACATAGCAAAACTAATAGCTAGGTACCACTTTGATCATTTAAAACCGCGGCGAACTTCGATTCTTCCATAGTTCTGTTGAAGCTGTTCGGTTTTAACAAAAATAAATACAACCGAATTGAGAATCTCCTCCTTTTTGAAGTTGGTTGTTAGCGACGCGATACCGTTATGTTTATTTAATTAAAATTAAGCTTTAAACTCCTATACTTAAGTTGCCTACCTATGTTTAACTATTTACATCTAGATATAAGTACCTATTGTACACGGAAGCGCGCGGGGTACGGGCTGAGGCAGGAGGGGTGTGCGCCCTCCACCACCTTGTTAAAGCAGTCTAGGTAAGATCCTCTTGTACGCTGCACGCTTTCGCCGCTTTTAAAAGTTTTGTCATTGCTACCTTCAACTTGGAAAATATACCCCCATGCAGTGAAAATTTTGGATATTTTTCCCCTGCTTCACCACGCCTTCTACAGTGGCCTTACGAGCCAGATCTTCATGTTCATTACTCCGCCGCCGAAGAAAACAATGGTGAACACACGCAGTACCGCAAGCAAACAACTGCAAAAGGAAAAGGAGCTTCAGACAAAGCTACAATCGGATACGAAAGCACAAGAAATGCCACCGCCTTCACCTGGAACTAGTGTTAAGGAGGATGAGAACAAGATGGATAAACCTTGCGTCGGGAGTGTTGTGAAATCGGAACGATTCGTGAACTATAAGCCGCCTTCACAAACTACGCGTCACTCGATCAAGTCTAAAAAACCCTCATCGTCTTCTTCGTTGAAAGCCCAGAAAAAGAAGCTAGAAATGGAAGCAGCCAAGGCAAAAGCACGTATAGAAATGGATCTAATAGATAAACAATTAGCGGCGGACCTCGCTGAACTAGATGAAGAATACAGTCCACCATCGGAAATATCGGAGCATAAACACGGTGCTGGTAGTGATGTCGAGAGGTGGGTGGGACGCAGTCAACAGGAGCTGGAGCTGCAGCATGCCACTATGATTGGAAACGACAAAGGCAAACTGCACACGTCGGGTCACGCCGACACGAATGGACCAGTTCAACAGCTGGCGACCGCACTCAGAGATATGGTCATCTCCTCCACCGTCCAGCAAAACACAAACCTACTTAGTCGTCTTAGCACACCTAGAGAACTACCTATCTTCAGCGGAGACCCAATGGAATGGCTCCAGTTTAAACAGGCATACGAAGAATCCACTGAATTGTGCACCTTCACCGAAAAAGAAAACATCTGGAGGCTGCGAAAATGCCTTCGTGGTCACGCACGTGAAGCTGTAGCTGCCCTGCTCATCAGTGCAACCTCGCCTGCAGTCGTGATGTCTACGTTACAGCTACAATTCGGAAATGCTGACGTCATTTTATCCCGCATTGTAATCGACATAAAGAGAATGTGCAATTTATCGGCAGATTACTATCGTGAAATAGTACCATTTTCTATAAAAGTGAAGAACTACGTGGCGGCGGTACGAGCCCTTGGCCGTGAGGAGTACCTACAAGGAATGGAAGTGGCTACAATTGTTATATCCAAACTGCCAACTACTCTTCTCTCCAAATGGGCTGATTATAGTTACCCGCTTATTACCGTACGCTCAGCTATACCTAGACTGGATTTGCTGTCAAATTTTCTTACACAAGAAGCCGTAAAGATATCTACCTGTAGTGCTAACCTAGTGCAACCTATAACGAACAATTACAAACGGAAGGAATGCGACAAAGTGAACAATATACAAACTGTATTAGCGCAAGACGGACAAAGTGAACAAAAGTGCCGTTACTGTCGTATCTCTAAACACAACTTAACCGAGTGCAAAAGGTTTAAAAAATCGCTACGCAAGGACAGATGGCAGCACGTAAAGCGATTTGGTATTTGTTACAAGTGTTTATTAGCGCACCATCGCAGGGAGACGTGCCCTGCACCTAGCTGTGATATAGACAATTGTGGACAAGCTCATCACCGTTTGTTACATTATGTACCACGTCAGGACACATGTGTACCCGTGCCAGTATCAGAAACTGAAATCCCGTCCGAAACAGTGACCCACATAAGTATCAATAGTTCCGTGTTATTAAAAGTGGTTCCTATTACCATTCACGGACCGAACGGTATTGTTAACGCGACTGCTCTGCTCGACGACGGCTCGACCATATCACTGATAAGCGCCGCCCTCGCCGCGCAGGTGGGGCTGCGCGGCCGCCGGGAGTCTCTTCGTGTGCGTGGTGCATGGGAAGATACCGAACTAGTGTGCGACACACAGCTGGTGAATTTGACTCTGAGCGGTGTAAACAATAAACTGTATACAATTAATGCGCGCGTTATCGACGAACTTAATCTACCTAAACAAAACTTAAATACTATAAATTGTAACAACTTTAAACACTTACACAAGTTAAACTTTAACCTATGTACAGAACAATTAAAACCTCAGGTTTTAATTGGCCAAGATAACTACCATCTACTCTTACCTTTGGAAACGATGATGGGTAGACCCAATGAACCCTGTGCCACCCGGACTCCTCTGGGTTGGTGCCTGCATGGAAGGGTACCTGCTTGCTCACCTGGTCCTGTACGTCACTCCACGTTGTTTATTAACAGTGATGTCATGGAAAATGAATGTATCCTGCGAGAGATTCACGAAGAAGTTCAAAAGTCGTTCTCCATCGAGTCCATGGGCGTATCAGCTAAACCACGGCAGAACTCGGAGGATTTACGTGCTGAGAGTATTTTAGAACGAACTTCTACACTTATTGATGGTCAATGGCATGTCGGACTACCTTGGAGGGACGAGAAGAGCATAATGCCAGACTCGTATCCGACTGCTATGTCTAGACTCAAAGGAGTTGAACAGAAGATGAAGAAAAATAAAGAGTATGCACAAAGATATACAGAACGCATACATCATTTAATCGAGAATGATTACGCTAAAAGGATGAGTAAATTGGATGATACGCCTAAGACCTGGTATTTACCCCATTTTGGAGTCGATAACCCAAACAAAAAGAAATTGCGTTTGGTATTCGACGCTGCGGCCAAGACAGCTGGCGTATCACTCAACGATTATCTGATAAAAGGGCCCGACCTACTGATGTCCTTATTCGGAATCATGTTGCGATTTAGAGAAGGGCGAATAGCTGTGTCCGGAGACATAAAGGATATGTTCCTAAGAGTAAAGATACGACCAGAAGACCAAAACGCTCTTCGATTTTTATATAGGGAAAATCCGGACGGGCCTGTGAGTACCTACGTTATGACGTCGTTGATCTTCGGTGCAAATTGTTCGCCATTTATAGCCCAATTTATTAAGAACAAAAACGCACAGCTACATGCATTGTCTATGCCTACCGCAGCAAATGCTATATGTACACAGCATTTTATGGATGACTACGTCGATAGCCTACCTGATGAAAAGACCGCAATACAGCTGGTTCATGACGTCATGTCCATTCACAAGAAAGGCGGCTTCGAAATGCGCAACTGGACTAGTAACAGTAAAGAAGTACTAGACAGTCTACCTAAAGATACGCTGGGAGACGCGGCTGTGCAGTTTAAAATGGGACAACAATACGAAGGCGAACGAACACTTGGATTAATCTGGTATCCGAGCGACGACACACTAAGATTCGACGTATCTTTCAAGCGAATACCAGAAAACCTAGTAAATGGTACACAAAGGCCTACCAAGAGGGAAATGTTACGAGTTATTATGTCTATATTTGACGTATATGGCTATTTATCACCGTACACGATTAACGGCAAAATTATATTGCAAGAAACCTGGAAACTTAAAATCAGCTGGGATGATTACGTCACTGATATTGTGTTTGATAAATAGGTTAAATGGATAACACAATTGCAAACCTTACGTTCGGTGCGCCTACCTAGGTACTATCCTATGGCGACAAGATATGCAAGTGCAAGCGAGAGGAAAGGAGAACCGGTTCTCAGTAGCCGGTCGCCGCAGACACGGTGCGGAGCTCCCGCGCATCGAGACATTGCGCCTGCCGTAGCAACCGAATATACATGCCTACAGCTGCATATATTCTCTGATGCATCTACGAAAGCGATGTGCGCTGTAGCTTATTGGCGTTGGCTATACGATGATTGCGTGCACGTAGCATTTATAACTAGTCGATGCCGCGTAGCACCAGTCAAACCTGTATCAGTGCCACGTTTAGAACTCCAGGCGGCTGTGTTAGCCGCTAGACTGGCCGAAACTATAACAAAAGAACATAACATGAAAGCAGAAAGGAAATTCTTTTGGTGTGACTCCAGTACAGTACTTACATGGATACGTAACGATGCACGAAACTATAAACAGTACGTTGCGCACCGACTCGGCGAAATAGACGAGCTAACCAATGCAAATGAGTGGAGATACGTACCCACGAAGCTTAACGTAGCCGATATCGCCACACGAGAATCCTATGACTGTTCAACATTAGGAAAAGAATGGATGTATGGACCTACTTTTCTACACAGCGAGGAAAACCAGTGGCCTCGTGACTACATACTTCTTGAACCTGAAAGAAAGGAAATGCAGTTAAAATTAGAATGCATTAATACTGTACAGTTGGACAACAGACAAGTAAACTTACCGGTACCCGATGCTACGAGATTTTCTTCATGGCTTCGCTTACTCCGAGCGACCTCCTATGTACTGAAGTTTATAAACAAATGCAAGAGGCATACTAACGAGTTCGACGACACTATGGAAAGAGCTGAACAACTATTAGTGAAACAGTCACAAGCTCAGTCGTTCGAGAAGGAGATATCGGAAATAAAGAACAATAGATGTGTACACAAAACCAGTAAAATACTTACCTTGTCACCTTACCTGGACGAATACGGAGTCCTGCGCGCCGGTGGCCGCATCGGTGCTGCAGCTGGTGTACTACCTGAAACAAAAAATCCTATAATATTAGATGGGAAAACTTATATTGCCAAATTAATTGTAAAGTATTATCACCACTACTACGCTCACGGAAATCAAGAGACGGTAGTGAACGAAGTTAAGGTGGAAGCGATCAGTCGCATTCCCATACAAATTTCAACATTGTAATACTCGATACACATACAGTTTTTTAGTTGTACAAGCATTGTTATCAATTCTCTATAAATTAAAGAGCTCGCAGAATGAAATATCAGGCAAAATCTTATAGTAATAACATCATAAAACGATATTAAATTTTAGGCTTGTGTGCGTGAATAAAAGCGCCTCTGTCCAAATTAACCCGTAACTAATAAAGCATCCGATTCTTTGTCTTTCAGTATTTACGGCGACAGATGGCAGCAGGAGTTTTTACTTATAATACATAAAGACATAACATTATAATATATAGAGAGATATAAATTTTCTATAAATAAGTATAAAGATTCATAATAAAAAATTAAAAATAAAAAATACATATAAATTTCGTTCGTCCATCCAACCTACGAACAATCGCATGTACCTACGTTTTTCACTTGAGCCACTTGGGGTGTGTTATTATCTGTGTGTGCAGATCGTCATGTATCCCTATTTCCTGTAATCCAAGTTTTTAGGATTTGTCTGCACCCAAAACATATTTTTTCGGGTTATTATAATAAAATAACCTACATACCTACATAAGGCATGTATTTATTTTTTTAAATAATCAATGAATGAATGAATATGTCATGTTTCAATTGGTTGTAAATATCATTGAAACCTATCAAAATATTCGTCGTCTTGACTAGTGGTCTACGTAGCCTAATGTTCTACACGGTTGATGCAAACGTGTACTATAGCAAGTTCAAATCTTGCCGGTGGGCTTGTCTTTTTGAATGATTGATATTGTTTCTGTAAGTGAATATTAGATTTCCAAAACACACAGCTCGGCCGTGTTACTCCAACATGGTGTGGTAGTAATATAACGAAAATATATATAGGTAGTATGTACACCTTCCAAGGCCATAGCTAGATGATGTCGTGTTACGAAATATGTCGCGCGAGTCTTTGTCGATTTATTGATCAATTTATCAAACATTTTTTTAGGCACTGCCGGGTGTGCTACTGATATATATATATATATATATATATATATATATATATATATCTATATATACTAGATGCGCCCGGCGGTGTTACCCGCGATAAAAAGTATGAAAAATTAAAACATCTATCCCACGGGAACCATACATTTTACCGGGATAAATAGTAGCCTATGTGTTATTCCAGACTGTAATCTATCTCTGTGCCAAATTTCATCCAGATCCGTTCAGCCGTTCGGGCGTGAAAGAGTAACAAACATCCATCCATCTATTCATCCATCCATCCATCCAAACTTTCACATTTATAATATTAGTATAGATATACATATATATATATATATATATATATATATATATATATCAGTAGCACAGCCAGCTGTGACTAGAAAAAATGTTAGAATACATCGACAGCGACTCGCGCGACATATTTCGTAACATCGGTTTTTAGTAATTATTCAATATTGAATCAATCTGAGAAAATCTACATAGCGACCTATATGTGTACCTATCTCTTCTTCTTACTTACTGACTAGCTATAGGAAGGTACCAACCAGCAAGGCATGTATGTATATATATATACATACATATATATCCAACCAACTAACCTAACACGATTGGCGATACAAGAAAGCAAGCCCCGGCACCTAGTATGAACGGGTTTTTCGAAATTATAGGGAAGCCTAATGAATGGGATACCCCTTGAACGTTTGAACAAATCAAGTGCGACATAGCTCGTAATTGAATAAATCTAAGAAAACATACCTATGTGCACCTATTTCTCTTCTTTTTACTTACCGATTTATTATAGAGTAGCTATAAATTGGTACCAACTAGAAACCTACTTAGTTTTAGATATATTGATATTACTTTTTTTTTCGTTTCTGAACGCAAAACCTTATACCTCGGATACGAGTACTCGTCTACATAATAAATAGGTGCCTAGGCCGAAAATAACTGGTTTTGATGCACATACATTCTGTACTTAGATATTATGTATGTGCTTACCTACTGTTATATTTTTTAAAATTATTCTCTTTGGATTCTGTTAATCTGAGGTATAGATATTTAATAAATATAAAAGTCGGTAAGCACTTACCAAGTTCTTAGAATGTATAGAATAGTGTTACTTATTTTGTTCTGGGTGTCTACGAAGTTAATTTATTATATCTTGACCAAATTGGCAGCATGTCTATGGTATGCTGATGCCAAATTCCAGAATTATAAAAAAAAATGGACTCACTACTCTGCTGCGACCGATTTCATGTTGTTTGTGATTATGTATGTAAAAACTTACTTCAAAATTCAAATAATAATTGTGTGGGATTTGCGATTAGTTTTGTTTTAATTTGTGTTTTGTTTGCTATTTGAATTGTAATGGAGATACTGATGGAATGTGACACTGGTGAAAGTCGGGACAACTTGGTAACAAATACCTTAGAGCATAACTCGTATTGTAAAGTGGCTACACAACACAAGTTCAATTTCATGATTATC
Organism: Pheosia tremula; assembly: GCA_905333125.1. Taxonomy (NCBI): domain Eukaryota; kingdom Metazoa; phylum Arthropoda; class Insecta; order Lepidoptera; family Notodontidae; genus Pheosia; species Pheosia tremula. The sequence continues at coordinate 9,014,188 of HG995402.1, read as the reverse complement.
ACTTGCTTGTGCTTCGGACAACACAGCCCGATCTCTCTGATTGTACCGGATTGCCATCCCATCGTATTATGAGAGTGAAGAACATCAGCGCATCTAGTGGAATCTATTATATTAGTATAGATTCCAAAGTTGTACAGCAGTGACAGCCTCGTTGGCAGAACGCTCGCCTTGGAACGAGGTGTTCAGGTTCAAACCCTGGCTCCCATCACTGAGATTTCCGGATTTTCATGTGCGAATCTTATTTTCCATAAAAAATATCACTTGCTGTACGATGAAGGCAAACTTTGTGAGGAAACCTGCATGTCTGTCAAAAGTCGTGTGAAGTTCACTAAACTGCACTGGGCCTACGGCCTATATGCCCCTCATATTGAGGAGGCGTGTGCCCGATATAATGGCGATGGGCTCACCCTCTATTACATTGGTACCAAAATACCATCGGTGAAATGTGGGTGCATTGCAGTGTGACGGTGTATGTTGGCCCGTCTCTGGAACGATGATTGAATGATTGAATCTATACATGTCACAGCAGCATTTACCTTATAATAAGTATGGATACAGTAATAATTATTATTGGACTAAACAATTATTTTTTTCTTTTTAGCGGAGGAATGAAGCACAGGAGGTTGCAAGAATCAAGATGACTGTAAATTGTATAGAGTCGATTCTATATCATAATATTAGTATTTGAAACAATGTTATATTTACCTAATTTTAGAATACCAACAACAAACAACATTGTTTCAAAGAAATTTGGAAATGTAGCTGTATCCCTTATTAGGTATAGAACTACATTGCCAAATTTCTTATTCCCTTGTAAATTATAATAAATATTGTTCTTGTTGTTGATCTGGTATATTGTAAAGCGTAATACTTTTACAGTTATCATGCAAACCTTGCTATATTTATAAGATCTATACAATAAACATTATATTTACGAACATGAAAGTATACATTTTTCTTTTCTATCTTTTATTTCTGAAACTTTTAATATTGCAAAGCTCGCAAAAGTATTTCTATTATTTTACAACCGATAAATAAGTTTTTTTATGATCGCTCTACCTGGTGGCATAAAAAGACAACTTTTAGTATGCGAGACTTTTAACAAGTGCTGCGCTCTAGCGGCACAAAAAAGACGTGTATTTGTCTATGTGTGAGTGCCTATTTATACAAGGATTTTAGAAGCCATGGTATCTCATCCATTATAAATGATTTCAGGTTAATGTTTTTTTGGATATTTCAATGCAATGTCGTAGTAGTGCTCGCAATTTGCAACATCAAGTCTCATAGATGCTCGATGTTCGTGTAACTAGTTGCAGAAAAACAGGACCATCTATCGAAAATGTGCGGCAACCGACCCTGAGCATTCACCTTAAGCAAAAGTATTGGATTACGAGACTGAGACCTGTAGTAAAAACTGTAACATCTCGGTGCATGTCATGCAGAATAAAAAAGACTAAACCGGAAGTACCAAGAATGGGTGACTTACCTGGCGCTCGGATGGCCCACCACCAGCGTCCATTTACATTCTGTGGTGTAGATCTTTTTGGTCCCATGGATGTCACGGTCGGAAGACGACGAGAAAAAAGATATGGCGTTCTCTTTACGTGTATGACTGTGCGAGCTATACACCTGGAAGTCGTTGCTACGCTTACCTCAGATTCGTTCATAATGGCATTACGAAGGTTTGCCGCCCGACGCGGCTGGCCGCAATATTTATTCTCCGACAACGGGACCAATCTAAGGGGAGCGGATACAGCGTTGAAGAAGTCAATACAGGGTCTAGATGAAGAGGTACTGAAAAATGAAGCATTGAACCACGGCGCTAAATGGACTTTTATACCACCCGCCAGTCCACACTGGGGTGGGGCCTGGGAACGGCTCATTAGAAGCGTTAAGACTAGCCTGAATGTTGTGCTGAGGGAACGCGCTCCGAAAGATGAGACACTAAACACGCTATTGGCAGAAATAGAAAATATTGTAAATAGTCGACCATTGACCCATGTATCTGTGGACCCGAATAACCCCGAAACTTTGACCCCTAATCACTTTCTAGTGGGAACATCGTCTAGCTTACCTCATATTGGGCAATTTGATGATTCTGACCTGTACCTGCGTAAGCAATGGCGAATATCGCAAAGACTAGCGGATATGTACTGGCGCAGATGGGTCAGGGAAATATTACCGGACATGTTACCCCGCAAGAAATGGCAAGAAGAGCAGAGACCATTACAAGTAGGCGATCTTGTACTTGTAGTAGATCCAGACAGTCCTCGTAACCTGTGGCCCAAAGGATTAGTGCAGGAGGTAGTTCCTGGCAGAGATGGGCGAGTGAGGATGGTCAGGATCAAAACTCGATCTGGGATTCTTACGAGATCAGCCACACGCGTCGCTCGAATTCCAATAGATAATGAGTGCTGCTGAAGCAACACTAGGGTGGGGGATGTTAGCGACGCGATACCGTTATGTTTATTTAATTAAAATTAAGCTTTAAACTCCTATACTTAAGTTGCCTACCTATGTTTAACTATTTACATCTAGATATAAGTACCTATTGTACACGGAAGCGCGCGGGGTACGGGCTGAGGCAGGAGGGGTGTGCGCCCTCCACCACCTTGTTAAAGCAGTCTAGGTAAGATCCTCTTGTACGCTGCACGCTTTCGCCGCTTTTAAAAGTTTTGTCATTGCTACCTTCAACTTGGAAAATATACCCCCATGCAGTGAAAATTTTGGATATTTTTCCCCTGCTTCACCACGCCTTCTACATTGGTTAATAAAACTATTCTTTATGCGAAACAATCCAATCAATGCTATAAAATTATGACGAACTAGCTGTTGCCCGCGACTTCGTCCGCGTGGTATTTAACAAAGACAACCGTTGACAACAGCCTGCCCGCCCATTCTGAGCCCGCGGGAAGCATTGCAGGTGTTGCTATCAAACTTTAATCAGGCGCAGCGCTGCAACATTGGTTTTAATTTTTTTTCGTGAGATCCTATTTTTTTTTCTAAAATAAAAGTAGCCTAAGTTACTCCTTGTTACATCAGCTATCTGCCAGTGAAAGTCCCGTCTAATCGGTCCAGCCATTACAGAGATTAGCCGGAACAAACAGACAGACAGACAGACAGACAGACAGACAGACAGACAGACAGACAGACAGACAGACAGACAGACAGACGGACAGACAGACAGACAGACAAAAATTGTAAAAAAAATTGTTTCGGTATAGGTAACGTGTATACATCCAAATGCACTTAGTAAAAAGCGGTTATTTTAATATTACAAACAGACACTCCAATCTTATTTATATGTATAGATAGATACAATACTTTCACCTTAGCATTCTAAATTCAAATGTTCGCCCAATTTATGTCCTGGCGCAGATACTATAACATTGAATAGTGATTCCATTTTATTTGATAAAATTACGACATTAAGAAACAGAAAGTGGGTACACAACGAATATATTATTCTCCAAAGAGAAAGTATCGGTAGGTAGTCAATGAGTCGGTATCTCTCGCTTTGCAATTCGTTAAATCTTTACATCAATTGACAACTGACCTCAGCAGTTGTACTTTCTTAAAGAAGGCGGAACGAGCGTGAAACCGTCATATTTTTATCAAGTCTCGCGATAGCACGTTAACATAGAAACGTGGAATCGCAATCACGTTAGAAATTTCACCTGCCTGTCGCATTCCTGCGACAGTTAAATGAAAGTATTGTCTACTGAGTTTATTATACATTACACTGTTGTAAATACAACCTTATGATGTAACAATAAGGGTGTAAAGGCTAGAGATTAGTGCAAGTATGGTTGAAGAGTTGGCACGTACGTTAATAATTGCAGGATCGCTTGCATGACCGTTACGAATTCAGCCGCTTTCACGGAAGGTTTTTACCTTATTGGAGTACCTACTAAATGTACGTTTCTTGTTACAGAATCGTATCGATAATTGGAGCCCGACTAACAAGGAAGGATTGCAGCGATAGTTTGAAATGTGAGTAGCAAAGGTAACCACTCGCAATAGACAAAACTCAGGACTTTTTAGCGGGAAGTTAAAAATAATGAAGTTTTCAATTTTCAAAAAAAAAAAATAGATAGATTCGTGGAATACTAACCAATAACCATTGTGTGTGAATTTACGTGCACAAGTGAAGTAAATTAATATGAGATAGTCACAGCGTCAGAACCTTAGTGAATACATTGTTATCAAGCTTGCTTCCACGGGTGAAAATTGTGCTTCCATCCTCAAAAATTTCGGATATACAACTAGCATTTTTTTTTTTTTTTTTTTTATTACATTTTAGGCAAGTATTTGATCTCGATCTCACCTGATGGTAAGTGACGATGAGATCTACGATGGAGCATACTTGCCTAGGTAGGAAGGCTTTGTCCGTGTGGCACCATCCACACGGACAAAGGTTGTATGATAACACATTTTACAATGAAGTATATTTGCACATACAATTGTAACTAAGTACCTCACATAAACCGCCAACTCGTTTCAATCTCGTGAAATGTTCGATAATAATCGATTAACATTTCATTCGATTCATTTATCGTAAAGTAATCGATTGGGTCACGCGTGCTTGACTACGTTTGTTAGGAAGTAGTGATCGCTGGCGATGAACCACGCTCCGGCAAAGTTCAGGAAGGAAGTAACTAGGAATATATTTTCATTACTCGATGAATTTACTGATATTTAAATAAAACAATATGCCTTCCGCCATTAAACAAGTATCTCAAAGGTAATCATATTATAGTATCGTATAAACTCATGGGTATTTAAAATCAGTTCCTTTATTCAGTGAAAGGTCTTTAATCATAAAAAAAATATTAAGTTATATTTTTATGACGCCTTTATCATATAATGTTGAAGTTATTATTTACCATTCGGTTGGTACCTACATGTGCTCATGTATCATACAATTTATAGTTTTAACTAGCTGTTGCCCGCGACTTCGTCCGCGTGGTATTTAACAAAGACAACCGTTGACAGCCTGCTCGCCCATTCTGAGCCCGCGGGACGCATTGCAGGTTGTTGCTATCAAACTTAATCAGGCGCTGCGCTGCAACATGGGTTTTAATTTTTTTTCGTGAGATCCTATTTTTTTTTTCTAAAATAAAAGTAGCCTAAGTTACTCCTTGTTACATCAGCTATCTGCCAGTGAAAGTCCCGTCAAAATCGGTCCAGCCATTTCAGAGATTACCCGGAACAAACAGACAGACAGACAGACAGACACACAGACAGACAGACAGACAGACGGACAGACAGACAAAAATTTTAAAAACGGTTGTTTTGGTATAGGTACCGTGTATACATCCAAATGCATTTAGTAAAAAGCGGTTATTTTAATAATACAAACAGACACTCCAATTTTATTTATATGTATAGATTATAATGTGTGTTGCCTATATACCTATTACATTTTTTAAACTACTTCTACTGGTGGTAGGCTTCGGCCGTGGCTAGTCACCACCCACTGAACAAAGCCATGTCGCCAAGCGGCCTAGCCTTGTTCCGGCATGATGTTCGGTGTTGCCATTCATGGATGGCGGGTCAGATCAGTTGCGCTGCATGTGCCTAGTGAATGTAGCGACTCGATCTACTGCCGCTTTCCTACCTAGGCGAGTATGCTTCATCGTAGATCTCATCGTCACTTACCACCAGGTGAGATCGAGATCAAATACTTGCCTATAATGTAATAAAAAAAAATATCTTTAATTAATTGGCTCTTTAAACATTTTAAAGACCATTTTACTTACTTAGCGGTATTCAGAGTAGTGTACCTAGGTGGGTGGTTCTATGTCCGCTTATGTATTTTTTTCAATATACAAAATCAGAATCAGAATATATATTATTGTATCCCATTTCTTGGCATTTGATGACACATAGTTGACCCAAATGCATGCAAATGACCGATCAGTTGCGCTGCATGTGCCTAGTGAATGTAGCGTCTCTATCTACTGCCGCCTTCCTGCCTAGGCAAGTATGCTCCATCGTAGATCTCATCGTCACTTACCATCAGGTTAGTTCGAGATCAAATACTTGCCTATAATGAAATAAAAAAATAAAAAAAATTCCTGTACTTCAACAAACTTGGCCGAAATGACCATACTTTAACAGAATTAGTTCAAATGCTGCATTGCTTCCCGAACGATGCTTTGTTACAATATCTCCCAATGATTCAACAAGCTTCCAAGTTTGGATAGCCAAGTGTGTTTGTACAATGAAAGTATGCCCACAGCCAAGACTAATAAAATTGACCTCGTTACCTGCGTAAATAAATTCCTTAACTTATACACGGTTAAGTAATTTTTAATTCGACAATTAAAATTGAAGTTGCGCCTTGAAGAGTCGTAGTGTGTGAAAATGCTTGCCTAATCGTTAGTTGCGTGACAGAACATAGACACATCATCTATCACGTGGAGATTTAGGAGGTAGATCGCCGAATAAACAAACACTTGTACCGTCCCAATTACTTTAAACGCTTCCAATAACACACAGACTAATGAAAATTATGAATAAACCATGCCCAAACGGCAATCAAACCTGTATGTCTGAGAGAACCCCTTAAAAGACGTGTGAAGGACGTCAATCCACATTGGGTCTGCGTGGTGGACTAATGCCTAATCCCCTTCGCAAAGAGGTGATGCCTGTGCCCAACAGTGGGATAGAAGAATGTCGGCATCATCAATCCAGTCAAATTAATCACTAAGTGAGATGTCTACACTTCTTCAATTTGCAAAAGAATTGGAATTTTGTCCACTGCACTGTAATTTAGACCACGCTTCCTTTGCATTGGCGTCCGGTAACTAAACACGTGTTTAGAGCGACATTCCTTAATAGTGAGTAAGTAAGTAACGACCAACCATACATTATTTGTTTAGGTACAATTGCGCAATCAAGTCTAAGGCGGCGTTTACACCTGGAAAGAGAAATGTTCAACACTCTGTTCGACAGTAGCTTGCAAGTGTAAACTGTATACCCAGCAAGTTTGTGCTTACTATTGCAATGCAAGGCACTGTCCACTGTCGAACGAACGTTACATATTCATAAATGTATCATAACTTGTATCAAGAAAATTTGTTGCTCATTGCTCGCCATTTCCTTAGCTTGCAGAACGGACGTCTTAATTTCCTGCTCATGGTTATCTATTTAACATACTTCGTTATGAATGCCAGTAATATGATGCGCAAACGCTAGTTTTGCATACATAATGAATAAAATTGTAAATACGAAAGTGTAATCAACGTTAATTATACATTTGTAAAAGAAAATTAATTAATTAATCGCCTATAGGAATAATTCATCGATGCTTATTAGAAAAACGGCCGCTGGTAAAATGATAATGAAAGTTAGACATTTTAAGAAATTCACTCGATCACTTGATGGACATTTAATAACATGTTTAAGTATCAATCTACTGTTATATATGATAATTATTATTATAGCAGCCTTTTTTAATATCCCACTGCTGGGCACGGGCCTCCCCTCAATGCGAGGGGGGTTAGGCCATAGTCCACCACGCTGGCCCAGTGCGAGTTGGCGGACTTCACACATCTTTCGAGGGGTTCTCTAAGACATGCAGGTTCCCTCACGATATTTTACTTCACCGTTTAGCAAGTGATAATGAAAATGAGTTTCGCACATGAAATCCAGAAATCCTAGAGGTGCCATAGCCGGCGTTTGAACCTATCCATCCAACCATATATCCAACTTGGCTATCACTGCTTCTAATAATATTATAATGATACAAGAGTAATAGGTATACAGGGTGTTTCAGAAAGGGTATACTAAGCCTGGAACCTGGGCTTCTTCAGCGCATTTATAAACACTATTTGAAGTTAGAATGTGGAGAATGTCCATTTAAAAAAAAAACTATTGTTCTTAAATCAGAATTATCATTTTGTTGGGTACAAAACTATTTATTAAAAATAAACATATTACGATTCTGACTGCATAAAGTGTTTACAAATGCACTAAAGAAGCTGAGGTCCAAGGCTTAGTATACCCTTTCTGTAACACCCTGTATAATACTCAGGCCGACCGTTAAGACAAGATGATACTACCAACATGCGATTATCTAACGTCACCAATACGATACGTTAATGATGGTTTAATTTATAGGATTGTCTACCATGACGAACGTTGACAATGGACTTAATTCCATACATTTTACACTAACGGGACAATTGTATTTGTTGCCTGTCTTGTCATCTTTTTCGCATTTATTTTCCATTACTTCGTGGGCCAACTTGTATTGTGTACAATTCGGTTACCACGGTCACTGTTATTTTTAGATGAACGTTGTATTTGCAAAACGTCGATGTTGTAAGCATGAAAATCGCGATTGTACACTGGAACATTAATACTAGAATAATGAACGGGTAATTGTAATTTGGTAAGTTTATTTTACACTAGCTGTTGTCCGCGACTTCGTCCGCGTGGTATTTAACAAAGACAACCGTTGACAACAGCCTGCTCGCCCATTCTGAGCCCGCGGGACGCATTGCAGGTTGTTGCTATCAAACTTAATCAGGCGCTGCGCTGCAACGTTGGTTTTAATTTTTTTTCGTGAGATCCTATTTTTTTTTTCTAAAATAAAAGTAGCCTAAGTTACTCCTTGTGACGGGACTTTCACTGGCAGATAGCATCAGCTATCTGCCAGTGAAAGTCCCGTCAAAATCGGTCCTTCCATTTCAGAGATTAGCCGGAACAAACAGACAGACAGACAGACAGACAGACAAAAATTGTAAAAAATGTTGTTTCGGTATAGGTAACGTGTATACATCCAAATGCACTTAGTAAAAAGTGGTTATTTTAATATTACAAACAGACACTCCAATTTTATTTATATGTATAGATGTTCAATTACCTACCCTTTTGATAATATAAAAATGTTAAATACATCTTTTTAAAAAAAAAAAAAACTTTTTATATACAAATAAGTAAAATTGGAGTGTCTGTAATATTAAAATAACCGCTTTTGACTAAATGCATTTGGATGTGTACACGGTACATGTACCAAAACAACACTTTAAAAAAAAATCGGTCTGTCTGTCTCTCTGTTTGTTTCGGCTAATCTCTGAAATGGCTGGACCGATTTGGATGGGACTTTCACTGGTAGATAGCTGATGTAACAAGGAGTAACTTAGGCTACTCGTATTTTGGAAAAACTGTTTGTTAAATACCACGCAAATGAAGTCGCAGGTAACAACTAGTTTAAGCTTGTTATTTTTTCTCAAACTTAGGATTAACTTGATAAAGGCATGACCTAAACTTTAGTATTGTGTAGCTAGGGACCTACTTATTAACAAATACGCACAATCAATTCAACTCACATAGTTGCACTTATCAGCAATTTATTTAAACGGCAATAAATCTCACACGGTTTATGTTATCGGAATTCTCCCACACAACTAGGTATAACTGGTACCAAGCTAAATAAAAAAAACTTTTCGCAATAGACACATAAGTACCTACAGAGCTGTTTTAAAAGCCATACGCTGCAAATGAGATCGTAGTAAGTATAGCATTAAAATCAAATTTCGTTCAAACTATTTGTTTTATTTATATCTTTATTTTTTAATTATTTTTCCAAAAATCTTCACTTATCAATCGACGATAAAATATCTATTAAATTAATCCTCTTAGTTTCGAATCAAGAAATTATATGGGTCTGTTTACAGCTTCACCCGACTAGCTACTAGACTTCCAGCTTAACCTCAACCCTTACCTCGAGGTTCAGTTGCCTCGAGGAGGTGGGCGTGGGCGTGGGAGGAGGGCACCTCGAGGAAAGGGATAAGGATGCAATTAATTCTCCCGAAAAACATTGCCAACAGTAGAATAACCTCACAGATATTGTAATTGGATACTCTCATCGCAGTGCAGTAGCGGTTCACACAACCCTTGCACGGAACGCGGGTAACATGAGTCACTGACGCCGACACCGCCACGCATTCGGTATGTTCACATTGAAATATCTTATATGGTGCATGCTTGTAATGCAGAGCGCATATGCCATTCTGATTGGCCGTGTGAACTCAGGAATATAGGTATTTCGATATATATATTTAATTGAATGGGCACAAGACCAACAAAGTTGGTTGGGTCGGACAGTGGACTGAAATTCTAAGCTGAAATTCACTATTTACAGGCGCGGTTACACAGGGGGGGAGAGCCAATGGGTGTTATTTCCCCTTCCCCCGGCACTCCTGACTCACGATCGTAGTTCTTTATTTTGACTAATATTTTTTTTTAGTTGAGAGCGAATTTATTTATAGGTAAAATGACGCAAAAATTGCCCTCCGCCTAAACGAATCAAAGACCCCGTGGAATCACGTGGCGATCAGTTGGATTGAAAGACAAAGCTTACCTTTGAATTACAAAATGAAAACCGAATCGCTTTAACTGGAGGAATCGTTACATTCGGAACGGAACAGTTACGTGTACGAATTATTGGAAGTTATGTTCTAATTTATTCAACGGTTGCGCCCGCGCCGCGCGCCGGTAACCACTACTAAGCGTTTGTAACGTAACATGCCACTTACGATGTTTAATTGAACAGTGTTAACGATGATAGATACAACATATATGTTGTATCATGACAATTTTAATATCGTAGCATTAATTGGGTTCTCTTCCCACGTATGTAGGTGACTTTTATATAGGGTTGTCGACTAACTATCGGAATTCCTTTTATGTACAACTGTCTGTCTATTAATCCACCTCAAAAAAGTTTTTTTTTTAATTCTTATATTCGTTTCCATTTTTTTTTAATTTTAAATCTCGAAATATCATAACACCGCTCCGGTCCATATATCCCCTCACCGTATGATGTACTTTATACCGTACTTTATATAATAAAATATTTTGACGGGGCTAACAGTAGGTTATAAGGATAACATTCCCAAAGAAATAAATCAAATTATAAGACATTTCAAAAATTACATCTTGTACTGAGTGCACGGGCAAACGCTATTGGTTCGCCTTATTTAAACAAACATCATTAACACAATTATTTTATTCGTTAACGTCATCCATATAACTTACTGATTCGTCGGTTAAAATTCTTTACACTGTTTCTGTTGTACTACGTTATATAAATGTAAGTAATTGATAGATCATATTTCACAATCTGCTTTGTTAGCAGTTATAGATACCTGTCAGTTAACAAGCAACGTTGTAAATAAGGAATTAAAATTGAATTTGTAAACAAATACCTATTTACCAATGATTGCATACACATGCATACCACGTAATATTCTAAACATATAGAATTACATTAACATTAGGAAGTGAACTTAAAGTTGTCACATTAGTTTGGTAGGTATAAACATAAGCGCAAATATCTTATGACTCATAACTATAAGTAAATGGAAAATGTTTGGAAAACGTCATCTATTTGCTCCAACAAACACACAAAGAGACAAACCGATAAAAATAAAAAAATTGGAGAGATGCCCAGATAGCCTACTGCACCATTTTTTAAATATCTCACGGTCCGAGTCTTATATGACAGTTACAATTTTACTGGCCAACAATTTGTCTTTCAATACATGCGCAAGAGCATGAACAATATGCACATGCCGGCGGTCGACCGGGTCAGCGAACCCCAGGCGCCAGGCTTGCATGCCATCCCGGGTAAAAATAGCCTTAGAACCTTCGACAGGCATATGCTATTTGATAGAGACGAGGGCAACCCGCAACATTGATGCCTTAATAGAGAATGCGTGAGTCGAGATCACGCTTTTATGCGCAGTGGATTTTCTTGTGCTGATTCTGTTGGAAACGAAACCTGACAATATTAAGTGTATCGCCGCCGTCCTTCTCATTGCTGTAATGTGTGAGGAAGGCAGCGACATTTGAGCTGTGTCAAATTTAGGTTAGTCGTGATTTATGGATAACAGAATTGACGTTAATGTACATATGTAGGCTCCGGTCGCATTGAGGCCATATTAGTTCGCAATGTTGTGTCTTATTTAATGTTCGTAAATTCTGAAATATTTTGCTCCTGCATAATGAGGGGAGTATATTAGACGGAGTGTCGAAGTGTACGCTGCCGCGATACTAATCGCTTGCATTTTTGCTATTCTGTAACGCCAATCTTAAATCTCTTGTATAATTGTAATATGAATATATAAAAATTATACTTACCCGAGGATTCACGCGTGAAATATAAGATTGTCATTTCATCTCATTTCTCACGCGTGATTCCGATACTGAAATGTAAAATTGGTATTAAAATTTAAATACAACTTATTTTAAGGATTTTATTGCGTTCATTTTATGTTTTTACGTTCCCGACGTTTCGTCTGCTTCATATCGGTCACGGGAGGACTGAGGGGGTTAACGTCCTAGTGTCATAGTTTGAGACGGGGTACCCTCATATTTAGTTGTTACATGTGGACCGATTTACGCAGAATGTGCTCACTGTCTCTAGCCAAAGCAAAAGAAAGAGAGAATGGAAAGAGAACATGAAAATGGAAATATAATTTTAAATCACTATCAAATCACCGCGCACGAGTTGCATTCAATAAATCATATTCAGTAGCTAGGCACTTATTTGGCGGCAATAGAATACAAAATAAGAATGTGAGTCCCGCGCGAGTAGCCATAGCGGACGCACGTGTCTCACTACGCTTGACCCGTTATCTTGTTTTTATCTACGAGTTAAGTAATAAAGTGACACTCAACAACGAAAACAGGGTAACTCCTGGAAACAGGAGACCCTTTATATCAAGATGTCATCTACCCCAACGTCCCATAAACCCCCAATGTCTCAACTACCCACACAGTTACAACCAGCGCCCAACACTTCAAGTTATGCCAATGTGACGTCATCAACATGTTTCCCCAAGAAAGACCAAGCTATTATATTGGACTCAATCGATGGAATAACGCTCAGGGAGTATCTTATTGCCTTAACGTCTATTATTCCAGCGACATCTATTCGATTTATATCTCGCATATCGAATGCACGAATATGTATCTACCTTGATTCCAAAAAAACAGCGGATAACCTAGTCGAAGAAAAGAAAAAGATTAATATTCATCAAAATGTTCTTGAAATTAAACCGTTAATTACGAGAAACAAAAGAATAGTTTTATCAAACGTATGTCCCGTTATACCAAATTATGTCATTGAACAAAAATTTGAAGAATTGAAAATAAAGATAATGTCACCTATAACATTTATGAAAATAGGTGTAACTGATCCCGGATTCTCCCATGTATTAAGTTTCAGAAGACAGTTATATATTAGCCCAGATGATGAATTACGCATCCCAGAATCATTCCAATTATCCTTTGAAGAGACGAATTATTGGATATATATATCTTCTGATGCCCTAAAATGTTTTTCCTGCAACACTATGGGTCACTTAGCCAAGAATTGCCCCCAAATCTTATCAAACACCCAAACCTTCTCTCAAGAAACAGATAACCAAACGGCCGAAGTAATAAAAAACATATTTGACAGAAATGATGATCTTAGACCAGACCCTATACTTACGCCACATACGACACATGAATTTTCACAACCACCACAAATAACGCCTAAAGGAAAAAAACGGATTCATTCTCCAACTACAAGTGACTCTTCAAAAATAGATGTTGCAAAACCATACACAAAAGAAGATGATTCTGACATAATGGAAATTGAGACTGATGAAACTGGCAGCAATGTTTCACTTGAAGATGTGGAAGTCAAATCAAAGCCGAAGAAAAAATTACAGAAGATTGACCCTAGAACAGAAAAAGCAGTTTGGAAAGACATTACGGAAAATATGGCAGAATTAAACAATGACAAAACATTCCCTATTAATTTAGATCAGTTTATAAGTTTAATAGATAATGCTAGAGGGAAACAAAATATAAGAGAAAAAGTGTATTCATATACAGATAATATCAAAGATTTAATTAAAATGTGTAACAAGCTTCACAGTAAAATGAATAAGAGTTTAAAAAACAGATGTTCACGCTTGTCGAGAAAACTTCATGAAATGTTAAATCCTACCTCCATTTCTACAGATATAGATAACTAAATATTCTGCTTTTTCTGTAAAATTTAAGTAGATTCTTACCTTTTTTTTTTTTTTTTTTTTTTTTTTTTTTTTTGTACCACTAGTATGGACATCTTACAATGGAATGTCAATGGTTATTTTAAAAGATTAGAAAATATCAAAGTATTAATGAGTCGGTTAAGTCCAGCATGCATTTGCCTACAGGAAACAAACTTCACTTCTGATTATTGTGCTTCTATGATAGGGTACGAACGTTTTTACAAAAATCGGGCACAAAGTAACAGAGCTAGTGGTGGAGTGGCGATATTTATCAAAACACATACGTTCCCTGAAGAAATACAAATAAACACACCTTTTGAAGCAGTAGCAATAAAAATTAAATTTCCGTATTCCATTACCATATGCAATGTTTATCTTCCTAATAGTAATCCACTTAATACTAATGATTTAAATAATTTAATTGGTCAACTTCCAATACCTTTCATAGTTCTGGGCGATTTTAATGGTCATCATTTTTATTGGGGTTCAGATAAATGTGACACCAGAGGTAGAACGATAGCTGACTGGATTGATGAGCACCAAGATATATTATTACTAAACAATGGCCAACCTACACATTTTGATAGCAACACTGGTCGAACGAGCAATATAGATCTAAGTTTGGCTTCACAAAATATAAGATCATATTTTGAATGGAATGCCCTAGATGAATTGTATGACAGTGACCATTATCCAATTTCAATTAGATTCCATATTTCACAAGATATACCATTCAATATTAAATTACCTAAAAAATGGAAATTTGAAAACGCCAACTGGTTAACATTTAGTGAAGAGGTTGATCAAAATATTTCCGGATTGGCTCACTCAAGTTCCTTGTCTAATTATCCTATCAATGATATTGTTGAAAAATTCACCAACATTATTCTTGAAGCAGCTAACAAATCAATACCCAAAACATCTGGGTCTTGCAGAAAGAACATTCTACCGTGGTGGAATGATGAGTGTAAAATTGCAATTAGGGAAACTAAAAAGGCGCTAAAATTATTTAAAAAATATGCTAGAAATGACCCTAATTCAATATACAAAATTGAATATAAGAAAAAAAGAGCATACTATAGGAGACTTCTCAAAGAAAGTAGAAAGAGGTATTGGGAAAATTGGGTGTCATCCATCAACAACAAAACCCCTGTTGGGGATATGTGGAAAAAGATACAAAAACTTAAACATAGTAATATATTTAGCAAAATTGTACTCGAAAAACCTGACGGTACACTTATATCTGACCCGATTGAAACATCCTATCTATTAGCTAAAACCTTCGCAACGAATTCTAGCTCCAATAATTATGATGACCATTTTATTGAATACAAAAGTAATCAGGAAATCGAATCAGACTTTGATATTTATGACAATTCTAATCCAATTAATAAGGAGATACAAATGCATGAACTATTATTTGTGTTGTCTCAGATAGGTGATTCTAGTCCAGGTCCGGACAATATATCTAATATTATAATCAAACACTTGCCCGTCAGTGGACTGGCATATTTACTTAGAGTATACAATTATATATGGGAAAAACAGGTATTTCCTGATAGCTGGAAAGAAGCTTTAGTGGTTCCAATATTAAAACCTCAAAAAATATCAAGTCTACAAACTAGTTATAGACCCATATCCCTAACATGTAATCTTTGTAAAATACTTGAAAAAATAATAAGTAGAAGATTCAGATGGTATATGGAAATGAATAAACATTTTTCACCATTTCAATTTGGATTTCGTCAATTTCGATCAACAACAGATCATTTAATGAACATTGAAAGTGAAGTACTTGACAGTTTTGCTATTGATAATTGTACAGTAATTGTAGCTATAGATATAGAAAAAGCTTATGAAATGGTTTGGAATCACAGAGTTTTAAAATTATTACAAGATATAAACATCAAAGGCAATGCCCTAGCGTTCGTCAGAAACTTTCTTTCGGGAAGATCAATTAAAGTAAGAATCAATGATACAGTATCTAATTCTGTGCCTACAGAAAATGGTCTTCCTCAAGGCTCGGTGCTCAGTGTAATACTATTCTTACTAGCTATTAACGATGTTTTCTCTTTTATTGAAAAACCAGTAAAAGGATTTCTGTTTGCTGATGATCTCACTTTAACTTGTAGTGGTAGGTCATTAAAACCTACGTTAACATTGATTCAGAACACACTAAATGGTCTTCAAGAATGGTCTAGGAAATCTGGATTCAAATTTTCAAAAACTAAAACTGAGTTTATAATATTATCTAAAAAGAAAAATAAAAGTACAAACATAAGATTAAACTTAAATGAAAATAGAATCAAAGAGGTAAGTAACTTAAAAATTTTAGGATTAACATTTGATAAAAAAATTACTTGGAATACACATATAAATAAACTCAAATCTGAATGCTATAAAAGGTTAAATATAATAAAGGTGTTATCATCAACGACATGGGGATCCGATAGAAAATGTCTGATAAACACATATAGAGCTTTAATTAGACAAAAACTAGATTATGGCTCCGTTATATATGATTCAGCAAAAAGTCGTACCTTAAATTCATTGGAAAGCATTCAAAATACAGCCCTTCGACTTAGTATTGGTGCGTTTAAGACAAGCCCTATCAAAAGCATCTTAGCTGAAGCAGGAGAAATTCCATTACAATTAAGAAGGAAAGAACTTGTAATTGTATACGCTATAAATATCCTATCCCAACCTGAAAACCCAACTTATCATTATTACAACAAAGCAACATCTACTGATGCTGAATATGTGTTGCAACCTAATTTGCCGCAACCCCTACGTATTAGAACAGCCAAATACCTAAACGAATTAAAACATAAGATACCACCAATTTTTACGAAGAAATTACTAACCTGTCCTCCATGGGAAAAACTTGAACTCCCCATTAACCTAGAACTTTCCAAAAACTTAAAAGATGATACACCCCAATATATATATAAAACCCTATATCTCGAAATTAATAATAGACATACAGATTCTAAGATATTATATACGGATGGGTCAGTAATGAATGGAAGATCAGGCTGTTCAGTAGTGTCTGGTAATAGTTGTTGCCGTTATAGACTTAGGGATTTCCACTCAATTTTTAGTTGTGAAGCAATAGCCATATTTAAAGCCTTAGAATTAATACATAATGAATCTAATTCAGAGAAATATATTGTTTATACCGACTCAAAATCATGTCTGACAGCATTACAAAATGCAATAAATACAAATCCACTTATTATAGATATAAAACAAAAAATGATAAATCTTCTAAAAGATAATTACAAATTTGAAATTATCTGGATCCCAAGTCATCAAGGAATAGTTGGCAATGATAAAGCCGATAGCGAAGCTAGAAATGCGACTAATGATATAAACATCTGCAACTCAATCAAATCAACTCCAGATGAAATAAAAAAAATATTTAAACATAAAATAAAAGTTCTTTGGGATCATTATTGGAAGACAGAAAATACAACAAAATTATTAGGTATAAGAAACTCAATTTTTGACGAACCCCCTATTTCATTCAGCTGCAGAAAGGATCAAGCAATAATTACCAGATTACGTATTGGACACACAAATATGACACACATACATTTAATAACAAAAACGGATAAAAATAAATGCAAGTGTGGACTGGACTTGACCGTCTCGCATCTTCTAGTCGAATGCATGGCTTATAGTCATGAAAAAAGAATATGCAATGTACCTACAAATTTAAAGGATTGTTTAAATCAAGATGGATGTAATCGAACTTTGAAATTCCTGCAAATGATATCGTATTATAATCTTGTATAACCATGTTTGTTGTGGTCGCTAATGACCTTTGTTGTTAAAAAGCGACCTAAAATAAATAAATAAAAAAAAAAAAAAAAAATAAGAATGTGCAAATTCGTCATACAAATGTTGTAAGTGCTAACATCGTATATGGCATTTGGAGGACGGCGTTATGTAAGGTGGGTGCGCCCGCGCATACAGAAACGTTAAAGTTAAAGACTTTGTACAGAAGAATTTTAATTTCACACAACCTTGAAAATCAATTGGTTACAAACCTAACGAGGTTTTCTAACAGTAAAAATCGTATTACTAGTAAAATTAAGCTAAATTGCCGTGTACGAACTGAGTGCGCCTTCGACGATGACTTTTATAATTATTTAATTAGTAATCAGGGACAACACTGGGGTGGTGTACTTTTTAAAATACTGCTACTTAATGAGAGGTGTAATGCAGATGGAATATCTAGCGGATGGACGGACAAGATGAAAGAAATAGTAGATATTTCCCGTCATCTAGGTAGTGAGTCTAGCCTAGTCTATAGCTAGTCATGTTTATCTAGGCAGGTAAAAGCTGATCCTAGATTAAAAAAATATGTTTGCTGGTATCTAAACTTCATTATAATTATCACATCAAATAAATGAGCAAAGATGGCGAATCTGCGCAGGCTCATCGTATGTGATGCGACCTTAACGTACCTACATGAAGTAGTCATAAGACTGCAATGTAAAATGCTGATGAACTACTTTGACATTTCGACTTATTTCCTCATACCGACCTGCGCGGGCGTCCCTAGGTCGTGCAGGTACAAATTAAATGTAATTAGCATACAAAGGAACTCGCCCACACGAAGCGTAATCATCCCATGATATAAAATTACTGCACACTTTCCGTTGATAATTTTATTTAAATTTGTGCTATTATTATGGGCGATATTCGAATGTCAAATTCTATGGAGCTTTTAAGATTTGGGTCGAGTCCTTCGTCCGTAGGAGAATTAAGTACCCTCGAGATACCCTACACGTGACCCCGGGTGGTGCCAACCAGGTGACAGCTCTACTGGTGGTAGGCTTCGGCCGTGGCTAGTCACCACCCACTGAACAAAGCCATGTCGCCAAGCGGCCTAGCCGTGTTCCGGCATGATGTTCGGTGTTGCCATTCATGGATGGCGGGTCAGATCAGTTGCGCTGCATGTGCCTAGTGAATGTAGCGTCTCTATCTACTGCCGCCTTCCTACCTAGGCAAGTATGCTCCATCGTAGATCTCATCGTCACTTACCATCAGCAGGGCTATTGGCTATCTTTTTGATGGTCAGTGACTATCAAGCTTCAGTTGTACACCGAACTTTGATGATAACTGAGAATTTCATAACATTGGTATTGCGTATCACATTGAGTGGATATCAAGTTACGATGACTAACGTGCGGGGACCGGTGCTCATCGTATCACCACTTGACGCCTCTATTTTTTATCGACTATTATACGGCTATGTTGAGTAACGCCTTTTAAGCGTTACAAGACTATATTGTAGAGAACATATCATATTAAGCGGTTTATATACAAATGACATGTGAAGCTGGCAGCAAATTCATTATTTTGTACAAGTTGTTTACTTCGATCGTCTAATGGGATTACTTAAATAATGTGATTACGAGTTTGTGAAAATAAATTAAAGGTAAGTAAAACCACATAATTGCTAGGTTCCCAATCAAACGACAACGTTTTGCTAATAAATGTGAAAAATGTTATCAAAGTTTATTTTCATAGGGGATAAATTTCTTCTTCATAATCAGCTTAACAAAATAACACCGTTGTTTATAATGCAGGGTAAGATTAAGTTTATAATGATGTAAAATATCTACTTTTAAGATGCCGGTACGAAGAACAGTTTCCGTAAGGCAAATGGAACACAAGCAATGTGGAATTTGCGGAGACCCATCGCGACGTAGCATTGGATCGCTTTCCGGGGGGGGGCCACAGGCAGTTCGAATTACCCGAGAAGCGTGGAACTCCGTAACGGTCCAACTAAACTCTGTGGCAGAGGGAAAACACCAGACCAATGGCGTAGAGTAAGTTAGCATCTTATATCCTCTATAAATACACCGTCATCTTAAAATATTACTTACCTAAAACATTTCAACTTCATCATAACTAATAATACCAGCAATTTTATTCTCATGAATTTTTTGTCACTTTATCCTTGGTCCCATTTCAATCCATAAAGATCACCCACTTAACCCAGACTCTCAAAACACTTCAGTACCAAAAAAAAAACACTTAGGATAAGTAGAACTATGTTAAAAAACATGTTATTTACAGGACATGCTCAGTGCTCCACCTCACCAGTCGAAGGTTGAGGTCACAATGACATGCAGCCACAATGGAAGCAATGGTGGATTTAATGAAGGATATATGGGATGATGTACACAGTTATGTAGCTCGTATGGGTTGATGATTGACATAATTATGCTACAAATTCAAATAACAATTATTTTTATACATCAGATTATTTATTGCATTTTTTTTCAATGTTTCACAAACCAAATTGTAGTTGTAAGTACATTCACATAAAAAAACAATAAAAAATTGCTGTAACATAGTAAATAAAGTAAGATTAATAATTTAAAAAATAATAATACATTAAAATATGTTAATAACTTTAGACTTATTATTTGTGTAGGTAGTAAAATGTCATATTCCATAATCTTTGGACTAATATATCCCTAGAAATGTTTGGAATTGCCTCAATTCTTGCCAACTCTGAAGACTTGTCTCTGTTGGTCATTGTGAACATCATCAATCTGAGGCTCAGGCATTGGAACATTTTGTGTATTGGCTATGTTATGAAGAACAACACCTTCATTCACTATCTTGGCTGCAGGGGCATTAATTCCAGACATATGAATCATGTGAAACACCACCAAATGATGCATCAACATGCATATTTAAATTAGCATCACAAATCTAAAACTAAAGTATTATTTTACTCAGTTGTTAAACACATGTAAGTATAAAGAGAGTAAAGAAAAAATATATGTAACCATAACCATATATGATATATGAAAATACCCTTCCTATACCCTCCCTCATATTTTAAATACTTTTAACAATAATCTAAATAGTAATAATTCTTACATTTAAAACATTCACAGAATGATAATTTTTCTTATTACAATATGCTTCCTCATGATCTATAGATCGGATTATTGCCACATGTGTAACATCAATACACCAAATAATGCCTGGAAATCGCATTTTTTTTTCATGAACCTGAAAACAACAATACAATAGGTCAATATAAAATATTTAAATATTAATATAATACTATTAAAATTAAAACATAATTAATAGTTTCACTTTCAAAATGATTTACGTTTCTTGCTGAGATGAAGGAAACCTTTATATACTTAAGAATTACTTCCCGTACATATTGCATCAGTAACTTCATGCAGACATTAACTAAATGTGGGCTGGGATATATTACATATAAATGAGGCACCTTCATTGCATTGGTAGGACCCATTGGCAATCAAAAACATGATTAAGTTTATCAATCTAAACATGTTGGTAATGATATTATTATATTTTTACACCAAAGATATTATTTTAGAAGATAATAGAATAGTACTTACTTAGTTCCTTGCGAATAGCTGTTTTTCGTCAAGCCTGTGGTAGGTATGGATTGAGTTCTTCCAAAACATGTTGGAATCTTTGGTGAAACAAAAAATTTGCAATAAACTCTCTCTCTGGCAACTGCAATGGATTACTAGCGTCGCGCAGACGGTGTCTCTTAATACGTAAAAGACTTTGTTTTCGCTCTTCTTCAGTAAATCCCAACAAAATCAGACGTGCCATTCGTCTATACACACGACACTTACTATAAAACACAACAAAAGTCGCAACTTTTACCCATTTTACTAAATTCTGGCTACGGTGATAATCAATAGAACTTCTAAAACACTGCCTTTGAGTAGTGTCTTTCACGAAAGTCATGACGATTTAAATTATTATTAATTTGATGTCCACTAAGCTTACACAATCGCAATCTTATAAGTATCGATACAAAAACATCTGTCAAAACGTGTTACGGTGGCTATCGCCGGTACTCGGTGCTCATGACGTCATCCCAGTTAGTCACTGAAGTTAGCCAATACGAAACTAGCTATTTGACAGTTAATCGTTGAAAACTTTGCTAAGTTATCTTCACTATGAGCTGTCAACTGAGATACGCAATAGGGCCGCAGGTGAGATCGAGATCAAATACTTGCCTATAATGTATAAAAAAAAAAAAAAAGATTACTAAGTATTATTTATTCTATGATTAAATTAGCAATAATAATCACTAGCAATCAATTACCACATTACTCAATGAATGTATCGTCGGGAAAAACACTGTGTTGTCTGCAATTATTATAATGTCGACATGCGATGTCTCTGTGCCAGTAGCACGCACATCTTTGTAGGTGAGGGTCCCGACTTCCGAATTGATGGCTCATGACAATAAAGTACCCAGTTGATGGAGGACAGATGTAATTGCTATACTGGTTTTGTGGTATTAGCAATAGTAGTAGAAGCAGTTAAGTTTGCTTGCTAACTAGTAATTAACTGTTTAGGCACTGGGCATAGGTATATGATATAAATACTGTAAAGTCATAATGGGATGTATTAATTTAATCCCTCAAAGCGTATCATTGGTCCATTTGTGACCATGTCTTCCGGCTCGTGGTCATTATTCTTTCCTTTCTATTAAATTCCAGTAAATATGCATTTTCATAATGAAAATACCTTTTCTATTATTTTTTTTATAAATATACTTACGTAATAAAATAATGTATGGATAATTTATGAAACACGAGTTTTTTGGCGGAGCTTGTAAATTAACGGAATCTAGCAAATAAACATAAGGTAGTTTTGTTTGTGGTATTATTTAAAAGTTTACCTTCTTCGTGAAATTGACATATTAATATGTGAATAATGAGGTTCCTCGTGTCGTTGTAAAGAACAATGCGTCGTGAGATCTCACGGATTGTAAATAGTTCCGTTTAGCGGGATATAACGCGGGTCTAGTTCAAGGGTAACAAAGGTTAATGATTCGATCAATTTCCTTAGTCAAATGAAAATGATAAAGCCCCCTGAATCGATAGAAGTGCATGAAAAGATGACTGCAAACTTTTTGGGGTTTGGATGAAGCGAGAAAGATGTAGCATGTGCCTATCCCGTGGCATTGGTTTCCTCAATTTAATTTAGTAATTGAGATAATTTTCGGAGAAAATACCTTCAGTTCGAATCATTTCCATCCACACAATACCGTGGAAAATTCAATGACCTCCATGTCTGCAGACCGAAGGTCAACGGCAACCATTCACAAATCAGCATTACATCACACATTGGCCGTAGTTAATTCAATAAAACAAATGCTCGGTGACACACTCATATTATTTGCGTAACCAACAATGAGATGGAGAGATTATCAGGCGTGAATATCACTGAGGCTGCGTCCGGTGTAGGGTTGCCAGCAGAACCTTTTATAAGGGACTTAAGAAGAATCGCCAGGCGTACTCAACTATATGCTCCCAAACCCAAATTAACGTTTGCATGAAAGTACGATGCAAAGGAGCGATACTGAAAAACTGATAGACTAGGGCAAATTACCAAATGACCATTACTGTGTTTCGCCTTGAACGGCGTATCAAAGCTCTTACCACCCAATCCAGCGAGTCAAGCGACCTACGCTCAAACCTCTAGCTACAAAACGCGCTCGCCAAAACCCGTCCACTCCAAAGTCGTTAGCTTCTTAAATTGACAACCATTACCTGGTCACCAACGATAGTGACGCAACCCGTGCTGTGCGGCCTACAATTCGACATGCCATCCGCCAGACGGGTTTTGTCCGATAGGATATGGCCAATGTCGATAGCCGTGACCAACATGTGAGAGCGCTTTGGTGTCGTTAATTGAAGCTGGGTGTAGATGCAGGTGCATAGGTGTGTGGGTACAGATATGTAGTATATGTACTTAACTAGTAAAAAGGTATTTAACTCCTTGGAGGCCCTGCGCATTTAGGATAGTTATCGATTGCTTTGTGGAAAATAAATGTCTTTCGGTTGGTGACCTGGTAAGAACTAGTGGGTCCCATGAATGACGGGGCCCTGGGTTCTTGCCCAGGGCTAGGCCTTGGGGCTTGGGGCCTGTATGTTAAGATGTAGATACTAAACCTACCGGTTCCTTTCTTTCACAGGTATTATTTCATCAGAGTTATGGTTACGCCCAAATCACAGCAGTGCATACTTAAACAACTATTTTTATCCTGTCAGCAGTAACAAACTTTTTTTATCCTTATTCTTCAAAATAGGTTTTAGTTTGATTACATAAAGTAATTTCACTTATATGTTTGTTACAGATGAATGTAGAACACAATCTCTGAATGATCGAGTGTATTTTCATGAGATCGGAAAACATACCGCTCCTGGGATGACCCTGGTAAGTTATTTCACTTTTTAGAACCGTATATTTCCTTGATACCACTTACTGATAACATTTTACACAATGACTCATACCACTTTAAAGTTTTTCGTGAACTTTGTACGAATGCTTTTCGTCATATTTAGTAGGAAAACTTAATCTGTAAAAATAATGGATATGAAAATGAATCTGAACGAGGTTTAATTTAACTTATTGTTTTAAGTATTGCTTGAGTGCGATGTTGTTGAGATTGAACTTATTAATACCAACCTCTTTATTATACCAAACTCTTCTTCTTGTCGGCTCTTCTCAGTGGAACCAGCACTTAGAACCGGTGGTAAATTCTTACTATTCATAAGTACTTTTTTTGGTCTACATGAATAAAAAAAATATTAATGTTGTCTATTTTCCATATCAGATGTTGTCAAATAGCTGACAATGCCGCAGTCGGCGCTGGGCCTCGGCGGGGAGCGGCGGTACTCAGTGCCCTCCAACCCGCTGATGCAGGACCACCGCGGCATGCACTCTGAGGACCTGCACGCGTGGTCCATATACAGGTACCTTAATTTACTTATATCATTAAGCGCTAATTGTTAGATATTTTGTGTAAAACGATAGACGACCATATGCTTTGTTTAGAGTTACCGTTGGAATGATGATCGTTTCGCGATTTCCTTTGATGATGTTAGTGTTGATGATGATGTGATGTAACTTTGCTTTATAATGTTTGTCTCATGGATCTATCAGTTGACCTTGACCTTAACATAAAAAAATATTTATCTTGCACGTAGTAACATAGGCATAGTAAAGGCAAAAACTATATTGGATTAAAACTAGTTTTAAGGATTTTATCGCGTTTAGGTATATTATGTTTTTTACGTTCCCGACGTTTCGGCTGCTTTACAGCAACCATTGTCACGAGAGGACCACTACTAATATAAACGCGATAAAATCCTTAAATATAGTTCTATTTCAATGTGTAACATTCGCGTAAATATAAGAAATCATTACAAAAATGATATTATAACGGTGTCTTGGAGATAATTACTAGTTCTCTATTAGTAGCAAGACTAGGACAATGTTATAGAAGAGAGCGTTGTTAACAATTACTCAGTGTTGTCTCGTTTCCAGGCAAAATCTCAACTCTGATTTCACGGACAGCGCATTGGGGAGTACTGACAAGAGTCCTCTTCCGTATGGGAACTTTCAGCTGAGGGATACCACTGTGCAGTCCATACTGGCGCACCCAAGATATGGACCCAAGTAATATTTGTTTTGGTTTATTATATTTTCGTAAGTTGTATTTCCACCAACAAGTGGTCAACCAAACAAATTAGTCGAAGTCTAAGTGAGCCAAAGCCAGTGATATAAGATCCCTACATACTTGACAATTGGCTTTTCCCCGGGGCTCATCGAGGGTTAAGCTTCGACGTCTTCTTTAATCACCGCTGTGTTTCCTGGCTTACATGAGTATCAGTGATAGTGTGTGACCGGAAAAGTCCTGAAGAAAAAACACTAAGCAGCCGATGTCAGATCAATTTTAACATCGTTAAGACCTAAAGTAACCTATAGGGGAAACCTTCAAGTGAGACTGGGGGTTAACCAACCAATAATTAGAAGCAGAACACAGCACGCTCTCCTCTGTATTTGGGGTCTTGGGCCCATGTTAATAATCTAAACTCTGAGAGCTAACTCATAAATTGCCAACAGATCAGCTCTCGGATCGAACATGTACACGTATTTGAAGTTCGGGCTGCCTCGAGTGTTCCCGCCGAATCACAACGGCTCGCGCTCCGGCACGCCGAAACCGAAAACATCAATTGGAAGTGGCATGAAACCGGCGCCCAGGTGAGTTATACACGTCTACAGAAAGACAATTTAAGACATTAATTACTTTAAGCAGCTTCTTACTTAGCAGTGATAGGCGAGTTGGTAGACCGCTTGCCTTGGTAACGAGGATCGCACTTTTGGGATTTCAGAATTTTCAACCATGATTATGACTTACTAAACGGTGAAGGTTAAAATCGTGAACAAACCTGCATGTCTGAGAGAACCCCTTGACAGACGTGTGAAGCCGCCAACCTGCTCTGGGCCAGCGTGGTAGACTATGGCCTTATCCCACTCGCATTGATGTGTGGCCCGTGCCCAACAGTGGGACA
This sequence comes from Pheosia tremula, assembly GCA_905333125.1. Classification (NCBI taxonomy): domain Eukaryota; kingdom Metazoa; phylum Arthropoda; class Insecta; order Lepidoptera; family Notodontidae; genus Pheosia; species Pheosia tremula. The sequence goes on along the minus strand of HG995402.1, from coordinate 8,987,730 downwards.
TAAAAAAAGGCCCGTATAATTTTTACTTACTGGCTCATTCGTAATATTCGCCATTCTCGTCGACGTCGTCGTGATCTCAATTCTAAGGAACACGGCCGTACATAAAAACAGACGATGTATACTTGTGCTAAGAATATAACCATCTTGTTTATGCCCTACTTCTAAAGGGCTTGCTTTCATTACTCTTGATTGTATTAGATTGCATTCATCGATTTTTGACGCGAACCTAAACTTACGAAAATACCTGCCGTTGTATTAGCTTACCTGTAGCCCTTAGCTTAAAGCTTTATTTTGTTGTTGACATTGAGATATTGCTTCAGAATCCAGCGGCAAAGTAGAGGTATGCGCGAGACCTCATCAGGATACGACAGTTCGGACAACGAGACCACCGCCAACTATAAACACAGTCGGAAATACCGCTCTGACCCGGATTTTAGGATGCAGAATCTACATCCTTCGTATCAGGTATGCACTTTCTACTATAAAGTAAGCCAACACGTTGCCATTTAAGATAATAATCACATCTATCTACCATCTAAGTAGGTAGGCACCTACGTGGTTTGGTTAGTAAAACTAAAGACGATGGCGGAAAAATAAGAGTGAATTTTTCAGTATAGCAGATTTGAAGACTGATATCTAGGATTTTGTTCAATATAGCAAATTTTGAACTTACGAATTTGAATTCATCAATCTTACTATTTTCATCCTTATTTTCATTTAATAACACTTATCTATTGATCTATTCTCGAGCAAATCTAAATTTATTATTTGTAATACATCATACCACATACTCTAAAAGACCAATCGGTGTAGGAATCATATATCTCTTTGCTGTGAATAGGATATAAGCCCACCAACAACCTCAGGGGGTCGAACCGCCAAACCCCTCCACCCCCTGCTTACGGCCTTGCATACAAGTGCAATAGAGCAAGTGTCACGTCTATTAATGTTGTCTATTATGCCGCAGCCATCAGGAGTGCCAGTAGTGGCGATGCAGCAAGCCGGTATCCGCGGGGAGGGGCAGTGGACCAACGTGCGGAACAAGTCCTCGAGCGAGGCCAACCTGCTCGGCATCGACGCGCGGCCGCAGCGGGCACACTACTCGAACAGAAGAAACAGCGTCGCAGACTTCGTGCCTGACGGTGATCATCATAGGTATATGTTTTGATCATCATTGGACTTGGTCCGCCACACATTTGTACAACTGTTACTTCTGTTAGCTTGACACAGCGGTGACCAACTAAGATGCCGAAGTTTGACCCTCGGACCCGGAAAAGTTAGTACAACACGTAGAACACACTCACTTCTCATCTCACTCATTTCATTTCACACGCTAAGCCTGCATGTCTGAGAGAACCTGACGTGCGAAGACCGTTAACCTTATAGATTATGGTCTGAATTCCCTTCGTATTGAGGGGAGACCCGTGTCCAGAAGTGAGATATTAAAATGCTAATTAAGTATTATAATGGTAAGAGACAGCTGGCATCTCTTCTTCCGAGCCTTTTGAACCAATTGATTGATTGGAAGAGAAGAGAATGACAGCGAAGAATTAAGCTTATACGACTACGACAACGTGGTCGATTGTCGAACTTGTATTCTGTCTTTTACTGTTTTAATAAATGAAGGTACGTTTGCTTCAGCTATTTAATGTCTCCATCCCACCTTGGCGGTCGGATGTCAAAAGCGGGGAGCCACATGTCGCTGGCGCAGTCCAGGAAGCACTCCACCCTGAGACCGGGAGACCATCTGGACGGATACACGCATTCTGCTTATATTTATCCTAATTATTATGTGAGTACCAAGACAGCGCTTATCTTTCTTTTCTTTGGTAGATGTTTGTCTTCTATAAATGTTGCCATGAAAGCGAAATTAATTTTGTTTTGTGATGAATGTTGCTACTCCAACTCAGCTCAAGCTAGTGATGGAAGTGGGTTGAAATCAATAGTTTACCAACAGGATTGAACCTGGAACTTCTCGGTTACAAGGTTGACCAGTCTAGTTTTGCTTTGAATTGCAGCATGGCATCCATCCCTTGTTGGATTGGAATGCCAGCTTAAGTGACCCGTACTACTGACTGTTGGGTTATTTAAAAGTATATTACGACACTATACTACAGGCCCAGGCTTTACTGGTATCTTGAGCATATTTTTTTATTGCAGGTAAACAGTTTAGAAATAACATCACCGGAGAATAATTCCACACTGTTGGTATCTGGTCTCAGCTTCGAAGTGAAGTCGGGAGAGATTCTCGCAGTGCTAGCTACGTCCCAGAACGAGGCTACTGGTCTGTTGGACGTTTTGGCCGGAGTTCGGAAGGTATTTATTCAACGAGCTCGATTGATTACGATTGATTGATAATAGTAATAATATGGCTAGATGAATACTCAAACTATGTACCTTCCCAAACTGATCAGCGCTTGTAATACAGGTACAGTACAATGGAGTAGGGGAGAGCACAGTATATAACAGCTTTACTTATATAAATATTAAACATTTATGACTCCAGAACAAAAAAAGTCGTGATTATCACACAAAGTTTGTGTCTTGGTGACTCTCAGTACAGATAGTAGGGTCAATACCAATACCTACTGAGCAAATCGGGTCGTCAATAGAATAGTAATAGAGTAACTGAATACTCGATTGAGTTACTTGTTCTGTAATGATTTCTCCCCAAAGTTCTCCCAAGGATAGGAATTAAGCGGAAAATTGAAGATCTTTCAGCCAGGTCCACTGCTATGCTCCATCTGGTATTGTCGGGGTCTTGTATATATGCTAAGTGTGCCAAAAACTTACATAGTGCGATTCAGAATTTTATGGATAATTTGATCAAGAAGTCATATGCAGCGCCATCTGTGTATCGACGTGGTGTACATGTTTCGTGTAGCGAGGTTTGCAAGAGGTCGCCACATGTCCATACTGCATTGCATGGCCATTTTAAAATGACCTTCTTTCATGCAGAAACTAACAGGCGACATAGTCCTTAACGGTCAGCCGGTGGCGTCGTCGACGCTGCGGCGCGTGGCCGCGTACGTGCGCAAGGACACGTGGCTGTGCGAGGCCATGTCGGTGGAGCACACGCTGCGCTTCCACGCCGCGCTGCGCAGGCCCCGGAACAACCACCACCAGGCCAAGATGGACGATAGAGATAGGGTCAGTAGAAGTCTTCCCTTCTGTAGTAGATATTATCTGATGATGGGAGGACTGGCCGGCTGGCTGAACATGTCTAATTGTTTCAAAATTTCCTCGCAGTATCGATGAAAAGTATAAATATACTTATTGCAAATCTACAAAATGAACTACTGACAAAAGTTACCTACTTTTGTCAGTAGTTCATAACATATGTCAGTAGTTTTACCTTACCTATAATTCTTATTACATCATTGTGTCCAAATACTATGGATGAAATGTGGGTGCACTGCAAGCCACCTCTGCATGCTACCTTAAAACAATCAAGTGTTATGGTGCTAGCATATTCTGCTTTCATTCCCACATACCTAAACCAGATAAACACAATTGACTTCTAAAGTGATCCTTCAATTTCTTCCTTCAGATAAACCTCCTAATAGAAGAGTTAGGTCTAGAACAAGTCCGAGATACAAACGTGAGTCGTCTCACTCGCTCCGAGATCCGGCGGCTCAACGTCGCGTGCCAGTTACTCCTGGACATGGCCGTGCTTATCCTGGACCAGCCCACGAGGGAGATGGACATCTTCGACACGTTCTTCCTAGTGGAATACTTAAGAAACTGGGCTAGCACTGGACGTGTCGTTATAATGTCATTGCATCCGCCTACTTATGAAATTTTCGCTATGTTGACGAAGGTAGGACTTTAATCGAGGAATCCTCAAACGCAACTCAAATCTGAGTATCTAGAGCTAAGAGTTTAATATTTCGATCTAAAAATCTCTCAGTCTCGAATATCTACCACGTTTTGTGGTCAGATCTCCAAAACACTAAGATATTTTTTCTTTAATATTTAGGTGATAATAATTCTGAATTTTGTGGTATTTTTATCGACTCGTCATGCTAGGTCATCATCTCAGGCTCTTAATAGGACTTGAGTTGCATTTGAGTAATCAGCTATATGTCTTCTATTTTTCTGGCCTATTGTACTTATAACTCGAACATACCTACCTACATGAAATTAAGTATCGCGTGTGTAAAATCTCCGTTGATTTTTCAGGTGGTCTTAATATCGGCTGGCAGAACAATGTTTAGCGGGTACAGAAGAGATATGTTGCCATACTTCGCCTCTATAGATTATCCCTGCCCGGCTTTCAAGAATCCATCAGATTACTACTGTGAGTCATACTTTGATCTAATTATGGTGGAGCTATCGCAATACCCAATCTTGTCCTTTGTATTGACCAATGCATAAGCCCTTAAGATATACGTCGTTTTGAACCATCTTTTGAAATGGATCTACTCTCTAAGGAAGTGTCTGAAGGATATTCAGATCAGAGAATATGCGAAAAGATCCTTGCTATAGTAAGTATACCTACAATACGTCTCTAGTCTAGGAAGATTATTATCTAAATTTGGGCAGCGCCATAGAGGCCCTTTAGTAGCCGCCCTGGGTGCAAGTATTAACACTCTGTGCCCAGTTACAACAGTTTCCTTGCACACACCTGGCATGATTAACCCTGTTGGCCATTGAACATCTTTTTTTTTTTATTACATTATATGCAAGTATTTGATCTCGATCTCACCTGTCGGTAAGTGACGATGAGATCTACGATGGAGCATACTTGCCTAGAAGGTACCTGTTCACTCTCGACTTGAAAACACCCACATTGAAGTCAAATCTATATAAGTAACTGTACTGGACCCATAATACAATTAGCATTGCCTAGTTTGGGAGCGAACAGTTGGATACGTTCGCCGAGCGATATTAATGAGTACCATTCCATCCACATGGCCAGTGGACCTGGTAACCCTGGACGATTTGTCGGCGGCGGCGATGCTGGAGTCGTCGGGTCGCATCGAGGCGCTGGCGGGCGTGTTCGCCGGCGCGCACGCCGCGCCCGAGCCGCCGCCGCCCGTGCCGCTGCCCGCGCCCGCCGCGCGCCCGCACCTGCTCGCGCAGGCCTTCGCACTTGTCGAGTAAGAGACATAACCGATCTAAGTCTCACCACGCACGACTGCTCCCAATATTCTGACCAAAGATGACTAATATTAAGCATTTATTAAAAATAATTCAAAGTGCGTACATAGATATGATAGAATTATTGTAACCATAAATACTAATGGAAGGTAAATACCTGTCATCTTTAATTTCCTATATTTACGCGAATACTACATATTGAAATATACTAATTTTACGGATTTTATCGCGTTTATTTTATGTTTTTTCGTTCCCGACGTTTCGGCTGATTTACGGTAACCATGGTCACGGGAGGACGGGAACGGCTGGAACGTAAAAACAAAAAATAAACGCGATAAAATTCGAATAATTAGTTTCTATTTCAATATGTAGTATTCGCGTAAATACAAGACCGAGAGAAGAGACGACTAGGTATTTACCTTCCATTAGAAATCCTGATTACAATAATTGTACCATATCTATGTACGGACTATGAATTATTTTTGAACCGACCTCACCCTTCGTGCAAGACCAAAAGCGAGATTGTAGAGACGTCACACAGTGCAAAGATAGTTATAATCAAGTACCAATAGCATACCATTTACATGGATTCTGCTACCGCCGTGGTGAACGATGACCCGAATCCTCCTCGCATTGATTACTGTGCCCTAGTTAGGCCTTTTTGTGCCCCGATTTATGGAAATAGACTCGCTTTATTCCAATCGGCGAAATATGGTTGCACTGCAGCCCATCTCCCGCTTACGAGCGTGCTGGTGGTATTATCTAGTCCTAAAATATCCCATTTACTTCTGTCCCAGAAAGAGTCTGGTGTTCACTCAGATGACGACACTATCCAACGTAATCACTCGCGTACTGATTGCGGCCATCATGTCTCTCATCACCGGCACTATCTTCTGGGATCTGCCGACTACGGATGCTAAGGTGAGTCGGGATAGATTCTTTATTTTTTACATCATAGCCTGAAATATCTGGGACAAACACAAAGGGTTTTGGCGGAAAGAGGAAGATTTTCCAGCCAGGCGGGTGGTATGCTTGGCGGGGCGGCCGCTATGCCGCGACGGTTATAGTTGGGATCTTGTATATATGTTACGCGCTCCGAAAACTCTTATAGCGCGATTCAGGACTGTGATGACAATTGTCTATTGTTCTGAATGCGTCTGCAGCGCCACCTGTGTAGCTTGTGGTGCGGTTGAAGTGGTCGCTAAAGGGTCTTCGTCCGAAGTGATACAAGTATACTTCAGGGATACAAAAGATTTTTGGGAGACCTCAGATCATAGCTATGAAAAGTGTGTTATACAATCTTTTCGTCTCTCCGACAGCTGACCCAGAACGACAGAGTGGGGTACCACTACACGGTCATGTGCTTGACGGTGTGGCCGGTGCTGCTGTGGCTGAGCGCGCGCGAGGCCAGCTCCATGCGACACCACGTGGAGAGGGACATTGCCGTCGGACTCTACTCCAGGACTGTGTTTATATTGTTCGATGTTAGTATCCTCCAGAAGACTCATCCAAGATTTTGTAGTTACCTTCAATAATATTCACTGTAGACTAACTATAATATAATACCTATAACACAATCAATTAATTACTTATCCAAACGACCGTATCCAGATCGATCGCTCAACCTCACACAATGAGACTCGATGACAGAAAGAGAGAAAGACAACGGCTTAAAAAAAACTACCAGCTACTTGACAAAATTGTACGAGATTAGCCTTATAAACAAAATTATAACCACAGCAAGCCTTCGCACTTGTCGAGTAAGAGTCATAACCGATATCACACTCTCACCAGTCTCACCACGAAAGACTGCTCCCAATATTCAATAATAATAATAATTATAAGGAACAATAGCCCCGAAAACTAAGCTCCAATAAAGCGTTTGTAAAAGGTTTAAGAATGTAATTGTTTCAGCAATTCCTGGAGCTATGGTCGGGCGCACTGACGTGGCTGGCGTATCTCGTGCCGAGCTACGCCATGAGCGGCCTCTACGCGCAGTCACCGGGATCATTCGATGGATTCTACTTATATTTAGGCGAGTATAACTTTAATATGTAGATGTAAAAAACTTTTTAACAAAAAAAAACTGTCTTCAAAAACTAAAAATCAAAAATAATCTGTTCTTTAAATCTACCTCGTCTAACTAAACCAAACATTTAACGAATGTGAAGATGGTGCCAAACAAATAACCGGCGAAGGATAATAAAAGTATACTTAAAACTAATGTAAGACCAATTAACACATAGTTTGCAATAAATATTTGAGTTTGAGTACTTAGTAACGAGATGCGCGGAATAATTTGTAGGTATAGTCTTTGGCGCGGACCGGTAATACTCGACTTAGTTGTTTGTTTGGCACCGACGTAGTATGTAGATGAAAAATCAAGGAGAAACGGTGGAGGTCTTTTTGTTCTGAATTATACAGTAGGTCTATTTTTACTCTTGACATAAACGTTTATGGTCTTCTGTTCTGAATCGTTAAATGCTTGTCAAAGCAGTCGCGTTCATGTATTCTCGGTTCGTCTCTATTATGCCCTTTAGTACCTTTTCTCTGACCCTTACTCTGGATAACAAGACTACAGTTAGGATAACCCGACGACCAAAAGTCCGCTGTCGCATGTCCATATTGACGTTGGCTGAAAAATTACGTTTGGTTGCCAACCTTCGTGTGCGTCAATGTATCAAGTCCGCCGTATAACTGTTTGCTTGCTTAGGCATTACGGCAACGGAATCGAACCCGTAACTACCTGGTGCAGTGACCCGACCGGCCTATGCTCAAACCACTAGACCAAGCTGTCGTGCAAATGCAAATGAATAATTATACATTTATATCACAACAGGTTACATGGTGCTCTACTTAATAAGCATACAAATGTTCTGCCGAGCGACCATCTTCGTAGTGCCAATGGAAAAGACGGCAGCCATTATATCAGGCTTCTGCTTACTGCTAAGCACCCTCGTCAACGGCGTGATGGTACAGCGGCTGGACCTGCCGAGTTACGTCACGTGGTTGGAGTATGTCTCGCCTTCTAGGTGGGCGATGCCAGAGATACTACATAGAGAGCTAAGCGAAGTGGCATTGAGAACGAGTATTAGTAAGGAGATGAGGTGTACTAATAAACAGGTGAGTGGTAGTGTTGTCGTTATTTACACACACTCATTGACAGAAACATGTACACACACTCACACATTCTTCTTTTCTTATACGCAATATGCCTCTTTCTGAACTATTAAGTGAACGATCAAGGATACCATCGTAAGAAAGACGAACGGGGTCAATTATGGTTTTCGTCTAGCGAGCGAGATATACTGCAAAGCTACAAGTATAACGGCAGGCCCACCTTGGCGGATTGTTCAGTGCGTTTCCGCGCGTGAGCAAAGATAGGATTTTCGCGATAGAATAAGAGGCGCCCTGTTTGTGAATACAAATTTAGGCACGCAGCGTTGTCCGAGCTGAATGTATCTTTATTGCGTTATAGCAAGAGTTGCTAATTATTTAAATGCCTTTGTGGAGTGATCCTTGTGTACCCCTGCACTATCTGGTAATCTGTGCGAGAACTCCAAAGCCGTGGGAAGTACGTACGTGGTCAGCATGGTGAGGCTTTAGAAGTTTACTAGCGAACCCTGATCCCCCCTTTAAACTGCCCTCTACTGCGTACCCCATCGGGGATTAGAGGGCCCTAAGTCTACTAACACAATCGATTCATAATCGAACATCAACCGCATAGTAACTGTCACTTTTGGCAGATATCCCATACAATATCTGTCAAAAGTGACAGACTTCGGGCCTAGGCCGGATGGTGTTTTATTGACAAATTTTGTTACAGAAATCGTACCAAGACATCATTGTACAGTCATCGTGTCCGCCTCCAAACGGTACCCAAGTACTGTCCAACTATGATTACCTATCCCCCGACCACATCTGGCAATGGGACCAGGATAGTTTCCTGGTAGCCCTGGCGATATTCTACGGGGTGTTCGCGTTCGTAGCGATGGTAGCTTTTGTTTTCGACTGTACTAGGTACTCTAAGAGTAAAGACAGATCCGCTATGAGAGGCCATAAGGTCAGTGTTAATACTCCTTGAAGTCAGTTGGTTAAAACATATTTTAAAGTGGTATTTACTGGTCTAGAATTTGTTCTGATGGTTGTATCAACAAAACATGTTTTACTATAAAATACGAATAGAATTGACACGAGATGTCTGGCTTTTAAATGAAGTGCCGACTCATTTGAGATATTCTTAGTAGTATCGGCCAATCTCATAAGTGCGCTCGTAAAATTTGCTTAAGAGTGTACTCAAATTTTCTCCGAGTTAAGATCAGTTTTAGCTTTACGGGCCATGTGGGCTAGCGGGCTAGAAGAGTGCAGTCAGTGAGTGAAACGGAGCGATGTTTTATAAACTCCATGCAGTTACCTGCACCTGGATTGAACTAAGTAACTATTTTTATTAGCATTGAATACGCACAAAAAGTTATTAAATAATAGGCACATACGTGTCTAATCTAGATAATAATCTAGTACTCTTAAGAGGCCGCCTATGCTAAGTACCACGATTGGAATAGCGTGACCCACTTACGCGTGTTATAAATAGAGATAGCATGTTTACCAAAATCTAGAAATATCCGGTAATTAATTACTTATTAAAGTATCATTATTCTTCAAAAAAGCTTAGGGTATCCAACAACAAAATTCTTTTTATCGATATTTTATTAATTTATCGCGTTGTTACTCATAACCGTGGTAGAGTTATGAGTGCAGGTCTTATGAGACCGTTTACTCTTAGCTCGCATACACTACGAACAACGATTCGTGAACCCGCGGAAGTTAGCGACAAGTGTCATATAGCGCGTCGCAATAGATATTTTGTCTATTGCGCAGCGTCTGGAACCAACTTCAGAAGGGCAAAGTTATTTTATTCGTACTGCACCTACCTAATCGACAAACATAATTAAAATGCCGGCGGCCTCTTAAGATAAGTAAAGATCAGTTTTTTAAAACTGTTAAATTTATGAGCTCTTCGTTCATTCCTATTCCTATCTCTACTGTCTTTCCATATGAGTAGCCATGTTCGATTTTATCGGATTTTAAACCTATACCAGTGGAGAACTATATACCTATTGTCCACGAATTATATTATCACGTTTATTACTTATGCAGTTATACTTAAAAAATAATTTATCCGATGGATAATGTTTAATTTAGAGTGAATAGTTATTATAAATATGTTCTGCTAATAGAAGTAGAACAATGTACAAAAGATAATAAATTGTCATAATAATGTTAAATAATAATAGTTAGGTACAAATTCAGCTATGCATCTGAATATTGGGTCTTCCGTTCATAGTAATAAGCATTTTAAATTACAAGATATATAAGTAATAAATATATTATTCATATCATATACTAAATATATTACAATAATTATATTATTAATGTACTGATTAAGTTTTTTTTTTCGCTAATGAGGTAAATATGACCTATCGGATAAAATTACCCCTAACGTTGAATAACGATGACATGATAAATCATTATGCCATAATTTACTATGTAAATCTTTTATAAGTTTTGGGTAAATAAATTAATGTTGAAGTAATACTATAAAATATGAATACTAAAATATCAATGTATATTTTCTCCATTGTATTTTATAGCCAATTGAAATAATATTCTATCAGACTATTTTACTGTAGTCACAGTGTTTCAAAGCTTCTAATCTCAAATGTTTTCTTCTACCTCTTATATTATAAAAAAAACGCACGCCAATAAAAAAAATACAGTAACTATTAAGTACTGTATATATAAAGGGCAGTCAGGGCCATATAAAATGTGGGAATCAATAGAGTACCGTAAATAAGTAGTAAAATTATAAAATATTCAGTACATGCAGTACACATATAAGTATTTGTAAAACACCTATTTGGAATGTATCAAAATATTACATGAAATACATACTTATGTGCCCGTGATAGCCAAGTTGGTAGAACGCTTGCCTCGACAACGAGGATTGCAGGTTCAAACCCCGGCTCGCACCTCTGGGATTTTTCATGTGCGAATCTCATTTTCAACCATGATTATCACTTGCTAAACGGTGAAGGAAAACATCGTGAGGAAACCTGCATGTCTGAGAGAACCCCTTGAAAGATGTGTGAAGTCCGCCAATTCGCACTGGGCCAGCGTGGTGGACTATGGCCTAATCCCCCTCGCATTGAGGGGAGGCCCGTGCCCAGCAGTGGGACATTAAAGGGCTGAAATTATTATTATATATACTTATGTATATTATGTTACCCCTGATATATTAACCACTGATATATTATGTTACCCCTGTTCACTCTAGCGAATCATTGTTTTTGTAAAAAATCTCAAATATTTCATGATATAAAATTGCTTTTCTTGAAGACCATGATGCCTTTATGTAACAAAATCTAAGCCCATTTTGTCAAATTAGCTATTAAAGTGAAGCCATATCACTTAATTTTAATGATTATTATTAAGTTACCGTAGCCGAGAGTAATTTTAATTATGAAAAATAATAATTTTAATTGATTTTGAAGTTTTATTTCATCACCCACTGTGTGATTAACAAATGAAAATTGTTACAACAATGATTTATAAATAATTGAATTGAACTAAAGTTATTTGAACACAACGCAGCACTTACAACAAAACTGTAATCTGTCCAATTCATAGAATATTTAATAACTTAACATAATTTAAATTGCAAATAATATCTAATAATTTCTTTATACCAAATATGGACATAATTTCCAATATATTCATCAAAATTTAATCTAAATACTTGTAGCTTAATGTTGGTGTTGATTTGATTTCAATACATTCTAATATTTTGTATATTGGGGCAGAAAAAAGTCAACATTGTCTTTCGCAGTCTCTAACAAAATTACCTTAAAATCGTGATAACAAAATCACCTGAGAGTCCAACCTATAATTCTACAAAACACTAATAAACAATTAACTTTGTGCTAATAGTAATTGCGATCAACTCTAGAATTTACCTTATTGTGGAACAGTTCATGGTATTTCTTGCATATTTCACAAACGCACGGTGTTATTTTGATTTTGGCTGGTTTCTTGTGTTTGTCTTTGCAATGAGTGTCAGATTTGTCCTCGTCGATGAAGCGACTCTCCAGGATTATCTTCTGAAGCCTGTCCTCTATAAGCTCGTTGGGAGATTTGTTAGCGTCGTTATTGGAGCTGCAAGGAGTAAGACATCTTAAATAATGTAATTTACAAGTACTATGCTTAAATAAAGAATTAAAATGCTCAGCAATGTTAATGGGCGACGATGGGATGGCACAGTTGATAGAGACCCTGATTTATGTACCGACGGTCCGGGTTTGAATACCTTTAGGGGCAATCTTTGTGTGATTAGAACGATGTTAAATAAGTATTTGTATACTGGGATTGCGACCGATCTATCGTACAGTACCCATACTAGAAGCGCTGAAGCGATTTATTTTTAATGGCTGTGATATGAAATTGTGCGTTGAGAAACCCCAGCTATTGATTATTCAGCTGGACAATGAGAATATAGAGTGGCAGAACATTAACCGGTGAACGAGGTCTTTATGTTACTGACGCACTATTACGTACATTAACCGGTAAATTGATGACAATAACCGGTTCAGAGCCGTGCTCGTAACAACAAGGCTGAACACATAAACGTAATTATCTACCAACATATCGCCGGTCTCATCGAGCTCGTTATCGTCACCGTACGGCAGCGCGCCGGCGCCGGCGCCACCGCTAAAGGGCGAGCCGGGCTGCGCGCGCATGTTGTATACGCTGTACTGCGCGCACGGGCGGGCGGGCGCCGCGCGCGGCCCGCGCGGCGAGCAGCGCCGGGGCTGCGGCGCGCATGCGCGGGCCGGCGCGGGCGCGGCCCGAGGACTCGGACTGCGGCCCGGGAAGAGGTCATGCGGATGAGGAGGTACGCCTTAAAGACGGAGTGACTTAGGGAAGAAGGGAGGGAGTAAGTGAGTGAGTTAGTGAGTGGAGTGTGGTAATGAGTGAATGTATGTGTGTGTGTGTGTGTGTATGTGTGTAGGAATGAGTGAGTGTGTGTGTGTGGCTGTGTGTGTGAGAGTCTGGGTGTTTGTGTGTGTATTAGGGTGGATCTTTGTGTGTGTGTGTGTGTGCGTGTATAGGGTAGCATGCGTGTATATATCATAATACGAAGATGTGGGTAATATTATTAGGGTAAGGCAATCTTCTCACTGTAAATGCTTATTGAGATCTTTGTACAATTAGGTGAGGATACATACCTTTTACAAGTGCATGGGATGCTTATTACTGGCGTCAAGCTACAAGACGACCTCGACTCGTCCGTACGGGACTTCGACCTTGATCGTGATCGTCTTACGGTGCTTGTATTGCATCTTTGTCTAAAACAATCAGATTTTTTATATTTTCAGCATGCAATAAGTACAGTAGAGCCACATCCAACTGAAAAATTAATGGCCATTCTAAAGGAAGCACATATTGCGTAGGTTTATATGGGAATTGAATAAAGATTAACCACCCATTAAAAAGCACATTTATTCTGAGGCCTACTATATTTAGCTACAATAATATTGGCACTCAAACCCTACGCCATGAATCGTCTGCGGTAGACTGAAAGGCCTATGATGAAGATGATGATGACGACTTTTTCATGCCACTGTAAATGGATTAAACTATAAATTTGGTGGAAAGTGATTCACTGAAAGTTTAAGAATTAACTTATATGTAACATTGAAGGAAGGTGTCAGAAAATCACAATGTCAAATGTAGGACAAGCATTGAAGAATCGATTAGGAACTGACCTGTGGTATCTAGCCGAGTGGCATACTGGCTTCTGCTTGGGACCCTCGTGTCCCGCCGGCGAGCACCCGCAAGGCGTGACCTTGAAGGCGCTGCCGCCGCAGGGCTGGTTCCACACTTCATCGATCCGCACTTTCGTCGATATCTCGATTTTAGGTGAGAGAATACCCTGGAACAAACGCTGAATTATACGACCATCCTGAATGAGCCTTAACAGACAGGAGGGCGTTGTGTTCAGCGTTTTATGTAATGTACTACGCCCACAACGCCAAGGCATATAGCACGCAGTGAGCCAACTAAACATCTCAATAATTGCGTAATGCACAAGACAAATGCTGAACGCTATCTGTTGGGGCACCTAGGAGTATATGGAACTCTACTTGTTCTCTTTCTACCTCAATATTAAATAGACACCATGAGCCGGGTCAAGAAGAGTAACAAGATAACTTATCGCTAGCTGTTGCAGATCCTAGTCTGCTTAAGAATCATCTGTATCAGAATCTGAACATACCGGGAACTCTTTGGAGCGCCTCATAAGCAGATCTACGCCATCATTTGAACACATGTTGGGTGGGAACAGCACGTCGTTTAGCGCGCCCAGGTATTGCGCCAGCATCACACACTCGCCTGAGATGCAGTCTTCGCACCATTGCACCAGCTCACAATATATTGTTTCATCTTCTTCAAGATTAAAATACAAATTTAGTAATTCATTTGCAAGATATGGGTAACATGAGTAATTAACAGATCCATGTTCAATGTAGAGGCTGAATCTGGATTTTTAGATTATTTTAGATTTTTTATCATACATATGTGTTTGAGATTTGCCACATACTTAAGGCTAGTATCAAAAATATATTAGTCATAGTGTACCTAAAGTCATGTACCTATTATGTGAAACAATATAAATTCTCATTTTTCGAGTGCACTCCTATATCGATTAACAATTAGGCACCTTATAACGTCATGTCACCAAAGCAATTGCACTCCCATATATCTTCATTGAATTCAACTAGACAACAATGATTCATTGTGGCAAAAATCACAGTCAGCAAAGCCCTTAGTCATAAATCTAATACAGAATACTTAGTTACATTTGTTATAATTTCACTTACTCAGCAAACAGCAGATATTATTGAGTGCACAGGTCTCCTGGAATCTTTTTCGGAAGTAGAATATGTCTTTGAACATAAGTGGGAAGATTGGGGGTAGGAGGCAGGTCTGGTAGCTGGTGCCGAGCGCAAACACTGTGAGCGAGACACGACCATCTTGGCACAACCAGACGCCGGGGCAAGACACCTAAAAATTGAACTTTTAGTAGTGGGGAAAACTACTATTACTACTTGACTGGTCTGGGTGGAAACATGAAATATATATATCAGCCAGAATATGTATATGATAACATGATATTTAAACAATGAGAAATCGAACAAAATGGTATATATAAAGCTATCTAACGAAACTGACATACTTACGCGTTCTATATCAATTTCCACTGTTAATTCGATAATTTTTGGCATGTTGCAAAGCAACACCGCTGTGGCGCATGCTTTTAGGAAACAATCATGCCCGATAAGTTTATTTTCTCTAAATGATCGTCATAATTTCCCATTCTATCAAAATTATGGAGAGAGATGTTTGTTTACATTTTCTTTAATTATCTGTGTACATAACAAAAGCAGTTATCCGATTGGTAAACTTTCAGAACAAAGACACATATGAGAGATATGACGAGAAGGATTGGGAATTATATTACATTTTATGCAAAGCCAATCAAAAGAAGCCAATATACTCAAAATATTAGTTACCATGGCAACTGTCATGTAATGATGCCCGGTTGACAGCCATGGTGGTTTCGTTTAGAAACATTAGTATGCATTAGTAGGTAACTGTCTGGTATATTCAAGGTACTCTGTGGTAACAGTTGTATGAATATCAAGGAAATAAACGGTTATTTACTTATTATTACGCTAAACCTTTATTCAGAAATTCATAAAGTTATTAATAAATAATTTGTTTATAATAATAATTATTATTAAATTGACTAAGCACACATAGGAGTTAAGTCTCCCTCCAGTAATTTAGTTCGTTCCTAAACTGGTTGTTCAAAGTCAACATAGAATAGGTGATCCAACCTCTACCGGCGTCAATTTTAATTTATTGGGAAAATAACCTATTTTTAATTTGAACTGGATTGGTACCTTGAATTTATTTGGCTGTTTGCAAAGAGAATATCTAATCACTTTGTTTTAGCTTTTGCAGGCCTGCTCAAAGCGTGTCATCTCTAGTTCGTATGTGTGCGTGGCTCTATCACAGTGCAGTAAATAGTTTTACGTCTTATACTATAATTATCAAGAGTTGAAAATGACTAAAGTACCGTCTGTTATCCATTGGTTCCGTTTAGATTTAAGAGTTCACGACAACCTTGCTTTACGTAATGCTATTAACGAAGTAAGGCTCATTCACACTTATTATGCACCTACCTACCTTGTCATATAAATAACATTACCTACCTACCCACTCTATCTTTGGAATTGCATAATTATTATTTTCCTTCTCATTTATTTAATTTTTCGCATTTACAGGCTGAAAACCGTAAACACCACTTGAGACCTGTGTATTTCGTAGATCCCGACATTAAAAAGAAAGTTGGGTCCAATAGACTACGATTCCTAGTACAGAGTCTTCAGGACTTGGACACAAACTTGAGAAAACTCAACACAAGATTGTACTTCATACGAGGAGAAGCCATTGAAGAGTTACCAAAGCTATTTGAAAAATGGCAGGTGAAATATTTAACTTGCCAAGTGGATATTGATCCAGAAATAGTGAAACAAGATGAAGCAATAGACGCAGTTGCTCTGGCAAAAGATATTTTCATTGTCCGAAGGGTACAGCACACTGTTTATGATGTTCACAGTGTTATAAAAAAGAATAATGGCAGTATCCCATTGACATACCAGAAATTCCTTTCTCTGGTACAAGATGTCCAAGTTAAAGAATCCATTCAAATAACAACTAAGTTGTCTGAACATTGTAAGTCACCTGATGAGAATAGCGAGTATGATATTTCAACTTTTGATGAATTGAATTTAGATGAAGCAGATTTAGGTCCCTGCAAATACTCTGGTGGTGAAACTGAAGGACTGAGAAGATTGCAGGAATACATGAGCAGGAAGCAATGGGTCTGCAAGTTTGAAAAGCCAAATTCTTCTCCAAACAGCATAGAACCAAGTACAACTGTCCTAAGCCCATATTTAAGTCATGGTTGCTTATCATCAAAGCTGTTCTATCATAAGCTGAAAGAGGTAGAAAATGGGGTGCCACATACCCTGCCTCCAGTATCTCTATTAGGTCAACTTATGTGGAGAGAGTTTTACTACACTGCAGGGGCGGGCACAGAGAATTTTGATAAAATGGTTGGAAATAGTGTTTGCACACAAATTCCTTGGGGAAAAAATGATGCGTATTTGAAAGCCTGGGCTGAAGGGAAAACTGGGTACCCATTTGTTGATGCAATCATGAGGCAGTTGAAACAAGAAGGTTGGATCCACCATTTGGCTCGGCACATGGTTGCCTGTTTCCTGACTAGAGGAGACTTATGGATTTCCTGGGAGGAAGGGGCTAAGATCTTCGAGAACTATTTATTGGACTATGATTGGTCTTTAAATGCTGGAAATTGGATGTGGTTATCAGCATCAGCATTCTTCTATAAATATTTTAGAGTATATAGTCCTGTTGCCTTTGGAAAGAAAACAGACAAAGAAGGTATATTTATAAGGAAATATGTGCCTGAATTGAAAAAGTATCCTACAGAATATATCTATGAGCCTTGGAAAGCACCAAAATCGATCCAAACAGCAGCAGGATGTGTTATAGGGGAGGGTTATCCAAAAAGAATTGTAGATCATGATATAGTACACAAGGATAATTGTCAGAAAATGTCAGTTGCTTATAAACTTAACAAGGAAAAGAAATCTCTGAAAAGACCTAGATCATGATGTGTTTGTATTCAACGAGCTCTTATATTTTGTATTACATTTATATCATAAATACTTACCTTTTTTTTTATTTATGGTTGCAGATATTTTTTTTTATAATTAGGTACATAGTTATTAAAAAAACTTACGCAGATTGAAAAGGTAAGGAAGAATAATATCGGAAGTTACTGTATAATATTCACTTTGGTCACTGTCTTATTTACGCATTGGTTGGCGTGTCTATAGCTATTGGATTTGGTTATGTGCAAATAAAACTGTTTTAACTGTTGTAATCGTAATTTATTGCAAAATCATGTTAATTGGTTGTAAAAAAACTACAGAAAAAGGGAGCAAACCAGATTCTCCGGTCCCTTAGAAGAACCTACGATAATTTGAAGAATTTTAGAGATTGCTGAGAATCTGTAAGAAAAATATTTATTGTATTCTGCTCCGTAATTAGCTACGGGAAGTAATTATTGGTCTATGCAGTAAATTATATATTCAATACTAACGAAGACGGTAGACAAAGGATAAGTTCTTTGCGTCATCCGCCTATTCATGTAGCTCTCTGACAAACACCACCTCTTTGCCTATCTGTCACCTGTCTGTCATGCTCATATCATGTCATCCTTCCTTCAGTCATACAAAAACATTGAATTTGCAGAAATTTGCACAATCTTTAAAAATCGGAATATATTATAAAATACCAAATAATTATGTAAAATGTAGTATGTTAAACAGTTTTAGTAAGTTATGGATGGTGTAGGTTGACCTGGAATGTATACTTGGTAAGTATTTTCGTAGTTATAGTCATTTGAATCAAGACACTAGGTAGGTTCACCAAACTTTAATGATTTTCATTGAATTAATCATTATTGTAGTTCTATCAACATTTCATACAAGTTTGGTGTATATTTAAAAATCTCTATCATATATGTAGTGAGAAAATTACCTACACTGTTTTTTGGTAGATTGGCTGAATTACGCCCCTCGTTTTGTTTACTTGTCTCCTTTTATAAAAGTTATTTGAACTGCCAACAATGTGTAAGCAAAGTACTCTTTAACACTGATCTGACAAACCCAAACTGTGGGTCTACTCCACACACTCATTGAAATATTAGAATAACATCTTGGGACCCTTTAGACCCCCTAAGAAATAGATTTCTAGTAAACTGAAAACAGCTTGTCCATTGATTAATGTTTAGGATTTTTTTTACAAACTATGAGTTCTTTAGCACTATTTATTAGTTTTTCTCCATACAATTTTAGAACCCCATTATGAACCTGTGGGGACTTCTTTTAGGAAAATCGTGATACAGGTTTTGATTAATTCTTACATAGAGTCTTGACAAAGTTTATCAATCCACAAGATAAAATTTTCCATCCAATCCCTGATCTTAGACCCTTATGGTGCAAATTTTCCAAAATCCTTTCTAGTATGCTTTTTCATCCCTCATCATCATCATTAAAACACCCTCCAAATGTCAAGTCTCTATGTACAGCAGTTTAGGTTGTGAGCTGTTTGTCAGTCATCATATTTTTTTTTTATATGTTACCTAATGTAGGTGGACAAAAATTATACCTAAGTCTGGTGAATTTACTGTCATAGCCTGATCATCTGCTTTTAAATCTATTGGAAAAATTGTAAATTTCTTGATCTCTCATTTGATAAGCCATTTCAGCATTTAATGTTGATAGACTTTTTGTAAAAAAATTTGTTACTTACAAAATATGAACATGTTAAAAACAATAAACATTTAAAATTGAATATAATTCAGTAACATTGTAAACATGATTCACAACATCATTTGTACAAAAATCTTTCCATAAATCATTCATTTACAACGCCACTATCTCAGACAAATGAAATAATATACAAGAACTGTCACAAACAACATACTGAAGCACAAAACACTATGCTGATGCTTTGTAAGTCCATTGTATGGATTAGAATTTGAATGTATTCAATGATTATTCCGTCTGTAAACATATCTTTAAGAATTGTTCAACAACTCTTCTATAATTAATTTTAAAGGATATCGTTAAAATAAGAAATAAATGGTTATCCATTCCTAATTTAAGCTTTACTGTGTATTAATATAAAGCTTAGTTTTTCGTAAGGCAAGCATAAACTAGCCTGTCTCCTCAGAATTTAAGCCAACAGTTATTATAACATTAATTGTATCACTCAAACCAATATTTAGCTTTGGAAGTTGACACTAATATATCCCTGATCTACGAAAAACATTGTGCATTCTGATGAAATTCTTAGCACTAACTGACTTGCAGACAACGCTCAACCTAAACCAGTGCAATCAGAGATTTGAAATTTTGAAGATATATCACTTGAGTACCCAAGATGTGCGTTATGGAGGGATTATATTGGAAATTTGACCCTTAATGGGGACAAATAAGGGTTCAAAGTTTGTATGAGTAGAAACAATTTGCTGTTACACGTCTAGTCTAGGCAAAGTACTAAATAAAATTGTAACTCATAAAGTAGTCTGAGGAAGAATTGGGAAGAAATAGACCGTAGTACGATAAAACCATATATATACTTGATATGAACAAATATTGATTTAATATTTACATAGACACATGTTATTATTCGCCAAACACAAACTGTATTTGTTTATTTAATCCATTTTGCCCCTTTCATAAGTTGAATTGTTTTGTTGACGCCATTTATCCATATGTGTGTTATTATTTGGTTTCGGTATACTTACTCATGTTATTGTTGTCAGTCGTTGCACTTTTGACATAGAGGATGAAGTCGTCATGACGTCAAGGATAGTTTGGTAGTACGCTTGACAATTTATCACCTAAAACAGCGTAAGGCTGCGTTGCTATTGAAGCAAAGACAAGCGTAGCAGATAGAGACGGTTGTGCAGAAATTATCCGGTAAATTAATGGTCAGAGACATGTGGATTGCCGATAATCCGATTCCAATGATTAATGGACACGTCTATGAAGATGCGCTATTATATTTTAGCGATAACTACTTTGAACTATTATCTATCTCGAGCAGAGCGTCGACACTGACCTTCACTATTTAATGATACGGTACGTGTACAAGTATAGAAATATGAGTAATTTGTGGGTCTAATGATAGTATACACTGGGACGATAATAATAACATATATACCTACTGGGTAATGATAATTTCTAGATTGTGCTAGTTTTATTGATATCGTGGTTTATTTATAAATAACAAGTATTTGATGTAGCGCTTCAATCTAATCGCGTAAGCACTATCCATCGCTGTTCATTACGCGCGGAAGTAATTCACGCTATCTCTCGCGCTCTTTTACCTTCCCGCTTGCGCTTCGATGCATTGGTGGGGTCTTAAGAGCTTGTTAAACGATTCTGAATTTAGTGTCCTTAACGGTTTGCTCTGAGATTTATTAAGAGTTTAATCACGTACAGTATCCTCACCAGCCTTCGTATTGGTTCTCATGTCACCAGCTCAACGTCAGAAACGCTAGCTGTGAAGCGGATTCGAGATTGATGGCCGAATCGGAACGCTTTTATTATGAAATCGCAAATATAGTTTTCCATCAAAATCTATTATGCTCAAACCAAATAGTGAGCTCATTTCGAAATGCATTCCTACTGTTACACAACGTGTTAGTTAAATTTAAACGTTCCTCGTTCCCGTACAATATTCTTCGTGTTTTAACTATGCCATGAGTATCTAATAAATTATATATTATCTGTGTGTGAGTAAAATATTGTTCGGATATTTAAATTTAAATATTGTCTTGATATTTAGATATTATTATTTGATTTTTCAAAAGCGCGCTCTGCAATAAAAAAAATAATCTACACTTTGAAAAAGAAACTAAAATCATTAGAAGATATGGATCTGCGTAAGATTTGTGCCAATGTTTCTCATAGAGGCTCCTAACTAAAAGATACATATACTTACCTACATATTTCATGCACGTGACGCACGCATGCACGGCTGACTGACCCGGCTATCGGTGTCGAATAGTAAGCAGTACATCGTTAACGACCTAACAATTGTCCAATTGTCCCAACTCTCCACTCTCTAATCTAATCTATAAGATGATAGGATAAGAGCTCGTTTTGCAAATTACCTATCATCGCTAGACGACCTGTTTCCTCGGGTCTATCATGGTCGGTGTGACACATACTGCGCTTAGGATACTGCGGCGGAATGTACCCGGCTGATTGATTTTTTATTTTCTTACAGGCATGAGCGAAGTTGTAGCAAGACGGTTTCAAACATTCCAATGAGAAGCATTTAAAACTTCAAAATGGATGATTGAATCGGGTAAGTTTACTTACTTGCATATAATTGACTAATGGATCTTCTTGCCTACGTCATGTATAGCGAATTCCGTCTCATTTTAAATAATTATTTAGCTTTTATTATTGGGACCTGCTGATGCCACGCGTTTGCAACATTTTTATTCATGGCATGAATTCGTTTTTTTTTTTTTTTTTTTTATCGCTAATGAAATACGGTCTGAGACCTCTTGCACTATTTAAGACAAACATACAGTAATTACTAAAGGCAGCACCACATTTATCGTGTCATGTATAAAAACAATGTGCTTGTAGACTCGGACGTATTTAAAACAACCCAAATACTTATGTATGTTAATGAGAGGTCAATTCCTATGTGCACGTAAATGGATAGTGTATCGGCTTTTAACCAAAATTTGACGTCGCGATGCCGTGGTCTGTACATAACATCCCATCAAATTCGTTGTACCTCCTTCAGGGATCTCATCTGTTTTTACTGTCGAGTGCAACTAGAAAAACCTTTTTCGAATTCATTGTGTCTATCATGACAACACTAAAGTTCCATGTTATGTGCAGCCCTTCATCTTCGCCTGATTAGTTGAGTATACAGCAGGTGTGATTGAGACTGTTTTTTAATTTCCTGTCAGTGCTTCTGAGCGCATGCAAGTGTTGGAACTTAGTAGAATGTCTGTGTGTGACACAAAACAATTGACAAACTAGTCCATCGCACTTGTCCCGTCGATGAAGTGTCATGAGCCAGTTCATTCAGACTTGTGGAATACTCGTAATAGTGACAATAGTAGAATAATAAGAGACACGCCATTTTCATTTCTTCATGTCACATCCATTATTTTATTTATAATGTGTATTTATTGAATTTAATATTGCTATTAATTACTTGACACTGGCAAAATACCCGCTAAGTTGCGGGTGAGGCCATTTGCATATCCATTTTATTTCATCTCATTTCATTTCGTAAAAGAAGAAGAAGAAGAATAATAAGAAGTAATATCCCATATACCTGGGTCTAGCTCATGGAGCTATTAAGAAGTGGAGATGCGATAAGCAACTGTGCACTGTGATCCTCAGTTTGGTCCTAGCCTGAGGTCATCGCAGTGGGTGTCATTCTGTTGGCAGTCATACTTGGAACAGCAAAGTTTGCATCTCAGTTGTTTTTGTCCTGTTTTTTCCTGTTCGATATAAGATGAAACCACATTGTATTACATTTCCTACACATATACTGGCAGTAGAGGCTCCTTGCATAATAATATAGTTAAACAACGAAGTAACGTCGACATAAGCAAAGCATTCAGCTTTTGCTATTCACCGCTAGATGGAAAATTTAAGTGGACGGGGCCTAACACTCCCCTCACCTCGCGCAGAACCACGTATCGTTTTATAAGAATATCATATTATTACTCTTTTGAAATATCCTATATACTATTGAAGTTCTCTTCTTTTTTGTCTTCGCTCCGTGGTCTAGCCAGCTGCCCGCAACATGATATTTAATAATGATATGAGTTATTTTAATCAATGTTCTTGACATTTGAGGGCATTGATCTTCTTCGACAGATATGGGATCCATGTCAACTGATAATACATTGAGTGATAACGAGATCGGAGTTTTAATTAGAACCCTATGCGTTACTGTAAAATCGTAATTTGTCGAGCTTAATGCATCAAATATTACTTTGCCTGTATCCCGTGGGGGTTGGCAGAGTTTGCTATGGTTTGCCTCAGTAACGACCCTAAGACCCTAGTGCACCTCTTTCAGCTTTTCTATATTTATGTGCCTACATTTTGTCATACATTTTAGGGTTGTAGGGCTGGGGGTAGTTCAAACCTTTCCAAGAGACCATTGAATTTTGGTATATTTTTATGTTTATTTAATGATAGCAGGATAGATAATATTTGCCATCATTTTTATTTCTCTATGTATAGTTAGTTAGTGCAAGTACCTCTTAAGGTAGGGAGTTGATGATTTTATTGATATATCATAATGATGATTTAGCATATTGGATTTGACTGTTAATCTTTGAAAATGACGGCCTAAATAATTACAAAAAACGACGTCTGATAATTTATCTTTTTTGCAACTTGTCATTAGATAGTTCATGTCAGGTTACAATACACAACATAACTAAAACAAATTTATGCTAATCATCGCGTATCTCCGTTTTAGTGAGAACAAGCAATCTCTTAAAATTGGGGCCATTATTTATTTAGGATCACCGGTGGCTTACACAAAAATAATTATTTTCACCACGGTTTACAGGCACTTAATCGTGGTTGTAACCTTTTAAGGAGAACATTACATGCATAACATAAAAAACAAAAGTGATAAATATGTTTTTTAAAAAAGGAAAACAGATATAGTAATAGCCTTCTAATACAGAGATTATACTAAAACTGATGCAATTTCGGCGGTTTTTTCTTAGGCGCGCTGCGCGTGCGCATTTGATGTCACAATTCGCTCCGGTGCGTTTATTAAAATGTATCGAACGGGCCGTTTCACTTTTGTCACATAATATGCACTAAACATTGACTTATAGGGCGGGAGAGTGTAGAATTGCTATGTTTATTTTTCTGTTCCCATACACAGTCTATAAAGTGCTAAGATCGATATTGACGCAATTTTGTACGGCGGCCTATCATTTCGTATACATTTTCCTTAGAAGTCTATTTTTTTAATACCTAAACGTGGTCGGTATACCCCACTCGTTAGACCATTACATTTTTTACACTAGTTTTGTAAGGCGTTATAAAACTTATCTTAATGTTATTTATATTGGGTAAGTACCTAGTCTACCAGCCTACTTATCAATTAGCAGAGCCCATAAATGTTGGCTATAAATAATTATGTACTTACGTTAGGCATTGCACAACTTTTGAAATTCAAAATATGCAAAGTCATGATGGCCTAGGTGATGGTAGTTATCATTACGTTTAGCCCATGACGTTCTTAATTGCGGTTCGCAATGGTCCTATGAATGCACTGAATCATTCCGTGCCTGTTAGTATTCTACTCATTAGTTATGCTTACGTATTGAAGCTAGTATACATAATATTGAAAGAAAATCGGTACGTACTTCCGGAAATTTAACTTGAGATTAGGTGCAGAAACTTTGGCTGGGGTAACAACCACGATGGCCACGTTTCATCATCAATGTTGGTAGAGGCGGGCGATAGATGAACTCAGCTTTGTATGGGACATACTCATTAGTATGTTGAACTAATATTAATATGATCTTTAGGTAGGTAAGTAGTTGATTTCTTATATTTACGCGAATACTCTACACATTCAAATGAAACGAATTTTAAGGATTTTATCCCGTTTATATTATGTTTTTTACGTTCCCGACGTTTCGTTTCTGCGTAGATCGGACCGGAAGCAACAACTAAATATGGAGGTACCCCAGTTCAAACTATGAAACTAGGACGTCAACTACCTCAGTCCTCCCGTGACCATGGTTGCTGTAGAGCAGCCGAAACGTCGGGAACGTACATACATAATATGAACGCGATAAAATCCTTAAAATTGTTTTATGTTATGATAAGTAGTTATAGTTTCCCTCCCCCCCCAAAGGAAGGCAGGTAATCCGTTTCACGGGTAATTCCCTCTTTCATCGTTAGTAAAAACGAAAAACGATAACTAATTTTGTCGACTATTAATAGTACACATCTTGCGTCACCATGAGGTTGGCGTAACGACCGGTCACACGAAATCCTTATAACTTTTTACATAATTATTTTGTGTTAGGTAAGCATCAGTAAATTACTGCTCAGTTCCAAGATAGATGTGAGCTTTATAAATGATCTATACCTAGTCGTTTTCATAGAATACAAAAATAAATAGAACTTCATTCGCTCACAAAACGGTGTCACCTGTTATCAGATATAGGTAGTTATAGGCATTTGATTTGTAAGTTCGATGATACACGCAATAATAGCGTAAGAAATCTCTAATGGTAGCGCCTCAGTAGGTATATATATTTGGGTGTGAGTCTGCTTATGTAAGCCCTACTAACATGTAATTTCCAGTCATTATTTATTTTATTAACCGACTTCAAAAAGGCTTGACTTTTTATATCTTCGTTGTTTTGTTAATGAACCAGTAATTCATAAAAACAGTAACGAGTCACCGAGGTTTACGTATGCTAACGATCTGTTAAGACAATCTTTAGTTTGGTTAAAACCACAGTTTAGGTAGCAATCGATAAAAACAAAGAAATGTGCATTCTCAACGGGTTTTTTTACCGTTATCATTTATTACAAGAAGTGTGATAATTTGTCTGCTGTGCATAATGTAGGTTAAAAAAAAATGTCGAGCTTATTCTTCATAAATATTTTCTTTCGTAAATTGCGGAGGGTTATGAAATAAACAAAATAACCTACCTACTAGATTTTCTTAAAGTAGGTACATAACATAGTTTATTAAATTATTTGCAAATCAAATTTAAAAAAAAACACTCTTTGGTTCGGTATTTTATAGAAAAAGCTTGACCAAAGCCCGATCGGTGTTCCAGCGATAGTTAAAAAAACCTGATATGTTAGGACAAATCCTGTTGTGTTTGGTAATTAATGGTCAATGCACTGACATTGTGCTCAGACGAGTGTAAACCGTTCATTACAGTATTATTGACTCCTACACCTGAGTTCTTCAGAGTCGAGCTCGGTTACTAAGAAGGTACATTGATATACTTTAATTGCGTTGGACCGACCGACGACGCAGTTATCATTCACCGACGTTCCACCGTCGCGGACGCGCGCTCCGCTAGTTTAAAAAGTTCGATTTTCAAATATTTTGCCGCCATTATTTTAATATATTTTTATTACATTTTAGTGCTGTGTCGTGACTAAGTGATCCTATATTATTCGTTTCTAATTAGGTAAGTCCTTTTAAATACTTACTTACCTATGTTAGAAAGACAAGGAGCTTACAAGAAAATAATAAGCGGCTTTCAAAAGTTATATTATTTTGACTTTGGTTAGCATTGTAAAATTAGGAAGCGTCTTCAATGTTAAATATAAGGTATATGTACCACAGTATTATTTTGAAGTAATCATAATACATCTGAGGGATTTCTAGATTTTATGTGTGAATCTCATTGATGGGAGGCCCGTGCTCAACACGGGGACATTAAAAAGCGCTGGTTAATATATTTTTTAATATGAAATATTTACGGAACAAACCAAAATGCGAAAATACTATTCCGTAGTTTGCCCTTTATTATTAACAGCCTACGATTACAACATTAATTCTTATTTCAATATGTGAATACGTACTAATTCACATTAAATTATATAAATGATCACGTTTCATTATCATTATCACAATAAAAAAAAAACAAATAAAATTTATCAAATGTTTTAAATTACAATTTACCTACATAACTTTGTTTAATCATTTCAAACACATCTCAACCAGGGTTATCTGATAGTAGGTACCTATTTATTTTAATTGCCCGCATCCTTGATTGTAATTTTAAAACAATATAATATACCATACTTACCTACCTACCTTATTTGTATAGATAACACTAAAATATTAGGTAAATGCTTTAATAAATATTGAGCACACTCTGACCCCCCTTTAAACTTTTTTTTTACAAGTATCGAATTCATAGACAATTTTTGGTGCATTTGAAAAAAACTGGGTATTATTTAATTAATCTAATCTATACATATAAATAATATGAAACGATGTTTGTCGGAAAGCGTATCGCGTACACTGCGTTGGTTTATTTTTTTTTCATTATCTTTGTAGTCGAAAAGTTTTAACATAAAATTAAAAAAAAACTGAATAAACTGTACGTGTTATTTTTCTATGGGATTTGGACAGAACAACGTCTGTTGCTAGCTATTTATTATATATTTTCTACACTAACTTTGGATATTATGTTTATGTACGCACTATGCACAAGCGCCTACTAAGTAGGTACATATAGCCTCTTGTGTGTAATGCAACAGTAATGGTTTGTTTGTTTAGTGTTATATCGCCTGCGATAAGGCTCGATGAGGCGTGATTTGTATTATGTAGCACGTGCCTTATGTAATATTTTTGAATAATTGTAAGCTGCGTGCACACCAGAGCCGAGAAAGAGATGATTTTTTTTCAGTAGAATAACTTGGGTGCTCATAACATGATGTTTGTTTTTGTGTTGTTAACGTATTTCCATTATATATTAGCGTGTCAGCCATTTCTCGGTTTAAGTACACGATACGAAGCTAGGGTTACTACGTAATCAATGAAGCTTATGAGATCCTCGGAGCGTAGTCTTAAGGCAAACCATAGAAACAAATCATTTTTTTTCTGTGGTTTGGCTCGAGACAAATATGCTCTCGACAAACCCGTCTAGTCTCGTCATTGTCGTTCCTCGTGTGCAGGGTAATTCTGATTTTTAAGTAGCGAACTTTTTTTTTAATTGCCCTCAAACTGAAAAATCGCAGGTTCAAGGCTCAGTATAGCGTTTCTGAATCATCCTGAATGCTATTGCCCATGACGAGGTATGACAATGACAAACGAGGAAGTTGAAAAGGATACCCATTTACCCCCTTAGTAGTGAATATAATACAATACGAGAATGCAAACAGTATAGTGCAACAAGTAGAAAGATTACACTGAGCTCGTTGTGAAACTCGCGCCGCGGTGCGAGTATAAATTTCACGCGTTATTTACCCGCCCTCACGTCTGAATTGATAGCAAGAGTATGTGTTAAACATACTAATACAATTACTTATTACTGGCAAGATTAAATATTTTTGTACTTTCGCATTCCCAAACGTCGTGGTGGCGATCTAGATACATTTCGAACGATAAACCAGAAATGGAATGACAAGGACACGTGGAGAATGGAGGGAAGATCCTTATCAGCAGTAGGGCAATAGACCGAGGTTTCAGAAAAATGCAAGTCATTGCCACACGAGCAAAACGGGTTCATAACTTTCTTCCACACATTTCTGTTAAATATTAGTATACTTAACTTTAATTGTATGCAATTCTTTTGGTCAACATATACGACCTAACTAAGGAACTAAAACTATAAAAGGTTTATCAAATTCAAGTTCAAGGAAAAATAAATACCAAATAATTGTTGATTTATGTAAGTACTTAATTTTATGTGTATAGATAATGCACGTATAGCTATTAAAGGAAACATTCAATATACAGATGTTATAAACAAGGTTAAAATAAACCACGAATAATTACGGCTCTACTTATCAGGAATTAAGACGTTATTAATAGAAGTAGAACTAAACTACACAACATTATTTTAAATCATGAATGGTTATTACAAAGAAGGAAAATAGTGTATTACTCACTGAAGTCTTACGACGTACCACAAGGAAACATTCGTATGCCCACGCCACTATTACTTAGGTGTATTTTCCCAAAGTAAATAGGGAAAATGCGTTAATATGTTGCTATATTGCATTATTATATAATGTAAGCTATAAGATTGCTAACACTGAAACAATTATCGAAATAACTTAAAATGCAAAAATAAACATGGGTTTATGCCTTTGATCAGAAAAGGCCGATAGCACATCTTGAGACGTCACTGCTGTAACTGCATAGGTGCAACCGAGACAGTCACACAATCCACATACACTGAGAAAAATACCTTGCATGATTACGAATAATATATAAGGTATTCTGCAACTTTTATCCGTATTCCTGTTAAAAAAGGACCAAGAGTTGTTACGCTTTGTTACACTTTGTGCGTAACTAATAACAATTTTACATGAATTGGCTTCACCAATAAACATCAGATTGAAATCCAATCATTACGTTTACGTTAACTAGTAGTTGTAAAACGTAAATCGATCCCGACGGAACGATATGTCAACATGTTCATGCTAAATTTACGGTTGTCTTATTTAGAAGTATCTTCATGTTTATATTTTATGAAGCACGGGAGTCATTTTTCTCAGTGTAGGATTGACGTGACGTGTACATGCGATAGTGACATGAATCGCTTTTTATGGATTCTTCTAGAAGGTTTTTGATTCCTAAGAAAACTTTCATTTCCGCGACTCGAAATTTTTCCGAGTGAATTAGAATTACCCTCCAGATACAGGTTGCTCTTTACCTGTTGATACCACTTTGAACTGGTATGCATGATCGAATTGCCATGGGTTTTTACAGTGTGGATGTAGATGATACATTATCAATATGACCATGGAGGATTGAGCAGTTTATTGCGATGCAGTTCAGATTAAATCATGAATTAATTCTATAACGGCTCCAAAACACGATAGTCTAGGCCTGCCCTTTCTAGGCTATTGGTAATATGAAAATAAAACTAACTCTCCCAATTCTATTGCAAGATTAGGTTTATAAGCACTATACTGTTTTAATCTTGTCTTTTTAAAAGCATTCTAACTAAATGCTTTTAAAATATCATCCCTGAATATTCAAATAATCTTACTTGTTAATGATGGACTTGTTTCTGGTTATATTTTCCGTGTACACTTTTACTGTTGCTAGTTAGTTGGCAATAGAAGTAAGAAATGTGATTGATTTATCGCTTGGCTACATAAAACTCGTTTATGTTTCCTCCTCACTAATTGTTGTCGTCGTTTTTGTACCAACAAACATTCAGAACTTTTTACCAACAAACTGGCATTATTAAAAAAGAACCATTTGATCCGATGTTATATTTCGGAAGATAGTAACAACAACAACAATCAACTCACAAGCAGTTATGCAATACCAATGACCTGCAATTTACCAGACAATAAGTGCGGTACTTGAAACCCTCACTCAAGGATTACAACTGATAGCGGTTAACTGTCACTTGACTTATCGGTGTAATACAAGATCAGAATATTAGGTCATACATAAGAGCATACCGACCAAATTCAGGACTTTCTAACGTTAAATCAAACAGACTCCAAAATACTTCATTGAGGTTTCTATGGTCATTAAGTTATGAGAGGACCTTAATTAACACCATAATATATCAGTTGAAGACGAATGGTTTTAGAATGGCGACCACGAATACCACTAGCCGGAAGATTTATGGAATTATTAGTATAAGTATTAATTATAAGGAATGATGACATCACACGCGTCGCAGAAAGCCGGTGGATGCGAGTTGCGATGGACCCCGATGTGTGGAAGTCATAGGGAGAGGCTTATGTCCAGCTGTGGACGTCTTTTAGCTGATGCATGGAGATTTATTGATTGTGTTTAAATAATAAATTTATTCTGCAATGTTGGCGATCAACTCAAAAAATGTGAACCAGGTATATTTATAGAATGAAAGTGTAACATAGAGCCCAACATTCAGCCAAAATTATTCCAAGGCCGTCTAGATTGGTGTCATTATTCTATCTAGTTAAAAATTTATAAAAAGCTAATTATACGCAAATGTTCCGCTACTGCTGAGGAAACTGGACATTTGAAAAGGGTTTCAGTTGCACTGTGAATAACCTTTAGATCTGCTCAAATTATAAGAATTTCATTGTTTGCTTTCAGCAACCGTAAATTTGGTTTTAGATTTTCCAAAATAGCGTTTTTTTGTCTTAACTCTTAGATGTGACATTGCATGCACATTATCCCCGTGTTGGCAGGAAGTTTTAATACAAAGTAAATTCTCAATTTAGATTGAATCATACTTAATCTATTTGAAATGTGACTCAAAATACTGTATACATTTATGACGGGACAACTACATATCCGGGTTTACAAATAACCAAATTGCTTCTGCTATTTTTCACTTTGTATTCTAATTTGTTGCGACTACTATGCAATAGTGTGTACGTTATCAAAATTAATGTAGTGCCACATATATTGCTCAAGGAGAAGATATTATTTTCCTGGAAATATGCAATTTGTTGCCAAAATGTTGCTATTCCACGATTACCGTTGTCATCCCAAATGGTTCGTATGCTAAATGTTGCAAAGTATTGCGGAGACTCGAGCCTATGTAAATAAGTACCTTAGATCAATATTATTAAAGCCGATAACAGATTAAAGACCGGATCTATTGAATTTGTAAATATCACAAATTCCGCAGCCGCTTCATACCGTGTGACCAAAACAATGCTTACCTAGTTACAAAGTGGCAATTGCAACATCCGACTCATCGCCGTAAACTACTCAACGCGCTTTACATTTCCACACCGTACGGCTATCAGAAATTTAGTCAAGAATTGAAACTTCCACGTGAGTTGCATCAGAACATCATTTTTATAAAAGATATACTAGTCGACTACCGCAGCTACCCGCAGACGATATTCCACCGTTTCTAGTACGTTTCACTTCTAAATGTTTACAAGAAAGTAACGTTAGAAAGTTTATTTATATTTTGTATTATAGTAGTGTTGTAAATTCGTTGCATTGCAACCAAATCATTCATTTCATTAGAAAAATAAAACGAGTGTGACCTAGTTGAACTTGTCGAATTCATTACTTTTGTGTCCTTTATTCAATCATGTTCTACATTCGTTATCAAATAATATTTCTCTCCGTTCAGTGCGCAAAATATTTAAGGTAACCTCCAACTCTTTAGTTCTTTTAATTGTAAATACATCGCTCGTTTATCTTAGTCTCGAGATTGTATACCTATTGCATTGCACGTGAGTAACCTTGACCCCTTACAAAGTTTTATGAACTCATTTATGAATAGTTTGCTGATTATATCTGCCTTTGTAGATCGTTAATGTGTTTTTGCTACTCTTACTACCATATGATTAGCATCAGAATGTTTCGAAGTGCTAACAAATGCTTACATCGTACCTTTCACGGAGGTAAATTATAAGTGTTGTGAAATGAATTCTACATGCAAAATCATTTTATGCATTGATTTCACTAATTTGTCTGACAACACCACGGAGATATAAGAGTATAAGAGTGTGTGGCTGTATCCTCCATCCCTGTTTTACATTATTTGTTTTCCTTGTTTGTTAAATCCTTGTTTTATATAGAATGTTCGTACATTCCACGTGCGCTTTTATAGAGCACTTATTACTTTTGACAAATATTATTCCTGATAATTTTTAAAACGAAAGCTCTCACAACGCGCGTCATTCGTTATGTGACAAATAACTTTCTTTGTGATTCCGTTGCTTTGTTTTTTAACTTGTTTGTTACATCATCTCTAAATCCGGTCTGGTTTATTGTCTAGAGTTAAATAAGATTGTGTTCGAATATGTTACTTTCAAGTGGATTATCCTTTTATATGCTTAATTGTGACAGTTACCATTTGGGTTAAGTTAAATTATACAGACTTACTTACTTTAAATAGCCAGTTAAACGTTGATACGAAAACACGTTTAAGATAGGTAACCCTTAATCAAGCTAGGTTATCAAGTCTGTAGAATTTTAATTGATCAACGTTTATTGCGCTGTTGACATTTTATCAACTTTCCGAAAGTTACTTTTACATTTGCAGGTACCACACGTTCGTTGACATGTTATCGGTAGGTATCCGAAATATTGGAACAGGTTTCGTAAAGCGCATTTTTTTAACAAGTTTTTCCTGCAGTGGCCCAGCCGAATGGTGCAAATAATTTACTCAAAAATAAATGATTGGTCATTCACGTCATGAGCCGACTGGGTTACTGGTATTGTTATTCCATGAATGTAGTGGCCAAACTAGTTGCGCCTGCGACTTTTTCCTGGATCCTTGTTCTCTTAATCCTTCCACAGGGATCCTTCCACTCCCCGACATTTTGAGTATCTTATATTGGTCTTGAACATACAATATATAGGTATGTAGTGCGTATACAAAATTCCAATTTTACTGTGAAGAGTCTAGCTGCATTACTGCTTTACACCAAATTCTTATAAAGTTTTGATTTATTTACAATGACGTTACAAAGCACTTTTATTGAGTTGTACTTCTATGTTTTTTTTATTATGTCTTTTTGCCTTTCTTATTCACCTTATTTAAATACAATGATGACAAAGACTAGCTAATTGTCTAATAACATCTGTGAGATTAATAAAAAGTCGCAATCCAATTATATCCAATTTAAAGTTAAAGAGGTTATACTTAGTACAGTTAACATAATTATTACATTACTTGAACTTACGGATTGTCAATTAGTGATTTAATTTTGCAATTTCAGTGCACTCGAGTATATGGGCACAGTAATGTGAACCAAGGCCGGTTTTGTTTAACCGCGCTGATTTAGTGGGAAACCGCTGGAAAGTTGTACAGGCGAGTACAGTCACGGTAATGATATATTATTATGTCACGGGTGTTTATAAATATGAAATCTCGGTGGCAAGTATAAAAAAATGTCAGTGGCATAACACAGCACTTGTCTTTTGAAAAAAGTTTTGTAATACCATTGCAAGCTTCTATAAATTTGGGGTCTACATTATAAATACCACCACCAGTAAGTATTTATAATGTAACCCCCATTTTTTTCGAAAAATAAGTGCTGTGTTATGCCACTGTAAATTTTTTATAAATTTGTGGATACTTGAGAATATTTTTTGGTTATATGACTGTATTGACCTAACTATCGGAACTTTCATAATTATTATGGAGACTTAAGTAATAATGACATAAGTTTATATTTTTCTGTTACTTTGTTAAATAAAGTACATACATTCGATTTATGTGTCGCAATAATGAATGTCTATGCGTATTGCAATAACGCTTACAATCGGTTGCACGTGTCGAATGCTTACGCATCTATTACAATATATATAGATATATTATAAATATAGGAAGGTACCCTTTTCCATTTTGAATATAAGTGAGCCAGTCATTCTTTAATGCAGACTATGAAAATTTTGACAAAACACGATTAGATCATTGCATCGTCAATTGTTTTGTTATTGAGTAATTAAAAATAGTAATTTATTTGTTACCAAAATAACGGTGTGATTGCTGTCATTTGATTACAATAAAACTAAGGATTTATTCATGGCACCATCCATGGTTAAATTTAACTACCATCAAATCTACAGATTATCTCAGATTCTTTATAAATTTGACTATAGTATAGCTAAATTAAACCACTCACTCCACCCTAAGCCTTTTTTATTTGTTGGTTTCAAGTATGATTGTCTTGAAAGAATTAATGAATCTAAATTTATAAATTTGTATTCTATTCTAAAATGTTCTCGTACTATCGGTCTTTGTATGACTTTTTTTTATAGAGAAAATGTATTATTCGTCGGGCCGATGTAATATTGGCAAAAATACTCTTGTCTGACTGTATGTCAATTAATGCGATTGAAAAAACGTGCAATTATGCAATGAAATGACTGCTAATAATACATAATGCGACTTACGTATGATGAACAGTAATTTTTTTAATGATTTCAACTTTAAAGGTGGCATCTTACTTTCAATGCGAATGTTTGGACGTATGCCTTGCGTAATTTTTATGATGTAACTGACTCCAGGTGTTTTTTGCAAGTTGTCGTGGATAGCCGAATGCAAAACTATAGGGAATATTGAAAATTACATTATTACATTTTTATGAAAAATAATTACCTGAGCCAGGAATTGAACCCGTTGATTTTGGAAAAAAATAATAAAGAGCGTACTATATTATTGCACCATCCGATAATATCGCTAATAAAGATCAAGCAATGTGAATTAATGACGTACGACAAACTAAAATAAGTAAATTTTAAAAAAATGCATCTTTAAATTCATTGATTACTTAATGGAGTCGTAGGTTTATATAGAAGAAATAATCTTTGCATACGAATAATATCTTATAGAATACCTAAGCTGATCTTTAAAATTATGTTGGTACCAACATATTTTATTCTTTTTAATGTTGACCTACCGAAAAATTAAACCATTATATACCTGCCAGGGAAAACGGAAACTATGTAGATTTACATTAAAAAGTATTTCCTTATTGATTTACGGCAAGTTGCACACATACTACCGAAAGTTTTCAACACCATTCAAATCAGTCAAACGGTCGGTCAGTACCTTCACACATAATTACCATATCATTACCATGTATGAATACTTTTTTAATACCTACCGTTACACTTTTGGGAAAGGTAAACATAGTTTACGTGTATGTAGTTCTATATAGCAGGCCGGTTTGCTTATAAATATGTAGATATTCCACTCCGTTATTTAGGTTACGTCATAAGGAATAACTAGAGAAAATAATGGTTACAGTTTGTCAGTGTTAAGTGACGGGAGAAACTATGATGTGTTGAATTGAGTTTGCTCTGCGTGTTTGTATTAGAACTTAGATGGTTGCATGTGCTTATCGATTAGGTAAGTAGGCTAAATGCCTTGTTAAACAATGAAGTAAAAACAAGTATTTAAAAAAAAATACAACAACCCAACTTCAAAAACATTTAACTGAAAACATGTAAAATTAACTTTAGAATTTGATTCGATTCGACCACTCGCTGTGTTTACATAGTACATTTCATAATGCAAGTTTTAATTAATAACCGAATCGGTTGATACACCACTTGTCGTAAAGTTGTGAACCGGGAGGCTGGTAGTGACAGTCATAATTGATAAATAACTGGCAATACATTCGTCATATTTCGCCTTCCAGCAAATAGTTACATGAGCTTTTTTATCAGCCCTTTAATGTCCCACTGTAGGACACGAGTCTTCCACTAACGAGAGGGTGATTAGGCCGCAGTTTACAACGTTGACACAGTGCAGTTTGGCTAACTTCACACGTCTTTCGAGGGGCTCTTAAAGACATGCAGGTTTCCTCCATATATTTTCCTTCACCGTTTAGCAAGTGATATACTCAGGGTGAAAAATTACATATGCACATGAAATATAGTTATCTCAGAGATGCGAGCCGGGGCTTGAGCCTGCGATCCTCGTTACCAATGCAAGCGGTCTATCATTTAAGTTCGAGATTTATTGGTTGAGTCAATAAATAATCAAACTAATAATAGGATGAATAGAGGCTGGTTAAATCCAGAACCGGTAGTGCTGATATAATCAATTTTATGCTAGTCGGTTGCCTGATTGCAATCAGGGTTGGTAAACCTATGTATTATTTTACCTTTTCTGACATTATAGTGATACGTATTGTGTTATATATTAGTACCCCATGACTTTTATAATATAATTGATTTAGCAGAAATGTTGAGAATGGGCAGTATTTTCATTTATGTCGGCCAAATGGTGCGAATATGAAATATCTAATAGCCTCATAAGTACGAGCAGGTGTGGGCATAATAATATGACAACTCTATAAGGGCACAGCTGTCCACATACCTGTTGTTTATACACACATTTACCAGTAAAACTGTTATTCAAAAAACACCTGCCGTAGTACATTTTCATTTTTAGCATCTACGTCAATCGGTAGCCGTGTTTAATATTTGTAACAATATCAACGATGATACTGTATTTTTTCAATTATTCACGGTTATTGAAATTCTTTAACTCTACGTCAAAGAAAAATAATAATAGACTGATGACTTATTGTATGATTACTTAGGTGAATGTGTTTTGTATAGATTAATATATTAAATCACTTTATTTTATGTAGCTAATAGGTATTGTCCTGACTACGGCATGTTTTGTATGCAATGATATGCTTACGATATTATGGAGAAGATATTGACAATTTAACTTAAGCGCAAGGATACGATTAGCTTAGCAGGTTGCTGTGTACAAAAACACATCATCACATCATTTTGACTAGGGATAGTTACTCAACGTGCCTGAATAAGTGTATATGATTGAAATCGACATGCAGTAGTCATGTCATTCGTCTCACGAAGAGCAAGTATACCGTATATATTCACGTACACTATAGGGTTGCATCTTGAAAAGGCAAAACCAATTAAAATTAAATTTATAAGTGAATGTCGATAAGGTTCAATTACTTCATTCATCGATTAGTAAATGTATTGACATATACTAATTCAATCAATATTTATTGATGCCAATGAATGCGTTTGGTTAGCTCAAGAGAACTTAGAGACGAATTGTCTCTTCTTTTCATTTTACCTTCGTGGCGTCTTTAAAATGCGTTGTTCGTATAGGTTTTTTGGGTCGGACCGGAATTACTCGTATGTTTACTTGGGTAATATTTAATGTCAAGATACCGTTCCAACAGCCCTATGTATCGCGAAAGTTGCGCGCTTTCGACTGAGATGACCGTGTCACTCACCTCCTTCAGTATGTACAGATATCTCCATAGCATACTAGGGCTTATCCATTACTTTCCCTGCCCCAAAAAAAACTACCGCTTCCAGATAAAGACTTTGGTACCTAGCAGTGTTCACGCATCGGCATGTGAGAGGCACTAAGGCAGATCTTAACGTATCTAAGTCCACGATTGGTCCCATGTTTATCTCCAGTCTTGCTTGCGATAACCTTTGTCCATTGCTAAATCATAATAAAATAGCATGGAATGCTTGCAATGAATTGCACCATGTAGCGTTTAAATTGAAAAACTTAGTCACTTGTATTACGTTCTCTATTGTTAAGATTCTTTATTAAACTTGGGTTTTGTTTGGTGTATAACTTTCTGATCTATGTGGAAATTAATTAGAGTCAGAATTACAGACCAAACTGTTGGTAATATTGGTTTGCGAAACCTCAGTTCTATTCAGTACAAGTAAATAATTCAGGAGTGATACTAGCTTCCAGCAGGGAATACCTAACACTAGACGCCATGATTATTGAGGATTTTGGCTGATTAAGAGTTTAGCTACAAATGCGATGCAAGAGCAGGTTTGTTTAAGAAAGTAATATATAAAGCAGTATGTAATACCTAATTTAATCGATGTAGTGTTTTTTTTTTATAAACCGACTTCATAAAGGTGTTTTCAAATCAGTCAGTCTGTCAAATCAGTCAGTCTGTCAAATCAGTCATTTTTTTTCTTTTGTTTGTTACCTCAGAACTCCGACATTCATGAACTGATTTGGTTTTTTTTTGTTATTTGAAAGGACTTACATCTAGATTGGTCCCATTTTTTTTCTTAATGTTGTTCTGATGGTAGGGTCCATGAGCAATTTCGAGAACTCCTCAAATATTATAGGCATACGTATAGTTGTTTGGCACCAAGTTCACTTTCGTTAAACATTTGATTTAGTTAGACAAGGTAGATTTAAAGATTTTATTATTTTTTAGTTGTTTGAAGACGGTTTTTTTTTTTGTTAAGACGTGTTTTTTTGTTGCATGTTCCACCATAACATCATGCTATACGTAAACACATAATTCCTTTAGACGTTATTCTATTCAGGAACATTAATTATCATGTTAACATAGTTTCGTCAGACTTTTTGTTTGCATTTTTTTAAATGCAAGCAAAGTCTGACGAAACTAGTAGATACCACCTGTCAGTCAATGTCTGTAATGGCCAATGACGTCACGAGTCAAGAGCATAATATAAAAATATAAATCTATTGACTTTAAGTCTGAGTCATTTCCATATATATTAATTCTGCTGAAAGTATTTTGGATTTTCGTAAATAATAAGGCGGGATCACGCCGTCTCGCGAGTCTGCCTCGCAGTCACTACGAAAACCAAAGTGACTCAATAATAACTAACCCTAGTAGTTAATAACTAACTCAAATTATTATTGTAAAAATATGCCATGTAAGCATCTTTGGTTAATTGCAAAACCATGCCATTTATGCTGACATTCCGCAGGCGTTTTTTTTAATGATAAAATAATTCCTCATAATAGCTATATCAACATACAAAATTGGGTCAATGCAATCTTATCATGTGCTTATCTGAAGTTAAAATCTGTGCTCGTGCATACAATGTAGCATTGAGTGTCTAATTTATTATTAGTACTTATCCAATAATAATGTTACCGTCATTGTACGGACATGAAGGAATAAACATGTAGAATATCTGTTTATGTTCATATGTTTATTTATTAAGTATACGAAAACATATATAATTAAATAGTTTTAAATTACATAATGAACGGCAATTACTAATTTCATTTACACCATGCTGTAGGCAAGTATATTCTCGAAATAAACCTTGAGTAGCAAATACAGAATCATTTTATAAGGACACAGTGGGAGTTTCCGGTAGGTAATAAGGCCTACGGTAATCTTCAACAACATAGACGTAGGACGCATTTAAAATCGCAATACTTATGTGCCCACTAGTTCAGTGACGGGGCCTAAGAGCTCTTAAGAGGTCAATAATAAAAGACTGCATTACTTATAGTAGTACTATTTTTCGATAGCACTAAGTAAATATTTTTATATATCTAAAACTACGTTACTTCCTGGATCAATTAACTTTTTTCCATGGGGAAATCTTCATGGGTTCTCGCAAGCCCCCTAGAGGTAGGCAGGTTATATCGGATTCATACCTTGTACAACCCCAAGGTTCAACAACCCCAACTCCCGGCTTGTGTGAGGACCACGGGAACACTTCTATGACATCTGTAATAATTATGTGCCTACCTCAAAATCAGTTACCTGCAATTTATTTAAAAACAAACAAATCTTAAAGAAAAAAGAAATGTTTATTTTAATATTTTATTCAATTTTTAAATATGAATGTAAAACTAATAATGATTGTAGGTTTTCAACATCGATTGATTGCAAACACCGATGTTTACAAAACAACTCCACTACAGGCCTTGTGAGACGCGGTCACAACGAGTTTGCAAACGGATGGGTCCCGGTTTTTGTATAGACGTGCTTACTTGCGAAGTAAGTGTAACAAATTACCTATTTGCAAACTGGTTTGACGTCGGTTCAAAATTGCTGCTCGCTTTAAATGTATCTATAGCGTCAAGGTTAGGGTATAACTTATACCTATGACGATCTACATGGTCTAGACAGATGTATTGTACTCAGACCATATACGTGCGTCATTGATAATGAGTTGTGAATTTAATGAGTTCTCCTCAGAAAAGAATTGTATGGGATTTTTATAAGTTTGACTTTAATAGGAATATATTCTTTTCAAAGTGGCAAATAAACCAGTAACTGAAGTCTATTTAACTCGTGTGTACAATGTAAACACGGAAGCAATCGTTCAGTGGATAGCTCACGATTGTAATCTGATATCGTCTTCTGCTAAGGTAGATCAAGGCCTGAACCCATTGCCATACATTCCAGTCGCGAAACCAGTTAGAATGTCGGTCGCAACACTTCCAACGCATCATCAGAAAAAAAGTGCATTCACAACGATCGAGATTTCTGTGGAAATGGCCTGATTGTAGATATTTCTCGGTACGATAGCTGTCTGCAGAATACTTGCGCTAAAACACCCGATAGAGGACAGATCCCGATAGAAAAACAGTTGTCAATCCCACTTCTCACTAATCACTATTACTAATCACTTCACTAATATTATGAATGTGAAAGTTTGGATAGATGGATGGATTGTTACACAATCACGCCAGAACGGCTGTTCGGATCTAGATGAAATTTGACACAGAGATGGATTATAGTCTGGAATAGCACATATGCTTTTTTTACCGGTAAAATGTATGGTACCCGTGGGATAGATTTGTTTTAATTTTTCATAGAGTAACAATAAATTCATTTTCTCATACATTTGATTCTTTGGCGGTGCGAAGTTCGCCGGGACAGCTAGTATGTAATATTTCTGTGTGAACTGTACCTCTTGGAATCGAATCAATCATGGCCATACATATTATTGTTTTGAATGAGATACATATAAGATACCTGTATGGGGAAGATGTAGATAGAAATTGCTTTGGACAAAGGGGTAGAAGACGAAGTGAGAGGCTACTCGGACCCTATTAAATACCTAAGTTTCGGTCCGCCATGCAATATACTATCTACTATATAAAAATAAGTCGGGTTTTCCTTCCTGACGCTATAACTCCAGAACGCACGAACCGATTTCCACGGTTTTGCATTCGTTGGAAAGGTCTCGGGCTCCGTGAGGTTTATAGCAAAGAAAATTCAGGAAAAACCAAACGAAATGTTACATAAAACGAAGCCATCTGGTGGCGAAACGGAGTTCGCTGGGTTTGCTAGTTTATATTATAAAAATATGCATGACTGGCATTCGATAATAACATTCTTGGAAACAATCTTATCAATAAACGTACGTAAAAAGTTAATTAAAATAGTTTCGTTTACTCACTTGTATTACCTATCTGTTATCACAATGCATAAGCACGACATCTACATAATCGATTTATATCTGAAACTGATTAATTTTACGGCAGATTTTTTTTTATGAATATTTACTTACTAATAGTTTATTTTGGTTTTGCAATGACGTCATTCGCGTTTAACAACAGATTTTTCGTTTTCATATGCAAAACATCCCTGCTTTGAAATGTGTTAACTCTGTTAGTGTTTTAAAAGGATTGCTGGCGAGCTTTTGTGACCTTCAGCAACAAACATCTTTCCATAATAAAATATGGACAAGTATAAAAACAAAATATCTTAACAGTTTCCTCAAAACGAGTAGTTTGAACTACAAAACAGAATAGATACCAGACCGGGATAATTATGTACACCTACTATTTTTCTTTTACCTGCTATACACACATGGAGTCTCGTTAGAATTCTGTTCGGCCAAGCCTCAAACAAGGTTGTATAAGATTTAAGTTATTATGCACGAGTATGCTCATTGACAATAAACGGTTTAGTTAGAGAGGTCGACTGGTTCTGTTCCGGTAATGACGCCGATAATGTCGTTGTAAAACTTAAAAGGCTATTGTAATTATGTTCTTTTAATGAACATGCTAGTTAAATAGTGTTACAATTTATTGTCGCAACTGAACTCCTCATAACAACTGTCATAAAGTAATGCTGGCCTCCGATTGGTTGTTTAACGCAACGACCTAGTCTCAAAGCTTATTATTCAGATAAAGCCAATATCAGTTAGCTAGCCCAGATTAAGTTGGCTAAGAAACTTGGTTTCTTGGCTCCTATATATTATGCTATAATTATTTGTTGACACAATAACATATTAATAAATGCTGATAAATAATAATAGATTAACGTATTTTTTCAATCTATTTCAAGGACATCGCTCAATGTCAAGGGCAACGAGCAACATACCGCTAAGAGTGCAAAGAGTACTTACATAAAAAAACCTGTAAAAACTCAATCAAAACAAGCGATTCGTTTGCAAACGTTCACGGTGAATTGAAAAGCAGTAAATTCCCCGATAGGCGGTTTCAATTTAGTGCGGATATTAAGTACCGGTATGGCAAGGTTTATCGCACAAAACTATAGATGTTAAGGTGTGTTCACATTGGCGAATATACCGCGCATGCGCTACACCCGGGATATTACCACAACGAACTATTCTGTATTTTTTTATTTTGTTTTATTATGTAAATGTAAATGCGTGCTGAGAGATAGTGCCTCTTTAGCACATCTCATGCTTGCTTGACAAAGGTCACTTCCCTTTGCAAAAATAACCTTCAGATGTGGCTTTGCTAGCGCAGTTCATGCGCGGAGCGGCGCGTGCTAATAGAACACACTACGTATGCACGCGTACAGGTCAGGAGCATGTTGAAAACAGACATTCGCGGCCCATTCGCCAATGTGAATGAGTCGTTACATATATGAGGTTTTATTCATTAAACTAACATAACCAACTGTGCTCACATCACACACAGGTAAAGGTATGTAGATTTTGAATAATAAATTATAGGAATTTCTATTATTAAATTTTTATTTGAAATACTTTGTGGTGTTTATTTTAGCATTGCTGTATTTCGAGTTTGTTTTGATTCATTACTTGTTATCTATACATACATATAAATAAAATTGGAGTGTCTGTTTGTAATATTAAAATAACCGCTTTCTACTAAGTGTATTTGGATGTATACTCGGTACCTATACCAAAACAATTTTTTTTACAATTTTTGTCTGTCTGTCCGTCTGTCTGCCTGTCTGTCTGTCTGTTTGTTCCGGGTAATCTCTGAAATGGCTGGACCGAATTTGATGGGACTTTCACTGGCAGATAGCTGGTGTAACAAGGAGTAACTTAGGCTACTTTTATTTTAGAAAAAAATATAGGATCTCATAAAAAAATTAAAACCAATGTTGCAGCGCTGCGTCTGATTAAGTTTGATAGCAACAACCTGCAATGCGTCCCGCGGGCTCAGAACGCGCGAGTAGGCTGTTCCCAACGGTTGTGTCTCTGTTAAATACCAAGCGGACCAAGTCGCGGGTAACAGCTAGTTCTATATAATTTGGTTTGACTTCATCTACACAAATTTTAAATTAAAAAAAGATCGAGTGGCTGCTTTTGGCTGAACGCATGCGATTATTCCCTTCTATAATGTAAACATTTCGTGATCAATTGATCATGGCTGCAGTATCTATAAAAGATACTTGTTAACCTTCAACAGATCCTAGGCATTCTGTTTTAATGCCACGGCGTACGAACATTGCATATTTATATTAATAAATTAGAAATAATGTGACTCCGTATGGTATATACGAAGTTCATTATACTATATTGTATGTTACATTACTCAGAATCAAAATGTGTAACCGCAGCTGGTAAATAC
Source organism: Pheosia tremula (assembly GCA_905333125.1). Classification (NCBI taxonomy): domain Eukaryota; kingdom Metazoa; phylum Arthropoda; class Insecta; order Lepidoptera; family Notodontidae; genus Pheosia; species Pheosia tremula. The sequence continues at coordinate 8,943,131 of HG995402.1, read as the reverse complement.
CAACTGCTACACTATCGTCTCAATAACCATTATTATCCAGTAATCAATACCTAAGTATGAGTTAAAGTTACATGTATACTGATTAGCGCAACTGCGCAAATCAGGTCGTCAACATTCGCTTCAGCGATCATTCATTCGGATTCCAAGGTTTCATTCGGATCATGGTCACTGTGGTGCTTTCTGTGCCGATCGTCCCGGGTTCAAATACTGGTAGGGACAAACTTTTTGTGGTGAGCACGAATGTTTGTACCCGAGTCATGGATGTTTGATATCAATTTATATACTCGGTTCGTCCCAGCCCATTGTACGGAACCTATAAGTTGCTTAGTGTGGTCTACGGAGTACTTTCAGAGAACAAGTTTTGAACGAACAACGAATGAAGTAACAGTAAAATGGCGGGAAAATGCATAGCCTATATTTTGTCAAATGGGTTGCGTTCCAATACACAATAACAAAATAAGTCGCGGTAGCTATTAATCTAGTGTATACTGACAGGAAAATTGTAAAACCGATTATCGAAGTACTTCACATCAATACTTCAAATGTTGGCTTGCGTCTTGCGATGCGTATCGACACAAACACGCACAAGTTGATCGAACTTGGCCGGGGCACTACCCTGCACCCAGTTTTTTTGTGAAATAGTATTTAAGTAATGTACCAAGTAGCGCTCTAAACAAGCCGTTAAACCATTAATTGTATGATTTATGTACCATCTATATAAAAAGTGATGTTCTTTCGTAAGCGCACATTCAAGAACGGATGAACTGTTTTGGCATTTTTTTTTAATATTCGCAATAATCCGAATCAGTTTTGTATGGAAATAAAAATATAAAAGGTTGTAGACAAAATTTCGGAAAAACAAAGTGCTTTTTGGACAGGCCAACTTCTGCCGGGACAGCTAGTAAAAAATATATAATTTTACATCTAAATAGGATACTTGTCATGCATATATTTTATTACTTGCATATAAAAGAGCGTGTTATTTGTCCACAGACACAACAAGCACAGACAGCGAGATGGCGGGTATAGCAACAGTATTCAAGCCGCGTGGGGCCGCGTGCACATCTAGTCATAGGATAAGCATATGTTTTGTTATTGTTTTATTATTAGGTGAGTTGCTTTACCTACCTGTTTTATACTTCTCTCAATTACTCTTAAAACTAATATACTTACCGCATATGGGGAATACATGCATGGATTGTGATATTGATTTGGTCAGATTTCATTTCATTTCAATTTCATTGGAATGGAAAGGAAATGACAATTTCTTAATTAGCCCTGGGATCTGCCTCAGTCCATTGTACGGTACCTATATTACAAGCGTTGCATAGTTTTTTTTATTTTTGAGTATTAGAATTTAGGCACAAGAAAAACTACACATTGATATAAACCATTTTTTTATTTCAACAAGAAAAACTGTTTCAGTTTTAGTAGTCTACTTTATGATATTTTTAATATTTTTTTTGCAGGTATCCCAAGTGCACATTCCCAACTAGAGAAAATGTATTTAGACAAAACGGACCTCAATATTCTCGTCGACGACACCTATCTAATGCATCTGGTGCAAATGTAAGTACCTTCCTATTGTACCCCAATTACATTTTTTTTGTTTTTTGTCGTGGGGACATCCTCATGGATACCCGCAAGCCTCGGGGGAGGCATGGGGTTAGGTCGGACTCCTACCAACTAAAACCCCACGGTGGTCCTTTCCCCGCCTTGCGATGAGGGGGCCTCGGGTACGCTTTCGCACTCGCCCGCTACCTCAAAGCGGCCGTCCGCTTGAGCATATGCCTCCTCAACCCAAGTCCCTAGATGAAGTTGAAACATTGATGTTTCCATATTAAATCGACATGCCTAATACAGATATAATTCTGTCATAATTTTTGGTGCTCACTGGGAAATGCGATGTATTGGGCGATTTTACCAACTAGGCTACAACCTCATCAGGCAGAGCCCTCCTCATTAGGCTGCGGCCTCCTCGCCTCAACGCCAACGTATTAAAAACAAAATTCTCTCATCAATTTCTCCCACAGCGGCGAATACAACACAACCCTCCAAGTCACGGCTGTCATCCAACACCCGGACTTGGTCCAGTTCGTGCCGCAAACGGTCGAGATACCGGGCTCCAAAGAGCCGAACACGACAGCGGTGATTACGCACGACATATGCGCGTACGCAAGGAGCCCCGGACACTCGGAAGTCACGTTTAATGTGACACCTTCAGGGTTTGTTAAGTAAGTATCAGCTGGAGCTTTAAACGTAAATATCCATTCGAATTGGTTACCTCTCGCTTGCACAGTTCACGAAGGCAATGAGATTACGTCACGGTACTCGAGTCATTAGGGTCTTAGGGTACCATATTTTCAAGACTTGGCCCACCACCGTCGCCATTTTAAACAGGTGCTACGGTGAACCCCAGTGGTAACCAATGAGTCCCTAGGCGCATATCGAGGAACATCTAATTTCATTTCGCCGTCAAATTAATCAGAAAAAGAAAATATGAGGAGTTGATATGTATAATGTTATCCACTTCCAGAAACAAAAAAGAACTGTAGGTGTGTGCTGGTTTCGACGGAAAGAAACCCCCAAATTCATCACTCAAAGTTTTAATTCAATAGCAACACCTTTGCCTATAAAGGAATTTCTTCTTAAAAAATGCTGCTCATTTAATTGCTATAAAAGGCGTAATATCTATCACGAAATTTAGGGGTAATTTAAACATCCTTATTTCATCATTATGCTGCGACTTATATATGTATATCTCCTTTCAGCCTCGACGCAGTGTTCCTGCGCATAACCGTGATGCATTCCCACGCGATCAACGTGATCTCGTACATAATGGGCTGGATCTACTTCGCGGCGTGGTCCGTCTCCTTCTACCCCCAGATATACACCAACTTCAAGAGGAAGAGCGTCGTCGGACTCAACTTCGACTTTCTGGCTCTGAACATCATGGGCTTTACCATGTACTCGCTGTTCAACTGCGGGCTGTACTACTCTACGGAGATTAAGGTATATGATGAACTTTTGTCATACAAAATCTATCTGTGACATTTACTGTGCTATTAAGATTCGATTATGAATCGATCGTGTTTGCGGACTTGGGGCACAGATCCAAGCGATGATTTAATACAAATTAAATCAACACGTGATATTTAATACAATCGCGTGCTATAATATTGTACCAGCCCTTTTTTTAAGGTCCCACCCTTGGTCACGGACCTCCCCTCAATGCGAGGGGGATTAGGCCATAGTCCACCACGCTGGCCCAGTGCCGGTTGGCGGACTTCACACGTTTATCGAGTGGTTTTTTCAGACATGCAGGTTTCCTCGCGATGTTTTCCTTCACCGATTAGCAAGTGATAATCATGGTTGAAAATCAGTTTCGCATATTAAATCCAGAAATCCCAGAGGTGCGAGCCGGGGTTTGCACGTGCGTTCCTCGTTACCGAGGCAAGCGTAGTACCAACTTGGCTATCACTGCTTGTTCGCGTGCTAACAAGACATCAAAGTCACGAGTTACGATCACGGCATCGCACGCAAGGCTAACGGCCCGTGCGCATCACATTCACCCGCAGTATTTACCCAACATGATCAGGGTTAATGCACTCACAAACATAGATTCACTAGGTCGCCTGAAAACACAAATACTACATGGGGACTGCAATAGTTAGTTGATGAACCATTTTGTCCATTTGCTATTTAAAATATAGCACATTAAACTTTAGTTCGTCACATATGAATGGTAGTTATTGTTTAAAATTTATGTAAATATTTATTACGGAGTTATCAATCTAAATCGTGCATTGTCTCCGTAACGGGTTATGAGATAAATGTCAATCCCTCATCAATAGTCTCGTTATAATCTCTTCAAGAACTTGGGTTTTTTGTCTTTGTATTAATTTGTTTTTGATAAAATAAGTTGACACCGCTGGGATGACAACCAATTTTCTCGTTAATTTGTGAATGTCTTGAAAGAGAAGGTTAAACATGTAACCTACAGCATGATGCGACGATAATTCTCAGATCATAAGTGGATTTGAAACCATTGCGGGTGTTAAAGCGCCATCTAGTATCGCCGACGCATGATCTTATTGTTTTTAGGTATTAGGCGATCGATAAGTTGCGCGTCCGGGTGAATAGATGGCGCTGTAATTTTTAACCTGTAATAAAACTACCTACAATATCCGGCCATAAATATTGCACATCGGCAATAGAAAAAACATCGGCTTTGTAGAGCATCATCTCTTTCACTCTTGCCTCTAGCCGCTAGTCCCTTTCTAAAGGTCGACGTGCAATATTTACGGCCGGGTGCTATACGACCTAACTTATATGTTCCATATTATCTTAGAGCTGCAGTTATTGTGGAGAATAACGGGCAGCCCAGCGGTAGAACTCACAATAGGCTTATAAATTAAATCTTAAAATATTGTTAGGAGGTCCAAACTCGGCTAGCACCTCTGGCAGTTCTGTATTAAATGTGTCAATCTGATTTTCAACTTCATACTTACAAATCATTTATAACTTGCTAAACGGTGAAGGAAAACATCGTGAGGAAACTTGAATATATGAGAGAGCACCTTGAAAGTCGTGCGAAGTCCGCCAACCTGCACTGGGCCAGATTATGGCCTAATCCTCATTCATTAAAAAAAGGAAGGGTTAGAGTATTAATTATTTATGATTATTGTAAGAAATACTACGCTGCTCTCCGCAAGCTCCGCGTACGTCACGTAGGTTTCAGCTTTTTGAAGAATCCTGCTGAGGGTTACGTTGCAAGAGGACTTGACTAAGAAGAATTTTTGTTTTTTTTTTTAAATATTTAATACTGTTAATATTTTCCAGGCGGAGTATTTCGCCCGGCACCCGCGAAGTTTGATCCCGGTGCAGCTGAACGACGTTTTCTTCTCACTGCACGCGACCTTCGCCACACTGATCACGATCGCACAGTGCTTCATATATGAGGTGAGATGTTTTGCAAATATTAATAAGTGGGTGAAATCAAAATCACTGACAAGATTTCATACTAAAACTTGGATTCAGAATATTTTAGGACGATTAATTTAAACTACAGCTATCATATACATTTCCGTGGTGATCCGGGACACACCATCACGTTTGTGATTCTTGAAGGGGTAGGCAGATGTGTACTGCAGCGCACCGACAATTCGCCGATGTATTTTGTCGCTGCTTAAGATGTTATTAAAAACAATATTGTACTGCTTCTTCGGATAAATGTCCGAGCTGCGAGTTTCGTCATTCACCTTCATAGCTTAAAATATTTTTTCCACAAGAAACCCGACCACGAAAAATAAATTTCAAGTGTGTATCCCACTAATATTATAAATGTGAAAGTTTGCATGGATGGATATTTGTTACTCAATTACGCCAGAACGGCTGAACGGGTCTGGATGAAATTTGGCACAGAGGTAGACTATAGTCTGGCATAGCACATAGGCTACTTTTTATCCCGGTACAATGTATGGTTCCCGTGGGATAGATTTGTTACAATTTTTCACAGAGCAAAGGATTGACATGATTTTTGCATAGCTAGTGGTAGTTTAGGGGTCAGAAAATTACAAAGGCTAATTTTTATCCCGGATAAATGCACGGTTCCTATGGGATAGACATACTTTTTAATCGCGGGTAACACTGCGGGGCGCAGCTAGTGAGAAATATTTGGTACCTACCATGTGGTAAACGGCCGGTGTGCTAATATAGATATGTTGTCTAATTCTAGCGCGAGGAGCAGCGAGTGTCCACAACAGGTCGCGGCATCCTGGGCGTGTTCGCGGTGGTGGTGATCACAGCCGCGTCCGTCGGCGCCGCCGGCCACCTCGCCTGGCTCGACTTTCTCTACTACTGCAGCTACGTCAAGCTCTCCATCACACTCATCAAGTACATGCCGCAGGTCAGTATGTTTGTGGTGAACGGAATAATCGTCATTGATTCTGTTTCCACACGGACTTTGTGTTGCCCACTCTTGCTTTTGGTCTCGCAGTCTCGCGAAATAGAGACCGAGGCGCAGTCTTGTACTTTGCTTTGAAACTCTTGCGTTATGGTCTCGGTCGTGCGATAATGCAAGACCAACACCAAGACTTTGGGCAACATATACGGACCGATCTGGATTGACTCACTGTTTCGCCTTCCTTGTTGCGCCCGTAGGGTGTGAGGAAGATGAGTCTATTTTCGGTTGACTTATCCTCTTCTTTTATTTATGATTTTATGTTCATTATTTTTCCTATTCTTTGTGCCGTACATTTTACAATGGTAGCGATGCCTATATTAAATGCATGCGATGATAACCTATAGTTGGTATACATTTAGCAAACAACGAAAAGTGCTATGTAATGTAATTTTTAATGAACAAATTCTGTCTATAAATATGGGAGTAAGACTTGATCGTATCAGTACATTGCGAATTATTGGAAATAAATAATCGTAGGAACATTATTTTTAATACAAAAGCCGCTGAAAAAGATTTTTTTCTTGAGGATAAAACTCCCATTTTTTCGTGGACACTTTAAGGAGACTCGTACTGCTATACGCCTAAAATTAGAATAACAAAAATAGGCTTTGTGAATAGATAATTTTTTTGATGATTAGGTGGATAATCTAGTTTTTTTTGTCTACCAGGCGTACATGAACTACAAGCGCAAGTCCACAGCGGGCTGGAGCATCGGCAACATATTCCTCGACTTCGTCGGCGGCTCCCTCTCCGTGCTGCAGATGGCGCTCAACGCGTACAACTACAACGACTGGATTTCCTTCTTCGGAGACCTGACCAAATTCGGCCTTGGAGTGTTCAGCTTGATCTTCGATATATTCTTCATGCTACAACACTACGTGTTCTATAGGTACGTGGGATTTGTGGTTATAACGGTCAAATTGGGAGTTGTCATGTTTTCTCGCATGTTTTTGGTCGATTTCTAAATTCCCAGGATATATATTTTTCCAAAGGTACTGGTTTATTCTGCGCGAAAGTAATTCACATTATCCCTTTTCAATTGGTAGGAGACTTCTTTTTAAAAAAGTTCCAAATTCAAAATTAAATTTGATTGGATTTTGTTTTCTTTGCTAGCCTTAAAAAGTATATGATTAAAACATGACAATTCCTATCTTTTTTTTTCTTTGCGGTGCTTCTAAACATCGTGATATGAAGTTTCGTATCACGTCAACGCGGTGTCGGGCTTCAATAACATAATCATAAACAGGGTGTTGACTAACGCTTACACTCTCACTTCTATACTTCTAACACTCCCTTACTCTTTCTCTTTCCTTCGCTATACTATAAGATATTCAAGATTGAAGAGAAATAACTATAGAAGACTGAAAATAATAAATCTGCTGACGAAATAACGACGAGGTGCAGAGAATAATATCCATTCGTGCAACCGAATTAGAGTGCAAATTGAGTTGCCAGACATAATTTGAAGTGAAAAAACCAAAGTCACAAACCGCTTTGCACGTCATATTTCTACAAAGTTTTGATATCTACAGAGCAAAGATCTATAAAGATAATTGAAGAAAAGCATTACATAAACGCCGTGCATCAAGAACACTAAAGAACGAAGATCTAAAAAGAACATAGGAAAAAGCTATAAACAGATGTCATTTGTTATAAATAGCATGAACTATATCATTGATGTACCAAATAGCTCAGCATTGAAATTAATGTTTACTGCATATTTGATGGAGTTTGAAGAAAATACCGTTGCAGAAAGGGACAACAACAATTGACACAAATCATTATACATATAGGACACATGTGGGTAAAGCATAATCATCTGTAATTATTATATACTAGCTGCGCCCCGCGATGTTACCCGCGATTAAAAAGTATGTCCCTATGTTATTTTCTGACCCCTAAACTACCACTACCTTTGCAAAAATCATGTTGATCCATTGCTCCATGGAAAATTTAAACACATCTATCCCACGGGAACCAAACATTTTACGGGGATAAAAAGTAGCCTATGTGCTATTCCAAACTATAATCTATCCCTGTGCCAAATTTCATCCAGATCCGTTCAGCCTTTCTGGCGTGATTGAGTAACACGCATCCATCCATCAAAACTTTCACATTTATAATATTAGTGAGATTATGGTGCAGCTGGGCTAGGCCAAGATGTCTTAGAAACTCAGCCCAAAGCGTCAGTGACAAACGTCATTCTCTATGGTATTACACTTCGCACAATGTAGGTTGCATAATCTAACATTAATGGTAACATAGACGTCTACTGTCTCATTCACACAACAAATTTTATAAACAAGAACGACAGTGTCAACATTCTATCTCGATGACGATAGTTCCTGGTTACCCTAGTGATGTATTTCGAAGGATGTTATAAAGAGATAAACACAGAAACACACACACATACAAAACACATTTATTTATGTTTGTAATCACGCACAGATTACATAAATGATCACAACATCGGGAAACCATCATAAGAGCTTCGCTTACGGACGCTAACGCAACAAAACGGGAAACAAAAATGGCGGATCATATACCATAGATAATGGAATGTTTCGTTGATTTAATATTTCAGAGAGGTGAAAGATTTTATCAGAGTAAAAAGTAGTGATGAGGATTCTGATATGACGAGCAGTGGCGAGGGGCGGGAATTCTTTCTATTGGTCGATAACTGGTATGTATAACACTTGCTGCAATTAACCGATGTACATATAAATAGTACGTATAACTTGTAGAACTAAGCTTACTCATAGTACTGGGGGTGGCGAGACTAAATTTTGGTGATTGGATTATAAACAAATATTTTTTTATAGATTAGACGTGTATGGAGCTGTAGATGGCGCTGTAGTGTGTTATTTCCATTTCAATTATAGATAACCATTTGAAACAAAACGCGGTTTCTTAAACACAACACGTCTTAACATTCGTCATTTATGTAAATGATTGGACTGTCTATTTAGTTTTAGGTACCTACCTATTCGTTTTTATAAAAGTAAGTAAGGTATTTGAATATTATAGTCTGCAGACAATGTGAAGGTCGTCACGTCGCGTCACGTAGCTGTGCCGCTCTGAAGTTGGTTCAAATGCGCCACCATAGATATTTTCTAGCAAAATATGTATTGCGACGCCTCAGGAACCAACTTCAGAGCGGCACATTTACATGGCGCGAACCGTACATATTTATTGTTTTACTCTAGGTATGAAATATAAATTGTTCAGATCCCGTATTTGTATTAAAATTCAAATTTCACGCCACCCCAAAATATACAGTGTTATATGGCTGGATATGTTTATTTTTTATATAATTGTAGGCATGCCAACGAGAAAAAGTATGACTTGGACATCAAAGCGTGATGCAGCCTGGCGAACTCCGGCGCAACCTGCCAGCCTGTGTCAACCCCACATACTCATTAAGACCTTATTTATAATTCGAATACTTTTTTAAAATAAAACTGCCCTTCCCAGATGCTTTTTGTGACCTTTTTGTGTTTAATGACAGGTATTTATTTTTATATAATTTGTTTTGAAATATTTCACGCTTATATGATTCTAGATAAAGGAACTAGTTGCAAATTGGCAGTTATTTGGGCGCAATTGTTTTTTTAAATACCTAATTTAAAAGGTTGATTTATGAAATTAATTTTATAACTGCATTTCGTGCAAAAGCAGACTGATTTTCAAATATTGCATCATAATAAGTTAATTAATTTAAGTATAAATCTTTATAGTTAATATTTTTAAGCTTTAGTTATCAAATTGAAAACAGTAAAATAGTCCGAGATTCCAGACCAGTCCCTTAGATTGTGCTTAGCTAAACCAACTCCTAAAGGTGTTACAATAAGGGCGGGTTTATACATTTCATAATCTTGAAAACGGACGTTCGCCTCACACCTCCGCTCGTCAGTATTATTCTGTCAGATCGAACTAAAGAAAATAACATTACCAGAAAAAAAACAGATTGTGTGTGATCTAGAACAGAATTGTATGCAATTGTGACCGTTTTGATTTTATAATATGAAATGCCAGACATATAAGCCCACCTTAATAGTATTAAATATTGTAGGAAGCCTCCATAAGGTCTAAGATAGCAATACAAAAAAAAAACATTTTTTAAAATATCAAATAATACCAGCACGTATAATGAGCGAATTACTGGAGAATTCAACCACCATTTACACATTCATTTTTAACGTAAAATGACGTAACGAACGTGACGTAGCCTCGTGAAATATTTAAAAAGGTTTCGTCATCGGTATTATCAATTAGATACCTAACCTTTAAAAATATTTACACTCATGTTTTAGTTACAATATTTTACATCCAAACTATTCCTAAATATATATTAACGAATTCATCAGCTAAAAATCAATTTATAGATGATGGTCAGATCAATATTTGAACTTCAACAATGTGTCTACTAATTTCAGTGCAGGGGATTTTGTAAAAAAAATATATTCTATTGTTTTATTGAACGTTGGACTAATTCTGTTAAGTCTACTAAAATAATTTTAGTTAATCGGTTAGTATTCGATGCATTCTTTTCAGCATCATTTTAGTCTCAGAGTTTTTTTGTTAAATAATCTAGTTGTGTGTGCAAAGAATTAGATTCATCGTTCAATAACAAATTAATTCCTATTTATAAATTGTTACAAAAATATATTTGTTAAATGACATAGTCATTCTATTTCGATGATCTGTGATGGAATAACACATTTTATATTAAAATGTGTAAAAATATTACTGCAGTTTTGATTGCCATCCTTAAAAATATAAAAAAAAAACTTTTCCCATCCCTAGCCTAAACTCTCAAATAAGTAAGTTATGCGAATGAAATGATTTAATTATTTATGTGAATATAATGCAAAATGTTAAGATCCTATACATTCTCAAATCCATTGGATGTCAAACAAACTATTTGTCACATTATTAGAATAACTAATAATTTTGCAACAATGTGTTAATTGTACGACAAAAGATTTGGCTCGCGTCTTTTTGAACTTTATGACGTTGAAATTAAAGTTTGAAATAAATCGTGACAGTTGATTATTGCAGAATTATATTTTAGCATGTAAGGTTTCGTTTATGGTAATTCAATAAATTTATCTTGTTTTTGCTGTGTTTCTATTTTCTCCCCAATCCATAGGCAGCTAATACACTTGACCTATTAATTACGTACACGTAACGGTTAACACCTTATTCAAAGCCAAAACACAACCAACAGACGTGAAATATTCTACATGTAGGTAGTTATATAATTAAATACTAGGCCCTTAAATTTTACCTTCAATCTTTTGCCAATGTTATTACAAGACGTTTTACAAGAAAAGTTATCTGTAATACCATTGCAAATAGAGCAATACCTTCGATAAATTTGGGCGTGTGTCAAATGCACATCTACAATTTATACACATGCGTGCTATAGGTTATTTGTCTGAAACCAAAACGAGGCTTATCTGATTAAAAAATCTTGTGTGACTGTCTGTATGCTCGAGCATCACGGGAAAAACTACTGGTCCATATTCAACGGGAGTTACTATTGGATAGCATATGGTTAGACTCAAAAGGTAGCGAAGCAAAATAAATAAATGCGCAGGCTGAGTGACTCTTATAAACTTGATAACACTTGATAAATGGTGAAGGAAAATATCTTGAGGAAACCTAAATGCCTGAACCTAAAGAGAAAAGCCATATGTCGTCTTCCAACCAGCACTGAGCTAGCGTGGTAGACTATTATATGGCCTGAATTCTCGCATCAAGGTCAGGTCCATGCCCAACAGTGGGACACTAAATGAGTAATTGTTAGGTGTGCGCATCATTTTAAACCAGCTGAGCCGACTTTGCATTTTTTATGTAAAAAATGTTTTCGTTATAGTCCGAAGCAGGTTTGTAGGGAAATAAAACAATTAAAAAGTTGTCGGGATAATTGGTAAATTACATAAGGATTATAATCACTATCACTATGATTAGGCCACGGTCGTACCCAGGAATTCACTTCGGGGGGGGGGGGGGGGGGGGGGGGGGGGGTTCGAGCCCTAGACCAGAGACTTTAATGAGTTATAAAACGGTGGGTTCTCTGAGGCATTTCGAGAGGGGTGTGGACCCCTCCCGAAATGCCTCAGACCACCCACCGTTTTATAACTCATTAAAGTTAGTTATATATATAACTCATTAAGGTTAGTTGAACCCTCAAACCCCTCCTACGGCCTTGGTTTAGGCACATTGTAAAAGGAGAAATTGATAACAGTATAGTATCAATCAGTAGGTACCTACATGATTGACTGATTGATTGATTGTATTCTTTCCGACTAGGAGGACGTGTACTAATTTATTCCTCTGGAAGACTTACCGACTTACCAAAGCAATACTTAGATGTACATTTCTCTTATCAGGGATGCCAGCTACATCCTGCTGCCTGGCAGGACATCCACTGAAGATCTGATACACCACGAGCATGATGAGCAGCCTGATTTAGTAACGCCTTATCAAGGCGCACCCGCATAGATGATTACGAAACATGCTATCTCTTTCGGCCCTGATGGAGTCGCATGATATGAGAAATGAAAAGGAATATACTTAACCGGGTACCAAAGCCCGCACGAGTACCCGAAACGAGTGCTACCCACAAATAAGTCACCTGCCCGGTTCACAATGTATTGCTGATAGGTTTTCAGCTAAGGAATTGCAGCGACTATGGGAACCAGATGTCCTAGACTGACCTGGACTAGAGTGATATAGGTAAAATGCTAGCATTACTGGTCATATCTATGGGCTCAAATAATTTTGTCGCAGAAATAGAAAAATGATATACCTTAAATACCTTAGATTGTGAACGAAAATTATGGTTTTGAACTAAAAGTTACGTATTACGAAATCGTAGTAAAATCATGATCTCAAAGTAACAGACTTATATCATTCGACACCTTACAATGGTTTATTAACATGTTACAGAAGTATTTATTAACATCAAGAAGTGTAATATTAGTGAAGAATAGCAATAACCGAGAAATTCGGTAACAAAGCCACAAGAGACAGAATGTGTATTCACATTGTAATTTAAATAATAAAATATTCCAGTGCAAATAATGTGACAATAAAATATTATTTATACATACCTCTTTGTATGCCATAGTATCGTGTGCTCATATTCTGTTTTTTGTATACTTATTCATGTTTCGTGTTGTAGCGAAAAATTCGAATTAAGACATTTTAATTTGTTAAGAAATATTGCTACATTTTTTTATATTTGGCAGCGGCATTTATCAATTCATGTTTATACGTATTAGAATTAAAATTGATGTGAAACTCCAGAGATTTTAAAAGTTTACAAGAAAAAAAAATAACTTTTGAATTTCGCGCTATCACTATTATTCGTAGTTGGAACAATACAGAGTAATTAAGAGGTCACTAATCCACCGAAACATGATTGTGTGCTGATACCTAATACTAATTGGATTCTATATTTAATGGTGATATTAAGTTTAGTTCATATATAACTAGCTTTTCTACCTAACACACCTACGGTAGAAGAATTCAGAGAGGTTTGTTCAGCTGCAGCCGGTTGGCTGATCCCTCGAGTAGGAATTTTGTATGAAGGCAATATGTAGGTCCAACCTATTTAATAATTGCGACTATACCACGAGTCGACAATTTAAGAATTAAAAAAACAAAACGATAATGTGTCTCGACAAATAAGAAAATAAATGTTCTTACACTACCTATTAAAAATAATATAAATGTATACCCACTTATTTCTACATAAACCATTTTACTATCAAGCCATTACTTAGAGTATACACTTATAACTACTGCTGTAATATATATTATATACATTATAACTTTATCTATAAGTAAGTAATAAATTACATAATAAATAAAGTACTTACTTAACTGATTAAGAAAGGTATTGTATAAACAAATGGGGGAAGAGGGACCCACAACAGACGGTCGGCTTGTCAACTTTACCAATTATAAACCAAACAAGTTGATACATAATAATTAAATAAGCCAACAAAACCGAACTCCTTTATAATGATAGTCGAGAATCTGTCCGTCATGAGTGTCAGGCCCCTAATTAATATGCAATACTGCGCGAAACGAAGCGAATCTGAAAAGTATTCGACACGTGTTTCGCTTCTGAACGAGGCATCCTGAGGCTAGCGTCGCGGCGCTACGAATGAGATAATTGTTTTATTCTCAAAGTACCGCTAATATTTAATTAATTTTAGTTACTGAAATATTACGCATGATTTTTAAATACATTAATTCCTGAATGTTATTTACTTTTTTAACTCTTTTATTTAATTTAGTATTTTAACTCAATATCGTATAAGCTGTTATGGTAACGTTCCTTGTATTTCGTAGTGAACATTCCAATGCAATAAGCATTTTGTAACCATACGCGTATTAGCCAATTATATTGTTTACTATATGAAACCCTTTTATTTCTAATTACGTACTGATTATATGTAACGAGTAAAATGGTGAGACAGTCCTCTCCATATATATATTAAACAAGCTGTTGCCTGCGACTTCGTCCGCGTGGTATTTAACAAAGACAACCGTTGACAACAGCCTGCTCGCCCATTCTGAGCCCGCGGGACGCATTGCAGGTTGTAGTTATCAAACTTAATCAGGCGCTGCGCTGCAACATTGGTTTTAATTTTTTTTCGTGAGATCCTATTTTTTTTTCTAAAATAAAAGTAGCCTAAGTTACTCCTTGTTACATCAGCTATCTGCCAGTGAAAGTCCCGTCAAAATCGGTCCAGCTATTTCAGAGATTAGCCGGAACAAACAGACAGACAGACAGACAAAAATTGTAAAAAATGTTGTAGGTATAGGTAACGTGTATACATCCAAATGCAGTTATTTTAATATTACAAACAGACACTCCAATTTTATTTATATGTATATGTATAGATATATATATATATATATATATAACTTTTTTTCTCATTACGAAGTTAGTACAAACTTACTACTTCTCTTCAATAAGATGCTATATTTGTCGGGTCTTCAGCGAGTGTTATTTTAGAAACATTCAACAAAAACAATTACACAGTACATTTTATTTCGATACAACAGATGAAATCCCTGCCCCCTAATCAACGGCGCGGCGAAAATGTTGAGATGTCTAAGGCTGTGTACCCAGTCGGCAAACTGTTAGCGGCCGACTGAGATAGCGGCCTATCGGTTTAGTACGCCCTTCCATATATTTGAAATGGAGTGTTCACAGTTTGCTAGTTTGCGCTCAATCTACGCAGTTTGCTGTGTTGCGCGCGCCGATTGATTCAGTGAGCGGCCGACTCACAGTAAAACCGGTTCCAGTCGGCGGCGGCGATATGCTTGTTCGCCGGGCGTAGGGAGTCCGTTTGCCGCAAACTGTCATGTGGACAGTTGACAGTGAAAATTCAGTCGGTCGGTCGACCTAAATAAGCGGCTAACACATAACAGTTTGCTTGCGACGCACGCAAATTGATCTGAGTTTGCAGCTAACTCGAATTTCAGTTCGCCACAAATTTGCGGCTCACTCAGTCGGCCGCTGACAGTTTGCCGACTGGGGACACAGCCTTAGTGTAGAGTGTCGAGAAAAACACGTGCAGGAGCCCCGTCTTTAGATCGCACACGTGTCGAGCTCTGTCTGTATACGGAATTATCTTAGTTGGATATTAGGGTTCCCTACCAAAATGTTAAAAACGGAACCCTTATGGCGCAACTATGTCTGTCACATCTATATGTGTGTGACAGAAATACCTAATTGAGTCAGGGCAAGGGCAGTCCGCGCGTATTCGTTAGACGGCATACACGCGCCTCTGTCAAAGAAAATGTGAGGACAAATAATAAACGAAAGAGCATACCACGAGCATTACGAGTTGTTTAACAAAGAATTTGTGAATCTCCTGTGATTTTGTGACATGATCAATAAAATTACGAATGTTACAATGGCCATAGAATTTGTATACTACGACAATGGCTGAAGAAAAGTGAGTAATTTCTATGCATATACATTTTGATTCAGTTTTAATAAGGGACTTACTTAATTTATGGAATATGGTTGAATGTGAAAAGTAAGTGTGGAAATGTAATGAGAATGCCATGAAAATTTACTAATTCATGTCGCCGCTATATGTACTGAGCCTCACCATGGAAAGGGTTAGGACACAGGAGCAAAGGTATAATCACTTACTGCCTATGTTGCCTGGCTGCTGCTTCCCACAATTTCACCGCGCACATCTAACTTTCAGGCCAGCCCACACCTCAGTTATATTAAATTATTAATTTGTTGAGCCTAACTCAATGGAAAAAGGCCATAAGGAAAAAGTAAGGGTCTTTTAATCTGACATCGTTTGCAGATAAAACAATTAATGAATGTTTGAATATTTGATTTTCGAATACTAACGCGTACACTTTTTCTTAATTCAAAAAGGCGGCAACGCGATCTTCACTTTTTTTTTAAATTCGACTGGGGAGGTATATTGTTCGATGTTGGATTTTTGTTTTTGTCACGGGTGGTTAGGAAGGAAAGAAGAATTGTATACATACGAAAAAATATAGCATACTTAATAACTCATTGATTTAATCTCTCATCTCATTGAGTAATATATACTGCTATATAAAATAAACATAGAACTATAGCTACTGAAAAGGTATGTTGCTCATTTGACTATGATTGAGCTACTTCATATGCACCTGCTTATTAAGGGGGAAGCTCAGGGTCAGGGCGCGAAATTCCAAATGGTAATGGTTTTTATTTTTTTACGAAAAATTTGGACATCTTTACGATGTAATTTAGTGTTTTGCGATATTAGAATTCTGCATTGGATGTCTCGATGTATTAAGTTTGCTTAAAAAAATACCTAAAGCGATACAACACCATAAAGTTAGTAAAAGTAGCGGTTTTTACGAACCTTATCATAGCTGGTAGTCGATATGTCGGTATTCATGAAAATTATGATTGCATACAAATTATTGAAACTAACTCAAACAATTCTTGAAAAAATACTCGAAGTAAGCAAGGCAATACATATTAGTAGAATATGACCATGGTTACTTACTGTAGTTCCATGATTACTAATTTTCAAATAATCATCGTTATCAGTCTATGCTGGCCAATGGCATAGGCATAGGATAGGATATTCAGCAGACAGGGCTGCCCCAATGCACGAAACGGAGATCGTTCTTTAGCTGTATGCATCCAGGTTTTGCCAATTTCCGTAGGTCAGCACTCCACCTGGGCCCCAAGTCTGCTAACACAATCGATTCATAATCGAACAGCAACTGCATAGAAACTGTCACTTTTGACAGATATCCCATACAATATATTTCAAATAATTATTTCAATTTCATAGGTTATTATGGCACCATGGCATTAAAGTGTGCTTGTTTGTAAAGTCGTAACATAATTATATAGAATAAAACCTCTATGACTATTCGTCAGTCTTTCTTTCTTTTTTTTGAAAGAGTAAAATAAAGTATTTCTTTCTTGAAATGGCCTCAGCCATTGCTAATGTCAAGTACCTAATTAGTAGAAATAAAAAGCCATAAAAATCAAATGAATATTTTTTTGGCGGGTACCTAGTTGAACCGTGAAGTTGAGAATTTTCTTTTATTTTCCAAAAAATGTGTTTCTTGATAAATAATGTGTAATGTTAGTGGGATATTAACCATTGTCTTCATAAACGTTCACGAGGGTCGTAAATAAAATAGTATAACTTGACTTTTTAAGTTCTCCCGAGATGTCCGGTGAATTTTCAGTAAAGTATTTCATCATCATCATTATCATCAGGAATACTATTCATTCATTAACTACCCAACACTGGCAAAATAGCTCTATTTTGTAGCCGATTACCAACCTACAAAATGAACAAAAAGAACAAATTAAATTAATTAATAAAACCGATTGTAGAAAAATGTATGAAAATGATGGATGTTTAAAATGTTTGATGTATTAATAAATTGAAAAGGACTGCAAAATCAATATCGTTTATGTTGACATTTCACAGATGTTTTTAATGAAAAAATAAGTAGCTTTCTCAACATTATAACGGACCCGCTATTTTCTTCGTTTCATGTCATCATCCATTTTTTTTAAATCCTGTGTATTTATTGACTTTGATATCGCTATTTAAAATCTTGACATTGGCAAAATATCCACTAATTGTGGGTGCGGCCATATGTCATCTTATTCCATTTTATTTCATCGCATTTAACGTAGCGAAAAAAGAACAAGTAGGTAGGTAGGTAGACTGAGCGTCGCATTGAGCTGTGGTATCTAATAATAACGTTACCGCTATTGTATGGAAAAGTAACAATAAACATGTATTCTATTAGAATTATAAGAGTATCCGTCTGAAATGTTCATTCGTCAAGTATACAAAAATATCTAGCTGTGAAGCCCACCAGCTTAGTGGCGAAAAGAAAAGTTTTTAAAATTTGTTTTTATATTCTCAGATAATTCACTTTTCGGCCTAAAGCCTAGCTTCCACCGAAGCGAAAACGGGATATGTATATAATATATATAAGTGATAATCAGCTTGTTTGAAATCCTCGGCTCGTTACTAGGCGATGTTATTAAACAATCTGATTGGTATATTAAGCACATCTCTCCTCCCACTTTGGTGTAAGCTGAGTTTAAAACTGTTGTCATGTGCATGTTAACGACATTAGGTCCCGCTAAATAATATTTTATCTTTTCTGTAATTTTGATGAAAACGTTTGCAAACAAGACATCTGCTTACTTTATTTATTAGGATAAGTGGGTATGTAACTGTGTATTATTAGTTTGCCAGTAAGTAATATTAAATTGCCAGGCAGTACTGCCTGGATATAATTAATAGTTCTCAATACGCCCCGAAAATCGCAACCGAGTCCGTCTCCCGCGACAAGTTCCACGACAATAAGTGAAACTAATTCTCTAGAACAGATCGGCTATATGCACATATATTTGTTTTATGTATATACAATTTTATGTAATAAAACAATAGAGGCTTAACCACATTTCGCGTACCATGAATTTGGTGCCGCGACTCCGAGATTTTTGTAACACGGACTATGCTGTCTTAGTTCCAACGTCGCAGCTGATTTGGTGTAAAAATAACGAATGCTAAAATAAAAAAAAATACACGTTTAGTAATTGTACATTTGATTGTATAATACATTTTTATATACAAAAAAAATGACATTTTGAAATACTCGTAAGACACGATATTAAAATAAGTAAAATGTACCCTATGATTTGACTTTTTTTTTCCTTCTGGCCATTTTCTATTGAGACTAGGCCCATCACAATTCTGTCAATGTCAACGTCGTAAGCTAAGACACGCAGGAGATGATTTGACTCAATCAAGTTTTATATCAATATAAAACAAACACTTTTATTAACTTTTTAATGAAATATATAACTAAATATAATATTAGATTATAACATTTTACTGTCATTAACTGTGTATTGTTTTGTATTTGCTTGTGTCGTCTATCCCGTGTGTATGTTTTATCATGTGTTGTTTTAGATAATTTCCACTACACTAACCGGCCAATCTCAACAAGAGCTAATAAGCAAAAGTAAAACCGATCAAGCAATCTCCATCGTGTCTTCGCCACTACGTCGACATTGGCAGAATCGCGTTGAGCCTGACTCAATGGAAAAAGGCCATTAGGGAAAAAAAATAAAAATAAATAAATAAATAAAACAAACAATTGTAACTTAACGGTTGATATTCAATTTATATGCACAAACAAAAAAAACAACTGACCATGGATTTTACTGTCTCGGCGTGGTAATAGGTGATGTTTGTTTATCCCGGAAATGAAGGGGATTAATTATCCAATGGAAACACTGGTTTATCCCGGAAAATTAAGGGTATTAATTATCCAGTGGAACCACTGGATCGTCATCATGAAAATCCGCACGAACGACGACGCGGGTACAGCCGGTACCTAATTAAAATTCGTGTAAAATTTATGTTGCGAAGGTTATAAGTATGTGAAGATGTCGTCTTCGTCGCATTCTGCAATGTGCTCAGTGTTAGTAGGTACACATTTTTTGTGTTATCGATTGCCTATAAATATATATTATATTTATTGCTAGAAAGCCGGTAAGTACCTACCTTTACAAAGCATTACTATTGATCTAGAGTGGCCTAATGCGTTTCGGGTTCAACTCTTTAACTGAATAGAATTATTCAATTTATATTATTTACGCAAATACTACACATTGAAATAAAAGTAATTTTGCGAATTTTATCGCGTTTTGTCTTTTGAAAGGAATTTTTGTCGGGAACGTAAAAATATAAAATAAGCGCGATAAAATTCGCAAAATTACATTATTTTTTACAATCATCCAATTCTCATTTGGTCTCAAATATTGATACTGGTCTCTTTATAATTTTCCCTCGTCTGGGTTTTTTTTTCGGCTGATACACGTTGGTCTATTATCATCCATTTTCATTTGACCATATAATTCGGGTAAACACTTTATTCGCGATTATCACACAAAGATTGCCCCAACTCGGATTCGAACCCGGGCGCCTCGTCCAGAAAGCAGGGTCGCTGATTATTGTCAAGTCAAGTTTAATTTTTGCGTTAGCAATGTGCGCTAACATAACTATAAAATTGTTTTTTCATATCGAATTTCCAAAAATCCTTTCTTAATACTCAGTTACCTTATAATAATAGACATTTTGTACAAAATTTCATGATTCAAGTCCCACCGGTTTAGGCTGCGTCTTTTGTCAGCCAGTCTTATATGTATGTAAGTAAATGATACCAGTATTAATATTTTTTTAATATCTATTATCATAAATAAAAACCCCATAAGTACATACATACAGAACATGTGTATCAATTTAATGGACTTTTTCAAGCAAATTTCGGACATAAATGGCTGCCTTTCCGAGTCAGATGAAAGTAAGATGAAAAAACGATAGCATCATCCACATAAACAAAGATTCAAACAAATCAAGATAAAACAAAAACCACAAAATCAATCTGGACCAAATTGACATAGGATCTAGTTTGAGTTGTATTCTATTCAATAATATAAGCATTATGAATGTCGGTTCATCCACTAAAAAAATACTCGTGTTTAACATGAAAATTACATATAACGTGACAATTTGATCCTCTTGCTTCGTCGTATAAAAAAGGTGAGGCGGGTTACAAGACAAAGATAACTTACATTATCCTATTTATCGGTCTGTATGCTCCCACTGCAAGTATGTTGGTGATCACAAACATTTTTTAATGTAATTATAAACTACAAAAAAGCAGGCTATTTGGATTTTGTATTTCTCTTCTTCCTTCATATTTTCATGGGAACCATGTAGCCATTAACTGTAATTTTATACTTAGTTAGTACTTCTTGTTTTTTTGACCTGCTGCTAAAGTCTGATTAGCCGTTCCTACACTGTTCTCACATTCCTATAACTATGTATTGCTCAATAATGTAAAAGATCTATTTAAAAAAAAAGAGCAACCATGGAGTTTCTTGCCCGTTCTTCTCCATAGGAACGGCATTCCGAACGGGTGGTAAAGCAGTAGCATAATGTTTTTGGAACTTGACGATTCATAAGTACTGTACAATAATGGTTTACGTGAATAAAAAATATTCTGATTCTGATTCAAATCAACGATAATTGGATTTATTCCAGTACTTGTGTTAATACAATTTCAACGCGAAATACTTACCTGCCCTGAAGGCTCCAATGAGGGAGTTGACGAGTATCCATACTGAATTAAATAGCCGCATCTTTTGATTGCGTTGCCTTAAACGCTTGAACTTTTCACCTCAAACGAACCGCAGTAGGTTGTTGGTATCTATTTAAATTTGAACTTGATAACTTTACCTGTTCCGAGAAAAAGGATCTTGACAGACGGACAGGCACACGAACGGACACACAAATACATTTATTACTTATAAACATTACTAATCATATAATGTTTACTGCAGTGCCGGTTGGGCTGGCCTGACGATCACTGCAGCTTAGGTACAATTTTCCATTTTCAAATTCTTACGTGCTTGCAACGATCCTGAAACCTAGGTATACTTAAGTTGGTATACTTGGTATACAAAAGATACATAACGATCAATAATACTTAAGTACCTACACGGCGTGAATAGGCCTTTTTGTAGGAAATAAATCGGTACCGTAAAATGCTGTAACTTTGCCTGGGTTTTGTATACATTTCTGAATACATTTATTGTTTTGACTTTTAATAGCAAAAAATGCTTAACGGACTCTCGAGATCAATTTTGATGAAAACTAAAACTACACCATTGAGAGTTTAAAAGACATCCCAAGGATGGAATCAAACACATTGATTTTGAAAAAAATATACGGCATACTGTATTATTGCAGCATACCATAATGTCGCTAATAAGGTTCTGGAAAGTAACGCGTCTGTTTGTAGTACTAAGAACATAAAGCCAGTAATGAAATTAAATACTTACCTATAATAATGGCCTATAATAAGATCTTTAAATAACCAGCTGTGTAAAGTCTGACGTAGTAAAAGTACCTAGGTATGTTTATTCTGTATTTAAAGCATGTCTTTCTGTATTTACACATGTATGTAGATATGATAATGAGGTTTTCTACATCGATTGATTGCAAGTGAGTTCAATAAGTTGCGGCTTGCTAAATCTTCAGCGTCAAGGTGACGATACAACCTGCCTCTATACATTGTTTTTTCAATTTGACATCACCATAGGTATTTTGCCAGTGTCAAGTAATATAAATTATTTCAGTTTTCGAGCATATGCACAGCCCCAAAGGCTAGGCCCAAGTAAAAAAACCCCCCATCCCACAATCAGTAAGTTGATGGATACTTTACTGAAATATTGTTTATGGTTTTTTTGTGAGAATCTGAAAAGCCAAGTTTTGTCACTTTGTTTCAATTACCTACACTCGTGCACTTTACCGAATCTATAATGTTATGTTAATATTCCACTTATATCACTCACTATAACTCGCAGGAACACTAGTTTTAGAAATTTAAACATAATTGACGCCATGACTTTTCAGTTTCCCGCCAAAAAGTCTGCCTCTATACATAATTTTCTATCTACATAGTCTAGCCACACTAAGTAGTAGTAGTTTAATTCGTCCAATAGGACAGGCGAAGGAATCAATCCATACTGCCAATTCTGATGTTGTACTAGCCACACTAATTTATTGTTTGTAACTGTTTTTTTTTGTTGCCAATCGGCAACCAAATAGAGCTTTATTTTGCCAGTATCGAGTATTTCTTGATAATCATTATATATGTATAAGTACCTCTGATTACAATGATGTTGATGAGTATGAAATGAATCACTATCTACCACTATCGGTAAAGCTGTGGATAGTTTATTTTAAAAAATACCGGACTTCTTGGATGAACTTGAGAAGTTAAGCTATAAGTAGGTACTCTCTGAGTAGGTCTAGTCATTTCATATTTAATTCCCTTCACTTGTGCACATATATCAACAAACAATGGTTAATATCCCAATATTGCACAGTATTTACCAAAGCAACACATGTTTTGTAAAATAAAATAAAATTGTCATTGAAATAAAACTATTTTTAAGGATTCTACCTATCGCGTTTATTTTTTGTTTTTACCCTCCCGTCCTCCCGTGTCTATGGTTGCTGTAAAGCAGCCGAAACGTCGGGAACGTAAAAACAAAAAAAATAAGGCGATAGAATCCTTAAAAATAGTGTTGTTTCAATGTGTAGTATTCGCGTAAATATATGAAATCAATATAAAATTGTCAATTTCACTGTTCAACCGCCAAAAAGCCTGACTGATGAAATCTTACATACAGCCTTTTCAAATGCTTCATCCAATATACATTGTGAATTCATTAAATTAGACTGAAAGGAATTCCTACTGGTCTTAAGGAACGACCGAAATAATATGTTGCAAATGCTTGTTTTAGTTTAAATCATGTATCCTTCAGTTATTTTAAATTAAAAAAAAACATTTCAAATTATATTTACGACGCATGGCACAGACCAACCAATGAAAATATTGCGCCATAAAGGTGCAGCGTGTGTACCAAAGAATGAAAGGAGCCAATAGATGGCGCTGACACTAAAAAAACAAATGCAATTGTTATTAGGCTATTAGCTATCAGTGTTATTATAACATTTTGCACCATAATGGAAATGGAAATTGTACAATCTGCGTACGATAGTATCGTACCGTAGTATCGTACCATCGTAGATCGTACGATAATTATCGTACGGTTCCGAACGCTAAATGAGACAGGTAGGTACTAATAAATGCAATTTAATGTCCTTAGGTATGCATAAATGATAAAAAAAACATGTTTTTTATTCGAAATAACATAGAGTAAACATTAATGATTGATCAAGTGAACAAATAAGTTACAAGTGAACAAATAGTAACATCTCCATTACGAAAAACCCCTTTACCTATTATTTCAAAATAATATTCTACTATGATTGAAACTGTCGATATCTTTATTATTGGTCCTAAAATAATCTGGATCATGTTTAAAAAAGTAAACTATGTGTAGTTTAATTTTCTTTTTATCCGTAACTTGTTTGTCCACAGACAACGAGATGGCAGGCATAAAAACATCATTCAAGCTGTGTGGAGCCGCGAGCGCATCTAGTCATAGGATAGTCATATGTTCAGTTATTGTTTTATTATTAGGTGAGTTGGTCTATACCATTGATTATATAAATAGAATTGAATATAGAAAAATAGATTACATAAAAGGTTTATACCTAGGTGTAAGATCTTCCAGCCAGGCGGGTGGTATGTCTGGCGGCCGCTATGCCCCAACGGTTATTGCCGGGTTCTTGTATGTATGCGACAGTCTCCGAAAACTCTCATAGCGCGTTTCAGAATTGTATCTAATAGTAAAGGTCAACGGTACACTACTCTAACGCCACTCTCTCATTTCGCCAACTATTTTGGTTCCAATATATAATTGGGGGCGAGCCCATTGCCATCATACAGGGCACCCTCCCGCACAAAACGGGGGGAATTTGGGGCATAGTTCATAACACTGGTACATATCGAGTTGGCGAACTTCACACGTCTTTTGTAAAACAATATGTGAGTTTCCCCACAATGTTTACTTAGTTTCTTCAGCAAATAAGCCGCCCGTGTTATTGGGATCGACCCCAGTCCATTATATATACGGTACCCGTAATACAAACGTTGGGGCAATTGTTTTTATTGAGTATTATACAAATATAAGCGTACTATCGTTAATGAGAATTAAAAGACTCAGGTTCCTATAGCAATCAGGTACCAACCCTAATTGAATAGATTATTGTTTTTTGCAGGTATCCCAAGTGCACATTCCCAACTAGAGAAAATGTATTTAGACGCGACGGACCTCAATATTCTCGTCGACGACACCTATCTAATGCATCTGGTGCAAATGTAAGTACCTTCCTACCTCTCACCCTACTCTGCCTAGTTACAGTTGACTGAAATAATGCATATCTCATGTAAGTACTTAAACCTCATTACCGGTACTTAAGCGGAGCTGCTAACTTCAACTCCCCAAGGTTCAAGTGAAAAGACTACCGGTAAGCTGAAATTAGGATCCTTTGTATCAGAAATTATCAGGCTTCCGAATGCCCGCAACGACTTTTAATGATATGAGGGACTACCAGCTTAACACGACCTTCGCAGCATGACATGTCTGATATTATAATTATGTCATCTCTTTAGGGTGCAAGCGAGCAACGCGCTGATCTATTGGGTGGTTTTAACGACAAAGCTATGACCTCCTGATTAGAGTAAGTCGTACTCCCTAGGCTACGACGTCCTCGCTAAGCCATGACCAACGCAATGGGTCCCTCTTCCCACTACAGGACGACAGCCTCATTAGGCAAACACCTTGTCACTAGGGTATGACCTCCTTAGGCTAGGTCCTCCTCACTAAGCTACGGCCACCTCAATAGACTACGACCTACGTTACGCAACTCGTGCATATTAAAAACATAATACGCCCATCGATTTCTCTTACAGCGGTGAATACAACACAACCCTCCAGGTGACGGCTGTCATCCAACACCCGGACATAGTCCAGTTCGAGCCGCAAACGGTCGAGATACCGGGCTCCAAAGAGCCGAACACGACAGTGATTACGCACGATATATGCGCGTACGCAAGGAGCCCCGGACACTCGGAAGTCACGTTTAATGTGACACCTTCAGGGTTTGTTAAGTAAGTATAAAAATAATTCGAACTGTTTCCATGTAACATTAAACTGAGTCATTAAAACAATTGCTAATCTTATTCATTTCTATGAACAACTGAGCTTGCATAAAAGAGCATAAAAGAGACCTAAAGTTCCTAAGTTAGTAACCTGTATCTCCTTTGGATTTGGATTTTCCCATGCCGTCCCAATTAAAAAAGCAACTTGTATATCTCCTTTCAGCTTGGACGCAGTGTTCCTGCGCATAACCGTGATGCATTCCCACGCGATCAACGTGATCTCGTACATAATGGGCTGGATCTACTTCGCGGCGTGGTCCGTCTCCTTCTACCCCCAGATATACACCAACTTCAAGAGGAAGAGCGTCGTCGGACTCAACTTCGACTTTCTGGCTCTGAACATCATGGGCTTTACCATGTACTCGCTGTTCAACTGCGGGCTGTACTACTCCACGGAGATTCAGGTATGTTAAACTGATATTTACAACTAGTTCAATCGATGAGTTAAGCCACATGACATGATGCAGGATTATAAGCCACTAAGAACGGTCCAACTTGAGACGTAAACTCGTCCTTTTAAAATCACTTTGGAAGTAGGTAGGTACTCGGCTTCCCTTCGTCTTTGCAATATCACCACTCGACCGTTAATTGCTTTATTTCAGGCCTATGCAGTAATAATAGAAATGTTATGCGTAATTTTCATGCAATTAATATTTTCCAGGCGGAGTATTTCGCCCGGCACCCGCGAAGTTTGAACCCGGTGCAGCTGAACGACGTTTTCTTCTCACTGCACGCGACCTTCGCCACACTCATCACGATCGCACAGTGCTTCGTATATGAGGTGAGATGTTTTGCAAATATAAGTAAGTGTGTACTAGAGGGTCAATCAAAATCACTGACAATATTTTAAACTATAGCTTAGATTCAGAATATTTTGGGACCATTAATGTAAACTACACCTATCATATACATTTCCGTGGTGATCCGGGATACACCATCACGTTTGTAATCCTCGAAGGGGTAGGCAGATGTGCACTGCGCGCACCAACAATTCGCCGATGTATTTTGTCTTGGTAAAAGAAATAATTGATAGATTGATTGATTGGCTCATTCGTAGCCCAGCCGTCCTGAGGATGCCTCGTTTAAAGGCGAAACATGTGTCGAATACTTTCTTAGATTTGCTTCGTTTCGTGGAGAATTCCATTTTATTTGGGGTCCCGTCACTCGTGATAGATAGTTTCTCGACTAACATCTTAGAGGAGTTTGGTGTTGCTGGCTTCTTTAATTATCGATCAAACTTGTTGGTTTATAAGTGCAAAAGCTGACAAGCCGAGGGTCAGTGGTGGGTTCGCCTTCCCCCAATTTGTTCGGTTTAAGATGTTATAAAAAAATAATTGTACTGCCTCTTCGGAAAATGCACGAGCTGCGAGTTTCGTCACTCACCTTTATAGCTTTAAGTAAATCGTCTATACGAAACCCTATTTCCTTATGCGAATGATTATAAATCATTAAAAAAATTGGTACCTACCATGGTATCACATTCCAGCGCGGGGAGCAGCGAGTGTCCACAACAGGTCGCGGCATCCTGGGCGTGTTCGCGGTGGTGGTGATCACAGCCGCGTCCGTCGGCGCCGCCGGCCACCTCGCCTGGCTCGACTTTCTCTACTACTGCAGCTACGTCAAGCTCTCCATCACACTCATCAAGTACATGCCGCAGGTCAGTATATTAGGTGTATGCCTACACCTATACGGGGTATAACAAAAATATGAGGTAATATTTTAGGTGATGAATGTACACAGAAAACTAATAAGGTACCCGAAGGAATATAGTTTGAAATATTAACAAAAAATGTAATGGTTCATTGCATATTTTCGACAACCCTACCTACTACTTACTCTGAACTAAAGATATAATAAATTAAAATTAAACTGGTATCAGAAAGCACTCAGCAATTCCCACTACCATCGGCCGGTAGGGTGCCCAAAACGCTGGCAGCATTGCAGCACCAGATGTCTCAACCAGACATTTTGAGCTCTTTGATATGCTAGGTTCCTAAATTAAACTTGTTGGTGGATTTTTTTCGTTGACCAGGCTTACATGAACTACAAGCGCAAATCAACTATGGGTTGGAGCATAGCCAATATATTCCTCGACTTTGTCGGCGGTTCGCTCTCCGCGCTGCAGATGACGCTCAACGCGTACAACTTCAACGATTGGGTTTCCTTCTTCGGTGACCTGACCAAATTCGGCCTCGGAGTGTTCAGCTTAATCTTCGATTTATTCTTCATGCTACAACACTACGTGTTCTATAGGTACGTGGGATTTTTAATAATAAGTTATCATGTTTACTTAATTTTTTGTCAGATATTGAAAACATAAAACAGGATGATTTGTACTTCTATTGGAAGTAATCTGATTCAGCGTTTCAATCTTAGCAGACAAGCTCTCTCCGTTACCCGTTTAAACACGCGAAAGTAATTCACGCTAAGTATACACTTACCTATACATAGGTGTTCTTTTTTCAATTCGCGCGCGCTGCGATGCACAAGTGGTCTCTAAAAAACGAGTTACAAATTCAAATAAAATTCGATTGGATTCTTTTTTCGTTACCGGCCAGCCCTATAAATTTTATTCCAAATATATGATAAAAACATACTTTCATTCCTTTTTTTTTCTTTGCGATGCTTTTATTCGTCGTGATATCAACTGGCACATCAGGTCAATGCTGCGTCAAAATAATAAGTGAGAGAAAAATTATCAGGAATTATAAAAAAAAATTGGAACCAAAATAGTGGGTAAATTTAGTTATGAGACATAACTGCTGCTATATTAAGAAAGAAGAAATAAAGAGACAAACATATACACACATAAGTATCTACAAACATACAAAACACATAATTTTGTTGTTATCACAAATATATTACTTAAATTATCACTAATTCAGAAAACCATCATAAGAACTTCGCTTACGGTCGCTAACGCAACAAAAGGGGAAAAATGGCGGTTGCAATACTTTATTTTGTCTATGGTAAGTATATCTGACCATAGATAAAATAATTTTTCGTTGGTATTTTCAGAAACGTAAAAGGTTTGGAGTGAGTTAAAAGCAGTGACGTGGATGAGGATATGATGAGCAGTGGCGAGGGGAGGCAATTCCTTATATCGGTCGATAGCTGGTACGTATCACAATTGCTGCAATTATTAATATAAATGTTGTTTGCGGGTATGAGGGGTATGAGGGTACTACCGTGCCCACAGATAGTAAGTATTTATATAACTTGTAGATCTAAGCTTACTGGGGTGGGGACAAAGACCCCTAATTTATAGACGCTTTATAACATCATCAAACTTTATATACGTTATAGGTACTGTGCGCAAGAGTTTTGCTATGCAGCATTTTGTTTTATTTTTAAAAGAAAGTAGCTTTTTATTGATTATAAGCTGGTGTTGATTTCATTTATATTTACGCGAATACTACACTTTCTTTACTACACTTTATTTCAATGTATAGTAGACTATTTGAAAAAAAAAAAACGTGGTATCCGCAACACGCCACTTAACATTCTTCATTTATGCATATGCTTTTCTTATCTCCATATTTAGTTTTAGGCATCTTTATTTTTTTTATAAAGTAAGATATTTCAATATTATTAAGTTCCTATTTAAATATACCTTAGCGGTAGGTATTCGCAGTACCTACCGCTTTCGCAGTACGGCACAGCTACAGGACGCGAACAGTATACTATTTATAATAAGTGCTTATAATATTTTTGGTTTGAAATAAATATAAGTCAAAAAAGGTTTTTATATTCAATTTTGAATTGTACCCCGCCCAAAATAAAAGTGTTATATGTTCATTTTTATATAATTGTAGGCAAGGCGATAATAAAAAGTATGACTACGACATCAAAGCGTGATGCAGCCTGGCGAACTCCGGCGCAACCCGTCTACCTGTCTCCACTCTACATAATAATGAAGATTTTAATTAAGAAACTGAACGTACCTACCTTATTAGTTCAATATAAAACTGCACCCTTCCATATATTCTAGAAACATCTTTGTCATTAATGACAGCTATTATTTTAAGTATAAAAAATGAACTCAGGCAAACTTTAGTATCTAGTTCGTCTACTAAGCAAAATGTATTAATCCCTCACCTAGCTAAAGAACAGTTGATTACTTATACCTGTAGACAGGTTGATTCATGAAGGATATACTATGCCAATAATTTAGTTTGTGCGTGCACATCGTTGGAGTCATCGTTCACAAAAATGTAATATTGATCCCTAATATTAATTATGAATTGTAAAAGATTATGTAAGTACATTCATTGATTCATTCATTCATTATATTGCGATGATCTGTGATGGAATAACACATTTTATATTAAAATGTGTAAAAACAATATCACTGCAGTTATTATTGCCAAAATATATAAAAAAACATTCTTAGCCTAAACTTAAAAAAAAATATTATTTATTATTTGCGTGAATATAATGCGAAATAACCGTCGAATCCATTGGATGTCAAACTATTTGTCAAATTAAGTACATATTAAAATAAATGAAAACGTTATAGTTGAGTGTTGCGGAACTATATTATTATAAGTTATATTATATTGTTTATGGTCATTCAATAAATGTATCTCCATTTAGTCGTGTTTCCATTTTCTCACCAATTCAATAGCAACCTGCCGCAATTCATATAAGTATCCCTTTATGTACCCGATACCTTCTTCGGACTAATCCAGTTTTTATTTTAACTATATCACCTACACAGTGACAAATACCATTCGCGTATTCAAACGAATGACCCCAGTACGTCAAGTGCGGGATTATTCGTAAGCTAACCGTATACTTTATAATTTACTGTATTTAGACATTTTGTATGGAGAATTAAAAGTTTTAAATATCGTCCGCTAGAGGCGCTTTTCAATTCTCCATATAAAGTGTCTAAATACGGTAGACTATAAAGCATACAGTTAGCAATATTTGAACACGACTGACAAAATATAAGATAGTTAATTATGTCAAATATATTTGGTACAAATATTTGCATGTTTTTATAGTCTATTCACAACTTGTAGAACAGGTCAACGAACGCAGACATAATTTTAGTCGGGAATTCATTAATAGCACTGCAATAACAGCTCAGTCCGTCTTAATTTCACCTTGTCTATCTCTCGCTCGCTGGTTCACAACCCGGTCAGCACCGAAAGCTATTTTGACAATCATTCATCACCATGGATGAATAATTGCGAAAAAGAAACCTTGTAAAGTCAGTATTTTTTTTCATATAGGCCCTTAAAACGGGCACTTACAAACTGTCATTTGATTATTTTTTTCTTAACTCTACAACCTTAACAGAACTCTAGGAGAGAACGGAAAGCTAGGTGTAATAAATGCAATATAACAACACTAATTTATCTCTCTTGAAAACCTACCTACTGACTCAAAAATACAGATCTACATTTCTCTTATCAGGGAAGCCCGCTACGTACCATACTGCCTGTTGCCTACCATACCTGTTGCTTGGCAGGACCTCGACTGAAGATCTGATACACCACAAGCACAACGAGCAGCCTTCTAGAAAAGTCTTAATCCAGGCGCACCCGCTAAGAAGATATCGACAATCTTCTATCTCTCTCGAAATTGATGCAGTCATATGATATAAGAAGAAATTTCAAGAATGGAAACGGAATTGCTCGTAATCATGTCCTGAAGTACGCAGGAGTACCTACCCACTGATAAGTCACCTGGTTCACCAGAATTTACCCGTCATGGTGGTCGGTAAAATTGCACTAGTTTCAATCAAGAATTGTAGCCATGAGTTACATTACAAAAGGGTACCAGATATCCTAGACTGACCTGGTGGGTTATTTTAAATTATTCGGAAACGATATCGGAAACGGATTTGAAACTTTCCAATGTCAGTGACGCTCCCGACGAGGTTTCGACGGAATACTTTTGCAAAAACGAATATTGGTATTTCCATCGAGAAACGTCGAAAATAATCAAATTCGGAAATTTTAATAGTGGTTACGATTTCGAATGGTTTAAAATAACACCGCTGGGGCTCAATGTGCTAATTTAAATAAAAGTACACACAATTGCCATTCCAGCGACACACTATTGAGGTTCCGATGAACTCACAGTCGCACAGGTGATGGATAGAGAAGCATTATCAACCATAACCATATGATAAAATGTCGTTGTAGAGACATGTATGGAATAGTGAATAACTACTTTAGATAATGATTTAAAAGTCGTGACAAATCCGATTCAAGCCTAACATGAAGACATAATACCCTCGGAGTGACACAAACAACACATATAAGCATAAAAAGGCCGATTTATGTAGTACACAGGAATTACGACCATATGTACCTATGTACAAGCGAATTCGCATGTTCAACACAACTCGGTTTAGTTATTTGTGCTTCAATAAATGTTGTACGCGACAGTCCGTCTGTATTATTTTTCGTCTAAGATTGAATCTAAAAAGGCTTTGTTTAATTAAACGAACCAGTGATAGCCAAGCTGGTAGAACGCCTGCCTCGGTAACGAGGATTGCAGGTTCAAACCCCGGCTCGCACCTCTGGGATTTTTCATGTGCGAATCTCATTTTCAACCAAGATTATCACTTGCTAAACGGTGAAGGAAAACATCGTGAGGAAACCTGCATGTCTGAGAGAACTCCTCGAAAGATGTGTAAAGTCTGCCAACCCGCACTGGGCCAGCGTGGTGGACTATGGCCTAAACCCCTCGCATTGACGGGAGGCCC
Source organism: Pheosia tremula (assembly GCA_905333125.1). Lineage (NCBI taxonomy): Eukaryota > Metazoa > Arthropoda > Insecta > Lepidoptera > Notodontidae > Pheosia > Pheosia tremula. Next base: position 8,910,192 of record HG995402.1, on the reverse strand, counting down.
GTGCCCAGCAGTGGGACATAAAAAAGGGCTGGAATTATTATTATATTTATTAATTAAACACCTGTGACAAAAACGAAGAACTATTTTAACAAGGAAAAAAACACATCATTCCACATCTTACAATGGCTTAGTATATTGCAGAACATCACGTGTTTATTACCGTCATTATAGTGACAAATAAACAAACAGTGTAAGTAACACAATGCTACACACAATCCGCGATAACCGAGAAAGCTGGCAACAGGGCGATAACAGACAGAAGAATGTATACTCACATTGTGATTTAAATAATAAAACATGCCGGTGCAAATAATGTGACCTTAAGATGTGATTGAAACAATCAAAAGTTGAAACACTGCCTGTGTCTCTAAGCCTAATAATGGATTATGGATGGTCATCCATCAACCGAAAGACATCCACTGTGGGTTATAGGCCACCAATCAAGGCCTTGACCAAGACAGGGCGGTGTTTTGGGGTTCAAACCCCCACCGAAATGCTCTCAGCTACTCCATCTTCGTATACATAGGTACTTTTTTAAATAATTTCGACTCTTTTCGGATTGTTGTTGGTGTTGCTTATTGTCTCTAGTCCCGAGCTCCATCGCCCCTTCCTCCCCCGAAGTTATTCCTGGCTACGGCCCAGCCCCCAAAGATTTCCACCCGTCAGAGATGTAAGCCCCTCGCATCCTCCGGCTAGCTAGTATGCGTGTAATATCATCATTCTACCTTGTAGGGCCCGTTCTACCTAACTCCTCCTGGTAGCCATTCTAGAACCATTCTAGAATGCATGGTTCATGGTTTGCTTTACAAAATGGCCCACTCCCTCACACGAGCATAGCAAGTAGGTAACACTAAATAACATCACATAGAATAGTGTAAAATATATTAACAGGTTCGTCAGTAGATTATAAAGATTATAAATCCCCAAAGTTTTTTTTTAAATAAACAAAAAAATACCTGTAATGAGAGCATTTACAAAATTATTTTTACATCAGCGTGGTCCATATAACTTACTGATTAACCTGTTAAAACAATTTCCACTAATTCTGTTACACCTTATATATATACCTAGTTATTAGTATAATGTATTAAAACAATATTGTATTAAAATCACGAGACTGCCATCTGGTAAATGCGGAGTAAACAACACTGTAGATAACGTTAATGATTCAGAACTTAAGCTGTCATGTGACGAGGTCCTGATTGAGGGTTGGTGATATGATATCCCGATGTGATTGATGTTTGTGTCAGCCGTCGACACCGCACGTACGACGTGGGCAGTCGGTTATTTCCAGGAGTCGGCATAGTCTGTGTATTGCCGCTTTGATCTACAGCTTGGTTGGTGATCGAAGGTTGTTCTACTCAATATAACATTATTACCGCGACGTAGGAAATATTTTATTTTTTATTGTTAGCGCAACTACTGGTGCTAACCGATTGGTAATATTAAAATCGGTGCGCTAACTGACCGCAATACGCCGTTGTCGCCCTAAACAACGCGACCGCACATTATACTAGTTGACCCCAGCAGGTAGCTAACATAACATAAAAAATTAAAAGTGGGCCTCTACGTGTTGGACCCTGTCCCCGCACTAGTCTTCCAAAGATCCGGTTATAGCCCGTGTGGTGAGAGACATTATATTTGTAATTAGATAACAGCTGATTATGACAGGTGTCCACAACCCTTTCAATATTCTCTATCCAAAGTCCAAACCTAAATCCATAGTCCCAATTAACCTGCAATAGATCCTCCGCCTGCTGAGGTCAATTCGCTGTTTATGCTCATCATTTTGAGCAGTTGACCCCAGCAGGTGGCTAACATAACATTAAAAATCTCGAAAAGGGCCTACGTGTTGGACTCATGTTCCCGCGGAAGCCTCAAAAGGTTCGGGTATAGCCCGTGTGGAGAGAGCAATAATTATATACTATAGGACGTATTTTGACATAAGATAGTCTGTGTATAATTTTATAACGTAACCATACATTGGATTTTCATTACAGATGTTTATTTAAGACAGCTGTCTGTTAAACCTTGCTAAAACCAATAATAACATTCTAGTGCACAACTCTACGATTTTACCTTTCAGGCAGGCTGCCTGAAACCTTCAGTCCGATAAGATATCACCAACCAATCATGTGACGGCGAGGGTTGGGACTTTGCAAATATTCCAGTTTAAATAATAAACGTTTTTGATGCGACTTAGGCAGTTGCATGGTCATTCGTTATCTATTGAAAACGGAAACGCGATTGTGGACTAATTTTAACCATTATATTAATAGACTGTGGGTTGGATTTCGCTTGCAATGGCTTTTATAAGACTACACGTAAACAAAGACCTAACTATATCATATTTCGGTTAAACAAAATAACTGTTTAAAGTTAGCGAAGGAAGATGATTACAAGGTCATTACTGCATTGGCACCAATATGGTTAAAAAAGCAGTGATAGCCAAGTTGGTAGAACTCTTGCCTCGGTAACGAGGATCGCAGGTTTAAACCCCGGCTCGCACCTCTGAGATTTCCGGATTTAATGTGCGAATCTCATTTTCAACCATAACTATCACTTGCTAAACGGTGAAGGAAAACATCGCGAGGAAACCTGCATGTCTGAGAGATCCCCTCGAAAGACGTGTGAAGTCCGCCAACCCGTACTGGGCCAGCGTGGTGGACTATGACTTACTCCCCCAAGCATTGAAGGGAGGCCCGTGCCCAACAGTGGGACATTAAAAGGCTAATATTATTATATTCTTATTAATAATGGTAACCAGATTCTGGAGACTTCTAGATACTACAGGGTACAAGACTACTCAGTAGTTGGTCAACAGGATAATCTAAATTAGTCTGTAGACGACCTACTTACAAAAATTTACTAGTTTGATATATTTAGCAATCGTTTATACTATCGCGAAGAACGAACTCCAAACAGCTCATTTTCGTGTATTGGCGTTTATCCAAACAAATAAATGTCGAATTCAGTTAATATAACTACTTAGTAACATTCTGTATGAGCCAATTCAGAGTTAGTCTACTATGGAGACATGTATTACAGCACACAACGTGAGATTTAGGTTTTTTTTTTTATTACATTATAGGCAAGTATTTGAGCTCGATCTCACCTGATGGTAAGTGACGATGAGATCTACGATGGAGCATATTTGCCTAGGTAGGAAGGCGGCAGTAGATCGAGACGCTACATTCACTAGGCACATGCAGTGCAACTGATCTGACCCGCCATCCATCAATGGCAACACCGAACATCATGCCGGAACACGGCTAGGCCGCTTGGCGACATGGCTTTGTTCAGTGGGTGGTGACTAGCCACGGCCGGAGCCTACCACCAGTAAAGAGGTATTTTAAAACGGTCACCTGGTCATGTCTGCAACAATAGAGTTTATCTCCTCTTCTTCTCCATAGGAACGCCATTTCAAATGAGCGGTAGAATCTTAGCGTATCTTCATATAGTCGCGTAGTGATTACGTACGCGGAACGAACGGCGGGCCAGAAATTTACCGTGTATTTATGGTAAGCATTAACAGCTTGCTATCGAATGGTAGACGAATCTAGATGGGTATATAACGCCGGTACAACCAAGGCCGTAGCCAGAAATTCACTTCAGGGGGGGGGGTCTTTGGACCAGAGCAGGAATTCACTTCGGGTCAATCGCTGAACCAGTCACAATAAGTACATAACGACAATAATCCGGAAAAAGAGTTAAAAATATCATTGCTAGTAGCTATTCAATGTTCCGCCTATATTTAGCTTAACAATCCATTACGAATGAATACGGAATCACGTGAGTTGCTATCGTAATATTTCAATAGATACTAAAACATTGTGTATAACGTATTAAAATTAATTGAAGTGACCATTTTATATAACTACATAATTAAGACAATGAGATGGTATTTTACTGTAGATACATTATTATGTGAGGCGTTATGACTCGGTATCAGCGATATAACCATAGGTAAAATAACACGTTTCCTGTGGGCTTCCCTTTTCAAATTAGGGTACCTACTTGCTTAAAAATGTTTTTGTCTTTGGTGTCAGAAACTGACGACAATCTTAGTTCTTTTCCGCAGAATAAATGTATTTAATTGCCAAGGAATGGAACACGCTACCGGCGTCTATGTTACCCGTTGACTATAATCTGGGTGTTTTCAAGTCAAGAGTGAACAGGTACGTTCTAGGCAAGTATGCTCCATCGTAGATCTCATCGTCACTTACCATCAGGTGAGATCGAGATCAAATACTTGCCTATTATGTAATAAAAAAAAATATTGGGAAATCTAAACCGCATTGAGTATGTGAATATTTTTTTGTGCACTCACCGATAAGGTTTTTCTTCAGCTTCCCTTGTGTTAATATTCAAGTAATTTACTCAACAGGTGCGTTCCAAAACTCCCAACACTTGTAATGATAACCTTTTAACTGATAAAGTTTTCTTGTATTATATATTCACCTTCGCCACTGCTCGGTATGGCGTTGGACATTGATGACCTTGAAACTATTCCCCTCAAGACTTATAAACTTTTTATGATGAGCGATAGCTGGCACCTGTATAAAAGTTATTCAATTTAATCAGCATTTTTATTTTTTGTACTTTTCCCGGATTGGGCCTAGGTAGGTACAAACTAAGAGCTCACCTTTATTAGATGCGAATTAGATCGCATACGTCTCAGGCTTTGACTGCATGCGAAATTATCTAGCATGTATATTATATTTTGTGCGAAATACTTACTTGAGTCGGGGCAGTCCGCGCGCGCACGTTAGAAGGCGTACACGCGTCATTGTCAAAGAAAATGCGCGGAAAAAATAACGAAAGTAATTACGCCACGTGCTTCTAAGAATTATGTGATAATAATAATTTATTAATAGTGTATAAATACCCTGTGATATAAATTGTGAACAGATAAATATTTTAATTACAAGTGTAATTTAGAAATCTAGCAATGGCGGATGCGAAGTGAGTAATTTATATTTTATTAATTAAAAATATTATAAGTCATTGGAAATATGACAATGTTGATCCGCATTGTATAAAGATTACTTTTTAATAAGTAAATGGAACATGTGAATTTTAAAACGAAATAATCTTTTTTTAATTTAACTTTTTAAAGAAAACGGTACCATTATAGAGGAACTCGTGGGTTATTCATGCATTATAGCAGTTTTTTAGAGTGAATTTTGTGGGTAGGAAGTTTTAAATATATAAATTAAAGGTTTCACGTATTCGTTCAGGTGCTTAAAATCAAATATTGTGTGTATTGACACGATTTTAAACACCTGAATAAATATAACCGAAAAGTTTGCAAAATTTTATGAATATTCATATGGAAAAGGTTCAATCGGTTGGTCAAAATATCCAGTAATATATATGAGGTTAAATAATAGTGTAAAATATTTGAAGGGGCCCATCAGTAGGCTATAAGGGTCACATTCCCGAAAAAAATAAACATGTTATATGACATTTTAAAATAACGCTACGTACTAAGTGCGCGCTGAAACGGTACTGTCTCGCTTTCTCACAGAAAAATCAAACTCTGTATGTACATATTTTATTATATACATGGTCGTTATCACCGACTTGTTAACCTCTTAAAATATTTTACACATTTTTTTTATTCTTATATACGTACATGAAAAAAAAACACATTGAGAGACCTATTTTTGAGATAGGTTAAAACAATATTTGCGGGACCTTACTTGCCTTTCATGCGGTTTCTTATCTCCTATAAAACTAACAAAGAATAAGTAAAATCGGAGATATAGGCCAAAGCTGGACTTATGAGGAGATTTTACGCCAACTTCAAAACACATTTCATTATTACTTATATAAAGTTCTGTGTTGCGTGCGTGTTAAACGATCGAAGAATACAATGTTCTGACAAGTTCTATCCTCCACGTTAACCGTAAAAACATAACTGGATCACACTGGAGCTATTCCCTATCAAACTAAAAAATAACGTGTTCGTAGCCCACCCGACTGCAATATATCGTATAAGTATCACATGCAATACATACGACCTAGATTCAATTATCAAGCTTTTTCTGCCAGCGAACCAGCTTGGCTATCGACAGAGGAAATGTTGCCAGCCATCTGGATCCTAACCAGCAAGCTGGAGATTTGTTTAGTTTTCTGTTTTTATTTATGTTGTGCTTAAACATTCGTTTCTACTCGTGATTAAAAATAAACTTAATTAGGTACTTCTTAATTATTAACTAAAGAAAACATTAGTAATTGGTTTATGTCCATTCCAACATATGTTATCATAGTAACGGCTCGTTATCTGAATAAGCACATTTACATTCAAACACAAATGTACAAATAATCATTTAGCTCGTTTTAAATTATTCCTTAAGGAAAGGATGAATTTAAATTATTCCTTAAGGAAAGTATGAATTTCGCGCCCTGACCCTGAGCTTCCAGCTCAGGGTCAGGGCGCGAAATTCAAAATGTCAATGGTTTTTATTTTTTTACGAAAAATTTGGACATCTTTACGATGTAATTTAGTGTTTTGCGATATTAACATTCTGCATTGGATGTCTCGATGTATTAAGTTTGCTTAAAAAAGTACCTAAAGCGATACAATACCATTAAGTTAGTAAAAGTAGCGGTTTTTACAAACCTTATGGTATTGTATCGGATTAGGTTCTTTTTTAAGCAAACTTAATACATCCAGACATCCAATGCAGAATGCTAATATCGCAAAACCATAAATTACATCGTAAAGATGTCCAAATTTTTCGTAAAAAAATAAAAACCATTGACATTTTGAATTTCGCGCCCTGACCCTGAGCTTCCCCCTTAAGCAGCAGTGATAGCCAAGTTGGTAGAACGCTTGTCTCAATAACGTACTCGGAAACGTAAAAAACAAAAAATAAACGCGATAAAATCCGTAAAATTAGTTTTATTTAAATAGTGAATGCCACTTAGATCGATGGAAATCTATTTCAACTATAAAATACGACGTGTTGTGGATATAGATAAAGTGTCGTTGCCCTTTAGTATTTGCTGATAAAAATGAAAGGTCCACTCAACATAAAGTATTTAGTGATGAATTGCAAAATTAGAGGAAGCTTTACAGTTTTTTTACAAATAGATTTGTTATAATCCACTGTGTGAATTTCAATGAGACTTGGCATAGTGGTATCTACAAGAACAACATACATATCATAGATATTTTTTGTCTTGAAAAATCAAGGAGGTACCCGGGATAGCCAAAATGATATCTTAAAAAAATCACTAATTTTACTTAAAATTAACTTCGCTTAGTGATTGTATACATATCGGACCAATGTACAGAACAATATTTTATCCCGGATAATGCAAGATCAAAAAAAATACAGGTTCACATAGAAAGCCTTGGATACTGCTAGATTAGGAATAATTCTTTGGTGTTATGGTCAGCGTAGTCCGCCAATCCGCACTGGGCCAGCGTGGTGGACTATGGCCTAATCCCCCTCACATTGAGGGGAGGCCCAAGCCCAACAGTGGGACATTAAAATGCCTGATATTATTATGGTCAGTGGTCAGTTCGTCATGATCTCTGTGATGGAGGGTGGTCACTGTATTCTTTTCATGCAGGAAATGTCGCCCGGGTTGTCGACCGAATCACGCGAGTCAGTCGGGAGAGAGCTGGCTCATTGCCATCGCCCTTCACCTTGCCTCCTCATACATTTGGCAGCAGCCAGCTTCCCGTGAAAAAAAAACAACATTCACGTGGCTATCTAAAAAGTTGGGCGTTCGCTAAGCTTTCGAGCGGTTACAGGAATAAACGAATGAGCTGTATTTTTTTATTATTAGATACGAAAAATTGCAACAATAAATTACATTTCGCGAATATGCTACGAGGCTATGTCGGAGAAAAGAAATAAATTGGCCGATGTAAAAAGTAGGTAGATATTTCTTGCGTCATATGTACTAAAATTAAATTTTTGTAGGTGTATGTTTTCTAACAGTAGCGTATTACAACCACTTGTACCCAAGTGGTTGGAGCTTGGAGTTTTCTGAAGACATTGATTGAATCTGGGAATGGCATTAATAAGTAAAATTAAATATTTTCATTATGTGTATAAATAAAAGCTATCAATATTGTCATTGAGCGTGAAAAAAGCAAGAAAATCGATTAACTTCGAAGGCTTCCTTCTTAAGAATATCATTAGTTTATCAATGAGTGTAAATGCTTGATTACCTTTGTAACTAGTAGGTTTACTTATAAACATGCCAACCGTGAACCTACTTCGTGTCGCCAACCCACTCTTAAAATAAAATTTTCCACATAACAACACTATAAAACATAATTTATTCTTTAATATTTAAATTATAAACAGCATTATTCATCATTAACATTCATAGTAACAGTATTCGTTCACATGTTAATTCTGTACTCCATTACCGAACCGTTATCGTTATCTACGCCCTTATCACGTATAGATAAACAAACATTAATCACAGTTGTATGGTACCTACATACGTGTAGATTAGTATTAACCAATCAAAGCTTCGGACGATTGATTTATAACGAGATTGTCAATATAGGATGAGTTAAGCGTCCATTACACTATCCAATTTGCAGAGCGCTAGTTGAGCTAGCGTGCTAAATTTGTATTGTGTAAAGGCAGTTAGACAGCTAGTGATCCAATCTAGAGCGATCGTATGGACTCTGCCGCACTAGCTCAGCCCGTACACTAACTAGTGCACTAAATTGCATGGTGTAAAGCCGATTAGCGTGCTAAGGACTAGCTGGGCTCGATCAGTCAGTCGGCGTGCGCTCGCACAGGAGGACGTATGTTAGTAACTTTAAATCTTCATAAGCATTTCCTGTCGCTAGAAAACGTAAAGTAACGATTAATCGTTCCCTTGCGCTGATACTTTCTCTAAGAAGTGTATCTTCTTTTTGTATGTATGATGTAATCAATGCTAGTAGTTCTTCAAACTGGGAAGATCCCAATCTCAAAAAAAAATCTAAAATCAGATGGCTCCAATATGTTCACAATTTTCATATTTGACAGTTTTTTTCTCAGCAATAAATATTCTTTGACCCAACATTTTCTGCGTCTTTTTTTATTTATTATCATTAAACTTGAACTCGACACCATTGCTAAAGCAATGCCAACTTTCTGGTGTTTTGATGGTGCCATATTCGTTTAGCGCTCTTCGAAAGATGCGGTTTGGCCGACGATCACTACCGAAATGATAGGAAGTTAAACTAACTAGCGTCGCTAGCTAGTCTAGTGTAATGAGTGAGCTCTTTTTATATCGCACTGCGACACTAGATCTAGCGCTCTGCAAATTGGATAATGTAATGGACGCTTTAATTATCACTCTGACAGCCTCCAGTGGATTAGGTATAGGGGTTTCTTTTCACTATTTGATAATTGAAATAAAAATATTTTTTGGATTTTATCTCAATTTTAATACAATATGATAAGTCAAAATTTAACCATGCATTTCTCAGTGCAACAGCGAATGGCTTGATATAGCAACTCATCAGTTTTGGTCTCTTTGATCTTTCTCCATTATTATTCTATTTTAGCCTTCGTTGGGATAATAATAGCTCTATTTTAATGTCCCACTGTTGCCATGGTCAGGATTCAGTGGGTTACTCCGTTTCTTTTAAAAATTGATCAGATCTTTGTCTTACATAGGTAGGTGCAGATTTTGTGAGATACTAGCAGAGCACGCAATTTTATAAGCGTGGTTTTACCTTAGTTTTTTGGCTATTTTCTCGATATAAACAAAATATTAGATGGTGATGTAGACTTCCCGTGACGCGCTGACAGACGAATGGATAGACCGATAAACATCTCAAACGCTATCAGTCTCTGTATTTAAAAATATTTCCACATTTTCAAGCCGTCAGGGCATATACTTCCCGCTATTAACTCAATAGTTCGCAATGGTACAAAGTCCATTCCATATAGTTTCCCGTGTGGCTTGCCAAACGTCTAATCAAGGTCCCCATTTCTGGCTCATTCATGCACCTGTTCCGTGTATCCACAAGATGCACCAAAAAAAGCTTTAAATAGCTTTAAATTGTGAAGTTGCTATTAGCAATGACTTGTGTACAATTGCAAATTATCTATCATCTCAGTATATAACTAGAAATGAAATGTATTTATTTGAAAGCGCATCAATAGAGAACGGCTGAACCGATTTGGGCATTTTTTTATGTTCGTAATAGTCCGAATCTGGTTGGTAGGGCATGAAAAAATTTAAAATTGTCGGACAAAGTGGAAGACTTACACCACACCAACTATGAGGTCCCACACGGTCCCAACGCTTGTATTATGGGACTTGGGAACTTTCTGTTACAAGGGCGTCCAGAGGGCCGCTCTTATAACCGATAGGTCCCAGGTTCGATAACCATCCGGGAAATTAAACTTATTGACAAGACAAGCTATACCTAGTTGGAGGAGCTAACGGTAATGTTTATCGAAGTTAACTAGTAACCTTTAAAAATATGATTTGAGAAGGATGGCAATATTAGTTTGGTCAAGTTAGTTATTGCGTTAATAGAATTATCGTTAGTGTAGTTCCATTGACATTTGGCATGCGCATGAGTCGCATGTAATTGTCGGCTGATCTACAATGAAGCGATTATTAATGATAAATTATCTAAGTACCTAAATTATTCGTTTATTGGTGTCGATAATTTTTAGATAACTGTAGGCTATGACGTAATTAGCTAATCTAACTACAATAAGCTAGTGTATTTAGAATATTAAAGTATGTTGTTAAAAGTCAGTTGTTAAACCATTCGACTTCCTCAATTGCATAACTATTACACTACTTATTACATAATTAGGTAATTTTCATTACAAGTCCTCTTATCCTTATCCAAAGCTAGAGCTTTGGATTCATTTCGTTGCGGGTTCCAAGTCAATTAGCGTTTTACCAGGTCAAACCTCGGCGTCTTCTTTGGGCACCACCGTGGATCCTGGCTGACAGTAGTAACAGTGGTAGGAGTGTCTGGCGGGCCTTGTCCCAATATCTAAGTCATTGATCTAATCTAGGATGTCATATGTTGGTAAGGTAATACAAAAGAAAACAACTATCTATGGTCATAGTTACCATATTATCTACTAGCTGTTGCCCGCGACTTCGTCCGCGTGGTATTTAACAAAGACTCAGCCGTTGGCAACAGCCTGCTCGCGTTTTGATCCCGCGGGACGCATTGCAGATTGTTGCTATCAAACTTTAATCAGGCGCAGCGCTGCAACATTGGTTTTAATTTTTTTTCGAGAGATCCAATTTTTTTTTCTAAAATAAAAGTAGCCTATGTTACTCCTTGTTACATCAGCTATCTGCCAGTGAAAGTCCCGTCAAAATCGGTCCAGCCATTTCAGAGATTAGCCGGAACAAACAGACAGACAGACAGACAAAAATTGTAAAAAATGTGGTGTCGGTATAGGTAACGTGTATACATCCAAATGCAATTAGTAAAAAGCTGTTATTTTAATATTACAAACAGACACTCCAATTTTATTTATATGTATAGATTAGGTAATTTTCATTCCAAGTCCTCTTATCCTTATCCAAAGCAAGAGCTTTGGATTCATTTCGTTGCGGGTTCCAAGTCAATTAGCGTTTTCCCGGGTCAAACCTCGGCGTCTTCTTTGGGCACCACCGTGGATCCTGGCTGACAGTAGTAACAGTGGTAGGAGTGTCTGGCGGGCCTAGTCCCAATGTCTAAGTCTAATCTAGGACGTCATATGTTGGTAAGGTAATACAAAAGAAAACAACTATCTATGGTCATAGTTACCATATTATTATCTATTAACTGAATTGTTCTCTGGGATACAAGCTTGTGCTTAGTGCAGAGGACACACAAGTTTCAATATTGTACATGTTTTTTGTTGAATACATTTTTATATATATTTTATAGTTACAAATGTTTCTAGATAAATGTGAATGTATTATACCCCCGAAAACCTGACGTTTTTGAAGTAGCTATTGTTGGATATGCATATACGACTCTCGAAGACGTACCTTCATATTTATAGCTTTTACATAGGCGCCGCCGCGCACCGTGGGTCGAAAATCACGTGACTTTGGCGATTGGCTGGACCACTGCAAATCTTGGCTGGGTTACAAGTGTGAATGTCATAAGGGTGTCTGGAGGAGATTACACTAATATATGTTTTGTACAAGAACAATGCACTCTCCACAATTCAAGCATTTCTTATTGAGTTTAGCATGTTAAGAATCAGCTGAGTGTTAAATTGTTTTAAACGTTAAGGCATACCGAAAAAAATAGAATTGAATTGAGAACCTCCACCTTTTATAAAGTCTGTGAAAAAGCCGTTCTGGAGCAGTGCCTCTAATCATCATTCATCTTTCGAAGGGTGCTCTGAGACATGCTGGTTTCCTCACGATGTTTTCCTTCACCGTTTAGCAAGTGATAATCGTGGCTGAAACTGAGATTCGCATATGAAATCCAATAAATCCCAGAGGTGCGAGCCGGGGTTTGAAACTGCGATCCTCGTTACCGAGTCAAGCGTTCTACCAACTGGGCTATCACTGCTTGCTAGTTCATAATAAATCATTCCCAAGATACAAGCTTACGCTTAGTTTGGGACCGCAACACAAATAATTTGTAATTATGCTTATGAAAATAAATATTATTATTATAGGATGCTGTCACCTTTCAGGGTAGTCTAAATCACGTTTAGCTGCTCGTGTCTGGGTTGGCGCAATTTCGGCTTCAGGTTCAGCCATCCATGTGGGATTCATTTTTTTTTTTTTTTTTATTACATTATAGGCAAGTATTTGATCTCGATCTCACCTGATGGTAAGTGACGATGAGATCTACGATGGAGCATACTTGCCTAGGTAGGAAGGCGGCAGTAGATCGAGACGCTACATTCACTAGGCACATGCAGCGCAACTGTTCTGACCCGCCATCCATGAATGGCAACAGCGAACATCATGCCGGAACACGGCTAGGCCGCTTGGCGACATGGCTTTGTTCAGTGGGTGGTGACTAGCCACGGCCGAAGCCTACCACCAGTAGAACTTCAGCTTCAGCGAAACAATCTTGGCACGTTCTTCAACAAAATGATGTGATGTGTAACTAAAAGCAATATTTTCTAGGAAACTGATGATGTTTTTCTAAAACTGAATGAAATATTGCCAGGGCGGTGCATTTCTTTTCGGATGTGTAGGTAGGCAGCAGTTATTGCTGAATGTTGCGTTTTAAGGTGTGTTTCCACTGAAGTTAAGATGAGCGATGTGGAGAAGCGAGTTTGATAGCTCTGCTTTGTGCATTAAACAAATTCCGATTGGTCTATTTCTATCTACGATGTTTCTACGCTACTGGTTTGCTTTTGACGAGTAAGATCTATTTTTGTATTGTTGGCTTTAATAATATGATTAGAGATTGATCACTATTTACTTAATTGATGCCAACTAGCTACAATTAAATAACTGATGCATGTTTACCCTGAATAAAATGGAAAACCTAAAGGAGTTTCACATGAGTATAGTAATTAACAGATAAGGAAATTATTATGCGTGCACTTGAAATTATTAAAATCAGATAATTTCTATACTCGTTTGAGGACAAATCCAGACGTATAAGTAAATCTATATCTATACTAATAATATTATAAATGTAAAAGTTTGGATGGATGGATAGATGGATGGATGGATGGATAGATGTTTGTTACTCAATCACGCCAGAACGGATCTGGATGAAATTTGGCACCGAGATAAATTATAGTCTGGAATAGCACATAGGCTACTTTTTGTACAACAAATGTATGGTTCCCGTGGGATAGAATTGTTTTATTTTTTTATAGCGCAAAGGATCGACATGATTTTTTGCGCGGGTAATACCGCAGGGCGCCACTAGTATTATATTTTTTTTTAATGATGCAGAATCTACCTAGTACATTTATTATGTACGTAATGATGAAGTATCTACCTACCTAGTAGTTAAGGCATAGTACGCTCACAGCTTTGTTATATGATAGAAAAGCGGTGAGCGTGCAAGCGTGCGAGCGAGCGAGCATTTCCGAAATCATTTCGAAATGGTTACGAAACATTTTTGCGACGCAACGTAAACAAGCTTTTGATGACGTCAGATGTTTTTAGTAACTTCCGACAAACCGACTATTTTCGTTAGACCTTAACATTCTCAATTGACGTAAACCTTGAAAAAAATCCAGTGGTAAATTTTCATTCATTTCCACTGCTTTCGCTTCTACACTACAGAAATGAATTACGTGAATTACGACTATTACCAATGTTTATTCTGGTGGCTACTTAACGCTAAATTTTAGCAAAGACTCATACTCATACTGTCTTTAAAAAATGGGGGAAGAGGAACCCACCACTGACCCTCGGCTTGTCAACTTTTCTAATTATAAACCAAACAAGTTGATCGATAATTTAAGAAGCCAGCAACACTAAGATGTTAGTCGAGAAACTATCTATCACGAGTGATGGTGACAATTATATCATTCTATCTTTGCTTATCTGTAAAAAAGTATTGAAGGAGCAGTGTTAATTCTATTGATTGGTCGATTGGTTTATGACGTAGTCTTGGGCCGTTCGCGTGACTTAGCTATCTCGCGGAGAGAATACTTGGCGGCCTGGTTATATTATAATAACCATTCTCTCCATATTTAATTATGAAGTACCTAATGATGGTTATAGACACCGTTCGCAAGTCAAGGCACTGTTTCATTCGCCAAACAAAACGTAAAACGCTGACTTAAAGGCCGTAGGCAACTGGAGGGGTGGGAGATCGGGTGTTGCAACCCCCCCGAAATTCCATAGAAAATCCGCCGTTTTATGCAGGTATACTTACTAATGTCTCTGATCCAGAGCTCGACCTTCCCCCCCACCGCCCCCTCCCCCCGGAGTGAACTCGACACCCTTAATAAAAAACTCGCACTCGAAGTTCAAACAATGTCATAAATGACATTCATCACATTGATGAAATTCGTAACTGCGTTTTAGCTTTTGGCACTGGTATCTAATTCTCATTATCGGTAGCCGTGCGTACGTCATCTGCGGACGATTATATAACAGTTGACTCGGTCTGGTTTCGTATTGCTACTGGAATAGGCGCCACACCCACCTCAGTTTTTTCAGGCGTGTCATGTTACATGTTTCGCAGAAAATGTAAGTTCCCTTCCATCATCCAGCAATTTCGAAACTTAATTTGAGTGTAATAAATATTCTTTTCATTCAGCTATATTATAGAACTCAGTTACCTTAACAATTCTCGTAAAACTATCCGAAAATAACTATATTTTTTTATGTTTTCGTCCAGTAAAAATTCTGATATTCTGTCTGATATATACAATTACTTACATTACAATTCTATTTTCTTCTGAATAATATTTGTAACTTAGTCTAATTCTCTGCAAATGTGCATTATAAATTAAGCCTAGTTACAAACAACAGGGTACAAGGCGTTTACCAATTGTATCAATTGATTGCTTGATAATAAATAAATACATAACGTAATTAGATAAAAGCTGGTTATGGCAGGATCCATCCAATCCTCAATCTATAGTCCCAATTATCTTTCCATATTCCTGCAATAGTTCCTCCGCAGCTCCGCCTGCTGAGTTCAATTCGCTGTTTATGCTATCATTTTCAGCAATTGACCCCAGCAGGTGGCTAACATAACATTAAAATTCTCAAAAAGGGCCTCTACGTGTTGGACCCATGTCCCCCGCAAGCCTTCCAAAGATCCGGGTATAGGCCTTATGGAGAGAGACAAAATAAATAATAATAAAATGAATTTTTCAAAACCCAAGACAGCATACTGCAATTGGAACTCTCGGGTTTCTGACTGATTTTAAGCCAGCAAACCATAACAAAGGTTTGACGAAGGTTCTGGACGGTATCGAGTTCAATGTTAACCCCGTGACTGACAAGGTCACGGTCAAAACCATGGAAAACAATAACACATCTACTCTCACTGCGCGGAGTTAAACGATAGTCCGTGTTTTACGGTTTTAACACAATGGTTATGTTTAAAATAACAATAGAGGCTAATTACCTACATGTAATGGTGTTTTATTTAAGTGGGTACCTATCTTTATTTAAACTGTTAGGTAGATACAAGAAATGTATTAACATAGCAATACTTTTATTTTTGAAGAATATTTAAAAAGATACTTGCATCATTTGATATCATAAATGCTCATAATGGTTAAGTAACTATTTAAAAAATACTAAGTTACTTATTGGGGATTGCTGGAAACCTATCAAAAGTAATTAATGGAGTTCGATGTGATCACACGAATAATACACATTGTTAATCAAAGAACCACCATTTTTGGAAAATTAAAAAAAACGACTGCATTTTTCAACTTCCCCCAAAAAAGCTTACTGTACCCTACTTACTAAAGCTGAAATTGTCTATGTGTAATTGTTTTGTCTATGCTGTTTAACCAATCTTTGATAATTTTAAGAAGGTTATATGTTAAAACCTGCTTGTCTTAAAATCCTCAATTCTTAATCAAAACATTAAAATTTGTGCTATTTTTGTAAAGCATGACTTAAACATTAAAACTAAGTAATTAAAGTTTGCATATTTTATCTATCTGTGTGGCCCAGCGTAGATAACGGTACCGCATGACTGATAACAGTATACAAGTGTTTAGCTGTCAGGCGAACAATTAAGTATTGTTTAACAGATATTGTTATAAAATACAATAGGTATAAGGAGGATTAAATAAACAGTACGTCCCGGGATTATGTGCAAAAATCAAAAAATAAAAACACCAGATTCCACAGTCATCGACAAATAAAATCTAAAATAAGGTTTTTTTACCGCCTATTAAAAGGAGCAAAGAAGGTTCAGAATACGACACTCATATATTGTTTTTTTTACTTTTTTATTGCCTATTAAACATACATTCTAAAAAATATATAAGATTAATTAGAGTATTTTGTTCTTTTTTTCTATCGCCAATTCTGGTCTTGTTTCACCAATTTTCATCTGTGTACTTTATCCGAGGACAGGTTGCATAAAAAAATTCAGTACAAAAAAATGTATGTTGGAGTTTTACCAAATAAAAAGTGGCAATATTTTTAACGTATAATGTCGTAACGTAGGGGACTTTTTGGGGGTAGTCGAAGAGAAAGGTTATCAATGTTGTTTTATGTTGTGAAAAATGTGTGTATTTGATAAACAATGTGTAATATTAGTGGGATATTAACCATTGCGTGTTCATAAACATGCACGAGTGAAGGAAATTGAAATAAAATTGTATAACTTGACTTTTCATGTTCTCTCAAGGTGACCGGTAAATTTTCAGTAAAGTATCCACGGCTTTACTGATAGGGGTAGGGGATTCATTAAGTCATCAAATTATCATTATCATTAATTCCTCGACACTGGCAAAATGGCACTATGTTGAAGCCCATTGCCACCCTTAACAAAATAAGAAGAAAGGTAGGTATATAGTAATCGTCGTCACTTGGTGGGTTTTCAGGCGATTTCTTCCCTAATTCTCGTAGCCCTGTCCTGTGCCTTTTATTTGTATTACTAACCAAACATTTCAGTTATTTCTCATTTTAAGCAGGAGAGGCAGTATGTCAAGCCTGAGTTCAGTGTCCTCCTCGGCTTGTCAAGATATACCTAACTATGGTTCTATGTAAGTTTATGAACATAACAGTTGACGATTCTGGTAGCCATAGTTGTGGGATGTTGGTCTTCTGGTAGCGATATTAGTTTTATATTATAGTCCTTTTTTGGTGCTGGTGTCGGTGTGGAACATAAGGTAAGTATTAGAAATTATGCTCTATTTATGGAAAACGGGTTGTGAAGGTTCCATGCATAGTTGTATTTGTTTTGAGTTTTATGTGTCTGTCATTATAGTGATGTTTTTATGTTCTGTCCTCTTTACTCTTTGAATACAATACACACCCATACACACACATGCATGACACATATTATATAGCTTTTCAATAAAAAAAATAACTAGTCCTTTAGGTACAGTCACAATAAGTGTAATGTTTATTTCTGGAGCTGATTACTTCTACCTACTCGTAAGTCGTTAAGTACTTACGAAGATAACAACATCTGTCTATAGAACTAACCTTTGTGTACTAAGTGACCCTGCTTTCTAAACCAAAGGTTCGAATCACGGTAGGGGCAAACTGTGCGTGATGAGCACGAACCTTTAACACTTTGAGTGCGAAACAGGGCCTGAAACACCCTGTCCGTGACTCGCCTCTAGTGCGGTAACGAAAAAGTTATACTTCTCTATCGTGCGGGAGGCGTAGTTTCTATCTGGTTAAGTGTAGGAAAAATATAACTATATATCTGAGATGTGCTATTGATTCTGAGTTCTTTGTTATACCTACTTTAATAAATTAATGCCGCAGGGAACGTGTCCCCGAGTAATGGATTTTCAATATCTATATGAGTATATTAGGTAATATCCTAAAGGTAATAAAAACTATTATTGGAAACAAATATTGGAGCATTTCTTTTAGGTAGGCAATACCTGTGATAGGAGGCTACGTTATTTTTCGTAAAAAGGTTGGTAGGTAGTTACAGACCTAGTTACCAACTAGGCTTTAAAATATTTTTTATAATAATAATACAATTAAATGGAGGATGTGTGTGTGTATGTATAAGTCTGTGTCACGGTGTATGAAGGTTCATAATCAAGCGTGCGTTCTGGGATCGCTCCTGTCCATTGTACGGTACCCAGCGTCGCTTAGTTTGGGACCCGTACAGTTGGTGAGTTCGTCTGGCGATATAATTATCATTCTACGCCTTGTTTAGTTTATGTTTTGAATGTGTTTCCATAACACACATTAGTAAAACGGTGAATGAGTGGATTCAACATTTTACTGTGTTACACTCTTGATGTTTCGGACTCGTTAACTGGGACCGGTCCCAGTAGACAGTGGTCCGAGTCGACTAATGATTCGTATGTTATTATTCATCGTTAATTCGTTCAATTAAACGAACGACTCGGCTCGGCTTTCGGCTCTCTGTCGCTTCCTTCCACTGATGACGAATACGCATAATATATATAAGAAGGCTCAAGGTCGCTCAACGCGCAATGGAGAGAGCTATGCTCGGGGTTTCGCTACGCGATAGAATCAGAAATGAAGAGATCCGTAGACGAACTGGAGTAACTGACATAGCTCAAAGAATTTCCAAGTTGAAGTGGCAGTGGGCAGGGCACATAGCTCGCAGAACCGATGGCTGTTGGGGCAGAAAGGTTCTAGAATGGCGGCCACGAATCGGAAGACGAAGTGTAGGACGGCCGGAGGGACGAAGTGTAGGACGGCCGGAGGGACGAAGTGTAGGCGTCGCAGGAAGCCGGTGGATGCGAGTGGCGGAGGACCGTGATGTGTGAAATTCGTTGGGGGAGGCCTATGTCCAGCAGTGGACGTCTATCGGCTGATTGATTGATTGATTGACGCATAATAAATTTGTATAATCCATGTGTTCATTAAAAGATAATTAAGTATTTGAGCACTTAAATATCTGTGATGAATCTCGTTACTTATAAATTTTGAAATACAAAATATAAATATTGATGAAAATAACTTAGTCGGTATGTAAATATACATTCTATCTGATTAAATAATCACGTTCTAAAACGTTAATCTGTACGACACGTGAGGTAAATAAGTAGTGTATTTACTCATTTACATTAAAACTGGAGCAATATGATATTATAGTAAATACAAGTGTGCCAGGGCCGAAACACACGAAAAGTGTAAATAATTTAATCAAACAGGACTTAATAGCTTGACAGAATTCTTTATATTTCCAATTACATTTAATGAAATTAAAAATAATAATAATTGGTTTTGTAAATCATAAGTAGAAAGATGTAGAGCACAAAATAATAATAAAAAAAAATACAACCGAATTGAGAACCTTTTTGAAGTCGGTTAAAATTATACCTGTATTCTGCAAGCCCGATCATTGCCGTATAAAAAACCTATTATAATATTCGTGAATTTTCAGATCAGTGACGTTTCAGAGATGCTTAGCTCGTATATTTCGAAGTATTATAAATTCTGTATGAATGAATGTTGCCGAGGCTTTGTTCTAGTCTGTTAAAACACACCATAACCTGATTATAACATTATTTTATTACTTTTAGTGATATTACGTCTGAATCAAGATATTCTTGATTTTCAAGACACCTTTGACTGCTAATGTTTGCTAATGAAAATTATTACTCAATTACATGTCTCGTAGAAGTTGCTTGCGATTTCCATTTGTTGTTTGAGCTAGCTGATTAGTAGACATATCATTTGACCTATAGGTAAATAATAAGCATGGCTTAATATCTCCAAAAAATACTGAGGTGATTAAAATGAGTTTTTCAAAGTT
Source organism: Pheosia tremula (assembly GCA_905333125.1). NCBI lineage: Eukaryota > Metazoa > Arthropoda > Insecta > Lepidoptera > Notodontidae > Pheosia > Pheosia tremula. Next base: position 8,889,851 of record HG995402.1, on the reverse strand, counting down.
TATACGTTTCAATATGATGATCTGTGAGATTCCAGCCGAGCGGGATTCTAGGACGAGCGGTTGTGGAAGAGCTATTTGTAGGACCGAAAAGGCCAAGATTTCCAAACCAGCTGAACTGCGATCAGGACTTATGCTGGAACCTCTAACCCGTTTCCATTAAACGTAGCGCGTTAAAATCATACATCAGGGGCCCAATTCTGATAATTTGAATAAAATGACATACGATTGCCATTCCAGCGACATACTATTGAGGTTCCAATACGACTGTGACAGATTGGCTATTCTGCTAAAACTTTAATGTCGTCTTGATGGAGTCTCATTTCAGTGTCAATGGTGGTGTGTAGACTACTACAAACGTCAGATAACGAGTAGAATTCCATTACTTAGCTACATTATATTGATACACGACTGAAGTGCAGAATACGAAATTGTTCAATGGCAGTTGAGTGGCTCAGGTCAGTGGAAAGCTGGTCTTGAAAAACAAGGAGACTACCAAATGTCTAAAACCAATCAATCGACACGCTATCACTCACTCCACTAAAGCGTTGGTAAATTAGCAGAATTGAGCCCCTGAGTACGATACCACAGACTGACATAAGGGCGAAACTTGTGGGGGGTAAAAATAAATACCAATATGGCGCCCCCTTTACATGAACGCTGTTAATAAAAATCATTCGCTTATTGACACAATTGATGGTCGTCATTTAGTGCTCGAATACCAATAAAAACGGCCATGATAGATGTCAATGATGTGCAATCGGTTTCCTCCAAGTGTAAACGGAATAATAAACTACTTTAATGGCGATTTTAGTATTCTGTCGATAGTTTTGGCCTCACTAATACATAGTAATAGATAAACATCGCAATTGGTCGGACTGAATAAGGTCGCGTTTAAAATTTGAGAAGCGACTTACGCATTCGTTTACTTAGATACTTAATTTCTTAGTCAGTTATAATCTGTTACGTGTATCATATGTTTATCTGATATATCTCTAACTAGTTGTCCTGGCGAACTTTGTACGGCCATTACAATCAAATGTATGAAAGAATGAATTATCTTTATTATATTTTTTATTATGAATTTTTCCCATGTAATAGTTATTCTGCTATAATGGGTGGAGGCAATTTCAAAAAAATCAAAGATCATAAAAATCGGCTCACCCGTTCTTAAGTTATAAATGATATAACTAACGCGACTTTGTTTAATATTTATACATATTATATATTTTATAATGGCAATCGGTAATAGTTGCAAAAAAAACTCGACGTAATTATTTAATAAAGTAGTAAGGCAACCGTATAAAAAGAAGGCTCCATCAAGTCAAGACATTATATGCTCTATTATAGTATTGATTAGATTGTAAGTTTATAATATCATGCGTTCACCTGTTGTTGACATCCACGATAGCAATAACTGTGATGATAACCCCCCGAGTTCTAGTGACGTTAATCATTTTATCGATCTGTTAACGAATGTCGATAACACAATATTACATAACAAACACTTAATTAGCGTTATCTGTAATGTTGTACCGTGTTTTGGTGTTTTTATCTGGCAAATTATAAAAAAAAAATCCGTAGATTTGCCCACGAGTGTACCACAAATTCTATGTTTATACATTTTCAGTGATCATGTCTCGTCTGGATGGTCTTGATAAAAAAAATCTTCACAGTCATGTTTCATTTTAAGAAGTCATATCTGACCGTAATAAATAATCATTACACATTAAAATGGTGCGGCGTTTCCCGCTGTGAATTATGAGGAACATCCCGATTCAAGATAGTTGGATTAAAAATTGGCAAATATGTCAACCACCATTGCAAGACCTCAAGACACTGTGAGCACTTTCTGCGTAGATCGGACCGCAAGCAACAACTAAATATGACCGTACCCCGGTTGAAACTATGACACTAGGACGTCAACCACCTCAGTCCTCCCGTGACCATGGTTGCGGTAAAGCAGCCGAAACGTCGGGAACGTAAAAAAGTATAATAAACGCGATAAAACACGTAAGATTAGTTTTATTTCAAAAAAGGTCAAGTTAAAATTCATCGAATTGCGGAACACTATACCATACTATAGTATTGTACCTAGGTTTAGGTAGACCGGAGTAGGTGAATTCAGGGAGATAATGTAGGTTTGATCCATTACAGCAGAGTACAATAACCAGTAGACCAATGTTTTCTTCAAGTTCAAGAATAGCAAGTAAATAAGATATGAAGTAAATAAACATCTTATAATATCTATGGTTATTTGATACTGGCTTTGAGTACCTACATAATTAACGGCTCACTGACAATTAAAACAAGATTGTAGAACGCATAATTTTTGCATTTAAAAACAAGTCAATGAATGCGATATCAGGGTATTGTTTACGTCTGTATAGTAAAACATTCAATGTCGTCGCCTTGTGTTGGATTTATGGATGCTGTGAGGTTGAACAGACTCTGTTTCAGGAGATAGCCCGATCGCAAAAGACCTACACAGGTCATAAGAGGATCTCTGAGAGTTTTCATTCACACCTGAATCTTAGGCAAGGTATACTAACCTCAGAATCTGCGAAAAACAAAATCGTCTTCAAAAAACTTAAAATCAAAATTAATCTAATTTTTTAATCTAACTAAATCAAATATTTAACGAATGTGAAGTCAGTGCCAAATGTCAGCATATAGTTTCACATAAAAAAATATATTTTCCAAATCGGTTCATGAATGAGGGAGATCTGAGGTTACAAACATAAAAAAAAACAACCGAATTGAGAACCTCCTCCTTTTTGAAGGCGGTTAAAAGTACACTTTGTTCCCGATTAAAATTGAGTTTTTTGTGAGCAATTTTTTTTACAATTTCTGAATCCTGTTTCGTTGTACTATGATTATTTGTGATCGAGTTGCAACACAAAATCGGTATTTGGATATTCAGTTAGTCACGTTATCGGCAAATATTTCTATGGTATTGAATACGCCTTTTATGACCTAGCTTGTGTTCGTCTTCCGCAATAGTTCTTCATTATACGGGTCGATAATTGCTTTCTATTTTGAAAAGGAATGTTATATGTACCTTACCTTTCAAATGCATGCTGGTTTAAGGGTGTCAATTAAGTTTATTTTGAGTGTATTGCTACAGGGCCCCAAGTCTGCTAACACAATCGATTCAAAATCGAACAGCAACCGATACTTTTGACAGATACTATGCGGTTGCTATTCGATTATGAATCGATTGTGTTAGCAGACTTGGGGCCCTATAGCAATATACTCAAAATAAACTTAATTATCTATAGCCTAATGGCAGGAGGGATTGTTCTTTAAACGGTATTTTCCGTGGGACCCGGGTCTGAATCCCGTTAGGGGTGACACATTGAGTGTACGAATATCTACACAGGATGATTCAGAAAGGGTATACCATCCTTGAACTTGGACTTCTTTAACTCATTGATAAACAATGTAAAATCATAATTAGGATATGTCAATTTAATGAAACAATTTGTCCGCAAATGACTTCACATAAGTGTTTACAACTGCGCTAAAGAAGCCCAAATTCAAGGTTTAGTATACCTTTTCAGAATAACCCTGTGCAAGTATTTACATCGGGGTCTTGTGCCCGTGATACCTACAGGGAATCTTAGTTCGGACCTAGATTAAGGAGTGTGTTTAGAATCAACTAAAAAATAAATTGACAAAGCAATAAAAAAAATGTAAACTGATCCAAACTTAAATAATTTGGGTATAAGACATTGATCTCAAACGAAACCCACTTTCTTGTTCCAGGACCGACTCCATACCGTTCATAAAGAATGGTGTCTCAGCTGCCGTCACGAAGACTCCACTATCGGACCCGAAGAATGCCAAGGCTGGTAGGGGCAAAGCCCTAAAACAAGTGATGGCTTCCTTCATCGCGAACCTGGGCACCATTAACACTGGCATGGCATTCGGTTTCTCTGCTACAGTGCTTCCACAACTGAAGCTAGCTTCTTCAGCTATCCATATTACGGATGACCAGGCCAGCTGGATCGGTAAGATGTGATCATATTTTGAATGTCATAGCTTAGCAAAGTAACTGACATAGCTCAAAGAATTTCAAAGTTGAAGTGGCAGTGGCCGGGGCACATAGCTCGCAGAACCGATGGCCGTTGGGGCAGAAGGTTCTAGAATGGCGATCACGAACCGGAAGACGTAGTGTAGGACGCCCCCCCACAAGGTGGACCGGTGATATCACACAGGAAGCCGGTGGATGCGAGTGGCGGAGGACCGTGATGTGCGGAAATCATTGGGGGAGGCCTATGTCCAGCTGTGGACGTCTTTCGGCTGATAGGATAGTATAGGATAGGATCCATGCCTATAATACCCAAAGGGGTGGGCAGAAGTGCATTGCACTCACTTTTAATTTAAAGGGCGGGAGCTTATTGCTACCATAGGGGGTATAGTATTTCTCAATGCGAGGGGAATGCTTGCCATAGCTCACCACACTGACATCTGGTGATCGTTTTGAGAACTCTGAGTACCTACCTAACGTTTTGGAAGTTCCGTATTACGGATTACGTTATTCTTATCTGACGTGTGTCCCATCTATTACCTGATTATATTGAACAATTGCGAAGCACATCTAATAGATGATTAATAACATGTAATTAGTTTACTTTATCCATATAAAAATATTGACTCTGCTACACCTACTGGTAGAGAGATTAATTTCTTTTCTAAATATGACTTTTTAAATGTGAAAAAAAAACACAATCATAGGCAAATTCGATGACTCACTCCGTCACTCGTGATAGATAGTTTCTCGATTAACATCTTAGAGGAGTTCGGTGTTGCTGGCTTCTTTAATTATTGATCATATTTGTTTGGTTTATAATTGGAAAAGTTGACAAGCCGAGGGTCAGTGGTGGTTCCCTCTTTCCCCATTAGGTCGACGACACAGGCAATCGTGGTGTGGAAATCTGAGCCAGACCAGCGCTGGGTTAGGTATTCCCAGTTTCTAAACGTTGTCAGTCAATATGACAATTACAGACTGAGATATCAGAGAGGTATCAAGTGGGATTGTATGTGGTTGACATGCTACAGATGACGAGCTGAAGGCCTAGAATGGAATCTAGCAGGGTTATTTTAAATCATTCGGAATCGACATCGGAAACAGATTTGAAACTTTCCGATGTTCATGTCACTCCCGACGAGCTTTCCAACGGAAACTTTTTGAAAAAAACCTTTTGGTATTGTCATCAATATACATCGAAGATAATCAAATTCGGAAATGTTATTAGCGATCTCGGTAATCCAGCTCGGAAGTTTTCGATATCGATTTCGAATGGTTTAAAATAACCGTGCAGTGCAGGAGTGATAATAAATTGGGCTGCATTAAAAAAACATAACTCGATACGAACTTTGTCTCTTACAGCAAGTTTAAGCGCGGCTGGTACTCCCATCGGCTGCATCCTAAGCGGGTATCTGATGGACAACATCGGTCGCCGGAGGACGCTCATCATCACCGAAATACCGCTCATCTTAGGCTGGCTGCTGATCGCGTTCGCGCAAAACGTTCCTATGATTTATATTGGTAAGGCAAAAATCCTTTTACTACGACATCTGTATTTACTTTCTCCCCTCCTTAGGGAGCGTTCAAGTATTATGTAACGAAATTTGAGGGAGGTCTTCTGAAACGTTATGATGCGTTACAGGGTCGGGGGGGGGGGGTCTGAACTACGCGTTACGTAACATTGTTTTAACCCTTCAGAACGGTCGCGTAGAGACGTTACGTTTTACTAGGGGGGAGGGGGTGTGTGTAAAGAAAAACGTTACGGTGCGTGGGGGAGGGGGGGGGGGGGCGAAAATCTCCAAAAATTGTGTTACGTAATACTTGAACGCTCCCTCATCTGATTTTGATTATTACTATTCTAGTGTAACTTTTAGGTCTATCGCGCTAATCGTAAGTGTTGTGTTGCAGGGAGGCTGTGCGTGGGCTTCGGTTCGGGCATGGTAGGCGCTCCGGCCAGAGTATACACATGTGAGGTCTCACAGCCACATCTCAGAGGCATGCTTGGAGCGCTCGCCTCCGTCGGAGTCTCCACCGGTGTGTTGTTGACGGTAATTGAACTATATGTATAATATATTTCGACCCTCCACAAGGTGGACAGATGATATCACACGCGTAGCAGGAAGCCGGTGGATGCGAGTGGCGGAGGACCATGATGTGTGGAAATCATTGGGGGAGTCCTATATCCAACAGTGGACGTCTTTCGGCTGATAGATAGTATTATAAAGTCATGGTATAATTAATTTAAAAAGTTATGTAGTTCCAAGCGCAGTAACTGGGTACTGGGTTACTGGGTACCCACTTAACTATTTTTGGAAAAGTATATTATTGGTCGTGTCTAACTGACGGGACATCTGAGACAAACACTCGCGCTGCCTCGCTCTAGCGTCACATCTGTCATATGTCTTCCTGTAGCGCGGGGCCTGTAGCAAATACGCAGGGCCTGTATAACCTACTACGGGTTTTCATTGGATGGTAGGGGATATACCATACCTATATAAGCTGATTGATGATTTGGCGCAGAGGCGCAGAGGCGCGAGGCCCGTAGCATTTGCTAACTCTTGCTATATGGCTAATCCAGCACGGCATGTTGTCAGCCGGAAGACGATATAGCCTCGCGAGCCGTAAAATGTAAAGTAATATACCATTATTGTTGGAATCAAGGCTGATTCTATTCGATGAATGTACCTGCTAATCAATGAATTGAAAGAATGAGTTATATAATGAAAGGATACTTGCACGTGATTTCATTTGTCTGTACCCAGACGAGCGGTCAGTCTCGACATGGCTATTATTTCGATCACGATGTTTTATTTTGACAACAATCGGTCCAGTCTGTGTTGACACGAAAACTATGGACTTGACAACTATACATTCCTTTGATATTTCACACGGTGATTTCACGGTTCGTTTCTGAAGAATTACGCTCAATTAGCGTCGTCGATTGTCGAACGCAATTTATGTAACACCCTGTAACGTCGTCAACAATGGTGACGCGCTGTGTCACGCTGGTATAATTTAAAACATGCAAACAAATTGTAAAAAGTAAACGACATGATTCACGCCTACAATGGCGCCTGTTTTCCTAAGCCGTAAATATCTGCTAATTGGACTTGTGCGTCCATACCATAGGGACCTGTTTGTACAATATTTCGTCCATAACATGGAATAAGTGACGGCCTGAAGCTGAATAGTGAAAATAGCCGCACTATACATAGGCACATATTTGTGGATCATGGCCACAGAAAAAAAATGACGCCCGTGTTTATATACGCGCCCCGGTTGAAAAAGAGCCGTAGGGCCTGACAATAAAGCCATAAAACAGCCTAATATTATGAAAAAGAAATTGTGATTATAACACAAATTAATCTTTATTTAATGACAAAAATAAATAATTGTATAGAAATAAAACGTGTAGGTAATATTTATATTTTAACTAACACAGTTAATTCAATCACAAGAATTATAAAAAAAAATACGTGAGACCTCGTTGCCAACATTAAAAAAAATGAACGTTAAAAAATATATAATGTACAGATGATGCTATTATAAATAAATCATAGATAAATAGAAATACGTCAAGCACAGCTAATACATAATCCCCTCGCAGCATAAAGCCTAATATCCCTTGCATATTCCATGTTTTCAGCGTAATATTGCATTAGCAGATATTTTATGGTACACAATAATAATTTTCTGCATAATATTTCCTAGATTAATAATCGGAAACCGCAAATTGGAAGTCACGAGTTATATTCAAAAGCAATAACTTAGGGTACAGTACAAATTAGCATTTATTCTGTACATAATAAGTGCTAAGTCACTTCTTATTTATGCTAACCAAATCTAGTATTTACTATTTTTTAATCTATACAAATAAATAAAATTGGAGTGTCTGTTTGTAATATTAAAATAACCGTTTAATAACAGCTTTTTCCTAAGTGCATTTGGATGTATACACGATACCTATACCAAAACAACATTTTTTTTAATTTTTGTCTGTCTGTCTGTCTGTCTGTCTGTCCGTCCGTCTGTCTGTTTGTTCCGGCTAATCTCTGAAATGGCTGGACCGATTTTGACGGGACTTTCACTGGCAGGTAGCTGATGAAACAAGGAGTAACATAGGCTACTATTATTTTAGAAAAAAAAATAGATCTCATGAAAAAAAATTAAAACCAATGTTGCGGCGTTGCGCCTGATTAAGTTTGATAGCAAAAACCTGCATCCGTCCCGCGGGCTCATAACGCGCGAGCACGCTGTTGCCAACGGTTGTGTCTTTGTTAAATACCACGCGGACGAAGTCGCAGGTAGCAGCTAGTAAAACAATAAAATAGTGTCTTTTGATAAGGATGTAAGACAGATACAGATAGAAGTTAGTCCAACGAGCCATGCTACATATGACACATATCTGACAACGAAACAATCCAATAGGTACTTGTAGGATACCTAATTATGGCCATACTACATAGCCTAGGTACATATGTTGATAATTATCGGTTAATTTTTCTTATTTTTTCCTTGAAATAATGTTCTATTAAACTAACTTGACCGTTCTTCCAAACCTAATTAAACATGAGAGTAGCGAACATGACTTCAGTCAACTTTGTGCCTTTTGCCCACTTCCTTTTGCGTCTATCCGTCTCTTTCTAACGCCTACGTCACATCCTCTTTCAAAATGGCAGAGGCTAGCATGAATATGCGGTGCGTTCTCCGATCATTGGCGTCTTGATTTTCAGTCCAAACGGACGTGAACTCAGAAGGAGTCCACAGATCCAATTAGTGTGCCTATTTTATAATAAGTATAAGCGTGATTTCGAATAAGCCTAAGTAGTGACATTTTAATTATTGTGCTTAGCAGCGCGGGTGAGTATTTTAAAAAATCCTATCGCGACATCCAACATCGTAGTTTCAACGAGCGTGTGATTATTATTTAACACGCTAATACAGATTGATTATCATGCAGTGTTATAAATAGCGGGTCGATATTAATGGTTTTACCATTCGATTATATTGTACATTTATTTTCACTTAATTTTATACCTACCCGCAGTTTTCGATTAAAAATTTATTTTCTTTTTCGATGGATTCTATACAAAATTTTAACACGGATTCGAATATTTTATAAAAAATATTTGACTACCCTCTCTTTTTAATGGTTTTACCATTCGTTTGTGTTCTATAAAACTGAATCCACAGGTGATTTTTATTAGGGAAGCGTCTATCGGAAATAACGTTTCGGAGCAAGCAGCGGATAAGGTACCAAGGAAGAGGAAGGACAGGAATGAGTCATACTTATCGGACCCCGATAGCACCTCATCATCCTCGACCTCTAGTTCTTCCAAGGACAAGCGAAAGCGATCTTCTCGAAGATATAAAGCTAAGCGCCGCCGTTCGCGACCGTAACCGTACCGGTCTAAAGAAACGGGTGCAAGAATCCACCAATCGTGATACCTACATTTGCGAAAATCATTCCGACTACATTGATCTGAATGAAAGCAATGAACTTTACGATGAAGCAGGTCGTTCTCCAACGGAGAAACCTGTCGAGCTGACCTGGGCCCTGGGCACAAAAACCCAAGAGCCATCCGTACCCCCTGCCTGCCCTGAGTACGTGCAACAAGTAAAGGACATACAAAGATTCGATCATGAGGAATGGAATAATATCAGGTAAGCAGATGTGCAAAAGCAGTACGTACGTTCGCCAGGCTTTACTGCCCTTCAGGCTAATGATGAAATTAGACGTTATGATGCCTCGCGGTCTGATACCGCGATGGAAAAGTCATTTGCCGGAACGACGTACGCACTGCTTAAACAGCTCAAAACCTTACAGGATTCTTAAAATGGACAAGTGAACAAGGAAACACGCTGTCTTATGACACATTTATGCTAAAATAACGGACATTTTCACCACCGGTGAATACGTTAAGGCATATAACGATACCCTACAAATGGTTTACGGCCATAGGGCCGAAATCAAACAGCGCAGGAGAGAGACCGTCCTCGCTTCTGTTAAGGATATATACCATAAAAGTGCCTTTCGAAAGATACCCCCATCGATCGGCAACTTGTTTGACACAGACAAATTTAGTGCCGTAGTGGACAAATTTGGTGGTATGCAAAGTGTCTTCTGGCCTAGCTATAAGGATCGCAAAGCTTCTGCACCGCAGACCGATCCCGGCCCCTCTACTTCTGCCCAAAGCCAAAAGCCTAAGCCATATGGACACAATAGACCTTTCAACACAAGGGCAAACGCCCTAAGAGGTCAGTCCAACCGTGGATCATTTCGCGGGGATAAAAAATCCAAAGGCCGCAGAGATACCGATTTGCCAAATAGATCGCAAAGGCGCTCCCCAGTATCCCACCGGGATCGAGGAGGTCGGCAGCGATCGCGTTTTTGACTACCCGAGGGAGTTTTTCTGCCGGCCATCTCCAACTCTATCACAAACAATGGCAACGTCTCGGAGCACCAATGCACATTCTAAACATGATAATTGCATACCGTTGGCAACAAAACCACCCTTGTGCTTCCCCAACAACCTCGGCAGAGTAACTTGAGTGTCTTCGGAAATGGACCTGATTATCGAGGATATGCTCGGACAGGGGGTACTCGAAATCGTACAACGGTCCCCCAGCTTCATATCTCCTATTTTTCTGAGATCAATAAAGGACGGTACGTCGCGACCGACCTTCAACTTGAACACCTAAACAAGCATGTTCAAGTCGACAAGTTCAGAACTGGATGGCAAAACTAGACATCCACCAGGCCTGTTTCCATATACCAGTAGCGGCAACTCACAGAAGGTTCCTGCGGTTAATTTACAGAGGAAACTGATGCAAATGACCTGTATACCTCTCGGTCTAAGCTCAGCACCAAAGGCGTTTGCAACGCTGACGAACTGGATTGGGGAACGGCTCTGCCATCAGGGCCTGCGCATGCTCATATATCTCGACGATTTCGGCCTGGTCAACCAAGACTACCAGCGCCATATGCACCATATCAACATAACTGTGACCACCTTGGAAACCCTCGGCTGGGTATTAAACATAGAAAAGTCAGTGACAAAGCCCCGCAGGGTCATGGAACTTCTGGGCATCACCTGGGACCCCGGCAAAACTATAAGTATCTCCCGCTAAGGTCAATGTGCAAACTGGAGAACCATGTGTCAGGGCTCCTACGCAAAAAGAAAGCAAACTTGGAATCATCAACTTAGCCAGTTTTGTGGTAACGGGAGGCAGGCTGAACTATCGTCATTTACAGCAACAGCTAAACGATGCATTGCACTCGGGTACCCTGAAGGCAGGACTTCTGTCACACGACACTGCGAAAGAGCTCGAATGGTGACATCGACACTACAGGACCCATTCCAAAATTCATGTTACGCTCCAGTCCATCACCTTGTGACCGATGCCAGCGACATCGGTTTAGGGTACAAAGCTGAACAACGAAAGCCTCTCGGGAACTTAGGCTCCATAGCAAATTCACCTACACTCCAACCAGAAAGAGATGGTTGCCATCCTCAACGTTCTCAACCTCCGAAACCAGTTAATCGCCTCCTCGACACTGAACACCCAATGCGACAACAGAACAGCGGTTTCATACGTCGCAACCAAGGAGGAACCAAGTCCAAGGCCTTTATGGATCTGACGCGAAAAATCTTTATGATCCTAGATCAGTACAACATAAACGTCTCCATCTACAACATACCCGGCGAACACGATTGCCACGCAGACAGGCTGTCTCGAAACCGGGGACCGCTGGAATGGCACCTACTGCCACAGATTACGGAAGTAGTGTTCGCCACGTGAGGAACACCAGTGATGGATCTTTTCATTATTCATTTCACGTAGTGAAAACATACGGAACCTAGACCGACCCTAGACTGCCTAGACGATGGAGCGAGCCTTTACGACGCCATTACCATCAACTGGAACTACAGCCTAGCATGGGCTTTTCCGCCACCGTATCTAATACCCAGGGTGCTATCGCACCTGAACCAAGCGCAAGGAATCTAACTAATAGTGTCCCACGGGGGGGGGGGGGGGGGAAGTATATTGGAGACCAGATCAGAGAAATCGAGCCCTGTCGCCCCCATTCACTGTACGGAGCCTAGACCAGGTCCTAGTAGATATGTCAACCGGTCTTCCTCCCCCAAATGTAGCAGAAATGATGCTCGAAATATGGCGATGTGGTGACCGGAAGATGATTTAGTAGACTGGTCTATTTGGCCACAGTGAACCCTGAACACTTATCGCCCCGCATGAATCCAATAGATTAACTGGGCCCATCACAATAATGTGGACAGTTGCAAGCCGTCAGGGTCAGACCTGGCACGATTTCTTGCTGACCTGCATAAAAAGGAAAACCTTGCCCTGAATACCATCCTAGTTCATAAATCGGTGATTTCTACATTCTGCGACTCAAACAACAGGTATAAACTAAGCGCCCGTTCCCTGGTAAGGCAGGTCCTCAAAGCCATTGCTCTAGCTAAGCCTAAAGCAGCGAAACCACCTATTTGGTACATTAATGTCCTCGCGGATCCTTTGGCAACAAAAAACCCAGACACTACAAGTTTATATGAAGCCTCATGCCAAGCCGCGACTATCCTCCTATTATGCTCCGGCCGACGGATCTATGACCTTACATTACTCAAAATATCGCCTGAGTATTGCATTATCGAGGAAGAGTATATTATCCTTAAGCCGGGCCACGGATCTAAAACTGATTCAAATAACTATAGGCAGTTTTGTTGGAAGTTAATAAGAAACCCCTCTAACAAATCGTTAGATCTCGTCTACTGGGTCCGTCTCTTGCCGAAGCTATCTGAACAAAGAAGACTTCTGACGAAAGCCTGTTTTCGTCAACCGCCGGCAACCAAAGCCAGCATCAAGCGTTTGGCTGGATAAAATGCATGTTAAAGGGAGCAAATATTGATGCCAGTCCTGGAAGCTGTAGATCAGCTTTATCATCTAAGAATTGGCTAGAGAACTTTCCACTAAATGAAATATTGAACAGGGGCACCTGGAGGTCGGCTAAAACCTTCAAGAGGTTTTACCATCGGGAAGTCGAAGCTTCGCTACACACTCGTAGCAGCCCTTTGATTACGACTTTATTTAAACCTACGGATTAACCTATACCGTACCATTATGTTATAATTTTTCTTGCATTATTACTATTACTCTTATTTGAAATTACATCCATTATATTTCGGAAAAATGCGGTCTTATTCTACATTCATCTATCTAGTTATTATAGATCACATTGACGTCCTCTTTCACCAGGCGAAAACAAACAAATCTCTCATGTTTAATTAGGTTTGGAAGAACGGTCAAGTTAGTTTAATAGCAACGTTTTACCTTAAAATAAAACGTATATTAAACATACTTACCTTCTTCCAAACCTAATATTTTTAACCCTGCCTGGTGATTAAAACACTCGAGCCAATGATCGGAGAACGCACCGCATATTCATGCTAGCCTCTGCCATTTTGAAAGAGGATGTGACGTAGGCGTTAGAAAGAGACGGATAGACGCAAAAGGAAGTGGGCAAAAGGCACAAAGTTGACTGAAGTCATGTTCGCTACTCTCATGTTTAATTAGGTTTGGAAGAAGGTAAGTATGTTTAATATACGTTTTATTTTAAGGTAAAACGTTGCTAATTTCCAAACTGAAACAGCAGAATGACCTTTTTTTTTACGTTACGCATCCCCACTGCATGAGTATGACGGGTATAACATTACATAGAGAGAAAAAGCAGAGTGAAAAGAATGAAAACTAAAAAGTACCCAAAATTTACTGGTGGTAAGTTTACTGGTGGTAGGCTTCGGCCGTGGCTAGTCACCACCCACTGAACAAAGCCATGTCGCCAAGCGGCCTAGCCGTGTTCCGGCATGATGTTCGGTGTTGCCATTCATGGATGGCGGGTCGGATCAGTTGCGCTGCATGTGCCTAGTGAATGTAGCGTCTCTATCTACTGCCGCCTTCCTACCTAGGCAAGTATGCTCCATCGTAGATCTCATCGTCACTTACCATCAGGTGAGATCGAGATCAAATACTTGCCTATAATGTAATAAAAAAAAATAAAAAAAAAAATTCTCCATGGTATTTTTTTTTCTCCAAATTTTTCTCCAAGAATTTCATTTCAGCAAAATTTCTCCACAGCCAAAATTTTTACCCAGAATTGCGAAAAAATTACCCAATCTGGCAACACTGGCCGAACGAATCCCTTGCCGTGACTTCGGTAATTTTCAGCAAATATACTATTTTACATTATATCATCAGTTCCTTTGTGATCAATCTAGTCGTGTCGCAGTCACGCAGTTAAGTGATAACAGTGATAATTGAGCGGCGTGTTGGTTCAGTTAAAATTAGATGTGTCGCCGGCTCAACAAACAATGCGGTGACGACTGAATACGTGTAGATCCCACGTGTGTCCATAGTTCAGTTTACGAAGTCACTTACACCTTTTTTTAGGTTACCTCCCTACATTAATTTTCTATCTCTTTTTACCACAATCTACGAGCTAACTGTATGTGTACCTCTCTCTCTCTGCGATCGTAATATTAATTTCTGATTCCCTTCTGTTCCAGTATGTAATCGGTAGTTCCACCTCATGGCAAATACTGGCTGGAGTCAGCGCGGTAGTGCCTATGATCTCTCTCCTCGGGATGCTGCTGCTGCCAGAGACCCCTAACTACCTTCTAACGCAAGACAAAAGGGAAAGGGCCGAGAGCTCGCTGGCTAAGCTGAGAGGTTCCACTTGTAACTTAGACGACGAGATACAGAAGATGATCGCTTTTAAAGAGAAGAATCATGTTGAACCGTAAGTGTTGATTTTTTTACGAATACTGGGTTCAACAGAACCACGGTGGTTCCTATAAAAGTGAGATTGCGTCTCATATTGCTCGATTAACTAGTCAAGTGCGAGCCAACTGGACCTTTTGTTTGGAGAATTGAAAGATTTAAAAACCTTCTGCTAGAGGCGCTTATCAATTCTCCATACAAAATGTCTAAATACGGTAGACTATAAAGTATACATTTAGTTTGCACTTGACGTGCAGTACGCAAGTAACTATACATAGCCAAGTTGCATAGTAGAGTGGTTCAGTAGTAGGCTAGCTAATCGCTTGTAGCAAATCGCTTGATAAGAGAATTGGCAGAGATGAGTAGAGAGTTGTATCATTACTTATTCGTCTCTACATATTAAATATTTGTCTCAGCTGTTAGTAGCTCGTTCGAAGGTATTTGCGTTGATAATAATTTTAATATAGCGCGCATGACTGTTGTTCTACACTATGCAATATGAATAACAACACCTTAGTGTGTAGCTAATTTAATAAATTACTAAGTAACTATTATCCGTTGATAATAACGTTTACCAATATTTAATAAATATCTTAACATCGATTGAGAGACATCGCACTGGCTAAACGCTAGATCCAAAAGCATACAATTTTGCACAGGAGTTCTTTCTGTAAGTCAGGTGAGCATTGAGGAGGTATTTTTGGGAATTCAACCTCTAAGAGAGTAAAAGCAAGGTCAAAGTTTGTATGAAGATTTTTTTTAAAGTTAGGGAACATGACAATTATACCTATCTTTATAAATCATAAATTTATTTGTTTATTCAATTAAACTACCTATTGTTTGTTTTCGTCATATAAGCCCTTACATATAGATAAGCACTTACAAGTTACTTAGTCGAATAAGGGATCAAAATGTGCATAAAGATGTAGCTGTTAAAAATATTAATTAGTTACTAATCGAGGAGTCACGAACGAAATTGGAAGTCTTGTTGTTTATTGTGTTGATAATGAAAATTACAAAATAACATTGTTACTACTAACATTCAGAAGTTGCATTGGGATGATGCCTATTGTATTGGGTAAAAGGGCAGTGCGGTACGTACATAGCACGGGTACGTAGGTAGGAGAGGGATTTGGGAGTATCGACCCAATGCCTTAGCCAACCCCTCGCTTTTTTAGGTAGGTACATACTAAAATATTTTCGACTCTCGAGTCTCTATTTTTGAGCTCAACCCTCCCTTCCTCCCCCCCAAAGTTAATTACTGGCGACGGCCTTGGTTGGGTATCGAACGACCTCTTGCTGCGAATGCTATGCTATAAACCTAAAGACTTAAAGGCTATTCATGTTTGTAAGTACTTGTAAACGTATTTATAATATTTATTATGTTACCTCACAGTTTGCACGGCCCCAAGGAGACTATAAAGGCATTACTCGCACCGTCAGCACTGAAGCCGTTCACGATCCTGGCAGTTTACTTCTTCATTTACCAGTGGTGCGGAGTCAACACTATTACTTTCTACGCCGTTGAAGTGTTTGAGGCAAGTGGAGAAAAGGATTTTTGATGTCTAACGCAACTTTTCATTTATTTTTCTCCCTTTTCAGTTAAATTCTTTGGGCTGTCTGTCTCCAATAGCACTGATATACTAAATATGGTGCCACTATTCTATATCGTTGCAGTGTTAGCTGCTAAACAATATGATTCCTTGTAATTGCAAATTAGATTTTCCTTTCGGGAAAAGTCGAAACTCAAAGATGAATTGGAGATGTTACTAGGCTTACAGAAGTTAAAGTCATAATAACAATGTTTTATTCACCATTCCCGTTATGCAGTTCCCTGATAGGTTAGGCTTTGTGGACGGGCACTTATATGCCATGATTTCGCCGATGTTTAGATTCCAATATAATAAGGGGCTAACTAGTAAGCGGTGGCCGCAGTTCCGCCACACGCCGGGGTGAGAATAAAACACCAGAAGGGATGGATAAATAAAGAAAATAAAAAACATAAAATAACTCGCAAGGAGATCGCGTCCTTAACACTCATTGTAGCTGCTAGCAACTAACACGCTACCTCACAAAATAGTCCCTACGTATAAGTATTAAGTTGGCTAAACTTTGTGATTTCCAGGCGTCTGGCGCTATGGCTAACAAGTATTGGCTGACGATTTCCATGGGCATCGTCCGTCTCATCTTCACAGTCATCGGCTGCATACTGTGCAGGAAGTGCGGCAGAAGACCTCTCACTTTCATCTCCTGTAAGTAGTAGAGTTATATAGAGTCATCCATAGAGCGAGTATGAGAGCAAGATATAATATATAATAGACCTAGTAGGTAGTCTCTATAAATACATCGGCTCAATGCGAGGGGAAAACGGGCCGTCTACCACGATGGCTTACAAAAGGTTGACGAACTTTATACGTTTCAAAGGACATGTCAGTTTCCTCAGAATGTTTTCTTTCCCGCCTTAATTATGGAAACAATTAAGGTTCAATTCCATCGACCACCCGATTGGCACAGTTGGGCGTGACCCTGCTTTCTGTACCAAGAGTCTCAGATTCGAATCCCGGTAGGGACAAACTTTGTGAGATGAGAACGAAAGTTTGTACCCGAGTCATGGATGTTTACTATCTGTTTAAATATTATATGCTGGGATTGTCGCCAGTCTTTTGTACGGCACCCATTACACAGGCGTCGTTTAGTTTGGGATCGTATAGTTGGTGTGTTTATCTGGCGACATTATTTGTTTATCCACAGCTATCGGTTGCGGCGTCACAATGGTGATCCTCGGCGTGTACATGTACTTCGTGAAGTTTTGGGCCGACAACGGTCTTCCCGCGCAACACTCTTGGATTCCCGTCGCCAGCATCTACATCTTCACCATCTCCTGCACACTGGGCTACCTCATTATACCTTGGGTGATGATTGGAGAAGTTTATCCAACACAGGTGATTAAATCTTAAGTCCTTCCTTTTGATAGTGGATAGAAAATTATACATCTTTATGATCTCCTGTACATTAGTTATCCTCATATTTCTGGGAAATTAAATCTCTTATCCTCCTTTCAGGAACATAGTTAAAAGTTGTTTATGTTCTCTAAAGTATACATCTTTATGATCTTAAAACAATATAGATCTAAATTATGTCGAAGTCACAGGTCTATATTATATAGGATGGGTAGTGAGACTATTTCTGAGGACGCTTTGTATATATTTAAATGCACCTAATCTTTATAGATCTTATGCACCTTTATGGAGGATACCTTCCTCATAATATTGTTAAGTATTGTATTGAATGTAATTTCGTAGGTGCGCGGCATAATAGGGGGGATGACGACGTGCGTGGCCCACCTCTCGGTGTTTTCAGTGGTGAAGACATTCCCGTTGCTCAAGCACTCACTCAACGACTATGGCGTGTTCGGCCTTTACGGCATCATGTCTCTATTTGGTAAGTTTAACTCATAACAGAGTAGAGCAAGTTGGTAGGACGCTTGGCTCGCACCTCTGGGATTTCTGGATTTCTTATGCGAATCTCATTTTCAATCACGATTATCACTTCCTAAACGGTGAAGGCAAACATCATGAGGAAAACTGCATGTCTATGAGAACCCATAGAAAGACGTGTGAAGTCCACCAACCCGCACTGGGCCAGCGTGGTGGACTATCACCTAATCCCCTCGCATTGAGGGCCGGCTCGTGCCCATTAATAACTCATATAACATTTATAACTCCTAATGAATCGTGGCCTTAAAGTCAAAGTATGAATTATTACGATATTCTTTAAAATTTTGAAATCCAGCCTCTTCATTAGACGCCTGAATACTTAAATAATAAGTATGTACACCTATAAACCGCTTTACCGCCTATGGTTTAGTCACATTCCCACAGGCGGTAGTCTCCCAGAGTGCCCCAGTGCGGGGTTCAAGTTTCATGTCATGAATCTCTTTTTTATATTCTTTTAAAGGTCTCGTTGTCTTCTACTTCTTCTTGCCTGAGACTAAAGGAAAAACAATTCAAGAGATAGAAGATTACTTCTGCGGCAGAACTAAGACTCTCAAACGGCAGAACACGAGCAGTGAGTCGCGCGCGTGAACCAACCAGCCATGAGCCAACATGGTATGAGCTACCAACATTGGTATGAGGTAGTATCTCTCATAATTTGTATGAGGTATTGGCTATAGAGACCTTTGCGTGCCTACACTATTGTGATAAAACAAAACTATAATATTGGTAATCTTCATGTGCCTTATGTTTGTTCATATAAGGTCTATTACAGAACTGATACAGACTAAACGTTTACGAAAAATTCTTACACTTCTAACTTTGGTTTTAATACCTACCGCAAATGATAAAGGTTATTTGATAAAAATAAATTTAATATTTTGTATAATTATATAGTTACTACTCGTATTATGATCTGTGGATGAAAAATCATATCAAACAACAGCCAATATCTAAATTATTATGCAAAATAATTATGTACTTACCTCATAAACATAAGGTATAGTTAAATAGTACAGAACGTGTCCTAATACCTACTCGTTATCGTACAAATGAACGAAGGCAAAATAGGTACTTTAATACGTTTTGCTCATAAAACTAATAAAACGGTTAATTGCGTGAAGTTACGGTTTATCTACAACTTCGCACAACCTACAATAGCCCGCTGTTGGGCATTGGCCTTATACAATATGAAAATAAAGATACTGAACCATGTGCCTTTGAAACGCTTTGAATTACTTAAAATGTCTGTGTGTTTCTTCAGAATGAACCTGAATTCCTTGAATTTTAAATCAATCCACAACATTTCAAAATATTTATCTATTCTAAAAATTATTTGTATGGCTATTATGACTAGATGAAATATCTGCAAGTCAAGTGCGAGATTATTCGTAAACTAATATAGACTTGAAAGATCTATCCGCTAGAGCCGCTGTTCAGTTATCCAAATAAAATGTCTAAATACGTAAACTATAAAGTATACGGTTAGCTTACGAATAATCGCGCAGTTGACGTACTGTATGATCTTGGGGTTACAGTTCAGCGAATATTGTTACTATGTAGCTATTCTAGTTGTAAATAAACTGAAATACCTACCTACGTTCTAAAATATATACATATCTTTTTGAGTTTCAAGTATGTAGGTACTTAAATTTTGTGAACTGTATTCCCGTCATCTTAAATGAATTAAGGTAACAACCGAATACCATGTTTTCTTGTTTTAAAACATACTACCTACTATTTAGATACTTAACGTTTCTTAAGTACCTTAAGTTAAGTAAAAACGAGCCTAGAATGTAATTGAAATATGTGATGCGAACTGTTGTATATTTTTGTAAAAGTATTATACTATACCGTTACTAATTAATAGTCAAAATAAATTATATTTTTTGTAGATATATACATAATTTCATTGTGCCATTTTATACAATTAACCAGTTATATAAAAAAATATAATGCCATACGTCATTATCATTGGAAATAAAAAAAAAGTTACTAGGTAGGTAGGAAATACAGCCCGTGCAAAAGAATGGGAATATGAAGTGCGGCTCATTGAGGAAGACTAAAGTGTATATACTTTAGTATATAATATACCTACTGTAATACCGTAGCTGTAAGTATATATATACTTTACTAGCTGCGCCCAGCGGTGTTACCTGCGATTGATAAGTGTGTCCTTTTCTCATCATCAAATCATGTCGATCTTTTGCTCTATGAAAAATTAAACAAATCTATCCATTTTACCGGGATAAAAAGTAGCCTATGTGCTATTCCAGAGTATTATCTATGTCTGTGCCAAATTTCATCCAGATCCGTTCAGCCGTTCTGGCGTGATTGAGTAACAAACATCCATCCATCAAAACTCTCACATTTATAATATTAGTGGGATTATGATTATGCTGACAGTCGTAGGCAGGGGGTTCTAACCTCTCTCCGAAATGACTGAGACAACCCATCGTTTTATACATAGGTCTAATGTCTCTGGTCCAGACCTCCCCCCCCCCTGAAGTGAATTCCTGACTACGGCCTTGACTATGCTGACAGTTTAGGCCCGACCGCAATTCATAATCCCATTTATTCGGATTGGTTTTAGATAACTAATGGTAAAAAAAATATTCAAACCAAAAATAATGTTTAATTATTTAAATTTGAGCATACAATGCATTTTATTTATTAAGCTAATTTATATTGTACAACATAGTTAAAGCATTTGTGATAGAGTTGTAGAGTAGACATTTGAAAAGTTGTTGAACATATCTGATTTATTGAGAATAATAAAAACAAAACCTGTACTTATGTGTTGTATATTTACTCCCTTCATTTATTCCAACTAAGAAGTTGCATTTTTAATGGCAATATTTACAATTCTACAACAATGCGTGTGGCTTGTTTAAAAAATAATGAAAATAGTGTTGTTTTCACACATTGAGCCAGTTTACTAGTTGGATCTGAGTCGTTAAAGCACCTACTTGGTATGCTACCTGCTTCTTCTAAATTGATTTCTTATATTTACACGAATACTAAAAATTGAAATAAAACTTATTTTACAGATTATCATCTATCTGTAAAATAAGTTTGATTTCTTCTAAAACGTTCATTATTTTCGTGAAATTATGAAATTGTGGTATTATACGTGCTTCTTGTTTGTTATATGCAATGCTAGTATATACAAAACATACAACAGAAATGACACCGGTAAGTCCCAAATAGTTTTCAGTTATTTGAGGCTGTATACCTATATTAATGAAGGTAAACGATTCATCGAAATATATTTTGTAAGTTCATCGTAAAACAATATGACATTTCCAAAGGTGATATTATATTAAGTAATGCTACTTAATTAGTTTTACATCTCAGTAAATATTTACAAAAACAGGAAAATAAAAAAAAAACTTAAAAATAGTATGAAAACAAACTATGTATAAAAACGACCTTGTCCACGTGAAATGGTGGCAAGAATGCTGGCTGCATTTTCTTGCTGTATAATCATACAAATTTTTAGTATACTAATCTTTACTTAATTAATTCAAATTATATTAGCTTTTAGTTTGGTAAAAGCAAGTATTTAAGAGGGGTCGCATTCATTCTTTTTCGCACACGAGCTGGCTTTAGTCAGGCCGTGTGCGATATCTGTAGATATGATATATTAGGTTTTTTTAAATCAATTGTTTATTGTTTGTATTTTCGTAATCAATAGAGTTGTCTAACATATACTAATAATAATTATGTAAGTAAGTAGTAAAAACAAGGCAGGGTAATTTTTTGTAACAGGGAAATTGTATTGTATATACCTATAGATAATGTAATTATTATTTGGCAATAATACTCATTCCTCACATTGAACGAAGGCCCGTGCCCAACGATGGAACTTTTAAAAGGCCTTGTATCATTTATTATTACTTTTAATACTTATAAACGGTTATCAAAATGTTGTAGGTGTAAAATCGGTGAAATTTGCAAACGGCGTGGAGTTCAACGAGATATCTCGGGGCACTCTGCTGAAGATCCTGGCTGCCTTCCAGGAGAGCATCAACGCGAGGCTGTCGAGGAAGAAGGTCAAACCAATCTTCACCGCACAATTCGCAAACAACAAATACTCTAGACCGTACATCTATCCGAATGTGTTACAAAAACCGATAAACTAGCTGTTAAATACAATGTAGAATTGGAACGGTGTGAGAAACCGTGAAAAGGAAGGGTGTGCATGGAGAGTGTGGATAATAGGAAGGAACGAGGAACGAATTAAAGAATGAAATGGAATGAAGATAGGACAAGAACTACAGTTCCTGTGGCCATCTTCCTACTCCATCATCAGGTCCTACTAGTCCTAGTCATATGATGTGTGAGCCAACTGCTCGTTCAGACCGATTCAGTGAGCTCAAACACAATACATCTTTAATATTTCGAAGAG
The DNA here is from genome assembly GCA_905333125.1 of Pheosia tremula. NCBI lineage: Eukaryota > Metazoa > Arthropoda > Insecta > Lepidoptera > Notodontidae > Pheosia > Pheosia tremula. Next base: position 8,867,119 of record HG995402.1, on the reverse strand, counting down.
TTGGGTTTAGTCTGCAGACTGTTGTGATTGTAACATCAGGTCGAGGTTTTCAGGAAGAAAGTTTAGAACCTGGAGAGAATAACGACGCTAGGACGTACCTATAAAGAAGTGTATAGACGAAAAGAAGAAAATAAAAACAAGTAAATTAATAAAGTATTTTCCTTTTTTTAAATTACCGCATATACATTTTTTTTTTCAAAGTTATTATTATTTAGCTTATTATTTTATGCCTTCGAGTAAACTTACTGGATTGTGCTGTATTTACGATGATGTAAAACCTTTAATATACCGATATATACAGTTTGAATACCTTATAACAGGGGTTCCCAAACTTATTTTGTCTACTGCCCACTTTGTGAATGAATTATTTTTAGCGCCCCCATTTTTTCACCTACTTAAGAACCGCTATAACTTCATATTAAATTAATTATTGTAAGCCTCTACACAACGCCCCCATTTTTTTTCTGGGTCTCTTACCGCCCCCTTTAGGCCTGCAGCGCCCACAAGGGGGCGTTATCGCCCACTTGAGAAAGGCTGCCTTATAATAATATCGCCAGACTAACATATCAACTGTACTGTCTCAAAATAAGCAACGCTTTTATTATGGTAACGGTACCCATGTACAATGGACTGAGACAGATTCCAGTATACGAAGACCTGATAGCCAAGCTAGACCTGATATAGGCTCTGTGGTCTGTGCCAGCATATACCCATAGCTATTAAGCAGTCATGAATCGGGTACAAACATTCCTTCACATCACACAAGGATTCGAACCCATAAGCCTCGGTAAAGAAAGCAGGGTTCTACCAATTGTGTTATTCAGAGATGGTCTATGTTTAAAATTTAATAAAGTTCTATGCATGTACGTAAAGGAAAATTAGAATCTCTTTTAACATTCGATAGTCTAATTATATTCTTTTGTCAAAGAGGTTCAATCATTCAGATGACAGTCAGATAAAAGATTACATTCTCTGTGGGTCATGTGCCAAAATATTTTTTTCTTCTCTGTGATCTCTTTCATAATGCTGTTACTTCCTAATTTTACTTTAAAATATGATGATATCTGGAGAAATCCTAATAAATGCAGTTATTTGAAAACAAAGCGCGAGATAAAACGATCCCATTCGAGGCCGACCCTGGGTTTTGGACAAAGACCTCATGGATACAAATAGGATACGGAGTTTGGGTGAACCTAACCCAAGTTGGGATTGGACTGGCTTTCGGGTTCCAAGCTGTCACCGTCGCACAACTCATGGCTCAACACTCCCTCATGACAACGACCGAAGAATCTTGGATAGGTAAGTAATTTTAGGGTGAGACAATATTAAAGGTCTGAATTCACTTCACATAAAACATTATGGCTTCCACCGTTTATCTAAATTCTGAGAAAGATCTTAAATGAAAAAGAATGTCCTTCTAGTATAAAATAACAGCTCTGAAGCACACTTAAGCATAGCGGGCAGCCCCGCCAGGAATACCACCTGCCTGGCTGGAACATCTTCTCTTTTCCGCTAAATATGTATGACAGTGATAGCATGCTTTCTCGATGACGTGCCCTTGTAAAGCGTGCCATTGTAAAGTATTGCTTACCGTACTGATCAGACGGCAGGATCGAATTAAAGATTAAACTTGTCTCCATTTTCAGCTACTGTTCTAGCCGTATCAGCTCCAATCGGTTGTTTAATCAGTGGCTTCATGATGGACGGGTGCGGTCGGCGATCCATGCTCCTGTTATGCCAGGTGCCGATGTTTGTTGGATGGTTTTACACGGGATTCGCCACCAACACTGACGGCATTATTATAGGTTTGCTATTTTTATTATCTTAGGTTAGAAGCTGGTGGTTGCGAGTTGTGGAGTGAACCGTGATGTGTGGACGTGGATGGGGCAGGCCTATGTATAGAAGTGGACGTGTCTCGGCAGATGGATGGTTGGAGGGATTGTTATTTTCGCTATGAAGCACACATTGTGGTACCGAGTTTGATAGCAGAAAAATATTTATTTTCCAGGTAGAATAATAACAGGCGTAGGATGTGGAATGGCCATTGTCCCCTCGAGGGTGTATACGACCGAAATTTGCTTACCGAATATGAGAGGCCTTATTGGAATATTCCCTGATATAGCTATCGCTATAGGAATTACTATACAGGTATGTATAATATCAGCTGATTTATCTTCATTTCTTTTATCCTTAAACTTTTTCTTTTTATTTAGAATCTTTAACATAATATTCCTTACCATATATATTTCCCATTTTTACCCATGTTTTTATCCATGTACTTATTAATATTGTTTGGTTTCTCCTACAGGCTGGCTTTAGCTCAGTTATATTATGGAGTACTTCCTGCTACATCTACGGCTTCTTTGCGATGGTCTTGATTATCTGCAACTTCTTCCTACCAGAAACTCCTTATTACGTGCTGTTGGGACACAGCACAGATGAGGTTAAGCAGGCTCTGGCGAAGTTCCGTTCTCAAAACTACGATCTGGACAGTGAAATAGACGCACTGATTGACTTCAAGCACGACAACAAGATTCGTAGGTTATTTTCAGATGTTATTTTTATTCTTTCTATTTAATGACTAAACAGACTAGACCTTCTATATGTTCTATTGGATATTTTAAGCTAATCTGATACACCTTGTAGGCTCTTACAAGGTCATTATAGATTACGGACGTCACACATAACAAAAACTTAGCTTAGGTAGACAGGTAATCTATGTTTAACAAAAAAAAACTGTGAGCCGAAGCTTTCCCTATTGGATATTTGGTTTAAGAAAGGTTGTTGCGTAAAGTTGTAGGGTGTGATACAGTTGATCATATCCACAATCTAATAATGTTGTCCACAGGTTAACTGGTAAAAAGAAATGGAAGGGGCTGGTCAGAAGATCAGCGTGCCAACCGTTTGGCATTACCACCATCTATTCCTTAATTGCGGAACTCTCTGGCGTCAATGTTATCATGCTATGGACCATTGGAATATTGGCGGTACCTTTTATATTTTACTTATTGTATGATCAAAGCCTGCGATAGATCATCACCTATAGATGGGGGTGTAAAGAACCACATGACATTTTGTAAGTTTATGATGTAAATTGTACGTTGTCTCAAAGAATCTGAAACTGCACACATTATAATATTTTGGGACTATTGAGCTGGTCTGATGACTAGCCCATCACATTGTTGAGGCTCTGACACTGAGGTTTGTCTGAACTTAAGTGTTATAAAGAGCCTAATCATAGATATCATCACAAAGCTTGTTTTGAATCACTAGCATTACAGTTTGTTGAAGCTTTGCCCATTCTATGTTTCATGCAGTTCTCTAAATCATCGATGGATCCAAATGAAGGAAATTTGATATTAGCCTCGACTAGACTTATCGTAGCTGTTTTAATGTCAATGCTGCTATTCAAAATAGGCAAGAAGCCTATGGCACTAGTTTCAGGTATGTTTCAATAAACCTATGGCATTCGTTTCTGGTAAGTTTCTATATAATGAAAGTAGTAGGTAGCAGTGTAGTACTTATTGGCGGTTAGTTGAACCGTGAAGTTGACAATTTTGTTTTTGTTTCCATGAAAAAGTGTTTGTCTGATATATAATGTGTGATATTAGTGGGATATTCAATAATAAAATTGAAATAAAATACTATAGCTTGACTTTCCAAGTTCTCCAAAGATGTTCGGTAAATTTTCAGTAAAGTTTCCACAGATTTACTGATAGGGGTAGGGGATTAATTTCATCGAAATCATCATTATTGGTTCTCAGCAATGTGGTAAAAAGTCATCAAATACAGTCAATTAATCTTATATAGGTTAAATGAAATATACTTACTAATAGCCTTCAACAAAGAACTTGTTTAAATAACACTTAGCAATTTTCGTTCTACGACTTTGAATAATTCATCAATTTATTTTTATAATGACAACATATCAGAAACCAGCCGCGAGTATGCCAGACGATTCCCTAACGTATGTACACCAAGCCCAGTAGCAATGTGAATTACCTCAACGATTAGAATACTGAGCTAGAAAGAATCAGATAGTATAATTAAAACTTAAAAAAGTGACATGTAAAAAGTCGTAAAACTAAAGTTGTTGATGATCATGTTAGTAATTTAGTCCTAAGAGTTATTAGTATTTTTCAATTAAACCCCTAAACGAAAAATCTAATTCCTTTTACAGCACTGGGAGTGGGTGTTATATGCATTGGTCTCGGCTCCTACCTACATTACAACGAGCAACCCAACATCGTACCGCAGATTTGCTATATAGCGTACATAGCATTTGCCACGCTGGGTTATTACACGCTACCGTATTTGATAATGACAGAACTTTATCCTTTGCAGGTGGGCCTTCAGTTGATTTAAGGTAGCATAGAAATTAGGTTAGTCTTACTAGGTAATACTGACTGGATTTCGTTCACAGTCTATGTCATGAAGTTTGGCCGATCTTCTGAATATGGTGTTGGTTTTTATATCAATTCCCTCCGTCATGATGATACGCAAATTCAAACGATATACCTATAACATAAACGCTTATATTAAAATATATTCCGCATCCTTCTCACTTCAATGTTCTGTCGTATCCTGTAATATGATATCCATATTTATATTTATGTCCATTTTTTATCCTGTTTATTGCAGATTCGAGGACTTATGGCCGGAATCTCAGTGGCGTTTGTCAGTGTCCTTATGTTCGTTAATAATAAATACTTTCCGTTAATAAGTGACTCGCTTGGATTGGATAACACTCTTATAATGTTTGGAGTCTTCTCTCTACTTGGTAAGACCTATCGTGAAACTTTGCTTGTTATCATATTGTAGTCACAGATTCACATTTGTCTGAAAATCTGCCTGAAACCTCACTTGAATCAGCATAAAATGATGCTCATTTTGGTTCTAGGCAGCCTATTCCTTTACTTCTACCTACCGGAAACACAACTGCTAACGTTACAAGACATTGAAGAATATTACAACGGACGACGCCCCACCCTAGTATCGCAACGTCAATTAATGTCCATACAACTCCGTAACGCTTCCAGCACCAGCAAGAGCATGGTTAGTTTAGTTAAACTCAGAGAAGCATCCAAAACCAAAACAAACCCTAAAAAGAATGCAAGCGAAGGTAAAGAAACTGAGAAAAGAAAGAAAAGAAAATCTAAGACTAAGCCAAAGGATAATGATAATGAGAACGGGGAGCCACCGCACGAGAGGAAGTATGTTACTTTAGGTACCGACAGTGATCAAGAAACTGATAAGGAGCTTGATATTCAAAAAGCAAAGACTATTTAAGTTACTTCATCTAAGTTACATGGCAAAGCTAGCCTGCTAATAGTTGACCTGATGTATGTTTAATAGATAGTTGGAATGTTCACACATTGGTTGTTTAAATCTAGAAAGATAAAGGCATACCTAAAAGCTTGAACAATGGAACCAGATGTTGCTAGATTACTAAGCAGTGACAGAAACAAGTGTGCAGTGATTACCCAAATGGTCACGAGATTAGACTAGTTTAATTGTTTAATCTTTTAAAAAAGCTTAAAAGTGTAAATAATAATTTTGTTGGCCGTTGGATAGGGTAGGTAATCAATTACAAGCTGTTTTAATTAATATGTCTTTAATGTTTTACTGTAAATATATATTTTGTTGTTAGCAAATAATTAAAGTTATTGATTTTGCTAGAAATACGTACCTGTAGTTGGACTCAACATTAGAACCTAATTACATATTTGCTACAGCCTCTATAACTTTCTGCATGATATCTATCCCTCTCTTGTACACATCCACATGTATTCTTTCGTCGTGTGCGTGCAGCAGCATGGGTGTGTCCGTGAATGGAGTAAAGTTGATAGCTGGTATTCCCTGAGCTCTGACGTAACGAGCGTCGGTGGTGCCGGGGCAAACTACGCAATTTAATGTTAGACCCCTGAAACATTCAAGAGACTCATGAGAAATAGACGCGACTAGATTATAATAGGTCTCCGAGTTGGAGAGCTTATAGTGATGGGAAGTAATTTCTATTAATTATTTTTTATCTGTATAAGTTTACCTAAGGAATATAACTGCCTTATCGGCAATTCAGATATGTTTACCAAAGAATAAGAAAGTGTAGTACTTACATTTCGTTTACAGTTTTCTTTAGAACAGTCCAGAAAGGCACGGTACCGTCTATTTCTGTGTTCTTGACTTGAGGATTTTTTACCAAGTACTCGTATGTTACTCCATCGCCGGCTTCCTTACACCATCTTTCAATCTATAGAAAGATTCAGTATTAGCAAATTTAACTCATAAATTTCGTAGACGACAGCTCGATCTAGTCACTAGATCAATAGATTATAGTGCTGCCGCTGCTCGACTTATTATACTATATATAAGATTGCCGCCTGGTCAAATTATTTAAATTATATTTTCGATATTTTCTGTTTCAGGTGGTATGGCAACACCTCCAGTCCATTGTACCCATACGGTACTCGTAACACAATCGTTTTTAGGTTTGGGTCTATGGTGTGTTAGTCTGGTGACATTTATTTGGATAATTTCAGATGGTTTAAGCATAAATTCGTTTAACCCACGATGATTATACTTGGCAACACTTACCATATTTTCAAACTCATCGTGGTCTACATCAGGTGCAATTCTTATATCAAATGACGCTGTTAGATTTTCTGGTAACACATTAACTTGTACACCTCCCTGAAACGTTACCAATATAATGAGAAGGAATTCATCTACTTCATTTGTGGCTGTCAAGTTATTTTAAAGGCTTACCTCGACTTGTGTCAAGTTGATAGTGGTCCGTTCTCCAAACCACACACGACTCTCGTCTATCTTCCTCTTCTCCTCAGCACGTAGTGTCATAAACTTGTCTATGATGTAGTGGAACTATGAAAAATAACCTCATTTCAGGTGTTGTAAATTGGTTGAGCTAGCAAAAGAGCAATTTTTTAGGCGAGTCAATTTTGATCTTATAAAGAGGTAATGTTGTATGTTCATAGAGATTATCTGCTGAGCTTCAGGTTCCTAAAGGTTGTCTGGTAGAAGAACTTAAAGGTTGATCACTATTAGTAATGAGGCTGCCAATTTGACACTTTTATGCTATGTTATGTTCTATTTGTACTATGCTGGAACAATAAAGAGTAGGTATCTAACTACATATCTGATTCTGAAAATTCTTTCATTTATAGAAAACGAAACCTTTAGTTTTGTAAACAAAACTATGCTGATGATGATGATACAATTTATCACCACCTGTATACCTAGCTGTTGACTTCGTCATGGAAGTAGCTCAGATTGGAACGCGAGAGATATAGATATAGATTGGATTTTAAACTCGTCACTTACTTTTTCTCCTGCCGTCCCTGATATATGAAAACAACCATGGGTGGGCACTCCTGGGCATGTTACTTTTATTTCTGAAAAATAAAATATAATATTGTTACACAAGATGTCGCTAAACGTTTGATGTGTCTATATGAACATGTTACACAAATGGGAAATTAAATTTTCAGAGTTCAAGTAATGACCACATTGTTTAATGTGATCGTATCATAAATAATTACCTACAATACATATCCTGCTAAGAATATATAGACCATAGAGATAAGAACATAAATAGAGAACATCTACAATTTACCTATCATGGTGTTTTTCTATATTTCCAACATAGGTTTTCAATTAGAAATGTGGTTAAAATAAGTGGAGCAGCGACTATCTGCATGGATTAACATTTTTATTTACTTACTCATGTAAATATCAGATGTTAATTTGCTAGCTAAGTATAAGAATTTAAATTTAGCTTACTACAGTATTCCCTTCGCTTCCTTTATCCATTTAAAAAAAGGCACTTCTTGTAATACGTTTTCCGAATTTTGGTAGCAAGACTATAAATAAAACTTACGTCTACACGTCCGTTCGCCATGAAATGCTATCAGCTCATGAGAGTTTGAGGTAGGAACACTTTCATCCAACTCAAAGCCAATATTCAGTTTCCTGAACTCTTCAGATTCGGAAAACTTTTTCATGCCTTCTACGCCGCCGATTTCTTCTTCTGCAAAAGAATTAAATGTCCATGAAGATGGAGGTTAAATAGACATACAACGAATATTTTTAAAGCCAATCCTATGTACCTATATCTATCTCACTATCTGTAGTGTGTTCTCTTTTAGGGTTACTCTCACAGATATATTAATGATGATCATGATCTTAGGTTACTCTACCTAGAAAGAGAGACGTGATTTCTCCACCTTCATCTCCAACTGTATTGTTAAAGTGAGAGTAAATTACAGTTAGTGCCTGATGCAGATTCAAAAGATTTGACAAGAAGTGAGAAGCCAAGAAATAAAGATAGTGAAAGACGAAAGTTGCCTACGCAGAAGAGTAATTATATCTACCAATCAGATCCCATATTTCTCTTTGGCAATAAGCGATTATAATTGGCGTAAAATAACGTAATTATTCTAAGATTGGTGGATTTTTTCACTTTGGTTTTTTGTTTAACGTTCGAGGTACCCTTTCCTCGTATAATTTATATCCAATAACATACCAGGTACAAAACTAATATGCACCGTTCTTCTGAGCCTAGCTCCGGCGTTCATCAGACACCTAACTGCCTCCAGATGAGCCATGCCTACTCCTTTCATATCTTGAGTGCCGCGAGCGTATATGAACCCATCATCGGAGATATGGGCGCCGAATGGAGGGTGTGTCCATTTATCCTGAAAGTTTCGTGTTTGAAAATAAGAACGGTACGCTACGGATGGTTCGGTATTGGTACCCATCGATCAGCAGAAAGACTACCTATCCATTGCTGGACATTATACTCAGGCCTGATGTAATGTGTTAAAGTCGCAATCTTAGGGAAATGAGACACTAAAGGCTCTATGAACGGCACAATTTGGTTCACGGTAGAGCCGGTAGGTACCTACCGATTGCTATGTTAATAACTCACCAATATGCCTGTAGCGACCACTTCAACCGCACCACAAGCTACACAGATGGCGCTGCAGACGCATCCTGAATCGCGCTATAAGAGTTTTCGGAGCAAGTAGCATATAAACAAGATTCCGATAATAACCGTTGGGGCATAGCGGCCACCCCGCCAGGCATACCACCCGCCTGGCTTCCCTTCTCCGCTAAGATCTTCCCTTTTCCGCTAAATGCCTATTGATATACCCATTGGTAGGGACCCTACCAACTCTACCGTGAGCCAAATCGTGCCGTTCATAGGGGCCATTAGTATTTGTTTGTTTATAAGAAACACTTTTCAAGGTGTGATATTGACTTCTGAAAGTTAGCCTTGTCTTCATTATATCAACGCTAATGTTATTAAATATATTATACTATGATAACCTTTGATTATAAAAAGGACGTACATTATTAAAGATCATAGCTTGGTTTATGAGTTATTGACACTTAACTACTATAATAAATGAGATTGTAGGTACCTAGACATTATCAGCTGTTATAGGTAAGCCAATATACAACACGGTATTGTCGAGATACCGCCGTATCTTAATGCTAATCTTTACATATGTTAATGTTTATTTGTCAGTTATCACGTAAGTACTTTGCAATTAGATATATTTTTTCTGATCCTGAAACACCTTATTTATTTTTACATATGCATATTTTCATAATTCCTCTTTTAGGCTGTAACACGGAATATTTTTTTTGTGTGTTTTTTTTTATTTCGTAATGTAAGGTACATATGCTTTCTTATTTTGTACAGATAATCTATATACATAAAACAAAATAGTGTTAGTTACACCATTTATAACTCAAGAACGGGTGGACCGATTTTTATGATCTTTAATTTTTGATTTTTTTCGCCCGAATAGCAGAATAACTAAAACATGGAAAATATTGACAAAAAAATAACAATAACAAATATTTTCTCGTACTCTCGATTTTGAGGCGGTACGAAGTTCTTCGGGACAGTGGACTTGTACAATGTACTATCGGATACAAAATTGCTTAAGGTTATTTTCGCTTGACAATACTTAGCTCTCGCGCACTGGTTTGCTGCAGCCCTAGTCCTGTACCGAACATACACGGTACATACCCACGGTACATACACGGTACATACACACGAAAATACACGGTACATACCTCATATACCGGTACCACATCCATATGAGAATTGAGGAGTATCGATGGTAATCCAGGCTCTAGTCCTTCCCAGGTTATCACCACTACGGGCTTCCTCGGCACAAATTCGTGAACAACTGCTGGGAGACCCAGGAGGCTCGCTTGTTTCCTTAGAAAGGTTACACAGTCACCTGATACAAAAAAAATATATGTGTGTAACAATAATATGACGGCCTTTTTAGGGGGCCCACCTAAATAGCGGTGAGTCGCCACCTGCCAATAGTAATTAGATAAAAGCTGATTATGGCAGGTATCTGTAACCCTTCCAATATTCCCATCCCATATCCATCCAAACCTCAATCCATAGTCCCAGTTATCTTTCCATATTCCTGCAATAGTTCACCCGTCTACTGATGTCAATTCGCTATTTTATACTATCATTTTCAGCAGTTGACCCCAGCAGGTTGCTAACATAATATTAAAATTCTCAAAAGGGGCCTCTACGTGTTGGACCCATGTCCCCGCGTAAGCCTTCCAAAGATCCGGGTATACCCAGTGTGAAGAGAGTCATAATAAATACAAATCGTCAGACGAACACACCAACTCTATGGTCCCGAACTAAGCATAGCTTGAATTATGGGTACCGTACCATGGACTGGGGGCAATCCCAGTAAGTATATAGTTACTCATAAAGATGTAAACTGGCATGAATTGGGTACAAACATTCGACTCTTCACACAAATTAAATTAATCGGAAGACGAAGTGTAGGACGGCCCCCCACAAGGTGGACTGATGACATCACACGCGTCGCAGGAAGCCGGTGGATGCGAGTGGCGGAGGACCGCGATGTGTGGAAGTCGTTGGGGGAGGCCTATGTCCAGCAGTGGACGTGTATATCGGCTGATAGATAGATAGATAGATTAATTTTTTGTGTGATAGCGAATATTTCGGTTATAATTTTTATTTTTTTCATTCGGTAATTTTTTTTGTGTGGTCCGTAACATTGGAATGAGCATTTCGCACTTACCATAATCAATATCTGGATGAACACTAGGTATTCTCAAATACTCCCTGAACCTTTGAATCACTTTGTCGCTATCCCATTTATCACTCATAATTACTTTTGCCTACTCCAAAATAAAAAAAGTATTTTTTTTATTTTTAATCTGTTACTTTGCGCGGGCGGCTCCGAACGTCACGGCGTCGCGCTTATAAATGAAACTATGATGTATAAATTTGCAACTGTTTGCTGTTATCTGTGCCCTAAAACATGTTGTCTGTTTGTCTCCAGAAGAGATAAAGTACTTTTAGTTCTTAGGTCACAGTGTTAAGGAGTAGTGTTAGTATTAGGTCATCCCTCCCGACTGTATTATTATTTTCTTCAGTAGCACAATAACAATAATAGGCGATATTAATGTTTTATGTCATTCACACATGTTTGTCTAGACACCACACGTATGATAATACCAGGCTTAAGTACCCATTTACTTGCAAGGAATAAATTTGTACTTAGATACTTATAGCATGTATTAAAGGTCAGTCAACTTTAGCTGCCTTTGAAGCTCACGACATATCCTCCTTAGGCAATGTTAACCATTGCCACAGTCTTACAACAGCTTGCAAAAAGTTTTTTTAAGGCGCTCTAAATATAATTTTCTTTTTTTTATTTGCCTAGTTCTAATAAACATTCTGTTAGTTCGTATATCTATATATTCCATCAAGCCGTCGTAAAATACATCGGAAAGCAAGGTAAGGTGTAATTTCGTTCGCAAATCGTGCATAGAACGGAACGCAGATAGAAATCGGCGCGAAGACCTCCTTCCTCCTACGCGGGCCTTTCAAAAATCCTCACATTCGCGATTCGCGTTCCATACCGCCACCGGCCGTGCACCTTTCGCTGCTCGCCGTTCACCTAGCAGCGATTTAAAAAGAAAAAAACGCGGAGTCAATAAAAAATACTGGTTAGAAAAACAATTATTAAAAAATATATTTCAAAAAAAGAACTGAATTTAAATTTAGTGTTGATTTGTGAGTTTTAATTTTCAATATGGTTCGCAAAATCGTTGGACTGCTGTGTTGTCTCTGCGTGTTCGGGATCTCGTTGAGCGACAGCGCTATATCGGCAGAGACCGTAAGTTGAGCATTTAATTTAATTTTTTAAAACCTGCAGATAAAAAATTATACCACCTACTTATTTATTAGAAATATAGCTGGCCACAACCAAGGAGAACACTACATTAAGCACAAACAAAATGTCAGACAGCACGTCGCACTCAATCGTACAGTCCGTCCAGCCAATTGAATTAATATATATAATAATTTATTTAGTAGGTACTTAACCACAATGCAATCCTAGCAACTTTTTCTGAGCGCACGCATTCTAATTCCAAAGATAGATATCCATTTCTTTCGGTATAAATGCTCAAGCTTGATTCTAACGTACATAATACTTTACACATAATATTTAGATGATAATTCAGTATACTATTTTAACTCATAATAATTTCAAGAATCATTTACTTATCATCACATACAGTTTGAATTTCCACATCCCAAAACTAGGTGGCCTTATCCACGAAATTAAAGAAAAATCACGCTGTCAAAATAACATTCTACCTACACATTATAGATCAAAGCAAAGATGGTTTCAAAAGTAAATCAGTGAATTATAAAAGGTATAATTTTATGTCCAAAATGTCACACAACATCCTGATTCCAAATCTAGGTGTACAGAAGAATAGGTACCTAACAAAACATTTGACCTTAGTTTAGTACAACTGCTCTAGTTCCTAGCGCGGCCTTGAGTGTTGAATGTTACTTGTCATACGGAGTGGACATACTGGTGTGACTGCAGAATAATACGATCTATGCAAATCATAAAAAAAAAAACTAGTATTTATGGATTCAAACAAAAGCAAGAGACTTTTTGGCGGAAAACGGTGAAGTTGTCAATTTTGTTTTTTTTTCCAAATGAATGGGTTTCTTTTATAAATAATGATTAATATTAGTGTGTTCATTTCATCATTATCATCGCCATCGATATCATCTTCCTTCTTCTTTTTTTACGATATGAATGCGATGAAATAAAATGGATATGCAAATGGCCTCACCCACAACTTAGCGGGTATTTGGCCAATGTCAAGTGATTAATAGCAATAAAACATTCAATAAATACACTTACAAATAACATAATGGCTGTGACATGATGATATGAAAATGGCGTGACCCTTTCCTCCTCGATATAATCATTATGGCGCTTATCATTTTATATCAATTATCAAGATATCTTCGACACTGACAAAAATGGCTCTATTTTGTAGCCGATTGCCAACCTAAAAAAAGAGGAAAAATCAAGGCAAATTAAACTTATTTTGTGCTTACTTTTTACTACCTATTTATTTATTAGTGTCATATTGTTTTTATTTTTCCACCGACACATGAGCTACCCTAAAAATACTGTACTGCAGATGGTCGTGTACTATAAAAATAGGTACTGTTGAAAAGTAAAAATCTGATGCATTCAAAAACAGGTGTTAATTAAAATACTACAACCTTTTGATGAAAAGGGCGGCAGATTTAATTATGCATATATTAATTATTGAATGTCTTAGTCCTTTGTAATATCATAAGCATACTTGGTTAATAATTATTACGAATTGATTATGCCTACTAGAAATATAGGGGTGTTATTACAAAAAAAACCATAACAAAATAGACCAAGGCCGTTGGAAGGGGGAGGTGTTGAGTTGTGTGAGTTCAAAGAACCCCCTGAAATGCCATAGACAAACCACCGTTTTATACATAAGTACTTACTTACATTTCTGGTCCAGAGACCGATCCCCCACCCCCCTTGCAATACACTGATAGTATATACACAAAGACACGACCAATTAATAATCAAACATCGTGTTGACGCAACGCAAATGCAACTGAACGCCAATGTCCCAACATTAAGGTGTCATCAACAATTGGAGCATGGAATTTAAACATCGGGAAAGTGGAATGATGTTTGAAATCGCGGAATAATGTTTCTGTAATCGATACTAATATTATAAGGTGGTAAAGTTTGTTAGTTTGTGAGTGAGGGGCTATCTCCGCATCTACTGATCCTATTTTGATTTCTGAGTGCTAAGGGGCAATGTTTCATCGACGTACCGCAAGCGAAGCCGCGTGTTGAACCTAGTTAAAAATAATTTGTTAAATATAATATACCTATTTTGTGATACTTGTCAACTTGGCGAAACTTCCGCTGAGATTTTATTACAATTATTATATCGAGAAACTTCTATATAAAAGTAATTATTATACGAGACGTATTTATGTGGAGTAAAAAAAGTATTCAATATTGAAGCCATCGAACCGTCTGCAGGGCTGTCGCTAACCGCAATCAGTCAAGTGAAACAGTACGCGAGAAAGTGAGCGAGTTGCGTCTGCGCTTGTTATGGTGTATGCTAATTAAAGACCGACGTTCATTTTGTTTTAAGATAAGAATGAATAAAGATGTAATGGGAACGAAAACCAAGCTAGAGAGGTAATTAGAAATATTTCCATTCAGATTGCTTATATAGATGTGGTGTTTCTTTTTGTAATTCTGTGGAATAATAAAATATACATTATTAAATTTACAACTGTTATAGATAATGATGACAGCTGTTGCCTGCGACTTCGTCCGTGTGGTATTTAACAAAGACAACCGTTGATAACAGCCTGCTCGCCCATTCTGAGCCCGCGGGACGCATTGCAGGTTGTTGCTATCAAACTTAATCAGGCGCTGCGCTGCAACATTGGTTTTATTTTTTTTTCGTGAGATCCTATTTTTTTTTTCTAACATAAAAGTAGCCTAAGTTACTCCTTGTTACATCAGCTATCTGCCAGTGAAAGTCCCGTCATAATCGGTCCAGACATTTCAGAGATTAGCCGGAACAAACAGACAGACAGACAAAAATTGTAAAAAATTTTGTTTCGGTATAGGTAACGTGTATATATCCAAATGCACTTAGTAAAAAGCGGTTATTTTAATATTACAAACAGACACTCCAATTTTATTTATATGTATAGATGTATAGATATAGTATTGTGAAATAAAGGTCACTGTTTATTAAATATATGACATCATTAATGAAGCAATATAAATTATGCTCACACGTGACATTTAAATATTTTTTAACTGCACGAAACACAGTCTTGGCAATCCTTTAGCATCGTCTTATATACTAGCAGCATGGAATATAATATGGCGGAAATTACTTAACATTTCATTTGTGAACGCATTACCTTTGGCACAAAAGATTCTGCACGCAGAAACCAAGCCTGATTTCCCTTTAAAAAAGTTCGACGTACGATTACGCAATGAAGTTGCCCCAATGCCGGTTTGGTCTCATTATCTCTGACAGACTTCAGTGTAATAGTATTACCTAGTACCGGCCAGTCCGAGTAACGAATCAATCACAACGTAATAGATCATTTCGTTGACCTAATGATGCGGCCCAAGGTTTGTGAGCCCTGACGTAATAAGTTCTGACTATGGATGTTATGCAAATCTTGTTTTTCTTGTTGTGGCTACATATTAATTGGATGCACGTGCAACTTAATTTAGTCAAGTTAGTTTGTTTACGTAATGTTAGATCAAGCAGTGATACCCAAGTTAGTAGAACGCTTGCCTCGGTAACGAGGATCGCAGGTTAAAACCCCGGCTCGCGCCTTTGGGATTTCTGGATTTCATGTGCGAATTTATACCTTTCAACCATGATTATCACCTACTAAACTGTCAAGGAAAACATGGCGAGGAAATATCATTCATATCATCTACGTTATAAAGACGACTTTTTGAATTCAATGTCTAAAGTTTAATAAACTTCGAAATCTGTTTACAACATCAGTGAAGATAAAATTAAGAATTACTAGAAATAAATACTGGAAAGTGCGTCAACACAGCTACAACAAGCCATATTTTTTTTTAAATACTTTTCATTGTCACGTTTCGTTTGCTTTTGTTCTGTATAAAACACAATTAATTAATTTATCAGAAATTCGCGAAAGTGTAAATAACAAATTGAAATACTGTTACTTTAGATATAAAAATAGGTACCGTTTTCATATGTTTCAAATTGATTTAGTGTTCCCAATCAATAAAATTATTATCGATCTGGCGAGATTTATTTAATATAGCAATACGAACTGTTTGTTCCAATTATAACTCTATTTTAACTGGCAACTACAACAGTGCTCTAAACTACTATATTTTCCGACTAGATATATAGGTTTGATTAAGAAAATACTTATGTATACTTCCGTAACTCTATAGAGCTTACTTTATTGACCGATTTTCCCAAAAAGATTCACATTTCATCATGATTAGGTATATAGAGTGCCTCGTTGTGGCCTCAGGCGTTGTTCGCTGAATTTTATTCCTGTGTATACGGTGTTACGTCTTGATTTTCTGATAAGAATTTCTAAGCACTAATGGTCCATACTCTGGTTTATCGGCTCACCTTCACTATTGCCTAAATGTGGGAGTTCAACCCAAGTGATGCCTCTAAAATGTTAAAACGACAGACCTATTATTTTATCTTAAACGTCTAAAAATCCAATTCTAAACCATGACGGTACTCGCGGCCTACACAATGCCTTATAAAGCGTGCAGTTGACGGCTCAGCAAGGCTGCGCCCACACTGAATGAGGAGCGTGATTCATATGTGTCTCTTGTTTTGTTGGGACATTTAAAAATATCATCCTTAAGGCTGTTTGAGTTAATATACAACATAAAATGTCCATTCCTATCTTATTTAAACCAAATACTTAGCAGAGTTGCCGCAATACGTGTGGCTGTTGATCACAAGTGGAACCTATTGCTTAAAAGTTAGAGTTCAAACTGGAGTGGTGCAACACTTGCTTAGCGTTGCGTAATTAGAAGAATATTTCAAAAATATTCACTCAGTTCAGAATTGTCTGAACTGAGTGTTAATACAGTGATAGCCGGTCTGGTAGAGAGAGCTGACTACTTAAATACAAATACAATACAAAAAAAACTCAACTCGTTTGTATTAGAGCGAGGCCACGAGCGAAATCCTGCATAATTTCAATACTTTCATCTAATTAACTTTACAATTATGTAGTACAATTGTATTCAATTATTGTCATTACACTCTCGCCACTAGAAATAAAATAAACAGAAAATTTATTTACATAAGTTTATACAAAAAAATAAAAGGTCAGCAAGTCAAGTGCGAGATTTTTCGTAAGCCAACCGTGCACTTTATAGTCTACGTATCAAGACACTGTGTGGAGAATTGAAAATTTTAAATCCTGTCCGTCAACCACCTCAGCCCTCCCGTGACCATGGTTGCTGTACAGCTGCCGAAACGTCGGGAACGTAAAAACATAAAATAAACGCGTAAAATTAGTTTTGTGTCAATGTTATCAAATATCCATTCCAAACTGAAAATATTATCCAAAAATTCGAATCCATTCATAAAAAGATTCTCACGATTTGTACACAATGCAGACAGTTAGTCAATAACACATCATAATATGTTCACTGTGATGCAATGGCCTCGCTAAAATAAGCCCTCGTGACCTAGACCACATTGCGCTGTTGATATGGTAACCATACATCAAAGTATTTCGATATGAGCCTCTTATGAATATTCATGAGATGTCGCTATAATACTTACTGCATTAACTATCGTCTTATATTGTTACAGTATCAAAATAACATGACATTCTGTATTTTATACTCTGTGGTTTTTATTTAAGTAATTTAGTCTGTGAAAAGAATTTTGTTTTTGATTATTTCAATTAAACCTACGCGTCCATATCAAGCGCATTATAAAAAAAACGTTTAAAAAGTTATTTAGCGTAAAAGGGAAGATCTTCTTCTGGCGGCCGCTATGCCCCAACGGTTATTGTCGGGATTTTGTACATATGTTACTTGCACCGAAAACTCTTTTAGCGCTATTCAGGATTGTGATGAGAATTGTCTATTGTTCTGAATGCGTCTGCAGCGCCATCTGTGTAGCTTGTGGTGCGGTTGCAGTGGTCGCTACAGTTGTCCTTTTTTATTTAAATGTGTAGTATTCGCGTAAATATAAGAAATCAATATTAAGATTCGTTCTGATGTAGAGCAATATCGAAGACTTCCATAGAAACAATTAGAGCAGGCACTACTTATTCCACTCTATTAATTCTTGAATGCCAAACTTCAGGTAGATATTCTTATCATGAATTAAACATTTACGTTCACAAATTGCCATTTTAAATAACTTGTAAATTATACTCTATTTTTGATCCCAATACTTATCAATCAGATGACAATCCCAAAGCAATAAATCAAATTACTAGAAATTAAAAAATACACCACGTACTTGGAGCACGATCAAAGGGTTCGTTCGTTGTTTCTTAAAATAAATCAAAGATCATTTAGATAGTGATTTTATTCATCTAAGTGAGCGGTATGACTGGTGGGTCATACCGCACAGGACAGGTTAATCGGTGGATTAACCTGTTAAAATATTTAACACAATTTGGTTACAACTTAAGTATATGCGGTGTAACAATAATTAATAGTGCTAAATATTTTAAGACCTTAACCGGTAGAACGGAAGGATCACATTCCCAAAAAAACGTGCCGGAGTTAATTTAAAGTCCATTTAAATGTTGCTCGCTTTATTATAAAGAGAACAAAACCACTCTTAGTCCTGCGCTGAGACACCTTTGAATTTGACACATATTCAGTAATTACGTAATCATTATCAGCCTTCTTTTATTCTGGCGACAGCTGGTCCTATCTACTATAAATATCTCGCAGGTTATTTAAATGTATGTATGGCCAAGCGGGCTTGTATTTTTAAAACGAATCACATTGAACCACTTCTGACGACTTTCATATTACCCACTAGCTGTTGCCCGCGACTTCGTCCGCGTGGTATTTAACAAAGACTCAGCCGTTGGCAAGAGCCTGCTCGCGTTCTGATCCCGCGGGACGCATTGCAGATTGTTGCTATCAAACTTTAATCATGCGCAGCGCTGCAACATTGGTTTTAATTTTTTTTCGAGAGATCCAATTTTTCCTTTCTAAATTAAAAGTAGCCTATGTTACTCCTTGTTACATCAGCTATCTGCCAGTGAAATTCCCGTCAAAATCGGTCCAGCCATTTCAGAGATTACCCGGAACAAACAGACAGACAGACAGACAGACAGACAGACAGACAGACAGACAGACAGACGGACAGACAGACAGACAGACAGACAGACAAAAATTGTAAAAAATGTTGTTTCGGTATAGGTAACGTGTATACATTCAAATGCACTTAGTAAAAAGCGGTTATTTTAATATTACAAACAGACACTCCAATTTTATTTATATGTATAGATAAGTCTAGTAAGAATTAAGGCCTATTTTACAATCACATTGACAAATACGCCCTCAGACTTACAGGTAATTTAGAGGTATATATATACACCACAATCATTACAAGTTTATACTTGTGATGCCAAAAAACAACAAAAACATACTTATCTATTATTTATATTAATTATGAACTTCAATCTTGTTATTAAAAATAAATATGGCCAAGGTACTTTTTATAGTCAAGATTAAGTTAACCATAATTCTTTGAACTTTGGAAAATCACTCCCTCATTTGCCAAATGCTCTATTTTGTAATTAGTCATTCGGATCCCCATTCCCTCTACTTTGCAAATTGTCAATTGAGTACCCTCTCTACTTCACAAAATATGTACCTACTTTATATCACTTGTAACAAATAATAGTTGACACAAACCAAATGGCCATTTGATATACGATAACGAAATAACTATTGTTTTTTTTTTGAATAGCCAAGGGACAATAGACAAAAAGTCTATTATTGTCTTTGTTGCAGCGTGACCATGTCTAATCTCCCATGTCGGTTTGGACCTAGTTACCTATTAAGGTATTGCACTACGCATTGTTGTTTAAACTGTGTTTCTAGGCTGATCTATGTATGTATACACTCATAGCATGTAGAGATGAAAAGGATGAATAATCAGCATCATCGACCCATTCATGGGCTCAAGAACACTACTTTTTTTCTACAAGGCTTAATTAAAAAATACTAATTTAATAACAGGTACCTCATACATATAGGTAACTTTTTTATGTGTTGGTACTTAAAAACTTTTGTTCTATGGCTTTTGGTAGTTCATCATTAATTTCTAACATAAAAAAATCCTACCGAGGAAACCTGCTCATCTGTCGAAAAGTCGTGTGAACTTCACCAAATCGCAAAGGGCGCATGGTGGACTATGACCTAAATCCTCCTCATATTGAGGAGGGGCGCCTCGCCCCTTATTACTTTGCATTTGCAAACCACCCATAGTTAGTGGGTGTGGTAATTGTGGGTGCACTACAGTGCACCTTTATCTACAGATTACAGGTGTGATGTTGCATACAAATTTAGACAATGCATCTCAAATCTGTCGCGAATATGTTAGGTGATTCAAATTCAAACCAAGTTTAATTATTTAAGCTAGGAACCGAACATAGGGACGCACGAGTACAACTAGCCCTGTGGCAATGTAAGCACCACACAGCGATGAATTAAAATACAATATATTAAAAGTTTATAATACTGTTGGAAACATCAAAACATTTCTATGCTTAGACTAATTAAAACTATAGCATTCTTGTTTACTCATTCATTCAGCTGTCACTTTCTTCTTAATTATAACTTTTTATTTAGTCGCCTTTATGGACCTTTTAACAAATACCTTAAACTTTTTTTTATGTTCCTAAAACGTCGTACCTAGCACTAAAGTTGTTGGTTCAGTCGGTTCGTTGTGTTTAAGTCCTGTTAGGATTGCGTTTTTCAATTAATCCTGTATACTTAGGTATAGCTAGCGCATCGTCACAATATTATATAACATGACCTATCCCGAGTGTATATTTACGTGCGTAAAAGTAATAAAAACGTACTTTGTGTCGTAATAGCGAGAGTGAAAGTAAGTACTTACGCATAGATGACACTACAAACGGTACCGTTATGTTGCCATGGGTGCTTACATTATTATTGTTTGTTTACATTACATAACAACCGGTGTTACGATAGTACATATTTTAAGAAGCATAAGATTCATAATTGTTACCTATTTAGAGCCTAACTATTAATCACCTTTTTACCAATAAAAAGGTCGAACTGGGTTCTTCTTAAATGTTTTAGGTTAAAAATATAATCATTGAAATACTTATGAGTAAATGCCAATTATGCATTCTAGTTTTAATTCAATAATAATACCTATTTGTACCCTGATTTATTATTCTAGCATTATAAATTTAAAAAATGCCTTATTTTGAATCCTAGGTAACAATGTTGATATTTTGAGGAACAAGTTTGTTGCTACGTCTACTTGTATCTTGACCTCTAAATTTAATGTCCTTAGTCAAGTTAAGAAACGGGTTTAGATATACTATTTCATTTCATATCTGCCATTGCTGCCCTGCTCTTCTTGGCAAATTAATCTCATTAGATAGAGATGCGTTTTAAGATTTTAGATCAATCAAATCATAAGTTTAAAACTTGTAGTAATGTTGGCTCAGGATGGCTCCAACCCAGAAGGGGGCGATACGCTCGCCTCCTGCCCCCGCCTTAAAGAGGGCCTAACGGCAGCAGTAGGCCGGAATGGGGCCGGGGGGCCCCAAAACAGAGGTATCCGCCGGGGCGTCACGGTAGCGTGCTCGTAGAGCGATCCCGTGGCGCCCCACAAAAGGCACAGAGGGCGGCGCTGGGTTTTAGTGGGTAGTCTGGACTTCTTCCAGGAGCCCCACATAACCGTCCGGGCTCCCCCGGGCTCAGGCGGTATGCGTAAATGCATTTCCCAGCGGAAACAAAAAAAAAAAATGATGGCTCCAAACCAGCTGTTTACCTTGGTGTAAGGCCATGTGATTTGCGTGTTTATCTGAAAACATTATATATATTTTGATTATTTTTTCCAGGAGTCAAGATGTCGGAACCCTCCCACTGCTCCGCAGAAGATCGAACGCGTCATAACCTTGTGCCAGGACGAGATAAAACTGTCCATACTTAGAGGTGAGAATTGCTTAAAATGTACACAAACAAAGAATATTATGATCATGTTGTCATGTCAAGTCTAAATATATAGTGAAGGGTTTTTATTTTTAAATCGTACCTCTTTTGTTTTTCTTATCAATAAAGTGTTCCTAATTTGAAAGTTGAATTCCTTGAAATTGTAAACAAACGGTTTATTAGTCTAACTCTAACGCAAGATGTGTAATCAGTTGAATTTTCTACCAAATAAAATCAAATATTATAAAAAGATGAAAAAGGAAAGGACCTAAGTAAAATTTACTATAGGAATGTGATTCTTACTAGAAAAAATTATCGTACTTACGTAAATTCGATTTAACAGAACTAAACTAAGATCCCTATTAATTTGTTGTGAGACACTTTTTTTATCCTGAAGTCAGCCAGCTATCAAAACTCGATCAGTCGCGGTCATGCGCTGTCAAGGTCGGCGCGCGCGCAGCAGTGAAAGTAAACGCTCGCCCGTTACGCGCACACGATGAGAATGTTACATACGACTTACTATAGATTTGCCTATGTAGATGGATTATATGTTGTAGTAAACTTTCTATGACTTCTTGAAAATATTGTATTTATTTTTTGTCTGTAGGTTTTCAAACAGTAATTAATTTCTATAGGATATTTTCTACTGAACTAATATGCAGATGATGCCATATTTCAGTGGAGAGTGGGAAATAAAAGTAAAACCGGGACTAAAGTGCTTAACGTGTGTTTTACGTCGAGTACGTGTTTATTTCTAAGCAAACCGTATACTTTAAAGTCTGCGTATCGGTAGACCTTGTATGGATAGCTGAAAGTTTTAGGTACCGTCTGCACGGCACTATACAATTTACCATACAAAATTACTGATAAGCAAAGTATGCAGTACGAAATCCGCTTACGAAAAGACTCACTCCAATATGGATGTGGAGTCCCTGTCCTGTAGTCTCAAAGGTGGACTGAAGTCCAAAGAACTTACAAGATCTAGGTAGATGCGCATCATCATGATATCCGTCCATTATATAATATTTTATTAACTATAAATTAATTATGTACAATAGATAATAAATTAAGATTAAAATCAAAATTACGCAGGTTTCAAAATGCACTCAGCAAATTCCCAGCACCATCGGCCGGGAGGGTGCTCGCTGGCAGCATTGCCACGTTGAATGGCAATGCTGATATGTTGGCCAAAATATGTGCCAGCGTTCTGGTCACCAGATGTCTCCACCAGACGTTTTGAGAGCTCCATATATAATTAATGTATAAAAAAAATATAGGAAGTCACAGATGACATTTTAAACTAATCATCATTTTATTCCATTAATCGGTCTCATCTGCGATACATTGAATGCATTAAATTAGTTAACATATTAAACGAAACAGATCGTTTGCGACACGTTCACTGCTACTATAACCTTGTCTGTAAATATCGGCTCTTGCGAAAGGTTACAATTCAAGTTCAAATATAATAAGTACGTACATATGTTACTTACCAGGTACAGGAACTGCTTCACGGATTTCTTGATCTGTAGCGATAAGAAGATTTGAAGATCACAACGTCAAAATATAGGTACAATGCGTTAGTGAAATAACGCAAATCCTCTGACAAATGAACAAATTTCGGTGAATTGATAGTGGTGATATATACCCAATAAGTACTCACAAATTCAAATTAATTTGATTTACTTGTGTTTGTACTAGCTGTCTCGGCGAACTAGGTACCGCCTAAGAATTAAATATATGAGAAAATGAACTATCTTTATTGTATGTATTGTGAATGTTTCCTATTCTTTGATAGTCATGTTATTCAGGAGGAGACAAATTAAAAAAATCTAAGAGCATAAAAATCGGCCCGCCCGTTCATGAGTTATAAATGGTGTAATTAACACGACTTAATTTTAATATATATATTCTAAAAAAGGGCATTTTTTATTAATAGTATCTGAATAAGTTGACAGTTAATTATTATCCAGTCGATAGATACTTGCACTTCTAAATATCCTAAATGATCTAACCACGAAGGCTGATTCTTAAAATGCGTCGGTATTTGACATCAGTAATTTAAGTACTGCGTTCCAGTAGCTATTTGAATTACTGAAGCGAGTATGAACGGCTAAGCTGAAGTGTGATTGAATTGTCTATTTAGTACGTGTGGACCCGCAGAAGTGGGCAAATTGCTTCAACATCTGGCCAACGCGATCACCACCTTTGTGCACAAACCGAGGAGAAGATGGCACAACTATTCGGACGTGTAAACTTGGCAATAACTACTCTAAAACAAGAACCTGTATAGGAAATAAAAGAGACTAAGCAGTTATACACCAAGAAGGCAAATTTTCGCAGTAACTTTTGGTAATGTGCATTTCAAAAATGTCTTATTAAACATGTAAAGCAAGGTAAAGCAAGGAGAATTTCGTACCAACGTTTAAATCGCAAAAAGGAAAATGTCTCTACGAAATTATTACACCTACAAAAGTGATACAAAGTATGTAGGTACTTCGACCTCATTTAAGGGCTTTGTTACCGTACAAAGTAAGCCGAAACAGGGCTAATACCGCCGCCGCCGTGATATTGAGGCGGTCGTAACGAAGCGTTCCGTGGAACCGCTAAATACTTCAAACGTGTGTCCTCGATGCATATTGAGAAGACTGCGCGGGCGTTAGCTCACACATTATAGATAACACTCAGAAGTGTAAATGTGAGACTGGCACTTTTTATTTATTTTTTCTGTAAGAGCTATAGAATACAAACGCTCTCCTTGTCTTTTTAGCATAGTTATTTTAAAAGAAATACAAAAGCTACCATAAACTAGAAAATACGGTATTCATATCAGTGAAACATACTCTTATGCCAAATAAATAATACTCGTATGTCAAACATTGTTTCTTCCTTATTGAAGAGTTCTGCATGAGTTAAGTTGTTGAGTATTTATGAAAATAATAAAGGAAACATTCAATTCAATACGAATAAATTGTAATATTATTACCCCCGATTTTATAGACATTTTTTAACTTTATCAAACGTCATACAGTACTGCGCACAAGAGTATTGTTTTGCGCAGTATTATATGACGTTTGATAAAGTTATAAGCCGTCTGTAAATCCGGAAGAGTAGCCTATAACTTGCTTCAAGTACTTTTGATGGTAAACATAAACCTTCCTATGCATACCGTACGTAATAATATTACTGTCATTTTCCTGCATTACCACGTAATACCATGTAGGCACGTAGCCGATATGGAAGGTTGTTGCTGTTAACTGTATTAACTGAGATCATTTTGTGAGTCATTTGAGCGTAACCGACGAAGAATTGCCATCTTTAGCAAATAATTAATATTTCTATGGTGTGCGATTACATAATTTCAGACACGGCTGTATTCACAAGATTTCATTTAATTGATACCAAAAAGAAGTCGCAAATATTTAGATTGAAAGTACTTTTCATTCGAAGCAGGTAGATATGTGAGAGGGGAGGGGGGCGGAACTCCGCTAAGTCGATGGTCATTCGTAAATTTTTACCTTTCCCAAGTAGAGTTTGGCCGTTTATGTTTAGACTTGGAAATGCGGCATGCACGTATTATGATATAATAATTAATGGTTGCCTTGGCGGAGCCGCGGCAATTGTAAAATTTAACTGTTCCAATCTAATTGTCGAAATTGTAAATACGCAATACTGAAAGGTCTCACACTCGGTATACTCAGAAGATTCTGAGAGGTCAAACTTGAGCGCGTTTCGGTGGATTTAAAAAGGTCCGAAGGTCGCCCAGTTGAGTATTATCACGCGATTTCCACACTGTTCTCATTATAAAACTTACGCTCTATTCAAATATGAGCGTTATTCTCTGCACATGACTGCTCGCAGTCTCGAATTGTATAGCTAACACGAAACTGCGTATATTGGGGGACGCAGGCGGTCGCCGATTCCGCTCGGATTTTAACGAGCCTATTTAATTAATGTAATTTAGTTGTGCAATACACCGCTCTTATTAAGTTCCATGTGATTTTACGAATACGAAATTTCGCATGAATGTGTGATTATAATTACAAAAAAAATGCCGTTCTGTGTCTACTTGAGTACTTATTAAGATACTATTAAAAATGTTGTTATCGATTGCATTGAATGCATTTATGCTTTTTGTTTTATGGGATATATGCAGATATGATACTATTATTGATACATTGACGTTTTTATAGGCTTTATATGAAAGCGCCGAATACCCACTGCGCTTGCGACAACTAAGTAACTATATATAGGTATATAGTTACTTAACACAACAGTTAGACGACTTTCAAGTTAGACAAGCTCCACACCTTCCTACCGTATCAATAATATCGGATGAAATCTGATAATATTTGGGGCAATCGGACGTCCTTAAATTTTATCTTGGATGTCCGATTGCTCTATACATTACCTGATAATTAGGATAGGATCGGAAGGTGTGATGCGTGCTCTGCGTGGTTTCATATTGTTGTATACGCAGTGATATATTTACCTTGTTACCCCTTACAGTGGGATATTGCAACATTAGCAGTGTACTGACTTACCGCGAAGCCTCGCAAAGGTGCTTTACCTCGCTTAGCCAAGACGCAGCTTATGTGTCAATATACTTCTCTGACATACTATAGCGTGGGAAAAATATCACTGTGTATATAGGTTATATAAAACCTGGTTAAGCAAGCTCCACACAATCCGATATGTAGCCAGCGAGTCTCACTAGGCTACGCGGTCTATGAATAAACAGTCTTATATATTGGATTAATTGTACGGAATGCAGACATTCTAATTCCAGTGGAGTTTTGAATCTTAATTTGAATATTATGTTCATTTAGTGAGCAATATTGTGGTAGTAAGTATTTAAAAAGTCGACCGGATTACTTGTTCTATTTATTTACATAACCCTTGAATAAATTATTGAAATTGAAAGGTGTTTAAAAAAATATGTCTATACATATAAATAAAATTGGAGTGTCTGTTTGTAATATTAAAATAACCGCTTTTACTAAATGCATTTAGATGTATACACGGTACCTATACCAAAACAACCTTTCTTAAACAATTTGTCTGTCTGTCTGTCTGTCTGTCCGTCTGTCTGTTTGTTCCGGGTAATCTCTGAAATGGCTGGACCGATTTTGAAGGGACTTTCACTGGCAGATAGCTGATGTAATAAGGAGTAACTTAGGCTACTTTTATTTTAGAAAAACATAGGATCTCACGAAAAAAAAATAAAACCAATGTTGCAGCCTTGCGCCTGATTAAGTTTGATAGCAACAACCTGAAATGCGTCCCGCGGGCTCAGAATCCGCGAGCAGGCTGTTGCCAACGGTTGTGTCTTTGTTAAATACCACGCGAACGAAGTCGCGGGTAACAGCTAGTATTATAATAATTCCGATGTAGTAGGCTCAGTTCTGAAAACATTGTAGTAGTTTACGAATTGCCAGAAACGACAGAAAATTATATGAAAATAAGCGTCTAACAATTGTCCAAAAGTACAGAGCCACAGAGAAAAGAAAAAAAAGCTTCTACCGTCTGTTCGTAGTGCTATTGCCCAAGGGCAAGAAACTCCAAAAATACTCCTTTTAAAAGCATGTTATAACTTGTTAAGGATATTGCAAAATAATAAAACTAGGGTGGTCTATGCTTATAGGTATCACAGAATAATGTTTACCAACACTCAACAGAATCCACATGAATATTTCCCACGAGTCTGAGCTGTCTTAGGAAGCGATCATCTCTTGCTCAAACGAGCTTACTTACAAAATATACATTAACATGTCTAATATCTAGTGAAACACCATAAATTTGAACTATTTTGTAAACGCTGTCCTATAAAGTAGTTGTGCAATAATTGCATAAGTTGCAACTGCGACGCAACCGGTTGCTAGCGACATGCGATGCTCAGTAGAGTGTTACACGTTTGCGGTTTTGCGAAATGATTGCTTCGTGTGCCTACGTGTGCTCGTTAGCTTGCTTCCTAGGTGCGGTGTGGGAAATTGTGATGACATTCATAAGTGCTCGGTATTAATAACTTCATATACTTAACACATAAAATCTCGATAAGATTGCATCTTTTTATATACAAATAAATTGGTTGGTTAACAATATCACAGACTCGATCTTGTTATCTTATAGCGCTACAAATCAGATGCTGTACATCTTCACACTATGACTAGACTAGCGCAAACTTGGGTTGCAAAAACGCAAAGATATTTTTTTTTTTCTACAAGTAACGAATAAATTCGATTAGAAATTTTCTCGAGTCGTAATATAACTTTCAGAGCCATTCTCTAAAATCGAATTGAAGATTCAATACTAGTACGCAACCGAGCGGTTCGCTTCGAACTATTGTTGGGTTTACATAGAGACCATTTCAGAATGCAATTGTTGCAATTAATAACGTAATCGGTAGATACAAGACTTGTCGTTACATTGTGAATCGTATCGCCTGAGTTATTTTCTGAAACGTAGAGCAAGATTTTGGCGAGTGAGGGCTTGTGTCAAATTAATATGAGCTGGTTTGATATTGTTCAATTGTTTTCTCGAAGTGTAACAATTTAGAGTTACTTACACGACTCTATAAAATCAAAGGGAACAATGAGTTCAACAAGCTGAAAAGAGAGTAGCAATTTATTCATTTAACAATTTTAAAACTGAAGCGTATTAAATTGTGTGTGTCCTAGTGACGCCACCGCGATATTTATTTATTAAACACTTTAAAATATACATGTTTCACAAGCTACTGCAACCGAAGGAAGCTTGCGAAGTTTCCTTCGATGCTGGAAAGGATATTGTAACATGGCTACTCTATTGGCTAACGATTGGCTATCGGTTTAACTAAATAGATCAACCAGTTTGAACACATGACTTGCTATTTCGGTACAAAATAGTACCTATACGTACTTGTTGGGCGTTTGACAACTATTATTTTTTTACTAAGAAAACTAAACTAAACTAAAGAAACATTATTATGAGAAAATAAGTTGTACAAAATATATAGAGACGTTTACGTCTATGTACTTATGTAAAATGTAAATAGGCTCTACCTCTAGGTACCTACTTACCAACATTGAAAATATTAAAAAAAAAACACCCGCGCTCAGCACAAAAAGTTTACTCCCACCGGGATTTGAGCCCGGGATCCTCGGTACAGAAAACAGAGTCACTACCTGGACAATAATCTATGCAAAATTCTCTATATATATAATGTTCTCTATGGTTTTTTCTGTCTCTTCTCTATGGAGTCTCCTCGATATCGTTCGTTTTTTAAAAGGTATTCCGAGTATTAAATTCAAATATTTTGGCTATTCAGCGAGGAAATGCGGCCAGCATCATGGGCTCGCTAACGCATGGACCATTTTTTTTTACAGTTTTTGTAAATATTAAGTAGCTTTTCTATATATACTCTTTTTAATTTATATTGTAAATATTTAAGTTATTTTCTTTGTGTCTTTGTAATGTATATAATAAAAGAATCTATAAAAACAATAACTATATAAATTAAAAAAAAAAATCACCCCAAGGCCTTTGGTATATTTACCACTACCAACGTGTTAACTGTATAAATTGTACTCTAAATAATATCAGAAGCATCGTTAATGAAAGTGAGCTTCGGCTTATTGCACATGAATCGTGACTTGTCTGACCCACATACCCTCTAGTCCTTTACCTAAAACTACAATGTAGGCAACTAATCTTTTGTGTATTATACATTAACATTGACCACTAGGTTTCTATAGATTTTATTATTCTCATTATGATTCAAAGATCTTGTATACTTTATTGTTGTTTGAATAAGAAGAATAGATCATATGTTTGGTGCGTACTCCTGGCCCGGCTCAAAAGGCTGTATCCCAGAACGCTTTTTTGAACGAATGAAGGGTGAATATTGTTTAACGATCACAAAAATATTGCCATTAAGCCTTTAGAAGCAACATGTTTTTATATAGTTACCTATCATGCATTTTATATTTGTTCAAAGAGAACACTTAGTTATTTTTATGGTGGTATTACTAGGTGAATGCCAGTCATTAAGACTAGTCAGTGAATGCTCCCTTTTCCTCTCTTATGCCCGACTAAATCTATTTCGACACCTTAATAGAGTCTAGGTATCTTAGCATAGATGTAGGTAAGTATTTACCGTAGAAGTCATCGCATTTTTGACTGTATTTGTTATAGCCGTAATCTCGTTATAACTTTCGAGGCCTCAACTTTTAATTCCATACTGAATCTCTAACTGTGTAATTTTCAGAGGCCCTGGACGTTATCAAAGAGGAGCACACGATGCCAGCGCAGAGGAGGCGCGACAAACGAGAGGTCCCTTTCACACACGATGAAAAACGAATTGCCGGGGTATGTACATTGTTTTTCTTAAGATACGCAACCCAAAGCAATGCTTTATCACATCACTTGTACACCTGTAGAAGGATCACTCCGCAAATATATTTTTGAATAGTGACACTTGATACGACGCAATATAGTGCACATTAGCTCGTTTGTCTTTTCTATCGCGCGGAAGCTCACAGAATGGGGTGGGCCCACCGACGTAGTTGTAGCTTTGCACTTAAAACACGCAAGCCTGGCAATATAGAGTAAGGTACACCTATAGTACTTGATAATCCACTATAAAAATAATACCGGCTGATTATAAAACTTTATTCATAGAACTCCTCAATCCGTTTGAACTTAGAACTTATCAAATATGAACCTTTGCAGATTTTTTAATTACTAGGAGTTACAAACCTATTAAAACAACTTTCAAGGCCGATCTCACATATCAGGAAAAGAGCTATGTTTCTACCTCTCCAGCATATCACAACTCTGCCATTTCTCACTAGATTTATCGTGTATCTAATGCCCTCGACATACTGTAGACTACGTCTGAGAACTTCACGTGTGAATAAGAGCATATATATTACGTTAATGGCATGTGAACAGCTGTGATTGGTATTGTTTGATGCGATTGTCTATGATTGTCTATTGGTATTACTTAGTAATTACCTGAGGTACTTTTTAAAATGTTAAGAAACACAAATCAATAAAAAAGTTGTAGGGATATTGCGTGAATATTTATGTTTATGTTGATTTCTTATATATACCCGAATACTAAACATTGGTATAAAACTATTATTTCGGATTTTATCGCGTTTATTTTGTTTTTACGTTCCCGACGTTTCGGCTGTTTTACAGCAACCACGGTCACGGGAGGACTGGACGTCGGCAACGTAAAAACATAAAATAAACGCGATAAAATCCGAAAATTTTGATTTATTTCAATATGCTGACTAGGTAGGCCGAAATAATATTTCGTTATTTTCACAGTACATTCAAACTCTCAACTTCATATGAATATATGATTAGCGCAATTGGTAGTGACCCTGTTTACTGTGCCCCTGGTCCCGGGTTTCGAATCCCGGTAGGGACAATCTTTGTGTTATGTGCACGAATTATTGTACCGGAGTCATGGATGTTTAATATCTATATAAGTATTATATACTAGGTTCCCCCTCAGTCCAATGTACGTTACCCATAATACAAGCGACGCTTAGTGTGGTGCCATACAGTAGGTGTGTTCGTCTGGCGATATTATTATTATTTATAAAACTTATACGTACCTACTTACACTTCGACTAATTTACTATTTTCTTTATTCCAGTGCCTATTGCAATGTGTCTACAGAAAAGTGAAAGCTGTGAGTATCAATGAACCCTATCCATTATCATATATCTATGACATAGATCTAGGATCATATGTATAACCTGCTTTGATTGGGTTGGTCTGATGGTCGGGCGATATTTATTTAAGTTTCTCAATACTTAGCAACAACCACAAATGTGGTCGACTCTTACATTGTAAGTAAATTAATAAACTGTGTTATCTAGAATTATATTTGAGTAAATTTAAAAAGGACATAATATCTGGAATTTGCGCAAGAGTGTTCTAGGGAAAAAACTATCGATTCCAAGCGATTATCGATTTAATGACCCTTGTGTGTGGCCATTTCAATAAAACGCAAGGTCTTTAACTAAACACCGCCCGAGTAAAGTAATTAAAACACAGACAATGTTGTGTAGGTACAGTAGCGGGATGAAAACGTTCGTCAGTTTTCAAATGAATTTATTTAACGTTCGCGAACGCATGTTCCATTTTCAAACTAAGCCACTGAATAGACTGTTGCATAGAAAATTATGTTGAATTGTTCGAGAACAGAGTTCAAATTTATTCAAGTGAAAATTGTTTGCTTTTTTTATCTTATCCAAGGTTTAACCGGCCTTTCATTTTCATATTAATATTGTGAGTATATACCGTATATCCTCTTTGTTTGTGATGATTAAATTTATAATTCAGTGTCTGTCGAAGTCACAAATACCTATTGAAGAATATTATATAATTGACTCCATTTTATTTCATTGCATTTTATTTATTATTCATAAATAAAGATGGAGTAAGCCAAAGGGCAAAACGAACCAACACCTTTATTACCATAGATTCTATATTCAACACGTAGCAATTATTAAAAAGTTGGCAGTACTGTTTCTTCCACTGGAATGTTGGCATTACAGATATTGCTCTCTTGTAAGCAAAAGTCGACTTTAAGGTAAGGCACGTTTTCATTCCACGACTGTACATATGCACGTATGTAAAAATTTAAAAGTCATCAAAGTCCAGACATAACTGGAGTATTAAACCCACATTAAAAATATATGGAAATTCTCGCTTATTTATAATACCTACCTGCCGTCGTTATTCCCACCAACCCCGAGGTCGACCATATCCATAAACAAAATAGAATACGACCGAAAATCATTTTAAATGCTTTATAGCTCTGTCACGAACTGATTGCTCCAATTTGTTAACTATAAAACATGTGAGGTGAGGCCATAAACATGGAAAAGAAAAATTCGATGCCTATTTATTATACTTGAAACCCTTTGTACAAAAATATTGCGGTCATAAAAGGCTCGGAACACGGTATAATTTGTTTTTTTTTTTTCGAAAAGCGATATTCAATTTAATAGCGAAGGATCTGTCGTGGCGTTGTGTCATATTTTTTGCATGCGTGTCTTTTGTATAATATTTATTTAAATTTTACAAGCTGTTCCCGCGACTTCATGTCCTTACGCGTGGAGTTTAGTTTTTTGCCTGCTTATCCTGAGGAAACCCTACTATTTGCTGGAACAAAATAACATATACATTAAGGGGGAAGCTCAGGGTCAGGGCGCGAAATTCAAAATGCGTTTGTAAAAACTGCTACTTTTACTAACCTTACGGTATTGTATCGGATTAGGTACTTTTTTAAGCAAACTTAATACATCGAGACATCCAATGCAGAATGCTAATATCGCAAAACAGTAATTTACATCGTAAAGATGTCCAAATTTTTCGTAAAAAAATAAAAACTATTGACATTTTGAATTTCGCGCCCTGACCCTGAGCTTCCACCTTAACCACGTAGACCTATCAGTGAAATCTCTCCAGTGAATTTTATGTTTTTTTTGGTTATCCTGATACGTTTGAAATTTATTAGAACACAAATTCTTCTTCTTCTTTCAGAATCTTGTCTTGCCTTTTTAGCGTCTTATTTTGATATAAATATTCCATACATAAATATACATAAGTATACGATAATGTTAAAGTCTGATTAGCAAGTACTTAGGACGGGTTGCGATAAAATATCCACTAAATTAAGTGGAATGGGTTAAAATAATCTCTATTTTTATAGGTATATCGTAATCCCTTATTTTATTGCTTAAGTGACGGGTGGCGCGACTTAAGCAATATCTCCTTTGTGTTATACAGATACTAGCTTAGTGTCAAACATGTGATATATTCTAATTGTAATATTTATTTGCTGTGCATAGTCTGAAAAGCTGGCACGGATACTAATAAAGCTTATTGCGACTCTATTCAGAACTGACATAAGGTAGCAATTCCGTTTAAAGTCCCTTTCAACTTATAAACTTAATTTCGTTTGCTAAAACTGCGTTCTAATATAATTATATTATAGACATAGGTATTTGAGCGTTGAGTATTAAATAAAATCTGTGTTAAAAAACAATAAATAGGATTTAATAAATATACAAATAATATAAACCTACCAATAAGTTTCGTTATGTTTTTATTAGAATTTAAGTGTACATGGATGTTCAAAAATAAATTATTATTCCTAGGTTCACCCTAGGAAAAAAAATAGATATTCAAAAATACACTCAAATATTATGTTACATATAAACAATTACTTTTTAATTTATGAAATATTTTTTTAATTTAGACCTACGCAAAATGTAGACTAATTTTTATTATTGGTTACATAGTTGTATTACTGTTTACTTAGATTAGTTTTTAGACTTTATTTATATCACCAGGTTGATGGCTACGGCTTCCCGACATTGGAGGGCTTGGTGGGCCTGTACTCCGACGGGGTAAACGAGCGAGGCTACTTCATGGCCGTCCTCGAGGCATCCAGGGAGTGCCTCATGAAGAACCACGACCTGTTCTCCAGGGCGGTGCCTATGGGTAAGATGGCAATAAAAATTCAACTGTAATCTTATAGCGATTGGGTTCTTGATCGATATTTTACAATTTTCTCCAATTTAATTCGTCTGTTTAGGATAACCACTCGTAAATGGTGACTTGATGACATTGTATTATAAGATGCATGTCTCGTACTTGTTACTACCTGGTCACGTATACTTAAAAGGCTATCGGCCAGAGTGATTAGTGACGGAGCCCACACTCTACATACTAGAAACGATTAACAACTTATTTTCTCCTATGTCAACCAATAATTTGAATGGAGCATTTATACTATTATATTGTTTAACTTATATTGAATACGGGTCTTAAACAGATGATTAAGGCGGGTTGAAATCTCCTATTTTAAGATTGATAATAGAATATTATGTCGAAACTGATCCAAAACAGATTTTTAGATAGGACAAAATCAAAATAGGTCGAAAACTAATTAAGTTAGACAGGTCAAAAACTGATTGTGTTATACAGGTCAACAACTGATTGCGTTTTACAGGTCAAAATCTGATTGAGTTATACAGTTCAAACACTGATTATGTTAGACAGGTCGTAAACTGATTGTGATATACAGGTCATAACTGTTTTTTTTCTTAAATTTCAGATAACGGTCGCAACTGCGACGTGTCCTTCGACATATTCGAGTGCATATCAGATCGTATCGGCGAGTACTGCGGCTCCGTCGGACTCTGAGCAACTACACGACTGCAACATACAACGATGCACCAATTGAATACATTTGTAAACACATAATAGGACTGACTGTGACAAGGTCGTATCAGAACCTACATATTTAAAAAAAGTACTAGTAAAAACTACATCAAATTAATCGTATACCGTAACTCGGCTTGGTTAATGTATACGATATATTTTCACCCCGGGAAATGAAAGGATTCTCCCGGGATGGTAAAAAAACTAAATTCCTGGCGCGCGATGTCTCGGGTACTGCTGATACATAATTATTTGATACATGCTTCCTTTCAGTCTTGTACAGTCGGGTACAAAAGATGTGTACTCTAGCAATCTCAGGAGAAAACGTATTTCTATATTTGCTAGATTTCTGTACAGAAAATACTATGATGTATGAATTTATGAAATCAACAGTTTAAATGCCGAGTTAAATGGTATAAAAATATTAAGGTGTATTCTTGCATATTGCCTAAACTTTTTTAACTTAAAAAACAGATATTATAGTTACCATAATATGAACAAAACCATTAAATTTAAGCGCTGTATATAATGTAATTGTAATTAACTATACTAAAATGTGATGCTCAATAACTATTAGTTGTAAGATTATTCTCAGAATTCACATTTCGTGTGAATAAAGCTTTATCTCTTCCCTTCGCTTGTATTTTATTACTTAACTCATATTTTTACCAAGTTAAATCAAAATAAATGAAATATACCTTTTGGAAAACTGTTAAGTAATATTCCAATTTTAATAGACGTGACTGTGCTAATTTTAATGTCCTAGGTTAATATTTTATAATAACCTTTTACACCTATGAAAGTAAATCTCGGGATATATATGCAATATTTTTCCGGTTTAAAGGCATTTATAGGTTTAATATCTATAATTGTTTTTATTCCCTAAAGGGCATCCGTTATTTATAAAATGCTTCGAAGTAATAACTAAGTAGGTTATTATATTCTATTAAGGTGGAAGCTCTTGGACAGGGCGCGAAATTCGAAATTTCGACGGTTTTTATTTTTTTATAAATATTGGGATATTTTTACGATGTATTTTTTTGCGACATTGCCATCGTTATGTGGCGCGATTTATTAAGTTTCCTGAAAAAATACTAAAAGCTATACAACAGGCACTCCAAAGTTTGTGAAAACCGTATTTTTTTACTAACTTCGGCGTGTTGTTTCTTTCTAAATAAATTTTGAAGCAAATTTAATAGATAAATAAATACATTACAATATGCCGTAGTCGTAAACCAAAACAAATACCACCCATATATGTTTGATTTTTCGTAAAAAAGTTATCTTAAAACGTCGTAATTTTGAATATCGCGCCCGGACCTAGCGCTTTCGCAGTAGTACCTACGTTAGTATGGTTTCTCGATTCATACATTTGTATTGTATGACTACTAAAGGTAAATTCATTATACTATGAAGTTTCTATGTAATTTCTTTGAATGTCTTGTTTTCATAAAACCTTTTTGTTTCTTCTTAAATTAGCGGGCTCTTAACGAACTGATAGATTAATTTTAACTTTAAGTTATATGTAATAAAAATTTGTATATATCTATTATCTGTTTATTTCACTTTCAAACTTGAAACACTCTAAAATACCTCCTACTTATTTATTATCGGACCGCAAACAACAACTAAATATGAGGGTACCCCAGTTTTAACTATGACACTAGGACGTCTAACACCTCTGTCCTCCTGAGACCATGGTTGCTGTAAAGCAGCTGAAACATCCGGAACGTAAAATACATAAAATAAACGCGATAAAATCCGTAAAATTATTTTTTATTATAATGGGCTAGAATCTGCTTTTTATTGGGATGTGTGCACCTGAATGAAATCAGGGGCGGATAGATGGGGGGGCAATGGGTGCAATTGCGACCAATAAGAATATATTTTTTTCTGAACTTCAGGTAAAATAATGCACAATTTTTTTTTTTTTTATAAATATTATATAAATATATATCGCCATACGAACACACCAACTATACGGTCCCACTTTAAGCTTAACGCTTGTGTTATGGGTACCGTACAACGGACTGAGGGCGAACTCAGTATATAATACATATATACATATTAAACATCCATGACTCGGGTACAAACATTCGTGCTCATCACACAAAGCATGTGTCCCTACCAGGATTCGAACCCGGATTGAACCCGAATTGTTTTTCTTCGTCAAAAAAACTCATACCAGTAGTAGAAAGTCTCACTTTCCTTGAATTCACTGCTCTCATTTGCGAAGGTACTATAGATTCACATCATTACTTGACATTAGTGGTGATACGTCTTATTTGTTTCCCTTGACTCCATTATCCTATATTATCCAGGGGACTGCTGTCCCCCTCTGCCTTACGCCCATAAGTGCAACTGTCATCTAGACAAGGATTACGGTAACCATATTCAAATAAATAGGTTTAAAAACGCCTGACAAACAAATCTAAGCAATAAACATGAAATGCTTCTATTTAACTCAAGAGATGGCTCTGCATGAGCGTGAACTGAAAAGCAACATTTTAAATGCTACAAGTACCTTAACGATATTCATAATAGAGTCAACTAAACTAACTGGGTATCATCCAAAGTTGAATAAAAAATATTAACAATAAGGTAGTGATAGCCTAGTTGGTAGAACGCTTGCCTCGGTAACGAGGATCGCTGGATCAAAATCGGCTCGCACCTCTGAGATTTCTGGATTTTATGATTACCGAAGCGCTAAAGAAGCGTAGGCTACAAAGATAGTATACCGTTTCTGAATCACGTTGTATAGGGTACGACCTCCTCCCTAAAGTTTATAGACATGAAACGTAAATCAAAATTGGTTGCGAACGCAAACCGTAAGTCTACGTTATTAGTTAATAAATACCGCTAATTAACATAATCTGTCTCTCACGAGTTTTTGTTTCCTGCTTCAATAGGATCCGTGGTTATCTCGTTAGAAATATCTATTGCGTGTTAAAAATATATGTTATTGTTGTCCTACGTGCATACGTACTACGTAGGTACCTGTGGACCGTGAGAGATCTAACACTAATTAAGTACGAAAGGTAGGTGTAGTTTTAACAAAGTTAGGTACCTATTTTAATTGATTGTCAGTTAGGAAGAACCACAGAAGACTATAAGTAATCTCATGAAGTAAGGAGAGCTCGTTAGAAAAAGGAGGATAGCATTCTATAATAATGTCTCCTAAGTCTTGCCATTAATTTTATTATGAGTACTTTTAATTAAGGTCGGCTTCAGATTTTTTCTAATACAGATCACTGATACACGGAACGATTGGCATCGCCTTCCAAGTCCTAACTAAACTGGTTTGGGTTTAATTGTAGCCTAGCATGGTCATGAAATTATAGAACGCATAACCAGGTGTTTTTGACCCGGTAAATGAAATAATTTCAGTCGCAAGCAAGATGCATGTAAGTAATAAGGCCATCAACAAGTAGAGTTCACTCTACTTAGGTACTATTAATCTTTCATTAATTACCTTTTTTTTTTTTGACGGGGGGAAATCTTCGATAGATACCTGGCCTCTGTGTGGGAGAGGGCCGGGTTATGTGAGATTCTTACCCACTAAAACCCCCCCGGTGGCCGCCTTCGACACATGTTGGAGGGGCTCCGGGATCTCCAAACGGAACGCACCGGTGCCCCTCTTGTGCCTCGCCCCCTTATGGGGGCCCATCTTGGGGAGCAGATGTTTGCTCCCCCTGCGCCCTCGCTGCGCACGGCGGCGGGGAGCCACGCCCGCCGCCGTCCTCCTCAGGAGTCGTCATCGTCACCGGACGTCCGGGGCCCACACCCCAGTCGTCCTCGACCCCGAGGGTAGCCCGTTATTTAAGGCCCTGGGCATCAGGGCCGTTCATTAATTACCTAACTTAACGTATAAATAATTATCAATATATTCACAGGTACTAATTACTAACTGACTAACAAGTAATATACGCGCTTCCTCGTCATAAACCCACACAAATGCGCGAACAAAATTGATGATGGCAATCTGGCATTGTCTGCCCGCCTCTCCCACGACCTCACGGGGCCGTATATTCCGTATGAGATTCAATGAACACGTGATAAGGTTCACCTTTACAGTCAATTTACATAAATGTAGGTTTTTCCTAGATATGTAAGCTCCCGGTAAAGTTACGGTAATTTATATAAATACGCTATATATATGTGGGGCCGGGGTCGAGGTGGCGTCTTGAAATTGAAGTCTGATTGCTTGATAACTTCTTGATTTTATTAAATTCACACTTTTTCTTAAATGTAACGTCTTGTTCGTCTTTCGTCGCCCATTCTCTCCCTCTGACCATTCATCCGTCCCTTTCACTCCTAACGTTTCATTTCACATTCAATATCTTGCTGACCATTCTTACTTCGGACACATCTTACGTTCCGTTCCTACATATATAGATTTTTATAATTTACTTGCTGACACGGCAAACGTTGTTTTACCATATACATTATTTCTAGGAATCATATACATCATTTTTATAGTTAAATATTTGCGATTATAAATTGAGATATAAACTATCCTATCTTTCAAGTTGGGTAAAACTGCACGCAGTGTGCAAAATTTTATTTAAATCGGTTGAGTAGTTTAGGAGTCCATAGCGGACAAACACCGTGACACGTAATTTTTATATATTAAGACTAGGTGCATTCGGCATGCGTTGCCTTGCCACAGAAACCATCACGAGCGCACACAAACACTTATCAAAGTTTCATCGCAATCAGATGAATGGTATAGGAACTCATACGGGACAAACAAACTAACATTTTATTTTATATAGATGTTAAAATAATAGCACCATGTAAAGATTGCGACCGCTCTCTGAATCGAGAGTTTGAAATAAAATTAGGCTACATTTTTCTCAAATAATTGTCAGAAATTGGCATTTGCTATTTCTGTGTACGTCAGTACTCACGTTTCTTTTCTTAAATATGAATGAGCTGAATCTATCATAAAATATATTTTAAGCGCATGCATTATCAAGGCCATCCAAATAGTTCCTAATTCCTTACAACGACGGTACCGCCAACTTCATCTAATTTCAGCAGCCTTTCCCAAAGTGGGCGATGACGCCCCCTTGTGGGCGCTGCAGGCCTAAAAGGTAAGAGACTTAGAAAAACAATGGGGGCGTAGTGTAGATCCTTACAATAATTAAATTAATTTGAAGTTATAGTGGTTTTTAAATAGGTGAAAAAATGGGTGCGCTAAGAATAATTCATTCTCAAAGTGTAGACGTAGTAGACAAAATAAGTTTGGGAATCCCTGAATGAAAGGAAAGTTTGCACTTAATCAATGAAAAGTATTTCGTTAATCAAATGTACATCCACCCTCAAGGTTCTATTCGTTTCACCACACGACTTGTATCGACTCGTATCGCTTGGTCCGGAGGACGGAGGTCGGAGGGCGCACAATAGGCTCTCGAAGGGCATCTCCGAGTACCATCTTCACGGTGCGCGCGCCTCTTTACCAGCACATACCTACCTACATACATGTTATCGAAAATGTACTCACGTGCTAAACATATTTATGG
Source organism: Pheosia tremula (assembly GCA_905333125.1). Classification (NCBI taxonomy): domain Eukaryota; kingdom Metazoa; phylum Arthropoda; class Insecta; order Lepidoptera; family Notodontidae; genus Pheosia; species Pheosia tremula. The sequence continues at coordinate 8,826,216 of HG995402.1, read as the reverse complement.
AATTGCAAAATGAACAATATATCCTGATAAAAACACCTGCTTGTTTTTTTTGTGACGAGGGTCCCGGGTTCGAATCCTGGTAAAGGCAATCTTTGCGGGATTTGCATTATGTTTGCAACGAGTCACTGAGGTTTTAATATCCATATATAAGTGTATTATATTATACCGGGATGGCCCGCAGTCCATGGTATAGCTACGGTACCCATAATACAAGTAGCTTGGATTGGGACCGTACAATTGGTGTGTTCGTCTGGTGATATTTATCAAAAGGGACAAGGACTCGAGGCACAAACCTTTACAACTTGTCAGTTTGCATTATTAGAATAGTCAAATAAGCGAAATTAAAATAACCTACCCATGTCTGTAAAAAGAAATACGTACATAGCCAAAACTTAACTTTTTTTTCTACTGCACTCACTTGTAAGTTATTTGTGAATATATTTTTTTTTCTTACTATGACACTAGGATGTCTAACACCTCAGTCCTCCCGTGGCCATGGTTGCTGCTAAGCAGCCGAAACGTCGAGAATGTAAATACATAAAATAAACGCGATAAAATTCGTAAAATTATAGTTTTATTTGAATCAAAACAGACTAAGCCCGTTGGTACTTAAACACAATGTATAGTGCTGTACACTGCACACATGCCAATTCTTCATTACAGCTATCAAGATACTCATATTCTGAGGAGTTGAGCAACATCCTCCTACCCTCCATTCAATGTTAAGCGTCTCAACGGTTCGATGGATGCTTCCATCCGCCTTGAATTCTTGTCCAACCTTATGACCTGGTTGGTTAGTGCGGTGATCTAAATTCATGAGTTAAAAGAAGGTATAGAATTCCGCAAGCCAGGATCACAATCTCGAACGAAAATGTCGAGATCTGACCCCGGTGAGTCGCGGAATAGTCGAATTGTCCTTGTACCAGCAACGATTTTACTTAGTACAACAATATAAGGATTTGTATATAAAATTATCCACGTCTCTCCAGGGAATCTCTCTCTTCAACGTTGGAGAAGAGAAGCTGTAGCACTTTGCTACGCAAATGATAATCTTTTCGTTGTACTGCAAACGGTACAACTACGCCGGTGTATGGCTAACTTATGGCAGTGGCGACACTAGGCCATGTTGGTGGCGTCTTTGGTACTGCATATTTCATTTTTTCTGACCGGAATAATCGATTCCTTCAAATAACAATAATATGATTCCGTAAAGACATTTCGCTAGAAGATCTTCCACCACACAGCGAAAATGGTATTTCACCAGACCTAGAACCCCTTTCAAAGGTACGAGACCACTGCTGATTTACGAAGTATTATAGAAAATTTGACAGAAAACTACTGGCTGACCGTAGACGTAGCCCAGCAATTTGCTGTGAGCAATCAATAAAGTAAAGATAATTATCGTTACTTGGAAATAGATCGCTACTATTGTGCTGCCTATTATGTTGGCTATCGTCCATCTCCTGCGCAAGCCAAACTTATATATCGCACAAAACAATAGCTGCAGGAAGGACACATGCTAATGCTCAGGCAACCATTTTGAAAAGACCTGTGGTGCTGCACCAAAGCTTTAACATAGTGGTCTACGTTTACGGTTCATAGAGAATGGTTATACAAATCAGCGCGTACGATTCGACAATATAATCCGAGATGATCGCACCGGAACGAGCATCTCGTGAACTGTTTCCATTGTACGATATTTTAATTGGCTTGAATCTTTTTAAATCCACTTAACGTAGGAAAATATGTACCATGGAGTATTATTATAGAGTTATTTATCGCTTGAAACATATTTTTTTCTTGGAATATTGATTAGTGTGTAATGAGAATCTCGTGGACGGAGTTTTATGCAGGATCGATTTTGTAAAATGGAAAAGTTATGGTGCAAGATTTTCCCCAAAAGATCCAGGTGTGTCCTCAGCTAAAGTAAAAGATACATATTACCAGGGTAAGTGAGTCTTGGGTTCTGCCTGCATAGATTACAAAAACTGTAAAAATATTTACGTCAATGTATTTAATACTTTTTTAATCAGCCTTTTTTAGTATACTGCAACTGTATGACACGGACCTCCCCTTAATTAGAGGGGGATGCAGGCCAGAGCCCGCATTGTCAGATGTAATGTTATCGTAATGATAGTGGCTGCAAAATCTAATTGGTATTTCGTTTTTTATTAATCTAGTTTTTTTCTCACTATTTAGTTTCTTTTTTAATTTAGCTTAGTGTTTAAAATTAGATTTGTCGTGTTACAATGGAGCCGCGGCCCATTAAGGTCTCTCATCAGAATTAGACGTTTATTACAGCATTGTGCTACATCCACAAGGCTCGGCCGACAGGGAAGTGAAACAAACGCCGGACGCAACGATATTAATTAACTCGATAATTAATGGAGACCAATGGCGATGGAGCCATTATGCTGAGCTTGGATGATGCGAAAATTGAAAAAATAAGTTAGTAATTGTGATTCTGAATATTTTTTTATTCACGTAAACCATTTAGTACAGTACTTATGAATCGTCAAAATAGTTACAAATTGCTAAGCTACAACTTATCACCCGTTCGGAATGACGTTCCTATAGAGAAGAACGGGCAAGAAACTCCATGGTTGCTCTTTTAAAAAAGATCTTTTCATTTTTGAGCAGTACATTGAATGGGTATGTGAGAACAATTTAGGAACGGCCAGGCAGACTATAGCAGCTGGTAAAAAAAAGTCCTAAGTATGTATTTCAAAAGGCAATATCCATAAATATGTTGGCCATTTTTTTCGTTCGAAAATGCTTTGCTTGAAAAGGATATTCATAAAGAACGGCGTCAGAAAACGAAAAAACTCGTTGATGATGGTACAAAGTAACTATTTCGCAGCTGTGAATCTAAACTATCTATAAAATCCGTAAAATTAGTTTCATTTCAATGTGTAGTATTCACGTAGATATAAGAAATCAATATTACTTAATACACCAAAATCTGAACAAATTACGAAATATTTCCAAACTTTGCCCAGACGAGGATTGAGTAGAGCAATGTATTGAGAACATTCCCCATCATAACATAATGATTTGCTAAAAGAATGTCACTAACTTAAAACTATGTGTAAAAAGTGTAGCTAAGAAACTTTACTGGATAATTATTATTTCTAATCCGGGAATTTAATTAGTCAACAATGTCAGCAATCTTCATTGTTAGTTACTTAATACTTAATATACAATTTGAAACTATAAAAACACAATGTTTTAATCAAACAATTGATGAGTTGCAAGTACTCTGTGCGTCGAACATCAGGAGATGTAATGTCGACAGACAGACACACCAAAAGTACGCAATGCTTGTATTATGGGTATCATACAATGGACGGGTGACAACAAGGGCCGATTCGATCGTCGTAAGAAAACAACTTGAACTGTGAACGTCGTAAAATCAATAATGACGTCATAATTTAAGTTTCTAGGTAATTACGTCATTTTCGCGAACACATACACATTTCAGCAAATTAATTTGATAACAAAACGTAGGTAACTCGCAAACGTCGACCTTGTCTAGACTCTTGATAAAAATAATTCTGACAGTACTAAATGTTTTTGTTTCAGCTACTAGTGTCTTTAACAGAATTAATCTATACTATCTATACTAATATTATTAATGTGAAAGTTTGGATGGATGTTTGTTACTCCTTCACGCCCGAACGGCTGAACGGATCTGGATGAAATTTGCCACAGAGATAGATTATAGTCTGGAATAACACATAGGCTACTTTTTATCCCGGTAAAATGTATGGTTCCCGTTTAATTTAAATTTATCCCGATTTTGTTAACAACGCGATCTCCTTTGAAGCTGTTTTATATTTTTTCGTAAACTTTTGTTTTACGCCTTGTGATCCATAATGATATTACACAGATTATACAATTATAAGCGCATTGTGTTATTTTAACGGCCAGTTTGACTTTGAGTGGATTCTTTCGTCCTGAGATTTGATTTTAGACAGATTATGTACTGTTTTTACGATTTCGAATAAATAGTAAGTTTTTGCTGATTTTAGCATATTTAATATAGCATAACAGCATTCATATTTCTAATAAGACTAACTTGTTCGTGACTGTACCTCATATAAGTACCTGATTGAAAAAAAAATACATTAGTCCGAATAAGACATTTCCCCATTGGTCAAAAGTGGACTATAGTAAGTTATTTTGGAATGGGTATTCAACCTTATTTTTCACTCATTATTTGTACAGTCCCGAACATTAATGGGTCCTCTTTCCGTAATATTTTTAATGTAACTTATAATGCAATATGGTCGTATATATATACATCATCATATCTGAGAGCAGTTGCTCCTAGTAATGTTAGTCAAAATAGTAGCAGCCATATGGCATTCGTTTGCTGCACGATATTCAACCTTAAATGGGCCCCATATTAAAGTCCGTGACAGTACCTATGCACCTTAAATTTCAATTATTTTATACAGGCTTTTCTCATATTTAAATGGTAAGGATTAAGTTTAGCATTGATGAGCTGATAACATAATTGTTATAATTTGTACAAACGCGTTATAATGATGGTAAGTGATTTGTTCCTGGTACATGGTACTGAGAGGATGTAGTGGCCCCTGTATCTCAAGCGCCAGTCTCCTTATTACCTGCGCCCGCGCATACTGATAGATATATGATACGGCGGCGATGCGAAGCTAGCTTAATTTAGTCTACAATAGAGTCTAGTTGTTTTTATGACATTATTTAGCACAACTTATTAATAACATACCTATTAGTTTAGTGGCAACCCATGAGTGTGGACCCTATGCTAATGGACTTGTCCTAATAGGCACAGCCATTTTTCATGTGATTTAATTTTTTATAAAAAAATATGAACTTATTCATATAGATTAACTAAATCACTATTACTGTCCTCTGCCTTGTCACAAGTATTAATTTTATATTATGATGTCATGTCATAAGGTGTGCTCTCCATAACGTAACATTTCATTTTTTAATTTGACGAAACTTCATAGTCTTGTCTTAGAGAGAAAAACACCTATAGTTTGTTAAGGTCTTTCTTTTGTTGAAAAAACATTAATAAATGATTTCTATCCCACTAATGTTATAAATGTGAAAGTTTGGACGGATCTGGATGAAATTTGGCACAGAGATAGATTATAGTCTGGAATAGCACATAGGCTACATTTGATCCCGGTAAAAAGGACATACTTTTTAATCGCGGGTAACACCGCGGGGCGCAGCTAGTTATATTATATCTATCTTATATCTCCCACTACACCGATCCCTTAACATTAATAATGACGACGTCCGGTCGTTTTCACGCACTGTACCTCCGCTGGTCTCTCATTTTTACCGCCATATATAAGCCGGCCATTGTTTTTTACCAGCATAGTCTCACCCCAAACTTTGAGCTGAACATTTCGTGTAATATGCTATACTTTTAGTGGTAACCATGTCTTGGACTTTGAGTGTGTATCTTGTGTGTTTGTGTGGATTCGGTATCGTAAGGACTCAGGTTATTCCGGGAAAATCCAGGACGAACGACGGAGATTATAACAACGTGAATCCAGATGGATCTTTTGATTTTGGGTAATTCAACTTTCAACTTTATAAATATGTTAGATTCTTAAATAAAGCGACACTGCTCTTGAGAAAATTATGACTCTGTGGATTATTAGCTTGAACTCAAATCAGTGAAAATGTCGTGAAGGATTTTTTAAGAACCGAGATATTTTAAATCCGCTTCAGCGCTCTCTACCTTTACCTATTAACTTTAGTCTTATGTCATTTCGTGTGCATTAATCTTCTATAATTTAATTATTTAGTGCGTATAAACTACCTACTTATTAATTTAATTTTTCCTATGATCTATAAAAATCTAAATTTTATTGCTCTACCTCTGTCTAGGTTTGTGTACCCAATTTGTATTAATTAACTAAAGTAATCATTACAACTACGATAGATTTTATAACAATATCACATATATTACCATTTGAACATACAGCAATTTAATTATGTCAGCTAGGAACATATAGTACATAATAGTTCCTGCACAAGTGTAATAAGGTACCTAATAATGATAGGTTTGTAGGTCGTTAGGTGCAAACAATTATTCGAGGATTCTCCCAATTGCTGGTTTTTTAAATTATTGTTTTTTCTCATTGTCTAAAAAGGCCGCCGCTGCTTTGGACAATAGACAATGTTAAACAACGGATTGAATGATATCTGATCGTTTGTTTCTTTGTGCACCGTCCTAAAGTAACATTTAGGTACAAGGGAAAGAGACAAATAGAAACAGAGGTTCTCTATCGCAGTCTCGTTAGTCTAATAATCGCAAGCGCAGACTGCCGTAGCATCGATCTCGATCCTGAATACTTAGGCCAAAATCAGGAAATGTGTAATCATTAAAACAATAAAGCGGAAATCAAAAGGGAAGATTTTATTATGTATAGCTGCATTTTGATTTCTTATATTTACGTGAATACTACACATTGGAATAAAATTAGTTTTAAGGAAACGTCGAGAACGTAAAAACATAAAATAAACGCGTTAAAAACCTTAAATTTAGTTGTATAGCTCCATGTTAAAACCAAGTATACCGACAGAATTTTGACTTTACTGGACGACAAGGTATATAGTAAGGAAATTAAATAGTTCGGTGGCAAGATAGAGCCCAAGAGGGCGATAGATAGAAAATACTGATCGAAGTCTTCACACAAGCGGGGTCCTAATTTTTTTTTTTTAATTTTCCTTGTTTTTGTTTAAACTTTATTTATGTGGTTTGGGGAGAGGTGCAAGGCATTTTTATTTGTATCTACTCAGTCATAAATATGATCAATTACCACGGCATTATGTTAGACAATATGTAGTGAAATATATAACATAATATGTAACTGTTCAGATACGCAACTAAAGATCGAGGGTCCAGCTACCATTTAGCACACGGGAACGTGAATGGAGTGGTTGGGGGAAGGTTCGGCTCCAAGGACCCAGCCACGGACACCGTGAAAGAGACGGTATACACCGCGGGAGCGAGAGGGTGAGTAATCATAACCTCCAAAAATTTATATTATATCGCAGGAAACATATGATGCCCTGTTTGTTACGCTGAACACGCAACCAAAATTAAGTATGTTGACATTTCCAGTTTCCGCGCGAAAGGTCCCAATATTCATCGCAAAATGGACCTAGATCAACGCCCCCGGGGCAACATCGGCAACAAGGACGACCCCTACTTCGACCCCAGCGAGGATCCGAGCTACTCCTTCAAGATCGACACCAGAACTTACACGAAGAACGAGAACGCTGATAGTAGGGGAGATGTCACCGGTAAAGTTTTGTGCATTACAATTATCAGGCAGCTAGGTGCCAACAATCATGACATCATGACATCATGACATCATGACATGACTCGGTATGAGCTACTGCGTGATAAGCGCTAAGGGCGACACCAAACTACCATCGGGACGCCATTTTCACATCATCATCTCACATCCATTATTTTATTTATAATGTGTATTCATTGAATGTTTTATTGCTATTAATAACTTGACATTGGCAAAATACACGCTAAGTTGTGGGTGAGGCCATTTGCATATCCATTTTATTTCATCGCATTTCATTTAGTAAAGAAAGAAGAAGAAGTACCATCGATCTCCAACTGATTGGTTAACAAAATCTACGTCTTTGAGTTCCGTATCAGCCTTATACGCAAACGCCAGCAGACTGGACCTTCTGTCTATTTATCGTCTTCCTGTCAGGTCACTACTCGTTCGTGGACGACGTGGGTGAACGCCACGAAGTCTCCTACATTGCTGGCCGCGACACCGGCTTCCACGTGTCGTCAGCCCACCCTGACAACCCTGGCGTGATTGGCTCTCCATTCCATCGAGCACCCCTGGTCAGAGGGGAAACGAAGCCGAGGGGCAGGACTGCGGTGCAGAGGGGAAGGGATGGGTCTTATAGGTATGGTATTTTGGGTTATTAAAGAATAGTCGAAGCACACTGGTCTATTGACCAAATCCCCCTCGCAATGAGGGGCTATGTGCCGGTATAATGGCAGGAGATTCATCCCCTATTACATTGGGACCAAACACCATCGACAAAATACCTTTGCCTACTCTATGGAGGATTATATGACGTCGGTGCAGTGATTCTACTGGGTAAGTAGCTGTCTATCTATGGCCTATGAGACCCATGATAGATTACAAAAAAAAAAACAAATTTCCATTTTAATATAATTGCTAATTCATGGTGTAGAGACAAGTTGTAACTGCTCTTAAATTGAATACTAGGTATCTATAATCTATGTAATTTGCAATGTTCAGGTTCATATCGGCAGGACCAGACCAAAGAAGAACGGAGAGCAGTGACTCTCAAGGAAATGTCCGAGGATCTTACACGTTCTTGGATGATAAAGGAGTCCAAAGGTAGAGTCACTAGAATCCACCACTGCACATATATATCAGTTGGAATAAGTATTGATAATTACGCATATTGCAGGCAAACCATTCGAATCTAATAACTGCGGGTAGGTAAACGATTATGAAAAATGAAGGTACTTCATGATTCAAGTTATAAACCTACCTCCACTTTCGGTACGGTCGCGGCTGTGACATTACAAAATATGAGAAATATTATATTGGTCTCACTCTTTCTTGGGAATACATTAAATTTTGAGAAAAAGCAAAGTAGATGTTATGCGTGTAAGACCGCCAATATTATAGGGTGCCGTTCCGTCTATATTTTCTGAATTTGATCTACATTCAAGGTAGTTCAATTTATGATGTAGATATTATGATATTGTTACTAGATTAGGAAGGACGGGCTGGATGATCCTATTAAGGATTATTCGTTGGAACTACGAAATTCTAAAACTCGCATTCAGCCAATTTTAATACTATTATTTTTGCGATGTCATTAAGAAGAAATTTAATATGATATTTCTGGCTCTTTAGGACCGTGAACTACATAGCAGGTCCTGGCATTGGATACCGCATCGTCAAGAACAGCAATGACCCCTACATTCCGCCATACTTTCCCACCATACCTAGCCCTTACGACCCGGAGTTCATTAACGCCGGTACTAATTACGGCACTGGAGGAAACCCAGCACCAGCTGCTGATGATGTGTTTAAAGGTAATTGTCAAGAATCTAAAAAGGTAGGATAGCAATAAGTATGGTTGCGAAGACTTCGAATGAATTTCGCTAGACGAATACACCCTCGTTCCCAAACTAAGCAACCCTTATATTAGGGTATCGTATAATGGCCTGGGTGCCATCACAGAGTATAATTAATAAAATATCAGTATTATATAGATTTTATAGCTATTAAACTCCATGACTCGGGTACACACATTCGTGCTCACGACATAAGTCCGTCCTACCGGGATTCGAACTCAACCCTCCACACAAAGAAAACAGGGTCACCACCAACTGTTCCGATGGAGTCGTCAATAATCAAAGGAAATAAGTCTTTTGTCCTTGGGAGTACTCTGAAAGAGATCTGCTACGCTATGTGACATGCTATGGAGAGGATTCTAACGGGCAATGCCAAGTGTATAGATTTCTGATGAATCGTTCTAACTTTACCACCATCAACTGTTGTTATATGACGTTTTATAGATTAATTAGTAGGTGCAAACTTACCTAGCGCATTAACTGTCATCACTCTGCTTTAATCTTCATCTTCCAGGACCCGATGGCACAGCAGCATCAGGGCACGTTAAGCCACCTCCGTTCCCCGTGAGTGATACAGACAGACCAGCCAATGGCGCCACAGCGCCAGGCCCTCTTGCTCCAGACTCCAAACCCGTTGACAATACCGATAATAGCTACAACCCACCACCGAACTACGTTCAGAACACCGCCGATGAAGATGTAGGCTACGTTGATGAAGACTCCTCAAATTTCGGACCTCCCCAGCCTACTAAAGGACCAGGTGATGAATAAGCACCGGCAATGATTGATGTTAGTGATCTTGTTTGTGATGATAGTGCAATGTATGCTGAAGTTAGTTCTAATATAAAATTGCGAAATGCGATAGATATTAATAAATCTACCGCATCAAGTGATATAGAATTGATTTTAGTGGTTATCGACTTCTTTGATCAATCATTTAAAACAAATGAACTAATTTACTGCACAATGTATTCATAAAGAAACTATTGAAGTTTTAAAATAATACTCAAAAAAGTTGATATTGATAATGTGATACAAGATCACGAGTTTCAATCCGCTTGAGAAGGCTGAGGATGCACTCGAATTTTATTTATTATAATTGCTTGAACGCAATAAATATTATTCACAACCAATTTGGTTTTTATTACACCAACACCTTGCGGCACGCAGCACAAAGCACCGTTAGTAATGATTAAGATTGAAATTTGAAATGATTCAACAATTGCAGGCAAACCGGGGAGACCGAGCAAGCCTTTTAGGCCGACGAAGAAACCGTATGTGCCACTTAAGCCTTTCCAGACCACGAATGACATTACCAACGGTGTGTTTGACGAAGGGACTGATATAAACACTCCAGAATTCGCTGTAGGTTTCGATATACAACACAGTAGACCAGCTACTGCTATCATTAGGAATATAGGACAAGATTACTTTGGGGTTCCCCCAGGGGTGTCTGTTAGGGCCCACGTTCAAAGTATCGACCTATATCCGTTTGGATCCAAGCCAATATCACCGTCCGAAGCGTTGGAAAATGATAAGACGTAGCGGAATAATGAGGACCCGGTTTCTTTACGTAAAATTATTTTAACGCTCGGAATGTAATTGAAAAGAATAAAATATGTGAATAAAGTATATACCTAGTATTTTATTTGAAGTTAGACATAAGATGCAAAGCAGTAATAAAATAAAACTCGAATCGTAGGTATTATTTTCATAAAAATTTATTCGAACAACACGTCTGTAAATTTAACAAAATGCAAAATAGTAACTGTTGCAAGGAGTTGGGTTCATTGTGTGTGTGTGTGTGTGTATGCGCGATGTCACTCCATTCCCACCCCCACTCCCAGAGGCCCACTAACTCATTAGGATATCATGGCTGAAGTATCGCGCACATAACATGAAATGTACGGCAAAAATTTGACCGAATATTCTCCGTACATTTCTCGTTCTGTTTGGCGATGTTGCCATGACGTCCCAATAAGGTAGCACTTAGTCACTCCAAAACAAAAAAAAACGTGTTGGGCAAAGTTTTTAATTCTGGAAAATATCGTAGTTATTAAGTGTTTGTTTGCATGTTAAACAGGTTTTAATTTATCCCCAATTTAGAGAAAAATTGCCCTATTTACAATGGAGTTTAGTTCAGTAAATTGATCGAAAATTAAGGAAATATTTCTAGGCCTACTCAACACTTTGCCCAACACAAGTTATTACAATATCTATAACTATGCATACAGCATTAGTAATACAATGCAAGACTTGTAACAAAGTTAACAGGAATAGATATTATTTGGAAGGGTTAATTTTGGCAATCTCGATTAGTGAAATATTAACAGGAGAGTTAATAAGTGTCAAAATCAAATAAGTAGGTATTTCGTTTTTGTCAAATAAGTATCTTAACTACTCGATCGTAAGTTTATGAAACAATGTACCTACCGAGTAGGTATTTTTTACTCAAAAAATTCATAATGTTATCATTATTGGTTACAATTTTCTAGGACGTTAAATAAGAATTTTATGTAAATAAAATTGATCCTAAGTCGTGTAAGTATTTTCTATAGATAAAAAGTACAGTAACATGTAAGAAAAATTCAAAAACGTACCTGATGTTGTACTATGAGTAGGTACATGATATTGTAAATTATTTTCTTAAATAAATTGAAATTAATCAGCCGAAGCTTTGCTCCATCTTATCACTAATTAATTATGTATATAAAATGTTCTATTTATATATAATATATGGAAATAGTTACATTACATAGAAAAAGACTATAAAGGCAAATTAGCGAATCACTAGAAAAAGCTGTTTTTGAGCGAATCATTTATGTGCGTGCTTATACATCAAGGGTTATGTACAAACGATTTTAGACCGTAGTTTCAAGTACTTAAGAGTTACTGAAATATCATTATCCTCCAGCTAAATTGTCGAACTTACTTACCTATTTTTTAGTTGAAATGTTTACAACTGGCTACTAAGGGTTAGCGCACAACGGTTAGTGAGTAAAGTTGACATATTGATTTCTTATATTTATGCGAATACTACATAATTAAATAAAACTTATTTTAAGGATTTTATTGCGTTTATTTTCCGATTTTACATTCCCAACGTTTCGGCTGCTTTACAGCAACCATGGGCACGGGAGGACTGATGTAATTGACGTCCTAGTGTCAAAGTTTGAACTGGGGCACCCTCATATTTAGTTGTTGTTTGCGGTCCGATCAATGCAGAATATGCTCACGGTGTCTTGAGGTCTTGCATTGGTGCGCTTGGTTTTGTATTTAATTATATTAATTACTGGGTCCCAAGTCGGTGGTAGCACCCAGCCATATTTCCCATTACAATTAGGTTTTTTTTAATTTCAATGGCCTCACATCTCACCTTGGTCGGAATCGGTGTTATTTTGCGAGGATCTGTGGGTGATCAATGATCAATCCATTATATGTGATTTGATGAACCAGAGATCCTAATAAACGCGATAAAGTTCATAAAATAAGTTTTATTAATTATTTTTTTTTGTTATATTAATTCGGTGTTTACTATAACACAGATCTGTTTTGTGATGGTTGATGATGAAATTGAATAAGCATAAAGAAGCCTATGCCTAGACTGTATGAATAGGTATAAAATGATTTTGTTTGTATTACTTCGATGATTACAAATCTTATTACACGATTTAAGGATTAACCGTAAAATTTATAGAAAGTTATAATGGATTATAAAGGTATTATAACGCACTTTTTCCTCTGAAAATTTCCTTATAATTCCATTATAATACATTTTAACTGTCTATAAATATGGGGGTAAGTCATTTAATAAATTGTTACTTACTAGTTTTACTATGGACTGAATAATGCAATTTCACATTAATTTCACAGCCAATATTTAACCTACGGCTTTTAACTATTTTAATTCATATTAGAATACAAGTTGCAAAGCTCAAAAATTAATATTTTTGTAAGCACATCATAATGAACATTTTTTTATAAAAAAAAGTTGTAGGCAAACCATAAATTACGTATTATTACCTATTTTTTTTTATCGAGTTGTCAAGTAACTTTTTTCACGCAAAAATAACAATAAATAAAATAGGCCTTATCTCATATAAGATTGTTAACGTACGAATAACAACATTGCTATACTTATTAATAAGGGTGGAATTAGTTCAAAAGAAAAATGTTAGCTCTAATCAAACAGTCATTATTTATAGAATTTAATAATAAAAACAATTGGCAACAGTTTATATACGTATTTTTACAAATCAAATAAGCCTCAATTCATTAATAAAACTAAAATAAAATCTATGAGTACGGAATTTTAAAAAAATATTGTAGCTATGATAAGTAAGCATGTGAATCATATTGCTATTTAAAAACTGTACAAATTAAAATAACGACCAAGTTATTTTTAAACATTCCTATATTTCACATTCTGGTTAAAATATTCATAGCTGACCTTAAAACAATAAATTCGATTTCCACTCTTATATGTAATGTATTTAAGCTAGATGTGTAAAAATATTATAAGTATATGAATGTGCTACATGACAGAATTGAACCGAGTATCTATTGGAATTAAGCTTAGAATTTCTCCAACAAACAATATTAGTTAAGACTAGATTTCATTCATTTAAAAACTATGTTATTCAAAAAATCCAAAATCCCACAAAAGAAAACATTAGAAAAATCTATTTCCATTGGCACCCAAATAATGTGTTAGTTTATTGCACTTCACACAGAAATATTTAAATTAATAGGTAGGTACTTCGTTTTTTTAGTGTTCAAAAATAAATTATAATAGGAAACGCGAAGTGAGCCTGATCACTGTAAAATAATAAATTCAAACTAAATATTATTTCAAACAAATACCTACTTGATAAACGTAAGCGATTTTCATACAAGTGCATACGGCAAGAAATTATCATACTTTTAAACGTAACTTTGGTTTTAGACATCCCACTATGCCGCCATTCTACATAATACATTAAAATTTGACTAAGTATGTGAAAATTTAACTAGAAATTCTTCAGTGCGAACATGCAACGAATAAGAATCAAATACTCGTGTGATGACAGTACTAAACAATTAGTTGTAATAAAAAAATGCTTTAGAAAGAACGTTGCTTGAATAACGAGTTCATACTTTGACATGACGATAAACTTAATATTCAGATGTACTTCTCTACTAAGAATACCTAGGAACATAAATAAGTTACTTAAGTATACAATTTAATATTAAACTATTGACTAATGATGCAATCGAAAACCTATTTCGTCCAACCAACATTTATCGTATTTTACTAAAATGAAATCTATAATTTACTGCATAAAGTACATTCTTCTTTCGAAAAAAAATACGCAACATTAGGTAGTCTACAAAACATTAGCTTCAAAACACAGACGTATTAGAAGTTCAGGCAAAAGGTTTTTAATGTATTTTTTTTCTCGATTTTTTCGTAATCATTTAATGGTCAATGTTACCAAATACAATTTTTTTTGCCTAGTAAATGGTCCGGCATAGACTAAGGAGTGTTAGACATAGTTTTTTAATCTATATATGTGTGCTTGAGTGCGTGTTTTTATATGCTGATGTTTTTTTAGCCTTCACTTGCAGCGCACGCCTCGTCTAAATATTCCAATAAGTCTGTGCTCCAAAATGTTTGTGCAAAGTCTCTATGAACGGCACGACTTAGCACCCAATTCTGTAGGGTCCCTACTGTTATTATCTCAAGAGGCAAGTTGGCCGTTTACAGAGACTTTAATAATCCCACACGAGCAGCAGTGGGTTACATTACACATATCAACAAGCGTTACGATAATCACTATAAACAATTATCCCGAAATGTAATGTACAAACCCATTACAAAGCATTGTTCATATAGAAAAGTGCTTTGTAGATGGTCGGAAAATGTCTAAAAATTTGGGGATGAGTATACCCGCCTTGTTCTAGTTTGAGGTCATCCTAGAGTCGTCGGCGCGCCGCGTGGAGCCAATATTACGTGATCTTCATCTTCTTGCTGGTCTGATCCAGCATGTCTTTGATTTTGGTGAGCGGGGAGCGTTTGTCCTCCCCCCATTTGCCGTCGTTGCTGGTCGGGAGGTGAATTTGCAGGGGATCACGTAGACGGGCGAGATCTTTTTCTAATTTTGCTATCTGTAATGTTTCGAATGAATTCTATAATGTTATGTTTCATTTACGAAACAAGATCTATAAATAGTTTTTGTTTCTTTACAAAACCACGTATTTTGTATAATGACAGTGCGTGCGTGTAAATATATATATGTGTATGTGGGTGTGTGTATGTGTGTGTGTGTATGTGTGCGTTAAAAGATTAATCACAATGTTATATGGATCACGTTGATATGTACTACAATTGCGTAAATGACGATAATGACGGTGGTGTAGTTTTTAGATTTCTAAAAATATTGATTTATTTCATTGGTAATCGTATGGTTATCGAGAAATCATGCGGTCACTGTCATACTTATTTATAAACTCTCTGGAGTGACAGGGATGGAGGACGCTTACGCACCGAAACGCTACGTAAAACGGATTATGCTCGAGGTACTGGTTTTATTTCAATGAGGTACTGTTGTTGTGTTCATCAGGCAGTATTATTATTAAAAACATATCTTACCTCATCCTTCAGATAATTGTATTGGTTGATATCGAGACCGATCTTTTTCGCCTTTTTGTGCAATGTCAGCAAGTGTTGTCTGTCCTTCACGTCTGGCAATATGTACTCCTGAAAGAACAATTAATATTTGTTTTAAATACTTTTACATAACGGTCTATTAACTGACAACTTGTTTTTCACACTAATAAATTTAGGCTACTAAATATATTATTTAATTAATTTATTTTTACAATAAGAAAGCTTCTGACTCAACTTTCTCAACTTTTAAAAAGAGGCTTTGTGTTTTTTAGCTAGGGCTGCCTACCAACCGTTCAATATAAATGTTGTACTGTTGAAAAAATATTAATCTTTAATAACTAATACCATCGTTATTTTGCATGCAATAAAGCAAATAATAACACTTCTACTCGTATTGTGGAGTAAACAATATGAAATATGTAAAAAGTGCAACAAATTTAAAAAGTTTTTTTATCAGATTTGCGAAAATCTTTTTTCAGCTTTTTCGTAAAATACATTTCTTTCATTAGCAGTTGAAACAACGTAGGCAGCCCCATTCATAGCGCGCATTATCCCACTAATCCCACTAATATTATAAATGTGGAAGTTTGGATAGATGGATGATTATTACTCAATCACGCCAGAACGGCTGAACGGATCTGGATGAAATTTGGCACAGAGATAGATTATAGCACATAGGCTACTTTTTATCTCGGTAAAATGTATATACTTTTTAATCGCGGGTAACACCGCGGGGCGCAGCTAGTAGAAATATAAAACAAACCTGTTTAGTCAAAACGAAGTAAGCGTAGGTGGCCATCGCTGTGCCGTACGTGACGAAATAGGTGACGGGCTCCATGATGTCCCAGGAGTACTCCCACCAGGTGAGCCGCGCCAGCACCCCGAACTGCACCCCCATGAGGCTCAGCCCCACCCACGTCAGGGCGGACGTGCGCCGAGACGTGTCCACTTCTAGGGTCAGACGTTTCTGGAATTTCAGAACGATGGCCCATTAATGTAGACAGCCCGATTGGCGCAGTTGGTTGGTTGGCCCTACTTTGTCTGGCGAGTGTCCCGGGTTAGATCATCGGTAGGGCAATCTGTGTGTTGTGGTTGTTATTTGATCGCTCCTTTCCTAATATTTATGGAGTAACAAACACATTTTATTTTACTATTTGGTTTATTTATTACTTTCACAATAAAGATTCGACGGCTGCTTCTTTTTCGTACCATAGTCTAAAAATTACACAGACAAACTTACACCTTTTTTTTTAACATTCGTTCCGAAATCTAACACTGTGTGTTGAGCACGAATGTTTGTACCCGAGTTATGGATTGTATAGTGTTGTCTAGTGCCTTGTCTAGTATCTGGATACGGCCTATGGTTTGCTTTTATTGTATTCTTCATATTTCATAGGCAAAATATATAATTATAATTAGATCCATTAACATGACTAAATTCTATCTATAACTACTAATATTATAAAGAGGTAATTAGTTTGTGAATTTGCATGTCCCCTACATAATGATCTCCGAATCTACTGATCGGTTATTAAAAATTCTTTCACTAAAAAGACGAACTCCTCCGTACCCCTCTTTTTTTTTTTTTTTTTATTACATTATAGGCAAGTATTTGATCTCGATCTCACCTGATGGTAAGTGACGATGAGATCTACGATGGAGCATACTTGCCTAGGTAGGAAGGCGGCAGTAGATAGAGACGCTACATTCACTAGGCACATGCAGCGCAACTGATCTGACCCGCCATCCATGAATGGCAACACCGAACATCATGCCGGAACACGGCTAGGCCGCTTGGCGACATGGCTTTGTTCAGTGGGTGGTGACTAGCCACGGCCGAAGCCTACCACCAGTAAACCCCTCGCATTTAGGGGAGGCCCGTGCCCAGCAGTGGGACATTAAAAAACGGCTGGTATTATTATATAAAAATACGAACTCTGAATAGGTTGAGTTTCATTGTGGTACCGCCGGTAGTTATGATATACATTGGTTATTTATGTCTAGTTACATATAGTTCCCACCTCTTCCAAAGGCTGCAACTCAGTGCTCAGCTTCTCCAGCTGGGATCTAAGCTCGCGCTCCTTCCGGATCTGATGCTCCCGGACGTTGAGCGCTTCATAAAGCTGGTTCACCAAGTTGCGGACGTCACTCAGCCGGGTCACCTCCTCGGCGCTCAGACGCTCCTGAAAGTTGCAGGTTAAAAAGATAAGAAGAATGAAATTCAAATACAAAAGTAAGTCCCGCGCCAAAAACCTAATAACAGTCCACAGCTTCGGATTACTAATCAACGCCTGCAAGATAGAGTATAATTATGCCGTAAGTCAAACAATTGATTCGCTGAAAGATCAAAAATAACTGAAATAAGTATCCAGTAGACTTTTTGTACTCAAAATCCAATTGGTTTTCATGAAATTCACGTAAACCATTATAGTACTTTTATATGTCGTCAAAATGGTGAAAGTAAATGGAGGCAAACATAATGATGCCAATAAATATACCTACTACCGAAGAACACAAGCTTAGGCTACATTTGAATGTACCACATGATCTTGTCTAGAGAATTAAATATATCGCCAGACGAACACACAACCTGTACGGTCCCACACTATGCAACGCTTGTATTATGGGTACCGTACAATGGACTGGGGGCGAACCCAGTATAAATTACTTATACAGATATTAAACATCCATGACGTGGGTACAAACATTTGTGCTCATCACACGTTTGTCCCTACCAGGCTTGGAACCCGGGACCCTCGGCACAGAAAGTAGGGTCACTATCAACTGCGCTAATGGGGCCGTCAAACAGAAACAGCAATAAATGACAATTGTTATTGTAAAGATCTATATAATATGGGTAGGTATATGTGTTTCAAACTTTCGACGTTACCTAACGAAACAAAATAACAAGGATTTCTGTACATAGGAAACGTAACGAAGCGTGTTTCAAACATGCCGAGTGGATCGCACGGAACTCTTTGATGCGATAAATGTTACTCGCATCAGCTCACTAGGTAAACTTGAATCCGTTGTGAATATACGAACGTGAGTATACATCTTCTTTTATTACGATATGAAATGCGATGAATATATCCTCACCCACACTGAATATGAATATGTGCTCACCCACAACTTGGCGGGTATTTTGCCAATGTTTAGATAGTTTCCCGACTAACATCGTAAAGGAGTTCGGTGTTGCTGGCTTCTTTAATTATTGATTAACTTGTTTGGTTTACAATTGGAAATGTTGACAAGCCGAGGATCAGTGGTGTGTTAATCTTCCCCCATTTGTTTAATGACGTGAATGGTGAAAATGGCGACCTCTCGGGTTTATATTTATGAACTATGGGAACTAAGGCTCTTAGTTAATCTATGCATACGGACTTGAACATTGCTATCATTTAGAACGGACAATGTTTTAAAGCTGATATGCTGACCGCGGGTGGGGTAAACGGCGCGGGCGCAATCGACTGTCTACTTCCATTTTAATCCTACCCGCTCTGTTAGCGGCCTTTTTAACCGACTTCAAAAAGGAGGAGGTTATCAATTCGTCGCGAATTTTTCTATGTTACCGCATATCTCCCCATTCTTCCCTTGCTTCTTTAATGTTACTTTTCCCTCAGCAAACAAGGTTTCACAATCGTCAACGAAGCTAAATTTGGCGTGCGTAATCTATCTTACCCTACTCTTAACCTAAATAGCAGACGCAAGCTTAGTAGGGACTTTCCGCGTTGTCAAATCAAAATGGAATATTACTGCCTATCTGATGGTTTCCCGAGGGAATTTCAAATGTCATCTCAGGCGGTTGGGTATAAAGTTTAATTTATATTCAACACCTGAGGTGATCGGTGGAGTTTTGCGGTTGGGTTCAAACTCTCGACGTTTAAAATATGCAAACAAATTGTTTTATTTAGCGACACGCTTCATACAAGCTCTCGCGGACCAAGTTTACATATAAAGTAAGATTTAATCTTGATTAAAAATGGAATTTTTCAACTTCGTCGGAAACGAGTTTTCGAGTTAGGATTTGTATGGTCGTGTCCGCTCAAGTTGTTTTTGCGTCCTGTGCAAACATAACGAAAATTGCGGATATTTTTAAGCAATTACGCGAAATAAAATAAAAAGAAAACATTTTAGAATCATTCAGGCTTAACTTTTGTTAAAGCAAATTATTTTAATAAAAATGTTGTATTCAATTATAAAATATATCAAGCTGTTTGTTGTCATAAATACGTTATTCATAATATTTGTTTTCCAATATTCTGTCACAAAATTTTAACTAAAATTATTACCAAGACCAGGTTTTGAACGAACATTTTTTGTTTTTAATTTGGTATTAAACGGAGTTCACTGTTTTAATTTGCTGAGCGATATTTTTTTTTGAACGTGAAGTTGATTTATAGTCGTTTTCGTTTAGGTATCGTTGTACCTAATAATGAAATCACCACAGACGGGCAGGGGCGCAATCTACGGCTAACCGCTGATCCCAATTAGCCCCTTTTGCGGCTGTTACGCAAGTAACGCCGCTCTGCAAAAGAGTGCTTGCTGGAGATAAATGGGAAATGGTTATGCTAAAATAAATCAACAAGATGCAACTCTGAGGAGTACGCTGGTAGGTACTGTGGTCTAATTATTGATACCAAGGAGAATCCTAAATTATAATCGAACCGCGGGTCAGATCAGTTGCGCTGCATGTGCCTAGTGAATTTAGCGTCTCTTATCTACTGCCGCCTTCCTACCTAGGCAAGTATGCTCCATCGTAGATCTCATCGTCACTTACCATCAGGTGAGATCGAGATCAAATAATTGCCTATAATGTACTAAAAAAAAAAAAAAAAAAAAAAGAATTAAAACTTAATCTAGTTTTTCCAAAGCTTTTCCCAAGTAAAGTAATAAAAAGTAGCTCCGTAAAAACAAATTTGGTTCGGACTTTTCGATTCTATAACTATCCTATTTCCTCTGACGTAAATTTGCCTTTTAGCGCTTGAATCCTTTATGAACGGAAGCGACAAAGGGTGTTTTATCTGACCTCTTTTCAACCTACCTACAATAGATACCTATTCTTGTACTTAATGATTTGCTTATCCAGAATCTACGAGGGTCATACTCAACAAAAGAGTTTTTAAGAGCTCGTAAAATATGTCAAAAACTTCGTCTAAATTGAAATAACCTGGACTTTAGGGGCCTTGGGACTGTACAGCTACAGTCTAGCAAGTACCTGGTTTGGGTTGTAATTCCAACACCCGGCTTGCATTGCAATGCCATGGAAACGTTCGCGGGCGTGAGCACACCAACTAACCAAAATGCAATCGCAATCGGATATATGGTTCGTAAGGCATACGGGACACACAAAGAAACATTATTTTTTATATACCGTAGATTTTATTTTGAGGTTAGAAATATATATAAAAAAATCTTTAGTAGTTAGAGTCTGGCTCGCGGAATGAAGATTACCTACTACAGGTAATAGGGAATCTGAGTATAAATGAGTTTGTAAATAGGTCTGGTAATGTCGGCTCCGTCGCCATAGATTAAAACACGATGAGATGCACAGACTCGTTGAGAACAGAAGAAGACAGAAGTGAAGCCTCAAAAAACTCAGGTCCAGCATGTTAATACACGCACTCACGCACACTACGATAAAAAAAACTATGTCCAAAACTTCTTAGTCAAAAAGTTTATGGGGTAACATCTACCACAGCGCATTCAAAAAGTGTCTTGAATGTTGCTAGTGACAGTGCTAATTCTTAATATCGGAACAAGTCTGTGTTGAGATGTAACTAACTTTTTCGTTTAGCTGACGTTTTTTAAAATAATACATAATAAATGTATGATAGGTATAGATGTTAGCTAATATGTAATCCGCCACAAAACGACAAAAAAATCATACCACGAAGGGAAAAATTAAAAAGCAAACCACAATATTCCCATGACTTACCCATGATTGATCGAGGGCTCTTATAAATCAAATGCAAAAGAAACATGGCTGACCTTACTACAGGTTGGTTCTTGGAAAAACTTTATTCCAATGTCGCGTTCAATGTCAATAGGGGGAGGTCGGCTTCTTAGAAAATTTAATTGGCGGGTAAATTGCGAGTGTTCTACGGAACGAATAATCGAAATACGAAGTAGCGAATAATTGAATAGTACCTCTATTCAATAATAGCTTTTCAAGTTCGCAGCAAGGTACCATATAACATCTTCAATATTACCTACATTCCTTCATTCACTTATAGTTGTTAGTCCTATTAAAAGAAGATGTTAGCCCAGCAGTAGACGAGCATATTTTTGGGTTCAAATAATAACATAACATGGGTATCTATCATAAACGTAGTATTACTAATCTCTATATAGGGGTATAAAAAGTCGGTAGTGTTTTGTTTTTCAACCTGTTATAATATCCTACAAATATTTTGTTAGGACGCAATTAAGTAGCGTGCTAATTAAATAACAGCTTGATTTATTTAGGAGCAAAAGGATTGGCCTATTTGGTTTCCGATGTAACGGGATTGTGGTCCGTTTAATCCTAATTTATAACGTCCGTGTCTAATTGGAGGTAACCAGTGGAGTAGGATCACTGTGACAGTTTTCTACCTAACCTTTTCATTATAACCTATGCCTACTTATACGAAGCAACTGCTTTCCAACCTAAGAGTATGAGCGGTTGTCAGATCTTTCAGGGTCCTGACTTCCAGAAACGACTATTACAGATGGCAAAAGAACCACAGAATAACTAGAGATCGTGAGCTTAACGTACCCGCCGAAGCACCAACTAGGACAGATTTTAAAATTCGGCAACCCATCCCGAGGCCTAGGCTAAGTCAAGGATTCCTTTTTAGGAGAAACACTAGATGTCGTGTCGAAGAAAGGGCCATCAGGAAAGAAAAGGTCTGGCACTAACTCTTTCGACGAGAACAAAGCATTTAGATTCAGAAAGAGATCTCAAGTAAGACCGAGCTAAGTTGATAAACTCTTGTGCTGGCAATGCAATACCATATGCAACATGTTTCAACATAGCAAAACAATAGCATGCATGAAATTTACTAGATGTCATAAACCGAATTCACTAAATTTGAACTATGGGGGACCTAATTGAACCAGAATTCGATTAATGATAGCTGTCTGTCGGCGCGCAATTAAACCATTTGTCAAACACAAACGCGTATTTAGGCTGGGACTAATTAAACTATACGATATGTAGTATGGCCGGTGTAGATTTGTGTGTTAAGTCAATTACCGTGATTGATTTGATGTGAAGCGATTATGGTCCTTAGAAGAATTTTGTGTGGTGATTTTTAAACTAGCTTTTAGCAGCGTTTAGTAAATATTTATATTGGGCATTTTAGACTACAGCTGTAGAACAAAATGTAGGGATTAAACTGCAGTGTCTCTGGTAAATGAAGTTTGGGTTTGTACCTGAAAAGGATGATGGTACTGGTCCCCTGCCAAGGTACTCCGCGAAGTCTTAAGCAATAACTTTGCAGTAAAGAAAACCGCTAATCCTGTCTCAGCTCTCTCTATGGGTGTATTTTTTATCATTTCTATACGAGCAAACCATTGAGGTCTCGCCAAACTCACGCTCCCCGCACTTTGCTTGTTTATGGTTAATGAATAATTTCGGCTCCGTAAATTTTCATGCGGGTTTTGCAGTTGTGTAGTGGTTTAGTATGCCTTTATAAAAACCTAATATGTGTGCTGTGTCTTCCCAAAAATTTACGTAAAAATTCGGAGCAGACGGTCCCTTTGTGAAGCCTTTGCCTTTATGCAGCAAACTCAGACAACTCTTTAACGTTCCGATAAGGATGATCCGATAAGTAAATTAGCTGTCGTCACTGACCTGAGGCGGGCTCTTGACATAGTACTCGGTATCGTTGATGATCAGCCTGAAGTCAGACTCGAGCAGCGACTCGATCGTGTCGGACGCCGCTATGCGCACGCGTTCATCAGCAGCCAGCGCAGTCGCGCGCTCCACGCCGCGGTCTTCGACTTTCACCTGGAGATGGAAGAGTAGATTTAGATATGAAAACAATCTATACTAATATTATAAATGTGAAAGTTTGGATGGATGGATGGATGGATGGATGTTTGTTACTCTTTCACGCCCGAACGGCTGAACGGGTCTGGATGAAATTTGGCACAGAGATAGATTATAGTCTGGAATAGCACATAGGCTACTTTTTATCCCGGTAAAATGTATGGTTCCCGTGGGATAGATGTTTTAATTTTTGCATCCTTTTTATCGCGGGTAACACCGCCAGGCGCAGCTAGTAGCTTCATAAAACTAATCAAACACAAACTAGAACTTAGTTTATATTTACGGTATAGGAAACTTCTTACTTTTTTTTTATTGCAATATGTAGGTAATACTAGCTGCGCCCCGCGGTGTTACCCGCGATTAAAAAGTATGAAAATTTAAAACAATTCTATCCCACGAGAACCATACATTTTAACGGGATAAAAAGGCCTATGTGCTATTCCAGACTATAATCTATCTCTGTGCCAAATTTCATCCAGATCCGTTCAGACGTTCTGGCGTGATTGAGTAACAAACATCCATCCATCCATCTAAACTATCATATTTATAATATTAGTGGAATAGTTTCTTTGCGACAACGGCATATCATTATATATAGTTTATATAAGTCGCAAACAAGAAAATCACATCGCATAAATGTCCCATTAAATCCAAAATTATTTAACCTTACTACAAGTAACAAGTCACTCCACTGAAATGAACGTATTCTATAACTACGTGATCCGTGAGACCTAGTAATCCCAGGAGCTATTACTCAACAAGATGACGTAACTTCAACGTATTCATAAATGTAATTAACGCTCCTCCCTAGACACCCGCCCGTTTGGAACAGGCTTCAATTATTACTAGACAGTCTTTAGGGACGGATCATATGGTATTTAGTGGTGTCAAATCTCCTACCTTTCTAATAATAGATTTAATACTATCACTCCTGCTATTCACGTGTAGTCGACTTCGGTGTTTTCCTACATATGATTTGGGTACCAGAAAGAAAACGCAGTCAACCATTGCAGAATAATAATTGTTAAAAAATGAAACAATATCAAAACCCCCCAATATAAATACGAAAATTTAAAAGTAAAAAATAATATCTGTTGATTAGTTTTTAGATCCTTGATGGCGTCAGGGACCATCGAGTAAGTCACACTTTTTCCCCCAATTATATATTTTTTAATTTTATTTTTATATATTTATTTTTCCCTAACGCCATTAAGGACACATTGCACCTGACCTGTTCGAGCAGGTCACCGACGGTCTGCGAGACGGGTCGCAGCGTGAACCGGCAGCGCTCTCGCCGCGACGGCAGCGGCACCGTGATCACTGGCAACCCGCGCCGATACGTCACCGTCACTTCTGTAACAATGAGAACAGAAGCTTAAATTGTGGGTGAGGCCATATTCATATCCATTTTATTTCATCGCATTTCATTTCGTAAAGAAAGAAGAAGAACAAGCACAATATTTTTACGTAGCGTTTTAGTAACGTAAGCGTCTTCTATCCTACTCACACCACAGATTATATAAATAATTATGACAGTGACAGCACGTTTTGCAGATGACGTTACGATAACATTAGCAATTCCAGTACAAGCAGATTCTTTTTGACGTAGCGTTTCACTAACATAAGCAGTTTGCTTCCCGCTCACACTACATATTTAATAAATAAGAAGGAAAGCGATAGCATGCTTTCTCGACGACGTTACAATTGCAGTAGGTGTTCCTGCTTCCCCTGCTGTACTCATTGCTTATAACAGCTAGTAACATGTTTACCTATATTAAGGCTAGAAGTAGATAATACAAAACCTAGCACGCATATGGCCGCTCCAAAATACCTATTACAATGGTATAATATAATTCGGAAATCCATTGCTAAACAAATGGGTGAAGAGGAACCCACCACTGACCCTCGGCTTGTCGACTTTTTGTTAGATAATTAAAGAAGCCAGCAACACCGAACTCCTCTAAGATGTGAGTCGAAAAACTATCTATCACGAGTGACGGGGCACCAAATAAAATGCAATTCTCCGCGAAACGAAGCGAATCTAAAATAGTATTACGTTGTCAACTCCAACTGTCTTAAAATGTCTTGAAAAAGAGATCGTTAGACTGCAGCACCCTCAGGGTTATTGCTGCCCTTTGTACGGGCGTTGCCGCTCAAACACTCGTCCTGAGAGCCGATGAAAAGGCTGTATGAACACATACAAGATGCACGATGGCTTGGATCTCGCTTTCATGGAAAAGCGATCTATGAGCAACACATAAAATAGAGCATGAATCGTTTCTTGGGCTTGCTACCATGGATCCTGAATCCTGAATAATGTAGCGTTTATTTGAAAAGTTGATCTTGATATTTTTTGTTTATTTTAACATGAGTACAGAAGCAATTAACAAGATTAGCAACAACATACGGGACCTTTGAACAATTTAAACCCAACATAACAATTACATTAAAAACATCGTGAGGAAACCTACATGTCTGAGACAACCTCTCGAAATATTTGTGAAGTCCGCCAACCAGCACTTGGCCAGCGTGGTGGACTATGGCCTAATCCCCCTCGCATTGACAGGAGGCTCGTGCCCAGTAGTGGAACATTAAAAGGGCTGGTATTATTACATATAACATTTAACGCAAGTAAATATGAGTAGGTAGTGAATAAACTCATGGTAGGCCTTGCCACTCCTCGATAGGCAGGTAACTGATATGACCATAAAAACTGTGGTGATAAGATCGCGATGGGGTGCCACCATAGCGGCCGGTGCAAAATTGTTTCATTACGACGCAGCCTGCTTGCCGCCATGCTCCACTTACATCGATACACTCGTGAGCAGAAGTGGAATAAAATTAAATTTAGAATCGTGCATTTAACAGTTCTCTATATTTGCGGTTTTTTTTTCAATTTTAAATAAACTACATTTTCAATCCAGTTTTTTATTAATTAAAATAAAATCTGCCTATTTTCGAAACACTCATTGTACACACTAAAATTAATTATTAATTGTAACATTGGTATTGTAAAACTTTAGCCTCAAACTCAGCCACTATTGCTTGACTGAAGAGCTTAACATTCATAACGGCTTTAAACTTAAATTTATGCGATACTTGTTTTGTGTGACACGAGAAAATGTATACGAGGGAAAACGAAACGACGAATAAAATAAACCATTCAAATAATAATGATAAATTACCGAGTTTTGTACGTAACTATACAGAACACTATGTTAAACTTTCAAACGGATTAATCGGTGGCTAGAAAGAGACGGACTATATTAAAATGTAGCGCATGCGACGGGCGACGAGCGGGACGCAAATAATGGGACCACTTAAAAAGTTCCGCAAATACTTCCCAAGGTTTAAAATGAAACGCGAAATCAATGACTAGTTTTTTCTTCGATTTACTGATCAATAAAATACAACTTACTTACTGCATTGGTACTACTTACTACATTGGTAGTATGAACAAAACAAATCTATCTTTTCTTAGAAGTACACCTTTGATGAGTGTGTGCAACATTATCCAAAATGTGACTTAATTACTACAACATATAAAATAAAAAATAAGTATACGATTATAAAAACAAAAACTATCTCATAAAACTAAAAGCGAACACAATTTATCTTAAACCTAAAAAAACTACTAATATTGATTTCTTATATTCACGCAAGTACGACACATTGAAATGACACTAATTTAACAGATTTTAACGGATATGTTAAAAAATTAAATAAACGCGATAAAATGAGGGATGAGGAAACGTGTTTCTTATCCGATTCAAGCTTTTCACATCTAGCTGTTGAAGATTGAATTATCTATCTTGACAATAACAGACCCCATTCGGATGAAACCACACTCCCGACATCTTGCTCCTACTATCTATCAAACTATATACCCCTCTTTAAAATTGGTTCATCCGTTCTGAAACTCCAATGCGACAAACAAACGCAACGCACTTAAAGCACCCCTCTTTGCGTTAACCAAGGGATTACAAAATATTTACCAACACATACAAAATCCCTTGCAACGTAAACCTGAAACGAGCAAACAACGCATATTATTTATGATACTCAGGTGGCTTTCACACCCCAGCGACTACTCGCGGTGTATTTATTTAATATTAAGCTCCGAATAACATTACATTGTGTATGTCCTTTGCGGCCATTCAATTATTTATATCTAGCGGAAGGTGGACATGTTTATAAAGTTTATTTCTGTTTTATTATTAGTTCACTTTTTGAAACTTTAAGAATCAGAATTAGAACCATGTACTAATTATAAAATTTTCTCATTTTGATTCTTATGCACCGTATTTTTTCTACAAAATGATGTTAATGTAAAATTCTACCGCCCACTTAGAATGTCTTTTCTATTAAGAAGAAGGGCCAAGAAACGTCATATTTTTTAAGGGTAATATGTGTTTTTAATTAACCTGGGGTAAAGTTATTGTACACCTTAGTAAGTATTTTGAAGTACCGAGTATTATTTGTGACGTTAGCGAAATTGAATATAAAAAATTGTGTGACAATGGCCGTTGACCCTAGACATCATAATTGAATGGCACCACACTTGACATATTTAACTTGAAGTACAAGTGACAATTGCGACGCGATTGTTATTCCATTGCGAGAAATATTGCAACTAGAATTGGGGCCCCAGATCTTATTTATCCGCTCCCGCTAACTCTCATGACACAAATCCCACCATTTAACATGCGCGTCCGCATAAACCGCCTCCCGCACATATGTGGGCAGACGTTGTAATTGCCCTGTCACTTTCATAATTATCATCACGTTTACGGTTTCTCTCCAATGTTTGATTTATATCTATCACTTCTGCGCGTGACGATACTATACCATGACTTTGAACCAATAAAATCTTTTATTATTTAAAGGTACAGTGAAAGCCAGCGGTTTTTTTTCACATTTTGTTAAACGACTAATGCGCTTTACTGCGTAGATGCAAATCGTGAGCGTGCAATGAAATTGACTGAAAAATATAAATGATTTTGTAACTGGGTATGAAGAATATTTGCGATTTTTAGTCACGCCATATAATTAGCACGATACAAAATTGATTGTAATGCATGATAGATAATGTGATCCCAATTTATACAGATCTCTTTCTAGAAAACAACTGACCCGACACGCACTTGAGCGGTTCTTTTTATAAACTACACCAATAAAGACTAGCATCTCGGATATCGTAACATTAATTCACGTTTTTTCTTCAGATTTTTCCTCTATTTCAGCTCTCGATACAAAGAGATTGCCATCATTTATTACAATTTGTCAATGTACGCCCCGTAGTATATTAGGTGCGGAAACGATCATTTGTAAATTTCCGGACGAGAAAATTATTTAATCTCTGTTCATCTCATTCAAAACTCAGTTCCCTTACTATTAACTATTAATGCGACTCATATCAGGACCTCAATTGATCTACATCACTTTTTCAATAACTAGAATATTTTTTTACGCGCCGCCTTTTTTCCTTACGTTCTGCGTCCCGCTCGCCCCACAGGAGTAAGAAATGACAATGACAGTAACAGCATGCTTTCTCGGTGGCTGTACGCTTACGGTGGGAGTTTCTGTTAGGTACACTGCGGATGTTTGTGTGATATTTTTCGAAGGCAAGTAGCGCAGTGTCGGATAATTCAACTCCAATTTTACTATCCGCTTAGCTCAAGACGTGCGCTGATCTGAGAAAATTTTAAGCACTGTAGGTATAAATTTGTCTGACAATTACAGTATTTGTTTAAAAATACTTATATAAAAATACTCAGTGTCTAATAAACATAGCATTTTGTAGTATTTACCGCTACTTTCCTGGCCGTGCCGTTATCATTCGCTTACTCCCGGTGGGAAATGAAAAATATTTGGCGTTCAGTCACGTGCCAAGGTATGGGGTCGAGGTGAGGTCTCATTTTAAAAATGTTTTGTGACTCGGCATACTGACAAATAGAAAGTAAGCAGGTACATAGCTAAGAATAGCACTATTTTTGTTGTAATGCTTGCTTGCAACGTGTTTTTAGGCTGTGTCCCCAGTAGGCAAACTGTCAGCGGCCGACTGAGTGAGCCGCAAATATGTGGCGAACTGAAATTCATAACTTGAATTTCAGTTCGCCACATATTCGCTGTTCGCCGCTGCAGACTCAGATCAATTTGCTTGCGTCGCAAGCAAACTGTTATGTGTTAGCTGCTTATTTAGGTCGACCGACCGACTGAATTTTCACTGTCAACTGTCAGAACTGACAGTTTGCGGCAAACGGACTCACTACGCCCGGCGAACAAGCATATCGCCGCCGCCGACTGGAACCGGTTTTGCTATGAGTCGGCCGCTCACTGAATCAATCGGCGCGCGCAACACAGCAAACAGCGTAGAGTGAGCGCAAACTAGCAAACTGTAAACACTCCATTTCAGATATATGGAAGGGCGTACTAAACCGATACGCCGCTAACTCAGTCGGCCGCTGACAGTTTGTCGACTGGGGACACAGCCTTAAACGATTTCGGTGGAGATATCATCTAAAATACTTAACTATTGTATCTACGAATTTGAACTGGAATTTAGCCTGTTATAACTTAATATGTACCTTAATCACAGAAAATCTTAATTCGACAGCTTTACATAAATCCTTTAATAATTCGTTGCTTGTCACGTCATTAAAACCAAAACCCACTAACAAAATATGGTTAACATTGCGTGAGGGAAAAACTTTAACAGAAATGATATCGCATATTTAATATTTATAAGCTACATAAACTAAGACATAATATGCCTGAAAATAATAGCATTTGGCGACACGCCAAGCTAATGTATAGGACAGGTCATTAGACTCTTGTCGACTGTATTATGCACAGCTGGGAATATATTATGTATTTTCGTGGTTCTATGAAATAGTAAAGGAAATAAAAAAAATGCCACAATAAAAAAAAATCTACAAAAGTGTTAAATTACTAGCAATGTGTATCTAAATCTAAAATAATCTGTATCACGCTGCGCCAACACCGGAAAAACAACTAATTTATCATTTCATCCGTAATAACTAACCCCCAAATTTATAGACTTTTATAAATTTTTCAAACGTCATATATTATTGCCCACAATTGTTTTGCTTTGCGCAGTACTATATGACGTGTGATAAAGTTATATAACGTTTATAAATTTGGCCGTAAATTTCTGGATTGCGTTTAGTGGCGACACTTACATACTAAACAAACTATACCTATTTGGCCTTGCAACTAAAATTAATAATGCAAAAGCCGCAGCTAAAACTAGTTTCTAGAATGCACAAGACCTACTTGCTTAACTTAAGTCGACTGGTAGCCACTGCCTGGTGAACTCTACTTATTTCCAAAGTCTTTATGGTACAGGTGACAACGCTCAACTTCATTAAGCGGAGACGTCACGTCCGAGATCTAGTTGCCATCGTGAGAGGAATGGTATATTAAGCGCATAATGGTAAGAGGTACTCCGCGGAGGCTTAACATCGAATGTTTCTGTGAGCTGGTAAAAGAAAAAAATACTTTAAAAAGTAAAGCTAAAACCTGGCCAAAAATAATGTTGATTAACTTAATAAAAAAAAAACCTGCATTCTAATAAAAGATGATTCGATTTTTGAACGCGGGAAATTTTCGGAAAATTAATTATTGATTTGTATATTCTTTTTTCTTGTGACATATTACTATGTAGTACTACGGAGGCATGATTATTACTAATAATCTATTTAAAAAACGAAATATATCTACCCTTCAAGCGGAAATACTGCCATCATTGCTATAGTTCTATCTCGGTGTGATTTGAAATTCAAAACGTGCACATTACTGCAGAATGACAAAGAATGGCAAAGCTTGCCATAAAGATAGTCATTAGGTAAAATATTTTACAATATAAAGTAGTTGTAGGTTTATTTGCTTTTTCTTTTTAGCTAAGCACATAATATTGCACCGGTTCTTTTTATTTTCGTATACATTGATATTTTTACTTTCTTCTTTTTTGAGCCTCAACCCCCGGGGTATAGGTCCCCTCTCTTTCACACCATTCATTCCAATCCTGTTCTAATCTAGTCTAGCATGTATTGGCACCCCTCTAGATCATTGTACCGTGTCGCTGATGGTCTACATGACAAAAAAATCATAAATTACTTATATAGATATTAAACATTCCTAACTGGTTACAAAAATTCGTGATCATCTCACAGTTTGTCCTTACCAGGATTCGAACCCGGAACCCTCGGTACAGAAAGCAGGGTCACTACCAACCGCGCTAATCAGGCCGTCCAAAAAAAAAAGATAATTATTTAAAAACGATATGATTATACGAATTATGTCATAGGGCTTGCGATAATATTCTCAAGACACTGACAGCTAGGGATGTCAGTGGTTTAAGAGTGTATGACTGACATAAAAAAAAACCGCTGAGTTTCTTGCCGGATCTTCTCAGTTCAGGTCGCTTTCCGATCCGGATGTAGAGTTAAGAAAAAAAAATGCAATGACAATTTGTAAGTGCACCCGTAGGCCTATACGAAATAAATGATTTGACTTTGACATACGCATAAGGGCGCTAATTCGTGTAACCTCGTTACACGTCTCCGGCAGGCGTAGCTCGGTTCCTTCCGGCGGCGACGTTTTCCATTGGGAAAGCACCCACTCATGTAATTAGTAGAAACGAGAGCGAAGCGATTTGCGAGCCGCAACGAACGAATTAGCCCGTAAGAACTGAAGTACCAGTTATGAGTGACGACCGATATGAATCCATGGTTGCTGCGTACCTGCTTACTGCATAGCGTTTGCTGTGTTTAGGGCCGTGCGAATGGTGTGCTGGTGTAACGATGGTATTATTATTACTACAGCAATCAGCCTTATGAGTTGATGGACGGCCACTTTTGGAAAATATGAAGCGTCTCCCAGATTGACGATGCTTATTTTGGAGCTAGCCTAGTTGTGATTTTGTCTGATGATATAGTATGGCATTGATAAAAAAAAAGATTAATTCATTTACATAATTATTATATCTGGTAAGTGGTAGCTCTACATATATCTGTGCTTTGCTACCAGAAAAGACACAATAACTGAAGGTCGAGCAACATCCAAATAACACTAGATCGCTGGCCACTCTTAATCAAACTAATTAAACCAACTCAAGTCGCGCACGCATCGGCTCCCGCGCACGGTACGCTTCACATTCGCGCCGCGAGTCACTCGGACACTACGCTGTTGGGCCACCGTCTGCAACCACCCGACCCTCATCCCTCTTGTGCTTATATTTGGGTTGAATTTTGACTAGTGATATTTTAAGTTGACCTTGACAAACTTCGCTTAGCCGAATTAATCGGTAGGTTTCGTGGGTTCGGTGCGCGTGTGTTTATCAGTGACGGTGTTTGGTGGGATGGGGTGACAATGGGGTCAGGACACAGCGCTGACGGCGGCGCGTACGCAAGCGACCCGCCCGCCCGTGAACGGCGCAAGTCTCACAGCAGGAGGCGGAGGTGAGATTTCATGTAACTTTATTATCAGTCAAAGTAACCATTGCTACTTTAGTACCTACCGTACGTTTCGGTACCACATTTCTTGTGTGTGTAAAATAATTCCTTTTGACAGTAATCATAAGGGTATACTCGATATCATAATACAGGTGATTCAGAAAGCGTATACTACACTGCGATCGTGCGGGTCGCCGATATAAAAAAAAATATATCACATAAACCATAATTATAATTTTGTTGGGAAACATATATTTTTTAAATCAAAATATCCAAATCTCACTTCACTTAATAATTAAAAATGCGCTAAGAAGAGCAGGTTCTCGGTTTAGTATACCTTTTCTGAATCAAAATTCCGGTATATACCGACTATATAAGGTCTAACGAAAATACTGTAAAATATTTAAGGATTTAACTAGTAGGTGATAACGATCACGTTTATGTATACAATATATGTGTGATCAGTCTTTGATTTTTCTGTGAGAGAGTATGTTGACCTGATGTACAGTTCACCGCAGACTTAGTACAGTAATTGTCAAAAATTCAAATAATTTGATTTTTTTTCGAGAATGTGACCTCTTCAATATTTTACACTATTATTCTTATGCCTTATATAAAAACTGAAGTAAGATGTACCTTAACAACATTTTCGTCTCCAGTGCACACAATATAATGTTCTCATAGATCGGTAACCAAATTTCATAAAAAAAAACATGAGATAACTGCAAAAGAAAAACCAGACTGGACCTGAAACGTGATGTGAGTGCAAAAATTCTATCGCGTTTACGCCCTAATAAGTCCCAGACTCTATACTTTACAATTTGGTTTATACGTAACAATATAAACTTTAACTTGATGGATTAAAGTTTAAAATTAATGCGCATTGCGCGCCTTCTACCCATTTGCCATTTCATCATCTCAGTAAACTATGTGTAACTAATTGAACAATGCCTTTGATTTAGTCTTTCAAAAGTGTTAATCTTCTTTGGCGAGCAAATTAGAGGACTACTTAACTTTAAAGCGTCGTTAAAAACATAAACAATTAAGTAGTACTTAAGTATTTGAGTGTTTACTACGAGTATTGGCAACGTAGGGGAACAATTGTCAGTTGTTTTGAGCAAAGTAAATTAGGCAAAATCCGTTGCTTGCTATGAACGCGTACCGAGTTCTCGCTGAGTTACATTACGGGTGGACTAACGTAAACAAGCAAATAAACCTGAATCACATCCAATAAGGAAAGTGATTATAGTCAGGGATACGACCTGATAACAGGTCAAGGTCCGCCTGTAAGTCTAGAATATTATCAATACTTGGATGTTTGCCAAAACATTTAACGAATAGTGTAAGCTAAAATGACCCTTATGGCGCGTATTTTTCCTAATGCTCCTGCTCCATCAGCATTGACATTGACATGTTAACGCCTGTGTCAAAATGCGCTTTAATTACGACGTTAAAAAGGTCAGGTTTAACAACTGGCTACATTATTGTAGTTCTGCTTCAAAAGCTATATTCAACGTAGTAAATCCCTTTGATGTGTCGAAACACCGCCAACCCAGTTATCGTGTGATTCACAAATAAATATATCCAAACGAACACATCAACTATACGGACTCACACTAAGCAATGCTTGTATTATGTGTATTGTAAAATGTGTAGTATTTGCGTAAATATAAGAAATAAATATAAGCTACACCATTATTTATATGCAACTAGCTGTTGCCCGCGACTTCGTCCGCGTGGTATTTAACAAAGACAACCGTTGACAACAGCCTGCTCACCCATTCTGAGCCCGCGGGACGCATTGCAGGTTGTTGCTATCAAACTTAATCAGGCGCTGCGCTGCAACATTGGTTTTAATTTTTTTTCGTGAGATGCTATATTTTTTTCTAAAATAAAAGTAGCCTAAGTTACTCCTTGTTACATCAGCTATCTGCCAGTGAAAGTCCCGTCAAAATCGGTCCAGCCATTTCAGAGATTAGCCAGAACAAACAGACAGACAGACAGACAAAAATGTTAAAAAATGTTGTTTCGGTATAGGTAACGTGTCTACATCCAAATGCACTTAGTAAAAAGATAATAGTAAAAAGCGGTTATTTTAATATTACAAACAGACACTCCAATTTTATTTATATGTATAGATAATCGCTTACTCATATCCATTCGTCACCTATGTCGTAGCGCGTAACAATATGTCGCGGTAATTTATAATTACCGGCATTTAGCAATCTACTACAAAGCTAAAGCATATTAAGAGAACTTATCTATCTTTTAACAACTTAGAAACCAATTTTGTAGTGTCTGTTACTAACCAAGCTTACTTTGAGATTTTTAAATAAAATGCAATTAACCAAGCCGAAAAGGTACTTTGCTGACTTTTTTTTTGCGAAGGCCTCGTCGCATACCCCGGGGCATTTTAATTAACGCGAAAAGTATGCGCGGCCGTTTCGCGAATGTGCCGCAAGGGAAGCACGGTATTGGTTTTATGTTGGTATATTCAAATTGTTGGATGATTTCACCATGATACGTTAAAAAGGTTCTTCCTGTTCATTAAACCTGTACCGTACTGGTACAGCATTGCAACATTGGTTTTTTTTTTCGTGAGAGCCTATTTTTTATCTTAAATAAAGGTAGTCTAAGTTACTCCTTGTTACATCAGCTATTTGTCAGTGAAAGTCCCCTCAAAATCGGTCCAGCCATTTCAGAGATTAGCCAGAACAAACAGACAGACAAAAATTGAAAAAAAAATTGTTTCGGTATAGGTACCGTGTATACATACAAATGCACTTAGTAAAAAGCGGTTATTTTACTATTACAAACAGGCACTCCAATTTTATTTATATGTATAGATTTATCTAATATATCTACGCTGACTATATAGTTTATTGTTTACGTATTTAGATACACCGTATGGCAAATGGAACAGCGCCTCTAGTGGACAGTATTTAGTGTCTAAGTACGTTGACTGTAAAGTACCCACACGCAGTTAGCTTCAGAATAATCTCGCACTTGACGAGCTGCTTCCGACCTTAGTCATTCACTTATCCTACGAAGCAATGTATTACAAACAAAATTGTATAAATAATCTTAAAAACATAGTTCTTTAAATTTTATATAAAGAGTGGATACAATCACCTAAGATCTACCGTGCGCAAGTCTAGCGGAGATGCGCGCGCGCAGAGCAAGCGAGCGGTATGGTAACAATTGGAGCGTGTTGTAACTGGACACGCATTCAGCTGTTGCCCGTTATCACAGTTTTTTGCTTATCAGTATGGAGATGTAGCCACCGAACAACATAATTAGCGATGCACCTGTCATTGTTAATAGCAACGTAATTACACAAAGCATAATTTTAGTTCATAAATTCAACACCGTGGTTCTCCCGTGACCATGGTTGCTGTAAAGCAGCCGAAACGTCGCGAACGTAAAAATATAAAATAAACGCGATAAAACCCGTAAGGTTAGTTTTATTTCAATTATACGGACGTCTGTAAATCGTAACCATGGTAGTTCAATGTGACATTTATAATATCATATTTTACACATATAACATGAAATATAGTACCTATTGTTACCTAAATAAAAGAGTTGTATGTAACGAAACCGCTTGGGGTGATCAGTGCTAATTTTTTTCTATTATATTGGAAACGATGTTTTATTATAAACGCAATATTTGGGATTCAATATTGGTTATCTATACATTTAATAAAAACGTCGATCGCTGTCTGTACGTGGAAAATATATGAGAAAAACTATTATTGGGGGCTTTTATCAACGCAATATAACCCAAAACAATGACTGTTAGAATTATTGTCGGGTTGTCTGTACGTTTGTGCGCGCTAATTTCAGAAACGGCTTAGCAGATTTGGTTGCTGTTCTCTTAAAATTAAAAGCTTTTTTATTTCAATCAGCTCGTAATTAAAAAAGATATATCAATTGCAATACGAATAGCTAGTAGTATAAGAACATCGTCAAAAAGGTTCATCAATTGAGTAGTTAATGATCTGTGAAGTCTACTACTATCAGTTAATTAAATTAAATAAATACCGCCAGACAAACACACTAGCTATATTGACACTCGTATTATGGGTACCGTACAATGGACTGGGGGCGAAACCAGAATACAATTAGGCGACTACTTATTTGGTGTACGACTCAGGCAAGATAACATTCGTGCTCATCACACAATGTATATCATTCTAGAAATTAAGCTCAGAAACCACGGTACAAAAAACAGCATCACTACCAACTGCGCGCCGGTCAGGTCACTAAAATGAAAAAAAAAATACAACATTGAGATACAAATTATATTTCAGAAACTCTTTCAAGAGCGATAAAGGTCTCCGAAGCATGAAACCACATTACAATAGTATTAGCCATCTTGAAAGTCAAAATGAAAGAAAAGAACGACGATAATGTAAGACATATACCCATCTTTTTCGCGTTACCGCATAATTCCTTTGCAAGCCCACTGACACGCGAGAAAATCGTAAAGTGATTCGCACTGGCTCGCTTCGGAATAAGTGAGCCGTTAAAGCTGTGTGTAAAAAACAACTACTAAATTATTGAACGTATATTCAATAATCCTGCTAGCTAGCTACAGTATATTTTCTCTAGTTTACCTGCTACAAATAAAAATTCTTTATAGAGAATACAATATTATAAATGTGAAAGTTTGGATGGATGGATGGATGGATGGATGTTTGTTACTCTTTCACGCCAGGACGGCTGAACGGATCTGGATGAAATTTGGCACAGAGATAGATTATAGTCTGGAATAGCACATAGGCTAGGATTTATTTATATTTTCATAGAATACCAATAAATTAATTTTCTCATACATTTGATTCTGAGGCGGTACGAAGTTCGCCGGGACAGCTAGTAGAGAATACTAGCTGCGCCCGGCGGTGTTACCCGCGCTAAAAAGTATGAAAAATTAAAACATCTATCCCACAGGAACCATACATTTTACCGGGATAAAAAGTAGCCTATGTGCTATTCCAGACTATAATCTATCTCTGTGCCAAATTTCATCCAGATCCGTTCAGCCGTTCGAGCGTGAAAGAGTAACAAACATCCATCCATCTATCCATCCATCCATCCATCCATCCAAACTTTCACACTTTTAATATTAGTATAGATTGACAATTAACTATTTATGTGCGGTCCTTGCTTCGTTTGCTTTGATAAGTCAAATATGACAATTCAACTTCCTCAATTGAACTATCTATCATATATCTATAAGATTAATACAAATCAAATCAGCAGTATATAGAATGCCAGATTATTATTTCATGATTTCGTCATGGGTCTCATAGAGTCATTGTACCTGATCACTCTTTATAGAGATCTTTATAATATCCATATGTTATAAAGATCTGCTTTGGAACGCTTGAATAAAGATTCTTTTATGAAAATAATGTTATCCTAACAGAATGAGATAAATGTTCTAACCCCAACAGGGTCGAAGCTTGTTCAAACAGCTACAGCTTGTACAAACCATATTTCGTTACCAAAAATGCTAAATTTCCCCGTCTCAGCAATACCCGCGATATTCGCTCGGTGAGCAAACATGTAAGTCATTTAAATTGCGGTCGCTGGAGGTGTTTAATTAAGTGTTTTTGCGTACGATGCGCGCGCGACCACCGCCCCGCTGTTTCACGGCGATAGTGCAGTTCCAGTGCCGGCGAGTAAAATTACAGAACAGAGTTTATTTAATACCTGTACATAATGTGAAAATGTTATTATAAGTGGTGAATTTAGTGAGGTATTACAGTACACGTTGAATTAAACAGTAATAATGGTATTAATGGTAATATGTACTTTTAGAGAATACGTAAATCTTATCGTTTACCAGCTTAGTTATAATAATCTCTGCAAAAATCTAAAATACCGCAAGACAATTTATAAATCTTATTTATAGGAACATCCTTAAAGAAAAAGTACTAGTGCATAAGTAATAGGTAGGTACTTTATTTTAATAATAAAAAATATAAGTATTTGAGGATTAAAGAATCTCCTATTTTTTCCGACGATTAACTAAATGGAACAATAAAACATCTAACGATTTAAAATAATGACTTCACTATTACGCATACGGTATCTGGGTATCAAAACAAACGACTAGAATCGCGCCCCGCCTCCACTGAGACCCCACCCGGTTGATATTACGTGTTATAATGCGCCCAGCGAAGCGTGCGAGCCTCTCTCGCGTTTCTCCACACTACATATTTCTCTATGACACACATGTAATGTCGGATCGCCTTCACGCTGCTCGCGCGGCGCAACTTGGCCTCTATAGTGAAGGAATATGGGACCTTTATGGAAATAGATCGAAAAAAATGCGTAATTTGAAATACGCTTTCACTCGGCTGTCGCACTATGGAATGTAAAATTGACAATCCGACTCTTCCAACTATTTCTAATCATCACGGTTTATCTTCACAATATCATTATGAAAACGGTATACGATACTGTTTTAGTCCTGAGAATTAAACACTCACACCATAGTTCGTGTGGCGTGTACGAGGTAACGCGCACGAATCTCAGTTACATGTATTATGCTAATATACTGGTTAATTAATTCTATAAGCAGTCATCGTGCTTTTCACTTTCCACGTAATTGCTCTGATCACATCAAGTTAATGCCCTTATATACTCTGTGTTACACACCTATATGACGAAATATTTTAAAGAATATACTGATAGGTACATTATACATATAGTGGGTCGGCCTTATCGCTAGCCAACACTAGATACATCCCAACTAAATATCAAGATTACAAATATTAGATAGCAAGGTAATGTGAATTTATTGGGAGGCCAAATAGTAAATCTCTCGACCAATAAGAAATCGGTAGAGCCTCGTATGCCTCACAGGCAAGGGTTATTGTTCATTGCTTGGGAACGTTGTTGTCTATAAAAAAAAATCAAATTCATTTTTTTCGTACAAGTTGGTACAGGCAAGTTAACACAGGCCCGCGAGCATTGTTTTTTAGATGCGAATGCTTGATAAGCAATCTAACATCAGAAATGATAATGGATTTCTCTGAAACTTTCGCTAAATATCTACCAAAGCTAAGTATGATCACAGTCAGGTTGATTCTTTACCATCCACCCTCTCACAACAGTTCATTAAAACTTATGAACATATTAAACCCTCGGCTTACAACGCGGAAACATCGCAGCAAATTTACGTGAAAACAAAAACTTTACATTTTCCCCTAACACACTTAAATAGGCCGAAATAAAGTTGCACAATCGCCACTAACAGCCTCACGCAACCCGATTACTGCGTATACAGCGAAGTTAGTATTTCGAAGCCGACTACATTCCAACAATTCCAACGTGCCCAACAATTTGTTGTTCCTGAAGTGCCCAACACAGCTACTTTAAATAACAACAATTTATTCGGGTAACCGTGAAGTTGGAGCGATAATGATGCTCATCGTCTTGTCTGCGGAGTCCGCTACAGCAGTTACCACCTTGTTGAACCAGAATAAGAATTATTTATAAATGCGGGTTTAGGAAAAGGGGTGTACGGGTCGCTATTACCACTAAAAGTTTTTATTTAGTTTCGTATAAAAACTTTCTATAAATGACAAAGAAATCAGAATCAGAATATGTTTTATTCATGTAAACCATTCAGTACAGTACTTATGAATCGTCTAAATAGTTTCGAAATGCTAAGCTACAAATTTACCACCCGTTCGGCATGACAAGAAACTCCATGGTTGTTCTTTTTATGAGATCCGTTACATTAAGCAGTACATTGTTATGGATATGTGAAAACAATGTAGGAACGGCTAGGCAGAATATATCAGCATTAAGCAGACTTTAGGAATCATTCATAGACCATAAAATTACTCATAACTGAAATCGAATTAGTGAAGTCCATGTTCGCATGAGTAGGGTCAACTGCCGTTGGTCGTGCGTGGGCCGTGATGTGGCGTATGCTATGCATAGCTACGAGGACTTGACCTTTGCGAATTAATATTGTTATAAAACGCGCAATTTGCAGAATTTCACTTACCTACATATTTTTTGTATTAACTTCACTACGATTTGAAAACTACGTTATCAACATTTTACAAAAAGGTAAATAAATTATACAGTTACGTATATTTCTAAAATAATATTTAGACGGGTAACCTTGTAAAAAATATTTCACAAATTTATGTCTTTGTGTTATTCCGTAAATAATAAGGTACACAACTAGCACCTTAAAGTAGGAAAATAATTTGTATATCATATACACGTAGCACATGAAAAAGTAAGTAAATAAACGAATAATAAATATATCTATACAAATAAATAAAATTGGAGTGTCTGTTTGTAATATTAAAATAACCGCTTTTTACTAAATGCATTTGGATGTATCCACGGTACACACATATACTAAAACATTTTTTTTTATTTTTGTCTGTCTGTTTCTCTGTTTGTTTCGGCTAACCTCTGAAACTTAGGGTACTTTGTAAAAAAACTTTTTCGTTAAATACCACGCGGATGAAGTCGCGGGTAACAGTTAGTATATAAATATATGAGCAAGAGTCGTCAAACAATGGATGTCTGAAGGAGGGCGCCGGCGCCGTCGCCGAGACAGTACTGCTGGACAAGACTTGGCCAAACATAGCCGATGACAGGGAAACATGGTGGGTTATGGGCGAGACCTTTTCCCAGCAATGGAACGATGTAGGGCAGCCTTTCCCAAAGTGAATGATAACGCCCCCTTGTGGGCGCTGCAGGCCTAAATGGGGGCGGTAAGAGACCCAGAAAAAAATCGAGGCGTTGTGAAGAGGCTTACAATAATTAATTTAATTAGAAGTTATAGTGGTTTTTAAGTAGTTGAAAAAATGGGGACGCTAAAAAGTAATTCATTCTCAAAGTGGGCAGTAGATAAAATAAGTTTGGGAACCCCTGATGTAGGGTGGTAAGGCGGTAAAGTATAATATTTCCTCTACAAATACCATTTGGGATGCGCTTACGAGGCAGGTAAAGACCGAAATAGGAGCTATTATTTGAAAGGTCGTGTCCAAGTGGGGTCTGGGTCATTTGTTGCCGGCGGTCCGCGGCCGTGACAACGATTTGTTCTTACAAATGGTCGAGATAAAACTTTACGCTCGCTGCTAAACTGAGTTAACTTTATTTTAAAATTATTTCGATGAAATATATAGCATTGATAACTAACAAGTTTGTTAAATGAATGTTGTAGACAGTAAAAGTAATGGATACAATATGAAAATATTTTATAGACGATTCCGATTAGATAAGTCAATTAAAAAAACTCACAAAAAATCACCAGTGTCATTATGGTGGACACAAAATTTTATTTTAGAAAATTTACATATCGAAAATTTTACTTGACACAGTGATTACAAATGCGGTTCAAGGTTTAGTATACCCTTTCTGAAACATCCTATATATAATAAACTACACTGATATACCTAATAAAATTAAGCCCATTGTTAGGTTCCTAAACACATTATGAAAATAATGAATTGGTAGAAAAGGCACAACGATTGAATGACTACACCGCAAGGCAATTAACCCTTGCTGAGGAGACTGGTACCTACCACAGAATAAACACGAAGACGGGCACACTGATTGTAAGAGCGGGGGATGGATGACGTAATGAGTTTCAGCTGCTTACATCAATTGCGGTGTGCGTTGTAATCAGAGGCTTGTAGAGTAAGCATTGTAAGTATCTACAATTAACGTGCATGTTTATTTATTTGTAAATCAACTAAGTACGTTAAAATGCTAGACTTTATTCTCCTGGTATCTCTTTGTATTTAGTATTTTCATTGAAATAAAACTAATGTTACAGATTTTATCGCGTGTATATTATGTTTTTACGTTCCCAACGTTTCGGCACCATTGCAAGACCTCAAAGCACCGTAAGCACATTCTGCGTAGATCGGACCGCTAACAACAACTAAATATGAACCCGAGTTCAAACTATGACACTAGGACGTCAAACACCTCAGTCCTCCCGTGACCATGGTTGCTGTAAAGCAGCTGCAACGTCGGGAACGTAAAAACATAATATACACGCGATAAAATCTGTAAAATTATTTTTATTTCAATGTGTAGTATTTGCGTAAATATAAGAAATCAATACATGTATAGTATTTTCGTCTATCAAATTTAAAAATGATGAAAAATAGTTACCTTATTTTAAATATCATTTTCACACCAGCATATTCATTTTTTTGATAAAAATACACGCATCGAAGTGGCGAGTCAAAGAAACTATTTTTTTTATAAAACCTTAACGCTCTAGTTGGTATGAAACAGTATCAATGGCTTTCATCATGCAAACTACTGGAAACGACTAACAGACACGAATATTTTTGAATGCTTAGTTTTTTTTTCATATGTCATACAATAATAAGTACAAGACTTATACAGACATAGTACTTAATTAAAAAAAAACACACTAAATGCAATAATAAAACTGTTATATCGCCAGACGAACACACCAACTATACAGTCCCACACTAAGCAACGCTTACATTATCGGCATCGTACAATGAATTGCGAGCGAACTTAGTATAGAATACTTAGTTAGAAATTAAAGATCCATATCTCGGGTGCTCATCACACAACATTTGTGTTCCTACCAGAATTCGAACCTGGGACCCTCGGCAGAGAAATACAGCCTAATAATAATAGTCAAACACCCTATTATGTTAATAAACAATATGTGCTCTATTTGCTCGAATTTCCATCAAAGAGACGGATGGTTAATCAGAACTGAAATATGCTCACAAAAGGCAATTCGTCGTAGTTAATCTTACTTTAAAAGCAATTTTAAAGGCAAATTAACAAAGTCTAATCTTCAATGTCTGGAAGATTAGACTTTATTCATCTTGCTTTAAAACTAGTGATTAAATAATAACATTATTTTATGATTGCCACTTTTCTTTGGTTCAAACAAGAGTCTTTGAATCTAAGTAGTATTCCCATTATGTATCTTAACTGCTTGAAATTATGATGGAGATTTGATAGATCACAGTTTAACTTGGGTTAATAACATTCAAGTGATTATCTTTTGAGATGAATAGAAACGTGTGAGATGAGTAAATAAGATGAGAATAGGTAATCACTTCGTTGGTGGATAGATTAATCAATCTAAAACCTTCTATAGTATATGGAAATTACGACAAATCATGATAACAAAAGCGGGCTATTTGTATCCCTCTACTTGTAGGAAATCTTGTTCGTAAAATACAAATCAATCACAAAGAAGAATCATACAAAATCCATCTGATTATATTTTTTTGCTATAAAATGTCCACTTTTAATATATTTATAGAACTAGTTGTTGTAGCTAAGCAACACGCCACAACTACATACATACATAATTACAGAACCATACAATTATTGTGCAAATT
The DNA here is from genome assembly GCA_905333125.1 of Pheosia tremula. NCBI lineage: Eukaryota > Metazoa > Arthropoda > Insecta > Lepidoptera > Notodontidae > Pheosia > Pheosia tremula. The sequence goes on along the minus strand of HG995402.1, from coordinate 8,781,494 downwards.
AAAATATTTAATGAAGTAATCACACGCACTAATAAATTCATTATGACGACAAATATTATGTAAGCAATTACATTTTGTAATAAAAAAAAATATTTACTCATCCCTAATTAATTATAGGTCGCAACCCGAGACCCTCCTTTGCACAAAGTTGCAAGACAGCGTTTCCAGAGTTGCAAAACTTAAGTGTAATTGCACTGGACACCTGGCTAGAAGGGAATTAAAACAGTTGGAGTTAGTCCGTTACTGAGTGGCAATCGCGAGAGTGGAGAGTAGGTTATCCAGCAGTAGAATAGGTAGACGATAAAAAGAAATATCGTGGAAGAGATCTTCGAGTTGACTTAAAACTTTTCGATTCTAATTTGATCAGAAATTTTCTCGTGTCAAGCCATTGTTAGTAACTGTTAACGACGCGATCTCCTTGGGAGTTGTTATACATTTATTTTGCTAACTTTTTTTACGTTTTGTAATTTTTTCGCGTCTTACGTCCGCACGTTAAAACGTGTTTGATTTTGTATCTCTCCTGGCGTTTTATTCTCACCCCGTCGTGTGGCGGACCTGCGGTAACCGAATCGAAGATTTGATACAACTACGCAACCAAATAGTTGAACTCGACCAATCGTCATTTCTAGAGTACATTTCATAATGCACGTTGCAATTAATAGTCGATACAAGCTTGTCGTTAGGATGTGTATCGGGAAGGATCGAAATGGTTGACGCGAATGACAGAGGCTTCACAAGCCAAGAGTAGCCACTAGCCGTAGATGACGAAGTGGCACAGTTGGAGACTATGCTCCCACCCCAATTAAAATTTACATTCGCTTGAACGGTATAGGTACAAGGTCTTAGCAATCTGTGACACTAGAGTTATGTACCTCAGCACGAAAACCAACCTTAAGGTGTGCAAGCAGGAATTAATGTCTCGGATAGGGCGGTGCCTTTCATCTCTTACCAATAAATTCTCATCTTCGCTTACACACACTATTATCCGAAGTTCCCCTAAAGATTGGAAAAAAGATATGATAGGACCTAAGGAATTGTATTGTAGTCACGAAATAATAGTTCAAAATTGAATCACTTCACTTCACTTCACTTGTATCAGCGGTCCACATTTTAAGAGCCTGGTTAGCGCAATTGGTAGTAGCCCTGCTTTCTGCGCCGTGGGTCCCGGGTTCGAATCCTGGTGAGGATTAACTTTGTGTGATGAGCATGAATGATTGTACCCGAGTCATGGCTGTTTAATGTCTGTATAATAATATACTGAGTTCGCCATCAGTCCATTATACGGCACCCCTAATATAAGCGTTGCTTGGTGTGGGCCCGTATAGTTGGTGTGTTGGTCTGCCTATATTATTATTATTATATACTCGTGAAATGGCACACATGAGCAACTATCTCGATACTTTAAATAACCCGAGTTCACAGCTGATAATGTATCAGTGGTATCGCTGACAGCCCACACAGTCCTTATCAGTAGATTTCTGATGGAATAGAACGCAACCTTTTGAATATGTTTAAACTTCTTACTGTCACCTTATATTTGCTAATCTGCCACTTCCCGTTTTTTCCAAATACAATGCCGATTTATAATCTCCGTTTGATACAGACATACTGTGCGTTCGGATAAGTTTAATTAAATATTCCGATCTTTAATTACCTTTGCCAAACTAAATCCTGTGATCAAATTACGCTCCCGTTGAAGGTACATCTATCTCGCCTCTCTCGCCTCTCAGATCAAGGGATCGTTGAAGACATTCTTCATAGGAAAATCCCCTTTGATCCATAAGCGGTCTCCTGCGCTGATTTTTCTTTTTAGTTTTAGCTAAAGTAAACTTAGCCTAATTTGATTCAGCCATAACGATGAACTATATCCTTATTCTGGAGACTTCAAGAGTCTTAGATGTAACAAGAAGAAGTCGTTAATATAGAATATGTACTTAGTTATTTTACACAAAGGCTTACATTTATAACAAGAGTCGGTAAAAGTCGCGTAAAACCTAATTTAAACGTAAAAGGGTTTGCCGGATTAATAAAGTGCAAAGCAAGTTAGGTAACGTACAACCACCCTCCACTTCCGCAGCGCGTCCGAGCAAAGTTTTAATATTACCCATCTTGGTTCTTAAACGTTAATACAAACTGGGTAAGTAAGTACTCACACACAATTTATTAGAATACCAAAATGATCATAGATGTACAATCATTATTGGTTTGTAGTTTCACATAGGGTACATGTTAAAAATAAGTTACACTTATTGCCATCTCCTGTACGTCAAGTGCGAGATTATTTGTAAGCTAACCGTATACTTTATAGTCAACCTCCTGACCGAATTTCGGCCACGGCGGCCAATCTCAACAAAGGCCGTCCGACTACCTAGAATATATTTCAGTGCAAGCGCAAGGTCAGATGCACTGTCTCTTCCCTCACTCTCATAGTCTGATGGGACGGCACTCCGACACGACCGGAGACAGATCAGGCGCAGGATCGACGGCTTTAAGAGATCTCCGACACATGACCAAATGGGATTCGCGATTGTGAACAGAGACAGAGATTCCCACATGAAACGTATAAATCCCAGAGATGCGAGCCGGAGTATTTTTTTTTCATTACATTATAGGCAAGTATTTGATCTCGATCTCACCTGATGGTAAGTGACGATGAGATCTACGATGGAGCATACTTGCCTAGAAGGTACCTGTTCACTCTCGACTTGAAAACAGTCTGAACCTACGAAACTCGTTTTCAAGGCGAGCACACCACCAACCTCGCTATGCTGGCGGTAGGGTAGACCGGGAAGTAGTAAACTAAGCGAACTAACTAAGAATACGAATGACCTGGGGTCGAGTCACCTTCGTCCGTAGGAGAATTAAGTACCCTCGAGATACCCTACACGTGACCCTGGGTGGTGCCAACCAGGTGACAACTCTACTAGTGGTAGGCTTCGGCCGTGGCTAGTCACCACCCACTGAACAAAGCCATGTCGCCAAGCGGCCTAGCCGTGTTCCGGCATGATGTTCGGTGTTGCCATTCATGGATGGCGGGTCAGATCAGCCGCGCTGCATGTGCCTAGTGAATGTAGCGTCTCGATCTACTGCCGCCTTCCTACCTAGGCAAGTATGCTCCATCGTAGATCTCATCGTCACTTACCATCAGGTGAGATCGAGATCAAATACTTGCCTATAAAGTAATAAAAAAAAAAAAAACTTGTTGGCAAAATAACAGAACCCCCAAGTCACCCGTCGGCATGTATCATTCAAGGTGCCGCAGTGTTGCGTCCCCCATTCATATTTCAAGCCCGCAGTTTCGCACACACGCATAACCGTAAGGGTTATGTGCCCCTATCGTGGAAACATACTCTATTATTATTCACATACCGCGTATATGTAAACATATTTTTCTATACGTAATCAAAAGCAAAACCGTTAAAGTTACGTAATTTACACAGTACCAAAAACTTAAAGGCCAAGAGTAGGTAAATAATATGGAATGGCTAAATAGATTAAGACAAGACCTTTATCGTTGGCGTACCGAATATGTTAGTAAGTCCGCGCGAAAAAGTCACGGGCGAAGCTAGGTTTAACGTTAATTTAACTTAAGTAATCTTTTACATTCGCGCATCTTTCACCGTTATAAACTACAGCTTCCAGCATTTGGCAAGTGTTCTCTATTTGATGCCAAAAAGGAAGGCCTTACAAAAAGTTTGTATCTCAATTCGGGCCGTGACCGGGTCACATCGCTAGAGCACACAATGCGAAACGCAATGCAGGGCACCGACCCCACTATCCCAACGCTCTGTTTGACGACACTAATCAATCTATATATATATAAATCTCGTGTCACAATGTTTGTCCTCAATGGACTCCTAAACCACTTAACCGATTATAATAAAATTCGCACACCATGTGCAGTTTGATCCAACTTGAGAGATAGGATAGTTTAAATCTCAAATTATAGTCGCAATTTTAATTTATTGCTAATTATTTGTTTGTTATTATTTGACAGTCACAATTATCTGTTAACTCCAAATGATTCTAACAGATGTCGATACCTTTCGACTGGGTTGAGTAAGTAATCAATAGATGGCGCTGCTATGGTAAATCTACGAACGTGTCATATAAGCTACATTTTAACAGCATAATTACCACGTGTTGTTGACGCTATAAAATTAATTAAATTTATTTTGTAGTGAACGAAATACCGTATAATTCAATTATTTCCACTTTTTAAATTTTTGGTGTTAGCCACAGCAACGCGTGGCCGGGTCAGCTAGTATTTATATAGGATACTATACATAGCCTGCGTCTCTGCCCGCGGTACCTTAATGATATATATCTTTAGCATTCGGGGATAATGTACAAGTAACTTCGTATGAGCGAAATAATTTTCACAATCAGATCAGTAGATCCGGAGATTACCCCCTACATCCAAATTAACAAACTCTTCTATAATTCTTCTCAGAAGATACTTATATACTCATAGTTTGCTACATGGTATATTTTTAGGAGTTTTGTATGGCATAAGATACCAAGTAATGTACAACTTAGTATTGTACGTTAAATCGAAACTAGCTTAGATTCATTTAGCTAGGAAGAAGCCAAATGGTCAACAACAAAGCCAACAGTTTATTGAAGAGACTATGAGACTATTCTAGTTGAGTTACTTTATGCATGATTGCACAATGTGTTTGTTCCGAAGTATTGTTTGGTATTCCAACGTTTTGTCCGCAATCGTTTTTCCGCATTGCTAGTACATAGTAATGTAGTTTTGCTTGAGTTTAGTATTCGGAATTGTGCTGTATCTGCGTGAAAAACTTTGACGAATGTTTGTTTTGTATGAATAGGAAAAAAACTTGCTATGCTTGCTAGCGACTTCGATGGTTCGACGAATTCACGTGAATTTTATATAGTTTTAGCCTTGCTATGTTTTCTGTACAATATGGGAGCCAGCATAGGACAGACAGGCACGCATAGTCATGGATACAATTTTTTTTACATAAATATCTTCCAGGGTATTCCTGTGTAATGCTATCGTAATAATGTAAATGGAGGAAAACTTCATATATTTTTTTATAAATGTTTCATTTAAATGTTAATAATTTTGCGAAATATTTTAAGGCCTATTTAAAGTTATAAGTTTTAACAGTTATAAATATATCTCTCATGTGCCCAAATGTATCACATACAATTCGCTCAGATATAGGGGAATGAACTTATGACCTCCAGTTAAATTTTATAGAAGGGTTGTCAAACTATAAATCGGCTGGGGCGGCTATCAATCAATTGAATTGGTTTGTTGGCAATCCTATTGTCACAAGGACTGTTTTTACAATGCGAAAGGTATTTGAGGTCAAAACAGTTGATGTTTTTTTTTATATTTGAACCCGGTCATCAATAAAAAGATATCTTCGTGGTTCTTGGAGGAAATAATTGTTGAAATATGTTGACTTTAGTTTTTTGGCTTTCTCGAGGGATCCTATCCATATCCAGTGATGAAAGTATCGTATATGTCAACCATGGTTATGCACTACCATTGCTAAGTTTCATAATAAACTGTATGTAAGTTTTTCAGTGATGCATGATCAAACATACAACACAATCTAGAAAGCTGGTTTAAACAAAAAAAAATACAACCGAATTGAGAAACTCCTTCTTTTTGAAGTCGATTAAAATTGAGAAGGATCGATAGAGCGCGTACAATGCGACTAAATATACCTACTTTGAACAAAACTCACAATGTAAACAGTTGCAAGCTATTGGCAAAAAGGTTGCTGTTCGTACGTACCTACATTTCGCGTTCACACTTCTATACAATGTTTGCGATACTAAAACAACTATTTAAGTTACCTTGTTTAGAGTAGAGCTGTATAATGCAACAATACTGAGATAAAGTTAAAATCAAACACTATGTCGGTTTTTGCATTGTATTTTCACTATACCATTTTATCGTCACCTACCTACTTTTTCCTGTGTAACCAACGTTTGTACATTTTTATATTTTGTCTGTGTCGATGTGCGATCGAATAAACGTATCTCCAGATAAACGGACTAATGTTATCGTAAAAATAAATAGTATTCAGTTTAACACGTTCACTGCGGCTTGAGGTTGATTCAGCCTCATGGTAGACTTTACGCTGGTGCGGCGCGTAAAACTGTGTTTTCTCTCTAGTGCGGCGGCTGTTTACACTCAACCGTATGAGGTATGACAAAGACAAATATAGCTTTCTTTATGTCTGCGAAGCATTGACTCAATATTGTAAAAAAAATATTGGAGGTCGAAATACGCCTCAAACGCACTGATCACAAAATTATTGAATAAGGTGCGGGTTGAGGCCGATTTCGACCTCCAGCGGCGGGGCGCGCGGGCGGCGTGAGAGCAGGTAAGTCGACTTTAGTGACGCTACCATAGTCGATACTGGAGCACGTGTCTTTGCGCAATCGTGTTAATTGTTTGTTTTTTATTTTTGTTAAATTCTTTTGTTTAATTTTTTTTTGTGTGTGTTCAGTTATATATTTATAGAGTGAGAGCCCGTGACACCCATACCTTAGTTATATTATAAAAGCTGAAAATTTTAACGAACAGCATGCAAAGTAATATAGAATAAATTAGATGAACGAATAGTTTGTATTTTATTTAACAACACCCCATACTTTTATGCACAATACTATAACAATATAAAAAAGTAATAGAAATATAACATAGACATGGACATTCATCGATATAAATTCATTCCCATCACTAATGCCGCCCCGATTTAGTGCGATGTGTGGTCTAAAACGACCTCAAATATATTTTAGGTGTTTTTTCTAAAACTAAAAATCAGAACCCGGGGCGAAGCTAGGTGTACATAAAACAATACCATGCAAGTAATTTTAGCATAAAATTAAACATCGAATCACGCTCCTGATCAAGTTACAACACATTTACCAAATGATTGAAACATGAGGCAGAAAAAGCCTCAACCGCATTACAAGGAAGTTTAGCTTGGGGCTGATTCGACCTCAGCCGCACCAGCTGAAAGTTCTTCAAAATGTGGCCCGCAGTGAACGTGTTAAAGAAGCTTTTAACAAAAATACCTACATTAAAATATTTAAAGAGGTTAACATGTTCTTTGTACTGATCGCATTTATAAAACCAATGTGTAGTGCACCAATGTATATAATGGTGCCTTCATTTTTCTAGATAGCAAACTATAGTAACTTGGTGGCTAGCACATAGTTTGCGGTGCTATTTTTTTTATTATTTTTGGGATCTTCATAACCGTTTCCGCTACTCATTGCTGCAATCTTGCATATTTTGCCTTACGAGGCAAATTTAAACAGCTCTCAAATTTGCGTAGCATTTGAGTATTCGATGGTTGAATGTCTATAACTAAGTATCCATCTTATTTCAGAAGAACAATATTTTTACAACAAATAATCTTAGCCGTTCACATGATCAAATAAAAAACAAACACAAATGTATAGCTAACAATACCCGTTCGACACGCTCGCGAAGGTAGCCGATCCTTTTAACAGTTTCCAATGATAACGCTATTGAATGTTACGGGTTTCTGAATGCATGCAAACTTGGCTATTCAAGAGGTAACCGAGAGAGCGCCCGGGTAATCTCGTGCATATGTCACGGGAAGGAAAGCTCAAGGAATATCCTCAGATTCGCCTGGCTGGAATATATGTCCTCCTACTTAGTTACTATTTATGCGAAGCCATCGTACACTTATACTGCGGTTCTAAAATAAGTCTTCTATTATGAGGTCTCCTTATTTACTAACATATACGGCACCAAGACCAAGCGCACCATTGCGAGACCTCAAGACACACTGAGCGCTTTCTGCAAAGATCGGACCGCAAACAACAACTAAATATGAGGGTACCCCAGCTCAAACTTTGACACTAGGTCGTCAAACACCTCAATCCTCCCGTGACCAAGGTTGATGTAAAGCAACTTTTATTTCAATACAATATACGGTTTAATTTCGACGTTATAGTATAAATAAACTACTTTTAAATTGTCTGGAAAATGGGATTCTAAGCCCTCTCTCACACAATTTAAAAGTCGTATTTATCGGCGAGACGTGCGAGCGGCTTATGTTGGAAGCAGAGGTTGCATACAAATATTATTCACATGGCGCGGTGTGGGCTCCGCGCGTGCGCAGCTAAGTGGCTGGTATCCATATTCAGATTTGAAATATTTTTGCGGCTAGAATTGCAGGGTAGAGGGTAGACGGAACGTCTCTAAATCGAATCATCGACGTTTATTTTCATATATATACATACTAACTAACTACCACTACACTAACTAACTATATATATATATATATAACTATATATATATATATATAGTTATATATATATATATATATATATATATATATATATATATATATATATATATATATACTAGCTGCGCCCGGCGGTGTTACCCGCGATAAAAAGTATGAAAAATTAAAACATCTATCCCACGGGAACCATACATTTTACCGGGATAAAAAGTAGCCTATGTGCTATTCCAGACTATAATCTATCTCTGTGCCAAATTTCATCCAGATCCGTTCAGCCGTTCGGGCTTAACAGAGTAACAAACATCCATCCATCTATCTATCCATCCCAACTTTCACATTTATAATATTAGTATAGATAACTCAAGAACGGGCGGGCTGATATTGATTTTTTAATTTTTCACCACCACAATAGTAGAACAACAATTAAAACTTGGGAAAAAATCGGTAATAAATGAAGGATTATTCATTTTCTCATACATTCGTTTCTGAGGCGGTACGAAGTGTCCGGGGATAACTAGTTTTTTTATCAACTCAACTGTTATAGAAAGGTTCTACTTGTTTAATTTTATAATAAATCGACGCTTTTTTTCTGAGCTTATAACATCTATGACACATCAAGTTGGTATAGACAACGGTATTAATTTTGAAACCAGCTTCTATCGAAGCCGCTTACCGGGAGATAAAGGCTTGTACGTATATAAAAGACTCACCGAGCAAGGATGCTTCTTTTCAATATGAAGTGAAACGCGTATGCGAACCGGAGTTAAAACTTTTATGAGAGTTTTAAAAAGAGTGTAAAGATATAAATTTAAAAGCGCCATTTTAAAATCACGGCGTGTGAATACTGTAATTGCGAAGTAAACTGAATTTACGGCTAACTTATTTACGTGGGGTGGCTGTAGATTTTTGTGTATTGGCCAATATGTGGTAGAGTACGTCGTTATATAAATTACATAGACCTAGAATAATATTTTATTTATTGGTTATCTACGAAATGTATGAAACTATCGGAAACTATGATCATCGATAACAACATGGGCGATTTCGTTCATATATTGGAGATTGTAGTGTACTGCTTACTCAGGTATACGATTACTATGTTTGTCTGTTTCAAAGTATTCATACTATGGGGTCAAGTTAGTATAAGCGCCTACTACGGTCGTAGCCCCCGTAGCATTCTACAACTCTCGCCGCGTCGCGTAGACACCTACATGATCGTAGCACATTTCGTAGCATCGTAAATCACGAGTTGGGAGCAATTCATTTTAAGATTTTCTTCAAAGTACTCCGCGATAACGTTAGAAATGGCTGCCAAAAGTTCTGGTATGCTATGTTTTAATGCACCGTCTGGCATTGCCATTTCGAGTAAAAGTTTGAAATATATTTTATAAGCCTATAATATTAAAATGGCTTGTTGGAGTGACCTATAAATATTAATATTTTATGAGTTCAGAGGGGTGACAGTAATATTTTAGGCACGAAACATTTTACCAATATAATTTTTATAATAAATATAACCGGTAATATGTAAGAAATACCGATGTTTTTATAACTCATAACTAAAACTAAACTCATTCGAGTTAAACTACTATAAAACAAAATTCATATCATGAAAACATTCCATAAAGAATGTTTATATTTAATATATCCCAGGGTCGCGTATACCCACACAACGCGAGCGATTCGTGGTAAATTGGTTTATGGGTTCAAAGCCTTAGGCGCTACAAGATGAAAACCCACATTTTACCTAAACAATCCCTCACGTCCTTTGATATCGACGGTTATAAAACCTAATTTCTTTGCAAAAATTGTTTTTGTGATTGCTTTGTACATTCTTTGCTGATATAAATATCAAATTAAAAATGTATGCCGTCCTCCTCGTAAAAGTTAAGTACAAGGGGGAAAAAAAGTTTAAAAGTGGGACAAATAAAATCAGCGTTCTTTTTAAGTTAGGCAACTTATCTACTTTATGCTACCATGAGCATATTGTCTGAGTTCAGTTTTATACATCCTTAATTGACGCATTTCCAACCATGGACATATAATGATAACGAAAACGCGTTAATTTAAGCTACACTAAAAATCATTATGCGTTTATTGCATCGGTTTAATTGAAAACCATTTCTAAGAATAAAGGTATTGATATTTGATAGTAAAAAATTATCATAAACCAATATTTTAAATTTAATTCGATCGATCTTCGTTTTGCCTTTAAATAATGGCAATTCATAGCACACTTACATAGTTCTTAATCCAGTAAACAGGATACATTACCTGAGAAAAAAAGATAATAAATTAATATTTATAAGGAAGGAAGGGAGATGATTTGAACACTTTTGCGGAATCATCGCGGAAAGAGATAGCCCAGAAGTCTAGAGGCAACATTTGCCCAAATTGGGCTGGACTATCTAAAGCTTAAAAAAGATTAAGAAAGCATCAAAATGTTTCTAAATCTATTGGTCCGTTAGCACGATAGAGTTCTCATTGAGATATTAAAAAAATACGTAACAAAAATATCAAAACCGCAAGTCAGCAATTAATGCGCTTTCAACGATTAAATCATAGAACTAGATCAAATGGAGAAAATGATTAGTGAAAACTGATTGTGCTATTGAAACTAGGCTACATAATAACCAACTCACTGTACACTTAGCGAATGAATGAAATTAAAACAAGTTGTACAGCTCGAAGTTTTCTTTGCGGGGATGCTTGAACAAATAGCTACATCAGGCTTGTTATGGATTCGGTGATTCCAATATTAAACCTATCACAATGAACAGAAAGTGCCTATTTATAGTTTTAAATATAGTAACATCGATTAAATTAACTAAAACCCACAGACTTGTTAGTATAATCAACCACCACACACACCGGTGTACGCTAAAGGGAAATCTAAAAAAAACTCTCACTTATCATTTAAACAACATGCTAGACCAGAGCTTTTGTATCTAATATAAATTAACAAACAACATTCCAAGAGAGTTTATTCCCCCATTACATCCATATTGAGATATCGACGTTGAAGTATAACTAAACCGCAATGCACATTTCAATCAAAGTAAACCTTGGATCGGATTGATTGGAGTGCCCAGTTCAACAGAGCACAGCACACGCGACGCCTGTTTGACGACCTCAACACTCATTCACTCTCTCGAACTCACCCAGTCTCTCGAATAATCTACATACAGGGCTGTATTTAACCGATTGGATGTCCTAAAGGACACTTTAAGATAATGGGGCCCTCATGACGATGACAAAGGACTATAAAATTCATATTTTGATTTCTTACATTTACGCGAATACTACACATTCAACGAAATACATATTTATTAGAAATTTAAGTTATTATTAAGGACTCTTATATTAACAACAGGAGTAGGACAATAAATATTCAAGCACCAACATGCGTATAGTTAATGATGGAAGAGATTCCGGATTACATATCTATTTATTTAATGTAAATAATATCTGTAGAGAAAATAACAGTTGAATGAGTCTGAATTTGCTTTTTTAACTAGGCGTCCCGGGGCCCTGGGTACTTGCCAATTGAAAAAAGAAAGCATGTCTACAGGTGTTCGTTTTTGTGCCAGTAGCTGCGTGTGAGCAATACTGTGTGCATACCTTGAATTGGTGCAAGTAGGTATTTACATCGCTATGGCTATCTCAAATAGTTTTCTTTCACCCACCTTGTTCAAAAGTAAAAGCCATTACATATTCGAGCGTGGTCTTCCTTCGGCCTTTAGTCTTTTGTTTATATTTTCTAATAGTCCGTTTGGCGTGTCAACGCGTTTCCCGACTGGATTTCTAGTCACGCGATCCTCGCACGCGAATTGCGTGAGCGTTGCCAACAGGTGCTTGAGCGCGGTAAGTTCAAAATATAAGCGGCTTTATCTCGAATACCATTAGGACGTTGATCCACTTCTATTTTGTTTTGTCACGCAATAACTGCATTTGTAGGTTATTTTTAAATAGAAAACTCTACTTAACACTTCTCGTTCTCAGGATTATGTGATCGGTTATAAAAACATAGAAAACCAAACAATATAAATGCTAACAATATCAAGGCTTCTTTGTAACAAAATGAAATGATAGAATATACGAGCACACAATAAACATTTAGTAAAGTCGAAAAGTGTTTTTTGTAGTGATCCCGGGGTGGGAAAAGTGAATGGTAAGAACTGCCGCGATCGGGCCGAGGCCGCGAGAAAATTGCCACAAATCCTTGTAAGACCGTAAAACAAATTTGGTAAATCCGCTGGTGACACAAAAATACAGAATAGATATTGGTGAACTAACTAACAAAGAATTTGAAATCAGATTTTTTATATTGGAAATGCGTTATAACGAAGACGAGAAACGATGGTATAAAATAATTCCAATATATTTGATTTTATTTAACTCTTCAATTGCTTGTTTTATACTAAACATTTTTCAAACAAAAACATTCTTTCTTTTTCTAATCGCTCGTGCAACGTTTAATGTGTTCGGAATGTGGCTAATACCTACTCATTTTATCCGACTTTTGTTGTGGCTCACGCTACGTTGCGCGCGCGCATCCGACAGGCGTTTATCTTCAACATAATGCTACTATATTATGATTACTTCATAAAGCTACTGGCTTACAAAGAAATAAGATGCTTTAGATATCTGCCATAAATATTTAATAGCAAAATAAAAACAAAACTCTTACACCAACATTAATTCAGCTTTAGTATAAGTTAGGAAACTAATATTAAGCCCAATTTCAGTTCCATTTCCATGATAGATGATGAAAATGTTGTAAGAACCTCACATTCATACAAAATGGAAGTAATTTTAAAATGTTTTAGTTTGCATTGCGTTATAAAAAAACATGATATCCAAAAATGCCGTCAATGCAGTCAATAACAATCCTATTTTGTGGTTATTTCCCGGGGCAATTTGGCCGGGACGGTATTATGTATAAAGATCACACATAGCCCTACGATAATATCTAAATATCGCTACTATGAGCCTACGGCTTAAAAATCTTTATATAGTAGAGTAAATAGTTACTACCAAACATTTCACTACGATAAGGGCGATAATAAATTATCAATTAATAATGTACTACACAAAATAAATTGAGCAATAGCGCTTTTTTATACAAAATATTTACCGTGTGATTGTATTCCTTTTTAACCGACTTCAAAAAGAAGAAGTTTCTCAAGTCGGTTGTATCGCGCGGTGCGTTGTGTCCTAATCGCAATGTTGACCATACATTGCACGCTCAAAAATTACAACATTTGTAACCCATGACATTCGACATAAGTTATTTCTATAATGTTCTTATAGCCAGGCTTATTATACCCTGTATATAATCCTCATTCACAAGGCTTAACCCTTTATCATTAAATTAATTTGATTGGGATGAACAACCCGATCCCCAGTAACAGCGAGCTCGGATCAATATCTCTTGAATATCAATTATTATTCTGGTTAAGACCTTCGAGTTTCCTTGAAAGCTGTTATATAATACGCCCATTAGGTAAAGTAAATGGGAGATAAGGAAGTGTATGTATGTAAACGAATGTAGAGCACATACGGAGAGTAAATATTCGTTGTCAGCATTCATGTGACGTAGCATGGTAGTGTGGTGCATTTTAAATATGGAAGACGCAATTTGGTCTCGCATCCCACTCTAAGTCCTCAAGGAACTTTAGGGCTTACAGTTATCCATTTACTTACAGAAATCGCATAATACGGTAGCCTATCTATTATGTGATTCGTGTCATTAAAGAACCGATAAATAAATTGATCATTTTAAATACCCTATGTTTATATAGAATTTTTGACAATTTACGACTTCAAAAGGGAGTTTTTTTTAACAAAAAGTGTTATGGTGTATGGAGTGTGTAACACAAATATTCAATCGTATTTTAAGACAATACATCCATCCACTGACGTAAGTCGATACCCCATAGTGGTTTGTGCATCGCCTTCCAACTAAGGCAAAGGACCTAAAGAGTAGCACGAAGACAGTATATTTTATCAAAATATAGGTTCAACTATTTACTAGTTATCGCGATAACGGGGATCGCTTCCCTTCGAATCGGTGTAATGATTATTTGGTTAGGTAACAACCGTCCATTTGAACCTCACTACCGATAACTCTTAACGATTTGACCTTTATCATTACTGAGCATCTACATTTTTAAGATGAAACGTCTGTCTAGTCGATGATTTCTTTACTTTCTAATGAATAATGACCGATTGGCTAAGTTGGTTAGGTCCCAATCTAGGTAGGGGCGAACCTTATGTGATGAGCCCGAATGTCTTTACCCGATTCGTGGATTTTTAATAAGTATTTATGGCGTTTTCTATTGTCCGAAATACAGGGAACCATGTTATCAATTAATAAATTGCCAAATTCCCTGATTAACATCGTACTCGTCAAGACTATGTACCATCCCATATTTCTAAAAGACCCCACATTTGCGTGTTAACTTGATCGTAAGTTGTTATTATAATTATTTTCTAAATTGTTCGTAGTGTAACGCGAGACGCTAGGGCTGTGTCGTTTAAGGGGGAAGCTCAGGGTCAGGGCGCGAAATTCAAAATGTCAATGGTTTTTATTTTTTTACGAAAAATTTGGACATCTTTACGATGTAATTTAGTGTTTTGCGATATTAAAATTCTGCATTGGATGTCTCGATGTATTAAGTTTGCTTAAAAAAGTACCTAAAGCGATACAATACCATTAAGTTAGTAAAAGTAGCGGTTTTACAAACCTTATGGTATTGTATCGGATTAGGTTCTTTTTTAAGCAACTTAATACATCCAGACATCCAATGCAGAATGTTAATATCGCAAAACCATAAATTACATCGTAAAGATGTCAAAATTTTTCGTAAAAAAATAAAAACCATTGACATTTTGAATTTCGCGCCCTGACCCTGAGCTTCCCCCTTAACGATAAATATTCATGCGACGACGTCGCGGTGGCGACACGTCGGCGGCTGCGTTGCGGCAAAGCGCTACGAGATCATTCATCGCCTTTTATGTTACGCTTAATTGAGATGTAAAGAGTTGAAAAAGCTATACGCCCCACTCTCTACACTTACGGATTTGAGTAGCAAAAAGGCATTGAAAACGATTTTTTTGTATTTTTTCGCGTTTTTAATGTTTATTACGTTGCTGACGTGTGTCGGATGCTTTACAGCAACCATGGTCACGGGGGAACTGAGGATTGCCTGTCAAAAGGCAAACATCCACGGTATTCTCCTTAGATTAGCCTAATCCTCAACAAAAGCCAATTACTTCCTATAAACGCTCCTGGACCTAAAGTTCGGAACAATAACTAGTTTGATCTTTAGCACAAAGAACGCTAATCAAAATCCAGTAAGCTAACTTATTTCATCAAATGTTTGCCGAAGAACTTTTCACAAAGTTATGAAACAACTTGGCCCTAGGTCAAGTTAATTTTCTGGTGCTTAATTTGTTCTGAGCTCAGATTTTAGTTTGAAACGACACTTTGGCTCGTTAAGCATTTTCCAATTTTATTAATTGTTGGACTACATTATACTTATAATGGTTTCTAAGAACTCTCTTTACCTGATATTAGATTTATTTTGATCAGAAGCCTCATTACTACTACAATTATGTAGCCTAAGAACTCACAGTGATATGTGATGTATTCATATTTTATTGATAAAAGCTTATCAAGAGAGTCGATCGATACGTCCTAAGTTCATGCATGAAATAAATCTCAGGTTTTTTTTCGTAACAATAATCTATCTTCTGATAAACACCTTAGTGTGAACGCTACACAGAAAGCAAAGATAGCTGAACAGAACACTCTATCACGAGTACAGGTACGTAGAGCCGGTATTATTGCGTACAAACTTAAGCACAACCTCTCTAATTCCCGGTGCGTACATGTTTCTTTGGCGACAAGTTTATATTGCGAAACTTCAGCTAATTAATTGTTTCGCGTGCTTCATTAACAAGTTCGTAAAACTACGCGCAGATGAATTTGTAACAGGTAACACGGTGTTACTAATCTTGAAGGAACTTCCTTCATTCGTTTAAACACCGAGTTTACTAGAATAGAGACGTGATGGTTGGTTATAGTAAATAAGTACTTATAATCAAGTTCCAACGCTATCTTAAAAAAGACAAGCCCGCTGAGTTTCTTGCCGGATCTTCTCAGTTGAGGTCGCGTTCCGATCCGGTTGTACAGTTAAGGAAAAAATGTAATGACAATTTGTAAGTGCCCCCGTAGGCCTATACGAAATAAATGATTTGACTTTGACTTTAACTTCTTTACTAATTTAAGACCACATACTTCTTCTTCTTTTACGAAATGAAATGCGATGAAATAAAATGGATATGCAAATGGCCTCACCCACAACTTAGCGGGTATTTTGCCAATGTCAAGTAGTTAATAGCAATAAAACATTCAATAAATACACATTATAAATAAAATCATGGACGTTAGAACATTCAGACAACGCATGGCTTGCGTAACAAGTGACGCCTGAAAAAACTGTCGTACCACAGGTAGCACATGCACTACCGCACACATATAAAAATATCTGAATCTATGTTCAGAACATGTTAGTCTATGGTGGATCATTTACTAGTCAAAAAGTTTTGTATGTGCTAACATTTACTACTATAAACACATTGAAAAAGTGGCTCCACTTTGCTAGTGACAACTTAACGTCTGAACCTTTAAACAGAGACGTATCTAAGGCATTTTTGTACAATAAATGGCTGCACCCAAGAAGTTTTACTGTTTATTTAAATTGTAAATTAACAACAATTTAAATTCCATCCGATTCCAACAACAGCGCTTCAGTATAGACTAACTTTTTGAACGTGAACTGGAATAGAAAAGCAAAATGAAGGTTCCGATAATTTCTATTAGGATCCAAGTTCCACTCCATCAGGTTTATTAACTTAGCCCTGTTATGTCCATAAGTTAGTGATCCTTCAACAATCGGAAACCTGACCCGAGTGGTAAGTAATGTACTTAGAAAACCTTTTCACTTAGTTCCAGACAGTGGATCCAAATATTTTATATCGTCTTTCAGTTCCTAGGGTCAAACGCAATATTTTCAAGAATATTATGGGAAAATTTCAGGACATTTAGAACACTGCCGCTAAGCAATGAAGAGAGGAAAAATACAGTGTTCATACAATACATAAACAACATATTAGTCTACGCACAGCATTTTATATTATGTTTACGATGACGTAATGCTACACAACAGCTGAGTACAAATAATGTCAACATATTATGTTTCCGTTTTCTATTAAGACCTTATTTAAAAGGTAGCCGTAGACGTCGGATTTTTCCGATCGGTTAAAAAAGCTCTTAGGTAACTGAGAGGAGCTTAGTGAAGTCATGTTCTATCGAAGTATTCGTAGTGGCTTTATCCGGTGCTCTCCGATCGAAGATTCCCATTGTAAGAAGAAGCAACTCGAAATGAAATCTGGATTTTTTTTTTGGGTTTGTATCAATTACATTTAAAGGTTTCGGATTCATTTGAGGGTATAAGTGATTTTTATAGTTAGTACCTTTTAAAAATTTATCCTGCTAACGGATACAGGAGAAATCTGGATTAATAAGTCGCAGGTAGGACTAATAACACAGTGACATAAGAAATCAGACAAAGATAATAAATAAATGCCCAGGTTCTCAGGGTTCCTCATGATCGACAGGCTACAACTCGATCAAAGTATAATTTAGATCCCAAAACTGTTTGCTGAGGTGGACAGACTGCCCATTTTCATAAATCACCTCATGCCCGTTATCCCTAAAGGTGTAGGCACATTTCATTGATACCGTAGTTCCAATGTAATAGGGGTTGAGCTTATTGCCACTATACTTTGCATATACTCCCTCTCAAAGCGGACATTACAGAATAATCTGATATTAAAAAAACATTGAATTTAACCAATATCTACTCAGAATTTTTATGGCAAAGTCCCAGAAACCTTATCAGCACTTACACTTACATTTCTATCACTTCAAGTGCGGTACTAATAATAGTAGCGAGTGCAAATTGAATGAAAATTGCATTGAACTGCGCAATGAACATGAAGAGAGCACGGATGAGTATTATCATCACAAAGATTACGGCTTTTCTCTTAAAGCGTAGACTTAGTATCGTCTACTATCAAATGAAGAATTTCTATCAACAAACCTACTTTAACCTCTGTTTATAAACATATATAAGACGAAAATAATAAGAGGTAAACTGTTTTCTTGGTCACCGAGGAGACTCGACGTTTCCTTGACCCAATTACTGGTCTCTGACAACTTGACTTACCTGTTTTAACAGTTTGGTAAGATGGCAAGTTCTCGTGGTATTACACGAATTAATTTCCAAATTATCTTGCACGTTGTCAACGGGTATACCGGTCATATTATTTTAATAGCAATATTTTAATGTCACAAACCCATGTTGAGATCTATTTACCTAGATAGAGGGTTGAAATTGCCAGATAGTTCAACTTCATTGTAAGTCATATTTTCTGGCTTCGTCATACCGTAACAATAGGTACCGATCGTGAACGGCACACGTGTGATTGTTTGTTGTACACTATACGGGAAAAATTGTCTATGCTTTCGACATGCAAATTACTTTTCGGGTCCCAGATGCTCTAGTTTTATAGCGTATAATCAGCGAGTGGATGGTTAATACAGAATCAACCTGCAAGAAAATTGTTATGATGCAGAAAAAAAATTAAGACACTTAGCGCGATATTTAAAATGATAATCTTGGCAACATCTGGAGCCACAGTGTCCTATAGCATTATCACTTACCCATCCAGTGAGTTTGTTCTGATATTATTTGGTCGTTAAAGCTTTGTATTTATGTTTTCTTATTTTGTGATGATTTCATGGTTACTAATTTATAGTTTCAGTTATTCTGTTTGTTTGTGCTGACAGTTTATGAACAATCCTCCGATATTCTGATTTCTAACATTATTATGTCTCGCAGATTTAAAACTGCCTGATTTAATCTTGAGACTTACCTTTAAAAAACGTGATTACAGCTTAGCACTGCGCGTCACGCAACTTTATAAAGCAGTTACGTGGAAAATTCTAGATTTATAAAAATATAAGTAGTAAAGTTAATTTTTTTTTTTAAATATTGTACTACTAAAAGTATTTAAGTATAACACACGGATATGACGAAACTACGGTTTGCCTACGGATCCCTTAAAAAAAGAAACGAGGTCCATGGTAAGGATATAAAGGTGTGGAGTTCGCTGACCCCGGACCAAATTAACATCGGCCAAGTCTGACTTCCATTCCAAGCAGTGTACTTTTGCCAATCTATCAGCGAATTACGACGTGATAGTGTATTTTATGTGACAAAACCTTCGACCACTTGATGCACATACACACACATGCATATGCACATACTACACACACAAATGCATGCACGCACGGATACCTTTAATGTATTAGTTGTTTCTGCGACATTCATTCATTGCCTTGAATCTTCACGGTCCAGCTCTTTCTTCATGGCAACACAGAACAGATAATAAGGCTTTCCGGTCACGAAGAACGTAAACGCGACCTATTAATAGATAGCTTAACATCACGAGATTATAATAGACAGGTATTTTCAAAGGACTCATTTCAACCTTCAGAAATATAAACAGTAGCTATTCTTTTAATGACAACTTTGTTTTCGAATAATATTACTTCGGAATAATCTAATTACTGGACATCTAACTTTCATAAATATTTTAAATATGTTAATTTCTTATATTTACGCGAATACTACACATTGAAATAAAACTACTACTATCATACTATCTCATCTACCTCAGTCCTCCCGTGACCACGGCTGTTGTAAAGCAGCCAAAACGTCGGGAACTAAAATACATAATATAAACGCGGTAAAACCATTAAAACTAGTTTTATTTCAATTTAAAAAATGGAAAAAAATTATAACAATATTTTGCTCGTTAAACGGGCTGCCCACATCTTGAGCTTTACATCCAAAAGAAGACAAAAAAAATACCGTAACGATGATAAATATTAGATACGCATTTCCTGAGAGCGCCATGAAAGCAAAACAAAGAGACGCCACGAAAACACCGCGTCAGGGTAACAATGGAAGTGGGGAGTGTTTACGGAACCATCTGCCGCAAATTCTAAGCAACGGTAACTCGAGCCTGCCAGGGAGAATGCGATAATCCACCAATCTTCTACCTCCACAGATATAATCCGGGAGTTTCATATATTTCAACACAAACTGGGGAAATAATAGCCGACGCAAATTTTTTTTTTTTTTTTTTTATTACAGTATAGGCAAGTATTTGATCTCGATCTCACCTGATGGTAAGCGACGATGAGATCTACGATGGAGCATACCTGCCTAGGTAGGAAGGCGGCAGTAAATCGAGACACTACATTCACTAGGCACATGCAGCGCAGCTGATCTGACCCGCCATCCATGAATGGCAACACCGAACATCATGTCGGAACACGGCTAGGCCGCTTGGCGACATGGCTTTGTTCAGTGGGTGGTGACTAACCACGGCCGAAGCCTACCACCAGTAGAGTTGTCACCTGGTTGGCACCACCCAGGGTCACGTGTAGGGTATCTCGAGGGTATTTAATTCTCCTACGGACGAAGGTGACTCGACCCCAACGGACGAAGGTGACTCGACCCCATTCCCCATTCCCATTCCGTATATAAATCAGCATTGTTATCGCAAGACTATATCAATGACATCAAGTTACCAGGGTAGCAGTGACAAAGGAGTTCAACCGCACACCGCACCAGCAGATGCAATTAGTTGGGCGTGGCAGCGACCGCAAGGGACCGAACACTAGTTCCAGTAACACCTTTCTTTATTTGGGTATAATGTCGTCTCACATGGAATATAATTTTCCCTCTCCTATTCTGTATGGCTTCCTTTAACGATCTTCTATCTTGTACTCTCTTCAATACATCCTCATGAAACATTCTTTTCAACTGATATTTTCCATCTTTTTATACAGAGCTTAATAATAGTGTAATCCATGGTTGGGACACTGAATATTGCTTCGTACAATTTCCACATGAATGGTCTATACACAAACCTGGTCCTAAGTAAATACGCCCAGAGTAATCTAATCAAAGAAACAAGATTTTCCTTCTACAATAAATATATGAGGATCTATCACATGCCCTCATTATGAGCTCTATGAGCTAAGGACAAATACAAGGTTTATTAATATTTATATTCATGGATGGCGGGTCAGATCAGCTGCGCTGCATGTGCCTAGTGAATGTAGCGTCTCGATCTACTGCTGCGTTCCTACCTAGGCAAGTATGCTCCATCGTAGATCTCATCATCACTTACCATCAGGTGAGATCGAGATCAAATACTTGCCTATAATGTAATAAAAAAAAAAAAAATATTTTATTTTATAAAATATTTAAAGCATATTTCTATAAGTATTGCCATTCAACGTGGCAATGCTGCCAGCGTTCTGGGCACGCTGCCGGCCCTTGATGGTAAGGATTTGCTGAGTGCATTTTGAAACCTGCCTAATTTAAATTTTAATCTTAATTTATTATACATAACTTTAATTATTTATGTGGAAAAATTGTCTCTTTTACCTTTGTGAGTACTAATAAAATACATTGATACGGAAGTAAATAAAATCGATTATATGAAATTTCCAAACTATCTTTCACCCATATTCAAAACTTTCTCTATTCAGTATTTATAAATCTTACTAAAAATAAATATTAGAAGACCAAAAGAGTAAGTCTGAATTAATGATTTTACAAAAAACATTTATAATATCATCAAAATCCGGAATTAAACCGTAAAGTTAAATATTTTCCCATCTTACGAATAGGCAAAGAGAACTCGGAAGGCAATATACGAATACAACATATGAGTACAGCTTGTATGGGTTACATACATGAAGTTTATGACTATAGGCGTTGTAAATGAAGGAAAATATCTTGACTTTTTTATTTTTGCGATACAACGACGGGAGGAAAATGTTGCTTAGAATACTTGGTACGATGTCATGGTTATTTTATGGCGTAAACTTTGAGCACCTTATTTTGTAAGCTAACTTTGAGAAGGAAAACTGGAAATTAGAAGGCGCAGGCTTTAATCCAGGCCTGCATTTTATTATACTACTATTGTTGTTACTGGGATAACAATTATATTTCAAACCAAAGCATGAAAACCAATTTTTATTGGTGACAAGACACTAATCCACGGGTAAAATGATATCTCGCTTCACCAGTGGATATTTAAATTTCGTCTATGGGTACTATCCAAGTAAGATCATTCAAACAGTGGATACAGTACCCTCTTAACGGAGACTCTAGGATCTGCCTGGAAGGACTGTGAGCAACATGCTGTGTGCCAACGCAGGGTCACTCAGGACCTGCATCAGCCTCTCGACTTCCCCACCAGAATCCTATACGACGTCGGGTCACAGTACGGGACGAACAACTTTTTACGAAAGAAAAAAATAAATAAACGTAATACTGAGTCTGTTCAAAACTTGATTGAACGATCAAAGGACGGAACACTTAGTCAAATAACTCTGAGAGTTTCAGTAAGTAACTAAAAACTACGGGAAAAAAATATGCAGACGAATCGGACTGTAGCAAAGCGCTGTCGAAAATGTAGAGTGAAATAAACTGACGTAGCGCGGCGTTAGTTGATAAGTGGACGGAAACTGAACTGAAGAACGAAAGACGAGAGGGCACTCAATCCCATTCATTCATATTTCAATTAGTCGCAAGTCGAAATTTTAACTGCATTTGTCTTTCAAAGCAGTTTTCTCTGAACTCGTTTCTGTACTGATTCTTGAAGGTGGAGCATTAAACACACACAACTACTTATCATGTCTATCTATACACACATACTTAGGAAAACCTACACCAAATCACTAAATATAACTTTTCTGAGGCATTTTTGGGCCATTACGTCACGTTGAACATATCACACATTACAATCACGTAACTTATTTAATCAGTAAATCGAGATATCAATTACATCTCAGTATATACCAAATGAACCAATTAAATCAATTATGAAGGGACAGACGATCTAATCCATGATAAATAGACATTGTTGCTATTTCATTAGAGCTCAGTCTAATTTAGGGGCAGCCCGGAAAGGATATACTGTTTCACAAATCCCTTTTGATTAAATGCCAAGGGAATTAGATTAGTATTTGTTTACGCAATCAGAAATTCACAATCAGGCGTGTCTTGACCCATTTCGCAACTGTGATCTCAGAACCCTATAATGTACTGCTTCTTTCATATAAATAAATGAAAGTATTTTAATTTTAAAATAAGGAATTTTGGTAAGGATCCTTTCTAACATTTTAAATCATTTGTTTAAATAATGTACACTGAACAACTTGGTAGATATGGGTTTTTATATTCAAAGTTCACGCAAGTGGGATTAAGATCAACCAAACCAAAGTTGGTATATTTTAACAGAGTTCTGTTAATTATACCCGCTTTTTGCAAACAGCAGAACACATTGTTATGGGACAATATCAATTATCATTTTATTAATTGGCTGTTTACAGAAAGGCATGTCCAAGTTCTAAATGAGAAAAAGTATCTACTACAAAATTGGCAAGATAAATTTCACAATTGGAAAGTTGCTGGTGCTTTGGCAATTGTAACCAATGGTAAAGCGGAACACGATCTAAAGAGCCAATCATTGGCGCGGAGAAGTTCAATTACGTTTATGGAGATAAGGCCTTTATTGGTTGGGAAGGCATCTAGATACGTATCAATTGCTTTTGTCGAACTAGGAAGGCACACTTAAGAGGAAGAAGTACCAAATTAGTATTTTTTTGGAAAGGCATATCACAATAAAAATAACTATTGCAAATTTTTGGTCATTATCTTATCTGGAATGTGTTTATTAATGAAAACAAAATTCACTCACAATGTGGAATGCAATTAAATATATAAAGGTATAACTAATTCATCGTATTCTATAAAAAATAAAGAAATATTCAGTATCGCATAAAAATATCATGTACAAAATGTCTTTATTCAAAGCTAGTCCAAATCTGAAAACCTCCAACCAATCGCGGAAACCGGGGTAAAAACCCCAAACAAAGAGTTAGGCCCACGAGAAGTTAATTCACCGATCTTTCATTGCGCCCCACCGCGTAATTAAGAAACTGCCTTTAATTACGTCTGAAAAGGGAGCCAATTAAATCCTGAATGCGGATCCGCTGCCTACTCTAATCTAACCTCTTGAAAATTTTAATACAGAAAATTCCATACAAGCCATGAAATTAAATTTAGATTTTTTTTTTTTTAATTACATTATAGGCAAGTATTTGATCTCGATCTCACCTGATGGTAAGTGACGATGAGATCTACGATGGAGCATACTTGCCTAGGTAGGAAGGCGGCAGTAGATAGAGACGCTACATTCACTAGGCACACGCAGCGCAACCGATCTGACCCGCCATCCATGAATGGCAGCACCGAACATCATGCCGGAACACGGCTAGGCCGCTTGGCGACATGGCTTTGTTCAGTGGGTGGTGACTAGCCACGGCCGAAGCCTACCACCAGTAGAGTTGTCACCTGGTTGGCACCACCCAGGGTCACGTGTAGGGTATCTCGAGGGTACTTAATTCTCCTACGGACGAAGGTGACTCAATACCCATAGTTGCACTAAACTGTGGCATTCAGTACGACGTTTTGAATTAAATTCATTGCGTATAGGTATTTATTGCAGTCAGTAATCATTACATTTCAAAACATTTATCCATTACATTCGGATTTACACTGTCCTTCTAAAATCGTTCGATACATTACCACGTGAATAAGGCCTTATAGTTAATCTCACAGAAGATAAACACATTTAGCCGTCGGACATTAGAATCTCTACCTCCTTAGACGAATGCAAAAATAAATTCCGTTTTCCGACTCAAAACTTTGAATCTTCACTTGTATAATAAATAAAAATCCCTTCGCTTCTGATTTCCATTAAATTAACGTGGGTTTGGAATAAAAGAAATGCGCCAAAGCCTATGCTAACAGAGGGGGTTAGCCTTTTGTGCAGTCTTCAAGTCTAGCAATGGGTACCAGCTACAAATATTTTGATGTAGTTATATTCCAAACTAGCTGTTGCCCGCAACTTCGTCCACGTGGTATTTAACAAAAACTCAGCCGTTGGCAACAGCCTGCTCGCGTTCTGATCCCGCGGGACGCATTGCAGATTGTTGCTATCAAACTTTAATCAGGCGCAGCGCTGCAACATTTGGTTTTATTTTTTTTTCGAGAGATCCAATTTTTTTTTTCTAAAATAAAAGTAGCCTATGTTACTCCTTGTTACATCAGCTATCTGCCAGTGAAATTCCCGTCAAAATCGGTCCAGCCATTTCAGAGATTACCCGGAACAAACAGAGAGACAGACAGACAGACAGACAGACAGACAGACAGACAGACAGACGGACAGACAGACAGACAAAAATTGTAAAAAATGTTGTTTCGGTATAGGTAACGTGTATACATCCAAATGCACTTAGTAAAAAGCGGTTATTTTAATATTAAAAACAGACACTCCAATTTTATTTATATGTATACATATCATCCTCACATTTAGCGGAGGCCCGTGACCAGGAGTGCAACATCAAAAGGAATAATATTATTATCACTTCAAATATGAATTGTAAGTATAATTTAGACGTGAATAATTTTAAGAAGGCACTTCTTCTGTCTCGATGCTACAAAATTCATAGAGTACACCAGACAAAGAAAGGGGTAGCGAAAGCGCACCACCCCCCCCCCCCCCCAAATGCTAATTTCGGTGTTTAATTACATTGAATTTATAATCCTTGGCGCAATAAAATCATTTGGGAACCTAATTAGAATACTTAGCTTGTATCATTAAGACCCTTTTTGTATTACATTAATTTAACATACATAAATGAGTTAGGCGGAATGAGAAGTGGAATTAACAGGACCAGAGTACATCTCAGTTGGTAACATTAACGAAATGCATGTAAGTAGGTACAAATGTCAGTAGCGATCTTCTCCAATACTGTATCATTAATGATCACTCATTAACAAAACACTATCGATATGCCAATAAAGTATCCGAAACTGAACACTATCGATATGTCAATTTTTTTTCCAACAAAATAAAATTAGTTTTTTTTTCTAAGCATTTTTTTTTAAATTGTCATCTCGAAATTCTGACTTCTTATAACGATTACAAATGCACTAAAGAAGCGCAGCTTCAAAGGTTAGTATATCCTATCTGAATCAGCCTGTATAATGGCGTTATATTCTTCATCAGCCTTAAACTCTTCTCGCCTATAATATCAACAAATTATAATCTACACTAGCGAATATTATAAAAAAAAATCACTCGTGCAATTATTTTGCGAATCGACCCGGTAGCGATAGCACAATATAAACAAACGGGGTTCATAAAAAGTAGCATTGAGGCGCGATGCAATTCCGCTAGCCGGCGCGGCCTTCGCGTGACGTACAGAATCAATTTCATATACGAAGTAGCTGTCTTAATATCATCTTCCTTGTACAAAAAGCATATAAAAAATATACATGCACGTATTACATATAATAACAAACTTAATTATATCTGAATATTTATTCGGAAACAAAACACATTATTAAAGCATCCTTAGTAAGAGCCTGAATCAATAAACAAATTACATTCTTAAGTTTATACTTAAAAGGTAGGCTAAACACACTCAAACATCACACATTTGAGTGCTTCAGAGCGCCAGTCTCACATCTTAGAACTACTCACAGTTTTGAAGCAGAGCTTAGAATTCAATGCAGAAAACGTCGTCAGATCCAGCATCCAGGCATAAACAAATGTTCCACAAAATCCCATCGGAATTGAAAGTAACCATTATTATGTTTTTTGTCCATTGTTTTGGCTCATTTGCCGCATCGTTAGCAGCCTTGGCTTCAAATAACAGCAATCACTTCACAGACAATCCACTCAATACGTATGTATTTTTATAGACAACTCATTGAATCAATGATTAAGACAAATCGACAAAGTGACGACGCGCATCCCGCTTGTGATTGTATACTCTATGGTTTTTAATACGAGTTTTTAATTTGTATTTCCTATAAGCTACCTTTAAAAAGCTGTCAATTCAACTTCATTATTTAGATTTCAGGTGCAACCTTTTCAGACCAGTAATTCAGGAAAGCAATAGATTATATTTCCACAATCTGCGAAAAATAGGAGATTAACGTTCTTAGTTAAGTTGCCGATTACTTAAGTCCCTACTTAAAAATGCAGACTATTACATTATTTTCTATATCACAATGCACTTATCCGCTATTTTATTTTAATAATAAAGTGCAGAACATAAGTTAGAGACTTTATTTCAAATTTGAGAGTTGTTATACGCATGAACTTACTATACCAAACCACTTTACCGTCGTCCGAGTCGATAAGAAAATAAACCCGAGGCCCACAGAGCCGGATCTCCAAATAGTTACATGCAACGTTAGGAAAGGGAAAAGTATAGTGGAGCCATAGTAACAACTACAACTGGGCAGGGAATCAATTTAGATTTTCCTAATGGAAAGACACAGGCTTAGTAGTAAGCCCTTCAAATAATACTTATGACTGGAATGGTTACAATTTTAGAACTCAAAAAAATTGGGAGGCATTCTGCATAGAGTTTCTGGCATTGAGGGGTAACCTAAGTCCAGTAGCATCAAAAGGGTTTATCCTAGTTTGGCAATCCTAGTGACATTCGTGTTCACTTGTATAAAGCGTTGACGTCCCTTGAAACTGCAATCAGCTTATGTTTTTAAAACTTGAACACCTGCTACGCGTGCGTCGAGGGCACGCTAACCGGGTGTTAAAGGTTTAAGGTCAATGTTTTTCTGACTGTCTATATGTAGGTATGTCAGTCTGGGCGTTGGAGACCATTCTGTAAATAAAATATTTCCCGGTCCGAGACGTCATTACGCAATCAATTTTAATTTAAAACTAGCTGTTGCCCGCGACTTCGTCCGCGTGGTATTTAACAAAGACAACCGTTGACAACAGCCTGCTCGCCCATTCTGAGCCCGCGGGACGCATTGAAGGGTTTTGCTATCAAACTTAATCAGGCGCTGCGCTGCAACATTGGTTTTAATTTTTTTTCGTGAGATCCTATTTTTTTTTTCTAAAATAAAAGTAGCCTAAGTTACTCCTTGTTACATCAGCTATCTGCCAGTGAAAGTCCCGTCAAAATCGGTCCAGCCATTTCAGAGATTAGCCGGAACAAACAGACAGACAGACAGACGGACAGACAGACAGACAGACAGACAGACAGACAGACAGACAGACGGACAGACAGACAGACAGACAGACAGACAAAAATAGTAAAAAATGTTGTTTCGGTATAGGTAACGTGTATACATCCAAATGCACCAAGTAAAAAGCGGTTATTTTAATATTACAAACAGACACTCCAATTTTATTTATATGTATAGATGAATGAACAGATATTATTTTAGACTTTTCAAACGTTCGTTTTTATGTTGAGGGTTTTGTTCGTTTTTCTGATCGTAAACTTCAAACGACGGTTTTTTTCGAAAATTATTTTACTGTCAGTTATCATACGACATTCAATCAAAGTACACATATCCACGCTACAAAGTTTAGCCTTTAAAGTACTGCGGGCTCAAGTTTCTGAGAGCTCATTTGGAAGTTTATGAGTGTGAAAATGTTAGCTCGACCTAGGCCAAGTCGCACCCGCAGAGGTTATTTAGCATACTGTAAGATTGAACAGAGTTCTCACGAGTTTTTATGCTCATAAAAAAATATTACTTGCATAGAAACAAGCACTGCATTATTCATATAAGAAGTTAGATCCTGTAATGAAAAATGTTTTTGTGACTAATTAATAACAATATTGAAGATCACTTGTTAGCACTGTATAATCTCATTATAAAAAACAAAGTCGTGTTAGTTACACCATTTATAACTCAAGAACGGATGAGTCGAATTTAATGATCTTGGATTTTTTTTATTTGTCTCCGCTCCGAATAGCAGAATAAGTATTAAAACATGGGAAAATTCACAAAAGAAATAATAAAGATAATTCATTTTCTCATAGATTTGATTTTGAGGCGGTACGAAGTTCGCCAAGACAGTTAGTAAAAGATAAAAGTTACCAACATATCCTGCGTACTTGAAAATTTACTAACCATAAAAGTTTTCCTGGAACTCTCATAATTTTGAATGGGCCAAAGCAAAGCAACGCTTGTATTATCGATTTTGTACAGTGGACTCGGGGCGATCCGAGTAATACCCAGCCCAGGAAGAAATAGGAACAGATCAATTCCAAAATATTCTCATACAGGAATAGAACCTGTAACCACCCGTTGCGTTGAGTCAAGCGGCCTCGGCCAACCAAAAGAGCAGGCGGTCGTTATATGGATAAATAATTCTGAACAGAGTTAGATCATAATTCGGACTTTTTTAATAATAACCACAACAGTTTAAATGGACGTTTAGCGGAAAAGGGAAGATCTTCCAGCCAGGCGGGTGGTATGCCTGGCGGGGCGGCCGCTATACCCCGACGGTTATTGTCGGGATCTTGTATATACGTTACTTGCTCCGAAAACTCTGATAGCGCGATTCAGGATTGTGACGTCACTTGTCTATTGTTCTGAATGCGTCTGTCGTGCCATCTCCGTAGCTTGTGGTGCAGTTGAAGTAGTCGCTACAGACGTATGTTTAGATAGATTCACATCTCATTACATCGCTCCCGTATGAGATCATGTCATAATCATAAATCAATTTAGTAGTATAGTCAGCAATAAATGAACAACTACACATTGTGAACATAATGCAAAACCGCTAACCGCTTGCGTTCAGTTTATTGTGCTTACGTCACATTCACAGTAAATGGACAAATTATTGCGGCATGAATGTAATATTACCAGCCAGTAGGGTTGGTTAAGAATCAAGATAATAAAAAAAAGTATATTGTTACATAATAAGTAGTTGAAGGGACATCATTTTTTTTTTGCCTTTTTCATAAATCGGCGATGGAAGACCGTAAGAAAAATAAAATTGGTATGAAACAAGGTGTCGTCCTAACTGGCCAACGATCGTATGAGTACCTAAACGATGCGATTTCACCGCACGAGATTAAATACACAAATCTCGTCAGTCATCTCACGAGCACAGGGCCCTAAGCCTGCTAACACAATCGATTCATAATCGAACAGCAACCGTATAGTAACTGTCACTTTTGACATATATTGTATGGGATATCTGTCAAAAGTGACAGTTACTATGCGGTTGCTGTTCGATTATGAATCGATTGTGTTAGCAGACTTGAGACCATGGACTCATTTTTATCGCGCGACGAAATCGCATCGTTTACTTATACGATGGTTAGCCATTTAGGGCCACGCCTCAGTTGCCCAAATATTTTTTTCTTAGTTGACCCTTTTTTGATACATAGGTCCTAAAATTGTGTAGACCACCTTTGTAGACTTACTTAGAATAGATGAAGTTGTATGTAATAATCCCACAATAAACAGAGGTGTAATGTGTCACAATTCGATGTTGTAATATTCTAATAGGCAACCCTAAACGCGACTGAGCATGTGATACAACTGGACTATGAGAGGAACGTGAACATCTAAATGATATTTGCGGTTCTCATGTGGTGTTATATTTTTTAGCGATACACGGCGTATGTTAACGAGATGAACCAACACATGTGGGTTCATGTGTGATCAATTGGCGCTAACAATTTTTGTTTTTAAACTGTCATAGTCAGTAAGACTCGTAGTGACTTTTCCAGGGTCTAGAATTCAGGTAAGAAATAACCTTGTGTGTTGAGCACAAGTGTGTCCACCCAAGTCATAGATGTTTAGGTGTCTTAAGTAAGAGAAAGTATACACTGGAATCCCCCCAGTCCATGGTACGGTGCCCATAATACAAGTGTTTTTTAGTTTGGGATCGTACAGTTCCTGCCGTCTGGCGATATTAAAAACAAAGTATCTGTTTCGCATCCGAAAATCATTGCGGAAATTAGTTGCTACATTTTAAATGGTATAGAATTGCTATAAATGAAGTCTACATTAACTAAAGGCACTTTCAGTAAAAACACTTCCGGTTCAAAACGATGCCCAGCACACACAGATACTTTGTTTACACCAATACCACGCATGCATTACTCGTCGTAAGCTATTTTAGAACTTGAAATTACTTATCGCCCTAATTATCATGGAATGCAACTTCTTAGTATTATAAATAGGGGTCGAGTCACCTTCGTCCGTAGGAGAATTAAGTACCCTCGAGATACCCTACACGTGACCCTGGGTGGTGCCAACCAGGTGACAACTCTACTGGTGGTAGGCTTCGGCCGTGGCTAGTCATCACCCACTGAACAAAGCCATGTCGCCAAGCGGCCTAGCCATGATCCGGCATGATGTTCGGTGTTGCCATTCATGGATGGCGGGTCAGATCAGTTGCGCTGCATGTGCCTAGTGAATGTAGCGTCTCCATCTATTGCCGCCTTCCTACCTAGGCAGGTATGCTCCATCGTAGATCTCATCGTCACTTACCATCAGGTGAGATCGAGATCAAATACTTGCCTATAATGGAATAAAAAATAATAATTTAGTAATATAAGGTCTTTGATACATAGATTACATCAATTCACCAGTTGATAAAAAATATCAAATTCTCATGTAATTCCATTTTACATCACAGAAAAACTTTCTATACATTTGAAGGCAAGTCTGTGTAAATAACAATACACCATCACTAATGTTGTATTAACGGAGATAATAAATCTGTATAAAAAGATTGTCTATTTAACGGTTTGATACATGTTAATACCGTGGCAGAGTGAAAGTAATTTGGTAAGTCACATTAAAGATAGGGTTTATTATTATTATTTAAATCTTGGTTTCTTCGAACGACCACTCACTAGAGATAAAAAAAACTTACGGTCCGATCGTAGAGATAGGAATAACATATAAAAAAATTATATTTGCAATCACCGCTGTATGACGATATAAAATTTTATTTATTTAACTTTGACATTGGTTTTTACAGCCGGTATTTGAAAATGCACTTAGCAAAAGCAATGTCCTTTTGAACCTTGCGACTATTAACGCGAATACTGCACATTGAAATAAAATTAATTTTACGAATTTTATCGCGTTTATATTATATTTTTTACGTTCCTGACGTTTCGGCTGCTTTACAGTAGCCATGGTCACGAGAGGAAGGAGGAATTCGATACCAAATAATAAAATTATACTTAGTAACGAGATGCGCGGACCAATTTGTAGGTGCAGTCTTTGGTGCGGACCGGCGCGGCAGCACTCGACTAAGTTGTTTGTTTAGCACCGAACCAACATTCGTGACATATTTGATTTAGTTTTTTGAAGACGGTTTTGTTTTTGTTAAAAAGTGTTTTAATTTTTAACGGTAGATAAATATGCTCTTGAATATCCATCACTGTCTTACCATATGATTTTGTAGTATATTCTCTATAGTCATTGCTATGGCATAGCCGTAACTCCATTTCGCTAGTCAAATGCTGCGAACTTAACTTGGACTATGCACCACCTACGACATTCCTTTCCTAAATCAATTTAAGAACAGTACCATAGACCCTAAATTCTGTGGTCGACGATAAGTATAATTGGGTATCTACTTTTAACAACTATTCTTTTTATTGATAATCGAAGATTATAGATAATGTTATTATTATGTAATTGAAGTAATATGTAATAGGCACTTATTTCGCAAAATATTTGAAAAGATTGACATTATAAAACAATTTGTTATATCGCTATTTCTACATAAACGTCGATTAGGTTGCAATGTGTTTCGTCAGAGTGCAACCATTCAGCTGATAGCTGTTGGAGCGTGAAAAGCGCCGTTAGTTCCCCGCCCGTCCGCACAGAGCCGGGCCCGAGGGCGCCACTTGTCTACGCACGTGATGCATGCGCGGGCGCAAGCCACCAGACGCGCTGCTGCCGCGCGACAGCCTCCCGCGCACAACTGACAACTCCACACTTATCGGTGCTTAACGCGAGTGAATAAAGTGTTTTTTATTTATTTATTAATTGTGTGAATCTGTGCTCTGAGATCGTGGGAACCAGATAACATGTCTCTTAAGGTAATGTCCTATTAAATAGTATGTTAACCTTGACTTTGAACAAGTATTAAGGACAAGTTCTCTAATAGTAAACATTGTTCGCGTAACAATTAGCGACGATATAATTAGATGTTCACATGGTTAACTATGGTTATTGTTTACTTAGTGAGTTTAATTATATAATCATATTTAAATTATTAAACGAGAATTCGGATACAATAAAAAAAAATAACAATGGTTTAAATAACGAGATGATCGTGCCAACATTTTGTCGCATATAACTTCAATTTTACTGCAAAATATAAAATAGGGTATGTGAAATATTTATTTCATAAAATGGTTAATTATTAACATTTGAACCCGTCGTAACAAACCGAATTCTTTCTGATTTGTTTTTCATCCAATTTACCACGTCAAGCGGATTGCGAACAGATAACTCGTGAAATCGCAACCAATAGCGGGGCGCTTTTGTTTTAGATGTTTTGTAGCCGACTTAACTAAATTGCTTGAATCAAAACAATTTCTGACCGTTGCAACACAAATTCTATGAATTTGTATTTTTGCGAAATCGAGGATTCCTTTACG
The DNA here is from genome assembly GCA_905333125.1 of Pheosia tremula. Taxonomy (NCBI): domain Eukaryota; kingdom Metazoa; phylum Arthropoda; class Insecta; order Lepidoptera; family Notodontidae; genus Pheosia; species Pheosia tremula. Next base: position 8,747,519 of record HG995402.1, on the reverse strand, counting down.
TGAATTACGTACTTATCTCATAACGTTAGAGATGATTTTGGCGAAATGATCATTATTCCAGAATATATCAGATTTTTGAATACGAATGTTAATTTTTTTTTTAGTAAAGAACTAAGATTCGATCAGTAACGTAGTAATTAAAAACATGTCGCTAACGATGAGAATTGAGTTTTTCCGAACTGCAGACTGTTAAAGAGGCTGATAAGGATGATAAGAGATGTTTGTGTTCAGTATTACGTAACACGACATAGATTTTGACAGTATTGCGGTGATCCTGTATCCTAAATATCTCATTCTTAAACATTATCGAAACCATTACGGCTACAATCTGCCAACAATTACCAAAGCAACTGCAATTTAGCTACAATTAACAACATTATTCTTCAAAACAAGTAGTGTACTCATAAATTAAAATATTTTACACTATATATGTTAGAGCCTTAATATTATATTACCTGTTGAACAGTTAAGTTGTTTGCGTTAAAATTGCAACGATCATAAAATAATAGTTGCAAACATTTTACGCTTATTCATCAGTTTCTGTGTTTTGTAAATGGCATAGCAAATTTTCTCTCCAAATGTCAGCGACCATAGTTCTTGTGAAATATAAATTGATGGATACTCGTTGACAGCTACATACAAATAAAAAAAAATACCTAAAAAATCTTTGGCACTTTTGTGAAAAAGATACCGCCAATCTATTGTATTAATAAAGAAGACATCTCTTGTTCTAGATGTATTTCTATTTTTATTTCAATGTACATCGCCATTTCCCTTATCAGTGTACATAAGCAAACTGGGGAACAATTGCATAGCTTAACACTTTTGCTTTCTTTAATATAAAGTCACAAGTACGCGAAATTCGTGACGAGAATAAAAATACACTGACGTAACACCGTTTTACTTTTTAAATTATTTGATCATGACATGTTTATATGATGCCGAGGATCGTGATTCAAAACTTAGATCGTGTGTTCAATGATGTCAGCGAAGATCCTTATCAAAAATATTCTCAGATTTAAACTCACGTTTGTACAGCGCTAATTATTTAAACAAATTATCGTAACTCCATTATACAGCCATGTTGGAGCTCCCAACTTTGTAGGCTTCTTTCAAAGATTGAAGAAGTTTGGGAAGGCTTTTCTACTTTCCCCGTCGGTTTATTACGTTCCCTACGTACGTGTATGGTTTGACGATACGGCTAATGCAATGTCCGTGTCATACGTGAAGCTCGGGTTTCGTGTTACCTTTTTTAATTCGGTGCCTTGTGTAATTATGTGTGGTTGGCAGAATGTTGATAGTATCCGTATATAGTAGGTACCATTGTTTATAGGCTTACCCCTTCAGACAGTAATTGGCCAGAAACACAGGTTTTTTTTTGTAAACTGGTTAAGAAGTTTTCCTTAATGTATTTATAAGTGTGGAGTGATTATTATCTGCATCTCAGCTTCCGAGTCAAACGTCCAACATAACTATAGCATTGACGGCACCGAAAGTTTAATTTACTCTCGATTCTACCGCTTAATTACTTTCGCATAATTGTAAATATATATTTATTATTGTAGTTCTGTGTATCCAAAAGCTTTGGCATAATGAACTTCGGCTTCGAATGAGGTAAATAGGACAACCAACATTAGTTTTTATTCTCTCTGATTTTTTGTTATGGCCAGATCGTAATGTAGCTTTTATTAAAATAATTTTAATAATCAACAAATGTAGATACCTATGGACATTGACACACTTCCTTTCTTCACGACATGTTTGTGATGTTTTGTGTTTGTGAAATAAAAGCGAGCGCTTTGGTTCTGTAATATAAGCGCGCCTGGCTGTGACTTTCCATATTTGAAGCCTCAATCAAAAATAAACATTGAATTTACAGTTGTAAGGTCTATTGTTGAATCTGCCACAGTTAGAAACAATACAACGTAAATATAAATGTGGAATATTCTAATCACAAATATATATCATAATCAATTTACTTACACACGAAATATAGATAGTAATTGTAATTATCATCATTTAATTTCTTCAGTTATTTTGCTTCATCACTAACGGCCGCGGGCGCAGCTAGTTATGTTAATACAGATATGGACGTTACACATACATTACACGCAATTAACCCATGTCCTCGTTGTTAGGTAAACGTGTGTTGTCACAGATCAAGTAAGTATTAGAAGGTGATATTGGGCAATAACTACCATAACTTGAACGTCGTTATAATGCGTAACCTGTCACCTGCTTATTAAGGTCACTCCAACTTGCCATATACCTGCAAGTTGCTTGACCCAGTTAAAGTTTCATAAGGAAGCGGAGAAAAGTTTATATACATACTTTATTATATAACTAGCTGCGCCCCGCGGTGAAACCCGCGTTCACATTTTACCGGGATAAAAAGTAGCCTATAATTTATCTCAGTGCCAAATTTCATCCAGATCCATTCAGCCGTTCTGGCGTGATTGAGTAACAAACAGCCATCCATCCATCCAAGCTTTCACATTTATAATATTTGTGGGATAGTGGGATAAGCGTTTGTCCGCACCATCATTTTGCTTTGCAGCTCGACCCCAGATGGTGATAGCGTGATGCAGCACAGCATGTCTCACTAAGGGATAGAAATCAATCTAATTTTAAGGATTTTATCGCGTTTATTTAGAGTTTACGGTCCCGACGTTTCGGCTTCTTTACAGCAACCGTGGTCACAGGAGGAAAATCCTTAAAATTAGTTTTATTTAAATGTGTAGTATTCGCGTAAATATAAGGAGTCAATATCACTCAGGGATATTGTAAATTGAACGAAGATTACCATCCATATACATACAACTTTACCTCTTAGCTTACAATAAAACGAGGCTCTCTCTCTCAGTGTATGTAAATGCATTGCAAGTGAGCTACTTTTGAACATCAGGTCACATCATTCCAGTTCTTAAGTAGGTGTACTAGAAAGTGCATCGTACCGAATTTAAGATTTGGGTATCTTTAAATCTTTTAAGCGTCTGTGTGGAATTCTAAGTACTGGATTAAACTCGCTTTTCTTTAATAGGCAGTAAGATGAATCACAGATTGACAATCATGTTTATCTATATAAATAAAAATCAAATGCCTGTTAGTTGGTAAGCGCATGACTTGAGAACGGCTGGACTGATTTAGTATTTTTTAATTCTCCTAATAGTCCGAGTAAGGTCTTTAAAAACGGAAAAAAATAAAAGTTGCCGGAATATTGGGTATTAGTTTGTTGTCACATGGTAAGATGATTTTCTACGTCTTTTCAAATCACCTTTGCTTCTGAACATATATTTCGAAAAATTAATAAAGTTCCAACCTACTTCGTTAATTAAATATGTAATAGTATGTTGATCTTCCGAAGTAGGTACATGATTAAACATATAGCAGAGTGTAGTACTCACTAGTACCTATCTATAATGTTGTATGTCTCCATAAAAAATGACATATCCCAAAAAACCCAATGACGTTCCTCTAATCGCAGAAATTCAATGAACCGAGATTATTTGCGTACCGACAGACGCGACTTAACCAGTTAATCCCGCTTATAAAACCAACATAAGCCCTTCACAACTTTCGCACGCAGCCCAAAAACAAATTTCAAGGGACCAGTTTTGAACACAAAATGGTAACTTAGGAAATACAAAACAAATATTTACTAAACAAACTTGCGACCTGTAATCCGATTAATGTCGACCGACAAAGGACAGACAAACATTGGTAGATAAACAGAAAAAGTGAATATTTATGCTTTTAAAAAAAAGTAGAGCGAACAAAAACATTAACGAATTTCTACGACATTGGCCAGATTTTGACTGACTATAGCGACTAGGTATTGTGTTGCCGCCAAATTATTAATAAACAGCTACCTATAGTAATTAGTTTCTTATCATTTTGCAGCCAACCAATAACAGTACAATCTAGGTTAGGCATGCTACGTTTTATAACTCCGAGCGAAAGCGGGACAGATAACAACACTAAGTAGTAAGAAAGAGAGCTTATATGCGTTTTACTCAAAATTGCATTCCAAATTTAAAAATTTAAAACTCCGAAACCTAATGTGAATTATGAAACCGAACAGTGTTCATCTCGCACAATCAGATACCTGTATTTGCAGAGACAATACAGCAGGAACTATGCTTCGCACCCCGACTGCCACAACTGAACCTAACCCTTATGTGTCCATTTATAAAGTACAAAATTACTTTACAATTTTCACTAATTGGCGACGAGGTGGCTCACACGTCAGTTTATTCTAATACGTGTGACGTCACTTTGTTAATTCATTACAACGGGGTCGAGAACATGGCGGTGGGAAAACACATATTAGTTTCCTCAGCTGAGTCTAGATTTATTGCAATAGCATTTCATTAGTAATCATTTAAGTGCCTAATACACAAATAAAACCAACTGTCGGTACACAGGCATTCTAAAAAGTAGGGCTAGACAGTGTGATAACAAATGTGCTAAAGCGCAGGTTCCAGGCTTAGAATATCCTTTTTGAATCATGCTGTATAGCCTGGGCCGCAAGTCTGCTAAAACAATCGATTCATAATCGAACAGCAACCGCATAGTAACTGTCACTTTTGGCAGATATCCCATACAATACCTGTCAAAAGTGACAGTTACTTTGCGGTTGCTATTCGATTATGAATCTGTTGTGTTAGCAGACTTGGGGCCCTGTACATTAGTATCTAGAATACTTTACTTGTGGTAAATATTCGATTTTACACGCAACTGTTATCTCAATTTATAGACGCAATTGAAATCGCATTGCATCACCAATTATTCAAACTACACCCGAACTATAAAACAATATAAGTACTTTCTTTTCAAATTATGTCACATTTACTTAAGTACCTAGGTACTCACACTTTTTTTAGTTTGTATAGACTAACCTTTTATTTGCATTTTTTTATAAATAATGTTTTATAGTTACTCGAACACTGAAGGATATCACCTTAAAAACTTACCTAAGTATTTCAGAGTGATATTCACGTAACTAACACAGGAAGTAGTATGTTGTCAGTTTCTTAAGATGTGGGCTGAGCAGAAATTACTATACAACGCGTGTCCTGCATTTAATTAAGTGTGATACAACCAATGATTAGATGTTGTCAGGTCGCTTTATCATGCTGACGTGAAAGTGAACTGGTCTAGTTCTTAAAGGGCTGTCCATAAAGTCTATTTCTATGGACTTCATGACATTTCACTTGACCTTCATTTGACTCTTTATTATCAAGGTTGTAATTGATAGGTAGTTATTACACAGAAAGGTAATTCAGAACATATTTAACCCTTAATAGCCTAGAGTTTCAATTTTGATACCAATCTTTTAAACCGAATGTTCACATTACTATTAGTTTTTTTTATAGGTTGGCTGTAGGTATTTTACTGTTGTATAATATTCTTTCCAACGAAATTAAAAAAAAAATCAAATGTCATTATTATTAAACACAGTAACATTAAACACAGTAATATTAAAAATAAATCACTTTCGTAAATCAGGCTACTAAGGGTTAAGAAGTAGCAGTGCCATTGACTGTGTACGCGTGAACTTTCCGTGGGACCCTTTCATTTTTAGGGATAAAAAGTATGCTATAGATGACTCAGGTATAAAAGCTATCGCCATGTCAAGTTTCATCAAAAACCGTCCGGTAGATTTAGGTATTTTAGTAATCTGTCTAAAACTAGCCTCCATTACATGATAGCGTAACGTTTGACCCCGACGACGAATTATTGCATATGTGATCACCGTCATGTAATAACAGATAATGAAATAGGTTGCACAGTTGTGTTAAGTTAAGTTGGGTTAAGAAGCGAGCTTAGTAGGTTCTCATGATAATAGTTAGGCATTAAACAATAGGCAGCAGCATTGTTTAGCAAACTAAGCAAACTTCAGATAATGTTGCTAATTCAATTTTGGATACACGTTAACCGTTTCCTATTTACCCCAAGGCAGGCTGTGTGTTTTGTAATTCCCTGTATACCCAAATGTCTTTATTACTCCAAGTATTTAAGGAAGAGAACTTGCTCTCGTCCGTATAAGATAAGACTAAGTACTATATATAATACTAAGTATAACCTTTTAAAAATTCAAAGAACAGTTACTTGAAAAACAAGGATAAACAAATAAATATTTGTCAAATGATAAAAAAGAACATAATGTTCACATGTTTATTCGAACAATGCATCTTCAATATCGACAATATATGAATTATGAGGTAAAATATCGCGATTGTCACAAGATTTACTGTCATTGTTCTCAAAGAGAATATAACACTACATTGTTCTTTCAATGTCATATTACAGCTTGCGTCATTAGTATTGTTTTTCTGAACATTATCTAGGACCTTTAACCATGTTTTACTTGTTACTTCAAAGCCCTCGTCGGGTCTATAGTTTTGAGTGCCTACTTTTTGTGGCTTTACAATGGAACCATTCTACATCGTAACTCGTAGAGACCTTAACTGAAACGTGCGGCGTTACTAGCAAATGTAGAGAAACATCCAAAGTGGAATACGGTTTTCTTTAGGTGTCAAAATCCCCTGGCTACCATTTCTACGTCCACAGACATTATACGTCAGTACTCTGACCTGACCGTCTAGCTGACGAAAATAGAGACTTGTGACGTCATGCTTCTATTGTGATTTTAAAAAATGCTCTATCATGAGTGGTAAAGGCCTGTCTTGAAATGTCCTTGTATTTTTAGGCACAAAATTCTGGAATATAAATGGAATTGCAAATAAAATGGGCTCTTAACCACACTCGCTAGCATTGCGTAATAGTCCATTGAAGTTTTGGGCATAGTCATCGCTTCATATATCATAAAAATAAAAACGGCGTGATTATGGTAAAATAATGCGGTATTACATTACATGTTTATTTTTAAAAGTGATCAAGGTGGAAAAAATCTCTATACATAATGTGCTCTATGGTTTTCTCTCTCTTCTCTATGGCGCCTCCTTGACATCGTCTGTTTTGAAAAGTGTTCCGAGTATTTAATTAAATTATAATTATATAAATATCAAGAAGTCTATAATTTTCACCCCAGAGCCCTTATTGTATTTAACACAAGGTACATAATGGAGTTGGAGTAATATTTTAACTTCTACGCGGTAAGTGTAGCAATGCGCTTGCTCTGTAACTTAATGACTTATCATAATATCGTATTGCCTAAGAAACACAAGCAATAAACACAGATGTGACTTCCTATGTACCAGTGAACGGTTAAGTAGATCACTCGACGACGCAAACGCAGAACATTCACGCACCATTAATTGCGTATGTAGTACCTACTTACCGATTTCGAGCTGTCTGCAAGATTTAAATTGCAAACAATTTACTAAGAAACAACACATAAGTTTTTTTGTATGTATCCGTTACTAGCTGCGCCCCCCGGTTACGCGCGATTAAAAGTATGAAATATTAAAACAAATCTATCCCACGGGAACCGTACATTTTTCCGGGTTAAAAAGTAGCCTATGTGTTATTCCAGACTATAATCTATCTATGTGCCAGATTTCATCCAGATCAAAAACATCCATCCATACTTTCACATTTATAATATAAGTCGGATTATCCTTGTAATTTATATCTTTAGACATGACACTAAACACTGTTCCGTATCTAGTATTTTACCTGTGAATAAGAATATGTTACAAAATGAAGATGCAAGTCTTCAATTATCGTAAAAGTTGTCTGTATCTTTACTATGTCGCATTTTATTGTGACACTAAAATAAATTTATACTAGACGATCTAACCGTACATAGGTAAGAACATATTTTTTAATAAAATATCCCAAAGAACACATAATCTCGTATGCAGTTTAGATAAAGTACCTATTTATCTACTATACAAATAATAAAATTTGAGTGCCTGTTTGTAATATTAAAATAACCGCTTTTTACTAAGTGCATTTGGATGTATACACGGTTCATATACCAAAACAATTTTTTTTTTACTATTTTTGTCGGTCTGTTTGTTTTGGCTAATCTCTGAAATTGCTGATTTTGACGGGACTTTCACTGGCAGATAGCTGATGTAACAAAGAGTCAATAATTTCCATAGATATTACGAATTCTCTTCTTCTTCTTTCTTTACGAAATGACATGCGATGAAATAAAATGGACATGAATATGGCCTCACCCACAACTTAGCGGGTATTTTGCCAATGTCAAGTAATTAATAGCAATAACACATTCAATAAATACACATTACCTAAATAGCAGCCGCAAGCTTGGTAGGGTCTTTCCGCGTTGTCAAATCAAAATGGAATATTACTGCTAATCTGATGGTTTTTCCCGAGGGAATTTCAAATGTCATCTCAGGCGGTTGGGCATAAAGTTTAATTTATATTCAACACCTGGAAAAGGAGTAACGGAGGTTACTTTTATTTTAAAAATTAAGAAAAACGTTTTTTGTTAAATACCACGCGGACGAAGTCGCGGGTAACAGTTAGTCTACTATTTGAGTTTAAAATTGAATCTATATCTCGATTAATTTCATAAGTAATTGTAAGTGGATCAAGTATATCCACTTTTCACCGCATCCGTTCATTAGCAAGGTAGAACTAGTGTGTGCAAGCTGTTTATCAGAAAATGAGATCGTTTTTCATGTCTAAGTTGTTTTAAGTAGACAGTCGGACGTCATATTGGATAAAACTTAATTTATCCAACGGAAAGTGGGTACACCGCATGGATAAAAAAACCACGTTACTAAAGTCAAGTTTATGATAAAAACTCGGATGTAGGCTTCCTGCGGCCATAGACTTGCTTTTCGATTTTTAAATTAGGTACCTACGGAAAAACTAAATCGTGACATCTATATATTTATTTTAATTATAACATTGTTATAAAGCAGCGCCTGTACTTTTAGGAGATTAAAAAAATATTAGGGAGTCGCTGAATCCATAACAAATGTTTTTAGAAATCTTGTCCGTTGGTTCAAGCATCAATGAATGACTTATGTACCGATTTCAACAGTTTTCACTATTGAATAGCATTTGGTTCAACGTAAAATAATATGGTAGTGTCATCACGACAGGTTTATTAAGGACTAGCTGTTGCCCGCGACTTCGTCCGCGTGGTATTTAACAAAGACTCAGCCGTTGGCAACAGCCTGCTCGCGTTCTGATCCCGCGGGACGCATTGCAGGTTGTTGCTATCAAACTTTAATCAGGCGCAGCGCTGCAACATTGGTTTTAATTTTTTTTCGAGAGATCTTTTTTTTTTCTAAAATAAAAGTAGCCTATGTTACTCCTTGTTACATCAGCTATCTGCCAGTGAAATTTCCGTCAAAATCGGTTCAGCCATTTCAGAGATTACCCGGAACAAACAGACAGACAGACAGACAGACAGACAGACGGACAGACAGACAGACAGACGGACAGACAGACAGACAGACAGACAGACAGACAAAAATTGTAAAAAATGTTGTTTCGGTATAGGTACCGAGTATACATCCAAATGCACTTAGTAGAAAGCGGTTATTTTAATATTACAAACAGACACTCAAATTTTATTTATATGTATATTAAGGATCTACATACTGGCAGAGCAAAATCCATGGTCGCGCCAGCAGAAGCTAGTTTTGTAATAAACATTAAGGTTTAATCGTTTACGAAAACCACTAAAAACTTTTTCATGAAACATTACCAACACATCTTGCGTGGCATAGGTTCCGAAACGCCTGCTGCTTCAAAGGACTAAAAGTACAAAGTAAGTAAACCACCTGCTTATAAATTCGGTAGCAAATCCACTACAAAAAAAAACTTATAACGCCCAACGTGCCGGGGACTATTACTGTGAAGGGCAGTATTAATTTAGCGCGAAATTAATGTAGCATGTTGTGTACGAATCGCGGGAAAGTTATGACAACTCGTTTATAAGGTAAAAATGAGGTTGTGGTTTAAATGACGAATATAAATAACTTTGTATGGCTTACTGAATCCAGATTTAAATCAAGGTATACGTTGACCGCCTGCTGGGACCTGGAAAGTATTGAGGTTTTTTTTAAACAAGGAAAATATGATCGGCATATATTTCGGTTAAGTTATCCTCTATCTTTCTTTTAGAGTTTTCGGTTCTTGCTTGGGTTCATGTTGAGTATTTTTGTATTACTTTCTTACAACAAACTTTTGTCGCCAAACGTACAGAGTTGTTAAGCCAGTAAATTTATTTCTCTATGTTTAAAAATATTGATCACAACAATAGTTGCTACAGCATTTAACACTAAAGGCATGACAAATATCTGAGAGATTTCACAACATACCTATCGATAATAATGCATCTTCGATCCGACGGAGATACAACACGTTGTAACTATACTTGCCTCGATATCTTTCGACACTTACAACTAGTCCTCATACTTGTAGTTTATGTAGGTACTGAGCATACAGAAAGTTTATGATTTACTTGTGTGTAAATGGTTGGTGTTTTGCGAGCAAGATATTCAAAAATCAGTAACTTTATAACATCTAACCATATACAGTTAACTTTCATTCCATAAATAAATACGAGGTCCATTCCTGCGCCAAGTTCAAGATACTACATATATTTAAAACTAATATTTCGAATGCAAAGCATAATACTTGTCTAATTCTAATCGCCCGATTTAGTCAGAACATGGTTTTAAATCTATGTCGGACGGAAATCGGATGTCAAATAAACGAATGTTGGGGAACCCATTACTTAAAACACTTTGTAGGTGCTTGCTTGCGCTGCAAACAATCTGTGGGGGTGGGTGGAAACTACGATTTTAAAAGTAAAATTGTACACATTTGTTTAGTCTTCCCTCTCTCTCTCTCTCTCTTCGAGAACGGTAGATATGACAAACTCAGTAAGATAAAGCGTTTTTGCGGTTACAGTGTTAAGAATTCCCAATATTTCCCGATTGTGGACTTCCTTAAGTGCCTTGTGCGTAAAAGCTTTACCACGTCTATTTAAATAAACTTAAGTAAATTTCCTTTAAGATGCGTCCGTAAACTTGAACATAAGGATTTATGTTCGTACTAGCACGGGACTTAGGAAACAAAAGAGACACGTCAACAAACACGTTTGAAACGTTTACCTCATATACAAACACACCATCACAAAGGAGTTGGCGATAATTTGTTCTAACCCATTCTCAGCGAAGCCACAATTGTATTTCTGCATCTGGTCGTCTGATGGAAGGTGTGTTCGTGCAAAATGTGAACAATATTATGAACAATACAACAATATAAAGCAGAGAACGATGGATTAATCCCAATATATTTATTTGATCATCAAAACATCTATACATATAAATAAAATTGGAGTGTCTGTTTGTAATATTAAAATAACCGCTTTTTACTAAGTGCATTTGGATGTATACACGTTACCTATACCGAAACAACATTTTTTACAATTTTTGTCTGTCTGTCTGTCTGTCTGTTTGTTCCGGGTAATCTCTGAAATGGCTGGACCGATTTTGACGGGAATTTCACTGGCAGATAGCTGATGTAACAAGGAGTAACTTAGGCTACTTTTATTTTAGAAAAAAAAATAGTATCTCTCGAAAAAAAATTAAAACCAATGTTGCAGCGCTGCGCCTGATTAAGTTTTGATAGCAACAATGCGTCCCGCGGGATCAGTACGCGCGAGCAGGCTGTTGCCAACGGTTGTGTCTTTGTTAAATACCACGCGGACGAAGTCGCGGGCAACAGCTAGTTAAAAATATAATTACAAAGCTCCAGTGTTCAAGTGTTAACACATGTAAGACTTAAAGGTCTTAAATAAATATTGTTAAACAAAACGACCATCTTGCCTGCAAGTCCCGAAGGCGTGAGCAATATTTTTGCTAGACTATAGACTTCAATCACAATACTACCACAAGAATACCTACCAACTCATACGTCGATTGTAGACATAGGTAGGTACTTAATTATATTATCGTAATGTTTGAAATATATCAAAATGATGACGTTGATGTAGAGTGTAGATCTACCACCAAGAGCTTGGTAAACACATACTATAGACCATGTGCATAACAAAGTATCAAGCAGCTTGCTATGGGTAGCTAGTAACGAACCATGGCGTGGGTAGGGCACATGATGGTTCAAAATTGTTAGAAGTTTTAAAGCCGCGCTAGCTCTTAATTTATTTTACGACAAATGCATACAGCGTGATTTGAACCGACTAGAATTTGAACGTACTTCTTTAGCAAATTTCTAATCACTATGTTAAATCACAATTTCGCTAGGTAAGTGATTGTGTAGTTTTTTTTAACTGTTCCCAAAAAAAATACAAATGTCATTTTTGGTGAGCAGTTTTTTTTTATTGCCATATCGAAATTGTGATTTCAAATAGACATTACAAACACACTAGGGAAGAGCTGGTTCAAATGTTAATATAACATTTCTGAATTACGCTGCATATAAGCAAGCTGGGTCATTTCATCATTAATCATTATCGAGTACTAAAATTTAAAATTGGATCACTACGAGACAATAAAAAAATACATTCCAAAAAAATAATACGTCACTTAAACTGGCAGTTCAATCAGAGATTGAAAAAGTTAATTTAAGTTAAGAGATAAAACTCGCCCAGGTGAATCTGACGCCGAGCTAACGATGAAAAATTACCTCCAATCTAATTTCTTCTAGTTCTCTTGGTTCTCATTTTGGTTAAGGTCTTCAAAATGCTTTAAAAACGATGCTGTAGGGTGAATTTGAGATTTCAGTGGATTTTTATTATTCGTAATCTAACTGTATAGTTTACGTATTTAGACACATTGTATGGCAAATTGAACAGCGCCTCTAGCGGACATGATTTAAACCTTTCGATTCTCCACACAGTATGTCAAAATACTTCGACTATAAAGTGAACGGTTAGCTTACGAATAATCTCGCAATTGACGCACAGATAGAGTATGCACACCGAAATTCTAACCGCTTGCGGATTAGTTATTGATTCGTCGAGTTTAGCTGGTCTGCGATGTAGCGGCCTGACAGAACTGATATAGAAATATGTGCCAATCGATACCCAGATTCGGCCGTGAATATTCAACGTTCCCCGAAGGTGCATTTATTATTTAAACTTCATGGCTGTTAACGAAGATTGGGTGTGTTAAATTATTTGCACATAATCTCTCCATCCAAGTAAACGGTGTATAAATGTTGTAATTACCTAAAACCTTATTTAAATTGTTGTAATGTTTACGGTTTTTATTCTTTATTTGTAGTCAATAAAATGAAAAAAAAATATCTGCTTAAAGACCAGTTATATCTCATCATAGAATAGAAGTTCTGTTAGTTGTCCACGATCACCGGGAATAATCCCAGTGTGTAATCTGTTATCGTGTGTTGTCGTTACCGGTCCTAAATGTCATTAAACCGTCGTTAGTAGCGATATAGAATCTACGGAAGGCATGGATGTCTGACAATTACCGGCCAAAGTCAGTTAATTTTATCCTCAACGAAAATCTGAATGAAACAACACCTAGTATTGAAAATCTAGCTTACCTTATTAAGAATAGAAGAAGATCGACGGTAATTATAAAACCTTAGACAAATAAAAAAACACGTAAAATACAAAACTATACCGTACCGACTGTGTTATAGTAAATTTACTAGGTATATAAAGTTATCATTAATTTAGATAAATGGTAATTACGTTAACTAAAGATATTGTAAATTAGAAATAAAATAAAATTACTTTACTTATAATGAAGATACAATAATAAAACAACAAGTCATCATAATTAATATTAAATCGTTGTTACACGATCAAGTAAACAGCCACGTCGATAATGTCATTACCAATGTCGATAGAGTCACGGCGCGGCGCGTCTATTGATTCGCCAGCACTCAGCAGCCTCGTTGCCAGCTTTCGCTAAACGATACATCGATACATTCAATACTAACATTTATATTCAATATGATGTAAATCGGGTATGTAAACATATTTTTTCCATTCCATTATTTGATACCAGCGAGCTTAAATATTTTGATATAGATTATCTATCACAGTACACACACACATATTTACACCATTTATCAAATAAGAAAATGGAAGGAGTCTGAAATAAATTAAAAGAAAAACAGCTGCAATAAAAACATCATCATAGAAGTATGCTGTCACTGTCATTATTATGTATTAAGTCCATGGTTTGAGCAGGACTAATCACGTAATGTTAGTAGCGCTACATAAAAAACCTTTTGTTTAATCCACTTGTTTGTTTTTCGTACCAAACTTAAGGCACGCGACGCATATAAAACGTCCTAGATAACGTACACGTATCTGAATGAGACATTTTCTACGATCGAATAATAAAAAAAGAACGTGTGCTGCAGTCCTAAGTATCACATAACAGTTGACAACATCGCGTACCAATACTGCTATAATGGTACGTGCAATTATAAACTTAACGTCCACAGATATAACATTCGTTGTAGAATGATGACATAATAGATCGTGACGCGGTGTAATATATGTTTAAAGTTTAGCGAAATTTGAGGCCTTTTGCAAGGTAAAACGTAAACCCTGACCTGATAAACATAATGAAAATACTTTTCAAGGAAACGAATAATATAGCACATCAACTGTAATTTCCTTAACTAAGCAACCCTTGCACGATGAGTACCATTAAATGGACTGGGGGCGATACTAGTATATGATTAACCCTTTAGATAGTAAGCGTACATGACTCGGATACAAACATTCGTGCTCATCAAACAAAGTTTGCCTGTTTTGTTAATGTTCAACATAGACATTTGACAAGGAAGTCATTTCTCAATTGATATAATAACAAACCAGTGGCGTAGCATAGGTCATCAGCACCCGGTGCGGATTTCAAATCTGCCGCTCTCTTATTTTTGATATTCATTATAAAAAAATTGTGGCATGGTAACGACAAAAAAACACTGAAAGATTTTTTTTCTATACTTAATATTTTTTTTCATATCTTAATTTTTTTTTCTCTAACCTCCACCTGTGAAATGCCGCCCCCCGGCAAAGTGCCGCCCGGTGCGGACCACACCCTCCGTGCCCCCCCCCCCCCCCCCATGCTACACCACTGCAACAAACTTTGTATTTATACTGAAAATATACATTTCTGTTAAGGACTTGATTTATATACAATTATAAACAAACCGTCTCCAATTGGGTGATGACCTTGACACGATTGTGAACCTGCGCGACAATGACGCGCCATAAACCACTGATGCGGGCAGTCTCATTAAATGCCCTTTTATCAGTCTGCACAGCCTTCTTCGCGAATCAGGCTGTTTTATGACGTCACGGTACAAAAAAACTTTTGTTTATGTTGTAATGCTATTACCAACTCGTTAGAATGTACATATTATTTTAAATGAAGAATGTGTTAGTAATTTTAAATATGTGTTGCTTCACTCAAAATATAGAACTTTCAGCAACAACATGTATTTTATTCCTACAGTTTACTCAAAAGTCTGTCTGCCAAAAATGTGGAGGCAAAATAGTAGAGTCCCTTAACTAAGGTGAAACATTACGTCTAAATGCGAAAATGTAATAGCAAACTTTACTTTTCTATGTCAGTCATAAAAATGCGCAAATACATTATCAACACGCTAAAAGATTTGCATTCGCAAACGATAACATGGATTCAACGACATAAATTGATAATACGATTTGTGTATGAGTCTTGCCACTTGAATTGATCTCACATCAAAAGAACAACATTCAATGAAAGAAATTAAGCAAATTATTTGGTTATAGGCTCTGAGACTGTGCCAATAAAATTAAACCAATATTTTATAAACTTCCCGCCTAACTAATAAAATTATTCGGCCGCGCCTTGCATCCGTGTCATATTGAATTTAAACGATAAGTATTCAATGTAAAAAGTTTTTTTTTCTTACTACCGGTTTTATTTACTACTTACTTAATGCTATTTCCTTGTATTTATAAAAGCTAAGCAGCATGTATATCCTTTGTTAGAAGCTAATTAATTAGACCTACGCAAAAAAGGGTACGTTATTTAATTGGTCCGGTATTATGTGCCGAGATGGGGCCAATTTGTGTCAAACATTTGGATATTACCCAAACTTGTAGTCCCATATGGGACCTATGTTCAAATGTGTTGGCACAAATAAATATATTTCTTTCTTTCTTTCGTTTTCATTTGTCTCACATTATATTGCTTCACTTTTTTACGTTAATTTACAAAAGAATTACAAAGCACTTTTAGTTCAAAAAATATTGACATGAATAACTTGTTCCTAGTTTAAATTAAGTGTCATTCATCACTGATCTTTATACTGAAGGAAAATTCCGTTCTTTCAAAACATAAGAATGTAATTTTTTTAATGTATTTTGTTTTATTTACCTAGGACATGGCCTTAGTAAACAACAGATTCCATTAAAAGCACAGTTAGACGTTGACCGTTAGAATCGTCTAAAACAATTCGTACACGTATACTCATCCACACGTAGTTTCAAACTTTGTTTAATAACTTGTTCACACGAATTCAGGGTGAATTTTAACTAGTTAGCGCATTTACGACATGTTTTTACGGTCTTTAATCATATAAATCCAAGAGACCGCTTGTATTATAGCACATGGTTGATTAAAATCTGCCAGCAAAAAATATAGCTGTAACAAAATAAGTTAAAGCATAATTCGACATCTCTAACAACAAGACTCCATAAAATCGTAATCTTTAGGTACTAACTAACATAATAAATCGGTAAGTGGCATTATCGATTTATTAAATTAGTGTTTCTTTGTACACGCACCAAATAGTTCAGATTATGGTACTAAATTAAAGACATAAGTACTTAACTATCATATTTATGTAGTATATATTAATATTTCACTTTTAAATAATACCCATCTTTACATATTTCTGTAATTTACCTGGTACTATGGCGTATCGTATCTCAAGTTCGATAAGGAAAACGTGTAAAAGGAAAATAAAAACTTAAATTACGTTCTAAAACACAAACAAAATAATATATTAATATAATATAAATACATACTATTATGCTCCGTCTAAAAAAAATTAAATTGGTTTTTATTTAATAAATTATATACAATAGTTATATACATGGAAAAACAAAAAACTAAAAAATACTGATTAATAGCACATTTAAACAATAAAATAAAAATAAAATTATTTACACAAAAATGCCTCCACATCGTCGTCGATGCCAAAAATTGCGAAAAATTCGTCCACTACAGATGAGTAAATATTAGATAATTTTCTATGTAAATATCGAGCCCATTTATTAAGATACCTCACCATTGTAGTAGACGCGAAGGCCTTACGAATTCGCGTTTACTACCAAAATAGGTTTAGTTTTTGTGCTTCGATATGTTATTCGCGACACCCAGTCTTTATTATTTCTTCATGTGAGTACAGAAGATGATTTTTTGTTTTCACATAACTGGCACGAGGCAGTGTGATCTGACGTCCATCGGGAGAGGAGCTTTGATATGCAAACCACTCGCTGGGCCTCAATAGAACTCGAGCTATGGCTGTCACGTTCTAATTCGCGTTTAATGTCCTTATGCGGGTTCCTTGTCGATTTGTCGTCGACGCCGACGACGAACATCGATTAGTGTAGTAATACGAGTACTATTACTTTATTAAAATAACTGCTAGCTTATAGTAGCAGGTATAGTAAGATAATAGATATTAAGTAAGCAGAAATGTTTTTAACAAACCGATGTCAACTCTTGAGATACCGTCTTAGTAAAAAGCTCAAATACACTTCGCTTTCAGAGTTTGAGTCGGTTGGTTATAAAGGATTTAGTTTTAATAATAAGACCGCTTTCACTGTAAAAATATTACATACTGGAATAACATAAAGGACGTGCTTACTACACAAAAAAGCTTTCTCCCTGAAGCCGATATACTAAAGTAAATTTCCTATATTCACTCCCGAGCATAAAATTCTGCTCCAGTCAATAGTATTATGTGAAACAAATGCGATTATTGGGTATTGGTTTCCTAACGAAACGAAAAAATGGAATTTCGCAGTATCGGCCGATTCGTAGTAAGTAATATGTGTGCAATTCACTTTTACCACATTTAATTAGCATTGCTTTTAATCACTTGTCATTGTAAACAGTGCTATCGTGGTGTGTGTTCAATTCTCGCCGCATATTTACTTAACGAAGTTGTAGCTATTACGAAAAAGTTAAGGCTAACGGCTTTACCCGTATGTTTAAATTTCAAGTACCTCTCGAGATTTAAACCCATGACATAGTTTGTTGAAGGCCAATTAAATTATCCCTCTGAATAAATTTATCAAAAAGTTACTCTGAAAGCGGTGTGATATTTAAATAATTATTTGGAGCCACAATGCATCTTGGAATAAAAGACATAGAGTTGGTTTTGGAAGGTTATCGGGTGCAAAATAAAAAAAATACTCTTAAATTGGTATGTAAACGAAACATATATAGAAACACACTTTGTTTATAGAATCACCCCTTTGACAGCGGGAATCATGACAGCCTGTATTGCCATCTGATTTATAAAAAAGAAATCGAATACCCAAATAGATATTTTTTTTTATATTTCAACGTGCAGACATCCATAGATTTAAGAGAAAGATTTTAAAACGACGTACAAGTTATTCACATTTTAATCTCGCTATAAGGAAAGCCGCTTGTATATTGTGCATTGGGATTAAGAGCACCGGTTTTTGTGTGGTATACCTTGGTCTTTATCAGCGGTCAATAAGAAATTATAACTGTCCAACGTGAATGCATTGAAGTGGCAATAATTATTCGGGCATATTAAACGTGACGCCAGTGCCATGTTATTTTATATCATACTAGTTTCTCTTGGTAATTGAAATTAAACTTTAATTAGACACGCCATTTTCGTTATGTCAATATCTATTTTTTGTGTATAATGTGTATTTATCGAAATTGTTATCGCGATTAAAACTTGAAATTGGCATAACGCCCACAAATTTGTGGGTGAGGCCATATTTCATCTTATTTCATTTCGTAAAAAAAAACTGTAATAAGCAATGCTTATGCTTTTAATATGGCCCATATTTGATGTACTACAACAGATTCTTCGTTTGATTCTTTATTTAATATTTTGCGTTAATTCACAAATACATGGTATACATGCAAGATAAGATCAATCATGACACAAATTAGTTACATTTCACGACTGAGCTTTAAATAACGTGCGCTTGACATCACAGCGAGTGTAATTTTAAACTGGTACTTAAGTACCAAGTCTACCAAAACAAACGGATTCGGAAAGTAGATCCGTAAATTCTACTCGTTTAGCTACAAATAGATACGTAGCCGAGTTTTTTTTTTTTTTTTTTATTACCTTATAGGCAAGTATTTGATCTCGATCTCACCTGATGGTAAGTGACGATGAGATCTACGATGGAGCATACTTGCCTAGGTAGGAAGGCGGCAGTAGATAGAGACGCTACATTCACTAGGCACATGCAGCGCAACTGATCTGACCCGCCATCCATGAATGGCAGCACCGAACATCATGCCGGAACACGGCTAGGCCGCTTGGCGACATGGCTTTGTTCAGTGGGTGGTGGCTAGCCACGGCCGAAGCTTACCACCAGTAGAGTTGTCACCTGGTTGGCACCACCCAGGGTCACGTGTAGGGTATCTCGAGGGTACTTAATTCTCCTACGGACGAAGGTGACTCGACCCCAAAAGTTTCTATTTCATAGGTAACAGATTGGAATCGTCTGATTGTAAAATAAATATGCATTTGAACATGAAGCAGATAGCGAAAGTATGTAAACATATGGATAAAGAGTATGGCAGGTTACGAAGAAGACTTAAAATACCCTTAATAAATTGCCTATGCACCTGCATTTATGCAGAAAATAGTTAAAAAACTAAAAGCAAACTGAACAGAGGAAATAATATTAAATATGATCGAGTTAAATTGTTATAGGTATACTCTTCAATTTACATAACGGACGTCTCGTAAGCTATTTCTTTACGGAGTCCGTTCCAACTCGCGTAACAAGCGGCGAACTACGTAAATTGGACTTGACAATTTTGAACCCTACAATAAAATATGAAAATTATTTGGTCATTTTCCATATTTGAACTTTAAGCGAAGGCAGGTGGACAGATACAGCGGTGAATATCGCTCCACCCTCGTCTGAGAATAAATGAATACTTATATTACAATATTGTATTTCTCATTACGATTCTCGACCATAATGTAGTCATAAACATAAATGTAAAAGTTGCTTCGTAGACATAAATAGCAATTCGTGTCACAAAATGTTTTGTTTGAAATATTCGTCTCGATGTTATTTCATTTGTAGGTTTTCTATTTTTAAACTGGTAAGCTGCTGTTATATGTCAAAAAAAGATAGTCGATTGGTTTTTGGTACTGTCAAAATTCGTAACAAACCCCAAAACGATTGCGGTGAGTATTTATATCCATACCTAATGGATATTCCAAATCTGAACGAATATTTGGAATTATGGTCTTATTTATGTAACTCTAAAGGTGGGATTTGAAGAAGTATTTATTGTAACATAATTACAACGTCTACCGAACAAAAAAATGTTTAGAATATTTTTGTCTCATATTACAGACTAGAATTAGCAACTCAATAGGCCATAGCTGCTTCAGACAGCGTAGCTGATTATCTCTGATACTGAGCTCGACACAGATATAATTGAAAATGAGTTCTCTATCTATTCTGAATGTTTTGAGCGTGTACAGGAGATAACAGCTAATGTTCCCACACAAGGACGAGCCGCGTTAGATAATATGCCTGTGTTATGGTTGTCATTTTAATACTAGTCTACGCTTGATTAACAAACCCACAAAATGATAACAATGTTTATGTAACTTACTATTATATTATACAACTAGCTGTTGCCCGCGACTTCGTCCGCGTGGTATTTAACAACGTCTCAACCGTTGGCAACAGCCTGCTCGCGTTCTGATCCCGCGGGACGCATTGCAGATTGTTGCTATCAAACTTTAAGCAGGCGCAGCGCTGCAACATTGGTTTTAATTTTTTTTCGAGAGATAAATTTTTTTTTTCTAAAATAAATGTAGCCTAAGTTACTCCTTGTTACATCAGCTATCTGCCAGTGAAATTCCCGTCAAAATCGGTCCAGCCATTTCAGAGATTATCCGGAACAAACAGACAGACAGACAGACAGACAGACAGACAGACGGACAGACAGACAGACAGACAGACAGACAGACAGACGGACAGACAGACAGACAGACAGACAAAAATTGTAAAAAATGTTGTTTCGGTATAGGTAACGTGTATACATCCAAATGCACTTAGTAAAAAGCGGTTATTTTAATATTACAAACAGACACTCCAATTTTATTTATATGTATAGATTTTACAATAGCTAATATAAGTCATTCAACAACAATCATCAAGTGCAAAAAAAATGTCATGCTATCCTCAAAAGTAGTCTCAAAATATGGATGATCTATTTTAGACGCGTCTTTCGTCTCGGGTCATTAATAAGGCGGCCAAATGGCGAGTGGACAGTGTTTCCACAATGACTCAATTGAAAACTATGCATCGTTAGACTGTCTACATTATCTCAATTATTGATTTACCTCATATTAACGCGAATACTACACATTGAAACAAAAGTAATTTTATGGATTTTATTTCCATAATTAAATTTTTAAATGACGCGTTACTATTTGAACTGCGAGTATATATATACAAAATCACACATTTCTTTAATCGAGTCTATTTTGGGTTCGATTTTTATTAAATGTAAGAATTATTTGGTAACCCCATAAAAGGATTAAAATTCTTATCTCAAATCAATTGGTACACATTTAAATTGACATAAACAGTTGCCATAATTAGTGGAATCTTATTCATATACTCTATATTCTAGATCGTTCTTAAAAATGTTCACCTGCCCTGCCCTGCCGTGTTTCTACCTATTCATCTTTCTGATTCTATTATTTATTCCAATCAACGTAACTCCATTGTGTACTTACAAAGTCGACCAATTCATGTTTTAATGAAGTTTTTTTTTTAAACCACATTGTAAAAACATCGGTTATTGTATTTCAGTGTCACCGACTTATCTATGGTTGCTATAACTTAAATGTCACCATTAAATTCATCTCAAACGTCATTTTCATATCATCAAGTCACATCCATTATTTTATTTATAATGTGTATTTATTGAATTTGTTATTGCTATTAATTACTTGACATTGGCAAAATACCCGCTAAGTTGTGGGTGAGGCCATATTCATATCTATTTTATTTCATCGCATTTCATTTCGTAAAGAAAGAAGAAGAAGACTCAATGGAAAAAGGCCATTAGGAAAAAAACGTATTATGTTTCAAAAGTATTATAAGTTGGTTGAACTTGTTTGTATTGCCATATATAAATCCTCGCCTGGTTAACACGAGGATAGTACGCAAGTAACCAACTAGCAAGAATATGGCAATCTTTTCCAGACACTTGTTGGTCGCGTAATGTCTTCGATAAACAGAGCATCAACACTGTTACAAACAAATCTATGTAAATTGAAATAGAAGATATCTTGATGAAACCGACACTTCTCAGTTCATGATTTTCTCGTTTGACTTGTACAAATTAATCCGTTAAAGTTTGTTTGATAACAATCGACTGACAGCGTCTGCGCAAATATTTCACAACTACCCGACTGAAACCGAATCAAAGCGACCGCGATAGAATACTCGTAGTTTCTATGACATCGGTATTGGTATTGACATTCGGAGTGATGGTAAATAAGAGATGCAAACTACCATTTAAGTCTTACCTTTTAAAGCCACTATAATATGTATACAGAATATACTTAGAATAATATACCAACCAAATACATAAGGAACGCTTGTGCTTGATGTTTTGTGTAATCACACCTAGAAATCAAACGAGAGCTAACGACAAACAATTCCATTACATTTCTATTAATAATCCTATAATACAATAGAGAATAGAATAATTAAGGTAGAATAATTAATTACCTATATAGCCAGCACAGATCGTAACTGGGGTGTTACGGCCGGAAGAACGCAGATACGGGTAAAAAGCTGAACATCATAGACAACACAGGGTTACCAACTTCATAAAAAAATACAGTTTCAATTTAAGGCATCATATACGTATTCAAATATTTTTGCTGACGACATTCACTTGTTCTATCCGGGGAAAATGCTTCGTTGATTCGAATAATATATATACATATTACTTTTTCAATGCCACGTAACCATCCCAAAACACGGCGAACAAAGCAAAACATGCGTGGCAGACTGGTAGCACATTACAACAAAGAGACTTCGTGGTAGACATGACAGTGTTTTACATATGAATTATTAGGTTAATTTATTCGGTAACTCGATGTAATGCGTCAACATACCAACCGTTTGAGCTTCATGTGATCGTATCCGATTCTGTGTCACGGTTCCTCGATACTGAAAAGAGGCTGGGGCAATGCAATTCAACATTGTATACTTAGCAGTTGACGGCAAGACTAATTACTACAAAAGATAAGCTCTATTCAGTATTCATAGACTTTTCAAAATAATATTTAAAATGTGTTTTTCAAATTTAATATTTAATTTGTATTCCTTTTTTTGTATGAGAAAATAGATGTTGCCGTTGTTCTAAAACAAACAGCAGAGCAGTAATAAAGTAGACTAATTTCATAAAAAAAGCTCATAAGCAAAGTGTAAAGAGTCGTTCTACTATCTATGATGTGCTGAAAGGGTTCTCATTCCTGGGATGCGATGTAAGTGCTTCCAACTAAAAGTTTCAAAGGAACAGCTGTTGCATTCTGACATAAAACATTTTATATAGGTAATAAAACATTTAATAAAGTCGTACATAGTACAATAGATATATTCAATACAAATTCAATACATATTTTATCAGAAATTAAAGAACCAATAATAATAGACACTGGCCATCACATCACAAAAACAAAAACAAAATTTCACTCGATACATTAAATGTGATGGATATAATGTGTCTACTCGTCATTATCATAAACTTTTCTGTATGAACAAATAAATATAACTTCTACATTATAACCAACATACTGGTTTCAATTCAGCACACTGTTTACACTGTGCGGACTCTATCTGTTTAGTTTCTCAAAATAATCTCCGACATTGGTTCACGATCATTACGATATTCTAAATTTAAAATCGTCGGCGTCACCGTAATCAGCAGTGAAAAAAAAAACATATTTCTGTCCTAAGCTCCTACGTCATTGAGCGTCGTTGGTGAAAATGAAATGTTAATAAAATTGAGCCATGATTGAAGACAGTATGTTCTTGGCAGACTTTAATGTAATGGTATTGTCATCGAATAACGACGCAAGTCACTATCATTGTTTTTAGAAGTGTATATTTTTGACAAGGACGGAACACATGTAAGCAAGATAAAATGTGCGCAGGCTTCTAAATAGGGATGGCAGGGCGGGCACAATTAGCAAAATTAGATCAAAACGAGGAGATACGGTAGTTCATTTTCTGGCGAAGACACAAGGTCATCTTTGATAGCTATAGGTATCAAATTTTATAGCATTGATCTTTATTTATAAAATTCTATATTCTACAATAACTTGTTTACTTAATACCACTCAGTCTCATCAGTACACAGATATGCTTATAATATGTAAGTTAATAAATTAATCATCATTCAAGAAACATTAGTAGTATATCTACAGCTTAGCCTAAACTTTGGCCCTTGTATGCCTGTAATTTCTCTAGTTTCTGGTAGTATATGGTTTGAGGTCTAATTTACTCAACCCTTTACTGGACCTAACGCAATTAAGGATTAATGTAGTGAAAGTTACCTTTAGTCTATTAACATCATCCTTTGGCAACTTAGTCTTGCAACAGGGAGCTAGCGTGTGTCTAACTACCTAAGTTAAGGCGCCTTACGTCAAGTAACACGCAACAAGTTTCCGAATAAAAACATCGCTGTTTCTGAAGCAAACGCCTTGCACTTAAATCACAGGGGACACACACCTTGGAATTATTTATTCATTTAGAAGAATACTTTATCTTTTATTCATATTATTTGTTAAGTAACAAAATTGACTTGAGTCACGTTTACACTCAAGATTTTTATTTGGGACCTTTTCGGATATTAAAGGTTGATTAGATAAGTAGCCCGTATTTTCGCCAGTATTTGTAACACATCTTTAGATGTTTTTCTTTTCAATGGTGATGTTCAATAAAAACGACCTTAGTTAATATTTCCCAAGGGCTCAAATTCGCTTACACTCCTCTTCCCCGCGCAATACCACCAATCTTTCTAAAACACCTATCTTTTCCCCGTAATCGGTAATACTTGACCGAAAGAATGGATAAATCTTTGTATTTTATCAAAGCTAATCTCTAGGGATTTAAGATGGGCCTCAATCTTGCTATGTATAACATGAAGCCACTATATCCTATAAGTTATAGATACCTACTGGGTGATAAAGTTTTTTGTGCGGAAGAAAATGATGTAGATTTATTTCAAGATTCGTTGGGACAGTTCAAGTAGCAACAGATACCTACTACTTATTACATTCTCCACAGTTGAATAAATAAATATAGACATGTCATATAAGAGGAGGTAACAGAGGATGCTTACATTTTTTATTGGAAATATTTTTTTATGCAACCTATCTAAATTTTGACTTAAGCTAATTATTACATATGCGCTAAAAGGCACAGCTCCAAGGCTTAATATACCCTTTCTGAACCATCCAGTATACAACCAAATTACCTAGTCAGTAATAATTTAACAGTAGATTGTCATATAACAGCGAATAGTAGCAATTCTGTTGCGTTAGAACCGGGCTTCGGGTACGTGCCAGGAATATTTAGAGATTATTTGCGCGCGCAAGGTGTTTGTGAAATTCGTATAGAAAAAAGTGTTACAATAAACAAACATGATAATTTAACGATTTATTTATAGCTTCACGAGACTGTAGATAAATATTATCTACAAGTTGACGATACAATATTCAATGTGCGCACATAGGATGTAATAAACAGTAGTAATTTGATTCCTGAAAAATTTGACTTCATATAATTGTGAGAATGGAATAACTACACATGCACAAGCGTAGCAGCGTTGCAAATCCTCACTTCCCCTAACTAATAGTCTATTGTTCTTGGGTAGGTAGACTCTGTAAAATTGAGATCGTCCTGTGATTATAGTGACAGAAAATGCTATTTATATTCCGACGGCAGAACCGTTATATGTTTAATTTCATACAAAATAAACACGGTATTCTGCCAACTTACTGCAGGTCTTGTAATAAACATTATGTTAGCAACATGTACTATAGGTGCCCAGCGGGATTTATTTTTGAGACAGTTTTTAAAACCTAATAGAGTTCATATTAGTAAATCAAAGAGAAATGTAATATTCTCAAGTTAAATATAAAACCGTAGGTATGCTTAAGTTTTACAATGACTGCAGTACAATTTAAAGCTTAATAACTTGGCCAGAATTGAAAATACACAATATTATTTTATGATAACACACAATCTGCTCACTGGCATCTCCGTACGACTCTGTGGGTGATACAAAGTTCTAAAGCGCAGATATTACTGTTGACGTTGAAAATATTTCGATAAAGTTCCTATCGTCAGATATTAGGGAGCACATCCCCAAAATCGACCCAAATAAAAAAGACCCAAGCAAGAGGATTTTACTCGGTAGATTCCTTTAGTATTATCAATTGGTGGTTTCTGCAAACCAATGAATACTAGTCGTGGACTTGCATGAGTGATGAACATCGGAATATTTACTAATCACTAATACTAATAATCGATTATGATATTAGTAAGTAATATACATTAATAATCGAATATCATTACTAATTCGCCTTAGGCAAATCCACAAATCCTAGATCAAAAAGTCCAGACTGAACTTAAGCTAGTCGTTAAGTTGGACGGGCGTTGTTTTCTACTTGTGGTGAGTGTAGTGACACTAGTGACAGTTGTTTTATTTGGTTGTGTCTACTTACAGTGAGTTTTATTACTTGTGCGTATTTGGTTAATCTAGTGTAAGCGCTTGTAACAAATGTGGAGAAATTTGGTAAGATAGCTAAAGCGAACCATGGTTTTGAATTTGGAATAACAATGTAGTAGTAACCAAGGCCAGGTTCATGACCCCCATAAATTTATGCGCCCGCGACTTCGTGACTTGTAGCATTTTGTACAAATTGATTTGGCTCATTAACGTATCACTCCACTCAAGATATCGATCCACAAACTGAGTCACGCCATTTATTTACTCAAATGATTGTTTAAACTAGTCACGCCCCTTGACGAGTTACTTTTAATCAAATCCGGAATACTGATACCAGCATTATCTTCAGTACTATGACAACAATGTGAGGGAAAGAGAGCTGTGATGGCCGTGTATGCATGAATAAAAATGAACGAAGTCATACTCATTATTTTTGTTTATGTTGTAAAGGACAGGGATAACAATGAAATACCACTCAAAGTAATATAATGCAGGAAACAAATATCAGATTCTGATTGTCTTAGCAGCGTTATCCATTGTTTTTCCTTAAGGTATATATGATGTAAATCTTTGAAGCAGGTTACTTTTTATGGCAGCCAAATAGACGTAAAGATTTGTAGGTACTACTACTGTAGTGAAACACAGGTCTATTCTCTACTCAAGACTCGCGTACAAATTTTACGTTTCCTTAAAATAACACAGAATCTTGCTTCCCCGTTCGTTGATCACGCCCATCTGCCGCAATGCAGGCGCCATACTTACCGTTCCAATCGTTACTAATTCTGTTATAAAGAAGCCAAGCGAGATGAAACTCGTATCGTGTATAATTAATTTCAGTCATGCTGTTCTAAGCAGAGCAAATAGTCTTTTAATTTCTGTCCTGCTGTAACTTCGATATATATATAAACGTCACATTGTAGGTATATGCACTTATAAACCAACATCAGTCAACCATGTAGTATATTTTATACCAAACCTAACAAATATACATATACTTGGTACATTTCAGCCGATAATATTTTTGTTTATTTACTTAATATGTGTAGCTCCGAGTTGTTTTTCGTTTACTCCCATACCGCTACCGCGTTGGTCGTTTCAAGTCTCAAGCGAATTAACACGAAATAGAGCGGCTGTCGCGAGCGGGACTATGAATATTTATAGACATTCTTACTAAAAATATAGATAGGAATCATGAGTGATGACGAAGCAAGTGTACAACCATTCGAAAATTTCCATAAAAAAAAATTGAGCTCAAATCAATCTAATGGATCTTCATATTTGAGTGAAAGTTGAGTGTAACGCACTTTTAGATATTACGAGTAATTTATCAGTGAAGTAAAATATGTTTCTTTCTTTATACCCACAGTAAGGTGGATATCATTTATCACAAATCCTTTGTATAGTTGATTTATATGGCTCGAGGGCAAGATATAACGTTGGGTTAACACATTGTGTAAATACGAATGTATTCTAAAGCAGGTATCAGGGATTTTATTTTGAGAATTCGTTACTATGGCGCTAAATAAAGCCTAGTGTATACCATGTTCCGTGCTTAAATCTAATCTGCCAAATTTATAAAGAATTCGAACATTTACAATGCATTTGCCAGAAGAAAAGAGATGAAAAATCTCCTGGGCAAAAGCAACGTAATCTTGTGTAAACGACCAAAAGTTTATCGCAGCTCAGCGCAGCTCCTCACACTTGCGGCTATTAGCTACTCTTCGCTCGCATCCACGCTATATATGTGTCCGATTACAATCGACATAGCTGTCGGCCCTCGGAGCACTGCTAATCCCATCTCGATGCTGGAGTGGCTTATCAATGAAGATTCCATTAGCATTCGTTTAGGAAATACCTACATGAAATATCGTGCGTGATTTTTACAGATCATTTGCTGAGTATTATGCCAGTATATTCATTAACGTGCTATTAAATAAGACATTTGAATAAAGTGAGAAATATTCTACCTATATTAACAATTCTATAGTATTTATAAATTAAATAAAACACCACCATTTATATTAATTAAATGTAATTGTTGTACCAACGTCTTTAGGAATAATCAACTCAAAAAGTATAATCGGGCATAGAGGCAGGACGCGATTAAATCCGGTGCGTTCAGAATATAATAATGTTCGCGTTCTTACAAATTCTTTTCTCGTAGGCTAAATTCGTATTAGTTATTTTTCTTGTGTTGCATTACCTTATAATCAAAGGGATCACTTTCAACGTAGCAAAGAAATCTATTTAACCTGTAACCATGTATCCCATTTACTCATTCAAAATCAACCCGAATTTATTCGAGTGTATAAATGCTTACAGGAATGTATAACTGGACATTAAACGCGAAATTAATGTTCGTGGAATCCGGATACATTTCCATTACGACATAACACAATTACATTATGAAAATTAATAACAAGCCCACTCCCTATAGAGTTATTGACCGTGATATTTGTGAACAAGAGGGCATTTAGAGAAAAAGAGAAATGTATACGACGCAAAAAAATTGCCGCCGTTAGTAAAAAGATTTCTTTCCTTTTTACGCGTTGTGTGTTCTTTTTACGTGATCTGTTCATCGTTATACATATATGTATTATGAGATATGAGTAAAGTACGTACACTTCGAGCTTCATGAAACTTTTCCTGTAAGATGTAATTATGTTCGACAATAGTGTTTACACATACGCAAATAGCCGAAGACCTCACTAGTAGCTTTTCAGCTGTTATTGAGTTAAAAGTGGTTTTCGTCGGTATCCAGAATGAAGACATACTTCGGAACTTCCAACGGATGCTAATAAAGATAGTACCATGTTTATTGTCGGCTTCGGTACACTTTACAACGCACTTTAGGTCTAAAATACGATGGGGATAAAATGTCTCCACCGCGAAAATACCTCAAGTTGTAAACCTCCTCAGCTCATTGCTTTTACATGATTGCCTACTTTTACGATGTACCATACGGCTCTTACAAACCAGCGTTTTCAATTTCGCTTGATTCCTCTTGATAATCTTAATTAATCTCGCTTTGAATACACACATATTCTAATTCCCGAATCAATAGTCAAAAGGCAGCAGCTGGTCTGGCTGGTCTGGCAACTTGTCATGTGCTTTAAGACACATTAATATACAAAATAGCGTACAACAGCACGGTCTGTTCATAGAAAATAGGTCTTACGTTTTATCTGCGCCGTAAATGTTGCTTGCGATTTTAAACAAATCATTATAATTTGTGGTTATGCGATTTTAATGTTTACAGATGTGGGCAAGTTAAACGACTAATTTAAAATATTGGAGGTACAATTGAGCACCAAAAGGTTATAGATACAAGCAAGAAAGATTAATGATTACTGATCGATTATTGTATCCACATACAATAAAAGAATAAAACAATATAATACAGCATCGATATTTGATAAACCTTCCCTCGAAACCTTGTTCCTCCCTAGTATCGTGACGACACCGATATGAATAATTTCTCAGTCCCAACATCTCCATTGTGATTCAGGGCGGAAATGTCGCAGACCGCTAAATCGTCGCTTCGGCCTCCGCTGACGGCTTCCCATTTTTTTATTGTCTCACCCCACGGCTCTTGTTCCCGCGGCTTCATTAATGAATACGCCCAGTTTATTGCGATCGTTTCAGGACAAGCCAATTTTATTAACGTAACGTAGCTCGTAAAACACCTTTCAGTGGAACTCCATAGGTTTCTGGCCACGCTTTTTATATTGGAATGACGGAATTATTTTTCCTCATGAATAATTATTCGAGAGTACTTATGTACACAAGCTCTTGTTGTCAACGGCGCGTAGCCCGCAAGCTTGGCAGTGTGCCACTATTGAACCCGGGTTTATGTCGACAGACATAACAACGACATCCCTGTCAATAGCGGCATATGCACTACGAGGATCATCTAGTATTTACCCCAGTATCATAAGATATACTGGGGTTATCGACTAACATTATTTAACCTACTTGATGTCATTGAAAGATGACTCAAGTGAACCAAACCGAAAGCTACGTATCTCATGCAAACATTGTTATCATGCTTGTAAGATACATCTTAATCTAATCTTTGATGTTTTGCGTTTCAGACACTCGGTGGACTCGGTCGCGTCGTATTCTAGCCAGAATCACGTTGACCGTATAAGGGCACAGAATATCTCAGCGGCTTCTTGTCAAGACGAAAGCGACTTCGGGTCGATTAAAACAAGCCTCTTTAGACGGTCTTCGTCTAATTTAGAATATTCGAATAAGCGACCGGAGAGCGTTACATCCAACAGCAGCTCAACAAGAAGCCGTCTTCGAGAACTTGTCGAAAGGAAATCGAGTCAGGAGGAGCACAAGTCCGCAGCAAACACCGTCGGTGATATTCAGTACTTTGACAACCCCTCAGAAACCTTGGAGTTTGATAAACCACGCAATTCATTAGAATCTAAAAAGAGCCAAGAGGAACATCCGAAGAAGAGAAAACTGTCCAAAGGCAAACTTAAGGAGAAAGATCAATGCGAGAATAAAAACAACAAACACGAGAAATATCAGAGCAAATTAGCTGAGTACTACAAACTACCTATACAGCAACCACAGGACGAGTTCTATCAACATCTAACACGATCCAAAGCTGCCGAAGAACTTTTGCAAAAACGATTCTCGAATTCCGATACAGAGTTTAGCGGCAGCTACGGACGATTGTGCAAGCATAAAGAACCAGAAGGCGCTAATTTACGACGCAGTCGAAGCTTGGCAGTGATTCGAGAGGAAACCTTTACTGATCTTCAAATACAGAACCACGCTAAGAGCAAAAGATCACAGTTGATACCTCGCGCCCGCTTGTTCGACAAGCCTTGCTTCAGAGACAGGTAATATTTTAATTTAACATTTATTTTGGCCGTGACTATAATATTTTAAGTCATATTATGAATAAGATGTTTATAAACAACTATTTATCAAAGGTCGACGGAGTCAATTTCTAATTACATTTTATTTTTGTACGTGATTTCATAAGCAATACTCCATGCTATCTTAAACAGCATGTATGTTTCTTCGAAACAACTATTCATATATATTCGTAAATTACATTTCAAATAACGTGATTAACTTGCACAAGCTCTAAGTAATAATATTGAGCTTTTGGAAGTTAATCGCGATTCTATACCTAATTACATAATATGTATTTATGTTAAAGGTTGACGGGACGTGCTAAATGCCAAACTAAAGAAGAGGCTTTAGAAAGCATCTATATTGAAAGCACCGCTTCTTGTTTCGGTGATATTAATGCGCAAAAAGAAAACGAAAAGTCTGATATTACCGAAAATAAATCAGACAAAGGCGACACCGTATCCCGGAACGAGAGCCGCTGCTCAAAATCGGTTAG
Source organism: Pheosia tremula (assembly GCA_905333125.1). Lineage (NCBI taxonomy): Eukaryota > Metazoa > Arthropoda > Insecta > Lepidoptera > Notodontidae > Pheosia > Pheosia tremula. Next base: position 8,715,170 of record HG995402.1, on the reverse strand, counting down.
TGGAAGTTGGCCGAACTTGAACGAAGAAATAAAACATACTAACTTATCAGAAGATAGCATCGGGCATTCACGTAATCCAAGCGAAATTGACAGTTTAGACTCTAACTACGTAAGAAAACACTATAACTTTGAAGCTCACAGGAAAAATTATAAAGATAGTTCTCCTGAAACAGATCGATCTATAGCATCACTTAACCACAGCAAAGAATTATACGTGACCACTGACGAACACGTTACGGACAACGAAGATAAAGATAGATCTAAAAATAGCACACCAAAGTCGTTCGAAAACATTAGTCTTTCACGAAGCGAAAAGGAGAAAATCGTTGAACAAGAAATAGAAACAAATCATACAGAACATTTGGACGAAATTTCAATAAAGAGTAAAAAGAGTGAAGGTACTAGTCCCAAACCTAAAGTCGTTATACAAATAAATAACGAAATAAATGAAGTGAACAACAATAATGATACACAATCTTTAGCCTCCGAAAACGACGAAATTGTATCAAGCCCGCCTGATAGCATTACTTCTTACATTTCAATTTCTATTGCTTCATCAGACAAATCTCATAAATTAGAATACTTAGCTAACTCTCTTGCTGAAAAAATAGACGAGTACTGCGACTCGCAATTCCAAGAAAATCTTTCTTTTACATCAGAAACAAATATTTCTGACAGTAATAATCAAGACATTGAGCCAATATACACTCAAGTCAATAAGAAAAAGACATTCGCTGATATTCGAAAAGATTCTAAACACGGTAATTTATTCAACGAAATTCTAAAAAAGCAAAACAACGAAGTGTACGTGAGCAACACGTATATCGAAAGTGATAATTGCTCTACCAAAAGCCACTGTAACTCTTCTAAAAATATCACTACAGAACCTTTTGTAACTACGCTGATAGAAAATCAATACTATTCTCTTCCTGATATAAATATAAGTAAATGTTTAAGAAAGTCTGAAAGGATTGATGCTCAGTTAAGAGAAGAGGATCCAGAAGATATACCGTGTGAAAACACCTACGAAATAGCGCAAACGCATTTCCGAGAAATATTATCGACCAAGGGTACCGAAAACTACGGACAATTGAATAAAACATTTGTGAAACCAACACATAATCTAAAGTTTCAAACTAATAACTGTATATATTTACCAGATTTCTCCGATTCACAATTATTACAAGACCTCACAAAGTTAGATGACGATTTGAAATCTGTTATTACTATAGACAGCTCCAACGCTGACGATAAAGATATAAATTATTTCCGTTCTAATAATCATCAAAACGAACGAGAAATCAATGAAATAGAAGGAACAATACGAAACAACAAAATAATTACTAAATCTGAAAGTTTAAAAATATCTGATTCTGATTACAACGCCGAGAATATTATAAAATCTTTATCAAACGATAACATACATAAAACCTCTCAAAAAAAGCCCCGAGTAACAATAAAGAAACATTACTCCTTACGACAAAGGGACCCATCAGAAGACGAAATTTGTTGGGTGCCTAGTCCAGAAACAGACGAGAAAAGTTTAACAAAATTAAATGATTGTACAGTCACAAAATTACTGAGTACAGAAGACACAAAAAGTCGTTCTTTATTATCGCGAGTTCAGACGTTCAAAACATCAGCAGACTCGAGTATCGCATTAGTACCATTAAGCGGTCATCAAACTATAGTAATTGATCCACCGCTTACACAACCATCAATCGAAAATAATAACCAAAAAAATATACATTTTTCAGAAGAACCAAGTATCAAAGCATTAAAAAACGATTTTGTGGTAAACACCGAACATAAAATCATATCTCAAGAGGCAACAATAGAAAAGATCTTGGACTCGAAGAAAATTACGCCTGAGAACTGCATTGATACTTCCAGCTACTATACACCGAAGGATCCATTTATAACTATAAAACTAAATAAAGTAGTTAAAACTACAATACCAAAACTTAATAAAGAAACTAGTGCAAAAATTGCACTTGTTCAAAATACGTTTAATAAAGCTCCACCAAAGCTTGTAATAAAAGACAATAATAACATAGAGACACCTAAGACATACTCCTTAAAAAAAGTAAATTCAAATATGACTCGTCCTCAAGTTTTACAGGTCATTGATTCCAAAAGCAAAAAACAAAACATACAAGGTAATATCCCGAACAATAATAGAATTACTACAATGTCTAATATTAAAGAAGAAATCAACGTCCCAAAAAGTGAATCTAAATACGAAAATAACTTCAAAGAAAAATTAAATAATGCTATAAAAACGGACATTGAATTCCAAGAAAAATTAAGCTCAGTAAAGAATTACTGGTCAAAGCTTACAGATAAAAATCCAGAGTGTTCAGAGGATAATCAAAAACCAGAACGAAAAATTAAACAAGACGATTTGAACAACGATAACGATAAAGTCAAAGGCCAGAATATCAATGACGATAGTAAATTTTTACCTGAAATATCAGTAGGAAGCATAATAAAATCTTTAGAGAGTGTAAAAATTGTTGACAGTATACGAAAAATCAGCCACACAAAATTATGGAAGGATGAAACAGAGAAAGTTAAGAGCGATTCAGAAATTGAAGAACCTACATTAGACCAAATTGTCAAAGAAAGTGACTCCAATATTTATGAAAAGCCAGATACGAAGAAAGTTGAAATAGATGTATCCAGAGATACTCCGGAGATAGAAATAGTAGAATTAGGCAGCGATGAAAACGACAATCAAAAAACTCAAGCAACCCTTATAAAAGCTAAAAGTTATGAGAAAGGGTACGACGATTTTGATCACGTGCGTTACAAGGTTATGAAATCAGAACTGTTCAAAAATAGCATGATAGCTAACTACCGTAAGGAAGCACAATTCGATGGTTTACTTCAATACTTGCAAGACTACAGTTTTCAAGAACTTTTAGTAAATAACAACATTGTAATAATTGAGCCAGTAAGAACAAAAGTTGAGCCAGCACCTAGAAAGAATACGGATACGTGTAAAATTCCAACAACTTTACTTAAAAGAACTGATAATATTTGCCAAAATGATAAACCTAAAAATGCTGTTAAGAGGCATTTTTTTTATCATCCTATCAGAGTAAATAAAGAAATAATTGAAGAGGAGCTTCCAAATCCTGACACAGTAAAAAAAGTAAGGAATCTATTTGAAGATACTTTAAAAATGAAAAGCCCTATGACTCACGATCCACCACTTATAGAGGAAAACGTCGGTTTAACAAGACGAGCAACTTCTTATAGAAATTTAAACGAAGAATCAAAAGCGAACAAAAATAGCGGCAGAAAAAAGGTCATACGACAGCTGACTATCGATACTAATTTCAGTAACAAGAAATGGGATAACGCTAGTCTTTCAAGCGGAGTCTCAAGTGGAGATCTTAGTTCTAACAATGAATACGAAACCGACGGGCTAAGTCCATGTTTACAAAAGAACTTGAAGGACAATGCTTATAGCTCTAGCGAAGAGTACCTTTGTGATTCCATGAACCAAGATTTTTGTTGTGAAAGCCAATATGTAAGCCCTGATATACTGAGAAAAATAAGGGAATGTGGAACTTCAGTGACCTATTATGGCGGAAAAGTGTTAAACTCCAAAACCGGATCATCTCTTAGTCCCATGACGAAAGCCATAATGGATGAAATAAAAAGCCTACAAAAGAATTGCAGTCGAGACTGTTATTCATGTCAGACTAAATGTCAAGGAGATAAATGTTCATGTATTGTATCCGACAAACATAAACACATTATTTCTAATAAACTAAACTCCACCATAACACAAACCACAGTTAATCAGAATCAGGACAAGGACACGCGTGGCGAGGGGTTTCCTGGTTTCAAATTTAAACTAGTAAAATCAAATAGCTGTAGTAGCCGACTAGAGTTAACTGGTACTGGTGGGGACGAAAATAAAAATCTCCGGACAAAGTATAGGAGACAATTATCAAAGGAAGATCCTCCATTACATTGTGATGATGACAATTCTGTAAGAAATAAAATCTGCAGGTTAGAGAGCTACAGTAACGGAACAACCAGATTGCCATTTGAAAACAAAAACAACGACGTTAAAAGAGACGTTGTACAAGCTAAAATCGAAATGATCAGACAGAATGAAGCTAATTTAAAGAAAAACGAAAGTACCGCACATCTACAAAACATTTCGGCCAATAAAACCAAATCTGAAATTGAAGAAAAGGAAGAATCTTCAGATAATTCTTCATCCAGTCAAACAGATACGTCTGCTTCTCAAACAATTGAATCGAAGTTTTATTACGTAAATGATAAACGAGATGAAACCAAGGCGACGACGGTTAAGTTTGGTGAAATGGTATTCGAAGAGTTCGAAGTTTTAGAATCGTGTTACGATAGTTTAAATAGCAATAAGTCTCTAAAATAATGAAACATGTATACATACATTATTATTATAAGCTTTTGCTTACATACAATATTGTGATCTGTATTCAAATAACACTATTAAATTATTGCTATTTAATTTAGAACCTAATAATATAAATATTTAGATAAAAACATGTATCTAATATAGATTATAGAATAGGTATAAATTTTAACGTACGTAGACGGTAACATTCCAAATTTAAGTGTACCGTATTATTGGTGATGGTCTCTTGTTTTCTGTATTAAATGTATTAAATTAATATTGTGCATTATTTTAAAAACCTATTTACTCTGTATTTATTTCGTCTAGTAAGCTCTTACCGTCAGATTTTTCGGGGTCGACTTTTGTTGGTGTGGTTTTTGTTCCATGTGCACATACGCCTGTGAAGAAGGAACGGCGGACAGGCCGCCATCGTCGACACCATGACTCCTGATAAACGAAAATATGCATTGCTTACTTATATATGTAAAAAAAAATGTATCTACTAGCCATTCCACTTAACCCATTTTCTAAATTAAAACAAACCTTTGTGACTTATGATAGATACTTGAATACATCACAAAAATATTAAATGCACGCAGTGTCGCCGTTAGTCTCATGAATTCCTCGCTATCATTACAACATAGGTGTGAAAGAATAGGTTGGAAATGTAATAAACAACCTTCATATGCATCATTTTGGCTGTTTAGGGGAGATAAGCATTCATTAGTACACGAGGCGCCTGCTTGGCGACAAAGTGCACGCGAATCGGTTTACCCACTTGGGATAAATTCTGACAACATATTGCTAAATGACGTCAGTCCAACGTTCGTAACACCACTTCAGAGAGTATACGTACAATTTCACTAAACTCACGGCAACGAATAATGGCACTTATGACAGCTGTCAATTATTCCAATATTAGCGAAGAAATAATTTAAGAATCGGAGAGAAAATCAAAGGACAATCACATACATAATTTTATTTATAATGTGTATTTATTGAATGTGTTATTGCTATTAATTACTTGACATTGGCAAAATACCCACTAAGTTGCGGGTGACGCCATATTCATATCCATTTTATTTCATAGCAATTCATTTCGTAAAGAAAGAAGAAGATAATATCAAAGACTTGTAAGCTTTCAAAGTGACATCAATCGTTGCAGCGGGTATAGTCTTAGCAATATCTACAAGTAGATACATCATTTGACTACTAAAATAACATACACAAACTTATACATTAGGAAAATCCATCAAAATTTATGACTTTATATTATCACTGTACTGTATCCAATCAATATTCATTATCACTACGTATTCGTTTGCATTGTTAAATTATTTAAATACTAATCCTTATCTAAAATCCAGTTCCAGTTAATATTTGATTCATTATTATACTTTTTCCTTGATTTGTCTACACAGGTAAGTAATCCAAATTCCACCGACTAATTATATTGCAAGAGTCAACGAACGTTACCCACGTTACATTCCTATGAACGGCAAACATACCTACTGATGAGATAGAATATTTATGGTATATTTTGACACTTGAGTAACAAAAAAACGTGTATAGTCCCACAAACTTATCTGGCCCGGTGGTCAAAAGAGGAACTAACAACGCCATTTTGAAATGTCAATCTGCCTGCTATTCGCTGACATATCCGTCATTGGTTGTTTACTACGTGCGGCTCCGTGTGTTTATTTTTGTTTATTGGTTATAGCTAGTGAAAAATGCCGAAAGCTTTGAAATGTGATGCGAGGAACGTTATATTACAAGTCTTAGATTTTATGAAGGAAGAAAAACGCCTTCAGACACCGATAATACCGTTCGAAAAATTGTATGAACGCGTAGCTGCCGCGACTGGTTAGTGTTGTCAGCTTTTGAAAATAAATTCAACGAAAACACTATTTCGCACGTGCTAGTAGAATAGATGTTTAATTTTTTTAATTTTTATTACTTTTGTTGTAGGTGTTGGGGAGCGATTTGTTAGAAAACTTGTGAAGGAAAAAGAACAGGCAGATGAAACTGGAACAAAAGTTTCCACGCCAGGAAAAAAAAAGAAAAGGACGAAAGGTAAAATTGAAGTAGATGAATTTGATCTCGGTGTCATAAGAAGGAAAATTCATGAATTTTACATGATGCGGAAAGAAATTCCCACAATACCAAAGTTATTAAACGTGCTCCAAGAAGACATTGATTTTAAAGGGAGTCGAGAAACTCTTCGGAAAGTACTCCATAAAATTGGATTTCGTTACAAGAAAACAAAATCGAACAGAAAAATTCTAATAGAGCGAAATGATATTTCAGCATGGAGAGCAAATTATCTTCAAAAAATTAAAGAGAATGAACGAGGTGAACAAAAACCAGTCATATTTTTGGACGAGACCTATATTCACGCATCTCATACAGCTGGACGCTGTTGGCAAAGTGATGAAATTGACGGTGTGCTAAACCCAGTCTCCAAAGGAAACAGATTGATAATTGTTCATGCGGGAGGCCAAGCAGGGTTTGTAGAGAATGCTTTATTAGTTTTCCAATCGAATACAAAAAGTGGTGATTATCACGATGAAATGAACAGTAAGAATTTCAAAAAATGGGTGACCGATAAACTTCTGCCTAATTTACATCAACCAACACTGATTATATTGGATAACGCCCCATATCATAGCATTTGCATAAACAGAACTCCTAATGGAAATCATAAAAAGGCTGAGATGCAGAAGTGGCTGACGGAAAATAATGTAGAATTTAATGAACATTTTACAAAACCGCAACTCTACGAACTCATTAAAAGACATAAAACAAAACCTGTATACGAAATAGACGAACTGTTCAAAAACAATGGACATAGCGTGTTAAGATTACCGCCATACCATTGCGACTTAAATGCAATCGAAATGATTTGGAGCTCGATGAAACGAAACGTAGCTAATCAGAACATTGATAAATCAAATTCTGAAATGCCTACTTTGATTGCAGAATCCTTCAATAAGATAAAAGTGAAAGAATGGCAAAAGCACTGTAATCACGTAAAAAAAATTGAAAACGAGTATAGAAGTAGGGATACATACTTAGACGAGCCTTTCATCATTAATTTGGCCAGTGACAGTGAAAGCGAAAGTAGTGACTTTGATGATGAAGTGAATGATGAATCAAATAACTCCGGTGGCTTAGGAATACCTGGAGTATTCCCGTTAGAGAACACTTGCCATACATTTTATGTAGATGATCATAATTATTGTGTTAAAATATAAATATTTTCGGGGAATATGTTTGTTTTTGTTTTTAGGTACCTAATTAACATTTTACCTATGTTATTTCAAATCGAATTTCCCGGAAACTATTAATCGGATAAAAAAATCGGTTCATTAGTATTCAAGATTCGGACCAAAATATATTCGGTATATCGACTTGCTTACCCACTTTATTGCAAAATTTATTTTACTGGCAACATCAAATACGATAACAGCGACTCTCTCACCGGGCCAGATAAGTTTGTGGGGCTGTAAACATTATTTTTAAATCTAGCTAAAAGTAAACGTAAGTAACCTTCTTTTATGTCTAATATCAGGAAACAAACCTTGTTGTAGGTAAAGTAGGACCCTACCTACAACCGATCGAATTAAAAATGGGATAGCATAAGGTCCCTCGTATCACCATGTAAAACGAAAAGCTGATGTTATCACCGTACCTCTGGATATTAACGCAAGGAAGACACGAATGAATCTGTCAGCACGTGATGAATACAGTTAGGTATTTTGGTGTATCATTCGGGTATAGCTGCATGAAAACTTGGCAAAAATACGCCATTGTAACATGAGTCATGGAATACGCACTGCACTGTGTCCGGGTGGGTCATCTCTTTGCAGCATTCTTTGCTGCTTGTTCAAACGATACAAATACATAATATTCTGACGGCCTTATTAGCGCAGTGGTAGTGACTCTGCTTTGTGCGCCGAGGGTCCCGGGTTCTAATCCTGGTAGGGACAAGCTTTGTGTGATGAGCACGAATGTTTGTACCCGAATCATGGATGTTTCATATGTATATAAGTATTATATACTGAGTTCGCCCTCAGTCCATTGTACGGTACCCATAACACAAGCGTTGCCTATGTGGTATCACCGTATAGTTGGTGTGTTCATATTATGGCGATATTTATTTATTCTACCATATTTAGATTACATATACATTATTAGAATAATTTAACTAATCTGTAATGATTAACTGACCTACGATTAATTCTAGTCGACGATAAAGTTGTATAAAGTTACATTGTTCCCAAGACAATTTTAAGTGATTCTTGTACAAAACCGGTGATGTTAATAAAATGTCAAATGACATACTTATAAGAAATAAACTACGGTTAGCATTATGAAGCTGCAAAGAAATATACAGTACACAACTCCATATCTATTAATTTATTATCAAACAAACTAGTACAGAAGCAGGTTTAAGGGCAATGAACTCTGAATTGATTGTATATGCTGCATAACCTTGGTGACATAGTTTTCAAACGAATCATGCTGTAAGTCAGTCGTTAATTTTGGTTATATCTTTAAGATTTAATATTAATTAGAGTTTACAATACTAGTATTTCCAAGATGATTTTATAGGTGATATACTAGATCACGTAACCTGATTACGTTTTATATTAAAACAATAAGTCCTGTTTGAACATTCGGCAGGAGTTTTGTATTGCTAATTCATAATACCAACTTTACTATTTTTCTCCTATTTAAGTCACCTTAAGATTTATGTATCCTGTTCATAATATACTATCATGAATAGGATAGATCTTAGCAGCTGCAATAAATCCTAAAAGATAAATATACTGAGGGAGACTGATATATGACCCACAACAACTAAATAATTTAGTCAGCTTGAATCTTAACCTACGGACCTATTCATTCCCGCTTCTGCTTTAAAAAGCGAACATTTTTTTTTTGATAATGCGTAGATAATAATGGAATGTTATCAATTTATCCATGTTATGATTTCTTGAACAATCGTATAGTTTGTTTATTACGGATTACATCAAATTGATAAGAATAACATCGTTGCCATCAGGATTGTACATTAATTAATTAATTAATGTCCAAAAGTATATTTACTTGCGTACCTATGTAATATTTTTATAAACGGATACGCAAATGCCTACAGGCTTGACTAACATTTACATTGTTGTGTTTAGATTACATTGTACACTATCTACAGGATATTTAATTTACCGCTATTTATTTCAAGGTCATTAGCGTCAATGATTGTATGTCTAGCTATAATACAAATGATTTACGTAATCAATTAGGCATTAGAAATTCACCGTAAACAATTGAAAGTAATAGATATTAAACAAATAACTAATTACGGAATTATAGTGAAAACAATCACCTAACGAGTTTAAAAAATTAAGTTTCATTAAGTTCACTGTAGCATCCATTAACGGCTACCTAGCTCTAACTTGGAGATTAACTCGAATTAATTTGCATTCCGTATCGGCGAGGATAAAAGATAATGTGTAAAGCAATGTACACATATCTGGGTGAAATTAATGACACCCAGATATGTCCCATATGTTATTGTTAATAAGATGAACATTCACATTTTTTATAACTTGGAAGGTGATGACTGATGTTTTTAACACAATATGACAGCAAAATATACCAAACCTTTTTACAAGATAACCGTGATTATAATACTAACTACGCAAACTAATATTACACGCTAAACTAAGATGCAAGAGGAGTAAACAAAATGTAAGTTTGCAGAAAATGTGGATATCCATGTCTTGAATTACCCCAAGACACTATAAATCGCTTCAATTCCAGACTCACGCGTTGAATAAACAGCGCGCAACAACGGAGAATAATCAAGTATTAATCATAATTGACGAGCAGACGCGAGCAAGAGGTATACAAACGTGAATAATACATTAGAAATGTTCTAATTGCAAAAGGCAAGAAGCCGGATCCTGCCAGCTTGCGTCACTTGTTTTCCTTGCCATTTTATTTTAGGTACTCACATTTCCCATAAACTGTACTTCACGTACTTCCCACATGGCTACGGCTAATATAATATGGCTAACATCTTTATCCGCAGATATGGCATCTATCTGAGGAAGCAGTGGAGGAAGTGGAGTATAGTGAAACATACTTTTAGACCAGAGAAACGAGAATTTAAGTTCTAAAGCGCAACAATGTGTAGCATCCCCTAATAAGATGAGTAACTGCTCTGAATGATATCATTACCTCACATTGCCATCTACATTACTCAACTCCTCATATATACTAGACTGAAACCATAATGTCATAACATCTTCTGAGTCGCCGCCGATGATATTGGTGATTCCTGTTTACAACTTTTAAAACATTTTTCAGACCCTGAAAGACGTCCATCGCTGGACATAGGTCCCCCTCAATGATATCATCGGGTCACCTTATGGGACGCATCTTACACTACATCTTCCGGTTCGTGGTTGCTATTCAAGATCATATTCAGTTTAGCAACTCATACATTTCAACTTTCCGTATCACGAGTAATGCCCACTAGTGTTGCCTCGCGACAGATCATGTAAATACCTATGGAAGCTGACTTCACTAGTTGAATAAGCACAAAACGAATCAATCCATTTTATTATTTAGACGTAGTTTTGCCGGTCATTTTCGAACGGAGTTACTATAGAGGAGCTCGGGGCGAATCTTAAGCCCTAATCTAAACGTTTAACTCCGCACCTGGACTGGCTTTTACATATTAATCGTCTTCAGTAACCTCTACGACAGGTTGATAGCTAAGTACTTAAGGTTGGAACAATATTGGAAATTTGGAATCAAGCTTTTCACGTGTTAACTTAAGATGGATGGTGAGGTGGAGGAAGACTGCATACGTATACCTACAAAGGTAGCAAATTTCGGAACGGAATAGGTTCCTGAATTGATCTATCCAAAGCATCGACCTATTCACGACTGCATATATTCATCAGTCCGATATCTAATAAGCTACGCTTATCAAAACCCTAATTCCGCTTTGTGTCAGGGTTGTAAAAGTAACAGACTACAAACATTATTTCAATTTGTGTCGTATAAACACAAAATAAAACAGGACATCTCAGAGTCAGTTACTGTTGTAAGTGGCCAGTGTGGGCACAATTGAATTGGATGACTTCTCCGTTTAAGACTAGGGTGTAGAGGATTGATAGGGTATAAATAATGAAACTAAAAAACCGCAACAACGAAAATAGTTAGGTTAAAAAAGTGCAAAATAATGTGTTAGTTACTTATTTTTAGAAATGATTCGGATATCGGTAAGATGGGCATTTTTGTAACCTGTTGTAATTAGATACATACATCGGCCTCTGACGCATTTTTAGAATACCTAGAGAGTTAAGTACCAACTCATTATTGTACATTTTGTTAAGTATTTTTTGTTAAGTACTAATTTTGGCACGTTTATATAGTACCTTCCTACTGAATCGCTTTTGAACGGAATTGTATGTAATAGCTAATAGTTAGGAACTTTCTTATGTTTACTTATTAAAATGTATAATGGAAAATATTTAACGAAATATTTTCAGACAACACCTACCCAATATTATTTACTTGTCCAAGCGAATATAAGTAAGTAGTATTAATGTAGTTACCTATGCATATAAACCATTTGTAAACACATCAAGGAATTCGGCCTGTAAGTAGGTATCATAAAATGAGAATTTCATAAGTACTCACAACATTAAATCAGGAAAAAATACCAAATTTATAACAACAATAATTGTTTGACATCTGACAGCTGCCTGTATATAAATATTATATATATCTATAGATACGTACGTTCTACATGCACGTGTATATCAAAATCGGTCTCAGAAACGACGATTATATATGAAACAACATCATCTAAACGTTAATAATCAGAGAAAAGTATTAGATACTCACCCTGTTATTCGACAAATCCCTCAATATCGGTGATAAACACAAACCACGATTTATTTCTAATTTTGCTAACAATCGGCACCTAGAAGCACACACGGTAGACGCCATCTTTACACTACGTATGTATGTACGTGCAACAGAAACACAGACACGATGTACACACACACCGGTCAGCCGTTCGCCCGGTCCCGGCCCACTGACGCGCCGCGAAGCGAGAAAGTAGCGAGACAGCCGGCCCGGCTGTGTAGTATCAAACCAAAACCTACCAACATCTCAGTTATTACTTTAATTTGAAACTTCAAATAATAATTATGAACTTAACCACTTACCGATTTAACTGCAGAATGTATTGCTTTACGCTATAGTTGAATGAAGATATGATGTGAGTGTGCAATATTTTGTTCACCACAGGTCAACATAGTCAACTAACTATAGAAATAAAATTAATATTACATAGTCAATTAATTGCAGTAAATATATAACAATTTATTCAGCATTATATCCGATAGTAAACGATCGCAAATCGATTAAAAATAAAGATAAATAGCTAAACAAACCCAACTAACCTGACAACTCAAAATATTTTATATTAGCGCCACAATTTTGTTGTGTTGGTGTTCCTGCCATCTAATTTTTTTGTTGGCAATTTGGTACAAAATAAGTGACTCCTGACAGTATTGGTTAATTTTCGTTTACATAATACTTTACTGGCTACCTAGAAAGTTAAATCACCATTTAATTTACAAGTTTATCAACACGTCATGGATTCCAGTACTTCAACTAACTATTGATTATAATGCGACTAACACACAACCTGGCGCTAGAAAAGTCGTTCAATGAGCTGCAGTCGTTCGAGGGGTACACCATTCATCGGAACTCCCTAAAGTTTTACTTACCCACCAAACGACTGGCCTAACACCATAACTTTTCCTTATTAATAGGTTTTGAATAAAAAATTAAATAAAACAACGTCTACGAAACATATAAGTGTGTTGTGTTACAGTTATAAGGACGTACGAGTGTTATATGACAACCCCTTTCGAATGGGGTTTGCCGGATTTTGCCTTTAACCTAGTCGAAGCAAAGTGAATAAGTAGAACCATAAGTTAAATCTGACAACAATTAAGTTGTTCAAAAATCCAATCGAAACCTGTTCATAGACTTACCTCGGTTTAGTACAGTCTTTGACGGTTTTGGACCGTGTTTTGACCAAGAAAAATAGACAACCAAAGACAGCAGTTTCATGACAGCATATGTCAACATGACAGACATGTCCATGACATGACAACTTTTGTTCGAGTGCCGCTATTGTTTCATTTTGGTATCGAGGCGTTTTTGTTGTAAATACGATTTAAAATGGCTGTTCCAGATTATAAATTAAGTGCTGTTCTATGTGGCCATTCGCTAGACGTCCGATGTGTCGCGACAACCAAGGAATATTGTATACTTTCAGCGTCGCGCGACAGGACGGCGAAACTTTGGCATCCTGAAGGGTTGGTAGTTGGATCGCCTTACATTGTTGTAAACCTACAAAGTTCTTGAATTTCTCGTTTAATTTACAGAGTAAAAGACTTCGTTAACGTCGTTACTTACACGGGACATAACAATTTCGTGTCATGTGTGTGTTGGCTGCCTCCCTGCGAAGCTTTTCCCGACGGCCTAGTGGTGACTGGCAGTAATGATAACTCGATCCTAGGGTATAACCTCCAGGATGGAACGATACAGATTACGTTGGAAGGTCATGAGAATGCAGTGTGCAGTGTTACACCAGGCCGGGACTCTGGAATAATATTGAGGTTTGTCTCTAGGTATCCTGCTATGATTTAAAAGTTTGATGTGCATACTTTCATAAAAGACTTCATTCTTTGACATTATTACCAAAAAGAAACAAGTTATCAGGTTTAGCTAAAAATAAAGGAAAATGGATGATATTCATAATTGTCCATGCTTTGTTATCACAGTTCAAGTTGGGACAGCACAGCAAGAGTGTGGAATGCCAACACACCGAGGACAGCTCCGTTAACCCTTAAAGGTCACCAGGCGGCCGTCTGGTCAATCATTGACCTCCACAACAACACTTATGCTACAGCTTCTGCTGACAAAACCATAAAACTATGGATGAAGAATGGCACAGTGATTACAACATTAACAGGTACTTATTTTATTACCTATATTTTGTTTGTAGCACCTATAGGTGAGTATGGTGGTATATATCTACAATAATAATTAACTCCTTACCACACAAAGTAAGTTCTACACCTATGGGCTGACCCATTAAATCCTACTGTGAAAAACATTCAAATTATAAGTCCTTTCAAAACCTCGGAAGTCTTTCAAAAACACCATTGACTCAGTGGAACTCTTGAGGATATATCCCATTGCTGAAATGAACCACCATTCAATATAAGTTAAGGCCCTTGTCCACCATGCTGGCCCAGTCAAAGTTTGCAGATTTACATATCTTTTAAAAATTTGTTTGGATCACCCAGACTTGCCGGTTTTCTCATATGTTAACACGAAAGGCTGTTAATAACAATTGATTGGTGCCAGTAACACCTAGAATAAGACAAAGCACGAAAAGACCATTTGAGATGATGAATTTACGTTCCGACTGCACCATTAATTATGTATTTATGTTTTAGGACATACAGACTGTGTGAGAGGTCTGGCTATTGCGAGTCCCGAAACCTTTCTAAGTTGTTCCAACGACGCATCCATCAGATTGTGGACCAACAAAGGACAATGTCTTAATACATTCTACGGACATTCCAACTATATTTACAGGTAATATTTCCATTAGACTCAGGGCATTTTTCACAAATATACCGATTAACCCTATTTACAACTTATTTGAGAGATGCCTTTTTTTATTAGCACATTGTGGTTACATATTGATTTCTTATATTTAATGTCAATAGCGAATACTAAACATTTAAATAAAACTAATTTTACAGATTTTATCGCGTTTATTTTTTGTTTTTATCAAGTATGAGGGTACCCCATTCCAAACTGTGTCACCAGGACGTCGACCACCTCAGTCCTCCCGTGACCATGGCTGCTGTAAAGCAGCGAAAACGTCGGGAACGTAAAAAACAAAAAATAATCGCGATAAAATCCGTAAAATTAGTTTTATTTAAACATGTGGTTATCTAATAATGTGTAATGTTATCTTGTATCGCCCCAGCATCAGCATTAACCCTGGCGTGCAGCAAGGGTTCGCGACGTGCGGCGAGGACGGCAGCGTGCGGCTGTGGGCGGGCGGCGACTGCGTGCGCGACATCCGCCTGCCCGTGCAGTCCGTGTGGAGCGTCACGTGCCTGGACAATGGCGATATTGTTGCAGGTACTAAGGAAGCCGATAGGATTATTTTCATTGATAGTCATAAACATTGAAATATTAACTAATTTTAATTTCAAAAAATATATTTAGTAGTGTTTGTTACATTGCGGTTACTAATTTATAATAATGCAACATTGGGAAAGAACATGTGGCTGAGGTATTTGTTTTTCTCATTGAGATAAACCTAGATGTAGCTAAATGGCATTAACTATTGACATTTCTTTTAATATTAAATAAAAGTGACCAAAGTTGGGAACGTAAAAACAAAAAAATAAACGCGATAGAATCCTTAAAAATAGTTTTATTTCAATGTGTAGTATTCGCGTAACAATAAGAAATCCATAAATGGCCATTATTTTTTTTTAATACAAGAAACAGAAAATTGTGATAATGATGATCTAATAAGATATAAGGCATTTACGTAATGTCAATTAAATTAATATAAAATTGAAATTGCGAGCATATTTAAATATGGAATCTTAAAATGAGTATCTGCTTCGCACTTTGTAATATTAAACTACAAGCTACATCATCATTTGCAACTTATGTTCTTAGTCACACGGTGACAGTAATATCCTGGTCGTGATCACTCCTTGTTTTGCTATCCCATCCAACTATGTGAGTAAGGTAAGGTAAGAGAGGCTGCACCAGCGCATGCGCTCACACTTGTTTTTTTATTTTTTATTATTATATGTATTTGTTGCTCTGTTGGGATATTTTAATCGCCGGAGAATTAATGTTTTTTACTCAAGCGGTTCTTTTTTTTTTTTATAACATTATAGTCAAGTATTTGATCTCGATCTCACCTGATGGTAAGTGACGATGAGATCTACGATGGAGCATACTTGCCTAGGTAGGAAGGCGGCAGTAGATCGAGAAGCTACATTCACTAGGCACATGCAGCGCAGCTGATCTGACCCGCCATCCATGAATGGCAACACCGAACATCATGCCGGAACACGGCTAGGCCGCTTGGCGACATGGCTTTGTTCAGTGGGTGGTGACTAACCACGGCCGAAGCCTACCACCAGTAAAAAGGTTTTTGCGGTTTTTAAAAGATGATTATTTTGAGGCCTGGGTTGACGTAGCCCGCGATTTGATACGGGTTACACTTGTGTGTTGACATTGGCCGCTGTGACCATAACTTCTAACAACTTGAAAACCGAATCTGAACAACTAATATGGAAATCATTTCTTTCCAGGGTCAAGCGACGGCATAGTCCGCGTGTTCACCAAGGATCCCGCGAGATACGCAGATGAAGCTACTCTTAAACAGTTTGAAGAGGACGTGGAAAAGATGCTGGCTGCCTCACAACAGGAGATTGGTGGATTCAAACTATCCGAGTAAGTATATTTGGCCGTGAGTGTACTCCTTCAGAACACCATGGATGGGCATGTTATTTGTTATAATGTGGCAACAACAATACTATTGTCGTTGTTACTGTCCACTGTGAGTTAATTGTGTGTTCTGACTAAGAGGTTTTCTACCTCAAACCAAGCAAACAAACTCTTATAAGATCACTTTTGTGTCTGTCTGTCCTAGCGATTTATCTTGAAACTGTGGTAAACAAATCTATACATATAAATAAAATTGGAGTGTCTGTTTGTAATATTAAAATAACCGCTTTTTACTAAGTGCATTTGGATGTATACACGTTACTTATACCGAAACAACATTTTTTACAATTTTTGTCTGTCTGTCTGTCTGTTTGTTCCGGGTAATCTCTGAAATGGCTGGACCGATTTTGACGGCAATTTCACTGGCAGATAGCTGATGTAACAAGGAGTAACATAGGCTACTTTTATTTTAGAAAAAAAATTGGATCTCGAAAAAAAATTAAAACCAATGTTGCAGCGCTGCGCCTGATTAAAGTTTGATAGCAACAATCTGCAATGCGTCCCGCGGGATCAGAACGCGAGCAGGCTGTTGCCAACGGCTGAGTCTTTGTTAAATACCACGCGGATGAAGTCGCGGGCAACAGCTAGTATGAAATAATTAGAGTATTGTATTTATTTTTCTAGATTACCAGGACCAGAAGTTCTGTTAGAACCGGGCAAAACAGACGGACAGACCAAATTAGTTCGTCGCGGGGCTAGCGTCAAGTGTTACTCGTGGAGCGCCGCGGAGACCACGTGGAATGAGATCGGTGACGTCATGGGAGCCAACCCCGCCAGCGAGGGGAAGACCATGTACCAGGGAAAGGTAATATTTACAGGTCTGGGTTCTTTAGAATGTATGTAGCGGTACCCTTGGGAGCGTTCAAGTATTACGTAACGCATATGTAACGCGCCGTAACGTTTTCCTTTACGGGGGGGTACTAGGGGGGGGGGGGGGGATAGTAAAACTTAAAGTCTACACGACCATTCTGAAGGGTTAAAACAATCCTAATAACCTAATTCCCCTCGCATTGAGGGGAGGCCCGTGCCCAGCAGTCGGACATTAAAAAAAGGGCTGGTATTATTATTATATTATAACTATTAACTTAGTTCTCATATCTCGTCATGTCATGCGGCAATCACGAACGTTTTGCAGGAATATGATTTCGTGTTCAGTGTGGACATCAAAGAGGGCTCGCCGCCCATCAAGCTGCCGTTCAACAAGTCCGAGGACCCCTGGGTCGCTGCGCAGGCGTTCATACACAAGTGAGAGAGCGTGTTATAAGTTTTTTTTTATATATTTTAATGTGTTAGTTTATTTATTTACACAACATAAACTACTAGTAACTAACTACTTAAAAAAACAAAAACCTTAGATTATAACCCCCAAATTTATAGATGTTTGATAAGGTTAAATAAAATCATCGTTGTCTATCAATTTGTGGGTAAGTATTTAATATTTACAAAAAGATGCTGGCCGTATTTCCCGGTTGAATTATCGAAGCGATTGCCAGGGAAATACCAAGCTCTTGTGTCGGCGGCTATGTTGACCTTTTTGATAAACATACCTCCTTAGGTATGTTTATCAAAAAGGTCAACATAGCCAAAGGCAGGCCATAGGTCAAAGGACCTTAGGTCCTTACCTAAGGTCCTTTGACCTTGCATATTCCCTCCCTTAGGACTTTGACCTAAGGTCAAAAATAGTGTAATACAGACCTTATATTGAGTACCGAAAAATCGAATGGAGTTTTTTTTTTACAAATTGATAAAGATTGATAACTCTTTATTGTTCCACCACAATAAAGTATTATAAGATTACACAGAGAGTGTCACTATCGGCGGCCTTATCACTTAGAATAGGAATAATCATATTTGTCTTAAAATTAAACCTGTATTGTTATTACTGAGACCCTAAGCGCCATGTCGTGCATGAAGAAATGGGTTGACATTGCGAACCTATTGTCAGAAGTAGCTATGAATTATACTTTTCTTTTTGTTCCAGAAACAATTTACCTCAAGTGTACTTAGAACAAGTGGCGAACTTTATCATCACTAATGCGAAACTGGACTCAGTGCCTGCTTCCAGTAATGGGTGAGTTAATTATACTGTAGGATAAGTATTGAGGCGTGGATCGATTTAGTATGGTTTTTATGTAAAATACTTTTATTTTTACGCAAAAAGTTTTTATATACTGGTGGTAGGCTTCGGCCGTGGCTAGTCACCACCCACTGAACAAAGCCATGTCGCCAAGCGGCCTAGCCGTGTTCCGGCATGATGTTCGGTGTTGCCATTCATGGATGGCGGGTCAGATCAGTTGCGCTGCATGTGCCTAGTGAATGTAGCGTCTCTATCTACTGCCGCCTTCCTACCTAGGCAAGTATGCTCCATCGTAGATCTCATCGTCACTTACCATCAGGTGATATCGAGATCAAATACTTGCCTATAATGTCATAAAAAAAAAAATATATATATAATATTCTGACTTATGTCCGAAGCTTTGCCTACGCAACCATCGATTTACTCAGCACCTCGACCTTCAATGGTTATGTGTTGGAAAATATTCTAAGACATTTAGGTACAGTGTAATTTACTAGAATCGGACCATCAGTTGTGAATATTACTTTCAACATATATGCAACCACAATGTATAATTTTAATTTATTAGTATGTATTACAGTTTCGTAATTGGGTTTCTTTCTCTGTCGCACTCGTGCTTAATTATGGCGATGACGTCACTGCGTTGAATGCTTTCGTTATATTAGTCATATTTAGAGTTATTTATAAAATTGATGGTCTATTGATCGTCATATAGTTTAGTATGGTAATTTTGGGCTTTGGCCTGTAATGGTAGCTGTGCAAATAAATAAATGTACAGCATGATTTAGAAATGCTATACTAAGCCTTGATTCTGCGCTTCTTTAGCGCATTTTTCATCATGTGAAAAAAGAAATCCGATGTCAATATAAAATAAAATCTCCACACCGAATTCACAATTGTCATTATGCTGGGAAGAAAATGTGTTTTTTAAAATAGACAAAATTAAATTCTGACTTACATTGTGATTACAAAGACACTATAAAAGCGCAGGTTCAAAGCTTAATATCGCACCCTCAGAACGATAGGGGCTTAGCTCACATATTTTTTTTTTTGGGAAATCGCAATCAAAGATCTTTCCAGCTGAACGGGGAGGACGAAAAGTACCGGTGTAAAAGAGTCGGAAATATAATAAGCGTTTTCTATCATAAAAACGACTTTGTTTTAATATTCATCGGATAGAACATACATTAAAACCATAATTTTGAGTTATAATTTTGAGTTGAGCCCCGTTCTGAGGGTGCGATATATCCTTTCTGGACCAACCTTATATTTTTATGAATTAATGTGACTATTCCCCTCTGGCTTAGTTTCGCGGACCCATTCACGGGCGAGTGTCGCTACGTGCCGGGCAGCGGCGCGGCGGCCCCCGCTCCGGCCGCCGCCGCCGACCCCTTCACCGGCGCCGGCGCCTACACCACGGCCGCCGCCGCCGCCACCGCCACGGCCGCCACCGCCACCGGCAAGATGATCATACCGCACGACTCATACATCAGGTACGAAGTGCCATTGTAGGGGCGAAATATTAGTGCGTATTCACCTATCATGTCTCGCGATGCCAATGTGTGGTCGGGGTTGTCCCAATTACAAACTATTTTGCACGTTTTTTCAAGTTTGCAACTCATATCAATTTAAAAATACAGTCACATATTCTTTTGCGTATAATTCTTATAAAAATATTATTTTTATAAAAAATTATAAAGTTCTTTATTGCATCACCATCAAAAACTGAAAATTATTTTTCTGTCTATGTCCAAAAAAATATTGATGCAAATTGTTAACGTGACATCGCCACTTACGAGTTCGCGTACACCGACGCGGTGGCGGCGAAATAGTATTGACTTTTGATCGTTATCGTATTGCAATAAAACAAATTTTACGGATTTTTTCGCGTTTTTTTAATGTTTTTTACGTTTCTGACGTTTCTGCGTTATCGTATTAATAGCTTTGCCGCCCGTACGTTGGTGTGCATGGACCATTAGTAACTATGGTCTAAATACTAAACATTTTGACAGATTCGATCAAGCAAACCTCAAAGCGATATACGACAAATTGAAAGAGTTCAACAGCAAAGTGGGCGACGGACTGAACGCGATGACCGACGAACAACTGGAAAACGTCGTTAAATTAGGAGAAATGGTGAGTGGGTACCAATCATCTATATTTATACTATACTAGCTGCGCCCGCGGTGTTACCTGCGATCAAAACGTATGTCCTTTTTACAGGGATAAAAAGTAGCATATGTGCTATTCCAGACTATAATCTATCTCTGTGCCAAATTTCATCCAGATCCGTTCTGGCGTGATTGAGAAACAAACATCCATCCATCCATCCAAACTTTCACATTTATAATATTAGTGTGATTATAATGCGGTAACTTTTGTGAGTTCGGTTATAGGGGATAATCTCTGGAACTACTGATCCGATTTTGGAAATTCTTTCACTGATAAAAGGCTACATTATGTCTGAGTGCTATTGGTTTAAACGAGGTACCGCGGTTGCAGCCGCGGGCCGAACCTAGTTTATTTTTGAAACTATAAAAATACAAAATTACTCCAAGGAGGAGGCGGAGGTGCGCTGCAGTGCACCCACATTTCAGGGATGGTATTTTGGTACCAATGGTACAGGGCGACATTGTTGTCATAAGAAGAAAAAAACATTTTTGTTACAGAATAACGCGTTCACTATTGATACCATATCATCCTTGAAAAAAATGTTAGAGTGGCCAAAAGGTATGCAAATTAAACTTATTCAATATCAGTTTGTTGATTTAATTAACAAAAATATACATATAGTTACAGCGTAAACTATTCATTTCAGAAATCCTGTTCCCCGTATTGGATATAACGAGATTAGCGGTTAGAAATAAAGATATCAACGCACAGATATTTGATACGACTTATGGGCCAACATTTGTTAAATATCTACTCTCTCTGATAGCACCAGGTATGCAGTAGTCGTTAGTATACAGGATGTAAGGCACATGGTTACACTAAATGTCTATAATAAAATTATATAAATCATTTATGTCAAAATTGAGGGGTAACAAATGTTGTAATTTTTTGAGCGCGCAATGTATCGTAAACAACACGGTCATAACACAGCGCTCCGCGCGATAACCGACGCGTGGGAGTGACAAGCGCGCTCGAGCATATCGAATTTTAATTTACATTGCAGTTTTAGGCCTAAATTAGTAATTTTGATAGACTTCTATGACAGATAGACTTTCATCATGATTTTATGCTAAAATCAATATAAAAATACTGAAATAAATGCGTATAGTTAATGTAAAAATCGACGAAAAATTCAAACACTGGGAGTGCGTTCGTTACGAAGCCACTTACACTCTGTATATTTTTTATCCTGCTTTTTGTTCGTGAGCTGTTTCTTTTGACGTTCTGAAGATATTTATTTATTACACCGATGGTTGATTCGTGTTTTGTATTACTTTTTTTTTCTATTATAAGAATTTTTTTTATTACATTATAGGCAAGTATTTGATCTCGATCTCACCTGATGGTAAGTGACGATGAGATCTATGATGGAGCATACTTGCCTAGGTAGGAAGGCGGCAGTAGATAGAGACGCTACATTCACTAGGCACATGCAGCGCAACTGATCCGACCCGTCATCCATGAATGGCAACACCGAACATCATGCCGGAACACGGCTAGGCCGCTAGGCGACATGGCTTTGTTCAGTGGGTGGTGACTAGCCACGGCCGAAGCCTACCACCAGTAGAGTTGCCACCTGGTTGGCACCACCCAGGGTCACGTGTAGGGTATCTCGAGGGTAATTAAGTACCCTCTCCTACGGACGAAGGTGACTCGACCCCAAAAATAAATAATGAATAAATGAATATTGTATTTTTTGTTGTATGTAGACAACCTGCCGGCGAATCAGATGCTGGCGATGCGCGTGCTGGTGAACGCGTTCAGCGACCTGCCCGGCGAGATGCTGGTGCTGGCCGCGCGGGACGGCCTCGTGCGCGCGCTGCTGTGCCTCACCCAGCTCAACAACAACGCACAGGCCAGTCCACTCTTTTTTTTTTATTACATTATAGTCAAGTATTTGATCTCGATCTCACCTGATGGTAGAGATGTGTAACTCCTGAGTGATTCGAAAAAAAGATTTCCATCCTCAATAATAGTGAATGCATCACTAAATCAGGAGTTTTTTGAATACATCTTTAAATCACTAAGGATAAGATTCAAATTGATTCAGTTGAGACCATTACGATGTGGAGTGAGAAGACTATAGGCCGGTATTATGATACAGAAAGAGATAGAGAAGGATGTGTGAGTTCGCGCGTACGTACTAGGTACGACGCGTCACCGGATAATGTAGAATGCAGAGAAAACTATTCTTTCTGCGCCTTACAATTAAGTGCAATGTTATTTATTTTTTAAAATAGGAAATCGAATCATTTACGATTTGTCATATGAATGACTTGTGTGTCGGAATGAAAAGATTTACAAGAGTGACTTATATCTTTTGAGTGAAAAGATTTATAAATCTTTTATCAGGCAAAAGATGTAGTTTGCGCATCTCTACCTGATGGTAAGTGACGATGAGATCTACGATGGAGCATACTTGCCTAGATGGTACCTGTTCACTTTCGACTAGAAATCACCCAGATTGAAGTCAACGTCGAACAAAGACGCCGGCCGTAGTGTTTTTGTTTTTATTTACTGAAGCTACAACAACCAGTTACATTGGATACAAAAAAAAAGTGGAAAGTTATAACAAGTTACCATAATTGTTGTAACATATATTAATACGTAACTCCCGTCTTATCTTACGACTTAAAGACCGATTTATTTGACCACAGATAGCGGCGACGTCTCTACTACTGAATCTTTCGGTTGCGCTCGCGCAGCAAACCGACAGCGTCGAGCTCGCCGAGTGTTTAGTGCAACTACTCAACAGGATTACCGATAACGAAGCTTACTTCAGGTAAAATATTAATCACCCTTGTATTCGCTGAAGGGGTAGGCAGAGCACGTTCCGCCAATGGTTGTAAGCCCCAATTTAATGGGCGATTTAACATAGAAAAAAATCTATTATTTCAATTGATGTCGTTCTACGTCATCTTCTAGTGCGTTCTACGTCATCTTCTAGATCGTTCTACGTCCGAACCTATTATTTCAATTGATGTCGTTCTACGTCATCTTCTAGATTGTTCTACGTCCGCGTTCTTTAAAATGTATGGGCTGCTGTTTGCGCGGCCGCTATGATGACCCATACATAACATAGAACGCGCAACGCAGAAAGATCTGCTATATATAGAAGCACTAAAGGGATATATTGTAAAATGTCCATTGACTTGGTATATTTAAACAAAATTAAGAAATAAAACTAATTTTACGGATACAGCAACCATGGTCACGGGAGGAAACGTCGGGAGTGTAAAAAACATAAAATAAACGCGATAAAATCCGTAAAATTAGTTTTATTTCAATGTGTAGTATTCGCGTAAATATAAGAAATCGATATAACATTAAGAAAGATTAATTAATGTTTTCGTATAGCATTTTTTATATTTGTTGTTTGTTTACAGGGGTATAGTAGCATTAGGCACTCTTCTTGCCGAATCGCTGAACAAGATGCGCATACAGGCTTGCGTCGTATCCAACACGCACCTCCACAACAGACTGAAAAAAGACTGCTCTAACAAAACCGCCGACGCCAACTACGCCAAGATCGTCGCATGCTCCCAACAAATAGCCCAACATTTATGAACCGAGAGATAATGATCTCTATCATGTACTGGATAAGGCTGTTATTTATATAGTAAAAAATGAATCTTTTTTGTACTTGTTCATGTTGGTTCAAATTGTATCTAATAGAAACGTCGTTTGTTGCATTGCTATACTATATCACTATTAAAACACTGCAAACGCGTATATTTGTCGTCCTGTTCAGACTATTGTAGGAAACTGCTGCACATATCTCGTTCCAGTTTCAGCCTTTATATCTGTATATAAATTCCTTGGAATTTGTTTAAATACGAAGCCAGAGTGAATCGATAAATTTAAATAAAACCTTAATGCCTGAATACACAGCAAAGCGTTGTATTCCGCGAGCTTTGTAATGTATGGGTTTGTACTCAGTTTTGAAGATAGAACGCAGTACGCTTCCGTCTATCGGGACTCTATGGGCTCCCATAAATATAATGACAGCTAGGGCAGAGTGCGCGAAACTATCACTTCCTCTTTAGTATCGAATCGCTCAAGCACATTCAAATGTACCGAACGAAAAGATGCGCATGCGCCGTCTGATATTAAAAGGGGGTCTTATAAATCTAGATGTTTTTATTAGTTAAACGACATTATTAATATTGTTGTACGTGTATTTGATACTGCTCGTCGACAATGGAAGTACGATTGATACATCAACAATAAATTGTATAAAATATTAAAATATGTTTTTATTATTATTTCATAATTAACCTGTAAATCTTTACAATATTAACTAATAATTGATAATTTAAAGTATATCGGTTTTTCTAAACTAAAATGTTCTTAGATAGAATACAAAAAAAATATCTTAGAATATAATGCAATTGAATATGGAGTGAGTTGAGTTCTAGTTTATAAAGCAGGTGTTTATTTTTGTGAAATCTCGAATCAATGACAAACGCCTAGATAATAAAGTATCCCCCAAAGGCCTGCAGATCAAGGTCTCGGGTTCGATTCTCACATTACACACTGACGTAAGCCCACTAGCACTCCTAGCACCAAACAAACTTATTTCGTAGGGCTTAAGTAATCCAAGATACTTCAATCCATAAAGACACCCACTCAGCCTATATCGCTGTGGTGGTTATAAATTTCTGTTAAAACAATACCAATTATATCGTAACAAATTATTTAAAGACCAGTGCGTGCACTCACGTACATCTTATTAAAAAAGTGTGCTAAGAAACAGTTTATAAGTTCTTATATAAAAATTCCTTCACACAATGTAGTGGTCGCATCTTCGTGGACTAAACTATCTACATATAGCTATACTTAGCTAATGAATACATGTAAAGTCGGCTATGAAAGTGATTTATCAATTTTTTTATGACATCTGCAATGTTATCAAACTTAGTCGCAGTGTCAAAGTTTCGACAACGACTTAGGCTTAGGCTAGGATTTGGAATGTTAACAGTTCAAATTATGAAAATAGATCTTGCCTTTCTTACATCTGTGGCTTAGTGCACTAATAAATGCCTTAATAATGCCACTAAGCAGATGTGGTCAACAGTTTAAGGCATTAATTTACTAATGCCATTACTAATAACGTTAGACATTAAGTTATAAGACCAGAACTAAATGTATGGAGGCAACATTTTACGTGGTAAGTTTTAAAGACTTAATTAAGGCTAATTTATGGAACCCGAAACCGAACCATTACGGTGATAAAGGAATTTCTTGGCCGACTTTACCGTTTATCTCGGCAACAAAGCGAGATGAATATTTTTTTATAAAATGAATTTAGATTAAAATGCGATACAAGCGTTGTGTACTTTTTTTCGTGAGATTATATTTTGTGATTCGCATTTTCGACATTTATACCATAAAAAAGAAAGTAACAATCACTTCATGTCTACGTGGAATTTCATTGAATCTGAAGCTTGGTATAAGCCTAATATAATGAGCAATTAGCATTTGGAACATTGGTTACTTATGCCAGTCTTCATTAACCTCATGCCGAATTTTTTAAAACGTAATACGTGTCTTGTCTTTTACGTGCAGGCCACACCTGCGTCTAATGCCGTTCATTAAATAATAATTCAGGTCGATTATAGCGTTAATTAACGGCATTAGGCGCAGGTGTAGCAAAAGCGTTAAGACATATTGCTATCTCCTTCCTTCCCCTTACCTAATCTGTTTTTTTCTCAAACAGGAGGTATAGGTATAGACTCTCAATCTAACGGTTCAAGGTTGTCAACATCAACAATGAGTAAAGACGAACACTCCAATTGTTCGGGCCCAAACTAAGCAATGCTTGTCTTATGAGTATCGTACAATGGTCTGAGGCAATTCCAGTATATAATTACATATATATAAACATTGGTACTCATCACACAAAGCTTGCCCCTACTGGAATTCTTACCCGGGGCTTCGGTGCAGAATACAAGTAATCGGGTTGTCAAACGACATGATGCATGAATGAAAAGGAAATCCTCTCAATTGTACAGTAGACTATGAAGCGATAACATCACTGACCCCTTTACTTTTTCTTCTTCAACTCCTCAAATCGTCTGTTGAGGTCGTCGAAGTCTATTTCGTCGGAGCCGGACGGCGCGGGCGGCGCGCCGGGCTGGTTGTTGGTGTTCGAGTTGTGGCTGTGCGGCACCGAGGGTAGGATCAGGTCAGAAGGCACGGACGGTAGCTCCGGCAGTTCGGGGAAGTGGTTCGTTGGTGGTACCCTCGAACGCGGCTGTGGTGTTGGGACGTGGGCTGGCTGAAAGAAAAAAAAAATTAGGCCATAACGTATACATAATGACAGCATGACTAAATATTGTATTAATTCACTAGCTTCTGCTCGCGGCGCCGCCCGCGGTACTTCAATGAAACATTTAGCTTTTCGTAATCGGATCAGTCAGTCCTGAGATTAACCCCTACATCTAAATTAAGAAACTCAAACTGCACCTTGTTAATACTTGTATAAATTAAGTTAGCATATAACCGGCACCAACAATGATATATCAAGCACAGCAATGCAAATCAAATATATTTGCAGTCTGAACAATAATCTATGAAAAATTCTCTATATATATTGTTCTTTATGGTTTTCGCTCTCTTATCTATGGCGTCTTCTCGACGTCGATTGTTTTGAAAAGTGTTCTGAGTTAACTACAAGTCTATAATTTTCACCCCATGGCCCTTGGTACATTTAACACAGTCATCGCCAGAACAGCGCTATTATTATTGCATCTGGTATATGATCGCAAACGCAGCATACCTATCTTAATAGCCGGGTTTGATAACCTGATTGTGTATTCAGATTTTTTAAGTAACAGCACAGTTTAGAAATGTCCTGTGAATGGCAAATCACACCGGCTATTATATTAGGTTCAAACGCCAATAGATTCTGGATACACCTATTGAAGGAGTGCTGGTGTACTCCTGTGCCTACACTTTCAGATTCAGAAAATATTCGTTTTGATAGTATGACAGTAATAGCCAAGTAGGGAGAACGCTTGCCTCGGTAACGGCATGCCTCATACCTCTGAGATATCTGGATTTCGTATGCGAATCTTATTTTCAACCATGATTGCCACTTGCTAAGCAGCGATAAAAAACATCATGAGGAATCCTGCATGTCTTACAGAAAAGACGTGTGATGTCCGCCAACCCGCACTGGGCCAGCGTGGTGGACTATGACCTAATCCCCTCGCATTAACGCGAGGCCTGTGCCCATCAGTGGGACATTAAAAACAGGTCATATTATTATTATTACCTGTTTTCATGTTAACACAAAACTTCTTCTCTTGTCTCTAAGCATTGTATAAGTACAGAGAACATTTATATAACACTAAATTTAAATAATCAACAACTATGTATGTGCAGAATGGAGCATAGACAAAATATCGTGCATAAATGTGCATTTACAAAACTAAAATAATAATACAAGTACCATATCATGATGAATACTGTCGTAAGCGGGTGGAAGGTTGCTCATTTCGTCCTGTAAAACGGAAACAAGTGATTTCAAGCGCAACAATACACAGTACACTAAAACTATGATACAAATGTAGTACAGTCATGCGCAATAACATTTAACATTAACCACATATATTGATTTCTGAAATAAAACTAATTATTTGGATGTTATCGCGTTTATTTTATGTTTTTACGTTCCCGACGCTTCGGCTGCTTTACAGCAACCATGGTCATGGACTGTGACACTAGCACGTCAACCACCTCAGTCCTCCCGTGACCATGGTTGCGGTAAAGCAGCCGAAACGTCGGGAACGTAAACACATAAAATAAACGCGATAACATCCAAATAATTAGTTTTATTTCAATTAACCACTTTAATAAAATTGTGTTCATAAATTGTAAGCCGATGCAAATAGAATTTCAAAATATTTTAATTTACCTTTACGAGTCTCTGTGAAATATACAAGGTGACATTCCATACTTTAGCGCACACACCTAGCGTAATTCTGAACAATGTTAGTGGATGACGTTTTGCACCAATAATGCACTATAATTCACTAAAATAATATAGTCGCCCAAGAAAGTCGTTTCTAAGTTATGCCAACAGCTTTTATTTAATAAAAGATTTGGTATATTCAAACAAGTTTCAAGTTCAAACTAGGCCTTGCTATCCTATGATGTGCAACCTATATTCGATCTTGAGGTCATAAAGGACTTTCTTGGCCGATAGTACATAACAAACAGAATCAACGCCTACTACTAAATGTGTTTCAAACCCGTATACAAAAACAAGTTACTCATAACATTAAACAAATTATCTCTATAATCTTTAGATCATACTAAACAAATACTTTTTACAAACTTATAAGTGATTTTATTACAAACTAACAACAATAAAGGATGGTAAATAAGAAGCCTGGAATTTCCATGCTTTATATCTCGATCGGGTTTACAAACAAATAGCATACCTGCAGGAAGCTATTGCTCAAGTTCTTGGAGTCTACTCCGGGCGGCAAGTTGTATCCCATGGGCGCTTGGCTGGGCCCGCCGAACGACGGCAGATTGGCAATAAAGCCGCCCACTTTACCACCAGAGGGCTCCTACAATAAACACAAG
The DNA here is from genome assembly GCA_905333125.1 of Pheosia tremula. Taxonomy (NCBI): domain Eukaryota; kingdom Metazoa; phylum Arthropoda; class Insecta; order Lepidoptera; family Notodontidae; genus Pheosia; species Pheosia tremula. The sequence goes on along the minus strand of HG995402.1, from coordinate 8,685,264 downwards.
ATGAATATAACAAAATAATTATAGAGATGTTATTTTAAAATCGACATAGGAAAATAATCCGAATCTTTCCAAGACGGATTATCGCAATATAAACTTTTCGCGATCGAAACTGTTTGGACTGTCAGTGGACTGTTATTTAAAAATTTTATCGCCTTTTTAGGGGATTGCCATTTTCATATCTTTGTGTTACATCCATTATTTTATTTATTATATGTATTTATTGAATGTATTATAGTTATTAATAACTTGATATTGGCAAAATAGCCGCTAAATTAATAATAATATATATTGTTAGGCAAAGGCTATCTTGAGCTATGTAAGAAGATGATTAGATAACTTACAGAAGGGTAGCTAAAAGGTTGTGATGGACCAGGTGGTCCAGGCATGCCAGGGGGCATCATGGGTGGCTGTGGGTAGCCGATGAAGCCAGGTGGCATGGGGGGCCCGTTGATATCAATCAGCATTGCATCTCTGCCTATTAACAAACGTAAATATGAAGGGAAATAGACAAAAAAAAACACTTGAGTTGGCCAGTTTTGAAAATAACATATAGGCCTGACCAAGTTATGTTTTTATTGGGTAAACATACCTTGTTCCTCCCTCATAACTTGTTCGTCAGGAGTGTACTCAACATTGTAATTCTTGGCTATCTCTATCAGGTACCTCTCGATGAGTATCTTCGGTGGGCTCTGTACTGACAACTTGTGTTTGAGCTTATCACTTATTGTATTGACATCCTCGTTTCGGCATGCATCTGCATAAATTTTACCGTATTTCGCCGTTAGCAAGTCCGATATCACTTTTAATTCCTGTAAATTTATATTAGAATCACATTATATTTAAGGAACACAGAACTGCAGATCAGAAGATAATTGGATACTGACTGGAGTTGCAAATATTATGACACTCAACAATGGAAGCAGTTAGAGAAGGAATTCCCTAATAAGCACATAGGCACACTGAAGACAATAAAATAAAATCAAAATCATGCAATTATTTTGTACGACTCTTCAGCTAATAAAGCCTATTATATTATATACTAGCTGACCCAATAGGCAATATCCTGTCCAAAAAGAAGGATTTTTTTTCGTTTTTATAACTAAACAACATACTCGGACCATGCAAATTTAATAAAAATGTTTTCAGAATTCCAGTACAAGATTTATTGAGATATGCCATTCTAGAAAATAAGATTTGGGATATATACCTGTACATCAGTATGCATCCTAGGGGCGACCCATATAAGGCTGGAGATGGCTTCAGCAAGCCCCTCATCCAGCTCTTTCATCTGTGTGACCAACCCAAACCTTGCCAGCATTAGATCACAATACATCTCTACTATCTCCATAGCTTCTACCATGTAATCCTCTCTGAAATAATAACTCATTGTTATTTTCTAGGATCGCCATTCCATGTGGTAGTAGCATAGAAGCTAAATTCAGTCTTTTGATGATGAAATTAGATCCAGTTTCTAATGCTAGATTATCGCTAGCCCATAATTAAATGCACTATATGTAATGCAATTTCTGTGCTTGACATAGACCTCATCGCAATAAAATAAGATATCTAAGTAACAATAAACAATAGCAATTCCGAAATAGATAAGATATGGATTTGAAGATTGGACCAAAAATAGGTAATGCGTTGTACTGTAGAGGTGCCTAATCCATAATAACAAGGTCAGACATAGCTATTCTATGAGTTCATTATCAAAAAATATAAAAGATGTACCGACCTGATGATATGTTCCACTCGTATTTTGGCTCTTTCACTCTTGCCAGCGGCAATGTATTCTGCAATTTCTTTCCTAGCCTTCTGTGCTAGTTCAGTTTTCTTCTTTTCCAGCAATTTGAGGCGATTTATCGACAATCTCAAGTGCGTTTTAAGTTTAGTGTAGTTAGGATTTGTAGAAAACATTTTGAGCTCTTCACTATTTTAACTACGAACTTAATTAGACACTCGTTAGAAGGAACGATGACGAATTCAATGTTATTTTCTTTTATGAATGAATCACGATCAATCTACCTAGAACACAAATTGACAGAAGACTTTTCGTATGTATATACAAAGTACTCTGTGGTAAAGACCACAGACTAGTTAGAGATAATTCGTATTATAGACCATAGATGATTCTATGATGAGCCGGATAGAAATTTCCCACAATTTTAGTTAACAAGCATAAAAATAACTGCTAGAAGACAAAAATAAGCAGTCGCAAGGACGGCGAAAGAGGATACACTATTCTTATCCTTTCTTTTACAAGCGTCTGCCAGTAGCGATCTCGTTCTCGCTGTTCAAAGTTGCCAACTGCGTACCTGCATACTTTATTTAAACATACCGGGAAATCGAAGAATACTCAGAAATTTACAAATCAGACCAAAGTAGCTGATGATGTAACGTCGCGACTCTCACCATAAGGTGTCACAACGCTCACTATAAGACATCGCGACGCTCTATATAAGGCGCCGCGACACTCACTATAAGGCGTCACGACGCTCTCTAGTACAAGGCGTTGGAAGCTTACCATCAGGCATCGCGACGCTCATTATAAGGCGTCGCCACACTCACTATAAGCCGTCGCGATGCTCTGTAAAAGGCGTCACTTCGCTTACTATAAGGCGTTGCGACATTAAGCTAAGTTTTATTGAACAGTTGTTGGTAGGCATAAAATATGTAATATATAAGTAAAAGTAATAAATAAAATTGGGCGGTTCCTATATGTAAGTAGCATGTACAATTGACGGCCTGATTAGCGCAGTGGTAGTGACTCTGTTTTCTGCGCCGAGGGTCCCGGGTTCGAATCCTGGTAGGGACACAAGCTTTGTGTGATGAGTACGAATGTTTGTATCCGAGTCATGGATGTCTATACTGAGTTCGCCCTCAGTTCATTGTACGGTACCCATAACACAAGCGTTAAGCTTTAAAGTGGGACCGTATAGTTGGTGTTCGTATGGCGATATTTATTTATGTATGTACATAAGCATGTTGTGTAAAAATATATACCACACACAGGTGATTCACAAAGCGGTATTCTAACTGAGACATGCGCTTCTATAGCGCATGTGTAATCATTATGTAAATTGTGAAGTCAAGATTTTAATTTCAATTTAAATTATGATTATGTAGCGATCAAAATATCAATTGGGATTTCTTAACATTGATACATCGAACTGACCAAATAGTCACTTCTAATAAATTTAAGAACCACAAGTTTTGAAGGTTAGTGTTCCCTCTCCTAATCTACCTGTATAAGAAATAAGTAGGGTAAATGGTAAGCTACAATGGTCTGGTTAAAAAAAAAAACAGTATTTTTTGATACAAAATTAACATTTATTTTATTCCATAAACTGACAATTGGCATAATACCTATTATTTTATATAATAATACCATGTGTATAGTAAGTACTCTAACAATCAACTAGTCATGCGTAGAGCTGTCATTTTTGTTGAACTATAAAATATCGCAATTTATTACTCGGCCTAAAATAAGTATGTGCGTCAAGTTGTACACTGCGTTAGAAAAACACCGCAGACGAACGAATTTAGATTGGTAGTAATCAATAACCTACCTATGGATTTTACCTGCTTATAAGGGTTAGTAAGTACCTACGTAGGTTTACCCACGTTTTAACAAGTCAAAATTGAAAAATACTATCTTATACTATAGCAAGTGATACACCATACAATATGTAACGTTTCATATCCTTAGTAAGTACGTACCTACTGATTTTTTTAACATTTCATTATATCTCCGAATTGACGATAATTCTATGTGCTTGTTCACGTAGGAACGCGCGGGCGCGGCGGCGGTTGCGGGCGCGGCAGATGTTGCGAGGTCGCGTTCACATTGGCCGCCAGGCGTTTGCGCGAGTGTGACGTGTTGAAAACGATGAAAACGTGCTATCGTTTCTAGCGACAAGTTCAAAATGATTGAACTTACCTGACGTCGCGAGTGAATCGCGCGCGCCGCCGCTAGTTTGACATGAACACACAAAAACGTCTCACGCGTTTGAAATTGCCGCGAGCGCGCCGCACGCGCCAGTCGCTAGTTAGCTAACTACTTAGACCGCACGTGCGTTTTTAACGTGAACACTTGGAAATCACGTCATATGTTTGATATTTCGTGACGTCGTTCCCGCCACCGCGCCCGCGAGTCAGCGTGAACAAGTACTATGGCTTTCTTACGTTAACTTATACTTAAATACTTAGGTCCTACATGATTACATCAACCGAATAACAGTGCAACGTATCATTCAAATCCTTAAACTAGTTGCATCATCTTATTATTTATTATCAGATCAACAATCTAACAGAATACTGCGTAAGTACTTATAGGTAACAATTACATATGAGAGGTATAATATGACAAAATTAAATCGTAACAATGTAAAGCAACTGAATGACAATATTCAAGCTAAGCTCGTTAAGATCTATATTGTCGCGTGTGAATATTTATGTGATAATTATTGTCACATCGATCATTCCCGTAGGAATTTTACATCAAATTAATCACAATTATTTACAAAACTACGTAAGTACAATACAAAATAAAATAGAATGAGCATAATAGAGGTCAGTGTATCGAAAATAATACTGAAACACTTTAGTTTGTATAAAAAAATACCGATCTCAAACGATGCCTTACTATTAATATTTAGCTTAAACATTCAGTCGTTTCAGAAACTATATTACTTGTATTACTAAATTTCCTAACTTTACTGTTAAAATCTTCGTAGTCATCATGCAAAACAACAGTCGTAGCACTAACAGAGGGGCTGTGAGAATGTGTGAGATTCGTGCGACTACTGTCAGCCAAGTGTTCAAGTTCGTGGCTCTCTAAATTAGGCACCCCCGAACATACAGAACTAACACGTGATACTGATTTTCTCTCCTGTTCTGGACATTCCTTCGTGGAATTACGCCCAACGATGTATAGTAAAGAGCAGAGGAAAAATGTTGCATATATCCAGCTTATAACCATGATCAGCGCTAAAAAAGAACCAATTTGGGAATAAGGCAGAAGATTCGAGCGTAAAAGAAATATCCCAGCAAATCCTGTCGTTAGCGCAGCAGCAGCTGTTGGGCCCGCAGAAGCTGATAATGCATATTTAATTCTTGCAGCTTTCGCACCACTAGCATTCGTATAGCTCAGCGCGTAGTGAAGACTGAAATCCACCGCTAAACCTGCTGACGTCGATATCGCTACACTTTCTAAAATATTTAATCTCCAATCATTTAACACTAGAATTGCAATGGTCACGGTTGCGGAAAATATCATAGCTGCCAGCGCACAAATACTAACAATCAAGTTTAGCGTAGCTGGTACAAGGACAACGAAACCTAAACTAGCCGACAACGCTAATGCCATAACTGTTCCGCTAGCCAAAGTTCTTTGTAGATCATAAAATTGAAGATCAGACAAGAACCAACCAGACCGCATACCTGGCGGAGCATTTTTCAATTCATGTTGCGTCCAGTTTTCAGCTTGAAGAAAAAAGTTGTCAATTGCTGTAAAGGACATGGAATAGGGAACGACACTTTCGAATTCTATTACAATGACTGAGATTGTCGGAGGAATGGCACTTCTTAGAAATTTAGGTCCCGCTACACCTGGCAAAAAGAGTTCCCGAGGCGTTTGATATAGTGATTCCATAGCTTTTATGATACATAGCTCAAATACCTCTTTCGTGTAAGGAAAACGAGACGATTCACAGCATGGCGTCCGGTTAATTTTGTCGATATTGTCAATACAACGTCGGCTCATATACATTTTGAAACTTTCAACGAAACAATTTGGCAGCAATGGTCCTAAAGTCTGTTGATAAAACGGTTGAGCCTTTATTCTTGCACAAAACCCTGATAACCACAATTGAGAATTAGGATCTGATATGGAGAACTCTTCATCGAAAACTAAATGGCCTTTAGATGCGGGATTCATGTGATTTCCGTTATCGATCGCTTTTACCCCCCATATCCATCTAAGTGGCATTTTACTACCAGTTCCAATATCTTTGCCAAATCTTTCAAATAGAAATTTGTCTCTATATTTAATGTCATACTGCTCAAAGGGATGGGAACTTTGAAACAATTGAAACTGTTTGGAATCTGGGAGCTGAAGCCCAGGAAAGTAGAAAACTACTATGACACTAGCTATTCCGATGGCACCCAGTAATATAACAAAGAAGACATGCAATTTTGTAACACATGTTGTAATAAATCTATTCAATACAATTTTGATATCTTCCCAATATTCATTAATATTTTTATGAATTAGATCGAAAAAAACGAATTGCCTCATACATAACTTAACATCTATGATAAATACTGATACAGGCAACCAACTTACCATTAGAAAGAAGTTGACTAGAACAGCTGTGCCAGCAAAGACACTAAAACAGTTGATAGCTGGAATGTAGCTCACATAAGAAGCAAAAAACGCAACTGCAGTGGTGACAGTGGTAATAAACATGGTAACCACAGAATGTCTCATAGTTTCTTCAAGAATTTGAACAAGTATAGTTTCTCCAGCACTGGATACATTTTTAATATTACTTAATCCATTGTCCTGACAAATAACATTATCTCGAATGAGCTGGCTACCAACCATTTTCCACACCTTAACATACAAAAACGCGTCATCAGCTCCAATACCGATCACAACAACCATAACTAATAAATTCATAAAGGGAAAAAACTCTAAATTGAACACATAAACATACAAGAAGTATGCTATACCAAGTGAATATGTTATAGCGACAAACAACAGTACTGTGAGAATAAGAGATTCAGTATATACCCATACACATAGAAATACAAACACTCCACCTAAACCTATCAACCATGTATCTTGTATCACCCATAGGTCAAAAAGAGCATTTTTCAGTCCAAAATCTATAGCAGGTATAACTAGCTTACCATAAGATAAATTTGAACTTTCCAGTTTCTTGTAATAAGGTAATACAGTACTACTGCTTGGTAATGGTAAAAAAACCATCACATTTTTAACGAATGTTTGTGTGAGATCATGAGGCGGGAAAGCTTCAGAGTCAATTAAATAAAATAATAAATTATATACAGCATCATACTGAGAACAATACTTTGGGACTTTACATCTATCTAAATCACACGAGGCCATTAATGAAAAATTATGAAAGTAGCCTGCACACTTTTTCAGTATAACAACAGTGTTGTTTACATCTTCCTTACTTAACTGTTCACAAGAGCTCTTGCCAGATATTAAAGCTATGTAATTTGGCACACTCCACACAGGACAACAGAGCTCTTCGGAGTGTGTTGCCCTTTGGCACATTCTATAATACTCTTTTGTACCCAACTCAACAAGCATTGATTGGAATCTACACATTTTTTCTATATTATCAAATGATAATAGTGATGTGTTGTCAATAGTTTTGATAACTATATGAGCATAATCTGATATGGGTGGTCCACATGTTCCCGATGCATAGTTGTTATGAATTGGTTTGTCAGGCTCACGCTGCATCTCTCTTAGAGACACCCACTGCTTTCTTGTATGATCTTTGAGAAACTGAGCATTTTCATCTTCATATGTTTTGTTTCTTCCAAATCCCCAATGGACATGTCCATTAGATATGTTTGGTTCCGAGATTGACCAAGTCTTTTCGGAAACTGTATCATTGGGATTGACTTTTTTCTTCTTGTTACGACCTTTGTTCTTGGAGGCGCGCCCGTGCCCTGATCTTGGTCTGTCTTGCCGCAACCTGTTGTAATACGTCTGATTCATGCGAATTTGATCTTCGATCTCTTTAGGGTTGACAGCGAGTCTTCGAGATGGTCTCGTCTCGTCTAAGAGATTCTCCCAAGCGATGAACCGATGCGCCAATGTAGTTCCCCGAGTCTCAAAACCAACAATCGGGTCCGAAAATGAAGGCAAATCATGACATACCAGCGGGATGACTGTGAGTGTAGTAGAGATCACTGTTACAGTGAATAGAACGAGGTAGGAGTGGCGGACAATAAATCTGGCGTAGGATGACAACATTTTTTTGTAATGATTTTAGAGCCTTCATAGTTATTTCGCTACTCCATTTTCTTACAGTGGTGTTACACATGTCCAGCTTACAGAAGCTGATGAAAATTAATAAAATGGGATCACATTTTGCAAAAAAAAAGTAATCAACACATTGGGAAGATTGAAAATTCACAAGTTCACCTCACACCAGCATAAACTAACTAAATAAATTTTACAAACAATAATCACAGAGGAAGTAAAGAACATAGAGTAAAAATGGCGCCACCTGCCTGACACGTTAAACCTATGAACGGGTTTTGATTGGGATCGACTTAATTACTGTCACATTTGGATTTTGGTTCACTATTCACTTTACCATGAAACTCCACCCAAACTTTATTTACCTTTGGATCCGGCTAAGTTAAACGTAAAACCCGATAAAACCCATTCGAAAGGGTTTCAAAAATAAATTACACATACACACCCTATGTCTTGCATAAACAAAGTTATTTTGTTTCAAAATTTCGATTTAAGTCTCTTTCTTTCTTTATAAAATCATAACATGAAATGATATGAGATATGTTTGCCCTACGCACAAATTAGTGAGTATTTTTTATGGTTCAAAAATATGATCACAAGAAATTAATTTAGTCATGATCATCTCTGGTTCGTCTGTGGTCATGATTTTACTGTAGCAACATTTTATTGTCTATGACAACTTGTGATCACAAGACCTTCTCCGTTTTGAGTTTTCTGTCAAGGCAAAAATTGGGCGAAAAAAGGCCGTCCCATACGGGATAAACGGGTAAAACAGCTCCAATTTGCTCAAAAAACATCTCAAGATGCGGTACTTCTTAACTTACCTGTTCGTGCTGCTGGTGGCGATCGTCGTACCTATATTTTCTATGTACTATCTCCTCAATGGAAAGGGTGAGCAGATAAGTTTCGGATGGTTCCTGGAGAACACGTCCCCCTACATGTGGGGCACGCTGGGCATCGCGTTCTCCGTCGCTCTGTCGGTGGTGGGCGCGGCCATGGGCATCCACACGACCGGAGTGAGCATAGTTGGCGGAGGTGTCAAAGCGCCCAGAATCAAGACCAAGAACTTGATCTCCGTCATCTTCTGCGAGGCCGTCGCCATCTACGGGTTGATCACCGCCATCGTATTGTCTGGTATGCTGGAGAAGTACACGGAACCTTTGATTGACCCGGTGATCAAGAACCAGAACTGGATGGCTGGTTATACAATGTTTGGAGCTGGACTTGCTGTAGGCCTCGTCAACTTGTTCTGTGGTATTGCTGTCGGCATCGTAGGCTCCGGCGCCGCCCTGGCTGATGCAGCCAACGCTGCCCTGTTCGTCAAGATCCTTATTGTAGAAATTTTTGGTTCTGCCATCGGTCTATTTGGTCTTATTGTTGGTATCTACATGACATCAAAGGTCAAAATGGGCAACCAGTAATCTAAGAACATATAGATACTTGAATTTAAGTGTAAGTACATATTTATTTTTTTAAATTTCATTGTTAAAACTTTGTTAGATTTTTGTGCCACTAATTATTGTTTTGTTTTACTGTATTAATTAAAATTTAACATCTTTTACCATTGATCATAACCTGTACTTGTGGCAGGTATGGAAGTTAAAGGTTTCTAGTTAGCATTAGTACCTATAAATGAGTCTAACGGCAAAATAAGCAAATGCTACCAACTCAAATATTTTGCTCAAAACTTGGTTTGAGAGGTTGTAATTTTTTCTCATTCTGTGATACATAAAAATTGAGCAGCACTTGAATTTCACTTAAAATTGATAATTTATGAGTGATGTTATCACCTTTAATAATTAGGTTTACTTAAATTAACCCTCAAGTAATTACTTATAACATCCAATATTATAATAATTGACAGATTAAGATAGATATAGAACTTGACTGCATATGTCATCTTAGGTTAATAAAAAAACAGTTCATCATTCTATATTTCAATCCTTTATCTGAGTATATAAGTGTTATGTGGGGAGCATTGCTAAATAGACCCCATTATCTAATAAATACACTTCACTTTAATCTTTCTTATTTACATAACATCCCATAAAAAATATTGATTGTCACATGATCATGAGCATACAATCTTGAGTTTAAATATAGCTGTGGTTGTTACTTACACATCTACCATGTTCAATTATCATTCACTTCAGCCATGCTTCAAAAAGGCGGCTTTTACTGGAGGTTGTTTTAATTTACTTCAATTTTTTTCAGTGTACGCCCACACTGGATCAGAGCAGCCTTGACCTTGACCTTAAAATTACAAAAAGAATATCCAGTGTACAAATACTTATCCACAGTTGAAGGAAGAAAAGCTTCAAGTTAAATGTTATTGCAGTGTTGAACTTGTGTATGTTTCCTGCTACACACTACATTGATGTGTATTCTATAATGTAATTTAATATTTTTTAATTATTAGCTTAAATATCTGATTTTAGCACCTTAGACTATATAAAATCTTCATTTACAGTATTTTTTTTAAACAACTTAATCAAGCTAAGGTTGCAGATATTTGTGTGAACAGGTTTGGATTGTATTGCAGTGTTTTGACAACTTTATGATAACCAATTGTGATTGTGTTCTATACAACCACCGCAGTGTCCTATTGTTGTAATTACTAGATACACATTGTCATATTGCTCTCCTACCATGTCGCTCCGCCTTGACATAATTCATTACAATAGTGTATCTAGTCATTTTTAAGGCTTATACATTCCATAAAACCTAATTTCAAGTTTGTTAAAAGCTTTCATTGGTCGGTCACTATCCCATTATAAAGTAGAAATAAAATTGAAATGTACATAAAATACTATATTTTGGTGTAATTAAGCCATTTTCCAGTGGACACAGATGAGTCATACCAATATTGACATGACTGTATACTGATGTTGGTTGCACAATGAATTCATAATTTGTTTTTCTGAGCGGGTAATTAATTAATTTTACTAAGTTCTTACATCTGTGTCTCCTTGGACAATCTAAATAATTGTTGAATGTAATCTGGTATTTATAAAAAATTACCCCTGTTTATGATCATAATCAAAATCAAAAATGTAACTTCCCGTTTGTAAATATTAGTTTGCTTCCCTGTACTAATTTATTATACTTGTAAATTCATATCCATTTTAAATTATCTTGGTGTTGATGTAAAACGATTGTATCGCTAATCGATATTGACTATTAGGCACGAACAGTGTGCGCACTGGAACAAACGATCGAGAGAGTATTATATCAGTCATAAGTAGTACCGTTTACTGATGTAATTCTAAGTTAAATAATATTTTATTTGTGGAAATGTAGATATTATGTATGTTGATGAATAAATAGATAAAACCAAGTTAATGTGCATTTTTATTATTTAATCTATGTAAGCCATAGACTAAATTAAATACAATTGACAGCCTCCATAATTTATAGCATAGCTCAATATTTCACTAAATAGCTTTACAAATCCAGTGCAAGCTCTTTATATGTTGAAAACATATTCCACGAGGCGCTGGTAGTTATTGACTATCAGACCACATAATAGATGGCGTCGTATTACAAAACAATGGCCAATATAAGAAACTCTGTGTGCTGGTTGGGCGGGGATCTAATAACCCTAGTTACTAGCAGTACATGTCGATAAGAGATATAGGTGTTAATTGTTGTTCTGCTCTTCTCGCGCTCATTTATTATGTAACTTTTGTTAGATAATAATATTGTGTTACAGCGCCTTCTTACGGCAGTATAGTGTACTTTTACAAACTTAACCTATACCCTGCCTTTTATATATATATGTTTATATATAACCTACTTTAGTTCACGTTACGGTTCAGTTTGGCGTTTCGCATGCATAAAATCACCTCTATGAGGGCATTGAGAACAAAAAATAAGCTATGCAGTTTTGTACGGCTATTGTCACTCCTATCTTATTTGGTCATTGAATTCAGACTACTGATGATACTATGAGTACCTTTCCCACACAGTGGTCACATGACTGTGAATACAGCACGTCTAGTGTTAAGTTTCTTCGTAAGCTAACCATATACTTAAGTTATAAATGGATTCGCCATTTTCATATTTTCATATCATCATCCATTATTTTATTTATAATGTGTATTTATTGAATGTGTTATTGCTATTAATTACTTGACATTGGCAAAATACCCGCTAAGTTATGGGTGAGGCCATTTTCATATCCATTTTATTTCATCGCATCTCATTTCGTAAAGAAAGAAGAAGAAGAAGTCATAGCGTCATCATACGTTAGAACTCGTACCATTCTGATTTTTAAAAAAATACTGAACAAAGGAAGCAGGAAGTCCAACAATAAAAACAAACAATCATTTAGCAATAAAATATTTTATTACATTATAAAACAATTCAGATCTTTGCAAACATTGCTTTGAATAATACGTACAAAAGGATGTCAAAGGTCACTATCACAATGATGGAATGTAAAAATCTTGATCACAAACTTTACAAGTTAAAATAATTTGGATTAATCAAAGAACCTAGACTCAAGCACGAATTTCGTATGGATATAATATTGAAAACGATGAAATGTTTTTAGATACAGCCCACTAGAGGCGCTGTTAAATTTCCTGAGCAAAAGGGGTAATACGCAGACCATGAAGAATTCTGCCCATTACACCGTACCGATACGGTCAGTGTACGATATAATGGACTGGTACCTTTAAACATAGGTAATTAGTACTTAAGTCGTTACCTACATTTTTAACTATTACCTTGCTCGTTAGGTATCGATTTGAGCAAAAATAATTTTAGCAATTTGTATAAAATTTTGAAAATACAGGTGTAGCATTTGTTGTCATAAAATTATGATCCAAAGCGAATCCTACACAACCGTTAATTATATTATTATGGCAATCCGTATTAGAGAATATCTAAATAAAGCTTTCCCTTAATATTCCACTACTCATATCTTACATAATTTCTACTACCAAAAGTGTAAAATACTATTTATTTACAAAATAGGTGGACTCTTCGTTAAAACGCTAGAAATGCACACAATTCTCTATAATGTAAGTATAATACATACCTACATCGATATTAAAACTGACAAAAATTCCATCTCCAAGAGTAACAATTTTATTAATCAAAGCCCGAATTTATGTTTATATCTAAAACTAGAATCATAGACAAGAGCTAGACCTAAAATAATCTAATTCCGTTGGCGCCATTATGTGAACCCGTAGTACAGATCTCTTATAAGTCCTCTAGATGGCGCTATTATTATTTTCTCAATTTTATCATGAAGTTAAAAAAAATAACTATACAAAGACAAATTGACACATAAAACATTATAACATACATACTCTTAAATCTTAAGTCGTTTACAAAGAATAGTTTTGGTTTTTCTTTTATAAAAATAACAGTAATTAATATTTTGCATTACACTATTTATTTAGAAGTTAATCTACAGAGGTAAGACCAAAATAATTAGTACCGTTACCATACTTAGCAATAACAATTGATTTAAATGTTTATAATTATGTATTAATTAAATGATTGAGTACAGTCAGCGTGATAATTGTATTATTTCTTAGGTTAATTACCTCATTATTATTTAACGTGACCGGTAAGTTATAAGTAGGCACAGTCTTTATTTATGGCTTAAATCTGTAGATTTTCATGCCTAAGCTACTTTATTATTTACATAACTGACTTTGGGTGCTACTGATACAACAGTTTAGGCATATTGCAAATTGATTTAATTTATCTTCAATTAGTTTTTTTTTTTAAGAAACCAAATAGAATGCAAATACCTACTATCAAAACTCATGTATTTAGACAATCTCCAGTGAACATATAAAAATAGGGTCTTAATGGGATGGATGTCAAGAGTAGGTTTATCTGGCTAAAGGGAAAGAAGCAGTGACTTTTTTTTAATATCGTGTTTGTAAAGTGGGCCCAGTCTGTTGTTGTTAACCCACTTTGTAATTTTTATATAATAATATAATATCGCCAGCAAACACACGGATACGGTCCCACCACAAGCCTTGTATTATGAGTACCGTACAATGGACTGACAGCAAACCCAGTATATAATACTCATATATATATATATTAAACATCTATGACTCGGTACCAAACATTTGTGCTTATCACACAAAGCTCCATTATTGGATAAATAATCCAAGTCACAAATAATTGGAAATCCTACAGTTATCTATAAAATATGTAAGTTTTAAACCTAAGAGCAGACTTTCAAAATGCTTAACCAATAGAAAATTGAGTATTAAATACTTACATTAGATTCTACATCAGTTCCACTAATGTTTCTACTTAAAGCATAGACAAAGATTCAAAATAAATACTCGTTATTCTACACTATGGCAGTGGGTACTGATTGATAGGACAGTCTTTGCGTAGGTAAATTAACTCTAATCATTATAAATTAACTACAAGTAGTATTAAAATTTAATTAATAGCTAATTGAGATTCATTGGAAATCTTGTACTATTCAATGTGGTCACACTCTTGTTTCCGCGTCGTCTTCAGTAGTAGATTTCCTGCAATTAGAATATAAATTATCGAAATAAGTAATTGTATGTTACTTATCCTTATAAGGTGTAACAACGATAGTGTAAAATATTTTAACAGGCCTATTAGTAGGTTATAAATAAAACATTCCCAAACAAATAAATCAAATTATTCGACATTTAAAAATAACAGCCTGTATTGAGCGCATGTCCAAAAGCTACTGGTTCGCCTTGTTTAAAACAAACATTATTTTGTATATAAACGTGATCTATAACTATATAACATACTGATTTATCGGTTAAAATATTGTACACACTTTTTATAACTTTAATACTTATATATAAACAAGGAAGTATTCCAGGACACGGTGGTAATATTTGGAATAAAGTATTAAATGGGAGAGATTAGGGAACTTGATGACCGACTATTTATATTTTACTATATGCATAGATAGAGATGTTGCATGCATAGAGCAGATTTAGATCCCTTAAAATATAACGGTAAACGCGACATGAGAAAAATAAATAACTACTTGACTATGGTCAATGAAATTGATGCATGTATAGACAGAAAAAGCAAAGACGTTTATACAACGTTATGTGAATTAACGCAAAACCAGAAATAGTTTGTTCAGATTCTTAAGTAAGTAAGTAGAAGGATGCAGTATTTTTCATTCCGAGATTAATTAATTAATTGATAAAATCGTACTATATTTTGATATTAAAAGTTGCAATAATTATACTGTAATACATAAACATAAGTAATGAACACTTATTTAATTTCATATTTAATCTTTTTCCGCGTTTGAAGGCTTTGCGTTATTTCACTAACCAGTTGTATTATTTGCCATATTTTAATGGGTAATAACAAATATATAGATATTATATAACAATAAATATATTAATACACATTGCTGTTAAATATGAGATTAAAATAGTCCAACAGATATATGGACAAGGCAGTAAGTAATAAACATGAATTACCTCCTCCCTAAGATGATTGAAGATGATCGTACGCGGCCACACCACCAGTTAGCAAAGCAAAAGGAGATTACAATGAGTGTTTCTCATACAACCGCCACCATCTATTGACAATTTCATGAATGTGACTGAATAAAGAAACTTCAGAGGTACTCATCCAATCGTGTTGGTACTTAAAGCTATTGTATTGTATAACTTAAAACTTTATAACGATCAGCTCAGCTATGGACGTATGCCAGGGTGTGCTTCAGGGTGGGACAAAGCATGGAAACATCCAATTAAACAAAAATCGAATTGAACCATTCTTGTTTTCGATTAATATTCCGCCACCAAATGCAGCGGTTTAGATTTTTATTAGTTCAAATTAATAACAAACGAGGAATATAAAACTTGCCACCCTATAATGTGCAAACGATATTGAATCTTACGGTGATAAAGGAACTTCTTGGCCGAATTTATGGCTATGAAATAAATTAAAATAGGACGATGTTAAAACATGCTCTTATTTATATGCAATAAAAAAAACAATCAGATGGGCACTTACTCACTAGTTTCTCCCATACTCGCTAGTGGTGCTCCAATTTGCTGTTGCGTTTCTCCTAAGTAACAAAAAGCGTACATAACAGACTGTATCATGGGGTAAGTAGATACGTACACACAATATCAGTACGTCTAGTGCGAGATTATTCGTAAGCTAACCGTATACTTTAAGGTGGAAGCGATCAGTCGCATTCCCATACAAATTTCAACATGGTAATACTCGATACACATACAGTTTTTTAGTTGTACAAGCATTGTTATCAATTCTCTATAAATTAAAGAGCTCGCAGAATGAAATATCAGGCAAAATCTTATAGTAATAACATCATAAAACGATATTAAATTTTAGGCTTGTGTGCGTGAATAAAAGCGCCTCTGTCCAAATTAACCCGTAACTAATAAAGCATCCGATTCTTTGTCTTTCAGTATTTACGGCGACAGATGGCAGCAGGAGTTTTTACTTATAATACATAAAGACATAACATTATAATATATAGAGAGATATAAATTTTCTATAAATAAGTATAAAGATTCATAATAAAAAATTAAAATTAAAAAATACATATAAATTTCGTTCGTCCATCGAACCTACGAACAATCGCATGTACCTACGTTTTTCACTTGAGCCACTTGGGGTGTGTTATTATCTGTGTGTGCAGATCGTCATGTATCCCTATTTCCTGTAATCCAAGTTTTTAGGATTTGTCTGCACCCAAAACATATTTTTTCGGGTTATTATAATAAAATAACCTACATACCTACATAAGGCATGTATTTATTTTTTTAAATAATCAATGAATGAATGAATATGTCATGTTTCAATTGGTTGTAAATATCATTGAAACCTATCAAAATATTCGTCGTCTTGACTAGTGGTCTACGTAGCCTAATGTTCTACACGGTTGATGCAAACGTGTACTATAGCAAGTTCAAATCTTGCCGGTGGGCTTGTCTTTTTGAATGATTGATATTGTTTCTGTAAGTGAATATTAGATTTCCAAAACACACAGCTCGGCCGTGTTACTCCAACATGGTGTGGTAGTAATATAACGAAAATATATATAGGTAGTATGTACACCTTCCAAGGCCATAGCTAGATGATGTCGTGTTACGAAATATGTCGCGCGAGTCTTTGTCGATTTATTGATCAATTTATCAAACATTTTTTTAGGCACTGCCGGGTGTGCTACTGATATATATATATATATATATACTAGATGCGCCCGGCGGTGTTACCCGCGATAAAAAGTATGAAAAATTAAAACATCTATCCCACGGGAACCATACATTTTACCGGGATAAATAGTAGCCTATGTGTTATTCCAGACTGTAATCTATCTCTGTGCCAAATTTCATCCAGATCCGTTCAGCCGTTCGGGCGTGAAAGAGTAACAAACATCCATCCATCTATTCATCCATCCATCCATCCAAACATATACATATATATATATATATATGTATATCTATATATATATATCAGTAGCACAGCCAGCTGTGACTAGAAAAAATGTTAGAATACATCGACAGCGACTCGCGCGACATATTTCGTAACATCGGTTTTTAGTAATTATTCAATATTGAATCAATCTGAGAAAATCTACATAGCGACCTATATGTGTACCTATCTCTTCTTCTTACTTACTGACTAGCTATAGGAAGGTACCAACCAGCAAGGCATGTATGTATATATATATATATACATACATATATATCCAACCAACTAACCTAACACGATTGGCGATACAAGAAAGCAAGCCCCGGCACCTAGTATGAACGGGTTTTTCGAAATTATAGGGAAGCCTAATGAATGGGATACCCCTTGAACGTTTGAACAAATCAAGTGCGACATAGCTCGTAATTGAATAAATCTAAGAAAACATACCTATGTGCACCTATTTCTCTTCTTTTTACTTACCGATTTATTATAGAGTAGCTATAAATTGGTACCAACTAGAAACCTACTTAGTTTTAGATATATTGATATTACTTTTTTTTTCGTTTCTGAACGCAAAACCTTATACCTCGGATACGAGTACTCGTCTACATAATAAATAGGTGCCTAGGCCGAAAATAACTGGTTTTGATGCACATACATTCTGTACTTAGATATTATGTATGTGCTTACCTACTGTTATATTTTTTAAAATTATTCTCTTTGGATTCTGTTAATCTGAGGTATAGATATTTAATAAATATAAAAGTCGGTAAGCACTTACCAAGTTCTTAGAATGTATAGAATAGTGTTACTTATTTTGTTCTGGGTGTCTACGAAGTTAATTTATTATATCTTGACCAAATTGGCAGCATGTCTATGGTATGCTGATGCCAAATTCCAGAATTATAAAAAAAAATGGACTCACTACTCTGCTGCGACCGATTTCATGTTGTGTTTGTGATTATGTATGTAAAAACTTACTTCAAAATTCAAATAATAATTGTGTGGGATTTGCGATTAGTTTTGTTTTAATTTGTGTTTTGTTTGCTATTTGAATTGTAATGGAGATACTGATGGAATGTGACGCTGGTGAAAGTCGGGACAACTTGGTAACAAATACCTTAGAGCATAACTCGTATTGTAAAGTGGCTACACAACACAAGTTCAATTTCATGATTATCACTTGCTTGTGCTTCGGACAACACAGCCCGATCTCTCTGATTGTACCGGATTGCCATCCCATCGTATTATGAGAGTGAAGAACATCAGCGCATCTAGTGGAATCTATTATATTAGTATAGATTCCAAAGTTGTACAGCAGTGACAGCCTCGTTGGCAGAACGCTCGCCTTGGAACGAGGTGTTCAGGTTCAAACCCTGGCTCCCATCACTGAGATTTCCGGATTTTCATGTGCGAATCTTATTTTCCATAAAAAATATCACTTGCTGTACGATGAAGGCAAACTTTGTGAGGAAACCTGCATGTCTGTCAAAAGTCGTGTGAAGTTCACTAAACTGCACTGGGCCTACGGCCTATATGCCCCTCATATTGAGGAGGCGTGTGCCCGATATAATGGCGATGGGCTCACCCTCTATTACATTGGTACCAAAATACCATCGGTGAAATGTGGGTGCATTGCAGTGTGACGGTGTATGTTGGCCCGTCTCTGGAACGATGATTGAATGATTGAATCTATACATGTCACAGCAGCATTTACCTTATAATAAGTATGGATACAGTAATGATTATTATTGGACTAAACAATTATTTTTTTCTTTTTAGCGGAGGAATGAAGCACAGGAGGTTGCAAGAATCAAGATGACTGTAAATTGTATAGAGTCGATTCTATATCATAATATTAGTATTTGAAACAATGTTATATTTACCTAATTTTAGAATACCAACAACAAACAACATTGTTTCAAAGAAATTTGGAAATGTAGCTGTATCCCTTATTAGGTATAGAACTACATTGCCAAATTTCTTATTCCCTTGTAAATTATAATAAATATTGTTCTTGTTGTTGATCTGGTATATTGTAAAGCGTAATACTTTTACAGTTATCATGCAAACCTTGCTATATTTATAAGATCTATACAATAAACATTATATTTACGAACATGAAAGTATACATTTTTCTTTTCTATCTTTTATTTCTGAAACTTTTAATATTGCAAAGCTCGCAAAAGTATTTCTATTATTTTACAACCGATAAATAAGTTTTTTTATGATCGCTCTACCTGGTGGCATAAAAAGACAACTTTTAGTATGCGAGACTTTTAACAAGTGCTGCGCTCTAGCGGCACAAAAAAGACGTGTATTTGTCTATGTGTGAGTGCCTATTTATACAAGGATTTTAGAAGCCATGGTATCTCATCCATTATAAATCATTTCAGGTTAATGTTTTTTTGGATATTTCAATGCAATGTCGTAGTAGTGCTCGCAATTTGCAACATCAAGTCTCATAGATGCTCGATGTTCGTGTAACTAGTTGCAGAAAAACAGGACCATCTATCGAAAATGTGCGGCAACCGACCCTGAGCATTCACCTTAACTTGATGGACAATTGAAAGTTTTAAATACCGTCCGCTAGAGGCGCTTTTCAATTGTCCATATAAAATGTCTAAATACGGTAGACTATAAAGTATACAGCTAGCTCGCACTTGACGTGCAGGACTAAAAATACAACGTTACAAGGTCATGACAAAAGTAACACATAAATTTTAGCAAATACAAAAAAAAATAAGCTGACACACTTCGACTGTCAAATTAAGTAAAACCAAGACACGCCATTTTCATATCTTCATGTCACATCCATTATTGTATTTACTTAATTTAATATTGCTATTAATTACTTGACACTGGCAAAATACCCGCTAAGTTGCGGGTGAGGCCATATCCATATCCATTTTATTTCATCGCATTTCATTTCGTAAAGAAAGAAGAAGTAAAAACAAAAGAAACCAACTTTTGAACTAGGAACTTTTTAAATGCTCGCGTTTGTGTGTCGAAGTGTGACCAAGGCATAATATTTACCTACCTGAATATGCCATATTGCTACCATGGACGTGCGGTGACCGGTTGACTCCGCGCAAGTTAGCGTGGTCCTCCTCGGCTAAAGCAAGGCAAAATAATAGGTCAGAAGCGAATCACGACACTATCAAAGCGTTGGTAACTAAACAATAAAAGCGCACTCCCAACAAAACGACAAAATAATATGATGTGTATAATTACTAAGTTAGTTAGTTATAGACGTCAAAAACTTAGGTAAGTAACTGAATCTTAATATATATATTTACAAAACCCATTCACTTAATTTAAACAGCGTGATGCATACAAGGTGCAGTTCTCCAGGGCCCCAAGTCTGCTAACACAACTGCATAGTAACCGCATACTTTTGACGGATATTGTATGGGACATCTGACAAAAGTGATAGTTACTATGCGGTTGCTGTTCGATTATGAATCGATTGTGTTAGCAGACTTGGGGCCCAGCGCATTTGTATTTTTATCTTTATGTGAAGTCAACATTTCGATATGTCAATTTGATTACAAATGCGCTAAAGAAGCGCATTTTCAAATAGTACCCTTTCTGAATCACGCTGCTGTATAGTTATTCAGTTATAAATTCATTTTTATGGGTGAAATACTGTACTGACAGCAATCTCACAAACACACACACACACACACACAAACGAACAAACACACACACAAACACACACGCACACACCCACACAATTAAATAGGAACCTACATCTCACCAATATTCACGTACCTGTATAAGGGAAATGATATTTATCGGGCGTATGGTGTTTTTCCGATCCCTCCGACATTCTATCATTGTAGTCCGCATAATGACCGTCCATTTTCCTCTGGTAATCACTCTTCAACATCGTCGCGATCCCTGAATCCCTGAAATCCCTCGGTGGGTACCCGTCGTGCTCCCTGGTCGTCACCCCATCCCTAAAATCCCTGGACCCGTAGATATTGGTGTCTGTGTTCAGGTACTTGGTGGGGCTGTACCCGTAGTCCGATGTTCTGGTGGGTAGGTATGTCTTGGAGCCGTACGGGTGTCCCGGGAGGCGGTACATAGTGGGCGATATCGGGTAATTGGGATCGTATGGGATTTGTTTTTCAGTGTCGTTCGGTAGCACCCCGTACATGAGCTCGTCTTCCATTACGCCGTATCTGTTAAATATCGAGAATATTACAAATGTGTGTTATACAACGTGATTCAGAAAGGGTATACTGCCATTTGAACCTGCGCTTCTTTTGTGCATTTGTAATTATTACGTGAAGTCAAAATTGTTATGTCAAATAAAGAAAAATGCTACCAAAAATATTTGAAGTCTTTTTTTTTTTGGGTGGATGGATGGATGGATGTTTGTTATTCAATCACGCCAGAACGGCTGAACGGATCTGGATGAAATTTGGCACAGAGATAGATTATAGTCTGGAATAGCACATAGGCTACTTTTTATCCCGGTAAAATGTATGGTTCCCGTGGGATAAATTTGTTCAAATTTCTTATAGAGTGAAGGATCGAAATGATTTTTGGCATATTTATTGCAGTGGTAGTTTAGGGGTCAGAAAATGACATAGGCTAATTTTTATCCCGGAAAAATGGACGGTTCCTATGGGATAGCATACAGGAACCGTGCATTTGCAAAATACATAGAGGGAAAGGACATATTTTTTAATCGCGGGTAACACCGCGGGGCGCAGCGAGCATAATAATATGTAATGAATCACCAGCAGTGGAGTAATAATTAGTCATTTTATTGTTCTATCTGGCCCGAGCCTCCTATCAATGCGATGCGATCTCGAGTACAAATATTCGTGCTCATCAAACAAAGTTTTCGTTACCGGGATTCGAACCCGGGACTCTCGATACAGAATGCACGCTCACCTTCAAATGTGCCTATCGGGTCGCGGAAATAGGAAATATGAGTTTTCATATTTTCTTCTTGTATTTACGCAAATACTACACATTGAAATAAATATAATTGTTTAGAAGATTTTATCCCGACGTTTCGGCTGCTTTACAGGAACCATGGTCACGATGGACTGAGGGGTTTGAAGTCCTAGTTTCATAGTTTGAACTCGGGAGCGTAAAAACATGTAAAAACTGTATAATTATTTTTATTGCAATATGAGTTTTATTTAGTGACTTTTAAAACGGTAGTCGCAAACCTGTTATCCAACGGTAGCCTGGAGGCATCCACGCTGGCCACGTATGTGTCGTGTACGTTCTCCAGGATGGAGGGCTTGACGCGGTGGCGGGGGGGGAGGTACACGTCGCAGGTGAGGTCGGGGTGCGGCAGCGGGTGCGGGGAGCGGGCGGCGGGTTCTTGCGACCAGTGACCCAACTCTTGTCGGTTTGGTTCTGGGTACAATATTGAGGTGTCAATTATTATTGCCCGAAATAGGTCTTGGTTCTGGTTTTGCAAGACCAACTCCAGGCCAGACGAACACACCAACTATCCGGCCCCATAATAAGCGACGCTTGCGTTATGGGTACCGTACAATGGACTGAGAGCGAAGTCGGTTTATATTACTTATATAGATATTTAACATCCATGACTTGTGTACAAACATTCGTGCTCATCACACAAAGGTTGTCCTTACCAGGATTCGAAACCGGGACCCTCGGCACAGAAAGCAGGGTCACCACCAACCGCGCTTATCAGGCCGTCAATATTCATTAATTGGGTTCTATTTTTATTGAAAATTAATTTGAAAAACTGCTGCTAAAGAAACCGTCTCGTTCTTGGTATAATGTCAAGTCAAGTAAAATGTAATGTCAAGTCCAAGACCAAAACCAAGACTAGGTGGTCTTGGTTTTGGTCTTGGACTTGACAAACTGCAAGATCAAGACTACAAGACGAATACAAATTTTGAACATAATTAGTGTCAGTCTATACATACTGCTTTTATAAAATATTGAAATTTATATACCTACAGCTAACTAATCTGTGCCTGATCATGTCATAAGCAAATTAAATGTATTTAATGTATCACGATAACTTTCTTGATGGCTTACCTTCTCTTATTTGTGACGGCCATCTTGGCGTAATGGCTAGCGGGGTGCCCTCAGTTATATTTGGTAGATAATTGCCTTCGTTGCCGCTTGGGCCGCGCTCTCCTGCGAAAAATAATTATTATACTATCCCGATAACAAATGGGATTGTAATGGCGGTTATTTCATACACTGTCAACATACTAAAGAATATGGACAAAGCTTATTTTCGTTATGTTAGCTGTACCTAAATATCCCTAATTAAAAATAATTATTTTTTAGGTAGATTTATGTATTTCCAAATAATATTATTTTTACTCAATACTCTATAAAGGGTGTAAGTGACTTCGTACCCAAAACTGTTACCTTGGATTCAGCTCTTGATTGTAAAACCCCATGAGTAAAAATTTACCATCTTTTCATAAATATACGCTTTTTTTTTCTGTAATTTTAAATTTATTTTAGCATAAATTCATAATAGAAGACTTTCTTAATGTTAATTTAAATAATAAACAAATAATTACTAATTGAGACCTAAAACTGCAATGTAAATAAAAACTTGATACGCTCGAGTGCACATGTCACTTGCACGCGTCGGGTATCGCGCGGTGCGTTGTTTTGCTATCGTGTGGTTTACAACACATTGCGCGCTCAATAATTACAACATTTGTAACCCAAAGCTTTCGACAAAAATCTTTCCTATAATTTTATTATAAGCATTCAGTATAGTATTTTAATACCTACATCTATTTAAATGAAACATAGTCGTGATAGTTACACCATTTATATCTCAAGAACGGGTGGGCCAATTTTTATGATATTTGAGTTTATTTAAATTGTATCCGCGGCCTTTAGCTGAATACCTATTAAAACCAGTAACTCACTGTCGTCTGAGTTGTGCTACTTACTGTTAGTGGAGGGCGGGTGGCTGGAGCGCCTGGTGCTGGTCTCGTCGTCATCCGAGGAGTGGCTGGAGGCGAGGTCGAGGCTGCGCGCGCTGCCGCCGCTGTCACTGTCCGTCGCCTCCCCCTCCCCCTCCCCCGCCGCCTCACCCGCCTCCCCCCGCAGCTCCCTGTCGGCGGCGGCCTTGCGACGACGACGACTTTCATCTGACCACACACATATTTCTTTTAACTGGGTGTAAAGGTATGTTTCAGTGTGCTCATAGACGCTATTCACAACGTATTCGACAGGTAGCCCATAGGATTACCGTTGAATAATTTGTAGATACGATTTATTTACACTTTGTAACAAAAAAAAATTAACACGGCAATAGAAATGTCATGGTGTTAGGAGACTACCTAGTAAAATGGTAATAAGTGCCAATTTCAATGTAATTTTCATTATACTGAGAGAGAATTATGTTACTTTGACCCCGTATTGAATATGAAAAGGCTTCACAATTTCAGTTTTTCTTTGTATTGCACTGATATACTGAGTGATTCAGAAAGGATATAATAACCTTTGAACCTGTGCTTCTTTAGCGCATTTGTAATCATTATGTAGTCATTATTATATATAACTTGTGAAAAATAAATTTTGTTTCAAACAAAATGACAATTGATTTTTTTTGAAAAAATGATTTTTTAACAAAATCGACTCATCGTGACTTTGAAATTGTAACTATATATAATTATTACAAATAGACTAATAAAGCGCAGGTTCTTCGGTTAGTATACCTTTTCAGTATCATTTTGTATATTTACCGTCTTTCTTGGAGTGTAGTGAGGAGTCGAAGCCTCTCAAGTAGGCCGGCATGTCGCTCGCGCTGGTGTTGTAGTTGGATGTTGAGGTACTCGTGTGGCGCAGCTGCCCGTCGCTGCGACTACAAACACATTATTTGATAAGTGATATATATACTAAATAATAATAATATCGCCACACCAACTATACGGTCAGTCACCGCATATTATGGGAATAAATCTTGAAACAAATACAAAAACTTATTAACAATCAGTTTCTTTTTTATTCACATAGACTATAATTATGAATCGTCAAAAGTTACAAAATATTATGCTACTGCTTTACCACCCGTTCGGAATGCCGTTCCTATGGAGAAGAACGGGCAAGAAACTCCATGGTTGCTCTTTTTTTTAAATATATTTTTTATATTTTTGAGTAACAACAAAATAAAAACCACCTTCAAAAAACTAAAGAGCAAAAAATAATCGAATCTTGAAATCTACCTTGTCTAACTAAATCAAATAATTAACGAATATGAAGTCGGTGCCCGAAAAAACCTCCTGCTTTTTGGTCGGTTAAAAAAAAGGTATTATGTAGTTATATTATGTTATTATTCTCATACCTGTACGGACTAGAACTAGTTTTAGTGGTAGATCTCGAAGTTGTAGACGAAGCTGATATACCAATGTTTCTCAACTGTCGACCAGGCTCCGTGCTACTGTGGTATGCTAGCGATGACCTGCCAACGACGAAAACGGTAAATTTGCAACTCTATCTCTTTGTTATTAAGTTCATTACAGGGTATTGCCCATTATTATATAGGGTCTACGATCAATAACAGTGAATCAATTAACATTTTTTTAAGTATTTTTTTTTTAAATAGGCACATGACGTCATTACCATAAGACAGCCCGACTGAGAAGACAAAGAAAGAGCCCAACCCCATTCTGACGCTTCTGTTTCATTTACAAAATTCCAATAAATTCTAATATAATTAGACAATTATCCTTGTATCATACAATAATTACTCAGTGCCTATTACATAGCAGATATACCGAATGCGATAATAGTCTAACACCCTATTATTTCATGGGTAGTGTTGCCCAAAATTCACTTAAATAAGACCAAAAATGCAAGACAAAGACCAAATTTTGGGTAACCAGTAATGGGCGTTGATTTTGCTTACCTGTTAATTTGGGATAGGTTTTGAGCGCTGCTACTGATTATGACAGACGTGTCGACGAGTGGCACTTTTTTCCCCAAGCACCTTAGAACGGTTCTGCAACAAAAATGCCGAATTGGATACAAAGATAGTTAAACGAACGAGTACATCCATGCACGGTTCCATGCTAAGCATCGCTTGTATTAAGGGTACTGTATAATGGACTTGGGGCGATCGCAGTAAATAATTATATTAGCGCCTGCGCCCGTGGTACCTTCCTATTATTGAAAGAATGTTCACAATCGGATCAGTAGATCCTGAGATTACCCACTACATGCAAACTCACAAACTTTGTCTCTTTATAATTATTATAGATATACACGATCAATATGGGGATCGCGGACATTATAAGAAATAGAAAACACACGTTGTTGATTATAAGGAAAACCTTCATTCGTAGATTTATAAAAAAAAAACACGTAGTAATTTTAAAAAGAAAACCATTGATTGTAACGAGTGAACGTTGCTATGAACCGTTGTGACTAAAATGAGAAGGAAATGTTGCACAAGTATTGTTAAACGGACCTCTTCAAGTTGTCGCGAACTCGCACGTTGAAGGCGATGTATCCGAGCGCGGCGGCGGCGGCGTGCAGCGCCACGGCGGCGGCCAGCGCGGCGCTGAGCGCGGCGCGGCGCGCGCCCGCCTCGCTGGCCAGCAGCAGCGCGCTCGCCCACGCCGCGCACAGCAGCGGCAGGCACGCCGTGCTCACCGCCAGCAGGACCCTGGGCGGGTGCGGGAACACGAGTCATATCATATCAATTAACATGTACGTAGTTTGAACGTTGTTTGATGTGTCGAGGCTCCTTACAACGTAATAAACCAGTCCTTACATGTACTCTGTCGTTTGACTCATGTCTCCTACACCTGACATGGGACAGGTACATGTAAGAACTGGTTTATTACGTTGTAAGGAGCCTCGACACATCAAACAATGTTCAAACTACCTACATCTTAATTGATATTATATAAAAACTTGTGACAAGTTTCGTGGCCCAACGATGAAAATCGGCTAACAGTGTCCTGTGGGGAAACATGTTTCTTGGCTCAACGATGACAATCAACTAACAATATTCGGTAGGGAAACAAGTTTCGTGGCTCAACGATGAAAATCGGCTAACGGTATTCTGTGGGGAAAAATGTTTCTTGGTACAACGATGAAAATCGGCTAACAGTATTCTGTGGGGAAATAAGTTTCGTGGACCAACGATGAAATCTATCCTCATCTCTCCTTATTTCTGTTCTCGGCTACATAGTCAGTGGTTCTCGTTGAGATTTGGCTGCAATATTTCTAATCCCCCAAATTTATAGACAGTTATAATGGCATTGTAGCTATCTCTTGATTGGGTGGTTCGTTGCCGCCACTGACCTCAGGTTGCCGAAGCCGACGACGTGGTCTCGCACGGTGAAGGCGGCGCGCGCGGCGCCGGCCAGGCTGGCGAGCGCGGCGGCCGCGAACAGCGCCGCCGGCACCACCACCCACCACACCACCGGCTCGTGGCAGCTCACCCAACAACTGCACACACATGTACCATTTATTATGTGACTCACTTCAAAACACCACTAATAGTAGTACGGTCTACTGTGACAATACAAAATGTGAAAAAAAAAATTTGTCTCTATCCCTCGCATGAATTAAGGAAGCGAGGGAGCGACTCGGTGGCACATAATCCGTGACATGGGTTTTCTCGTGATCCACCTGCTAGACCTTCAGGGAAGGTTTTAAATTATGCGGCTTTTTAATGCTCCAAGGTTTTTAATAAAGTCAGTCCGTTTTAGTAGGAATGTTTTACTTCTTATTTTTTCAATAAAACAAAGAAAGTTGTTTTACTTTCAAAAAATTGAGGTATTCTGCCAATCTCGAATAGCAATAGCAAATTATTATTACTGTCGGGATCTTGTATATATGTTACGTGCTCCGAAAACTCTCATAGCGCGATTCAGGATTGTATTGAGTGATGATCTATTGTTCTGAATGCGCGTGCAGCACTATCTGTCTGGCTTGAAGAGGTGGTGTACTCACAAGAGCGCGTTCCCGTACTGGTGCTGGTGGTGGGCGGCGGCCAGCGCCAGCGCCACGGCGGGCGCGGCGTAGGCGGCGCCCAGCTGCGCGCACAGCCCGCCGTGGTTGACGTCGCGCAGCTCGCGCAGCAGCCGCCGCAGCTGCAGCGCGTCGCACCAGCTCCAGCCCAGCGCGCACACCCACCAGTAGTGCAGCGACATCGCCACCAGCTTGCACATCAACTAACCACACACACATTACGTTACGTACCATCCCACTTATATTATAAATGTGAAAGTTTGGATGGATGGACGGATAATAATAATTCCAACCCTGCAAAATATATCCTTCTGGGCCCTGGGGTGGAAAATTATACTTCTTTATAGTTAAACAATCATAATTTTATTTAAATACAGAGAACACTTTTTAGACCACCCATTGTCAAGCAGCCGCCATAGAGCAGAGAGAGAAAACCATAGAGTAAATTATATAGAGCAGTTTCATAGATTATTGTCCAAACCCTTTTTTTAATGTCCCACTGCTGGGCACGGGCCTCCCCTCAATGCGAGGGAGGATTAGGACATAGTCCACCACGCAGGCCCAGTGCAGGTTGGTGGACTTCACACGTCTTTCGAGGGGTTCTCTCAGGCATGCAGGTTTCCTCACGATGTTTTCCTTCACCGTTTAGCAAGTGATAATCATGGTTGAAAATGAGATTCGCACATAAAAATCCCCGTTTGTGCGAGCCGGGGTTTGAACCTGAAATCCTCGTTACCGAGGTAAGCGTTCTACCAACTTGGCTATCACTGCTTATTGCTGTTTGGATGGATGGATGGATGTTTGTTACTCAATCACGCGAGAACAGATCCGTTAATCTGGTTGAAATTTGGCACGAAGACAGATTATAGTCTGAAATAGCACATAAAGCTTTTTATCCGGAAAAAAATGCGCAGTTCCTATGGGATAACATACAGAAACCGTGCATTTGCAAAAGGACATAGAGGAAAAGGACATACTTTTTAACCGCGGGGCGCAGCTAGTTTTTATATATATGAACTAGCCGCGCCCCGCGGTGTTACCCGCGATTAAAAAGTATGTCAATCCCACGGGAACCATACATGTTAGCGGGATAAAAAGTAGCCTATGTGCTATTCCAGACTATAATCTATAATATTTATTTATTTACCCATTATAAATAGCATATAAATAATCAACGTGCAATTTAAATAACGCAACACCTCAGAATCAGAATATTCTTGTTAACCATATTCCCGTTACCATGGTTGCTGTAAAGCAGCCGAAAGCCCGGAACGTATAAATAAAACATAAAATAAACGCGATAAAATCAGCAAAATTAGTTTTATTCCAATATTTTACTAGTGTTAATGATGGCAAGAACCACTGTAACAACCGAAAGCAGACCTTAATGAAATACAAAAGAGTTATCTATCGTACCTCATTCTGCACCAACGTAGTCCTCGCCTTCAAAGCGATTAGATACAACAGTTCCGCCATGAACACACAGAATATTAAATGCTTGTGTATTGAGTTTGACACTGTTGCTGCGCCGCCTCGCATGAGGCAGAGTGCTGCCCACGTCATGAGGAGTAGAGGCAAGGAGATGCTAAACGCGGTGTACGACGCCACTGACTCGAGGAGAGACGGCTCGGGGATGAACTGCGACCAAAAAGGATATGGGAGATAAAAATAGTGGGATATTTTATTTTATACTCGCTATCCCAATCGCCGTTGTCTTCTCCAAATCCCATAGAAAAAAGCAATTTCAGTTTTCCCCATTTGTTTTTCAAAATCCCAGATAACTATTGCAAATCTTCTTTCCCTACAAAAATTTTTCCTCTTTTTTCCATCCTTGTGAAATGCCTAACCGGATGAGCCGGTCTCAAGTGATGCGCTTACTAACCACTAGGATTTCATTTTTATTTATATAGATTTTTTGTTTGGGAAAGTTAAGCTACAAAACTATAGATAAAATCGATCAAGAAATTCCTTAAGATATAATATTATTTGCACATCATAATGATATCAAGGTTTTCGTCATATGTTACCAATTTGAATTTAGTACATTCCAAATCTCAGCCTAGTGTTTTTAGTTAAAACTGAAAAACTATTATCATGATTGGTCAATAGGTCGGTGACCATTTTGTGTTAGCATCAAACATTCCTTCTGAATACATTATATTTATGTATCTTAATATATTGGTGGTATCGTAAATAATAAGGGGCATTACAGACCCTATCATCGTTTAGGAGTCGAAATCACATGTTAACTAACTATCATCTGGACATTATCAAACCCAGATATAATGTATTTAACCTAGATGTTGCCTATCTAGCATAGCACGAGCTTCTCCATAATTTAAGAGGGATGAAGGTTTGGTTCACAATACTACCGCAATTGGCGGTGAAGTATACTCGAAAATTTTAATGTAGAGATTCATGCTGACATTTAAAAGTGTGAGCGTTTACCTCGATATCCACTTCGTCGACGAGAACAGCGAATGTCGACAAATGATTGCAAGTGCAGTTGATCAGGAGTGGTTCATCGGAGTACGGCGACCAGTCGTAGTCAATTTCCGTGTGACAACCCACCCGGGACCATTCACCAGACCTGGACAAACGGACTCTTTAAAACAGGTGTTAATCTTAATATATACTAGCTGTTGCCCGCGACTTCGTCCGCGTGGTATTTAACAAAGACAACCGTTGACAACAGCCTGCTCGCCCATTCTGAGCCCGCGGGACACATTGCAGGTTGTTGCTATCAAAATTAATCAGGCGCTGCGCTGCAACATTGGTTTTAATTTTTTTTCGTGAGATCCTTATTTTTTTTCTAAAATAAAAGTAGCCTAGTCCCGTCAAAATCGGTCCAGCCATTTCAGAGATTAGCCGGAACAAACAGACAGACAGACAGACAGACAGACAGACAGACAGACAGACAGACAGACGGACGGACAGACAGACAAAAATTTAAAAAAATGTTGTTTCGGTATAGGTTACGTGTATACATCCAAATGCACTTAGTAAAAAGCGGTTATTTTAATATTACAAACAGACACTCCAATTTTATTTATATGTATAGATAAATTACGTATCACGGTGTTTGTCCGCAATGGACTCCTACCCTACTAAACCGATTTAAATAAAATTTTGCAGTGTGCAGTTTTATCCAACTTGAAAAATAGGATATATTATGTGTCAATATATAATCGCAAATACTTAGCTATCAAAATATTTCCTAGAAATAATGTATGTAGCAAAACAACGTTCGCCGAGTCAGCTAGTAAAGTTATTAGTATTTTGCTCGCGACTTTATGCGAGTGGTTTTGAATTGTGTGGCTATGCCACGGCAATTCATCCATGTCCGGGAACAAAATATAGGCACTGTATATGTTGACCCGGAAAGACACATGGTAAGTTTGGTCAAAATCGGCCCAGTAGTTTTCTACTATTATATAATTATATTTCTACTATTATTTTATGCCAAAAATATTATATGTATAGACAAGAAAAATTTACTTTAAATATACGATACCAAATTGAAAAAAAAATACATAGTCTCCACTCTCTTTGGAAATTTAATCGTATTCATAACGCAAATTTGCCCTTACCGGTATTCAAACCCGGGTACTCGCTAAAGAAAGCAGGGTCACTAACTACCAACTGCGCTAATCAAGTCTTCAATACTATGTGGTTTGGCAAATTAATATATAATTACGTATATTCCCAGCGCTTTTAATGTCTCACTGTTGGGCACGGACCTCTCCTCAAAGCAGATTAGGCCATAGTCCACCACGCTGGCCCAGTGCGGGTTGGTTATTAATATAAATAAATAAAAAGAGGTGGAAAGCGCTTACCCTCTCAACGTAGACCAGTGCACGCACTGAGGATTGGTCCTCGACCCGAACGTCTCCCTGTTAATATCCAACCACATCTGCAGTCTAATGGGCCTCTTCAGCCGTACCCCACTCAAGCTTCTGTACGTCAACTTCATTCCTTTAGTAGAGTTCTCTGTGTCCATAACTAAGGCTAATACATGAGGACCATCAATGCTGTCGAGTTTGTCCGCAACGAATGTTGCTTCGTTTTCTTGGAAGCCTTCGTTGGCGTACGATTTCTCTTGCTTCTTGGAAGCAGGTTGTATGAGAATCGGTCCGTGGTTCTCGTTTTGTCCGTCATCGGGAGTGTGTGCGTTTTTGGATGGTGCGGTGTTTATGTGGTTGGTTGTGTGCGTGTGTTGATTGCCTTTGTTTGCGTATACTATGCCTGTAAAGGGATTGCTGTATTACAGTGTGATTCAAAAAGGCTAAACTACCATTGGAACCTGCATTTTCTAGGCTCATTTGCAATCACTATGTGAAGTCACAATTTAGTGTACAATTAAAAATAAAAATTTGCTTCCCAAAAACGACAATTTCTTGATAGTTATATAATCATATTTTTATTAAAATACTCAGAACACTTTTTAGAACTAAACGATGCCAAGGAGGCGCCATAGAGAAGAGAGAGAAAACCATAGAGAACATTATATAGAACATGTTTCATAGATTATTGTACACTCACCTTCCAAATCATCCGAACCAGTATTGTCGTCTCCATGATCGCTGGCCTCCTTCACCCACACGTGGTCGGGCACGAACAGCGCGACCTGCAGCACGGGCGAGCCCACGGTGATGTTGACGCCCCAGCGCCGGGTCACCGACTCGTCCATGCGCAGCGGCAACAGCTGCGACGTGTTCCGCGAGTATTGCACGTACGAGAACACGGCGCGAGATTCGTAGTTCGCGTCTAGATTCTCTGAAAGGAATATATCGATAATGATTATGGTAAACTAGGGTTTTAAAAAAAATACATCTAAATAGGGTATAGGTGGTATAGTACCATAGCACACCCTGGCACAGTGCCAGTGGGCGAACTTCATACAAATTTCGAAACACGAGCAGAGCCCCATGTCTGGTAACACAATCGATTCATAATCGAACAGCAACCGCATATTAACTGTCACTTTTGACATCTTATATATATAAAACAGAGTTGTGTTTGTTCCACCACTTATAACTGGAGAACGGCTGGACGGATTTTCGTGGTTTTTGATTTGTTGGATTTGTCTAGGTCCCGAATAGCAGAATAACTATTAAAAACATTGGAAAGTTGACGAAAATAACATAAATGACAAATGTAAAAAATGACATATAAAAAAAACAAATGACAAATGAAAAAATGACATTAAAATAAAAAGGTTCTTCTTCTTTCTTTACGAAATGAGATGCGATGAAATAAAATGGATATTTTAGTGTCACTCAATCATTACAGATTATTCTGTCAATCCAGTCAGTCAGTTGAAAATTCTTTTGTGTATTAGAAAAATCTTTTGTGTGAGTTTTATTATGAAGATGCCGCGACTAAGATGATCTAATATTTCCCAACGGAGCCGTAATGCAATTAGGCCACGGAACATTGCGAATCAATTAACTGGGCAATATGGATGAGCAACTTGATCGGCGTCAAAAGAGCAACACAGCAATGAAAAGAGCAATTCTTCAAGATCTACAGCATGAAGCGAAGAATGACAATTTTGCCGGCTACATTGGAAGCCCGCGCCACATGCACGGGTACGCGCAAGATACGATGTCGTATGTTAGACAGCCAAACACCACTTAATAGACATGACAGAGCTTTTAAATAAAAATTTAAATCTCTAATGAATTTCTTTGATCAACATTTTCAGCCATTTTAGCGAAGGGAGAGTTGTAATGTCGTTAGGATAGGTGATACGAAGTCCGGACTCCACTCCGAAGTCCACTCAGGGCCTTAAACAACGGGCTACCCTCGGGGTCGAGGACGACTGGGGTGTGGGCCCCCGACGTCTGGTGATGATGACGACACCTGAGGAGGACGGCGGCGAGCGTGGCTCCCCGCCGCCGTGCGCAGCGAGGGCGCAGAGGAGCGAACGTCTGCTCCCCCATAAGGGGGCGAGGCACAAGAGGGGGGGGTACCGGTGCGTTCCGTTTGGAGATCCCTGAGTCCCTTCAACATGTGTCGAAGGCGGCCACCGGGAGGGTTTTAGTGCGTAAGAATCCCACATAACCCGGCCCTCTCCCCCACAGAGGCCGAGTATCTTTCGAAGATTTCCGCCCCGTCAACAAAAATGTTAAGTAAATTTGATTCTGAGGCGGTACGAAGTTCGCCGGGACAGCTAGTATAATAATAATAATACCAGCCCTTTTTAATGTCCCACTGCTGGGCACGGGCCTCCCCTCAATGCAAGGGGGATTAGGCCATAGTCCACCACGCTGGCCCAGTGCGGATTGGCGGACTTCACACATCTTTCGAGGGGTTCTCTCAGACATGCAGGTTTCCTCACGATGTTTTCCTTCACCGTTTAGCAAGTGATAATCATGGTTGAAAAATGAGATTCGCACATGAAATCCCAGAGGTGCGAGCCGGGGTTTGAACCTGCAATCCTCGTTACCGAGGCAAGCGTTCTACCAACTTGGCTATCACTGCTTTTGACATATATCCCATACAATATCTGTCAAAAGTGACAGTTACTATGCGGTTACTGTTATATTATGAATCGATTGTATTAGCAGACTCCGGGCCCAGGTTTCCACACGATGTTTGTCTTCACCATACAGCAAGGGATGTTCAATATTTAAATGGAGATGTGCTCAAAATATTCAGAGGTGCGAACCGGCACATCTTGATTCCAAAAAGAAAATGCAAATAATTTGGTCATTATTTCATTAATTACCTTGCCGTAACACAGTGTTGAACTAGCACAGAAGGTAAGGATTACGTTAAATTGTATACCTACCGCCATTTTTATCCATGTTCTGCCTATTATAGTATTTACTACCTACTTATGTAAGGTACAGAAATGTTTTGTATGTTTGATTAAATAAAATTTGATTTGATTTGACTGCAATATCTACAGGTTGATTCAGATGGAGTATACTAAGCGTAGAAACTGGGCTTCTTTAGTGCCTTTATGAAAACTATGTGAAGTCACCATTTCGATTTGACAATTTTGAAAATAAATATCCTTACTAACAGAATGACAATTGAAATTTTTATAGATTTTTTATATTGATATATGCAAATTCTGACTTTGCATAATGATTGCAAACGCACTAAAGTAGTGCAGATTCAATACTTAATATTCCCTTTATGAATCACCTTGTATACGCCGAAATGAACGCAAACTCACCTTGTAGAGGCCGAAATGAACGCAAACTCACCTTGTAGAGGCCGAAATGAACGCAAACTCACCTTGAACATTGTTATTTGTGATCCCAATCAGATCCAACGGCAACAACACCCTCGTATACTTATCAAACTTGCTCTTGGTTTTCACATAGTTATTGTACTTCGGGAAGGAAACGGTGGGGCTCGAGAGCTTCTTGTTCTTGTTAACTTTCCCGTTGCCGTAGTACAGCGGTGTTTGTATGGGCGAATGTATGAACGATGATGTGTCCGGTAGTATGACTCGCTCGGTCGTGGACGGGTCGAGGTTGTACCGGTTCAGTTGACTCGGTTCGAAGCCGTATATTGATTCTGCTGTTACTATGTCTACGCCGATAACTGTGGGGACAAAATGTTTGGAAAAATTGTAGCGACTACTTCAACCGCACCACAAGCTACGCAGATGGCACTACAGACGCATTCAGAACAATAGACAAGTGACGTCACAATCCTGAATCGCGCTATCAGAGTTTTCGGAGCAAGTAGCATATATACATATATATATAGCGGCCGCCCCGCCAGGCATACCGACCGCCTGGCTGGAAGATCCCGACAATAACCGTCGGGGCATAGCGGCCGCCCCGCCAGGCATACCACCCGCCTGGCTGGAAGATCTTCCCTTTACCGCTAAAAAATTAATAATTGTATGACGTTTTGAGTCCCTTTGGGCACGGGTCTCCCCTCAATTGGAGGGAGATATGGGCCATAGTCTACCATGCTGGCGTGGTTGGGTGCGCATTTCTCGAAAACTAATAAGGTCGGAAAAACTATTTTAAGTAATAATTAGTACGACAACCCGTAGCGCTGCGACGTAATACAAATTTGCGATTTGAAAGAAAATATTTCGCGAGTTTTGCTATTGCTAAGCTATTGGTTATTTGTACAGTTGGTAGTGCTGCTTTCTATACCGCCCCGGAACCAAATTGCGTTAGGCGCAATTTTTGTGTAATGAGCGCGATATTTTTTCCCAAGACATGGACGAATATTTTTTATATAAGTAATGATATATTTTAATCCCCCTCGCATTGAGGGGAGGCCCGTGCCCAGCAGTGGTATACTAAAAAGGGCTGGGGTTAATTGCTGTCAATCAATT
The DNA here is from genome assembly GCA_905333125.1 of Pheosia tremula. Taxonomy (NCBI): domain Eukaryota; kingdom Metazoa; phylum Arthropoda; class Insecta; order Lepidoptera; family Notodontidae; genus Pheosia; species Pheosia tremula. The sequence goes on along the minus strand of HG995402.1, from coordinate 8,648,512 downwards.
ATTAGTATTATTATTATATTTGGATCGCCCCCAACCCATAATACAAGCGTTGCTTAGATTGGGACCTTACAATTCGTGTATTCATTAAGTTATTGCAAATCCCTCACCAATATCGCTGGTGACGATCTCAAAGGGGCTGGTGTATGTGTCACGCTGGCTCTCGGCTAACACGCCGATGTATTTGTCGAACTTCTGCAGCAGCAGCTCGGCGCCTTGTCCCGTCAGCTCCGTGATCCGACTCCATTGCTTCGCGTATTGCACGTCCAGGATTGTGTTGGCGGATTTTATAAGATTCTGTTAAAATAATATATAATTTAGATAACCTTACCTTGCTTATGTATGTGTAAACGGCGTGATTCAGAAATGGTATACCACACACTTGAACCTGCGCTTTTTCCGTGCATTTGTAATCATTATGTGAAGATGATTAATCTGTATTTTTTTATAAATCAGTTTGCTGATAACAATCACAACTGTCATTTTGTGAGAAACAGTTTTTATTTTTCAACGATATATCAGAGTTACTTTACCTATTAACTGCAAATGCGCTAAAGAAGCGCAGGTTCGAATGGTAGTATAACCTTTCTGAATCACGATGTATAAGCAAGCATCAGAAGTAAAACAGTGAGTAAGTTGGTCGAACGCTGGCTTTGTGAAGCAAGATTCGCAGATTCAAACGCCGGTTCGCAACTATGAGAGTTACGGATTTCATCATAAAACTTCATGATACCTGCCGGACATATATTTGACTGCCAACGAAACATCGATCAAATAAATAAACCCAACCTAACGAAACAACCAATCATTCAACTTACCCTCACATAATCCTTATCTTGGCTGTGCGTCAGATTCAGTCCTCCCTGCTTGAGCTCGTACTGTACCAGCTCCAGGAGTATGCCCTCGGCTACCAGGATGTCAGCGCCGTACAGAGTAGGCGTGTTGGCGCAGGCCAGCGCGAGGTCGGCCGCCAGACGGACACCGACGAACGTGTTCACTGTCAGCTCGCCCGTTTCAATTTTGTTCAGCTACAAATAACAGTTATTGAGAAACCGGTGTCTCTGTAACCCAGCGGTTCTTCAAGACAAATAAAGAGACATGGAATTTCCAATCATACCCAACTTTGTTACCGATAAGCTATGCGTCAGAATATTGTCAAAAATATAATTGGCAATAGCCTATCATGCTCATTGGTAGTTCAGCCGTCCTGAGGATGCCTCGTTTAGAGGCGAAACACGCGTCCGCGAAACGAAGTGAATAATTACTTAGATTCGCTTCGTTTCGCGGAGAATTGCATTTTATTTGGGGTCTCGATATTCGAGATAGATAGTAGTATTTTGACAATATTTAGATTTTGACAGTATTTTGATAGTAGTATTTTGGATTTGGAGTTGGATTTGGATGGTTTTGGAGGTAGGAACGTAACAACATTAGCTCTGCATAAATTCCGTACTTAAAACTAATTCTATAAGTAAAATTAAGTGGAAAATAAGTAAAAGTGTTAAGGAAACAGTGATACATACATATAAATAATAGTTCGGACTCAGTGCTAAAAGAAGAACATGAAATCAAGACCGAAATAACGGTGCAAGTTTTGGATTCGTACACAAAGAATATCAATCAGTACACAAATTGAAATAGTTGGAGACTAAACGCTAGTGATAAAGAATCTTCTGAATCGCAAAGGTATTTAAAAACGTTGCTTAAAATTCAAAATTCAATTACAACCTAATTGTTTGTAACGAATATTGGCCGAGTCATACTAGCCAATGGAATTATTGGAAACAACGCCATCTATTAAAACGTGATAGAAACTGCAAACAAAAAAGATATCTAGCGAAGTCCTATTACACTTCATGAAATAATTGTATATTAATACGTAACAAATCTCTACTAGAATATAACCGCCACAAGAGGGCGCTAAATAGAAAATAACGATTAAATTAAACAGCTAATCACCATTATGGAAGAAATAACAAGAATGTTGAAGAGATTGCAGGATGATCTATCGGATCAGAAAATACAATTAAAAAGTTTGAAAGAAGACATATCGAAACCAATAATTGAAAATATGAATATAAAATTTAACGAAATGATGTCAAAAAACCAAAAGTTAGAAGAGACTGTTAATAACCAACAAAACACAATTGAGAAACTAGAAAGACAAGTACGGATGAAGAACATTGTTGTATTTGGGCTACAGGAAAAAGAAAGAAACTACGAAGCTTTAGAAAAGAATATCACTAGTATTTTTAACGAACACCTGAACGCTGAATGTACTACAAACGACATAGAATCCGCAATAAGGCTGGGCAAAAAAGGAGAAAAACCGAGACCTGTAAAGGTAACATTTTGTAAATTCAGTCTAAAATATAAAATTCTGAAACAAAAAAAGCTATTGGAAAATACCAGCTATTATATTAAGGAAGATTTCTCACCACAGGTCATGGAAAGACGGAAAGAGCTCCAAAAAGAGGTGGAAAAAGCAAGAAGTCTGGGAAAAAATGCAGTCCTACGACACGATAAAATTGTTTACCTAGAACATAATAAAGATAATCAAAATTACCAAAAAAGGAAATACTCTAAGTCTCCAGAGACCTTAGAGACCCGAACACAGCAAGGAAGTAGACCATCACACCCACAACGAACGTTCAAAAAGAGCAAAGTGGACATGAGAAACTATCTAGTACCAACGGAAACAGAAACACGAGATATTACTCCTATCCTAACTCACGCCCAGACAGAGTCTCAAGATGAAGAATAGCAACGAACAGCCCCTCCTAAACCACTCGCCAATAACAAAAATAACGTACACTCTCCCGGTACGGTTGGTCCCCGTGGGAGCAGTAGACCAAAACCCTCCATCAAAAATAAAACATCTAAAAACAAAAAAGATAAATATCTCTACATCTGTACGCTGAACGTGAGATCGCTGATAGATACCTCTAGACTAATTGAACTGGAACATGATATAAACAAATTGAATTGGCATATTATTGGACTCTCTGAGGTAAGGTTAGAAGGCACAAGGCTTGCACATAACAGAGAGGAATGGCGAAGGATGGAGGAGGCCTTCACCCTAAAATGGGTACCCAACAAAAATAAATAAATATGCTTATAAACTCATTTAAATTTCAATCTCTATTTTGTAATAATAATACTCTATTTTAAGTACCTATTTTAAATGCATGAAATTTTAATTAATTAGCAATGAAATGTAAAATGAATCAATTTACTATTTATATTTTTCGGAAATAAAAAGGTTATATTATTATATTATTTTGGATTTAATGATTGCGTCATGCCAAAAATCATTCAGTTGTTTTTACGTGCTCTTTCTAACTTACAGACACTTTTATAATTTAGTGCAACGTAGACTTAGAGAATGCTGCATAGAATTGACACCAATATTTAACTATCGTACAAAATATTTACCTGTTTCCTCAGTTGATCAAAAGTAGATGTAGTACAATTAAACATGTCAGGTTCTTGCCAGGGTATCACCTGGGTCTTGTCACACATGCGAGTACCTTTTCCACTTGTTCCTAAAAGAAGCATCATGTCATCTATACAAATAAATAAAATTGGAGTGTCTGTTTGTATTATTAAAATAACCGTTTTTTCTAAATGCCTTTGGATGTATATACGGTACATATTCCAAAACAACATTGTTTACAATTTTTGTGTCTGTCTGTCTGTCTGATTGTTCCGGCTAATCTCTGAAATGGCTGGACCGATTTTGACGGGACTTTCACTGGCAGATAGCTGATGTAACTAAAGCTACTTTTATTTTAGACTAGCTGTTACCCGCGATTTCGTCTGCTTTTTGTTAAATACCACGCGGACAAAGTCTCGGGTAACAGCAAGTCAAATATATGTATGAAAAACTATGCGAGTAAATATAAATGTTAAAGTACGGATTTACCTGCAGGACAGTCTGTGATAGCTTCGACTCCAAACTTGGTTCGGGGCCACCAAACGCCGTGGGTGAATGACCGAGGGCAGCCGTCGTAAACAACTATTAAAAAACAGGTTTAGTTTAATGAAAAATCTGACTTCTAGGCAATACAATAAAGCCCTGTTTTGACAAGCGCTCATTGCTCATTGACAAGTACACTGGCTTTCTATTTAAAAATTCACATGCCACTAAGATTATCTATGGAACTGATAGTCATGACTGTTCTCTATACACGGAATAACGAAATTATTAAGCGTAACGGATATTCGATCTTCACTTTACAGTGATAGGGATGATTTAAGCATATCCAATGTTGGACATCTGCTATTAACTTATCATGTCTTAAGCTTGTAGTGACCTAAACAAGCAATATCCTACCTTCACACCCGGTGTTAGGGGCAACTTCAGCGTACACATTGGCGCAGGAGTCGCAGGCTCGGCCGATGACCCCCCCTCTGCAGTAGCACTGTCCCGTGGTGGGTTCGCACGAGCTGTTGAGCGAGCCGGCAGCATAGCACTGGCACGGGAGACAGTCGTCTGAACCCTCGGGCTTGTAGTGGTTCTCCTGCGAGAAAATTTGGCGATAGCAGCTAGTCATTTTTATTTCAATATAACATTCTTTACGAAATGAAATGCGATTAAATAAAATGGATTCAGATGTAATATGGCCTCACCCACAAATACGTGGGTATTTTGCACAATGTCACAAGTATTTAATAGCGATGACAAATTCAATATATAACCATTATAATTTAAAAAAATATTGACGATGAAAATATTAAATGTAGTATTAATTCAATATAATTTATTAAAAACGATCGCTTTTCTATAGTTTGACCTATGTCATTACTTCCCAGAACTTCATTCTTGTTGGCAACATTATCTGATTGGCAGAATCGCGTTGAGCCTGACTCAATGGAAAAAGGCCATTAGAGAAAACAAAAATCATCGGATGGTGCGATATTACTTGGACATTACTGTGTGTTCTTTTTTTCAAAAGCAACGAGTTCGACTTCCAGTTCGGAAATAATAAAAAAAATATGATGTTTTTTCAGTTCTCATGAAGATCGACCTCGAAAGTCCTTTAAGTGTTTATCGCTATTACCTATTGTTTATTTGGCCAATGGCAAATGCACCCTGTATATAGCTGAACATATTAGATAGTGTTATATGGCTGGTGTACCTTGCAGCGGCAGTGTCCGGTGCGGCGGTGGCAGTGCGGGTGGTAGCCGCGCGCGGCGGCGCAGGCGCAGGGCCCGCAGGCGCGCGCGCCCCACCAGCCGCCCGGGCACTCCGCCGCGCCCGCCGCCGCGCACCCCGACGCTGCACCCACAACACACACAATTACTCTTATTTTTTTTTAATGTTGGCATTCGGATACAATTTGCCATGCCATGCGTCATGTCTGCAGCGTTATTTTTAATGTACATATGATGATATGATGAGTAAATGAATCCCCGTAAAGCGGATACTTTGCTGAAAATTTACCGGACTTCTCTTGGGAGAACTTGAAATGTCAAATTAAACTATTTTTAATTTCCTTCACTCGTGCACGTTTATGAACACGCAATGATCCCAATAGTAAAACATGATATACCAAAGAAACGCATTTAAAAAAAAAAAAATTGACAACTTTCGGGCAAAAAACGTCACAGCTATACTCATGACATAACACCGGCAAAATATTCTCAATTTCGTTGCCAACAAAAAAAGTTACAGTCAACTCACCAGTGAGCTGATATCCATCTTCGCAGTGGCAGCTATATCCTCGCTCGGAGTCGTCGTGGTCGCAGCGCGCGCGCTCCCCGCACGGCTGCAGGTCGCACGCCGCGGTGCACTGCGGCCCCACCCGACCCCGGGAGCATTCGCACTCGGTGTTATCCCACGATGACACGCAGGTACTCTAAAGGTGCATATATTATTATCCTTTATTAGGGGATATTATAAATAATACACGTTCGAGTAGGAGACATCTTATAATCGAAGACAAATGAACAACGTCAGCCACAAAGGGCATCCTGTCATAGCAGGCCATATACTACAATTATCAGAAGCGATTCCGTGTGGATCCATCAGGAACATTCACAGACGTAACGATTTGGTGTACCTAAGTCCTAAAAAGTCGTTGCTGAGATGAAGCACTGTGATTTAATTTGCGGAAATAATGTTCCATAATGATAATCTCGTTGTTCGTTGAAGGCAAACTTTGTAGGAAAATCTGCGGGTCTTTCGAAAGCCGTGTGAAGTTGGCCACTCTGCACTGGGCTAACGTGATGGGACTATGCCCCAAATCTGCTAGTTCAGAGTAAAGTACTTTTATTATTTTGAAAATACTTTTTATGCGCTTGTAAATTTCTACAGATTTCTGGAGCATTGTCAGTGGCGTAGCATAGGCCATGAGCACCCGGTGCGGATTTCAAATTTGTAGCCCTATTATTTTTGCTATTAATTATAAAAAAATTGGGGCATGGTAACGACAAAATAAAAAAGACGAAATATATTTATTTTTATTAATATTTTTTTTCTTTTTTTCTCTAACCGCCATCGCCACCTGTGAAATGCCGTCCCCGGCAAAGTGCCGCCCGGTGTGGACCGCACCCTCCGGCTCCCCATGCTACGCCACTGAGCATTATTATTGTTTCATTTAAGTCCGATATTATAAAATAGAGTCTCCTTTCTAGAATTTGAATAGTGTTTGTCCTACACCAATAGTGAAACTTAGTACTTACGTAGGACGGGCACACAGAGAGCATACAGTCGGCTCGTGACTGACATCCATCTCTAACATTTTCTCTGACTGTGGGCCGGTTGAGCAGAGATTGAGCTGTTCCCACCCTTACGTCCTGAGAAAATTACAGTGTATTTTTAACTGGGACAAGAATAGGAAAATCCAAATTCCAAACTGTTTTAGGTCTTCTATGGTGAAACAATTTTGGCATACTAACTATTTTGGTCAAGCGCGAGATTTCCATAAAAAAAATTTTTTTTTCTTTTTTCTCATGTGGATCGACTAAGCAAAGATCATTTTATTGTATCGGAAGAAAATATCGAGACTGCACAATTAATAAATATTTTTTCATAAAATTGCTATAACGATATAATCATAATTACATATTATTAGGGTCCCTTAGTCAAACTAGGAATCCTTATAGTTTCGCAATGTCCGTCTGTTTAAAATACCGGTTTTTTATATAGTGAGTAAAAATCGTATGATATTCTCAATTAAATCTGCTTGCAAAATTCAATAGAAATTAAATTAAATTTCCAACCTTTCGGACACTTACCTGAATACACCCTTCGAAATAGCCAACCTCTGACGCCAGCAGTCCAGCAGTGGTGTCCAACCCGCCAATCAGAATCTTGCCAATATACTGTCCCTGGATCTTATTGGCCAACATTGGCAGTAGCACGTTGCGTAGGCCGTAGTCGACGCTCACTGATATATCGGTTCCGAGCCATTTGATCTCCAGACGATGCCAGTTGCCGTCGGAGAGGGTTGTGGTGGGCAGGTACATGGATTCCCCGTTGTAGGCGTAGTGGAGATGGCCTGATTTTAGCTGAAGGATAATTTCCATATGTTATCTTGAGACAATCTAATTGGCAGAATTGGTAGAGATTTCTATATCGAGGTTCCCGGGACCGGTTCACGGCTAGGGCAAATTTTATGTTCCATACGATGGATTAGACTCGATCACAGGGTATAATAACTTATATTGATATTAAACGTCCATGACTCGGGTACAAACATTCGTGCTCATCACACAAAATTTGACGCTACCGGGATTTGAACTTATGGCCCTAGAATTAATTATTTTGGAGCGTGACCCAGAATGTTTATAGATAGATAGATAGATAACTCTTTATTGCACACCGATTTCATGAACATTTTATATGGTATTAATAAATAGGTACAGTGTACAGTGGGCGGTCTTATCGCTAGCTGCGATCTCTTCCAGACAACCTTAATATAATTAATTAATATGTTTATAGTGCTATTTGAACATACGCTTCGTTAACGCATTATGTGAAGTCACAATTACCAATTAACTTGTGGTTTTGGGAGCATTCCTTTTTTAAATTACATTTCTAATTTGTGACTTTACAAATGCACTAAGAAAACTCTGGTTCAAAGGTTAGTATACCCTTTCTGAATCACCTGTATATTTTATACGTTCGTATGAGACTCACAGTAATCAATATAGTGCTGTTCTGGCCAACTTGTATGGACATGAGGAAGGCGTCGTGCTGGCGCGTGCGCATGGAGAGTGCGTTGAGCCAGGGAAGCTGGATCGGTCGCAGGAGCGGGTTGAACGACAGCATGCCGTCGCCACTGAACCGCCATGGGGGGGACGTGGCTGGAGGGACATTTTATTCTTAATACTTAGGTACTAATAATTGTGCAAATCTCATTTTCAACCATGATTATCTACTTATTATATTATATTATATATATTATATTATATTATATATCTATATATATTATATTATATTACTAAACGGTGAAGGAAAACATCGCGAGGGAACCTGCATATCTCATAGAACCCCTCGAAAGACGCGTGAAGTCCGCCAACCCGCACTGGGCCAGCGTGGTAGACTATAGCCTAATCCCCCTCGCATTGAAAGGAAACCCGACAGTGGGACATTAAAAGGGCTGGTATTATAATAAATTGCTATCATCAAATACATCAAGATTGCCATTCAACGTGTCAACGCTGACAGCGTTATGGGCACCCTGCCACTCGATAATGGTGAGCAGATTCTAGGGGCTTTTGATTTCATTATTTCATTGTATTTGTTTTTATCTATAACAAGATAACCGGATAGTCATTGTCCTGTAAAAAAGGCACTTTCAGTTTTCCTGAATTTTCCGCCCAAGTTTGTATTTATCTTTGTCAAAAATCTTGTCCTTTCGTTGTCAAATGATGCAGTTAATAACGAACTGAAGTTAACTCATTAAGTTAATTATACTGACTTAGTTATTCATATATTGTAACATAATAATCAATCTCAATAGAAAAAAACAGTAAGTACTTACAATCAGCACAATCTTTCCCAGTGTAACCTTCAGTGCATTCACAAAGGTACGTGTCCCATAAATCTTTGCAGACAGCGTCATTGTAGCACGGGGCCGATCCGCAATGGGACCGTTTTTCTGGACACCCTGCTAATGTTCCGTTGTCCGCAACGAAACCGTTCAAGTCCACGAATCTATGGTCAATGTATAAGTCCGATATGCAGCCGACAAAGTCTTTGTTCTTCACTTGAAAACTGCTCGGTATGTTTGGGAGACCGCCGATTTGGAGAGGGCCTGTTAGGTCTAAGAACCTGTTGAAGGAAGATGTAAGCGTTTATTGGGTTCAGGAGGCTTAGTACGAGGTTTGACAGCATTTAAAGCTCTTCGGAATCGGATATTTACATAATAAAGCAGAAGCGCCCCTAGTGAAAAGGCGCAAGGCAGTCAATTCACAAGGTTCATCTAATAGGAAAACTTTTTAGTCGCTTTTCTTAAATTGCTCCTGGATTTGGCTTCCCAAGGCGTAACCTTCTGGCCAAGACATTGGCCATATGAGTTAAATAGAACAAATGATATTAGGTTTCCCTTATGAATGTGTGTTTAGATATGATTTCATTCAGCACGTATATGCACACATACGTAGCTGGGTGCGTGCTAACCGTTCTTCCTCAAGACTTGGCCGAAAAAAATCAACATAAACTGACTCTTAATAATGCAATTGTTAAATAGATACTAATAGGATTGACCGAGAACCACTTACATGTGAAGAAAAAGCAAAAATACCTTCATAAATTGTTATTTTACTTATTTTTGTTGTTGCTATTATTGTTAATACCTGTGGCAAGTTTCCGTAGGAACATCACATCGAGGTGGCAACACTTTTCTAGTAAAGTTGGCGCACGCGTACTTTAAACCGAATTCCGAAGCTCCGGCCAGTGATAGGGCTTTGTCACAGTCATCCAATACCATCGTTGCAGTCTGCAAGAAAATAAAACGATGGAGAACTACTGCGGCTCTAGCATGATCTTCATCATGATCACAGCGGTACCGTAAACTAATCGCCCTCCCACTCACACCACCGATTTCATAAAAATCAATGACAGAGATAGCTTGCTTTCTTGATAACGCTACGTGGCGTTAAGTATCAGATATCGATGGCCGCTATTCAATTTATCAAACAAAACTACAAATACGCAGACGCTTAAGAAAAAACATAACAGTTCAATCCTCAAAGACGTGCTCCAGTCTGTCGGAGAATTAATGTTTAGTTCGGGCAATGGGCATTGGGTCAGAATGATACCAGAATGGCGACTCCGAGCCGGAATACGTAGCGTAGGACGGCCTTCCACAAGATGGTCTGAGGGATGCGATTAGCGATCAACACCTGTCTCCAGCAGTCGAGGATTTTGGGCTATGAATATCAGGGCCCCAAGTCTGCTAATACAAACGATTCATAATCGAACAGCAACCGTATAGTAACTGTCACTTTTGACATATACTGTATGGGATATCTGTCAATAGTGACAGTTACTATACGGTTGCTGTTCGATCATGAATCGATTGTGTTAGCAGACTTGGGGCCCAGAAATGAAATGAGTGTCTGGCGATCCTAAATAGCGATCTACTCACCCTATTATAGTATTCGATCTCGAGTGTATGCCAGTGGCCGTCAGCCACGTCCCCCGCCACGGTGAGGTCGGCGCGGGCGCCGCCCAGCCCGAAGCTGAACCGCAGCCCCGCGCCCCCGCGCGCCCCCGCCCCCGAGCTGATGGTCTCCAGCGCGATGAAGTCGTGGCGTTCGTTGTACCGCCCGTTGTACACGAGCAGCCCCGAGGCGGTTTGAGTTGCGAATCTTAGGGGAGGGAGTGATGGTGATGATATCGCCAGATCATCACAAAAAAATGGTACGGTCCCAAACTATGCAACGCTCATATTATGGGTACCGTATAATGGCCTAGGGCGAACCCAGTATATAATACTGATATATATACTAAACATACATGACTCGGGTACAAATATTCGTGCTCATCACACAAAGTTTGCCCCTACCAGGATTCGAACCCGGGACCTTCAGCGTATAAGGCAGGGTCAACACCAATTGAGCTAATCAGGATGTCGAATCATTAAAACGCAATCTTTGTAAATTTCAAAGTGTATGTTTGAGGATACTTACTTAATCTTCAAATGCAGCCTATTCCTCCTCTTCAGTCCGGGAAACGTCAGGAACGAGGATACAGGGAAGCTCCGAGCTCTCAGTTCGCACATGGCCGTGGTGTAAGCGGAGTCGATCGTACACCCCTGGCAAAGTATACCGCCCTCCCGCCGAGCGACACACTGCGAGCCACTGCGGCATATGTTTCCATCGCTGTTTATATCGCATGTAGCCCTTGTGAGGACCGTTTCGCAGTTCACACCTGAGTAAAATGTAGTTTTAGTTTAGTCAGATTTATCCTCAAATTTATATAAAGTTATAATGGATTGTAAAGCAATTATAAAGCACTTTTTCCTCAGAAAATTTCGTTATAATGCCACTATAATCTATTATAACTTTTTAAAATTAGGAGTTATAGTACAAGCGCGTTTTTTTTTTATTCTCATTCCATTAATAAATAAAGAGTAAATAACGATGTACCAGTGAATCCGGCTGCGCAAACGCATGTATAGCCACCCTCTCGACGTACGCATGTGCCGTTGTTAATACAGGGCGACGAATAGCACAGGTCCACTTCAGTATCGCACATGTAGTGTTCCCGTGACCCTAAGAAAAAAAAAACATATATAAAAAAAATATGAAATGGTTGGTACGACTAAAAGGCACAACCAAAATTCAACTCTTTACAGTGTAAAATAAGGTCGAGGTACCTGTAAATCCATGCGGACATTGGCAGGTGAAGGTAGTGACGGGGTATATAGGCCGAAACAGCACCGAGTCGCTGTTAATGAACCCCGAAGCGTTGCCGAACTTGAGCACCGTGAGGCATTCCTCGTAGTTGAGACACGGCTCGTGAACGCATATGTTGTCGTCGAATGCCAGCACCTAGTGTAATAATAAGCTCCATAGTAACTGTTATTTAGTATGGACACAGACCAAATTTAAGATGAACAGCTTAGAACTCTTAGTCGCCAAAAAATGTCTAAGCATAAAGCTGTAGATGTTACTACAGCGCTTATTTTCAGCTTAGACCATAAATAGTGACGCACCGAGATGTGTATAGAGTATATAAGAGTTATATGTAGATTAAGGTATGTCAAAAGGGGTTATTGCCGTCCGCAGTTAGTTGCACCGAACTGACACATTTCTATAGCAATATTATTTTACTGCATCATTTCGGACCGCTTATAAGAAATATCTAACGGAAACAACGGGCATTAGTCTTTTTAATTAATTGTTTTGTGTCACTTCGATACGTGGGTAGTAAGGTGTGTGTATGTTTGCAGTTTAGATTGTGGTATTGCGGTGGCGAAGACTCAATACAACCCGACTCCAACCGGCTTCCCTTTCGGTAAATGGCAAGTAGTAATGTCTATTATTGGTAAATAATAAAGCCACAGCACAGTTTTATTTTCTTTTTTTTTAATCAGATCTCCCCTGATATTTTTCAGGGACCTTATTTAGGTTTTGATTTAGTACTTGCTAAATTATCGTTAATTTGTATTGTTATAATTATTTTTATACCGTTTTAATAATTTGGTTTTCTTTCTTTTGACAGCATCTGCTGCTACACTTACACAATAGTCTATCAGACACGGTCTGGATTTATTTTCGAGCAATTTACTGATCGTAGTGGCAGTGATTTGGCTGTAAATTGACGATATTACAGTATTTTTTTTATGGTTTCGGATTCATTTGGGGGTATAAGTGATTTTTATGGTTGGTATCTTTTCAAAATTGATCCTGCTAATGGATACAGGATATATTCCAGTTATTAATTACTCGTTTGTCACTGTATAATGGTGTACCTGCAGCGTGGCGAGCCTGGCGAGGGTGGCGCGGTGCAGGTAGACGCGCTCGCGCAGGTGCGCCGGCGAGTAGTGCGGCGCGCCGCCCAGCTCCGCGGCCGGCCGCCGCGCCGAGAACGACACGTTCAGAATGTTGCCCGTCACGTCGGTGTCGTCCTACGGAATCACAGATTCAGTTATATGTGGCGACATCTACAACTACTTAATAGCACATTACTCTTCAGGCCTGAAATAAAACAATTGACAGCCGAATACTGTTCGGTGTTGCCATTCATGGATGGCGGGTCAGATCAGTTGCGCTGCATGTGCCTAGTGAATGTAGCGTCTCTATCTACTGCCGCCTTCCTACCTAGGCAAGTATGCTCCATCGTAGATCTCATCGTCACTTAGCATCAGGTGAGATCGAGATCAAATACTTGCCTATAATGTAATAAAAAAAAAAAATACTACTGGATGGATGGAAATTATGTTTAAAGGCCTAGGCGCTAGCAGACTCCTTTTATGTTCCGTAGTCTAACTAGGAAACCTTATAGTAATACCCTGTCCGACGTCGCAGTCATTTTATTCAGAGACTATTAGGGCTAAAATTATGAAATTTGGCGATTTTGTAGATTGCATGTATCGCACAAACAGATCGCAGGGTCACCACTAACAGTATGCCAATCGCGTCATCAGGAAAAGCTCCATTAAATTGTTGCTAAAATATACGAAAGCCATTAATGATATTAAAGACCTTACCTGAACACTAAATATGTAAATGTTCTCCTTGGGGCACGGTATGATAGCCGCCAACCCGTCTATAAAGAACCCCAGCAGCGGAGACAGGAACTGCTCCGCCGTCATATCGTTCAATCGTACTGTGATAGAGTTGAACAGCATCTCCTCAGTGATAAGCCGGACTGACAGTTGCATCATTGCTTTCACTTCATTTACACCGTCTGAAAAGATGAAATATACAAATAATCTATGTACGCAAGCACTCTCTCCGTCACTGTTTATTACTCGCGGAAGTGAGTTATGCTATCTCTCTCACGCTTTGTATCACATGCGGCCTCTTAACTTCATAGTGTTGTGTTGTGTATTTATGGAATGTAATTTTATGCTATCATTCATTTTTTATATAAATCAATGTGTATTTATTGAATTTGTCAATTCTATTGAAATACTCGACACTGGCAAGATACCTACTAATCATGGGTGAGGCCATACAACATCTTATTCTATTTTAATTCATTTCATAAAGAAGGAAATGTGGACGGAATGCTACTAATGGTTGTACAGACTAGACACGCCATTTTCATATCTTCATGTCAAATCCATAATTTTATTTATAACTAGCTGTTACCCGAGACTTCATCCGCGTGTTATTTAACCAAAAAGTTTTTCTAAAATAAAAGAAGCCTAGGTTACTCCTTGTTAGATCACCCATCTGCCAGTGAAAGTCCCGTCAAAATGGGTCCAGCCATTTCAGAGATTCGCCGAAACAAATAGACAGACAGACAAACATTTCTAAAAAATGATGTTTTTTTATATGTACGGTGTATACATCCAAATGCACTTAGTAAAAAGCGGTCATGTATTTTAATATTACAAACAGACACTCCAATTTTATTTATTTGTATGTATAGATGTGTATTTATTAATGTTGCCATTGCCATTTATTGCCATTAATTACTTGACATAGGCAAATTACCCACTAAGTTGTGCGGCTAATGCCATATTCATCTTATTTCATTGCATTTCATTTTGTAGAGTCAGAAGAAGAATGGTTTTACACCGACCTGTAACTGATATCTCCATGGTAGCCAGCTTCGGTACATTCGTGTTGAGTTGCGGCGATAGAGTCATTTCCCCTGTTGTTTCGTTCAGCAGCACCAAGTTTGCGTTGTTGCCCGAGAGAATACGATATTGCAGCTGTTGACAAGAGGTAAAAAGCTAATATAGAAAACCCGTAATAAAAGCGTTGTACATAACTTTTACTTACAAATTGATTTCTTATAATTACGCGAACACCACACCTTGAAATAACACTAAGTATACCCCAGTTATAACAATGAAACTAGGACGTTTAACACTCCAGTCCTCCCGTAACCATGGTTGCTGTAAAGCAGCTGAAACGTCGGGAACGAAAATAACACGAAATAAACGAGCTAAAATCCGTATACTTGGTTTTATTTTACTTACAAATTTGAAATCTAGTGTGACCTTAAAAACATAAATCCTCGACTAACTCCCACTTATCATATCGATACAAGAAAATGAACTCACCTTGTCCGTAACATCAGCATCAAAGGCAGGCACCCTACCGAACGGGCCCACGGGAAAACAGTCCTTATAGTTATTGAAAATGATCTGAAAGTCCTTCATCGTGGGCGCGTTGTCGTTCACGTCGGTGACCATTATTTCCAGTCTAACGTCATTCCACAATGGCGGGCTGGCGGCGCGGATGACCAGCTCGTACTTCTTGCGAGGAGACTCGTAGTCGAGGTCTACCATGGTGACGAGTTCCGCTTTATCAGACCCCTGGCGGGTTTCGAGCGAGAAGCTATTGGAGTCGTCACCTCCTGACAAATTAGGTATATTTGACAAACACATTTTCCCATACATATACGGGAAGTTTACTGTAAGGTTATTGGAACAGGAGCTATGATGGCCCCAACCTTAGTAGTTGTTGTTTAAGCAAGCTTACGGTCGCTCAGCGTGTACACAATGAAGACTGCTATTGCAAAATTTTGGAAATGTGAACTAGAGTAACTAACTGGGCTCTAAAATTTAAAAATAGGAGGCAGAGGGCACGGCATATAGGTAGCAGAACCGATCAGGAAGGCTACTTAAGGCTGTAGTGCAGAATGTCGTCTCCCCCCCCCACAGTTACGTAGTAGGATTTCGAAGTGGATGCGAATAAATGTTTCAGTGTCTTAATTCAAAATGTATATTACATAATCCATGATAGCCAAGTTGGTAGAATGCTTGGAAACGAGAGTCGCAAGTTACGAGAGTGAGGAAAGAGAGAGTGCACCTGTGCTTGCGCACACGCATGTGCACTATAACATCTCCTGCGCAGACGGCCGGTGTCCGTAGAGCTTCAAGAGAGTCAAGAGGACTATTATATTACCTTTGATAGAGTAATGCACCACAGCGTTCGGCCCCTCGTCTGGATCGTGCGCGTGTATCTCTCCCACCGTGGTCCCGATGGGGCTGTTCTCCGAGATGTAGAACACCAGGCAATCACTTTCGAACATGGGGGGCGAGTCGTTGATGTCCTCTACTTTGATGTGTACTATTACCTGAAGTGAAAAGGACATTTCAAGTCTGCAAACTAGGTTTTATATTGCTATTTATGTTATGGCTTTTCGGTGAAAAAGTAATGCCAGCCAGGTGTAAAAGTTGGTTTCACACGCTAATATAAGCTTAACAAGTCTGCATATACAATAATTTTGTGTAAAGATGTTTGATAGCAGTTGAAGCAGTGATTGCCACGTTGATAGAACGCTTGCCTCGGTAACGAGGATCAGAGGTTCAAAACCCCGGCTCCGGCCCGGCCCCGGTTCTGGCGTAATTGGGTAACAAACATCCATCCATCCAAACTTTCACATTTATAATATTAGTGGGATTATGCATACTTACAGTAGAGCTCAAAGGCGGCGTCCCCCCGTCAATCGCGAGTGCTTTCAAGTCGTACGTCGCCACGGATTCCCTGTCCAACGCTTTATTGGTCCGGATCACTCCGGATGCCGGATCTACGACATACGAGCCCTCCTCGCGGTCTCGAGGATCTAGCTCGTAGTGCACTCGGCCGTTCAGACCCACATCTGCATCTGTCGCGCCCACTTGGGTTACAGAAGTACCTGGAGGATATTGTAATTTCAACCTTATATTTTTTTAAAGTAATTTTTTTTATTACTATAAATTATGTACAATAGTTATTTACAAAGATACCTACATGAATCTATAGATCATGAAAAAAAAACTAATATATAAGTACTTATTAATAGAAAAAATACACATGTATCATAAAAATAAAATTCTATACATAAAAATGCCTAATATTGTATCTAATACAATAGATTCTAAAGCCAATACCCATCGAATTTTATGATACTTTGTGATCATTATTTTAAAAGGGATTTAGCTGGCCACACACTCCCATCATTATCAATTAAGTAAGCTAGAAATTAGAATCTGTAGTAGGGTCCAACAAAGACGCAAAGATTTAACCCCCGGCGAGTCCCAGGGAAAAGCTAACTGACATGGTACCACAACGAAATAAATGAAAAGGAATGTAGGAAAAGTTGGATAGAAACAGGTACTGGCAGTCACATATTTAGTTCTCGGACTAACAATAAGAGCCGTGTTAAGTTCGCTCACCAACTAACGCATCCTCCATGATGGTAGCCGTGTATAGTTGCTGTTTGAACATCGGCGCGTTGTCGTTCACGTCCACGACAGATATCTCCACGTCTGTGGTGTCCGACAGGGACGGCACTCCGCCATCGCGAGCCGTCACCGTCAGTAGATACCCTAAAAATAAATGTTATTAATTAATTGAATTGATTATTGGTACTTGACATTAGTAGAATACCTACCGTCGTGGAGTGGATGAAGCCATTTGAAAAAAGAAAGGCGACGAATGCTTTTTCTTTGAAAAAAAAAAACTATAATGACATTTCAGACCAGTGGACTTAGCCAAGGAGAATACTATATAAATTAGCACGTCATAATAAAAAAAAGGCAATTTTCAAAATTATTTTTTTCCCCATGAAAGTACAATTGTCATTTGTCACCATTTTTTTTAAGTGCATCTTTGTACATCGCCCTGTATAAGACATTGAACATCCACACAAAGTTTGTCCCCATCGGTATTCGAACCTGGGAGCCTCGGTAAAGATAGCAAGGTCACAACCAACTATGTCAATCTAGACTTAAATAAAACCTTACCACTCATCGTTTCTCTATCAAGTAGTTTATTAGTAGTAATGGCTCCAGTCTGAGGGTTGATGACGAACTCCTGGTCGTGATGCGCCATCGCTTCATTGGAAATCTCCGAGCTTAGGCTGTAGGTGATCTGCGCATTGATGCCGACGTCACTGTCTGTGGCCGATACTACAAGTACGGTTGTCCCTATCGGCGCGTCTTCGAAAACCTGTACAAGAGAGAGACAACAATAGTATGCGTTATTAGTCTTTATAACAGCTTTTCCCAAAGTGAGCGATAATGCCCCCTTGTAGGCGCTGCAGGCTTTGTTACCAGAATTGGGGTTCTGTAAAATGCTTTCTTTGTATCGAAAAAATTGCTCTCATTAGCAATACAGTTTTACGGTGGTTTTTTAAAGATTTTGTAGTCCTCAAATTTATAAAAAAGTTATCAATTTACAGTAGCATTACGAATCATTTATAGAAGAACAGTGCTTTGAATAAATAAAAGGACGATAACAAAAGTCTTGCTTTCCTTCTTCAAGCTGCTTGATAGTAAGGGAACGGAGTTGCGCGAACAGCTAGTAAGGAAGGAAAAGTTTAACCTTAAAGGTTATCGCAGGTTATAGTCATACATCATTAAAAATAATCAAGCGGTAAGGCCGTACAATGTAAAAACTGAACTCACCGAAGCGGTATAAGGTGCATTCTCGAACACAGGAGCATAGTTGTTAGCGTCTGTAATGTTGATATGCACCATCGCGGTGTCGGCTCGGCCGCCGCTGTCCGTGGCGGTGGCCGTGAGCACGTACCGCCGCTCCTGCTTGAAGTCCAGCGGCTGGGCCACGGTGATGAGGCCGCGCCCGTTCTGCGAGGTGATGGAGAACCTGCCGCGCGTGTTGCCGCCCGTTATCTCGTAATGTAATCTGGAAAAAAAATTTTTTGTAGTGAAACTTCTATATAGACTTCTATGTATTAGGATTTTTTCTGTCACGCAAAAAGCGTTACGGCTGCGTGGAGGGGGTAGGTTAGCGCTAGGGCTAGGTTACGTTAGCGCTAGGGGATAGATAAATCGCGTGGTGATAGGCGGCACGCCAATAAATAGTAGGCTGCAATCGCACCCGCGTATAAAATTATTTTGCTGTGAAAAAATATTGACACTAATTTACTTGATACAAAAACGGCTGTTGTAATACAGCGCTGGTAGCCAAGTAGGTAGAACGCTCGCTTTGGAAACGAGGGTCGCATGTTCAAACCGGCTCGCATCTCCAGAATTTCTGGATTTCATATTCAAATCTCTTTACAAGAGAACACGTAGAGCCGTGGGTCGCGCGCCTGATCCGTCTCCATTCATGTCAGATTTCCGTCCCATCGAACTATGAGAGTGGGGGAAGATCTCTCCTGCGTGGGCTAGTCTCTATTGAGATTGCCGCAATTACCAGCATTCAGTACGACTATTCTCAACCCCAAGACGAATCTCTCAGTCGGTCATTGACCTACCTATTATCTTCATCAGCGTCAGTAGCAGTGAGTGTGACGACCGGCGTCCCCGGCGGCTCGTCTTCAGCCAGTTCGACTTCGTACTGCGCCGGAGTGAACACCGGGTCGTTGTCGTTCACGTCTTGAACCACAACCATGACAGATGCCGTGGCCGAGCGGGGCGGGTCGCCACCGTCTGTCGCCATCACCTGGTGAAAGAGATAGCACGATTATAGACGCTACTGATATTTAAATTACGATAATGTTCCTGAAATTAGCTCAGACCGGACAGGACGGGACATTTTTTTCGGGATAGAACTAGGCGACACTTGGTGGAAATCCATTGTTAAACAAATGGGGGAAGAGGAACCCACCACTGACCCTCGGCTTGTGAACTTTTCCAATTATAAACCAAATAAATTTGATCGATAATTAAAGAAGCCAGCGACACCGAACTCCTCAAAGATGTTCGTCGAGAAACTATCTATCACGAGTGACGGGACCCCAAATAAAATACTATTATCCGCGAAACGAAGCGAATGTAAGAAAGATTTCGATGCGTGTTTCGCCTCTAAACGAGGCATCCTCAGGACGGCTGGGCTACGAATCAGCCTAATGATATAAACATACCTGCAGCTGATATTTGGCTTGCACCTCCCTATCCAACTGTGTAGAGGTGTACACCCATCCGGAGCGCGGATCGATGGCAATGGGCAGGTCGTTGTTGCCGTTGTACTCCTTGTCTGTGAGGGTGTACGTTATTTCTGCGTTCACGCCTTCGTCAGCGTCGTATGCTTGGACCTGGTTGGAAACATAACAACACTTGAAATTTGACCTACTATAGTGTATATACTAATCAAGTAAAGTTGCCTATGTTTACCTATATTAATACTTGATTATAGCAGGAGCGAATAATCCCACTAATATTATAAATGTGAAAGTTTGGATGGATGGATGGATGTTTGTTACTCAATCACGCCAGAACGGCTGAACGGATCTGGATGAAATTTGGCACAGATATAGATTATAGTCTGGAATGGCATATAGACTTTTTATGCCGACAAAATGCTCGGTTCCTATGGGATATTATACTGGAACCTTGTTTTTTTTACTTAACTTTGTAATCGCGGGGCGTTGCTAGTACATTATATTCCCATCAAAACGAAAATTTTAATATTTTGTGAGCATTTATATCGGCTTTTCAAAATTCTGACGTCAAGAAGCTCAGGTTCAAAGCTTAGTATACCCTTTCTGAATCACCCTGTGTATCCCTTTCACCTTATAACCGTTCAAACTCACCCTAACAATGCTGTACCCGACTGGGACGTTCTCGCTGACGGACTCCTGGAACAGCGACGTGTAGAACCGAGGCGCGTTGTCGTTCACATCCCTCACGTTCACGAGCAGCTGGGTGGTGTTGGACCTGGAGGGACTGCCGCCGTCTGCGGGAAAGACACACCTCGTAAAACAGCACCGTAATAAAACTATATATATCGCCAGACGAACACACCAACTATACGGTCCCACACTAAACTACACTACAGAGGAACCCACCACTGACCCTCAGCTTGTTAACTTTTCCAATTATAAACCGAACAACTTGATCGATAATTAAAGCAGCCTCAGCCTCTTCTAAGGTGTTAGTCAAGAAACTATGTATCACGAGTGTCGGGACCCCAAAATCCCCCATTTGTCTTACAATAGATTTCCGCCAAGTATAGTGCCGCCTAGTTCTATCAATTATATCTGTAGCCTTATGTTATAATCTGCGCCGTTATTTTAAACCATTCGAAATCGATATCGGAAACGGAATCGAAAACTTCCGAATTTGATTATCTTCGATGTATGTTGATGACAATACCAAATCGTTGTTTCATAAAGTCTCCGTCGGAAAGTTCGTCGGGAGCGATACCAACATCGGAAAGTTTCAAATCCGTTTCCGATGTCGATTCCGAATGATTTAAAATAACGCACCTTATCGGGAAACGAATAAGAATAATTTCGGCGAAAGGCAGATTGACTGTCAATTCTACTAGCTCCCTAAATAGGCATTAGTGTTCGTCAAGCTTACCTTGTGCTCTAATAACCAGCCGATAGTTCCTGACTTGCTCGTAGTCGAGTGGCTTCACGAGCGACACATCGCCGCTCAAGCTGTCAATGGAGAACTGCATCTGTGTGTTACCGCCAATTATTGCGTAGCGTATCGCCGCGTTCGCACCCACGTCAGCATCAGTCGCCCTGCGCAAGAATGCAATGGATTAGCAATGAGTGTTGCTTTAGAAGTGTGAGTTTTTTTTTTCACAGACATGTTGGATATACGGCGACAAACCAGGCGATCATGTTATTGTCTACAGCAAATATCAAACGAACTCAAAGTACTTATTACAATTGATAATTTTTCATTATTTTGTACTGAATATAAATTCACAAAATTACTATTCTACCCCCAAGTGTAAAAAAAAGTTGTAGCCTATTTACCATGGCAATACAAAGAACTTGTCTTCCAAAAAACTACTTGTGATGTCACTGTAATGTCGTGTAATGAAATTGATATAAACTTCTGGGTAGTCTATTGCAACATGACATTGTAGCTTTACTTCCATAGGATTGCTGTTTAAATCCTCGCCCGTGAATGTAAAACACTTCAACCCATGGTCGTAAACTATAAATAGTAGATTCCGAATAACTCTAACCGCTTTAAAATAATAAAAGTCATACAATAGCAATCAGTACAGCGCTTAAAGCGTAAAGCTCAGGCTTACACCGCAATACCCGCATGGAATATTTATTGGCCGAGCCCAGCGCCGCTAGTAAAACAATAAATATTAACGTGTGCCTTCTGCAGTTGTGATTACGATTTACGGGTATGCAAATTTAAAACACCAGACGGTTGCCCAGTAGCGATAGGGGTTGCCAAGTTGGGAAGATTTACTATTTCTCATGAGACGGAGTAATAAGACTTCGCTCTACAGTACTATTGAGCTAGTGGCCCCGGATTAAAACCTGCGTGCAACTGTAAAGGCCGCAACAGTCAACAGCATTTTTATCATTTAAAAAAAACATGTTGACATGAGAAAGTTTTCTTTTTAATTCGTCAGTTACAAAACTGGACAGTTGGATGTCAGACCTTCACATTGAGGGTTCCGAATGAGAGAGAATATGAGGTTATGAAGAAGCTCTCTGTCTTTGTTAGCTCTACATGACATGAATACCGATTTCTTCTTTCTTTATGAAATAAAAACAAGGCAATGAAATAAGATGAGAGGATGGCCTCACTCACAAATTAGTGGGTATTTTGCCAGCGTCAAGTAATTAATAGTGATAACAAATACAATAAATACACATTACAAAAAAAAATGGTGTATATGAAAATTATTTACAACATTTTCATATACACCATTTTCTATTTTTTGTGGCGTCCGAATGTAGACTTACTTGATCCTCGCAACAACAGGGTTGTCGGCCACACTGATGTCCTCATCCACGGTCACGGTGTAAGTTTTCTCACTGAACTGAGGGTAGTTGTCGTTGTCATCCAGTATGTTGACGTGGACAGTCGCACTGAGGGTAACGTTCAATCAAACTTTAAAGACACCCCTGATGCATCTTAGCGCGAGCAAATTAAAAAAAGTGCAGCATAGGAGAGTGCTTGCGCGCTTAAATTGTAGTACCGAAATACATAATTATTATACATATTATTATTTTAACGACATTTGCACTGCATGAGGGCTCCATTTCGATCATTTGTACGGAACCCTCAAGATAGTAATGTATCCGTTACTTACCTATTAAAGCAACATTCAAATTGTATATCATTGTGCCAAAACCGTGTGAGCAACAAGTTGTTCTCGGTTTTTTTTTTAATTCACGATTTTTTTCATTAATCCTCTTTTCACACTTATCAGTTATTATATTATGAGTTCGAGTTAAAATATCGATATCTTAATCGATTAACATCACTGTAGTGAGCTCAGGGGGCGCATTACTAACACTCTTTTTTCCAGGCAATTCACTTCCCGACCTAAAACTTGTCATTCGACTTATGTTCCCGCCAGAAAGTACTTATGCAGTCAGTATTCTAATTTTAAACAAAATATTTTTTTTTAATATTTTCAGGCAGTTCAGTATGCTGCCTGGAAATAAAGAGGTTATAATATGCCCCGAGGCGGACTCTTAAATCTTCTATACTCACGTGCTAGACAGTCTATCAGCTATAGGACTGGCTTGATCCGTAGCCTTCACGATGACGGTATACCGGGACACTTTCTCCCTGTCCAAAGGTGACCTGGTGAGCAAGGCCCCGCTCCTGCCGTCTATCCGGAACACATCCTGGGCATCGGGCAGCTCAGTGTCGAACGATTCGTTCGTGTCTTCGGGGTTTAAGCTATCGGCCGATACGGACTCTATTGAGTATTCAACCTAGAAACAGAGGTGTTTAGGTCGAAATTAAATAGGCTTATCTTCCATAAACGAGTTTGATATTTTCTATTTTGAAACTTGCTGCACTTCGTACGCATCAAATGTATGACAAAATGAATTATCTTTATTATTATTTTTAGTGATTTTTTCCCGTATTTTAATAGTTATACTGCTATTCGGGGCGGAGAAAACAAAAACAAATATAAAAATATATTGAAATACATCGTTGTCACCGAATGTAAGGATTTTTTTATCTTTATATATTTTTAGCAAATTACACAGACGTAGGTATATTTAAAGCATTACCATTACCGTGTGGAAATCTCGAAGAAGTTTAGGTATGATTACATCGTGTGATTGGGATGCGATGTCATATTAACTTTGACAAGGTATCTTACCTCTGCATTCTTCCCAATATCTTGGTCAGTGGCTTTCAGTGTCAATACAGTTGTACCAGTGCTGGCTCCCTCTCTCACTGACGCCTCATATTGTTGCATCTCGAAAACTGGCGAGTGGTCATTGCAGTCTAGCACGTTGATCTACAATCATACATTATATGGTAATTTGTAAATAATTAAATTTCATTATACTTTGAGTCGATTGACTAGCAATGATTTCGCCTCATCGCCTCATATACAGACTTAAACTGATTTTCGATGGCGAATTTTATCCAGGGATACAAACACTGTATATAAAACATAATGTTTGTTTGTTTATCCCGTATGCGTTACAGAAACAGATACCTTATCTGTTTAAGTAATTATGTACTGGGCTCATCTTCTGTGCGTTGAACGGTACCCATAATACAAGCGGTGCTCAGTGTGGAACCGAGGCTTCCGTCGTCGCCTAATTAAATAAATAGTATTTAATCTAGTCATGATCAACACTAGCTAAAGCGTGAAGTAAAACATCGTTAGAAACCCTGCATGTTTGAGAGATCACCTCAAAAGTCATGTGAATTTGAATTTGGGGGAGAGGCCCGTGCCTAACAGTGGGGCATGGATTAAAGGGTAATATAATTATTATTTAATCTAGTGTAAATGTTCATTAGATCACCTGTAATGTCGTGGTCCCGCTCCTGGGTGGGAACGTGTCATCCTGCGCCACGACCCTAAAGTAGTGGACGTCCAGCCTCTCTCGGTCGAGTCTCGCCTGTGTGGTCACCACTCCGGTCCGCGAGTCCACAGCGAACATGCCCGCTGACCGGGAGTCCAGGAGACTTGACATGGAGTACGTTACTGGACTGTTTTCTGGGTCACTAGAAGAGATGGTGGAAGTGAGGTAACATTAGACGTCAATCATTATCCTATGGTTCGGTCTCCCTTCCTCCCTTACACCCAAAAATCACCCACATTATAATATCTCTTACATAATCTATCCATGGTCTTCATCTTCCCTTGTGCCACCCTCAAATTCATCATCAAATGTAATTATGCTACAAATTATCGAGTTTATTATACTTTTTAGGTATGTAATTGTAAAGTCAATATAAAATGTAGAAACTTTAATATTTCCATTTATTCCGTAGCTTTAGCTTAACTTGGCCACGGCTTTGTTTGCTATGTATTCCCTGAACGGGTAGGCAGAGGTTCTGTGCAGTGCATCTACATTTGTATTATTTTTATATTTTGTCTCGATTCCATAGAAGCTATATCTATTCCAAATCAATTGCACTGAATTATGTTTTGTGATACACAAAATTGTAAAACTCCTAACAATTTCATTTAAGTGTTCGGTGAATCAAATGTTCTGTTAAATTACTACACTGCACCACACAAAAAGCAATGGAGTGATAATGATCTAAAAAATCACAACGTCATCCACGTAAATTGATGCCGCTCACGTTGTGTAAGGCCGGTGACGTTCAGCGGCTCGCTCACGACAATGGGTCCGGACATAAAATAGATGAGTTCATAAAAGCTCAACGAGCGAGCTTTAAAGTCAATTAATACATGGCAGATGGATGTTGGTACGGTTCTTGATTAGGATGTCCTGCTTTTGTTTATATATACGGCTACTAGGAATCTTTGGAGTAATTAAATTACAAAATGCATAAATCCATTAGCCGCCTACGTGAGTAATTAAAAAGGTACGTAAGTAGGCAGTTACCATTTACTAGTACATATTAAATGTATCTTTTGACTTTCTTTCCTACTATTTTATAGCTTACACAAGGAAATACATTCAATAAATATCAAATATCCAATTTAGATACAAACATATTATCGATAACCGAGCGGATCCAATTATTTCATCCCTCCGGAACGTAATAAGCTCATTCTATTACACTCTATTAACCTTACCTTCATAATATATTGGTTCACTTACCGAGCTCTCACAGTAGTGACCACGACACCGGGCGGTTGCTCTTCAGCCACAGACGCTACGTACAACGCTTGTTCAAAATAAGGCGACTGATTCCGCAGCTCCCTCTTCACTCTCCTCGCAATGTCAGTATCATTCAGCTCTTGGTGATGGTACACTATCTTTAACCTATGATCCGAATCGATTATGTTAGTCCGATCACAATTGAACGTGAACAGAATAGACACTTTCCACATCGGCTCCTGTATACAAAAATCACCGCTCGCTACTAAATCACCTTGACTATTTTCGATCACGAATCTCGGGTCGCTCGCATCCAAAAATTGTACTTTGCACATTCTCTGAATCGTCCTCGGCAAGAAAGCTGTGAGGGAATTCACGAATTGCGATTGCTTCAGACAAATCCCTTGCCATCGATCTGTTGTCGGTATCGCGAAACTGGCGTACGTTTCTGAAATCCATTGCTTCGCTTCAACTATTTTTACATCTATGGCCATATCGAAGGGTACTAAGCTGTGAGATCTTTTTCTCCTACTCCTGTTTCTCGCTACGAAATCCTCGAACATCGCGTTCGACCATGGATAAGCCGTGGACAGGACATTATATTGACTAGAGACTAACTCCTCGCTTTCTAGCAACCTCCAATCTATACTCTCTTGATAAATCACCTCTCTTTTATCTCTTATAGGCTCATCATCGTATTGCAGTGCCGCATCATTCTGATCGTAGACTCTATCGAAATCAATGTCATACAAATCCGCGTGTCTTCTATTACAGTCCTCACCTGTAACTAAGATTCTAATTGGTAGGCTGTAGTAATCTATATCGCGGATGCGATCCGAAGTCGAGTCGACGTAGAATGTGAACAAGTTTGGATAGAGTACACCATCGCATCTTAGTCTTTTTCGTAGAGTGACGAGGCCGGATGTGCGGTTGACTCTTAAGATGTGATGGACGAAGTTCGCAGTTCGGTGGACGTCTATCGTGTAGGATCGTTCGGAGCCGAGTTTGTAGACGGCGGCGTCGAAGACCTCGTGGCCAGGTGGCGCAGTGTCAGGGACTAGGATGAGGTAAGCACGCGTGGTCGCCAGCGCCAGGGCGGCGATCACCGCGAGGGCCCAGGGCCGCGCCATCATAGTTCCAGTTCACCTGCAGCGGTGCCGCCGCGTCGACCAGACGGTTCGGTTGTCCATCTATAACAAATAAGTATGGAAGAGTGGTTAGGGCATTGGATTGCTAGAACGATGTGCTTTGCACGCGTGAGCTCCAATCCCATCCTAGTCGCGCAAGTACGCGAGGGGGGAGGCCAGACGGCAAGACATACAAGTGAATCGCTAGCCATATAATAGAATAGAGATTGAGGCGCATTGCGCTGCTCGTCGCGTGGGAGCAGCACGCATCCAATGCTATGTACCTACCTAAATGTATTGATATATTATAACTAAGTATTACAATGTTATAAAGATAACGCGATTAACGTTTCAAAGTCCGTTACGATATACATGTAGATACGTCGCCAATATGCTATGTCATGAATATAACAGGATTATAAAGCTTCGAGTCATGAGTTCAAATAGTAAGTGAAAGTACATTGTACAAACATGTTACTTGTGTAAGCACGATCAGTGATCTTTATTTAAGTATGCCATTAAATTATCCGATGAACTAACATATTACCGCTAAACCTATTGTCGGCAATATTGTATATATTGTTATACCGAGACTGTATATAATTTTACACTCTCTCGTAAAAAGTTTATTTGATAATACACTGTTTGCGACGTATAAAGGTTTTATATTCGTGTGGTTGGAACTTAAGGGCGTGAGATAAATCGCTTAGAAATATTGCTCGTGTTTTGTTTTCTTCCAAGGAGATCGAAAGAAAATAACAGCACCCGAGGGTTGAGCCACGAAACAATTGAGTCAGGATCTTAGGGTTAAAGATTTTCACTATAAGTAACATATATGCTTCTATTAATTTCTTATATTTAAGCGAATACTACACATTGAAATAAAACTAATTTTGCAGATTTTATCGCGTTTTTTTTATGATTTTACGTTACCGACGTTTCGGCTGCACTACAGCTACCATGGTCAGGGAGAACCATGAAAACATCGGTAACGCGAAAACATAAAGTAAATGCGACAAAATCAGCAAATGAAATGAGTGTGTCACGTATAATCCAATAAGTACCCACGCATCTTAATAAGCCATTACAACAAAATACAATGTTATTAAACGTTCCTAAACAAACATCGTTACCTAATCCTCCATTAGTAGTGCGCCATCTAATAACTAAATCCGGTATTTATTACGGTGTTATTTTAATTCGGCACGGATCGGGTGTTTCCGTGCGTACTCGTGTCGGGATCGGTCAAAAGATTAATGGCGCCAATTATAGGGACCATCTCTGCCGCGCCAGTATCCGCATTTTCCAATTTTTCGCGTGGGGTATCGTTTACACCTGGGCCCTTAGGCGCTTGTGCGATGATGTTGACACAGTGTAATTAATAAACGAGGGTTTAAAACATACTACTGTACTTTATTCTTTTGTAATGTAGAGATAAACTATAGTTATTATATATGTATGTTTAGTTTAAATTCTATGGGAAAATAAATTCGCATCCTATTCGAAAAAAAAATAAGGCTAACTCTACATAAACTTTATAATAATATTTCATTTAAGAATATGAACTAGTTTTGGCTATTTTGATGATCTTTGATGCTGACTGTAAAATTTAAATGAAAGTAATACCACGCTTACACTGTGTAAATACTAAGTACATAGGTTAAGTAGGTACTTTTTCTACTCATCAAGGTATCCACAAAACAATATGAAATACCTATAGGCAACATTCCCATAAAAGTTCATAGCTACGCGAGCGCAAGACCCATTTACCTAAAAGCATTGTTCCACCTAGAGACGCTTTCATACAGAGACCGTAGAGCATAAAAACAACATGTTTTTCTTCAGACCAAGCGATGGACCTTTGGGTATATTGGGGAGTTATTTCGACGAAATGTGAAGTCCCTCCCGTTACGAGGGGGGGGGGCTTTAGTAGGGTGACGTAATTATAGTGTATGAACAGATTTAATAAGGTTGGACACAGTTACTAACTTTATTTAATAAAACTTGCGTCCCGTTAGTGGCAGATTGCATGAAGAGTAGATTTTTATATCTTCCATTAATTCAGAGGAATCATATTTTTACAAGTACATTATTTTTTTAATCACGTGATGTTTTTAATCCCCTCCTCCCCCCTGATGATACGTGTTGAGGTTTTAGACTAACCCCCCTCCCCCCATACAAAAATACGTGTATTTTTTTGTAAAAGTATCTTAAAACATTTCAGCATATTATCTTTAAACACAGGTATAATCGAAATTGAATTCTGAAAATAATTAAAAATGTCCAGAGAGACATTAGGGTTACAGCTTATTTAAAAATCGCAGGATCAACGAAAAAAACTCGTGATATCTCACTATAGCCCTTGTGATATTTCATTTTTTTTCCGAACCCCCACGTGATTAATTGACGACCCCGTACTCCAATACACCGCTAAATTAAGACCTGCTAACCATTAAAATATATCTAAATAAATAGTAGTACGTCATTCATACAATATAAATTAGGGTACCTAACAATATAGGAATTAAGATACACTTAAGCGCTCATATAACCTTTATCCGATATATTCCCGATCCCATGGACACTGCAGTGCTAATGGTGCTATCAATTAAAGGCGGCACGGATAGCCGATGCGATTCCCATTCCGTCCCTTTACCGGTCATTTGATACGGGTATATTACCTAATACCGTATTTCAGTACGTATACATAGTCATTCATATCACAAACGTATCTAATCCGGTTTTTTTTTTAGTACATTATAGGCAAGTATTTGATCTCGA
Source organism: Pheosia tremula (assembly GCA_905333125.1). Taxonomy (NCBI): domain Eukaryota; kingdom Metazoa; phylum Arthropoda; class Insecta; order Lepidoptera; family Notodontidae; genus Pheosia; species Pheosia tremula. The sequence goes on along the minus strand of HG995402.1, from coordinate 8,618,536 downwards.
TTTCACCTGATGGTAAGTGATGATGAGATCTACGATGGAGCATACTTGCCTAGGTAGGAAGGCGGCAGTAGATCGAGACGCTACATTCGCTACGCACGTGCAGCGCAACTGATCTGACCCGCCATCCATGAATGGCAACACCAAACATCATGCCGGAATACGGCTAGGCCGCTTGGCGACATGGCTTTGTTCAGTGGGTGGTGACTAACCACGGCCGAAGCCTTGGTAGGCTAGGTTTGGTAGGAAAACTTTACTGGTGGTCCAGTAGAGTTGTCACCTAGTTGGCAGCACCCAGGGTCACGTGTAGGGTATCTCGAGGGTATTTAATTCTCCTACGGACGAAGGTGACTCGACCCGAAATTAGACTGATGTACGATTTGCAGAGACATAGGTACCATCTTTGCTTCTGTCGTCTGAAAGAAAAAACTTGTAAGCCTAATATAATTTAAGTATTTACAAAAAAGTGTGCACGATACGTTTTTATTGAAAACAAAAAATCTCTCCTTACATGAAAGATAAAAATTATAATAGTGTAGAATATTTTAAAACGTCCATCAGTAGGCTATAAGGGTCAAATTCCCGAATCAACATATTTGAAACCTTTAAAAGTAACACTCCATACTAAGTCCGCGATACAACGGTACTGTCTCGCTTTCGCACAAAAAAATAATAACTGTACAGATATATATTATAAAATTACATTATTTATGTAATTAACCTTATATTAAAATTTTCAGAGGAAATTCACTACGTATCTGTCTTTATAAGCATGAGCTTAATAAAACTCTATGGAGAATATAACTATAATTGCCTATCCTTAATTAACGGATGTCATTAAACATTACTTTTTATAACATAAAAACTTTCGAAACATGCCATCAAATGTCTGAAGTTATATATTTTTTATCAGAGAACCACATTTATTGACAATTAAGTGCATGTTCCTATCTCGGTAAAGACGAAGGTTACTGACGGTATTGCGCAATAATCAAATAATTTACACTTAACCACGTTTATGACGCCATATATGTTGTGACCCATTACACTTGGTCGAATCAATGTAGAAGCGTTTTAATTGGGATTTAATCGTTCTATCCGTTCGAGCACACGCTTTTTTTTGTTAAATGGCTCAACCGATCTTTGATCATTTTTCCAGTGTCAAGGTGAAAAGAAGAAACGTAGATATCTAGTGAGTACTTTCCAATAGGTACCAGTAAAAATACTATAAAAAATAAACCATATTATAACATTTTTATTACCTTGTTTTCTGAGCGGTGTTCTAACTTTTAACCCTTTTATGCCAGCGTCATCTGTAACAATAAAAAATAACATACTCAATATATGTTTCTGCATGTTTTATGTCAAATCATTTTGTTTTACCTCGCCCTTAATTGGTGGTCGGACAAAAGGCTAGTAATTTTGACAAATGATCGGACTCTTCCGCAGGTACTGAGCAGAGATGGATCTTAATTAAAGGAGGCTTTGTTTTGACGGCGCGGGGCGGATGACTTTTCTTCGCGTTTAATTTCGCCAATTAATGACAGATGACTGATAAATTCTTGACGTCATGCATGCCATCACAATGACGTATTTGACTTCACTTTGTAACTTTACAAAGGCCATTAGGGGGAAAAGTATAAGCTTTTCTTTTATCACACCCTAAATGATTTTATGATAAGCGTAAAGGAAATAGCTGATATTTTTCGTCCGCTCCGTTTAACGGTGTCTCCATTACAATTTCAATTTTATATCTTTTTATCTCTCCTGACACGTCCCAAAGACACTTTGCTCTCTATGTGGACGAATAAAAACGCCGATATCAGTCTAATTTGCATGTGACATCATGAAATGAAAAAAAGAAAAAAAAGTAAAGGCACAGTAATGCACAATTACATAGGAAAGAGCAGGATATAATTTACATGGTACAGTGATTAATGAGAGCCTCTGTTTATGACAATAGGCATTTGGCTTAACATGTGCTTAAGGGGAACGGAATCCTGCAGTGCTAAAGTTTTTCCTCTATCCTGGAGACTAGACAACGATTGAACTACATATACAGATGTTGAAAGGTCCAGGCCTCGGATATTCGTGCTCATCAAACAATATTTTCTCCCAGCGGGATTCAACCCTGCGCACCGAAAAAAGGGTCACTCACTACCAACTAAGCGGATCAGTTCGGCAGCAATATTCATATCAGTTGAATCGTAAGTAGAACAATAAGGGATCGTCCATAAATCACGTGATGTTTTTTAGCAAATTTAAAAAAAATACAGAATTCATTCGAGGGAGACCGATGGTCATGTAGCATCGCTTATTAACTTTATCCTAAGTGCGGCGTTCCAGCACTGAGGCATTGGTAAACCGAATAATCTATATCAAAGGGAGCGACATAGATTATCCTATATAGATAGTTAAAAGAAACCGTTTTTACGCGTGTCTTTTCACTTACAAAAAATTTACACAAGTAATTTGTTTTGTGAGTCGTGGCACGCGCGGGCCCCGGTGAGCTAATGCGTGCGTCGGTCGTATGAAACGAGAGAGATTTAAATCGACTCACGTGTGACTTGATGAATTGGAACCTACCTATCGTACGGGCGCGCTTGATCGGCAAACGGACGACTGACTATAGGTATGTTTGAAAATCTATTTATAAGGGCCTACAATATAATAATCTAGGAATTAGAGATCTGCATAATTTAGCTGTAGGTAATATTCCTTCAGCGAAAGCAAATAATAAAATAATTAGTAGGGGTACCTAGTGTTTACGTTGAACTAGCGCTTATAGCTAACTCAATGTTTTGTTGACAACACAACAACACTGTTGTTGACACAAAAGATTTACACAGAGCCACCATTAAATCATTCAACACTTTCGCAAAATTCATAATACGCTACATAAAAAGAATTAACAACACCTAACAATCTAGTGACTAAAATATATCTCTCTGTATCCACTACCAGAGTAAAAATATTAAGCACCATAATTAAGACAAATTGTACCAATACTGCCCGAAATGTAAATTATAAATAATAAAATAAAAACCGTTTGGCAAAACCAAAGAGCCCAAAAAAATTAAAAATGTTGTGTCAATAAAGTAGCTCGTCTGCACAGTCTTCCCTGGAAACTAACTTTGAGGCCCAAATTCATTCTGATTTAGACATTAATTTTCATTAATATTCATTACATAGATTTATATTAGTTTGGTGATTAAATAAATATGATCGTAAATTAATCACAGGCAGCATATGTCAAAACCTTAAAATTAAACAGGGCCTGTTTCACATGTGCTCATAATTCACAACATAGTTGGATCATTTGTACGGGCCATGTGTCAAATAAGTTGTGGGTGGTAAGGGTGTATCAGTACAATTGTGGAACCGGGCCTTAGGCAAATGCTAACATCAATTTAAGTGTCTTCCTGTTCGTGTTCAAGGTTCTAGAGCTTTCCAAACTACCGACATCGTCTAGCTTATCTATCTAATCTATTGATATACAGTATCTTCATTACACTTTTAAGCTGCCACGTGAACTAATTTACGATCCCCGTTTGAAACTAGGTACCATTGTTGACCCATTTATCTGACAGGGATTGCTTTGTTAGGGAATGTTCTGCAACTATTTCATAGGCAAGATAGTTAATTGTTCCATAAGATGGCTTTATTTGAAATAGGCCATATTCTAAGAGGAATTTAGAGCGTCATGAGATAATCAAAGAAAGGAATTTCTATACTAAAAAAAAGAAATTTAAAACATTTCGTGTTATTTTTTTATCGTGCAAAGTGGCCAGTGTTTTATTTTATTTATAACAATGAAATCAATATTAATTAATGTTATGTTTATATTTTGATCATGATACTGTGTAAACGCGTCTTATTCCAACATTCGTTTATTAAAACAAGATGACATAATTATTCGTGCAATATACCTGGAGCCGCAACTTATTTAATTGAGCCTGTATGTAACTGTACAATATTACGATTTTAATGGCTTCATACCAGCCAGTGCACCGTTCTTATTACTGCTTGCTACCTCCGCGAATCGTTAAAATAATTGGGTCGTTCCAAGTTTGAATAAAGCGGTCTTATTTTTTTTTATAGAATTCTTTTACAAAGATATTCTTTTTTTTTCAAGCATCGGAATATAGTTTCGGTTTCTTATGTTACGGTGATGAATTTTCAAAACGGATATGATCAAATCTATACACGTTGCTATTGCGTGTCGTCTGTGTTCGGTTGGTGCTACAACGCATACAAAATAAAAGAAAGAAACACGAGAATCCGGCAAGGAATAACGAGAAATTCATTGTGTATTAGTAATATAAGCTGCCTGTTTCTTTTCTTATACTAAGCTTCATCTATTTTTTTCGTTTAAAAAAAAACAATATAAAATTGAATAGGACTTTACAGCCCACGAAAAAAATAATATTAATATTCTATGAGCTTTCTATTCATTGTAGCTCCATTAATCCCAGCTATTTGCTCATGTAAATCAAACAAGCGACCCGTTCCGCTCGTTCCACGCAAGGTGCAGCTTTCAATGCAAGATTCCTTCCTCAGGGCGTAATGCCTCTACGAGACATAACAAATACTTAATATTTAAATACCTATCTACCATTTACCTATCAGCAAATACGAACCAATATAGAACGAGCACAATTTATCAACTACTTTAATATTTATTTATTTACAATGAATACTTTCTGTATTTTAAACAATGGTGTTCGTTTGAAATAAGCTAATTTTACGGCTTTTATCGCGTTTATTTTGTGTTTTTCACGTTCTCGACGTTTCGGCTGCTTTACAGCAACCATGGTCACAGGAGGACTGAGGTGTTCGACGTCCTAGTGTCATAGCTTGAACTGGGGTACCCTCATATTTAGTCGTTGCTTGCAATGGTGCTCGTAGGTTCGTTAAGAAAAATAATAAACAATTTTTCGTATCGACCGCTACAGCTACAGTTCAGCGGCCTATGATTGCAGGCTTCAGTTGTAGTAGCACTTAATTTGCATTTTAAATTCCAATTATGGATTGATTTATTCATAACAAGTGGAGTTCAGTCGATCGAATGCGGTTGCAAGTTCCTTAGCATTGAATACAGTGTGTTTATTATAATTAATGATTAAGAAGTGTACTTATATACTAATACTACACTATGTGAAGTAAGAATATCGATTTTGTAGATTATGTTGATCTAAAACATTAAATTTTGTGATTATTATGTATAGATTATTAAGGCAGGAAGTCATACTAATGTCTATGGTAGTCATAGATTAACTAAATAAGAAAAACGGACTAAAAGCAAAAAAACGACACAAAATAATACTGGGTTTACAATAATCCTTATGCAAAAGGTCAACAGCCGAATGACAGTATCGCCAGCTTCTCGGTATGGGTTCTATTATCTATGGTCGCGCTAACGGCCGAAGTGCTAAGTAGTAAAATACACGAGCTTTTTACCGCGAGGCCGTTTCAACATTTCCACGAAATGCTTCCCCAAAGGCGTGCTCGTTGGCAGCTGTGTGTTTAATGACATCGATCAAATGGTATAAGGGAACGACACTAATAAACTTTAAAGGTAACACCGAAGTATGTCAAATTGTTCGGCATGTTGGAAGAAAAAACATCGGTAATTTGTCGATAGATTTAATGAGCGTGCGTCAATCTCTATCGTGGTGGTGTTACGAAGGAATGAGTAGGTGTCATCACTATGACGCAAATCAACGGCGGGAATAATTACAAAGCACGCAGAACTTGGCACGCGAACTCTGAACGCTCTCTGTTATTTAGGGGTGCTCATTATGTTCTTAATAAATATAAATTAAGACCACCAGAATCAGCATGAATTTGAGATTAATTAATTAAATAAGCGGGTTAATTTGAGCGGAAAATTTTGAGCAATTGTGAACGAAGTAAGCTGCGTTTTATTAAACTCATAACACCCTCGCATGTTGTTGTGTTATTCAATAAAGCTGATTATTATTCTCAGCAGTATAGCCAAGTTGGTTGAAAGCTTGCCTCGGTTACGAGGATCGCAGGTTCACATCTCGGCTCGCTCCTCTGGGATTTCTGGATTTCATGTGCGAATCTCATTTTCAACTATGATTATCGCTTGCTAAACGGTGAAACAAATCATCGTGAGGAAACCTGCATTTCTAAGAGAACCAATCGAAAGAAGTGTGAAGTCCGCCAACCCGCAATGGGCCAGCGTGGTGGACCATGGCCTTATCCCCATAGCATTGATGGGAGGTCCATGCCCAACAGTGGGACATTAAAAAGGCTGGTATTATTATTATTTTATGTTAACAATCTGATGTCATTAAGTTATTTTTTGTGGCTACTCGATCGAGAAAAACAATAAAATGACGACACTTTTTACAAAGTAAAGTCCGAATATTTCGTTTTTTTTAATGAAAAACCTGTATAGTAGAATACCTAGAACTCAATAGTCCCGTTCCCAAGGCTAGAGATAACGGCAGAACCAGTACATCCATACTAGGCCGGATATTTATTGCCACTGGTAATCAGCCAGGGTAATTCAACTCTAATTGAGACGCAATAAAGCCTATATAAAAGGTAATGTGGTGTTTAGGGGTAGGTGATAAGGGGGATGCAGACAAATGAGGTTTGACGAGTCGAATTATTTATTTTTAACTGGAGCGCTGCGTACCTACCTTCAAGGTGTTTTGAAACACAACACTACTTAAATAAGGTTCATTACTATATATCGCATGGTAAAATTTACACGAAACTATATACTTACATAGGTATCCATATTTATAAAAAGTTTTCGTCCATAGAAAGTTTTTTTACATATACTATAAATATGCTTTGTTATGTCATTGTCAAACTTCTATTTTATTTTATTTTTTATTTGGCATCACCATAGGTATTTTGCCAGTGTCAAGTAATATTTTTTTTTTCTGTTTTTGAGCATATGCACAGGCCCAAAGCCTAGGCTCAAGTAAAATACCCCCCATCCCTCAATCAGTAAAGTGATGGATACTTTACCGAAAGATTTTTCATGGTTTTTTTGTGAGAAACTGAAAAGCCATGTTTCGTCACTCTGTTTCAATTACCTACACTTGTGCACTTTACCGAACCTATAATGGTTAATATTCCACTTATATCACTCACTATAACTCGCAGGAACACTAGTTTTAGAAATTAAAACACAACTGACGCCATGACTTTTCGGCATCCCGCCAAAAAAGTCCAAACTTCTATTTAAAGCTTTGATGAAAAAAAACTAAAAGCTCTATGATTTTGAGGGATAAGCTCTACTTAATTACAACATACCACGCCATAATGAAAATCTATGGTGCGGCTATCCAGTTTATGGCACCTAATACTCGCATATTCTTTTTTATTGTTTAACACGATCGTCTTAATAAATCTCTCGTTGTTTACGTGTCTTTATTTCAAATATTTGAACTTTCTATTTCATACGTCGAACATATATTTTTTTTCATCTCGCAATTGGTATCTTATATCTTTTCGTGAGTACAAAATAAAGAAAATATATTTTCCTTCTCCTAATATTTCCGAAGTAAAAGCGACGCGTTTAATCTAACAAAGAGGCCGCCATACAGAAAAAAAAAGTTAAAGGCGGAATCGGCGTTATCTTTTCACAATTATCTTTTTCATACCAATTTCATGAAGCAACGGTGAGAGGACTCTCCCACGTTATTTAATCAAGCGAATTTGTCACACCTACTGTATGTACACTTGTGTGCAAAGCAATTCCAACGTTATGGCGTAGGTTTTAAGTCGAAAGAAGTTTGAATTTTGAATTAAGTGTGTAGAGCTGCTAGCAAGTTGATAGAGTTGAGATTAACTGTTGGTTTTATTATACTGAGCGCTAAATTATGAACGAAAATGTCAACGAGAGCGAGAGAGAGAAAATAATACTAAGGTACTACGGTAAGTATGAACTTAATACTAGCAGAACGTGACAATTTTTTTTAAATAGGTTTCATACGTGATCATTAGTTAGTTCTTCATAAGGCCTCCTGTTGCGTCTTCACAATTAACTATCAAAAACTTTTTTTATTTTCCCAGATCTTCATTTAGACAAAAAGGGAACCTATGCCGATAGTAACACCGTTCACAAAAAAATCGCATCCGGTAAATAACCGAGAGAGCTACGTTATCTCAAGCGAGGCAGGCTGCACACGTCTGAATGGGTTCTATTCGACGCCGAGAAGCATTCGAGTATTAAGGGGGGCAGCCCCTTAATTAAGGAAGAGTTCTGAAAGCGTCGGCGGTGTACAATGCCCAGGCATCCTGGTTCTGAGACTTTGAGGGTGCCCCATTGTTCCTGGATCGCTTTCGCGTTCCCACCTGGAGTGCTTCGGGCTTCACAAAGGGTCTAGTGAGCGTCCTGTTAGTCTAGATGCTATGTAGGCATTCGCGGGTTTCAAGTCGTTAGTAATTATTTTTAAGTGGGATGCTGAAATCTGTGAGACGATAGTTGGAAGAGATTGTCTTTGCTAAACGTTTGGGTGCGGCAATTTAATGACTGTACGTACAATTAGACTGAAACGCGATCGTGTCTGTACATTGTGAATTATTCTGAACACACATAATCGTACTTACAGGAAATTATTTCCAATACGAAAGCTGAATTCTATCATTATCAGATTTTTGGTGTCGTTGTCTGTAAGTGCATCACGGGAAAACCATTGGACAGATTTCCATGAAACTCGGTATGGTGATAGCTATGCCAAGTTTCATGAATCAGATCATGATTATGACCCGAGTAAGAACCTTGGGTATATTATGCCGTAAAAAATGGAGATTCCCCTGGATAGGCCATAAATGGTGTCTCAAAATTATCTGGACGAATGGCCAACTTAGTATACATTGTCACGGATATAATTATATGACATCACACCATACCGTTCGCCCGTTCAGATAAATTCGCGACACAAAGCGCGCGAGTCCATTGTGCTAAGCAATTCCGTGTGAAAATCATATCTGGAGGGTCCCCTTTGACAGAAGGTAAGAGGGTTGCTCCCATTCAAGTGTTGGTAACTCTTCGCGTTAAACCAAGTGGGGGTGGTGGATGGGGTGATCCATGACGTGGGGGTGTAAAAATATTAAAGGTTACAGTGTTTGGGGTATTGCTTTATTGATGGGGTTTGTTTGGGCTCCATGAATTATGCATAGGGATGTAGAGATTCCAGGAGTATTATGGTCTAAATCGTACGCCGGTAAAAAAAGGAATTGTTCCTTATGAATAAACAGTTGTTACTTTAGGTGAGCATACATTCTTAGAAGATAACTAGATTCACAAATCCCACTAATCCCATCCCACTAATATTATAAATGTAAAAGTTTGGATGGATGGATGGATGTTTGTTACTCAAACACGCCAGAACGGCTGAACGGATCTGTATGAAATTTGGCACAGAGATAGGGTATAGTCTAGAATAGCACATAGGCTATCCCTTTTTATCCCAGTAAAATGTATGGTTACCGTGGGATAAAGGACATACTTTTTAATCGCGGGTAACACCGCGGGCTCACCTAGTAACACATATAACGAAGAATAGACGCTAGTCATAAAATGTCTTGGAATCTATAAAAGGATGTGTCAGTGATGCTATGACCGAATTACAACAATAGCCGCACATAAAACTGATTGGGCATACCATAAGGTTATAGGGAACCTATTCGATAGCATGTTACCCATTCCTGCCACATCGTAAAACATTGATGTCGCTGTAAAACTATATCCTCTCTCTCGGTAACGTGCTTCGTCCACTCGACCATCGATTGCGCTCGGCTGCTTGACCCCCAATAGTCGCAGCATGATGACAGATACATAGAATTTTGAGCCCAATCATGCACTTCCTAATAGTGAAAAGCGTGTAGAAATTGGTTCAGTGGTTTTTTGTGATGATCGAATAAACAAAACACATAGACAAGGATTCTTAGAACAATAGTTTTAGATTCACCGACGTCCGATAGCTTACACACATTTTTTAAAATATTTTTCGTATAGGTATCTACAGTTACAGTTTTATTATGGCACAGCCAAACGATGAATGTATTGCATGATTCACCAACAAATGGAGAACATTTGCGTATAAATCTTCGCACCTCCATCTGCAATGATTGTACAAATTACATGCTCATATCCTTCAACTAGACTAACAAGACCTCAACGATGATCCAATCCCCCTCTCTGCCTAAGGACGTAATATATCATCAGGGGGGCGGTAGGAGGTCTCATCGGTAGTTGGTTGTTGTACAGATAGCTCGTATTCACCGACGTACAATGTACTCAATGGGACACCATACACAATGGATGAAATACAAAGTGCTTTCATAGTATTTTGGTTAATACTGACGATATTATGGAAGTTCAATCTGATTATGTAACAATAAATTAAGTAAGTAATCTCTATAACTTGGTCGTAGGGGACATTATTATGAATATAGCGACTAAATCCGCCAATTTTATCCGTCTATCTGTTAACGCATCACGAGATTTCTAATGTAAGGGATATTGATGTAACTTGTCATGTCGATAGATACCCGGCCCCCTGATTACGTAACTTGCAATAGTCTAGCGATAGCAGTAATCGCACAATATTTGCCTTTAAATTGCTAATTTGTATTACGTAGCGCTGTGACGCCATACAAATCTGCGATTCAAAAGCAATTATTGCGAGATTATTGCTGTCGCTTTTCTTTCGCTAAGCTTGAAAAGATACGTAATTTGGTGGCTGGTCGACATTTAAATACTTTTCTATCCATGAACAGAACAAATACATAATATGCTAAAATAATAATCAAAAAGTGTAATTAATACAGTCGTCTAGATACTCAACACAGTGTCCAATCAAAAAAGATCCATACTAAAACGTCGAGTGCTACTACTTATGTGTCAAGCTTCATTGGATGTTCTGTCGCTTTCACATGCCCGTGCGAATTAACGTAACACTACATAATATGAACCGTAGAAAAGTTACGATACGGTTACTTTTTGTTTGGGCTTATGTGAAAATTGTGTGATGAAGAAATGAGAGTTAACGCCATATGGCGAGGGAAAACTTGGGGAATATTTTCTAGGGACTAGGCGAACGTGTGTTAGATGCTTTATAGCATCGTGTACCTACTCTATGGTTTTATGCTTGCTTGGTAACTTGCGTGTAGAATTTAGAATATCCAGGTTTGTTACTTTTACTATTACTTGTAACTATAATACACAGATTTTGAAAATAGTAGCTATTATTACTGAACTGTTATCTTAGTTATATACCAATGAGCTTTACATCCACCGTATGTTAATTTTTCTTTAGAATACTGAAATAAACTACAAAGTGGGAGCACGTTTATTTCTCTTTTCGCAGCCAGTGTAGTAAGTCACATATCGACTTGAAATAAATCCTGCAGAACCATAAGTCGCAATGCTCGACTTAAATCGACTGCAATAAAAAGGTAACATATTTCAAAAGTATGATATCGAAACCCAGCCAAGGATGTTAGCGATCTGTAAGAACAATGGGAAATGCATTGTGTATCGAATTTATATTCTAAAATAATAACCATAAAGCTTAAATTCCTTACAACGACAACGGCAACAAAAATATGAAAAATATTACAGGACCGACATTCAAACGAATATTTCCTATTATATAAATTGAATGGATTTTCTTTATAATGTCGCCGGGAGTTTATTAAATATAATAAAAAGATGTTTCATTTCGCATTCTGAAATAAAATATCTTTTGAAGGGATGTTTGATGAATAAGAGATGCTGGCTGGCTTGATTTACAAGTGTAATAGGAAATCTGCATACTATCAACAAAGCGTAATGAAATGAGGCTGAACTGGACCAACTGTGAGATTTGTTAGTGTTAAAAAAATGAAAAGAAACAAAATAAGCAGAATAAATTCTGCAAGCCACAGAAGTAAGGTACTATAGGCCAGGCCAGAAAGCCAGCATTTCCTCATGGTCTTGAGACCAGAAGACTGATCTTCTAAAGACTTAATTAATCGGGACTAAGCTAAAATTAAATAATGTGACAGTTAATGTAGTACACCATTTGAGTAACGAACATAACCCATCAAAATGTATTCCATGTAGTTTCTTCCCGTGCTTCACCATAGAAACGACATTCCGAACGGGTAGTCATATATTAGCTTAGAATTTTCTAATAATTTTGACGATTCATAAGTACTGTACTTGATGGTTTACATGAACAAAAAATATTCTGATAAGTCTCAAACAAATTTATTCTACTGGAAAGAACATCAACGTTATTACGTACTAGCTGCGCCCTGCGGTGTTACCCGCGCAAAAAATCATGTCGATCCTTTGCTCTATGAAAAATTTAAACAAATCTATCCCACGGGAACAATACATTTTACCGGGATAAAAAGTAGCCTATGTGCTATTCCAGACTATAATCTATATCTGTGCCAAATTTCATCCAGATCCGTTCAGCCGTTCTGGCGTGATTGAGTAACAAACATCCATCCATCCATCCATCCATCCAAACTTTCACATTTATAATATTTGTATAGATGTATTCGAAAATAATAAAAAATCATTGAAAAGAAAATTCCGCTTTGCATTCATTTCAAAAGAGTACACCCAGTAACAGAATCTCTACTACGTGAGTCAGGGACCAAAGTCGGATACACAGTATTGAGAGTCCTCTCAAAGTCAAGTGTGGGTTCACGCTACTCAACGGTGGAGGGGGCGCGCGACAGTTTTCCTTGCATCATGAGTCTTTCAAGTGTATGCTGAAATCCCTATTTAAAGGGATTTATTTTTGCAAATTTTATAAAGGAACATTCATGGCTATAATTTGTTGTTTATAGGAAGATTTTCTTGCATATATGTTTGTTTATTACCGTGGATTGTAAAATAATGGGAACACTATTTAGCTCGCATTTGTATGTTGTAAAACTTTTACCGACCAGCTGTCTTTTCAAACTCTGTTGTTGTTAAAATTATCGACTTAGCACGATAGAAGGCTTTTTTTAAGAGAAGTCAAGTGAAATAGAATATTACTTGTCTAGAGTTAATCATGATCCACTCAAAACATTATTTTCCATGCAGTTATTCGATATTAACACTTAACAAAACAACATACGACGCAAAATTTCCAATCAGTATTGAAATAAGGAATGCCAAACAAATGTTTGTTCCGCCGCCAGATTTATTTGCCGGAACTGACAGCTGCATCCCAGCATCCCAGCGGTTACCGGATCACCAAGACAAAGGATTGCAAGAGAGTTGGGAATACTTAGCGACTTCTTCCACTGATTTGTGATTTGAATTTGTTGAACTCGCAAATTGTTACAGGTTATATTAAAAACATGGAGAAGAAATAAAAACATCATCAATATTTCTATTGAAAAAATTAATATAGCTATAGGTACCTATTATTTATACGCATCCAATAACCAAATTTTTAATAAATATCTATAAAACAAAGTCCGATTTTTTAAATCTTTCATTTTTTTAATTTGTCTCGGCAAAATTCACAAAAAAACAATAATAATAAATATAATTCATTTTCTCATACATTTAATTCTGAGGCGGTACGAAGGATTAGTATTTGATTACGTTACAAATTTACACTAAGCACCCCTACGTTTCGGAAACCGTGCCTCGGGTATTTTTATGGCCTTAACACGAGGATATTCGATCTTCAATGCAATGGGGAGGAAATGTTTTTTTGTTAACATCTTAACTATGGCTTCTTGTAACGTGATATGACGTAATTAGGTTACGAAATACAAGAGAATGGAGGATATTATAATTATATGAGGGTTAACATTTAATAGGGGTCAATGACTGAAATGTTAGTACTTATCGTCGCCTACATTGTTCTCATATACCCATAACAATGTCCTGCACAAAAATGTATAAGATCTTTTTAATAAGAGCAACCATGGAGTTTCTTGTCCATTCTTCTCCATAGGAACGGCATTCCGAACGGGTGGTAAAGTTGTAGCTTGGTATTTTGTGTAAATTTTTACGATTCATAAGTACTGTACTTTGTTTCTGATTCCCATTATGATACTTCAAACGTTTTCTAAGTGCAGACCCTTACAGGCAAGAGCTTGTTTATACAATTTATCACGCAAAGTTACCTATATCTTCTGTATTGGTGTTTTATCACAAAACATTTGACGAACTCCCTGTATATAGATAACACCAACGTGAATAGAACAAAATACATAACGTCAGGAGCCGCACACTGCACATATAAGGTGCCCGTGCGCGGGGAAGCTTGACAAATTGGAGTCCCGGGATTATCCTTTCAATGCGCTATATTACAAGTTCCCGAGGCGAATTATAAGATGGGTGCGGTGATTGGCCGGAAACATTCCAGGGAATTTTGCGTTATTTTTTTTTGTGAACCGATTTACGAGTATTATTTTGACCTCGTGTTGATTTGTTCGTGTCAACTCCAATTACGTGGAAGAAAGAAAAATGTTACAACCATTTTAAATGTTCATAGAACTTGGTAATACCAAAACATAATTCAAGAATCGTTTTAGTTATTAGTAACAATATAGAGTTACATACAGATACAGCAGTTTACCGGAACCATCTGTTTAATACACAGTTTCAGCCTTTAATCGGCATATTCATTTTGAAGACTACAAAACACTTAAACGACAAGTATGTATATGTCGTTGACGCATCGTTTTTTAAGCCAATGAAAACACACACTCAAGTAGCCTACTACGCTTCTTCTTCATGCGTGTAATATCAAAACTCACACGAAGTATGATAGATAATAACTAATAATATGTGATATAAAAATGACACACGCAATTTTTCACCTTTTTACCCTGGAAAAAATGGAAATCCGATATGTATGTGAGGCGTGCACATGTTCGATTATGGTGTGAGTATGGAACGAATAGCGGTAGCGAGTAATAAATATGCCCTGTTAATATGTTTGTATTTCTTGCACTATTGCAACATCTCAAGATGTGAGGACTTTCAGCGTAGATCTGACCGAAAACAACTAAATATAAGGGTACCCCAGTTCAAACAATGACATTAGGACGTCAAACATCTCAGTCCTCCCGTGACAATGGTCGCTGTAACGCAGCCGAAACGTCGGAAACGGAAAAACCATAAAATAAACGCGATAAAATCCGTAAAATTCGTTTTATTTCAATAATTTTTTATTAATATCAAAATGTTGTATTGTTTTGTATTGCAAGTAAGATTAGTTAGAAATTTTATCATTCAAATTGAAATGTATAATGTGATATGTGATACAGTCGGTTCGCGACAGAAAAACAGTATTAATGTCACACTATTAGATACTATAGTTATGTTATTAAGCGATTGAGGATGTTTATAAATACTAATACAACGATTAAGTTAATGGTAAGCTTCATAAAAATCTAATTAATTAGCTAATATTCAGAAGCCAAGTCCATACTATACGACAAAAGTTTGTAACTTACACCAACACGTTATAGACGATATGTCGTTTGTATAAAAATGACCGTCGAAAGACCCAGGCTGGCTCCCTCAGGAAATGAAGCGAAGACTTCGCCATACCTTAGTGTTAATATAGATACATACAGCGTATAGACTTCCCGTACCTATTTTATTTTCTCTGTATCTTAGTTCACGTCTCTAGTGCATGTTTTTCTCCACACACTACACAGAAATATTTCCCTGCGCGGGTTAAGTGGGGTAGGGTATAATCGTCGTATCGACATAAAATTATACCTATGCGTTTGTGTTTTTGTTAAATGTTTGGATACATTTAGCACGAGACGCGCTTTTTTATTTATCTGAGGCAAACCTACACAAATTTATTGTTTCTAACTTTTTTTAGTCGACAATCGACAACCGAATAGAGCCATATTTTGCCAGTCTCGAGTACTTTTTAATAATTATAAGTAGCCCTGATGATTGATGTATATTTATTCGTAGATCTAAAGTATTAAATCTAAGCTGCCATTGTTCGATTATTTTAAACGGTTGAATTATATTACAATATCGGAATTTTGAAACGATGCCATGATTCCCGGGGGTTACTATTATGCCATTAAATGAAGCATGTTAAGCACCATTAAAATGATTATCGAAAATGTTGCGATCGGGACACGCGAATCCTTTGAGTCGATCTAACATGCAATTTCAATTATAAAGTTATAGAAATAAAGTTTAAAATGTTGTGTGTAGGTTCGAGGGGGTAATTTGCTTAGCCATTTGCGTTAATACAAGGCTAACGGACCGGTTGCACTCGCGTTTACCTGCACCCACTCCCGGTGTTTTCCTTTCGTATTTTTTTTATTTACTCGTTCAAAGTGATGGTTTATTTGGATTGAATCTGAACGTGAGCTAGTTATGGATCGGATTACACTTTTTTCTCATATCAAATGCGGTTTGTGTATTTATTTTGGAGATTACGTTCGGTTTTAGCTGTTATAATGTATATTTTCTTTTCTACAGGGCACATAATCTTTTATTTGCATCTATGTTCCATTTTCGATTAATTTGATTTTGCTTTGCACAGATGGTAGTGCCGCTTTCTTGACATCCCGGTAGGTAGTATAGAGTTTATGCCTCACTATGATGAGCACGAATATTTGTACCCGAGCCATGGATGTCTAATATCTATATAAGTAATGATATACTAGGATCGCACCCTGTACAATGTAGAAAGTCAAAGTCATATCAATTATTTCGTTTCCTTCGTAGGTTTACGCGGGCGCTTACAAGCTATTTCACCTGATAAGATCGGTACGGTGCCCATAATATAAGCGTAGCTTAGTTTGGGACCGTACCAGTCTAGCGATAATATTAACCTTTTGTTCGGTGAACCTTTAATGTGTTTTACTTAATAAGTAATTAATTACGTCATTACCCCGGTTTTTAATACTCAAAGCTCCTTTATTGATATTACAAAAGCGACAATGCGATCAGAATAATAGTAACACAATAGAATAAAGGAGAAGAATCTTCCGCCATTTTTAAAACAGCTAGTATTGATCGTAGACCAAGTAATAGATAGGATAGCTTAAGTGATATTGGCATGGGATACAATAGCGTAATAAAGAAGACATTGCAGCGACTTCTTCAATCTCGCCACACGATATATAGATGGCGCTGTAGATGGACGTTCGGAACAAATGACGATTCTCCATACAATCCTAAAGCGCGCTATAAGAGTTTTCGGAGAAAATAACATATATACAAGGCCCCGACAATAACCTTTGTGGCATAACGGCCGCTCCGACAGGCATACCACCCGCCTGGCTGGAAGATCTTCCCCCTTCCGGTAAAATATTTGCAGTATGCTTTTACGTTGCTAGTATGTACTAGCTATATGTACACAAATTGTAAACATAGTATATACATATACAGCGAGATTCAAAAACGACATTTTAACCAGTGAACCTACGCTTCATTAGCGCATTTATAATCATTATATGAAGTCAGTATATTGACGTCTTATTGAAAAAAATGGTTGCTCATAAAAACCACAATTGTCGTTTATTAGGATCAACATTTATTTTTTAAATCGAAATTCGCAGTTTCATTTTCTGAATCAGGCTATATAAATAGGGTTTCCCAGATTGATTTCAAAGATGGCCTCCATAGACAAACTCCTTAGCATTTTTATTTTATACCGTAATTTAACTTCACACACTGCCCGGCTCCAATTATGTACCTGGACTCCTGACTCGTATAAAGTTAACTAAACATTTTAGTGGCCATTAAAGTCCGTCTAAGTTTGTTGGTAAGCCTTAATTAAACTTGCCAACAAAACCATTACTAGTTAGTGTGTAGTATACGGTACAGGAATTACCATACATGACTTAGAGAGCCGTTAAACAAAGGTTTAACAACAAATTAATGTTGGTCCATTGCCCGAACTACACGGTGACAATCGAATTCGAACGAAATCAATGATAATATTTTAAACTATAACTATATGATTAAGATAATTTAGGGACCAGTAATAATCAGTTGATTAATAAAAATAAATTGTTTTTTTTTAATCATAGTGGAATAATCTTAAAACAGCTGGATCGATTTGGGTATTTAATTTAAATGTTATTAATAGTCCGAATAACATTTTCAGGGAAAGTAAGATTTAAAAAGTTGTCCGGAAAATTGGGCAATTCAGGACAGCGTCCGTTTGGTCAACTATTACATAATACAAACATAAAAAAAATCGAATTGAGAACTTCCTTTATTTTTTTATTCTAGTTACAGCTACTATATATAAATATATTACGAAAATATTATCAAATGTTCCTACAAAAATGCAAGTTCTTCCCAAAACTATTATATTTGAACTCGTGAACGCGTAAACAAAGATAAAGGCCAAACCAATGAACGAGATCTCCAACCACTCACAATAATGAATCCTGAAAGCTGAACTTTTAATGCCAAAAATAGATGACACGTGTCAAGTTATGCTGGCTACAAACTGCGGTAGACAGTTATGTTGGAATTGGACTGAGTGAGAGCCTTCATCCTTTAATTGCCTCTATAATTAAGTAGCTCTACAAATGTGTGCCCCTGGTTGGTCTGGTGATGACTAACGATAATAAAACGAGACGCGTCTGTGCTTCGCGCGGGTTGACAGCGAGGCAAATGTCAGCCCTAGCCCGAGGCTGCGCGACCGTTGCCTCGAACGAGTGCAGCAATGATCATTTATATATAGATGTGCAGATTTTGTGTGAAGTTCGGACTTCACCAGAATAAACTCGTAACTAAATATAACAGAACAAAGTTACTTAGTTTATCTCAAAATGATAACTAAAGAGTCATTTCAATCACCGTAAGTAAACATAATAAGTTTATTATGTATCGATAGTAAAGTAATTATCATTACGGCGGTCATGGTCATAAAACCGAACATCAACGCCAAAGCCATGGTAAAATTACCTACAGAAGTTTTTTTTTTAAATCATACAATTATTTTCAACTAGATGCGCCCGGCGGTGTTACCCGCGATAAAAAGTATGAAAAATTAAAACATCTATCCCACGGGAACCATACATTTTACCGGGATAAAAAGTAGCCTATGTGTTATTCCAGACTATCATCTATCTCTGTGCCAAATTTCATCAAGATCCGTTGAGCCGTTCGGGCGTGAAAGAGGAACAAACATCCATCCATCCATCCATCCATCCAAACTTTCACATTTATAATATTAGTATAGATCCATCCAAACTTTCACATTTATATTATTAGTATAGATTGAGACCTTGATTGGCCAACGTATCACGTACGTTACATAATCTGTATCGGCCGTTAAAATCGATTATTCGGCCAAGAGCATCGATATCTGGCGTTGATAATAATGCTCTATTACAGGCGATGTGACTCGCAACAGGTATTCGAATTGATCGTAAAATCGATTTAATCTCGTCTCGGTTCAGTATCGAGAAGTTGAATGCACGTGGGTACGAATGTTGGTAAACGTCGTGTGCATGTAAGGTTATATTTGGAAGCTGATGTGAGTGAGGTCTGTGCTGCAATAAAGCGATGCTCTGCGATGTTATGGTAATAATAATATGGTATATAGACTAAGCGGCGTGCGCGACTTCGTACGTACCCGTGGACTTAATTTTGATTATTCTCAAGCAAATCTTCATTTTCCGGGACAAAAGTGTCCTAAATATTGACCCAGTATATATGCTAAATTTTATCAAAAGCCGTCAAGTAGTTCAGCCAGACAAAAAAAAAACTAAAAATGGCGGGTTTTGGATTTTGCACCGAAATCAATGTACTTAAGTTATTCAATATACACACAGACACGACCAAGTCACAGTATAATAATGTCTATATATGAAAGGGATAAAGTTTTATTTGTTTTTATACTTGAATAATTTTATTTGTTTTTACTGGTCCCACCCACTGAACAAAGCCATGTCGCCAAGCGGCCTAGCCGTGTTCCGGCATGATGTTCAGTGTTGCCATTCATGGATGGCGGGTCAGATCAGTTGCGCTGGATGTGCCTAGTGAATGTAGCGACTCGATCTACTGCCGCCTTCCTACCTAGGCGAGTATGCTTCATCGTAGATCTCATCGTCACTTACCATCAGGTGAGATCGAGATCAAATACTTGCCTATAATGTAATAAAAAAAATAATAACGCAATTAGTAGCAAGAGGAACGAAAGGTTTTACTCGAACGCGTACTGTGCTGTTCAAAAAAGAAGTTTTAAATAATCCAATAACAATAGTATAGCAATACACTAAAGCACCTACCTTATTCAAACATCATGGTAGCCTCGCGTCAGTTCATGAAACTCTGCTGCCACTGACATGACATTTGGCTATCTCCAGTCTAGTGTATTAATCTCGATAGATTATAATCTGAGAACACTGTGATCGTAATGATGTTGATATGAGAAAGAGAATTACCAGTAGTCAGGATTGCATAAAATAAAAATATTGCCATGTTTTTTATTCTTTCTTCTTCTTCTTCTTTTTTACGAAATGAAATAAAATGGACATGACTATGGCCTTACCCACAACTTAGCGGGTATTTTGCCAATGTCAAGTAATTAATAGCATTAGCACATTGAATAAATACACATTAACAATATAATAATGGATGTGACATGATGTTATGAAATTGGCGTGTCCCTTTGATTCTTTCGTCGTAGAAAGTTGTGACAACTCATGTAAAGTCAAGTCGTAATTTGAAAATAGTTTTGTTACGAGAGTCTGCATTAGAAGTAAATGGATGAATAAGCGCCGCGGATTACACGAAGAATTTGAATAACTATCATTGGTCATTGAAGCATAGCGTCATTTTTCAGCGCTGTGATTGGTTAAACGAGCGTCGACATATCTATCTCTTGAAAATGATATAACGCGTTCAAATCGCATTCAACCACCAATCAAGATGTAACTTTTCGAATAATATATA
Source organism: Pheosia tremula (assembly GCA_905333125.1). Taxonomy (NCBI): domain Eukaryota; kingdom Metazoa; phylum Arthropoda; class Insecta; order Lepidoptera; family Notodontidae; genus Pheosia; species Pheosia tremula. Next base: position 8,597,637 of record HG995402.1, on the reverse strand, counting down.
CGGTCCCGAATAGTATCGTAGTCAAGTCACCAGGGAGAGAGGCTTCAATTACGCTACGTCACGTACCAGGAGGACCATTAACAAGCCTTATTCCGGTGACCGCAGTTAGTCTCGCGGTGGAAGCTATCAGCTAATGTACCCATATCCAAGCATGGGCTATGAATATTAATTTGTATCTCTAGTTATATCGATAAAAAGATTTAAAGTACTAGCGATACAACTTGAACATATGTACTAAAAACACAGTTTAAAGTCCATAGTTTGAGCAGAAAAGTTAAACTGAATAAACGAATTTTCAATACCACATCATTAGCTTATTACCAGGTAGCGATTGCAAAACGATGAAGTCACACCATTGAAGACATGACTAGGTAGGTAGATGAGTGTTCCAACTCATGTCCAAATATAGAAAAATATATCCAAAGGTAATTAATGCATTCGAAGTCAATTCAACGTTGTATTTTACAGACAAGCATACATTTTTTGGTTACTAAAGAAGCCGAAATCAATTTAAAAATTTCAAAGTCTAATTTCAAAGTCAAAGCGATCGAGAATTCATATTTATCACTAAAACGATTTCAGATCGTTTGCACAGATGGTATTTTTAATTTCCGATGGCGACTCGCCTGCAGCTGACGCTAGACGGGCGGCCGAGTCGCGAGCAAATCGCTCGGAAGGTTTATTTGCATCTTTGCACCGCATTCGAGCCGTGAATTAATACCTTTGTCAATGTAAAATCGTCGCACCCTGATTGTGCGGAAGGGTGGAAATATGTCAAGCGTTTCAAATTTGAAGCATTTGCGAGTGATTTATGCAGAACGATGATGACGAAGGATTTGAAATGGAATTGTTTTGTTTGTCTCAAGGGTTACACAAAACAACAATTTGTACTCTCAAACTTATGAGCGAACTGGCCTAACTGGAATAGATTATAGGTACATATAGTATATTTAATTAATAGCGTATACGATTTGTCCATTCATCTATCTCCAAACTATGATATATTTTGGCTGTTGTCACACTAACACTACCATAATAACTTCCAAACGAAACCACTTCTCCGACTGTACCTTTAGAAAAATAAACTTCCCAAACAAAATGTACAGCACGTTCAGTTACTGCTGCTTCTTCAAAATTGTATTTGTTTGTTCGTTTATAAGTTCGATTGAGTATCACTCAGTAATAGCTGAATAGTTTGAATAAAGTCCTATCTGGTACCAAAGTAAGTTTTACTGTGGAGTATCATAAAGAATACTACACATTGAAATTAAACTAATTAAACAAAAACATAATATAAACGTGATAAAATCCGTAAAATTAGTTTTTTTTTCCAATCATAAAGACTACTTCTTATCCTGAAAGTCCACGCAGGTGGAGCCGTGGGTAAACTTAGTTCATACATCAATGTCCTTTTACATGCATTTACAGAGTACGCAGCCGTTGGTTCCTGCATCGAACGGCGAAGGCACTAAAGTTATCATTTTATAGCCTCGTAAATACTGTTTCGGAGGGAGACATGAATTTAACAGCGATACACGATGGCGTTTGGCATAATGCAGCATGTCTTATTATGGCGCCTGTATCCTTATTATGGTCAGTTAAACGTTGTATATTGTCCCGCTTACACACTTAAGTTTGTTTTCCATGGTAGCAAAGTCTAATGTGAATTAGAATAATGGGATTCAAGATTGTTGGCAATGCTAAAGAACCCATCTTTGGTATATTTAGCTATGTTCGTAGTTTAAAAATTATCATCTCTCTATCGATAGATTACTTAATATTGAGATCAACGATTAGCGCACGATGGTTATCCATCATTTCAACAGTTAAACGTATAACATCATCAACGCGGAATTTGACTGTTCAATGCAAAACTTATACTTATGTGAACAACCTCTGACAATTTTGCTGCATATGAAAATACTTCCTTTGCCTATTTCTACGGAAGAAAGGGTAACGAAATGTCATTTTTAATGAACTTCATATTTTTTATCTCATTTTCCACGTCTCGCTTCGTTGTTTTTTTTTCTCAAAGGGGAGTAAATTATCCGGTGGAATCTGCAGTGGAAACATTTTTTTGCGGTTACGGTTTGTGAAAAGTTCGTTTTGTTTTCTTCGGTCTGAGGACTAGTTTATCCATCGATCGAAGTATAAATATCTATTTGTTGTCTGTCTCAACTACTAATTGATGAGTAACTTTAAATATGTTAGGAACCAACTTTTTTTTTCTGAAGGTTTAGCGCGAGTCTATTCGTGGGCTAACCAATTGGTGGTGGGTTAAATCTACGTTTTAGATATCGTCCTCTAGAGGCGGTGTTCAATTTCCCATACAAAACGACAAAGTAAAATAACGTAAATATGCAGATATAAATACTCGCACTCGATGTTCTGGCCATTTGAAGTCGAACCAACTAACCTCCAATGCGTTCCGAATCTTCCAAACGAATTTATGTCCATCAGGAATACCTAGTACGAGCAACCTATCTGTCGCGCAAGCATTAACGTAAGCGTGTTCCCGCTTACACCACAGGTATCTATACATATAAATAAAATTGGAGTGTCTGTTTGTAATATTAAAATAACCGCTTTTTACTAAATGCATTTGGATGTATACACGGTACCTATACCGAAACAACAATTTTTACAATTTTTGTCTGTCTGTCTGTCTCTCTGTCTGTCTGTCCGTCTGTCTGTCTGTCCGTCTGTCTGTCTGTCTGTCTGTCTGTCTGTTTGTTCCGGGTAATCTCTGCAATGGCTGGACCGATTTTGACGGGAATTTCACTGGCAGATAGCTGATGTAACAAGGAGTAACTTAGGCTACTTTTATTTTAGAAAAAAAATAGGATCTCTCGAAAAAAAATTAAAACCAATGTTGCAGCGCTGCGCCTGATTAAAGTTTGATAGCAACAATCTGCAATGCGTCCCGCGGGATCAGAACGCGAGCAGGCTGTTACCAACGGCTGAGTTTTTGTTAAATACCACGCGGACGAAGTCGCGGGCAACAGCTAGTTATAAATAAGAATGAAAGTAACATACAGCATGCTTTCTCGATTACGATACGTTTACGTCTGTCGATACCACTTTTGGAAAACACGCGTTAAACTGATACGTTAATGATGTCAAACTTATAACTCACCTCTTTTGATGTCGCGGCTTTTAAGGGTGAAAATATTATAGTCACGTGGGTCGCAGCAGTAGTAGGTAGCTAGGTAGGTAGGTATATGATGATTGACGTAAGTGTCGTGTCTATTTCTGTGTCCTTACTATGACTCCATTAATGAGTCAAGATCTAGAGTTACATGGGAGACAATGAATTAGCCAATTTTAGTCTCTTTAGCCAATTATTAGCATATCCTGCTATTACGCTATGTGAGCTGGAGGGCCCGCAGCATTCTTTCAATTCATGATGAGGATGAGATGATAACAAGAATGATAGGGCATTTATGTGTTGTTTTGCATGCTCGCGTTCCAGCTCCGGTTTATTTACTTGTATGATGGATTGAAATGGAATTTGAGAAGCAATGAACTCGACTAGAACTAACGGTTGGTCGCTAACATCAACGAAGTGTTATTATAACCTTTTGCGGTGGATGTATTTCGCTTTGGAAATTTTCAGTTACGAGAAAAACTCACTTTGACTCGATTTCCATTTTCATATTGGTACAGTACTCTCCCATTTTTTGCGCTAGGCCATATTTGAATGAAAAACATTAATATGGAATGGAACGAAATAGTATATTACTTACATAGCCGGTCATTTTGTAACAAAAAAAATATTGATAATTGATGGATTATTTATTTAGTCAGATTGCCTAATGGTAGATTGTATTTAACAAAAAAAAGAACAAAATGAGTTGGTTCTAAAATGAAAATGTTAACTTAAAACCCGAACTACTAGATTTAGCGTGCATTTTTAAATCTTCACAAATTTACTGACACCAAATGTATTATTCTTTGGTTGAATTGTTTAAAGGTACAGAAGTGGGTATACCGAGGCTCTGCGAATGAATAATGCAGCGATACAAGTGTTTTTGTTATACCCACGTGCTAGCCCACTACATCGCTCTATATTTAATCTGGGACTCTAGGTCTTTTTTCGCTCAAGAATTTATAGATAAAACCCATTAATGACTTTGAAGTTAAAGCCAGAACGCTAACTACAAAAAGCATGTAAAAGAATAAAACCATGGGCAAAACCAACCAATTTTTTTTTCAAAATTTATGATGATATATCATAAAGAGCTTTAGGATTTAGCTACTGTTGACTTAATGGCATGCTATTTGGAAAATGTGGGTCTACTTTGATACACCTCTACGCAACACGTTCGGTCCGCAAATATTTGTTTTTAGTTACATTTTATTTGTGTGTAAGTGAAGCTTGCGATAAAATCCTTTCAGTGTTGTTAGCTGAGCATATTGTAGTAACCGTACTTACAGCAGTTACAAACGCTTTATGGGCGCAATCCAAATACTGGTTTAGTTTAGTGATCCTAAGAGGTATCGCATATACGTATGATTCATGGAAAAAACTTAGTGTAATGGGCTTGTGCGACCCCTTCATCAAAGCGCAGAATGAATACCGTGAATGACTATACTGTCTCTGTACTGAATTTATCCAGTCAATTAAGGGGGGGGGGGGGGGAAGCAGGGTTAAAATGTACCGAAACGACTCTTCATACGACGGAACACCATCGCGCTAATACTGTTTCCACTTGGCTTACAACAGAGACTTACATGACGTAAAGGCGGCAATTCCCATCTTAGTAATCTAAGAGGGAAATAGATGTTTTCAAAAGCACATACACAATCTTGGAAGTGGCATCGAAATCAGACCAGTCGTTTTTCAGGGATGGTTAAACAAAAAGACGAACAGGCAATGATTCTATTAACGCTTGTTATGGAATCAGAGACGTCTAAAACCTATTGTTTTTTCAATATCTGTACAGATATCCCAGTTACAGTTGTATAATTGTAATCATTTATAAATAAATAGATTCCCATCACAGCTCGTAAACCGTGATCTATGTTTCTATGTAGATATAGTACAAATTAACAAGCATTGAAATGTATGAGAGGCAAAGTGTTGAATTAATTTTGTTTCTACTGTATCCTAAACAAACAGATCGTGATGTTAGCTTATTATCCAGCTTCGGAACAGTGGACGTGAATGCAAACATTAGCTATGGCGCTTATGCCTTACATTTTGTATCTACTATGAATATGTATTAATATATATCTCAACTAGCTGTAACCCGCGACTTTGTTCGCATGGTATTTAACTAAAAAGTTTTTCCATAATAAAAGCAGCCTAAGTTACTCCTTGTTACATCAGCTATCTGCCAGTGACAGTCCCGTCAAAATCGGTCCAGCCATTTTAGAGATTAGCCGAAACAGACAGACAGACAGACAAAATTGTTGTTTTGGTGTATGTACCGTGTATACATCCAAATGCACTTAGTAAAAAGCGGTTATTTTAATATTATAGACACTCCAATTTTATTTATTTTTATAGATAATAGTTGAAGTCTATATTCTATAATAGTCTATACAAGTTACTTGCATTTCATTACATAACAGTATGTCAAGTGCAAGAATATTCGTAAGCTAACTGTATAGTTTACAGTTTACGTATTTAGATACATGGTATAGCAAATTGTTAGCTTAAGAATAATCTTGCACTTGACATCCTGTACTTATCTTGTGATAAATTCCAACTTGGAAGCAAAAATTAGGTTTACCCTAACTTTACTTCAATAAATTACGAGCAACATAATCTACGGAAATCTACATAATAAGAATATTCGCATTCAAGTAGATCTTACGTTTTAATACTACTTCTACCCTATTCTTAATTAGAGCAGGCCTGTGTTGCCCGACTCGTGCAATTTATGTTAAAATTTAGAAAATGACGGCCAAAATAATTTTTTTAATATATTTTTTTGGGACTTAGTAATGATGTGCGGCCATTGTTATATGAGCAAAATACTTAATTATCCATGAACCGCGAACGATAATTAATTATCCACGACATTATCACTAGGTTCGGTAAGACCACATCATTCCACGATTTTTCCAAGTCAAGCAATGCTACAAATTTTATGATTCAAGGGAATTGAAGCAGGTTTACGCAGAGGCTTCCGAGTGGCGGGGAGGAAGAGGCAAATTGGCAAGTTTATTATAACATCGCGCGGTGTGGGCGGGCGGAATTACACCGGTGCCGGTAGGGCGGCCACTGTAATCAAAGTTGCCCACAGGTTTTTTGTTTTATAAACATATTACAGTTATTTTGTGAAAGAATAGATGTAATCACGTAAAAGCGTTATGCTGTAAAATATAAGCTGTAAGGATGGACAATAATTTGGAATAAACCTTTGCTAGAAAACCTTTTGATTGTAACTTCAGTGATATATAAGGTATAAAAAAATAGTGTAAAATATTTTAACCGATGTATCAATTATGGATGGATGGATATGGATCATGTTTATGTATAAAATAAATGTGTTTGATTTTTGTAAACAACATAACATAAAGTTCCAGCCCTTTTTTATGTCCCACTGCTGGGCACGGGCCTCCCCTCAATGCGAGGGGGTTTAGGCCATAGTCCACCACGCTGGTCCAGTGCGGGTTGGCAGACTTCACACATCTTTCGAGGTGTTCTCTCAGACATGCATGTTTCGTCACGATGTTTTCCTTCACCGTTTAGCAAGTGATAATCTTGGTTGAAATTGAGATTCGCACATGAAAAATCCCAGAGGTGCGAGCCGGGGTTTGAACCTGCAATCCTCGTTACCGAGGCAAGCGTTCTACCAACTTGGCTATCACTGCTTATGGCTATCACTGCTAACAACATTACATGGTGACATTTTTTTAAATGTCAAATGATTTAATTTATTTCTATGGGAATGTTATCTTTATAACCTATTGTTGGCCATGTTAAAATATTTTACACTATTATTGTTAAACCTTATATAGAACCTTTGATAAACAATGATCTTCTAAAAATCTTCAAAAAAAAAGTTTTAAGTTAAAATCAGCAAAGTAATTGAAATTATACGTTTTTATAACAAAAGTAAATAAATAAAAAATCTTCAGAATTACATTTATGTGAGTACAGAAATGTAATTAAACATTAATCAAATCTGATAAGAAACATATAATTCACGGTGTTGCTTTAATTCTACTAATGAAACATAATTATCTTTGATCACGCAATTAGGGATGGACATCTGGGCTCCGCAGATGGGTGCTGAGCCCCTGCACTCTAGTATCTAATGGAAAAATATGTAATTTATCAATCTCCCCCATTAATACTGTACAATTTGTATTTGTAAACATTTATGCATCCATATTAAGTTTTTTCTACTGGTGGTAGGCTCCGGCCGTGGTTAGTCACCACCCACTGAACAAAGCCATGTCGCCAAGCGGCCTAGCCGTGTTCCGGCATGATGTTCGGTGTTGCCATTCATGGATGGCGGGTCAGATCAGCTGCGCTGCATGTGCCTAGTGAATGTAGCGTCTCGATCTACTGCCGCCTTCCTACCTAGGCAAGTATGCTCCATCGTAGATCTCATCGTCACTTACCATAAGGTGAGATCGAGATCAAATACTTGCCTATAATGTAAAAAAAAAAAAATATTAAAACAATGTTTTCGAACAAAAAACTTTCGATTTGACTTTTTTAATAATATGATCTCTTTTATAAAATGTTGCTTACACCTGTTTCGTTCATTATAATAACATTTAATACTCATGCATATCAACAATAGAATATCTAGCGAAGGTGTATTTTGCGAATAGTCTTTGTAGAGTTTTACGACTAATGATACACTTAAGCGATGTTATCCGCTCAAGTGTATCATCACCTATATTAAATCACTTACGTGGCTCTATGTGTGTAGTCTATATTACTATAATAGGTACTCTCTACATTATGAATGATGAAAATATAATAATAAGTGGTCGTAGAAAATTAAGTAAAGTTTATTCCGTGGTAGAGATATGAGTTTACATAGAAGCTTTACACAGATATATTTCAATAAGATTGCATTAAATTAAAACAATCTGATTAGATAGCTTGGTCCAGTGGTTTGAGCGTAGGGCGCTCGGTTTACTACACTCGGCGGTTGCGGGTTCGATTCCTGCCTAGGCAACGAAAGTGATACTTCCGTTAGGTATCCTTGTCTAGATGTTAATAGGAAACAATCAAATCTATAAAATGGTACTCATAATAAAAGCATTGTTTAGTTTATATATTAGTATTTTCGTTTGGCAAAATGTATAAAAAAAATACACATAATAAATATATTCCACCCTTTCCATTTTCTTCCTAACTCCTAATGCCAGCGCCAGTAAATACACAATAGACTATTAAAGCCCTTGTAGACCGTATCTTAAAGGAAATATGACAACAGGAGTTTAATGAAAAGCATTCATTAACGATAATAGTGAAAGGCGGTACCTCGGCCTCTAATTAGGCGGGAGTGTGCTCTCGAGGCGGTTACTTGCATATTTTAATGCCTTTATCGAGTTCTTCGTGCCTTTATCGCGACGGGATATCGCTGTGCGCCTTTTGGGGACATACAGCCAGCAAGTTGAGACAGCTTTCGTTGGTTATAAGATTGGAATGGAGGAGAAAGATAACGGGCTCTTTAAAGAAATAAGTATCTACACTAATATTATAAATGTGAAAGTTTGGATGGATGGATGTTTGTTACTCAATCACGCCAGAACGGCTGAACGGATCTGGATGAAATTTGGCACAGAGATAGATTATAGTCTGGAATAGTACATAGGCTACTTTTTATCCCGGTAAAAAGGACATAATTTTTAATCGCGGGTAAAACCGCGGGGCGCAGCTAGTGAGTAATGAAGCTCTTTAATATACGTAACGTACAATGGTCTTATGTTGGCTCTATCAAGAGTGTGTAAGGAGATTGAACAAGGGCAGTAGTAATCGTTTAGGTGGCCTAATTTTTTATTTCTTCTTAAACATACACTTATTTCGTGACAAAAGTAGGTGATATATTTTTTTACACGACGTTCCTCTCCTGTGCTCCTTACTAGCATCTCTGGTATGTGCTATTTACCACAGAAAGAGAGATACATGTTCTGTGAATCTTGAAAAATATTATAGATACCAAAATTACAAGGTATACCGAGCTCACAGATATACATAAAAAGTACTTTTCTTTTTGTCTGGATAATGCTTTGTAATGCCATTGTAAAGTTCCATACATCAAGTCAAATACTATCCCAACCAAATTTACGTAAGTATGTCCCTGTTATCACACCGCGCAGAAACAGTTTCCCCTAGAAGGCTATATTTCATACAGCCCCCCTTTCGTTCGAGCATAATGAAGGCATTCGACGCTACTTAGGGTACGGAATACCCTCTGGTACACGTGTGGCAGTACCCCACTCGATTTGGTACAGTCATATTACAATTCTACTATAAGTAATATGCTACAGTTTCAATTTATTTAAAACTGCGGCATTATAATAAATGATAATAAAAATGTAGACTGATGAATACATTACGTTTTGTTGACTCGACTTTTAATTGTTACAGAATTATTCTACTACCCTAATGTAAATGTTGAACCATAAGCTATCCAATAGTAAAAACTCTGTTTTAATAGGGTCCATAGTTTTTCAGTGATGCTTGAACAAACATACAAACAGTCGTACAGACAAGAATTATAAAGTTACATGTTTTGGATACAGTTATTTTCAAATAGACCAGTGAACCTTTTTTTAGACGTAAAGTGAGTTAGTGTATTCGCCATTACGAATACACTAACTCAGTGTACGTCTGAATAGACCTCCGGGAAGGGTGCACGTTTAACAAAAAGTAAGTGTCTCTCGTCTTACTGTAATCGCAATTGACCCCACGTTAGCGAACACGAACCTTGAATACGAAATACTCGGCAAATGCACTTCGTATTTTTTCGTCGGCTTTACGATTGTAATCTCCACTTTATCGACCGTAAAACCCGCGCTAATAGTGGACCGAATTAAATTGCTATCTCGCTTTATTAAGATTGAGATGTGCGGAGGTTTTATTATTCAATAATATGGATCGAAAATTGTCCGTTGCGTAATTTGGATAAGTATTTCAAATGTTTTAATATTGAGAAGGCATTAATTTTTCTGGAATTATGAAATTATAATTTTTTGACGTTTATATAACTCCATCTCCAATTGCTAACCCATATTGTTTTATAGTTTTCGTTCATATAAAGCTTTGTTATACCATTACATAATGCCTAAAATCATCAATAAAATTGTGGTTTATGCAACCATGAAGGCTGAGTAAAACCATGAGAACATACAGCCCCTCAGTAGCCCCCTCAGCCCCCCATTGTGCTACAAGATTCAGAAATTCATTTTATAGACGATATATGTATTTGCTATCACTGTTCGTTGGTTATCACCGATAGATATTTATTGTTCTTGGTTACTCGAGAAGAATCACGACATAATGTGTGAATGTAAACAGCTCCTTGCTTTCATAGCTATGAATACCTTGCGTTACATTATGTTTAACTTTCACAAAACATAATTATAGATAACATCATAATTTCATATACAACAATGACAAATCGCCGGTATTGTAATTCGCAAGCCATCCAACGTTATTTCCACGGAATAAAGTACTTAATTCTCAACAATCTGTCAAGAATAGAAAAATTGTGTAAGTACTTATTATATCGCCGTTTATGTTTATACTAGCTGCGCCCGGCGGTGTTACCCGCGATAAAAAGTAGCCTATGTGCTATTCCAGACTATAATCTATCTCTGTGCCAAATTTCATCCAGATCCGTTCAGCCGTTCGGGCGTGAAAGAGTAACATCCATCCAAACTTTCACATTTATAATATTAGTATAGATTTAAATATCGAATGCTCGTGAAACGGTATTGTTATAGTACATGAAACAGTCTAGACATTGTAATAGCGTGATATACGCTTTTATAAATTCTGCCCGACCCAGTTTATAGGGTGCAATGCACCCAAGTTAACAGGAATACACTTTTATGTGATCCTCATGAACTTCCCTAGTACTTCTTAATGTAGTAGTTTTTTACATAAATCAATATTGTTGATGGTTACATTGAACGTAATGATTCAAAAATAATATTAAGAGCTTCTAAGTTCTTCATATTATTTTTGATAAAATTTAATGAGCCCTATTAATGTCCTATCGTTGGACGCGTACACTACATTAATACGAGGAGAATTGAAGCCATACTGTTAGTGGAATATGGCCTAAATATCCTTCCCCTTATCTATGTGAGCGAGAACGCTGACATAGAGCTAGTTGGCGAACTTAAAGCGTCCAAGCCTCGACAAGAAAAAACACACTCTAAAGTGGGTTTGAGTTATTGAGATAAAGTTAATACTTTTATTCTGACCAGCTGCTAAACTCTGCCTAGCCGTTCCTACATTGTTCTCACATATCTATAAAAATGTACTGCTCAAAAATGTAAAATATTTGCCCGTTCTTTTCCATAGGAACAGCATTCCGAACGGGTGGTAATGCGGTAGCTTAGCATTTTGTTACTTTTTTGACGATTCATAAGTATTGTACTCATATGGTATACATGAAAAAAAAATATTCTGATTCTGATTCTCATCTCTCATAATCTAATTTAGAAACCTGATAAATTACTTTCTTAATAATTTTCACTGTATTTATAATCTACTCCGTTTATTCGAAGAAATTATCGCTTCCCGCTTGAAACAACCTTTTCACAGCCGAGTGAAAATTGTGTTATCAGCCACTGCACAATCTTTGCGATAAGTCGAAGCAACTTAGCGACTTGGAGATAGCTCCGTGTCAAAGAATGTTAACGACGAGGGTCCGATTTGCAAGTCGTAACCCTTTGTTGAACTGTTTTCTAACTTTATTGATGGATGTTAAAAGTTGTTAATTTATTAGTGCAGGGAATTAATGATGTGATTTTTTAGATTGGTGCGCAAGCTGTTTCAGAGTTGGGTACAGTAAATTCAGGAAGAAATATATGAACATTTAAGTGTCGCTATACAAAATGTAAAATATTCAGCAGACAGTTTTGTAGAAAAAATCAAGCAATCCAGATGAAGAACTTAGACTACGAGATATAGTTGGAGGAAGACATTTTGGCTCCTCGCCTAATAGCGAACATAGCATCAGATTGTTTTAGCTTGGCATTCACTTACATGTATTGGATACGTAAAAAGGGTGTATAAAATTGAAATTAAACAACAATTATGAAGACTGAGTAAACTTGCCGTGCTGGCAAATTAGCAATTACACAAGTGAACAAGTGCCCGGAATCCAGACATTTTCAAGATGACACTTGCTGCTTGACTACTACTTATTTTCTTGCGTCTCGTGTCACGAACACGTTGAAGCCTTCAACACACTACACTATTTAAAATAAAATAATACCTTGTCTATACCAACATTAAAAGTAAAAAAATATTACGTTTTTTGGCTCTATGATTTTTCACACGAAACGTTGTGCGGTCCGCACTCTATATTTTTTCATTTATATGACTCCCATCATAATTACCAACAATTTTGTAAACACTGGATATTTATTAAAACACCGTCAAGAATGGAACCAGTTTTTATTTTTTCTCAACACCGTGTAAACTTAGTTTTCCTTAAAAAAAGAATTATTTTTACAATGGCATTACAGTATATTATTAGGGGAAGCTTACCACGCAGCTATAGCTATGAGAATTGTTTGCCGATACCCACAAGAAGTTAATCGATTGGAAAATGGGACAATCATAATATTTCACCATTTCCAATAACATAAGCGATACTAAACCGTTTTGGGACCGAAAAAGAGACAACAATGTACCTTTTATGAACCTACTTTGTGTTGGTGAACCTCACCTATCCTGGCCGACACATGAAATTGGAATGTAATCCTTCGGTAATAATGTCGCTTATCTAATAAAAAGTCCCATAGTTGGTTAAGATGTTATACTAACTGGATATGATTTCCTGACTTATGATCCTGGACCTATTGATTTCTTATATTTACGCGAATACTACACATTAAAATAAAACTAATTTTACGGATTTCACGAACGAACCTAAGAAACATATTGTTTGTTCCACAAACACAATGTATTTTTGTTTAATGGCAACCCAAGGTGGGCAGTCACTGTTCAACCCTGCGCACAGTTCGCACGCTTAGAATTTACTTATTTATTTTTATTACCTAATACAGTCCGCTCGATATTATCTATGTGTGTTTCATTTAAATTGGACCAGCGCGCACATAGTTTTTGGTCCTTAGCTCGCGAAAAGTGATAAATAAGTGTATTTTTCATATTGACTTTGTCGGCGGGCGGACTGTTGCGCGAGTGACTCAATTAAAAAACCGCGGCGTTCTATAAACATTGCGGCAGGAGCAAGCGCAGCGTCTATAACGTTGTTGCTGTGGAGGTTTTCGTCGGCATTGCTGAGCTACTCCGTGCTCCGAGTTTAATTTCAAGCATCATTTTTGCAAGAAGATGGCGGCCAGCGTTCTATAACGTGGCTGTCGAAGACGATGTGCTATATCACGTTGTTGTTGCGGGGAATTTTGGCATCTGCATTGCTGTGCCACTCCGTTTCTTCTCAAGCTTTCAAGAAGAAAATCTGAATCCTTTTCATAATCACATTGTGATAAAAATTGTAATTTCATTCGCCATTTCGCCATACCTACATTTATACCTGTGCCAGAAAGGGACAGATACCCTTTCATCGCTTGATGCGTGAGTGGGAGCGAGACGCCAACCAGGACAGCGCGACTGCGGTTTAGTGCATATTGCCAGTGCACTCTTGGAACGCCTTCGTCTACTTCGGGCATCACAACAACCATCGACCAAGTCGGCATCGCTTCGGGTGGCATTCGTCTTCCTTTAGTTTTAGTATCGTTTCCGAACTTGTTCTCTTATTGTTCTGTGTTTCGGGATTATTTGTTTCCGGCAAAAAATAAATTCGCCATTTTGTTGCGGCGCACGAGTTATTTGTACGCGTCGTATAATAAGTTTAATATTTTGGTGTAAATTGTAATTTAATTATTTAAAAATACGATTGTTTAAAGTAATTTATAGTCATTTAAGCTATTTAATTTATAGTCGTTTAAAAAATGAGCACCAAAGATTTGGCAAGGCTGGTCGCAGCACGAGGCCAGACCAAGGCTTCAATAAGCAAAATAAAATCATTCACAAAAGATGATGAAAATATTAAGTGTGCTACCATAGATTCTCTTATTGTTAAAAAGAACAGGTTAGTAGAGTGTTTCAAAACCTATTCCGAATTAAACATCGACATAAATGTGATTGATCAGTCGGATAGCGAAAACTTTGATTTAATTGAGGAAAATTACATGTATTGTTTAAGCGAGCTGAACCGGCACATTCGAGAGAGGTCGGGCAGTGTCGCAGCAGAGCACTCTTTACCCAAGATGGGTGGGGAGGTGCCGAAAGGATTTAGGGGCTTACCCAACTTAACTATACCTAAATTTAATGGTCAGGTAGGTGACTACTACAATTTTATAGAAATTTTCAATAGTGTTGTTCATAAAAACACATCGTTAAACGATTGTGAAAAGTTTTATTATTTAAAGTCATTAGTAGAGGGTGAAGCACGTTCTATTATTTTGCATTTGGGTCTCACATCAGACAATTATACACAAGCACTTGAGCTTTTAAAAGAGAGGTATGATGATAAGCCTAAAATTATAAATTTTCATGTCTCTGCACTATTAGATTTAAGTCCAATAAGCAAATGTACAGCGGCATCGCTTAGACAATTAGTTTCACAGTTGAAACAGCATATTGGAGCTCTAAAAAACCTCAATGTTCCTGTGGAGCATTGGGACCATATTTTAATGACCATTTTGCAGCGTAAGCTAGATACCTACACGCTGAAAGGCTACTTTGTAGATACACAAGGTCAAACACAGACACTAAATACACTTTTAAAATTTATAGATCAGCGGGCAGCTGCACTTGAATCAGCCTACACAGATCTTCAGGCGAGGAGTACTAGGAGTAATGTGAAGTGTCTAGCGGTAACTCATTCATCCTCGGCCTCGTGTAAGTTTTGCAAGAAAAGTTGTAACAAATTATATCTATGCCCGCAGTTCAAACTTGCTAATGGTTCTGATCGACTTAAGTTTGTAAAACAGAACAATTTATGTAAACTTTGTTTAAATAGTCATAAAGGACTCTGCAATTTTCAATTTAAGTGTTCGACATGTAAGTCGAGGCACAATAGCCTGCTGCATGATGCTATATCATCAGATACCCATGTATCAAATGCAGTTACAGGTATTACAGAGCAGGTCAATGATTCAGTTGTTTTACTGGCAAGAAATGGTGACAATGTTTTACTGCCTACTATTAAAGTAAAATTATTTAAAAAAGACGGTTCAACTATGTGTGTCCGCGCCTTACTGGACTCTGGTAGTCAAGTTTCATTTATTTTGTCAGAAACTGCTGACACAATTAATTGTAATTTACACCCTGTAGACACTATTATACAGGGAGTGGGTGATGGCAAGCAAAAAATTGCTTATAATGCTGAATTTAATATGTCTTCTTTGGATGACAGTTTTAAAATGATTGTCAATTGTTGCATAGTCAATGACATTACATGCAACTTACCACAATTTAAGGTGGACTTACAAAGTTTAAATATACCTACTTATGTTAGGTTAGCAGATGAAGATTTCTATAAATCTCAAAGAATAAGCTTGCTTTTAGGCTGTGATATATTTTTCCAACTATTATTGCGTGAACAAATTCCACTTTCAATGCCGGGGAGCTTATGCTTACAAAACACTCGCTTTGGTTATGTTGTGGCTGGGGTCGCTCATGGCTCAGCAGCTTCCAAGAGAGAGATTACTGGCTTTTCAGGTCATGCACGTCTTAATAGTGGTATTCAATCTAATAATGTTAAAAGTCTTGAAAAATTAAATAAAAATATTGAGAAGTTTTGGGAATGTGAAAAGGTGCCAGAGCTGTACTCTGAAGCAAGTTCTGAACAACTACTTGCTGAAGAGAATTTCCAAGCTACTGTCACACTTAAAAATAACAAGTTTCAAGTAGACTTACCTTTCAAACAAGACTTACAAAAACTTAAGCTGGGTGACTCTTTTTCATGTGCACTTCAGCGATTTGTAAATTTAGAAAAGAGGCTTAAAAAAGACTTACCTATGTATGAAGCCTATAAACAATTTATTTTAGAGTACATTTCATTAGGACATGCACAATATATAGATATATCAAGTTTAGACTTGTCCAAAGAATTGTATTATTTTTTACCACACCATGGTGTGATTAATGATAGTAGTAAAACCACTAGATTAAGAGTTGTCTTTGATGGCTCAATGAAGACCAAGAATGGTATCTCGCTCAATGATGTGTTGCTTAATGGAACTTTAATGCAAAATGATTTGTTTAGCATCCTACTTTTATTCAGGCTTTATAAGTTTGTGCTTATCGCTGATATTCAGAAAATGTTTCGAGCTATAATGCTTAATCCTTCACACTGTAAGTTCCAGAACATTCTTTGGAGAAATGATCCTGAGGACAGTATACAATGTGTACAACTTCAAACGGTAACTTATGGTTTAAAAAGTTCCACATACTTAGCTACAAGATGTTTGCATGAGCTTGCTCACAGATACAAGGAGCAATATCCACTTGCTTCTCAAGCTTTACTAAACAATACTTATGTTGATGATGTAAATATAGGGGCTAATGATATTTCCGAATTATTATCAATTAAAACTCAATTAATTGAACTATTAGCTCTAGGAAACTTTAAGCTTCACAAATGGTGTTCCAATGAACACACTTTATTACATGATATTCCCATAGAACATCAAAACTTAAAGGAAATTGATATCTGTAAAAATAATGTTACAATTAAAACTTTAGGAATTTCATATAATGTACAACAGGATATTTTTATTGTTAAATGCCCTGAGTATCTGGTGTCAGAGTCCTATTCAAAAAGAGATTTATTAAGTTTCATAAGTAAGCTATTTGACCCACTTGGATTAGTTGGTCCTATTTTAGTCAATGCTAAAATCTTAATGCAACTAGCTTGGTTATCAAATATCAGCTGGGATGCACCTTTACCCATAGAATTAAACCAGAAGTTCAGGCAGTTTGTTATTAATTTGCAACATATGTCAGGCATTCGTGTTAATAGAAATATTAAAACAGATATGGTTCAATCAATTGAATTAATTGGTTTCTCTGATGCTTCCAATTATGCATATGGATGTTGCTTATACATAAGAACTATAGATAGTCAGGGTAATGTAAAGGTTGACCTATTGTGTTCAAAGTCTCGAATCAATCCAATTAAGAAATTAACTATACCACGACTTGAACTCAATGGTGCCTTATTATTGGCTACCTTGACAAGAAAGGTGGTAGATAATTTTAAGGATAAATTTCATATTAATACATACTTATATGTAGACTCCATGATAGTACTTTCTTGGCTAAAAACAGCACCTATCAAGTTAAATAGATATGTCGCAAATAGGGTGACCAAGATTTTAGAAATTAGTGAGAATGTTTCATGGCATTATGTCAATTCAAGTGAAAATCCTGCTGATTGTTTGTCAAGAGGTGTGGAGCCTCATTTGTTACAGGACAATGAGTTATGGTGGCATGGTCCACAGAATATGCATTCCAAGAATTATAATCATACTTCTAATTTTAGTTTGTTAGAAACTATCCCTGAAACTAAATTCACTGCCACAGTTTATCAATATAAACAGCAGTTAACTATTTTTGAAAAATATTCTAATATTAGTAAGCTTCAAAGAGTAATAGGTTATATCTATAGATTCATAAATAATTGTAAATTACCTTCTCATGATAGAAAAAAGAGTTCATATTTAAATGCCAAGGAGTTAGATTATTCATTAAAAATTATTATTAGAAATGAACAGCGTCAACACTTATCAAAAGAAATTAATTGTTTGTTGACTGATATTCCCATTAAGTCTAATTTAATTCATTTGAATCCCTTTCTTGATGGCTTAGGTTTGCTTCGTGTTGGTGGTAGATTGCAAAATTCCAACCTGTCTTATGAACAGATGCACCCCATCATATTGCCAAAACATTCATTTATAACTAATGCAATTATAGAAAGGGAACATAAGGCTTTATTACATGCCGGGCAAAAGTTAGTATTGTCCAATTTAAACCAAAGGTTTCATGTCATTAATGGCAGAAGAGAAGTCAGTAATGTACTACACAAGTGTATTGTTTGTTTTAAACTCAAGGCCAAGGCTTCTGAGCAATTGATGGGTTCTCTACCTGCTGGGAGAGTGACTCCAGCCAGAGCATTTGAGCGAGTAGGTATTGACTATGGTGGTCCATTTTCTATAAAAATGCACCGTGTCAGAAATCCTATTATATTAAAATCATACATAGTATTATTTGTTTGTTTCTTAACTAAAGCAGTACACATTGAATTAGTAACAGATTTAACTACAGAAAGTTTTTTGAATTGCTTAAAAAGATTTATATCACGTCGCAATAAGCCTTGTGAGATACATTGTGATAATGCCAGTAACTTTAGAGGGGCACGCAATGTATTAAAAGAATTATACCTATTACAGTCTGGTAAAGATCATCAAAATCAGGTATACAACTTTGCAGCTGAGCAGGGTATTGAGTTCAAATTCATACCCAGTTATTCACCAGTATTTGGAGGTCTCTGGGAGGCAGGAATTAAGAGTGTAAAGTACCATATAAAAAGAGTGGTAGGAGATATTGTTATGACATATGAAGAGTTTAATACTGTCTTAATCCAAATAGAAGGTATATTAAATTCAAGGCCTTTAACTGCCTTGTCCACTTCTGACTCAACAGATTATTCGTATTTAACCCCGGGTCATTTCTTAACAGGCAAACCATTGTCATCATATCCTGAACCTGACTTAACAGATGTACCAAGTAATCGCTTATCATTTTGGAAAAAATGTACCAAAATAGTGCAAGGCTTCTGGAAGCAGTGGCATAAGCAGTATTTAGTTACATTACAAAACAGGCCCAAGTGGCATAAGCAATGTTTAAATATAAAGGAAGGATCTCTTGTCCTAGTACGCGATCAGAACATTCCTTCTCTGCGCTGGCCAATGGCTAGGGTGATTAAAGTTTATCCAGGCAAGGATAGCAAGGTCAGGGCGGTAGATATAAAAACCAGTAATGGCTTTATAATGAGAACGAGCATAGGTAAAATTTGTTTACTGCCTGTGGAGTAAAGTCCCTACAAGGTAGGTACTGTAGTATGATGCATACCTATGCATAGTTATTACATAATAGCAGGAGGTCGAGGATGATCGGTTATAAATTGATATGGTCATTGGAACATGATCCCAGTGCCAATATATTGTGATTGATTAGTGTTCAAACACACAGAATTACTTATTATTTTTTATGTTTTATTTCTTCAGAAAGAAGTTTCCTTTGTTATTTTATTTAATTACTAAGCATTAAGTTTTCTATGTCTTATCAGACAAGTTATGTGTTCCTATTAGGAGTATAGATTTTTATTTTGATTTATATTAATTGATAGTTAGATACATTAAGCTACCTACTTGTTTAAGAATTACTCTTTATTTCTCTAATTACTTAAGATTTTAGTTACCTATTTAACTGTGTGAATGGTACTTATATAATTTGTAAGTGAGTAAACAACAGACTGTAAGTGTTATAATTAAAATTCATAGCATTAAGTTAAATTTAAACCTTTGTGATCATTAAGTCAAGCATTTACCTGTTTAGCTATAAACAATATTAAGCCCTTAATGTAATTGTGTATATCAAAGAAATAAGTTGTAGTTCAGCATCAGGTAGTCAATTTAAAAAAGATAATCATTTATGAATTCCTTTATTTGTATTTGCATACCTAGATAGTAACATGTATAGATGTGCCACTGATGTATCATAGATTAGTTATGAATAGATTTGACACTTTTTGTAAACAAGGAAAAGGTAGTTCATAAATTTGTTTTCTGTTTCCCCAGCATGTTTGTTCCACAAACACAATGTATTTTTGTTTAATGGCAACCCAAGGTGGGCAGTCACTGTTCAACCCTGCGCACAGTTCGCACGCTTAGAATCTACTAATTTATTTTTATTACCTAATACAGTCCGCTCGATATTATCTATGTGTGTTTCATTTAAATTGGACCAGCGCGCACACATATAATAAACGCAATAAAATCTGTTAAGAGTCGTTTTAGTCGTTTTGATCCTGGACGTCATTAACAATGTGCCGACAAACGGTGCCCGTAATTTATTTGTCAGAATTAGTATGGGCCATCTGTCAAATAAGATGTTCGGTGTTGCCATTTATGGATGGCGGGTCAGATCAGTTGCGCTGCATGTGCCTAGTGAATGTAGCGTCTCGATCTACTGCCGCTTTCCTACTTAGGCAAGTATGCTACATCGCGGATCTCATCGTCACTTACCATCACGTAAGATCGAGATCAAATACTTGCCTATAATGTATATAAAAAAAAAAGTTGTGATTTTAAATGATAGCATACATTGATATTTCTGTAGACAGAGGTACCTCCCTTACTCGCTCAGGTACGTAGTTATAAAGTTGGGGTACTAAAACATTAAATTCACCCGGATCCCTACTCATTATCTTCGTAAGCTATTAAGTATATGAGATAAATATAGACAGCTAGAAATAATACTAGTCAGATGAACAATCAACAACCCCCCGAGGTATAATTTCCAGCCAATCGCGAGACCACAGGCTGTTTACCGTTGACATCGGCAGAGAGACAGCAATCCAATGGTCTGTTTATTAAAGTTAATGATGGCAATTCAACAAACAACCAGCTTGCGCAACTGGTTTAGTCGGAGGCAAGAAACGCAGGAATGGTGATCCAGTTTTGTAATAGCTTTGAATAAGATTATTTTATATGCCGTTCAAAAGGTGTTAAGATTGAGTATGGATACATTTTTAATGACGGCTGCTATGGAAATCGCTTAATTCTGTGGAATTTGATTTTATTGCAGACCTTATCCGTGATTGCAATGGGTCAATAATAAACAGCTATTCATTTGCGTGATTGAATTGAAGTTTGAACTTAACATTTTTAGAAAGTTTTACTATGGTAGAGCGCTTTCTTTAAGAACGGCATGGGCTCTTTTTAACCGACTTCAAAAAAAAGGAGGAGGTTCTCAATTCGGTTGTATGTTTTTTTATGTTTGTTACCTCAGATCTCCGTCATTTATGAACCGATTTGAAAAATTATTTCTTGATATGAAAGGATATGCTTACAGATTGGTCCCATTTTTTTTCAAAAAATTGTTCTGATCATGGGATCCATGAGGAATTGAGAGGACTCCTCAAATTTTATAGGCAAACCTATAGCAATTTTGGTATTTTCATCAAGAAGTCAAGCATTTGCATTCAGAAAGTATCACCGACGAAGAATAGCAAAAGCATACTCCAGTAACGAGATGCGCGGACCAATTTGTAGGTATAGTCTTTGGCGCACACCGGTAATACTCGACTCAGTAGTTTTTTTGGCACCGACTTCAGATTAGTTAAATATTTGATTTAGTTAAACAAGGTAGATTTCAAGATTAGATTATTTTTGGCTTTTTAGTTTTTTGAAGACGGTTTTTATTTTGTTAAAAAGTTTTTTATATTTAATTCATAATCAGAATGTACAACACTTAGAATCGCCTTGGAAATGTGAATCCTCTGTAGAAGATGTTATTTTACAAGGAATTTTATTACATTCTCAAAGGTATAGGAGAACAACACAGACAGTCCAAACTGGGTAGCTTTAGTAATATAATATTAAACATAAAGGAAGTTATACACGACTAGATATTGGTCATTTACGTTAGTCAGTTATCACAGTAAAACTGTTGTGACAATACCATTTCAACAACAGGCCAGACTAAGACCAGCTTTATTAGTTATCACTTTTAGCGTATGCTGTGTGTTATCTGAATATTCTAATAATCTGTGACTAAAATAACAATGTCAAGGAGTTCCAAATGAAATGAAAAAGTTTAAATTGTCGAAAACAAGCGTTAAACTTGAAACGGCGGATACCATTGCCCTTCTAACAAAGTGAGAGACGTTATCAAACCTCCGAGAGGTCCAAATGTCTAGGTGGGTGTGATAAATTGAAAGCGATTGATAAGCCGTCCGTTCATATCGTTAGGTGTGACAGTGAAAGACTAATCGTCCACATGAGAAGGGTCCCTGATTAATTAAGTGCCTCAAATGTCATTACACCTTTCTCCAACCATTAATATACCTTTAAAAGGTCGCCCAGAATTTCAGGCTAGGAATAATATAATGTAAAAATACCAGTTCTTTTTTTTTAATGTTGGGCACGGGACTCTCCTCAATGCGAAGGCGATTAAGCCATAGTCCACCTCGCTGGTCCAGTGCTGGTTGGCGGACTTAACACGTCTTTCGAGGGGTTCTCTCAGGCATGCAGGTTTCGTCGCGATGTTTTCCTTCACCGTTTAGCAAGTGATAATCGGGGTTGAAAATGAGATTCGCACATGAAATCCGGAAATCCCAGAGGTGCGAGCCGGGGTTTGAAACTACGATCCTAGTTACCGAGGCAAGCGTTCTACCAAGTTGGCTATCACTGCTTCAGAAATAATATAGGGAACGTAATTTAGTTAATCGTATTTTTTTTTTAAATTGCGGCACATACCAGTAGGTATGCATTTGCCAATGTCGAATGGGAATAGCCTTGATGTCTTTTAAATATGGGGGATAATATGCAGGCCTATTCCTTGGGCTAGGCCTTATAAGCAACCTCTAACCCTGTCAGTAAAGTAAATGATCTTTTGCTAACACGTTACCGGACTTGGTGGGATTGGTAAAGCAACATGTCGAGCGATATTGCAAAATGGCTATACACTGAGTAATACAACTATAAAACAATTGTATTGCCTACAAATTGCCAATAAACAAATTCAGACGAAAATACACCTTACGCCTATCCGCATAAGCAAGTCAATGTCCTCCACCACACACACTATCATAAAATAAAATTCTGTCGCGAATTTCGAAAACACACTTGAGTTAGCCGTCAGTTTGCGTCCCCTTAATTAAAATGTTTTCATCGTCGACACTCGTGGAATGTGATGAGTGGAAAAAATTGTGAGTCTATGGCTGCGGCCTTGCTAGGGAAACCTGCGTGTATACGGCAAAGCTACCCATCAATGAATTATTCATAACCATCATACTCGTGTTGGTTTATTCGGTTGTACTAATACAACATTTTTGGAGCTTACCAGACGGTTAAATAATACTCATATCTATTGTTTGCTGATGTTAATTTGTATGATCTTGAATACGAATGCTGTCATATAGGTACCCCACTACACATGTCGATAATAAAATAAGCTGTTGAACTTAATGTACCTTTATAGGGAGCTTCAAAGATTCTATGTTTATAGTTTACCAAGCTGTCTACACACGTGCTATGGAGCGGAGAATACTGTATCTTAAGCAATCAGCTAAAATCAAAAGTCTGACCATAAGAAAAAGAAGAGGATGGGCAGATATATTGGTCAAAATAGACTGTCGTTCTTTTTCTTAGAAATAAAGGCTTATTATTATGACAAGTTTTCTACACTAAGTTTTGTTACTTTCTTCCGGCTGTTATGGGTCATGTTTCATACAAAGGTATTCAGAAAGGGTACACTTTTTTTTTAAAGTTGATCTAAGAAACACTTGGCCTGTTTTTTTGAAGTTATATACCTTCAATCGGTCTCAGTATATAAATGTAACTTAAGTGTCTATGAATTACCAACAACAATTGTTTATATATTCGCCCTAATATCTTCTTGTATATACCAAAGCCATATGCAGTGGAATATTAATCAACCAATGAGTGTAGATAGTCCTCATTAAAGACCAAGTCATTAAATCAAAAGTAATTGTTTTTTTTATTGAATAAGTTTTTATTAATGACACCGTAAAATCGCGCGGAAATCACGTCCATTGAATGAGCAAAATCCACTAAATACTGTTTACAATGCACATAAATAAAACATGCAATAGACTTAAAAGAGCTTTACAATATCGCACCCCATTGAATCATATATAGTCCCGCAAAGTCTACACATGGCCATTCATAAAATGAAACAATGTTGACGCAGATTAAAAAAGCATTGTTTTCTCCTAATGCTCACATTATATTTCATTTTTATGGCCATAACGACGACAGGGGATTCTAGTGTTTTAAGACACAAAGTAGGCTCTAAGCATTGAAATAAAGGTTACACTGGGATAGCATATCAGAAGATCGATCATACTCCGCTTGCGGTGTGCGCGGGTGCGGGACGCGTATCGCCCAGCTGCAAGAACGAACGAGATACATAGTCCGTCTGGTTAAAGCTGGTTAAAGAGTCTATATTAAATTCACCCATGTGCTGAAAAAAACTGTTTTAATTGTTGTAATCGTACGTTATTGCAATGTAATCTAGTTGGTATTAATATTTGTTGTTACCAATAATTTATCCACAATATTACTATTCGTTCGCGTTATTTAATAGTTTGCGTAAGTCTAGGTACGCTCCACACTTCGCAAATGTCAATGTGATTCTGAACTAGGTGTGGTTCCGGAACCTCAGTTCAGTGGACCACAGTGATTGTTTCAAGCGCTCAATCTAGTACGTAATACATTTATATCTTTGGATGTATGTAATTAGTTCTACGAGCAAATAAAGTTATGTCACGCAACTACTGTATTATGCATTCGGAAAGTAATTTAAAATGTTAATAATAATGTATGAGAATACTTGGAATCAGAGGGTATCAGCTATTCCATTTGTGAGGTCGGTCTCGCATCCTCAATCACTATTGAGAATATAACATGGAGTTATGAAGTATCGAAACAAAGAGCACTTTGTACAGAGTTCACAAAATTGGTTCATTCGTACTTCGAGCTTTTGATGTTTTTTTAGCAAACACTCTCTAATGTACTGTCTAATGTACGTTTTTTCAATGTTCTCTTTCGATATCTATACGTGGGTAAAGAAAAATGATTCTTATGAGTACCACATATTACAGACAATTTTGAATGAATTGAGAAGTAACTAGTCTGACTTTTAAGTGTATTAAGATTGAATACAAAAGAAAATAACAGTTGCTGAGTTTGATCTGGTGATTCCCAAATTACCAAAACAAAACTAGTATGTATACATGGCCTATAAGCAGTTTTCATTTGGTATCAGTTATGCGGGATTGAATTAATTCCAGGGCTTGCGCGAGCCGCGTACTGATCGAGCGAGCAGAAGCAACCTTGCTTCGGTCAGTCAGTAGGTAGCCGGCTATTCAATCCATTACAAAAAGAAATCACACTATCACAGCGCGTGCCTTCTCCAAACATTCCTCCCTCCAGGACATCCATCCCCGTTCGTCCGCGACCCTGCTGTCATGAGCTTAATTTGAATTATGTCGGGACAGACAACCGTTGGCTTCCCTCGATACGTATAAAATTTACATTTATACCCCTTTGGGGCCGCATCGATGAAAAAATATCACTACTCTCTTGAATGACTTTGTGTCAGATGAATCTTTAACACGATCATCTATATTAGAAATAACTTTAAGTAAGTTAAGAGATTTACATAATATTTTTTTAGGCTCACATGACATAAATATATATTTTGAGTGCTCTGCGATTTTACTATGAAAATTAGTTTAATAGGTAAAATAAGTTTAATGACAAGTTTGCCTTAAGTTGTGCGTATTAAACGAGAGATTTTCTTGGTGCACTACGAAATACTTCCAGAGACAAATGGTGACTAATGGATATTATTAATGCGTTATGGCGCGCTTTCGCGAGAATGTCTGCCGAAAACTGGTGGATTTGTGGAAGACCAGTTGATAGAATTCGCACCGCGATAACGCAACATCGCACACAGCTATCGATCGAGATTTTAGCCAAAAACTTTACGAATGTCATCAAACTAAGTATCGTACTCAGCCGATTGATATGACCCCGTCAGTCTTTTTCCTGTTCCCAGAGCTGAAATGACTACTTTGGCGAATGCGTTTCGAGTCGGTTCAAGCCCTAAAAGAAAATTCGCAGAAAGAGTGGAAGGCCGTACACTAATCAGCTTACTACAACAATACTTATGAAGGACAAGATCATGGCGTACCTGTATTGCAGGCCAAGCTGGCCTTGCTGTATTGAAGGATTTGTTAGATGAATAATATTTTTGTTTTTTTTTACAATTTCTAGTACTTTTTATACATAATGTACCACAATCTTATTACACTCACTGCTGCCATAGCGAATCTGGGCAAAAGAGTTGAATCGTAAAAACACGAAACATTTTAGTTCGCACGGCGCCGCCCGTCACAAAACTTTTACGATTCTTATCGTAAAACGCGAAGACTTTATTAAATTCACCAGGACCGGTTGGCTGTGCTTGCGCGCGGCTTCTGAGGTAGATTTCGAAGAAAACTACATACATGTTAGTGTTGCAAATAATTTCTTATTTGTTTTCCGTTAGTACATTATCTTCTACCAACATACTCTGAAACCAACCTAAAAAAATATGCTTCTAATTAGTCTTCTAATTAATCCCAAGATACAAGCTTACGCTTAGTTTGGGACTGCAACACAAATAATTTGTAACAATGCTTATGGAAATAAATATTATATTATAAATATACAGAAATTGTTGAGATTTGGCCATCAACGCCTACTTGACAAATTAATCCTGTAGCATTGTTTTAATGCGATAATATACAATATAGTGAATCACATTTCACTATGTATTGAATAGAAAATGATGCTCTATCACTAAGCGCATTAATAAAGTCCAGTAGACACTGTAAGACAAAAGAAACTCGATCTGACTGCCAACACGCACTTATCCGGCTACGAAGCGTGGGGATAATCTCCTTCGGAGGGATATCCGCGTACATCCGGTCCAATTCCCGGATAACCAGCCGGGGCCGGTTCATTAGTCACATATCAGGTTGGCGAGGATTGGGTTACGGGCAACAACAGACGAAATCTGATAATGTGTTGATTTTCGTTGTTGGCTTGGTAACCGAGGGATTGGGTTAGGACCACGGAGGGCTGGTGTATAAGTAATGTATTGATTGCTTTGCAGATTACATTTCGGGACGAAACACTACTAGCTAAATGTGGATTGTAAAACCGTAACTCACTGCCTGCCTACGCCTTCCGACATTACATTGATATGACATTTATACTACCACAAACCTTGTTCTATCCAATAATTCCATTGAAAAATCGTATTAATATTCCGTTATTTTTTCCCCCTAATCACCTTATTAGGACTAAATGTAAACATTATATAGAAGAATTAGCCAAATCGGTCAAACCATTCTCAAGTGATTAAGCCTGTTATAATTTGCGTATACAACTTCGCGATATAACTTCCTTTTCTTAACTTGTAAACTTTATATAAATGTGAATGTAAAAGTAAAGTACAGGCAAATACAAAGATTATTCAAAACAATAAAATCTATTGTTAGCAAACTTCAGACCACAAAACCGAGCTTCACCTTGAATCTTTCCTGTACGGTACCAACATTCCCTCTGCAATTGTAAGATGTAAGTATCACACAAGAGCCTGAGCCAAGTTTGTTAAATTGCTCCAACGGTAATAAATTCTTAACTGAAATTTCAAAAGTTTGAACAAGCGTACCCAAAGCTGTACTTTGAAGTTTCAGAGTATTTAATGCTCTCTATATGCGTCAGCTGAAATGTTTCAAACTAAGCCTGGAGATATATGATCCTTCTTAACCTCCAAGACCAGAAATAAACATGAATAAGTAACCAGCTTTTCATATATATAATAATAATACCAGCCCTTTTTAATGTCCCATATCTCGTGCCCAGCTCACGAGCCTCCCTTGAATGCGAGGGGGATTAGGCTATAGTCCACCACGCTGGCCCAGTGCGGGTTGGCAGACATCACACATCTTTCGAGGCGTTACCGAGGCAAGCGTTCTACCAACTTGGCTATCACTGCTATTGCTTTCATATAATCACAGTCAATTTAACTTCGCTTTCCAATAAAAACCTAATAAACATTTAACCAGTACATTTATCTGTTTCTTTTAAGAAGAACAGCATCCGCTCTCGTTAATTACGGGCGATGAGGAAATGGAAAGTAATCACTCAAAGTTAACCTTTGATTTATCTCACTGATTCATCGTTAGAATCTGTTGTTAGCCTTCAGGCGATTTCTGAGAGCCGAATTCGACGAGGGAGCATAGCGGAAAAGGATAGCTAAAGGAATATTGTCTTTGAAGAATTGAATCGACCAATTTAAACTTTATAAAATTTAAAAAAAAAAAATCATTTTCACGGTTTTAGGATACAATTCGTAGATCAGAATCGTCAATCTACGAGTAAATTAATAGTCCTGTAAACTAAGTTATACTGTGCTAATGCTGATATTTCTAATACAGTAAAGAACACAAAATGTCCGTTTATAACTTGTTAGAAATGTAAGGATTACCAAAAAGTACAAAAACATTCCATAAATATAAAGGTTAATATGTTAATACATAATAACGTTCACTCGGATGTGTTAGATTAATCGTTTTCGTCTCGCCTTACAATTAAGCTCATGGAAGCATTAAACAGTTTACATAATCGACAGTATGTTCGCATAATGTGCTCTATGGTTGGTCGGTGGACCGAGGCATTTCGCTCTCGACACCGCGGCCGTAGCAGTACCGTACATCAACTTGATGTCTACCGGCTAAGCCACGGCGTGAAGGACGCCTAAGCTGATGACGTCATTAACAGAATAGATGTCTCCCTTATAGTGCTGAGTATAGAGCCAAGTACAACACGTAGATGTGTAATAACAAAAGATATCTTAAATTATGTATGATTCGTTTCAGTTGTTTTTATTTGTCTTGCTAAAACTGCATGTTGTGTCTATGATAAAATCATATTTACTATTAATAATACCTAAATTGTAAACATAGATAAAAAAAACGACTTCCAAGTTTGATTGAGATAAATAAACGAATACCACTAATAAGCTAACAAACCAATCAATTTAATTAGAAACAAGTAGAAGAAAGCGAACGTTTTACACGCACGGTTAGTCAACCGCAAGTAACAGGTAAATTGAACCATAATGTACAAAGTGGGACCCAAGAGCGTTCCCTGAGGAACTCCATCGAGCACTATGTTAATTATGATAATTGCTACGTTTTTTACTGTGTGATATATGAAGTGTTATTGTTTTTAACATGAGGTAGATACTACTGGTTTTTATGACCGCTTCTTTTGCTGTTTTTTAATCGATTGCGCTAGTAGGAGTAATTATTGATTCATTAATACTTACTACTACTTTATAAAATCTCTACGAACCAAAGCAAAAGTAACAGATGAGCATACCATTACATTCATTACCTTCACTGGTTTTTTTTATATTTTCTATTCACGTAGACCATTAAGTACATTACTATGCTACTACTTTACCACCCGTTCGGAATACCGTTCCTATGGAGAAGAACGGGCAAGAAACTCCATGGTTGCTCTTTTTTTTTAAAAGATCTTTAACATTATTTTTACATCTGTGATGTTAATTAAGGCACTTATACGAATGCTGCAAATATGAGAAATACAAATAATTCGCTGGTTTTGAATCAATACTTACCTAACCTTATCTTGTAATAATGAGTGCATTGAAATGATTACAGGTCCGCAGACCACAATCAACTCCTACAACAAACCGTTATTCAGCCCTAAATTGCATCAACTCAGTGTGAAATAGCATTAGCTACAGTAATCACAAAACCAGTTGGTACGGAAACTTGTAACGTTAATTGCGTCGAGTGTAGTTTGTAACCTCAAATACGCCGCGCCTCCTATTACAAGACCCTCAACTGTGGACCTGGCATATTGAACTAGCACCTTTTATTTTATGCATTAATGTTGGAACAGGCTGCCAGAGTATACTGGCTTTATGAAAAAGTCAAGGCCTTTGTAACCTTTTTAATATTTACAGAGAGATTTCAGCTGAAATTACTATACAATGGTCAGGTTGGTACAAAACACAAACTTTTGGGAATGTACTAACTTAGACAATAGCCCTCATACCAGTGAAAATTTGTGTGTAGAGCAAAATGTGTTGGAGTAATAAATCATCCGTGCAAACTTTTCAATTTAGATTGTAGTTGAAAATTCATATTATTTTATTAAGGTGCTTTTATGAAATTTCAGAACCTACCACAGAGGTTTGCTACATCGGTTGATAAACCACAGTAATTCAACTGAACAACAAATAAGAATTTAACTGAAATTATACCTCTATCAAATTATGCTCCGGAAAGCCATTAGTTTTCCTAACATCGACAACATACAATTGTGTTTTCACCAGAAACACGAACATTGGAAGTAAATACTGCAAAACGCAATAGCGAACAGTGGAATTTTCTAGTCGGAAGCTCGATCACGCTAACGAATGATATGTCCAGTAGAGAGTACAAGGCTGGGCTCACAGTAAAGGGGAGTACAAAAGCAAAAGGAAGTTGTAGACCGGCAGTAGCCATGGAAAGATCTTGTCCATTGTATCACGGAATTAGTTTCAAGCCCAACCTCTATGTATAATAGTTTTGATTACAGCGACATCTTTTAGAAAAAAGTGACATCTTGTTTCAATTGAAGCACGATTGAGTAATATCAACATGTAGTATGGCGCTTTCTTCTTTCACTAATAAATGAAATTTCATTATTCGATCAATATTTTTAAACAAAAAGACGCCTTCAACGGTTATCAATAAATTTCGACATATTCCTTTACTGTATTTTTTAAATTATTACCTTTATGTAAATAAACTTATATTGCCTACCTACCCATGCCATGAAGCCATTGATTGTGGCATTTTTATCGTCCCACAAATATTTGGACCGGTATTAGCAACTAAAATGACGCTACAAAGTGAAAACAAGTCAAACTGGTTGCTCGTATGCAAATTAAAACCAGCATCCCTAGACGCAGGCTATTTTGTACGCTAACATATTACATTACAGTTCTAAATAGGTTGTTATGTCTCCAACGTCTGTTTCGTTAAGAGTAAGAAAAGTGTTAGGTTCGGTTAGTTAAAATGAAACCTTAAAGAATGCTTGGATTAGTTAAATTCAAAACAGAAGGGAGCACTACTACGTTTATAAGAATTCCCGATTAGTAACTAGGTATACTTAAATATTAAACATGATTTGGTATGATACAAATTTTTCAGCTCATCACACAAAGTTTGCTCATACCAGGATTCAAACCTGGGACCGTTAGCACAGAAAGCAGAGTTACTACGAGTCATCGAGTATTCAAACGACGCTAAGAATATAATCATTATTATTAAATTTCAAAAAATGTTTTATACAGTCAATATACACCTCCAATATGTGTACAAAATACTACTTATGCAAATAAACAAAAAAAATGTGTAATAATTTCATTCACTCTATCCTACGCTACGCCGAAAAGAATAGAATGCAAATATTTACATACTCTTCATTGTAGAGCAAAATCGATGTTCGTCTATCAAGACAACTAGAGATGCGCCACGCGAAAAATTCAAACTCCTACCTAAAAACTTACAATCCTTTATTTTATATTTTCTTCACCTCATTCCTATAGGTGGAATAAGGAGAGCTGGCAAAGAAGCTGCAGGATACGACATTTTCATCACTTTATTTCTTCATTTATATTATGAACTAGCTGTTGCCCGCGACTTCGTCCGCGTGGTATTTAACAAAGACTCAGCCGTTGGCAACAGCCTGCTCGCGTTCTGATCCCGCGGGACGCATTGCAGATTGATGCTATCAAACTTTAATCAGGCGCAGCGCTGCAACATTGGTTTTAATTTTTTTTCGAGAGATCCAATTTTTTTTCTAAAATAAAAGTAGCCTATGTTACTCCTTGTTACATCAGCTATCTGCCAGTGAAATTCCCGTCAAAATCGGTCCAGCCATTTCAGAGATTACCCGGAACAAACAGACAGACAGACAGACAGACAGACAGACAAAAATTGTAAAAAATGTTGTTTCGGTATAGGTAACGTGTATACATCCAAATGCACTTAGTAAAAAGCGGTTATTTTAATATTACAAACAGACACTCGAATTTTATTTATATGTATAGATGACGTTTGTCTATCGATATAGAAAGCGAAAATTTCTTGATACGACTCAATTGGCTGGACGTTTAAATTTTAATTATCTATGTCAGAAAAAAGTACCGCTAGGTTTTAGGGTGCTGGATGCTGAAGACATCTACTAAGTTCACACACACCTAAAATACTTGGATTGTATTACTTAACTAATCACCGTAACAACTCCATAAAGCTCGATAACGAATCGAAAATCGATTATATCAACTATAAATAGTCGCATCCCTACGCGAGATTTATCGTCGTGAACAGTTAGCCGACCGGTTTGGAGGTTGCCGTCTCTGTGATACTTACGGTCTAGGCTGTACGGAGATCTATGGGCTTTGAATGAGCATTGCGAAGATATTTTATTCACAAAGACACAACCTCATCGGCATAGAAGACTTTCAAGATAATATACGATGTAACAAAAATGGTGAAAAATAATTTTAACCGATGAATGAGTTATATTGATCTCGATGATTTTTAAAATAATTGTGTGAATGATGTTTGTTTTTTTTCAAAAAAGGCGAGCTAGTAACTTTCGGTTTCAATACTATGCACTTATGCCTCTACTTCGTTATGTAAAATAGGTATATACGAAGATATTTCATGAAAAAAGTTTTAGTTAAGTTTTTAAGTTTGTACCAAAAAAAAATACTTTTTACTATGAATTTATTACATTCATAAATGATTTGACTATATACCAAACCTTATAGATTTTTTTGCCCAAATTTATTGTTTTTATTGCTAAGATCTCATGCGTCTCTAGTGTATTTGTAACAATGGAATCTATTATGTTTTTTGTTAAAGCTTCGTGGTGGACCGTAAATAGCGTGAAATTTTTAATGAATATCAGTATTTTGACACCAGTCGAGTATTCTCTCATGTCGCGTGACCACGATCGCGTCAAGGTTAACTATCCTGGAATTATCCCTTACTAAATGCCAGTTACCTTATTTTGTAACAGTGCCTACTTGGTCTTATACATATACTTATCAGAATATTAGCGATGAATTATTTAAATCTATGATCTTTAAAATCTCTATCGACCACTTTTTTTCAGCAACTAGAAAACGAATAATGTTATTAAGTTTCTATATACTTAAAGAAACCATTACTGCATAATCAAATAGTAATGGGGTTTTAAACCAACATCACGTTGTAATCTCAGCTTCCCGAGACTTGGGCCAGCTTGGCCTTGAACCGACGAAACAATGGCTTGGTTTAGTAACGAGGTTATTATACTCTAACTTACAAGTTTATATCTGAGTAATTGTCTACGATTATAATTTAACCATTCTCTTGCGTATTTCAAATAACGTATCATCTATGTTGAGTTAAGTAATAGAAATTTTTTAGTACTACCTTGTATTATTTAAGTAACTTTTTGGTTCTATTTGATTAGTTCAACGCTTTATGGGACTAAGTAAGATAATATAGTTTTTTTTTTATTTTCTTTTTATTACATTATAGGCAAGTATTTGATCTCGAGCTCACCTGATGGTAAGTGACGAAGAGATCTACGATGGAGTATACTTGCCTAGGTAGGAAGGCGGCAGTAGATAGAGACGCTACATTCACTAGGCACATGCAGCGCAGCTGATCTGACCCGCCATCCATGAATGGCAACACCGAAAATCATGCCGGAACACGGCTAGGCCGCTTGGTGACATGGCTTTGTTCAGTGGGTGGTGACTAGCCACGGCCGAAGCCTACCACCAGTAAAACCAAATACCAATATATTTTAAATCGTTTAAACGTTGCGAAGAACTATAAACCAGATAGACCACCTCAAAGATGAAAGCTTAGGTAGTACTTACGGTAAAATTAAGTACATAAGTATGAAACACTAAATAATATCAGCTAAGTATAACAAAAAAATGGCTTAACTTGCAACTTTGAAAATGACAAGAAATGAACGGAGCGTCTCCGCGGAATCAGAACGCGAAATTATTCATTAAATTTTCAAGTTTATACAAATTTGACCGCGAAGCGAGACGTAAGCCGCTTGCCTAGAACTCAGTTCGGTTCTGTGGTAGCTTATATATTATGTACGATATAATGTAACAGATGAGGTTATACAATACTACTCCTATACTACTATTATTACTCTTCGCTTATTGAATAAAGATTAGTTTATAAAAAAATATAATGTGGGAATTTAACACCAATGTTTACATTCTCAAAATTCAGATCAGAAACAAAAATATACAAACATTTTATTCTCTCATCTCATCAATTAGTGTAACATTATGATTAACATATCGACAATTAAGAGAAAATACAAATCAAAGTACTCTTATAACATTGCAGATAAAACAATAAATTGCATCGTGAATAATACAACACATTTGAATTCGGATAATGGCAACCCAAAACAAGAATCAATGAAAATAAAATAAGACCGTAACAGTACATCACAGGGTACATTATTGGTTTATATTCGCCATATTTTAAAACTATGGGGCATGAAACGTCCCATTATTCTTTCACAGCGAACGGCAGGTGTCACGTTGAGGGTTCTTTTTTATGCGAAAGTTGTTGAGGCGTCACATCAGACGATTGACTCTATATTTTTTGTTAGCTCTAACTTCTGATTGGATTGTGATGTTCATGTTAATCCTTTATATTAATATAAGGGACTTTACAACTGTAACTCTTGATGGGTCTAAGATTTTCAAAACAATTGAACATCTAGCTTAAATTTAAAATTAGATGTACGTGACAGAATGTAACAAAGACATGTGTTAATAATAATAATAAAAGATCAGTAAAAGCCATAAAATTATATACTTCACGCTTGGTCCATGTACACTTCTCAACCATTGACTCTTAGCGCGAATCAAATAACGAATCTTCAAGTGATTATACTAATAGGGACTATTATATTATTGCAAGATTTGGTTTACGATCTCTTATAACTAGACGACTTACTAATTTGTCAAAGTGGCAATCTTATATTTATTTTGTCAACAGATCAATTTAGCCGTCGGCTGAAAACAAAGTTCCAGCCCCATAAAGTTGTCTTGAATTACGAGAACTGGTCTGTCAGCTTCTATTCTGAACCGTCAGGGCACAAGTTGGCGATCTCTATCGTCCTGTACTCCGAATAACATTGAACGGTTTGTTTTATTTGTAGAGTATCAATGGAGGAAGTTTTGTTATTTGGAAAATAAAAGTTCTTGACGAAATGATAAGTATTACTAAGGATTACCAGATGAATAATGCATAAAATGTAATGGAACAACTAAGTTTACAAACCATTCAATTTTCACATAATTTTTAAATCTCTGAAATGGCTGGACCGATTTTAACGGGACTTTCACTTTCACACAAATACAGCTAGTCTATACATATAAATAAAATTGGAGTGTCTGTTTGTAATATTAAAATAACCGCTTTTTACTAAGTGCATTTGGATGTATACACGTTACCTATACTGAAACAACATTTTTTACAATTTTTGTCTGTCTGTCTGTCTGTCTGTCTGTCTGTCCGTCTGTCTGTCTGTCTGTCTGTCTGTCTGTCTGTCTGTCTGTTTGTTCCAGCTAATCTCTGTAATGGCTGGACCGATTTTGACGGGACTTTCACTGACAGATAGCTGATGTAACAAGGAGTAACTTAGGCTACTTTTATTTTAGAAAAAAAAATAGGATCTCACGAAAAAAAAATGAAAACCAATGTTGCAGCGCAGCGCCTGATTAAGTTTGATAGCAACACCTGCAATGGTTCCCGCGGGCTCAGAATGGGCGGGCAGGCTGTTGTCAACTGTTGTCTTTGTTAAATACCACGCGGACGAAGTCGCGGGCAACAGCTAGTAAATAAATAAATATATATTACCAGACAACACACTAACTTTATAGTCCCAAACGAACCGTAGACGTGACGCTTATTATGGGTACGTTAGAATAGACTAGGAGGTTTTTATAAGTATTTTTGCACGAAACTTCACTCACAAATTTCCTCATCTTCTATACATATAAATAAAATTGGAGTGTCTGTTTGTAATATTAAAATAACCGCTTTTTACTAAGTGCATTTGGATGTATACACGTTACCTGTACCGAAACAACATTTTTTACAATTTTTGTCTGTCTGTCTGTCTGTCCGTCTGTCTGTCTGTCTGTCTGTCTGTCTGTCTGTCTGTCCGTCTGTCTGTCTGTCTGTCTGTCTGTCTGTTTGTTCCGGCTAATCTCTGAAATGGCTGGACCGATTTTGACGGGACTTTCACTGGCAGATAGCTGATGTAACAAGGAGTAACTTAGGCTACTTTTATTTTAGAAAAAAAAATAGGATCACACGAAAAAAAAAAAAAACAATGTTGCAGCGCAGCGCCTGATTGTTTGATAGCAACAACCTGCAATGCGTCCCGCGGGCTCAGAATTGGCGGGCAGGCTGTTGTCAACGGTTGTCTTTGTTAAATACCACGCGGACGAAGTCGCGGGCAACAGCTAGTCTTCTTAATAAAAGTTATATCACCAAACCCAGTCCTCGACTGTCGGACTACACAGTACACCCGTCTAAACAAGTTAGACGCAATATTAACCCAGTTACGCTAGTTTCGTCGACTGGTTCTGTTTATTAAATTGTGCATCTTGAGAGCTGCCCGTTAGAGATGCGACTCGATGTGAACTTTGTTGGATACAAACTTCAAGCGAGTTATGCTTTCAATAGCGATGTCGTGTTTTGTTACATGCCTCACAATTATATTTTAGAGGAGGTATCTATACATACATATAAATAAAATTGGAGTGTCTGTTTGTAATATTAAAATAACCGTTTTTTACTGTGTGCATTTGGATGTATACACGGTACCTATACCAAAACAACATTTTTTAACATTTTTGTCTGTCTGTCTGTCTGTCTGTTTGTTCCGGATAATCTCTGAAATGGCTGGACCGATTTTGACGGGACTTTCACTGGAAGATAGCTGATATAACAAGGAGTAACTCAGGCTACTTTTATTTTACAAAAAAACATAGGATCTCACGAAAAAAATTAAAACCAATGTTGCAGCGTTGCGCCTGATTAAGTTTGATAGCAACAATCTGAAATGCGTCCCGCGGGCTCAGAACGCGCGAGCAGGCTGTTGCCGTTGGGTTGTGTCTTTGTTAAATACCACGCGGACGAAGTCGCGGGTAACAGCTAGTAATAAATAAAATAATGTTTATCAACTAGGTTTGGTTGGCCACAATTAGAGATATCTTAAGGTATCAACAAGCAACATTCAATACAAATTGCTATCTCAGTTGTTGTAGCTTACGCGATTTTTGTGACATAAGAATATTTAATTTAGAAGCTTGTGCCCAACAGTGGTAAAAGGGCTAATATTATTATTATTGAGGATATTCGAGAACGCTCCAATACTCTGTAACTTACAAAATTGTATAATAATATTCCTATAGTATGAAAGTATATTTGTATCCGATTACTGGTTTGTCCAATCCAAAACCCACACACAAGAGTAGCGAAGCCTTCGTAAAAGGTAACCATATAATAAAATATTTAGCAGCGGAATACCGTGTGCACATTATTGTACTATGACGCCATACCAGTGCCCGACGTCTCATTATATAGAAACAGTACATTTGTATTCTATGGGTCTCCGCTCGTAAGTTGCATTGTCGGCCTATCTGGCATGGTGTAGATAATTTTAGACTGAAATTAACTATTACAGCATAATGGATTTATATGTCTATCTACATTTGGAAGTGGACACAGATATACAATTTAGTTTTTTGTTGATTTTAGTATCTCTAACTTTATTTATATTGTCATGTTCATATTTTGCTTGTTTAAAATTCAAGCAATCTGAGACATTCTTGACTCCACAAAGACAAAACATATCTTCGTGTTCCTAACCTTTGTTTAACAAAGGAATACTTGTATTGTGGTAGTTAGTCCTGTTAAGTAAATTTAAGTGCAGTTGTTTAAGTACGGTCACGAAACAATTTTGAAATATTTGATTTATAATATTTTTTTTACTTTCATGATTATTTCTTTTAACTTTAGGACAACTAATTTTAACCTAACTATATCTGCTAAAGCTAAGTATCAATGTGAAACGAAGTTTTTTCACTCGATGTAATGCGAAAAAATGACAGGTGGATGATGGACGCTTGTAGTTAATCGACCACAAATGCGGATGATGTCAAATTAAGCTTAATATATGTTTTTATTTAATAGCATTAGACATCAGAAAATGTAATCTAATACAGCCGTAGTACCGTTACATCGAAAAGTATTTTAATATTATAAGCTGTACATTCATCGAACTGAAGTGATTATATAAAAGACTGTTACCCGCGACTTTGTCCACGTGGTATTTAATAAAGACACAAACGGCCGACCGGCAGCCTTTGTGATATTAAGTCGTTGGCGGGGGTTGGGGGGCTCTAAAATAAAAGTAGCCTAAGTTACTCCCTATAACTCCCGTTACATCAGCTATCTGCCAATGAAAGTCCCGTCAAAATCTGTCCAGCCATTTCGGAGATTGGCTGGAACAAACAGACAGACAGACAAAAATGTTAAAAAATGTTGTTTTGGTATATGTACCGTGTATACGTCCAAATACACTTAGTAAAAAGTGGTTATTTTAATATTACAAACAGACACTACAAATTTATTTATTTGTATAGACAGGTATACTTGGGAATAGTTCTACATCCCTTAGTACATGTGACTCATTGTTAATGTGTAGAGCGTATGGTGTTATTCGCTCATGAAATATGTAGGCGTTCTGTCGCTGGATGCGCAGCGAATGTTGCTAATAGCGATGCGTGAATATTTGATCCCGCATAACCGACGCAATCGCCCGTGTATGTCGAACGATCAACACAGCCGTTGGCAGAGAATTGACAATTTTTTAGAATCTCGTCGGTTGGATTTCATTTTCACGATGGCAACTTTGATTGGAAAAGTCAATATGGTATTACATTATTTACGTTCATTATTTTTTCTTGAAAAGGAAATAACACGAGGTCGGAGTCGAAATCATATCTTAGAAGTTTTAGAAAGTATGATGGTAAATAATTAAGTACACATTAATCAAGTTTAATTGCTAAAAGCAATTTCTTTTAGACAACTAAATTGGATGAAATGAAAATGACCATCGGAATGGTTATGATAATGGTTATGTAAAGCTAATTCTACTAAATGATAGTAGAATCCGAATGTTTCTATCATGCAAGACGAATATAACAGATTCAACTTTTATGTATATTGTTATGAGATAAGAAGATTTTAATGACAACGATGCTATTTTAGCATCCATCTTCACTCATACATAAACCCAAAGTCGTGTTAGTTCCATCATTTATAACTCAAGAATGGGTGTGCCGATTTTTATGAACTTTGATTTTTGAATTTGTCTCCACCCCGAATGACAGAATGATTATTAAAATATCGGGATTTTTACACATGATGATGATGCGGGTCGAAGTTAGCCGGGACAACTAGTAATTACAAAAAAAAAAAACTTTGTAATAAGTTTAATATCTCGTATTTCATTGTCAAGCAGATAATTATATTAAAACGATAGAAAATGAGTTTAATTTCAGGTAGATATCATTAATTTTTGATCCGGTAAGCTTAAGATCAATCTCATAAAGAAATTAGCAATTCAATTCACTCGAGTTTGGAGTTTGACGGCGGATGGCACCAATTACTGGGGTTCAGTTAATTGAATTAATTGAAACACTTGAAATTTTAAGATGGGGATAAATTTTAATTAAATTTTCAGGTCAATTTATTCATCTTCTATTATATTTAAATAAGCTGCACACGATAAAAGGAGACAAGTATTTTTTTTAGATTCCGAAGAAAGTATTAAACGAACGAGAATTTGTTTCACTTGTTTAATATAATTTTACAGCTCTACATATATTGAAACACGCCAACATCTTATCCGTGACTTTTTCGTCAAAAAATTACAAACACAGAAGTTATGAGAAGTGAAACAATAACTAGCATCTTATAAGAAGCCTTATAAAGCCTGGTGGTCCCAGAAAATCACCCGTAATATCTTATTGAAGCCTGCTAGAGATGATACAAGTATGTCTATAGCGTATCACGTTGTGTAGAGCTACAATAGCCGCGGTGGTTTCGGTTCGTCGCCTGGGAACCGGCTCGGGCTCCCTGCGCCCCGGGTTCACATGAACCACCTGTTAATTACGTCTTCACTTTATCACATTATCTGAATGGACCTTAATATCTTGCACGTTTTAGTTCAGTTTGCTTTTACGTTATGTGGACTTCAAGGGTTATTGGTAACTCCACAATCTCAACTCCAGTTGGTGTCCACAAATAATTATTTTATTTACGGGATATATAATAAAAACTTTAAATTGTGACACATTGCTTCGCGTTCGAATAACAGTGACCCAAATGTACCTGTCTGATTATTTT
Organism: Pheosia tremula; assembly: GCA_905333125.1. Lineage (NCBI taxonomy): Eukaryota > Metazoa > Arthropoda > Insecta > Lepidoptera > Notodontidae > Pheosia > Pheosia tremula. The sequence goes on along the minus strand of HG995402.1, from coordinate 8,557,036 downwards.
AAGGCACATTAGTAATATAAATATTAAGACAATATACTGAAACGAAAATGTCTAAAGGTTTAGTAAATGGCGTTCGACAATGTGGCCCATTCAAGTCTCCGTTGGAATGGACACCTAAATGGGGGGGGGGGGGGGGCGGAGTTGCGAAAACACAACACGCCTCGCTAGGGAGACATTTGTCTCGAGTATAACCCGCCGCAAACTGTCTCCAGTGTTGCTCACACGAACATTCTTAGAATATATCTCTACACATTACACTATACATAAACTGAAATGGAAAGAATAGGCTGGACAGAAAGAGTTACAACGAAGAAGTGTTGGAAAGTGTACAGAAAAGGAGAAACCTAATAGCCTCTATAAAGAAGAGAAGAAGAAAGATTGGGCTTTGACAACGACACATACATACTAATTGTAGTCGCGGCTGTAACCGCGCTCGCTTTCAAAATAAAAAGTAGCCTATAATGTTATTTTAAAGTGCCACCTACCCCTATATCAAATTCACATAGATCCTTTTGCGTGATGCCCAGCAAAACATACAAATAAACACTTTCAGCTTTATATATTATTTACGCGATTAGATATATAGCAATTCTATGAATGGTATCATCCCATCTATCCGATTCTGAAGATACTAAGCTAAAATAAGACATTTTCAAGCTATATTAGACAACAATTTATTTGAGTTAGTCCAAAATGTTCAAGGATAAATACTATATTCAATTCATAGTTAACTATCCCGGAAACCAATCTCTAGCCTTCAAATAAACTCCAGGTTCCAAATATCGAGCATTGAATTAATTGCCATCAACAAACCGTAAATAAAACGAGCAGTACGGAGCAAACGTAACCTGTGTGTAGTGCCTACGAGCCATTAATTAAAAGCCTAGTTCGCCAGAAACAAACAATATATACAGCTTAACCTCACACACGAGTGGAGAAAGATTCTATACTTATTTAAATTATAAACTGAGTATTTTGGTTATTATTAGGCGACATAAAAGGATAGGACCAAGTGTCGGTGATATATAATTATGTGTAGGTTAACAAATGGACAGATTTTTGTATAAACTGTCAATTTTAGTTGTAGGTGTGTGTATATTTTACTGTGTAACGTGTAAAGTATTACATTATCTCGAAATGCTGAAGCCGCGTCTAGGAGCCTACCATCAGCCAAAGTCTAATCAATTACTTTGTATTGCTTGCTGTTTAACTCTACCACCTGATCGTAACTCAACTTTATCTGAGAAGACCCGCAAGAAACTCAACAGAATTATCTTTTTTAAAGTGTTTTTTTTATCGCCAAATATAATTGATGTAACAAAAAGCCAACAATACTAATTCAGGATAGCATATGAGCGAAGCAAATATAGTGCTCTTGATAAATATATTATAGTCAATGGACTGTTGCGCTCAAAATCAGTTCCTATTTTAAGACGTCTTTTATCTTATCTGTTTCGCGTAATTGGTGTTTAAGCCATACACACGGTATGATGTCCTAAGTTATAAAGTCGCGGCGTATATTCCCTACCTCGAGCTTAATCCTGGATAAGACCAGGCTTTGCTTCCGTATTAAGACTTTTCACAGCCAATCTTTACTTAAGCTATAAGTATTAAACTTTGGTGTCTTGATACGATGGACTTTTATATTTTACTTATTTCTAGCTAGCTGTAGTATCGGAGACTACTATTTAAAGTGTTTAGTTTTTGAGATTTCGCTTGCATAGGTATAAGAAAGATTGATTGTATTTTAATTATATATTCATTATTCATTCGATTCCGATGTATTTATTATTATATGATATTCGACTCATAATTATATTAACACTCAAGGTAACCAACTTCTTATAGAGAAAAGACACAGATTAATATTACATTTTTTTATTTGGTTGGTTAGCTTCAAAGCTTACAATTGCACATTTTATTGTCAGTTTTTCCATAAATAATACATCTACACTTTACATAAAGAAATACTGTTATTTGGTCGGGTCTGTACGGCCGAGAGGCCGAAGCAGAAACTTCGTTTGTATGTGCGCTCATTATGGGAAAACTACTGGACCTATAACTCCAATCAACATATAGGATACCTTTATGCCGACAGAGAAATGTAACGGCTTTTCCAAAAACTGAAGTTCAAATCAAATGATCAACGACAAACATTCCTCGGAAACCAGCATTGAATTTACAAGTAAATCACAATTCTCGTCGTGTTACATCGATAGGTTCGTTCGAAGTAACGAACTAAGATTCGAAGCCAAGGACAATGACTTTTTGACATGTAAGACACGTACACTACAATACGTATGTTTATAGGTGTTGACGAAGTCCTATATCCTTACCTACAAGATGTTTCTATGAATTTTTGTGAACAATAGATTCTTCTTTATCATATCTCAGTTCTTTATAGAATATGGATATAGTTATTACCCCAAATTTATAGACAGTTACAATGGATTGTAATGGCATTATAATCCCACTAATATTATAAATGTGAAAGTCTGGATGGATGGATGTTTGTTACGCAATCACGCCAGAATGGCTGAACGGATCTGGATGAAATTTGGCACAGAGATAGCGTATAGTCTGGAATAGCACATAGGCTTATCCCGGTAAAATGTATGGTTCCCGTGGGATAGACATTCATTTTAATCGCGGGTAACACCGCGGGGCGCAGCTAGTCCATTATATAACTCTCTATAAATTTGAGGGATTAGGTTTAATAAAAATGCTTACGCTCATGAAGTCGCGACACTGCGTGTTTGAACATAAAGTAATTTTTGTCCATAAACATTTAAACCGTTGTTTTTATTTATGTGCATTTGTATGCCTACTCCTGCTATACAGTAGTTATAAATCAACGTACAACATGGCGTTAGTGTACGCGGTGGGTGACTCATTCATGATTATCGGGTGGCGACGCAATGGAGGGGTGATTCGCACCCCCGAACCAAACCCGAATTAAAATTCCTACCGTAACGTGAACATAATAGATGAATTCAAAATTTGAATACATTAATATGACCAAGTAATTCCAATAATTTTTACTGACATCAGAAAAAAAATAAGCCCTTAATTAAATAAAATTTTAGTTTTATTATTCGATTACTTTTTATGGTTTTCCCTACAAAATTAAAGTACAAAGTGAAAAATGTACTGTAACGATTGTATTTTTCTTAGCAATTTATGATAAAATACTGTCCTGGATATTGAGCACCAGAAAATATGTAAACTTTAACAAAATTAATTAAAAGGAAAAGTCGTGCTCCTTATACAGGAACACACTGCATTTATACAAATTATGTTCCATCTATAATGGCTTTACAAAGAAGTGTTAAAATGAAACTATTTTGTAAAAGTATTGTAAACGGATTGTAATTGGGGTACGTAGTATGTAGTATTCTTTACAGCAGTTCTACAACAATTACAATCCGTTCAAGTCTCAAACAAAGCGAGTCTTGAAATAAGTAATTTTTAAATATTTAACAGCTCCCGAGAAACCTATAACCTCATTCCATAAAGTTTTCACTTCGTCCAGTTTAAATAACGAGCCAAGTCATACACGGCGGGGGGGTGTGCGGGGCGGGGGGCAATATGGCGACTAATTGCACCGATTCACATCTACCGACTGTGGCGCCGACCAACTTGATTGATTATTATTGTTCAAAAGCTATATGGAAAACACTAAGCTTTTAGTCCAATACTTATTGTTTATAAGACATAGAATGACGGTGAGTTTGGATTGAAGCGTTTATATCAAATAATTTTGTTGTAAGTATAAAAAAAACAAGTAACCATTGAAAAAAGTATTTAAAAAATTATTTATTTTCCTTACTCATCTTAGGGTGTCCCAGCGAGAACTGATCGAAAACGTGTGGGACAATGCAAATAAAACTATCGGTGAGCTTGTAGTGCTTGGTTACCAGGATGCATCGATTTTTAAGAGGAATCTGAAAATATATACGAATTTGATGTAATATTTTCTTTTCTTTCCAACGCATTCTCTTCAATCTAGTCTTGGAAAATCAGTTGAGTGCAAATTCTATAACTGTGACTAAGCTGAATCCACGCGTTGCTCTATCTATTCAGACGGTCGGCGAATACCCTTAATGAATTTCCGATTTATTCGCTTAGGAACTTACTCATTCCTTATCTTAAAAGACAGTGGTATAAAGATTTCTCTCACAGTGATCTAGAAATTGAAACGTAATATCAAATATGTCTAGACTTTCATGCCCACGACTAACTTAAATAGTATATATTTTACTAATTACACTTGACTTTGCCTAACAAAAACTCCTTCTTATTTACATTGAAAAGAAATACGTGGTATTTCATTCTTAAAATAGCCTCACCCACACAACATTTTTTTTTTCGTAACCCTGGATGACCACGATGAATGAAAAATTAAAAGTAACACCTAAATTTAGATAACCGTAAGAACGTCGAGAAAGCAATCTACTGTTCATGTCATTACATGTATTAAATTCTATGATGTCAGCAATCAGATAGGAACTTATAGTCTGAGCGGGTCGTCATACACATACTTTAACCCAACGTTACGCTAAAAAAAAACAACAACGGAGCACCTAACTAACACTACTGTTATATAGCTTTATAATAGCACCTAAATAGTTTACAGGCTCAAAAGCTCACCTTAAGTCTGAGTGCACTGGCCACTTATAAACTTGTGAACATCGAGTATGTGGTCTGGGTGGTGGATATCGGACGCCTGCACACTCCGGGAACGTGCCTCGCATGCTAATAGCCCATTGTCCTTGGCGAGACCCAGCTCGTTACTGGTTCCAACAACTGCATTGACCTAACACGATCCCTCTTGATAACGATTTAATAATCTTATCTCTATTACTGGTGACTACTTGATACAAGTTATAATGGCGCCCAACGTGGGACTTTCTTTTGAACAAATTAATGTGTTTAAATGACCAATTCACTTACTTTTATTGAACGCCTTTGATGTACTACCGATATCTGAAACAAATTAATTCAGTGTTAATACAATTAGAGCAAGTAATTTGATGGTCTTTTCGGCATTTTCCCAATCTCCCAAGCTTTATACAACTTTTCTGAAAATCGACGCAGTACAAGAACACTACTAAACGAATTCGCAAGTATAAAGTCTGATTTAAAGTTTAAAGTAATCCCCAATCCGGGAGATCCGGTAATCCTGTTGGAACTTTTATTTGTACGGACTGTTGAATGGCGACTGAAATCCATCTTAATTGTAGGGTAGGTAGATACAAGTTTCCTTGTCATTAATACCATGCCTGTCAATATTCCAATACTGGGCACGGGCCTCCCCGAGAACGACCCCGGACGGGACAGGACAGTTTATTCATATAAAATATCTCCCCGTCCAGTGCGAAAAAAGACCCCTTTAAATATTATCCTACGAAATATGTATTTTGTTTCAGGTTAATCCCGAGGCATGTCTTCTACAAAAGGCATGTGTGCCTTTCTACGTCCATTCATTGATTCTTTCCTCCCTCCTGGAGGATTCTCGTTCATCCCTCCTTCTTTTCAATTGTCTAATTGTAGCTGGTTCAGTGGTAGGTTTGTGATTAACGCAAACGAAGTCGCTAGCATCGGCTAGTAAGCTGATGACGGCTGAAGAATCTGACAAACTGGAGTCTAGACGTCTTTTGTGGGATCTCGAGGGGTCCATTGGAGCGAGTGCACCCGCGGGGCCGGTAATGAGATTAGTCCGCGATGCTCAATGGGGTTTCGTTCGGGCGAATTAGCGTTGAAGGGAGTTTTTTGTGGCACGCAGTTCGTTGCAGAGTTATTTAACTAGACTACTAAGTCTCTACAACAACATCAACGTCTATATACTCATCAACTATCAACATAGCACATAGCATTCTACTACATGAGAAGCTATGTTGCTTTGGAAAGTAATTATCAAGGGCCTAAAACATTGGAACGGTAAGCGTTCTGCATTATTTTATATATAATGTGATGCTTACCGACTGTTGTTTGCGTAACACAAAGAACAAACTTCTGAACAAAATAGATGGTGACCTGGCGAATCCCAGACAAAAGCTAGCATACTCTTTTATTTAGTAATTAAATACTTATTATCTCTACGATGTTTAAATAAGCATAGTCTATATATTCAATGCTTCTTACTTTCAGAGACAACATGTTTGTTGACTACACATTAGTGAGTCATGCATTTCCGGAGACGTCTCTCGTAAAACGTACAAAAAAATATTCTCCCAAACTCGGAAAACTTCCGTTTATCTTGTAAAGAGTTTCCGTTGAACGACAGAATTATGAGCCAAGTTTAAAAGTAGTCTGGGGGGAAAACAAACATATATTTGCGTTAAGTAAATTTGAACGCAGCTTTAATGGACGGGAACTCTTGAAATTTACAAGTCATTGAACTGTGACAATACGATCGGATATTTTCTAATTATTTTTGTGCATAATATTAAAAGCATCTCTCGCATATTTCTCAGATCAGATTTTTTTTTGTAAATTTAATATTTTAATATAAAAAAAAACTACTTTAAACACTATTACATTTGTTAAACCTGCCATTTCGTGTGTTCTTTCTTTTGTTTATTCTTCACTCTAACTCTAATATTTTTTTATAACATTTTTAACTTAACACAAAGTTTAAAAGCATCTCTAATAAAAAGCAAACAACATTTTAAGTCACACGGCAAAAAGCGTGGGTAATCGCCATGCAGTGGGGTGGCTTGCACCTAGGGCTAGGGGGCTAACATCCCCTAACAACAAAAGACGGTTGCCAACGCATTTGTATCGATTCGCGCGGACCACACCGTATTGTAGTACGGATACCGAACAGAAGAATTCAAATATACTAGTTCTCTTACATAAATCCTTACAAAGATAGCTTGAAATATTTTGAAAGATTAACGATGGATACGTTGAGCATTAGTTACATTAAATACTGAGTTATGTTTATGTGTACTGAGGTATGTTTATGAACTTTTATAATATATATGTATTAGTTTGGATGTGAACTGTCACGCCACTAATTACAGAGGGTAGAGTTAAAACGCAATGCGCCTATGTAGTTTTTGTGATATTATTTGGTCTTTTTTTTTTTTTTATTACATATTATATATTATTTGGTCCCAATGTAATAGCAGTCATAGCCAAGTTGGTAGAACGCTTGCCTCGGTAACGAGGATCGCAGGTTCAAACCCGGCTCGCACCTCTGGGATTTCTGGATTTCATGTGCTATCTGATTTTCAACCATGATTATTACTTTCTAAACGGTGAAGGAAAACATCGCGAGGAAGCCTGCATGTCTGAGAGAACCCCTCGAAAGTCGTGTAAAGTCCACGAACCCGCACTGGGCCAGCGTGGTGGACTACGGTGGACTGGACACTCGCATTGAAGGGAGGCCCGTACCCAACAGTGCGACATTAAAAGGGCTGGTATTATTATTATTATTATAATGTATTAGGGGCAAGTCACATTATACCAGCTATTACATAACTTATATTCGGATATTCCAGCAAGTAAGAGTAGTCTATAATATGCAAGTATGTCCGGTAAATAGTAACAAAGCCTCGCCTCCTGTAAAATTAATACTGATACCATCGGCACATTGTCGTTGTATACCGAGCGCACATATATTTATCCTTATTGGAAAATACACGTGTCATAGTACAGCGTATATAATTGATACATATCTATAACCTTAGGCTGTGTCCCCAGTCGGCAAACTGTCAGCGGCCGACTGAGTTAGCGGCGTATCGGTTTAGTACGCCCTTCCATATATTTGAAATGGAGTGTTCACAGTTTGTTAGTTTGCGCTCGCGCCGCGCGCGCGCCGATTGATTCAGTGAGCGGCCGACTCACAGCAAAACCGGTTCCAGTCGGCGGCGGCGATATGCTTGTTCGCCGGGCGTAGTGCGTCCGTTTGTCGCAAACTGTCATGTGGACTGTTGACAGTGAAAATTTAGCCGGTCGGTCGACCTAAATAAAGGCTAATACATAACGCGACGCACGCAAATTGATCTGAGTTTGCGGCTAACTCGAATTTCAGTTCGCCACAAATTTGCGGCTCACTCAGTCGGCCGCTGACAGTTTGCCGACTGGGGACACAGCCTTATTATAACATACTAACACGAGTGTGATGTCTCAATTATAAATAAAAAAAAGAAATATTTATGTTCCACAAGAAACATTATTTACGATCCCGACACAGATATTTTAACGATCATCGAGAAAATAAAAACATCGTTTGCAAGGATCTGACAACAGAATTAAAACCTTAATATGATAAAGCTACGGTAGAGTATATAGTACTGGGTATCTCAGTCTTCTAATGAGGATGTTGACAGCGTGTCAGTGTTTGGATTGAACGATCACCTGTTACACTTTATGATGCTATAAGTTAGTATGAAGATTTGAAGTGAAATAGAACATATCTTAAATGGTATCCATTTCTGATACACGATAACATTATTCCACACCTTGAACACGTATAAAAATTGCAATCACAACACAATAATTCCACATTAAAACTGAACAATGGCTAAATCTACAGGCTTCCACACCAGACTATAAACAAACAACAAATTTCAATGACAATAAACCACCACGTCCACGATTATTCAATTGCCAAGGCCGCAGCGTATGGAGCTAATGACGAGCTGTGGGCAGCCAAGGTCACTCCTATATAAACCTGGTTGGCTGAACGACTGTATGTAGTGCAGATATGACTCCGTTAAGAGTTATAGTGTTGTTGGTTGCTCTTTTGGTGGGATGTGGCGCGGCGCCTTCCAAAGACGATGACCGTGAGTGGTTTGGATACCATTGGAATGTAAAAGTTACAACATTTAAACCGTGATTTTGAACATTAATGATTTCTTTAAGTTAATTATGGGCATATGTAACCTTTACCCAATCTTTTTGTTACCATACCCCCTATACAAAAATGATGTATGAAACCCAGTGTGTTCTAGAGATGGAGATCTCTAAATAGGCTGTCCAATGCTAGGTATAATTTCCATTTAATGCACAAGTCAGAATAAGACTCACATTATTATTCTAGTCGTATCGTCAACTGTCTCTGAATTTTCATCTGGTTACTTGCGGGAACGGCTCAACTGTGATTGGCTTGAGCCCATTTCCCGACTTGGGACAGACGTGACCATTCATACCTACACGGTTAATAATAAAAAAAAACTGTATAATACCTTCATAGATATACAGATTTATGCCTCTTTACTCATGTTTAGAGGCCGCTCTTGTAATATGGGATAGATTGTGTATTCGTTTTTGGGTTGCCATGTCTTGATTGGATAAACAAAATCAGTAGCTGCATCTTCTTAAATCCAAATAAAAGGAACGTATTCTTTCAAAAATAGAACAACAATTGTACCAATTTATGTGCGTCTGGGCTCTGAGCTAACTGCAAATAAGAAAAGATAATTTCTGAAATGACTATACTTATTTATAGAACCGGAAAACTATCATTTGGATAAAAAGACTACCAGGGTCTCAAGATCCTAATAACAAATATTAAATGGATGCAACTGCTGTTATTAGAGAAACATAGACGACTTACTATGGTAAGGCCGCAGGGCCCAATAAAGTAGTCATTGCCTGAGAAGTCTTTGCCAGTATTTATACTTCCACAGCGCTCGTAATCGAATCGTAAATCGCAGTGTCAGTGCTGCAATGTAAAGATACTATCTTGTATATTTATATCAATGGCAATAGAGCGATACAAACGCATTTAGAACCAACATTTATACCAGCCGTGATCCTGCTTTCTGTGCTGATAGTCCCGGGCTCGAGTTCTGGTAGGGACAAACTATGTGTGATGAGCATGTACCCGAGAGATTTTGAGGATCTATATATAAGTATTATATGGTAGGTTCGCCCCCAGTCTATTGTACGGTATCCATAATACAAGGGTTGCTTAGTGTGGGCCGTATAGTTGGCGTATTCGTCTTGCGATATTATTAAAAAATATATAGTGTTAAGTATCTTGGTAAAGGAGTGTATTCTTCAGAGGATTAAGAAAACGTGTACTTATTATACACCTACGCGTTCAATCTTAAGACTGCTTTAGGTACAAGATTTCTTATGAAACTCGAATAAATCTGACCTGAGAATAGATCCTATATGAACTATATTTCGAGATCCCGCAGCTACCGCGACAAAATGAAATTTAATAAACGTAAAGATCTAAGAGGCAGATGAGGCAACCGAGAAGTAACTATACGAATTTGATAATACTAATCTGGAACCGGCGGTGTTTGTTGACGAGAACAATTGGAAAGTGTTAAATTACCGGTAATAATCTGGTATTGTTGATACGCTTCGGTGATTTGACCTTCAAATGTTAGAGAATGATAGACACATTTATGACCATGAACCCCAACAGATCCAGTCAGGTATCACTTTGACCGATTCTATTTTTATCGGTAATCTGAAAGATAATTGGATGACGCATGGATGGCGGGTCAGATCAGTTGCGCTGCATGTGCCTAGTGAATGTAGCGTCTCTATCTACTGCCGCCTTCCTACCTAGGCAAGTATGGTCCATCGTAGATCTCATCGTCACTTACTATCAGGTGAGATCGAGATCAAATACTTGCCTATAATGTAATAAAAAAAAATAAAAAAAAATTATTACTAAGTAGTTTTGTGGCTTAGATATGTGCATCTACCACCTTCGGTTACTGTACCAAAAGACGCGAACAAACTGGCTGAAGAGCCTCGTTGGGCTATTCTGCCTCGCTCAGTCAGAACGTGGCTCGTCCAAGGCAATCGTTCTTACTCCCCTGCCCTACCACTCATCTTTAATTTGCCTCGCTGTTAGCCCTACTGCTTATGCCATCGTCAGTTGGACAGATTGCTCGAATTGAAAACTTTTGTAAAATATATCTTCCCACACGTCCTTGGAGTTAAAATCTTTCTTCATATACCTCAGAGATCATATAACATGTAAAATAACTGAAGTGTCCCATCCCAGTATCCCAAGTAAGGATATTGCCTCCTAAATGAAGGGAGCGAACATGTGAAATTAGGATTTTTTTGAGGAAAATACTCTGGAATAAGTAACATTTGTACATTTATATATATACATTTGAAGTCCTGGTCCCATCCCGGTCCATCAAATAAGGAGAAAAACTTAAACTTTATTTAAACGGTTTCAACAATTAATTTTGGGGCTATTAGATGTATTTCGACAAGATCAGGGGTAAATATTATAACGAGTTGGCAACTCTGTTCTCCGTGTTACTTTACCTGAAGTGTAACTGTACACAACCCAATTTATTCGAAGTCAAAGATCGATGCAAAAGCGTCTCTGGGTCTATAAATAAACTGGGAAGTTGCACGTAGAGCGGCATCATTTTCCATGAGACTTGGCATGACTTTTCTTTTTCCAACAAAGGCTTTATTCGCGAGGCTAAATTGAAATTCAATTGAAATAAGTAAATAAGAGAGCGGCTGTAATTATTTCTTACTGCGGTGCCACACGCTGAAGCTATTATTAATGATCGAATAATCATATAATGTAGCTCCTTTGTTTGTTTTTCATTCGAAAAAGAAATCTGGGTTCGAATATGGCATTTTATTTATTTAAAATCGATTGGTTGTATAAGGACAAATTTTTCAGTCCTCAGCTAAAGTTTATTCTCCAAATGAATTTGTCATTTTCAGAGATAAGTATCGTATAGAAAACTATTGTTGTTAAAACGTCACATTCATTTGGAGAATAAACTTTATCTGAGAATTGAAGAATCGGCCCTCAATATAAAAGTATTTAAAAAAAAACACTTTGCAAGCCGTAGATTTCTTAGCTCCTTAAAAAGTATGTCTCACACTGTCATTTTATAAAAGATATCTAAAAGTTCCAACCCAAGTCGACGGGTGGGGAGGCTAGTGAACTCGATGAAAACTTGAACGTTAGGGACGGGACCTCAAATATTCACTTGCCTATCCTCGGGATAGGAACACGATAACCCCGTATATTGCCTCGCGCGAAACGCCCGATTCTTCAACATTCGGTTATTTTGAAAAGGGTTGTTCTGACCCCGAGGCGGGTATACCCATAAAAAGTCCGTAGGTCTAACGTGAAATAAATTGCTCGGAGAGCACAATGAGATAGAGTGAAGCCATAATGTGTTTTTTTATAAAAAGTGCTGCGGCGGTATTAATTAAATGCAAATAAAATTACGTTCGTTGTAATTCAACCTTTTTATTTAGGAAGTCAAACCGAATTAGGCAAAGTTAATGAGGCACAATTTTAATAGACCTTCCAAAATTAAGTGTGTATTCAACAATACAAACTTTGGATCTAATGGAAGTTTTTATTTCTTTATTATTGCTTCTTGATATTGCAAGCGTTATTAAGATGTATATGTTATTTAAAATATCATCTCCCTATTATAAATGAACGAACAATACCAGCGGCCTACAAGACACAGGTTATTAGCTAAAGTATTCCATTGAAAAAAAGCAGTTAAGAATAATGCCATCCATCTTCGGACCAGCGCAGAACCAGTTCTTCACACACAATAATGGTCATATAACTGATTCGACTAATACTCTCAATTAATTTTTTACCTTACTGCCTTCATTTTAGCTTTCTGTTTAAAAGGCAAAGTGGGCGCGTCCGGCCGAACATTCTTCTATAAATAATTATAGGGTACCAAATAAAACATAACTTGGAGCTACACGAAATAACATATTAAATTTGATGCAATGCAGCTGACCAGACTATTATGCGCTTTGAAATTATAAGTGAAAAACGCTTACTTAAAAAAATAAAGGAAAGTGCTCCAATATACCTAAATAAAAATGTCCGGTGGTATACGCATCACATGAGAACGGCTGGACCTAGTAGGCATTTTTTTTAAATATTCGTACAAGTTCTTTTAAGCGAATACTACACATTGAAATAAAACTATTTTTTCGGATTTTATCGCGTTTATTTTATTACATTCCCGACGTTTTTGGCTGGTTTGCGGCTGCGTTTCCACTGCTTTGCGGTGCTGCAAAGCGGCCGAAACGTCGGGACAGTAAAAACATAAAATAACACGATAAAATAGTTTTATTTCAGTTCTAATAAGGTTTGCAGGGAAGGAAGAATAGAAAATATGTTCCGAAAAATTTGGAACAGAACAGCGTGTCGGGTCAGCAATTGTAGCACGACTTTGTTTTTTTTTTGGTTTAAGGAACAAAACCTAATTTCTATCTTGTGTACCTAATATCGGTATGTAGATGTTTTACTTACCTAATTCATAGTTCCATTATAAGCTCGGGTTATTCCACTCAAGTGTGTAAAATGTTCCCTTAACAGCTTAGCTATATATCCTTAAAACAAAAAACGCCACCGCTTCCCCGAATCGGTACCAGGTAAACGTTTTTTGTCTCCTTTCGCACCTAAATCACAGTTAATTACTGACCATAACAGATAACGTACTTATCTACGATTCTATATCGTTTAAACGGATAAATTAGTTATACAGAGTGATTCAGAAAGGGTATACTAAGCCTTGAACTTGCGCCTCTAAAGCGTATATGTAGTCATTATGTGAAGTCGGCATTTCGATGTCAATATAAAAAAAAAACAAAAAAACACTGAACATTATGACTACAAATGCTCTTATACACAGTATATAATACACTTTCTTAATCATCCTGTATAACTGGTAAAAAATGTATCGTTAATGTAAATTGGGAGCCTTCGTTATAAGATTGTTATCTACCTTAGTTCAGTGCTATCTTTGTATCGGACGTGTTTTAATAGAGTTCTTGTATCGCTTATACTTGTATTAGTAAGTCAGTGATGTTATTTTATCAAACTTTATCAAACATGTAAAACCTGAAATAAAACTAGTTTTAATTTAATGTGTAGTATTCGCGTCAATAAAAGAAATCAAAATATCAAGTAAGTATTACAACGTCGCTCGTAAAATATAATGTAATTTTGAACCTAGAAGCGCCTGCTAAACTCAAGATAATTTGCGGACTCTACTGTCGGCGCTCGCCTTTGATGTAGTCGGTAGCTAAAAGGTGTCTAGCATTCTCAATTAGTTTAATGCCATACGAGCTTGTGAATTTTGAATAATTTCATAATTTAACACCGTGTTATAATATTCTGTTTGTTGCTTGTCGGAGATTTTGTTATTATTTTACATACATTTTCCGTTATCTGTTAAATAATTTTGTACTAAGGTTACCAGTAGGTAATATTATAATAGAATACAATAATAATGATCCATTTAATGTCCCACTGCTGGGCACAGGCCTCTTCTCAATGCGAAGGACATTCAGACAGGCCATAGTCCACCAGTGCCAGTTAGCGGATATTGGACGACTTTTGAGAAAAAGTCATATTTCCTCAGTTAGGTTTCCTCACGATGTTTTCGTTCACTTTTCAGCAAGTAATAATCATTATTGAAGATGATATTAGCACATGAAATCCCAAAAATGGAATCAGCGACACTTGTTTCCCTGGCGAGTGTTCTACCAACTTATCTATCACTGCTTTTTAGATAAATATACATTAGGTACAACCCTAATTATTCTACGCATGAAGTAAGTTAGTTTCAAACGTGACCCGAACCGGAGATTCGGGATACCTACCCTTACATTAGTCCCTGTCTAGATTTTCAGGATTGATTTACGTAGACTGAAAATTGTAAATGTGTATGCTAAAGGGTAACATACAAAAATAAATAGAGAAATTTCGGGGATAGGGTTACCCATTCCTGATTGGATAGTAGTGCTATTAAATATAGTAATATTATGACTTTTAGATTTTTTTCCTATGTTCTAAGAGTTATTTTGCTATTCGGGGCGCAAACAAATTAAAAATAATAAATATCATCCGACTTGTTGTATTAAATTCTATTACATTTTCCATAATTTTATGAGAAACATGTTTTATTGGAAGAGATTGGAGTCGGTGGCGGTGACGTCACGGCCCTGTGGCTTGTTTACTTTTTTAGTTTTTTTTCTAATCGAAACATTGAACAGCTGTATTAGAGTTACTTATTACGTGTTTTTTAACTGTTAGTAATCGTGAAACATTATTTATCAATAAAACCAATATTTAAAATACCCAGTTAGATTCAGTATAGAATGTACTAAAAAAAGAATATTAATATTTATAAGGGATAAACAAATTTAGATTTTTTATTAATCGAAATATCCAAACGCACACACAAGTCCTCACAATATGCCCTAATCTATTTCTAATGCGAAATATACCTAACCCTTCACACGCCGACGCATTTAATCCCGCGCTATAAATTTTATAAATTTTAATCCGTTTATCGTGCGAACCCATACTCTTTGTTGGACGATCGGTTCAGGCGGGAATAGGCGGGATTAGGTCGGCGGTGGGTGGGCTAATGTTTCAGGGATCTGACCGGGGTCGGATCGACCTAAACCCATTGCGAGTGTTGTGACGAATCATTGAATGTTTAAATGGATTTATTTGAGAACTCTGTGTTTGAAATAAAACATTCAAATACCTAGGATACATAGTTCTTGTTCAGATTTAAGACGTATTATAATAATAATAGCGGTCATTTTAATGTCTCACTGTTGGACACGGACCTCCCATCAATACGAGGTGGACATTTACATATTAACCAAGTCTTATTTGAGACTAGAAGTGTTAGCTTCGCACACAGTTACATGTTTTTAATACATATTATTGAAGTATTATTTAATACATATTGATATGTGAAATGCCCCAAAATATTATAATGCGATATTACGGTGCAATTATCACCAAAACAAAGCATAGTAAATTATAGTCGAAATCGTCATTCACGAGGGGAGGGGAGGGGAGGGGAGTCATAAAATCATTGTTTACGATAATAGCTTCACTCATGACATTACGCTTTTGTAGCCTATATACTCGTATATGCTGTGTGTTATACAGTGGGGGGGGGACTCAGAAAGAATATACTAAGCCTCGAAGCTGAGCTTCTTTAGCGCATTTGTAATCATTCGCAAAAACTGAATTGGGATAAATCAATAAAAAGAAAGACTTCCAAAAATCAGTTAGTATATTTTAACATTATCGGGAGCAAAATGTACTTAAAAAATATTACATTATTCATTATCGTAACTCTGTATTGGTTTCTTATATTTACGCGAATACTACACATTGAATAAAATTAATCGAAAACATAAAAACATAAAATAAACGCGATAAAATCCGTTAAATTTGTTTAATTTTTCAATGTATCGTAATTCTGATATCACGGGGTGATTACAGATTTTCCTAAGAAGCGCAGGTTCAAAGGTAAGTAGAGCCTTTCTGAATCATTCTGTATATAAAAATGGAGGGGAGGAGAGGAGGAGGGGGGATACCTACAGCCACATGCAAGCACGCAATCACACTCTCATCATAGATATAGAGATACTTTCAAACTAATCAAACGCGTAGACAGTCCCTTAGGTGAATATTTTAATTTTGAAATCCATTTACAAATTGGCCTACGAGAGGGGAACCCCACCCCACATCTCCAACTATAAATATCCAGATGAATATTTAAAATGTGGCCTTACAACCGTTGGTATCTATAAATACGATTTTACTACTCATTCCCTACGTAATGTATCTGTAATTAAAACACAGGGAATCTATAATTTATGGCACCTTAATTTGACCACAAAGATTTATGTTTTACTTCGTTTTTTTTGTAGTAATAATGTGTGTGTTCTTGGAAATAGGCACCCACCCATAAATGGTTTAAGAACACGCACAATAGAAATATGTTATTAGTTTTCATGAATGGTCGGATCCAGATCGACTGTGCAGTTATGCGCGGCTGGTCTGGAACTCAGCCGATTATTAATTTAACAACTAATATCTACTAACTAACTGTGTCTTAAGCAAAGAGAAAATGTAACATTTACATTAGAGTATAATATAAAGTTCTACTTACTTGTGGTTACCAACCGCATTACGTAAAGGTTAATAAAGTTATTGACCAGTATCGATTATAGAAATAACTATTTTGGAAAGCCTTCCGAAGTTCCTAGTAAGTTACAAAACCGGATCCAAATCGACTTAGTGGTTTTCTACTTAGGTACAATACGAATTGATGTAACATTTTAAGATACTGCATAAAATACGGGATGTTAGTAATTTCAATATTATATTCACGAGCCGATCTTTTATTATACTAAAACGTAACTATTTAGGTACTCAATCGATGCCTGAACGGCGATATGCTTGACGTCTAATTCACCGTAACAAACATTTACCTTTGTGGAGAATAATATTTATTTGAATTCCAGATAATAAACATACATATTTTTTATAATATGTATTTTTCTGATAACACAGTATTTTTAAGTTTTATTTCTCCTGAAATAAAACCATTCGTAACAGCGGACGTGACTCCAATGAGCATTAATTGCGTTTTAGTACCTTTCAGGCGCCGTGTGCCCATATCGCGTATGAAAAAGATAATATCTGTGATAAATGGTTTGATATAAATTATTATTTCTTGTTTTAGCGAAGTACGATTGCTTCGCTTAGATTTTCGTCGCCAACTGTAGGCATTTTTTTTATGAATAAGGTCTGGCCTTTGATCTAGTTTGTAGAAAAATAGGGTCTCATAAATAACTGGTAAATGCTTATGTTTAGGTCCTATTCAATTTTGTTGATAAAGCCTAATAGCTCTTTTAACTCAATCACGAGTCACCATTTCAACGTAATGTTGAACAACGTAATTATGAGTCAATAGTGTTATACTTGGGGCCCTATTCTAATGTATGTAATAGCTAGTAGTGGTGAAGACTCCATACAAACCGATTCCTAGCGGCACGGTGCTTCCCATTCGAAAAAAAATCCTGCCAATAGAACTCGTATTGCCAAATAATACAGTCACATTACATGTATTTAATAAAGTAATCAGTTTAGCTTTTACAAAAATGAATATTCGCCACTGTTAGCTAGTTAACTTCTAGGTTAGTCAGAATCGGTTTGTATGGAATCTTCGCCACTTCTGGCTATTATTTATTACATACATTAGAATAGCGCCCCAAGTGTAACACTATTGACGCATCATGGAACAGGCCCTTTAGAAGTAGTAGAAGTAGAAGCTGTGACTGGATTTTATATTTAAAAATATTAGAGGAAAGTTCCTTGTAGCGAGATAATTGTTTTGGCAAGCGAAATCGCTACGGACTACGGAGGGTAATAAAATAGGACAGCCCTGACAAATGTGTTAGCCCCCTATTCTTGCAATTAATATGTATGGCGCAAATTGGAATTGAAAAGCTTTGAAGAATATTGCTACGCAAAGAAATTTATACATACTGTAGTTTGACTCGATATTATGTAAGTTCATCTTAATATTATTGAGCATTATTATCTTGTATTTACAGGAATACTCTAGGTGCAGGAATTTATGGAAATATGTGCCTCAACGTTGCTAAGCTAAAACCTTGAGCTGTAAGAGGACCATGAAATATACAATTAGATCTATCGTAGTGTAAAAATTTGTTAGTATACTTTAAATATTATTTTGTAGCTAGTTTTCGTAAATATGAATCATGAATTGAACTACAGTATGAAACCAGTACAGTATCGCACGGATGAATCACATGATCGATCCGATTCGCCGGAGACGTCGCTGAACTAAGTTTATGCGTTGAGTGAATCTTTACATTTTAATTCCGTTGGGGTAGAGTTCATTTTACAGAACATAGCTCTCGCCATCAGGGTCACGGATAAACGTGGCTAGCTTTTACAAGTGACTTTTGTTTACATAACGGCCTGTTTTACAATACCATAGTACACTAACGTCAAAATGTCGGGTACGTAAAAACATAAAATAAACGCGATAAAATCCGTAACATTAGTTTTATTACAATGTGTATTATTCGCGTAAATATATGAAATCAATAGCATATATAGACTATTTGACAAAATTTGCGTTGTGGACCGCACTTTATAAAACAAATCCTAAATAAAAAAAATCTTCACATCCCTCCCCAGTCGCGGCGCGACTGTTCCACAAATCAGCTTAGCGGAAGTTTTTTACCAAACAAGAACAAAACAAAACATGTGTAGACTTCGTGCTTTTTACCAGTAGGTAATAATATTATATATCTCCTTAATGTAGTTATTTACCACGACACGCTAACATAAAAGATATAAAAGTTATAACGTATGCTATGTGGCTATAATTTTCACGGAAGTCGTAAAGAGACTGGTTCACCATTTTGGAAACGTGGCGTGTTTTGGTGGGAAACACCGATAGCATAACAATGCCGTGCTCGCTTTGGTAAACGCTCGCTTTACTTATCGTGTTTGGTATTAGATTAATGAATTTGGACGGCCATTTTGATAGGAAATCTTATTTTTAAAGCGGCTTTGTAAAACAACAAAACATAACAACGATAATAAAACTTTAAGGCTTTCATTAAACTTAAGGGTTGCAAGCCTTTCAGCACGCATTTAAGCTGATAAAGTTTCCTTATCAGGGACGATTACCCGTTTCGTGTTATCATAATAGCCGAGAATGTAATAAGAGCTTCAAGGGTGTGTAGATTATAATTAGCAGAAAGCTTGCGTTGACATTTCTTCTTTTTCTTTTTTTTATGTTGGAAATCAGCTACAAAATAGTGCCATTTTTGCCAGTGTCAGGGAAAATGTTTCTTCTTTATTTTACATAAAAGTACCTCTGATGATGATAATAATGTTGATGACGATGATGATGATAAAATTAATCCCCTACCCTTATCAGTATATCTGCGGATACTTTACGGAAAATTTTCCAACTCCGCGGTTCATTGTGAGATAGTAGATGAATATTTTAATTTGTATTATCTGTGCTTAAAATTGATGAATATTATCGAAAATGAAATTCGCTAATGAAAGCCAAAAATCGCAGACGTGTGAGCCGGGATTTGACCCTGCTTATCTTGTTTCAAAAATGAGCATATTACGAACTTGGCTATCACTGCGTGTATTCAATATTTTTTTAATATTCATCCACAAATTATAGTCACGTCTGCAAATTGTTGGTGCTATCTGTACTGATTATAGAATAAGCCTCTCCAGTTATTATTCAGATGAGCGTGTTGGAAATAAACGTAGCGGGGTTGACGTGTTTTTAACATATTAATACGACGCGGCCAGTGGAGCGACAAATTTATATTTAACCGTAGCACATGGCGTTTAGTGTCACCATGGCAATGTAGACAGCAATAACAATGATAATGTTTATTTCACAACTCGTATCAGTACGTCAAGTGCGAGATTATTCGCAAGCTAAGCATATACTTAATGTACTGTTGTTCTAAAAATGCTTTATTATAAATTCATTAAAACATTTATGAATTTGGGGGTCAATCCTAAAAATATATAACCAGATATACCAAGTAAGAAAATGTTTGAGAATATAATAGTTCGGTTGTACATATTCTCATCGAAAGTAAGTAATTATTCCACTTAATCATCACGATTTATAAACAATATTATTAATTAAAAATTTAAACAATACAATATTACGTTTTAAACCCTGCCATTAAATATGGATGTGTTATTTGCGTAAATGCCGTACGAAAATGGCTTGTCACGTAAAATAAATGATCCCACAACAATTTAAATTTAAACCCTTTTGGGCCCCAATCTAAAACAATTTATAACCCATTCGGCTTCCAGTTTTATACCTAAGTTGAGCATTAGAATGCTGTCTGTTCATATATCTAGACCCAGCCAATTTAGCCGCTAGTTTGTGTTAGTCGATAGTGAAGGGATGCATATAACACGGTACTTTTCGACTTCACTTTCGAAATAAAAAATCGGGTACAGGTTTTATTTTTGTGATGCAGACAGACTAAATTTTAGGTATTTTTGTGCAGAATGAAATAAGTGATATTTTTAATGGGAGATCTAGACCACAATGACTTTGTAGGTTTTTTATGTTTTTTGCGCACTCACAGGTAAGATTTTGTTTTGGCTTTCCTTGTGCAAATATTCATCAGTACTGGATCCTATAGTACCAACTGTTACTTTTGGTACGCGGGAATATACTTAGTCGGATTGCGTGCGTAAAAACAAATATACTCACCCAAGTATATTAGTTTTAACCCAGCAAAATTTCACATTTATGTCGCTTGTTTTTCCGTAATAAAATAGGCACAGTCGTTTTATATTTCATTCGTGTTAACAAAATGAAGTCCCGGATCAGTCAAACCCCAGATCGATAGATATGAGCAGAGTGCATGCCGCGTACACAGCACTGAGGGTAGGTACCGAAATATCTACGTGCAAGGGTCCTCCCCTCTGACTCATAAAGAGGGCGGCGTTCTCCCTCACTTTTGAGGGTTTGGTCGATACTGCTCTCTTTTGTTTTCGCACTTAGAACGCACTGCACACCGTTCGATTTACTGTTAGTGCATTCACTATTTAAAATTGATAGTTTTTGGCTAACAAGCAACCATCAATGAAGATAACATTTATTTTTAGGAAATATAAGAGGCCTATTATGTACTGTATAATAAGACGTTATAGGGCATTAACGTCTTTAGCGAATGAGAGTCTAAAACAATCGCATTTAACAAAAATATATGAGTATATTTTTAGCCGTATGATAAATATGAATAAGTATATATGATATGAAATGTTGTGAAACTATTAATAAATTCTAATCCACGCCTGCTTATATTTTATCATGGCATGTATGTCTACCAAATTAAAAGTGCAATGTGGTTTTTTATATCTACGAGCCTTCAAACTTTAGAGGTTTCTCGGGCATTGAACTGTGGGGGTGCGTGCAATTACAATACTTGTTAAATCAATAATATAGTTCACATTCCATGGTGTGTAATAAGGTAATGTGGTAAATTATAAAATGTATTTTTTATAGATCAATCATTATTGTAGACCCAATACGGCACAACAACAAATCGGGATAAAGGAGGGATATTAATTATTATTAAATTGGCAAAATCAATAATTATAACTACATTTTTTTTTTTTTTATTACAATATAGGCAAGTATTTGATCTCGATCTCACCTGATGGTAAGTGACGATGAGATCTACGGTGGAGCATACTTGCCTAGGTAGGAAGGCGGCAGTAGATAGAGACGCTACATTCACTAGGCACATGCAGCGCAACTGATCTGACCCCCCATCCATGAATGGCAACACCGAACATCATGCCGGAACACGGCTAGGCCGCTTGGCGACATGGCTTTGTTCAGTGGGTGGTGACTAGCCACGGCCGAAGCCTACAACCACTAGAGTTGTCACCTGGTTGGCACCACCCAGGGTCACGTGTAGGGTATCTCGAGGGTACTTAATTCTCCTACGGACGAAGGTGACTCGACCCCATAATATTAATATTA
The DNA here is from genome assembly GCA_905333125.1 of Pheosia tremula. Classification (NCBI taxonomy): domain Eukaryota; kingdom Metazoa; phylum Arthropoda; class Insecta; order Lepidoptera; family Notodontidae; genus Pheosia; species Pheosia tremula. The sequence continues at coordinate 8,534,684 of HG995402.1, read as the reverse complement.
TATTTTGGGTGTGTATGTGTTTGTAAATTTGTCCGAAAATCACGCAAGAACGCCTGAATGGATTCAAATAAAATATTGTTCAAACCTACCTACGACTGTAGAAAATTTTAATTTAGAATTGTATGTTATTCCAGAGTATAAGGTCCGTTATACTCTGGATTAACATACAATTTTACCCTCATAATGCACGCGGTGGGTGAAGCAGCGGGTAAAGCTAGTATTTATTTCATTGTGCTACCTACTACACTACATGCTCAATCTATATAAATATCATCGTTCGTTTGCGTACCATACGTACAGCTAAATATCTAGAGATGTCAAATAATTTGCAATGACATTTTAGGACATTGAAAGTAAAAACATCGATAGTTTGTCGATAGATTCAACGAGCGTAACTTGAGTCAATCTATATCGGGTGATGCTATGAAGGTATATTGTCTGCGTAGTCACACTGGTGTGCCAACCCTGACAACGCTGCAACCATCAAGGAATTCATTAAATAACATAACAATTAAAATTTACAAGAATGTATATTTCTAAACAATAAATCAACCTGTACATAAAAAGCAACACATGAGGGCCCTACAGGCTTCCATGCAGAAAATGCATGGACTCCACACCGCTACGGCCATCAAGAACAGGAGGATATCAGTAAACTGTCTCCACACAGTCAACAAACTAATACAATGCGGATAAAACCACGGACAACAGAGGTAGACAGATAAATGCGGTCTCTTTCGTAAAGATAACATGTATGGACTACACTGGAAATCTATCTTAACTCGTTGATTCTTTGGCCTTTTCAGCATTCTCTTCTTTGGATTTTTATCAGCCATATGCAACATATAGTAAGTACATGGATACTTCTCGAGTGTTCCCGTTGCTTTTTTCACGCAAGTAGTTTCTTGCAATCTCATTTTGACTCGTTTGAATGTAGATATGCCGGGACTTTCTTCGGCAACCGCTTTTAATTTTACACATGCCCGACTGGGTTCTGTTAATGTTGATTTGATTCTTCGATAGGTAAATTTAGGATCAATTGCTGCCTTGCCAACAGAACGCACTATGTCGCCCGCACTTACAAACCCAAGCTTAGCAATATCTAGAGCAGATTCTGTGATAAGCATGGCATCACCGGAATTCTTTTGTCTCTTAACATCTTTTAACATTTGTTTATCTCTTTGAATGCGCTTCTTTTTACGTGCTGCGTCTTCTTTTTTGTATCTAGCTTGGCGAGCTGCAAACGCTTTTTGTTTCGTTTTCGCAATTTCTTTTTGTTTCTTTTCTAATGCCTTTTTTTCTTTCTTACTAGTTAAAAGCTTTTCCTTTTCACGATCTTTCTCCTTCTTTTTAGCCAACATTTTTTTTTTAGCAGAAGCCTTCGAATGTTCGAGTAAAGTTGCGCATTCACAAACGTGACCTTTATGAAGCTTACTTTTTTGTTCTATATCCCTACAAATTTTACTTCCGCAAACACAAGGTTCGGAAGATTTAGGTTTCTCTTTACCCTTCTTAGAAAGTTCTTTTTTGAGCTTCTCTGCTTCTTTTGAGCATTCTTTGCTTCCACATACACATTTTTTTACAGAATCTTTTTGTATACCAGGAGTAACTCCGGATTTAGTGCAAAGACAGCGACCAACACACCGGCAAGATTTATTCTTTTTTGATTTCGATTTAGGGCATCTACATCGACCAACGCAGCTGCAAGATTTATTTTTGTTTTGAGTAACAGGGGGCCTGTCTTGCAAAATATTAGGACGGTTACGGTTTTCATTATTATTAGGACGCTGCGGTGAAATAGTATTATTCAACTTAGGATCAACTTTGGGTATTTTAAATCCTCCACAACAGGGGCACAATGCAATACATGCGGAATCATTGGCATTATTTGTCTCAGTTTTTCCGCTGGGGGGTGTCGGTAAGTTCAACCCGTTTTTATCGCCAGATTTTAAATCAAAATGAACTAATTTAGTTGGTGGCTTAGTTTTACTTGCTTCTTTATTTCCTTTAGCTTGACATGGACATTTCTTTTGCTTAGTCTTTTGACTTTGACCGTCATCTCCTGATTGAAATTTTGAGAACTTACTTTTCTTATTGTCTGCCTTTTTGCAATCGCACACTTTTGTTACTTTTAAGCTTTTTGTCTTTTTAGGAGATGTATTGTTATCATCAACTTTAGATTGGCGTTCACTTTTGGATGGATTTAAACAATCGCATTTTAAGGGAACTACACCTGTACCTGTAGGATTATTTGGCGCGATGGAAAGTCCCTTTGTTGGTTTATCTTTAATTTTTGAAAATATTTGCATGCAACGACATACAAATTGTTTGAGAGCTGATTTTTTTACCTTTGTTTGTACTCTATCATCTATGATGTCACTTTCCGATTTTTTAACAGTCAATCTTTTCGCGCCCTTTAAATTGGGTTTTTTCGGCGAATCATTTCCCGGGCATAATTTTTTAGAACATGTTATATCCATATCATTATGAATTACAGAATTACTATTTTTTTTATTAAATCGACCGGGGCTATATGGGAGTATAGTTTTCATTTCTGCAGAATCTTTCTCCTGACCATGTTGCTTTTTTGCATTTCTTTTATCCTGATTTTTGGTAGTTGATTGTGGTATTTGATATTGGACCCAATAATCTTGTCGCATAAAGGGGAACGGGGATGCAATGTTCTCTACTCTTCCGACGGTAACAGTCCTGGGGCCGTGAGGTGAAACAAGTTTCGCTGTACAAAAGCACCGTTTTAATAGTTTCCCCACACCAGATGCTTTATTTTCTGTTTTAGTTGGATCCGATTGTGATAGACAACTTTGCAAATTATTACATTTACCACATTTTTTATCGCATTTTATACTCTTTGAACCGGCTTGCACTGCACATGGTTTATCGCATTTAGTTTGTTTTGAATATGATTGTACCGGTGCTCCCGTTTGTTTAAAATTATCGTGTCCGGTTGTAGGTGGCGCCAAATCTTTAAAAAACTCAATATTAAAATTAAAATTTGATGAAATTCTTACAACTTGTCTGTTTTTATTTCGATCAAGAAGTAGAGGAAAACGAGGTTGTTCAACGATCATTGATTCATTGTGAGCATTTAACTTAGAGTGTCCCATGTTTGATTCATTTTGTGCATCCAACTTTGAGGGTCCTTTTATATTACTTTGCAGTTTTATACTCCTGTTTAGTGCTTCAGATGTTTGCGATTTACGTGTGATCCCTCTTTTTTTTATTCTTTCCAGACATTCGTATGGATCACACTCTCCCGGAATACAAACTCCAGGCTCACATTCATACGGCTCTAAATGCATGCGCTTTACAGGAGGATCGTATTTTTTCTTAGTGGATGTAGTCTTACTTTCAGTAGTGACTTTTGGTGTTGGTTTTTTAATGGGTTTTGTTTCATTTTTTTTTGTATGTACAGTGGTATTTTGAAGTGCAAGTGTACAGAAACACCGCTTTAACAATGGCGCCATACCAGATCCTCTCGATTCAGTTTTGACATACGCTGCTTGGGATTTTACATGCTGGTTATTTTTCCCTCGAGAAGACAACCCTTTGTTTTTGTATTTGGTGTTATTGCCTGTAGAGATACTAGATAAAGATTTATTTTGCGGAGGACTTCGGAAAACCGGTGAACCAGTGCGATCTTTGTAAAATTCAATATTAAAGCTAAAATTAGATCCTATACGCACAGCCTGACGACTCCTGTCCTCAACAGGAGGCCGATGAGACGGACGAGACGCACGAGGCGGTTGAGGCTGAGGAGATCGTTGTGGTCGTTCCTTGTGCTTTTGAGTTTTCTTTGATATATTTTTTTTATCTGGAGAAGTTAGACTGGACATTGTTCTCTTTGGCGGACCCTCTGTTTCAGTACCTAAATTTCGCGTTTGTCTTTGTTTTATTCGTATTAAACATTCATGTGGATCACATTGACCAGGTATGCAGAAACCTGGTTCACATTCATACGGTTCCAAATTATGAGTAGCTTTTTCTTTTTTGGTTTTAGTGCCAACTTCTTTACCAGCTACAATAAATTCAGGTTTCGTTATTGGAGTAGAAGTAGTCATGTGTTTTGGAGCGATTTCGACTTTATTTTTAGTATTTTGTTGCTGATTACCGATTTTCTGAAGTTTCAGGGTACAGAAACAACGTTTTAATGCAGGCTTTACACCAGATCCTTTAGATTCTGATTTTGGTCCGCTAAGTGTCGACATAGTTTTTGTTGTCTTTGGTTTTGTCTCTGTTGTTTTACAATCTTGTGTTTTCGGACACTCCTTGGGACACACTGGTTTACACACTGGTATACACACAGAGCTACAGGGGCTTTGTGGCAAGGTGTCCTTGGAAAACTCGATGTTGAAACTGAAAGAAGAACCGATGCGTACAGCTTGTCGCTGTGGGCTGCTGCTATGCGTCAACCTCTGTCTTTGTTTGTGATCTCCTGCAGATTTATGGGCATCCGTTTTAATTTGAGTTCTTTTAGCCTGAGATTTTGATTGTATTGACGCCAAACTTGAAACTGAATGACCTTTTTGTCGCTCAGTACCAGACTGTTTAGATTGCATTTCTCTTTTTTTTATTCGTTTTAAACATTCATTAGGATCACATTCACCAGGTATACACACTCCTGGTTCACATTCATAGGGTTCAAGTTTTCTACTTTGAATTGTATTTTTTTTAGTTTTAGTACATTTATTTTCAAGACATATTTTAGGTATATCTCGATTTTTCTGTGCTTTAGTCTCTACAGCTTTGTGTTCAAGCGTCATTACTTTTTCGGGTTGCTGCAATTTTAAAGTACAAAAACATCTCTTTAAGAAAGGTGTTACTTCTGTCATGGTGGATCGCATTCTTTTAGCTAAAATTTGCGAATCCATATCACGAGTCGTTTTAACGCGTTGAACTTTTTTACTCTTAGCTGTCGGAGATTTTCTGCATTCTACACTGCATGGAACTTTTTTAGGAGTACTAGTAGGTTGTGATTCTTGAGTGCCGCCAGCAGAATTATCTTTATAAAAATCTATATTAAAACTAAAATTAGATCCTATTCTTACAACTTGCCTCGAAGGTCTAGCAACATTTGATCTCATCGGTTTCACTTTCATCTCTTTTGTGGGTTTAGTTTTTTTTTGTTTTACAGTAACTTCGCTGTCTTTGACTTTACGTTTTTGTTTAACAGAGCTGGACACCGATCTCGTTTCACGCTGATTAGTACCTGATCCGCGATTCATTAATCTCTTTTTAATACGCTTTTCGCACTCGTAAGGATCACAACTACCAGGCACGCAGACACCTGGTTCACATTCATACGGTAGTAATTTATTTCCATATGGTTTGGATTTATTCACAGTCATCACACTTCTGTTGTATAAATCTGCTACTGGTTTTTGTTCAGGTGTTCTAGTACTATGATTAGCAACTAATACTTTGGGTTGCTCCGTTTTTTTTGTAGGTTCTTTCTGTTTTTGTAATTTTAATGTACAAAAGCACCTTTTTAACATTGGTCCTACGCCCAAAGCTTTGTCTTCCTTCTTTATTAAAGTAGCTTGAGTATCATGACTTTTTAAAGAAATCCGTTTTCCTTCTGATCCTTCGTCCTTAGCTCTTGGACCAGATTTCACCTCACGAGCATCATGTTTCTGTTGCCGTGGAGTTTGATAGGAATTTGGTCCATGATCTTTGAAAAATTCAACATTAAAACTGAAGCTGGAACCTATCCGCACTACTTGACGTGATGGCTCTATTGTATTTTTTGTAGGCTTTGATCTAACGACATGGGTAGGTTTAGTATGACGAACGTGACTCTCTTTGTGTGATTGTATGTGTTTTCCTTTCGTTTGAATCTTTCGTTTAGCCGTCATACTTGAACTAGATGTTTTATTCGATCTCATTGAATTTGTTCCTTTATTTTTTTGTAATCTCTTATTTATTAACTCTAAACACGCGTGGGGATCACATTGACCAGGCACACATATACCGGGCTCACACTCATAAGGTAATAGCTTTGGAACTTTAACTGGCTTTACAGGTTTCGTATTCTGGCTAGCTTCTATGGCCACTGGCACAATTTTCATTTTGGTTGGTGTTGATGTACCTTGTTCATTTATATTCAATGGTTTTTGTTGTTGCCTACCCTTTTTCTGTAATTTTAGAGTACAAAAACATCTTTTCACCATTGGTCTTACCCCAGATCCTCTATGTCTCATTTTCATCACGGCTGATTGTGATTCCATGTCATTTTGTTTATATCCCATGCCTCTAGTTCCTTCAGCCCTCATTTTCTTGTCATTCGTTCTAGATGCTCTAGAAGACATAGAAGGTTTACGCTCTTTTATTGGAGATTTTTTAGAACCAGTGTCTTTAAAAAATTCCACATCAAAGCTAAAAGATGACCCAAGACGTACAGCTTGTTTACCCGATGATTGAAAATGCTGACGTTGTGGAACAGATTCATGTGCTAAATGTATAGGCTTTACTGCCGCTTTTTTAGTTTCATAAGCTGCACTAGATTGATGTTTTTTAGTTCTTCCCTCTGCTACTGCAGTAGAACTTGAACTAGAATTAAATGTTTTTGTTTCAGTCATAGTTGAAGATTTTTTCATTAATCGCTTCATAATTAATTTTTGACATTCAATAGGATCGCATTCATAGGGTACACAAACTCCCGGCTCACATTCGTAAGGCTTAAGTTTGTTTGTATGAATTTGACCACGGTTAGCTATTTGTATATTCATTGCACAATAGCATCTTCTTAAATGTGGCCTAATACCCGTTACTCGCGAGGGAGTAGTATCGAGTTTCATATTACACTGCGAAAAATGATAACCGTTTTCGTTACTCCTACTATCCAATAATGTATATGAATCAACATTGTTTTCATTTGTCATAAAAGTATTTCTAAGACAGTTAACTTCAAAACTCAATTTGGATTCAAAACGTAGAATTTTTTGCGAAGATAGATTATCAGCGTTCTCCGAATCAAGTCTCAACAACTTTATTTCACTTTTCCTAAAATATGACTGCATTGTTTTAGGATTGTATTTTACACTAGATATAGAAAATGTGCTTGAAGATGATTTGTCATTCAGATGACACCACTGATTTGCAAGATTTTGCGCTTTTGTTGAATTATTTGACATGAAAAGGACCTGATCTTTATTTGGTAAGATCATTTTAGGTGTTCGTACATTATAATTAACATAAGGTCCAGCCTTAACGCAAGTACACATTTTTTTCTTTTTAGCCTCGTCCTTCTTCAAAAATTGTAACGTACAGAAACATCTCTTCAGCTTAGGTGTGACGCCGAAAGCTTTATCACAAGTTTTTATTTTTACTTGTGATTTTTTGGATATTTGTTTAAAGTCAGTAGCTGTATTTTTTTCTTGTAGATGAGGCTTTATAAATGTCGGTCTGTTACTTTCTTTAGGTAAATCACCTTCTGTGGAGAACATAGTCCGTTCTTCACCCTTTAAACATTCTTTGAGCTTTTCTAAATCAGGATATATATTTTCTTTTATTGTATCAAATGTGCCAATACCGCCAGTGTTATGATTAATCGCGATTCTTCCCTCTTTATGTAGCTTCAAAGTGCACATGCAGCGTTTCCGTTCAGGGCCTAATAAAAAGCATTTTTCGTGTTTTTCTATTTTAATCATCGCAAGCTTTTGCTTTTGTTCTGTATTTTCCTGCAGTATATGGATGGTTGAAGATTTTTTTTTATGAATTGCGTGTGTTTTCCGAATAATAAAAGGCACATCATGACCAGTAGAACTAAATCGTTTTATATGTTGTCTTTCAAAATTCATGGCAAGACTTGTATCTATCTCAGCCTGCAAATGAATATCGCATAATGATTTTACTTCACATCGTGGTTTTCTAGGTAAAATACGGTGGGGGGCTTCACTTTTATGTGATTTAAGACGAGATAGCACCTTTCGTTTTCTAACTGGTGCAACAGATTTAGGTTTAATAGCCAATCCAGATCTTATCCTGTATTTTTTTTCATATATGGTTTCGGGTTCTACTTTATGCACACACGGGTCATTACAAATATATTTCCATGGAAGATAAGACCTCTGTATTTCTTCGTATCGTCTACGTAAATATGACTTTGAGTCACTTTGATGAATACTGTGTGCCTCTATTGGTATTGACATCTGTTTAACTGTTTTGTTTTTAGGTCTAATTAGCTTCAACTTGCAAAGACATCTACGCAATTTATGTTGTATACCAGAGTGTCTTGACTTTGGTGTTGAACTGCTCACTTGTGACAATTTATGCCGAGCGACCATTTCATTATCTGAATCTCTGCGTACTAACTTCATAGCCTCAGTAATATGGTCGTATTCAGGAAAATTATTATCTATGTTAGCTTTGGTGAGATTACTTGGATAAATATCATAACTTGTGCCCATATCTAAAATTTGTTGTCTGTCAGGTTTAGTTATCGTCTCAACATTGACTGGTGTTTGTAATGGAGCAAATGTTTGTTCAACTTGGCGAATGGAATGCAAACTTTTACTTTTTACATGAAAATATCCTGATGCCTTACTTGTTTTAATAGGATATTGTTTTAAACCTCTCCTGGATGATATATTTGGCTCAGATGATGTCTTTGACTGCACACTACACGAATGTTTTGACGACATTGATGCTTGTGTATCTCTAGTTGACTTAGACTTCTGGTTTACAGGTTTTAGCTTCAAAGTGCAACATCGCTTAGAAATGCGAATAGTAGGATTTTTATTGTGACATTGTTGCTTCCTTCCTGAAGATACTTTATTTTTTATTCCCGCATTATTGTCATTCCAAGTTAAATTATAAGAATTGATATGTTGCAGATTTGTTTTAGATTGAGCAGTCAACTTTTCCGTTTTAATAGGATTTTTGCGGCATCTGGTTACTATCCTATACTTATGGTTTTTTATTTTTATTGGTATGGCATCGAGGTAAGTTTTTGCTTCTACATCAGATAAGTTCGATGTGTTCTGAAGAGTTTGGGTGCCGTTTAAATATTTAATTTTCGGCTCATCTATCCCCAAATTCAAGTGCTCTTCTGCTAGTAGCTTGGTAAATAAATTTTCATATTTTGCCACATAATGTTTTTTTACGTGCAAAATATTATCTGTGGGAATATTTTGAAGCGGACAATTTTCCACGATATTAAGTATAGATTTATTTAATCTAGATTGAATATCTTTATCCAAATGTTTAACTTTCTTCTTATTCTCTATATTCTTTAGTGTGTCTATATGTCTTCCTTTATTAGAACTTGATTGTTGCAATTTTGTTGCAGGCCCTATGATTTCACCTTCTGATTTTTTTTGTGCATGAACCCCGGATCGCTTTGATTTATAATGCCATGTCTTATTAGACTGTAATTTGTGTTCCTCAATAGGATAAAATCCAAGAAATGTCGGTTCTGTGATTAATGTTGTTTGCAATGGCTGATTTTTCTGAAGCAACGATTTTGATTGCAGTTTTATCAATTCTTCAAGTTTAGATGTGCAAGTACAAGGTTCCGATTTAATATTTTTGGTTTCCAATCGATTGTTGTTTTTCGTTGTATCACTTGAAATTACACTAGAATTAGCTTTTGTACATCCGCCTGTGAAAGCACTTTTCTGTCTGCGAACTTTTTTCGCATATTGATGGTAACGAGTTTTGACGCTACAGCAACTGCAGCATTGACTTAACTTTCTAGGTCCTAATACAATACCTTTATCCACTAAATCGATCATTGCAAAAATATCACTACTCCTCTCAGCTTCTTCAAGTTCTTCTCCCATGTCAGGGGTGAATTTCATTGGCTTTAAGACAGCTTTCTCATTAACACTAATGCTACTTCCCGACAGCAACTGGTTTCGAACGTCATCATAGAGGACTCTTGTTTTGACCAGTTTATCTATTAACTTTATCTCCTTGGATGGTATATAGTTCTCACGAAATAATCTATTGATTCTCGATCGTTGCGCTCTTAAACGCCGTAGAGATAAGCGGTCCGATTCACTCGTGTAAAAATATGAAGTGCAAGAGCTATTTTCGCTTGTAGCGGTATCTCCTTGGAATCGCTTCATTGTGTTGCTTTTTCTACGTACAGGCAGTACTGATTGCCATCAATATCAAAATTAAATATTTATGTAAAATTCTTCATCCACGATTACAACTCCACATTTACAAATACATGTTTTACCTGAAAAATAAATAGTGTTTGTTTCTAGGTATTTAGATATAATCGATTTATAAAAGTGGTTGAGCTAGATTGATCATGTTTGTCTCGAAAAAATTGTATATACTTACCTAGCGATGTTAACACGGAATTATTATTAATCTCGTCCAGGCATTATGCAAGGTAGGTGGTATACCTATCTCAATTGCAAAGAAAGGATAGCAGCATGTGATAGATCCAAAAGGGAAAATAAACCATAGGGAGGTTGATTACCCTCAGACAGCGAACGTGGTGGCAGTTGATAGTGGCAGTCAGATATGATGGTTGTTAGTTAAGGTGCGGGCAAGCACACGGCCACAGCATCCGCGGCCGTGACTTCGCCTGTCTGCGAGAAGCCTTACGATTTACAATAGAAAACTCCTCACCAAAAAAAACGAAACGAGCAACAAAATTGACGAGGACGTTTTGTTGGTGAACGATGTTAGTTCGGAACATCTTCGATCAACTTCTTTCTAAGCATGTTATCGCGGCTGACTCGCAATTTCCAACACAATATGAACACAAATTTTCAAAAAATCTATTATTTATAATCATCGCCGCATCTTACAAAAAATATGACAATTTAAGTCGAAATTTGACAGCTAATGTTAAACAATTTTCACAGTTTGTGCCAGCGTTATTGTTTAGGCACGTAGGTAACTTACTAAAGCGTTTGCGCTAACTTATAAATTTAACAGATATAGATTTTATAGTATTATTATACATCTTAAAATTGTAGATGTTATTTTATATTTCATACTTTTTATATAAATATGTACAAAATATATTTATATAATGTCAGGGTCTATGGTCCCTGGTCATGGCATATTTTTTATTATTTTAAGCCAAGTCCATCTTCGACCAATCAGCGGTGTTAATTCTATTGAAGATGTCCATACTGATCATATCGTAGTCTTGGGTCATCCAACCCTACTAAGGTACTCGTCGAGTGCTATCCAAAGAATCCAAACTCGGTGAGTTTACGTATTTTTTTAAAATAATTGGGTTCGATTTTCGGCGTTGTGTAGGTATGAGTCCTTTTGAAAATCTATGAATGAAGTTTATCTCTATAAGGAACGACAGGGTACCTAAGAATATGTTATTCTATAGCAAACCTATTTGCCTAGTGTCCGAGGTCCATATACCGATGCTTCTCAATGTTACCTAGGTACACCTTGTATGCCTAAGTTGAATTCGTTGAACAAGCAATATACACTTGCTTGCTTTTTCAATAAATAAAACTACCTAAATATCTACCTATTTACTTACAAAAAGCTAAGTAAAGGTGAAAACACGACTTGTAAATCGCCGGTTTTTAAATAAATATGTTGATATAAAAATGTTTTATGAAACTAAGATTAGGAAGAATCGTAAGAAAATCCGAAACCGCCAACTCGTATTAGAAGTTATAATACGTCCGTAGTATGTGCTTGAACTTAAATACCAAACTTATCAAAATCTCATTGATGGAAATCAACGCAACAAGATTATTCATCAGAGGTTAGTGACTTGCGAGACACCTGCGTGACAGGTTGCAGCAAAGCAAAAACAACGGACAAACTTACCACTTTCAGTTCTAGAACTTAAATCCAGACGTTCGATTTGTCCAAAAGTTTACACATAAAATGTCACACAAAAAAAATCACACCACTATTACATTCACCACTTATTCACACGTAAAGAACGTTACAAAATAAGTTATTCCGCGAGTTTTCAACACTGTACGATACACTAACCGACATGCACTCTCGAATAGAAAACCCAAACTGAACTGGATGGAGTACGGCGATTGGTTGGACGCACGCTCGTTGGAGAGCGGACCCCAAAAACTAACTATTCCTTCCAAGTTTAAGTGGTATTTGAGCGCCCTCTAACGGGTTATGGTGTAGTAATAATATTGACCGTTAGATGGCATACCTGGAGAGAAAATACTTAACTATCGAGTTCTCATTATAAAATATAGATGTCACTATTATAATTTCCTAATCTATTTGTTCCAGCAATAGAAAATTACCTACCAAGTGTTTTCTAGTTCCTTTCTTTCCATGCATATTGTTTGTAATGATATGTAGAAATATTATTTTGCATTCTGAAGATTTGACATCAAGTATTTCTAGAAATTACAGTTATGCATTTTGCAGTAGGTAAATGGCCACTAAAATACCTTCAAATTATGAATGTCTACACAATTAAAATAGGTAATAAGTATATAATGAAAATCTTTTCATAATTTATTTGCATACAAATAACAAGTATGTTTTATCACTTTATAATATGTATATTTATTTATGATCATGACCCATCATCTTCTGATTCTGTGTCAGATTCACTCGGAGGCCACATTGGCCTATCGTCTTTATCATTCTGAGCAGACTCCAAGAACTTGCCCTGTGCTTCCAATACACTCTTACTATCTGTACACGCCTCATACAAATCTAATGCTTCAGAATTGAGTGTTAAAAATGAATGGCCCCATGAAAATTTAGATAAATAAAACTGTGCCTCTTTCTTGTGACCGGTGATAACTAAGGCTGCTGCCAATGCTTCAACACAGCTAAGTTGGTATGGTTTCCCATAATTTATAGGGTTCGCGGCCACCAAAAATGGTAGTAGCCGGGGATGATTTGATTTCATTCTACCAAATGGAGTTTCATCTATTTTGGCCCAAGAGCAGTCTATCACAGCCAACCCAAACTTTTCTATCAAGCCTTTGTCATTGGGGCTGACACACTGAGTGCCTACGGGCGATAGAACGAGTCCCTGGAATCGTTGACCAAGTTTGAGATTCTTAATGAGGTTGTGTCGTAAAAGCTTTCTTCCAGAACATTTTTTGGGGTCGCAATGATTTAAATCCCACATACATATTGGGAAGGCAGCTTCGATGCCCTCACTGTCTGAGCTGCTCTCGGAGCTCTCTTCTGAAGACTGTATGCTCAAGTCATTTAATCTCTCCGCGTAATCTCGTTTTACATGATGATTTGTACGTTTACCATGGACGCCACCACGCTTGCCTGGTGCCATTGTTGACTCCCCCTGAAACAAGATAAGTATTTTAATAATATGTATTTAAAAATGTATAAAATAATCCTTTATTTCTGTATTTTGTAAGCAGACGATTGACATAAAGTAAAAATTGAACAACATGACAGTGGCAGATAGCAGTGACAGTGACAACATTTTGACATATAACAGGACTCTTCTTTATTTTTTAGGTTGGCAATCGACTACAAAATAGTGCAGTTTTTCCTAGTGTCGAGTGAAACATCTTCAGCGTTGTTATAAATATCATACATACATGATCATACATCAATGTTATTATTGTATGTACGATAAAACTATTTAATTGCAAATTTTACGGAAAATAAGACACTAGTGATATATTCTCTTTGCTAGACACTAAAAAAAAAGCTATGGGAAAAATAATTTATTTTTTATTTGATTGTCAGTTACGTTTCTATCAAAATAATAGTTGGACCTGTATTTTATTAGTAATCGGTTAAATTAATTAATTCAAAATTGATTTTACGCGTGGAAGAATGAGCAGTGCCTCAATGGCGGGTACGTTTAAATTTAAATGTTTATCCAACAATTACATTTGTAATCACAAATAAACTTGAGCATCGCATTTCTGTCAAATACAAATTAACATGGAACCTTCATGGAACATGAAGTTTTGTACACTTATCATCAATCAGTCCAATAACTGGATAATATCCACTATTGGACAAAGGTATTTATTTAGGTGGGGAAATCCTGATGGAAGTCCTGGGGAGGCAAGTGAGTTATTTCAGATTCCAAAGGGGACATGCTTACGGTCTACCGACTAAAATCTCACGGTAGTCAGACTCCCAGTCCTGCGTCTTGGCGGGCGGGGTCACAAGAAGCTTTTGCACAATCGCCACCCACCAGCGGCCGTTACTCAATTGTCGGCATATAATATGCTTATCTAGATATAAGCGATACTCGCTACCGCTGTGGGTAGCGAAAACCGAGTTACTTGGTGGTAATACCACTCGGTATTTTTCGTACCTACAGCTGTACTTCCTTCACGGAAAACAGGCGTGATATCGAATTCCACTCGACTCGGGCGATTTATCGGTTAACTAGTTCTAAAAAATAGGGTTAAGGCTGTAAATAAAAAAAATGTTCATTTCAAAATTCGCTTACCATTGGTAAGCAACTATCAGTACGTCAAGTGCGAGGTTATTCGTAAGCTAACCGTATACTTTATAGTCTACCGTATTCAGACATTTGGTATGAATAATTGAAAGTTTTAAATACCGTTCGCTAGAGGCGCTGTTCAATTCTCCATACAACATGTCTAAATACGGTAGACTATAAAGTATACGGTTGGTTAGCTTACGAATAATCTCGCACTTGACGTACAGCATTTTCACCCCAACGTGGGCGTATTAAAATAAAATATTCATGAATATGCCGCTATCCTTGAAAATATATGCCGATAGTCTAGATGATAGACTCATATCCACTTACCAGACGAATGACAAAGCACAATATCGATCGATAGCAATTGTGGGAAGGTCGATCGGCGTTTATCTATCGTACACTAATTACCTACATTCCAAAAAAATTACATGTTCATTATGTTAAGGTGGAAGCTCAGGGTCAGAGCGCGAAATTCAAAATGACAATGGTTTTTATCGCTTTAGGTATTTTTTAAGCAAACTCAATACATCGAGACATCCAATGCAGAATGCTTATATCGCAAAACACTAAATTACATCATAAAGATGTCCAAATTTTTCGTAAAAAAATAAAAACCATTGACATTTTGAATTTCGCGCCCCTGACCTGAGCTTCCCCCTTAAAGCTTGCACACAAATATATAGATGGATAGTAATCAACTAATCGGTCGTTTTTAATTTAACGATTAGGTACAACCATATCAATTTACTAAGTACATGTAATGTGTAATATCTATTTCAATGATTACGTACAACTGCCAGGGTTTTATCAGTGGTGCCTATCGTAAAAAGGGAATAAATAAATAAATATCGCTAGAAAAACACAAACAATACCGTCCCACGCTAATCATCACTAGTATTATATGGGTACCGCACAATGGACTGTGGGCGGACCCAGTATATAATACTTTTATAGATATAAAACGTCCATGACTCGGGTACAAACATTCGTGCTCATCACGCAAAGTTTGCTCGAACCAGGATTCGAAACCGGGACCCACAGCACAGTAGGCAGGTACACTACCCACTAAGCTAATAATTCGTTCAAATAGGAAGCTAATATATAGCTGTTCCATAGAGCTTTTTTATTTTTTTTTAAGTTACAAAACCTTGATCGCCTTGTCGATCATAATATGTGTCCTGCCTGTGTGAAAAGACCGATATCGAGACATATATCGAGACATAACCTACCCAATAATGTCTCGTAAAAAAAGGGAAGATCGGTATACCTGGCTCTTAATTCCATTTTCTCATCTCTGTCTAATATTATTAAAGACGATATAATATACACGTTCACATACCTAGAATATAAAATTAAAAAAAATTACGTGTGTGAGTTGACATACATACACATACAATAAATGTATTATATTATGCTCGATCGATATTTGCCTTCCCTCGGCGTGTGACACGTTCCCCGGGTCTAGTCTAGGCATTATTGAGACACGGGTGGATGGAGATAGTTGGCTCCATATTTTTGTGCTCTTCGTCTAGCTTTTGATAATTTGGCGCGCCATTTTGTGGTGAGTTGTTTTTTTCTTTAATCTAAGGGCCTGTTTCACAATGTGCTGACAAATCCTATCGACAACTTATTAGGCTTATGGCTCATACAAATTAGAATAGTGTTTATCAGTACATTGTGTAACAGGCCTTAAGTATAGGAAGTTGTAACTTGTTCGTATGGCAATACTAGCCGGGGGGCAACGGGCGTATAGTGCCCGTCAAATAAAATGAACAAACTTACGGAAGTTTGTTAATTTTATTTGACGTGGACTGTAAGCCCGTACCAAAGTGTAAAGGTAGTTTCTTATACCCTTCTAACGATTTTTTGTAATAATCATAGGTGACTTTAAATCATAAAATTAATATCAGGCCCTGAATGTGCTTTAAATATAAGTAGTACTTTATCTTAAGTGTAAGTAGGTTACTTATTAAGTACTAGGTACTTACTTATATTATTTTGTGTTTGTTTGTCCCCAGCCTGCTTCAATTACGAAAACGCATCGAAGAAGGAAGGCGGTAATAAAAGCAGCGATAAAGAAAAAGCTATGGACCAGGGTACGTATAAAGTATAAACCATACATACCTACCTAATGAACTAGGTTGTTTGGTACCAATTTTTTTTTACATAGGTACCTACTTAATTATTATTATTTTATACTAAAATATTGATTGCCACGCCCGCCCCTGGGATCAACTTCGGAGCGGCCCAGAGCTTTGAGTGCAAGTTTTTCGTAATCGAATCGTGAATACCTACTGTATGCATATTGCCTAGTCTGCGTACCATTCATATTATTCATTCTTATAACAAGTTGGCACACGTAACACAACTTATACAGTACTCGAAAGTTACAAATAAGAACTTGTGTTAGTTAACAGGGTTCGATTTTTAGACTACGCCGACCCCCAAAATCAGTTTTGTCCTGGGAAACCCGACCACATTGGGAATCCCTGCTCTAATAGCTTGAAAGGTTTTTTTTTTAATTTGAGCCTGTAATATACATCAATTAGATAAGTATAAGTCGCGTATAAGTTCCAGTACTTACTTATCTACCTCACTCTGTCATAACCATTGTTGTTATTGTATTAAATGACATTTCCTGTCTACGGCCCATTGACGATGTCCCAGTTAAGCCCAGTCTCGGTATGATTTCATCGCATTGTTTCCGGCTTTTTAATTCGGTAGGTAAGTTCCTACCTACTTGTTGTGGACCACGTACTGTAAGTACCTATAGGTAAGTTAGCAACGGTAAGTACAAGTATAAATCAGTTGCAGCGTGCCAAATTTATAGTTAACTAACTAGCTGTTATCCGCGACTTCGTGAGCGTGGTATTTAATAAAAAGTTTTTCTAAAATAAAAGTAGCCTAAGTTACTCCTTGTTACATCAGCTATCTGCCAGTGAAAGTCCCTTCAAAATCGGTCCAGCCATTTCAGAGATTAGTCGAAACAAACAGACAGACAGACAAAAATTGTAAAAAATGTTGTTTTGTTATTTGTACCGCGTATACATCCAAATATACTTAGTAAAAAGCGGTTATTTTAATATTACAAACAGACACTCCAATTTTATTTATTTGTATAGATGTATAGATTAGGCATGCGCAGATTTGACCTGTACAGGCTAGTAGCAAATCGTATCCTCAGACTTAAGGATCAAAGATAGATAGCGGATATGGATCTTCTTGAAAGGGAATACCATTTCGGTAGCAGAATTTCGAGAGACGCGATCGGAAGCTCGTGTTAACGCTTCGTGTTTAACCTTCATAAGTTATTTTTGTATGACAACATCAAGGTTTGCAGCGGCGTCTGACTACCTACCTACGACGCAAAATGAGTGAGTCTGTGTAGGTAGTAGGTGCGTGAATGTCTATTTTACTCATATGCATCTACATAGGTTCTTTCTTATTGAGTTTGCGCGACCTAAGTAGGTACCTACTAATCTAATCCTGAATCCTTAAATTAGGGTAAAATACAGGATCCGAGGATTGATTCAGCTAGGGTATATCTACTAAGCTGTGAAACTGTGCTTCTTTAGCGATTTGTAATTTAAAAAAAACCGACTACATAAAATACTGCAGTGTATGGAGAAAAATAAACTCGAGATTTGCAGGCGGGGACAAAGCACTAAACTAAACAAAATAATAATATGTTCGGTGTTGGTCTTCGAGAGAATATACATTTTTACAGCAAATATGTTTTGTAAGTAATTTTGTTTGTCTCCGCCTGCAATTTTCGAGTTTATATTCTGCATGTGTGCGTGCATGCATATGCATGCAGCGGTGGCTGGCGCGACGGGGCGCGGGGGCGGCGCGGCGGCGCGGCGGCCGGCGTCGGCGCCCATTCCCCGCGCGCGCTGCGCCACCCTGCCGTCGCGTCGAGCCACCCACCCGTCTCGTCGCGAGACGCACCGCGCCGCGCCCGCCCCTCTCGCTGCCCACCCCGCAGTGCTGCCAGATTAGGGGTATTTCCTCGAGATATAGGGAATTAACCTCACCGTTGGACGAAATATGGACCAAGGGGGCAATGTACAATTTGACTAGAAATTTTAAAATTCACTTTCGGACTCACTCGTGAGATATGACATTTTCATTACAGAAAAGCCCTACAGATTTTAAAAAGTGTATTTTGTTACTTAGGTAAATTAAAAACGACAAGGATCAAGACAAATGTTACGTAATTTACGACATTGATTAAAACTATATCGAAAGTCACATTATTATTTATAAAAAAAATAATATAGGGAGAAACTCGAGAGAGACATACGACTGGCAACATTGTGCCCTCTAATCTCGATGGCCGTCTCGCGCTGCGGCACCCGACAGGCCCAAGGATGTGACTACGCAGTGTTGCCAGATCGCCGGTTTGGTTCTTAGAAGATCTGGTTGCTTTGGATTCTTCTGATATTCTGTTTTTCAATAAATCTCTCCATGAATTGGCACTTTACTTCCTTAATTTTTTTAAACGTGTTGAAATAAAATATAAAAATAAGGTTTAACAATAATAGTGTAAAATATTTGAAGGGGTCAATCTATTGGCATACTAAGTCCACGATGTAAAAGTACTGTCTCGCATTCTCACAGAATAATCAAACTCTATTTATATAATATAATAATAATCTTATATAATTGTAATTAAACAGTAAACATTAATATTAATTTTATTCATAAAAAGAAAATAAGCTTTCATAAAGTTTTTAACGTTGTACATTTGATTCGAAGATACTGTGACTGTTGTATCTACTTACCGTACCGACACCGACCATGTTAGGTACCTACCACATATACGGCTATACAGACTTAAAACTTTATCTGTTACTGCTATAATCAGACAAACGAAACATCAAAATCTAATACAAACGAATAAAACAAGCTTTGTTTTTCGTGACATGTCCCATAAATTCCTGTTTTTATTTACCACGATTCACCGGGACTTATAATTCTTGTCTAGCAACACTGAGATGACGCGACTATGACAGGAGTCTTTTCTTTAGCGGCGCGAGCGTTAAATTATAAAATTTAAATGAATGTCCTTGGAGTCCTTGCCCTTTAGAAATGATATAGCTATCTATTTTAGTTACTACATTTTCGTTGGTTCGAACGGGGGTGGTTTCAGTTTTGTGCTTGACTGAAGAAAGATTTAGTTCATTTGTGTGTAATAACAATATTGAGTTTAGTGAACCAAAGCAATACGTAGTTTTAGTGAATCAAAATATCAAAATGTATCTTGGAAAACCGAAGACTTGTTCCAATAGTAAGTTTATACCTAGTATTTACTTAATGATTATTTATTATTGAGGCGAATACATTGAAATGAAAATGACACATTGAAACGTAAATCAATTGCAAATAAATAGAAGAGAAATACTGTGTTACTCTACTGAAATTGCAGCTTGAAATGATCAAGCTGCAATTTCAGTAGAGTAACATTTTCTTTGAATTACAATTAATTTAGGTATTATATTTATATAGGAACTATATTATTTATGTAGTGATAGATTCATTTGGTATATTAAAAGCTAATTTTAGAATTTACTCATATTTACTTGCTTCACATTTTCAAGTTGTTTTCAACAACTATATTTTTGTCATTTACCAATAAATGCTTTCTTTGTGATAAATAAATTGGAGGTGGATAAGGTATATTTTAACATACTTATACTGTTTCATATACCCAATAATTAGATACTATTATTAGTGTGACTTGGATATTGATTGTCTGAGCCAGCTCACCTAGCAACCATTATTGTTATTATTGGTAGGCGAGTAGTTAAAAAGATTGTCTGACTGATTGAAATTCCAAGCGGAGACTTTCTGACTGCTCTGCTTGTCCTACGCATTGACCCCTCTGTTGTTCTTGCAATGTTTGTAGGGTAGCTATTTAGCATACTCCTGCTTAACCTAGGAGGTAAATGTACTGGAAAGTAATGTGTTGCCACTTGTAGTAATTGTCGCAGTAGGCCCAAGAAGTTGCAGTGCCATAATGTTTGTAAATAAACTTATTAAAAAGCTGATTGCTTCGAACTTGTGACCATAGGATTGACTCTTTCCTTGAAAAAAAATCTGGAAATGCACAGATCATTCTTGCGTGCCGCCTCCTCTTTTATTGTATTGCTTTTTAAATTTTCCTTCTGGGTCATTCTTTTGTTATTCATTAGTGTTAAACTCATGGAATATATTTGGAGATGATCACACAATGGTATCTAGGTAGGTACTACCAAGTTGTTAAGCTTTTTCTTACATAAGATTCACCCACAACAGCGGCCCCTTTATATGATTATTATAATGTTTATATGATAATAATGTATTATAGATATTTATGATTCTAGCAATCATCATGGATTTAATTCATTTTTTATATGCTCATATAATATTCAGATTATGTTGGTATATTGAATATTTTTGTAAAATAAATAATAGATACCTTTATAGCTTTACATTAGCGAAGGTTGGCCCCGACCAAGTTGGTGTGTTGGTACTCCCTATGCAAGGTGTCTTAAGGCACTATACACATTGGATGTGGGTGTGGGTGTTTAAAGTATTACAAGTACAAGTAAAGTATTACAGGTACTTAGTGTATGTACTTTCCTCATTATGGATATGTTTGTGTGATACAATAGTAGGTACGAAGGCCTCCGGCTTTTACATGGTTGGATCAACATTCCAACAGTAACAGCTATAAGAAGACAAGGCAGTTGCTGTGTTTTTTTTAGCCCTATTTCTCTTTATTATGTTGAGCAGTTGTTCTGATCATATGGCACAGAAATCCCTTTACGCTAAGTTAAAAGTAACTGATTGTGCTATGTCAGTGCAGTATTTATGGTGGACCAGGCATTTTTTTTATAGTCTTTATGTAGAACAAAAGCCAATTTGGTAGAACGCTTGCCTCGGTAACAATGTTCCCGGGTTCAAACACCATCCTGCACTTCTGGGATTTCTGGATGTCTTGTGTGAATCTTACTTTCCAACTATGATTATCACTTCCAAAATTGTGAAGGAAAACATTGTAAGGAAATCTGCATACCTGAGAGAACTATTCGAAATCGTGTGAAGTCCACCAACCCGCACTGGGTCAGCAAAGTCGACTATGGCCTAATCCCCCTCGCATTGATGTGAGATCCATGCCTAACCATGGAGACATTAAAAGGGCTAGCATTATTAGTAGGCAAAGTCCTCTACGACTTCACTTGTTCCTGTCTAGGGCTTTCTGTAGCCATGTTTTATAATATCAAAAGTGTTTTGTATTGCTCGATTCACAGTTGTATGGCACCGTTCTCTGTCGGCGACGTCCCGCGTGGAGGAGGAGCTGATGCAGAAGAGCGCGCGCGCACTCCAGGGCGCCACGGACCCGCTGGACAAGCTGCGGTTCATGTGCCTCACCCGCGGCGCCTCCGGCATCTTGGGCCTGGCGAGGTACATACCGATGCGCTGTCACTTTGTCTTCATCTTTTTTCGGGTTGGCAATCGGCTACACGGAGGAGCCATTTTGCCAGTATCGACTAAAATTTATTGATTGCTTATAATAATGATGGCGATGATATAAATAAAGGATCCTCTACTCCTATCAGTAGCACTGTGAATACTTTACTGAAAATTTACCGTACTACATGCTGGGAGCACTTAAAAATTCAAGTTATACCTACCTTCTGTTCCATTTTAATTTCCTTCATTTGTGCACGTTCATGAAAACACTGGTTAATATTCCACCACCAATATAGGTATATGTTTATTTTTTAGCAATTGAATGTTTCTGTCGACAACATTTACAACTTTACTATTCAGCTTCTCGCCAAAGGGCAAGGCGAATGTCCCGGATTAGCACAAACTTTGTGTGATCAACACAAATGTTGGTACATTGTAGTCTCATAGATGATCGCACCAAGTACATCGTAACCCAAAATAAATTATTTAACTTTTAACTTTCAGGGTTTTCCGGAGAATGGATGATGATGGTAGCAAGCAGTTGAATAAGGCGGAATTCTTCTATGGTATCAAGGAAACTGGCTTAGATCTTAGCCATGAGGTAACCCTTTCACTCGAATGTTCTTTATGGCTGTAGAAGCCTGTAGCAATGCTTTCTATGTAGCTTTTTTTAGTTAATTAGGTTCCTAGCTTTTTTCGTTGAAAGCTTCCTAGCTCCTTTTCGTGGAAAGCTTCAAGCTTATTTAGCTGGACTTAGGCCACCCCCAATTAGTTGCACACGACATCCTCCGCCACTCGCATGCATCGACTTCTTGCCACGCGTGACTCATCGGTCCACCTTGTAAGGAATCATCCAATACTACGACTATCGGCTCGTGGTCACCATTCTAGAACCTTTCCGCCTCAACGGTCGGTGGGTTTAGCAGTTCGCCTTGAGAAGTAATGTTTCACCATTTTGTTTATAGCCTACACACACTGTTTTGTTTATAGTCTTACTAGTAACTTGATTGTCTATACATTGTAATATTTCTGGAGAAAATAGTTGGATGGGACAGAATTTTCGATCTATCTATCTATCAGCCGAAAGACGTCCACTGCTGGACAAAGGCCTCCCCCAATGATTTCCACTCATCACGGTCCTCCGCCACTCGCATCCACCGGCTTCGAATTTTCGATACAGATATCGAATGTGCCTTTTTTGGAGGCAGCATATGACAAACATAGATAATTTTTTTATGAAACTTGGGATAGCTTAGCTTATATAAAGGAAGGGTTACCCTGGGTTTCTCAACTAAAGTTTACGCGCGTAAATCGCGGGCTCAGTCCTTCTTCATATGCTGCATTTATGAGGGTTTGTAGTCACCTCTGCTAACTTTGCTGTGTCTAGAGCCAATCTGACCAGCTGTTACATAGGCTTGAAACCTGCCTACTCTCTGATTGGAGTCATGACATCTTGCGCCATCAGACAATCTTTTTTCTGGGTACTATGCATATTCACTGTGGCAGAGACGAAGAAAATTGGAGAAAAGATGAGTCATGCAGGAATAGACCAATCAAAATTGTAGTTTGCAAATAATCACATTTGTTTTTCCCTACACCGAATTGTTTTACGTGTTTTATGTATATGTTGTATTGTATGTTTAAATTGTTAATATTATATTGACAGGACGCTGAGGAGCTGTTCAATAAGTTCGACACAGATAACAGCGGCTCCATCAGCCTCAATGAGTTCCTCGTACAGATTCGTGTAAGTATTGTTTGCTTCATTATCAGATTAATCTTCTCCTCAGTCATTATTATCTTAGGCCTCATCTATACAAATAAATAAAATTGGAGTGTCTGCTTGTACCGTGCTTGTGTGTGTTGTAAGGAGTAACTTAGGCTACTTTACTTTTTTTTTTGAAAAACCTTTTTTTAAATACCACGCGGACCAAGTCGCGGGTAACAGCTAGTTGGTAATACAAGTGTTGCTTAGTTGGTGTGTTCGTCTTGATAATATATTATGTTTTTAATTATATTCCAGCCTCCAATGTCGGATTCCCGTCGCGCCATAGTGGAGCAGGTGTTCAGGAAACTGGACAAGACCGGCGACGGCGTCATCACCACAGATGACATTCGCGGCGTCTATTCTGTGACGTCACACCCAAGGTACCTATCTTCCACCTATGTACCTATCTACTATCCATCCTACAGTTTGCTAGATTCACATGGATTATTATGCACGGAACCATGTAGCCATTACCTGTAATTTTATACTTAGTTAGTACTTTTTGTTTTTTTTTTGACCTGCTGCTAAAGTCTAATTAGCCGTTCCTACATTGTTCTCATATACTTATAACAATGTATTGCTCGAAAATGTAAAAGATTTTTTAAAAAAAAGCTTTTTCTTGCCCTTTCTTCTCCATAGGAACGGCATTCCGAACGGGTAGTAAAGCAGTAGCATAATATTTTTGTAACATTTGACGATTCATAAGTACTGTACAATGGTCTACGTGAATAAAAAATATTCTGATTCTGATTCTATTATAGCATTAAGTTTCACCACCCTATCTATAACGACCCGATACGCACAGTTGGTAGCGGCCCTGCTTTCTGTATCGAGGGTCCCGGGTTCGAACCCCGATCGGTTCGAACTTTGTGTGATGGGATCGCCTCCAATCCATTTTACGGTAGGAACTCATAATCAGCAGTGTAGCTATGAAATTGGAGCCCTATTTAAACTGAAATAAATCTTCATCCTCAAAGGTAATTATTGAAGAAAAATAAAGATTCTGATGTTATATCTTGCAAAAGACTAGCAATTTTGAATCGCATATTTGTATTAAGTCCCAGCACTACGTAATACGAATTTGCGATTTGAAAGCAAATATTGCGAATTATTTGCTATCACTAGGCTAATGCAAGATAATTAATCAGAATGGGTAGCACACTGGTCTAAACAAAACTTAAGTCACCGATTATATTGCACCGAGTCACTGTCCCTTGAGAAATACATACGAGGGAAAGAGACAAATCGATTTACCTCACATTTTTTGTCACAGGCGGCTGTGCCACTATTAGGGGGTAGCCTACCATTTGGCCTATTAATCACTAGCTTGCTTATACTATAAAATTGGTAGTCCCTTGCGATTGAAATTTAAACTGTACCGTTCGTAGTCACCTTAAAGCACGCCGTCTCTTTCGCGCTACCATGCCTTGATGCACCCTTAAATGAAAGGACCAATCTAAGTAACCCCGTCTTCATTACCAGGTACATGAGTGGAGAGGAGACTGCAGATGTCATATTTAAAAAGTTCCTCGCGAACTTCGAGTCTGAAGACTCCGTCGATGGAAAGGTGCGTTATTATAAATGCTGATTAGATGCATATACAGCGTGGTTCAGAAAGCGTATAGTTTAATTCTGCGCTTCTTTATCGCATTTGTTATCACTAAATTATTATGATTTATCGAAATTCTGACTTTACATAATGATAACAGATGCGATAAAGAAGCGCAGGTTTAAAAGTTAGTTAACCTTTCTGAATCACCCTGTATAAGTATTAGTGGTATTTATTATATACTTGGATCGCTCCAAGTCTCTGGTGCGGTACTCATAATACAAGCATTACTCAGTTTAGGACTTTACAGTTGGATAGTTTGTCTGGAGATATTAAAAAAATACAGATTCAATTAGTTCATTTAGATTTTTTGTCCGTCTGTCTTCGCGCATTACGGAAAATTACTTAACCGATATTAATGGAACGTCGCAAAAATTTGGTTCAATATGGAATCTAACACTAATTATAACATTATTATTATTGTACACAGGTGACCCTAGAGGAGTTCATGAACTATTACAGTGGCATCAGCGTTTCAATCGACAACGACTGCTACTTTGATCTAATGATGCGACAGGCGTACAAACTGTAACTGGACGAGCGCAGCCAGCAACCGACGGACATGAGATTACTTATGCTACATAAACATTAAAATAAATGCTTTCATATACAGCGTGATTCAGAAAACGTACACTAAACCTTTCAACCGGCGCTTCGTTAGCGTATTTGTTATAATTATGTGAAGTCATTTAACGTCGATTTAAAAACAGTATTTCTTCCCGACTGCTTGAAAATTATGTTTTTTATTTTTTATTGACATGCTACTCTGACTTACATAATGGTAACAAGTATGCTAAAGAAACGCAGGCTGAAAGGTTTAGTATACGATTTCTGAATCACGCTGCGCAGAAGAGCGATCCGCGTTCTTTGTAGTGTACGGGGTTTAATAGCGCCCGCGCACTAGGCCGGTCAGCTTCTCACACGTTTCAAAGAATGCTGAACGCTCTTTGTGTTTGAGCTTCTAAAATTTAATGTAAACTAAAAAACGGTCAATAAAATATAAATGACCGTTAAAAAACGTATGTATGAGTTTCGTCAGCCTACAGGAACCATATTTGTTTTGGTTTCTTTCCATGTATCATCACACCGCAACCCTAGAGAAAATCTAAGTCGAAAACGTTACGTTCGATTCATAGAAACTATAACGAGTTTCTAATGAGATTACAAAACGCTTTTCTTAAAAAATGCTTTGTCTTATATAATTGTAAATTGACTGTTACTGGTGTCGATCACATGCCAGCATTGTCTGAATGTAAGTTGTATTAAACTAGAGATAAAATATTCGCCAATTTTAGTGAAATAAAATTCAAAGTCACTGAAGTTGGTGACTTTGGGAGTTATTGCGCTTCGTGGGAATACGAAAATGTATTTGACAGATGTTACTCTAATTTAATGTATATTAGACTCAGATAATGTTACACGGAATCGACACTTATGTAAATTCGATGGGTAAACTAAACTATTCGGTTTTTGAACATGGGAAAATGACTTTGGTTTAGTAGACGTACGAAACAACTAGATCATAATAATATAGTTTGAACTATCAACCCCCAAAATTTATAGAAATTTTACATCATTTACAATGATATTATAAACTACTTTACTGAAGAAAAGCGCATTGTGGTGCTATTGTCATTGGATTGAAATTGTCTAAGAATTTGAGGGTTAGTTTTAAAATTCGTCCAGTAGGTTAATTATTACACAGCTAACGCTTAGTTTGTGGTTAAAATAGTCTGGAGATAAATTGAAACAGGATAATAACGTTGGAAACTTTATTTTATCTTGTTGTGCTATGTGTGCATACCGTATACACAGTTATGAACACGGAACCACTGACGACCATATTCCCTATGCTGAAATCTCAAATAAATGGACTCTTCACAAAATTGTTCTTAAACAATTGATTACTATATTATGTAGCCGTTGACTTTATATATTTTTTTGTTAGCGCAGTTAAGATGACGGTCCTACAGAGATAGGATGTAAATGATCGGTGCCCAAAGTGACAGTTTTGTTAGCTGAACCTGTACTAAAATGTTTGCGTATTTGTCATTTTGTATACCAAATTTAACAGCGTCTCAAGCGGACGCTATCGTCATACAATTTAAATTTAATTCTTCTTATATAAATTTGTTATACAATGTCCACCGTCGAATATAAGAGGCTATAATTTATTTATTATATGTCTTCGAAAACGCACAGCATAGCATTGAAGAAGCAGTCTTATATTTCTTCCGGATTATTGAAATAAGTGGGTATCATACCTTTATATGTCCATCATAAGTCTCACAATTCTGTTACCATAGAGTGGCGTGACGTCCAGTTCCCGCCATCTTAGCTGTCAAGTGTCATAGCTTTCTTGTATTTCGTTTGAATACCACGAAAACTTTTCTTTCATCTTTTAAATTGCAGAAAAGTTTTGTTTTATCATTTTAAACCATGTTATAAATAGTTTAAATGTTTCGTGTGAGTGTTAGTGGAGTTTTTTATAAGCACAGCATTGTTTTCGTCGTAAAAAGTGGAGCCTGCAGGTAACGACGCTGAGTAAGCCGGGCGAGATGTTGCTCGGAATGGAAAATAATGTCGTTTTCGAGGTCAGGGGTATCTTTCAGGATGCTAAACCTCAACCTCGGAGGTGTGAGGAAGGCCTGCACCACCCCTGCCCTGCGTTAGCGTACCTCGGCTCGAAGAGTAAGTTTCTTTCAATGTATAGAAGTACCTTACAGGTCTGCTTAGCGTCTAGGGTTTTTGTACGCTGAGATGAATATTAAATGATGTATCTCGGTATAAGAGTAAGGTTCATATGACTGTTACTGAGATCTTACAAATATGTGAGCTTGGCTCACCAAGATATAAGACTTATAAAACCATTTGGTATGCAATTAATCTTTGGCCTATGTTCCCTCTGAGGGCCTCAGGTCTGACTTAATGTTCGAGTTCAGTCATAAAGAAGTAGAGCCCTGTAAGTTAATATGTACCTAGATAGAGCTCTGTTTGGTGTGTATGGGTGCGGAACCCTTAAAATCATAGGCACCATGATAAAGCCCCATTTATAGTGTTTGGGTGTGAATCCCTTAATACACAGGCAACATGATGAAGCACTGTTTTCAGTGTTTGGGTGCGGAACCCTAATAAACATGGAAATAAATCCAAATGTGTGGTTGAATGTAAAATATTATTTCATACCAATACAGCTTAAATACATTACACAGGTAATTGTAGCAGTGAATCAGAGCAGGATTTTCTATTCTAGTGGTATATTATTAGACATGACAAATTTTTACAGGAGTGTAAGTTACACAGGAGACAAATATTGTAAAGTATGTACCTCTTGAGTATGTCATTCGACATACTAGACCGGAGAGCTGTGCGGGTCTAACTACCCCGGCACCTCCAGTTGCATTTGAGCAGCTGATATGATTACATAGTTGTGTATGGGCTTGCACATTACTTACATTTTCGTACCTTTGGTATCCGTGATACACAACACATACAAGATAGTCATATCATACAAGACAGTCCGCTGTTTTAGTTTATCATTGAGACAAATGTACAGCCACCCAGTACCTATTCTAATTGAAATGTGGATGAAGTTGAATAATATAATAATAAGATATACACCATCACCCCTTCAATCTCCGAAAGGGGGGGGGGGGGGGGGCAAACCTGTAGTGTGTCCACATTTTGATGATGACCATTATAATAAGATGTATAGTTGAATGGTACATAATATGATTGTTCATGATCAAGTTGGTCAAATTAGATTATACTTTAGTCACTTAATTACTTTTCAAGAGAAATCTTCTGACATTATTTATTTATTATATATATAAAAAATAATAATAATAATTAACAAAAATAAATAATAATAATAAAAATCATAAGGAAATTGCACATATTCTTTACATAGTGGTTATCAATCTTAATAACAATAATGAGAATATAATTTCAATAAAGCACCTGTTGTGTGGTATTCTCTTAAACCTACAAGAGGCCATGCCCGTCTCATGGACCTAGTATTCTTTGGAACATTGTTTTTAAGAGATGTGTTGTGACCAATTCCTGATCTCAAGGATTATATACCTACATATAGAAGTTACATTTGTATTGTATATCCCAGGTACATGTAGTACCTACTTTGGGTGAGCCCAAGGATTATCTTATCAAAAGAGAAATTCCGTGCATTTTATTAGAGTATCACTGAGTTATGCTTGATATAAATCATTTATAATCAGAGGACCCTTTAATTAACAGCATTCTGAATGGCTGATGTAATTTAACTCATATTGTTTTGTGGCAGCTCTGATGATCAAAAGTTATATAGTGGTGTTAATATTGAATACAAAATATTCTAATTTGGGTTTGACAGTCCAATCATTGAGTATTTTTTGGCACCCGGTTGACAGTGTTTTCATTTGCGTTGCGGAGACGATTTGAAACTGTCGTATATGGTCTGGTGGTGTACTTGGTACCCCGTGGCCTAGCCCCCCAAGCATGTGGTGAGGTTGCGGAAACGCTTGCCCGCTTGGAGGCCCAGAGTTAGTGCATGTAACCAAGGGTGGTAACCAAGGTTCCTCACGATTTAGAATACCTGGGCCTGTCGAGGGCCGTCCGGAGCCAGATGTTAGCCTTGCCTATAAAGTCCCCCACTGGATGTGTTTAAAAGGGTTTTAAGGGTGTTGTATTTGAACAAACATGCAGTCACTCGAGCCAGGCTAATGTCGTAAAGCACAACTCTTTCTGGAAAGTTGACCTAGAGAGGCCAGAGAAGAGAACTGTGCCCCATCGTGCAACAAGCGTTGCGGTGGTGATTGGAGGTAGTAGATTGCTATCCTACTCCACAATATTAAGTGACCCGGGAGACCTATACAAAATAAATGAGAGTAAGAGAGATATTCTGATGACAAGTAAAAACAGACGCAGCGGATGCGAGCTGGTAAGCATGTCTATATCAGTAGCCATCACGAAGATGGTGAACAACTTTAAGTGCTTAAGCATTTCATAGTAGGGTGATGTTTATTCTCTCTGATCTCATCAGGTCGCAAGTTGTACGGAATTTCGGTTGTAGAGTGCCCAGAGAATGTTTATACTGTCAATTTGACCCTGGCAAGCAGACTCGGGATCGAGACAGGGTTTGGTCAATAAGGTTGCTCTGACTAACAGAGGCTCCAAGTTAACCCAACCAGGTGGCTGGCTTTGACATATGCTCAATATAACAATGAGCATCCTATTTACTGAGAGATCTAAATTGAATTCCAGTTGGTCTTCATGAGGAAGATGTATACTAGAACAGCTTTATGCTACATAGAACCACTGAGATAATAATTTAAAGTTGGGGTCATTTATTAAGTAAATATCTGAGCTTGTAAGTCAACCATGTTCACATATTCTAAGTATGTGCCATAATGTTATTCATAATCATTCTAATCCAGTGAGAGAATTATGTACTACTTTCTATACTAATCATCATAGTAATATGAAATCTAGAAGTTTCCTTATTTGCAATATAAGAGGCTGCTGTTCTAGCCTATGTAAACTAGACTTCAGCCGTCTTATTCCAAAACAGGATCTAAATAAAGTACTGGGATTGGTACAAGGTTTAAACCATGAACTAAAGAAAACGTTATTATAAAACGAAGTTTATCACCAAACCATGGTTTATCTTTGGTACTGAAGAAAAACCGCCGAGACCCCTAGTTTATCTTCGGTACCAAATTATTTGAGGTTAGGTTGAAGTTCATTTCATGTGTCAAATACCTAGTAATCTAATAAATATGAATATTGACTTGATTGATTTAATGGATTTGGAAGATTTGGGCACGCTGGAGACGCGCCGGCAATCAAATAGACATCGTCATCGTGTGAATCCTTTTGATTTGAGTGACGAGGATTTCCGATATAAATATAGGTTCACAAAACGATTCGGAAAAAAGATTGTGGATGTGCTACGTGACGATTTGGAACATGACCCTCGAGGATGCCTATTGAGTCCGGAGCTTCAAGTGGTTTGCGCATTACGCAACTGGGCTCGCTATGAAGTAAGTGTTATTTACAACTATAACCTTAGTCAATGCAGAAAAATCAAACAATATACTAATACAGGTACATGTTTTATTCATAGATTCAAGATAATACAGCTGATTTATATGGTGTGTCTCAACCGGTTGTGAGCAAAACATGTAAAAAAGTAGCAGAAACTTGGTCACGGATGTCCCAAAGATTCCTAAAAATGCCAACTACTTGAAACTAACAGGAGGACAGTATGAGAAAATTCCACAATTGACTGTACTCATATAAGAGTTAGAAGAGTAAATGCTGATGGGGGTCAGTTATT
The DNA here is from genome assembly GCA_905333125.1 of Pheosia tremula. Lineage (NCBI taxonomy): Eukaryota > Metazoa > Arthropoda > Insecta > Lepidoptera > Notodontidae > Pheosia > Pheosia tremula. The sequence continues at coordinate 8,503,129 of HG995402.1, read as the reverse complement.
TATGACTAGAAAAGGATTTCCTTTATCAATCTACAGGTAATTTTTACAGTAATATTTTAATTTTAAGTTGTCTAATATGTTAGTAGGTGAGTACCTAATTACTTTTTATGTAACACTCATCCCAAAATGCTAGTTGCAATCCCAAATATTGGTTAGTTTGTTTGGCTCAATCTATATTATATAAAAATTACTGTTTCTCTGTTTATAGTTGGTTTCTGTGGTATTGCAGTTACAACACATACCGGGCTAATGTTAATTTTTTTATAAACTTTTCAGGTGGTTTGTGACGCTGAATTCAAAATCATGGTCATTGTTACCAGCTGGCGAGGCAGTGTACATGACTTCAGAATATTCAGAGAATATAGACTAAAAATCAAGGCTTCGCAACTGCATTTTTTTATCCTTCTACATGAAACATTAGGCTCAGGTCGGAGACCTCATACTGCCTAATCATAAGTGTATATTATGATTTTTTGTTAGTAATGCTCACCCCTTTCTGGTTTTTAATGTTGGCTATATAGACAACAGAAAGGCAATTATTTAAAGTTAATGTAATAAAATAATAGGCATGAGAAGTGAAATTATATGTTTTATAACAATGAAAGATGTGTTTATTGAATAAAATATCTGAAAACATTTTATCCTTCATTACTTGTCTTTTGACTTTCTGACAATGCTTTTTCTAATTCCAGTTTCTTTATTTTTGTGTTTGCAATTTTAATGTTGTATTTGTGCTTCACTTCCATAATTTCAAGCTGTCTTTTATTAAATATTGCTATCCACGGTTGACCGGTGCATTTCTTCACTTCTGTAAAACCAAATAGAATAATGTACCAAGGTTATTATATTTCGAATATGTAAAAAGTTTGTATAAGAGTAATAAAAGTACTAAAAGTGAAGAGACACTGAAAAAATATACCTGGAGTGTGACTTGAACCGAAAATCAATCACATAAGCATTTATATAATTACCCAAATAAGTATGATACAACACACTGCACTGTTATCATATTGTAATAAATAATCTGCATGTTTCAACAACTTTTTCTTCTGAACTCAAATTTTCGCCCTTCTTTTCTTTTGTTGTTCTATTTTTATTCCCAATTTTCCGTATAAAACAACAAGCCAGAACAATTTAGTATTATTAAAGAGGTGACATAAACATAACATAAACACAACAAATGACAAATGTCACGGCGCGCGCATTTCTCCGTTTCACGCTAAAGCTGGCAAAGAAATAAAATAAATTGATTAAAAAAAGCGCGTCAAATTATTAGTTCTGATTGTTCAATATATTAAATCTTAAACAAACAACAATTTATGATATATGTTTATATTAATAAATCATTATTTAAGTACTTGAAATGTGAATATAATATAAACATGTCGAGAAACGGAACGTTGCACTGAATGAACCCTGTATGAACGAACGACTGTTTACCATTTTTCGTTTATAATCTGTAGATATTATTTAGATCGTGGACGAAGTTTGACTTATCTGATCTTCGATTGGTCTTCGATTTGTAATAAGGCATGGTTTTTCTCTGCTTTCAACTTTAAACCATGGATCTTTTAGTTCAGGTTTAAACCATGCCCAAATCATTTTTTTGTAATAAGACCGCAGATGTTGAAATGTGTCTGTTATTCAAGGCTATAGTAGTTGACTGAGAAGCTGGTTTTTTGTGGTGAAGATTTTAATATCAGATAAATGAATCACTTTGAGAATATATATATATATATATATATATATATATATATATATATATATACATACATCATTGACGGCCTGATTAGCGCAGTGGTAGTGACTCTGCTTTCTGCGCCGAGGGCCCCGGGTTCGAATCCTGGTACGGACAAGCTTTGTGTGATGAGCACGAATGTTTGTACCCGAGTCATGGATGTTTAATATGTATATAAGTATTATATACCTACTGAGTTCGCCCTCAGTCCACTGTACGGTACCCATAACACAGGCGTTGCCTAATGTGGGACCGTATATTTGGTGTGTTCGTGTGGCGATATTATTATTATTATATAACAATAATTATTAATTATAAGAACTTAAACACACAGTTTGGATCACATCCATTTACATATATGTTGCCATATATATTTTTTATAATAATTAAAAAATAGTATTGTTGGGTTGCCAACAAAGAAATGGGACTGCTGCTTGATAATGCCTTTAGCCACAGATTAAATTATCAAATAGTGTGAGTGTCACCACAATACAGTAATGGTACTAATGAACACAAAGTTTTTGGTATTCAGACCCCCAGGTAAGAGTGCCAACCAACCCCTTAACAGTACATGTAAAACTTGTAGAGGGTTAAGCTGGACTGAACAATAAGATAAAACCCACCACAGGTAGAAAGATTGTCACTTTAGATTTTGAAAGTTAGGGGGAGGAGAATTGGATACTAAAGGATTCTAATACCCTGATGGCACCCTTCCACTCTAAACAACAGTAGTGCCACTTTAAAATAATGGGTTCAGTAACTTAGAGTTAACAAGTTAAAATTATAAATAATACAATAAAAAATAAAAAATCCGTATATTCAGTACAATATTGTTAAATAATTCTTTTATATCAAAACCGTGTAATACCATGGGCAGCTTAACAGATTATTTAATTGATAAAAGTAGAAGCACAGCCTTCAAATTCTGTTGCTAGCTAATGGCTGTAGATTACATAGACTTGCCCATTTGTTACTTTGAACACATGTACAGAGAAGCATTTGTGATTGGGTTAGAATAGTTTTATGATTGTACCCAGAGACAATCAAACTGGCTATTCACAGCATTAGGATCGAAATTTGTCTAGTGACTCATGCATAAGGGAGTTTATTAAAACATAGGAAGTAAAATGCAACAGGGAAAGATTATCAGATTTCTAGTGCAGGAGTTGTTAAACCAGGTTTGAGATTTGTGATCACTGATTTATGCCATCAGTTCTCAACAAGCTTATGTTAGAACCTCTCCCGAGTAGCTGACTGGACCAGCTTTACCATCTCGCAGATAGCTAAATACTCTGAAATGTCCTGGACAGAGAGAAACTTGTAGTATTTATTTTTTCAAAATATTACAGAGGTTTAATAGTTATTGTACTGGTTGTAATATGGCAGCTTTAAGATTGTTTATTCTTCACATTGAGGTTGTGACTTTACTGTTAGATTATAGTTTAGCAAATTATTTCTTTTATGAATGAGTTAATTAATTGGTGATAAGAGTTGTTTAAAACTCGGAAGCTTTTATTATTAAATTCATGGATTCTTTAGAAGTTCATATTCGGTTTATTTGTTATCCAATTAAAATAACCAAGATATACTTTCTTATTACAATGTGTTTACAGGTACTTAATAGGAGTTGTGATATTTTATGAACCATATTAAGTACATTCACATAGCTTTCTTGTGTTAATTCTGTTCACCAGCAGAGATCAAACAGGTCTTCAATGCTATGCTGTGCGTTTTCGAAGACATATAATATAACTGTTTTGCATTAAGACAAAACAGGTATTATATGCTGGAGAAAACGCACAGCATAGTTTCAAGGAGCTTGCTGATGATGAAGACTATGACACTTGACAGCTAAGATGGCGGGAACTGGACGTCACGCCACTCTATGGTAACAGAATTGTGAGACTTATGATGGACATATAAAGGTATGATACCCACTTATTTCAATAATCCGGAAGAAATATAAGACTGCTTCTTCAATGCTATGCTGTGCGTTTTCTCCAGCATATAATACCTGTTTTGTCTTAATGCAAAACAGTTATATTATGTTACTAATTAGCAGACAAATACTTCGGAATGCCATATAAAGTAAATGGCTTGTTATATTCATTGAATTCGACGAGTAGACGTCCTAGAGCTTATAGTATACGGTTAGCTTGCTATAAATAACCGTTTTGCCTAAAAGAAACAATCATTTCGACTCACGATATTATTAGTGATCTCATGTCTTCACTATGCAGCAGCTTTTTGCACCGCAGCACGATCGGGCTCGACGTCCCGGGCTACACTTTACTTCTAATATTAATACTATATCGCCATAGTTTTAATTTAATTACTGTGTGGAACGATATTATGTTGAAATTCATTAAAATGTTTTAATTGTAACAGTGTGTGTGTTATTATTAGCTAGTACAACCCTCACTCGGAAACACCTGCGTGGTATCACCAATATAAAAAGGGCCGATATTTAATCAGTGTACGACGTACCTGTACCAAATTTCATCTCGATCCGTTTGGCCGTTTTTGCGTGATACTCGGTCAAACTTACAAACAAACAAGGAAATTACTGAATTGTGGGAAATACCTCTAAAATATGCATAACAATTTTTGCTTTATGTGTATTTGTTTCATTGTTATCGAATAGGGATAATAACTGCATATTCAAACATGGGTTTGATTAGCGACAAATAGGTATGTAGTACCTGTGTAAATCTATAGTAGGTAATTCAATTTATTTAAATATTTTCTTATATAGTTACATTTTAAATTAAAAAAGAATACTTTTAAAAAATTAATGAAACAGTTCACAGCCGGCATCGGTAACTGAGTCCTAGATGGAGCTTAAGACTCCAGGGAGAGGAATTAAACCTGCTCAGGATGCGAACCGTCTCCAAGAGAACTGCCTTTTCAATCTGACCCTTGATCTACTCTAGGCGTCCCTTGAGATAAATGTCGGGGATCTTGCCAATTAGGCCAATGGGCAAAATCGACCATCGGTACAACGATTGCCGTACCTTTCAATGTAGGTAGGTACTTAACAATACTACTTGGTGTAGGTAATAAGTTATAATTAGAATCGAGGATAACGGTCGTCTGTGTTACACAACACAGACGACCGTGTATAATTCGGATAAAACCTCTAAATAAAGTCTATTACTTATTTTAAACGTATTTTCTATCCAAAAAAAGAATTTAATTATTTGTCATCTGTCATTTTGGGATCTAGGTACATTTTGGAGGTACAACGTTTTTAAATGTCGATTTATTATACAAATAATTAAATGAGACGAGTCGGGAAATACCGTTTTATGTTCCTAGAAGCAAACAGGTGCAGTACAATAAAATGAACATCTTATTTATCTTAAGATATAAGTTCCTACTTAGTTAATTTTCTGTAGTTGTTACATGACACCGAAATGCCTCAATAGGCATGATGACAGTAACTAAGAATCACTAAAATAATGTGTTTATCTAATGAGATAGGATTAATAGGTTCTGAAAAATGCATTTATTCACAGATTTAGGGCGAGATTTATAATTTATTTAATAAAATAAAACTACAAAATTCAACAGTCCGCCATGATAAGTTGAACACCAATCAGAGTGAACTACGTCACGAGCATGTACACATTGTAAACATCGCTAAGTTTCGTACGAACTTTGACGATCTCTGCACTTAGTAATTGTTTTTACCTGCGTTTATAAAGTATTTCGTGATTTCTATCGATCAATTACATGGTTTTGTGTTCTCAAAACATGGAACAAGGATTTACCATTTTTGACACAAACAATATAAAACCTGTTGCTAAGCAACCGCAACATTATCAGCAAAGAGTAATAAGATAAACTCCATACTCTTTACAATATTTATATACGTAAATTACTGATTTGTTGTGTTTACGGTCAGTTTGCAGAATAGTGACGTCACAAGCAGACGCCATGACACCGGCGATCGTTTTGGAGCGAATTTTAAAATTACAATTTAAATATCGCTTTTTTCTAATAAAAATTAGTTTCCTGCCGAAATAATATATTTTTTTGGAAATAGTAGATACCTTAGAATATTATAGAACAGTTTTTGAAAATCAGTCATCATGCCTATTATGATTGTTTTGCCCCACACCTAGAGCATGTTTCACTAATAATTAACTTATCTGACAGACTGTACGCCCTAACAGGCCCTAGATACCCCTAATTTTAATTTACGGATAAGAGCCACGACCTTGATAAATCACCCGTAATGCTGGAATTGACTTATCCAGTTCCTGGAGCTGGTACATTTTCCGAAACACTTGTCACATAAAAATCTACGTAACAAGTGCTCAGACCACAAGAATAAAATTAAATGACGCGTATAGAACTACTAAAGCGTGGCTCACAATAGGTAAGGATCCTACCTCCTATCCTACTACATGGTGTCTACCAATTGGCTATGGTAGGGACCCATGATACAAGTTGTGCCGTTCCTAGAGGCTTTAAATGTCACCCGCTAAAGGAATGTCTTTGTAGTCTGCCAGCAATAATGAGGAGTCCATATAACAAAAGAATTATACGGTACCTAACCCATGTTTATCCGCAGGAACCCCATCCAAAATGTGTCGCACCGTGCATGCGTTGCTGTCAACCGGAATATGCGGCATACAGATGCTGGTGAGGGTCTTCATGACCGTGATCCTCATGATCGAAAATGTCATTAGGATGTTCCTACAAACAATGTACAACTTCATATCGTTCGTGCTGCAGATGATATCACTGATACCGATATGCCTTGTATTCCTTCTTACCTCGAAGCTCAAATGTTTCATGTGCGGCGGATCCGGCCCCTGCCCCGTTAACAGAGGAGGCACGTGCGACTGTGTCATGTCGTTCCTAGCTATTGCGATCATATTCTTCATATTCCGAGCTACGGGCGTTTTGGACAAGATATTCTACAGCTTGGGCTACGCGAAAGCGAAGCCTTTGGCGCACACAAAATTTATGCCGACGCCTGGTGATATCACCGAGTGCTCGAGGGAGGACGACACGGAGGATACAACGGGCTACCCCTTGGTTGCACAGGTTTCCAACTCGGAGGAGTCTGAAGACACAGCACCGGTAGCAGTACTCGAGCTTACTCCACCTTTGAACGTTGAAACGGAAACTGTTACTGGGAAATTTAGGGCTGATGATGAAATGGCCACCAACAAATGGACTACTGTGTTCTATTATTTGATATAAAATTGTTTGTTTTCCTCATATTATATAATTATTTTATTCTTACTCCCTTTTTTATATTTGGTAGGTAGGTACTAAACTTGCTTACTGTACCGAGGTTCCTGCGGTTTGAATCCGAATATAGGGGTCAACTTTGTATGATAAGCACGATTTTTGAATTGTAATTTTATATACAAGGATCGACGTTCCCAGACCATTGTACGTTACGTACCCATAATACAAACTACGCAAAAAATTTTTACCATAGATATTTGATATAGATAACATACTCGTTGGTACATAAGTAGGTACCAACGTCGGAATTACTGTGACATATTTTTTTCTTCTTTATGGCCTTTTTCTATTGAGTCTAGGCCCAATACCATTCTGTCCATCCAATGTTAACGTCGCGTGACATGATACATTAAAAACACAAAAACTTCGAGAAAAAATGTCTTAAGTAGCCAATTTGATAAAATACAATAAAAAAAGTAAAAAAGTGGTTGAAATATAATAAAAAGTTGTAAAAATACCCACCTACATAATCATTTTGAGGTTAACCGTTGATCACCCGATTCTAGACCACACACATAAAAGTTTAGGTATCAACCTATACGTTCGTAGCTCCCAGCATTATGTGTCAGCTCATAATACTACCTATATTTTGTGCACTGCAGACGATAGCACGTATTGTTGTAACTATATTATTGGCCATAGAAGATGTAGTGCGTCAGATAATTCAAACTTTGCATAACTATATATCGCTGATACTCCAAGCCATCGCCTTCGTGCCGTTGTGCTGCGCTTATTGCTGTGCGAAGAACTGTTGCTACGATTCGTTTCAACCTAAATGCCACCACGGAATAGGTTGTATTAGTTGCGGCTGCATATTTGTTATAGCTATGACTGCACTATTCTTCATAATACTTTATAATTCATTCTGGTTGGGGGATCTACTTGCAGAGTTCGGAATAGAAGTACCTTGCTTCTTTCGAAAACATAAGAATAGTACAAACGAATACTATAGTGTTCTTAATAGAACCGAAGTAAAAAATTTGAGTAACATAAGAAGTGACATCCAAGCGATTTTGAGTAATAACATGATTGAAATCACAACTGAAAAGTTAAGTACGATCCCAGTAATAAGAAGTACTAAATTCGATGAGGACAAAGACATCATTGATGAATTAGTTTACGAAGTATATGTTAACGATGATGCATCTAGAACTGTTAAAAATGAAATTAACGATACGACACAATCATTTATTTAGAAACAAGTGATAATAACGTTAGTGGCCATATTATTACCTACCTAGTCATTTATTATTTAAATTGTTTTGTATCCTGATATTATCAACATGTTGTCCAACTTATTATGTTGATACTGAATAAAAATAGGTGATAAATAGTATGTTTATTTTATTTTATTTATTTCAACAAACAGTTTCATAATAAAGGGTAAATGTAAATAAAAAGCATTGAAAAACATTAGGTAATAAATTGTAACACCATTCGCAATATCAATAACTACATGAGGAATTTATCTAAATAATATGTTTAAATCAACATTTAAGGCGCATGGCGTGCCCGCGACTTTGTGCGTTTACGTTTTTTGGCTATTCAGGGAACCCATCTTTGTTTAAGATCCATATAAATTATTTTACTTGTTTTTGATCTTTTTTGAGCTATCATCGTGGCGCCAACTTTAATTAAAACCCACGCAGTGTATTTTTAAATCATATATTTTCGCTATCCACGGGAACACGGGAATTCGAGAGTGAACAGGTACCTTCTAGGCAAGTATGCTACATCGTAGGTCTCATCGTCACTTACCATCAGGTGAGATCAAGATCAAATACTTGCCTATATTGCAATAAAAAAAAAAAGAACCCATGTAATTTCTGGGATAAAAATTGTTCCTTGTTACAAGCTATCACCCATGCCAAGTTACATACAAATCTGTCCGGTAGATATGTCTAGAACCTAGAACCTAAAGGTTCTAGAATGGCGACCACGAATCGGAAGACGAAGTGTAGGACGGCCCCCCACAAGGTGGACTGATGACATCACACGCGTCGCAGAAAGCCGGTGGATGCGAGTGGCGGAGGACCGTGATGTGTGCAAGTCGTTGGGGGAGGCCTATGTCCAGCAGTGGACGTCTATCGGCTGATAGATAGATAGATATGTCGTGATGCGCAATGATTATAGACGGATAAAGTATACAGAAATGTTGAAATGATCTTTCAGTGATCTACGATATTTTTCAAATATTTTAGTTGTACGACCAAGTTACAGTTTTACTAGCCCGGATTTGAATGCAACCAAACTGAGTAGATCCGGCAACAAACTCAGTGAGCTTGAGGTATAATGCCAACGTCGAGCAGGAAAACGGAAAATATAAAAGAATTAAGCCACGCTAGGCATAATCAGTAAAGTGGAGGACACCTTACTGGCAAATTACTGAACTTCTTGGGAGAACATGAAATTTAAAATTAAACTGGTTGCAATAATTTATTTGCTGTCATAGAAAAAGCTATATATCGCGTCAAAATGGTTTTCATGAATCAATTTGACGTACGTACATCACGTTTCGATGGTACCTATACAAAATCGCTTGTTACTATGTGATGGATGCTAACTAAGGGAATTCCTTATTTTAAGGAAGAACCTTTTGAATATGACTTTATCAAATTTTGTGTTAACGCGGGAATGACGCCCGTGGATGATGTAATACTCCTTTACATAATTGGAGTATTTAACTATATATTTATAAAGGTTAGTGGGTATGAAAGCAGCGATAGCCAAGTTGGTAGAACGCTTGTCTCAGCAACGAAGGTAGTGGTTGATGATATTATCCTGTGTGAAATTAAGTGTAGAACATTCTGATGACAATTGAGTCAATATTGATCATTATAGTGAGGGGAAAAACGTTCGGAAAATCTATCAAAACGGATATCATTTCAAACCAATGAACTTAGTACGTCATACATTAACAAAGCCAAATATGGTATGCACCTCAATACAAAACTGTAGTTTAACCATAGTTTTACCGTTTCATTTAAGAGAGTGCCAATGCAACGTCTACTAGTTTGAATGTGATTGGTAAGAAGTAATTATGAGCTGATTCTGTTAGCGGGTGCACCTTATGGCAAATTGTCTCGCCATTTTACACTGGGACCTATTAGCATAGGTGAAATCTAATTTTAGATTTAAAATGGCAGAGCATGCCGTAGAAAAAACACCTTTGTGAAGTCATTGTAAATGAACGCAAATTTTCTATAGATTTGGAGATTTTTTTATCTTGTAAATAAAATGAATATTGCTGTGTTTCAGATTATGAACAACAATTTAAATCAAAACGTACCGACGCGTTAATGCCATTATTGGGTTTTATTAATTTATTGTATTCATTTTTTTAAACCATATATTAAATAAGTATATTTTAAATTATCACACTGTAAATAAGAATTACTAGCACAATGAAGCGACGCAACTCTGACTCTGGAAGTTGCACTTCCAACTGCTTATATGCAAGTCGATCGCAGCTACCTTCCGTGCAACATTTGATAGAAACGGGAAGCAAAATCGACAGACTTTACTATGGCAAATATCTACCTATGCGAGAGAGAAAGCTGCTAGGGAAGCTCATAAGGACCCGAGCTGTTTATGACGACGTCAGAAACCAGCTCCTGTCTACCAGCGGAAGCAGCGAACTGACAAAAGATACACGAAGCGAAGATGACAGCACCGAACGAAGCTCCGCAGTTATAAAACTTGTTGATTTAGTAGACAGAGGACAAATTGGCTCATCAGGCACAAGTAAACTTAGCAACACTTGCAGCTGTTGTTCCTGCGGATCCATGCATAAGATACGTATTGATAAACATCCACGTATACATAGGCACAGTGTGCCATACGACGCAATAGCTAAGTACACAGTTGAAGCTAAGAAAAAAGGTCTCGCCCGCCGCAACAGATTAAGTACGAGGGTTAGTTCAAGGTTACGAGCTGTTCGTTTTAAACTTAAGCATGCACGATCAGCGCCGTGCTCCTGCACTCTTAACACCACTAGCATGTATGAGCGTCCATCAAAGACACGCTTAAAAAAAAGCCGGTCTAAGGTAATATCGACATCAACGGCAGAGGCTCCTGCAAAGACTGTTAAGATAGACCGCAAAGCTATAAAATGTCTTTGTAAGCGACCGCTGAAATCTATACGTTCAATGAAAAGCACTAAAACTTCATCAATGAGCGGTGACTCTGAGGGGCAAGCCAGAAGAAGATTTCGGATAAAAAAAGATTCTCTCATGTTATTTCGTGAAAAGTTAAAGAAAAAAGATCCCTTAAAAGACTGGGAGTGTGAACCTGGTGTATGTGTACCCGACGAGTGTATACCAGAAGATTGTTATAAAAAGATTAAAGGGAGAAGTGTAGGTGGAAAAAGAAAAAAAATATATCCAAGTAAAGCATCAGGCACTGATATAACTCAAAGCCACGTCTCCATTAGTACGAAAAAGAAAGTATCAAATGTTAATGTGGGTAAAAGAGTAAAGAAAATTGATACAAAGTGTATGTGTCCGGCTAAAATGACATCGTCAGAAACTAACACTGACGTCAGAAATGAAATAATTTCTAAAAAAGAAGAGCCACGTGTGGTTGGGGAAAATATTCGAATACAGACAGAAAAGAAACAAACAAAAATCAAAGAAACATCGCATGGCACAAAAGATTCCAAGAACAACAAAAAAAGTAAACACATACAAAAACAAACCTCGCATCATAAAAATGTTGAGGACGAAAAAAGCCAGCCACCCAATCATACATCTAAGATAGCTGATAAAACTTCTAAGTTAACTGACCAAACCATTAAGCATTCCTATAAGAAGAATATACCAGTTCAAAAAGAATCGCAACCAGAAATATCTGAAGAACCACAATACACTACAGAAGAACTGGAATCTCATCCAAGTAGGCAAGCGGTCAACATAGGATCCAGTTTCAGTTTTAATATTGAATTTTATAAAGAGGGATCTCCTGATATTGACGCACAAGCTGACCAGGAGGACGAGGTGATCAGGGAAGAACGATTTGATAGTTCACCTAGAATAACAAAACAGAGGGTTCATAGAATTAAGAAAAGGCAAAGATCATCGCAGTCAATGTCATCTATTTCAAAAAAAACTACTAATATAGGCCATGGATTAAAACGCTGCTTTTGCACGTTGAAAATACCAAAGAGAAAACAAAAACCTTTCAGACCTACTTCGAGAAAGACAATGACTTCACTGTACAGTAGAAAAGTAGATGTCGTTGGTCGAATGAAAGAAACCCAAACGAAGCCATTTAAAAATCATGGTGCAAGTGTTGTCTACGTAGCCCCTCCATTAACAAAAAACAAAGTAAGCGCTTCAAACGAAAATGAAAGTCAATACTTACCTGAAGAAACAAAAGCATTACGTAAACCGAAAAAATCCATACTAACTTTACCATCACAATACATGTCTAATTCGGTGAGAAAATCTGAATCACCTAAACTTAAATACAGAAAAACCAAACGTCCACTTACAGTCGATATTGAAAAATCGGAAATATCATTGAATCGATCGAACCGCCAAGGGGTGCGAATAGGATCCACTTTTTCCTTTAATATAGAATTCTCTAAAGAGAAAATTGGTTATGAACCAGAAATCATTGAAATAGAGGAAACTATTAACAGAGAAACAACAAAAGAGAAACAGCCACGGATAGAGAAAAAACGTTATCGTGAAAAGGGCATAAAAGTTCATAAACCACGCCTACGACATATTCCATCACAGACAATGAAAACTGAAAAATCTAAACAAACACATACCGCAACGGCTATAGACAAATGCATTTGCCCTTCAAACCTTTTAAAGGAAAAAAGCACAAGAATAAACAAATGTGTTTGCCCTTCAATAGTTTTCAAGGAACAAAGCACAGGTATGGAGAGCTGTGTTTGTCCTCCCCATCTTTTAAAGGAACAAAGCACAGTCACGCCTCTTGATTATACGGAGGAATCGAAACTACTGAGGCATAGAGCAATAGCAACTGATAAAAAAAGAAATCGTAATCAAGTGACACTTCTACCATATGAATGCGAGCCAGGTGTGTGTATTCCTGATGAGTGCGACCCAAACGAATGTGAAAAGCTCATAAAGATGAGGACATCTTCCAAATCAAGGCATTCACAAATTAGTACTAGAAAAAAGAAAGGTGTGCGTAGAAAAGAAAAAGTCATCGTTAAAACACCTAGTCAATCAAGCAAGCAAGTGGTTCGAATTGGATCTAGCTTTAGTTTTAATATTGAGTTTTACAAAGAAAAGTCACCGGCTGGAGGATCGAAAACGGTTAAGGTTATAAACGATAAATCAGCGGGTGATAAGGTTCATAGACATACAGTCAAAAGAGCTAAATTAAAGGAAGCAGCTGTGCAAGGGAATCAGAGACGTGCACATGATGAATCGTCGAATACCGAGACACGAGTAAGGGAAAAAGGAATTTCGGTTAGTTCTGCTATTAAGCGATGTTTTTGTACTTTGAAGTTGCACAAAAAAGAGGAACGTTTGAATAAGAAAAAAAAAGGAAATGCAAATACCCCGGAGCGCCGGAGCTCGGCTACTCTGGGACTCATATCTAATGGTGATAATTCCACCAACATAGTTTTGAAACCAAAATATTGCAGGGCGGACACTTGTGATTCTCACGAATGTTGTGAAGACACGAACCAGCAGCATAGGAAACGACTAAAACATCACCATACCGATAACGATCGTAGTCGTAGGAAGCCTACAGTCAATATTAATACTGCTCCAAAGAGAACGAGATCTAAAAGGATTGAGTCTCGACATATAAAACCTGCAGTGAAAAATAATCAAGTTTATATCCAACATGAACAAAATATGAGACATAGGCAGATGTTTGTGCCTCAGCAATCATTTAGCTCTTCAAGTATCCAGCGTATTCCAAACAAACATAATCAGTACTATATACAAGAAGAACAAATAATACATAGACGGATACCGCGGCAAACAAGGCGTGTAGGATCTATTTTCGATTTTAATATACAGGTTGCCAAACATAGGAGCCATACAAAATCTTCTCCAGGTGAAGTTATAAATTCAACACCTAGGGTTCAACCAAGGAAAAAGGTAAAAACAAATAAAGAAACCCAAAAAATGAACACTAAGCAACCGCCAGTAATTAAAGCTGAGAAAGAACATAAAACTTGTAATGTTGGGCCCAAATTAAAAAATGCAATGGGTGCGTTTACACTACGGCTGAAAGAAATTGGACTCAGAATTAAGAAAATTAAATTACGGCGTTCAGTTTCGCAATACACCATGGTAAAAGTGAAAAAACCTAAACCCGGAGAACCCGTGACTGCAGCATTTTTCCAAGTAATTCGAGACGTAGATTATAGAGCAAAGGAGTCTAACTTACATAATGAATCCCATAGTAAATATAAATATCAAAAGAAAATAAGGCCAAGAGAAGATAAGGAACGTGGTATCAATATCTCTTATTCGAAACAACGATTTCACAAAACATATTCAGTTGCCAAAGATTTTAGTGATGGCTTATATGAAGAAGACTACGAAAAATATAGTATTTCACGCTATAAGCGAAATTCAATTACTAAATTTCCTGAAAAGTACATGCAAAGCAGATCGTCCAAACGAAGTATCCGCTATGATTCCTGCATTCGTTTTGATATTAAGTCGAATGTTTCGGAATCAATTATGATAAAAACATCTGAATCACTTCATATTAGGGAGAATAAATTCAAAATAAATAATAATACTCAAGCCATTACAAGTCCGTATAAAAGCAGTTATTACGCCTTAAATGTACAAGTACCATATACAGGTAGACCACAAAACATCCGCAATCTCGTAAAGTATGAATGCGAGCCTAAATCCAAGGTACCCGGTAAATGTAATCCAATTGCGTATTTGCAACGAATAAACAGGTTCATGAAATCAACAAAGTCATCTGAGACAGAATACCTAAACTATAACTCCATTACCAGTTCGACGGAACCGCCGTTTGGTGCAAAGTTTAGCACTACACAATCAAATCCAAGTTCTACACCACAACAGAGAACGTCTAAAGCCAAATCGGCAGTACATGAAAGGCCAACATCAAATAAGTTTCCTGATCCATCACGTGAATCTTTATATATTGGATCAACTTTAAGTTTCAAAGCTGAATTTTATAAACAAAGAAAAGTAGCTAAAGGTAAACCTACGTATAAACCAAAATCTACAAAATCCTATGGTGCTGACAAACATATTCAACAGTCTACGACAGCAATTTGCAATTTGAAAAAACCTTGCAAATCTACTAAATTGCAGAAAAGGGTAAATAATAAAAATAAAGTTAGAGGGTCTATGCTTGAAAGATGCTTATATACATTAAAATTTCAAACTAAAACAGCTGGTGATGTTAAAAAGCCTCAGAAAAAAAAGCTAACTACTTTTGAACAGAAAAGAAGAGAAGGTGGCAAGAAAGGCCAGTTGAATAGCGTAACAATAAAAAAAACAAGAGACAAAACACAAGGTAACTATATTTATTGCTCAATAGGCTGTAAAATAGAAATTGTATTGCAACATTTTAAAAAGTCGATCAACTTTTTAAAGGATAGCTATGATTTTGGTTCCAAATAATGTCTTGAATATTCAAAAGATTATCTTGTATCTGTTATTATCATGTTTGTAAATAAGTAATGTTATGTACATAAATATAATATAACTAGCTGTCCCGGCGAACTTCGTACCGCCTCAGAATCAAATGTATGAGAAAATGAATTTATTGGTATTCTATCCCACGGGAACCATACACTTTTTCGGGATAAAAAGTAGCCTATGTGCTATTCCAGACTATAATCTATCTCTGTGCCAAATTTCATCCAGATCCCTTCAGCCGTTCTGGCGTGAAAGAGTAACAAACATCGATCCATCTATCCATCCATCCAAACTTTCACATTTATAATATTAGTATAGATATACGTATATTTAATTTGACGATGTAGAGGCATTTTTATGTATATAATTTTATTTTTATTATACATATGTCTTTATTTTATTTACTTTGTTTATTTTACCTATTAATAAGTATATTTTAGTTTTTTTTTGTTATATCACAGAACGAGGAAAGCGCGAAAGTTACCGTGAAACAAGGATAAAGAGCCCAAAAACCTGCGACGCCAGAGAAGGCACCTCCTTGCTAGAAAGATGTTTTTGCACTTTAAAACTTAAAAACAAAGTAGCTGGAAGTACAGTAAATGGCAAGAAACATTCTAATAGTTCTAAAAATAATAAAACTAAGGATGGCAGGTGCCCAACTACTAGGAGAAATAAACTTGGTTTTTGTGATACATGTACTTATCCAGATAATAATGGAAATGATACTGACAATGATACCAGAATTCGTCGTAAAAGATCAAAATATACAAAAGTACATTCAAGAAAACATAATATATCGGTGAAATCGGATATAACGAAGAAAGAATTAGCTATAACAGGAAAACGCTTTACAAGATGTTTCGAAAGCGAAGTTCACGCATGGAGCTCCGACACTTTTGGTAAAGGTGCTGTCGAGCCATTACCGAAAAATGACATCAACGCAGAACTAGTAGCCAATAACAATAACAAGAGAAGCAGCCCGTCATTGTTACAGAGATGTGTTTGTGCTTTGACGTATCGGATGGAATATGACAGAAATGATTTAACACAGAAACAAAATCTAGTAGAACTAAATACAAAACATAAATCACAAAAATCTAAGTTGAAAACACAGCGCCAAAACGAATATTGTGATCTTGCGATGTGTAAACATATAGATGTGGGTACAATTATGCCTCCCGCCAAGAAAACTTCAAAGAAACCTGGTAGTGTCAAAAAATCTAAACAGAAAATAACAGAAAATAAAAATCTTCACGGCGATTCTCTGCTTTGCAGGTGTTCAAAGAAACTTAGAAATAAAGATACCAATGATATAAACAAATATGTCAATCAATCAGATAAATCTGTTAATACAGTAAAGAAATTAAAAAAACAAGTGTATACACATCCAATAGCCAATGATACAGAGCCAGTAACTAAAAATACAAAATCGAAGAATGTTAAACTAAAACGTGCTGACCACAAGGGACCTATTGTAACAGATAATGCCATGTGTACTTCGCCACACGCCGTTCCACTCTTTGATTTGATGGTTAATAAAGAGGATATGAGTATAATGAACAAGGGTGACTTTATTTCCATGCTGGAATCCTCTAGTGGTAAGTATAAATATTACCACTTTTTTTGTTACTTAGTAGGTATTATTTTAATACCTAACATTATAGAACGTCGTCACAGCCTTGCTTATGACCGCGATATTCTCTAATACGATATAAAGTGTTGTATTATTAACTTTTCCTTAACGATTACAAATAACTATGCAAGTTACAGGAAACTATTTTATTTCCGGCTGATAAAGAAGTAATTAAGTAATGAACATAGCAGCAGTTGCCAATACAATATTATCATATAAAGGCTGCGTGTTTCATGTCTAAAGTAACGTCATGTTTTTAAAGATTTTTACTATTTAATTATTAAATAATACGAGTCAATCTACGAGTATATCTAATTACTTTTTGTAATAAAAGAAAACATTACATTTCTCTGTAATAGCATTTAATGCAAGACCTTAATCTACCTATTCTACCTAGAATAGATAGGTAGATTAATCCCACCACCCAGTTGGTTGATGTTGCATATTATGTAGGTACCTATGTCAAAAATATTTTAAAGTTACTTTTAAATATTCGCTATTAATAGCTAAACCAATATATTACAGGTCAAAAATATCCACCTTTTACAAATAACATGGAAAAAGATACAATAACTAAATCTAAGAACAAGAAGAAAAAGAAAGTGTCTAAGAATGTAAAGGACAAATTACCGTCAAAATCACGGGCTAAACTAGATAAAACAGAGCGTAAAAATTATGAGACTTCCGAGGGAGAAATCATAAAAAACCATGTTAAAAAACAAAAAAGTCATAAAAAAACAAAACAGTATGCTAAACAAAAACCTGATATCAGTTGCCATGGCCTATATCCATGTTGTTGTTCTGATGAAGAAATAAATAAAACACTATCAATAAAAGAAGAAACTCGGTTGAAAAATGAAGAAGCAATGATGAAGAAGGCAGAAACAATAATGAAGGAAGATGGATTGTGTCCGATGTGCAAACATTGTCAAGATAGAACGTTAGCGGCAAAACTACTAGAAAACGTCAAGTTATTTATGGATAAAATCTTAACGTTAACCAAAGTCAGATGCGAAGCAGAAAAGCAAGACACATCACCACCTCAGACGCCACTTTTTGAGATGGTGGTTAATAAAGACGATATGCAGATAATGAACAAAGAAGAAATTATTACTAAGATTAACAGTCCTGGCGGTAAGTGAAAATATAAGAAAATCTTTTTTCTTAGCCTATTTTATCAATCCCACTTTGAACATATGCACAGGTATAACCAGGTGTCGTTAGCCATCCCTTGGTCCAATCGCATCCAATGATTTAGCAAAGGACGGCGATTCTACCTTTGCCAGTTTAAATGTGCCGCGATGAGACTAGCCCACTGCTTGCGACCATTATTTAGTATAATTAATCGCACTCCACCATCAGTAATTGAAATAAATAAAAGTACTTAGTAAGTACTTTTTATTTATTAATTTAGGTAAACCAGACGATATACAACAAGTAAAAAAACTGTGAATAGCGACGACGGATTATGTATTAGTCACTTTTAAGTATTTGCTATTAATATTAAACCAATATATTACAGGTCAAAAATATCCACCTTTTACAAATAACATGGAAATAGATACAATGACTAAATCTAAGAACAAAAAGAAAAACAAGGTGCCTATGAATGGAAAAGACAAATCACCGTCAAAAGCACGGGCTAAACTAGGTAAAACAGAGCGTAAAAATGATCACGCAATCGAGACTTACGAGGAAGAAATCATAAAAAATCAAAAACGTCATAAAAAAACAAAACAGTTTGCTAAACCAAAACCTGATAACAGTTACCATGGCCTATATCCGTGTTGTTGTTCTGATGAAGAAATAAATAAAACACTATCAATAAAAGAAGAAATTCGGTTGAAGAATGAGGAAGCAATAATGAAGGAAGATGGATTATATCCGACGTGCAAACATTGTCAAGATAAGAAAACGTTAGCGGCAAAACTATTAGAAAACGGCAAGTTATTTATGAATAAAATCTTAACAGTAATCAAAGCCAGATGCGAAGCAGAAAAGCAAGACACGTCATCACCACCTCAGACGCCACTCTTTGAGATGTTGGTTAATAAAGGCGATATGAAGATAATGAACAAAGAAGATATTATGACTAAGATTAAAAGTCCTGGCGGTAAGTAAAAATATTAGAAAATATTTTTTCTAAGCCTATTTTGTCATTCCCACTTTGAACATATATGCATCTTAAATTTTCCACAAAACGTTATTATGCTTAGTAAGTCCAAATCGTCCCGTCATCTTCTTTTCGGTGTAACCAGGTGTCGTGTGTCGCCATCCCTTGGTACAATCGCATCCAATGATTTAGTGATGGACGGCGATTCTACCTTTGCCAGTTTTAATGTGCCGCCATGAGACTAGTCCACTGCCTGCGACCATTACTTTAGTATTATTAATCGCACTCCACCATCAGTAATTGAAATAAATAAAAGTACTTAGTATTCTAATTGTGTGCTTTATATTTATTAATTTAGCTAAGCCAGTCGATATACAACAAGATGAAATAATAGTGAAGAGGGACGATGGATTATGTCCTATGTGTAAACATTGTGAAGATAAGAAACCACTATCGGCAAATCTACTAGAAAATGGCAAGTTATTGGTAGAGACCATCAAAAATATTTTAATGACAATAAGAGGCAAATACGCAGCCAGAAAGCAAGACCCATCAGAACCCGAGATGCCACTGTTTGAGATGGTTGTTAATAAAGGTGATATGAGTGTAACAAACAAACAAGACGTAATTGCCAAGATAAAAAGCTCTAGTGGTGAGTGAAAATATTACAAAACTTATTTTGATAGCTGAACTTTATCATTCTTACTTCTGGGTAAATGCAACATTTATTTTTCTTCTATCGCTGACACTTAATCAGTCGCTATTCTGTATAGTGTAACCTAATTCTTCCGCCCGATTTATTAATGGTTCAGCCTATGGTTTGGAAGTGTGCGCGGTTAGTAAACGGCCTTCAGCTAGCCCCCCGTAACATTATCACATATTTCATTTGATGTAAGCCTGACGCATATATGTCCTACCTGCTTGTCTAGGAGTACCTGCCCCCCCAACACCTTATTAGGGACAACATGTGTGATGGAACAAAATATTATTTTGTGTACTTTCAGATCGACACCAAACACCCGCGACGACGCCTAGTTTTCAAATAGTCGTAAACAATAGTGATGCAACTATTTTGAACACAGATGAAACTCGAAATAGACTAGTGAAATACGAGACAAATATTAAAAATGCTCGTAGTAAAAATATAAAATCAAAGAGTTTCAAATATGAAATACCAATGAAAACACCAGTCAACGGTATTAGAAGTAAACGCCAATCCTACTCTCTACAAATACACGGAAAAAACTGTAAATGTTGTTACTGTGCTAATAAAAAACAAATTAAAAATGAGGCTCAACAGAAGACAGGTTATAAAAGATTTCTGGATGGTATGCCTGCTTATAGTAAGAAAGCGGCTTTGAAGCCTTGTATATGTGGAAGTGTAGAGTGTAAAAAGGAATTGAAACAAGAAATGAAAACTAAACAGGAAGAGGAAAAACGAGCAAAGAGGAAACCGTGTGTATGTGGTAGCAAAATTTGTAAAGATGGATCTAAGAAAGATGCTAAACCTGTTGCTCATAAAGCTAAGTCAAAGCCGAAAAAAGTTAAGAAAAAAGATAAACAGACGGAAAAGCCAAAACCAAAATCACAAAAGCCCGATTTCTCAGCGATAGGATCACTATTGTGCGGTAAAATAACTTTTCATGAGTTTAAATATAAAATAACGGGCACAGTCGAAACAGAAGAAGAAAAACGTGAGAGGCTGAAGACAGAAAAGGAACAGAAGAAACAAGAAGAAAGAAACAAACGCAAGAGTGTTTATGCAAAAGAAGATGCTAAGCGAAGAAAGAAAAGAATTAAAAACGACAAATTGGCTATGAAAGATGTGAAAAAGCACAAGGGAACTCCAGATGCGATCTTGTGTGCTGAATCACTTTTGGACGTGGGTAAACTTGGTTTACATGCAGTTGCAGGAGTGGTGAGAAGTACATTCAGAGCTTTAAGAGATCCGAAAGGCAGTTTGGTAAAGTTAAAAGAACTTGCAAGTGATACCGAGCATGCGCTTAGAACTGTGAAAGAAACAATCGCAGGTAGCGGAGTCGCTGGAACAGCTAGTCGCATTAAGTGCAGAATAGGTTCCATGAGTAGTACACAGTCATTCATCTCTACAATGGAATCACATCCTTGTACAAATTATGTGGTACATTTCGCGGATAAGGATCCAAAGAAACGCCTAGCAAAACATAGACGAGGAAAAAGAGTTAGGGAGCCCTTAGATTTCGAATGCAGTTTATTCATGGCTTCTATGAGGAAGAGGCCTCATTTGTGGGTGTACTACATGTGCCCTTGGTTCTACCCGCATTGTATCAGTTTGCTGGGGGTCTGGCGGCAGTTCACTGATGTGCTTTTGTTTTTGTTAGCCGTTGCAGTTTGGAGTCCATGTATATTTGCTATGGAAGCGTGCAGAGCTATGATGTGTTGCTTCTTGTGTACCGGTTGATATGCTTGTGTCGTGATTATAATTAGTTCAGAATTAAAGGTTGTGTTTTGTTTTGCTATTACATAAACATGACACCTATAAGCTTAGGTGTCATTTTCAGGGCCGTCTCTTCGTGAGGGTGCAAGGGGAGCCTGCCATGCAGCCGCTGAGGCATTTTAGGCGTCACTGGCCAACTGGAAACAATATCAGCCGTTGATACAGGTAAAATACTTCCAGGAAACCTAACAAGAATTCTACACAAACCCAAATCAATGCTGTAAGTTAATGTGTATAAAATATATCATAGAAGGAAATTTCTACGTAAAATAATATCTAAATCCCAGAGTAACATTGAGCCATGATTAGAATCAATTAATTTTGTTAACAATAACACAATAGTAGTAAAGTGTTGCCCCTTATCGTATATGACGGTCTCTTAGTGGGTCACTGCCACTACCTGCTGATGGTATATACGCTGTTTATGGCAGGTGGCCGCAACCCTCAATATCCCCATCCCATGACTATCCAAACCATAATCCATAGTTTCAATTATCTTTCCGTATACCTGCAATATTTTCTCCGCGTGCTGAGATCAATTTGCTGTTTAATGTCCATCATTTTCTGCAGTTGACCCCAGCACCCCAGGTGGTAACATAACATTAAAAAAAGGGCCGCTATATTTGGATCTACGTCCTCGCGCGAGCCTTTCAAAAGTTCCGGTATAGTGCGAAAAGAAAAAAAACATGATAATAAAACTAAAGAAAAACACAACATGAAAATCGGAAACATTTATAATCGAGAGGAACAGTTCGCCAAATAATTTAGGAGTCAGCAAATGAAATGTATTATAAATTACATTAATCTTTCAAGTATTTTAGTGAACTCCAAATACCTATGAAAATCTTGATAAACAACAGGAATTCGCCCACCACCAGCAGTGCTATACTGAAAAAGGTATTTCACCTCGAAAGCTATCTCGCAAGTCATGTCGTAAATGTCACTTATAAAATGGCGGGCTAGTTTTATTTCAGAATGCCATATGCTTAATGATAAAAAGTCAAAATACACACTCGAGCTAACTCTTATCATTTCAGCGCTAGTTTAGAATCACATATCTGAAGCGATTTTCCAAATGAATATTTCGGAATGAAATGAAGTCCTTGGTTCTACTTGCGGTAGAATAGCCATAACTTTCTTACAATCTGACTTTTTATGATCGTCATAAAAATTATACGGATTGACATGATCAATTTTGAGGTCGTTAACGAAATTATATTTTGAGGATACTATATTGTTTAAATTGGTAGATTCCTAGTATATGTAATTATCTCTTTCAATCACACGGCAACCTACTCCAGTGTTAGCTACTGTGGGATATTAACGTTGACGCACACATATTTTCAGCCAGGTATTTGAGTGTGTGGCTCAAGCTGTTCGGAATTATTTTTATTTAATTTTATGCGCACACAACCCACACTAATAGGCATTGTCACGGAACGGCTACCGGTGATTAATTAACTTGCCACGGCCGCGCTAACATCTTGCCGTGGCCACGCTTCCATCTCGCCATCGCGGAGGTATGCGGAACGTTTTGGTGTTCCCCGCACATGCATCTTGTAGAGCGCCACTCTTGCCCCTCTCCTGCGCTGCCCCCAGTTATAGCTACGCTGTCCCCCACCCAGACGTAGCCACGCTGTCTTTCAGCCGTAGCTGCATCCGCACTGCGAAAAGGGCTGATTCGTTCTGATGACATGTGTTGCGTTGCTAGCTGGTGCCGCTTTGGTACCTCGTACACGTATCAGAGGTGTGCATCAATCTTAAAACTCACTCGTAGTCCCACTGGTGATACAAATTGACGACGATACACGTCAAATTATCGTCACGGTAGTGGTAGTGCAGCAAGAGCGATTATTGGTAAGTAGAAAATAAAAACAAAATTAAAATAAATATTTTCAAAAAATGTAATGATGAACTAAATTACTGTCACAATACAAGTCAAATTGCACCGTTACGAACACATGAAACAGCACATAACAGCGCGTAAAAGCTCAAACGTTGCAATGCACGGTGTCCAAACCAAAACAGCCAATACAAATAACATCATATCAGAGAAGTTTCTGAAAAACGTTAGTAAACTTAAACATTGAGGATAATGGTTTGGGCAAATATGATATACCCACAGGCATGGGGTCTTCCTCAACGTAGTCAATAGCATGTGTCGACACCCATAAATGGCTTCGTTCTGCCTTTTAACAATCCTTCTTTTCCGCCGCTTGTTTTTCGCCTCAATAAATATTCGTTCTTTAGCTGTTTTGCCTTTAGGTCTAAAAGCTTCGAACAAAATAGTATCCTGAAATGTATCTAATAGAACAGTCAATGTATGTGACCCCTTGACCGTCTTCATGATTTTAAATTTCTGACGTCGCCACCAATGTGAAAACCAGTGATCCAACTTTGTCATGGTACCTTTTGGATCTCTAAGCCTCATTTTAGTATAATAAGCGGTCCCCTTAGGATCTGTGATGGTTTTACTTAACATTTTCAGTAACCCATACACAAGTTGGGTACCCAGCTTGAGTATTCCGATAACTAAATCAGCTAAGCAGTTGGTATCTGTCGCTGTATCTTCTTTTCTTAAAATATCCATTTCTTTTTCTTCTTCTTTTAATTCTTTAAGTCTCTTCGCACTTTCCAACTTTCTTTTCTTATTGATTTCCTTTTCAAGTTTTTGATTATCTTTATCTAATGCTTTTTTTCTTTTCGCAGCTTCACTACGTTCTGCTTTTTTTTTCTTAGCTTCATTCATTTTTCGTTCCTTTTTCTGGGCTTTGGATTCTTCCATTTCTCTCTTCTTGGCTAAGCTTTCTTCTTTTTGTTTCTCCTGTTCTTCTTTGCCTTTTTGTTTTTCTTTAGCTTTATTTTTTTTTTGCATCTTGACTTTTTTTAACTTACTTTCAACTGCTTTGGCCTTTTTATCTTTCTCAATTGATGCTAATTTATCTTCCTTTGATTTCTTGTCTTTCTTTTTTGTGCTTTTAGCTTCTATTTTAATTAAATCTTTTTTTTTGGATATTCGTACGTCACCGTTGCCCGAATGTAATAAATCACCAATTCCTAAGATTTTTAACAAACACGATAATGAATCACCAAACAATTTTTTTGATGCCTTGTCTTTGCATGTACACAGTGAGCGCACATTACTGCATATACAGCAAATGCAAGATCTAGGATCAGTGGATGGTATTTCGGTATTGTACATGCCAGCTCCTGCTGTATTTTCGGCTTTTTTCGGTCTATTCACTTTAGACTTACATCGATCTATTAAAGCAGATAACGAAGAGCAAACGAATGACTTACACTGTTGAATTGAAGTAATTTTTAAACCTTCTCTTTTATGTATTACTCGGGGAGTACAGACCCTACCCTTACAAAAACTTGAATTTTCAAGTGGCATATTTTCTGATTTGCTTTTAATCTGGGTAAAATGGTTTGTGTTTATAGCTCGCCTAGCCATTTTGCCCTTGGGTTTGTTCATAATAACACTATTTTCTGTTTTCCCGCGAATTCTGTTCAAATTTGAATCCATAATGTTTTTCTCAACTTCTTCTTGATTTAATATACACATACTACTAGAATCCAATTTGATTTCAAATACTGGAGTTTCATTTATATTTTTATTTTTGGCCTTCATTTTCTTATCGTTGAACTTATTCTCGACTCCTTGTGTATTAAGAGTATTAATTGCACTTATTTGCATTTTGTCTTTATGTTTATTAAAATTCTTACCATTTTCAGTTTTACCGCGAGTTTTATTTAAACTTGCATCCATGATTTTTTTCTCAACTTCTTCTTTATTTGAAATACACCTATTGCTGGGGTCCATCTTTATTTCGAATAATGGAGATATTGGAGGTTCATTGATATTTTTCTTTCTGGTCATAATATATTTCTGGATCTTAGTTTCCTTATCCACGATCTTATCCCGGGCGTCTTGTGCTTCGGGTTTGGTTGCGATCCTCTTGGATTTTGTCCTAATTTTTATACCTTCTCTTTTCCGCACTCTTATCGATCTTTCTTTAGCGTCTTTCCCATAAATCTTTGAATTTCGTCCTTTTCGTTGTTTTAATTGCGACGCAAAATTTTGTGACCTACTTATTATTTGCGAACAACAGAATGTAAGCATAGATTTTATGTTTTGAACTTCATTTGTATCTATACCCTTTCTTACTCTTCTAGATTTATTTTGTACTGTATCGTGTTTTGTTATTTCTTCTTGTTTAACATCACCATTGATGCATTCACATACGTGGAATCTCTTAAATAATTCACGAATACCGTACCTTCTACCTTGAGTACCTTTTAGAACACGAGTGTCAGTCAGTGTTTTCGGTAATATGTCTTTACCCCCACACGTTTCATTCGAGCATTCAATTACTTCAGGTTTTACTGGTTTACGTTTTTTCTCAACACATTTACACGAAAAATAACCTCGTCGATCAGCCTTTGTGCAAATACCAGTATGGCAAACTTCAGCGGCGAACTTTTTTGCTTGTATTTCGGCATCTTCAATTTGTTTTTCAACTTCTTTTGGATTAAGAACGCACATGCTATTGATATCCAACTTTACATCAAACATTGCTTTATTGATTTTGCTTGGCAAAGATAATGTTTTTAAGTCTGCTTTTTTGTTCATAGTATCCATTTCACATGTTGAATCTGTACACTCTCTGATTTTACTACATTTGCAAGTAAAGTTGGTCTTTTTATTTTTAAAAGTCTTTTGACAGATCCCATCCGCACATAAATCTATTTTGTTAAATTTATGAAGATGTTTTTTGTGCGACGGGCAGATGCAAGTTGGTTGCTTTTTTTCAGCCTTGTTCAAAAACGATATGTTCTCCCTGAACTCATTAGAATTCAAAACACATTTGTCGACGACATCAATCTTTAACTCGATAAGGGGATCTCCTGTTTGTTCTTTTTCATTTTTCGTTATCATATTTAAATTCTCATTTAAATTATTTTTACTTTTTACCATAGCAATAGTATCTTTTTCTGCACATGCACACAACATGCCTCCAATTTGAGCACTAGTATTTCCATGATTTTGAACTTTACCTATATGTTTTGCGCGTCCATATTTTTTGCGTGATTTATTTAACAATTTTTGAGAATATTTATGACATAAACATGCTATCTGCTTCTTTAACTTTGTAGTAGAAGTACTACTCGTATGATTGGTAAATGTCGCGTTTTTGATTGGGCAAACTTGATCGTCACATACGTTACGAAAAAAGTCATTGTGATTTTTGTCAAATGCAGAGCTTATTTTGTACTGTCGATCTCTTGCTGGTCCTTCGGCAAAAACATTTCCACTAGATTTATTTCTTAACCGATTTTTAGGCTTGGGTACTTTATTTTGTCGAGTAGATTTTTTTCGATTCTTAGTGCCAGTGCTACGATTCAATTTTACTGGCGCATTCACAGTTTGTACATGCGAATTAGTGAACCCAGTTCTTTCAACACACCTACAGCAAGGCCTGTGGTCACATGCGCAGAAGTCACCTGATGGGATCCCACGTTTATTCGTTCCCTCCCCATATAACGCGACCGTTGTTATATGTTGTCTATAGGGTTGTGTTGAATTGTATTTAGTGCCCAAATCATCAATATGTTTGTATTTTTTTAATGTGGGTTCATTATCCATACTAATTCTTTTTCGTTTGCTGTTTTTAATGATATTTCTATTTGGAGAGTAGTTTCTCGCCATATTATTTGCAGAATGTACCTTTATTTGCTCTCTATAAATAATAGGATCGTCTTCAAACCTCTCTAACGGGTCCGTAGACAATGACACCTTTTCAGGTGGTGAGCATCCAGCGCATATATTTCTACATTTTATTATTTTCTGTGTTTTCTTCGTCTTCCTTTGAGTGTTTATTGAATTCTCTGATAAATTTGTAACACAATATACGAAGGGTGCTCTTTCTTCGGAATTACTTTCTAAAGTTTCACCAATGGTCATATTTGGTGGTGTTGTAATTTTGGCGACAGCATTAAGCAGTCTGTTGATTTTATATTATAAATCATTGTTTAAGCACTGAAATTTTATAAATACATGGCCCAAATTATTTTTTGCTTATACTAGTTCGTACATAAGTATAATATTACGTCACTTCACTTTTTAAAACATTATGGTTACCATCGTGTTTGTCGATGATTTTGCCAAAATTATGGGCTGCGTTTACGGTACTTACCCAGCGTAAAGTTTACACTGGTTAATCCCCAATAGCCCATACAGAGACGCCTTGAGGATATTATTATAAAAATTACACTGGGTAATACCTATTCACACTACTCTGTTTACGGACGTTCGCTGGTATAAGTTTTCCCCTGACAAATATACATTATTTAGCAACCTCAAGAATTCGCAAAATTTTACTCTGCTGTCAGATTAGATTAATTTAAGAATATAAATTGACAGATTGATATAAAGCTATGACGCCGTTCAGCGATCCCCAGTTAGTGTAATTTTTACCTGGGGAAAAAATACCCGGCTTACTTAAACGCACCCCAGAGTTTGAATATAATAAAAAAACAGCAATAGCACATTAAATAATTTTATTATTATACTAGCTGTTGCCCGCGACTTCGTCCGCGTGGTATTTAACAAAGACTCAGCCGTTGGCAACAGCCTGCTCGCGTTCTGATCCCGCGGGACGCATTGCAGATTGTTGCTATCAAACTTTAATCAGGCGCAGCGCTGCAACATTGGTTTTAATTTTTTTTCGAGAGATCCAATTTTTTTTTCTAAAATAAAAGTAGCCTATGTTACTCCTTGTTACATCAGCTATCTGCCAGTGAAATTCCCGTCAAAATCGGTCCAGCCATTTCAGAGATTACCCAGAACAAACAGACAGACAGACAGACAGACAGTTCATTACATTATAATAAATTCTAACTACTATGCCAAACTGGTTTTATTTAAATTACTTGCATTGTTTGAGTAAAGCACTATACACGCTTTGGTACGAAATTACTGCGTTGCTGGCAGCGCTGATGATGGCCTCGAGCATAGCCTAGCGACGCTCTAGGCCGCCAAGGTTGGTCATCATTTCAGCCCTTGCTGTCCGCGCTATAAAGACTTACCGTTTTGGCCTTTATTCCAGCCTGTCCTTCAAGGGCTGCAACGCTGACCCCGCTACTGTGTTGGCCTGGAGCTGCGCTTTCAGCCTTCACCAGCGTAGCGCTGGTGAAGGCTGAAAGCGCAGCTCCAGGCAGCGCAGCTCCAGCACCGCAGTCAATACTTACAGACCGCGGCGCGGCAGTAATTTACTTTTATTTACATTGTAGGTTAATTCGATAAAAAAAAACATGAATAATAAAAAGTTTTAAATAACAATGTGAAATGAAGAAAGAAAGTGGAACACAAAAAAGACAAATAAGAATGGAAATTAGAAGGAGAAGGAAATGTAAGTACAATTTCATAATAAAATAATAATACCAGCACTTTTAATGCACCACTGTTGGGTACAGGGGTCCTCCTATCAATGCGGCGGGGATTAGACCATTGATTTAAGTTTATTGAGTAAAATATATTTATACGGGGCTTTCATTATTTACGAAATGAATAGCGATGAAATAAAATGGATATGAATATGGCCTCACCCAAAATTTATTAGGAATTTTGTCAATGCAAAGTATTTCATTGCAATAACACATTATAAACAAAATAATGGGTGTAATAGAAGATATAAACAAAAATACAACCGCATTGAGAACCTCCTCCTTTTTGAAGTCGGTAAAAAATAGCTTGTATGTGTAGCATATATGTATACATGACTTGTTATCTCTATCATGAAAACTATCAATGTGTCAAAAACTAAAAAAAAAACAATAAAATAACCCCTGAGCAGTCATTTTCATCTTTACATGTGATAGTCCATTTTTATTTTATACTAGCTGTTGCCCGCGACTTCGTCCGCGTGGTATTTAACAACGTCTCAACCGATGGCAACAGCCTGCTCGCGTTCTGATCCCGCGGGACGCATTGCAGATTGTTGCTATCAAACTTTAAGCAGGCGCAGCGCTGCAACATTGGTTTTAATTTTTTTTCGAGAGATCCAATTTTTTTTTCAAAAATAAAAGTAGCCTAAGTTACTCCTTGTTACATCAGCTATCTGCCAGTGAAATTCCCGTCAAAATCGGTCCAGCCATTTCAGAGATTACCCGGAACAAACAGACAGACAGACAGACAGACAGACAGACGGACAGACAGACAGACGGACAGACAGACAGACAGACAGACAGACAGACAAAAATTGTAAAAAATGTTGTTTCGGTATAGGTAACGTGTATACATCCAAATGCACTTAGTAAAAAGCGGTTATTTTAATATTACAAACAGACACTCCAATTTTATTTATATGTATAGATAATGAGTTTTTATTTATTATCGCTATTAATACCTACTTGACATCGACAAAATACCCACAAATTCGTGGTCGAGGCCATATTACATCTTATTCCATTGTATGTCATCGCATTTCATTTGGAAAATAAAGACCATGAAGAACTTATTCCTCTGTCTATGCTCCATTCCAATAACTAATGAATACGAATGAAAATTTTTTTGTATACTAGGGTACTTTCTGCTCTGTGGCACTCTGTTTCAGAACTGAACTAGGCACCCTGCGATATTATAAGTAAATTGAGTACTGAACAATTCCTTAAAAGGAAATCTATAATATTTATGTTGGTGGTGCACGGTAGTGCTCCCGCCAAGTTACTTTATTGATTTGGACAATATAACAAGCGATTAAACTATGTATAAAGTATTAATAATACCAGCCGTATTTATTTTTTTGTGTCCCACTGTTGGACAGGGCCTCCCCTCAATGCGAGGAGGATTAAGGCAATATTCTACCACGCTGGGCCAGTGCAGGTTGTTCAACGGTCATAATAAATGACATGTTTGTTAAAAGATATTTTAAGAAATGAAAATTGGTCTGGAAAGTCTGGAATTTATCAATCAAATGATTTTTTTGTCAAATATTATTTGTCAAATGAAATGACATCACTTAAAATTATAATACCACCAGTGAAATATGCGTGTGTTATATATACGTAATAAAACATTTTTTCATATCCTAGGGATGAACTTGGCCGGATTTACACATTATATTTTTTTGTGGTCATAATATAAATACTTATTGGAATTACACAATCGTTCATTAGTGATTGAACTGTTCTATCGGCAACATGTATCGTGCAGTCGTTTTTGTTGCATTGGCCGCAGTTTTTCCTGGTGAGTCCTTTACAATATACATTTACCTTAACTAACGTTGAATTAATTAAAATAAATAGGAAAATAAACCATGTATCACAAATACCTTGTCCGCGTGGAATGGTGATAACATAATATTTTAAATTCCATCTTTTATTATTCTTCTTTCTTTATGAAATGAAATGGGATGAAATGGATATGAAAATGGCCTCACCCACAACTTAGCGGGTATTTTGCCAATGTCTTGTGATTAGCAATAACACATTCAATAAATACCTACACGTTATAAATAAAATAATGGATGTGACATGATGATGATGAAAATGGAAAAGCAAGCGCCAAACAGAAAACGTTTGACATTATTTGTCATGTATCATCCCAATATTGGCGCTATTATGTATTTACCTATTTACGTATTCGAATATATAGATAGTCTATATGTTTTTCCAGATTAAAACCTACCTTTACATCAAATTTCATCAAATTTTAACCTAATCCGTTCAGCCGTCCATGTGTTAGCCTCCAGCAAATTTACAAACACATTTTCACATTTATATAGTGGTAAGGATACAAGAATTTGTCAACTCTCTTATTTAAATAAGACTAATTGGCAACTAAGCAACGTGTATCTACATACCAACCTTATATTATGAAGCCCTAAACCAAGACCGTAGAAAAAAACACTCATGTAATTTTTATTTTTCCAGCTATAACACTCGCGAAGGAGCTGCCGCCCAAAGATCCATGTTTAAATCATACAGAAATAGTCGTAAGTGCATCTAAATTTGGTTTAAAATATCCGAAATAATAATTCTTGTCGCTCGGACAGGCATAATCCTCGGTCACTCACATAATCATATTTGCGCGAAAAGATTTGAACATAATTATAGGTAACGGGCATATTCTCGCACTTGAGCTGTTGAAAATATGACAGACATATATAAATGGGACCGTGGCGTGGTACATGGCCTTAGAGCTTTTCCGTAGCCGCCACACGCCGGCTCAGCCAACTGGGTACGGAAGACACGTGCATAGACTAGCCCCCAGCTACATGCGAGTGGGCTATCCATGCGTTAAAGTGGATTTGACGACCTGTCTGGGCCCGCATAGTGGCAGATATTGCATGGTACATCTGTCAAAAGTGACAGTTACTATGCGGTTGCTGCTCGATTATGAATCCATTTTGTTAGCAGATTTGTTTCCTACTTATACATGTAACCAGTAAAATGGCGAGACGATGCTCACAGCCGAGTGCTCAGTAGGGCTTTCGGTCGAATGCTCGTTAGGTATAAACTAGGTATAGAATAATCATTTTTATTTATAGGTACACTATCACATTCTCGTCATTTTACCGGTTACGTGTAAACCAGGCAATAGGTATGTTGCTTTTACCTGGGTAAACCGTGTAGAGAAATTGTTAGGCAAACTGCACACTGTAAATAGCGCAGTCTGAGACTACTACTGTGGCCCAAAGTGCAAAGTCATTGTGATGACGCAAGAGTCTCATAGTGTTTGCTTCAAACACTGCAATACTTGCGTTTTGGTTTTGGTCTTGCAAAAATACAAGAAGAACAACACTAGTCTGTATGTTGTTTGCCAAATTAAGTGATAAACGCCTAAACTATTTACGTGACCATGAAGTTCTGATTTTACGCAATGAAGCGAGATTAGCGCGAGGGCGAACTCAGACAAACTTAGGTAACCAATTTTTTTTACAACCGCTATATTAACACTATAGTTTTTTTTTTTTTTTTTTTCAGGCTTTGAGAGACGATGTACGTAACTGTTTCAGGGATGTTATCATGCATACCATATTAGAACCTAATACAACGTGAGTATATAGTATTAATATTATATAGAATGCTTTCGTCTATTTACAAACGAATTCCAAAGCATCTTTCTAATTCATTCTGCTATAAATTTGGTGGCGAGGCACAGTGGTATTTTTATTCCAAAACAGTGACATCGTTATTTTATTCATAAAATCCACTGAGCTTTGCATTTTGAATGCTGGAGTAGAATTCCCGGAAATCAATTCCACTTAGGTTATCGAAAAATTAAGATTTTTTTGAACTTGAGTTCGAATTTTTTTTTTTTTAAATAACCATGCACAAATGTTTTTTTTTTTAATCTAGGCTGAAATAAATCTTTTCTCTAGGACCGAAATATGCCTTTAGCTAATCCCAATCACCCATAAACTGATGACCTCTAAACAACGCGTAGGTAGTGAGAAATATATTTATTATTCAAGGTCAAACTTTAAGGGGGAAGCTCAGGGTCAGGGCGCGAAATTCAAAATGTCAATGGTTTTTATTTTTTTTACGAAAAATTTGGACATTTGTATTAAGTTTGCTTAAAAAAATACCTAAAACGATAAAACACCATAAAGTTAGTAAAAGTAGCGGTTTTTACAAACCTTATGGTATTGTATCGGATTAGATACTTTTTTAAGCAAACTTAATACATCGAGACATCCAATGCAGAATGCTAATATCGCAAAACACTAAATTACATCGTAAAGATGTCCAAATTTTTCGTAAAAAAATAAAAGCCATTGACATTTTGAATTTCGCGCCCTGACCCAGAGCTTCCACCTTAATATTAGGGTTGTCAAAATCCGGGTCCTTCCTTAATCCGGGTAACCTGGCAACCATGTGTAATTAATTATTTGTACCAGAGTAATGGATGTTTATCTACATAAATCAGTAGGTATATACTGGCCCCCAGGCCATTGTACGGTACGCACCCATCATTCACGAGATGCCTAGTTTGGGACCTTACCGTTGGTGTGTTTGTCTGGCGATAACATTATTATTATTTTCTCAGGAATGATACTTGCCGCAACGTAACGGATTTCCAAATTAAGGTGGAATCGCTTTTCAATAAAACCCGAACCATTTGTCCGAAACTTAATTTCGTCGTAAGTTCGCAGACCTTCGTGGAAATGCTTGAGAAGACCATCGAAAATCCTGATATAATTAAAGGTATGTAATCCCGTACCCTTCTTTCTGGTTCTGGCTTTTGCTCCTCGCATTTAGCCAGTGTCAGTTATTAGAAATTGCTGACGCATCAAGCACACGAGGGCTGTGGCTAGGCCTAACATACCTCTACCCAAAAGTAAAGTCTTAGATAAATTACTAGACCTTATGGGAGAATTAAAAAATGTCTGTGCCTCAAGTGCGAGATTATTCTAAACCTAAACGTATACTTTATAGTCTACGGTATTTATTGAAAGTTTTAAATACCGGTCCGTTAGAGGCTCTTTTCAATTCTCAATGAGATTTTTTGTGTGCAAAATAAATATTTTTTAAATTGACGCAACTAAATTGTGGCTTCACATAATGATTACAAATGCGCTAAAGAAGCGCAAGTTCAAGGCTTAGTAATACACTTTCTGAATCATTCGATCACTGAATCGGTATTTGAACATGACTATAACTTGTAGTAAAAGCGCAGAACAGTACTTCACAGTCTGCGTATTTGTCATTTTTTATGGTAAATTTTGCAGCGCCTCTAGCCGGCGGTATCTAAAACTATCATATGCACTCGATCTACAGTACCTACACCTGAATGTCAGTCAACTCTGAAATGTATACTGCAATAGGTATAGTATCTGCTTTGAAACATGATTGTGTATCTACCTTTCTTTCAGAATACGTCAATAATACATGCGATAGTCTGATTGAGACGATAGAAACGTGCAGCAATCATACAGGAGTTGTAGTGAATCCGGAACGTGCCAACTGGTTATACAGGTTTAGATATTTGTACTATGAAGTAAGTAACATTTTAATTGCACTATCAAAATATCTCTTGCGCCCGGGCTACATCTGCGCCTAATGCCATTAATCGACATAAAATTCCAATATTTTTGGGTCGTTAAACGCGTTAATTAAAGACATTAGGCGCAGGTGTATCAGGAGCTTTAGTACGAAACGCAGTTGGCAAAACATTTGAATGATAGGTACTGCACAAATATAGTGCTATCGCGTTCCCTCAAGTCTGCCCGAATAGAGCGCAAGAGGGACAACTTGGACAGATATATATACTTTGTTTATTTTATTTTTTATACCTAGTCTTCAAATTTGTTGTCTGAGCGGCGTTCGATCGCGCGACATTCGAAATCTCAACGGTTTTTTTTACAAATAAATGGAACATCTTTGTTTTGTTGTTGATGACTGCTCTCGTCCGAAATTTTAGTATTACCCCCGATTTTTTTATAAAGTTATATCAAATATTTAAATTAGGGGATAAGGATGTTTGTTTCCCAAAAAGTGTAATCGTCCGGCACTTGCGCCACCAGGGGGCGTCGCAAAAAATATATTGCC
Organism: Pheosia tremula; assembly: GCA_905333125.1. Lineage (NCBI taxonomy): Eukaryota > Metazoa > Arthropoda > Insecta > Lepidoptera > Notodontidae > Pheosia > Pheosia tremula. The sequence goes on along the minus strand of HG995402.1, from coordinate 8,467,714 downwards.
CACATTATGTTTTGACCTTGCTCCGCTGCTGATTGTGAATATCCTGGTCGAGTATTCTCCACTTTGTATTATGAGGTTACCTATCTACTTTATATAGCTAACTAGCTGACCCCGCAAACGTTGTTTTGCCATATACATTATTTTTGGAAATATTTTTACGTTAAATATTTACGATATAAACTATTATATCTTTGGATTTGTTGGATAAAACTGCACACATAGTGCAACATTTTATTTAAATCAGTTTAGTACATTAGAAGTCCATAGAGAACAAACACCGTGACACGTAATGTATATACATATATGATTGTTAATTCGTTTTATTTTGTATTATAGAATATGACATGCGACCATATAAGGTACATCGAGGGTTGCACAATAGAAAAGCTAAACAAGACTTGCCCCAAAAACGTCCCATATGTAAAACTTATGTACGGAGCTCCCATCAAAAGTTGTCCAGCTCTGGTAAGTTGGTTTTGTTTCTAGTAGAAATAAAACACGGAAATAGACCTTAGTTACACAACGAAACACAGAAGATAGCTCTTTGTTATGGAGTGCATAGGAGGGAAGTTATAGGTCGCATCACGTGAAATGATCAAAGATGACGGCTCTACGCATGCTTATTTGTAAAAGTACATGCATACGCAGAGCCGTTATCTTTGTTTATTTTACGTGATGTGAGTTAGTTTTAAGTCTAATAATTTTGTTACCTCCATCTATCTAATGTACTCCGTATATTTCTTTTCAATCAACTTAATTCAATCAATTCTTTTCAATCAATTTAATCTGGAAACACTACATAGCAATCCTTATGCCAATCGATTACGCCATTTTTATTATAAAAAGAACTCCAGCCCGAAACCCTCCAATATCTCATAGCAATACAACTCAGGAGGCGACCAGCGGGCTCGCAGTAATTCAGTTTTTTTTTAATTTTAGGCTTCCGTCTATACCAATTTTTTTTTTCATCTCCAGACTCAGCTACCCGTCTATACCTATTTTTTTCAACTTCAGACTCAGCTACCCGTCTATACCATTTTTTTTCAACTTCAGACTCAGCTACCCGTCTATACTTACCAATTTTTTTCAACTTCAGACTCAGCTACCCGTTCAAGCAAAGACTTCAGACTCTACGAGAGTTACGGCCACAACCTACACGCCATTGGTATTGATAACAATGCCATTATTCGTTGTTCAATATCTACTTGCGTACCAACGTTAAGTACCTACTTACAAAATGATGACATATTTTGTCATAACCAATGTTACTGTTTAAAACATATTTTCTTAAATAAAACGAATGTACATTGTATGTGATGTCGTTTTATTAACTAACAAGCATGCATGGAGCCCGCAAAAAGACAAAACAAACAGGTAGGTACCATCATTTGTGCTCATCACAGTGTTTGTCCCTACGGGTTTTTTTGTTTTTTACTAGTTCCTCTAACTTGATCAGAGTCTTTATTGTTCTTTTGGTGATTTTGACAGGGATAATTAGTTACTAAAATTGTGGTTTTAAAGTGGATGCGATTTCCTTTTTATACTATTACTAGCTGTCCCGGCGAACTTCGTACCGCCTCAAAATCTTCGAAAGATACTCGGCCTCTGTGTGGGAGAGGGACGGGTTATGTGGGATTCTTACGCACTAAAACCCTCCCGGTGGCCGCCTTCGACACATGTTGAAGGGACTCCGGGATCTCCAAACGGAACGCACCGGTACCCCCCCCCCCCTCTTGTGCCTCGCCCCCTTATGGGGGAGCAGACGTTCGCTCCCCCTGCGCCCTCGCCGCGCCGTCCTCCTCAGGTGTCATCATCATCACCAGACGTCTAATATGAATTCAATTTACACTTCAGTCTAAGTAACACGTGGCCGGCTATGCTAACACCAAAAATTTAAAAAGTGGAAATAATTGAATTATACGGTATTTTGTTCACTACAAAATAAATTTAATTAATTTTATAGCGTCAACAACACGTGGTAATTATGCTGTTAAAATGTAGCTTATATGACACGTTCGTAGATTTACCATAGCAGCGCCATCTATTGATTACTTACTCAACCCAGTCTAAAGGTATCGACATCTGTTAGAATCATTTGGAGTTAACAGATAATTGTGACTGTCAAATAATAACAGACAAATAATTAGCAATAAATTAAAATTGCGACTATAATTTGAGATTTGAACTATCCTATCTCTCAAGTTGGATCGAACTGCACATGGTGTGCGAATTTTATTATAATCGGTTAAGTGGTTTAGGAGTCCATTGAGGACAAACATTGTGACACGAGATTTATATATATTAAGATTAATCATATCTTATTAATATTTACGTAATTCATTTCTAGTTTTCTTTCATTGCCCTCCCTACGGGATTACAACCCGGGACCCTGGGTATAGAATGCAGAGTCACCACTACTATGTTTTTGCTAATAGCCACTAGCACGGTATAAAAATGGCGTAACATATTTTGACCCGACTACTTACGGCAATGCTAAAAGGAAGAGTTAAGAATAATTTTAGCAGTCTATTTATGTATGTTCTATCGTTCATCTAAACTATACTAAGCCGATTTTGATGAATGAGTCGCCAATCGATTACTTAGGGCCCGGGTGACAAAGGATATATTATAAACGCACAAAGCCAATATCATGCATGGATGTTACATCCAAAAAAGGTGGGGGTCTCTGAAATATTCTTATGGCTATGTCAGATGAAAGAGGGGAAAATTCTGGTTCATAAATATAAATGAAACTAGTACTTATACATCACTAAAATGTACACGTGCACAAGTTAAGGAAAAATAAAATGCTATTTGATTTTTCCTGAAATCGAAATAGTTTAATTTGACTGCGGTCTTATTACAAAAAAAATATTCAATTTCAGTCAAGGCCCAGGGCCTAAGAATAACATAAGATATGCAATAAAATTTCAGTAAAGTATACACAGCTTTACTGATAGGGGTAGGGGATTAATTTCATCATTACCATTGTCATCGTAATCATCATTATCATCAGGAATTAATGAAGAATATGTGAGATTATAACTGAAAAGCTTTAAAAGACTAGTAATCAGGGTCATAAAACAAATTTAAAAAAAAACATACCCTAGTGTTGCCCGACGTGCAATTAATATCCCAAATCCACGATAATATTGAGAGTTATCTGATGTTCACTTTTTACATTCGGTAGGGTAACAATACGATACGATCGTTTTGCTGTAAATCTTGGATAATTTTAACATGGTTCCCAAGCTACCGAGATAAAAGCTTGCGCTTGGTTTGGAGCGGCGGCACAAATATTTTTTAAAAACTATATAAACAATTATTAATTATTACCTACGGATCTGGTAACACTTTCCCTGCTACTGTCTGTTGTAACTTGTATATACTCGTGCTATTAATTATTATTGGTGTATGTATCGTGCTTATCAGCAATCAGCATAGAGTAACTTTTTATATAAAAAAACTTTTTATATCAGTCACATTAGAATAAAACTGCATATTTTTGATATAAATAGAAGTTGGGGATACAATTAGCAGTATCCTATTACATTATATATTGGTCAGTGCAATAATCATAATATTATATATCGTAAAGACAGAATAAGAAGAGAATTACATATTATATTGTAATACCGTATGCAATTATTATAGGAGTGAAACTTTTGAGAGTAAAAATGCTTTGGAAATACATTTTAATAACTGGTGTCATTGGTAAGTTGAAAAACTTTGTATGTTAATCTGTAGGTATGACCTTACTTTACTAGAAAATATTATTTATGGTAAGATTTTATAAGGTAAGTACCCAGGTAAGTTATTACTATTTACTTTATTTCATATAAGTATATTAGCCTCCTTAGACGGCTATTACATAGATCCTAGTGCTTGTTTTGTAATATAAACCATAAGTTACTATTATAATAAGTTTATATTAAACATAATATGAACGCGATAAAATCCGTAAAATTCGTTTTATTTCAATGTGTATTCGAGTAAATATATAAAAACAATATAAGTAATTATTGTTTAATTAACTCAAGCAAATTGCCTTTTCCATCTGTATCTAGGAACTTACATATTGCTTTTATTTATATATTGTGTGTTTCAACCTATCAAAACTCAAACTTTTTATTTTAGCCGTAGCAATGGCCGAAGTGAATGACAATGATGCTGACCTACTGCGTAATGCAATTACATTGCCACCAGAATTAAATGAAAAGTTCAATGGATCTGATATTCAAAACATGAAAGAAAAGTTTAAAGAAGCTTTAATTAAGAAATGCGAGGTCAATGGTCATAGTGAAACTTCAGAAAATCTTGAGGTGTGTTTAAAATACATCATTATGCACTTATTTTGATAAATAGTCTAACCCCAAGCTCAAACACATAAGTGTACACTCTTCTTTGTAATGTATCAATAACATAATGACCCTACAAACACCAGACAGCCAGCATCCCATATATTTTGAGGAATACAGAACTAAGAACTGAATGCCGTTCTGTCTATTGGTGCTCTACAGGGCCATAGCAAGGAATTAACTTTGGGCAGCTTGAGTTCTGGACCAGAGACAATAAGAAAGAACAACAACAATCTAAATTTAGTCTTAAATATTTCAGAATGTATCTATATTTATAACTGGATTGGCTAAGACATTTATAAACACTGTGGCCTACAAACCGTAGTGCTCTTACAATTAAACAGGAATTGGGAGAGACTAAACAATGTCACCAGTTTCTCTAAGTTGTACAGAAAAAAAAGGAATTAAACCATAATACATACTCCTAACAGTGACTTAAAAATACCTTACTTTATTTCTGATATTACAAATGTCAGAGTGTAATTAATAAAACTGGTTTTTGCCTATCGTCTATTGAATATAGAAATAACGACATCAAGGTTGTCTAAAGTACATTAAACGTCTTATAACAAGTAATGTTGCTTTTAAAGAATAATTTAACATCTATACATATAAATAAAATTGGAGTGTCTGTTTGTAATATTAAAATAACCGCTTTTACTAAGTACATTTGGATGTATACACGTTACCTATACCGAAACAACGTTTTTTAAAAATTTTGTCTGTCTGTCTGTCTGTTTGTTCCGGCTAATCTCTGAAATGGCTGGACCGATTTTAACGGGAATTTCGCTGGCAGATAGCTGATGTAACAAGGAGTAACTTAGGCTACTTTTATTTAAGATAAAAAATAGGATCTCTCGAAAAAAAATTAAAACCAATGTTGCAGTGCTGCGCCTGATTAAGTTTGATAGCAACAAGTCCCGCGGGATCAGAACGTGCGAGCAGGCTGTTGCCAACGGTTGAGTCTTTGTTAAATACCACGCGGACGAAGTCGCGGGCAACAGCTAGTACTAAATAAATATAAATATTGCTAGAAAAAACACACCAACTATACAATCTCACACTAAGCAATGCTTGTATTATGGGTACTGTACAATTGACTGGGAGCGAACCTAGTATATATTACTTATACAGATATTAAAAATCAATAACTCGGGTACAAACATTCATCACACAAAGTTTTGTCCCTGCCAGGATTCGAACCCGGAACCCTCTGCACAGAATGTAGTGTCATTACCAACTGCGCTAATCCGCCCATCAAAAAAAATCTTTGTTTCTTCACTTTGTGAAACTTACCTTATATGGTCAGATCACCATCAGAGAGAGATGGAGCTATAAGAAGCTGCTTCTTCTTTTCTTATTAGTACCTCTTGTTTTTAATTGGTGGGTGGTTGATTAAACCAACTGTGTTGTAGCCTTTTTAGTGTCGCATCCTGATTATTAGACTAGTAAATATGAATAATGCTGGGTCATGGCTCATCTTCCATACCTATGAAAATATATTCCACCATTTCGACCAACCAAATGCAAGTAACAGATATGAAAAAAAAACTTTACCCTCAAATATATTGGAAGTTTTTTATTTTATCTTCCATACTTTGTAGTGCCTTTGTAACTAAACCGATATAAATTTGAGTATAATTTAGTCACATTCTGTATTTGGTCATGTTTTCAGATGATAATAAGTACGTTTGGAAAGTGTGTCACATCACTGGTGGATTTGAAAGTGCTACAATCAGAAGTGGATGCAGCTAAGCCCACTGGAAGCGTGGACGAAGTATTCAAAAAGTAAGTTGCAGTAAAGTACACTTTGTAGTATGTGTATAAAGTCCCATTTACAATGAAAGTCAGAGGCGCGATCGTGGTCGGTATTGAGAACATGCGTATTTTTATTGTTATGAAAGTATCTTATAAGTTGACCCAGTTCATATAAGTTTTATCAAAATCGGTCCAGAATTTTCGAATGGACCCGACACACTGGAAAAAAGTCCATATATACCATATAGAGAGATATACTATAATGGTATCATAGTCATTCTTATGTGCTAGGGGCCGAGGCTATATCGAAGACTCAGAATACAAAACAGTGTGGGTCAGAATAATCTCTGTAATTTGTTTATTTATTCGAGTATTTCGCAAAAACAATTAGACCATTTTCAACAGGGTTCCCACTATTGGATAGTCTATAATTTGAATCGAATGCCTGTCCTTACCACTCTAGTAATATGGGAAGCCCCATATTTAAAAGTAGATTGGATTTCTGTTCACAATCAACAGTAACAATATGATAAATACATTAATGTTTTATGTAATAATTCATTGATTTACTAAAACATAATAATTTTATCGAATCCTTATACTTACATTTTTTTTTTTATTTTTTTTTATTTGCCATCACCATAGGTATTTTGCCAGTGTCAAGTAATTTTTTTTTCTGTCTTTGAGCATATGCACAGGCCCAAAGGCTAGGCTCAAGTTAAATACCCCCCATCCCTCAATCAGTAAAGTGATGGATACTTTACCGAAAGATTTTTCATGGATTTTTTGTGAGAAACTGAAAACCCATGTTTCGTCACTCTGTTTCAATTACCTACACTTGTGCACTTTACCGAACCCATAATGGTTAATATTCCACTTATATCACTCACTATAACTCGCAGGAACACTTGTTTTAGAAATTAAAACACAACTAACGCCATGACTTTTCAGTTTCCCGCCAAAAAGTCTCTCCATATACATACCATCACTCTTATATAGGTACTTTTTAATTTATCTTGCTTATGGGTCATTTTGCCAGTAATTAAAAAAATACACATTGCTATTTTTTTAACTTCATTCATACATCCAGTTTTAGTGAATAACCACATTTTCGTATTTTAATTGTTGTTTAAAGATTACCTGTAAGTTGTGAGTGTGAGTAAATGTACCTGTTTTACAGATATTGCGAGAAAACACCTCAGTTCACACAATGCTTTCGGAACCTCACTGACTCGGCGAAGCCCTGTTTTAACCACAAGGAACAGATGAACGTTGCGGTAGTACACAACATAACCAATAAGCTCGCTGAATTCATATGCAGTAAAGGTGGCGAAAGGATAGCGCGTAAGTCTGTGCTCGTGTTTGTAGATATTAGTCTCTACATCAGCCTTTCCCAAAGTGGGCGATAATGCCCCCTAGGAGCCGCTGCAGGCCTAAATGGGGGCGGCCAGAGACCCAGAAAAAAAATGGGGGCATTGTGTAGAGGCTTACAATAATTAATTTAATTTGAAGTTATAGTGGTTTTTAATTAGGTGAAAAATGGGGGCGCTAAAAATAATTCATTCTCAAAGTGGGCAGTAGACAAAATAAGTTTGGGAACCCCTGCTCTATATATTAACATTTCTTACTTATAATAATAATATTGCGACTGTGGGACTGTCCCACACTAAGCAACACTTGTATTACGGGTAGGTGCCCACAGTACAGTGGAGGGTAATATAATTGCCCGACGAACACACCAACTATACGGTCCCATACTAAGCAACGCTTGTATAATGGGTACCATACAATAACTGGGATGGATTTGTTATGTATATTTTTCTTGTTAACCGACTTCAAAACGAAGGAGGTTCTCAATTCGGTTGTATTTTGTTTTTTTTTTGTTTTTTAGTCTACAGTATTTCAAATAATTCTGTATTCAAAGGTGTTACGTTTAATTTAATTATATTTCAGTGTTTATAGCCGAGGGTGGCAAGGAGTGTGTCGAAAGCAAACGGGACGAAGTTCAAACCTGTTTTAACAATACATTCGGAGCGCAGAGCCAAGATTACCTGAACGATACTGCGTTTAGTTTCATCAACTCGCCAATCCTGGAGTTTGAGGTTAGTTATCTTCGTCTTCTTAATATATATAAAAATTGCGTGTCACGGTGTTTGTCCGCTATGAACTCCTAAACTACTAAACCGATTTAAATAAAATTTTGCACTCAGTGTGCAGTTTTATCCATTCATCCATTACATGAAAGACAGGATAGTTTATATCTCAATATATAATCGCGATCTCAATTTAACTATAAAAATATTTCCTAGAAATAATGTATATGACAAAACAACGTTTGCCGCGTCAGCTTATATATGCTTAGCTATAAATTTTCGGTGTCATTCAAAACTAATGCAGGGTTAGTGAACCTCTTACAAGTAATTTATTTACATTATACTTAACAACTTTTGTTCTACGACCATTAATAAATGAAAAATAATTGGTTACAATGCTTAATCTTAAACAAGAATACTTTTTTTTTATTACATTATAGGCAAGTATTTGATCTCGATCTCACCTGATGGTAAGTGACGATGAGATCTACGATGGAGCATACTTGCCTAGGTAGGAAGGCGGCAGTAGATCGAGACGCTACATTCACTAGGCACATGCAGCGCAACTGATCTGACCCGCCATCCATGAATGGCAACACCGAACATCATGCCGGAACACGACTAGGCCGCCTGGCGACATGGCTTTGTTCAATGGGTGGTGACTAGCCACGGCCGAAGCCTACCACCAGTTTCCGAGATCGTGAGCTTCCAGTGCTTGTTTTTCCGTCGTTCGTGTTCGTTCGTTTCCGTCGCCGGCCGCGGCGCCCGTTGACGCCCGGCCCGCTCGGTCGTGTGCGTCAGGCCAGCCCAACCCCCACTATCGTAGGGGCTTGGGGTGCGGTCTATTTGAATGTACTCCTCGCGAGAAACATGCGTACCGCTTTATTAATGTACCTCTAAAATTACGGAAAAATCGCATGTGAAGGTCGCCATTAGCTTTACGTTTCTATATACAACCAATTTTTTTAAACTATGCTATTATTATATAATTATTTTGCTTCTAGAAAGAGCAATGCGAGCAGATAGAGTTATTCAAGAACTGTGTCGTCGATGTATATGATAAATGCGATCCGCCCACCACGAGCAACGTGGTGGACTCCCTGTTCAAATACGCACGCGAAGCGACACCGTGCAAAAATATCGTAAGTATACACCATCTTTTGTCACGGCTGTCACGTCGCCTGTAGTACCCGAAGGCGTAGGTAGAGGTGCACTACTGTACACCCACATTTCGTTGACGGTATTTGGTCGATTGCCATTATACCGGGCACATCACTCCTCAACATGAAAAGGATTCAGGCTGTTGGTCATCACACAGGATCAGTGTGGTTTCGTGAACTTCACAAGACTCAAGGCAGACATTCAGGCTTCCTGACGATGTTTGACCGTAAAGCAATGGAGTCGTTGGAATGGTGGCAAGAATGATGGCTGCATTTTCTTACTATATTATCATCCTGATTTTTTATCTAGGAAAGATGATGCTAGTCCCTAATGGAACTCGTGGAGGCAATGAACCCAAGTAATCATTAGTCTATTATTACATTACGTTATTTATTATTATGAAGATGGCTTTGTGTCAGCTTAAACAGTGGGCCTATTTTGACAATATATTTTTTGCCTTTTCAGACTAGAACAACTAAAGCACGAAATTCATCGGGTTTCGCTACGACGTCAGCAACGTTAGTAATAGCACTAGCGGCGCTTTTAGTTGTTTAAACAACTTCAAAAGATGCTTGCTTATATGATCTGATCGGAATAGTAGTGGTATATGAGTCCCATAGCACTGTAAGTAGCTGGAAACAAAGCAATGATATTTCAATAAAAAAAACAGACTAAGTTGTACCAGAGACTTAGCTTGGTCTTTTTTAAGTAATTAGGTTTGCGAATGTCCTTTTTGAGATGGTAGTATTTTTTTTTCTATATCTTGTTTTATTAGAGCATTTAAAGGTATCTTAAAGGAGCTTAGGTTATAATTACATTCCATATCTTCCATACTATATTTGAATCGCCACGATACATAAATGGATGCATAGGTGTGATGTTTTTTTTTAAATTAGCACCTTATTACGGCCAGTACCTTTAAGTAGCAGTAGCTTTTTTACTTTATATAGATAATTTTTTTCTTTTACTATAATATAGTAGGTAAACATTTTAAATAAATCTAGTTGTCAGAAATACCTTCATTCAAACAGCTTTCGATCAAATACCATTCTTATTTCATAGTATGCTTTCTCAGTGCTGTACTAGGCTAGTTTTATGGTGTATGGGTAAGTAGGTAGGCCATATTAGTAATAGTGTAGGTATAATTTTTACGGGTTTTTTATATTCTCACTTTTTGGTGATTTTTTTTGATAATAATTTACATAGTATATACGGGAGTTAGAATAAATTCGAAAGCATATTAGAAGCGACTCTTTAAAACATGCCCTTAGAAAGCATATTTTTGTACAACTTTATAAATATAATTGTAAGTGTTGCCAAATAAAACCTCTTTTTAACACTAGTACGAATAAAAGGAGTTGCCGAACGAAACCTGTTGTTAAAACTAAGTACAAATCGTAAGTGTTGCCGAATAAAACCTCTTATTAATTAAAAATAAGTACTTAAACAATGGCAATGTCGGATATCGCCATTTTAATAAAGTGATAGTTGATAGAGTACTATTTAAAAGGCGTGCCGTAAGACAATCTTGTATTTATATATTAGACAATAAAACATCATGGTTATCTTAAAAGTACGGAGCATAATGACTTACAGAAATGAGCTCCTATGTTTGTATATGTCACATGAAAACTCATTGTCGTAAGGACGATAAAGGTCGAACCAAAATAGTGTAGAATAGATTAGGTCATTCGATTGGTTGTAAATGTAACAAAATAATTACACTATAAATACATTATTAAAAATCTCATATTTACCAATGAGTGTATACTACGACCAGCTTATTTGTATAAAAAGTTTAAAAACAATGTATACATTTATTTTTGAACTGCATTATGACTCGTTAACCTCTTAAAATATTTGTTACAATTTTTGTTAGACCTTATAATATGAAATTATTTTGTATGGACAAATTGTGTAGCTAATCATATATGTGGCAGCTTTATTTGTGACATAAAATAAAATTGGTTGTGTAATATTGTGATGTAACATTATGTAAGTTATTTCATTTAAATAAAAATGCAAACAAATTACATGTCTTTATAATTACTTATCACCCTCATATTTTTAACTGTTAAATAATTTTATTGTTTTAAGCAATTAAAACATTATCAACCTTAGGAGGTCGGAAGAGGTCGTAACCTTGGTTTAAACGCCCGATAAGGGTGGAGCTGGGATGAGTGACCGAATTATTACATGACCTCAGTGCATTGAAGGTCACTTTAAGCTGGCGGTCTTTAGCATATTTGTTAGTCCTCGTGAGCACTCGGAACCCTGAAATATTATGTTATTGGTCATACCTTAGTGGTTACGGGTACGCCCACGAGTTAGGACTTGGGAGTGCAGATGGAAATATTTGTAAATATCGAAAATTTACAAATCGTGGTAGATTAGGAGCTAACCACAATATACCAAAAATATAGAACAATAGTAAAATTTATTAACCTTAGCGGTAAAGATTATCCTTTTATAGAGCCATTAATTTGTGTTCTGGCCAGTCCAACCCCCACTATCGTAGAGGCTTGGGGTGCAGTCTTCGTCATCGTAATTATAGAGGTACATTGAAAAAGAAAGCGGGACATACGATTTTCGCGAGGAGTACATTCGAATAGACCGCACCTCAAAGCTCTAGGATAGTGGGGGTTGGGCTGTCCTGACGCACACATTTATTTACACACTTGGCTTCGTTCACTATAAGTGAACGAAACTTGAACTTTCTATTAATAAAATAAAATACTTTAAATATGTTTATCGCACGTTTTATTGATTTATATAATAATTACTTTAATGTTTTTGGCACTTATACGAGTACAAAACTCCTCACGCGGTGTCGGCTTATTTCTGGAATGAAAAAGTAAACTCATGTAATAGGAGATCAGAAAAGTCGGCTAGGCAACGACTTAGCTATCGAACTAGACATTATTTACTGAGTGTTTGTTCACGTGAGTCCACTCCTAACACTAGCTTTGGCTTAAAGGAGCTAATGGAACTAGTCTAATAGAAAAACATAACTTTACTGCCCGAATAAAAGCGAAGCCTACTGACAAACTCACTCATAACGACATCTTTCCTATCCGCCTCTAGTTGCTCCATAGATAAAGTTGCTCTAAAGCCCCCTACGAATAGCATAGCTTGTCGCCCAATCTGGGCCCCAAGTCTGCTAACATAATCGATTCATAATCGAACAGCAATCGCATAGTAACTGTCACTTTTGACAGATATTGTATGGGATATCTGTCAAGTGACAGTTACTATGCGGTCCCTATGGTCCCTAGCAATTAACATGTTAATGACTAGCTAACTTGCCTCTTCACATCCCAATTTGTAGGGACCGTACAAAACTGATCATTACTAGTTTATAACTAGCTCGAACAGCACAGAAGTAGGTATCCTTAGATGTCTTACCGGTAGGGCAGTGTTGCAGGGGGACCCTTTGCGGATGTACTTGAGCATGGACTCGGCCATGTTGGCGGGGGTCGGCGTGGAACACGTCTCCAGCTTGGCCACCACACAAGTCGACAACTCGTCGAATTTAGCGCACTTCTCCTGTAAAAGGAATCCCGGCGAAAGGTTTAATATCCAGTAGAGATTGTAACCTTCAATTTTAGAATTCTAGTATCTAATCGTGCTTCTAATCAAATCGACTACAAACAAACCAATAGGCATACAAAATAATGAACTCATCAACAAAGGAATTTAACTTTATATTTTTCTTAGTTAGAGTTCAAATTTCAATGTGATATCACAGCCCGGTTAAAGGGCTCCTGTTTACCGATCTCCGATTGAGGATGGTGCTTCAAAGCATGTGGTAGGTAGGTAACTACCCCATCATTTGAAGAACCAGTTCACGTGGTTTTTTTTTTGGAAGACTAACATGTAGAATAACGGTTTATGAATGTTATAAACACTGGACAGCCAATGATAGGTTTATGCCAGTAGATAATAGGCTAAGCATATGCAACTTGAATGAGTTCCCTTATATGACCAGGTGATACCTAAACCTCCCTAAAATGGTTAAAATTTTGAGATTTATGACATGACATGACAGACAAATTGCCAGTAGTAGTAGTTTCTTCTAGTAAAATATCATTATTTACTAACCGCCATAGTAAGACGCTTGGCTTCTTCGATGTCACGGAAGCTATCCTTAAATTTGTTGCCGCACTGCTGCATGTCTTCGGACTTGCTGCGGAAGCATTCAGGTCCTCCTTCCGCGATGAACACTAACATCAACAGAATAACAGGGTTTCGATTAGGTTTTCGCCAGTTATAGACCAGTCTTAATCATTGTCCACCCTGGGCAAGTGCCCTGGGCCCCGCGAGCTACGGAGTCCCTTACAGTACATAACTATATATATAATCTCAACTTTGAGAGTACATAAAGTACTTCAGTCTGGGGTCAGGAGGGGGAGGGGGGAGTTGCCCACCACTGTCCTATTCTGGTCGCCAGGTGCCTCGGTACATAGGTACTTACGGGCGATTCTGTCGCCGTCCTTGTAGCAAATGAAGTCGATGAGCTGGTCGGTGCCATTCTTCGCAGAGTTGAACTGCTCCTGGGCGCTGCTGTCCACGCAGGGCAACACGGAGTCCATCAGCGTATGGATGCAAGTCTTCAGCTGGGGAGTTTTGGCGCAGTACCTGCCAAGCAAATAGATTCCGGTACTTAGAACTGTACCATAAATTTCACACTCAGAAACTGGTTTAGCCTACATTAAATACTTAGAATCAAAATCAGAATATTTTTTATTCACGTAAACCATTAAGTACAGTACTTATGAATCGTCAAAAGTTACAAAATACTATGCTACTACTTTACCACCGTTGGGAATGCTGTTTCTATAGAGAAGAACGGGCAAGAAACTCCATAGTTGCTCTTTTTTTAAAAAGATTTTTTACATTGTTGAGCAATACATTCTAGAGGGGACAACCATCAATAGCCTAATGGTAGAGGGGCTGTCCTAGATACCGAAAGGTTCCGGATACGACCCTACCCTGGCACAATTGGTAGTGATCCTGCTGTCTATCCCTGTGGTCTAGGATTCGAATCCTGTTAGAGGCTTTGTGTGATGAGCACGAATGATTATATTCCCGAGTGATGGACGATTAATATGTATTACAATTATATACTTATATCAGCAGTTAAATCTTGTAATTGCTTCTTGCCTAAAATACAGGGATTCCTAGTAAGAAGCAAGTGTGTGATGGTGTCGAGACAATACTCGGAATTCGGTACTCACTTCTTGAACACCTCATCTAGGGCGCCGTTGGGCTTCGCCGCCTCGATTTCCGTCCCCAGTTGCTGTACGTTCACCAAGTTCTGGACGCATTCCGCGAATGACTTGATGGCGTTCTGCGTCAAATAAATATGATATGTTAATATAATTTCCGACGAACCCTTTTATTTTTCATCTATACAAATAAATAAAAGTGGAGTGTCTGTTTGTAATATTAAAATAACCGCTTTTTACTAAGTGCATTTGGATGTGTACATGGTACATATACCAAAACATTTTTTTTTTACAATTTTCGTCTGTCTGTCTGTTTGTTTCGGCTAATCTCTGAAATGGATGGACCGATTTTAACGAGACTTTCACTGGTAGATAGCTGATGTAACAAGGAGTAACTAAGCATACTTTTATTTTAGAAAAACTTTTTTTAAATACCACGCGGACGAAGTCGCGGGTAACAGCTTTTCATATATAAATCGTTGTTAATGTTGATATTGTTATGAGTAATCACCATGCCAAGTTTAATTAAAGTCTGCTTAATGGATTCCGAGATACAGATTTTAATTATCCCACGAAAACTATTAGGTTTACATTTTACGGGATAAGTATTCTAAATCGGGATGAGTACACCGGTTGTAAACTATAGCCATGCCAAATTTCATTCAATTTAGTTCAGTAGTTTTCCTGTAGTGCGCGAACAGACAGATGTTCTTAATTTTTTTTTCCAGCAGGTACAGTCTTGTTGCTAGGTACAAACCAACGCCCGATCGCTACGAATAAACATACCGATCGAATCTTAAAAATATCATCATACAATTGGCCACCATTTGACGGGTTGAATTTCCTTTAAGTGCACCTCTAGGGTAGGAATATATCCTCCAAAATTCAAATCTTCAAGTCCACTGGTATAGGCTGTGCGTTGTCAAGACTTTATTACATAAAAGATGGGACAAAATAGGCAGATGCACCTTCAATTATCTACACACTCAAACGATTACACCTACCTCAATTTCTGGCACTTTGTCTTCAGCATTGTTACTCTTGCATTGTTTTGTCAGAAATTCCTTGAGTTGCGCGCGCTTGCTTTCAGCCAAAGGGTCCTGAGCCAGGGCGGCTGGAAAACATACGTAAAGGTTTAACAAATCATCAATATTATGATACCTTATTCCCAATCAGTACAATGAACTGCCTGGCAATTTTTGAGAGGTCACAGAAGATGCCAATAGCATCCCGTGAGTTCTCCCATGCATCATAGATATGCTTTATTAGGGTTACACCGGCGGCTTCGGTTGTGCAACGTCCTTTGGTCATTAAGCATTACCGACATGGGTCTCATCTATATTGTTCGTTTCCAAGGAACAAAGTATAAACTTTACTCAACATTTTCGTTTAATTGGAAAAGAGTTGTGGCAACCAAGTGGCGGCAAAAGTTAAATAATCCCATACAAAAGCAAAAATGGCAGTGATAGAGATTGAACTAAAATTATTGGTCTGAGCTCTAGATAGCATTAATTATTATAACTTGAATAATATTAATCATGTCCCCTCACGATGAGTAGGTATAAGTACCTACTTTATCAGGGGCTCCGTTGACCTCAAGTTCTCTTATCTAATTCATTTATAATATTTACACAAATAATTCGGTTTCCAACAAGCTGTTCGAGAAATAAATGCAGCTTTAATATTATCAGTGTGGGTAGGTAGCCACAGAACAATAATTCTGTAGGTAAGTACTTATCAACATATTTTTTTTTGGGTGGCATAACCTTTTTAGTTAAGATTAACTCATTTTAAACGTCCATACTGAAATCTTACTATCATGGGATGTTAATGTTTTAAGTGGTGTATTACGTACTTACAGTTATTACCATGATCTTTGGTTATTACATAAGCATCATTTAGGCCGGTTCAGAGCGAATTTGGGCGCGTCAAATTTTGTACTAGAATGACATGAGTGCACTTTGAGTTCACTCTATATTGTTTTGACCATATTTGTATGTAGGCATAGATCTCAACTCATTACTAAATCAATTAACGTCGATCGGTAAACGTGGTCAATACCTTCAAGGTACATGCTTTATGGCAATTCTATTTGTGTATTTTCTTCTGTGCCGAGTAGTATATACATACCTACACAGAGTTTACTACTACCTGAAAACATCGTCAGACAACGGTGATTTTATTATTTTTTTTCTTTAGGAAACGGGTCATGGGACAATTTTGACATGTGTCCAAATTGGGTCTCAATCAGCCATTTGATTGCTGTATGTTATTTAACAACATTTAAAAGGAGGTTTTTTGTTGTTTTAAAACTTTCAATGTAGCGGTCACCAAGACGTGAACCCTGAACGAATGATCGAGTAAATGAATAAATGGGTCGAAGCGAGCGCAGGAAATGGGAGATTGGGACGTTTGAGAGCCCAGGCGACCACAGCGCTAAGAGCTCGAATTACGATGTACCACTAAAAATAATAAAATAATAACGCCGGTCTCTGTCTACTGGCTACTACGTATATGTATGTATTTATGTGTATATACGACGATCTGCAGCAGTGATAGCCAAGTTGGTAGAACGCTTGCCTCGGTAACGAGGATCGCAGGTTCAAACACCGGCTCGCACCTCTGGGATTTCTGGATTTAGTGTGCGAATCTCATTTTCAACCATGATTATCACTTGCTAAATCTTTTCCACATTGCGAGGAAACTTGCATGTCTGAGAGAACCCCTCGAAAGATGTGTGAAGTCCGCCAACCCGCACTGGGCCAGCGTGGTGGACTATGGCATCCCCCTCGCATTTAGGGGAGGCCCGTGCCCAGCAGTGGGACATTAAAAGAGCTGGTATTATAATTATTATATAAGTCCGAGGACCGAATGTCCTTTTTGTTATTCCTTTAATCTGGAATCAATCCCAACAATACGTGGTAGTATTTATCACCATCTAATTAGGTTGGCAATATTTATGCCTTCTATCATTATAATTAAGCAATAGTTTCGTATAGTACCTACTTAATCGTTAATTTACATAACCTTTTAATCGTTAATTAACTTTGTTCGTTAATTACATAGTATTAGGTACAATTTACATATTTAATTAGTTTAATGACAGAGCATAGGCCGTTGGGTTCACTGAACCGGGCGGTTGAGGGTTCGATTACAGCCTTGGCAAATTTCGGAAATATAACTAAACCTTCGTACCGCCTCAGATGTATGAGACAATCTAAAAATTTGCCCCTGTTTTAATAGTTATTCTGCTATTCAGGGCGGAGACAAATTAAAAAAACAAAGATCATAGAAATCAGCCCTCCCGTTCTTGAGTTATCAATGGCATAACTAACACGACTATGTTATATATATAGATATATATATCGCTAGATTCACACAACAACTGTCCGGTGTCAATTTAAGCAACGCTTGTATTATGGGCACCGTAATGGACTCGGCGATCTCAGTATATAATACGTATATATTCATTAAATCCATGACTTATCACATAAAGTTTGCGACTAGCGCGATTCAAACTCAGGACGCCCGGTACACATGACAGGGTGATTACCAACTGTACTAGGGTTCGGGTCATCAAATGTCAAAGTTATTTTCATTATTTACCCTGCTCAACCCGAAACAGGGTAAAAGAAACTTCGTTTTAGTAACTAGAATCGCTCCCAGCCTCTTATGCTCTGCCTATTGAATGGGACCCTTACATTACTTAGTTTAGTTTTAGTTAGCATAATTAATTGACGCGTTAGTCAAGCGATAAAAATAAAATAAAAAAAATACTTGAAGTGTTAACAGAATAGTATTTATAACGTCAGTTGCCTAAATTATGTCAACCGGAAGACATAATTTGTATCAAGCAGTAAAACTTGTCGTAAGTAATTGTAAGGGGCCCCCTTTCCGGGAATTTAACGAAACGGCTCGCTCAATGTGAATGTTTACCGAGTAAGTACCGGGTACTTACGCTTGTTGACAAGCGATGATGCAGTTTCTAACATTCTTAAACCGTCAGCTGCGCGTGCGCGTACAGACACACACAGTGTGTGTGTGTGTGTGTGTGTGTGTCGTGCTGTTAGAACATTTGACCTGTAACTGCTACTGGACTAGCGATAGACATCGTCGTTTTAAGTTTATTAAGCGACTTAAAAAAGGAAGAGGTTCTCAATTCGGTTGTTTTTTTGTACCGCTTTGGAAAAACAAATATTTGATACAATATACTTCCAGATTGGTTCCATTCTTTTTAAAATTTATCCCCAACCAACACCAACTTCACATTTGTTAAATATTTCATTTAGTTAGACAAGGTAGATTAAAAGATTTGATTATTTTTGCCTTTATTTTTTTGATAAAAATATTTTTTTATATCATTTTCTGATTACCCTCTACGGGTTACAAAAATGTATTCTGTATGTGTTTTGCACTAACACAGAAGATATATAATCAATTTTTAGTTTAGGACCGTGCAGTGGCTGTGTTCGACAGGCAATATTTTTCGCACGGCTGATGAATGTAAACGTTTTTCTGAATCGGCACAGAGTCGAACTACTTACCACCAAGAAATAAAGAGTTAATTGTATAATGGTGTCTGGTTTTTATGTGCGACACAGTGGCATCTTAACTCACAGCACGCGTAAACCGTAAAACAGGTAAATATGAATCATTTATGTTTATACTTGTACCTGGGGTCGTTTGTTTACCTATATTATAATGGTATAAAACATTAATTATTTATTGTTATGAGGCATTCTAGTTAATAAATATCTTATTGAAATTGAAATAATAATTAAAATAATAAATATCTGGTCAAGTTCGGGTCAGAACACGCATTTGTGGGGTGCCGATGATATTACAGGTTTTTTTTCCATAACTGAAAAAGTTTGTATTACGGAATATTCGAAATGATTTGCTTAATATTTTGGGCGAAAAGGGAAGATTTTCCAGCCAGGCGGGTGGTATGCTTGGCGGGGCGGTTGCTATGCCCCGACGGTTATTATCGGGATCTCGTATATATGTTCCGTGCTCCGAAAACTCTCATAGCGCGTTTCAGGATTGTATGGAGAATTGGCAATTGTTCTGAATGTCGTCTGCAGCGCCGCTAGAGCTCGCTACAATATATTCATATTATGGCCCAGGTCTTAAATATTTAAATGATATTTCAGTATTCGGCTGCAAGTCCAACGATAGTTTATCATTGTATACGAAGATAAGACATGGGTTAAAAAAGATCAACTATCAAAATATTTAAGTACCTGCTGCGTTCTTCTGATATAAATTGTCTTGTATGTATGTGTTCATATTGGGCTAAGCAACCACTTATTCACAAAATTACTCATCAAGTCATCGTATACAAAATGTTAGGTAAAATTGTCCTGCGTACGAATTTGCGAGATTTTTTAAATTAGCTAAGTATAACTAAAATAATAACTATTGTAGGTAGTATTTACTTCCCCAATTTAGAAAATATATTTTTCCATTTAACATTGTTCAAATTAAAAGGTATTTTAATTTTGAGAATGGCCTCACTCTCCAGTGAGTAAGTATTTTGCCAATGTCATGCAGAATGTATTTTAATATTAAATAATCATAGGCATAATCCGTAGACTAGGCCTAATAAACCCCCTTAATCCTATCAATAAAGTGTGGGATACTTTATTATATATTATTTATGATAAACTACTGAACTTCTTGGGAGGACTTGGAACACTCGCATATAATCATTTATTTGTTGTGTTAATTTTATTTTCCTACACAAAACTACTACACGACACAAAATTATAAATTTTCCACCAACATTAAACATAATTGAATGTAACACATTTTTCACGAAATAAATCAAAAAATATATGCAACTGTTCTCTCCGAGTACCTACCCCCAAACAGCCCATTTAATAGGTACTTATTAGAATTGCTTTAATAGTAATCCAAATATGATATACCTAACTTATAAGTTTAAATGACACGATGCACACATTAAGGAACGTGCTTAAAATTATCTCTAGAAAGTCAACCATATGCACGTTTAAATAAGAGCCATTTAAATATAAAGTCAAAGGTTATCGCAAAGAGCAACTACCTACGCGATATCTACTTAGGCACCGTCCACATAATAGTTTGGTCCTTTTAGGGGTCGTCTATTAATTACATGATGTTTTAGCAACTTTTTAACCGACTTCAAAAAGGAGGAGGTTCTCAATTCGGTTGTATTTTTTTTTGTTTGTTACCTC
Source organism: Pheosia tremula (assembly GCA_905333125.1). Classification (NCBI taxonomy): domain Eukaryota; kingdom Metazoa; phylum Arthropoda; class Insecta; order Lepidoptera; family Notodontidae; genus Pheosia; species Pheosia tremula. The sequence goes on along the minus strand of HG995402.1, from coordinate 8,446,898 downwards.
AGATCTCCGTCATTTGGGAACCGATTTGGATATTTTTTTTATACTTTTTATGGAGATAGCACCTTTTTAGTGCCCCCTCGCCGCTGGTGATTCGTCGTTAGTCTAAAACCTCAGCTCACCACGCCCCCATGCAAAATCACGTGTATTTTGTTTGTACAAAGTATCTTAAAGCATTTCAGAATATTATCTTAAAATACAGGTAATTAAAGTTTGGTAAATTAAGCAACCTGCTAACAATGTCCAGACAGACATGTCTCATGTGATTACTGGACGACCCCTTACGAGTATTATTTGATACTGACAATGTGCTTATAAAACCTATTCACAGTTTATTTGTCAAAATTTGTATAGACCATCTGTCAAATAAGTTGTCGATAGGGTTTATCGGCACATTTCAAAGTCAAAGTCAAATTAATGGTTTCTTTACAATTCAGAATTCATCAATAATGACGTGAGTTGTTAATTTCGTGACCTTCTAATTCGTATTTGCTAAATTTGATTGACCCTTAGGTCTTTTCAGACTTTGTTGTTGACGTAAACATGGTGGAAGTCTCCACTTTTTAAAAAGTAAATTAGTCAATGATCTCCTCACTTCACTTTTACTTATAAAATAAAAGAATTAGGCGTGTAATCGCGTTGCCAGTTGCACCGGTCGGTACTTCAACAAAAACAATCTTACAACGAAATAGTTTCTAAGTACCTTTAAAAGTTTACTTCTATCACTTGAAAATCTCGCCAGGTATAAATGCAAAAAAGCAGGTAATCTACTTACCGACCGCCAAGAAGGCGAAGATTGCGATTTTCAGCATCATCTCGAACCACTGTCAAGTTGATAGTGTTCACTGCGCGACCGGTCAACGCGGAGTGGTCCCGCAAGACCACAGGGCACATTAATATATACACTCGGCTATGATAACGCCGTCTTACGCGACAGAACAAGGGTTATCAACGTTGTTTGTTCATTAAATCAATTTAATAATATGCTTGCTTACACAGTGATTGCTGGCCTTTCTAGGAATATAATGGCAAATTAAACTAAGGTTCATGAATAAAAATATTTGTTACAATAATTAATTGTATTTGTAAAATATAAAATTTTCAAACGCATTGTTTTTCCTGTGCACGTTTATGAACACACAAATTGTTAATATCCAATTTTATCTACTAACTAGCTGTTGCCCGCGACTTCGTCCGCGTGGTATTTAACAACGTCTCAACCGTTGGCAACAGCCTGCTCGCGTTCTGATCCCGCGGGACGCATTGCAGATTGTTGCTATGAAACTTTAAGCAGGCGCAGCGCTGCAACATTGGTTTTAATTTTTTTTCGAGAGATCCATTTTTTTTTTCTAAAATAAAAGTAGCCTAAGTTACTCCTTGTTACATCAGCTATCTGCCAGTGAAATTCCCGTCAAAATCGGTCCAGCCATTTCAGAGATTACCCGGAACAAACAGACAGACAGACAGACAGACAGACAGACAGACGGACAGACAGACAGACAGACAGACAGACAGACGGACAGACAGACAGACAGACAGACAGACAAAAATTGTAAAAAATGTTGTTTCGGTATAGGTAACGTGTATACATCCAAATGCACTTAGTAAAAAGCGGTTATTTTAATATTACAAACAGACACTCCAATTTTATTTATATGTATAGAAGATATTACATTTTATATATATCAGAGGAACTATCAACTTTGCGGTGCATCTTCCCGCCAAAAAGTCCCGACCCATTAGGTTATCTTTATATATGGATACCAGTGGCGAAGACTTCATACAACAAGTTATACCCAGGCTGATCTAGTTTTACCTAGTAAGGGACGCACTACTGTTAGGTGCCTCTCTCTCTGCTCGTATTTGTATTTAATCCTGTTTGAAGAGTAGATCTATGAGATGCCCTGACGGTAACCTTACGGTTCAAAACTGTGTGTGTACCGCGGTCACTTGTAGAAATGAGTGACCGCGCTCCTTATAGGTGCTGCCAACGCTTTGTGATGAGGTACATCTATAATATTCCGAATGCAAAGAAGATACAGGGAAACTGTCCTAGGAACCTTTACTTAGGCCTTTTTTGTGGAAACAATTTTGGTCAACCGAGAGTTGTCTAAGACTGATTTTATTTGTATTAATATTAAAGTAAGCCAATAGTTTCGTTGAGGTACCGCGGGCGGAACCGTGGGTAGAGCCTAGTGATAATAGATAATGGAATATTTATCTCGATCCTAGTGTTTAGTTATTTGCATGACGCTTCGCATATTATCCCTTAATCAAATACAGTGTTGGATGCTCAAGTCCTTTTATATTGGCGATTAACATATTATGCATACCTACGATGCGATCAGTGTGTTGTGCTTCCGCAAATATACCATACCTACATAATAATAAATTAATATCGTTGAAATAAACCTAATTTTAAGGATTTTATCGCGTTTATATTATGTTTTTTACGTTACTGACGTTTCGGCTGCTCTACAGCAACCATGGTCACGGGAGGACCGAGGTGGATAACGTCCTAGTATCATAGTTTGAACTGGGAAACGCGATAAAATCCTTAAAGATATTCGTGTGAACATAAGAAATCAGTAAATTAATAGCGATAAATCAGACAGTATTTTAGACGACTAGAATCGCTAGGCTACACATGTTGACTTAATAAGGCCTAAACTTTTGAACCTGCGCTTATATAACGTGTATTGGAACTCAGAATTTTGTTAGGTAAATACTGAAATATATGTTTTGTACCTAACAAAATGGCAATCTTTTTATGGAGAGCAGCAGGGAGAATTTGGCTGTTTACAAAATAAAGGTACTTAAGCAAACGATGTATCGTTTGAATAATCATGATATATGAAGTGTTGCGGAGCGAAAATTAAACAACCTTTTAGTATGCACTTTATTGTACTTTTACTAAGCAAACAAAACAATGAGGTAGGATATATTTTTTTCAACATTATCAACAAAATGTAAGGATATCGTATAACAAGCATTGATATTATATACAATCGTCATGTATTATATATATTGATTTATTAGTAAATAAATATATATAGTCGCTGTATTGATAACAGCTTGCGATGTCTGCCACGTTAGGCGCAACCATTGGGCAACGAACTCTGTCATCCAGAAAGGGTTTTTATATTAATACTTCACCATAATCTTCACCATAATGATCACAAATACTCTAAGGAAGTACAGGTTCAAAGCTTAGTACCTATACCCTTTACGAATAACCCTGTATAAAGAAGAACGTATATGTTCCTACTACATCTGGAGTAGGTATGTCAAATATAAACGAATAATTTAATTAACAAATGAAGCAATGAAATAAATTATTGGCAGCGCGCAAATAGACATCGGCCGGGAAATAGTGTCAGCAGCGCTGGCACCCTGAAAAAGGCAAAATAAAATTATGAGGGCACCCTGAAAAAGGCAAAATGAAATCACAGATCATTTTACGGAATATATGTGTGGCATATGGCATAATGTGCTGGCTGCTATACCTACCCTATTTACAACTTATTTGACAGAAGAATTTAAAACGCAGGACGGCATTATATTAAATAGGTACCGTACTTACTGTAAGATATTCATAAATTATCGAAGGAATTAAAATGTAATCTAACTACTGTGCGTGTGTGTGAGCGGGTGTGTGTGTGTGCGCGTGCTTGTGTGTGTGTGTGTGTGTGTGTGTGTGTGTATGAGGTGAGGTGTCGAGAGGTGTGAGGAATGACCATTCATGGGTGTGTTATTTGTGCATATGGTAGATACTGTTTCGTCATAATATTCATAATAGGTAAATACATTTGTATTTGAATAAATAGATTCTTAACTTATTTAAGTATATGTGACATTTCTTACCTTCTTTTTCTTGGCCGCTTTCTGTGAAGGAAACAAACAAATTTAATATATTTAAAGGGGCTTGGCCCGCAACGCTACCCCCACCGCAGTTGATTACCCCTTTAAGCCAGGATATACAGCGGTGAACAACGACGACGTCGAAGTTCGACCCTCGGCGAATCCCAGGGAAAAGCTAATTGCCTTGGAGCCGCAACAGAATGATTGGAAAGAAAAATGGGAGCGGTTGGAAGAAAATACCCTCTTACGTCCATTGCTAAAATAACTGCATGCGAAAGCTGACTGCCACAGAAATCTATACTCTTACTTGCTGTATGAGGCCTTTTTTTTGTTGACGGGGGGGAAATCTTCGATAGATACCCGGCCTCTGTGTGGGAGAGGGCCGGGTTATGTGGGATTCTTACCCACTAAAACCCCCCCGGTGGCCGCCTTCGACACATGTTGGAGGGGCTCCGGGATCTCCAAACGGAACGCACCGGTGCCCCTCTTGTGCCTCGCCCCCTTATGGGGGTGCTGTATGAGGCCTAGTCTAAGGTGAGAGTACCGTAAGGATGGTCTTCATCTTGTGAGGTGTTTTTACTTAATTCCAGCAATCGTCAATACTAAAGTAAAAACGCAGTGCGAGATTATTCGTAAGCTAACCGTATACTTTATAGTCTACCGTATTTAGACACATTGTATGGAGAATTAAACATCGCCACGAATGTTTTAAATACCGAGGCGCTGTTCAATTCTCCATACAAAATATCTAAATACGGTAGACTATGAAGTATACGGTTAGGTTACCAATCATCTGGCACTTGACGTACTGGACATATAAAATACACTTTTTTTTACAAACATCAATTCTCACCGACTTTTAAAAACCATATAAGTAAATTATGATATAGGTAGAGGTATAGTTATAGTGCAAAAGTAATTAAAAAAAATATTTAATTTTGAAATCATTTAAAACTTATTTTTCTTACCTTCTCTGCAGACACCTTAGATTTTTTCACGCCCGATTTCTAGGTAGGAAAAAATAAACAAAATTATTACTTATGTTAACTTAATTGCCCATTAGTCCCGTGATGATGAGAACGGGTTCAACTCCTTGGTCAGGCAATGTTTTGCTCTTCGCCTCCTCGCAATTTTGAACGTATTTTATGGTTGGCGTCCTGTACATAGTCGAATTAATCATATTTTTTGAAAATGCATGGAAATATATGATCATGAAGATATCAGAAATTCGGTCGCTCAATTCGTAACACATGACATGAATGTGATTAAGAACAAGAGTGAGCAATGTATATCTTTATAAATGACAATTAAATTCTGGTAATTGGTCAGCGCATCACTTGAGAACGGCTGGCCCGATTTGGTGTTTTATAATGATCGTTATAGTCAAAATCAAGTTTGTAGAAAAATAATAAATTAAAAAAGTTGTCCAAAAAATTTTAGTTTGGGAAAATCTCATAGTTAATTTTTCTCGTCTGTGGGGTCATTTACTTATTAATAAGTACTTAAGGGCCGATTGTACAACCCTCAAATAAAGTTTATTTTCCAAACCAATTTGACGCTTTGACGGTAAATGTTCTATAGAGAAACTGTCAAAACGTTAAATTTATTTGGAGGCTATGCATTGTGTAAAATTGCTAAAAGAGGACGCCATTTTAATGTCAACATGTCACATCCATTATTTTATTTATAATGTCTATTTATTGAATGTTTTATTGCTATTAATTACTTGACATTGGCAAAATAACCGCTAAGTTGTGGGTGAGGCCATTTGCATATCCATTCTATTTCATCGCATTTCATTTCGTAAAAAAAGAAGAAGAATTTATTTGGAGAATAAACGTTATCTGACCGTTGAGAAATCGGCCCTAAATGTCATAACTTACTCTTTCAGCTGCGGTAGGTATATTATTGCGGATTTTCATGTACCAGGCCTCGAGTATTTCTGCCGGCACGGAGCTGGGACAGCCTTTCATTGCATTCACAAAGCAGGTCTTCATTGTATCGGTAACGTCCTGCTGGACCTGCACCATATATTATTACTAATGTTATTTATTAATTACAACATTTCAATGCTGGGCATGCAGGCAGCATCTTGGGTTCGGATTAATTAAATAGGTAATATGTTTTTATATTTTCATATTTTCTATGTTTGTATAGTTAGTTTACGTTGTTTTCGTTGTACATATTTTGTGAGTAAAATGCCTGTTATATTTTAAGGCTTTTTACTTAAAGGTGCATATATTTTTTATAAAATAAACTAAATAATAATGGCTGTTTGAATCCATTACTTAGAATTAGAAAATATTGCTGTCTAGCACATATATTATGACCATCAAAAGGATGTGACGTAGCTCATTCTCGGCTACACTCGTTGGCCGATCGCATTACTATATACCCAAGGGCTCCGGGTTTGAATCTCGGTTTAATATCGATATAAGTCATTATATGTATATTGGGATCGCCCCCAGTCATACGATACCCATAATACAAGTGTTGCTTAGTTTGGGACCCGTATAGTTGGTGTGTTAATCTGGTGATATAATAATTTTTCGTTATAATATTTCTAACTGACAAACCTTAGTGGTTTCGGGATCGAAGTCGACACACTTGTCCAGAACAGCCGATTTGCTTTCTAAGCATTCGAGCCCACCCTCCTTAAGGAATTCTGTAATAGTCGACAAAATAATAATAAACATAGTTTTAAAATTACGATGCAGTTTTTTAAAATTACCGAACGTATTGGGCTAATTAGGTAGCATTTATTTAAAAAAAAATGTTGGGCGTTGCCCCGTCAATACTCCCACCGCTGTTACTCATGTAAGCCCGAATCCACAGCTGTGACCAATGAAGACACCGAGGTTTGAACCTCGGTGAGTCCCAGGGAAAAGCCAGTTGTCTGGGAACCCGCGATTATATTAATCGAAAGGAAAATAATAGGAGTTGGAAAGAGAACTATCCAATTCCCTCCTTTGCAAAGCGGTAGAAAAATACTTTATAAACAGAATGCCATATTCATCAGGATTTACATCTGGATCAAGCACAGTTGTAAGGGACTACGGATGATATCAAACTAATTGATCCAAATCTTGTGCGATGATTATACTTTATTAACAATTACTTAATATTACAAAAAATATATGAGTCAAATAACTTACGAATTATTTTGTCGCCGTCATCTTCACACAAATATTCAGCGGTGTCGACTATTATTCCCTCCAGGGAATCGATCGCTGCATCTATTTCACCTTGGTGTTCTGGGTCGTAGCAGGAACCCATGAGTTCAGCTACATTTGCTATGTCTACAACCACGTCAGGAGCTACATCGCACATTCTGTAAATAAGGCAAATGCATACTGTATTTTCTACCTGGGATAGGTTAGAGCCTTTATCAGAATCATCCTATGTGCCTAGTTGGATTTTTGCGCAGAATCTCGGTGGAGTTAGCAAGAACATGACTGATTTTGAGAAACTGTTGAGATTTTTTAAATAACGTTAATAGAACAGAGCTCTGTTTCCGTATTTTGTTGTCTATTAGGTCTTGGTTGGTCTTGCGAGATTGTAACACCCAGACCGATTTAGGCACGGCTGCTTGGGTAATTATATACCAAAACAATTTTTGTCAGTCAAGTTTTTACAAGTAACGTAAAAGTCGCTGGGCTTCTTAAAATATTATCTGCCTACATTGATAGGTGAAGTCAAGCCAACATTTTAGTTCTTCTCTATCGAAAGCAGATATAAATTTTCGTGCACGACGCTTACGAATTGTGAACGCCCATTTTTTGTCATGCCAACGTAGACCCCCGTCGAGTCTCCCGTGGACCCCTGGGGGCCACCTGAACCACTTTGGGAAGTAATGCACTAGAGCTTAGTATTGTCACGTGAAAGTGGCTTTAGGTGTTCAGTAAGGTAGTCGTTTTTCCGATAGTAGGTGCATAGTGCCAAGGCTACTTACCCCTTAAACACCCCATCCTCGAAGTTTTTGGTTTGAAAAGCCCTTACAAGGTCGTCATAACTACTTTTTGCTGCATCAGTCAGGGAGGTTTGAAGTCCTTCAATTGCTTCTTTAATATCCTCCACCTACATAATCAAAATATAACCAGTTATAAGAAATCGAACGAACCCACCATGTTTTCGAGTTAACAAATATATTTCACCTAAGTGCTCATATAAGCAAATAATATTATTTACTTATTGTACACTTGTGATGATGACTTATACGTACCTTATCGTTGTCACTTGAACATTTTCCAATCACTTTTGGGCTCAGATCTATTTCGGCTAGGGCGGCTGAAAAAATATTACACTGAAACTATACGATTTTTTATTTTAACTGGGCAGTGTGGGGTTATCCTAATCCACACGGGGCATACAGAGAAACTGTCTTAAGAACCTGTAGGTCAATTTGTATGAGAACAATTTTGGCACAGTCAATTTATTGGTCAAGCGTGAGCTGTACATATATTATTAAAAATTAACGAAGTAATCAGCTGGGCACAATCACCCTCGAATTTATACGCGTTTTATAAGTTTATCAAACGTCATATAGTACTGCGCAAAGCCAAACTCTTGTGCGCAGTACTATATGACGTTTGATAATGTTATAAAACGTCTATAAATTTGGGGGTTTATATTTCCAGCCTCCATTCTAGTTTAAAAAAGAGCAAATACCATCGCGGATGTAGTTCATGAAGAGATAGTTTGAGGTCACATCACACTTCACACGTCTTCGGGTGTTTAACTTCTCCGCTTAGCGAGTGATTATCATGATAAAAAATGAGATTCACACATGAAGTCCGAAAATCCTAGATGTATGAACCCCCTTGTTACGACTTACTAACCTATCACTGTACGATGATAGTCACTAGTTGAGAAAAACAAGCTACTAATTTGATGGGCACAGCGTGGGCACAGCAATGGCAACAGCAGTGATAGCCAAATTATAGAAACGCTTGCCTCGGTAACGAGAATCGCAGGTTCAACCCGGCTCACACCTCTGCGATTCCTGAATTTCATTTTCAATCATGATTATCACTTGCTAAACGGCGATGGAAAACATCGCGTAGAAACCTGCATGTCTGAGAGAGCCCCACGAAATACGTATGAAGTCAGCCAACCCGCACTGGGCCAGGGTGGTGGACTATGGCCTAATATACCCCTCGCATTGAGAGGAGGCCTGTGCTCAACAGTGGGGCATTAAAATGGCTGGTACTATAATTTGATGGGTGCTTGTATGTACTCACCCACGGCCATTAAGGTAAGGAGTACGATTCTCAGCATCATCTCGAACCACTGGAAGTAGATAGAGCCCTGGTATTTGCACGTATGATCAACGCCAACTGGGTCCCTCAGGACCAGAGGACACATTAATATAGTTGCCTCCAGGCCATGATAGCAGACGACAATACACGGGATAAAGAGTTAATTATTTTTCCTTGTTTAAATGTTGGAATAATATATTTTTCCAACATATCGTAATACAATAGACGTAGATAACAATAACAATTTACATGCTGATTTTTTTAAAGTGTGGATGGTCAAATCGAACACTACAGAAATATAAAAAAAAATGCTTAAAGGTCTCTCGACTGAAAACAAAATCTGCATCATTAGATTTAGAAAAAGTGCCTAGCCAGACATTGAACTGTTGATTTTAAAAACAACATACTGTATAATATTAAACTAATTTTATCGCGTTTATTTTATGTTTTTTTATTTTTTATTTTTTTTATACATTCTAGGCAAGTATTTGATCTCGATATCACCTGATGGTAAGTGCCGATGAGATCTACGATGGAGCATACTTGCCTGGGTAGGAAGGCGGCAGTAGATCGAGACGCTACAGCAGCGCAACTAATCTGACCCGCCATCCATGAATGGCAACACCGAACATCATGCCGGAACACGGCTAGACCGCTTGGTGACATGGCTTTGTTCAGTAGGTGGTGACTAACCACGGCCGAAGCCTACCACCAGTATAGTTGTCACCTGGTTGGCACCACCCAGGGTCACGTTTAGGGTTCCAGCTGTTGATGATCACTAGAGTTTTTAAAAAATCTATACTTATATTATAAATGTGAAAGTTTGGATGGATGGATGGATGTTTGTTACTCTTTCACGCCCGAACGGCTGAACGGATCTGGATGAAATTTGGCACAGAGATAGATTATAGTCTGGAATAGCACATAGGCTTCTTTTTATCCCGGTAAAATGTATGGTTCCCGTGGGATAGATTTTTTAATTTTTCATACTTTTTATCGCGGGTAACACCGCCAGGCGCAGCTAGTATAAGATAAACGCGATAAAATCCGTACAATTTGTTTTATTTCAATAACTTGTGACTTTATTGGATCCATAGTAAATAAGTATTTGAAATGGCTTTATCTAAGCCTTCCGGGAATTGTCCTAGCTACCTATGTTTTCTATTTTTAATGTTACGATCACATTTTATCTTGAAAATAATGTAGGGAAAACATTAGAATAATACCGTATGCTTTTATGTCGAATTTTAATAAGTTCGCACAATTCCTGTTTTGATGTTGGTCATCTATGAATTTTATAGTTACAGACTGATAAGGAGGCGGTAATCTTTTTTGTTAACACGATTTTGTTTTATATACAGGATATAAAACAAAATCATGTTAGTTACACCATTTATAACTCAAAAACGGGTGTGCCGATTTTTATGATCATTGATTGTTTTATTTGTCTCCGCCCCGATTAGCGGAATAACAATTAACACACGGGATTTTTTTATATATATTCCCATTCATTTGATTGTGGGGCGGTACGAAACACGGCCGGGACAGCTAGTTCTTTCTTTACGAAATGAAATGTGATAAAGGGACGGCTAGTTAAAAATAAAACAACAATGAATACCGACTAATATAATCTCAAACAAAATGGGTAAGTTCATTAACATCTAATACAACGATCATTAAATACACTCAAGTTCTTGTCACACAAGAATATTTTTGTTGTTTTGTAATAATTTAAAATCACAGTTAAGTACTTTATCACTAAGTAATACATTAATTATTATTTAATTAATCGTTACAATAATATTCTCTTTTAGAGGGCAACATTTTCGGGTCGCACTGCAGGACCTTATTTTGTACCTAACATAAATATAAATTTAAATAAAATTAAGCAAATAAAAATAATAAAGCAGAATCGATTTTTTGTTATAGCACATGTTTGTGCGTGCATCTAACCAATATCGAGTAAATAAATTAGTCTTAAGTAATTATAGGCTCACGTTTGTCCAATTTAAGTTTCAAAGTTACATCTCATCTCTCCTCCTGGACCACCTCCAGCCTCCACCTCTAAATAAAGCCCTCCTCCCTCTATACGGCGCTTGTTAGATGTTTTGCCGAACAATTTCTAAACTTTTTATATTTACCTATTATTAAGTATATTAGAATAAGTATAATTTGTACAATTATATTAATCAACAAAAAACACACGTACATTGAATTTATATTATAAGTAACTAGGAATATAAGCCAGGCAACGCCATAAAAAAAAAGCCGCGTAAAAATAAAAAAAAGCTCTTACACATTATTGATTTAATTACTGTCTACTTCGATATTTAAAAATATCAAGTTGATTATCTGGTAAGTACATAAATAAATGAAACGATCAGATAAATTGTAATTTCAATTTGATAATATGTTATAGGTATATACATAGAGTTACACCTATTTAAGAGATCAGGTCTCGCGGTTATTAAGAGTAGATAACTATGAAAGTTAAATATAAAAGCCGTTAGAGCGTCAAATAAAACTAGCAGCACTACATTTATTATCGTCCAATTTATGTCCTAAATAAATTCTGTCATCCATTGATACATTGAATTATATACGTAAAAGTATATATGTGTTAGTAGGTATATACTGTTGGATTATTTTCTCTTTGTTCACCCAGTAGGTATAACAAGGCCGGGTGTGCTACGAGAAGATGTAATGTGAGCTAAATAGATTTTGTCTCGATCTCTTCTATGAATTTAGAACGAGCGCGTGCGACTTGCAGATACATAATCCGTAACATGAGTGTGGTCTTGGCTCCTGTGCTAGCTCGAGAATCCGAGATAAACTACGGACACTATATTTTATACTTTGTGTACCCAGTCGATGTTACTAATCCAATTCCGAAAATGTCCCATTATGAATAGTAGTACACAGCATTTTGACGTAGAACCTATGATAATATATTAATTCATTTTCTAGACACAACTCGTCAATGTATAACGTGATGATTGGAATTACAAATTCAAAATTTTAAATAAACCCTGTCGTCTAATAAATGTATCAATTTCAACAAGCTGCATCCAGAAAATGGTTTAAATGGATCAAATGCACAACTGATGAGATTCGATCTGTAGGCTTTTAGTTGTGTCCCACCCAATATAAAAGTATCAGTACTCTACACATAGGTAGGTACTATTTAAAATTAATTTACTAGATATTATTTAATTAAGTATACTCTTTTCTCGTTTGTTAGTATGTATATATGAACAATATGTAGGTACGTTCGTGATAAGAAAAATTTAGAACGATAATATGGTACTTAATAGCTATGTACTTAATTTAAAAGTATAAAAAAATATCGGTAATCAGCCAAATCATTGTAAAGTGGCAGCCGAGCCTAACACCAAGGAATTAGAACAAGAACAAACTATATCATCAAAACAATTAAACAAATGGGGTTAGAGGAACCCACCACTGACCCTCGGCTTGTCAACTATTCCAATTATAAACCAAACAAGTTGATCGATAATTAAATAAGCCAGCAACACCGAACTCCCCTAACATGTTAGTCGAGAAACTGTCTGTCACGAGTGTCGGGACCCCAATTAATATGCAATTCTACGCGAAACGATGCGAATCTAAAAAAAAAATTCGATACAAACAAAACGATGACAATTATATCATAACAATTGTTTATGTACGTCAATTTGTTTTTGGTAATTTGTAGTAACAAATATTATAGGTATTTTAACCTACATTATACCTAATTAATGACGGGCCGAATAATAAGTATTTTTTTCCTAGTTTTATTAGCCGGAAGCACATACTTTTAATGTATTTTGTATTTATATAGGTACCTACTGAGCTCCACTATTGGGTTTTCCCTGTGATATCTGGTAGGTAAAATTTTAAATATATTTTGATGTAGTAACCACAAAGGAAATTACATTGTTTTTTTATATACATGAGTAGACAATAATATATATTGGTAATCTATTTCCTCAAATGATATCCAAGGCCTCAGCCTCGAATTTAGCGGGCAGCGGGGCGGCGGCGGCGGCAGGATCTTATGCGTAAAATCACATGGACCGGTTCTCGAAAATAACGGCGCGGCAGCGGCGGCGCGGGGCGGCCAACGAGCGCCCGCTCCCGCGCTGGCGCCGCCGCGCCGCCGCCCCGCTGCCCGCTAAATTCAAGGCTGAGGCCTAACTACTATGGTTACAGTTTCACAGAGCTATATAATTATGGCATAATGTATCACGGTAATAACATTAGGCCGTACGTGTATGTGTAATGTTATGGGAATCCGGAACGAAGGATCCGTTAATGTAATTTTATCGGCGTATTTACCTATTGAGTACCTATAGAGCTCAATTTCGTGTGGCTTTAGATTTTTCGAATAAATGTGGAAACTCAAATTATGTTAAGTAATAACTTCGAGATAATGTTTTCTGTTTGTTAATGAGTGCATTGATCAGCTTTATCCTCGCCTTGATAGCTTTGTACCGTGAGTACTCTTCCTCGTGGCCCTTCTTGTCGTCCCTCTGCACTTTCCTACTGTTCTGAAGCTCGAACGTCACCTCGTAATCTTTGATGGTCCGGCGCAGAATCTACATGGAAATAATTAAGACTATTGCTATGGTATTTCCAACTAGTTAGATTCTCCAGCATTGATATCCAGGTTGATAGAACGCTTGCATCGGTGACGAGGATCGCAGGATTAAATCCCGGTTCGCAACTCTGGGGTTTCTATATTTTATGTGCGGTTTTCATTTTCAGCCATGTTTATCACGGCATGTCTGAGAAAACCCCTCGAAAGACGTGTGTAGGCCGCTAAGCCACACTGGGCCAGCGTGGTGGACTATGGTCTAATCCCCCTTGCAATGATTGGAGGCCCGTGCGCCACATTGGGACATTAAACCGCATGATACAGGAAACTGTTAAAATGGGCCAACTAAAGCGTACCGTTTCAAGGGATCGGCTTTGGGACAAGGAGTAACTTAGACAACTTTTATTTTAGAAAAACTTTTTTGTTAAATACCACGCGGACGATGTCGCGGGTAACCGCTAGTTAGTAGATAAATACCTAGGTAAAGTTTAAAAAATCTTACCGATTTTTGCAACTTAGCTTCGGCGAGGGCTTTGGTAAGATCGTCAAGACCGAGGTAGTGCAGGCCCTCGTTGGAGGGCCCGGTGTCCTCGCTGGCGGCGGACTGCGCAGACGAGGACGAGGGCTCTTCCGCTGCGCACGCTCCGCCAGCGCCATCTCGAGTGGGCGGCGACTGCAACGGAGTCTCATTTGTCTCCTGCAAGTGACCAAAAATGTTTTGTCTCCGGCCCGCCCGACCACAGTAAGCCGATATCAACAGCGGTCTCCTATAAGAACATAGAGCTTTTGAAAACATTGAAAAGATCAGTGCCTTTTGTAACGGCCATTTCCTTCCATTGCAAAACGAAAGACGTGAAGTAGAAAAAAGAAAAAGAGCCATGGACGGAGCTTAGTGACTTAATTTATAGGCACCACAAATAGTTTAAATGCCGAATGGTCATGCCAACCACGCGTGAACCGCAGAGATGAACAAGAAATTCCTAGTAATTACAGACTTCATGACTTGTGCGCCCTTACTTAAATTGTACGGTATACAGGCCCCCGTTATCCATTTGCCATTCTACGCAAGTGCCCGGGGCCCCGCGATCCATGGGGCCCCTTAGTTAAAAAACAAAATTCTATATTTATTTAACTGTTATTTTTTATTCTTGATGGTTCCTTTTTCCATTAAACGAATAGGTAAATTATAATCTAATCCGGAAAAGTAAGTAATTTAGCATTCTCTATCCCAGATTAGTGTTGATTAAACTCTTCTACATTTTGCTAAGATCTGTGTATTTAATCTAAATAAAACGTAATTTGTAAAAAAAAATATTTTCCAAATCGGCTCATAAATGACGGAGATCTGAGGTAACAAACATTAAAAAAAATACAACCGAATTGAGAAACCACCTCCGTTTTGAAGTCGGTTAAAAATACAGTTGAAGGAATCAAGAATTTTGCTTAAGCACCTAAAATAGTCCTTGTTATAGGGGCCCCTTTATCCTAATGTGCCCAGAGTCCCACTAAGTTATTATCGGTCCTGACTGGATCCAATTACCTGTGAGGAATTGGAAGGCTTCTCCTGCGAGTCGCTGGAGCTGTCGACGCTGGTATTAAACAGCATAGTTTCATGCTCATGAATCGTTGCCAATTCACCGTTTGTGGATCCTATAACCTAAAACAAAAGATTCAATTTGATGTGTATTTTTTTTGTATACCATTTTGGTAATTAGTTCAAATCCCAATGGAGGGAAACTTAGTGTGATGGGCGCGAACATTTGTACACAAGTCATGTTATCTTTATATATATTTAATCATTATATACTTATTATTTTTTAGCGCCCCCATTTTTTCACCTACTTAAAAACCACTGTAACTTCAAATTAAATTAATTATTGTAAGCCTCTACACAACGCCCCCATTTTTTTTCTGGGTCTCTTACCGCCCCCTTTAGGCCTGCAGCGCCCACATGGGAGCGTTATCGTCCACTTTGGGAATGTCTGATCTAACCAGTCAGTATTCTGGAAGTAATTAAGCACATGCTTGTACGTACTGTAAGTGCAAGACATGTGCAGAAAAGCTTTAAACTTACAGCATCAGGTCTAGACGAAGCCAGCACCCTCTTTACGGCCCGGTACCGTTCGTACAGGTGTCTGGCGGCGCCTCGGTCGGCGGAGTGCGCGGGCGGCCTGCCGCGGGCCGCCTCCAGCCGCAGCAACACTCGCTGCACGCACAGCTTCTCCGCGGCCAGCTGCGATGATGACCAACTAGCCTCAGCTTCCGACGTGCGATTGCCCGCTTGCCTGCACCCCTCTAACCACTGTGGAAAGAAAGTATACAACAATAATGTTAATATTTTTTGCGCGTTATTGGCATATACTTGAGAGCAAGCTGGAAAATTGTTTATCCCAGTAATATTATAAATGTGAAAGTTTGGATGGATGGATGGATGGTTGTTGCTCAATCGCGGCAGAACGGTCGAACGGATCTGGATGAAATATGGCACAAAGATAGATTATATTCTGGAATGGCACACATGCTTCTGGTAAAATGTATAGTTCCCGTGGGATAGATTTGTTTAAATTTTTCATAGAGCGACATGATTTTTTGCATACGTAGCGGTAGTTTGGGGGTCAGAAAATAAAAAAGGCAAATTTTTATCCCGGCAAAATGCACGGGTCCTGTATGCTATCCCGTAGGATGGCCTTGTCTTAGACCTGGTAGACAAGGGTAGAGGAAAAGGAAATACATTTTAATCGCGGGTAACACCGCAGGGCGCAGCTAGTGTTAAATAAATGGGATGAGTCATATAAACACCCAGCTTACCTCTTCAATGTCTCTCACGACATCAGTCATGGATTTTTCACTATTATTAAGAGCTGCGTCGAGTTTTTCATCTCTTTCCTTTTGCTGCTTGGCCGCTTGCACTTTTAACGTGTACTCCACTGGATCCGCTTTGATGCAGCGCTTCTCTGCCTGAAGCCGCCTCAGAGTCTCGTACATGCGAGTCAGCTGCACATCTGTTATTCTATCGCTTGGAGCAAGGCTGTAGCCGTTCTTCGCTTCAAAATCGCTCTCATATTTGGAGATGTTCTTTTTGAGCACGTTGATCTGGAACATAAGCGACCAACTTGTTCAGTAGTCTTGATTTAAAAGCACACTACATACGTTGGATAGAAGTTTGGATGTTTTGAATGAGACTTTTAACGTCCCAGCTTCAGGAGAATTCATCACAAGATAATTCTATCGAGAGAAAAACGAAAGATGAACGTCCGTCTCTGATAGCTGAACACTAACTAGCTTTTACCCGCAGCTCCTCCACTGAATCTGAAAACATTATATTCGAACACAGCCTCAAAATATCAAGATATAGTCGCACTATAATTACGTAAGCATTTTAAAATAAAAAAAAACTTTTTAACACAAAAACAATCGTCTTCGAAAGATAAAAAAACAATCGAATCAACATTCGTTACATAATGATGGCAGATTTTTAAATTCGATATTTTTTTTTTGCTTTTTATTTTTTGAAGATGGTTTTTTTGGTAAACAGTTTTTTTACCATATAAGTTTAAGCCTTTAGGCTACCTTCTTGCTGATTTTATCGAGTCTGCGGTTAGGGCAGGGTGTGTCCCGGCGCGTGACGTGGAGAGGCGCCGCGCTGCGCTCGTCGCGGCGAGCGCGCTCGGCGGCGCCGCCCTCCTCGCCGGCGCTGCCCGCGCTGCCCACGCTGCCCACGCTGCCCACGCTGCTGGCGCGCCCCACCTGCCGGTGCAACCCCGCTACATCCAGCGTCTCCGGCTCCTCGCATACTGAAACATTTAAAGTAGTATTACAATGCAGACCACACAGAAACTACGCATATATTTTGATAAAATATGGCACGGCTATGACTTATATTCCAACATAACATCCGGGGTATTTTAATCCCTGGAAACGAATGGGATACCAAGAGATAGACAAAGACATGGATCACAATGGGTGAGCGTAGCGAACTCTTTAAAATATTTTATAGCATTTTTGTTAATCCTTATATACTACTAGCTGTTGCCCGCGACTTCATCCGCGTGGTATTTAACAAAGACTCAACCGTTGGCAACAGCCTGCTCGCATGATCTGATCCCTCGGGACGCATTGCAGATTGTTGCTATCAAACTTAATCAGGCGCAGCGCTGCAACATTGGTTTTAATTTTTTTTCGAGAGATCCTATTTTTTGGTACTTTGGTACTAACATTGTGGTTTCTGTACGACAGCATAGTCGAAGTGCGGTGGTGTGCTGCATCTGATATCCTCGGTGCTGGTGATGCACTCGTTCTCTTTGGGGTGTTTGGGTGTCCGGGGCGGCGGTCGACGTCGCTTGCCGCCGAACTGCGGCCGGCGGGCGCGCGACAGCCGCTCAGCCCGACGCTCCGACTGAAATAACCACAGATCATGAGCACCTCTCATATATCTGTGGAAAGAACAATAACACTGAAAGATTGAATACGTCACTTTTCTTTAACTAAGCGGTAATTGCTGTTGCAGGTCAACTTTGAAGCCAGCCACAATACAAGTTTTGAGTACTTAGTGGGTTTGGCGATTGCTGAGCGGTGTGAGCGTAGGTATTTTTTTATTAGGCCCAGTTTACGATAAACATGTAACAATAAACATGGCCAACAATACGTTATAAAGATAACATTCCTTTAGAAATAAATCAAATTATTAGACATTTTAAAAATTACACCCTATACTAAGCGCATAGCTAAACGCTACTGGTTCGCCTTGTTTAAAGAAAAACATTAATCTCATCTTCTCTCCGCTTTAATGGAAACAAGGTCTTAGTGCGTTGTGCGCTCACCTCAAGTCGGTTGTGGTCGTGCAGTGGGGGCGGCGGCGGCGGGGGAGGCGCGCGCTCCTCGCTGTGCGGGCGCCTCTCCTTTCTCTCGTGCGCGCATCCCGAGTCGCGGCGCTCGCGCCTCTTGCGCGCCTCTCGCTCGCCCTCGGGCGCCGCCATATCTTCCGACTCCTTCTCCCGCTGCCGCTGTTCGGAGCACTGCGCACGCCACCCGAGCCCAATTACAACCCGTCGCTCGCTCGAACACTCACTTTCCTGTCCGTAACCCTAGCCATAGTATGAACGAGTTAATGTATAGTGTAATGTGCGTACAAATGTAATCTCTCGGTGTCAGAAAATAAAGTTGAAATTCGGTGGGTAAAGCTGATGTTTGCGATTAACTGTGGGAATAATGGTTGAAGGTGTCGTCATTATTTGTATGATACATGTTTTGTATAGATATTACTTATATACGTATAGGTATATTAATGTCACGATATTTTATCGCAGAAAGCATTGTCATATATCTCAATAGATAAGGATAGTTAGTGATTCTTAAGCAGGCATCTATGGACTACGATATGGCCTGCCACCTAAACAATTTACAGTTAACGGGATAAGCGGTAGAGGCAACTAATTCATAGTTTATGTTAATAGATGGGTAACAGGTATTATTTGAAAAGCAGTTAAAACATAACTTGTTCTTTATATCCATGTTGGTATTATTGCGAAGCGTTGATGTAAAAGCAAAATTTGTTATATTCATAATACGGGTAACTATAAACTAGGCACAAATGTGTAATGTATGGGACACTAGAATGATCATGTGAAACCCCGTTATCTAATTTCAAAAATACCTGTAAAATTTCCAATCGTACCATTTTCTATAACTCAGCAAATAAATCACCCAAATTCCAAAAGTTTTCGGCCGTCAATGAGACGATTCTGAAATTAAACCATTTTTGGTAGGAATGCATAAGAACGCATCAAAAATAAGCGTACCTACCACTTGGTTGTTCAGACGAATATGTATTATACCTAGCAACGGCAGTGCGTAAAAAATAATTCGTAGCCATGTAGTTACGTCTAGCTTGTAGTTTTTCTGTGGTGTAATTTCAAGCAGCACAATCTATGTAATTTTGATACTCACGATGCAGTATCTTGCAGCGTCGACTATGGAGTCCAAGACCCTGGATATGTTTTCTCGAGTACGGCTAGCCACGGTCGCACCAACGGGGCCCGCTCAAAAGCAAAACCCCCACCAACGATCCGCAAACGAACACTAAACCACCGGGTTATTGCTTATCCTTTGATGTAAAACAAATTGAAATCAACAAAACGTAACGGCGGGCCGTATTCGCGCGCCGTTTTGGCGGACAACTCTACACTGTATGAAAAGGTCGGGCGCAATGAAGAAACCTATTTGATAATGTCACTCCTTTGCACCGGCATGTCTCGATCGCGGCACATAATTGCACAACGCGAACAGTCAGTGTGGGAATTGTTCTTCAAAGATTTACGGTTGCTTCAAGAAATGCGTTGAGACCAGTCTGTAGTTTAGCATTGATGGTCCGAAATGAGGGTTAGGAGCTTTCTAGCTCAGGACGCTTTTAATGCGATATCGCCATGCTTCACTTGTGTTTCACTGATTATGAAAAGGTTGTTTTAATTTAATTACTGCGAAGATCAACTTGCATCAATTATCGTCTATCATTTTGAAATTCATTTTTTTTAATTCACTGTAACGATTTTGATTTGGAATATCGTGGAGAGCGCGTTCTGCAGTCCAAAACTGAAACAAATAGAAATACAAACGTAAGAAAAAGGGCTGATATTTGCAAAAAAAATATTAATGTCAAGTATGATGCCAACTGTCCAGCGGGTCGATTAAGACAAGTATCCGAATCAAATCGATTAAAAAAAAATATCTTTCAGAGCCATTCTTCATAACCAAATCGAAGATTCGATACGACTACGCAAAAGGTTGGATTCGACCGCTCGCCGTGTTTACACAGTAGATTTTTTTTTTTTCAAACTCAAATCATTTATTGCGAATTATGGGTAGATAGATACAGGTGGTAGAATGTTGGTAGTGTCACCATATTCAGCCATATGGCATGCAACATTTGCAGCAAGTTTTAATTAATAATCGAATCGGTCGATACAAGACATGTGAGGTTGTGAATCGAGAGGTAGATTAGGCCCGCAATACATATGTCAATTAAACATCTGCGAATGTAAAGTAGCTGGCTTGCTTTATCATGTTTTTTTTCAGCACGCCGTTTTCATATCTTCATGTCACATCCATTATTTTATTTATAATGTGAATTTATTGCTATTAATTACATAATATTAGCTACCCACTATGTTATGGGTGATGCCATATTTATGCCCATTTTATTTAATCGCATCTCATTTCGTAAAGAAACGAAATGAAATGCGATGAAACAAAATGGATATGCATATGGCATCACCCACAACATAGCGAGTATTTTGCCAATGTCAAGTAATTAATAGCAATAAAACATGCAATAAATACACATTATGAATAAAATAATACCACACACCCCCGCGAGCCTGCTTCCAATTAAATGTCATGCGATCTAATTATAACGTGCTTTTACCTGTCAGATTAAAATATCCACGCGAGTAGCACGCATGTCCAAGTTACTGGTATCGTTTTGTGCCAGTAGGTATAACAAGCAAGTGTATAGCGGGCTTTACTTATTACACGCATACATCATAGGAAAAGTCACGGTCTTCTTATTCTTTTTTGCAAAGAAAGGAGGAACGTTGTCTTCCTTCAAATGGCCAAACCTACCAAACGGTAGGTATTCTACCAATGTCAAGTATTAATATATTGTATCATAAATTAAGATGTTAAGATGAGAAAAATACATTGTACCAAAAATCAAGATACAGACGTACTTTATTTCCTTGAAAAAATAATAAGAATATCCTCAAATGAATTCCACTGA
Source organism: Pheosia tremula (assembly GCA_905333125.1). Lineage (NCBI taxonomy): Eukaryota > Metazoa > Arthropoda > Insecta > Lepidoptera > Notodontidae > Pheosia > Pheosia tremula. The sequence continues at coordinate 8,425,411 of HG995402.1, read as the reverse complement.
AGTAGCTGTTGAGTAAGTTAAAACCGTAAAAATACAAAAAGCCTTGGAAGCCAAGCCATAATGTTTCATCTAATGTTACGGCCCCGCGCCTTGGCACGCCCACGCTTGTCCGCAAAAACATCTATTAAGTTATATAGGGACCACCTATCGTCCACTGAAAAAACGTAGTAGCAAATACACGGGGCTTGTATGTTTCTATACAAGTACAATCAATGACAGTACAAACCAAAAAAAGTTTGAGTAAACTCGCACTAACGGGATGTAATTTGCTTAAAACACATTACATACTAAGCTTGCGCTTGTACTTGGAGTTGAGACATGAGTGGGCTTACGTCAATAGTTTTATGGCTAAGATGGGGATCGAGCCCGAAGCCTCGCGGTTACGTGGGCGAACCCATAACTAACTATCCCGGCGAACTTCCTACTGCCGCAGAATCAAAAGTATGAGAAAATGAATTGTTTTTATTACTATTTTGCAGTGATTTTTTCCCATGTTTCAATAGTTACTCTACTATTCGGAGCGGTGAGCAATTAAAAAAATCTAAGATCGGCCCACCCGTACATGAGTTCTAAATGGTGCAACTAACACGTCTTTGTATTATAATGAAGAAGATGTGTGTTTACTGAATTTGTTATCGCTACAAATAACTTGACATTTAAAAAATACCCACTAATTTGTGGGTGAAGCCATATTCATATAAGTACATTTTATTCCATCGCATTTCATTTTACAGAGAAAGAAGAATGATGAAACAAAAAAATATCAAATAAATAGTAGTATATATTTTAGACGTAGATCATGTCATGATAGGATTTAGAATATCTTCAAGATTGCGTAGCCAATACAAATTGTTCTCGTACTACGCAGAAGACTCGAACTACGCCGTAGTCACGTAGCGCTGCGTAGCTTATACGTAGAACGTGGTACAAGACACGCGAGAGCGACCTTGCTAAACTGCCTATACAAAAATCCATTCTTTACCCTGATATACACGGAATACGAATTGTTTTCGTTTATCATGTAGCCAGTCACAAATAAAGTGTTTTACTATTATAGTAGGTATATTAGTTATTTTAAATCATAAGTACCTACTTTGGATATATATGGCGGCTATGATAAGCATAGAAGCGGGTACGCTAAGTGATTACTTAAGTTCCGTCTAACCGGTAATTGCCGAACACAACTCAAAATGAAACGCGACGTTTGGAAGACCGACGTTCCGAGTCGTTAGTTGATTCTGACATAGGTGCTTCCCATAGGGATTTCTCTGCGTCATCATCGGCAAGAACCGGTATTTTCCGATTTTACGATGGATTTTTTTAAAGTAGTAGGAATTGCACGGTTACCATTTCTATAACATAATAAATGTTGTTACACAACTGTTACAGGATCGGGAGGAGTACTGATGTTTGACCCGATTACTCGGGTTCGATGATCGGGGTGGGCGTGTCGCCTCGTAGGCCCCCCACCGAGCGGTTAACAGAATGATGAGAAATCTCCGCGATATTACCCATTTATAGATATGGGGAACTGGGATGAAATGTTTTAAAATGTTATGCGATAATTTATTTTAGAATGTTATAGGATATTTTGTTTGTTTTATTTTTAGATAATTTTAGATTCTAGATATTTCTGTTTTCTTTTGCCTAATCGACAAGTTTTGTTAAGTGTTAGATACCTACTATAATTGTATGTAAGTATTATGATATAACATTTCCAAATTAGCATAATTGAAAAATAAAAAAGCTGATATTTCGGAAACAGAATTAGCGGTAGAAAAGACATCTAACATTTCCCGAAACAACATCGGGGCTAGTAAATATTATTTAACTTAAACGAACAAACTTTCTTAGTTACCTTCTATTGTCTCGTTTCAATTAACACAGCTTGGAACAGTGCAAATATTCTTAACATAATGTTACCTCTCTAACTACAGCAAAGAAAATATCAAAAATAAATTGTTTCCATAATTAAGTATTTGTAATCGCAATGAAATCCACAGAAAAAAATAATCTGAACATATTTTTCGTGGATCCGCCGACATTGTGTCTCCATTATACAATGTGCATAACCGGACCAAAATACACCCTCAGAACTACACCACCCGGCTGACTTAATATTACGTCACAAATAACTAAAATAAGCTTTTGCTCTTAATAAATAAGCACTACCGACTCACCGTAAAATGCAATTTAAGTGGAAAACTATACAATCCTTTTTCGTTTAAGGTGATGACAAGGAAGTGTTAATACTGCGCACAGAATGGCGCCGCAGTACCGAAATGGCGTTGGGGGTGCGTGCGGCCTCTGACGCCCGACAGAGTCGACTGCTGTATGAAGGGAGGTTGGGCGGAGTCTAGCTGATGAGGCGAATATTTTATCGATACTTTTGCTTTAAGATAGGAAATGAGAGACAATTACTTTTAACTCGCTATTTATAAAAAAAAGATCGCCACACGAACACACCAAATTTACGGTCCCAAGATAAGCAAGGCTTTATTATTTCTTTATTATGGGTACCACACAATGGACTGGGGCGATACCAGTATATAAGACTTATGTAGATATTAAACATCCATAACTCTGGTATAAAAATTCGTCATCACACACTTACAGGTAACCTTGCCCCTACCAGGATTCGAACCCGGGACCTTCAGCACAGAAATCAGGATCACTACCAACTGTGCTAATGAGGTATGTATAAGCTATCCGTAACGAAACTCGTCTCGACATAATTTAACTTATCATTATTTTATAGGGAAATGTAAGCGCTTCCACAAACTTCCCCAAAAAAGTATGCTCTTTTGGAAGGACCTACCCATTTTTTTAATTATTCGGTCAATAGAGCAGTGTCAGAAAAAACAAAAATATTTTTATTATAATTACTCTCTCTCTCTCTCTCTGGAAATACGCAGTTTTTATAAAACTGCGTATTTCCGGAGCGACTGACTCTTTGCTTACAAAACAATAACCCCAAATTTAATGAGAAATTTCGTCCATTTATAATATCATAACAAAGAACTATTTATCCTTAAAATGCTGTCTAATACTATTGTAGGAATATTAATAGAATCCAACTCTGTATAATGTATAAATAAACAAACGAATGCAACGTGATGTCTGTAACATTAATCACGGATTTACCGTAACATCAGCCATGTATGTTGGCTATAGTCTCACACCTCATTAGTAGGTATACATTTTTAATTATTACGTCAACACACAAACTTCCATGCGGCCTTCGTAAGTTATGAAGGCCGTGATATGAATTATAACTGGTTTAATTTCGAAAGCAGGAACATAACATATGTGCAAAAGGAGATTTTCATAATCATAGTCAAAGTCAAATCGTTTATTTCGTATAGGCCTACACGGGGACACTTACAAATTGTCATTAACATTTTTTTTCTTGTTCTTCTCTAGATAGCATATACCTACTGATTATTATACTCGCATACATACCAATCTATGTAAATAATAGCCATAATATAAAAAAATAAATTTGCCTATTGGTACTTGTATGTCAACATTATAAAGTAATGATTTATTTCCTCTATGATTTTTTTAATCTTACTTGTTCGCTAATAAGGTTAACCAAGCAGCTGCAACTTTTAATAATTGTTTAATAATTTTAATAAACTTTTAATAATTAATATGGACGACGAAGACCTTATTCATAGGGCCAGTTCACTTTGCTAGTGGCAACGTTACGTCAGAAATTCTTAACAGGTCTGTGGGACAAATAGAATGTTATATAACTTTTTCGAACGTCGTTCATGGAGGCCGATGGCGCCTTGAGCTTGGGGGCAGGGCACTGCCCCGCCTGGCCCTACGATAGCTAAGCCACACGGTTACACTGATTAGATCTAAAATGTACAAAACTCAGTACCTACTTACAAAAGATACAGCAATAACAGAATCTATTTACGACTCCGAAACCGTATAATTTAAAACGAATCCATAAAAAGTAACGGAGTTGAGACAACAAAGTCACAATTGACTTTCTATATTCTTTGTTTACGAGTTTTTTTCCAACATAATAACTACATATTTGTCATGAAAAATAAAAACGAAATCTCTGTCTTGTACCACTTCAGTAGATCCTGCTATCCAATCCTGGACCACTAAATGTCTCTCATTGTGTCATTTTCTTGTCAGGTAAAACAATAAAGAGCTACCTGTCTATCCAATACCCTGAAGATGTTGGATAACAAAACTATTCATATTTTGTTGCAGTAGAGTAACCATTGGATAGTTGTTATCATCCACTCCTTTTCCCTTGTTTACCAACACAGGAAAATTTTTACAGCATAGATTGTCATCGAGAAAGAGACAGAAAATACTTGAATAGCTCCGTCCTTTTTGGGCGACGTGTCGATCGATGTGACCTTGGCAGTGGGGGGATAACGTCTAATAGATGTAATATATAATGTGACCCCCCGGGGAGTTTTGTGTGGCGTCATAGATAATGGGACATTTTTATATGCTGATATTCTACGCATCATGGGTTAGTAGGGAATCAATCGCTATTGAGTTCTCAGCGGTAGGTACCTACTGTTGTAAGGAATTTCCGTATACAGTAGTAGGTACTCTTGAACATTTGTTTACATGGTGATCTGTTTGGATTAGATATTCTTGTTAGTAAACATATCTGAGCATGGTGATCAATATACCTACGTACCTAGCTGTAAGGTACAGTTAGTTGTACCTATATTATATGAATCGACCCTAATACAGAGGCATTTTGAAGAAGTTTTTTTTTTACATATCTGATATAATTCACAGAAGGTTCCAATAGAAAAAAACATAGATAACACTATGAAAATAGTATTATAAAAATACACAATTTAGACAGATAGTGTCACACACCTACTAATAGATAAGTACTAACAGTAAATACTTTCAGGATTCCCGCATAACGTTCACATATGAATACACATAAAATAAGGCCGGATCTACCATAGGGCGAACAGAGCGGCTGCTCTAAGCGCCAGGTCCCAGGGGGCGCTAGAGTGTTCCAAATCAAACATACTTAGACTCTCATAGAGTTAATGTGGAGATCTTCCTATTCATTCCATTCGCACGCACACCTTGTGCATTAGGGGCAAGTAAGGAAGCACCCTAATAAGTCCCTACTTTATTAAGTTGTGGTAACTGCCGTCCTCACTACGAGGCGGGAGATGGGCCACCGTCGTGTTTTAGTCGGTAGGAGTCCGACATACCCGATTGTCTACCTGAAGCTTGTTGGTATCCACGAGGATTTCCCCACGAAAAAAAAGTAGGTAAGTATACTACCTATAAATTGATGCCTTTGAGTAGATATTGGTAGGTATGTCTTTCGGAATAACCTTCGTGTGCAAAGCAGTTCACAACTTTATTACACCCTTCACCTTAGCATGCCAGAAGGTTAAACGGTATAGCTTATACATGGTGTACCTACCTATTACTGGTATATAAATTGATAGCTGAGTTGATACATTCGGGTTGTAAATACTGCGTAGTACTATAATAATGGGTTCGGCGCACGTTCGGCGCTATTACGTCATCACCGAGTTCATGTTACTTATGCATACCTTTTGCAAAGCTCTGAACCTATGGGTTGAAGGCTGCAGTTTTCTTCATTTCTAAGTTCATTCAACTACTCAGTGTTATAGTCATGTATTTTTCATAGCTTCATCTGTGTTTTGTAGGTTCAGCGGTTATCACGTTTGAAATAGGCCACGAAGGCGAAGGGATTTTTTCTTCTTTTTTAGTCCACCACGCGGGCCCGGCGCGGGTTGGTGGACTTCGCAAGTCTTCGTGAACAGGTGCGGATACAGGATTTCGTTTAGGGGCGGGTAAATATTCAGAGAATTTGATCCAAAAAATGTGACAAAATTATAGTTTTTTATGCTGTCAATGCTTAGGTACCTAATTACATATTTGAATAATGCTAGGTATGTCTCATTAAAAATGACGAGATTATACAAGGTTTAACATCAAACAGTGTAAAATATTTTAACAGATAAATCAGTAAGTTATATGGATCACGTTGATGTATAAAATAATTGTGTAAATGATTTTTGTTTTTTTTTTTGTTTAACCAAGACGAGCCTAGAGCTTTCAGTACTGGGTGTAATTTTTTTTAACATCTAATAATTGAATTTATTTCTTTGGGAATGGTATCTTTATAACCTAGTATTAGCCCTGTTAAAACATTTTACAATATTATTGTAACACATTAAAATTAAAAAAAAAATCAAAATAAAGTGCTTTCATCATGAGTGAGTCGGGAAAATTGCACCCATTGCCTAAGTACTTAATTAATTTTCTATTGATTGTAACTGTTACGTATGGTGAGTGCCTACTTTAAATATACTTATCAATAGATGATATAATATTAAATTCTATGCATCTCATTCATAAGAGTTAGTGTAATTTTTCAGCTCCTACCCGTTTTCAAGTCCTGAACGCTATATTCAGGTTTTATACTGGGGAGGGAGCGTCGATAGCTTCACGCATGCGTACTTTAGTTTCCTATTTAGGGTTAAATTGCATTATCACCTTTATCGAAAGGGTATTAAGGTGTAGCATAAACCACTTCGGTGTAGGACAAAGGATTGTGAAAGTTAGGTTTTGGATATATAATTGATCGTTGGCCTTTATTAAAAATTTGGTTTAATTCCACCCGCATGATCTTCCGGGACGATAAGTTTATCAAAATCCGTTCAGCTGTTTTTAATTATACTACACTACAACATATAGATAAGATTCATTCGAATCATAGGCTGTCCAATAGTGAAAACAAGACTCGCAATTCTGGGATTACTGGATAACATTTGCGAATCTAATTCTCAACCAATGATAATCACTTGCTAAATGGTGAAGGAAAACATGTTTGAGAGAAAACTTAAACAATGTGTGTATACCTAGTCAGCCAACCCGCACTGGGCCAGCCTGTTAGACTATGGTAAGCCATAATCTATCACGCTGGCCTCCCCACATCACGAGATGAACACAGGATCCACCTCGCATTGAGGGGAGGTCAATATCCAACAGTGGGAAATTAAAAGATCTAAAATCTTTACTTATTATGAGTATACTAGCTGAACCAAAAGACGTTATCTGGTCCAAATAAAAAAAAAAGGAATTAAAAAAAGTACCTTTAGTTTTTTTTTTAATTTTCCGGACAACTTTTTCTAGTTTTCTTTTTCAATTAAACCTGACTCGAATCAGAAAAAAGCCAAATTCTCACGTGATAGATATATAGAAGGGAAAACATTTTTATAGAAATAACGCCTATAGTTGTAGCCTAGCGACTTTATTTATGTGTGGGTGTAGGTATGAAGCTACTAATAATCAATCCTATTATTGACAGACAGACTTACTCGCAAGCACGTTTACCGTACACATTGGCGCTAATCCTATTTAATGATACAAATACTAAATCATAACTTGAAACTATTAATAGGTACATAGTAATTATATATTGCTTTTAGATTTATTAATTTTTTTGATGTATTATATCGGTCAAGTGTCTTTTCAAACTACGTTGTTGGCGAAACATCGACAAAAAACGATGGAGAGTAAATAGTCGGTTAGGTACAAGTGTACTATTTTTAACCCTCGACGCAACGCAAAGAGGGGTGTTATAAGTTTCTCCCCGTTGTGCTTTCGAGATAGTTTATAACAATATCAACATTTAGGATGTTTGGTTGAATGGTTCCCGCGTCGAAGGGTACGGAGTCGCGGCCTGTGCTTGTACTGATATAAGATGCAATTGGTGCGTCGTGTAGAGAATGGATCGATGGCTGTGCACTCCGACCTACTTGCAGGTTAACCGGCCGCCTCCCCGTCAGGCGTACCCACCCTCCCCCCTTGACACACCGACATTCTCGCCATTCATCCCTTAAACCCGGATCACGCGAGTACACCATATTTTTTGCAGTATTTTACCCACCGAAATCAAGACTACTGTTTAGAGGACAGTAAGGCTCACATGCTACTTAACAATTTTAAATCATAAGTATTTAAAGTTATGCTGTAATACAATATTTATATTCGATATTTCTCTTGAATTTAGGTGAGATTATATAGGATTTAAATGAAGTCTACACTAGCGCCACTAAATGACGGAAATGAGAACAATTACGTCAAGTGTCGTTCACGTTTAACAATATGATTCGGTATTGTGACACGAAAATTCACTTGCCATATCGTGAGTGTGGCTTTCGAGGTGAATAACCATTTTCAGAATAGCACTGTAGTTCATGTTTGTATGACAATGACACTACGGCGTCGTCCTAATTGGCTAACGTACGAGTAAACGTATGCTATTTCGTCGCGCGATGAAAATGATTCCTGTCCTAGCGCGATGACTTGTGAGCTTCAAGTAGGACACTAGAGATTTGTGTATTTAAATCTCGTCGTGCGACCAAATCGCATCTTTTACTGGTAGGTACGACCGTTAGCCAATTAGGACGACGACTGCCGCGTCCGATCTTGGCCACTCATCTGCCATGCAATGTGCCCATGATGTCTACTAAATACCTACCTAGTTATATTATTTTACTAGCTTATACCCGCGACTTCGTCCGCGTGGTATTTAAAAAAAAGTTTTTCTAAAATAAAAGTAGCCTAAGTTACTTCTTGTTACATCAGCTATCTGCCAGTGAAAGTCCCGTCAAAATCGGTCCAGCCATTTCAGAGATTAGCCAAAACAAAAGACAGAAAAAAAATGTAAAAACTGTTGTTTTGGTATATGTACCGTGTATACATCCAAATGCACTTAGTAAAAAGCGGTTATTTTAATATTACAAACAGACACTCCAATTTTATTTATATGTATAGATAATTAGGCAAAAATTGTAAAAAATGTTGTTTTGGTATAGGTACCGTGTATACATCCAAATGCACTTAGTAAAAAGCGGTTATTTTAATATTACAAACAGACACTCCAATTTTATTTATATGTATAGATAATTTACGTAGGGTAAATAAAATAAAACAAATTATATCAATGTTTTTATTCTAATTATATATCCACCACAAGCAGCTTACAATAAAAACACGGTACCTATCTAGGTTGTACAATAAGTAATTTCATTAATGCATAAGTGATCAATGTATCAGTTATAAAACTATTTATATTATTATGATATGAGTTATTGAAGAATGGATACTTGATTACTTTATATTGTTCGCAAAGATAACAAAGCCTTTATGGATGCTCTATGGTAGTTAATTATAGTAGATACAGTTCATGAGCGATGCGACTCGGTTGGTAAGTATAGTCCGGACAATGGAAACAATTTTATATCTTTCGGAATCGAAATGGGAAACGGATTTGAAACTTTCCGATGTCGGTGTCGCTCCCGACGAGCTTTCCGACGGAAACTTTTTGAAAAAAACGATTTGGTATCGTCATCAAGAAACATCGAAGATAATCAAATTCGGAATAATGAATAGCGATTGCGGTAAACCAGTTCGGAAGTTTTCGATTCCGTTTCCGATATCGATTTCGAATGGTCTAAAATAACCCCGCTGGATCGAATGTCATTTCTTAATCTGTCCGCCAATCACGCGAACTACCGAACATATCTTACTATATATGAAGTCGTCGCGTACTCGTGAAACGCATTCTAAATTTGAATTTTTATAACTTCAGTTGATTATATTTTAACACAGAGTCTATTACATTAATTATTCGTAGCTTACTGACTGACCGCAGACTGAGTCACCTACCGACAATGTGAGTAGAGCTATGTAGCCTCGCGAGATTGTACGGTCGGTTAGTACACGGCTATTGATATTTTATGTAGGTATATTCCATTTATAGTTACTATGTAATTGTATCTACAACCTAAAATCCTAAATGTACACTGTTTGACAACAAATATATTAACATTTTTAGTCATGATATATAACATATTTTACATTATATATCATTAAGTACCCTCATGGTACCTTGAAGCATTATCAAACAAGTTACAGCTTCTTAAATGTCTTAACCAAGTAGGCATTATGATAATAGATTATTTAGATAGATTTAGACAGGATAGGACATTGTACCCATTTATTATGTGACATTCTTAATTAAGTATTATTATTTGTCATAAATATTATTGACGATTGTCAAATAATATCTCAGATCGCATATTTTTTGTCAATGTGACTTCCATTTGTTGTCAAACAGCGCATCAGAAATACTCTTGCACTATATATCTATATATATATAAATCTCGTGTCACAATGTTTGTCCTCAATGGACTCCTAAACCACTTAACCGATTATAATAAAATTCGCACACCATGTGCAGTTCGATCCAACTTGAGAGATAGGATAGTTTAAATCTCAAATTATAGTCGCAATTTTAATTTATTGCTAATTATTTGTCTGTTATTATTTGATAGTCACAATTATCTGTTAACTCCAAATGATTCTAACAGATGTCGATACCTTTCGACTGGGTTGAGTAAGTAATCAATAGATGGCGCTGCTATGGTAAATCTACGAACGTGTCATATAAGCTACATTTTAACAGCATAATTACCACGTGTTGTTGACGCTATAAAATTAATTAAATTTATTTTGTAGTGAACGAAATACCGTATAATTCAATTATTTCCACTTTTTAAATTTTTGGTGTTAGCCACAGCAGCGCGTGGCCGGGTCAGCTAGTATTATCATATTTTGCACTGATACATAGTTTGTTTACACTGCACAAACGGACCCTGTCAAATTGTCACTGTATACTCGAGTTGCCCACGCGCACAATTATTATTTAAGAGTATTTTACCATGATTCTTAAGTTTTTTTTGTTTATGATTATCTAAGACTAGGTACAGATACGTCAGGGCCGGACTTTGACCCGCCCATATTCCGTCATTACATGTGAGAAATTAATATTGTCATGAATAAAACGGAGGGCGTTAGAATGAATCTAGAGGTCCCCTCTTTCTCTGACATGGTAAGTCTCCGGTTATCGATTTCAAACAACAATAGTTGTTCTATGGGCCTTCTGACCGGGCAATATTCTGATTCCCAATTAACAATGAGCATCTCAACCAAACACTCGCGGCTCAAAGTGCGGCTCGCGTCTATATGCGGCTTAATAATGAAGATTTAAATAAAATGAATTGTATTACAATCTCATTTCAGAGTCAGGTTAGCAATACTATTTGACAGCCATTATGGTGTCAATTTCTTTCAAGACTACAGAGATTATAGATATATCAAAATTATTGTTTAGAGTGAGACATGAACTCTTTTAACACTGACAAATAAACGTATATCATCGGTAATACCTCATTACATAAAGTGCGGCCGGTGCATGCGCGCGCGCGGACGCGGTGACCAATGTCATGGCGGTTGGTTGGCAGGGTGTCGGCGGATGACCACTAGCTAATATCGGTGGTGACGGTTCGAATACGTCATGTTCGTGTTCTGCACATTCGCGTTAGATTGGACCGGGTACCCTTGGGTGATGCTGCCAGGCTTCGCCGTCTGTCGACAAGTTTTAATACAGAATGAAGTAAGACGGTCCGCCCCAATAAACAGGTTTCGGATTCGCGTGGCAGGGTGGTACGCCTCGCTGGGAGCTGGTAGCAGTTGCAGCTCGGTTGCAGTAGGGTAAGCAGGAACTCCTAATGTCATCGTAAAGTCATGAAGAAAGCATGATTTTACTGTCATTATTATTTGTTAAAGCTGTGTTGTGAGCGGAAGACGATTAAGTTACCGTGACGCTACATAATAAAATGCTGATTGAGCCACTGCATGTTGTGCTGGGGGTCATGTTACCTGCATGTTGTGCTGCGGCTGGGGGTCATGTTACCTGCATGTTGTGCTGCGGCTGGGCGTCATGTTACCTGCATGTTGTGCTGCGGCTGGGGGTCATGTTACCTGCATGTTGTGCTGCGGCTGGGGGTCATGTTACCTGCATGTTGTGCTGCGGCTGGGGGTCATGTTACCTGCATGTTGTGCTGCGGCTGGGGGTCATGTTACCTGCATGTTGTGCTGCGGCTGGGCGTCATGTTACCTGCATGTTGTGCTGCGGCTGGGGGTCATGTTACCTGCATGTTGTGCTGCGGCTGGGGGTCATGTTACCTGCATGTTGTGCTGCGGCTGGGGGTCATGTTACCTGCATGTTGTGCTGCGGCTGGGGGTCATGTTACCTGCATGTTGTGCTGCGGCTGGGGGTCATGTTACCTGCATGTTGTGCTGCGGCTGGGGGTCATGTTACCTGCATGTTGTGCTGCGGCTGGGGGTCATGTTACCTGCATGTTGTGCTGCGGCTGGGGGTCATGTTACCTGCATGTTGTGCTGCGGCTGGGGGTCATGTTACCTGCATGTTGTGCTGCGGCTGGGGGTCATGTTACCTGCATGTTGTGCTGCGGCTGGGGGTCATGTTACCTGCATGTTGTGCTGCGGCTGGGGGTCATGTTACCTGCATGTTGTGCTGCGGCGGGTGCACGGCGAGGTGGCGCGTGGAGGGCGGCTGGGCGTAGCCGGCGCCGCTGCTGGCGGCGGGGTGGTGCGCCTCGCTCAGCCCTATCAGCACCTGCGGCTGGAGGTCATAAGCATAATTAATTAACCCCCGAATATAGACGTTTTATAACTTTATCAAACGTGATATAGCACGGTGTCCAAGAGTTTTGCTTTGCATATATGACATTTGAATTCTGTTAAAGTTATAAAACGTTTATAAATTTATGAGTAATATTGTAAATGCGACATCGCGCTAGAAGCCTTCCCCCCGCCAATACCCCGGCCCGAAGTTCATCCCGGTATTGTATGATACCTGAGCGTCCTTCTTGGATTCTTGATGCGACTGTCCGTCTCTATTCTTGAGCATGTCGAGGTAGAGCTGCTGCGGCTGCGGCGCGGGCGCGTACATGAGGCTGGCGTGGTGCGGCGCGTGCGGCGTGTGCGGCGTGTGCGCGTGGTGCGCGTACAGCAGCGGCGGCGGCCGCTCGCCCACCACGCCCACCACGCCCGACGTGGGCATGGAGTAGTACGCGCTTGACGACACCGGCGACCCGCCCACGTTCGACCCGTACTGGGAGGGCTCTGCCGAACACACCTCATATTGATTCTACATTTCTCGGTGATATTTTTTTGATTCATGTTGGCCAAAAAAAGCACTAATGTTAAGGTTCGGAATGTTGGTTCCACTAAGAGGCGGCATGAAATACAGAAGTTATTTAAAAAAAAATTACATCTAATAGTTACAATGGCGTTACGTTACTATCAGTCAAATAGTTATTATGGCGAAAACAGAATATTAGTTCTTGAACATCTTTACCATCAACTGAGAAATGCCTGTGTCCAAGATTAAAAGAAAAACTGATTTATGTTTATGCCCACAATTTGTAAAAAAATATAATAATGTTACATAATCATTGTGGAAAGTGATTTTTAACGGGACTAAGGTCGGAACCTTATGTTTCGGGACACCAGTATATACATGCATTTCCAAGTTTGGACAACGCAATTTGATTAAATTTAAACACCCCCGAATTTATAGAGATTCTATAACATTATCAAACGTCATAATAGTACTGTGCACATGAGTTTTGCTTTGACGTTGGATAAATTTATAGAAAGTCTATAAATTCGGGGGATGCTAATGTTTGTTTAGGATACGATTATCACTAAGTAGTATAATAATTAAAACTCGCAGCACGCAAAGCACAAAAATAAATGAAATAAAATGGCGAAAAATTAAAATAAAATGAAACAGGCCCAAGCAAGTATGGAAAAGGAAAATTAAAATTGAACGAATGATGTAAATTGTTATGGATAGAACGAAAAGTCGAAAACCAAAGGATGGATACAGAAGTACAGTGTGAAAAGGTGTAGCGACCACTTCAACCGCACTACAAGCTACGCAGATGGCACTATAGACGCATTCAGAACAATAGACAATTGACGTCACAATCCTGAATCGCGCTATTAGAGTTTTCGGAGCAAGTAGCATATATACAAGATCCCGACATTAACCGTGGGGGCATAGCGGTAAAGGGAAAGTAAAGTGGTCGCTACAAAGGAAGCGACACGACACTTAGCGTGGGTTTAACTCACTGTTCCATAGCACTGCGCGGGCCATTTGCCGGCCCATGCGACCGTCTTCTACCTCTGCAAAAGATCACTTTATTATAACGCTAAATTCTACACAAAAATACAATGTACACCTCATAGAAGCTTTGACGATAAACGGACTGTAGCGAATATTATTTCTTCGTACGAGCATATTACATATTGTTCCCCCAAATTTGTAGATAGTTTTCGTCCATTTATAATGGCACTTTTTCTGTCCGTAATAACCATTGCAAATTGAATGTAACTTTGGGGTTTGTCTTACAGGTAGCATGACATCAAAAATGTCAATGTATATCAGACAGAGTATCACTACGAGTATTAGGTAGTGATCGAACAATCTGAGGAGAACGAGCGGTTTGGATACGCCCAGTAGCAATGTCAGCAAAATTCACAATCGCGATAGCATACAATGCAATATTCGTTGGCAAGGACATCATTTGAGAAAGGCTGGACTAATTTAGCATTTTTTTTCTTATTTACAAAATACTCCAAATAAGGTATTGACATAAAGAACGAAAAAAAAAATTAAAGTTGTCCTGGTAACTGGAGGAATGCGCTGCCCTTGTAATAGTAAATGCAGTAACCATCATTTTGATAAATTTCTGTTTTTTATCAAAAATTGCATCAGCTGGGTCTTAACCGAATGAATATAATTATGAGAAAATAAATTATCTTTATTATTATTTTTAACAATTTTTCCCATGTTTTAATTATTATTCTGCTATTCGGGGAAGAGACAAATTCAAAAAATTTATAGAGCATAAGAATCGGCCCACCCGTTCTGGAGTTATAAAAAATGTTACTAACAAGACTTTGTTTATATATAGATAGTGACTACTTATATAATTATATAAAAGAAAACTTACTATGATCCGAATAGACTTGTTGATGTTTCATCGGCGGCTGGTGCAAGCGATGCGCGTAGAGCGCATACGTGGGCGACGGGCTGCGCGCGCGCTTCACGCCCGACTGTATGGGGCCGCGCACTAGCGTCTGCTGTTGTGGAAACATGTTTGAGTGCTTATGCTTGAACAAAGAAGACATGATAATGTTGAATAATACATGCATTGTGAGATATATTATACTAAGACAGCTACGTCGCCTAGTGTAGAAAGGATATATAATGTAAAAGATCTATTTTTAAAAAGAGCAACCATGGAGTTTCTTGCCCTTTCTTCTCCATAGGAACGGCATTCCGAACGGGTGGTAAAGCAGTAGCATAATATTTTTGTAACTTTTGACGATTCATAAGTACTGTACATAATGGTCTACCTACGTGAATAAAAAATATTCTGATTCTGATATCATATTTTACAACTTATATAATAATGATCCAACTATATATGATAGCTATTTTGCTATTTTAGTCATGAGAAGTACAGAAATATATTAGTTGAGTCATGTTTTGGATTTTCTACCACAAAATTAGGGTTGTTACAATATTAATAAGCTCATTATGTTACCTTCGTCATCATATGCGACGTGAGCGGTGGCGGGCGGCCCTGGGACGGTGGCGGCTCGCCCTGACCAGTGGAACTCTGCATCGGGAACATCGGTATTTGTATATTGCCCATGGGCATCTTCATCGGCTGCATTTCACTGGAAAAGTCACTGTTTTCGATTTAATTTATGTAGAGCATGAAACTGTTACTAAGGGAAGATAGCATAGGCAATTATGTGCTGCGATGCCTGACTAGGTCATCTATGAGTCTGCCGGCTTCAGTTTATCAAAGAGTATGTTTGCATATGCGTACCAGTCTATTATTTTCTTTTTGTTTTACTGCTCAACGGCAACATATTGTATAACACATTATATGGTAGGCTATTTGGATGATTCTGAATAGAAAACAATTGTTTTAGAAATATTTTCTGTGTCTATTCAAACATCATGTCAAAACATCAGCTCCAAATTGAATGCAGTTAACAATATTCCATAACTAATTGTTAGACTCAAAATATAGCAAAATAAAAATAATTATAAAACATGGCTAAAAACATCAAACTCACTTGGTTTCCTTCTGTTGCTGCCTCTTTCGAATCTCATCTTCGTTCAAAACTTTTTTAAGTTGCATAAACAGCTGTTGCTTCTCTTTTTCAAGTTGTTTCAGTTTTTGTTCCAATTGTTCAATTTGTTCTTTAGTTTCCTCTGTAATGTAGAATAAAAGTTAAAAGTTAAGTTTGGCTTGGTTTATCTGCCTTTCCTGAAGCTTCAGCAGTAAGCAATTTTAATTTCAAAGAAACTCATAATAAAACATTTCAAAATATACCAAGTGTCATGACATCTTGTCTTTCTCTTGCTTCACGTTCCTTGCGGAGTCTCTCCTCTTCCACTTCAGCTTCGTATTCTGAAAATCAAACAAATTTGTGAATTACCATGAATTAACAACATTTAGAGGTAAATTGACACACTGGCAACAGAGGTAACCGATATATTATGCATAAAAGAGGTACTTACTCTTTTTATTTGGCCTTTTTCTATTGAGACTATGCCCAGTTACATACCATTGTTTGAATTTACAAGCATTATACCTACTTGTGTAACAGAATACAAACATATTATCTAACTCTATATTTGTGATTGGAAGTGGGCATTATGATGTGTTCATAATATATGTGTTACACAATGGGTGACAGAAGTTAACATTTTTATTACTTTACCTTCTTTTTTCCTTTGCCTTTCCCGTATAATATGTCGCTTGAGAGCATTCCACATTTTCTGATCCGCTTCATTTTGTTCCTCAACTGTTGTTGAAGTAACAGCAGGCATTATAAATTGTGCACTTTGCTTCGTACTCTATAAATCAATAAAAGGATCCTGTGATAATATATTGGATTATTACCTCTAAATATGTAAAACAACTATTAAACTTTGAAGGACATAAAATCAATCAAGACAATAGCATTTTGACGGCACAATTGATCAAGAGAATTTTATTTTTAATTAGGTATATATCAAACAGAACATTAATATTCTTACAGGAACAAATATTATAGAATAGAACTCGTATCGTATGTGATGTTGAACAATTTTAGCTCAATGAAATGAAATGTCACAGCGCCATAATTGTTTACAAAAAAACGTTTAGTTTCTGCCTTGGATGATTTTTTTTTACCATTATTTTGTTTTTGCAATAAATCGTTATCAAGATACGGCAAATTGATAATAATTTATAACGTTGTGTAAATTATTATTATTGTCCATAAAATTTCTCACAAATTAGTTTGTAGTCTAAACTTATTTCTGGAATCTGTAGTGTAAGAGGGATGGAAGTAATTACGTTACGAAAATGGTACGTAAGTGGAAGAGATTGTGCTGGAATCAGTTATATAAAAAAAAATAGAATCTTGATGAAGGGTACCCTGTGAACGACTCCGGCTTGCTGAACCACTTCTCTAGGTCACCTGCTATTGTCGACGCCTGGTAATAAACGTAAAAGTAAGCGTCATATTTATGTTATCTATCCAACTGTCAATATCAGTCAGACAGACAGAAACGTCAATATTCTGCTTGCACCCCCCGCCCTCCATACCCCCCATGCAGATTGTTCACAATATTTTTTTTGAGGAACAGAAATCGCCAAATATGTATAATTGTCTAAAATTATAAATTAACACTAAGTACATATTTCATAGACATACATAGACGGTGTACTTGATTGATTTCTGTTAAATAAAGTATCAATAAAATGGACGGACCGTCTGGGCTCAAGAAGAAATTAAAAACCGTGAGTTATTTTCACATTTTCCTTAATTCCTACGTTTTAATGCAGATATCAGCAAGCTAAATCAGATTAAACGTGTGGTTCGAACAACATGGTCAAATATTTTAGATTTGGTTTGTAGCCAACGTGTTATAAACATGTTGGCCGTTGATAATAATAAGTCACTTTATAATTTTTATATTTCTTTTCGCAATCTGTTTTGTCAGACACTATTATTAGGTAAAGCATTGCATAGTTTTGACACCTAATTTTGGGGATATTTCTATTTTTTTTTTGTTGGGTCCTTACAAATATAGAAACCCAGCATAATTAAGAGTAGGTATTAGGTGATAAATTGGATACAGAAATAATCACCAAAAAGCTATGGGAAAACACTATTTTACTATTTTTATTTTGGGGCTTATGGTCCACTAAGAAGCAGTGATAGCCAAGTTGGTAGAACGCTTGCCTCGGTAACGAGGATTGTAGGTTCAAACCCCGGCTCGCACCTCTGGGATTTTTCATGTGCGAATCTCATTTTCAACCAAGATTATCACTTGCTAAACGGTGAAGGAAAACATCGTGAGGAAACCTGCATGTCTGAGAGAACCCCTCGAAAGATGTGTGAAGTCAGCCAATCCGCACTGGGCCAGCGTGGTGGACTATGGCCTAAACCCCCCTTGCATTGAGGGGAGGCCCGTGCCCAGCAGTGGGACATAAAAAAGGGCTGGAATTATAAGTTCGTCCACTTATTACACTAGTGTACATACTATAGTGGTTTGTAAACTAGTTTAGTGAGGGACTATAATACTTTTTCGATTTTTGTTAGTCTGCCTGAACATGCAATACAGGAAAACTAATAAAAAAAGGCAAACACTTATGGGACTTTTTATCCCTGGAAATGGAAGGGGTTTATGGGCATCGTCAAAATAATTAAGTCCATGCACATACTTTGTAGAGTTGTCTTATAAACAATCCACTTAAAGAGCAGAGCAACTTGGATACATATATAGGGTGCGCCATGGTATGTGTAGTCGATGTTGTAGTCTTATGATCTAATGAATCAGATGATCTGAGTTTTATGACCTGAACTATGTTCATGTACCTCAAATTAAACATGTTCAACAATGCACTGACTATACTTTATTTGTACTTACAGTTTATTTAGGTAATCATTTTAGCAGCCTTGTTTGACCTTACTAGCAACTAGCAGTGTTATCAGCGAGTGATAATACTCCATTTCGTTGATATGATGTATGCAAGATAAACCAAGAAATAGATGACAAATACAATGTTATTATTTGGACTGCATATTGTATGACATAAAACCACTTACACCTTTCTGCTTTAACTAATGTTTACGTATGTTCTTATATATCACTACGCCTTTAGTCCATGAAGGGTAGGCAGAGGTTCACTTTCGTACACACACTTCTTTAGTGTTTTTCATAAATCAACTTCTAGGTGCACCTACTTTGTCTTGGTACACCCATGTCAACATTTCGTAGACGGTAGATCCCAAATGAATATAATAAATGAGCGAGAGAGCTTACTACTATTTACCAAACACACTCAGGTATTACTTTGCTAACACAATCAACTCATAATCGAAAGGTAATGTTTAATAGTTGACAGTTTTATCATTTTGTCATCATACTGAATATGTTCAAAGGGACTTACGCACCAACGAAGAAACATAAATAAAAAAAAACTTATCTATTTTTGGGTTAGAATATTTAGTCACATAATCTTGCAACCAAATAGTTATAAAAAGTTTCCGTCGCAGAACTCGTCGGGAGCGACATGCGACATCAACATCGGAAAGTTTCAAATCCGTTTCCGATTTCGATTCCGAATGATTTAAAATAATCCTGCTGGTCTCGATGTAACTGGGATGGCCCCCAATCAATAGTATACTTTTTCATAATACAAGCGTAGCTTGGTTTGGGACCATAACATTATGTTAGATTGTATTTTTTTAAAACATTGCTTGTATATAATTTTATTCCGAAATCACTATTAACTATCTAGCTTCTCAAGGTGCTATGTTAAAAGCATCACGTTTACCGGAATTCTAGACTAAATGCAGAATTAAAACTACCCAATATATTGACGCATGAGCATGTAAAAAATAATCAACCATTACAGATAAAATAGGTTTCCTGTAGCCGTTATTTTTTTTACTTATTAAGATTTTCCGTGAATATGGTAAATACTCAGCTAAAATCTTGTTGAGTCACGTATAGTTTTAAGGTTCCGTGTTGAATGCACGGTCTCTCCTCCGTATCTCAAAAAGCTTATATTACAATATACTCAGAGTAAATGTAGTGATAGTCATAGCTAATTATTACTATGTGGTTTTTCCCACTATGGCCCATTGAAATAACAATATAGAAAGTACACATTGTTAAATCTTTGGCGAGCTATAAATAGTAGCTAGGTATAATAATTTGTTGTTTTTTATATTCTTAGGGGTAAAAGTTTATCCACGAGTCACGATATTTAAAAATAATAGAATTATACTATTAAACCTAGAATTATAGTCAACTGGTAAACATAAGCAGAAATGGCGACTTAAATCCTAGCTTTATTAGGCACTTATCGGAAACGACTTCAATCAGTAACGGCAGAAAAACGGAGTTTCGTTTGCATGTCGATTATTAATAGGCCCACAAATAAATAACATTATACCAGACCCTTTACATTAAACTTAGAAATGTAAGGAAAAGAATAAAACACCATAACTTATCCAGAGAAAAGGTGATTTAGTCAGAAACGTTAGTTTCCACTTCAATATTAAATGCCTAGCCGTCCTGATTAATGTAGGTCGACGAATTAAAATGTCGAGGCTAACAAACAAATAGGCTTTTTGATTGTCAGGCAGGCTAGTTAATGAGAAAATATATTAAAAAAATAGGTAGTAACTGTACTAACAGCATGAGAAAAAACCGCAGCTGTTTTTCCGGATTCAAAACAAAACAATCTCAATAGCAAGGCTAGAATGAAATGCAATACCTACTTAGGACTAACTTTGAATAAAGTACTTGTAATATTTACTAGCAATTTAAAATACAGTTTCATTCAGTGCGCGCGCCAGTCACTTGTTTGGCGGCGCGAGCGTCGCACGTGCTGATTGCATTATTGCGAAACTGGTTTTCCGAACGCATCGTACCTATACGACTTTGGCGGGAAAGTTGTATTGCGATTTTTTAATTTTTTTCTTTTATTTGTAATCATGAGTCTGGAGTTGAGGAATAAGAAGGTGTCCGAGACCTTCGAAAAATACAAAATTGCTGAATGGGGCAATGGTCTTACGAGAACGGTTAGTATATATACTTATGTTTTCTTTTATACATTGTGTTTATTATTTTCGTACTTGAATTATTGTAACACAATGTATTCTTGATTTCTTATTGTCGTAGGTAACACATAAATCAAATCTCTCCGGATATATGAAATGTTTGTATTTCGCAAACTTTATCTGCGTACATAATCCTTTTGTATAGGATGTCTATAGTCCATTATACTTATTTAACAATTAGATTCAGTAGTTATCTATATATCAAACACCATGAGTATAAGTTCATGAACTAAGTTAAATATGGGAATATGCTTTCTCTTCGTCTTTAATCTTTCCTTTGGTTTCAACTTTCTATCCGGTTATAAGACGAAATTAAATAAAATTATTTTGTTTTAAATAACTTTATGCACTAACTCATATCAGTTTCGACGGCATGATTACCGCAGTTGGTATTGACCCTGATTTTTGCGCCGAGGGTCTCGGGTTCGAATCCTGGTAGGGACAAACTTTGTGTGATGAGCACGAATGTTTGTACCCAAGTCATGGATGTTTAATATTTGTATAAGTAATATATACTGGGTTCGCCCCTGTCCATTGTACGGTACCCATAATATAATCGTTGCTTAGTCTTGGACCGTTAGTGTGTTCGTATGGCGATATTTATATTTTAATTTGAATATGAATACTCGATAATAATATTCAGATAGGTGTTAAAAGTGGTCCTTTGCCATAGAATTATACGTATCCATATGAAATCAGATTTCAAAAAAAAATGGTCTCAACAAAAAGGACTTTTGATAGCAAGTTTTTTAAATTGCTCTATTCCTACGTTTTAAAATTCTTACTTAAATGTATGATTACAAATGCGCTAAAAAGGAAGCGCAGCTTCAAAGGTAATATTAATTGCCTTTTCTGAAACACCGTCAACAATCATCAGATGATAGATAATGTTAAATAGTAGTGATAGCCAGGTTGGTAGCACGCTTGCCGCGGTAACGAGGATCGCAGGTTTAAACCTCGGAACGCACATCTGAAAACTCTGGATTTTATGTGCGAATCTAATTTTCAATAATGATTATGACTAGCTAAACGGTGAAGAATAACATCGTGAGGAAACCTGTATATCTGACAGAACCCCTCGAAAGACGTGTGAAGTCCGCAAACCCGCACTGAGCCACTATGGCCTAATCCTTCTCGTATTGATGAGAGGCCCGTGCCCAACAGTCGTGCCCAACAGACTTTAAAAAGGGCTAATATTATTATGATTAATGTAAAATCCCCCTTATTTTTATATGCAATTGACAAACAACTCATACCCCCCACAAGTGCAAAACGATGAAGATAAAATTGTATCCGGGTTGTGTAATTATCATGACGTTAATCGATTTTTCTTGATAAAGTACTTACCTAGTAATTCTAATATCAGTATTGCTATCTCACTCACTTTCATTTTCTGCATTGATATCGGAATGGATAAGAAAAAAAGTTTTGTCACAATGAACAATGAACGACCAATATTTGGTGATCTTAATGCCATTTTTATGAGTTATGACAGATTAAGACGTTCTTGATATCGCTTATCTTGGATCGCAACTTTTAAAGGCTCACTGCGACGAATATCACCGTATTTATGTAAAGCAGTTACAAAAAAACTTATGTGTTGAATGGAGAACTTCCTCTTATTTTCGCGTCGGTAAAAAACATGCGTATGCAAAAAAAACCGTATTTTCTTAAATATTTGACAGATTTTTTGATTTGCCCTTGATTTTAATCAATCAACCCTGGATTTCGTGGGACTAAACATAGCTGTTTAGACAAATGCACTTGAAAAAATAGTACCATTAACCATTTTATAAATAAACATTCATTCATGAATATCCTACTACTGGGTTTTACATCAAAATACTAAAGAGTGTCCACTATCGCATCATTTTCCACGTGGAAAAGAAGTTTAGTTAACAGTCAATCAATTCAATTATATGTAAAACATAGGTACTTATAATGATGTTATATAGGTAAAACATTATCAGCGCAATCATAATATTGTTTTAATAATCGAAATTGTCGTCCGTGGCCTTGACTTTGCCAATACGAGTCGGGTCTAACTAAATGTTGGGTAAATGTATAAGTATTAATAAAGAGAGGTTCGACATTATAAAAATCAATTAACTCGTATCAACACACTATAAACAGTATGACTAAGAGCATCTAGGGGTTACAGATACACCGTTTTAATTGGACCTAGTGCATCGTTACGTCACAGATGTCTGTGCCGCAATTGGCTATAATTTTACGTAAACCGTCGACTTTCCCCGCATTGCTCGTGCGTTGATTTTGCTAGTTATAAATGTATATCTAGTAGCAATGCGTATGTAAGTACCTAGTGTACTGGTGTTACGTCTTCAAATATTACTTTTACTTTAAGTAAGTACTTAAATAAGAAGTATCTATTTATTGATAACTAGCTGAGTCCGCTAATTGATTTGTATATTTTTACAGGCAATACAATGCCTATAAAAAAAATTACCCAAAGTTTTCGTTACCATGTCCCGTACACCGTGTATACTAGGATATTAGTGAAACACTAACAAATGCGTCACTGTTACGATATATATCTTACCAATTATTCGATTAGATAGAGATAAATGCGCATTTAGTAAACAGCTAGGTACCTACTACTAGGTACTAATAGGTACTTATGTATGCAATAACTGAGTACGTATGTCCTTAGTGTGTTTTTTTCAGTGATAGTGGTAATTCAACCGATATCATATTGATGTAGATAAAATGAAACAATCATAACATGTTAGATAACTTTTTACCCTACCTAATTATGTAATTGATAATTTTGTGATTATTTTTATCCGGTAGGTACATAAAAGTTTATGTAGATTACTAGGTGTCCCGGCGAATATCGTGTCGCCTCAGAAATTATCTATGTTGTTATTTTGTAGTGATATTTCCCCATGTTTTAATAGTACTTCTGCTATTTGGGGCGTAGACACATTTAAAAATTCAATGATCATAAAAATCGGCCCACCCTTGCTTGAGTTATAAGTGGTGTAAGTAACACTACTTTATTTTATATATGTCGATAGATTATGTATGTCAACTGCTTAGGGCACGATTCCACTCAATTCCAAGAAGATGAATATATAATATAAGATACCAATTAGATTGTCAGATATAAACAACTGAACTCCGCTTCCCGGATTTTAAACAATCGGATTGGTCTTTTCCTCTCCACTCCGCTCATCTCCGCTTAATTGGAACCACAGCCCTGGAGTCCTCAGAGTTGACCCTTGCAGAATCCTGTAGAAACAACAAGCACTCATGATCATGAACCAAGCAAAAGTCTTCGACAATTCCTATCTCGCCACGAATCTGAATTGTTATTACGGAAAACAATTACAATCAAAATAGTAAAAAAAAAATGTGCAGGTTTACTTAATTCTGCATTCATTTTCGAATGCATTCGTCCATAAAGTTACTAATTCAAGGTTGTTATATAGTGCCCTTCACTGTTATTTGCTTATTCATGTTGTATTGTAGGCATTAAATTGGGTGTAATAATATGTCGAACCTGGCGAAGATATCTTATTTTAACCGACTTGAAAAAGGAGGAGGTTCTCAATTGGGTATTATTTTTTTATATAATACAAATTCGTGTTAGTTTACACCATTTATAATTAAAAAACAGGGGGGAGCATTTATTTAATTTGTCTCCGCTCCGAATAGTAGAATAACTATTAAAACATGGGAAAATAATTTTACTTTCGCATACATTTGATTCTGAGGCTGTACGAAATTTGCCGGAACAGGTGTAAAATATAAAATCGGGCAAGATCAAACAGAAATGGCTTATAGAATTAAAAATATATATGAGATTCCATTTGGAAGTCTTGGTTCTTATATTATTGGTAGATAGCTAGTTGTAAGAATCATGTCTACATGACCTAGGTACTTACATTATAAGTTAATCTCGTGTAGCAAGGGCATAATTTCACAAACAACAGATGCTGCTTTTAATTTGGCATAACTCGTGCGTGCTAATGTTACGTGCTGTGTTGTGGTTGACCCCTATCTAAATTGAAATCGAACTAGAGACGTGAAACTATCTGAAGGATACTTAAACTATGGCAGTATATTAGGTACCTACTGTATTACCTAGACTAGCATTTAGCATATGTGCATGTATGCCCGTTCGAAATCTGCTAGTGTAGATTAAAGATCGCCGACATTTTTCGTTGGGACTCAATGGTAGTTATTAAATATATTTTTTTATTCCATACGATGATATCTCGTAAGCCAGTAATAAATTTAAACTGCGATTAACTGCATGCAGACTTTTAAATAAAACTAATTTTACGGATTCTATCGCGTTTATTTTTTACGTTCTAGACGTAATCCGTAAAATTAGTTTTATTTAAATGTGTAGTATTCGCGTAAATATAAGAAATCAATATGCATGCAGACTGTTTTTCTATATCTTCTTGTACAATCGATACTATTGAACTATAATGTCAAACGTTTTATAGTATTTTTTTTATATATATTTCAATACAATTCTGAGAAACAGGAAGCCTATTTCTCGGTTATTGTTGCTTTAGTTATTAAAATAGTTAATGTTGACGGCATGTTCGACCTTCGTATAAGGCCGAATAATGTGATTGTGTACAAATCATTCTGAGCTTTGATTGATTGGCCAACGGAGAGATACTGGTTCCTGGTATCTATGTTCTGCATGTAATTGTTTACCCGTTTAATATCATTTTTAATTGTTGCAATCAAAGCCAGTTATTTCCGTTCACTTGCTGCGCTTAATTAAACTTTTGTTACTTCACTAGGTATATACGCACTGATGATTAATTTATAATGTCATTTTTAATATCAACGATCATCTCTCGCTGTACATATTAAACATTGTCAAGAAAACTGCATGTCAATCGAATGGTGTGCCCACAAGCTCCGAGCCAGGGTGGTGGAGGGCATGCTTGAGTGATCACTTAAATATGCTCTCCCCTTTGAGATAGACCTCACCTCACTTCACCTCAAAAGCCCACTTAAGGGCATCTGAAAAATCGTAACTATACGTAAGACACATATCTAAGATTATTTACTATTGTTCCAGTGCGCTCAAGTAGCGACGAACGTAGTGGAACAGAAGCACCAGGTTTCCAGAGCAAAGAGGAGTCGGGCCCTCGGCAGCCGAGCCTTCAGAGGCAGCACCGTCTGGTTCACTGGCCTCAGCGGAGCGGGGAAGACCAGCATCGCATTCGCACTTGAAGCTTATCTGGTCTCAAAGGGTATGTCGATATAGCACTCTTAAAATTTTCAGTTGTAGGACTGGGAATCCCAATAGTCCCTAATCCCTAAAATTAGGGACATTACTAAAGAGTCATTTTCGCATGGCAAAAACTAAGCACTTTCGCTATGAATCATTCATATACGTAATTTGTGGCGTGAGTATAGGACACTGTTACGCGGATTATTTTTAATATTATCTTCTATAAGGGATTTCCACAAGGCATAAGGTGGGTTATGCCTTAATTTCCAAACAAAAAAAAACTATCTAAACATGACTAAATAGCATTTACTCCCATGGTCGCAATATCTCGCACATTACGACCACATTACAAGAGGAAAGGCAATGCTATATTTTTATTCCAATCGAGTTTAGCTAAAGTTGTAGTCTCAGATTACAAGAGTTAGCGCACGCGCCATTTATTTTTATTCGATCTGGCGAGTGTCAACGGAATTAGTAATATCTACACACATCCCTCAACAAATATCCAAATACGAATAGATACGTCATCAGATAGTAAAATTCCAATTCATTAATGAAATAATAATTGTTTACTGACCTATTTAAGGCTAGTAATTCAAAACCGTAATATAACACCGAACTTGTGTGTGTATCTATGTAGTATCTATTAACGGGTGATTAAATTGATTAAACTCGTTAGCTGCTAACAATGCTGGCGAGCCTGTACGCGTGGACTTTTTTTACTATTCCTGGGGAATCCATTTATTTCCCGGGACGAATAATGTATCTTATTCATAACCCCGGCATGTAAAATATATATCTTCCATGACTATTCGTTTTATAAGGTATATCGTATGTTTGCGCGTTATGAAAAGAAAAAATCCATATATTAACGATAATGCAAAGGTAACAACAGCCGTCTTTCTAATGTATAAATGAATACATTTTAATTATCTGCACAAAGTGATAATCTTACCTATCACAATATCTAAACGATATTTATATAGTCATTGACCTTGATCTAATGGAACATAACTTGCATCTAGAATCTATGTAGGGGACACCCTAACCGACAGGTTTATCGATCGTTTATGGGCCGTTTATAAATGATTATTATTAGTAGAGATAAAGTGTTTTTTTTTCATTCCGAGTAAAGGCATCATGTTCAGTTTTAATACGATACCAGAATTGGATTTTGAGAAACAGTGTTTTAGTTAAATCGCAGTACCTCATTAATTTCCCGAGATAAAAACAATCTTATATCACGCCAAAACGTACGTAAAAAATCCAAATGCGGTGGGCTTTGCCTCAGTACCGAAAATAATATGATTATTTTTCTATAATATTGTTACGTGCGGGGGTAATCAAATGCCGATTCTCGAGAAAATGAATTTATTCGCTCTTCACACACAAGGCAATAAAGTACAAGGAGGAAGACCCGGTACGATCGGAAGGCGAATACCAACGGGTTTGAAGAAGGAACACTAGTGTGGCTTCACAATTCGCTTCGCAAAATGGGAAAGTCTCCAAAAATTCTAGCTCGCTGGGAACGACCTTACACCGTTATTACAATACAGTTACAGTATTATTATATGAAGTATATTTTTCACAGGCATTCCCGCCTACGGCCTAGATGGCGACAACATCAGAACCGGCCTGAACAAGAACCTCGGCTTCACCAAGGAAGACCGCGAGGAGAACATTAGACGCGTCGCCGAAGTGGCCAAACTCTTCGCGGACAGCGGCGTTGTGTGCTTATGCAGTTTTGTATCACCTTTTGCGGAGGTGAGAACCCTGAAACTGGTAAAGCCTCTATGAACGGCCCAACTTGGCACCCAATCTGTGGGGCCGATTTGTTGACATGTCAAGAGGCAAGTTGGCTATTCATTTACATGCCGTTTGGTAGAGACACTCTAAATCGGCCCTACAGATTGGGCGGCAAGTTGTCCCGTTCGTAGAGGCTTTTATGAAGTGGAGAAGTGATAAGGGACTGTGCACTGTTATTCTCAGCTAGGTCCTGACGTCATCATAGCGAGCGTGGCCTTGGTCCTTTGAACAGCACGTTATCATCCCTATGCTATGCCTGTACCTATATTACCTCTTCAAAATATTTCTGAGAAAAAGTTTATTTTTCCTTATTACTTGTTTATATTAAACTACTTCTGTATCTTATTATTGTCGTATCAGTCAATGACCTTTGGCTGCGTTTAAATGGAAGGGAAAATTGTAACAGCGCGATAAACTTGCACCCAGATTGGTGGGCTACATGTAATGTAAATAAGTCAATATATTTACACTTATGATTATATATTATGTTCGTGACTCGTGCCGCGGAGAGCACGTGCGAAGAGCCTTCGGTCCTGCGCCTGATATTTCTCCGGTGGTGTCGGATGCCGTTCCATCGACTATGAGAGTAATTGAGAGAGAGAGAGAGAGAGAGAGAGAAATTGAAAGAGAGTGCAGCTATGCGCTTGCGTTTACACTTGTGCACTATAAATATCCTGCGTCCGCTAGTCTCCGTTTAGATTGGCTGCCGTGAACGGAATTATTTTATGTCCATGCGCAGTTAGTCACAGGATTTTATTGTATAAAATATATATTTAATAAAATGGCAACTTTTTTGTCTGCTTCAAGTATGTAGTTGCTTTTCAACTTGTTTCTCTCAAATTTCAAAACACAATGTTGAGAATTTATCAAGAAGCTACGCTTTCTCACGCGGATTGCCTTTGTGTTTTAATATGTTGCTCATGTAGATTTATTATTGTTATAAGATAATATCATTGTTGATGATCATGATCTGTCAGAAAAAACACAAGAAACAATGGAATACTTTGATCCTCCACATACGTAAACAAGATTATTATGATAGCCCGGTGGTTTAATCTCTCGTTTTGGAAAGAAGGTGTGCAGGTTCAGACCCTGACTTGCATATGGGACTTTCGGATTTTATTTGCGAATAAAATGTTCGATAATGATTATGACTACTGTGAAGACAAATATCGTGATGAAAGCTGTGAGAATAGCCGTGATAAGATCAACATGGTTTAATATCTTAAGTGTTATAAGTCTTTGATTGAATCTAATTTCACAAAAAAATTGCTAAGGCAATCAAAGTCAATCGGCCAAGATCTCCCGTTATGAGGTGAGCTATTGTCTGGTGAGAAGTCTCGCATTCACAGCTGAGTGGTATAGCTTTTATTTTGTCACAAAATAATGAATAAGCACTTAAGTTTATGAATATATTCTTGTGACCCAGGACCGCGAGGTGGCGCGTCGCATCCACACCGACTCGGAGCTGCCGTTCTTTGAGGTGTTTATAGATACGCCCCTTGAAGTGTGCGAGCAGAGGGACACTAAAGGCCTGTACAAGAAGGCCAGAGACGGACAGATTAAGGTTAGTTAGGTCTTTTCAACTGCAAAATTGTGTTAGAAGTAATTTGCTACTCCAACAAAAAGGATAACATAAATCAGCAAGTTTTCCGATCCTAATTTTTTGTTCCTACTCTTTAGTCTTTCTGCTGTCTTCTTTAGTGTTTAGTCTGGTAAACTGAGAAGACAATATAAAACCGTATTAATTAGTAACCGTTCTATAATACTTAGGTTACTGACACACTGTTCCTTATTTTAACCGGTAAATGAATAACATTATTAACCGATGTTTTGATCATTCATTGGCCGTTATTTATTTCCAGGGCTTCACGGGCATCACCCAGGACTATGAGCGTCCAGAAGCGCCCGAGCTGGTGGTGCAAACCGTGGGGAACTCCATCGAGGACTCCACCATGGACGTGGTGCGGCTGCTGGAGTCTCAGGTAACAACCCCAAAAAGATTTTAGGACCATATCACACCAGCGTTTGTTGAGCGTGCGTTATATGTGCACGATCCTCAAAGGTTTAAAACGCGGCGAGATCGCGCCGCTTTCGTCGCGTGTATGCTGACGGTCTACCTACACGCACTTTTGCGAATTTCGCTGGTGTGATATCAGCCTAAAGATATACGGTATTTTTTTTTCTCGATTTTATTTTTGCATCTATGAAGAGGTGCAACGAAGCCAATGGATAAAGCCCGTTGACGTTTGCCTATGCGCTCGCCCGTTGCAACTAATTAAATACACTCCGCGTTACTCAATTAGACTTGTTGATTGGACCAGAAAGATCCAAGAATAGTTGATATGAAGTTCCTAGAGTGATTCGATCCATCACCTAGTAATAAAACGCGAATTTTAGCTATTGTCTCAAATGTGTTTTTTTTTCACTGGGGAATTGGAAGCAGATTTTCTGAACAATGGATACTTTTTATTTTATTTCCCATAAACTTTCTGCATTGTTTTTCTGGTTTGACACTCAACATTTTAATAACAAGTCTAGACTTTTGTTTGATAAAATAATTTAAAATGTGGGAAACGGACAATTCCCACGTTAAACTATCGCATTGTCATCACCGTTCACATCTAAACACTTTATTAATTAAATCAACATTTTTATTTCCGAGTCTCCTCCGTCCTTGGATTTAGATCAGCCGAATAATTTTGTTAGGTATTTAATACACCATCACGTCTGTAATCCCCGAAGGGGTAGGCAGAGGTGCACTGCAGTGCACCCACAATTCGTCTGTGATATTTGGTATTTAAATTCAAGATATTAGCCACTGAAATAAAACTAATTTTAAGGATTTTATCGAGTTTATATTATATTTTTTACGTTGCCGACGTTTCAGCTGCTTATTTCAATGTATAGTATTCGTGTAAATATAATAAAACAATATATTTAGTCACTGCTAGTAATTCTAGATACAATCTCTAATCATTTGCGGATTAGAGAATGTATCTAGAATTACTAGTAGTGATTAACGTTATTTTCATGAATTACTAGCGAATTGCAATGTGAGTACCCGGCATGCATCCATGTATGTCAATACATGGCAAAAGGAACACGGTACAAAAACCAACAAAGACTCACTACAGTTTCATCACAATCGGATGAATGGTATAGGATTGCATGCAGAGCAAACAAACGAAACATTATTTCTTTTAAAACTTATCTAGATTTGTTGATGCTGGTTGGATGGATTTTTTATTCATAACTAGCCATGTCCTGATGTAATATAAAATTCTCCATACACAATTTGATCCCCCATTTGACCCTCTTAGGAGTTCAATTTCCATAAATTCCTCCAAAATGCACCTTGAAGGTACTCAAGAAATATATCCTTCAAATTTGAAATCTCTAGGTCCACTGGATTAGGCTGTCTTGTCTGCCTGGGGTTGTGTCATTATAATTAAGTATATAGATATTATTTTCGGTACATACCAAAAGTTATTAATAAATGCTACTTATTTATTTTTATTAATTATTACGTCACCAGGGTATCATCCCGTCGTGCGAGAACCAGCGCGCCGGCGTTGAGGAGCTGTTCATATACGGTAACCGGTTGAGCAGCGCCATCGAAGAAGCGGCCAGGTTGCCGCAGCTCGAGATCAACGACCTCGACCTGCAGTGGGTGCAGGTAAGGACAAACAATATATATTTGGGGTCACCACAAATTGACCAACAAAAAAAAAGATTTTGAGACAACTTTTGTAATTCCTTCTGTTCTCATTTGGTTGATCTTTATCGATCTACACCTCAGTATCTTTGTGAGCTAAGAGATTGATATTGGAATCCCCATGAACCTTGAATCCATAGTCTTAAAAATTATAGTGTGAAAAATAAATAAAAAACATGAAAAAAAAGAAAACACCCAGTTAGTCTAGCGCGAGTTGGTTCTCGGGCTTCTCACGACGCTTAAACGCTGGACTCAAAGACTCAAAGAAGACCTCTTATATGCGGATTTCCTGAAGTTATTTGATTCAAACTGTGTAGCAAGTATTACCGTGTAATAAAGAGATTCGCATGTGGCATTCAGACCATATATCATCAGGCGTCTCAGAATAAAATGAACTTTCTTATAACACAATATGTGTGCTATACAAAATTAATTTGTGTCGTTTCAGGTCTTGTCCGAAGGTTGGGCGCATCCGCTCAAAGGATTTATGAGGGAGCATGAGTATCTGCAAGTGAGTAGACACAACCTAACCAAACCCAATCATTTAAATTCTCGAAAACATATTAAAAAACGAAAGGGTAGGTTATATCACTGCGGTTCAACCACACTATTCCCATAGTATTTGGGGGTAATATCCTTCTTTGAAAATATCGGTATCATTTTTATTTGCATAACGGCGCTGGTTGCGCATTTATCGCGTATATTCATAAACATTGTGCTTATAGGTTAATCTATAAAAGGGAATAAAAAAGTAGTGTGGTATTGCGACTGAAGCGAATGAGTGTGGACTGAGGACAATGAAACAATGAGAAAAAACAATAAATAATAATATAATTTGGGGAAATTTCGACGTACCTCTCTTGCACATTATAACAATCTGAAAAACTAATTTTAAACATACTATTAGCAAAGAGTTCGCAACAGCGACCTCGGTCATTATGAAAAAAAAATACGCAAATTCCGTATTCTTAATTTGAAATTTCATTCCAGGCCCTGCACTCCAATTGCCTGACCCTCGCCGACGGTAGTATTGTGAACCAATCGGTGCCCGTGGTGCTGGCCGTGTCCGCGGAGGCGAAGGAGCGGCTGAGCGGCGCTGCTGCAGTGTCGCTGCGCTGGCGCGGCAAGCCGGTCGCCGTGCTGCGCGCGCCCGAGTTCTACCCGCACAAGAAGGAGGAGAGATGCAGCAGGCAGTTCGGGATATATCATCCTGACCATCCTTACATCAAGGTTTGAATAATACCCCGATCATCTACATATACGTCATTTGACGACCTGATTGCCGCAGTTGGCGGTGACCCTAATTTCCGAACCAAAGGTCCTACATTCGGATTAATACGAACCTTAAATAAATGTCATATCGGTCCAGCCGTTCTCTCTCCTCACTCCATTAAATTTTTATCTGTACAGCGTGGTTCAGAAGGCTTATACTATATATGACCACTTCAAACTTTGTTCTTTTAGGGCAATTATAATCATTATGAATCTCGGATGTGTCAAATTTATAAAAAAAAAAATTGGTCCCAACTTATGTCTTTAATTGACATATTAGCGAGCTTCTTTCATTAAATAATGATTAAAAATGCGCTATAAAGCGCAGGTTAGGTTCAAAGGATAGTATACCATTTCTGAACCACGTTGTATCGGTTCTAACACAGTGTACCTTCTAGATGATCAAAGAGTCTGGCGACTGGTTGGTGGGTGGTAGCCTGGAGGTGCTAGAACGCATCCGCTGGGACGATGGGCTGGACTCGTACCGCCTGACACCCAACGAACTCCGCGCCAAGTTCAAGGAGCTCGGAGCTGATGCCGTATTCGCTTTCCAGGTGAGAACGGCCGAATTACCAACTATTAGTAGTTATACGCTGTCATTAAAAGTATATTATATGCTGGGTTCTCCCCAAGTCCATTGTATGGTACCCATAATACCAGCGTTGCTCGGTGTGGGATCGTATAGTCGGTGTGTTCGTCTGGCGACATAAAAGTTATAAAATACTAGCTGTTACCCGCGACTTCGTCCGCGTGGTATTTAACAAAGTCACAAACGTTAGCAATAGCCCGCTCGCGCGTTCTGATTACTAAAATTACTACTAAAAAATAGGGGTTGGTGATAGAAGGGTGAACATTTAGGGTTGTATGTATTTTTTAATGCCACATAAAAAAAATATTGTCCAAAAAATAAAAAAAATAATGTTAGGGGTGGACAACCCTTATTTTTTTTTTTTTATTACATTACAGGCAAGTATTTGATCTCGATCTCACCTGATGGTAAGTGAAGATGAGATCTACGATGGAGCATACTTGCCTAGGTAGGAAGGCGGCAGTAGATAGAGACGCTACATTCACTAGGCACATGCAGCGCAACTGATCTGACCCGCCATCCATGAATGGCAACACCGAACATCATGCCGGAACACGGCTAGGCCGCTTGGCGACATGGCTTTGTTCAGAGGGTGGTGAGTAGCCACGGCCGAAGCCTACCACCAGTAGAGTTGTCACCTGGTTGGCACCACCCAGGGTCACGTGTAGGGTATCTCGAGGGTACTTAATTCTCCTACGGACGAAGGTGACTCGACCCCCCTTATCACTTAGGGGAATGAAAAATAGATAGTAGCCGATTCTCAGACCTACTGAATATGCATATAAATTTTCATAAAAATCGGTCAAGCCGTTTCGGAGGAGTATGGTAACTAACATTGTGACACGAGCATTTTATATATATACAGATAGTAATGACGTAACTAAAAAAAATATAATTCTGTATACCTATTAATTTTTTGTGTTTTATTTTTGGGGTAATTCTTAATAAAATTGTGTTCAGCTTCGCAACCCGATCCACAACGGCCACGCGCTCCTCATGCAAGACACACATCGTCAGCTGGTCGAGAGGGGGTACAAGAAACCAGTACTTCTGTTGCATCCGCTTGGTACGTATCTTATAATTATCATAAGGTACATATTCCCAAATCAAATTGATATACATAATTTTGTATCAAGTCAAGTAATCAAGATACTTGTCCGGTATTTATTTGTCCGGAATCGCTTTACCACTTTGTTTACTAAACCTATGTATTTTTATTCCGAGGGTGCTGGGATAGAATCCCGGTAAGGGGCAAACATTGTATGATGAGGACAAATATTTGTACCCGAGTCATGGATGTTAAATATCTATATAAGTATTATATACTGAGTTCGCCCTCAGTCCATTGTACGGTACCCATAATACAAGCGTTGCTTAGTGTGGGACCGTTCGTCTGGCGAAAGGGATGATTAGATTACTAGTCATGTTCCCGAACGTAACTAAATTGTTGACCCACAAAGAGCAATGCATGAATTTTCAATAAGCCCTGATTTGTGCTCACCTATGTAACATAAGGAACTCCTGTGCAAAATTTAATAATTGTTAGTACACCAGTTTAGTTACGTTGTCTCTCACTCAGTCAGTGCTATGAATTTTATTAAATAGATTAATTTATCAGGTGGTTGGACGAAGGACGACGACGTGCCTCTGGAAGTGAGGATCAACCAGCACAAGGCCGTGCTGAACGAGGGCGTGCTGGATCCGCAGAGCACCGTGCTGGCCATATTCCCGTCCCCCATGATGTACGCTGGACCCACGGAGGTGTGTTCACATTGCACCAGCTTATAACCGCGACTTTGTAATGATTTTATTTTACAGTGTGCACGCATACGGAGTGCTTTATGTGTTTGCCGCTCCCTTAAGATTTTGTAAAAAAATACGTAAAAGAACTAGCCCGTAACAGCTGCATTGTATAATTAATATTTTCTGTCCATTACTGTACCTACTAAAAAAAAATAGACATGTGTAGGTGACGCACTGACACCTCTGTTGATGTTTTTTTGAACTTTTCTTAGATGCAATGGAATACGTGCGTCACATTGGAATGAGCAAAAACCACAGACAACCAATCACACAGTCTGACAGATTACAATTATAGAATATTTAAAAATATATAAAGTAGCCAGAAGGGGGTTTTTGGCGGGAAACTGAAAAGTCATGGCGTCAGTTATGATTTAATTTCTAAAACTAGTTTTCCTGCGAGTTATAGTGAGTGATATAATTGGAATATTAACCATTATGGGTTCGGTAAAGTGCACGAGTGTAGGTAATTGAAACAGAGTGACGAAACTTGGCTTTTCAGTTTCTCCCAAAAAGTCCATAAAAAATCTTTCAAAAGTAAAGTATCCATCACTTTACTATATTATACTCGAAAAATGAAATAATTTATATTACAAGACACTGGCAAAAACATATGGTGATGCCAAATTAAAAAAAAAAGTTGCCAGTGCGTCGCCTCCTATATGTATGGGACTTCTTATTCCACAGTATACAATAAGTATTAAATGGCCCCTAATTTGTTTCAGGTGCAATGGCATGCCAAATGTCGTATGAACGCCGGCGCGAACCACTACATAGTGGGGCGCGACCCCGCCGGCCTGCCGCACCCCGCCGGCGGCGGCGACCTGTACGACGCCCGGCACGGCGCTATGGTTCTCAAGATGGCACCAGGCCTTAACGACCTGGAGGTCAGTACAAAATAATGACTATTCCGGGCTATTACGGTACCATACCTCAAAAAAGAATGGAACAATTTTAAGTTCTCTCTTGCGACCGTCTGTCACCGTTGGGCACTGGCATCCCATTAATTCAAGGGGAAATAAGAGCCATAGTCCAGTCCCTCAGGCATGCAGGCTCACTTAAAATAATTTCATTCCGCCTTTAGGAGTTATAGTTAAATATGAGATTAACACATGATATCCTGAACTCCCAATAGTGCCGGGGTTAGAACCTCTCAAGTCGAAACCTACTTGGCTCTTACTGCTATACTCTAATACTTATGGGGTCGAGTCACCTTCGTCCGTAGGAGAATTAAATACCCTCGCGATACCCTTAGAATTAAATACACGTGACCCTGGGTGGTGCCAACTAGGTGACAACTCTACTGGTGGTAGGCTTCGGCCGTGGTTAGTCACCACCCACTGAACAAAGCCATGTCGCCAAGCGGCCTAGCCGTGTTCCGGCATGATGTTCGGTGTTGCCATTCATGGATGGCGGGTCAGATCAGCTGCGCTGCATGTGCCTAGTGAATGTAGCGTCTCGATCTACTGCAGCCTTCCTACCTAGGCAAGTATGCTCCATCGTAGATCTCACCATCACTTACCATCAGGTGAGATCGAGATCAAATACTTGCCTATAATGTAATAAAAACAAAAATTCACGTCCCAAAATAATATTAATAATTATTTATGGATAGATCATTCCGTTCCGTGTGGCCGCGTACGACACATCCGTTGGCAAGATGGCGTTTTTCGACCCGACGCGCAAGGAGGACTTTGACTTCATATCGGGAACCAGAATGAGGGGTGAGCGAACAACTTTTTATTTTTTATTTTACAAGCAGCTGATTGTTGACGTTGTCCTGTACTGAATTTTACAATTTCCCGGACCGCATTATTTTTTCTTTGGCTCATATCCTTATTTCTTCTTCTTCTTAGTGTATGTGGTAATAGGTTGCGTTGTTCGAACATAAAGGCTGCTCTTAAAATTTTCCTTAAAATTCGGACTAGTGTGAGCCAAATAATTCGAGCCGTTCTCAACGGATGCGGTTACCAATGAACAACAAGTATTTTTTTGTTTATATATATTGAAATGTGGGTTATGATAACTACATAACATGAAATATTATGATTTAATCAACTTAGGTAGCTGCTACAAGTGGAAGCTTAATTATATAATTTAAATATGTCTTTGGTCGTACCATTACAATGGCGGAACTTCAGGGTTGCTGTTATGGATTGGACACCTGACGTTCAAAATGACAGCAAATTCTTGCCGTAGAGCATGGGCCTAATAGCTTTCACATGGTGACATCGTTTATACAAACCACAGTAGTCTACACAGTTTACAAGCAATTCAGAATTATCTCCATTAGTTGGTCAAAAGAAAGATTAATGGTATAATTATTTGCAGGACTCGCGAAGACAGGCAAGGAGCCCCCGAAGGGCTTCATGGCGCCCACAGCATGGAAAGTCCTTTCCGAATACTATAAATCATTGAAATCTAAGATGGACACGAATTAGGGACATAGTCGGTACTTATATGTACAAAATCTAGGTATTATTATACTGAGAAACTTTTAAACTATGACTAGACCATGCTTGATTTATTCTGTATGATTACATTGAAAAATTGATTGACACGTTATTTTAAAGATTACTAGCTATTTGCGATGAATACATTTCTTGTACGCCTGTTAACATCTCCAACTTAGCCAACGTTTGTCCTGGCAGTGTGCTGACGTCAATAGTTTAATGGTTAGGGTTGGGATCGCACTCTTAAGGGGTAAATTATAGTTAAGGAATAAGTATTCTTGGAATGTCACATTTTATTTATTTTTAGATTTTATTATATTTTTGCTTGTGCAATTTGGTGTTTTGCTGTGCAATATGATTTATTTTTCACATTATATTTTTTAATATTAACGATAGTTAAATAATTTTAACATTCCTGTATATTGCAGTTTGTGTAAATAAAATATACACATTCCATTTACATATTATCAATAAGTACATTACATATAGTAGGTACTATTCGTACATACCTATTCAAAATTTGCAATAAGTATTTCTTTATGAATATTATTATTTCATTTGATAAACATAATATGGTACGACGCGAATTGTTAAATTAAGTTGAATCGTTTTTAGAACGTTGTGAAATCGAAATGTATTAGACATGTATTATTATTATTTTTTATTATGAAACGATCACGTATTGTTAATTTGTAAGAGGTTTTAATAAAAGTTGTTGTAATTTTAGTGAATAATGGTGCTTTTAAAGCTAATGAATAATTATTAAAGTGAACTATCAAATGATGTTTTTTTTTATTTCAAGTTACGAATCAACAAGTACACCAAAAGAGTTGTATTCCAAAACAATTTTCTGCACACAAAATGCGTAATGCAGCTCGGTAGTGCGTTAAATATATGAGTTTGACCATTGGCGATCCAATATTGAAAAACTAGTCTAGTCGTTTTCCTAGATGCTCTAAATTCTAGCAAGGTAAATTTAAAATCTAAAAGAATTTCTTTCAAAATTCTGAAAATTTGTTCTGGATTCAGAGGCATCCAAAAGCCTGTTGATCTCTTCAATGTAAATACATAATCAGTCTTGTTACTAAATTCTAATGGTATAGCTAACTACTTAGCTAGATTACGTGAAAAAAAAATACTAGGGTCTTATCCATAGTTAGTCATTGTAAACTGCTTTTATATTCTAATTTCGTACCTTAGTAACAAAATCACTTCACTACAAAAAAACATGTTATATTATTTCGATAGCAGTTATCATAATTTCTGTACTTATCGCTACTGAGTAAGTATTATGCAAACGCGCGACACTCAAAATGAAGTCTTAAAGCTAGCGTAACATGAGCTGTAATTATTTATTCAATCGTCACATTCGATATCGGTCTACTTAGTACATTTTGTTTACCGCACGCGAGGTTAAGTTCAGTGTGTGGTTTGCGCCATCCATTGGAGGTTGTGTTAACGATGGCTGCGAGACTAATATGTGTTACGAATTTGTTGCGAAAATGCACAAAAAAAGCCGGCGTACGATCCATATCTCACTATCCAATAGACGAGCATATTTTTGGACTCTCTAGTGAACAACAACAGGTATGGTACGGTACCTAAAAACTAGTTATAGTAATTTGTATTCGTAGCGATACGTTGATAATAATATGGTCGTCTCGAATTAATTGAGTAGGTGCCAATATGTAGATAACGATCGAAAACTTATGCGACGATTCATTTTATTCGATTAATCAATTCGTTTGAGTAATCTCGTATGAATAAACTTTGAAGTTTACCTAGTACCTGCACCGATATACTGATATTAGGTTTTAATCGGCGAGTAATAAATTATGGAACCAGTTATATTCTAATAAATAAAGTAAACCTACATATTTACTATTTGAAATCTATATAATTAGTGATAATAATACCAGCCCTTTTATTGTCCCACTCTTTTTTTTTTTTTTTTTTTTTTTTTACATTATAGGCAAGTATTTGATCTCGATCTCACCTGATGGTAAGTGACGATGAGATCTACGATGGAGCATACTTGCCTAGGTAGGAAGGCGGCAGTAGATAAGAGACGCTACATTCACTAGGCACATGCAGCGCAACTGATCTGATCCGCCATCCATGAATGGCAACACCGAACATCATGCCGGAACACGGCTAGGCCGCTTGGCGACATGGCTTTGTTCAGTGGGTGGTGACTAGCCACGGCCGAAGCCTCCCACCAGTAAACCCTCACGCACCGCACCCGCACGCACGTACGTGCGGTCTTGGGCACGGACCTCCCGTCAATGCGAATGGGATTAGGCCAGAGTTCACCACGCTAGCCCAGTGCGGTTTAGCGGACTTTACACGTCATCCGAGAGGTTCTCTCAGACATGCAGGTTTCCTCACGATGTTTTACTTCACCGTTTAACAAGTGATACCTAATCATGGTTGAAAATGAGATTCACACATGAAATCCAGAAAACCCAGAAGTGCGAGCCGGGGTTCGAACCTGCGATCCTTGTTACCTGGACTAGTATTATATTTTGTTCACAGCTCCGTAAGTTAGTGTTCGATTTCGCTCAGAAAGAATTAGCACCAAAAGCGGGAGAAATCGACAGAGAAAATAACTTTAAAGAATTAAGAGGATTTTGGAAAAAACTCGGTGAATTGGGTCTTCTAGGTGAGTACCTATCTAAGTCATAAATATACACACACGTCACACGTTTTTCGAAAGACTTAGACAATAGTTTTCCTCACCAATATTGATGTTTGCCTTTACTTTATAGCAAGTGATAATCCTGATTGAAAATGAGATTCGCACATGAAATTCAGAAATCCGCTCGAGTCAGGGTTAGAACCTCCAGATTCTAGTGTCGAAGCAAGTGTTCGACCATGTTGGCTATCCTTTAAAGAGTTAAAAAAATATTTATTTCAGGCATCACAGCCGACCCAAACTATGGCGGTACCGGAGGCAAATATCTCGATCATTGTGTGATAATCGAAGAATTATCAAGGTACGCACCCCGCCATTAAGTACTTTGTAACTTACAAGTCAGCTAATTGAATTGCAAAGTAATTGCGACCCATTTTCAGGGCCAGCGGTAGTATTGGACTGTCGTACGGAGCGCACTCAAATCTGTGCGTGAACCAAATCAATAGACATGGTACAGACGAACAGAAGAGTAAATATTTACCTAAAGTAAGTTAACAAAGTAAGTTGAGAAACAGTAAATAGGTAACTATAGCCTAAGGTAAGTTGACAAACAATAAATAGGTAACTATAGCCTAAAGTAAGTTGAGAAACAGTAAATAGGTACCTATAGCCAGCTAGCGGAATGGCAGATTAAAACCGACTAAGGTATCTAAGATCAGTGCAAATTTACTTTCGATGCTGTATTAATACTACTTTGCCCACTGCTGGGCACAGGCCTCCCCTCAATGCGGAGGGAGATTCAGGCCTCAATCCACCACGCTAGCCTATGCAGTAAAGTGCGGGTTGGCGGACTTCGCTCGTATCTTGAAAACTAGCCAGGTTCTCAGATATGCAGGTTTCCTCAAGTTGTTTTCTTCTTCACCGGTTTAGGAAATTATGGTTGAAAATAAGATTCGATTCTATTTCCCCCTGATTTTTAGGTTTCGAAAACACCCACCACCTACCCTCACCCTAGGTTTGCTAACCTTCCCAATTATAAACCAAACTGTAATAGGTTTAAAACCGAACACCCATTGGTCATACTCGAGATTTTTTTTTAAATAATGGCTTTAAAAAAATAAGACAAGCCCGCTGAGTTTCTTGCCGGGTTTCCTCAGTTGTGATCGCGTTCCTATCCGGTTTTACAATTAAGAAAAACATTTCAATGACCAATTTATAAGTGCCCCCGTAGGCCTATACGAAATAAGCGATTTGACTTTGACTTTGAGCGTTGTCATGATAAGGCTGATGACTGGTCATGATGAGTGTTATAACGGGCTGTTGGTGAGGTGAGAACCTCCTTTCCATTCAGTTATGTTCAGGAGAGTTCATCGGCGCACTGGCAATGTCGGAGCCCGGTGCCGGCAGTGACGTGGTATCCATGAAGCTCCGCGCCGAAAAGAAGGGTGACTATTATTTACTAAATGGCAACAAATTCTGGATCACAAATGGACCTGATGCTGATGTTTTAGTGGTGAGTCTTATAATATTCCACAATTTATTTTAAATTCCTGCGCTCGTGTACATACAATTTTGTTGGAATATAATGCTTAATATTCCATCAAAATGACGACTTAGGTACCTATCTAATTAAAATATAAAAAAACAATTCATTGAACATAAAACTTTTACGATTTTGCTCCTCAACGTCAGGCTATATACCTAGGTAGTTGAGTTAGTTAGTTATAAATACAAGTAAGTGGGTTATAAGGATCCGAACTAAAATGGTAAAAACGGAACCCATATGGTGCGACTATGTTCTTCGCTCCGTCTGTCATACCTGATTATCTATCTCAGCAAGCATATATGCTATCGCCTAGAAACTACAATAATGCTCGTACTTACAAATCTTTTGCATATAAAATAATTAAAAAAATATTTCAAAGTAAAAGATACTGGATCATGTGAGATATAATATTGGATTTGCACATTCAAAACAGATTTTTATTTATTTCCATACCACATAGGTAGTCTAGGAGTTCTATGAAAAATGTAAAACAAAATCATTTCCCTTCATCTCTGAAGTTTGGCAAATTTAAAATCTGAAATACCCAATTACCGTTTATAGAGAGATATGTAAATATATTACACGATAAATATAACGATATCAGAGCCTATTATAGATTTTTTGGAAATCTGAAAAACTCATTTACAAACAAACATAATTAGGGTGTCCAAACAATCAGCCGAAGACCTTGTACAAAATACCTACTTAGTTAATCGGTCCAATGTGCATACTATTAGTATTTCTATATTTTATAAATCAGTTAAAAACACCTAATTTCGATCGGAACCAAAGATGTGTTGCCCGATTGATTTTATTACAAGCAAGACATGTTGCTGATTGACGACTTTATTAGTGGTCATAATTGAATATTATCTTACACTACAGGTTTACGCAAGAACAGACATGACGGCAAGCAAAGCACAACACGGCATATCAGCGTTCCTGATCGAGAAAGGATTCCCGGGGTTCACTACGGCCCAGAAGCTGGACAAACTTGGCATGAGGGGATCCAACACCTGCGAACTAGTTTTCGAAGACTGCAAGGTATGTCTATATAACACGACTACAGATTGCTATTTCTCATTTAGGCCACTGGCCGTGTCGCTTCTAGGCTGTGCCGCCCACAGATCATGACATCTCTCATATATCTGTGGTGCCGCCGGTCTGGACACGGCTATTGACGTTATCTTTCCTTTCTATATATAGGGAAAAGAC
This sequence comes from Pheosia tremula, assembly GCA_905333125.1. NCBI lineage: Eukaryota > Metazoa > Arthropoda > Insecta > Lepidoptera > Notodontidae > Pheosia > Pheosia tremula. The sequence goes on along the minus strand of HG995402.1, from coordinate 8,382,009 downwards.
TAATTACACCCAAATTTTAAATTATTGATCTAAATATAAATATTAGATCAATGATTCACATGTAGAAAGAAGAATTCATATGAATTCAATGAAGCACAATAAAACATAACTGATTTGTATAATACGCGCGAATTCGCATGTAGCTAAGTACGAAATTTGCGAGTACTCAAATCGGCTTAGTTTTTTGTGCTACAATATGTAGTTCGCGACACTCTGTCTACCTACATTTATTTGTCGAAGCTTAAGATTAAGCTAGGTAAGTACCTATATAGCAGAAGCGACGCTGGCGCTATTGGCATTATTCGGTTCAGCACAGCACAAATCGCTCAATAGGGACTTTGTTTAATTTTATGCCAATCATCCCTTTTTTCAGGTACCAGAATCAAGTATGCTAGGAGCTCTGAATAAGGGTGTTTACGTGTTGATGTCGGGCTTGGATCTGGAGAGGTTGGTGCTAGCTGGCGGCCCAGTCGGCCTGATGCAGGCCGCGATAGACGCCGCCTTTCAATACGCGCACACGAGGAAACAGTTCGGCAGGAATATTGGGGAATTCCAGCTAATACAGGTAGGCGCATCCAACAAGATAAACACACTGAGTCTGCTAACTATATTTTAGGTATAAAAATAATAGTACTTAAATAAGTGCGGTCTAGTTAGAAACACCCAGACTAAAAAAAAACATGTGAAGTGAGAATACGTTACCGAAATAGCAGAGGTAAAGAAATAAAACATGTTCGTCTCAAACTATCTGTCTAGTACTGTGTTACTGCATACGACTGTTCAGTTCAGTCGGCGATGATTTTAGGCTAACGAAGTCGTCAATGGATATGTAATCCCGATATCCTGAACCCTACTCAATGTGTCAAGCTTCACGGAGTTAGAAATGGGTAGATCGACCGACACAATTTCTAATATCTTAACTTTTCAGGGTAAAATGGCCGACATGTACACAACGCTGGGCGCGTGCCGCAGTTACTTGTACAGCGTCGCACAAGCCTGCGATAACGGTCACGTGAACAGTAAGGATTGCGCCGGAGTCATCCTCTACTGCGCAGAGAAGGCTACGCAAGTCGCGCTTGATGCTATACAAATTCTTGGTATGATTAAAAGCTTTTCATGAAATTAGTGATTGTATTATAGATCGCATAAAATACGTATAATGAACAAAGATGTGGCTCTAATTCGGCATGCGCAGAGTCGTTATCTTTGTTCATTTTACTTATTTTATCAGACTAATAAACGCTGCTCTACGTTAGCCTACATATAGGTACAGTCCAGTAAGTGAATGGAATAGGGAATGACGAACAAAATAGTTGAATACTAATAGGGATGGACGGCACAACAAAAACATAATGATCCATGACAGGCGGGTTCAAATCGAAGGTCGATTGCAGCATCAGACCGCAGCTGATTACAGCAGTTTCCCCGCTGCCGAGTTATATGTGAAACATTGTGGTACCGTGTTGCACAAATGACAAAAGATAGCGGAAAACCTTACGCCGTGTGGAATGTGGAGAAGGAGGAACATGGATAGGCGGTCAGACAAAATCACCTAGAATTTGATCATAAAATTATTATCTAATAAGTGTGGCTTTTGATAAAACTTTCAATGACTGTTACAGGTGGTAATGGCTACATAAACGACTACTCTACTGGAAGGATACTGCGGGACGCCAAGCTGTACGAAATCGGCGCAGGCACATCGGAAGTACGCAGGATGCTTATTGGCAAGGCGCTGAATAGTGAATATAAATAAGTGAAATATTTAATATTGTAATAGGCCATTTATATTTTGTAATAAAACATATTTTATTGTTATACAATCTTTACACTTATATCATTAAAAGTAGGAACATAGAAACAATTATTATTGGCATGTTAAAACATGTGTAATGATGTCACTGGCAATACACATAGCGTGTGTCAAGAAAGTTAATTTATTATTCCCACCAAAAACTAACAGAAAAACTTACAGACAGTGATTGAACAAAATGCCACCATTTTGGTGGTATAAATAGCATCTGTCCAGGCTTCAGCACACAAAAATATGCCTTAGCATCTTTGTATTTAGGATACTTTTCGAAATCTGGATCACGCGGATCAACTTGGGCTGTGTTACACAGTAATTCATGGTCGTGAGGGTATAGGAACTCTGAATCTGTGGGTGCAAACAAAAATATTTGTTTTTCACCAACTACTTGTGCTAATAAGTTTCTTTTAGGGTCGTGGTGTAAAGGCGATACAGTGCCTTTCGGACCATACCATGCCATTACATCCACTGGATCATTGCTGTTTGAAAAACAGCAATATTCTGGCTCAACAATATCTTTCTTTAGTTCAGGTATTTGATCAAACAATTGGTATTGGGCAAGGTATCCTGTTGGGCCAGTACTTTGGTAAATATGTTGAGTTATAAACTCTTTAACAGTCATCAGTTTTTGTGTCCAATCTGTGTCTGTGTATTTGCTTCCTACTTCAATAGCCACTGTTCGATGTCCAGCAAGATTAATAAAGTAGTTTTGGTCTTTCCATTTTTGCAATGCAGGCCAATGGCTCATGCAGTTGTCAAGGACAACAGGTTGGTCTGTGAATATGTGATTTTGTAGAAAATACTCCATACTAGGACAATCCACATTTTTAATAGGATGAACATGATATTTAGCTGCTCTCGTAGAATTCTCAGAACCTATATTTTGTTCTGACATAGATATTCTATTTTCAGCGGCATTTAGTTCACATAGATTAACTGAACTTATTACTGATGCACAATTTTGTAATAGTTTAGGTTCTCCATCTAAAGGACACCCAAAAAGTATTCCGAAATCTATTATTTTAAATGCTTTCATAACTAAATCTTCTGTTATTTCTTTAGAATTTGAAATAAATAATAACAATTTAAGGTACGACGCTACGGTTATAGTTTTCCTTATGAAATGTTTTACCTCTTTCCAGTTGCCAATATTTATTTTTTCATACATATAATCTATTATCGCTTGGATCTTCAAAGTATAATCCGAATTGTGACATTTATTACTGCACCAATATATTTGTATTAAAGATTTAGACGCTCCATCTAGTTCTTCAATTTCTTGTAACGATCTTGCAACACTCTCTCTGAAGATTTCTAATCTTGTTAAAATATCTTCAATCATTAACATTTTACTATATCATAGGTACCAACGATTAAAATATATTATTATAATATATTTTAATTATAACAAATAACTCATATACATACACACACAAACATTTGACATTGACTGCGCCAAAATGAAATGACAATTTGACTTTTCTATAAGAGTTCACCATCGAGTTACCTATTCACGTTTTTTGATTAGCACAGTTTACGGTGCTTTTATACGTCAGCAACCGTTATTTACGTTTTTATAGGTTCTTTTTATCGGTGGGTTATCGTCACCTCAGTCTAAGAAAGTTTTCTAAAAATGTATCTTGATATAATTTATAAGCACTAGCATAGGTTGTCTATGATATTTTGGTATAGTATTAGTATGATCACAGACATAAAAAGGGTATGATCAAGCTATGGTACATAGTTTCTTACAAATCATTAAACAAACGTAAAATAAAAATAATTCTTATTATTTTCGTTAAAAACAAAAGCTGAAAATGCGTACAAAAAGAACTGAAAAACCTTGACCTTATCTCACAAAAAGAACATCTTGTCTGTGATCAATCATATGACTTTTGCATTTGCACGTGACCTGACAGATTTATTTACATTTTTATCGAAGTGTTTCAAAAGTTTTTTAAAAACAAACATGCCAAAGAAATTTGGTTATAAGTATGTCGTGATATGTAACATCTGATGGAATGGCACTATTTGATAAACTGTTTTCTCTAAAGAGAAAACTCGATGATCGCGAGATACGAAACCGGGACAGGTACGTCATGATGAATTGATTTCAATTCATTGTCTATTTTTGCGTGCTTTGGTATGTGTCCGGTGGAGTTGACGCACTACCACGAAGTTTCACCCGTGGTGGGTGCGAAGATCCGATGAGGGCGGTATGCGGACCCTCGCACCGACGTCGTGACGCAGATGATGGGACGGAGCGAACGACTGGTGGCCGGCCGAGCGCTGCGAGACGAGCATGTGATGAGTGCGCGGGGCGCGGGCCGCGGGCCGCGGGCGTAGGCGAGCACGATCACGTCACAGCGAGAGGGGCGGGTCGCGCTCTATGTTTACTTACTATTTACAAGCGATCAAAGGTAGTACACCAAACCATTCCATCGCAAACGGACGCACGTCCATTGACATTCGCCTATCGATGTGCATTTAGTGTAAACTTTGGAAGTTATTGCATTTCCATGTAGTGAGTGTGTGAGACACAGTTTTCCTTGTGCAAAAAGTTGCCACATTGATTTGGTGCTAAACAGCTGTTAGGACAGCCAATGCGAGTATGAAATAAAATGAAATTTAGGTAATGTTTACCCATGCTTTCATTGTTTCTTGGGCAACTAGGCTGGTTGTATCTAGAATTATTTAGCCAGATGATGTGTCTATGAGTGTTCAGGGTTGTTTAAAGCAGTGTGGACTTGTTCCCACAAAGTAATGATAGCATTCTAATTGAGTATTATTTAGATTAATAATGGTGATGATGAGATGTTTTTGGTTCTTGTTTGTGCCACTTTTGAAACACTGAACACTATCAGCTTCATATGGTAGCTTTTTATTATGTTGATAAGACTTAACATTTTAAATAGATTGCTCAATTTAGTGGTAGGTAGTGTTTTCTTATACAATTATCATACTGTACACTATTGCTAGCAAATTCAATCAATAATCCATTCTAATTAAGTTGATATACCCAGGAAGGAGAAAAGACATAAGTACATACCTAGTATAATTAAAGCATTACCTACACAAGCATAATTAGAATAGAGTAGAAAAAAGTCTTAACATTGTCTACATATGCACTTACACACACATTAACTATATCTTTACAGGCATATGACACATTTAAATAATGATAACCATTATTTTGTTGATATTGTTACACATCTTGCTTAGATATATCTAATAAGATTTACATACCTATTGGTATTATCAAAGTTAGATCATTTACTATTCTATTGACACTAAAAGTCAATGTTTCCTTGACATTATAAGTTTTATTAGGATCCTTTTCCAGTCATTCTTATACCTATGAGTGCATCTTCATTAGACATTCAATTCTCTTATTTATATTACCACACTGCCTAACATGATATGACATAATGAGGCTACTGTAAATTGTATGTGACAATTTATAGTAGCCTCATCAAGTTCAGTAATCAATCAGTTGGCTATATAATTAACATTGAAGGAACCAATGTTTTTTGTTTATAGTCCTCATGGGAAATAACTACCACAGTGATTTATGTGACATACCTTATTGTTCATTTGGCACACAAATGTCTGGTGTGAAGCTGTAGCTTTTCAATTTAATCATTTAATTGAAGTTAATAAATCAAAGGCTAGATATTGGTAAATTTAATGAAAACAATATATACACATACTTACATGAGAACAGTATACAAGTAAGAAATGATCAAGCTTCCTCATGTTTCCAAGTCTGAAAGTTCGCAAGTACCTAGATAAGAAAGCAAGTGTCCTTAACTTTCCAAGTTGACTCTTGCATACTGTCCTCATGTAAACTGGACATTAAAATAATTTGGAAAGCAAGCTTGACATTTTTTATAATATAATAAATTTGTATGTACTACATTATGAATTAGAATGACATTTTGTAAATACACTTTCAGAGTTAAGTTCAATACCTATATTAATTAATAATACTAGACCAAAATAATAAGATATGACTAAATATTTTTTATACAATTCGTTTTTCTTTTGTCAATCCAGCTCATGTCAAATAAATCCGGAGCAAGTGCGATTGCTTCTATTCAAGGAGTGCGACTGGAGGGGAAGGAAGCTGCTGTTCGATTCCGCGTCGATACAGAAAGTTCCCGCGGGAAAGAGTGACAAGCCTAATGTCAGACAAGATGAACTTCCGTGCATTGTGGAGGTGTCGGAAGGGGCCACATATTTGGTATGTCTTTTTTACATAGCCTAATAGGCAATGGCCTCTTTTTTCCCTCAAAGATCTCTTTTTCATATCCTCATCTTATCCTCGCTCGTCAGTGTCAGTAATACATTTAGTTGGGACCTATAATATTATACTCTGTGATTTTTTTTCACCAGTCATTAGGTTACGTATATTTTTGCGTTGCGTCGGAGAAATGCCTACCTACCTACCTACCAAAACATTATTGTTTCATAATGATGGGCCCAAATATACATTTTATTAAAATGTACCATAGCTATATTCAATGTAAAGGTAGATAGTTTCCCATGATCATTCAGCATAGTTGACCGCCCAGTTAAATAAAGTGTACGTTCAGTGGCCCAAGCACAATTTTCTAACGTAGGATTTCGGTAACATAAGCGTCTTCAGTACCGCTTACACCACAGACATTAATAAGTAGTAGACATAGTAGACATCAATAAGTATGACATTGACGTAACGACATTAGGAGTTCCCACTTCGTTTACAGGACTGTTGGTAATATCAACATTTTTGTAATACCAACATTAATGTTAATATGTGACAATACTGTGTGTAGTGTTCACTGCGTGATTGTAATATATATATATATAATGTTATATTTAGAGGTAGCAATATTTATATTATCGGCTCGCTGCGCACGCACTACGTCCGCCTCCCGCGCCGGTCGGTTGCCGTCTGCCTCACTCTCGCCGACCCCCGCCACGCGCCCGCGCAGTGCATCGCTCGAGACGACAGTAATATACATATATATTATTGTACCTATGTACTAATAATTATGTTAATACTTATATAGATATATGTATACACTACATCCCTTCCTTATTGTTAAAATTTATAAATAAAGGATATAAATTCCACAACTCAGATTATATAAATGAATACCTTTATTCCAAAATACTAGTAACCATACTAGTGTATGAATAATTCTTCATCAAATTATAAATCAACTTTTACTCATCACCCCGTTTTTCTTTTTTCTTTTTTTTTTTTATATATTTTGCTTATCTTCACAATTTTCCTTCTCTAGAATCTGCCACTTTCCTTCCACCCGTTTCATATGAACTATGTTGCGCCTCATTTGCTGACCAGTTTCGTCATTTCGAACCACTACATCTCCATTCTTATTCGATTCCACTGTGTGTGTTGTGGGTTCATAACTCAAACTCAACTTATTATTCCTATTCATGTTCTTTATATAAACTTTATCACCCATTTCCAATTCTGAGCTTACCGCACCCCTCTTCTTATCAGCATATTCCTTCCCTTTTTCCTTCTGTTCTTTATCTCTATCTCTCATTTCTTGATCTTCTGAATTGTATGTCGTGTCTTCAATCATGGGTAATTTGTCACGAAACTGACGTCGAAAAAATAATTCAGCAGGCGTCTTGCCTGTAACCGTATGGGGTGTACTGTTATACATTACCATATAGTCCCCCAAAGCCTCTTTCCAATCTTTTTTTTCAGCTTGTGAAATTTTGAGTCGTTTAAGAATGTCCCGGTTTTGACGCTCAACTTCACCATTTTGTTGAGGCCAGTATGGAATGGTATGGTAAAGTCTAATATTCCTCTCAGTACAAAAGGTCCTAAATTCCTCACTTGTGAATTGCTTTCCATTATCAGCTGTAATGGAGACTGGATTACCGAGCCTGTTAAAAATTTCTTTTAACTGTCTTATAACTTCTGTGCTCGTAATTGTTCGACATATTTTCACCTCTTTATATCTAGAATAGTAGTCGACTAGTACCAAAATATAATCTCCACTAGGTAAGGGGCCCATTAGGTCAACTGCTGTATCAACCCATGGCTCACTCGACAACTCTCTCCTCTTTAATGGATTTGGAGGGCTGGGGGTAGAAACTAAAACACAACCTTTGCAGGCTTTACACACATTCTCCACATCTTTGTCACATTTAGGCCACCAGACTTTCCTTCTTAATCTACCCTTCATAGCGACAATGCCGGGATGCCCTTCGTGTGCCGCTGCCAGAACTCTATCTCGTAATATACTTGGAACCACTATTTTAGTTCCTCTTAATAGAATATCCTCGTAAAAACATAACTCATTCTGAAAAATCTTGTAAAGTCTGATAGTATCGTCCCAATTACCATTGTATAGACCGTCTTTAACCCTTTGTATTTCAGTGTCTTGTCTAGAATATTCAGATATATCTCGCAGCGGAATAGCTGTAGGCCTAGCTAACTCAGTGACATTTTGAACGTGATCATCCAGTACCGCAATCGGGTTGGTTTCTAATTTGCAAAGTCTTGAAAGTGGATCGGCAATATTATTTCTTCCTGGACTATATTTGACCTTAAAATCATATGATTGCAATCTCATAACCCATCTCTCGATACGAGCGCAAGATCTAGATTTCGGTCCAAATATAGCTTCTAGAGGTTTATGGTCTGTTATTAATTCAAACTGCTTGCCATACAGAAACATATTAAAATGTTCAACTGCCCAAACAAGTGCCAATGCCTCCTTTTCTGTCTGACAATATCTACGTTCACAATCACTTAAGGTTTTATTACCAAATGCAATAATTCTCGGTCCTCCTCCCTTAATTTGTACTAATACAGCACCTAATCCTACTGGACTTGCGTCTGCTATGACTAAAGTCTTATCAGATGGACTATAATAACCTAATTTTGGCACGTTGACAATAGCGTTTTTAAGATCTATGAATGACTTCTGCTGAGATTCTCTCCAGTATCCTTGGATATTAGTATTCCTATTCGTTTTTTTTCGAAGCAGTTCTTTCAATGGTTCAGTTATAGTTGCTAAATTTGGAATCCACTTTCCCACATAATTTACTAAACCCATAAAGCTCTGTAGTTCAGCTATGGTTACTGGAGCCCTAAATTCTTTAATGTTCGAAATATACTTCTCCAATGGTTTAATCCCATTTTCTGAAAGTGAATGGCCAAGAAACTGGACCTCTGATACTCTAAAAATACATTTCTCTTCTTTTAATACTACCTGATGTTTTTTTAGTACCTCCATGACCTTTTTTAATCTTGCATCATGTTGTTGCAAATCTTTCCCGAAAACCAATATATCATCTATAAAATTGATCACTCCTTCACACCCTATGATTATTCTTTCTAGTGTTTTTTGGAAAATTTCTGGGGCACATGTAATGCCAAACATCATTCTTTTGTATCGGAATAATCCTTTGCTGGTTATGAAGGTGGTGATGTGTCTTGATTCCGGATGAAGTTCAATGTGGTAAAAAGCATCTTGAATATCCAACTTACTGAATATTTTTGCGTCTGCGACTTTTGGTAACAACTGGTCCATTGTTGGCAATGGGTGGTTTTCGCGTTGAACCGCTGCATTGGCTCGTCGCATATCAACACATATCCGAATATCACCATTACTTTTCAATACAGGAACAATGGGTGAGATCCAGTTTGATGGACCCTTAACTTCTTCTATTATGTCTTTTTTTAATAACTCATTAAGTTTTCTCTCTACTTTTTCTTCCAACGGAATAGGAATTCTACGACATGGTTGTGCAATAGGTTTGACCGAATCGTCTATAGGGATTGTTACCACCACATCTTTAAACTTTGGAAATTCCTCAACCTTGACCTGATTAACATTCACGCCTATTTGGAGCACTCCCAATGAGGTTGCCGTAGTGCGTCCTAATAGATTACGTGTCCCGTTGAGTATTACATAGAAAGAAGAGCTTGTTGATGCTCCCGCAATTTTTATGACAGATTGGAATGACCCCAATAGTTTTAATGGTGTCGCACTACCATAAGCCACAAAACTCTTACCAGGGTTTGGATTTTGATTGGTCACTAGAGCATTATTCTTTTTCATAACTTCCCAGGTTTGATCTGTAATTAAATTATGCACGCATCCAGAGTCTATTAACATATCCACATTAATGCCACCAATATTGCATGTAACCTTTGCATCATTGTCTACATTGAAAATGTAATCAATCCCTTTCTTATCCGCTGTCACATTTGTCGTCACCTCTATGTTGTTTGTTGCTTTACTTTTCTTACCAAAACTGTTCTGTTTCTTGTCTTCCCACTTTCTCTTTAGACCTTGTTTAGTCCGACATTTCTTCCCAAAGTGACCTAATTTTCCACATCTGAAACATGTCTTTGTTATTGCAGGGCAACTCTTGTCACTGTTTACATGGTTAAAACTTCCACATCGACCACATCCGGACATTAGTTTTAAAGTGTGGTCTTTCCGGGGCTCCATACTTATTCTATTAATTGATGGACCGTCCATTGTTTTATGTCCAAAATTTTCAATCTGCCTATCGGTGATTTCTAACGCATTAGCTTCTGCTATGATCTCTTCTAAGGTAATTTTATCTCCTGCTTTCAAAATTTTCTTCCTTAACTCGTCTGATTTACCTTTCTCAACAATCTGATCAATTATATGTTCATTAGGGCTTGTGAATTGGCATTTGATAGCTTGATGTCTCAGCCTCACTAAAAATTTCTCAAATTTCTCGTCCGATTGTTGTGTTACAAGTCTGAACAAATGTCGCTCATAAACTTTACTTTGTTTAGGAGCAAAGTACTCGTCTAACTTCTCGATCGCTACTTTAAATAGTTCACCATTTGTCGCATTGGCTCCCGGAATGGTGATAAATATTTCTTGTAGATCAGTTCCACCGAAATGCAATAAACATGCTCTTTTCTTGGCTTCAGTGTCAATACCTGCTGCCTCAAAATAAATGTTTAGACTTCTTTTCCATTTCTCCCATCTAACAGAAACTGACCCCACTTCCCCTTCACATTCAAACTTCTCTAATGAATACAGGGCCATTGGAATTACCTGTAGAAGAGTAATTATCTAGTGTCAATTTATTATTGTATGACCTATACCCCAACAACCACACAAGTTTAATTACCTATCGCAATTTAATGCCGCTCGCAATTTAATGCTATCGCAATTTAATGCCTCTCGCAATTTAATGCCACTTGCAATTGAATGCTATCGCAATTGAATGCTATCGCAATTGAATGCTATCGCAATTTAATGCTATCGCAATTGAATGCTATCGCAATTTAATGCTGTCGCAATTTAATGCTTCTCGCAATTTTAATGCCACTCGCAATTTAATGCTATCGCATCTTAATACTATCGCAATTTAATGCTATCGCTATTTAATTTTATAGCGCATTATATGGCGATCCCTACTCGTATTCTCAGCACTCAAATACAAGTAAGGTGTCCTCCCTTGTAATCTTTTTTTTTTTTTTTTTTTTTTTTTTTTTTTTACAATATATGGCAACTATTTGATCTTGATTCAATACAATAAGTATGTATGAATCTCCATAACTGTATTATATATCAACTGTATTATATGTATGTTTTGATCCAAAACACAGAGAAATTATCACTATATTTAACTAGAAGAGTTCACACGCGAAAAAACACGAAGCGCGTTCAGAAACATAGTATTAGTATAACACCGTATATGTATTGGGGTTTAACCCATCTTTCGCAGATTTACCGAAATACACAACCGAACACACATAGCAACTGAATAATAAACACTTAATATTTGCTATAACCTTGAAATATCACACAATTACCACAATCAAAACAGTTCCACCGCACATGGGCAAGTCCAATAATTCGACTCGCTCCTCCAAACGTAACAACCGGTGATTATTATTTTCATTATATTGCATAAGATAAACGCTAAATACCTTGACAATTCCCTCCTGTTTTCTACCTGAACTACCAGAAAAATGATTTTGCCGATTCCAAACGCATCCGAATCAACATTAATTTATAGAACATTGCTTGTCAATAACCACAATATGATTTTTTACTCACTGTTTTCCTCGTCGCCACTTGTAGTGTTCACTGCGTGATTGTAATATATATATATATAATGTTATATTTAGAGGTAGCAATATTTATATTGTCGGCTCGCTGCGCACGCACTACGTCCGCCTCCCGCGCCGGTCGGTTGCCGTCTGCCTCACTCTCGCCGACCCCCGCCACGCGCCCGCGCAGTGCATCGCTCGAGACGACAGTAATATACATATATATTATTGTACCTATGTACTAATAATTATGTTAATACTTATATAGATATATGTATACACTACACTGTGTCCGCTTCCTTTGTCTTCCAATAGAGATGGCACATAGTACACGCGTTTAAAAATTAATCAGCTTACCTATGGCTACAAAATTAAACAATCTTAATCCTTTTCAACCCAGGAAGTTAAGCTCCGTTGCTTTGGCCTAATAAATAATTTAAATAAAATAATTTGGGACATATGCCTTAAGGGTTTAAGAAGCGAAGCATTTTTGCTGAGTAACATGGGCAATCTGTGAAACTAGAGATGTCTCTGCGCATCAGCGGTGGCAACATGATGCATGATGATTGCGGAACCGATAGCCACACTTGCAAAGAACACTTAAGTTGGCAATAACTTAAACTATGCTTCTACAGCATGCCATAGTTTCAAATATTGCCAATTTTTTTTAAATTATCTATTTACAACAAAAAGCATTTCAATTTAGTTGTATATAAAATATTTATTGCACTTATGTCATTATCGAAAGTTCGTGAACATCGTTTCTAGAACTCACATGACCGATAGTCGCGCGATGCCCGGTGTGTCATGCATGTCATGTGCAAGGGCTAATGACACCAATATGCTGAACTTTCGCTCAATGCTTAAGACCCATAATTGCTTGTAGCATCTGGTGTTACCTAGATATGGACTGATAAGAATGTAAAAATTCAATATTTAGAAACCAAAATTTCGTTGGACACATTTTTTTTGATATTCAGACGGAATCCGCTATTTTTGGAATTTTGTCTGTTTGCGCATCAAACAAATTGATAGCTAATGAGTAATAATAGCTTAGGGTGTGGTAAAGTATATTTTAAATCCCGGGAAATGATCGAGTTTCGGTGAGATAGCCACATGTACCGATCTCAAAATCCATTGGCTGGACTGGATTTAACTGAAGCTTGTCATAGAGTAGACAATGCAACAGCATTCGGCTTATATATGCTACTTAGTACGATGCATTGGGTGGAAATATTAGTGACGACGACGTCAAACAAGATTTCCGATTTTTCCTTATAGCTATCAAACTCACACAGATCAAGGCAATGATCTCTGCTACTAAAATAAGTCAGCCAAGGAGTAAAAGACACATTAGTACAAATGCTTTAAAAGAAAAACACTGATGACAAGCTACGCTACATCACTATTAGCTATGCTCTCTTGTAAAATTAAAACAAAACGCGAAGTAGTCGTTGAACAATAAACGACTTTCCTTTCACCCCTGAATGTTTTATCAAGATAACATCCCGCTATTCACCCGTCCATGTATACTTACGATAAGTTTAAAAATAACACTGCAATCGGCACGCGAATGCGAAGTGGTCACATGACCGTCAATTTAGTTCATATTATCACTTGTCAGTGCTAAATTTAGCTCGTTTCAAATGTTAGCCTTCTTCGTATAGTACCTTTCGTTGTAGTTAGTCTGATGATGCGTCGTGCGATCGTTATTTTAGCTTACTAATTAACGGTCGTCACATGGCTCGCGTCAGGCTGCGACAATTGCTTCCCTTCTATATTTAGCCGTACTATAGCCTACTTTGTCACGTGATCATTTATTATGCTGTACGTTTGGTCACGGGTCAGTGATAATCTAGCGGCAAGAACTATACCTAATATCATCGTATAGTATTTCTTCTTCCCTGACCTGGTTATAACAAAACGTGTCTCTAGTTCTTATCACAGAGCGTTTCGACCTCATATTCTTGAATAATTGCAGTTTAAAGGGCTTCCCATACCAATTACGTTTTTTGGTCACAGACCTGTGGTATGTGGTATTTTGTAACTCTGTTTCAATAGATTCTTATACTTCTATCACCTAATTAAATGATAGAAATACAAGAAATGATTGAAACCGATTTAAACAGTATTGTTATTTGATTGCAAACCTGTTTCAATAATTTCGCATACTTCTATCGACTTATGATTGAAACAGAGTTACATAATAGGCCCGCTGAGCCTAATCCTTTTTACGTGCCGTTCGGTAACGTAACATCTTCCATGCCACTCATACCACAGATTTCATAAATAAGTATGACAGTGACAGCATATTTTTCGATAACGTTACGGTTGCATTAGAAGTTCCTACTTACCCTACAGCTCTCGGTAATTATGCGAAGTTTGATATTTGCAACCATAAAACCTGAACTCAATCTTAATACAGATAAGTATGAATTTGAGGTGAACAACAAAAAATACCATATAAAAAGAATTATCTCCCAACTAGATTTCGAAATGAATTTTATTTGGAAAAAGTTCGTAATATGATAAATCCTCGACTTGGTAAAAAAAATACATTTAGGTTTGTGATTAACCACAATGGATAAAGAAATCCCTTACTATTATATGAGTCGTCATTTCGTATGTGTATTATAATTATATTTTCTTAGGGTTCGTGGCTCACGGCACTGTGGTCATGGCCGAATATTGTCACATGTTTGATGATGTCACGCTAAAGCAGCTCTTCTGCCAAAATCTCATACTTGTACCTGCAAGTCGGGCTAAAAATTCGCTAACCTGTGGTATAAGAAATATTATATCAGTATGTTTTATTTCTATGGTAGACCGATCAAATTTTGCCATTACAAAAATAATATTTATCAGGCTTTTATATAAGTACTACTTTGAGACCGAGTTCTCACACCTCGATACATGTATATTAATAATGTGACAATTCGATTACCATGTTATCCAAAAGAGCATCGAACTTGAACTGTTTGCGGTGATATTTTCGGATTGTAATTCCTTGTAAAAAATATTTAACACATCGTGGTGTTACGTGGGCGTCCAGTAGCTATGAATAAAGTGTTTATTATTAGAACTCCTATGACGTATTTGGTCGTGATATTTGTATTCCACCTGCCACGTAAATCATCACTTGTTGATAAATATTGAACTATTGATGGGTTTTGTTCGCTTTCGCACGATATCGTTGAGTTCATGTTGACCTTTTTTATCCACGTGTTGTGTAATCGACATCTTGTTCATCAGATAGACGGTTGAATAGAAAAAGAGTTAGACGAATCACATGACTGCATTATTGAATTCTATGAGTGAGTAACACTTGAAAACCTAAGCAGGTCATCACGAGCCGTCAAGTCAATTTCATTCAATTATGATTCCTTATTAGTTGTGCGTTGAACTGGCCAAATGACGCTGCGTCATTGATAACTAGCATTGCCCGCGACTGTACGCGTGGACTTTCCGTTTCCGTGCGCTGAGATAAACAGTGTCCGTTACATTGACCTAACGAATAAGCTATCACCAGTGCCGGCCTCAGGCAAGTTTTAGGATGGAGCGAGATCCGACTATGGCGCCTATGTCCCATTAGGGGCAAGCACGGGAGGCGCCAAAGTCTCATTCGAAAGCGCTAAATACTTTTTGGAAGATTCTACAATATCTTAGGTATCGTGTCTGATTTGGCTCACTCGGGCGCCCCCTGAGACCTGGCGCCTGGGCCGGCTGCTCTTCGCTCTATGGTAGGGCCGGCTTTGAATATCACCATGCGATACAAATTATCGCTAGTTTGGGACCAAATTCACAGTATATATATTAAGTCTATTTCATCCAATATTATTCTACAGCCATATTAAAAATATCGTATTGGTGTATTTAACAGTACAAAGGTCCAGTGGCGGATGCGACTCTTCTCGGCGAGATGACATTCGGTGCTGTGGCCATGAATTATAAGAGCGTCTCATTGAAGATACACATCATGGATGAGCCGCGGAGGTAATAGGGTTCAATTTATTATGTACGTAATGTGTGCTTTGTTTAGAGCAAACCGAAGTGAAGCCTCCGGCCAGTAGCTCTGAAATATGCTTTTTATTGCAATAATAGGCTTTGTAATGATAATTGAATTATATCTAGTCAATAATTTTCCACTAAAACATTTAAAATAATATTGTAATTTTTAAATTTATATAATGGATTTACGCGGCTGGACCTCCCCTATTTTAAATTGAATAATAAACTCTACCCGTTCCTGATAAAAAGGGTATTGAATTGACGTATAAAATATACTATTTGATTAGTATACCTACTCTACTCGCCCCTATTAAATTGGGACCAAATACCATCGTCAAATTGTGTGTACACTGCATTGCACCTCTGCCACTCTGATTGCAGGCGTATTGCAGACTAGTAAAGATCTACCTTCCCTAGGTTGATGTGCACAAAAGTGTTTTGTGTGCCGTCGCGTCGCATCAGCCGGGGGGAGCGCAAGGAACATAGCGCAGGGGATATGCGCAACCGGTCCAAACCGCTCAGCGTCCCCTTCCTCGGGGAAGAAGGCGTCTCCTTGAGCTTCTCACTGGATAGGGGAGATTCGGGTGAGTTGGATACATAAGATACTCGTAGTCAATCGAACTGGGCCCCAAGTCTGCTAACACAATCGATTCATAATCGAATAGCAACCGCATAGTAACTGTCACTTTTGACATATATCCCATACAATATCTGTCAAAAGTGACAGTTACTATGCGGTTGCTATTCGATTATGAATTGATTGTGTTAGCAGATTTGGGGCCCGGTTCCAGTTAGATGGCTTCCTTGCGAATTTGTATAGATACGACCCTTAGGCTCTGAAAATCGATAGCAACAACGGATGACGTCATGACTCATCTAACATTTACCCGCGAGCCCGTCCGCGTAGACGTTCTAGGCTCATATATTGTACTTCTATTTCTATGATACAAGTCCGTCGTGCAATTTTCTTTTTAAACTTAAAAGCAATATACATTTATACATAGTGCCTCTAAAAGTATGGATCAAAGGAAACAAGGTCGTAAAGGGGTCCAATAACTATAATTTTAAATATGAAATAAAAAAAATGTTTTATTGGACTTACCTTAATATTAAAAATAATGTGAAAACGTCGATAAAATAAGTAATAACATAAAAAAATCGGAA
The DNA here is from genome assembly GCA_905333125.1 of Pheosia tremula. Classification (NCBI taxonomy): domain Eukaryota; kingdom Metazoa; phylum Arthropoda; class Insecta; order Lepidoptera; family Notodontidae; genus Pheosia; species Pheosia tremula. The sequence continues at coordinate 8,364,949 of HG995402.1, read as the reverse complement.
CGAACGCTTGACTTATGGGTACCGTATAATGGACCGAGAGCGAACCCAGTATATAATACCTATATAGATATTGATTTCTTATATTTACGCGAATACTACACATTGAAATAAAACTAATCTTAAAGATTTTATCGCGTTTATATCTATATAGATACTAATTATCCATGACTCAGGTACAGTATTCGTGCTCACCACAGATTCAAACCCGGGACCCTCAGCACAGAAAGCACTACCCGATGAGCTAAACATGCTACCATACAATATCTAGTAAATTTTCGTAGCAAAGAAAAATAGCTTCTAATGTAATATTGTTTTCAGGTTACTATGGGGACCATTCGCCTCACAGTAGTGTTGGCTCCACGTACGACTACTTCTCTATGTTCGAAATAGGAGACAATAGCAGCCAAGACGATTTCTACTCTTTTCATGGTAAGCTAAGGATCAATTTTGCTATACCGAATTTCATTTCGTTATTTCGTTAAAACAATTTCAGCTGTATATGAAAGTTGGAAGGTTGACTTTCAATTGTTATCGAATAAGTCGCTCCACACACTCACGCCTAAAACAATTGCCACATCTCAACATGTCAATAAATAAATAAATATCGTCACATCTTACGGTCCCAAACTACGATTACTGTACAGTACGATTTACTGGGGCAAACTCATTATATATATTACTTATATATATATTAAATGACACAATACATGACTCAAGTTCAAACATTCGTGCGCACCAGACAGTTTACCCCTACCGGGATTCGAACCCGGGATCCTTGGTACAGAAAGCTAGGATAGGCTACACATACATACTTTCTCATATTTTATTTAGCGAAGGTATTTTTTTTTCGAACCAGTGCCGCCAGGCAGAAAGTTGAGTGCTTGTAGCAACGGCAGCTGGCAACGGAGAACTTTCCAGAACATTGCCACGAGGTTCGATCTCGGACGTCACAGCTCAAACTCGCTGAGTGCGCCAACAACAGCCAGCATTGCTAACAGTTCCGATTCGCAGGTGAGGCATGACAATGATCTATACCTATATTGCAGAGTTAAGAAAAAAAATGTAATCACAATTTGTAAGTGCCCCCGTAGGCCTATACGAAATAAACTATTTGACTTTGGCTTTGACATTCTTAACAGTTCTTTGAAACGACTATAAATGGATAGCCATGTTGGTAGAACGCTACCCTTAGAAACGAACATGCTGGTTCAAACCCCGCCTAGTACCTCTCGAATTTCTAGATATCATTCGCGGATCTCTTTTCTTCACTCGCTCGTGTTGAGCTTGTCAAGCCTTCAGGTCTGCCTTCGCCTAATCTTTCTCCGGTCGTGTTTTTTTTTATAAAAGATCCATTGATTTATTTCAATCATAAATCAAGCTGACATATTTCATAATCGTCTTGTTTTAAATCAAATCACTTAATCAATCCCGTCAGTTTATTTCAAAAAGTGTAAATTTTCAAATTATTTTATTCAATTGTTTTTTTATAAATATTCAATAAAAACCTGAATCATGTATGGATGTTATACTTTAAAACAACGTCAACGATTTCAATTTCATTCGGTATAAATGGATGTATGGGAAAGCGGACGATTACGATGCCACTCGCATTGAACTACGAGACGATTGTGTTCCCGACTCGGGGCCCCGATTATTGTGTTTGTAAATATCGCACCCTCAGAACGATAGGGGCTCAACTCAAAAACTTTTTTTTTGGGAAATCGCTATCAAAGATCTTTCGAACTGAACGGGGAGGACGAAAAGTACCGGTGTAAAAGTGACGGAAATATAATAATTATGCTTTTTCTATCATAAAAACGCGTTTGCTTTAATATTCATCGGATAGAACATACATTTTTAAGTTTCTCTATGATCTTAGCTCATTTTTGCAAAATTTTGAGTTGAGCCCCTATCGTTCTGAGGGTGCGATATATGTTTACAACCACAATAATGAGGCGGGCGCGTGACCTGTCACATGAGGGAGACCCGCCGCCTATCGTTCAGTCATGTGAGCCGTTATCACCGCACTGATAGCCGCCGTTAATGACACCACTATATTTCAATTGATTATGTTTGCATAACGCTATATGCGTATAATTGACGTTTCTATGTAATAATGTTTGCTGTTTGATTGACGAATAAGATAGTATACTTGTATTTAAGCTTTACTAATGTTATGAAGAGGTATATATTGTTAGTTTGTGTGTTTAGATGTAGGGGGTAAACTCTGGATCTATTGATCTTTGGAATTTGGAATTTGGAAATTCTTTCACTAACAAGAATATATATTGTCACCACGAGTGCCCATAGGCTATGTTATATCGAGATATCGCGGTCGGAGCCGCAGGCAGGAGTTAGTTAACAATAATAATTAGTCCTTTAATATCTCACTGCTAGGCACGGGCCTCCTGCAATGCGAATAGTTCAGGCTATAGTCCACCGCCCTGGCCCAATGCGGGCAGGTAGATTTCGGACGGTTTTCAAGAATAACTGTTCAGGGCCCCAAGTCTGCTAACACAATCGGTTCAAAACCGAACAGCAACCGCATAGTAACTGTCACTTTTGACAGATATCTCATACAAGATCTGTCAAAAGTGACAGTTACTATGCGGTTGCTGTTCGATTATGAATCGATTGTGTTAGCAGACTTGGTGCCCAGGTTGGTTGTAAATAAGATTCGTACATAGTGGCACGGGAACGTTTTCGCTCACATCCGTGACAGGTATATGATACCTAATTCAACGTGCTGTCACAATGCTTAGTTATCCTTCTGTAAGCATGTCACACGACATTATCCATTATTACCATTTTACTGTCAGTATCGTCAATTTGGCAACTGCCATTATTTGAAAATGTTTAACAATATATCTTAGTCTTTTAGTGAACGAGAGTCAATAATTGACAATGATGTAATAGCTAAATTAGTTTGCAAAAGTCTGGCTCGCTTTTCTAAATCTAAACCGCTGACTTTGACTTTGTGATGGTTATTATTGTGTCAATTCTCTGGGACTTGGGGTCCGCTGGTTAGGTTATAAAATATATAAATATTGCCATACAAACACACCAATTCAAGACCCAAACTAAGTTACGTTTGTATTATGAGTACCGTGCAATTGACTGGGCTTTTAGGGCCCCGATTTATTTAGAGCTATTTCTCGGGGTATAATACTTAACCAATCTGAACAAATAAAAGAAAATAGACATATTGATATAGAAAGAAAGAAAGAAAGAAAAAACATTTATTTGGCAACAACACAAGACACGAGATTACATAGAGAAACTTATAACTATTAACAGCTTATTGTATTTAAATAATAGTGTGTCAGATATAGTGGGTCATGTGTGTCTCATGGCTGCGCCAAACAGGTGTCCAGCTCAGCATAAGCCAGGCATCGAAGACGCCTGGCGCTGATTTTCGGCTGGAACCTACCTATCTTATATTTACACGAATACTACACACATTTTATTGCGTTTTTTATGATTTTATGTTCCCGACCATGGTTGCTGTAAACCAGCCAAAACGTCGTCGCCAAAAAAACATAAAATTAACGCGATCAATTCCGTAAAATTAGTTTTATTTCAATGAAAACAAACATGTTGATGAGACCTGACATGTATGTTGGCCTCTCAGATTGCCCTGTACTTGTTCCGTTATCAAATCATCTCATATCATATTATAGTTATTTACGCACTTATTTGTCCTAATAAAACGATACAATTATTTAAATACTAACAACTTTAGGTTCATGGTCTAATTATTGGATTTAAGGATATCCCTATATAGCCTTTTTTTAGATATTTTGCATCGTTTTAGAGGTTTTTTTGCGGAGTTGGTAACCCTGTGAAGATTCCAGCAATACGCAAACCACGGCGAATTAAAAAAGTATCATATCCCAATATGTCCGCGTGGGAATCGCATACTAAACCAAGATGTTGTCTTAATAGCTAGGTAGCGTTGTAACTATGCTTTGTCAAGATACTTATAAGCGTGTGTTTGGTATCTGACAGATGTACTGCAACAGTTCTACGAGTGGAACTAGCGAGAGTATAGCGAGTACTTGCTCGTCTATGGTCCATAGAAGAAACAAACTCGGGCTCGCACTACTTATCAGCGTCACCGATCCTAGTCAAATGTAAGTAAGAATGATAATAAAAACACCCCTTTTTAATGTCCTACAGTTGGACACGGGCCTCCCCTCTATGCGAGGGATATTAGACTATAGTCCACCACGCTATTCCAATGCGGATTGGCGGACTAAACAGGTTTCGAGGAAAAGGAAATCGGATTGTCTGTGGTACGGTACGGTAGAGTTCGATATTCAATACTATTCAGTATCCAACTACCTATTGGGTCAATAGATTGAGTACTTATTATCATGCTATGACTATTGAGGTCAAGCTGCAGCGAGCAATGTATGGTTCCGCGGGTGGAGCCGCGGGAGAAAGCTAGTATTGTTCTCAAGAACAGAATTGGTTCTACCAACCGTGCACGCGCTATCACTGAATAGATAAATCACCATTTATTTTATACGGTAACGCCGAGATAACGTTCTTTTGTGAATGGATTGACTATGAATTTAAGGATGCGCTGAGAAAGGTCACGGCACTTATGATTTAACACACTATAATTGTAGTTTAAACACTAAGCTAAGCTTCAATACACACACACGCACTGACCCAAAAAAAACTGTTATTTTATAAGGTAACGTTGTTATAACCTTCTTTTGTGAAAGGATTATAAAGTTAATCCTTTCACAAAAGAAGTATTATAAGGATAGAAGGAATTTATAAGGATGCGTTGTGATAGGTCACGTCACGACACTAACGATTTTACACTCTATTGTAGATTAGTCTCAATACACACACACACGCCAGCACGCACACACGCAAGCACGCACGCACGCAATCTAGTTCCGAGCGTAAGGACGAAGACTTAGGCTGTGTCCCCTTGTTCGCCGGGCGTAGTGAGTCCGTTTGCCGCAAACTGTCATGTGGACAGTTGACAGTGAAAATTCAGTCAGTCGGTCGACCTAAATAAGCGGCTAATACATAACAGTTTGCTTGCGACGCGCGCAAATTGATCTGAGTTTGCAGCTAACTCGTATTTCAGTTCGCCACAAATTTGCGGCTCACTCAGTCGGCTCCTGACAGTTTGCCGACTGGGGACACAGCCTTAGAGTGGAGGCACCATCCACGGTTAAATTACACTACAACAAATCTATACAGAATCTGACTGAATCTGTAGATATTTAAGGATTTACCATTAATTTTATTTAGGTGTAGTCTAACATAAATATAAGTCCATTGTATCGTTACTCACTATTAGAGACTGTCACAAGAACAGCCGAATAGGGTTGCCAGCACGAATGTCGAATAGAGTTGTAACAATCGAATAGAGTTGCCAACACTCGAGCACTCTAAAAAATATGCTCTCAATACACAAACACTACCGAAGTAGAAGATTTTTAATCGACTTCAAAAAGGAGGAGGCTTTCAATTCGTTTTTTTTTATAAATGTAAGTCTCATTGTCTTTGACATATTGTATGTTTGGCACATAGGGACCTAGTGCGGCGGTGTTTGGAGCACTCGCCGCAACTCCAAGCGTTGGTGTGTCGGCTGCGGTTGGCGACCCTCGCGGCCGGAGCGAGCGGTGGGTTCGTTTCAACGTTGCACCGAGCCAACGAAGACGCGGCGAGGTGGTGAGTCTTTAACCATCCAACTGTATTGGGGATGTTATTCTTTAGTAGAAATCTTTCAGCTGTGTCTAACGAACGGGCTCTGGATGAACAATATTGTACTTAAATTTGAGGTCATAAGAACCGTAGTGGCCTAACTGATTTTTTTACAATATTGAATTTATGGTGTTTTACAGTTGAAATTGAAAACTTTTATGGAACCAGGGTGGCGTAAAAGTGATATATGAGGCCACCCTGGTTCTATCAAAGTTTTCAATTTCAACTGCAAAACACCATACATTCAATATACATACTAAATACATACTACACACATTACGTGAGTGACGGTTTTGTGAATTTTAATGATAAGAAAACTACATTTCGTTACATACAGGTTGATTCAGATTGAGTATACTAAACTTTGAGCCATCACATAATGGTGACAAATGCACTAAATAAATGCATATTTAGTGCATTTGTAATCACTATGTGACGTCAGAATTGCTTATGTCAATTTAAAAAAAAAATCTAATAAAATCACAATTGCCATTTTGAGCGGAACAAAATTTATTTAAAAACATTGATATCGAAATTCTGACTTCACGTAGTGTTTATAAAGGCGATTAAGAAGCGCAGCTTCCAGGCTTAGTATATTTTTTCTGTATCACCCGTATATATATAATAAACATGCATGACCCGGGTATAAAAATTTTGTTCGTACTGGGATTCGAACCCTGGACCCTCGGTACAGAAAGCAGTTTCTAATCACTATGTTAAACCTTGCTTAATATATTTTTCTGTTACATACCCACGATTCATAAATACTGTACTCAATGGTGTGAATAAAAAATATTCTGATTCTGAATGAATGCCATTTTTTACAGGTTGTCAGATCTGGTGTACGGTCCGCGACTGCAGCCGGTGTGGTTGAATCTAGTCACGAGCGACGCGCGGAGCTCGAACAAGCTTGCCGAGTCATTGCTGTCCGACCTATGCCAAGTCTTGTCTGTTGGTGACACTAAGAGCACTAATTTGTGAGTATTATAGCCTAGCCTATTACTAAAGATGATGATTGAAGAGATGCAGTGATAGCAGTGGCGTAACATGGGGGGGGTCCGCACCGGGCAGCATTTTAAAGGTGGCGGTCAAGAAAAAAAAAAAGTTTGAAAAAAAAATAAGTACAAAAAAAAAATCTTTCAGTGTTTTTTTGTCGTTACCATGCCCCAATTTTTTTATAATGAATAGCAAAAATAAGAGGATGGCAAGTTGGAAATGAGCACCGGGTGCTAATGACCTATGCTACGCCACTGAGTGATAGGCAAGTGGGTAGAACGCTTACCTCGGTAACGAGGATTGCAGGTTCAAACCCCGGCTCGCACCTCTGGGATTTCCTGTGCGAATCCCATTTTCAACCACGATTATCACTTGCTAAACGGTGAACGAAAACATCGTGAGGTAACCTGCATGTCTGAGAGAACCCCTCGTAATGACGTAATGACGTGTGAAGTCCGCCAACCCGCACTGGGCCAGCGTGGTGGACTACGGCCTAATCCCCCTCGCATTGAGGGCAGGCCCGTGCCCAGCAGTGGTACATTAAAAAGGGCTGGTATTATTATTAATATATTATATACTAAAGATAGTTATCCACACGCGAGCTTGTTTTGTTATTTATCTTGAATCCATAGGTTAATTAAATGGTCATTGACACTATTGCTACAGTTCTCTTAAAATAAAACCCGCAATTCTTGTCTTCAATGTTCCAGAGCAGCGTAAAAAAAAAACCTTAAACATGGGGGATGTTTGTTTGTGAAAAAGGTTTTTTTTTATTACATTATGGTTTGAGATTTCCAATCATTTAGTTACGATATATATATTATTTACTACGATTACCGATGACAATTATCACAGTTGATAGTCACCCTACTTCTTTGCATCGAGGATCCTGAGCTCGAATACCGGTAAGGGAAAACTTTGTGCAATGTGCACGAATGTTTGTAGAATATCTATATATAAGTAATTATATACTGGGATAGCCCCTAGTCTATTGGTGCGGTACTTATAATACCAGATTTAATTAGTTTGGGACCGTACAGTTGGCGTGTACGTTTGGCGATAAAAAGAAAAATATAAACGTAATCAACGTTTCCTGCGGTTATATTTATCGACTACCGCATACATCACTTAAGAACGGAAACGCTGTCAATACAATATCGTTTTGGTAATTATGGGGAACGCTTCCAGAACCATGCGGTTCAGTGCAAATATTTAAATTGGCATGTCGCCATAAACTACGCAATTATGAGACTCAAGTTTAATTTGCTCATTCGTATTCTCCACGTTTTGATAATAATGATGACAAATAATAAACGAGTTATTTATGATTCCGTTTGTAGGTCAATAATGATTGACAGAGTATCATATACAAAACAGGCAATTAAAGGTGGCTACTAATAAAAACAAACGAAAGGCTGTTTGACTTCATATTAGATCTTAATAGGCCCGCTTTACTGTAACTTATAATGTAATTGAATTAGCTTATATATCGGTTTTATTACTGGCTTCAGTTGTCACAAGGCCGACATTTTCTAGTTTAAAAAAATAATGTCCGTTGACCTCGTACCTCACAGTTAAAACGTATATAATATAAAACGAAGATAACGGCATGGCTTGCTAACTCGTCTTCGTTCACCTTTTTTTTTATTTCTCCGTAAGATCCCGTCCGAACTTAAAAGAGGGAGTTCGGACGGGTATGTGGGACTCCTAGACCTAATGTCTAGACTACCCACTAAAAACCAGCGCTGCCCTCTTTGCTGCCTTTTGTGGGGCGTCACGGGATCGCTCTACGAGCACGCGACCATGACGCCCCGGCTCGTATTCATTAACCTGCGTGATAACGGCCCAATTTTATTTTTTTTAATTGCAAAAGTTGCCTCAAAACCGCAGTTTTCTTCTGCGAACAAGGTCTTTAGTTTTTTTGTCTATGACACTGTTCCCGGCACCCAATAAAAGTCTATGTGAATATCTTGTTATGTTTCTCTAAAATTCACGTGACATGTGTAGGCGATTAAGAAATATAACTCTCATATTCGCGTTGAACGCACGCCGTATATTATGTCAGCTCGCTACATGCTAGTTTACTGCTGTACCTACATATAACTCCGACTATAAACATTATCACATGATTCGTGAAGAGCTTTCGCCACCACGCTTTTTATTGGCCGTTACATATTTCGTGAATAAGGCCTATAGGAGGTATGCATTTCTTGCATATATATTTTTTAACTCTTAGTTTCTCGGCCTAACCAACTGACCCATTTTTTTATGGATAGCGTACAAAAAAACTGGGGGGCTATCTGGGTATATAATTACTTCTCCTTCCATGACTCGGGTTCAAACATTGTTTTTATCACACAAAGATTGCCATTATCGAGATTCGATCCCGGGACTCTCGGCCCAGAAACCAGGGTCACGACTATCTGTGCTAATCGGCTCTTATTGTTTTTCTCGGTCGATTCGATTCATTAGTCATGTTTTGTAGTCAGACCGCATCGCCGCCCACGCGATCATTACGCAACATCGTTCGATAGCCGATCGTGGTTCCAGACACACGTCTTCATTATTCGCGCTTGGATGCCATCCAACAGACGATTTGTCTCAAGTAACCTCCATGCTCATTATTTGGCGCGTTTATCCGTTAATTATATAAAATAAGTGTGAATGGAAGTGCTGTCCAATTTTTGGGGTTCTGTCCTTGCTTCGAAAGGAAAAAAATACTGAATCTTGTTTATCTTGGGTCGAGTCACCTTCGTCCGTAGGAGAATTAAGTACCCTCGAGATACCCTACACGTGACCCTGGGTGGTGCCAACCAGGTGACAACTATACTGGTGGTAGGCTTCGGCCGTGGCTAGTCACCACCCACTGAACAAAGCCATGTCGCCAAGCGGCCTAGCCGTGTTCCGGCATGATGTTCGGTGTTGCCATTCATGGATGGCGGGTCAGATCAGTTGCGCTGCATGTTCCTAGTGAATGTAGCGTCTCGATCTACTGCCGCCTTCCTACCTAGGCAAGTATGCTCCATCGTAGATCTCATCTTCACTTACCATCAGGTGAGATCGAGATCAAATACTTGCCTATAATGTATAAAAAAAAAAAAAAAAAAAATTACTGGTGCATTTTGTCGATTCTTTGAATAAGTACATGTACCGATATTGAATAATGTGGGGTGTTTTTTTTTTTATTTCGACAATCACAAAACATTGAGATTCCTTTTCGCCGTATCTTTGGGTTTTTAAATTCACTTTCATTACGAAGCTAAGTTAGAATTCTGTATGCTTTTTTAGTCTAAGACTAAGACTAACATGGAACTAATTGAACGAAACAGATTGCTAACTGTTATCACAAACTAGTTAGTAACCAAACTTCGGACTCAATGCAATTCAAATCACTGTAATTTTAGTAATTTGTCGATAAATTTGTACTACTCTATTACTTGAAATAAAAAAGATTTTTGTTTTTTCGCGTGGCCCTAGCACTCGGCGTTACTAGAAATGAGTTACTAAAGCGTAAAAAACCGAAAAGCAACCGACAACGCCGCGTCCTATGAACTACTATTGCAATACCTAGCAACTAATTGATAAATTCGAGCAGGTGACTCTTTACCAACTGATCGGTAACTCCACCTAGTAATTGGTGTCATTTTAGTTGTTCCATGTGTATAGGTCCTAATAGTTACTCTACTAAGCAAGTGATAGCCAAGTTGGTAGAACGATTGCCTCGGTAACGAGGATTGCAGGTTCAAACCCTCGGCTCGCACCTCTGGGATTTCATGTGCGAATCTCATTTTCAACCATGATAATCACTTGCTAAACGGTGAAGGAAAACATCGTGAGGAAACCTGCAAGTCTGAGAGAACCCCCCGAAATATGTGTGAAGTCCGCCGACCCGCACAGGGCCAGCGTGGTGGATTATGGCTTAATCCCCCTCGCATTGATGGGATGCGCGTGCCCAGCAGTGGAACATTAAAAAAGGGCTGGAATTATTATTATATTATAGTTACTCTTATCGGGAACCGCCTCGCGATGGGCCGTTATTTTTTTTATGCAACTATAATTTATAAATAGTTACGGTGGCATGGGTGATACTTGGAGTTATTTTAGTGCGTAATGTTTACGTGTGCCATCGCCTCACGTGATTCTTGTGTTGGTTTTTTTTAATGGACTGACGTCCGCCTCACGAAATGGACAACATTGTTGTGCAATCATTGGCCTCGCGTGCGGCTCGCACAAATCATCATTGTTACCCTATATTATATAATGATGATATATAATATGCGCAAGATCTTATTAACTAAATAGTAGTAAATTATTATTCTTATTGCCAATATCAGCTATAGGTACTCTTTGAATACTTTCAATTAATATACCAAATAAATGTATTATTCCAGCCCCTTTTTAATGTCCCACTGCTCGGCACGGGCCTCCCATCAATGCGAGGGGGGATAAGGCCATAGTCCACCACGCTGGCCCAGTGCGGGTTGGCGGACTTGAACACATATTTCGAGGGGTTCTCTCAGAAATGTAGGTTTCCTCACGATGGTTTCCTTCGCCGTTTAGCAAGTAATAATCATGATTGAACATGAGATTCGCACATGAAAAATCCCAGAGGTGCGAGCCGGGGTTTGAACCTGCAATCCTCGTTACCGAGGCAAGCGTTCTACCAACTTGGCTATCACTGCTCTTGTATATAAAATAAATGTATATGTAGTATAATAAATAAATTTACCTAAATGAATGTAAGTACGATTATTGTTACAGCTTCATCAGTACGCTTCTCACGCACATGCTCACCTACCACCTCGGGTGGGTGGCGACGGTCAGTCCGTACGACGCCATCGACCCTCAGGCACGGTCGCAGGACCCCACAGTGCACACCAGGAAACCATACAACGCACTGTGGGCCCAACTCAGCGACCTCTGCGGCAGTATCGGCTTCCCCCCGCGCGCCGCCAGAACCATCATAACCGGCGCCACCAACACCCAATTCCTCAACAGACTGCTCCTAGTCCTAACCTACTTCGTTCGGTGCGGTGACGTCACACGCAACGAGTTCCAATACCCAAATTGTGTGCAGAAAGAAATCAAAGTTACAAGTGTCACCCCCGCAAGCGGCGGCCTCAAAAGGACCGCCACACACGTCAGCAAGCTCGGACAGTGCGAACTGGACAGTCTGAAAGTGCCCCCAGTGTATTCTCAGAACAGTGATAGTAGTGTCAGTACTTTAACGACAAGCGACGTCAGCCTTAAGCGGTCGTCGACCCTCGCAAACTTAGGTCAAAAGCTCTCTAATAGTTCGGAGTTCGTAGATCACTCGTCCACCAGCGATGAACCAGTTACTAGTGCGCTCAGAAGGAATCCCACCGTGATGTTATCGTTAAAAGCTTCCTCCGACTCTAGTTTAAATTCATCATTGGACGAACGAGAGGCCGAACAAAAGGTTGTATTCGTTCTTGGCGATGACGACAAACTGGTGGGACTGAAAAACAAATCCGTAGGCGGGAAGTGCGTGAAGAAATCTTCCAAAGTATACAACGAGCCCTTGAGTCTCGACCAACAACCGGAGACGACCGAAACATGCACTAAAGAAGGCAGCGAAGTGAAGAGAGCCGATAGCCCATCCAAATGCTGCAGCCAAACGCTTCAACATTCCAAACCAATCAAACATTCCGGTTTTAAGTTCGAGTTCGACAAGTACCCTCAGATAGTCACTAATTATATGAAGAGCAAAAACTTAGAGATACTAGACAGACATTATATCGGGAAACCGGGTAACTTGAAGCTGGACAACTTCCAGTTCGACCCGACGATCGTGCCACCGATACAAGAGGAGAGATGCGAGACGTGCGTCAAGTGTCAGATGATGGAGTCGATGCTGCAGACGCCGACGAACGCCTCCGAGATGGAGTACATGAACGACATACCGCGGCAATCGGAGTTACAGTACGCTAAGGAGACGATAGTCGATACCGTGCAGCATAGAGAGATGTCGCCGAAGACGTTCGTCCGAAAGCGAAAAGAGAATACGGTTGTAGTGAATAATGTAGAGTCTAAAGAGGGGATGAAGTGTGAGCCGAGTGTGGAAAGGGTGGTTAGGAGAGTGAGTGAGAAGGAGGAGAAGGAGCCGGTAGGAGTGAGGCGTGTGGTAGAGTTTCCTATGGCCGTGTTGTGCGGCCAGCGGCCCACCCTGTTGCGGTCGGGGTTCGACGCTTCGCTGCTAGGTGGCGTCACAGACCATTATGTACCTGATTTAATTTTACAAGGTAAGTCTAATTTCTGAATAATTATTCAAACATAGGAAAAAAACACATTTTATTCAGAGGCGGTACGAAATTCGCCGGGACAGCTAGTATATTGTTTATATGTTATATCATGTGCGAATTTCACATGTTCCATATTTATTAACGTCAATTTCTTAACTAAGCCACTTGCATTAATGCACAGGTCAATAGTGCAATGGCCAGTTGTTCTATATTGATTAAGCAATTACAATTACATTCTGTTGACGGATTGGTAGTGTAACATCAAGCTGAATCAGTACCTTCAAAACTATATGTGATAGAAAAATATGTTATAAGAAACTATAACTTACATTTTAGCGATAAGAAAACCTGTATTCATAGATTAAAAAAATGATTGTTATTTTTTTGGCGATATTGTTAGTGTAGATTGTAAGGATTAAATGTGTCTATGAAACCTTATGTCTAGAAGTAAAAGAACATCGAAATAATATTTATACCCGAGTCATGGATGTTTAATGAATATATATTAATTATACTGAGTTCCCCTTGGTCCATTTTACGGTACCCATAACACAAGCGTTTTTTAGTGTGGGACCGGATAGTTGGTGTGTTCGTCTGCAATATTTTATAAGTGCTAAGTTTGAACCTTATGAAGGTCTACTGAGTATCTGCTGAGTAAAAAATCTCCTTAAGATTTACATTTCTAAATATAAAATTGATAGGTATGATACTTGTGTCTAATTACATAAGGTTGATTATTAATTATGTTTGTATAGGAACAATTGCAAAACCCAACACGTGGGAGACGGAGCTACGCCGGGATCTGGACCTGACGTCGTATCTAAACAAAACGCTGGAGGCGCCAATACAAGCTGTCGCTATTATAGGCGACACTAACACGTGGTGAGCACTTACTTCTGAATAATAATACCATCCCTTTTTAATGTCCCACTGCTGGGCAGCTGCGAGGGGGATTAGGCCATAGTCCACCACGCTGGCCCAGTGCGGGTTGGCGGACTTCGCACATCTTTCGAGGGGTTCACTCAGACATGCAGGTTTCCTCACGATGTTTTCCTTCACCGTTTAGCAAGTGGTAATCATGGTTGAAAATGAGATTCCAGAAATCCCAGAGGTGCGAGCGGAGGTTTGAACCTGCAATCCCCTTTACCGAGGCAAGCGTTCTACCACTTGGCTATCACTGCACTTACTTCTTAAAAAAAAAACAAATAAATATCATCTTGGTTATTAAGCCAGTGTCGAGTATAATTTGACCTAGTTATTTCAAATGACCATAAACGCGTATTACGGGGAGTGACGTCACATCGCGCCATTTTAACGTTTCAATCAATCTTTGTCTTTTTTATGTTGAAAGTGAAGTCATTTCAGCCCCGTGACAGTGGATTACTATAATTAAAAAAGAATATATCTACTCATTTGATACAGTTGATGTTAGCCCTGTTTTCTGTACTGAGGGTCATGGCTTCTAATTCCGGTAGGGGCAACGTCTGAATATTTGTGTCCCATGCACGGATGTTTAATGTCTATATAAGTAATTATATGTATACCGTACAATTGGTGTGTTCGTCCAAAAAAAAAAATTATTATTTGTCATAACGAATTATGTTTAGATTGCATTTAATAGACATACAGTTGTATATTAAAGGCGTTTCTGACAACTACCAATCGACCTTTTTATAACATGTTACCGCGATTCAAGAACTAACAATCATATTAATAGGTGATGTTTTCGTCTGGCAGGGAGGTGCGTGTGGTGGGCAAAGAGTGTGGATCGGGTGGTATGTCGTCCCTGGTGGGCGCCATGCTGGACGCGCTGCCGGCGATGTGGCGAGCCAGGGTGCCCGCACATCAGGTAATATCACCTTTAATTATACTCGAATAAGATCGACCAGCGTAATCATGTTCAAACTGTTGAACTGAGTCCAATTGTACTCACTCGATCAATTCATTATTAAATTGATTGATATTTTAATTATTGAACCGATGGTATTTGGTTCGAATCCTGGTAGGCTCAATCTTAGTGTAGTGAGCATGAATGTTTGAATGACCCCAGTCATGGACATTTAATATCTATTTAGTAATTACATACTGGGATCGCCCCCACTCCATTGTACAGTGCCCAATAACAATGATTTCACATCTCATGCTCGTAAATCCCCTGATTATGCTGGTTGTAAGCGGACTAAAACTGCATTTCATTATCTAGTGTTTACTTATAAGACTAAGATAATTAGTCCATGAAGCCAAACACAATAAAACTCCATACATATACTTACATATAGACAAACTTGTTATTTCAGTACATTTACTTTCAAGTTAATTGCCTTTTTGTGTTATCTATAGCCAAATAAAAATCGTTTGAACACTATCGACTCGTTTCGTTTGACCCATTTTTTTTTTATTCCACAGTGTATATCCTTCGTGGAGGGCAAGCTCCGTGAATTCTGCGTGCTGTCCAAGACCCTCGCGGACATGTTAATGAGCACCGACTTCTGCGACATCTCAACACTCACCAAGTCCCTGAACATCGAAGCGGATGATGTGCCCCTGCTGCTGGCCGTCGCCACCACGCACACGCCGCAAGTCGCCGCCAGATACGGCATCAGCTACAGGTAGCGTGCAAACGGTGTTTGATACTGTCAAATATTGTACTAAGCCTACAGTACATTAGGGAGCTTTCAAGTATTACGTAACGAATTGGGGGGGGGGGGGGGTCATCTGAAACGTTACGATGCGTTACAGGGGCGGGAGGGGTACAGGGAGGGGATATTTGAACTTTAATACTTGACCGCTCCCTTAGCTAAGCTGACAAGGGAATTTTTCATAATAACGACATTAATTCTAGTTATGGCCACCGGTTAAGATACGTTTTTCGCACTATTTTGGGAGGATAAAATAATAACCCATGGATATTAATATTGTAACAAAAAAAAACTGTATAGTAATACGCTATATCTAGGCGTAATTGCGATAATGTACTTTAAGCTTCAAAAGATAAGGTATTGTAATTAATTCGCTAGACATGTATTTTCTTATTATTCTTGTTTAATGAAATAAATATTGTTCATAATTTTTATTTCGTCGGTACGATAATAGACAAATACCGCCAATAAAAAAAGTGTTTTCATATTATTTACTATCAAACAAATAGAAGCAGCTAAGATTGTCGTAGTAGACAACTTATGTTGCCATTATAACGATTACATACCGAACAAACATTGCGTGAAAATTTGTATGTGATGGGTGAGGTCTCCTCCCATACACCTTTCATTATAATCACTGGTAATATTTTCATCCTATAAGTATTAAAATGGTCCAGTGAATGTTCGATTTGTGATAAGCCCTTATTTTTTTTATATAATTATTGTTGCATAATAACATCATGTGTTTCAGAAGTTTAACTTTGAAATGCACGTTTGGGGAGGGGTCGAAGCGAGGGGCATCTGTGATTTTTTTTAGTGTTAATTTTATAAAATCTAAATATTTTATATTTTTTTATAATGGCATGGTGAGATCCGCTCATAATATATACTCGACATAGCTCAGGTGATGTCAAAATATAATGTTTAATATATATTTTGTACATTGACCGGATATTGTAAGCTATGCGGATTTACCTAGTGTCGTATTATTTATTATTGTGATATACCGTGGAATACTGATCAAATATTTTGTTGCACAAAGTAGATAGGCCTGAATATATTTTCGTCTTTTTCTAACCTTCTGTGAGTGAGAGGGACGATAATAAAGTGAATAGTCGAAATTTGTGTGACGCAACATAATTGTGATTAATGATATTTGAGATATTGTCATTTAGGTTTTGAAAAGGCCTACGATATGTGATAGATAAATAAAAAGTATAATATCTATGTGTGTCAACTAAAGAACTAGTTATTGAAATTGTATATTTTCATGTTTATTACAAACTGATTCGCTGCCGATGTAACAAACAGCTGATGTCACATAAACTATTAAAACTTTAAAGTGTTAAGCCAATAAGTGTATTATTGTTATCTGACTTATTTTTATTATCCACTTTTGGTATTGACTGTACTTTCGAGGCCATCGTGAAAACCTTGTATTAACTGTAGAGTAAGCAGAGAGACAACGTGCTGTCACTGTCACACTTATTTATGTAATCTATGGTGTGAGAGGGATGGAAAACGCTTATGTTACCGAAACGCTACGAAAAAAAGATTCTGCTTGCGTACCGGTCTGAAGGGTGAACGAATGCTGATTTCTTGTGCTATTATTTCCCACTTAAATGAGATCTTAAAAGTGCACTGAACTTCGCTCTCATAGTTGAGATATGTTAATTAATATGAGCCCAAAGTACTTGTCTATAAGAAAAAATGGCAGCTCGAATCTTCAGTAAAATCTCAAGTTGATTACATATCATTGCGCTTACTAAAGTATTGGACTATTTGTTTTGTAATATTTTCTATAGTAATATGAGATTTTGATGAATATGTAAGGGTCTTAGAACCGAACAAACAATCAAGACTTATAATATAACTACAAATAAACTAATTATGAAATATACTAAAACAGTTTTCTTTATTATGATACCTCTCATTGACCACTGTAAAGGGTTCGGTACACAATAAAAATATGATTTTATTTCATTGCTGTTTTTCGATATAATTGTAAATGCCGTTATGTTATTACAGCGCAATGGAATGAAATGAAAATACAAATGACGAAATGAACATAATAGTATTGACAAAAATTGCACAGCTTGCTGCATTTTGTTTCTCCTGGTATTAAAAAACGCACTATAAATTACAAGAAACGCAAGTAGATTCTACGCAATCTTTGGATACCGACGTCAATAAGTCTAGATTTTTGTAATGTAATTACCAACTACCTATTTCTTACAGAGTTATAAAATTATTATTGAGTATAATACAAAAAAAAAAATATTTTTGACGTTTGATAAAGTTATAAAACGTCTATAAATTTGGGGGTTAATGTTTATGACTCAGCATTATAGATAGTGAACCATCCCTATATACAGACACTCATCCAATTAATCTCACCCACGCTTCTATTGTGCCGAACACCTTTCAATGAATACCCGTTTAATTAAATTTAGGCAATCCCCAAACTACACGGCTAAGTTGCGTTAAAGTTAGATCACGGCCTCAATTCATTCCTCCGAAGTTATCTTACATAGGACCCGCCTAAGATTCCGATGTAAAAACTTGTGTGTAAGTATAATTACAGCGACCCCTGTTTAAAAGTTGCGTAGGTAGGTACCTACCGGCGTTCATTTCATCCAACGGCAAAGATTAACGACCGAAACTTTCGTTATTTCTGGCTACACTTTCAGTGTTGTTGGGAAAAGTTGCGGAGTTTTGTTCAAGCCCGTCCGACAAGAATATGACGAGTTTTTTAGGATATTGTTCGGTCTATACGTTCTGCGTTGCTGTGAAATAAATCTTTTGATCGTTTACAACACCCGCTTGGACAAAGAACAGTACGTCAAGTGCGAGATTATTCGTAAGCTAACTGTATAGTTTATTGTTTACGTATTTTGACACATCGTAGGTATGGAAAATTGAACATCGCCTCTAGCGGGCAGAATGTAACAGTTTCAATTCTCCATTCAATTTGTTTTCTTTTTGTTTTTTTTTAAATAATGGCGGTTCACCGAGCCTGTATTGGGACAACCCATTATTACGTAATCACATATCAATAATAACACCTATCACACAATTGATTCGCAATGGTATGACAATGTTGTTTGGTATGTATTGTAACTGACATTTTTGTCAGTTTAAGTATGGGAAAACTGACACAGCACGAGTTTTGGCAGCATCAAATACCGATGAGTTTGCCACATATTTCACAGCAGCAAAATAATATAAATATTTTACCATTCGATCGGTCTTGCGCTTTGCAACACATTGAAAACTACTAAAGACCCAGACGATAATACTTGTGATATAATTTACTACTTAGGTATAATCTCTTACTATGTTGTGTACACTACATAGCTACCTACAGTGAATACTATTTTATTTACACGTGTGTCGTGTATTAAAGCTAAAACACGGTATAATGTAAGCCATTCCAGTAATTAGCCCGCCGCGCCGCGAGCCCGCTGCGAGGCGCCATTAGTGAGATTACATTCGGACAAAGTTAATATGTTATGAAAATACTAGTAAGTAAGTATAACTTTGCTCTATACTCCCAACTGGAGAATTTGCCTTATTCAACTTACTCAAGCCGAGTGAATCAGAATAATTTTTATTCACGTAGACTATTAAGTACAGTACTTATGAATCGTCAAAAGTTACAAAATACTATGCTACTACGTTACCACACGTGCGGAATGCCGTTCCTATGGAGAAGAACGGGCATTAAACTCCATGGTTGCTCTTTTTTTAAAAAGATCTTTTACATTTTTGAGCAATACGTTGCGGTACTATTACCCGGTAAAGAGGTACCGATCCCAAGTTTACGTACACCTTACACAAAGCTAATATTTTGTCATAGATCACTTTATTGGCGGTATTGCTTACATTACAGTATAATGCCGGTCTAGCTAAAACGATATTGAACAAATATTTTCTCCCAAGCATTTTCCTAATTTTTATCTGATCCGATTGGCAATGATATTTCAAGGAGCGAGTACTTTCTGCTCTCTGAGACCCAATGAGTGGTCCTGTAAATTAGGCCACTTTGTTCTTCGCATGCAGTAACGTAGGTAGTAAGTACTACTTAAGAAATTTCACACAAATTATTAGTTAGATAAGGTATTGGTAAGCAATCACCGTTTCTCACTTGTTAATCTTTTGAAATGGTCCTTTAGATCCACTTTCAAATTATTCCCAGAGTGATTCTATTTTCGTCACTTTATTTTCGTACATCGCGATGCTCTTAGGTACCTTTCGCAATGTATGAACCCTTGCAATCCAATTAGGGATGTACCCACCCGTAGAGTCGTGGGTACTTTACACAGCCTCTGTCTGCCCGCCGGAATAATTTTATATCATGTAACATTGTGTATTACCATCAAATATTCTTTCATTCTTCCACTGCTGCTCGTTACGTATTTAAATTTATAATAAATTATTCATCAACTTGAGAGAATTGGTGCGTTTTGTAGGTTGTTTTATAGCTGAGCTGTTTTTGAGCGGGAGTTTTTACTTACGTAGATTTGTTTATTGTCTCTGAACGTTTAGATAACTGACTATAATGATTTTGAGTAACTAGTATCCATGCTTAAGTACATTGGTAGATTGTGCCTCAGGTTATACACAAGACATCTTAGAAGGAGAAGTATCAGAAAAATCATGTACTTAAACCATTGAGTGCAGTACTTATGAATCGTTAAAATTCTAAGCTACAACTTTACCATCCGTTCGGAATGCCGTTCTTATGCAAAAGAACAGCCAAGAATTTGTGTGATGAGCACGAATATGTGTACCCGTGTCATGGATGTTTAATGTCTATATAAGTTTTATATACCGAGTTCGCCTTCAGTCCATTGTACGGTACCCATAATACAAGCGTTGCTTAGTGTGGGACCGTATAGTTGGTGTGGTCGTCTGGCGATATTTATTTTTATTTATTTCCTTTGACTACTTTGATAATTATTTAAAACTTGAAGATGTATCCAACATGTAACTCCTCATATCATTGTTTTTTGTTCTATGCGACCGAACCCAAAGTGGCGTTTACCTGATCGAAATTTAATTTAGGTACGTCACGGTTCGTAACAAGGGACATCCATTAACTAACCACGTTCCCTAACATCGTGTAATTAAACTGCAGGTCGATTTGTTGTTAATGATCTATATAGGTACATTAAATATATATCAGTCTTTTGTTTTATCTGTAGGGGAATCGTGGGGAAACGTTTAAATGGAATTGCATAAAACCTGCCATAGTGACAGCTCATAATTATAGTAGGTATCAAGGTTTTGTAATTACATTTTATTCCGGGAAATAGATGAATTCCCGCGCGATAGTAAAACGGACTAAAATTATGAAATAGGTACCTAATAAACTTATTTTCGTGATACAAACCAGTTTTAGGGTTCGACAAGTAGGTGTAACAATAATAGTGTAAAATATTTTAACAGGGCCAACAGTAGATTATAATGATAAATTACCCAAAAAAAAGGTTCAAATTCATAGACACTTAAAAAATTACACCTCATACTGGCACGCCTTATTTAAAAAAAAACAAACGTCATTTACACAATTATTTTATACATCAACGTGATCCATATAACTTACTCATTCATCTGTAAAAATATTTTACAGTATTTTTGATACACCTTATCAGTAAGTATATATATATATATATATAAATAATATTTGCAAGCCTACTTAAGATAAAACTCTTTCGATCGTTCGGCGCAACTTTAATTAACTGGGAAGGGGTTATTTTCATTAATCCCACAACGATTTGTTTAGGTCAAAGGGTCGGATTAGCAGGAAAACCAAAGAGCATTCCACTTCAAAGGATAAGGAGAACAAAGTAAAATGGCGTATCTTCTAAGTATGTTAAGACATACATACATCATAACAAAAAATATAATAACTAGTACATATCTATTAATTACATCGTAGTACGTAGAGAAGTAATTTTATGTCTATTTCATGATATACGTACAATTGGTATATAAAAGTATATTAACATACAAAAAAACAAACAAAACGAAAAATATTTTTTTTAATAAACATTATTTACTAATGTTCGATGAGTTCATTACTCGTTTTCTAGTTATCCCCTCCAGCGAAAGCTTATGATTGGTGTCGACTAACGACCTGTGGAACCTCTCAGTTACGAGTGTAGCCCTATAATCACTAGGCTATTGATGCTATACAAACGATAAATAATGGAATACTTAATTTTGTATGGACACATAAAAACAAAGCTTCAGAAGCCATCAATGTAATCGTTTATGTGCCGTTTATTGACGGCAGTTAAAGCTGCGCAGTGACATTATAAGACTATATTGGAAACCGATTTATGATGTTGTTCATCGTACATTACTTTTTGTTTTCACCAACTTTGCAATTGCTCGAAGTAATAGTTACAAGTTGGATAAGATTTGTCGCAAACAGCCCGGAAGCAACATTTTCATCTCCGTAGCGATCGGTAGCACGGGAAATGAGAAAACTTTCCGATTGATGCCACGCCTTCTGTGAAAAAAGAATTGAATTGAAAAAACCCCATCATATACGAAGTTGATTTTTGAAGGCTGATTTTTTTACAGGTAAGCCATAGGATACCAACCAATTATTATAATTAAAAGGGCTTACCTGTTAAAGCTTCAATTGATTAGGGTGCTAACGACGTTAGTCGTTTAGTTGGTAAGTATTACTTTAAAAATACACTTCGCACAATTTAACTCGCATTAGTCAAACGTTGATGTTAAACTTGTGCTTGTTTTATATGGTTTAGCTTTTGGATAAGTTAATACAGAAAATACTTTTCTTTTTCTTATGGTTTCTGAAGTTATTTGAGGATCAAACAGGCAAGTTGAAATGTCATATGGCTCACCCGGCTTGACTGACGCGGGTAGTTCGGTACGAGTTAGACTACAATCAATTCAATGAGTTCTAAAAGCTCTAAAAGATCTTAACTAGGATTTAGATGCTTCAAACTTTGTCGGCACTGAATTGAATTGACGTACAAAGTTATTCTCATTCGGAAGATTTTCAGGAAAATATTTTTTATTTTGTGTTATTTTTTATTTGAACACAATTTCATTGAGCATGCGTGGGATTTACTCTACAGAAGAGCTAAATTGTCTTCCCCAAAATGGAATGGAGAAACAACTTCTTTCAGATCTTACCAAAGTATGGATTCTTATCATCCAAATATCGCATCAACTATTTAGTCAACAAATTACTAATATGACGTCATAGAATGTTGGAGAGGCTACCAAACATACTGAAAATATCACAAAGACCCGACGGTTTAATATTACGACTCATTAGACCCTTCAACGTCGAATAGCGTGTCGCAATTCTGCGGAACAATCCGGCCGGCGATGTTTTATATTCCCGACATGCCGTGAATAATTGAAAATGAGAGACGAGACGGGAGGGGAATTAAAAATGTACTTCGCTCGGAATGGAATCAGTAAATTCCCATTGTGTACAGCCTTAATAATTGCTTGGATTTTCATTAACTCTTTATTTAAAATAAATTGGTGCCTTCTTAATCTTCTTTAAAGGGAATGGGAGATGTATCAATTCTTTAGAAAGTGTAAGTATAATGTGGGAAGAATTGTGTAGTCGAGCTTTAGTATTTACCTAGTCATGGAGATTAATAGTATAGTTTACACGATTAAGTATCGTTTTCGATTCAAATTTTAAAAAGCAACACTGATTAGATTAAAATTAAAATAATTATTTTCTATAATTTACCGAAGTTTAAAAAAAATCACTTGTATTTTTCGCCTCTCACTAATAAATAAAAAATTTACCTAGCTAAAAAAATTATATTCTATACATAGGAGATCGAGTCCCGGTAGAGGCAAACTTTGTGTAATGAGAACATATGTTTGTGTTCGAGTCATGGACCTTTTATATCTATCATGGACCTTTGATATCTTATATGCCCAGAAAATACAAGTAAACCAATATTGGGCGGTTATTTTAACGAAATTCCACTAATCCTAAATCCAAGTCTCCAATTCTAAATCCAAGTTACAACCTTTTTATTTCCAGTTACATTGTGTCTTATTAATGAAATTTATTTTAAGGAGCGATCAGGTTGCCTGGCTGATGCAATATATCTGTCAAACAAACGGCGCCCATTCCGAAGCGAATCGACGGAATAAGAATTAATTCGTACCATTCGTGATCAACGTCTTTCGATGGAGATGTTGGTGAATTTAAATAAGTTAATTAACATTTTATTGATTTTAGAAGTGACTAGACTTTGGGACACCTTATTGGTAGGTATTTTAGATAGGTACTTTACGTGCCTTAAACTCACGTGGTCCATCACCGACATTGCCCTCTCTCATAGCTATATCAATTATTTGAAACAGAAATAATTATAGAAAATCCTCTTGCAAAGAGTAAGCATAGAGTTTTTTTTAATTTATCTTCATTAAATACTTTTTGAACGAACAGTAGAGTTTTACCATAATTACATTTTGTGTATTTTTACGAATTATTATAAACCTACTAAATATTCAGAATCTGATTCGGATTGCGACCTGTTTTAATAATAATATTGATAGATTTATAATTCCGTTTCCAAATCACGAAATAGTTTTAGTAGAGTTCCTTGAAATATTGACGATATAGCACATTGACACGAGAGTGAACATTTAAAGATAATTTATATCCTTAGCCGATCTGAGCAATCGACCAACCGGTGAAAAAAGTTTTTATTTCATCTCGGTATAAGTCAACAAATTTCCACTCTTACAGCATTTGTGTTAAAGTCAGTATTTAATTAGTACAACAGTAAATATTATTTACATCAACCACCTGTTGAAGTTCCTTTTGTGCCGTCGAGAGAGTGGCGAAACTGTTTCATTTGAAAATCTCTCTTGTTGTCTCGAGTCCATTTCACGATTTTATGTTAAATACCTAGCTTGGTTGTATTACGAAGCATTCGCTTGGTAAACGAAATGGATGTAAATTAGAAATGACGACAAATAATTTATGATTTTATGAAGGTACTATTAAGACTCATTATATGTATTGTCAGTTTTCTACAGAAATCTACTATGTTGATAAAAAGCTGTCTTGTTGTGGTCATAATTAAGTGACTTTATTGTGAGGTGAGTAGATAAAATTGCGGATGCAACCTACTATAATTTAAGCGTCTTACGTTTTATATTAAAAGACAACAGCTTATAGCTACTGATATAAAGTTAATCTTACGGATTTATTCGCGTTTATTATCCGTTTTTTACGTTATATTACGCTAATAGCTATGATTTATGCAGCGCTCAGGTGCAGGAGAGGAATAAATTATGGCGTCCTGCTTCCGCCCACCAGAGGGCGTGACATGCTCAGCTTGAAAGCTTATGCGCGTTACTAATTAAGCTGCATGCTTGTGCAAAGGCCGTAGCCAGATAAATTCACTTTGGGGGACTTTGGGGACTTTCGAGAGACAATAAGCAACTACAACCGCAATCCGAAAAGAGTGGAATATATTTTAGAGAGTACATATGGAAGGGGGGGGAGTAGATTTCCCCCCCCCCCCCCGTGTCATACGGCGTTGGATGTAAATGCATGTTGGTTGCCAAATAGCATCATAAGAACTTAGAATAAGCGAAAACGAGAAGTCCGCTGCTAATGACAGTTGCGCTATCAAAAGATAGTAGAATGCGCAAGAGACTGATTGGTGCACATAAAGGCTAAACTAAAGTGACAAAACTTTTTTATTAATTATAGGACCACGGTCTTCATAGCTTGCACATTACTTCTCCGACTTGCTCCCTGTGTAGCGAACCCGTTAAAAGTTTGTTTTGTTTGAATTAGTTCCAGCATTTAGTACTGGCAAGAGTTCTTGCTTGTTTTTGAGCTGCATCAAAAATATACAGGATTTCTAATGGATATTTTTTATGTTCAAACAAAATTATACTCAGGGTGATTCAGAAAAGGTATAGTTTTAAATCTCGTGTAATTTTTTTGTAAACCGAACTCGCAAAAAAATCACAATTGTCCTTCTGTTGTCAATTGATAATGACGACCTGATTAGAGGAGTTGGTAGTGACCCTGCTGTCTTCACCGAGGGTCCTAGGTTCGAATCCTGCTAGGGACAATCTTTGTGTGATGAGGCAGGAATGTTTATACTTGAGTCATGGATGTTTAATATATATATATAAATATTATATACTGAGTCCGCCCTCGGTTCATTATACGGTACCCATAATACAAGCGTTGCTTAGTATGGGACCGTATAGTTGGTGTGTTCGTCTGGCGATGATATAATAATGATAATGTCAAATTATTTTGTAAATAGACATTTAGAAATTACTTCACGTAATCACTAAACATTCGTTAAAGAAGCGGAGGTTCAAAGTCTAAGACACCCTTTCTGAATCACCTGTATAAAGTAACTACCTAACTGGAACACCCTCTAACACTGTAGCCTGAACTTGGTTTCCTAACGCGTAACGTTTTATAAACCTAGCCAGTGAGGAGCTGTTTTAAAATCCACATCTTATTTAAAGAGTCATACACATGTTATTTTCATTTTGAATATCACAATAAGTCACCGTTGACGTTCTAGCTCGGCTCCATTTCCCACAGGAAATTAAAGTAAGCATGCGTGTGAAAAAGTTTATGGTTGACTTGTGTCGTGGCTACAGTATTAATATTTTACAAACTCAAGCAGCCGACGATGGTTTGGTTTGTTTACAGAAGCATAGGGAGAAACGAAAGTCTTTCTCCACTCTTTAATTGTTACCAATTAGTATCCTGAAAAAAGTGGCAACGTCGTCAGCAAACATAAGAGAATATATATTTTGTATGTAAGTATGTGTACGTATGTAAGTATGTAAGCAATTATTATTATTATACTTATTGTGAAATTCGTACACATAAACCTCCAGACCCATAGTATATTTGGGGTCGAGTCACCTTCGTCCGTAGGAGAATTAAGTACCCTCGAGATACCCTACACGTGACCCTGGGTGGTGCCAACCAGGTGACAACTCTACTGGTGGTAGGCTTCGGCCGTGGCTAGTCACCACCCACTGAATAAAGCCATGTCGCCAAGCGGCCTAGCCGTGTTCCGGCATGATGTTCGGTGCTGCCATTCATGGATGGCGGGTCAGATCAGTTGCGCTGCATGTGCCTAGTGAATGTAGCGTCTCTATCTACTGCCGACTTCCTACCTAGGCAAGTATGCTCCATCGTAGATCTCATCGTCACTTACCATCAGGTGAGATCGAGATCAAATACTTGCCTATAATGTAATAAAAAAAATAAGTATGAGTTTTGAACTTATTCAAATACCTACCCATCGACGGTTCACATGTTTCATGCTAATTAACTAGTCAAGCAGCAATTTTCCGCTAGGGGCGCCATTGTTAAGGAAATTCAATTAGTTAATCGGTATTTGATCTTGTCAAAACCAAGACCAGTGACGTGACCTAATTTAAGCTACAATGGTCTGTGGCTAGCTAAACACTTTGGACGTGTCTTTATCTTCTGCACACAAGGCCCACCTCACTCATCGGGTTTATTAATGTAATTAATTAAAAGTCCCAACGGCAACGCTCTGTCCCCTTTAGGCCGCGAAGGTTCCAATTAGATGCTGGCGTGCCAAAAATTAAGGAACTCATCACATTGTTTAAACCAAGTTTAAATTACTCCTTATATAATCTGTAGCAAAAATAGTGTAGAATATTTTAACGTTTATGTATAAAATAATCTTGTAAATGATGATTTGATTTTTTATTATGGCGAACCTATAGCTTTTCAATGTTTTCTTAGTACGTAGTGTAATTCGTAAAATTTCTAATAATTTCATTTTTTTCTTCGGAAATTTTATCTTTATAACCTACCGATCGACTTGTTAAATATTTTACAATATTAAAGTTACATGTTGTATAATATCTAACAATAATAGTGTTAAATATTTCAAGAGGTCCGTCAGTAGGTAGGCAGTAATGGTCACATTCCCGAAAAAAAATATTAAATTATTTGAAACTTTAAAAAATAACTCTACGTACTTACGTAGTGCATGGTGAAACTCTGCCTACATGTTCGCTTTCTAAGAGAAAAATAAAATAAATGACATATGCATTTTATACATACACGTAATCGTTATGACCTTAAAACCCTTAAAAAAAATAAAAAAAATTCTTACACCTTCTATAGAAACAGAGCCACACGAGGTTTATACCTACGCATACTAATCTACGCTTTCCATACCACAAACAATCTCAATTGCCTGTCACATACATTGATGCATATTGACGGAGGAGCCAATTGAGCCGTCAGTAGCACAAACGATCAGTACCGAATTAATTAAAATCGTAGGTACATTCGAGTACTAGGACCAGTTTCATGAAATATCTTTTACCGTCATATTCTAGTTTTTAATAAGAAATAACCGGGCTTCTTTTGTTTCTCGAATTTATAGCTCTAGTGTTATGTATATTGTTCCTTTTTTTAAATTTTAAGGAAAATATAATTTAAGCCAAACGCAGACGACTGCTTTCTGTCCGAGATCAATTATTTTCCGATAACGGACGAGTGTTTTTTTCTGTAAGAAGCGGTTTCCGATTGTGTGCCAACTCAACTCACTTGTCGTATCCGACGCATGTTTTTCAAGCGTGTTTTCTCGTATATTCGACGACCTGACTAGCGCAGTTGGTAGTGACCCTGTTTACTGTGCGGAGAATCCAGGGTTCGAATTCGGGTAGGAACAAACTATTTGTGATGAGCACTAATATTTATACCCGAGAAGTGGATGTTTAATATCCATATAAGTAGGTCATTTATATACTGAATTTGCCCTCAGTCTATTGTAGGGTGCCCATGATACAAGCATAGCTTAGGGTGGTACCGTATACTTGGTGTGTTCGTCTGGCAATATCATATTATTATATTATATTCTGTCTCTCTCCGACAAATCGGACCGTTTTTAGTGGGTCGTATGCGTTAAATGACTTTTGTCGGTCGTCTGCAATAAGCCTTAAGTACCTAGTATGTATTCTGCGCCTTAAGCGCCGTTTGCAAGTAAAATCGTTTTCCAAGGAACATCCTTATTGAATAGAATGAAAGGACAGTTTTTTTCTTTGTACATGAAAATCCGATAATTCTGAATGTCTGTTTCAATTGGAATTATTTTTTTGCACATATGTGTGAGTAGGTACTTTTTCAATAGCTTTGTCACGGATTTTCTTGAAAGAAAAATGAGATAAACAGATTTTTATAATTATTACAGATAAAATATTTTTTAGGTAAGTAGGTATACTCGTTTTTTAAAAAACTGGATTTTATCTATAAATAGGGCAAAGTTAACTATAACAAAAAATCTCTTCGAGTAGGTTTAGTCTGGGAATACCGTAGTTACTCTACATACACATTTGAAAATAATTTAATGAAGTACTTAACTTATTTTTTATCAATCTATATTTATTTTTCTTAATCTATTTTCATAGCTATATATAAAAGAAATATCCAAAGGAAGTGCTGAAACACAGAAAGTATAATTACTTCGTGATTATTTTGGCAGGATCGGTGTTCAAAGCGTTGTCGACGGTGTCAGCATTTTTTTTCCTGATTATAGCGTAGATAAGGTACGACCACATCAAAGGAAAATATACCTAATGTAGAAACCAGGAACTTAGTATTTTCCATGAACGTCATGAACGTTCCAGAACTTCAGGAACCACAAAATATGGATTAATGTGGACTCAATATGGTTGATTTGATTGACTAAAGATAGCCCGGCTAGGATCATAAAGCCCAAGCTTCGCAAACATTTTAGAATAGAAAATTTGGTTTTAAAATACTCTTTAGGTCGACTTTCGAAATAATATATATATATTAATTGATGTCTGTTTGTAATTATCATTGTTTACGTACCGAGAAGAATAGAATAGGTTCCTACAATAAAATGAAATAACGAAAAAAAAACAAAAATCCGACCGCAAAAACTTCACAGAAAAGAAAAAAATAAGATCGAGAATTGTAGGCGTGGGCGATACACGATACATAACTAACGAAAATTAATGAGACACAGGCACAATTAGTTCTGGGAAATTCAAAGTAAGATGATTATTGCCATGTTTCAAAGCATCGAATCTACTATCAAAGTTGACAATATACTTAAGATTCCCACGGAAACTTGATCGATGGGACTAGTTATTACGGTACAAAAATAAATGAACGTTTATTTTAGACGAAATCTTCAGATTATTAGTAATGCTAAAATAAAAAAAAGTTACAAAAATTGTATTATAGTAAATAACAAAAACACGTCACGAACAGATACGGCCGCACGGGGTCTTAATTCGATGGCGAGCACAGTAATGATCTTTCTTAGGCAGGATGTAAACGCAACCAGTGCTCCAGTATGTAAACGCAACCAGTACACCAGTATGTAGACGCAACCAGCACTGGTATCAGCGAATCCTAGCGACCCGTCAACGAGATCAGGACGATAACTTGGTGCCCTCAATTAAAAAGTTTTATTTCAAACACTTGCACAGGTACAAGCAATAGGAAAGTTTTCTCATTTCCACTGCAACAGATCGCAGTTGGAATTAAACGTTGGGAATTCAAGGACATAAAACAGGGGTCGGTTTCAAATTGTGGGAATGCTGTTCAATCTTCTGAACAATCAAAACTTACGGGGTCACATAAGCTGAATTCGGCCGGCGAGTGATTTAGTAACGTCCTTCGGTTGATACCTGTCGATCAAGTACAATATTTTTACGTAGCGTTGAGCTAACTTATACATCTTTCATCCTTCTCACACCACATATTTCATAAGTAAGAATGAAAGTGAGAATGTACTTGTAACGTCATCGAAATACCATGTAAAAGTAAGCAGGAACTCCTAATGCTTACTGCACAACCTGCTCTATAGTTCGAACAGGAACTTATACTATACAAGCCGTATAGCTAGAACTAAGTAATACCATGTAAAAATGACCTCTAGATAGGGGGGCAGTAAAGTCCCCAGTTGTACCTATACACCCCACAGATGCAATAACCCAGTGCAGTAATACTCGCAGGAGATATTGAACGCCCGCTGGGAATGATTTTATGGAAACTTTTATGGGACATTACGATTCCAATATTAGTTCCAAAACTCCCGGAGCAGTGACAAAATCTTATCTATTTACGGTTGACTAGACAGCGCGCATATTATCTCGACTGATAAAAACATTTTTGTTATAATAATACCAGCCCTTTTTAATGCCCCACTGCTGGGCACGGGTCTCCCCGCAATGCGAGGGAGATTAGGCCATAGTCCACCACGATGGCCCAATGCGGGTTGCTGGACTTCACACATCTTTCGAGGGGTTCTCTCAGACATGGTTTCCTCAGGATGTTTTCCTTCATCGTTTAACAAGTGATAATCTTGGATGAAAATAAGATTCGCACATGAAATCCAGAAATCCCAGAGGTGCGAGCCGGGGTTTGACCTGCGATCCTCATTACCGAGGCAAGCGTTCTACCAACTTGGCTATCACATTTTTGTTACTTGAATTAAATTATCACAAGATGTTTTATTTTTTGTTACTTATAGGTTATATTAAAGCCTGACCTTATCACTTAATCTGCAGAGCCGATTAAAGTCCCCATTGATTTGGATATCAATCTACAATATATCCCTACAGATACGAAAGATACAACTTGATACGAAAGATACAACTCGTACAAACCAAGCTGTATCTTTCGTAGAGGATACTAAATTGGACTGGAAACAATGCCCATCGTCACAACTAACGCATACCAGATTCGTAAAAGGAACATTTCCAAAATTAGCCCCACCAAGTTTTTTTATTCAAGTTCAAAGCGTAATTTTTAGTAGTCAGGTCGTCGTAAATGCTTTCCCTTCTCCGTATCAACACGCTAATTTATAATTCTCGCACTTTTATGCCGATAATAAAAACGAGAATGAGACATAAACTGCAACGGAACGTATATTTTTACTGCGCAGCAATGGAGAACGTTCGGAACGGCATCATTTGATTACTTCAGCACATCTGCCACGGTGCAGTAAAACTTCAATTAGCCATTTGTGTAAATGAAAACAGACGCGTATAATGCAATCTTACAAATGTATTTCTGTTTTAGAGTTAGCAATATCTGCTGGTGCACCTATCGGTCAAGTCTACATTTCGTCATTGATCTACATCTCTGTGTAGAACCTTATTATTTGGACCCATGAGACTTGAAGATTTCATACTGATGATCTTAAATCTCTGTGAAAACATGATTAATAAAAGTAACAATCTTAATGAATAAATATCCGAGAACACCTTGTTTTTCACACATTTTAACAAACCCAGAGTCGATTCGACATCTTGGGTCCGTATTTAGTTGATGACATACCTATAACAATGTACTGATCAAAAATGTAAAAGATCTTTTTAAAAAAAGCAACCATGGAGTTTCTTGCCCGTTCTTTTCCATAGGAACGGCATTCGGAACGGGTGGTAAAGTAGTAACTTAGCATTTTGTAACTTTTGACGATACATAAATACTGTTCTTAATGGTTTACATGAATAAAAATATTCTGATTCTGATTCTGATGTGGTAACTGTATCTCAGTAAAATTAATCAAACTATCATACCTTCTCAGTAAAATGTTGGTCCCAACTGAACACATTAACCCATTCCGGCGTAGAGAGATGCTTTCTCCTTTAATTTTCGCCTTTATTTTGATTTTTTTTATTCGTAGTGCTCTGTTTTGTTGGGATATTGATATCCAATTTCACTAAAACGCGATACGAGGGTTTTACATACTGCACAAACACGGGCCATGCCGGGCTTACAGTGCACTAACGTTATTCAGTCTGGATTACACAATGTGTGCCAAATTTATTGAAATAGCTCGCGACTATGTCCTGTACACTGAGATTGAGTTGCACATAATGTTACATTTGACTACATTTAGGAACAAACATTGTGTCTTGAGCATGAATGTTTGTGCCCGAGTCATGAACACAGAAGTATAGGGGAAAAGGGCACATCTTCCAACCAGGCGCGGTTACTGTCGGGATCTTGTATATATGTGACGTGCTCTGAAAACTCTCATACCGCGTTTCAGGATTGTATGGCGAATTGTCAATTGTTCTGAATGCGTCTGCAGCGCCATATGTGTAGCATGTGGCGTGGTCGAAGAGGTCGCTACATAAGTACTGATACTGGACTCTTATGAGGCGCATATGAGGCTACCACGTCAACATTCATTATTTTACTCAAATATACAGACCGATAGGTTTCAAAATTCGTAATGCTTAAAAACATATTTCAGAATTATTATCTTTATTCAGCAGTGTGCAAGCTTGTTTGTCCCTCGCTTTCCATAATATATTCGTGGGCAGAGGACGGGCTTGTGGTCACCAGGCGGGCCGCAGGTGTCTCGGGCTGAACAAATAAATGTTTCTATTTTGTTTTGGATTGTTTGAAAAGGAATATTTTATTAATTAGGTTTTTAGAATAAATTGATACATAATGATTGTTTCAGCGCCTGTATCGGTAAAACTTTTAATGTTTTTTTTTTATTTTATTTTTTACTAGCTGTTGCCCGCGACTTCGTCCGCGTGGTATTTAACAAAGACTCAGCCGTTGGCAACAGTCTGCTCGCGTTCTGATCCCGCGGGACGCATTGCAGATTGTTGCTATCAAACTTTAATCAGGCGCAGCGCTGCAACATTGGTTTTAATTTTTTTTCGAGAGATCCAATTTTTTTTTTCTAAAATAAAAGTAGCCTATGTTACTCCTTGTTACATCAGCTATCTGCCAGTGAAATTCCCGTCAAAATCGGTCCAGCCATTTCAGAGATTACCCGGAACAAACAGACAGACAGACAGACAGACAGACAGACAGACAGACAGACGGACAGACAGACAGACAGACAAAAATTGTAAAAAATTTTGTTTCGGTATAGGTAACGTGTATACATCCAAATGCACTTAGTAAAAAGCGGTTATTTTAATATTACAAACAGACACTCCAATTTTATTTATATGTATAGATTACATTATAGGCAAGTATTTGATCTCGATCTCACCTGATGGTAAGTGATGATGAGATCTGCGATGGAGCATAATTGCCTAGGTAGGAAGGCGGCAGTAGATCGAGACGCTACATTCACTAGGCACATGCAGCGCAACTGATCTGACCCGCCATCCATGAATGGCAACAGCGAACATCATGCCGGAACACGGCTAGGCCGCTTGGCGACATGGCTTTGTTCAGTGGGTGGTGACTAGCCACGGCCGAAGCCTACCACCAGTAAAAACATTTACAAGCCAGCAAGCCAGCAAGTACATTTGCGGATGGTGCAAATATTCAAATTCCTGTGGTTCATAATATAACGAGCACATCCACATAGGGACAGTTATGGTCGAGTTCAGAACATGGCGTTCCAAATTCAAGATAGGGTTAGGGAAACATAACCCAACGACAAACATGACACGAA
This sequence comes from Pheosia tremula, assembly GCA_905333125.1. Lineage (NCBI taxonomy): Eukaryota > Metazoa > Arthropoda > Insecta > Lepidoptera > Notodontidae > Pheosia > Pheosia tremula. Next base: position 8,330,845 of record HG995402.1, on the reverse strand, counting down.
TATTTTTTTTTAATAAAAGAAACTGGATAGACGGCTGCGGGCAGTAACCATACGGTATTTATTTTGAAATAAGTATTTCATTTTACTTTATTTATGTATAAAATATATCTTAAAAGTAAGTATCCTATTAAGTAAAATGCAAAATGTAATAAGATACATATTTTCGTGTAATATCTCAGAAGATGTTGAATATAATGCCAATTTAAGGATTCCACTCAGAAAAACATTCTAAACTGGTAAACTATCATCTTATCATTCGAGTGGTTGTTCCTGTTTCTAAAAGATGATCGTACTGCTTTCTTAAGCTCTCATAATGTACACAGAGTAAATTATGAATGCTCGTGTTACGAGTGAAGTGACACTCCGGTACGGTTACGTGACTGTATTTTCTCAGAATATTTTATGCTACAAGGTATCATCGTTGGGTGCGGTTTATGTTCCATATTTACAAGTTATAAGGCTCGAAGCACGTAGTGCATACCGCCTTAATGAGATCATAAATTATAACTTTAGTTAATATTCTTTTTTGTTAGTCTAAGAAAAATAAGAATATATATATATGGTACGCGAGTGGTGGTGTAAATTGTGTTGTTTTACGTGCTTAAAAAAGTCATTATATAATATTTAATTATAGCTAGATTTACCGACTGAACCCGTAAAATATTTTCATTATTCTTAAACAAATGGGGGAAGAGCAACCACCACTGACCTTCTGCTTGTCAACTTTTCTAATTATAAACCAAACAAGTTTGATCGATAATTTAAAAAAGCCAGCAAGACCGAACTCTTCTAAAATGTTAGTCGAGAAACTATCTATAACGTCACGAGTAACGGGACCTCAAATAAAATGCAATTCTCCGCGAAACGAAGTGAATCTAAAAAATATTCGACACGTGTTGGAAAAGTTGACAAGCCGAGGGTCGGTGGTGGGTTCCTCTTCCCCTATTTGTTTAACAATGGATATCCGCCAAGTATCGCCTAGTTCTATCAATTGTTTCATTATTCTTCTTAATAAGTAGCTTATAAATAAAAAAATTAAAGCATTGACTCGTCGATATTCTGTTAATTATAAGATACTTTTATTAAAATAACCACTGACATCGTAACTAAGTAGTTAGTTTTGGTACCTACTGATAGAATAAAATGTACTCACAGTCTAAATTTTTTGCAGTACATTATCTACCTACCTCAGTTCCCTTAAACATTATTTTCCAGCAGCAAACAAGCGACAGAATGGAGCCTCCGTCGAAAAATTATTCGCACAATATTTTTTTATTACCAACATCCTCGTGATACGTGACATACCTTTGTAGGGTGACAAAAATATTTAAACTTTCTAGGACAACCCTTTTTTACCTTTATCTAAGTAAGCTGACATTATGATACTATGATATAAAATGAAAAGAAAAACTTTTTATTTGACACAGAATCACGATAGGTACTTGCCGAATACACAACAAATAAGTGGAAATAACGGACTTGGAAAAGGTCAAACATAGATGTGATCCAATTTACTTTTGCAGCAAGTAAGTTCTTTGTTGTCCCTTTTATTTTCCTCCGTAGGAAAATATTAATTAAATATTCTCCATTTGTTAGGTAAATAGTTACATTTATTTGGACAATTTTTCTGGTATTGAGAATATGACGACACTAAAAAAAATGCTCATGCTTGTATATTATAGGAAAATTTACCTGAAGAGTATATTCTACACAATCTACTTAGGTATTAATTTGCTTGTGTGACAAGATATAACATGTCATGTTACTTGCCCAATCATTTATTTGATACTTTGTAATTTGAGTCCTGGTTTTCATTTCTTTAAAGACAGTGATCCTACACTTCACCGCAACGAGCGCAGAGGTAGCTATATATTGCGCTTCCAAACTAGATGAAAATCTTTGAGAAGGGCAGTTAAGGTACATCATGATAAGCCACGTCGGTATGTTAAGTTGTGTACCTAAATAATAAAACAAATCTTATTAAATACTTAATTTATTTATTTTGTTTTTTGTGATTCTTAAAAAGCAACATGTTTTTTTTTGTTAAATGCGCAACCATAGCAACATTGTGTGTATAATATTATGAATTGTCGAAAACCTCTCGCGATTTTCCCCGAGCCGTGTAATAAATAATCTTTGTATTTTCCGCTTGTCTCGTTAAAGCCGAGATCGATCTCAAACACCATAATCCAGGATCGAGAATCATGTATTTATACTTCGAAGGGAAATATAAATCGTTTCTCTATTGATTTATTGAAATGTTTCATCATGAAATAGGTACTTTCAGTATAATACTTATAACAACTTATGAGGACCTGATTAGAGCAGTTGGTAGTGACCCTGCTTTCTGCCTGTACGGAAAAGCTTTGTGTGATGAGCACGAGTGTTTGTACCCGAGTCATGGCTGTTCAATATATATATATATATATATTATACCGAATGTTATATATATATATATATATATATATATATATATATATATATATATATATATATATATATATATATATATATATAACATTAATTCATTCATTTATTATTAACATTATTATTTTATATATATATATATATAATATTCGGAGTTCGCCCTCAGTCCATTGTACGGTACCCGTAATACAAGCGTTGCTTAGTGTGGGACCGCATAGTTGGTGTGTTCGTCTGGCGATATTTGTTTACTTATAATACCTATATACGTATAATACAGTGAGCTAAGAGCAAAATGCAGCTTGCTAGATAAAGTGGCTAGAATCGTTCTTGCCACAATTTCGAGCAGAAATAGTTTATTTGATTAATAGCTTGTGTCTTTTGTTTGCACTACTAAGCACCTGATTGCAAAGAACCATGCCCAGGTACCTATGGGTCAAGTGGCATCAAAAAATTTTTTTGATTTTTTTAGACTGCGAATGATGAATAATGAAAAAAAACCTATGCACCCGTTTATCTTAATTAAATCTTAACGTATAAGACACATTGGTGCTATTGCTATGCCTTGACCTAGTAATATTTGTGTCTCATTCAAAATGAAGTACGATGCATTAAGTAGGTAAATTGATGATATATTGCTATGATGATCCTTACAAGATTCTTAATTTCCTTCCTTACTAAAACATATTCAGTGGTATGTTTTCATCTCCCAATCAAGTATGGTCCTTTATTCATTAAATGCACTAACACAAGTTCCCTTTTTGGTGCTCTATAAGTAACTGCAAGTGAGGGAGCTATTACCAGTTCGATGTAGAAGCAATTAAGAAGTTTAAACGTTATGTGAGCTGTGCATGAAACTTTGAATAAATGATGGTACTTGTATAGCAGCGGTTACTTTGACTGGCGTTGATTAATGGTCTCAGTTTGATGCTTTAATAGTAAATCATTAAAGGGCATATCACTATGGTAAAGTTCGAAATGGACTTTTACTCATAAGTTCATTTGGTTTTATTACATACAGACAGGTATCGGTTGCTCCAAGATCTTTGGATGATTTAAATTAATTGAATCCTGAGAATAATGTGATTGCTTTAAAACCGGGATATAGTGCACATTTTTGAAAACCAATAATAAACCCGAAATTTGAGATTTAAACGCTTACACCGGGCTATGGGCATGACCTCCTAATAAATATACATAATTGCTCGTTGGGCAAGATGCGAGTGCGAGATTATTTGTAAGCTGAATAGTTAATTGAAAGCTGAAAAGTTTACGTATTTAGACACATTGTATGATAAATTTAACAGCGCCTCTAGCGGACAGTATTTAAAACATTCAATTCTCCATACAATGTGTTTAAATACGTAGACAAGGAAGTACACGGTTCGCCAACGAATCATTTCGCACTCGACATACTGAATTTGCGATGACATCTAAAGCCACTAAGTGAATCTAAGGTATACTGCACCTTTTCCATATCTCCTCGAATGTATATATAAGAGTATTATAACATGTTTGAACTAGAATCCCACTAATATTATAAATATGAAAGTTTGGATGGATGGATATTTCTTACTCTTGCACGCAAGATCAGCTGAACGGACCTGGATGCAATTTGGCACAGAGATAGATTATAGTCAGTCTTTTTATGTCGGTAAAATGTATGGTTCCCGCGGGTACTTTTTAATAGCGGGTAACACCGCGGGGCGCAGCTAGTATAAATATAAATGTGAGTAACAAGCTCGGCGGGTGTTCATCCCGGCTGTCCTCGCTGTCAGGCCACTTGACATCGACCCGAGGGTTGGCAGGCGGACTGTCAGTTCCGGTCCTTCACTGTACCGAACGTGTACCTATACGGGATCGTTATAGGGGTTGGTTTAAGGTACAAGCGATTATATACGATTAGTAAAAAAACTTTAAATCACCATTTCGGAGAGAGTGCGATGGAATTACTCGAATTAATTCCCCCATCTCCATTCTACCGTCGTTTGACAAGACGCACGGACAAGTGTCATCCGTACACTGTGGACATTCCTTCGGTACGTACTAAGCGTTTTGCTTCTACTTTCATCGTGCGAACTGCCAAGGAATGGAACACGCTTTGTTCCCCGTTACTTCAATCTGGGTGTTTTCAAGTCGAGAGTGAACAGGTACCTTCTAGGCAAGTATGCTCCATCGTAGCTCTCACCGTCACTTACCATCAAATGAGATCGAGATCAAATACTTGCCTATAACGTAATAAAAAAAATGTTTTTGTAAGTATACCGAGAAAATTAAGTCATGATGGATAACGTTGCTGAAAATCGTGCGCAGCAGGTTTGTCAAAATATAAAAATGTATCCAAGATTGTTTCACAATGTACTAATGAACCCACGACTCAATTGAAAGATGGCCCATACGCATTCTGTCAAATAAGTTTTGTATAGGGTTTACATGCACATTGTAAAATATGTTAAATTTAATTACATTTTAATTATTTTACGACTTGTGAAAGTGCAGATATTGAATTCAAGACAACGGCTGAAATGAGACAGTCCATTCAAGATACACCATAAAATATAAGAAAACTATAATATTAGCTCAAAAAAGTTAAAAAGTTTTCAACTCACCTTCTGATTGAAATAAAATTAATTTTACGGATTTTATCGCGTTTATATTATGATTTTTACGTTCCCGGCGTTTCGGCTGCTTTACAGCAACCAACGTCACGGGAGGAATGAGTTTTATTTCAATGTGTAGTATTTGCGTAAATGTAAGAAATCAATATGTCACCTTCTGATGTTCTCTTTCTTCATGTAAGTACCTACATACTTCAAGTTCCAGAAAATGATCTCTATAACATTAGATCGCAGTCCGAATGATTCAAGTATACTGGCTAGCTACTAGAGCGGGATCCAATCAACGGAGCTGGAGTGGCCGCTTGATCTAACCACGTTTGGTTCGAGGACAAAGGTGATTCCGGCGGCAAGGTGAATTGTGTTCCACTAAATGCAAAATTGAGTACATGTTTGTTTGTACATAAATTCAAAATAAAAACTACCCATCGTCTATTTGTCCCGGATAAACAAATAAACGCTTTGCGTGAAAATAGTGTAAAATATTTTAAGAGATGAATCAGTATGTTATAGGGATCACCTTGATGTATACAATAATTGTGTAAACGATTTTTATTTTAAAACCAGTCGAACCGGTAGTGTTCGGCCATGCGCACTGAGCGCATGTAACTTTGTTTTAAAGTCTTAATAATTTGATTTATTTCTATCTTTATAACCTACTTTGGGCCTGTCAAAATAATTTAAATTATTATTGTTTGTATTTGTATTGTTTTAACTTTACAGGCTTATTAAGCCAACTGACCAAAAGGACCTGACAATAAACTATTCGGCATGTTACCTTCATTATGGACTCTATATGAACTCACGATAGTGAAAATTTGGGCCACTTACATCCAATCAATGCGGAGGTAAAATATATTCATGTGTCTAAAAGCAAGAATATAACGAAATGGATTAAATCAGTGAATAAAGAACTAAAACAATATATTTTGATTATGAATAAATGAAGTAACAATTTTATGCATTCGTATATGGATTCAAACTCTATAAATTCGGTTGTTTGAGTATAAGTTATTATATTAGGCTAGCTCCTAGCTCGCTCTACATGAACTAAGTTATATTATATCCAACTTTAATAACAATTTAAAGCAGCCGAAAGCCGTTACTCTATTTCCATTTCATTTATCGCAACCGTGTCCACTGGTAGAGTTCACAAAAGCGCTTGTTGATATTCCTCATAAAATCTAACCTTCATAAAGGAGAAATCTGTGACGTGTATTTATCGTAAACGTCTCGGATTTATGGGCCATCATTATTTTTACACCCCATAATCCCCCTCTGAACTCTCATTAGGAAAAAAAAAATCTCGTAAAAAATATTCTTCTCACTAAATCTACGATCTTTTTGAACTCTATTACGACAGTATGAGGGTTCGTTTGCCGATGTCAAATTAATTAATTTCCTTTTTGAGGAAAATTAGATAATGATAAGTAGATAAAAGGTATTCTGGAGGACTTTATAGGAGATCTTATATTTTATTGTAGTAGGTTTTTAATTGGGATTTGAATTTATTAAGGTCAATTCACAAGATATGAGATGCCTATCATGACGTTAATATGGAAGAGTATTAGGGTTCTACGCAAGATAAAGTCGTTACTAATCAGATGGAATAATACTACTAATGACAGAATGGAAACAACTGAATATATATTATAATTTCAGTATCAATATCTTTATAATCTCAAATATAAATAAATAAATATCGCCAGACGAACACACCGACTATACGGAACACTAAGCAAACGCTTGTATTATAGGTACCGTACAATGGACTGGGGGCGAACTCAGTATATTATACTTATATTGATACTAAACGTCCATGACTCAGTTACAAACATTCGTGCTCATCACACAAAGATTATCCCTACTAGGATTCGATCCCGGCACCCTCGGTGCAGAAAGCACTACCAACTGCACTAATCAGGTCGTCAATTTGTAAGTATAATCCATATTACTGGCGGAACTTTCACCATTACAAGACTATACTAATGAAAGAAACTCGTGGGTATTTACTACAGAATTTCTTCGTGAAATTCAAGTAGATCCTTTTAAATCTCTTGAGCACAATTCTCGCAGTAATTTAACACTAATTACGAACCAATTTGGGTCCGCGTTAAGCACACTTCCAGTTCAATTAGTGGAGGTTCGCTATCTTCTTACATGACCGTGCTATATTTACAATCTTAAACATTTTAATAATTCAATGTATCGTAATAAAATTATACTCGATTCTAATAATTTATCTGTCGTCAGAAGAATTTCCTATCTATAAATTAGGTACCCATGTGATAACTTAGCAGGTATCTCACTATTTACATACCATCGATGATAACTTTAGGGTCTATGCAAGTTAAATGTCAACTTTATTGCACCACACTTGACTCAATAAGAAAGCGTAGGTCAGGTCGATATTATAAAATAAAATCATATAATTATTAAAATACATTTTAAATAAGTTAACCACTACATTATGTCCTTAAGTGCTAAACCGTATGCTTGATTGAATTTCATCACGCAATGCTGGAAAACGCCAAAGTTTTCTAGTATTCGCATTGCCGAATACCCAGAATAATATCGAGAACGCACAGTGGTACATTGTTAGTATATTACTAGTTATCAACAGACTCGAAACTGTACTGTAGCTGTCAACGAATCTTACATAAATCACTTTACAAATATCAACAAGTATCTGTTGGAAACCGAACACGAAAATTAACACTATCATTGTCAGAATGATACGCACATTGTTCTCCGCTTTGCTGTTCGTTTGCAATATGGATCTGAGAATTGAGATCAACAAAATTGCATTGGCAATTAACACCGGCCACTTGATCAGGAGTAGGTATATCATGAAGTACTTTGAGTCTTTATCGTTTTGGATGTAATATGATACGTGTAGTACCAACGATACCACACCCGGCGCTATCCACGCGGTCGCTGAAACTATCCATATGTTAGATTGCTTCGTGTCGAACACTTTCACAAGACTTATATACATTTGCCGGCTAAACACGAACATCCAAACCACGAGCACTATTTCAGAATAGATCATCGGCAGTATGTGTAAGTATATGAGGCAGTCCATTCTGTAGCAGCCGTCTATCACGTTGCGAATGTCACTGACGAACCGTACAGCAGTGTAAATAAACCTTGCTAACATGAATTGTATGAGGAGCTGGTTCTTGTAACTGCTCCTCCATTCGTTGAACAATGTGGCGGTCAGAGCGAGTAGGGCCAACGCGGCAGCGGACAACACCATCCCGACTGAACTACACGCAAGGGTGACAATAGACCACAGTGGCGAGGTCTCGTTACCTTTCGGCAGTATCATACTAAACATCTCCGCTTCGTATGCTGCCATTTTCTATACTACATTTATCGTTTTCTTATCCTTCATACAATCACCTTAATTACTCAACATAGGCATATATTGTTTTATCACATGAATTACTACGACGATGAAGCGTTATCTTCAACATAACCGCTATTGTTGTTACGAACTGTTTACGGTTTAGACATTTCACTGTTTCTCACTGAAATTACACTGTTCTCGTATGGACATTTCAGATTGACGTTACTGTGAGCGAGAATTTCCATAGCGGTGTGGGAAATATCTCTCGATTCGGTAAACACTCGAGAGGATCAAACACGTCCGAACATAACAAGTAGTCGGGATTATGTACTGACCGCGGGCCGATATTTTTTATCTAGTGTTGATTAGATTGGATGTTTCAATATCATGTGGTGTTATAGATATTCAATTAGTTGTTTTTTTAACTGGACGTGGGATCACGATGTTTACGTGTTGATCACAATGAACCCAGTTGGTGAACTTGAGTGAAGTGAAAGAAAGGTCAATGATGTTTACTTGTTGAGTAAATAAGATAAATATTGGGTTGAAATAGCTGTATATTAGATTAAATATTTTTGAATAGGGATGTGTTCATAATAATATATATATAGTTGGCTGGGCTGGGCTGGGCACGGGACGCTCCTCAATGCGAGGGGGGGATTCGGCCATAGTCCACCACCACTTGGCTATCTTCATGTCTATGCTGATTATATTCATAAGAGGAGTCTTAGTAAGGATAGTGGGTAAATAAAAATGCTTTTATTTAAGAAACACAGAGAATATATTTTCAGATATAATGCCACGACAGGTCAAAAATAAAATTCACCTCATCAAGGAATAAGAAACGATAAATATAAAATTCTATACAAATAGTTAACAGTGTGAAAGTATCTAACGATTACATATTGTAGTAATAAAATGTATCGCAAACCTACTCTGTGTACACTTGAGGACAAGATTTTAATGCGATTAATAAAATATATAAAAGCGATTAATAAAATATTAAAAAGAGTAACCATGGAGTTCCTTGCGTCACGTCCAATATATTTGTCCAAGATTTAAATCAACATTTTAAAAGTTTTGAAAATGGAATGATGAACGGCTATACAGCGGCCAGTTTCATGCAGGGACTTGACAGGTGGAATAACCTTTTTCATAGAAAAGTTTTAAACTGTGCGCTTCCGAAGTAAGTATCAATATAATACCCGTATATAAATCTATATTTTTTCCTTGCTATTTATCCTCAAGTGTAAACATCCACCGAATTCCCTTTGAGACGTTACAGCTTGTGTTCGAAAGTTTGATATAAGAAGTGTGAGTTAGTGCACGGTTTGTTTTATTTTTCTTTATTATACATTATTTATGAAGAGAATTCAGTTGTTTCACTACAAATCAGTGCATCTACTTATGAAATATTATTGCATTGTTTAATTAATCACGACGTGACGACTAGTCAACATTAAATTTTTAGAAACTCTACATAATACAAATTAGGTACTATAGCTACCCACTAATAGCTTTATTAAGCACAGTTTTACTATAAACTGTCAGGTTGCATAAGGAGTGAATGCGCTTCGGAAGAAAATTTACGCAACAGACCATAATTATTATTGAAGTAAAAAATTTAATAAAAAATGAATGTGAATTTTTTTTCAAGGCATTGACAAAATTGATATACTATTTCACGGCAGAAAGAAAAATAAAAGTTAGTTATGATTATTTTCCAGAACTTTTAGCAGTAGAAAAATCTTAGCCATCTTTTAGACTCCCAGATGTACTAAACTGTTTCCATTTAATGAACTAAAAATGAAATTCCTAACTGAAAATGGATTGTTATAAAACATCTTTATAAGTAGTGTGCTTAGTAGAGATAATATTTCTTCTTCTTCTTTCTTTTTACGTTGGCAATTGGCTACAAAATATGCCATTTTTGCCAGTGTCTCAGATTTCTTGATAATTGTTGTAAAATTATAAATACCCCTAATGAAAGTTATGATGATGATGAAATGAATGCCCACCCCTATCAGCAAAGCTGTGGATACTTTACTGAAAATTCACCGAACATTTTGGGAGAACATGAAAAGTCATACAATTTGATTTCAATTTCCTTCACTCGTGCATGTTTATGAACACACAATGGTTAATATCCCACGAATATTCCTCATCATTTATCAAAGAAACACATTTTTGACAGACTTAAAAAAGTAGGTTCTCAATTCGAATGTTTATTTTTTTGGAAAATAAAACAAAATTGACAACTTCACGGTTCTACTTCCCGCCAAAAAGTCAGAGATTATTTTATTCTAACTATTCATAAGGATAAATATTGTTGTTGATTACGTGTAGGTACCTACTTACATAGAAGTCTTTATAAGGGATCACAGATGGAAAACACTAGTTCAATACACCGAACGGGGAAATTACAATTAAATCTAGCTTATCTTACTATCTACTTACTAACAATACGTTAAGGTAACTATGTTATTATAGAAAATCTTAATTTATACTACAACAGAAGAATTAATATAATAATCAAACAAAATATGCATGTAACACAATACTTATATACTTAGCAAATTCAAAATTAAAATATTTAACAATCATTATCAACTTTATGAGCAAATTAGATTTCATAACACTTTTATTAAATAAAGTAAAAGCAGTATATTTTCGGTTGTTGGTTGTATATTAATATTATCAAACAATAAATTACGTAAGTACTGACTTTAGAAACAAATTTAGGTATTGGTAATTTAGTTAATATCCACCACCACGGGTATATAAACATGTTCTTGCTATCGTTATAATATTCTTTACAACCGACATTAATAAAATAAGCACAAAACCATACATAGCTATGCTTTAGATCGTGCTAAAGTATTATTTTGTGATATTACAGAAGATTGTATGTTACATGACGATACTTTACTAGTGCTAAGGAGTTTCTTAAATATTCCGATATTTTAAGTGTTTTTCTTATATCGGATTATACCAGGATTTACATGTACATACAGAAATTGTACTTTTAACTTTTGGATCTTAGCGATATATTTAAAGTGTAGTAAGAAGCTCTAAAAGACGAAGTCAATAATAGCTCTAGAAGATCACATCGCAGGCAGAAGTTGCAGTTACGTTGAAATTTGTAACTTACCTTACATTTACTACGAGAAATAATTAACTAACATTACTTAGTTTAATAACTATTTCTATATGCACGATGGTTAATGTTAAAATAATTCTAGTTAATTTAACTGAGGAACCTAAGGAATAGGCAGATAATAGATTTTATGTTGCAGATAAGTAATTATTGATAGTGAGGTTTAAATAAACCATTAAAATTCTATTGAAACGAGATCCGCTTTTAGCGGCAAAGAACCTTAATAGTAGATCAGTTTCCGACTATTTTACTCGACCATGTGTTCTGTGGACAAAGAAAAAGGATTTATTAACATTATTGTGTGTGTCTCTCAAAATTAGGATTCGGTCTTTGGTGAAATATCGACCAGACATAATAATGGCGAGAAATAAAGTTTAACATCAAGATTTGTTTTCAATATCTATGAAGCTAAGTCACTGGACCATAAACTGAGTTTTACAAGGATAATATAAAGTCTGCAGTTAGTTTTTAATTGCTTCACAGTGCAGTAACTCAGCTAATAAATTCACAAAACTTTAATAATAGCTGCCTGTTATAAGTCGCACAATATTTATTTGCAAGGTGTAAAACTTAAAATAGATTCTATAATCAGTTTATGAGGTCGGTTTTAGCAGGATAAACTTCTACTGTATAATTTCTTTTTCTTGAAAGCAGTCATCAAATCACGGTGAGTACTTCATGAAATTAACTGATTTGATCATCGTTGTGATAAGGCTGTTGGCTACCCAGCTTTTTTGTTTAAAAAGAGAAACCATTTGTTACTAGCTGGTTCTCAGTGGAAACTTATTCCGAACAGGGACAGATTTTAACCATTCATAAATACATCAATAAAAAAATATTACTTTTGATATTATTTCAAATTCAAGCCACACCTCTCTTTGAACTGTGAACTAAAACAAAGACAGCTCCCGATAAAAAAAACATAAATGAAATCAAATCGATAATCGACAGTTAAATTTTACGGTACATGTTTTCTTATATCTTTCACATATAATGATAACGCAAACGAAATTATTACAACCAAGTACTCAAACCACAAACAAGTACGAACAAAGTTATAACAAGTTACCTTGTTCGTCGACGGGCGTGTGCTCCTCGTCGGACGAATCAAATCGGCTCTCGATTAGCGAACTTTGTTTCGTTAGACACTGGAACAATGGTCACAATTACAGCGGGTTGTCATCAAACGAATATTGTTTTCCGAAAATCGTCTGTTGACGAGCCGCGAAAGTCCCGGGTGCAATATACAGCGATCGCTCCTAGTCCAGTTTAAAGTATCTAAAATACAAGCGTTTTTTGGTTGGTGCGTACGACTGGGAATATTAAAATAGGTTGTTCTATTTGTTATGTTGATGATACAGGAGCTATCTACATACTGATAGTGTAGATAAAGTTGATGTGGACTGTAACTATGCATGATATTAAAGAAAAAATACATTATCAGTTAAAATAAAGCTATACCTTGTTAGAGCGACGTCTCGGAGGCGATATTTTGTTCCACAGAGCCTCAAGTTGATCGAAGTGCTGAGATTGCGCTATTGCCGCCTGCTCCGGCCCTAAGCTCACCTGCACCAGATATTTGCAAATTAAAATCACACCTTATGTACTGGGAATATAGTTTAATTTATAAATATTACCTGAGAGCCTAAATCCTTGTTTTTAGCCTCTTGTATTTTCGATATTTCTTCCATAGAAGCTGATACGGAGAATCTATAAAATATATTCATTAGGTTCCAAACAAGTTTGAGAACTAACGTGATGTATTAAAGTAAATATTTGAAGAAACAATTAAAAAAGAGCAGCTGAGTAAATCTTACCGTCTCTTCAAACGTTCGTCCACTTGAGCCATCATAGCCGCAGAAGTGAGATGACCATATTTCTTCTGCCACGTGTACGTGTCTAATGACACTTCTTTCTTGAGCAACCTTCTCATTGGACGTTTTGGTGCCAAAGGACGCAATTCTAAATATGAAAAAGAAGTTTGACAACAAAAGTATTAAATACAAAGAAAAATTAGGTAGGTACGTAAATAATTTCTAAGTAACCAGTGTCATTTGCTACTTTACTGAAATTATAATAAAATGTTATTCTTCGTAATGAAGTATGCGTTTATTTATTATGAATTAATTAAATTAGACGAACCATCGGCGTCCTTAGTGGGTGCAGCATAGGTTGGGATCTTAACGTATGTTGCAGGCGTATTATGTAGGCAGATCATCGGTAGGCAACCTGTTGAAAACCATTGGCTATACTTAAGTTTCTAAACTAGTTTTTACTGGTGGTAGGTTTCGGCCGTGGTTAGTCAACACCTACTGAACAAAGCCATGTCGCCAAGCCGCCTAGCCGTGTTCCGGCATGATGTTCGGTGTTGCCATTCATGGATGGCGGGTCAGATCAGCTGCGCTGCATGTGCCTAGTGAATGTAGCGTCTCGATCTACTGCCGCCTTCCTACCTAGGCAAGTATGCTCCATCGTAGATCTCATCGTCACTTACCATCAGGTGAGATCGAGATCAAATACTTGCCTATAAAGTAATAAAAATAAAAAAAATAGTGAACCAAAATATTCTCCAGTAATATTTAAGTTGCACGACTGAGAAGAGATGATATCAATTTCAACATAGAAGCAACATTTTAAAACAACAAAATCTTTAAACCTGACTATTTTTGCCCAGCGTCTTCCATTTCTGCAATACCAAGAACAAGGGGCAAGTCCCACAAGGCGTATAGCCTTGCATTTTCGCAATATCAAGACGCATTAGTCTCACCGTTTTATAGTCTTGTACTTTCGCATGACCAAGACCAAGTAACAAGAGTCTCGTAGTCATATAGCAAAAACTACAAGACTATTGTGTCTTGGTCTTGCAAGACTCTTAGCAGTACTCCTAACTTGCTATTAGAAAAAAATAATAAAGTGTGTTTTATACCTCTGTCCAAAAGATGAACTACGATCCTTGCACAATCACTGGTGATCTGGAATCCTAGTAGAGGCACGTGCAATGCCAGAGACGTCAAAGCTAAACCTCTTTTGGTTTCCCAGATAATTAAAGTCTTGTCTTCTGCACCTAGATTGGGAAAAATAAATTACATAAGTACCTGTGCCCGCGACCTGTACGCGTCAGCTTTTGTTTTTCGACTATCCAGATGTATTTACACTTCCTAATAGTGAAGATGATGGGCGTTCATACGGACTGACAGACAAACATTCCAAAATTTGAGAATGTTGCCTCTGTATCGATCTTGATGTAGACAAGTATTATGTTACAAAAAATATTTAATGTAAATACAAACACAACCAAATTAGTTTCAGTATACGCAACGATATATATGAATGAGAAACAGTGTCCAAAATTATAGTAATTTTGTTAACGTTGAATGCAAACACTCAACCAACCCAGTTTTCGAAAAACGCGTGAAGTTTACGAGCACGCCCTTAGCCAATATGTCTAAATATGACCAGTTATAGACATAAATGGGACTAAAGATAATATCAAAGAACTTACTAGATACCGCAATAGTTCCGTCACCAGTGACTTTGACACAAGTGACCTTCCCAAGATGACCGGACAACAAGTGTAGGTCTGAGCCAGTGTTGATATCCCACACGATCAGATTGCAGTCCCAAGATCCCGATACTATTTGAGTCTTATTTGTGATAGATACTGCTACACAGGTTACGATGTCAGAGTGACCGACCAACACCTGTCATAAGAAGATAAAATAAATTAAGGATCAAAAACCTATAGAAAAAGGATTTGGTAGAATTGGATGATAAATAAGATATATATAAAGTTCTAATTAGAGCCGTTCAAAAAATGTAACAGATTTGGGGAACTACCGCCTAATCTAGCGGGTACAGCGTAGGCCGCTTGGTACACTGCACTTGGTGGTTGCAGGTTCGATTGCGTGTGGGCTAATTTTGGAAAAGATTTATACATAATTTGCCTTTATTATTGGGATTGCCCCTAGTCCATTGTACGGTACACAAAATACGCGTGTCACTTAGTATGGGACCAAAGGTACATTTGATGTTTAAGCCTGGCCAGCGCTTTCCACAGAAATATGATTAGGCATAGAAAAAACAATTGGGGACCCATCACTGTAAAATTGCAGTTTCAACATTTCTATGGCATAATTAATTGTCAGCTTTTGCAATGGAAACTAAAGAGGGTGAAATTCATGGGAAAGTATTAATGTTTTCTTACCTGAGATAATTTCCCTCCATCCAATTTCCATACTTTAAGCGACATGTCCATTGAACCGGTGACTACATGTTGGGAATCTGCTGTGAGAGCAAAACACGTGATGCGCTCTGCATGAGAAACTGATCTTCTCTCATCATCGCCACCAGCTAGAGGCCAGATTCGAACTGAATTGTCGCCGTCTGAGAGTACCTGATTAAAAATTAAGTAGACACTTTAGACCTTAACTATTAAAGTATACGGTGTGGAAATCTGTCTTCTGGTATTTATTTAATGGTGCAGGCAATTTATTGTACCATTGAAGATTTTGCTCAATAGTGAACATAGAGACTCCTACGTTCAGCTGTGTAAACCAATAGGTTGATGTTATTGAAGCTACTTATTTGAACTTCTCTTCTACTTACTCTGACCAGGTCAATAAATGATTTATTTGCACATTGTGAAACTTAACGAACCAAAATCAATATGAAGCCACAACACACAGAAGCAACATTAATTAAATTAAACACCATCATTTAGTTACTAAGTGCAACAAAGTTCTAACACTAAACTATTATTAATTCAATGTATCTCTTAAGTTGGTGTAGGAACTTAGTAAGGAACTTACGGCGAACTTCATGTTCAAAGTGACGTCGAGGCTAGTGGAGGGTGACGTTGTGGAGTGTAACACTATGCCGGAGTCCACGAGCCACACGTGCACGATGCGAGCTCTGTCGCCAGACATCGCGCGCCGTCCGTCCGACATCATAAGTAACGTTTGCAACGCTGCCGAATGACCCTGAAACCAGAACTTTTGCTCACATTTCTAACAAGCTACTCGTCTTTGTTCCCCGTTGACTACAATCTGGGTGTTTTCAAGTCGAGAGTGAACAGGTACCTTCTAGGCAAGTATGCTCCATCGTAGATCTCATCGGCACTTACCATCAGGTGAGATCGAGATCAAATACTTGCCTATAATGTAATAAAAAAATAATAATAAAAAAAACCGACTTCAAAAAGGAGGAGTTTCTCAATTCGGTTGTATTTCTTTTAACATGGAATCAAGACAACTTAGTCATGCATATCTTTACCAACCTTATACGTCAAAGATGGCGAATTATCAGCAAGTTGCCAAACAACCACTCGTCTATCTTCAGATCCGCTGAGTACCAGCAGGTTGTTCGGGGAGAAGGTGACACAGGTCACATGGCCTATGTGCCCGTTCAGGGTGGTTTGTAGGCGATGGGTGGATAGCTGCCATACCCTGACCAGCCCGCGGGCACACCCGCTGGCCGCGAACTGACCATCGCGAGACACTTCGAGGCAGCTGATCGGTATTAACTCACTTTGCTCTGCCTGGTATAAACAACATTTATTATGTACTAGCTGCGCCCCGCGGTGTTACCCGCGATTAAAAAGTACGCCCTTGTTACCGGGATAATAAGTAGCATATGTGCTATTCCAGACTATAATCTATCTCTGTGCCAAATTTCATCCAGATCCGTTCAGCCGTTCCGGCGTGATTGAGTAACAAACATGCATCCATCAAAACTTTCACATTTATAATATTAGTGTGATTTATTGAAAATATTGACGATTGCAGAGTACGCGTCTAATTGATAATAATTCAATTCAAATTATTTCGTTGATAGAATATATTTTAGCAAGCCTTTTTAACTGTATCTACGTCAAGAATACTTAGTCAAAAACGAGGTGTAATCAGTTTATGTATTTAATTGTATGTGGTCGATGGCTTTTAGATTGTTACTCATATTATCATTTACCTGCAGTAAAGTGACGTTTGTCGTTGATTTAGTTTGACGTCTTTTAATCTGTTTGGTTGGTCGAAAATTTGTCAAGTTGTCCTCAGTATGGAATGAATATATGGTCACTCTGTTGCCGCCTGAAAATATTTACACTCTTTGACACTGAACAAAAATAAAGGAGTACATAGTCATTTGATAAAACAAGTCTGTAAATCGCTTTTCAAGACATTAGGTAGTTTGAATTTAAACAAAGTTTGTAATTCAATAGTTTCTAGTTCAAATACACTTTCAACTTTACACAAACTAGGATAGTTAGTATAATATTTAACATAGAGTACATTTTCGCACAAGACAAGTTCTCAAATTTATGTTTGTCTACTCTACTATTACCAACAAGTAATTTATCATAAACTTACATACTATAGTATACCGCTTTTTGTGTCGAGTTCATTCACTTACCAGCGGCTAACAAGAAGTGATCTTTGTCAGCGACTGCAAGCGCTGCCAAATCGTGCGCAACTGCCAAGGTGCGCAGGAGTTGCGCACTGTGCAGGCTATACAAGTAGATACGTTGGTCCGCACACCCTACTGCCACTCTAGAAGAGTCGTGTGCCACGCAGAAACATTTCACCTATAAGGTAATCGACTTTTAAAGAATTTTCTAAAGTTTGTTGTTGTTTGAGTTCTATAAAGCCATGAAAAATGGTAACTCAACAGGTAAGAGATTTCGTATACATAGTATTATCTATAAATCTGTATACAAAAAATGTATATGTGTTTCAATATGTTTTTCGCGACCCTTTGGCTCTCGTCTCTATACATATACATTGTGTTTTGGTATAAAAATCGAGATTCTCCTTTGATTGTCATAAAACAATTATATTATTTAATTTAATATTCCCTTCAAAGTTTAAGCCTTCGTCGAAAGTGGGCATTAATTGAAATCTCGTTACCGATATCGAGAAGTTAACTCTTAATTAATTAAATTATGCTTCGAGATTTATTGCCAAAATATCAAAGAGATCTGCCATTATTAGCTCCGTCTTATTTAGCTGATATTAAAGACCTATTAAAATAAATAAATAAACGAATCTGAAAGGTAGAACAGTTGGCGCAATATCGTGCTAACGGTAGAAATTAATTTAATGCTTAACTTAATTATTTTTAACGATGGAGGCGCGTGCGGTTATAAGTTTGAGGCCTATATCTGTATATCTGAGTCCGTCTGTGATATCGTAGCTCCCAAACACTTGGATCGATATCAATACGGTTTTTTAAGCAGTTAAATAATGTATTCTCTAAGTTCACTTCAGTTACAGGATAAACTAAATAAACACTTCGTTGCGTTCGAATTACATTCCCATTAAATGTAACAATAAAAGAACCGGCTCAAGACCACTTATCAGAAATCGGTGGTAATCTATTTTGTCGGTAACCGATAAAGTAGGTAAGAGCTTAATCAATTTACTGATCCCAATTTACTTGGGTCGAATGTGGAGTGAAATGTCAAGGACATACCACAAGTCGGTCGGTGACGAGGATTAGGTAAGGAATTCCGTTAGTAAATATACCTATGTGTAGTGGCGTAGCATAGGTCATTACCACCCGGTGCGGATTTCAAATTTGCCACCCTCTTATTTTTGCTATTCATTATAAAAAAAAAAATCATTATAAAATTGGGGCATGGTAACGACAAAAAAAAAATGACGAAAACAACAGTGAACGATATTTTTTTTTCATATCTTAATTTTTTTTTCTTTAACCGCCACGGAAAAATGTCGCCCGGTGCGGACCGCTCCCTCGCCCCCCCCCAATGCTACGCCACTTATGTGCTGATAACATTATTGCGATTTTCTTGTATTGACATCACTTACAATGATAATTTAAACAAAACTCAGTAGAAAAAATTGTCACAAACCAGAAAATAACGTTCTTCAATGATAATAAATATTTCGACATCAATCCCAATCTTCCTGTTACTGTTACAGAGGATTTTCTATGTCCCTCGGTAATGGAAAGGTATTGCGAAAAGTTTAAGATAAAGTTACGGTAGGTCCCAACTGTACAACAGATATCATTTTAATAAAAAGTTATACAGTAGCCATGGCAAAATGAAAAGTTTTCGTTCGAATGAATCCAATTTGCGCTCGAATTCAAACTCAGAATTATGAGAGAACTCAAGACTTGTATTCTCAGCGTTGATGTAATTGCTTCATCTTTTATGCTTTACGAAGCATTATTCGATTATTGTACTGAGTTAACACAGCTCATAGCTGAGTTGGTTTGTAGTCGGATTGGCTCCTTCAGATTTTAAAGCATAACATTGGCCGCTTTGAAATAAAACAATGAGCTCGATGATTATGTTGTGAAGTTATTTCTCCTTTTGTTTCGTTTACTTTATAAGCCATTTGTGATGCGTGATGCCAAACAGAATTGTGTTGGAATATTCTAGAATATTCCATTATGGTGTGATAAACATATTCATATTTTATGGAGAGTTTCTGCGAGTTGTCACACTGAATCACGTAAGCCATGTTGCTATGAGTTTATTTTAAATAGAAGACAAACAATAGCATACTTCGAACTTAAAAATACATCTAACTCCTACCTTAGTCTTATGCCTCTTTAGAACGTGCAAATGCGTGCCCGTTATAAAAGTCCTGACGTGCAACTCGTTCTCCCCTTGCAGCGTGATCAGGAACACGTTGTCATCTGTAACATCCATGATGTGGACTGGCACACCCGCTGTCACGGTGCTGAGCAGCGTAAAGTTGTCCACGTTCCAAGTACATACTGTGCCGTCTTGCGAGCAAGTTACTAGGATCTCGCCATCTTGGATTACTTTGACGGTGGTTACGGGGCCGCGGTGATGGTCCAGTTTTGTTACCTGGACGAAGATATTAAAAAAAAAAATTTAAGTCCTGATAATTGTGTGAGAGGCTTTAGTCAGAAGGTAATCTGTGGTAGAGCCAACATAAAAAAAATACTCTTAAGTAGTAGTACACAGTACATACTTGTAATCCGATGGCTTCTCTAAATATGAGTTCACGTCATGGTTAAGAGTCTACCTGTGCACGTTTTGATTATATTTATGAAACTAAATCTGAATATAAAATATGAACATAATCAAAAAACTGATGTATGCAAAAACAATGAATAAATAACTTGATAAAATATCCGAAGAATGATAAATTCATTATTTGGAAAATAAATGGTTTCCTTATAAGTAACAATTATGTTATTTGGTGCTTGTATGTAAGCGTGTAAGTAATTTCTGCGTCACTGTTCACTAAAAGGGAAGTAATTTACGCTACCCCTTTTTTATTTGCTTGCGCTAGGATGCAAAGGTGGTGTCTTATATTATACTAGCTGCGCCCGGCGGTGTTACCCGCGATAAAAAGTATGAAAAATTAAAACATCTATCCCACGGGAACCATACATTTTACCGGGATAAAAAGTAGCCTATGTGCTATTCCAGACTATAATCTATATCTGTGCCAAATTACATCCAAATCCGTTCAGCCGTTCGGGCTTGAAAGAGTAACAAACATCCATCCATCCAAACTTTCACATTTATAATTTATAATAAATAATAAATAATAATAATAATAATATTATTTAATATTTAATTTAATATTTAATATTTAATTAATTAATTAATATATTAATTAATATTTAATATTTATTTATAATTTATATTATATTATATTTATATTATATTATATATTTATAATTTATAATATTAGTATAGATGGACATCTATAGTGCAATAGATATCTACACTTACCAAAGCTCCATCAACTAGTGATGTAATAATTACAGCGGAGTCTTCTCCGCCGCTAATAACCAACGATCTGTTCACGATCGCAGCCACACACAACACTGGTGCTATGTGCTCCCTGTACAAAAAAATACATGGTCTATTCACAAGTATTTCAATAAAAGTGTTAGGTATGTATGTAGTATATTATAATAGTGACTTGAATTGGATCTATTCACTCTCCAGCCACTGCCAATTCAGTGAGTCAGATTCGATGAAGTGACTATCAAAGGCGTCGAAATTAGAACCTTACCGATTCCTTTTTTCCTAATTTTCTGTGATGGTAATAGATTACTTCCTACCTTCAGATTTGAAGTCATTTTTTCATCCCTTTACATTTCATTTGCATTGCTAGTATTTTTTTTTATAAAAATGACATTGTACCCAAATTTATTAAACATCTAACATGTTGAGTGGATAATATAAATTCAGCAACTATAGCGCTCCAATTACCACCATTATAGCAACACTATTAGTTAAGTTGCTATGAAAGATGCACACGCTATTTCATCGTTACCTAAACACACGATTCCATAGAATGGTTCCGGCCTAATGTGTATTATGACTATTATAGTTGGGATGTTATACTTATTGGAATAAGTAACTAGTAGCTTCCCCGAGTGACATCATTTGAATAAGTTTCTGCTTTTATCGCTCCCTGGGCTATCGACAGCAAAATTATGGCAAAAATTAATTATACTATCAACACGATGAGAAGAAAAAATCTATTACTTACAGTATCTTAGTTTTAACAGCCAAAGTGTGAAGATCCCACACCACGACGCTCGTATCCTCTGATCCAGTCAACAGGTATTGCGATTCCCGGGTCACACACATGCAGAGAACCCGCCCTGAGTGACCTGTTTAAAATATATTTTGGTAAACCCTCCATTTCGTAGTCCCAACATTGTTGTGGTCGAGTGCGAATTTATTTGTAATATACCATACACTTTAAAGCCTACGTATTCGTACATTTTGTATGGAAAATTAAAAGTTGTACATACCGTTCACGTCAATTTAATTCGCCATACAAAATTAAAAATACGCATACGTTTCGCTTACGGTTCAGTCACATCTGGGTTAACGTTAGTGTTGCCAATATACGACTTCATTAGGGCATTTTTATTTTTAAATGTGCTATTAATAAGTATTGATTAGTTTTTTGTTTTTCCATGTATATAACTATTGTATATTATTTATTAGGGCATTAAAAATTACAACATTAAATGTTTATAGATATAAATGTAGTTGTGCTCTTAGAGCTCAATTTCTGACGTCATTAGTAATGACGTTAGTAAATCAATGCATTAAACTGTTTACCACATCTGATTAGTGACATTATTGAGGTACCAATTAGTACACTAAGCCACAGGTGTGGCCGTAGCATTACGAAATAACCCGCAATTGAGGGGTCAAAGACCCCAGCACAGCTCAAGTCGTCTGCCACAGCGGTGTCATGTTTTTAAAATAATTACTCTTTTCAGAATCAGAATCAGAATATTTTTAATTCACGTAGATCATTAAGTACTTTACTTATGAATCGTCAAATTTACAAAATACTATGCTACTACTTTAACACCCGTTCGGAATGCCGTTCCTATGGAGAAGAACGCTTATCTATGCTTCTACCACAAATTCTTTATAGCTCTAAGATAGGACTTTTACTAACATATTGTATGTGACTACCTACTATTACCACCTTATTTCGTACCAACAAAAGCCCTGGAATAGCGAAAAACGCCGCTTGGTGATGTAATATTATTAATTTGTATTATATACGCCGTCCCCGGGTAAAGCGACGTTGACGGGCGAAATTCCGTACAATTTATATTATTTTTACTGTCCTTTTTGGGTCTAGCGGTTTGTTAGTGTCAACTCGAAAATTGTTATTTCGGAAGACGAATTTTGTCTCAACACCCGACGCATGGGAGAAGTTAAGTTTAATCTTTGTCTATCTGTCTTCGTGGCTTCATAGCCCCAGCACGACTTACACGTGGCAGGGGTTCTAAAGATTTCAATTACTTTGTGTAGCGTAGGTATAATTAATTATATTTTTGGAGTCTACTACAGGAACAACTGCATGTTAGAATACCTAATCAGAAAATTAAAACTAAATTTACGGAGTTTCTCTACCTTTGTAATCGCATGTAAAGAGTTAATCTCGATCATCTCTATGTCAGCAGAAGACTGTGTTCTGTTCCGTGTTCCGCGCTCTTTGGAATGCCTGGGTTGCTATTACAAAGAATGCGGAACGCAGTATGCTGAATATTCTTCTATCAGCGCGTGGTGCAAAGGTAAGATTTGACAATTAAACTCAATCTTATAGTGCTTTTATCGGTCCCGGTAAATGGAAAATCCACAAATCGACTACAATTTAGACAAAGCCACGCAGATCAGCGTCAGCATCCATTATAAATTCCATTATAATATCTGAAAGGGTCGCATTCGTTGTGGCAACCGTTGTTACCGGAAATTGGAAACACAATTCAGTTTCCACGAGGGTGACCAAGCAATCAAATTGTATGAGCTTTTCAATCATTGTGATTGTGATAACAATATTGCCAGCTGCAATATTTTTAGACTGCATTTTTTTTGTGTTGCTGAGAATCTTGTTCTAGATCTTGAATTTTCGCAACACCGAGATTCTCGAGACCAAGAGCCCCGCATTGTTTGGTTTAAAATGCAAGATTCTTGCGTCTTACAAGACTGTGATGCAATAATTTATTTTAAAAATAACTTATTGACAATTAAATTATGGACTTACCCCCGAATTTATAGACGATCTTTAACTTTATCAGACGTCATATAGTTCTGAATAAAGCTAAACTCTTGTGCATAGTTCTATATGACGTTTCAGAAGGTTATAGAACGTCTATAAATTTGGGGGTTAATATATAAGTTACTCGACTACAACTTACACCAGAGAAGATTTCATATTGACCTTAACGTATTACGGGCATTGACCTATATATTAAATAGTCATTGTTTAATAACTGAATAATAATAATTTAAGGTAATAACTTTTTTATAAAGTGTACTTTTCGCCGCTACCCGTGACCGGCGGGCTGGCCTCTATTTCGCGCAGAGAGTGAGCCTCGCTATTCAGCGCGGAAACGCGGCCAGCCTGCTTTTGGCATCGACGACGATGTGGAGGCATTTTTATGTATATAATTTTATTTTTATTTTCATTATACAATGTCGTTATTTTATTTACTTTGTTCATTTTCCTATTTATAAGTATATTTTAGTTTTTTGTTTTTTCATGTAGATATCTTTGTAAATAACTATTGTACATAATTTACAGTAAATAAAGAACAAACAGTGTACTTACCTTTAAATGTGTGCACCCTGGAGTTGGACATGACATGCCACAGCTGAGGGTCTCCGGCAGATGGCGCCAGCACTAGGTGCTGTCCAGACGGTGCTAGCTGGAGAAGCCTGGCCCCAGCTCCGGGAGTGGACCCACCGACCGACACCACTCGCACGGTCGACGCTATTGGTGGTTGGAGCCTAGGGACAACATTAACAGTATTAAAGAAAATAGCAATGGTTGCTACACGCCACGGTATCACGTCGTGAACTCGCACTATGTAAAGTGCATCCACTGTATTAATATTACATGTAGATTCCGAAAGTATACTAACTTTTCAGCCGGCGACGCGTCATTGACGCATTTGTAATAATTATCTCAATTCAGATCGATACATCCAATTTAAAAAAAAACCTTTTTTTGGGGAACCATTTTTATTTTTTAAATTGCCATCAAAACTCTGACTTTCTGACACGAATATGCTCTTAAAAGCGCAGGTCCAAAATGTTGTATACCATTTCTAAATAAGTCTGTATATATATATATATATATATAAACAAACTCCTACATTGGTCAAAATCCTTCAGTTAGTGCGGTTCTTCACAGAAATAAACATTAAGATAAAGAATGTAATTCACCCCAGTGAATACAGCCAGGTATGTCACCCGCCCCGGACTGTAATTATTTTTCCCGGTTTCCCCATTAAAGATAACGGTCTGCGAATAAGGAAGTACATTACTGTCCCTTAGGATAGTAGAGATATTTATTATGGGAACCTTAATGGGATATGGTCACAACGATTAACGAGTTTATTATTAGGAATATTTTTTTCTTATTGCTCCTTTAGTGCGGTTCTAATGAGATCATTCCTGTCGCAGGTCAAATGACACGATACTCACACTAAACTAAGAAGCTCCCTATTCTATAAAAACTATTAAATTAATGAGCCCCTCTAATAACCTAGTAAATTAATAAGCCCCTCTATTAAGCGTAGTAAATTAATAAGCCCTTTATCAAGGAAAGGTAATGAATAAGTCGTCTATTAAGCCTAGACAATGAATAAGTCCTGAATTAAGCCTAGTAAATTAATGAGCCCTCTAATAACCTAGTAAATTAATAAGCCCCTCTATTAAGCTTAGTAAATTAATAAGCACTCTGCTACATTGGTACCATATACACGTTCGACTACATATACGATTGTGTATGTATATCTAATTACCTTATTTGGTTTACAGGTGATACCTACGGTATTTATTTTACCGAAAATTTTCAAATTATCTACTGAAACATTACACAAAGGAATTGCGTAAGCAAAGGCACAAAGGCAATGCGGGTGCGTGGAGTGGCGCTAGGGTATCAGATGTTACTTTCATTGTTGTGTATTGAATAGAGTGAGATAGCTTTGCCTAATTGTGATTCCTCACATCCGTTTTCAATTACTTCTTTTTGTTGAAATTAAACTGATTTTGCTGATTTTATCGCGTTTATATTATGTTTTTTACGCTCCCGACGTTTCGGCTGCTTAACAGCAACCATTTTACCAAGACACTGTGAGTACTTTCTGCATAGATCGGACCGCAAATAACAACGAAATATGAGAGTACGGTAAACTGATACTAGGACGTCAAAAACCTCGGTCCTCCCGTGACCATGGTTGCTGTTATGCAGCCAAATCGTCGAGAACGTAAAAAAACATAAAATAAGCGCTATAAAATACGCGAAATAAGTTTTTTTTCAATTTGATGTATGTCATTACGTCCCAGAACATTATCATTATTGGAGACATAATCAGAAAACAAAAAAAACGAATTCAAGTACCAGCTAGGGAACTACTTTTTCAAAAATGTAATTACGTAGTTTTAGTTTTGCATCAAAATCGGTCTCAAGGTTCCTTGAAGCATTTTTCTCTATTCCCTATAGTTTCGAATTTGGCCACCTACGCTCACTTGAAAATTTCAGCATATTACTTGACCCTAGTATAACGAAACAGTGAAGTATCTATTATCCAACCCGAATTATATTCAACACGCGGATCTGTGGGATCAGGTGTTGGAAGAGGCGTCCAATTCCCCCCGAGTGCCCCCCGTCCGTACCATTTTTCGTAATAAAATAAAATAGAATCAAGGAGTTAGCGGCATCGATCGCGGCTTTGTGTGCCCGTGCCGGCTGGTTCTCCCCTAAATTGATATCTTTAGTATTGCTTACCGCTAAAGCCTAGATACAGTATATGGCAGAGAATATTACACATTGTTTTCAGAAATGGTATCGTCTTTTTAAAGCATCATCTCTGATAGTCATACTACTGGCCGAGTGGCTTTCTAAAGCTTGATGTGTTATATTTACGGCCGGGTATTGTATTTTCCTTATTGTTTTCGTAGGTATACTTTTGGTGTTAGTTATGTTTTTACTGCCGGCTGTAAATTGTAGTTTTTGAAATACTAAGTGTAAATTAAAACGTCTAAATCTAAAAAAGTCGAAGACGTAACCTAGCTGGTAAAAACGCTCGTTAAATCAGCGCGGGACTCGGTTGGGCTTTAGATGGGTGACCGATATAGCATGTGTCCTTCTCCATGCTTTGAAGAGCAGTTTAAGCTGGTGGTCCCGGGTGCCATTCCAAAAACCCGATCATCGTTAAGGGTAGTCGAAAGTCAGACAAATGACTAACCCTTAGATTACCGTTAGTCACTAGTTGGGGTCTTGGAGGGCATACGGCATGTGCTTTATTTAAATATCGCTAATCAGCCAAATCAAACAAGACTAAAAGCCGTCCGTAATATACCAAAAATATATAAAACAAAAATTGAGAACAAAAATACCGAGTAAAACTAAAAAGATTATAGTCCAACTCTAAGACTAGAAGGGGAATTATGAAAAATGCCATGCGTGTATATTTTTGTTGCCCAAACTGTCTCAATTAAGCAATCAATCAGTTAATAATGAAAATAGTATTTGTATACTTACCATCCATTTAACGGCACCAGCAATGGCTTATCATAACCATCGCACCATGCCATGGCGGCTGTCACCAGTGTAGCCAGGACCCCGCGTCGAGCCACTGCCGGCCGGAGCCACGCTATTATCTAGATATAAGAAACATATTATTCATGTTAGGTGGCCAAATTCCAGGGCATCAGTCTATACAGGATGATTCAGAAAGCGTATAATAAGCCTTGAACATGGGGTTCTTAAACGCATTTGTATATGTCAATTAAAAAAAAAACATTCGCAAATAATCTCAATTGTAATTTTGGTATGAACAACATTTATTTTTTAAACTCAACATACGGAAATTCTGATTTCTCATAATCCATTCTAATGCACTCAAGCACCCCAGGTTCAAGGATTTGTATACTCTTTCTGAATAACGGTGTATAGCTATTGGCTTTTTAGCTACACATATAGCCAATTTATGAGCATGCTATAAACCAATTTCAGAAGTAATACGAACAAAGGCCCACTGAAACTCGTTAAAGGGCTCCGCTGACATCGGGGTACTTTATTGATTGACACTTGATCTGCACAGAGGTATTTATGTACCTACTATAAAGTGGTAGAAATAAGTTGGTAAAGCAATTTCAATATTCAAATTGTGAGTAGGTATACTCTACATACATACATATACTCACGCCTGTATCCCACGGGGGTAGGCATAGACCTATGATTGCCATATGCTACAATCCTGGCATTCCGATATATGTACTAGAATTATGTATACGAGTTTATACACTAGATTTAATCTTGTATACTAATTCTAGTACATATATGACCTACCTACCTATAAACTCAATATAATAGACCAATCAGTTTAGACTGTTAAAGAACTGATGAGTCCGAGTCGAACGGGTCGTAAAGTAGTAGCATTTGTGAGTTTTGACGATTCATAAGTACAGTACATAATGGTCTACGTGAATAAAAAATATTCTGATTCTGATTCTGAGTGACGCTACCTGAGCACCCAGCTGCATCGGGTCCCTGGTGAGTATGTCGCTGGACTTCCTGACGGCTCCGTACACCAGCTCCACGTCGCGGTCCAGGATATAGCAACGCACGTGTTCGAGTATGCATCGCAGGTACGATATTGTCACCGTTTGCACCTATTAACATGAAATTTATGATACTACTAGGTACTAGGTACACGGTACTAGGTACCCGGTACTAGGTACCCGGTACTAGGTACCCGGTACTAGGTACCCGGTACTAGGTACCCGGTACTAGGTACCCGGTACTAGGTATCCGGTACTAGGTACCCGGTACTAGGTATCCGGTACTAGGTACCCGGTACTAGGTATCCGGTACTAGGTACCCGGTACTAGGTACCCGGTACTAGGTACCCAGTACTAGGTACTAGATAATATCCATGGGGTGCAAGCGCCATAGATATGTTTTTTTTTCCTGACTCAATGAAAAAGGTCATAAGGGAAAAATACCAACATTATGAATTGTAGCTTGCAATTGGCTAGATAGGTAGGTACCTCAGCCTTACAGACTTTGTGCTAGTTAATATTATGCAGGACACTCAAAAAAACATAAAAGAAATCTCCAAGAATTACTTCTTCCTTCGTCCCATTTAAAATACCAATTTATTTATACAACGACTTCCCATTTATAAAAGAAATACACAGCGCTCTTGTGGAATTCTATGTTCTTGAAGCGGTTACGAAAAATATTCAATTATTAAAATTAATGGACAGAGGGCGGTGAATTTAAATCTTAAATTTATTATTTAGAGCTTTCTTGGTATTGTTTTCTAGCTACGGTATTTTTTAAGATAATTGATTCTGATTTTTTTATGAGACGTAACTTTAAATTATATCTACATTACGGGTTTGCTAAGATTAACCTTCTAATCATCTTTCTAGTAGGTACATTCAAGTACGTGAGGCAAGCTAATTTAGCTACTAATGCGTTGTATTAGAGCATTTAAAGTTTGGCGCTCGGTCCTTAAACTTTAGTAAGTACCTACTTTAGAATGAGACATCCCTAAGCTTGTTAAGGTCACCCTACCCCATTCACGGCGTAACTTCAACAACTAACTTACGTTGGTAATTACCCACCTCTAATTACAACTTAGGGCTATATATATGTAGTTGCGCCTCGAACAAAAACATTAACAGTAACTGCGGGCAAGCTATCAATTAGCGTTGATGTATGTTGTGTAGTTTGAGCATTAAATTTTTCAAAGTTAATGAATATGGTTCAAAGAATGACGATAATGGAAAAAAGTCATCACTGGGTTATCTATAGATCTATACAAATACATACAAATAAATAAAATTGGAGTGTCTGTTTGTAATTTTAAAATGCCCGCTTTATACTAAGTGCATTTGGATGTATACACGTCACATATACCAAAACTATATTTTTTACAATTTTTGTCTGTCTGTCTGTTTGTTCCGGCTAATCTCTGAAATGGCTGGACCGATTTTGACGGGACCTTCACTGGCAGATAGCTGATGTAACAAGACCCGCGACTTCGTCCGCTTTTTATTCAACACCACGCGGACGAAGTCGCGGGAAACAGCTAGTTAATAATAGAATGAGTTAGATCTTGATAAGATAACAACGGAACATTGAATATACTAGCTGTGTACTTACTGATCGAGCTGCCTCAGGTAGCTCAGTAAGTACGTGGCTCACGTGAGTTTAACACTCGTACTGCTTCTTGCGAGCGGTTAAGACGGACATATTATGCTTAATCAAATTTTAAATATAAACTCACTGCAGCCAGCAAAAAGTCGAAATTGCAAACAGTGAGGTCCTTCAGCTTGGAGAAGTCTCCGGCGAGTAGCAGATGCAGCCAGGATTCTTCAACATGTCGCTGAGTGAACGCTGCCGCGGTTCTGCTGCCCGAGTGGAATGGAGTCGAGTCTAGAATCGCGTCATCATCGTCTACACATCCTAAGAGAAGATAATATTGTTAGTGTTTAGCTCAAGACTCATTCCTTCGGCAGTGGGTTAGATTTTCAGGATTTTGGATTCTACACCCTTGCAATAGGGTAATGTTATTGAATGTACTTTGTTTCTCTGTAAGTACTAATTATCTTGACTTATTGGATTGTTTTACAATTTTTTATACACATTCGTTATTCAGGGTGAGTAATACAAATAGTGATGAGGATGAGGATTGTGCTCTTTCTCTTTCGCACGCGCGCAGACTCGCAAATGTCTACTTAATATTCTAGATTGTTTTAATATATTACTATTCGCTAAACTGAAATTATAATAAATTTACATTTCAAATACAATTGTTTAATAGTAAGCATTTTTTTTAATTAGTTCTCTACATAATTTGTTTAAATACTAGTTTAATAAATAAATAATAATTTAATACCCGGCATAACAATTTCATGTAATACATGAAAAACAAACCGGGACCATTCTATAAAGATCATATTTCCAAGCTCGTTATTTTGGACAAGAAACTTCGTAATACAAAGCATACACTGCATGACTTATAGGTACCTATATACAGCCCCTTCAATTGAACACCTTCAAATCCTGCCTCCTAAATTAAGGTCTCAGCAACAAATCTTGGATATATCTAAAGGTATTTTCCTAGCGTGTCACGATATTGGATTTCGTTATTCGTGGTTTTTGCATAACATGCTATCATTGGATATTATGTAGCTTCTTTATTTATTTTATATAAGTCTCATATCTTTACATACCAGGTTTCTGAGAATTATGTTACTGCATATATCACTTGCTAAACGCTGAAGGAAAACATCGCGAGGAAACCTGCATATCCGAGAGAACCCCTCGAAAGACGTGTGAAGTCCGCCAACCCGCACTGGGCTGGCGTGGTGGACTATGGCCTAATTCCCTCTCGTATTGAGGGGAGGCCCGTGCCCAACAGTGGGACATTAAAAGGCTGGTATCGTTATTCATATCAGAGGTTAAGATTTAATCGCTATCGCATGTAAGCGATTAAATCTCTGATCTATGAACTAAACAATAAAGTCTCGAATTCTAATTGGTAAAAGTTAGAAACTGCATGTGGCGGGCACCTTCGATGGCCTACCCGCTCACACTTTGACTACTGCTACTATACACCGTTGAGAAAATGGTGGTCTCCGTCTACGGGGCGTAAGTCCGTCGACGTTCGCAGTCGGTTGAAGATTGCTGATGTACTTGTCTGGCGCCCCAGAGAAATGTGCGGGTTTGTTGGAATAAA
Source organism: Pheosia tremula (assembly GCA_905333125.1). Lineage (NCBI taxonomy): Eukaryota > Metazoa > Arthropoda > Insecta > Lepidoptera > Notodontidae > Pheosia > Pheosia tremula. The sequence continues at coordinate 8,299,047 of HG995402.1, read as the reverse complement.
ATACCACGATTTCAATTGGTATAGAAATCTATGGTGGCCGCGGTACCAACGCGAGAGCGAGATGACAACAACTGTAGAGACGGCAGAGGCTCGATACAGTTGGGGAGCGCGTATCCGAGAACGGCTTGTGGAGCGGCGAGTGCTCAACACGACTATTATATGCTCGATCCCGGAATATACTGCTTCGACGAGCGGTATTACCGCCCGTCTTATATAGGTAGGTCGCTTGGTACCTGCGGCCACACAAAGAATCTATTGTTTCTATTCTTTCTGCTCATGGAGGGAGCAGGTCGCAACTCGTTCCCGGACGGCGGCAAACAAAGGAAACTTGTCACTACCTGCCCCCAAAAACACCACGATGTTTTAATTAACTCTAAAAAACACCACGATGCTACTACTATTACTTATGACGGCTGACTGAATTGTGCTACGGCACTGAGCACTTCAGTCAGCCATCCGTTACATTCTAATACTAAATCTATCTTAAATTACTGTTCACAATTAAAACTATCTTAGGATCTACAACTATAACTATTTGTATATTGTCTAGTATCGTGTCGGCCCGTAAGGCCGTGTGGCGAACATAACTCCCGCCGCAGCTGCTTCCCGCAGCTGGAGAGTCTGTTGTCTTCGCCTCACGATACGTCGACCCGCAGGATAGCCAACTTCCTTGTTGGCCGGCGCAGCACACCCCGGTTGGTACGTACATCGACGGCGCGAACTTCGCCGTCGGGACCGGGAAACGTGGCGATGACCTCGCCGCGCGGCCAGCAGTTGCGCGGCAGAGTCCCGTCGGCGACCAAGACTAGATCGCCGACCTGGATCGCGCCACCAGTGGCGCGAGGCTCCCGCCGGTGTTGGAGCTGGGGCAGGTACTCTCGCACCCAGCGCGCCCAGAACATGTCGGCCAGGCGCTGACTGACACGCCACTCCCGGCGCCCGGCCGCGTCCTCTTCCGTGAAAGCCCCCGGCAGGGGCACTCGTGCAGGTCCGCTGAGCAGGAAGTGGTTCGGAGTCAGCGGGCCCTCGTCTCCGGGCTCCGCTGACAGATGTGTCAGAGGTCGACTGTTAATCGTGTATTCCGCCTCTGTGAGCAGCGTCGCGAGCACCTCTTCTTTTGGCGCTCGCTCGTTCAGAGTGGTGCGTAGTGTGCTCTTGACGCTACGCACCATCCGCTCCCAAGCGCCGCCCATGAATGGCGCGCTAGGCGGAATGTAGCGCCATCGAATGGCGCGCACCGATGCCGCCTCGTGCATGGCGTCGGCGGCGGCGCGCCGCAGCTCAAGGTCGGCGCCTTTCAGGTTGGTGCCCTGGTCCGACCAGAGCTCGGTCGGGCACCCTCGTCGGCAGATGAAGCGCCGCAGGGCCATTACCGCAGAGTCGGTCGTGAGGCTGCCGGCGATCTCGATGTGTACAGCGCGCGTGGTGAGGCAAGTAAATAGCGCGCCGTACCTTTTCTGATGGCTTCTCCCAACTGTTACCGTAAGCGGGCCAAAGTAATCTACGCCGGTATACGTAAACGCTCGCCTATGGTGGGCTAGTCTTGTTGGTGGGTGGTTGCCGGTGGGCGGCTGTGCGGGTGTGGACTTGCGCAGGCGGCATATCTGGCAGCGTGCGATCACGCTGCGCGTTGTGTTGCGCAGTCGTAGCACCCAATAGTGCTGCCGCACCTCGGTGGCGGTGGCTTCATAGCCACCGTGGTGCAGTTGGCGATGTACCCAGTCAATATACAACTGGGTCCACCGGCTGTCTCCGTCTAAGATGGGCGGCTGTTTTTGTGCCGCCGTGATGCCCTCGGCTGCGGCAACTCGTGATCGCAGCCGGAGAATCCCGTCCTCTCCAAGCTCCACCGCCAGCTGTGATAGCCGGCTGGCGGAAGAGACTGCATCGCCTTTCGCTAAGGCGGTTATCTCCACCCCAAAGGCAGACTGCTGCAGGGCGCGCACCCACGTGCGCTCGGCCCGCTGCAGCAACTCGGCCTCGAGCGGTGCATAAGTGCTTTCTGCACCCATGCGCACCGGTCTGGCCTGGGGCTTGGGCAGCGTCTTCATGTTGACCCGCGTCCAGGTGGGGTCGGCGTCGGCTCTGGGCTGCGTCCTCTTTCGGCTGGCGGCGCATCGCTGGCGGGGGCGCAGGAAATCTATGGCCTGTAACAGACGGGCTGTGGCTCTTATAAGCCTTAGCCACGTCCCTGTCCAGCTTCTTTGCCACGTGCTCTAGGCGACGGAGGGCTACGTTATGGCTCGGAGATGGCGCTACTATATCGCTTTTCCAGAGGAGACAGGTTTCATAGCCTCCCGCCGGTGCCTTGCGAGTGTGTGTCTCTAGGAGCGTCAAGGCGCGCTGCTCGTCTTCCGTCTGAGCCTTCTTGGGCGCTACGCCCAGTGACTCTAGGGCGAAGTGCGCAGTCATGAGACGCTCCATCTCCATTTCCGGTGAAATGTTACCAGCGTAATTCACTCGGTGTTGCGTCTTCCTGTTGTGTCTTGTCTCGTGCGCGCCGTGGAGTACCCAGCCGAGGTCTGTGAGGGACGCCACAGGTTGCGTCCTCGTCCCGCGGCGGGTGGCATGCGTTATAAGCAAATGCCAGTTGTCCTGTCCGACCAAAATTGTAGGCACGCCATCACTGTATATTATCTCACTCGAAATGTCACTTAAATGAGCACAATTCACAACACTGTCTTTGTCAACCGACTGTGATGACAACTTTAGGCCACGCATTGTCCGTGCCGCAATGTTTTGGATAGAGCCACTAAGTCCGCGTATCTTAAAGTTTACTTTCTTGGACTCCACTGCATCTATGCGAGCTCCTGCCACTCCCTCTATGTGCAGGCGTTCGCTTGGTCCATCAACGCCTATTTTCCGAGCCATTTCCTCTTCGATAATCGTGCAAGTCGACCCGTCGTCGAGCAGTGCGTACGTTTGTGTTGTTCCTGCTGGGCCGGATATTTCTACCGGCACTATCTTTAGTAGTGCGGTAATCCTATTCGCTCCGCTGCGCGCCGACGTTATCACGGCTACCTCCGCTTCTCTTGCAGGTTCCTCTGCTTGTGAAGAAGACGGTGGTGGTGGGCGCGAGGTGTGGGGCGAGTTCTCGTGGAGGAGGGCGTGATGGTAATATTTGCAGCCGTCTCTCTCGCACCGCTTGCCTCTGCATGTGTGGCTATTCCGTCGGAACTTGAGGCACCGAAAGCACAGGTTGTATTGTTTTGCCAGATTCCACCTCTCCGGCACACTGGCATTCTTCATTGTGTGGCATTCGGCTGGGCTATGTGTCCCGCGGTTGCACACTGCACACGTGACTTCCGATGTGCCTGCTGTAGCTTGTGGCTTCTGTTTGACGGTGTAGGCACGACGTCTATTGGGTGCGGCTGTGATCTCCCGCCGGTTGGGAACTGCTGCGTTCTCCCGGCGGTCTATAGCTGGCGGAGCGTGCTCGGCTGGCGCATATGTTCCGCAGCGTTCGGCCGTAATCTCCAGGAATCTGGCCAGCCTAACCAGATCGGGCTCATCGGCGGGCTGCTCGGCGGCGAAATCGTAGAATCGGTAGCGCAGCGTCGGTGGTAGTTTTTCAGTAACACCGCGAACTACTTCCGGATTGTACAAGTAGTGCCACTTACCGAGGGCTCGAATTGTCGCTATTACGTTGGAGACTTTTGACGTGAATACGCAGATCTCGCGTGCACTTTCACTGAGCTTCGGTAGTCCGCGTAACTTGTCCATTTCAGCGATAACTATCGCGTCGGGTCTACCGAAGCGTACCGCGAGCAGGCGCATTACATCGCTTGGCGTCGTGTTGCCTATAAACAGACACTGTACGGCTTCTTTGGCTACGCCTTTGACGCTGCGGCGTAAACGTGCCAAATTGTCCACGTCACTAAATGCACCACTTGTTTCCTCAAAGGCTGCCTTGAACGGCAGCCAATCTTGCGATGCCCCGCTAAATACTGGCAAATCAGGGGCGGATCGCGCTGCTATTGCCGGCTGGGCGGAGCGAGCGGCGAGCGTGATGGCGGCGGCGAGCTCACGCAGTGTGTTGCTGTCGTCCCGCAGTGGTTTTTGAGGGTTAATTGGAGCTGGCGCTGGCATTGCTGGCTCCCACCTCGGTGGCTCCACTGGCTGAGGAACTGGCGCTTGTGTCGAATGGGTGGGCACCTGTAATTCAGCTGGCTGTTGCTGGAGTGCCTCTTCGTGATGCGGCTCCAGCGTGAGGGCAAGTGTCTCTTGCCTGTGCACCCATGACATCGTCCTGTCATGCCTTTCCTCGACGAGGCTGTCCTCTTCACTCTCCTCCTCGGCCTCGAGGACGGAAAGTTTGGCGGCTGCGAGCTCTACCTCCTTCTTCAAGAGCTCTTCTTTTGCTCTTAACAGTTCTAGGCGGCGAGCTTTCGATGATGATCTTGTTTTTGCTCGGGACGGCGGCGGGATCATCTGCGGGTTTTGCTTTTCTTGCGAAACCGTCACAGTCTTGTCCGTCGCTGTTGTACCACTTTCTGTGGTCGGCCCGGACGTTATTTCCATCAAGCTGGGACCGGCAGTAGTCCCAGTTGTGGTTTCCACTTCAGTCGGCTCTCGGTTGGATCTTGCTGCGGTTTTCTGAGGGACTCGAATTGCCCCTGGCGCGGGTGTAGAGGCGGCGCGGGTTTCGGTTCCCGGGTCGACGGGTGTCCTAGTTGACTCAGGCAACATCGTCGAGGCGGCGCGGGTCCCGAAGCGCGATTCTGTAGGGGTCTGTCTTGCCCCAGCTGCGGCTGTAGAAGCGGGGCGCGACGGCGGCATCCTCCCTGATCCTTCCACGGGCCTCTCCTCCGCTGTGTCCGACGGCGCCTTCTGACTGCGGGTCACCACCATTTTCAAACTCGCCGGGTCCTGTACAGATCAATAAAAGAATCCGGCTCGAAGGACCAGAAAAATGTGGCGGGCACCTTCGATGGCCTACCCGCTCACACTTTGACTACTGCTACTATACACCGTTGAGAAAATGGTGGTCTCCGTCTACGGGGCGTAAGTCCGTCGACGTTCGCAGTCGGTTGAAGATTGCTGATGTACTTGTCTGGCGCCCCAGAGAAATGTGCGGGTTTGTTGGAATAAAATACCACGATTTCAATTGGTATAGAAATCTATGGTGGCCGCGGTACCAACGCGAGAGCGAGATGACAACAACTGTAGAGACGGCAGAGGCTCGATACAGTTGGGGAGCGCGTATCCGAGAACGGCTTGTGGAGCGGCGAGTGCTCAACACGACTATTATATGCTCGATCCCGGAATATACTGCTTCGACGAGCGGTATTACCGCCCGTCTTATATAGGTAGGTCGCTTGGTACCTGCGGCCACACAAAGAATCTATTGTTTCTATTCTTTCTGCTCATGGAGGGAGCAGGTCGCAACTCGTTCCCGGACGGCGGCAAACAAAGGAAACTTGTCACTACCTGCCCCCAAAAACACCACGATGTTTTAATTAACTCTAAAAAACACCACGATGCTACTACTATTACTTATGACGGCTGACTGAATTGTGCTACGGCACTGAGCACTTCAGTCAGCCATCCGTTACATTCTAATACTAAATCTATCTTAAATTACTGTTCACAATTAAAACTATCTTAGGATCTACAACTATAACTATTTGTATATTGTCTAGTATCGTGTCGGCCCGTAAGGCCGTGTGGCGAACACTGCAGTAGTGGAGTTATTTGCCTGTAAATGATTTGTTACATACCGGGTTCCTGTGTCTCTGAAGTGTCCGTGTCGTCGGCGTCCTGAAGGAAGTTAGCGAAGTGTAAAGCGGCGAGGTCGGAGTGCGCGTCTCTGAGCGCGCCCTGTGATCGCACGTATCGCCTCCTCGCTCGAGAGCTGGCTGCCGCCGCGCGCCACCGCCATGTACACCTACCCGATACTACGTTCTCCGATATGAGGGATTCTGTAAGGATTACTAGGGCTCTTGAATATATTATGAGCGTGACTTTGAGGAACGTTACTAGGTTACAGCTCTTCGACATTTTTATTCTAGATTAGGACTTCAATTTGCCTTTTTGTGTTGGTTAAGTATACGTTGCCCTGCGATGTCAATTCAGCTATATTGTTTTATAACTGATTCTTTTTACTCATTAATGTTAATGTTTAAAAGTTTTTAAATTGAACCTTAACGATATTTCTTCTATTCAGGTCAGTCGTACTGCGTGAATTAATTTTCTTTAAAAAAAAAAACGTTTTTATATAAAAAGTCTATGCAATAGGCACTACAGAAAATGCTTTATACAAAAAAAAAATAGCAATCACATTTGCCTATAGGACGTGTTTGGGACAAGGTATAAGCAATACATTTGAGTGTAATAAGATAATTACGTACTCATCATATATTTAGCAACGCACAGCGTAGAGAAGTTGAAGTTGGCTTCCTTCAATGTAATGACGGCCTCACTGTTGCTAGTCGGCATCAGAAGCTCCAATAGTTCCAACTCAGTGAGACCGAACTCCGAACAAGTGATGTAACCTACGAATAAATGGGAACAACTTGAAGAAATATGGCTGTTTACAATGTTTTGTTTCTGTTATATTTATATTATAATAGCAATATGTTATACATTGCCTTGTAGCAATCTAGTGTGTGTTATATAGCGTTTAGATGCAGCAGGGTAGACTGAGCTTTACGATTAACCACTGATTAACCACTGATAATATATGTTGTCCAGTGACAAGTTAAAACTATATATTTTAACTAGCTAACCCAGCAAACGTTGTTTTACCATATACATTATTTCTAGGAAATATTTTTATAGTTAAATATATGCGATTATAAATTGAGATATAAACTATTATATCTTGCAAGTTGTATAAAACTGCACACAATGTGCAAACATTTATTTAAATCGACTTAGTAGTGTAGGAGTCCATAGCGGACAAACACCGAAACACGTTATTTATATATATTAAGATAAACATATATAAATATATAAACATTACTGCCATGGAAGAAGCTTACGGATCTTGTAACCCCGCACATAGTACTCTTATAAAATATAGTGATTCCTGTCTAAATTCAATCAAGATATAAAATAAAAAACAAAATAGGAATAAAATAAGAATGAAATTAAATCAATATGTCACTGGCTGATTCATGGATATAACGGACACGTATAAAGGTTTTATATGATATTGGACACGCGAGCAGGCAATTATTTGAATCATTAACTGTAATAGAGTTTCTACGCGCTATATTTGCAAGTACGCTAAAGCACTATGAAGTTGGTATGTACATCTTTATAAAAGGTATTCGTGAAACATACGTGGAGCCTTATTTCCAAACTAATCTAAGATACATTAAATTATATTTACGTTAGAAGATAAAATAGATAGACCGTAATTACTCCATGCTAAGAAACGACTTTGACAATCCTGCAGTGATTCATACTTAGGCAGAGCAATATTAGAATCTTTAGCTGGGTACTTACTTGCCAATTTACTAAACGCTTTAGTACCGAAGACAACCTCTAAATTATCAAAGGCACCATCAATGTAATCTCCGTAGCTATTGTTCTCCGGTGTTTCGGCAATCGCTTCTAATAAATAATAACAGTTCTGTAGTCTGAACTTCTCCTTTTGCGCGGGCGTCAGTTGTAGTTGCTCCAGTGACACCGCGCTTGTACACACTAGGAACACATTCCTTGGCAACGACATCGGCAACCATGACAACCCTGTCACGATGTCACACTCGAGAGGGTTGACTCTATGAACATTATCGATAAATATCAACAAAATCTCATTCTCCATCTCCTCGCATCTCCTCAAGAGACTTTGAAACCAATTGTTTATGTACAACGGATCAAAACTCGCGTCTTTCGGCAAGTAACCTTCGGGAATGTTCAAAATGATCGATATCTGTTGACACATCACTCTGAGAAGCTCCAAATTGTAGGCCGATCTCGGTGTGGAAGCGGAAAAGCGTATAATCCTCAGTACCGGTTTGGAGAAAATTTCTTCGAATTTGAAGTATAAATGCGTCAATAGAGTGCTTTTGCCCGAGGCGTCGGGCCCGTGAATTAGCACTGGCGAGTGTCTGGTACGATTCTCGTAATTTTCCTTAGCGCTATTTAGAATACTTTTGACTGTGTCTTCGATTTGCTTAACGTTAACTTTATACAAACGATTATGTTCTATACATATCCTAAGATGAGTGATGTGTTCCAGAAATACTTCCTGTAAGAGATTAAAATGATAATCGATAATAATTCAGGTCAGGTAATAGGATAAAAAATAATAATTGTTGAGCCATTGCCTGAAGTCATCAGAGTTTATTCTATGATTGGGACTTTGAACTTTGTTAATGTAATTTCCTCTATATGCTACAACACTTACATATTTTTTACTGATTTATTATATTTACGCGAATACTACACATTGAAATAAAACTGATCTTACGGATTTTTTCGCGTTTATCATTTGTTTTTTACGTTACCATTGCAAGACCTTAAGACACTGTAAGCATTTTCTGCGTAGATCTGACCGCAAGCAACAACTAAATATGAGGGTACCCTGTCTCGCACTATAACTCCAGGACGTCAACCAGCTCAGTCCTCCTGTGACCATGGTTGCTGTAAAGCAGCCAAAACGCCGGGAACGGAAAAAGACAAATAATACACGCGAAAAAATCCGTTAAGATTAGTTTTATTTCAATATTTTTTACTGAAAAATACATATCTATGTGAACCTAAATATGAGTATGAACTCTATTAAAATGTATTAGGTACCTGTACAGTCTTTTTTCTTCCCTTGCCCTGGTCGGGCTCAGTGCTAAGGCTGTCATCGACCAGCGAGCTTACTACAGCCTGCACACTCTCCCTGAAAGGGGACAGCTTTTCTTCGGTGTCTGAGGCACCGTCCGTTCTTGATGATTCAGCTGATGATGATCTGAGCAAATTTATGCCAAATTAATATAATCTACCACGAGTTCTATAGACATTTCACCAAGGCTACAACATAATAGATTTACTTCAAAGTCAATTGCAAATTTTAGGATAGTATAGTCGCATTTTATGAGAAAAGCTTCAATATTGATTCAATCCTTAAAATCTTTAATAAATTACGCTCAACCTGCTAGTGACAGTACCGACTTATTCTTTAAGGCAAGAATTTTGCTCACAATGCCGCCACACTTTGTTCAGCATCGTAACTTTTCACTCAAACTTCTAAAACAGGTTTTAATTAGTCTACCTCATTTAAATACCCTTCAGTAACTTCATTATTCTCAACAGCCTAGGCCCTAATGAGAAAATAAAAGTTCAGTCACTTATTCTCATCATACGTGATAAATTATTTGATGTTAGCAGTAAAATTTTCAAAAGAATATTTTTAAGTACCTATTAGTAAGAATTGCAATTAAAGTTGATCGATGATCTTTAAAACGTGCCTAAATAAGATTTTTGAATAGTCTGAAACTTTTAAGAGTTATAAAACACCACCTATGAAAGTAGATACGTCTTTTAAACCAAGTACATTGTTATCTTGAAGTTAACCTTTCAAATTAAAAAGTACACAAAGAATATGCTACACAGTGTTAAGTATCAACAACTTACTCTAGCCTAATTATATGGCTTTCAGGTAACTCGTCTTCCAGTTTTCTCCTTAACTCTTTTAACCTAGTATGTGCCAGTACAGTTATCTTGGAGTCGTCTGGCTCCGGTTCCGGTATGTCTCTGAAAACCGCTATCAACCCTTTTGGATGATTGCCATTTGATAGCAGTTCTGAAAATAAAAATCATTTCTATTTTTCTGGAAATAAGACTTAAAAGCGTTTACCGAATAATATCTTTGTATTTTGACTACAATCTGGGTGTTTTCAAGTTGAGAGTGAACAAGTACTTTCTAGGCAAGTATGCTCCTTCGTAGATCTCATCGTCACTTACCACCAGGTGAGATCGAGATCAAATGCTTGCCTATAATGTATTAAAAAAAAGATGATTCGAAAACCCCCATTTTGTTTTGCGTTCATTGATTTATTTTATTCCACGGTAACTGTTCCATGATTAATTTTATAATGCAAAAAAAAATTTTTTACGAAACATACATTTAAATTACTTCCATTCCAGAATCCCTTACACCCTCCTACTGAAACGGTACAAGCTGTTAAGCTTGGAGTCAAGACGGTTCCTACTCATGACCATGATGCTTCATGGTATATGTAACAACAAATTCGACTGTATCGATCTCACTAGTGGTTTATGCTATGCCATTCCTAGAACTGTTTTGCGGCGCGGTGCTCGTACGCCCAGGTTGTTTTACACACCCAGATGTAGAACAAATGCAGGTATGCGAGTCCCTCTCCGTCGTCTATTACAAATTTATAACTCACACTTTTCAGAAATTGACATTTTCGCACTCTCTGAGCCTTGGTTTAAAAAAATACTCATCAGTAGACTTAGTGACACCGATTGTAGTGTTGCACAAACACAATAACCCCACTAATAGGTCTTAGTTTGTACAAAGAGCATGGTTTTTGTATTTTTTTAACACATTAGATTACTTTGTGGACATTGCTGTGGGTTATATGTTAACGTAATTGTTTTATAGTACCATAAATTTTAGTAATACACAACATGTAACTGTTTTTTGTCCCAATAAAATAAAATAAAATAAAATGCAGAAATCTTACAACTGCAATTTTTGGAAAAAGTATTGCATTTCACAAATAAACAAGACCGAATGGAGTCGGAAATTAAAAAGAAAATACCGCTTCCATTTCTCCATTCTCGGTACTAGAAGACGTCAAATAAAACATGCCGCTATAACGGTCCGAGGTAAAAATCCTTTATGTTAGTAATACCTATTGCAAACAAATAAAACGAGACGGTGTTTCAATAGCGCCGCCGTTGCCGCGGTGTTTCTATGTAATTGGATCTCGCAGCTATAGCTTTGAACCTATTCCAAGTTTCACGATAGCGATCGGTCGTGCACAATTGTCGATAGTGATAAAGGTAGAGTACGTCATAAATCCACTATATTACAATAGATTTTACGAAGACTGAAATTTAATTGCTAATTTTATAGCACCTTTTGACTATTAACAATATTAATTGCTGTATCTTCAACATTATATAAATGTAAATGAATATGTATGCTTATATATGTACTAGCTGCGCCCCACGGTGTTACCCGCGATTAAAAGTATGTCCTTTTCTTCTCTGTCGTTTTGCAAATGCACGGTTCCTGTATGATTTCCCATAGGAACCGTGCATTTTTCCGGGATAAAAATTAGCCATGTCACTTTTTGCACCCTGAACTACCACTACCTCTGCAAAAAATCATGTCGACCCTTTGCTCTATGAAAAATGAAAACAAATCTATCCCACGGGAACCATACATTTTAGATTATAATCCAGACTATAATCTATCTCTGTGCCAAGTTTCATCCAGATCTGTTCAGTTTTTCTGGCGTGATTGAGTAACAAACATCCAAACTTTCATATTTATAATAATATCACGTGATACAATATCACGTGATATTTTCTTACACGAGGTACACGAGTAATGTATGGCATTTCATGTTATTATTTTGCGAGGCGTTTGTCCTCAATTAAGATTTAATTGATTCTATTAACCGGCTCTTTGTATTCAGGTACAATGTTTAACGGCCCAAAATGTTCCATTTTTCATGTTCAAAGCAACCAATGTGGACTAATTGTCATTTAATGGGTCTTTGTGTTCTATATATGTATAAGTTAATGTTACAATATAATAATACGAGCCCTTTTGATATCCCACTGTTGGGCACGGGCCTCCTCTCAATGCGAGGGGGATAAGGCCAGAGTCCACGAAGCTGGCCCAGTCCGCGTTGGCGGACTTCACTCGTCTTTCGATTCTATTAACTTGGCTATCACTGCTTCTACAATAATATATGTATATAATAGGGTAACTTTTGGATGGTTTGGACCATGAATAACTTATATTTTTTGTAATCAATCATTGTAAGAAACGTTTGCTGTAAAGAAACTGATTATTCTTATCTCGATTTAGTTTTCACAATCAATTTTAATAAAATATTTTATTCATCGCTCTGTTTTCTTACGGAATGCAAAAAAACGAATCAGAGAAATCTATGAATAATTTTAAAAAAGATTTTCGATAGCTTTAATAAAATAAAATTTAAGTTTTTACCCAACGCTGTTTCACATTGTATTTCGACGGGGCTTCGGAGTAGGTCAGCTATTTCTGCGCCATTCGTGAGCGCTTCAAGCGCTGTAGCGGAGAACGCCTTTTGTACTTCGGCGAGCCGGCTCCGCTGCTCGTCGCGTTCCAGTAAATCGCTGAACCTGATTGAAGATACGATCGTTAATTAAAGGCTGTGCACTGGATAGGCAATTTTAGTTTTGCATTCAATTGTTCTTAGTTCGCTTGATCTTAATTGGCTGGCGCTCCTAAATAAAACTTCAAAGGTACTATAATTTCACCAATTGCTTTAAGAGATGACAATATTATTATATATATATATACTAGCAAACCTGGCGAACTCCGTTTCGCCACCAGATGAATGAATTTTCTTTGCTATAAACCTCACGGACCCCGAGACCTTTCCAACGAATGCAAAACCGTGGAAATCGGTTCGTGCGTTCTGGAGTTATAGCGTCAGGAAGGAAAACCCGACTTATTTTTATATAGTAGATATTGTTTTGTCGATTCAATATTCGGTGACAGACGTTGAAATTAATTAAGGGCTGTTGAGAATTCGCAATACCTATATTGGCTATAGGTATATAGAAGTGTCTTGGTGAATTATTTTTATCTATATATATAGCTAAACAATAATCCATTTAAATGTATTGGTCAAATATACAGTAAAACATATAGTCATCTTAAAAAAACCTTTTTAAAAAGGTACTCTATAAAGTAATTTTCTAAATAAATTATCTCTATAAAGCTATACCTACGCGAGTTTAATACCAAAAGAATGGTAAGACCTTTTTAAAACTGAAATCATATTTATATTTTATTACTGGCTAACCCAACATACGATGTCCTGGCAAAATTCCATAGAAAAAGACACGTTCAGTTTTCCAATATTCCCGATTTTTTTTTATTTTCTTTCCCTTTAAACCTGATTTGGTCTAGGTATTACAAATTAAAAAAATTCCCAAATCGGTTCAGGCGTTCTCAAATGATGCGCTTATAAACAAACATCATTACGAAAACGATTATGGATGGACCTTCGCATACAGCGTAACGAACTAAGTTAAAAAAATAGAGATTCGCGATTCACACATTTATTTTCATGTCACATTTCACGCTCCAGATGTGTGGAATAAAAGAATAGGCCATTCGCTCTGCTGTGCACTGCATGTTTATATCCTCATCTTATGGCTCCCGGAGCTCTAAGGTCCCTCTGGGGTACGGCAATATTTATGCGAAAGGAACCCTCGTGACTACAATAAATTATTTATTTTACGATCCCACTGAGTAATCGGACCTCGTTCCAGGGAAACGGTCATAAATTGTTACGACCCACATAGATGAACGTGATAAAGAATGACCGGACATCGTAATGAAATCATTGAATAGAAGTTCGATGAACAATTACGCGAAACAAACGGATTATAAAACGGTTTTTAAGGTAAATGTTTAGAGGAAAATATTCAGCGACTTTGACAAAGTTTTACGAACTCTTTGGTACTTATAATTAATCTAAACTGGGGTCTATAGACTTACTTAAAAAAACAGAATAATGAAGGAGGTTTTAAAACAAAGGTAAGTTATATATCTACATTATTTTGATCAGCTCATAGCTTTTACAGTCTAAGCCTGTCTTCAGGCAAGTTTATTGCACTCTCTATCCAATCCCGGCTTATTTCATAAAGTTCGGATGACTCAAACAATTCACAACATATTAAAAATATATATATCACCAGACGAACACACCAACTATTCGGTTCCACAATAAGCAACACTTATGTCATGGGTGTGGTACAATGGTCTGACGGTGAACTCAGTATATAATAGTTATATAGATATTAAACATCTATGACACGGGAACAAACATTCATGTTCATCACACGAAGTTTGTCCCTAGCAGGATTCGAGCCCGGAACCTTCCGCACAATAAGCAGGATCACTACTAACTAAGCTAATGAGGTCGTCAAATTATCAGGCAATATTTGTTAAGGCCATATATCAAGCAGGTTATAGGTACGGTATATCAGCACATATATTTATTAACTTATTTTATTTTAAATGTCATGGAAATAAAAGAGGCTTATTATTATTATATCAGCACATACCACTTATCATCCCCTTCAAGGTGGTAGGACCCATCTCCATTCAGTCGGTAGCAGGCGCGGACGAGCGCTGCCTGCGCAGAGTCCGACTGGACCAGTGTGTCGAATGTTGCCTCCGGGATCTCGCACGGAAGCACTGGTTGGTACGAAGACGCGTCTCCACCGATGAGGCACTGGCGAACCACAATAGTTCTTGACCGGGTTTTCAGAACAAATAGTAAGGAGTTTTTCAGAATACCTATTCTACCTAACCATCTTACCTAAATATAATATTCTATGGGCCTGTTTTTACAGTGTAGTAGTGCTAGATTGATCCTGTCCACAGTTTATTTCCCGGATTGCACGTACACATTCTATCAAATAAGTTGAGGATAGCATTTATCAGCACATTATGCGACGTGCGTTAACAATATGTTTATTTAAATTTACAATTACAGTTAAACTAAATAGGAAAATTAAAAATAGCTTAAAAATAGTATGACAAGAAACGATTTATCAAAAAGACCTTGTAACTAATATTAATTTAATTAAATTACATGTAAAATATCCTTATAGGATCATAACAAGCTTTAATGACAATATGTACTTACCAAAAAGTACCCAGCTTTCGAGGTTTGATTGCAGCAACGTATTTCCTCGAGATAATGCTTGAGCAACGCCGGGTTTGTTTCGTCACCGCCATCGGTACCGTAGTGCATATCCACAAAGTCAATCTATTAATTCAAAATAACAAAAAATATACTTAAGGTACGAAAATGTCTATAGTGTATATGTGTGCTTAATGTTCACATAATGAAAACCAACTCTAAATAGATGTAGGTACATATGTAGTTTTGTCACCTAGAGGGGATTCAGAAAAGACTTATTCTCACATTTTAATCCACCAATGAAATAGGTACCCAAGTGTTCGCCTCATTTCAAGAAATCCTTTAAACCGGGGCGCGCGAGAAGTTAGCGCGCTAACCGCACGCAAGTTCACGCAACTAAGTTCCAGTTAAGTTACCCCGCTGAGATGTTGCGGTATTTAAGTTTTATTGTATTGTAAGTAACATTTCCTAGCTTCGTGCGGGAGAAACACCAATAAAAATAGTGTTATTTCCACAGATAT
Source organism: Pheosia tremula (assembly GCA_905333125.1). Taxonomy (NCBI): domain Eukaryota; kingdom Metazoa; phylum Arthropoda; class Insecta; order Lepidoptera; family Notodontidae; genus Pheosia; species Pheosia tremula. The sequence goes on along the minus strand of HG995402.1, from coordinate 8,283,677 downwards.
ATCGTGATCTGTGGTTATTTCGGTGCTAATGAGGGTGAAACGGTTATGGTGAATTATTTTTATGAGTTGATTATTTTTGTCTTGTCAATGTGTTCGTCTTTCGTCGACATTCATTGCCTCCAATGGATAATATATGATTGACAGCTGGTCGTATCACCATAAAGTTAAAATAATTTTGAATAAAACAACTGTTCATCTTTTACGCATTCACTAAAACAGATTTGGGAAACACTAAAATATACATATGTAGTTGGCATTTAGTCAGAAATTAGTTGACTGAAGCGTTACATAAACTTTAACGTAGACGATTTCCTGCCAGGAATGCTATGATTTAAGATGTTTTTAAGATAGAGTTCAATCCCGACCATGCAATCGTGAAATAAAATCCGTCGAATCAGCTCTAACATAACAACATGCATCCAAGTTTAATATGACCCAGGTGAGCAAGTTCCATCAAAAGCCAGATTTCTCGAGATGCGCGAATAGAAAGCCAAATTCTATACAAATCCATAAATTTCGGATCCATCCTCAAAGTCGAAAATATAGTCCCTTAAAATAAAATTGATATACTTAATCAAGTTCAGGAACAGCTCAGGTTTTGCCATTGGATGACGCTCGCGCGCTACTGTGGTGGGTACGTTATAACAAAAAATCTTTAAGTAAATAACGTAAAGATGAATAGGATTCAAGGGTCCAACTCCTTCAGCAGTCAAAGGACGTACTCTCTCGTACGAATTTTATCTTTGCATATTGGACTGAGTGCTCTCGTCAAACCTTAGGATAAAATATAAAAATGTAGAGACACTGGAAGGAAAATTGTTCTACAGATTGTGTATGTGTTTTAAAACATACCTACCTACTGCGTAGCTTGACGGAAACTTTCTCAATAAAAGTATCTACGTCATCGCCTTATCACACACGAAAAGTTGTTTTTATCGTCCCAAGTTCGAGTGAACCTGAATATTTTATAGTCTTCAGTTGCCGGCTGTTTTGAAGTTTTACTTTACCTGTCCAAGGTTTTATAGATTCTCTGTTATAATAAAATAGATATATTAAATCTAATATTAAGCGCACTTACTCAAATATTATGGAGTCGTTTTTTGTACAATGGACTGGAAACGAATACAGTATATATTACTTATATATATATCAAACATCCATGACTTGAATACAAACATTCGTGCTGATCACACAAAGTATGTTCCTAACAGGACACGACCCGGGACTCTCGGCACGGAAAGCGGGTCTCTACCAACTGCGCTAATCAGGCCGTCTCAGATAACAAGAGACAGTCGCTATTGCGTCTCATTTTTCCTTACAGCTCTATCTCTCTTTGTTGAGAGGTCGATCGGTGTACAACCACTATTACCATTATGTTTTTGTAGCTATTTAAAGTTGTTATATAGCTCCTGTATGACTAAGTTTACGGGTCAGGTATGTCGTCTGAAACTTGTAGCGTCGTTTCCGAATGAAGCATTACAGGGGACGGTTAAATAGCGAATGTGGGTCGAGTTTGTTAGTTGTAATGTGATACCTATGTTTGAAACATCCAACTATAGCCTATTTGAGCGACCGTGATAAGACAGTTTGCGGGTTGTTTGGCCCAATTATTCTCAATCAAGTTTCGTGGGGGAGGTAAAATTGGGAGACGTGTTTAAACTACTTTAAGTTAGGTACGATTGAGAAATGTGGGCTATCATTACAATATGTTTGTTTTTAGGTATCTGAGATTCATATTAAGTAGTATTACCTCGATGTAGCGGTCATCGTAGGTAGACTGCAGCTCTGGTCCAACCAGTTCCAGGATCTGACGTCTTTCTTCGCGAAATTCTGTATTGATCAAAATCGCTATGTTAATTTTGAAATAAATATTCCCGTTCCATCAGCTAATCGTTATACAGTGTTGTTCATGACTTGCGATGATTGTTGTTGACCCATGTTAATTTCAAAATTAGTGACTCATGATAAGTGACTCATTATAATTTATCCTTACCATTGTAAACGGAGCAGACGTATATCTTGACTGCGCGAGGGCCAGGCCATTTGTCGCTGAGCGCCACGTGGCCCTGCAGGGCCTGCAGCACCGCCGGCTCCGGAGCGCTCATCGCGCCCCGCCCTCGATCCTCACCCCGCGCTCGTTAACTGACAGCACCACATTCTGTAGAGAAAAAAAAACAGGTTAGACCGAAATACCTAATACCGTTATAACTAAACTAAATGATAATGGACTGAGACCACAGATATTGCGCCCACGACGATGAGCGTGGGGTCAGCAACGTTAGAAAACAAATGAATGCTATAAAATTCGAAAATGTTGTTTCATATTGATGTCTCGTATAAATGTTTCTTTTGAATTCTGTACTTGTATTATGATACCCTGACATGTCATCAAAAGATAGCCCGCGGCATAACTGGACTGTCGCAGGTTACAGTATTGGTTACTTTAAACTTAATTTGCTCTAGATCGTTCGTAATCTGTAAGAATTTTGCTCTACATACATATTACACTTATATAAAATAAAATAAACAGTTGGTTCGTAATAAATACATTCCAAGGTTTACTTGACCTGTCATAATAGCATTAAAAACTCGTTTACAAACAGTTCTTGTAACGTCTTTCATGAACTTTAAACTTACTTGGGCATGATTTATAACGGGACTTACAGGGTACCGGGGCCCCAAGTCTGCAAACACAATCGATTCATAATCGAACAGCAACTGCATAGTAACTGTCACTTTTGACAGATATCCTATACAATATCTATCAAAAGTGACAGTTACTATGCGGTTGCTGTTCGACTATGAATAGATTGTGTTAGCAGACTTGGTGCCCGGGAACCTTTACAACCTCTTAGCGTTTTCAGTACGGTAACAAAGCGCGGTAGCTTTCAAGTTTAAAAAAAACCAGAATTTCGCAAAAAAAATCTAATCTTCGCTAGAAGAAAATCTACCAAAGCTAAGACTATTCGATCAAACGCGCCATTTATCATAAAAACTCCAAGCACTGGCAGGGAGAACACTTGTTACTATCGTGTAACAAATTATAGTCATTTGTAGACATTTGTCTCAGAGCGAATGTTCGCGACGTGACGCGGCCAAATAGCAGTTCGGTGACCCAATCAAACGAATTGACGAAGCCTTATCTAATACTACTAACACCGATCCTATTCTAGATAATCGTTCGTAATAAACAGGTGATTTTGATGTAATCTACGCTTTACTGCTTATTGTTTCATGATAATGCTCGTCGATAATACCCTGAATTGCCCTGAAACTAATATTAGCCGCCTTTACAGGACGCGTTCTTCCACAAGCGACTGTTTTTTTTATTACATTACATTCAAGTATTTGATCTCGATCTCACCTGATGGTAATTGACGATGAGATCTACGATGGAGCATACTTGCCGAGAAGCTACCTGTTCACTCTCGACTTGAAAACACCCAGATTGAAGTCAACGGGGAACAAAGACGCCGGTAGCGTGTTCGTTTTTTTTTTTTTTTTTTTCGATCTCACCTGATGGTAAGTGACGATGAGATCTACGATGGAGCATACTTGCCTAGGTAGGAAGGCGGCAGTAGATAAGAGACGCTACATTCACTAGGCACATGCAGCGCAACTGATCTGACCCGCCATCCATGAATGGCAACACCGAGCATCATGCCGGAACACGGCTAGGCCGCTTGGCGACATGGCTTTGTTCAGTGGGTGATGACTAGCCACGGCCGAAGCCTACCACCAGTAGAGTTGTCACCTGGTTGGCACCACCCACGGTCACGTGTAGGGTATCTCGAGGGTACTTAATTCTCCTACGGACGAAGGTGACTCGACCCCAAAAAGTTCCATTCCTTGATATAATTCAGTAGAGTATCCTTCTCTTTACTTATTGGGGAATGGGGGGGGGGGGGGGGGGGTGTTTTACTTGTGCCTAGCTTCTGAGCCTGTGCATATGCTCGAAAACGAAAATAATTAATATTAATTGACACTGGCAAAATACCTATGGTGGTGAAATAATAAAAAAAAAACATAGTGGGTAGACGCTTCAGAAGTTATCGTTTTATCGTAGACAGACAATAAAAGACGGTATGCTCAGACCTCCTCTAATCTATGGAAGTACTCGAGATAGGTACAGAATGAGTATATCTTTTTCGCCGTCTAAAGCCGGAATCAATAGTGCACCGTGACCGATACTGGCCGATGGATGCAATACCAACTCTGTACCTACCTACCTACCTACCTACTCTTGAAGATAGCACCATCATTAAGCTGCGTATAATAGCGAGCGGTCCTCGACTGAGATTGAGCTCCACACAATGGAGCTCTAATCAAACGCTACTTCGAGCTCCTAGTATAGCTTTAGTGCAGCTTTTATATAGGTATGGTTAGTGTATTGCGTACAGTTAAAAGAAAAAAAATATTAAGTATCGTATTCCTCTTCATGTTTTTGAACACTCCTAGGGTATTTAAGTAAATTGATATTTGCCTCATTAAAGTTTTTCGATGCGGCTTCTTGTTTGGATATTCGCGGAATGTTTAATACTTTACCGAGGTTTATTTACAGTAATGTTTTGTTCACTTCAACTTTAATCTCTACAATAGAAAAAGCTACAAGTGGGTATTTCAAAACATATTTTTTTCGTTTTCGTTAGAGAGTTCAAAATGTATGGTTTGCAAACAAAGCAACTAATCCAAAAGATCTACCGTGCGCAAGTAAATACGAGTATTGCTTGACTTCTGACTCCAAACACAATTCAGGTATCCCTGCATTTAATAGCGAGGAGGCAATGCCCGGGCAGATTGAGCGGACCATAATAGAACAATAATCAATCAATCAAAGGCCCAGTTGCTATTATAGCTCCAGAACATAGACCCCAACATTGAAAGGAGTTCCTAACGTGGAGCTTACAATACTAGATTAAAAAATGTTAAGCTAATGCATAAGCTTGTCCACTCTTGTAATATAATAGAATCGATATACTCTTCACAATAAAAACCGACCAAAGAAATTACATAAAATTTTTGATACATGGTATTGATTCTCAGCAAATAAATAACAAAAGGCAACCAGACTCGCAGAATCATTTATCATTCCCGACCCATTTATTATTTATTGTCAATAAAAGCAGGCCTTAAAACGAAATCATTTATTTATTCACGGAATAAATTCATTCTATGTTTTTTTTTTGTAATTAAAACGCAATTTAATGTTGATTTAAAGACAAAACTGAATAATTTGTAGAAATAACATTTTTTATTTATCATATTTTAATTTATTTAATTTTATCGTAGTTTATTTGATTACAAAAATGGTAATAAATCACCTCCCACCATATTTTATTAGTTCTTTCTGTACCTCTTTGTTAACATTAAAAAAATGTGACGATTGTAACACTAGTGTGTGTATCTATACATATAAATAAAATTGGAGTGTCTGTTTGTAATATTAAAATAACCGCTTTTTACTAAGTGCATTTGGGTGTATACACGTTACCTATACCGAAACAACATTTTTTACAATTTTTGTCTGTCTGTCCGTCTGTCTGTCCGTCTGTCTGTCTGTCTGTCTGTCTCTCTGTCTGTCTGTCTGTCTGTCTGTCTGTTTGTTCCGGGTAATCTCTGAAATGGCTGGACCGATTTTGACGGGAATTTCACTGGCAGATAGCTGATGTAACAAGGAGTAACATAGGCTACTTTTATTGTAGAAAAAAAAATTGGATCTCTCGAAAAAAAATTAAAACTAATGTTGCAGCGCTGCGCCTGATTAAAGTTTGATAGCAACAATCTGCAATGCGTCCCGCGGGATCAGAACGCGAGCAGGCTGTTGCCAACGGCTGAGTCTTTGTTAAATACCACGCGGACGAAGTCGCGGCAACAGCTAGTCTGTTATAAGTTTCTAAGTTAAGTTAATATTCCTATTTCCTATACGTTGCAAATATGTCTATAAATATACCGTATAGGTGCTACAGAATACTAAAGGTATACCAACCAGTCTCCTTTCATTCCACGTTTCTAAGGACTTCAGAGGCATTGTAAAGTTAGATATTATGTGACATGACGTCACAGGATGGTTGATTCACGTGTAATTTGAAATGGAATGTAATATTCAATAGCTGTGCGCGGAGTTGTGAGGAACAAAGTCCGATTGTGGAATCGGGGACATCATTGATCTAAGGATTCTAATAGCCGTGTACATACTGATCGCGCTGCCTCGGAGCGTGCCTCAGCCTCGTGCTGCACACGGCACGATTATTTTAGACCCACGAAATCAGTAGGGTAAGCCGGCCCCCAGATTACGTATCTTGCCTAGCTTAGCGATAGCAAAAGCGACAGCAATAAACTCTCAATATTGGGTTCAAATCGAAGATTTATATGACGTCGCAGCGCTACGTAATACGAATTAGCAAATTAAAAGCAAATATTGCGCGATTATTGTTATCGCTAGGCTATTGCAAGTTACGTAATCAGGGACGGAACTCCTAATCTAATCGTCATTGAAAATATTTTGTTGCTGTCATTCTTGGATATAGCTTATATAAATATTTATATTCTTGGAGTCAGTACAGGCAGCCTTTCGAGGCGATTCAGCCAGTCAGTATACGGCTATCTCTTCTTGGAATAATTCAATCGTAGTCCTTGTCATAACACAGTTTGTATGGAATTTCACGCAACCTCACCGATATAATAATATAATATAATTAATATATATATTAATATTATATTATTATAATAAATATATAATAATTCCCTAAGGCGAACGCAGAGGTAAACTGCAGTACACCGACATTTTTCAGATGCTCTTTTGTCCCATCACAATATAGTAGGGAACGAGGCTATCGGGAAAACTCCTCTCGACACTAGCTAAAAAGCCCTTCAATGCAAGGGGCCCTTCTAACAAGCCTAAAACTCTGGACATGTGTGGATTAGGGAACTTCATATGGCGAGGGACGAGCAGGTCATACTATACTCCCTATCGCCCTTGAAACCATCTTAAGAGCGGTACAGTTACATGATCCAAACTGTACCTGAAATACCTAACTACTAATAACTTGCGGGACTGATTAGCGCAGTTGGTAGTGACCCTGCTTTCCGTGGCAAGGGTCCCGGGTTTGAATCCTGGTAGGGTCAAACTCTGTGCGATATGACGAAAGTTTGTACCCAAGTCATGGATGTTTAATATATATATAAGTAATATATACTGGGTTCGCCCCCAGTCCATTGTACGTACCCATAATACAAGCGTTGCTTAGTGTGGGACCGTATAGTTGTTGTGTTCGTCTGGCGATATTTATTATATTTATTTTATTACTGTTTAGGTATAACTCTAATTCATCTCTGAAAAAGAACTCCAGCCGAAATAAAGGCTATTACACCAGTAATAACTCACAAGCAATAATAAAATAGCGTTGACAGATCCACTATTTCATCAGCCATAATCTTTATTAACATTCCTCTGAGACGCGTCGTAAAATATATAGGTAGGTACTTGGCAGGGTAATCCAGTGGGCTGAGTAGGGTCCTGTGGTGTTGATGTTTTTATATCAAGAACAGAATCTCGAGTGTCTTTGTTACTTGAGCCTGCAAGGATCGATTGTACTTTTTTTTAGCGTGCCAGGAAAATTGAAGCATTTTGCACACAAAGGCTAAAGTATATAGTCACAAGTGTCGACTCTGTGCAGCACTCTCTTAATCTTAGGTACACTACATTAAAGATTTCGTATACGCAACTTATCTTTAATAGTCTCAATTGTATTGGACGTCATTTCACTTAGCTTCTCCTTAGATATTCTACACGATTATCAAAGTGTCACTATAGATTCAGGCAAGAGTACGATAAATCAATAATTTTATAGAGTAATTTGATTTAGTGAATGCCGCACAGAATCGACATTATTATATAACTTAATCGGATCTCAAATCTTCTGAGTTACTTCTGCGTGACATTGGAATAATTGTGAGCACAATTTTGCAAGAATATCTTTTTTAATCCCTTTTATTCTTGTTGTTTTTTTTTATTGAACAAGGTTTTATTTGTTGATAGTGCTTAATTTCAGGTCAATTAAATAAATAAATAAACTAAATAAAAAATGTCTGAGATTAATTTAATTCTGATCAATTTAATTTTAGAGACTGAATATACCTACGGAGATTAAAAAAAAAATTAAGTACCTAAAGCCTGGCTCAATGCAGGATTAACGACCGAACTTTAAGCCTTACTTAAAAAAATAATATTCTCTGCCACACAAAAAGGATTAATTTTTTAAATCCACATAAAAATGTGATACTGGCCTTTCTTTAACTCTCAAAAGCCTATTTTAGTAAAAGAATATTTTATTTAACATTCTGGCACGTACCGAATTCAACCTTTCGGGGCAACCCTCCTTTGTTTATTGAAGCGGTATTATTTTATTCAGCGAGGGTTATTTCTATGATTGCTTAGCTCAGTGCGACGGCTATGAAATATTCACGTATTGTCTATTATTCATTTCATAACACCAACATAAATAATATAGAAATTGGTGGTGAATTTCGAATTGAATTTCTAAACGTACTATTAACCGCACCTTGTTTCCAACGCGATAGTCATGTCACGCGATAGTTACTAGTCCGAAACGATAGTCATGTAAATGAACTGTTATTTACTATTTTACATCTATATACAATTGAAATAAAACGAATCTTAAGGATTTTATCGCGGTTTATTTTTTAATTTTACGTTCCCGACGTTTCGGCTGCTTTGCAGCGACGTCAACCACCTCAGTCCTCAGTTTTTTTTATCGTGGAGAAATGCGTTACGCATCCCCTCCCGCCCAAGGGGACGAGAGGGGTATGTGGGACTCCCCGGCAGAGTGCCGGTATACCCACTAAAACTCCACGGTCCGCCATCACCGCCTTTGAGCGGGGCACCACAGGATCGCACTCGGCATACTACTGTGGCGCCCCTAACCACCTCAGTCCTCCCGTGACCATGGTTGCTGCAAAGCAGCCGAAACGTCGGGAACGTAAAATTAAAAAAATAAACCGCGATAACATCCTTAAGATTAGTTTTATTTCAGTGTGTAGTATTCGCATAAATATAAGAAATCAATATCTATATACAAATTCAAATGACAAGTCACAACGAAATAAAACTATTTTTAAGGATTTTATCGCTTTTATTTTTTGTTTTAACGTATCCGTCGTTTCGGCTGCGTCACAGCAACCATGGTCACAATGTAAAATACTATAGCCATATCAACAGGCTCCTCCCACCGGAGCGTGTCCGCGACGTGGGAGTGACGTCAGCGCTAACGCACGTGCGGTTCGATCCCGGAATTGCGTGTATGTTAGCTTATTCGCACGCTATTTACACTGGTGAACGGTGAAGGAAAACATTGTGAGAAAACCTGCATGTCTGAGAGAACCCCTTGAGAGACGTGTGAAGTCCGCCAACCCGCACTGGGTCAGCGTGGTGGACTATGGCCTAATCCCCTCGCATTAAGAGGAAGCCCGTGCCCAGCAGTGGGAGATAAAAAAAGGGCTGGCATTTTTATTATTATTACTACACTGCTTAAATAGCAAAGTAAATATATAACTACGTACTTTAAAAATAAACAATAATCGCGATAAAATCCGTAAGATTCGTTTAATTTCAATGTATATTATTTGCGTCAATATAAGAAATCAATACGTACTGTATTTATGCGATAGTGTATTTTTTATAGTTCAGGCCACAAAAATAATTGTTAAATATTTTGTATCTTTGTCTACTGCGTGAAAGGTCTTTTCAGATGAGGTCGCGTTTCGGTACGGAGATTGAAGACGATATGTGTATTTCTATTAATTACTTGACATTTGAAAAATATTAACCATTGAGTGAAGCAATCGTAAACGAAGGAAGGCAACGATCTTTCCTTGTAAAATTAATTATTACACCATGCTTGAATACACGGCCAGTTTATTATTTTTTTAATGCCTGAATATCGACATTGTCTTTCCAAAAAAGCTCTACACTTTGTTAAGTAAATCAACTAACCTATAAAATAACTTTCTAATTAATAGTACTTCCAGAAGTTTTGTAAATGCCCTTTGTTTAGAAATTTATTATCTATACTAATATTATAAATGTGAAAGTTTGGATGGATGGATGGATGTTTGTTACTCTTGTACGCCCGAACGGCTGAACGGATCTGGATGAAATTTGGCACAGAGATAGATTATAGTCTGGAATAGCACATAGGCTTTTTATCCCGGTAAAATGTATGGTTCCCGTGGGATAGATGTTTTAATGTTTCATACTTTTTATCGCGGGTAACACCGCCGGGCGCAGCTAGTATAAATATATGTATAAAATACATGATATACATGTCACTCTTGCCGAAAAATAAATACCTATAAATCAACGCGGTATAATTCATACATGCCCAATAGAATTGTTAATATCATAGGCTGCCTTAGAAATGAAATAGCTAGGAATGTTTTTAACTATTTAATGTCTCTATCTATCTATCTATCAGCCGATAGACGCCCACTGTTGGACATTGGCCTGCCACAATGACTTACACACGTCGCGGTCATCTGCCACTCGCATCCACCGGCTTCCTGCGACGCGTGTGATATCATCGGTCCACCTTGTGGGGGCCGTCCATCACTTTGTCTTCCGATTCGTGGTCGCCATTCTAGAACCTTTCTGCCCCAACGGCCATCGGTTCTGAGAGCTAATATTATTATATTTAATGACTCTAGATGTTAATTAATACAGAAATGTATGTAGGTAACATTACGTACATACTTTAAAATATTACACTCGTTACCCAAGTAGTAACTCGTTCCCGCATAATGTCATAACGCTTTGCGAATCCCTGATTCGTATCTTTACCGGTACCGTAAGCCCGGGGGATGTTCAAACCCCCGTGTGCAAGCCACAGTGTGGCTAATTGCCGCCTCCCACCGGTAATGTACACTCTGCTACGAATTCCAGCTGATTAGGCCGGGCACCGGTGTATACCTAGGTACCTGTATCGTTAAACTCAACTTACGTACTGATTGAATAAGGTTTACTATTGTTGAATTTAACATGTTGTATCATAAGTACTAAAATGTTAATCAAAATACAGTGAAACAATTTTCGAAATATATATTCCACGCGGATAAGGACATTTTGATACATAGTTTGTTTAAATTTTTTTCCTATTTATTTTTAATTGAAATCAAATAAACATGAATTCTAAGGTGTCCCTTATTCGAAATTGGCAATAGCAATACTTAGTGGAGAGCGAGTCGGGTCGCACTCTTTCTCTTTTACTCGTGCGCTTATTTTTGGCTATGACGTCACATTCAGATTATGGAACTAACTATACATAACAAACGTTACTTCGTTTGGGATCATACTTCAATTTGCGTGTGTCTAGTAAATGTCCTTGTATCATTTTATGGCTGGCTGGAATGAAGTTCCCTCATACGTGTATTTTATATAATAGTGACGCCACTTATGCAGCCTATGTTAGTTATTGGGCGCTTATCAAAAACACGTTCGACAAAAGAGGTTTATAATCTGGGGACTTTGTTGGTTTTAACGGGCGGAGGTGTGTGGGCAGATTTTAATTAAATTTTGTACACATCCGCCGCGTCTAGTCAAACGGCGAAGTGACGTCATCCCTCGACGAAACCATTTTATAACGTTCATAAATATAATCCAATTTAACGTCTGAATGTGCTTTTTTATAGAGAAACTTTTTTTTTATGTTTTTGTCCGTTATGCGTGCAAATAAAAATATAAGTTTGATTGGAACTTTCTAACGTTAAAGTTAAATCATTACCCTTTTATAGGGGCACTTACATTTTGTTAACCCTATAACCAGATCTGTATGTCATCTCAACTGCGACGATCGAGAACTTAGCTGGCTTATCTTTGTTACAGTATATATTTACATCGTTAATTTATCCTGTGTGTAGCATATTAAGCAAAATGTGCATCTCAAGTAAAACACTGACATTTAAATTGATTGAACATTGCCCTACGAAATGATGTTTTAAAACAAATGTATACTAACCAAAAATTCTAGCATGTCCATAAATCAGCAGCAACCACTAAATAACTATAGTATTCTAGAAACCAACCGAACCATTTTCCCGAAACTAGCGGGGTTGCTCACGATAAAAGCCTTGCAATGTTCCATTTGTCTTTTTTTTTTTGCAAAACCCAAGTACCCGGTGTATTGCCGGATCGCGTGCTCCGCGGCACTGACTCACGGTCATAATAACACTCGGCGGTGGCAGCCTGTGACTGTTGCGAAATGGTTAGGACCGGAAGCCGGGGGTACATTTTCTTCCTTTAGTTTTTTTTTTTCTATACAGAGTACGACAGGCTTCTGTTTCTCGCTGTTGTTGCGAATCCCGTGCTGTGCAGGTGCGTTCTGAATACCTGCACGTGTCAGGGTCACGATGTGCGCTTAATTTATTATGTGAACTGTACATACAGCGTTAATAAAACGAATGTACCATAGATTACAATTAATATATTTAATGATAGGACAAAAATATGGATTTCTTATATTTACGCGAATGCTACACATTGAAATAAAACTATTTTTCGGATTTTATCGCGTTTATTTTATGTTTTTTACGTTCCCGACGTTTCGACTGCTTTACAGCAACCATAGTCACGGGAGGACTGAGGTGGTTGACGTCCTAGTGTCAAGTCCACTACCTCAGTCCGAATAGTCAGTAATATTTTTGAATAATAAGAAAACAAAATTCAAAAATATTACTCAGCTCCTATTCCACCGCACAGTCTTTAATCACAATCCTGGCCTAAATACGAGGTATTAAAGTCCCTGCAATGAATATATTCCTGGCTTATATATACTATGGCGAACAATGGACTACGCGACGATTAATCTTTGTGTATTTTTCATAACAACAGGGCCCCAAGTCTGATAATACAATCGATTCATAATCGAACAGCAACTGCATAGTAACTGTTACTTTTGACAGATATCCCATACAATATTTGTCAAAAGTGAAAGCGTGCCATAGCAAAAACCTATGAAATCGACTTTTTGGCGGGAAACTGAAAAGTCATGGCGTCAGTTATGTTATAATTTCTAAAACTAGTGTTCCTGCGAGTTATAGTGAGTGATATAAGTGGAATATTAACCATTATGCGTTCGGTAAAGTGCACAAGTGTAGGTAATTGAAACAGAGTAACGAAACATGGCTTTTCAGTTTCTCACAAAAAATCCATGAAAAATCTTTCAGTAAAGTATCCATCACTTTACAGATTGAGGGATGAGGGAGTATTTTACTTGGGCCTAGCCTTTGGGCCTGTGCAAATGCTCAAAAACAGAAATAATTTATATTAATTAACACTGGCAAAATACCTATGGTGATACCAAATTAAAAAAAAACCTATGAAATCATTACCTTTTCTTGTTTGCGGACCGCGACACCACGACTAACACAGTTTGTGGCCCCTATGAAAAAAAGGTTGAGTACCACTCATATAGTGTATCCCTAAATGTATGAACCATGGACAGATTTTTTACTACGTAAGCTATAATTAAGCTATAATTTTATTTTTGCCATATTTAGATAACATATTATTTTACAGGAGGTAACTAAATTTGATAGTTCATTGTCTCTTTGTCATCCTGTATAAGCAGTTGCATGTTTTGTATGAGAGTCCATGGTACCTCTGTTTATTTCCGAAACTAAAGTTAATTTCCTATTTAAACCACTCTAACGTAAATACATTAAGTATACCTCCTCTTCCTGGGAGACGCCTTCTATTTATTAAGTAATTTTATCAATTTAATTAAAAAATGTAAAGTAAACACTTGCCTATAAAACTCTAATCACCTCGTACATAAAAAACCAATTAGAACCTCACAAAAACGTGCTGAAATAAAAGGAAATTACAAATTATTCAGGTGACCGGCGTAATTTGAGCGCGGGGTCGCGTGACCTGACACGCTATCACGTCATTTCACCGTGAAATCTAACCATAATGTAACAGTTGAATAGCGGGACGATGTTTGTTCCATAACGGCTGTTTACAAATGTCTTTACGAGGGTTATTCATGTTCGCATGCCTTTCGAATTTCGTTGGGTATCTTGGCCTCTCTTTATGGTAACATTCACAGTTATTTATATAGACCAGGACTTCCCAACCGGTGGGGCGTTCTCCACCGGGGGGGCGTAGAGAGACCTTAGGGGGGGGGGGGGGGTGCATGAAGTGTATGATTTGACGATAGCTCTGTCAAAACAGAACCTGATATAGGCCAACTGGTTCAAAAAATGCAGCCGCAAACATCCACTGAGAAAAATGCCTCCCGTACTTCATAAAATATAAATATGAAGCATGATATCTAATTTAGACAACCGTAAATTTAGCATGAACATGTTGACATGTCGTTCCGTCGGGTTCGATTTACGTTTTACAACTACTAGTTAACGTGAACGTAATGATTGGATTTTATGATTCTTTAACATTTCAACTTAAAATTACGTAATACTGATTTATTGGTACTGTCATGACGTTTTATACAAACATTCACAACAATTTGAAATGTTGTTTTGATAACGCTGTAAGCAGTACAATTTATATGTTTGAACCATGAATGAATAAGTAAATTATAAGAAAATATGATGACTGCGCATGAATAAAACATATTATTTACGCGGAATATCAATTGCTCCTCATAAAAAAATATCATGATCGCCCATGTCTTGTCAAGCAATTAATATCTTTCTCACAAGACAATCATCATTTCTGTCTTGATTTTACGAACGGTTTATCATTATCATTACACTTTCGCAATTCCGGAATTATTACTAGTTGGAAAAACATAACAATTTAGAATATTATGATTTCATAACAAATTCTCATGACAGGCACGAAGGAATTTTGGTATAGTTCTCTTTGGTGAAAAGAAATGTCCATTGAAGTGTTGCCATAGAGCAAATTATTTTAAGAAACAGGAATATTTAGCAAGTTTTGAGATGAGATCGTTGGAAATATTAAGATCTAAAACAAATCACAAAATCATGAGAAATAATATATAGTTCTCAAGTTTATTCTACATGAATAACTAATCCAAACACAGACAATCACATTCAACATAAATGATTTCTCAAATATTATCATAGGCATTAAGTGTAATATTTACACAAATATTTTCGTTTCTTTGTCACTCCATTGCACGGTACCCAAAATACTAGCGTTGCTTAGTGAGGGACCGTATAGTTGGTGTTCGTCTAGTAATATTATTATTACTTATATGTATAGCAAATCTGTCGTGTGAACCGAACGAAAAACTCTTACATTGTATCAGATGATTCAGAAAGGGTTACTAAGCTTTGAACCTGCGCTTCTCTAGGACATTTGTAATCATTAAATGATGTCAGAATTACGATGTGTTAATGAAAAAAAATTTAATGCACAAACCGGCTTGCTATTTAGCCATCAGTATGTAATTGCGCCGCTCCTTCTGTATTATTTATTTTTCTAAGTTATGACAAAAACATTTTTAATTCCCACTTAGTTGTGGTAAAAAAAACTGAGTACTTATGGCAACATTATTTTACGCTATTCAATTTAAATATTATGATCGACTCGCCCATTGTCATATCGTTGGCAAAATAACTATCAAGGTGTGGGTGAGGTCACATTCATATCCATATTAATTAAGAAGAAGAATATTAAAATCTCCAATATTTTCTTCATTATAGTAAAAAGTATGGATCGGTATACTTCTGATTTTTTCTGTGAATGGGAGTTACTGGAGTACGTCAACATATTCGCAGGTAAGAAAATTACAAGTGCATGTGTTGTGTTTCAATTTGGTGCCTGTTTGCATGTCTTGTTGTGGTGTCGGCATTTGAAATTGGGATATCTGTGTGTGTATATATTACATAATTAGGTACTTCAGTTATAATTCCATATATTTTTCTCTTTTTTCCTTTACATTGTACCTATAAAACAAACAGCTTAAGGTAGTAGACTACATTCTGGATGTTTGTATTTGTTAGAGCATCATCATGCAAAATCCAATGAATGAATGTTTATGTGGGTTTTATTGATAAGTAGTTTAAAGATACATAGTTATCAATCAAAAGGGCTTGGCAATGAAAAAAAGGTTGAAAAAAGGGATTATCATTTTGAATACTTTCAATAATTATAGTAGGTATTATCCCTCCAGTTTCTGTTCTTTATATTCTCCATGTATATTATACTGCAATTTAGGAATACTATTTACCATCATATTAGAATAAGAGCTAAGTTTTTTTTTATTGTCCGTTATTGGTTTGAGATGTGGGATGACAGACAAGTATGCAGATTTTTTTTCAAAAATAATATGTTTTCTATTGTAGTGAAGACACTCCAGACTATGTTGATAACATACACTTAGGGTACCTACCTACTGCTTTTTTATTCATCTAGGTAAATTAACCAATTTATAGATTATGATTTTGGTACAAAGGTAGATCAGAGTACTTTTCTTCCAAATTATTTTTTCTTATTTGGTAGGTCCCTTTATTATCCTCAAAGAAAACATTCAAATCCCATTTAATTAAAATCCTAGTTAATCAGCTAAATTAAACACCTAAGTCTACTTTTCTTATTTCACAGTGTGTATATTTTATGTACTTAATTTCTTAAATATTTTTAGGTGACTCAACAGTAAGTGAAGAGAACCATACAATATTAGAAAGTACAGACCCAGAGCCATGGCGAGATGTGAAGAGATACTGGAACATTACAGTATGTTCCTGTCTTTGCTAGTCTATTATGAAAAGGGAACATTAATGGATTACTTTAAAAGATTTTCAATATTGTAATCTTCTTCCAGATTCACCCTTCCACTGGAGGATTATAAGATATTATAAGTACTCTGATAATACTGCTGGTGTGACAAATATTACCAGTGTATAATATAAAAATGTAATAAAAATGATATCGCTAAAGCAAGTGCAACCACAGATGTTACAATAAAAAAATACCATGTCATTATATCAATTCGGCACCATTAATGGTGAGTACTTAACTAATCATACTACTATATTATAAATGTGAAAGTGTGTTCATTTGAAAGTTTGAGACTCACACAGGAATGGCTGAAAGGATTTGAATTAAATTTAGTACAGAGGTAGGTTAATTATTTGCATGAATTGTAGAGAAAAACAATAACCTAGATGCCACCACCATTAGGATGATTACAATGAAATGTCAAACATATTTTCTAGCGTTTCATATGCAAATATAAAACCATACTAATTTACATTAACAATAAATAAATATGGATCTAGAATATAACAATGTAAATAAAAGGCAATTACAACATGACCCTCATAATGTCAGGATTGCAAAGAACGTTTCTTCTGAAAAATTAATTCATTTCAGCACCTATCAGAAGAAAAGTGCTTTGTAATGTCATGGTAAATAGGCAATTTTTTTTTATAAATTTGAACGTAAACCAAGAAAATCACTAGCGCATCCTCGAAAAATTATGTGTTCTTTATTAAATATCTGTATTTGGTTTCAGAAAATAAAGAAGTGTATGTGTATCTTCTTCCACTGCCTTACATCATAAACATTCCACCGGTACGGAGGAAGGATGCTTGGAAGCCTTCTCGAACTGAATTCCGCGGTGGATTTGTAATGCACACGGCCACCGACACCGAAGTCCGGCCCATGCTTCCTGAGCGTCGCAACAAACTCTCAAACCTCGGGGTAACTTTTCAATCACTTGCAATATACTGCGGTGACACTGTTGATAACATCACGAAAGTATACGCAGTGTGTGAACATATTTCGTACTAATTTCGCTCCTCGACGAGGGCAGTGGACGTAGCATTTAAGATATTTCATGCCACAAGGGCACAGTACCCGCAAGAATCGTACGACGTATGGCTTTAAGCTAAAATTTGCATTTTACAGTTTACAACACAATTCGATCGCCAATCAGCGTCACTGAAAGAAATCCTAGTAGACTTATGTCCAAATTTATAGACGTTGTATATCTTTATTAATGATTAAACTTGTGTGTTCGCGTTTACTGTTTAATCGTTCTAGCTCGAAAGGCCCCGATACATGGAAACACCCCATTTTGCATGCTGATAGAAGTTTTCAGTTGTAATAATGGTATAATACGTATACCTATTGTGCCTACCTAGGTTTACAATGTAACTAGTGATTTAGTAACTAAATTATACTGTTACTGTCTTAATTGTCCTGGTGTGTGAAAATATTTAAATGAATAAAATTGGTATTTTATATTAATTTATTGATCTCTTTTCTTTTTCGTATCTCCATAAAACCCCTTTACAGATTTAATATATTTAATTGTACTTGCCTACTGGTTTATAGGGTCAATATTGCATTTTAGTGTGTGTCAGGTAAATTTATGCCTTATTGTGTATAATTTAATGTCCCTTTTAGATATTCCGATAGGTTAGGCTAAGTATATTATCTAAGCTGTTTTAAGTTGTTCTAGTAATACTGGCTTACATTATATTTTGTTTCAATGATTTTTCAGTAAAACAGCCTAAACTATCAGGAATATCCCTAAAAGAGGACGGTAAAATACCGTTAAGGTGGAAGCGCAAGGTCAGGGTGCGAAATTCAAAATTTCAATGGTTTTTATATTTTTACGAAAAACTTGGACATCTTTACGATGTAATTTAGTTTTTTGCGATATCAGCATTCTGCTTTGGATGTCTCGATGTATTAAGTTTGCTTAAAAAAATACCTAAAGTGATACAACACCATAAAGTTCGTAAAAGTAGTAGTGTTGTATCGCTTTAGGTATTTTTTTAAGCAAACTTAATACATCGAGACATCCAAAGCAAAATGCTGATATCGCAAAAAACTAAATTACATCGTAAAGATGTCCAAATTTTTCGTAAAAAAATAAAAACCATTGATATTTTGAATTTCGCGCCCTGACCTTGCCATTCCCCCTTAATATATCAAGAAATCATTCAGATTTGACATGACAGTACTGGTGATTTAAAGGTAGAAGAGTTCATATTTATCCTTACAATACCAACAAAGTATAGGATAGGTCATTCAATTTTAGGGAGTCTATAATGATAAAATGTGAGGAAGTTCTATAAAACTATCATGACATAAGCGAACAATATTCACAAGATTCACTGCGTGTTATTAGGAAATAACCATTTATTACCGTGATGTTCACACCAAGTCATAGTTCAAATAATTATAATTTACCATTACTTCTACAATCTTTATCAGACCTATAACGATTTCTCGTAATTATTGTTACAAGTCTTCAGAGAGCCGGTCACGATAATTTATTAGGACGAACACAACTATGCAGCACTCTTTATCGTTCCCAGCCTGATTTGTTGCCATGTTCCGCGAGCTCGTCATGACTTTGAGTCGTTACGCGTCACAACAAAACTTTAGTGCACGGCACTTCGTAATATCGTGAAGTTGACTGATGTTTATTGGTGAAGCCAATTCATGTTAAATTGTTATTATTTACGCACAAAGTGTCCGTAACAACTCTTGTCCCGTTTTTAACAGGAATACGGATAAAAGTTGCAGAATACCTTAAAAATTATTCGTAATCATGACAGTCATTTTTCTCAGTGTCCCATTAATAAATCGTGTAAAATAAATGTCGTAAAAATTATTTAGAAAAATATAGGCGGGCATGATTTTTTTTTATAATCCGCGGGGGGGGGGGGGGGGGGGCATCATGCAAAAAAGGTTGGGAAACCCTGATATAGAGGCATACTACTGAAATAGTAGTTTTAGCTTTACAGCGGCAAGATAACAAAAAATATAAGCGGCCATCGGGAATGAATTGAAATGGTTGACTCAAATACTTCAAACAGTGAGTACCGACAAGCTGACACGCTGTGTAAAGTGGCAACGTTATTTCTAAATACAGAGTGGTTCAGAAAGGGTATACCAAGCCTGGCACCTGAGCGTCTTTAGCGAATCTGTTAACATTATGTGAAGTCAAAATTCGAAAATATTGATTATCTATATCTATACAAATAAATAAAAGTGTCTGTTTGTAATATTAAAATAACCGCTTTTTACTAAGAGCATTTAGTACTAGTAATAGTAGTAGTATTTAGTGTAGTTTAATACACGGTACATATACCAAAACAACATTTTTTAATTTTTTTGTCTGTCTGTTTGTTGGGACTTTCACTGGCAGATAGCTGATGTAACAAAGAGTAACTTAGTCTACTTTTAATTTAGAAAAACTGTTTTTGTTAAATACCACGCGGACGAAGTCCTAAGCTAGTAAAAATAAAATTGGTTCCCAACGAAATAACAATTGGGATTTTTGCAAACAAACTTTTTATTTTTAAAATGCCACCTACCCAAAGTTGGATGTAGTATATGCCTTCTGAGTCACGCTGTAAAAAAATGTTTTACCATATTATAATTTCGGCATTACTGAGTTTATGTCCGCATCATTAGGCACACGGCACACTTCCCCGCGCACCTGTTGCGGAGCGCAACAATATTGATCCACGCTTCTAATAGCCGCCTTAGTACGACTCGTTCTTTCACATGCGATTGGAGTGTGCGGGAATGAATATGCGCTATCGCGAGTGATTGTTTATTCGGTTTTTGATAAATAATAATAATAATAAATATCGCCATACGAACACACCAACTATACGGTCCCACTTTAAGCTTAACGCTTTTGTTATGGGTACCGTACAATGGACTGAGGGCGAACTCAGTATATAATACTTATATACATATTAAACATCCATGACTCGGGTACAAACATTCGTACTCAACACACAAAGCTTGTGTCCCTACCAGGATTCGAACCCGGGACCCTCGGCGCAGAAAGCAGAGTCACTACCACTGCGCTAGTCAGGCCGCCGCAATGATGATATTTGATAGTTGATTACTTACTGAACTTGATAGTTGATTATTTTGCGTACTATGACAGTTTTTTGACAATTAATTCTGTTGAGCACGAGTGCTCTGTTTTTGCTCAGGATGTAAACGATGGCCAATCACGCGCGAATCTCTGCGGGAGACTTCTTTCCGCGCGCGTTCTTTCCCATATGAAAACTGGATCTCGCGGTAAATAATATTTGCAATCATCGATGTCCTTTAAGGAAGAAATAGATAAGTAGGTTTCGTGCGGTAAATGACACCACAAAGGTGGGCAACGCAGCGCACCTTGCTACGCAGTCTAATTAGTCTACCCACATAAAACCACGCAGCGCAACATACATCTGTCTTGCTTTTACTCTTGCTATTTAGTATGCTATCTCGTTTACACTGCCATTGAATTCTTTAGTGTGTGCGACCAAAGGACGTTATATTAAAACGTACGTGTGTGCGTCAGCTGGGACATTAATGAAAACGCATTAGTACTAGCATCACATATCTACGTAATTGTTAATCAATGAATGCAATAAAGAACTTGATAACAAATGATCTGTCACTGACTCTTAGGCTTCAATGTTTGCGCCAAAAAAAACAAAAGGCCTCTACGTAGCGTAGACCTGTTGCGTAGTAAATTCCTATCGATCAAGCATTGTATGACACGGCTTATTGTCGTCTCTGTTATACCGTATATAGTGTAAAGTTGTTTATGAAGCAAAAAAAGTTAATGACAATTTGTAAGTGGTCCGTAGACCTATACGATATAAACGATCAAATCGTTTGACTTTGACTTTGGATACTAATTAGTATAATAATAGACCAATTATATCTTATATATAGAATTCTCGTGTCACAATGTTAGTTACCATACTCCTCCGAAACGGCTTGACCGATTTTTATGAACTTTACATGCATATTCAGTAGGTCTGGGAATCGGCTACTATCTATTTTTCATACCCCTAAGTGATAAGGGTTGTCCACCCCTAACATTTATTTTTTATATTTTGGATTTTTTTTTATAATGTGGCATTAAAAAATATATACAACCTTAAATTTTCAACCTTCTATCACGAACCTCTATTTTTTATAGCGTATATTGTCTCGTATAGCGGAATAACTATTAAATGAACATGGGAAAAAAATCACGGATGGATGGGACCTAGTATAACCAGTATAATATATACTTAGTTTGACTCCAAAAGTTCCTCTCATAGCAGTTTTTACCCCCTCATCGGGCATTGGGGGCGTCAGTAGAGGTACGTAGGTAGGTACATATTCTCGCATAATAAGCGCGTGAATTCCGCCCGAGTGCCTATAAAAACAGCGCAACCGCCTAATTGAATTGCCAGGGTAAAAAGTAATGCGGAAGGTTTTGAGATTTTTTCCCCTGATGTATAACATGGAACAAAAAATGTCTACACTGGGATTTTCGTCTGACGCTTGGTATCTACATTAAATTGAATTAAAAAGCAAATAGAAATAAAATCACGATAAAATCCTTAAAATTTAGTTTCATTTCAATGTGTAATATTCGCGTAAATATTAGAAACCAATATAAAAAGCAACGGTTAGAAATATAGTTTTAAAATCACAAAACACAAACAACATCTCTACAGTGATTAACTCTATGGAAAGTCTACCAATGGAAGTGTCTGCATTTATCTAGATCTCAGTTTTTATAATAACTTATTATTGAACCCATGAAACTTTGACTCCTAGTCTTATACCAGGCAAGTAAATGAAACAACCAAACATTCGATCAATCGAAAAAAAGAAAACACCTTGTTTCCTGCAACATAAGATTATTTTTTGGTTTAGCAGTTAATTATGCTTAATTACCAATTCTCGATTTTGGTTTATTAGCTTTTTTATTGATATTGTGGTCTTATAAACAGCAATCTTTTGATTCGGCGCTTCAAACTAAACGCTGAAGCACTCTTTGTCCGTGTATAGTAAACGCTGAATTAATTCACGCTATCCCTTTTAACGACCGCGCTACGATGCACAGGGGTCTTAAATCTTCAATAATTGTGTTCCAAAAAAGTAAGCGAGCTCTCAGAGGCCTGCCAGTTACGCTGACTGACATCACACTTATTTACAACATAGATAATCGAGTTATATAATGAGCGTAATTTAATATAATGATTTGTAACTGTTAAACGAATACTCAACTAAGTTCTAAAACTCCAGACCGTTATTAATGGCCGCACAAAACTCAATTTATCTGGCCGCGGTTTTGGCTAAATTAGACAAAATTTACTTTCACTGGCAAATTAGAATAAAGCTCGTTTTCAATGTTATTAAAATTATTGCATAACATTAATAATGAAAGCCAAACTTTTCAGGGTAAATAATTAATGTAAGGCCACGTATCCATTAAATCTTACCTTATTAAGTAATATAAAGCTGTGTTTGGACTGACACGTAGCGTTGCGAGTCTTGCCCAGTTCGACCGAATCTAACCCTCTCGCCCTCTCGCTATCATCTGTCAATTTGCCTCGCTGCAAGCCCCGTGAGGTAAGCTATTCAATAACACATCTTTGGTGTTCAAAGGTATTATTATACCAACCCTTTTAATGTCCCACTGTTGGACACCGGTCTCCCCTCAATGCGAGGGGGATTAGGCCATAGTCCACCACTCTAGTGCAGTGCGGGTTGGTGGACCTCACACGACTTTTGAGACGTTCTCTCAGACATGCGGTTTTCTCGCGATGTTTTCCTTCACCGTCTAGCAAGTGATAATCAGCTACAGGTACCCTATGATATTGAAATGTGAATTTTGTTCTCGTTACTTTATGGTACATTTTACAAGACAAATAGTCTGCATCATTGACAGGTTATTGCAAAATAATGTTAGATTTGTAATGTTCAATCTGAATTTGGCCCAAAGGCCAATCTGTTATTCTTTAACTTACTATTATTTTAGCATTTTCGTAATCTACAAAACGTTATTTACTCATAAAATTAATTCACTGTTTATTCCATTCTCTCGTTCCATAATTTCCCATTCATCCCTCCCCCTGCTCTGGGTGGGGGCTATAAATTATCGTCGCCGTCTCATCATGTCCAGTAAATCTGCTATTACCACGCGAATAATGTGTTTTTTTATTCAAGAGGATCGACATAAAACTGTGAAAAATAGTGGATAAGAATAAACTATGCCAATAGCTGAACCATTATCATGATCTATGTATATTACTTTAACTGGATCTAGAGATCAAAATCCTATTAAGCTACCATTCGTTAATAATAATACCAGCTCCTTTAATGTCCCACTGTTGGGAACGGGCCTCCCCTCAATGGGGGGGGGGGGGGGGTTGGGCCATAGTAAACCACAGTGGCCCAGCGCAGTCTATCGAAAGGTTCTCTTAGACATGCAGGTTTCCTCACGATGTTTTCCTTCACCGTATGGAAAGTGATAACCCAGAGGTACGGGGTTCGACCCTGCGATCCTCGTTACCGAGGCAAGCGTTCTACCAACTTGGCTATCACCGCTATCATTCCACCATACCATTCATTACCTGTTTTTGATTTCGAGTAACTATATACTGTTTGGATGAAATAAACAAATACGTTCTTAATTCAATTTTATTTATATTTTTAACTGTAGGTAACTTGTTCACAGATTTATGTGCACCAATTTATATAATAACTAGCTGTTGCCCGCGACTTCGTCCGCGTGGTATTTAACAAAGACAACCGTTGACAACAGCCTGCCCGCGTGTTCTGAGCCCGCGGGACGCATTGCAGGTTGTTGCTATCAAACTTAATCAGGCGATGCGCTGCAACATTGGTTTAAATTTTTTCATGAGATCCTATTTTTTATTCTAAAACAAAAGTAGCCTAAGTAACTCCTTGTTACCTCAGCTATCTGCCAGTGAAAGCCCCGTCAAAATCGGTCCAGCCATTTCAGAGATTAGCCGGAACAAACAGACAGACAGACAGACAGACAAAAATTTTAAAAAATGTTGTTTCGGTATAGGTAACGTGTATACATCCAAATGCACTTAGTAAAAAGCGGTTATTTTAATATTACAAACAGACACTCCAATTTTATTTATATGTATGTATAGATAACAGCTCAAACAATACACATTAGATTCAAGACTGAAAGTAAACTGAGCTGAAAAAGTTTTATGCGATAAAATCGAGTTTACAAAAGCAAATACTTTATTGATCGGTATAAAGATTCGTCAATACATGTAAATAATATGCCAAGCGGAAACAGGCCACGAGTAACAGAATTTATATTTATTGATTCTATTCTTATATTTATTGCTTCTATTCGAAGACAGCCGACGGGCCATAAATATTAAGGAGCTTTGACTAAGAGCCTTAGGGAAGCGTTAATTATTCCATTATTCAACGTTATTAACGTGATTAGTTGGTTCAACACTCTTCTATTTTAGTTGCGGTTTGTTGTGAAATGATTTTTTATATGTAAAACATTTACCCATGTTCCCAAACTAGATTTTAAAAGTAGGGAAACTATTGTTATGTACTTACGAGTATATTATAATAATAATACCAGCGTTTTTTTAATGTCCCACTGTTGGGCACGGGCCATAGTCCACCACGCTGGCCCAGTGCGGGATGGCGGACTTCACACATCTTTCGAGGGGTTCTCTCAGACATGCAGGTTTCCTCACGATGTTTTCCTTCACCGTTTAGCAAGTGATAATCGTGGTTGAAAATGAGATTTGAACATGAAATCCAGAAATCTCAGAGGTGCGAGCCGTGGTTTGAACCTGCGATCCTCGTTACTGAAGCAAGCGTTCTACCAACTTGGCGATCACTGGTACTTAATGATACTTTGATTTCTAACAAACATTGATGTGACTATACAAAGTTGGATCAAACCCCGTAATGACTCGATTGAATTTAGAACGTTATGGTCCAGAATCTAAATTCAAAATAGTTTACATCCGTAACATAGTTTTTTATCTCAACGAATTTATCTATGTCTCTCTCTTTCCCTCTTAAACGAACTAAAGGCACGAAAGTGGAAAATATTCGAAATTAATTTCATCGATAGCGTTCACTGATTGCTTGCTCTGGAGTGTATAATTAATTATTTTGGAATTAACTGATATTGAAACGTGTGATTCGTGCTCTCGCCGAGTGCTCGGTAGGTGTGAACAATGCTGCGTACGTATAAAAGTTATGGGTTTATTAAGGTTATAAATGTATTTTTTTTTTATTAAATCTATTAGATATGGATGCTAAATGATAGCATATTTGTATTCTATAAGGTACCAAGCAGCATGGAACTATATACACGCCTTGAAAAAGGCTTTCCGGTAAACACACTCACACACACACACACACACACACACACATTATTCTATCTATGAAACAAAGTCGTGTTAGTTATACCATTTATAGTTCAAGAACGGGTGAGACAATATATATAATTTTAGATTTTTTGAATTTGTCTTCGAACCCTGAATAGCAGAATGACTCCTTTTTGGGGTCGAGTCACCTTCGTTCGTAGGAGAATTAAATACCTTCGAGATACCTCGAGATACACGTGACCCTGGGTGGTGCCAACTAGGTGACAACTCTACTGGTGGTAGGCTTCGGCCGTGGTTAGTCACCACCCACCAAACAAAGCCTGTCACATGTCGCCAAGCGGCCTAGCGGTGGTCGAGCATGATGTTCGGTGTTGCCATTCATGGATGGCGGGTCAGATCAGTTGTGCTGCATATGCCTAGTGAATGTAGCGTCTCGATCTACTGCCGCCATCCTACCTGTTCACACTCACACAATATGTCAATTCGAGGGTGAACAGGTGCCTTCTAGGCAAGTATGCTCCATCGTAGATCTCATCGTCACTTACCATCAGGTGAGATCGAGATCAAATACTTGCCTATAATGTAATAATAAAAAAAAACTATTAAAACATGGGAAAAATTTACAAAAAATAATAATAAACTTAATTTATTTTCTCATACCTTTGATTCTGAGCCGGTACGAAGTTCACAACAACAAAAAATATAAATGAAATAGACAGTTCCAATACAAGTTAGTAGATACTTATCTATCATTTTTAATTTACAGCTTTATCATAATCATCTGTCTCCTACATCAGCTTTTATTTAACAAAGAATAGAATTTTGTAAGTAGATTATAGAAATCTGCTTTAGTCACAAACTTTTTCAATTTTGTTTGTCCAATGAATTCGGAAACTTTGTACAATCATAATAGAGTTTGTTCTGTTTCGGCAAGTGGGTACGTGCTCATCTCACATTTAACGTTTACATCAAACAATTATCTACATAAAATATACTACCATCGTTAGAACATCGTTAAAAAAATCTTAAAATATGAGCAATCATACTATATATACGATTTAACAAAAGTAGTGTAAAATATTTTAACAGATGAATCAGTATACAATAATTATGTAAATGATGTTAGTTTTTTTAAACAAGGCGAACCAGTAGCGTTTGTCCATGCGCTCAGTACAGGGTGTAATTTTTTAATATCTAATATTTTAATTATTTCCTTGGGAATGTAATCTTTTGACCTACGGTGGGCCCTGGTTATAATCTGGGATGACATTGTTACTTTTTATCCACGAATTCCACGCAGACATAGCCCTGGCGAAAGCTAATGTTTACAAATCAAAACCCGATTGTATTTGCGAAATTATTGCTCACTTGGAACTTAGTAAACTATGTGCAAATATTGACTCGACCAAAACACAAACAGTGTATAAGCCCAGGATTGAGATAGATGGCATTAACTCACCGTCAAACGGAAGCAAGAGGTTTGACAGATTCAGATAACGTGATTAATATCGTTATCCAACAAATTGGTGCGCTCATTTAGCTAGGCATTGAACGTTAAACCGCATGACCTGATTCTGAAATAATTACCGCAATCAGAGCATGTTGGCACACGAGTCCAGATAAGCAGCTATGCAGGTACTTATATACAGGTTGTAAGGGGAATGGTAGCGAATGTTGTGGGTAAATGTTGCACTTAAGGCCTATAATCAATTAATAGAAGTAATTAGCCAAAAATCATGGGTTACTAATGTTGCTATTTTTGAGTGCGCAATGTATTGTAAATCTCGAGATCACAACACAACGCTTCGCGCGTTACCTGACTCGTTCAGTGGCGAACGCGCTCGAGCGTAACGAATTTTAATTTATATTGCAATTTTAGGTCTAAACTAGAATAAATATGTATTTTTTTTATTAAAAATTGCGCCGAGTTAGACTTCTATTATTATTTCATCCTAAAATCAAATTAAAAATACCGAAAGAATATTGTGTAATTCATGAAAACATTAACGAAAAATTTCAACTGTAGGAGATTCAGAATAATTAGTTAGTTAGTAGTAGTAATAATTAGTTGAATCCCTAGTATCAGTTTTCGTTACGAAACCACTATACACTCTGTATAGAGTAACAGAGAGTATCCTGCAGGCGGCGTTTGAAATCACAATTAAAGGCGCCTATGCAAATTTTGGTAGAGTTTATCCATCAGATACCGGTATTCCGACACTTATAACTGCCAGGCAAGCACACTAACTATACGGTCCCATACAAGGATTGTATGATGGGTAACGTACAATGGACTGGGGTATCCCAGTACATAATTACCTAAATTTCCATGACTCTGGTACAAACATTTGCGCTTGGCATACAAGGTTTTCCCCCACCGGGATTCAAACCCAAGACCCTCGATACAGAAAACAGAGTCTCTACGAACTGTGCCAATCGGGTCGTCACTCAGCATCACAGCTCTCTTGATATCGATAATACCGCGATTAACATCCGTTGTGTAACGTTGCTCACATTGCTGCATAGATAATTGGCTTATATGACGGCTTATGTGGCTTAATTGTTATATACCAATTACATAACACCTACGTATTCGGGTGCTAGCACTATAGGTAGGTGTATTTTAGTCAGAGTCTATGCTTCGGGTCAAAATTATCATCAGTAATATTAATCATAGCTAATATTATATATGTTGATGCGAATATAAGATTCCACTGCGCGTTTATTCGTAAGCTGACTATATACTCTTAGGCTTATGTATTTGGACTTTCTTTTGTTGTTGTTGTTATGTTGTGAAAAATTTAAAGTTTACAAGCATTTTCCGGTTACAAGCATTCGTGCTCATCACACAAAATTTGCCCCTACCGGAAATCGAACCCAGAACCCTCGGTACAGAAAGCAGGATCACTACCAACTGAGCTATTCGGCTATCGTCGCTGTGTTAGTAGACTGATACACAGATTATAGAGTCATTAAGATAATTATATCGCTGTATTGCAACACTACAATCGCCCGACAAATAAACATTATATTCTTACCACCACCATCAAGCCATGAATCATAGCCCACGAATTCAGCAGTCCATAAAACCGAAATAGAAACGAGCCGTTTATGTTACCGACCGTTTATGTTACCGACCGTTTATGTTACCGACCGTTTATGTTACCGACCGTTTATGACTAGAATTGTTTTGCGTTTCCTTGATCGCGGGCCGTGTTGAGGTTTCAAACGGCAAGTTAAATGTTACTTTTTCGTTCTTTATTTCCATAAACTTATTGATTTGTTATATTTACGCATATACTACACATTGAAATAGAACTAATTTTAAGGATTTTATTGCGTTTATTTTATGTGTTTTACGTTCCCGACGTTTCGGCTGCATTACAGCAACCATGGTCACAGGAGGCCTAAGGTGTTAGACGTCTTAGTGTCATAGTTATAACTGGGGTACCCTCATATTTAGTTGGTTTTTGCGGTCCGATTTATGCAGAAAGTGCTCAGTGTCTTGAGGTCTTGCAATGATCCGCTTGGTTTTGGATTTAATTCTGCTATGAACATCTCCAAAAGAAACGTATTAAAACACCTAAAAAATCCAAAACACATTTGATTTGAAAGACCTCAATAAAACAAGGTCGAGAATACAGGTCACTTTTTCAGGTCGAATGTAAACTGCTACTTTTATTTTCAGCCTGAACGTCTGTTTACCCAGCTCGGCTTTGTAATCCAACGTCTCTTCCGCAAGAGACTGGCGTCTTGTTTGTGGAAAGCTGAAATAGATCGACGATATGTGTTGACGGAAAAGTATTTCTAGTCACCGATGTTGAAGTACCTACCTACAAGGAATACGGCTACTTTATTCAACGTAAAAACGGGAATGAAATGTTATCGCTATTTGTTGTTATTATTTATTTATTTACCAACAAACCAACGGCGAAACATAGAAGTCTTACAGAACAGCTTACAAATAGTATGTCTAATGACAGGTTTCTCTATAATAATACAATTAAAAATTCAGTGCACCTCGCTTTTTTTTTAAATTACAAGAATAATAACATGATTGATGAGCAATAGAGGAATTGAGCCCATGCGGGCTCAATTCCTCTATTGCTGAAGAGATTATAAGTAATAAAAAATATAAATGATTACTACCTATATATTTTTACGTAGATATAGAAATATAGAAACTTTATATACTTAACTACTTTTATAAAGCAATAAAAAAAATCAGTAACATAAATATTGAAAAAATTAAAAATTAAACAGAAATGATTAAAAATGATGGAACTGCAAGTAAGTTAATTTCTATAGTTGCGTTTTTGATTATAATTGTGAACATGTGAACTACTTCACACAAACATCTATCTACCTAGGTAGTTCCGAAAAAAAAACACTGAATCTGGAATCGTTTGATTCATTGCCTTGTCTGTTTTTTTTCGATTCTGTCGTCAATCAAGTAAGGAAATAAAACAGCATCTATTTCTTTTTTGTAAGCCTTTTGTGGTCCTAAAAAACATGTCTACTAGCTGACAAATGACTATAACATAATAATGTCTATTTTATGGGCCAGACGCAATCACGAGGCTCGAAAAAGAAAGATGGCTGTCTATAAGGCTATAACGAAGCCGACAATGGTACGATTCTCGCATAATTTCAAGGTTTCTTCTCAGTAGCAAACATCGTGTCTCATACAAATAGATTTAAGAATGTGTATTATTAAGCCAATATGGATTATTTGCTACATTTATATAGGGGACGGCTGTATATATTACTCATGCGACGGAGCGAGGGTCAAGCTTGTACGAGATCTTATAACTACCTAAATGCTACTAGCACGGCCGTATGAATTGGTGGTTCACCCCCCCCCCCCCCCCCAATCCTTAGACGACCAACCGCTTTATACATAGGTACTAAGGTCCAAAGCTTGACTCATCCCGAAGTAAACTCGGCCCCACCGAAGTGAATTCCTTGCTACGGATTTGGCTACTAGTACTTGAATGACCACTATCTTCTCATTATTTACCGCTCTGGTAGGTGCTGTACGTGTTACACAAACACAGTTCTCATCAAATAACATTTGTGGTAATACGTTTATAATATATACATAGGTATGCACGCATGTTACGAAAAACCCGCAGCGTTGTAGAACAAAGGCTAATATTGTCACTCTTAATATTATTTAATTAGTACTTAGAACAATATGGAACAACACTCGGAATGCTAACATCTCTAATGACAATACTAACACGATGCGCAAACAAGATTCGCTTGAACAGAGCAAATCTAACTGTCGGTATATATGGCTATGAATATCTGAAACATTATCAGGCCACCATATAATATGGAACTCTGAGCAAATTAGCACTGATAATGGAGTTCTGATTTCTACCATTGATTTGCGGCTCAATTTTAGCGGCTGATTCATAAACTAACGCTTTTAAGGTGACAACGTTTTGTCTAAGAGACGCAATCATTTTTAAAATGCATTAAACAACTGTCAGTACAATTTATATACCTTATACTGAAGTAACTGTCAGTACAATTTATATACATTCTATCGTCCGTCGACAAAACGCACGGACAAGTGTCATCCGTACACTGTGGACATTCCTTCGGTACGCACTAAGCGTTTTGCTTCTACTTTCATCGTGCGAACTGCCAAGGAATGGAACACGCTACCGGCGTCTTTGTTCCCCGTTGACTATAATCTGGGTGTTTTCAAGTCGAGAGTGAACAGGTAGCTTCTAGGCAAGTATGCTCCATCGTAGATCTCATCGTCACTTACCATCAGGTGACATCGAGATCAAATACTTGGCTATAATGTAATAAAAAATATATATACGAGTATGTACGTATGTGTGCGTAAATAATAATAATTAATGTCATCTTATCTAGCTACCGACTGTGTTGTAGCTGATTATTACACGTGCACAGTATTAGATCAGTATTCAGTATTAAATATTCATTGACAAGAGGGTCTTTGAAATATCCGTTTCTATACTTAACCATAGCAGATGCGTCACACGTGTCAGCTGTGGAGACCTTGCGAGGTCATTCAGGGTTCCAAGGATCTATGTAAATTACGTAAGCCCTGTTTGTACATATCACAAGGAAGTTTATGAGGAAAGAAATTGACTACTTGTGAAAAATGTATTCTTGCTTCTTATTCACTGAAAAAAAAGTCAAACTAGTTTTGTTACTAGTAAGACATTGCATGTCACACACATTTGTGTAACTAGTAGTCAGTCACAGTTTCGTTAGACATTTTTTTCACTGTTGTTGAAACGAGTCAGATTGTAGGAAAAAAAATATGTCTATACTATAAATAGTAAGTCTACTCAACACTCAATTCACTCTGAAATATACCTAATCATAGTCGAGAATGAGGACCACACTCAAATAGTCTCACAGTTGAAATCTGCAACCTTTGTAGAATTTGGTTACCACGATACATAATAATTTTTTTGCCAAATTTGTCTCATTTGATACATTACGCAAGCTGTCATCATGTTTCGAGTCTTAACGCTACGCAACACAAAACAAGCGGTGTCACGAATGATAAACGACATGCAAACATCGCACAAATCCTACGCACTCTTTCATACGTCACATAGTACGTACCTACATACATTATAATATAACATAATATGAGACGCGCGCTCAACTGAGCGAAGCAACAAAGGCGTTTGTCGCTTAAACAAGCGTTAGTAATACGTATGAACACGACCAAAAAGGCGTTAAACGTTTTCGGTGGATAACAGGGCAGTTATATCTAACTTTTATTGTTAACAGCCCTTAACTGCTTAGCACGACGGTTTGCAAAAGTTTGTCTGATATAATTGGCCGAATATACCACAAACTGAGTTTGTAGTTTTATAATAAAGAGACATTTTTTATGAAACATAATTTCAAAACAGTTGTTTATGGATTTAATAGCAGATGTAGATGTATCTAGTATTTGAGTCCAGAAAATATTTTAAATTTTCAGTTTTCTCGAAATTATAAGTAAACTGGTTTTTTTTAGCTGAACTGTGTTTTATCAGTTCTCAGTGCTAAACTAGTGATAATGCGCAAATCTCGGAATTTCAAAGGTAATAATGGATTGAATCTACACGCAATGACGCAAATATTATTTCGCAAAGATCACATTATTTGTAGAATACACTTGTTTTTTTTATTTATTTCAACATCGTTTAACCGTAGAGACTTGGTGGAAAGAACATAGCAAGTAAATGATATGGTATGGTAGGTACTCGTTTTCCATAATATTTGGATTGGATTTTATTAATTAATTTTTATTGAAATAAAACTACTATAATACGGAATACGGATAATATACGATACACGAAACGATACGAAATACTATAATACGGATTTTATCGCGTATTTTATGTTTTTTTATAAGATAAGAAATCAATTTATTTATTTTTATTTAATAAGCATTAATTTATGGTAGGTTATCTTTTAAGTAATCTGCCTTGTCATAACAAAAGTGATGTGTTTTGCCATTTTCAGAAGATATCACTGTTTCAGGTTTGGACAATAATATTTTGGTCTTTATTCACTAAGAAGCATCATGTTGCAATTTAGCACAAGTGTTCATATCCTAATAAGACGAACCCGAGGCGTCTGGTACAATGTATGAACAAAAGAGTCGAGATTTTAATCTTGAATGAACACGTAATCCAACCTTAAATATATCTTTATAATATTTTAAACACCATCGTTCTAATTTTATTATTTACTCGCTGTGCCCGCGACTTTTTAACCTCGTACTTTAGTTTCTGAGTAGTACCATAGGAACATCTTAATTTCTGAACAAAAAGTACATTATTCCTGATCCTGTCATAAGCTATCACCATGCTGAGTTTTATCAAAATCCATCCAATAGTTTTTTGTGATGCGCCTTCATACAGATATATACACTTATTCTAAAAAGCTTAATAAGTCACTGCAACGATAATAATGGTTATTCTTTTCCAAAATCCTTCAATCAGAATCAGAATATTTTTTATACATTTAAACCATTAAGAACAGTACTAATGAAACATCAAAAGTTACATAATGCTAAGCTAATACTTTACCACCCGTTCGGAATGGCGTTCCTGTGGAGAAGAAGGGGCAAGAAACTCCATGGTTGCTCTTTTTTTTAACAATCTTTTACATTTTTGAGCAGTAAATTGTTATAAGTATGTGAGAACAATGTAGGAACGGCTAAGCAGACTTTAGCAGCTGGTCAAAATGTAGGGACACGGTCCAGTCACATTATTTTGAGGATTAATATTGTACAATATGTGTGCAGTGATTTGTAGTTGGCTTGTATCTGCATGTGTACGCAACGAACTTCTAAATTTATTGTTTAACAAGCTGCGCCCCGCGGTGTTACTCGCGATTAAAAAGTATGTCCTTTTTACTTAAAAAGTAGCCTATGTGCTATTCAAGACTATAATCTATATCTGTGCCAATTTTCACCCAGATCCATTCAGCCGTTTTGGCGTCATTGAGTAACAAACATCCATCCATCCAAACTTTCACATTTATAACAGTAGTGTGATTGCCAACGCAGAGATTATAAATGCCGTATCGTATTCAGATATTGTGATCAGTGTTGCCACATTAAAAAAACAAAAAAAATGTATGAGAGATTTTGTTGCCGGGCTAATGTTATGCAGATAAATCAAACGGTGAAACATATGGACGTGAACGAAAATAAAATTACAGCTTTATAGTTCTTTTTGTGTCGGATATTATACATTTATCATGTTACATGATGTATTATTTTAAAATCTATGTCAGCGGGAAACATATGGTTTTCGTCAAAATATGTATACTAACGTATATATGTAATCTATTAAATATACAGGCGCCTAATTTTTTTTATTTTTTTTTATTACATTATAGGCAAGTATTTGATCTCGATCTCACCTGATGGTAAGTGACGATGAGATCTACGATGGAGCATACTTGCCTAGGTAAGAAGGCGGCAGTCGATCGAGACGCTACATTCATTAGGCACTTGCAGCGCAACTGATCTGACCCGCCATCCATGAATGGCAACACCGAACATCATGCCGGAACACGGCTAGTCCGCTTGGCGACATGGCTTTGTTCAGTGGGTGGTGACTAGCCACGGCCGAAGCCTACCACCAGTAGATTTATGGCTCTTATCATGTCGTCTTTTTTAACATGCTAAAAATGATTTTCCTAAAAATAAAGAAACAAATGAATATCGCAAGACGAACACACTGATAAAGCAACGCTTTTATTATGGGTACCGTAGGGGCGAACTCAGTATATAATTCTTATACTGATACTAAACATCCATGACTCTTGTACGAACATTCGTGCTCACGGGATTCGAACCCAGGAATCTTATTACAGAAAGCAGGGTAACTACCGGCTGTGCCAATAGAGTTATGAAATTTTAAAAAGTGTAGTTATTGAATGTTTGGGGAGAGACGAAGAAAGCCAAAAATGTGTGAATAAATATGATGAAAATAATTTACACTGCCTAGAAACTCAAATGGAAATATTTTTTGTGTAATGATTCTATTAGACGTGCTTACGTAAATGTGACTAGCGTAACATTTCTACGTAATATTCTAATACAAATCGCTAAGTAAGTATGTAAACTAACATACCTACCTACTTACTTTGTATTAGAATATACCTGTACGTCAAGTGCGAGATTATTCGTAAGCTAACCGTTTACTTTATAGTCTACCGTATTCAGACATTTTGTATGAAGAATTGAAAGTTTTAAATACCGTCCGCTAGATGCGCTTTTCAATTCCCCATACAAAATGTCAAAATACGGTAGACTATAAAGTATATAGTTAGTTAAATTCGCACTTGACGTGCTGTTTTCAAAAGATTCGAAGGTAATAAGAATTCTCAAAAAATATTACAAGGCATTTTTGAGCATGTCCTTATGCATACTTAAAATCCATCAGCCAGTGTCTCGGGGTAAGCCGCACCTAAAACCAAATTTATCGTACACAAAAAGATCCTTAGGTCGATAAAAGTTACATCGTTGTACTGTACTGTACTAGGTACGTATTCAATGAAATATTTCGTACCAAACTTCCAGTGTCAACGCTCTTTTCAAAGGGCATATTTACGTTGGCAACGATTAATACATCAGTGTAGTAGAGCGATAGGAGCGGGGAAACGAAGCGAGGCAATGAGCGGAGCAGTGTCTCGCTCCTAGTCCTCGCTGCTGCTTCCTATGTGTGCCTCGTATTCACCAACATTTTTCAATATTTCAGGACACGAGGATTGAACACTTCACCAGACGCAAGGAACAAATACAAAAAAATGGCTGACGACATCTGACCCCACTCTTAATATAATAACCGCGAATTTATTCATTACTTGTCAAGATTATTTTCAATTCAAGTTTTAAATAAAAACGCACTTTTTTTCGTATAGTATAATAATAAATGAAGGGTTCACGCTAGCGCATTGACTGCGGAAGTGAATGTCTTTTTGGGAAAATAAAAACGACTTAAACCTACTTGGTACACATCAATCTGTTGCAGTGAAATGATCCGCAAGTTCCCAACTTTATAATAACACCTAGCTATGTGCCCGACTTTGACTTTAAAAAAAATCTTCTTTTTTTTTTATTACATTATAGGCAAGTATTTGATCTCGATCTCACCTGATGGTAAGTGACGATGAGATCTACGATGGAGCATACTTGCCTAGGTAGGAAGGCGGCAGTAGATCGAGACGCTACATTCACTAGGCACATACAGCGCAGCTGATCTGACCCGCCATCCATGAATGGCAACACCGAACACCATGCCGGAACACGGCTAGGCCGCTTGGCGTCATGGCTTTGTTCAGTGGGTGGTGACTAGCCACGGCCGAAGCCTACCACCAGTAAAAACCTACCACCATAAAATCTTTGATGTATACATAAACATGACTTATATTTTAAACATGAACATGATCGTTAATGTGTACAATATTTTCAGGGATTAACAACTGGGTCACCACTTGTTAACCCCTGAAAATATTGTACACTATTTTTGTTACACCCTGTATAAACCTGATTATCTCCCCTTTATATCTACGCCTCAGTCGATCAATACATCAATGTCAAACTCACCGACGTAGTTCAACGTCTGTACATTTTTTACGGGGAATTGTGTTCTTTATCAGTGCTGCTTGGTTTTTCTTACGCGGAGATTGCGGGAATTTGTCCGGATATTACGGGAAAGGAGAATTATATTTCCCGGCTTAGAAGAGAATGGAAGGGAACAATGGGTGACGCGGTCGTAATCTGTGGATTGTCATTGGATGTATATTAGGTGTCACCTCGACTACTTACGTATTTTTGTATATTATTCAATGTATTTATATGTCAGAAAAAAATATTTAATACTATTGTAGTAATAGAATAAATCTATCCACTAATATTATAAAAAATTATAAATATTATAATATTAATAATATTTATAATATATAATATAATAATATTAATTATATTTATAATATTTATAAAATTATAAATATTATAAAGTTTGGATGGATGTTTGTTACTCAATGACGCCAGAACGGCTGAACTGATCTGGATGAAATTTGGCACAGAGATAGATTATAGTCTGAAATAACACATAGGCTATTTTTTATCCTGGTAAATTGTATGGTTCTCATGGGATAAATTTGTTTTATTTTTTCATAGAGCAAAGGATCGACTGATTTACAGAAAAGGATATAGAGGAAAAGGACATACTTTTTAATCGCGGGCAACACCGCAGGGTGCAGCTAGTTTTACTATAAACTCTTACGAAGCTTCAAATACACATAGATAACTCGTGCAATAGTCATCGAAGCTTCTCGAAACATTGCTATTCTAGATCTTTCTCCATAGATCGATAGGGGACCATGGACCCGACAATGCGTTTTAGTTTCGAGAAGTTTCGATGACTATTTCACGAGTTATCAATGTGTATTTGACGCGTCGTAACAATATATATATTTAGGGGATAATTTGTGTCAAGGAGAAATACACAGGTTTTATTACCAACTATATTACGTATCTCTATGTTCCTATGAGCATTTCGTAACAGAATTAGAGGCCATTAAGTATCTTCTAATTATATATTAGGCGGATTACAGGAAAGTTTTCGTTTCTCAACCAAGTTGCTAACGTATTTTGCTTCAGCGAATTACAAAACCTTCGCTAATATTTAATGACGCAACGTTGTTAAGGCACGCATCAATAATCGATCGCTCGGAAAAAGGCGGCTCTTAAAGGAATTCTTCGGGAACTTTGCCCAAACCACTCGAAAATTGATCAGGC
The DNA here is from genome assembly GCA_905333125.1 of Pheosia tremula. Classification (NCBI taxonomy): domain Eukaryota; kingdom Metazoa; phylum Arthropoda; class Insecta; order Lepidoptera; family Notodontidae; genus Pheosia; species Pheosia tremula. Next base: position 8,245,198 of record HG995402.1, on the reverse strand, counting down.
TACGAGATAATTACAAGAAGTTTGCGATTGTACCACAGTTGACTTAAGTAGTATTCTCATTTAAGGGGGAATGTACGTTGGGTGTGGCTTGTCTTGTGCCTAGTGGTGTTTAATTAAATAACTAAAATAGGCTACGGAATTATTTATTCATGTATGTTTTCAAATATTTAACAACATAGAACAGTTTTATGGATATCGGTAGGATAGGTACCTACTGTTGTGTAGGTAGGCTTCATAAATCACTTTTAAATGTTCCCACACCATGCCACGTCGTTAATTGCCAGTTATACTCTTTATCAAATACTGTATCTCTCATAAAAAATATACAGCAAGGTAGAAATAGAATAAAAAACTTATTATTAACTAGCTGTTACCCGCGACTTCGTCCGCGTGGTATTTAACAAAGACACAATCGTTGGGAACAGCTTACTCGCGCGTTCTGAGCCCGCGGGACGCATTGCAGGTTGTTGCTATCAAACTTAATCAGGCGCAGCGCTGCAACATTGGTTTTAATTTTTTTTCGTGAGATCCTATTATTTTTTCTAAAATAAAAGTAGCCTAAGTTACTCCTTGTTACACCAGCTATCTGCCAGTGAAAGTCCCGTCAAAATCGGTCCAGCCATTTCAGAGATTACCCGGAACAAACAGACAGACAGTCAGACAGACAGACAGACAGACGGACAGACAGACAAAAATTTAAAAAAATGTTGTTTTGGTATAGGTACCGAGTATACATCCAAATGCACTTAGTAGAAAGCGGTTATTTTAATATTACAAACAGACACTCCAATTTTATTTATATGTATAGATTAGTATTTTATTGGTACCTTCAAAAGGACCGAAAAGAAAGCTATATAGTAAATACTCTTTTGTAGAATCGCCCGTATTCTTGGTCTCGCATTCACAAGACACCAAGATCACTCATTATAGATATCAATAGAGTGACATGTGTTTTAATTGAATATTATATAGAAAAACAAAACACTATTTTGATGTAACAGCGAAATGCGGGAGTTTCTCGGAATCAAACTTGTTCTGGCTGTAATTATATGATTTTGGTATGTGTGGTCCTCTATGTGTTACGCATTTTAACAGCATGGTTAGGTAAAACTCGTGTCAAGAACACAATTTATGGGTGCTAAGCTCCCAAATAGGCTATTGTTATCAGAGACGAAAGTCGTTCCGATGAAAGCATTCAGCTTTCAGAAGATTTACTTTGCCGTTAATTGAATTGTTCGCATTTCAATTGGCCATTTGAATGAGAGCCAATTTGATTAGTTATCAGATAAATTGTAAGCATAGCTAAATGACAAAATTAAACCGTAATTGTTGTCAACAAAAGAATTAAATAAAAATATTGGTAGGCGCTTCGGTAAGTTATTTTTTTTTCTTTATGCTGTTTGTTTGTTTTATAAAAATAAAAAAGTTGCAAAATATAAAACAAATGAAATATCATCATCATTAGAGGGGGGGCTGTAGGCGTTTAGACCTAAATATTTTGGTAAGCTTTTATCCTAATGGACTTGGCAGTAGTTTAAGTATATCTTTATGATTAATGACTTCTTTGTTTTATTGGCCATGTGCAGACCAACCACGCAGTCTTGTGAGCCTCATAGCGAACAGTTCGTGAGAGATATTGTTACACAAGCGAAACTTAACTAAACCAACTACCTATTTTCGACATGCTCATGGTCGTAATGTATAAGCAAGGCTGTTGTTTTTAAATTAATTAGAAAAAAAACTGTTTTTTTTAATGTATTAAATATCTTGTAAAGTCATTATAAATATTTTATTACTTCTATAAATTGCTTGTGAATACAGAAAAAAAATATATCTTTGTTAGATATAATTTTTTTCTGTATTCACAAAATTCTATCTTTGTTAGATAGATTTTTTTTCAGTATTCACAAGCCGTGATAAAAACAATACAACGCAGCTTACTATACCAAAATGAATCATTGAAAATCATGGAAGCGCAAAAAAATACAAACTCATTTGAAATTCGAATCGTCCAAGCTTTCCCTTATGAAAACGTAGCACATTGGTGGTATCTTCGAAGTATTTTTGCCCCTAATTCGAAAAAGTCGAACCTTTTTCTATTGTAACAGCGCAGATTGCGTACTTTCAGCCAGCCATTTTTTTACATGGGAATGAATACATTTGAATGTTGAGGCTACAACGAAACCCCGCAATATTGGCCTTGTGCAGTTCCTAATTGTTTTACTAAGCATTCCGATAAGCTGGGCAGTTTTGTAGTGATTAAATAAAAAAGATGGACTCTCATATTTATCAAGTTTTACATTAAAGTTAGCGTTGGCTATAGTGAAAAAAATACTTTTTTTTTGAGTAAAATAAAATGTTGCGAAACAAACAGTATCGGTTGAAAAAAGAGGCCTGGTATATCTGTTCTCTCTTTCCATAAATAATAAATGGCTCGGCTCGCTCACTCAGACTATCCCAATTATTTATTTATACTCGACCCTATTTCCAGAAACTTCGAAAGTTATCCGCCGTCGAAATTCTATTAGTAAAAATAACAGTCAAATTGCTTTGCTCTGGTTTCGGTTGGGATTTTGAACAATAGGTTCCGTCAATATTTGTGTGCGGTTTTGTAATTAGCAAGTTTATCCTAATCTATACGTGCAAATATAAATTGATTTTCTAAATTCTGTTAGTGTAGGGCTGAACCACATATTAAAAATGTTATATAAAAATCTATTTTTTATCTAGCTATAAAATTAAAAGATAAAAAAGTAAAATATGCTCATCATCATAAAATATTCTTTTAAATTGAATAAAATAGCTCTTAAATTAAAATAAGTTTTTATCAATGCACAATAGCATCACAATTTCTAAAGGAAAGTGCTTTGTGCTTGAACGAAAACTTTTCACAAATTTTAGGGATAACTTTTGCTGAAACGAAACGTAGCTAAAAACATTTTTTTGTTAACCAAGAAAATAATCTATATACTTATATTCAATTGCTCATTTTATATTAGAGTATATTTTATTGAAAAGGTTATAGCTACTTATTATTTTTATCAATTTAGAATATAGTATTTGAATGACGACCTACGGATACGACAGTATGTTTATTTCCCACGACATTTGGTGGCCAGCCAAGGCGGTTTATCTACATAACTCTACTATAAACACAACCATTTTCAGCTAGTAGAGTAATGACTGACGCCATATCGATGCACCTAAAGATATATTTAATATTTACAGAGGGTATTAAAATATAATAACCGAGATTAATATAGCTCTGTAAAGGCAGAACCAGAAAGATATATCAGCATCCCCCTCGATTTGATAGAACGCCCGTGCCCAGCAGTGGGACATTAAAAAGTGCTGGTAGTAGTATTATTTTCAGGCTGGCTGAAATTCTGTACTACCTACGTTAGGTAGCTTTACAAACATGTAACTTAACACTGCTTGTATCGTTTTATAAGTATGAACTATAAATGAATGCTTCAAATATCGTTCTCATTTTGAACCTATAAAAGCTGTTCTGAATCCTGAAGTTTCAGATGATGATTCAGCATGATTAACCGTCGAATCATCTAGTCCAAACACTGAACATAAATCGGTCCCACAATACGTATTCCATTACCAGCTCCACCGTGATTCAGGCCCAACCCTTAGTGGCACCACAACAATGACTTGCTATACCATTATGTATCGGAACAAAGTACTCTAATGGTGAAAGATACATTATCTAGGTACGCATTAAAGTAATTAGTGTAAAAAAATTATGCGCAATTTCGATGGGACGATGAACGAAAAATTTACTTCATTTAAAAAAATTGAGTTCGAACCAACTAATAAATAGAATATGCTGATTGGGTAGTCAAATACAAAGTTTCAATAGTTTATCTTGTTCGAGCTTCGGTTTGTTTCCTTAACTTTAATATACGTGAATGGAAGCCCTAAAATCGTTCAAATAATTGAGCCCGCCAATAAATTCTTTTACAATGTTCCCTGATAAAAGTAATTTAGCTGAATGGAAAGAATGTTAAATACAGGAAATGTGGTTCAACCATGAAGCTATTACGAAGGTTCATTATAGAATTGTAAAGATAGCAATAGAAGGATTTGGTAGGTAGATAATTTTACAATAGCGTCTACAGTAAACATTTCTTAAGAATTTGATACACATCATAATAATTGGGACTTCTTTTATCGGAAAGATTGAAAAATCCCTCACAAGCCCTAAGATTACATTTACCTTGGGTCGGAACTTTTCTTCTCATTGACCCTACGATTGATTCGCGACCAAAAGCCAAGATTGGAGGGATCCTAAACAAACTGTAAGGAATCGTGAAATAAAAAATGTCGTACCAACATTCTTTTGTGAGTTATTTTTTTCTTTTATCTGGAATGTGGCAAATCGTCCGCCCCTTGGGAGACGGCTGCTACGTGATGCCCTCTAACTGTAAACCCGAGGGTAGGTTGTTGTTTTTTTAATGTGAAATAAATTGTTTTCAGATAAAACAACTGTCTATTCCTTTTATTCGGCATTACTTGCTGTATATTCTTCTTTTGGATATTTAATGTGAAAATAAAACGTCATTAAGAGCAAGTAATTAATTTCATATAATAAAACATATATAACTTATATATTTTATCGCTTGATACATCCATTTTAGTGTTCCGTAGTCAAACGAAAATATTTCATTTGAAAGAAAAATGTGTACTGAGATTGAAATAAAACAAATTTGAAGGATTTTATAGCGTTTATTTTATGTTTATACGTTTCCGAAGTTTATTTCAATGTGTAGTATTTATGATGCAAAATAGTAGGGCAGTTAGAGCCATACATGATCTTTTTTACTAATTATAATGGGATATTTAAAAGGAAAAGGAAAGAAAGAAGGAAAGGAAAAGAAGGAAGGAGGGAGGAAGGAAGGAAAGGGGAAGGAGGAAGGAAGGAAGGAGGGGATTTTTTATTTATTTATTCTTATTCTTTACTAGCTGTTGCCCGCGACTTCGTCCGCGTGGTATTTAACAAAGACACAACCGTTGGCAACAGCCCACTGGCACGATCTAAGCATTTGCACACGCATTGCAGGTTGTTGCTATCAAACTTAATCAGGCGCAGCGCTGCAACATTGTTTTTTTTTTTCGTGAGATTCTATTTTTTTCTCTAAAATAAAAGTAGCCTAAATTACTCCTTGTTACATCAGCTATCTGCCAGTGAAAGTCCCGTCAAAATCGGTCCAGCCATTTCAGAAATTACCCGGAACAAACAGACAGACAGACAGATAGACAGACAGACAGACAGATAAAAATTGTAAAAAATGTTGTTTTGGTATAGGTACCGTGTATACATCCAAATGCACTTAGTAAAAAGCGGTTATTTTAATATTACAAACAGACACTCCAATTTTATTTATATGTATGGATAACAATAGTAATAATTGTTATAAAGAATAAGAATTATAAGCACCGCAAAGTCTGTATTTTATACGAATTTTAATTTCCAAGTCAAACATCAAAGAATATTGAATTCGACACAACTTATTTCAAATGAAATATCAACATTGAAATAATTTTTTTTGAGTCTCAGACGACTTTATTACCTAACGCTAATAATTTTACCGAAAATAACGAATGAATGACGTTACTATAAAAAATGTCTACAGCTATTTTGTCACTTAAAAATAGTGGTTATAGGTATATGGTAAACCCGAGTAAGTAAAGAGCGCCAGCTTCTAGACGATAAGCCCCGCTGGTTACCAGATGCACCAGTGTTTCAGTAATATCCTCATGCCCCATGCCTGAGGTTTTGGCAATAATCTAAAATTATATATTCAATTTGAATAAAATGTTCTATCTTCAGCATTTTCTACTGTAAGTCTCTAGGTACAAGTACATTCTATTCGTTCCAACATGTCTACATAAAGAATCCGATCGAGGACAAATCCCTAGTCTTATCTGATAGTCAAAGTTCAAAGATTGTAAATAGACTTGAATCAGAGTTCCATACAAATTTGCATGTGAATACCATGAATGAATACAAATTTCTTCGATTCCGCATCAAAATAGGATTTACCGGGTAGGTCACTAATATTATAAAAGTGAATGTTTTGATGGATGGATGTTTGTTACTTAATCACGCCAGAACGACTGTACGGATCTGGATGAAATTTGGCGCAGAGATAGATTATATTGTGTGTCGCGGTGTGGCTAAAATTCCAATACAAATATCTATTGGACATGGATAAATTACTCGTGAGTGAGTGAGTGGCTTCATATGTATGTGTGTATTATACCTTCTTACTCCGTGACCTTCAGTCTGATTTCGGATCCATGAATCCGTTTTCTTTCATAACTAAATCAGAATTTCCTGAAGTACCTATTAAAAATAAACATAATATGCGTGCGCGTGAGCATCTGGCCGCTCGTGACGTCATATGAGAAGTTTTATTTTCACTGATCCGATTATCACGACTTGCTTACACTTAACACATAATATCAGTCGGAGTTCAAATTCGGAACTTGGTCACCGCGATCGAGATTATTTGTATATCCTACCTACGATGTCATTGTGTCACGATAATTACATATGTTATTACAATAAACACGAAATAAAATTAACACAAAAGGAATTTAAAGTAAGATAGGAAAAATGAGTAATGATTACGCCCTTTTTAAACATTTAAAGTTGATTACGAGTCATAATATATTTTTCGTCAGCTTGCGGGATCCATCGACGAGGACTTCACCGCGAAAAAAAAAATTAATTTTGTCTAATTTTCCTCGCCGACGCCCACACAGACTGCAGCTGGTCGGTAGGTACCCAGTATAAGTAGTTGTGTAACAATACGATATTAGATAAGTGCGTCCTTGTTTTACATGTAAAAAATAGGCGTATCATAGGTTAACGACCTTCTGCATACAGCGATTGGAGCTCGCATTATGTATGTGCGCAAACGCGTGAGAATGTACTTACTTTGTGTCCATTCTGATATATTTTTTGCAGCAATCCAATTAGGTGCTTTAAATGACTTATGTAATTGAGTTGAAAATAAAATAGTCTCAACTTTGTTGCCTAACACAAATTCTTACTTGGAATTGGTAGGTAAGCACCGGTTAAACTTTTTTTCCGAGAACTGAACTCTGAGTTAAAATACACTTTGGACCAAAAAATGATAATTTTGTTCCCAAAAAAACTACATGTGATTTTTTGTGAGCATTTTGAAATTCCGCTACATGAATTGATTATAAAGACGCTTAAGAAGCGGAGGTTCAAGGCTCGGTATACCCTTTCTGAATCCCCTTGTATATAAGTATTTATATCGTGGTCTAGTGCTAGATGCAGGGAATCATAGTTTGGCTCTAGAAAGATGTGTGTTAATGAGTCCACAATATGAAAAACCCTTTCGATACTTTTCTAAATACTAAAACAGTCAAAAGCATCAATCACAATATATATTGATTCGGAATCGAGACCCTAGGTCCATGGAGTCCAAGCGCCATACACTTTATACAAAATCTATCAGGAAGATTGGTCGACGCAACCGATGACCCAAGGCCTGGGAATTTCCTCGCTCAGCGAGTAGCTTTGGATGTTCAGCGGGGAAATGCGGCCAGCATCTTGGGTACGCCCAATTGTTTTACACTTTTCGTAAATATTAAGTAGGTAAGTAAAATGTAATTTTCATTGTTAAGATTTCTTGTAAATACTAGTACTCATATTAATATTACAATACTATTTTTATTTTATTTCCAATACCAATGCAGTTTTATTTTTGCTATTTATCAAGTAATGTTATAGGTACATTCGCGACTGCAATAAAATTAATGTTACACACTTAATTCGCTGTTCCTAGTACCAAGCGAATTAACAGGATTTGAATAATTCCCCTTGGAACACGTTCCGAAGGCGTTTAAGCGTTTCGGATTATGAGTTTTCATAATGCTAATACGACTGTTGGTGGCGGCGCGCGGTGATACTGTCTGTTGTGGCCGCGTTTTCGGTAGGTAGATGCAATTTAAAATGTAAGTTAAGTGTTAAGTGTGCTAAGATGGTTTGGCCATGTTGAGAGGATGGATGAAAGACGACTGACAAAAGAAATATACCGAGCAAACGTGTGTGGTAGTTTCGGAAGGGGGCGCCCGAGGAAAACCTTTCACGACCAAATAAATGGTCTGTTCCAGAAAGGGCAAGTCCGTAGTATATTCAACCGACGGAAGTGTATGAAAAGATGTATGACTGTGGATGAAGCAAAAATGGTATGCCAGGATCGTAGCATATGGCATTCAGTGGTCTCTGCCTACCCCCCTGGGATACAGGCGTGAATATATGTATGTATGTATGTAAATTTAAAATGTAATAACATGCATGTTGTGTATTATGTTGTACATTGCGCTATGTATACATTGTTCTCACATACCTATAACAATGTACTGCTCAAAAATGTAAAAGATCTATTTAATAAGACCAACCATGGAGTTTCTTGCCCGTTCTTCTCCATAGGAACGGCATTCCGACCGAGTCGTAAAGTAGTAGCTTAGCATTTTCTAACTTTTGATTATTTAAAAGTACTGTACTTAGTGGTTTACATGAATAAATAATATTCTGATATGTTAGCCAAGTTAGGTGCGGTTATCCTCGCATCTTATTGGCGCTTAAATTATTTTCAATTTAATCAGGAGTGTTTTTGAAAAGAGAAGGATCCCCTCTTAGTCTATCAATGGAAGATGTATTGAAGGATCATTATGAGCGTAAATATATTGTCAAAAATTGTAATATCCTTCATTATTATCGGTTTGTGGATGATATTTTGAAGGCTAGGACAGGCAGAGATCGCTTTCTTTATAATTAAATTAATAAGATGAACAGCACACATAATAAAATTAAATTTAATGTTGAATTAGAACAGAATATGTAGTTCGATAAACTTTTTAGATTGGACCATAAATAAAGATAACGGTTATCATAAATTTGAGATTTTTCGCAAACCTACCTACACAGATATAACTATAGTCGCGTAATCCAGTAATCTTTGGCGTGATAAATTAGCTGCATTAAAGGCTCATTCGTTGCGTTGCGATGCCTCATATAGAGGCAAAACACGTGTCAAATACTTTTTTAGATTCGCTTCGTTTCGCGGAGAACTCGCGCATATTAATTAGGATCCCAACACTCATGACAGACAGATTCTCGACTGACATCTTAGAGTTCAGTTTTGTTGGCGTCTTTAATTATCAATCAACTTGTTTGGTTTATAATTGGAAATGTTGACAAGGTCAGGGTCAGTGGGGGGTCCCTCTTCCCCCATTTGTTTCATATTAATTAATTGACTCAAAGTTGTCAATGAATTAAGTTCCGCTTATTATTCTTTAATTTTACCGTCGATAATTCATCATCATTTTAAATAAGATGATATACGAACTTAATGCAATAGAAAAGGTATAAGTATCAACATTTGTGCTTCTATTTTCTGACGGCCTGATTAGCGCAGTGGTAGTCGCTCTGCTCTCTGCGCCGAAGGTCGCGGGTTCGAATCCTGGTAGGGACAAGCTTTGTGTGATGAGCACGAATGTTTGTATCCGAGTCATGGATGTTTAATAACTATATAAGTAAAAGGTATTATATACTGAGTTCGCCCTCAGTCCATTGTACGGTACCCATAACACAAGCGTTGCTTAATGTGGGACTGTTTGGTTGGTGTGTTCGTATGGCGATATTTATTTATTTTAATCCTTCAAAATTTAAATTGCCTGTTGACATAACGATTGAGTTGATGACCATCGTAAGTCGCAGTCGGAATCCTGAAAAAATCTGACCATCTGACTAACTATTAAGTTACACAGATCAGTGACAAAAATCAATATATGCATGATTCTACGGTCATAGATACAAAACAATATGAAATCACCTATAGCCTGAAAAACAATCTTTTTTTTTTATTATATTATAGGCAAGTATTTGATCTCTATCTCACCTGATTGTAAGTGATGATGAGATCTGCGATGGAGCATACTTGCCTAGGTAGGAAGGCGGCAGTAGATCGAGACGCTACATTCACTAGGCACATGCAGCGCAGCTGATCTGACCCGCCATCCATGAATGGCAACACCGAACATCATGCCGGAATACGGCTAGGCCGCTTGGCGACATGGCTTTGTTCATTGGGCGGTGACTAACCACGGCCGAAGCCTACGACCAGCAGAGTTGTCACCTAGTTGGCACCACCCAGGGTCACGTGTAGGATATCTCGAGGGTATTTAATTCTCCTACGGACGAAGGTGACTCGACCCCAAAATAATAGTTTTATCACAGCAATCTTCTTGCATAGTATCTGCCCTAATTATATTGTTATCAAGTAACATTATTTCAGTTCAGTTGTCAGGCCGCTAGTAGTCATTATACATTCTAAATGCTATCATCCAAGTACTTATAAGATTACATTTTATTGTGTGCCATGCAATAAGCGTTATCAACGCGTGTGTAAAATGAGTTGCCTAGTATTTATTTATCTATTGTCAAAGCTATCGTCAAATATACATATTATATACCCATATGATAGTACCACGGGACCTCTTTACGCTGTGATAAAATTATTATGTAGATAGTTATTGTTTCATATGAGTTCATCAATCATTATGAGTAAAAAAAGGGTGAATTTTATGCAATTTGTAGAATATATCAATGATAAGATTTTTACCATAAATAATTTGGTATAATAGGTGCTTATTCTTAGAATTTTTATATTAATACAATAAGTTTCTATTTCGGAATCTAGATCTATTAAATATAAAACTAAATTTATAGTAATTACATTTTTAATTTACTCCTTATAAATACTATGTATGCGATCGTTAATTATAATTGTAGGTCTATTTTTTTTATATAATTGGGTATAAAAACTATACCCAATTATATAAAAAAAGATCTAGGTCAGTACTAAGGCCATAAACGTACATAAATATTAAAAAAAATACTTCCCCGACTCTACTAAATATAAAAACACAATTCCTGTAGGAAATTTATTTTTTATTCTATGCCCCCATAAAAAATCCACTCACCTTAATTCAAGTTAGCTGTATTGTAGCCGGTGTACACTACGAAGACAATAGACGCAACAGTATATAAACACGGGATAAATTAATACACTGCACGCACACTACAGCACTGTACTAGAATAATCAATTCAAAATTGATTCATGAACAGGTTTTTTAATTCATGAATTGCGGGTTCAATTCGAATCGCGCGGGTAAATAGAACGTACTGCGGGCGTACGTGCGGACCGTACGAGGACTGAATGTGGACTGCGGCGCGGCGGGCGGAAGGTACCGAAGGTGCGGCTAACTGAAGGCTCGATCCCGCCCGCCCTACGCCGCGGATACGATACCTCTCGCGCCCATAATTTCCTGCCTTAGGAAGTAGATACAGATTTTATACGGTACTACGATATGAATTGTTGGAATGTAATTGGCTGGGCTTTTATAATACGAGTAGAAGTGTTTCTATTGTATTTTCATTCAAATTGTATGCTGGATACAATGTAATCATTTTTTCTTTTCATGGTTTGCATGTTTCAGTAAGGTACTTATATTTTATTTTTTTTGGCCGACACTCCTACATTTTTTAAGTTTTAAACACTCTTCTGTAGCCAATTAAGAAAAGAAATATTACTGAAAATTACCACAACTTCACCAGCGGTTTAAAAAGAGAACATCGAATTTTAAAAGAGCTTGAACTTATTTATAAAAAAACTTTTTCTATTACAAAACTCATTTGTGGGGCTTTGCCTGTAACATTTAACTTTTTGTTCAAGGAGCTGGTGGATTTTCTGGTAAAGGCTTACATTATGATTGATTGGGGCTTACCTACCACATCCGATGGAGTTAATACCGAAACTGTAAGTATTTCCAATAGTTGGTTGTATAAGACTAATCCATTTTCCGTGATAAGAAATAATATATCACGCTTCTCTAGATGTCATACTAATTTTGATGGCAAACCGATATACTGAATTAATCGAAGTGCTTGAACTATTTCTTCTCTCGTAGTATGGTTCTTATCAAGGTTTATCATTTTAATGTTGCTTTCCGCACGAGGGTCTCCCGTAACAGTTTTCTCCAAACGAAAAGTTGAATAAAGAATAGTCCTGTATAATTAATGATAATTTCGCCAGACGAACACACAGACTGTACGGTACCAAATTAAGTAACGCTTATATTATGGGTACCGTACAATGGACTACGGGCGATCCTAATATATACATTATTTAGCATCAATGAGTCGGGTACAAGCATTTGTGAAACACATCCAATTCGTGATCACGAATATTTTTCTTTACCAGGAGATGTTAAATGGCCTATTCACGTACCTTTTTTTGTCAAAAATAACACAGGTAACGCCAATTGGATTAAATTGCGCGTACTTAATGAAACTAAATCAATATTAAAAAAACTACAATCTAAATGGGTATGACGATGTTCGTAGGTCCTTTGATGCTTTGAAAAGTAATCAATTTCACGTTTCTTCATCCATATTGATCCTTAAACTAAAATGCCGAGTAGCATAAAGCCACAAGAAAAAAAAACATAACAAAAGAGGCACTTCGATTTCACAACGACCATTCGGGCTTGACACCTTATAAGTATCAGTTTAATAAATTATTACTTTGAATCGAAACGTTATAGGGGCCAAGTTTGAGTGGCCGCTAATCCCAATTCCCTTAGCATAACAAAAGTGCTATTGAGGATAAAAAGCTTGACTTACTCCAACGCCTCCTGAATTATTTATTCAGTAAAACTCTTAAGTTTATTGGTCGTGGGAAGAATATAAATACTTAAATATTTAAATTCTAAGGGTTTCCTTAAGTATACAATAATATATTGATTTCTTATATTTACGCGAATACTACACATTGAAATAAAACTAATCTTAAGGATTTTATCGCGGTTTATTTTTTATTTTACGTTCCCGACGTTTCGGCTGCTTTGCAGCAACCATGGTCACGGGAGGACTGAGGTGTTTGACGTCCTGGTGTCATAGTTTGACGGGGGTACCCTCATATTTAGTTGTTACTTGCGGTCCGATCTACGCAGAAAGAGCTCACTGTGTCTTGAGGTCTTGTAATGGTACGCTTGGTTCTGGATTTTATGATGTTTACTACAGGGTCCCAAGCTGGTGGTAGCACCCAGCCATCTTCCCTATTGAAATTAGGATGTTTTTTAATTTCAATGGCCTCGCGTATCATCCTTGGTCGGAATCGGTGTTCTTTTGCGAGGATCAGTGGCTTATCAAATCTGATATAATGGCGGGTGCGATCTTGTACATGTTCACAGATTGCAGACTTCGTGGAGCGCCGGTGTTTTACATCAGCAATGTGTTCTTTTACCCGGGTTTTTATAGATCTTTTGGTTTGTCCTATGTAAGAGAGCCCACATTCACAATCGAGTTTGTATACCCCTGCATCTTGTAGAGGAATGTGACACTTCACAGATGGTAAAAACTGACTAATCTTCTTCGGCGGCTTGAAAGAAGTTTTGATTGAAGCGCGCTTCAAGATGTAGCCAATCTTGTCTGTGACACCTCTAATGTATGGTAGTACAGCAGGCAGACGCTCGACTGTGGCTGGTTTCACTCGGTCCCTGTGACGGCGGCGCGGGATTCGGAGCTTGTTGTCATGCAGTACTTGCTTGACATGATGGAGCTCAGCAGCCAGATGTTGCTCGTCACAGATCCCTTTGGCTCTCTGAAACAAAGATTTACCCACGGTAGCTAACTGTGTTGGATGGTGGTGAGATTCACCGTTTAAGTACCTATCTGTATGTGTCTTTTTTCTATACACGGTGTGGCCTAAGGTGTTATTGGGATTTCGGATCACTAAAACATCTAAGAAAGCTAGAGAGTTATTGGCCTCTAACTCCATTGTAAATTTGATTTTGGAGTGTATGGAGTTGAGATGGTCTAGGAAAGCTGTTACTTTGTCTGATGGTAATATTGTGAAAGTATCGTCTACGTACCGCTTGTAGAATCTTGGGGTCACAGGTGAAGTACGAAGGGCTTTCTCCTCAAAGTCTTCCATGAATAAATCGGCGACAACGGGAGAAACAGGGGAGCCCATCGCCACACCATCTACTTGCTTGTAGAACTGTTCATTCCACAACAGATAGCCGGATGTAAGGCAATGTTTCAAGAGTTCAGCATATTCCTCTGGCATGTTGTTCTCTGCTAGCTTCTTCGAAACTATTGTGATGCAGTCTGCTACAGGTAGGCAGGTAAACAAAGACTGAACATCAAAACTAACCATTGTTTCATTGTCAGCAAGATGTAGGTGTTTAATCTCACTGACAAAATGGTAAGAATCCCTTGTATGTGCTCTTGTGTGTCCTCTTAGTGGTGAGAGCACCTTTGCTACGTGCTGGGCCAGACTGTATGTTGGTGTGTCAATCTGGCTCACAATGGGACGCAGCGGGGCCTCAGGTTTGTGTATTTTAGGTAACCCATACAGTTTTGGTGGTTTTGCGCAGGAAGGTATCAGTGATTTGACGTCTAGATTCAATGCTTCGGAGTGTTTCTTTATTAGTGCGGTGGTTGTTTTTAACACGTTTGTGGTTGGGTCTCTTACATAGGACAAACCAAAAGATCTATAAAAACCCGGGTAAAAGAACACATTGCTGATGTAAAACACCGGCGCTCCAAGAAGTCTGCAATCTGTGAACATGTACAAGATCGCACCCGCCATTATATCAGATTTGATAAGCCACAGATCCTCGCAAAAGAACACCGATTCCGACCAAGGATGATACGCGAGGCCATTGAAATTAAAAAACATCCTAATTTCAATAGGGAAGATGGCTGGGTGCTACCACCAGCTTGGGACCCTGTAGTAAACATCATAAAATCCAGAACCAAGCGTACCATTGCAAGACCTCAAGACACAGTGAGCTCTTTCTGCGTAGATCGGACCGCAAGTAACAACTAAATATGAGGGTACCCCCGTCAAACTATGACACCAGGACGTCAAACACCTCAGTCCTCCCGTGACCATGGTTGCTGCAAAGCAGCCGAAACGTCGGGAACGTAAAATAAAAAATAAACCGCGATAAAATCCTTAAGATTAGTTTTATTTCAATATACAATAATACTTCGTTTTTTTAAACATACCATAGTTTAGTATACAACAAAATTAAAAAATGGAACACTACCATTTGGACCTGCACTGCATTAAGTGCATTTTGGTTGTATACCCGGGGTATTTGATATTAAATATATACCCCGTACCCACTTAAGCTTTTCAAATAAAATTTCCAATGTGTAGTGAAACCAAAACCGTTACAAAAATACCGTAAAAGAATGTCGCTTTGTTCATTCTTTTATCTTTGCGGTACATAAAGAAAAAAGAAAAGTTGAAAGAACTTTTAATTCTTTGAAATATTTTATTATGTAATAATTCTAATTTGAACAATAATTAATCATACATTTTGTGAAAATGAATAAGCTTTTATGAGAGTCCATGGAAAAAGTTGGTTCTTCGCTTTAGGCGGTATCTATAGGTACCTATATTTGTACAGTCCAAACAAAGTAAAGTTGGTTCTTTACTATGGGCGGTATCTATAGGTACCTACATTTGTACAGTCCAAACAAAGTTGCCAGCAGTCGCCGTTGCGACGTTCGTTAAGATTAACAAGGGCTCGCGTCGGAGCAGCGAATCAGCTCCAATCAGCGCTCCGTACACGCGGCTATGTTTGTGAGTACATACTATTCGTGTCTACTTCACAACAGAGCTACGAGTATTGTTTATACTCGATTTATTACGTTTAACAATGTTTCACTTAAATATTCTGATGAAAAAAAAATTCGTATTTTTTTTACTACTTGAGAACTTCGCATCGTCGCGGAATCAAATATGTGATAAAATGAATTATTTTTATTATTATTACTTTGTAACTTTCTACATTCAAGGGTAAGTCTGTGTCCAAGTCCAGTCTATAAAAACACTGATTATAGACGCAAGCAACGATTTAAAAAAAAAAGGACAACATTATATAAGCTTATGAATCACGTTATTGCGTATTCTTTATCTAAATGTTTTTTTATAATTATAATTGGATTATACTTTCCATAAATTCGAGCTTAAGTATAATGTAGACAGAATGCAAAAATTACAAAAAACTTGAATCAAACAAAATCTGTTGTACGACACAATAATATTATTGTTTGTAAAATCTGTGTTATTTTTGTAAATTCCGTGTCTTTGTACCGCCAGCGTACAGTGAGGGTCAGGCGAACGCCCCCGAACGACGCAATTTGCATGTCATTATGAGACAAGCGAGGGAGCATTTCAATTTTGCCAGCTCACGAGGCGCACGCAATCGACTGTACCTCCTTGTACCCTCATTAAAGTTTCAGCTGACTTTTCCAGTGACTCTTTGACGACCTTTAAGATGTCGCGGAAGGCTTCAGGATGAGTGCCTATTTGAATAAATTATTGGGCAAGTATATTTCTAGAGATTTATCTTTATGTTAATCTATTTATATAAATAAAAAATAATGTTGATAAATGTTAACCGCTATACTTGAGAATTGATGGAATGATTTGGATAGTTTGTAATAAATTTCGTAATAGTCCGAATAAGGTTTTTATACAAAGAAAAGAAAAGAATTTGTTGTCTGGAAAATTTGGGAAAGCACAACGTCGGGTTAACTAGTAAGGTATTATCATAAGTGTATAACTTGGTCCTATTGGATATTCAAAAACAATAATCGTTGATTAAAAACAATATTTTCACAAAAACACCGTGTCCGCCTTTTTGTGTTGGAAATATTACCTACCTTATCAACTTCTTGTATTTATGCGAATACTACACATTGAAATAAAATCTGTAAAATTAGTTTTATTTCAATATTATTAAAATTAATTGTATTAAAAAAAATCATACTAAAAAAACTATTGACTTTTCTGGCCTTATTCCATTTAATCGCAAGCCCAAAGTGCTATAAAAATCTGAATATTCAGTTTTTTATACCATCGGTGACGGCTACCATCATCAGTCCGAACCTCTGTCTCTAGGAAAAATAATGAAAAATGTCTCACTTTTCACCAAAGTTTTGTCACAATAACGTAGAGTTAACCGACCACCAGTCTCTTTTGTCGCGCTGAAAAACGCTGAAACCTTTTGTGCGAGTGTTTCCGTGAAATAAGAACCCGCGCTCCGGCGAATGCGGCTTCAGGTATGTATAATACCAACCTATATTATGTGCTTCAAGCTTAAAAAAGGAACAACACAATTTGAAAAAAGAACAAGTATATAACCAGTTCGCAGCAATAGAGATAAAATTTTTCATCGTGCAAAATCTATGGAAAAAATTTGTGTCTGCTATTTAGGGTTCCGCAGTCAATTAAGGAACCCGTATAGTTTTTAGAGCTTACTCTATATGCTAGTGCTGAGCATGCAACCGCCTCCCCTTTACGTCTTTACGTCACCAGCCCTGATTTCGGGTTTTTACTAGTTTAGTTTTACTCGCAAAGGCAAAACAAAACACTACGTACCAAAAGTGTCCAAATAGCCGCATCATTAAATGAGTGCGAATATTATTAATTAATTAATTTAATTGAAATAAAACGAATTTTTCGGATTTTATCGCGTTTATTTTACGTTCCCGACGTTTAACGCGATAAAATCCGAAAATTTGGTTTTATTTCAATGTGCAGTATTCGCGTAAATATAAGAAATTAATTCACTTTATGTTCTGTACCCACTGTTTCTATACTTAGATAAAATGAAATGCTAAGTAGGGAAGTTAGTTTACAGCATTTATTTGCAAAGTTAACTTGAATTTTAACTAGGATGTCACAAACTTTATACTTACTCGCGTGCTCACAGACTCACCGCAGACTACGACGGATATTTGAAACCAAAGTTAGACTCTCTGGCTTGAGTCCAAAATATAAATTCATTCGTACAGCACTGCTCAAGTAAGTTCCACAAAGGCACGGGGAACCCTTACAACTGATTTCTGAAGTTGGTAGCGAGAATTCAATGTAAGAGACCCTTTTTGTATAAAGGATCAGTGGTAGGGTCTGGTTTCTGGTTATTAAAATAATATTGAGTGATATTGTTATATTAAATTCCCGTATAAGGTATAAAATGGTTTCCATTTTTATTAAAAAGTTAATAACTGCAATAAGTACGAATGTTAGAGGTTAAGAATCTATTAATTTTGATTTTGATAGTTATTTGAGACTACCCTATAGTATATAGTATATCTCTCTATCAGCCGATAGACGTCCACTGCTGGACATAGGCCGCCCCCGACGACTTCCACACATCACGGTCCTCCGCCACTCGCATCCACCGGCTTCCTGCGAGGCGTGTGACCCTTTCTGCCCCAACGGCCATCGGTTCTGCGAGCTATGTGCCCTGCCCACTGCCACTTCAACTTGGAAATACTTTGAGCTATGTCAGTTTCTCCAGTTCGTCTACGGATGTCTTCATTTCTGATTCTATCGCGTAGCGAAACCCCGAGCATAGCTCTCTCCATTGCGCGTTGAGCGACCTTGAGCCTTCTTATGCGGCCCACAGTCAGCGGTCGCTGATTATAGTATATAGTACTATATTATTGTTTTATGGATAACTCAACGTTCGAGGCGTAGGTATTCGTAGGCAGCATTGGGACAGCGCCTTTACTAATATAGTAGTTGAAATTTAATATAGCCTAAAAGAATGTAATCATGAATACCGGCGCGGGGATATTACTATTCATAAGCTCATATTCTTGTATTGTTGGAATTATTGGACAAGGCCATTGTGTATTGTACTAGCGAAGTGTAATAAAAATACCTTTAGTCGATATTTATTTCTTAATATTTGTAGTACATAGTAGTTACACCATTTATAACGAAAGAATGGGTGGGCCGATTTTAATGGTCTTTTTGTTTTTGAATTTGTCTCCACTCTGAATAGCAAAATATCTATAAAAATGAAAAAACAAATCATGCAACTGAAGCGGTACGAATTGAAGCGATACGCCGGGCCAGCTAGTCTATACATATAAATAAAATTGGAGTGTCTGTTTGTAATATTTAAATAACCGCTTTTTACTAAGCGCATTTGGCACCATTAGGCACACGTTACCTATACCGAAACAAAATTTTTTACAATTTTTGTCTGTCTGTCTGTCTGTCTGTCTGTCTGTCTGTCTGTCTGTTTGTTCCGGCTAATCTCTGAAATGGCTTGACCGATTTTGACGGGACTTTCACTGGCAGATAGCTGATGTAACATGGAGTAACTTAGGCTACTTTTATTTTAGAAAAAAAAAAGGATCTCACGAAAAAAAATTAAAACCAATGTTGCAGCGCAGCGCCTGATTAAGTTTGATAGCACCAACCTGCAATGCGTCCCACGGGCTCAGAATAGGCGAACAGGCTGTTGTCAACGGTTGTCTTTGTTAAATACCACGCGGACGAAGTCGCGGGCAACAGCTAGTAATAAATAAATATTGCCAGACGAACACACCAACTGCACCAACCGTATGGTACCAAACAAAGCAACGCTTGTATTGTGGGTACCTATCGTGCAATGAACTGGGGGCGAACCCACTATATATTTACTTATATAGATATTAAACATCCATGACTCGAGTGCAAACATTCTTGCGCATCACACACAGTTTGACCCTACTTGGATTCGAACCCGGTCACTCGGTACAGAAAGCAAGATCACTTCTAACTGTACCGAAAGTGGCATCAATAAGTCGACAATGGAAATAACAATATAATATAGTATTTCTTTAACCATGTTATTTTGTTGAAATAAAACGAATCATTCGTATTTTATCGCGTTTATTATACGTATTTTACGTTTCTGACATTTCGGCCGCTTAACAGCAACCATGGTTACGGGATGACTGAGGACTTTCAATGTGTAGTATTCGCGTAAATATAAGAAACCAATACATGTTATTGTGTGTAAAATCTCGACGAAAACATTACGTAGACCCAGAAAAGTTGAATCAAAAGCGGTTTGTCGTTTACCCCAAACGAACGGATCAGATTTGGGCGGAATAGATTTAAACAGTACGCTTTCCCGCGGTAAACTTTTTATTTAAATCTGAGACACAAAGCCACTCGAGCGGAGTTACGGCACCTGGGGGAAATCCGCCGGACTCGTGGACGCTCTCCTTGTACATAACTCTCAACTTCACCCTTTAGTTACAAGTATAAAACTGGAAATAAAATACCTTTTTTGGCAGTAGAATATCAGATTAAGGGCCTGCTTCACAATACTGAGAGACCCTATCATCAACTTGTTTGACAGATGACCTATACAAATTCTGTCAAAGAAGTTGTGTACCTATAATATAGGCATACTGTGAAACAGCCCTCAATCTTTTGCTGGCTTATGTTTAGTTAAATCATTTTACTTTAAAGAAAAAAAAAAGAATATACATTTATATATGACAAATACATTTGAACAACACTACATTTAACATAACCTATTTTTGTGCATCACTTTAGGCAGACGTTCAAATGTTTGTCACAAATCGGCTTCCACTCAGCGTATGATAGTTGTGCACACAACCAGCGCTGGTCTTCCGTGGTCCGTCCGTCAGTACTTAAGGGGGAAGCTCAGGGTCAGGGCGCGAAATTCAAAATATCAATGGTTTTTATTCTTTTACGAAAAATTTGGACATCTTTACATTGTAATTTACTATTTTGCGATATTAACATTCTGCATTGGATATCTCAATGTATTAAGTTTGCTTGAAGAAGTACCTAATCCGATACAATACCTGAGTTTGTAAAAACCGCTACTTTTACTAACTTTATGGTGTTGTATCGCTTTAGGTATTTTATTAAGCAAACTTAATACATCGAGACATCCAATGCAGAATGCTAATATCGCAAAACACTAAATTACATCGTAAAGTTGTCCAAATTTTTCGTAAAAAAATAAAAACCATTAACATTTTGAATTTCGCGCCCTGACCCTGAGCTTCCACCTTAAGAATATTATTTACTTGATAAAAAGTAGCAGGTGTGACGGATAGGCGTAGTAGCACAAGGGTTCAGTTCCCTAATGATCAAATACATTAGTGCTTGGCTCAAAACAATTGACAATCGGTGCGCACGATGGAGGTGATTCCAATACTGTTGTCTACAAACCACGATTGAAGCCGGTTTGATAGGTACTATTAAAAATATTGCTGTCTCACTTACACTTATTCAGTCAAGCTCAAGCTCAATCGCTGAGCAAATGGTATCAGTGGAAAAATGGTCTGAATGTCCACTGGTTTGTTGCGTTGAGTATCTACCATTTGTGGGTAGGTAGTTGAATAATTGGTATAATTTTACACCGGGTGTGTGTGAAGTAGACGAATACCATGCTATAAGTTGGTCGTGTATATGTTACAGCTGTCACTTTAGTTGCGACCCTAATGGATTACTTGTACAAAGTTTGCAAATACTCCGTTTGCAAATACGGTTACCTATTCTAGATTGGAACATCCATTTTGTAGGGCTTGTTTAAATTGTAGAGCGGGCTTTAATTATATTCAATTTTAATCGCGTACTAAATCAATTTCTCTACTTAATTTGTACAGACCCAGTACAAGTTTTTGTAGTTAACGAAAACCTAATTCGAAATTAAAATTAACACTGTCCTACGAATCCTGGTAAGGCAATGATTGTATGATGAGCACAAATGTTTGTACCCAAGCTATGGATATTTAATATCTTTATTAGTTACTAGCTGTCTCGGCAATCTTCGTACCGCCTCAGAATAAGAATGTATAATCTTGTTGTTTTTTTTTTTCAATATTTTGATGTTAGTAGTTAGTATAGATAGTTATTCTGCTATTCGGGGTGGAGACATGTTCAAAAAATCAAAGATCATAAAAATCGGCGCACCCATTTTTGAGTTATAAATGGTGTAACGAAATATGACTATGTTTTATATATATATATATATGCTGGAATCGCCCCAAGCCCAGCACTATCTACAACAGATACAAGCCTTGCGTATTTTGGGACCGTATATACATTTGGCATATTCGTCCGGCAATACTTATTTATTTATAATGATTGCTACTTATTATATCGTTATAAACCAGTTATTGTAAAAGCCAGCATTCTTTGCGGTCTCAGATCGTCGCGATATCTATACATATAAATAAAATTGGAGTGTCTATTTCTAATATTAAAATAACCGCTTTTTACTAAGTGCATTTGGATGTATACACGTAACCTATACCGAAACATTTTTTTTTTCAATTTTTGTCTGTCTGTCTGTATGTCTGTCTGTTTGTTCCGGCTAATCTCTGAAATGGCTGGACCGATTTTGACGGGACTTTCACTGGCAGATAGCTGATGTAACAAGGAGTAACTTAGGCTACTTTTATTTTAGAAAAAAATAGGATCTCACGAAAAAAAATTGAAACCAATGTTGCAGCGCAGCGCCTGATTAAGTTTGATAGCAACAACCTGCAATGCGTCCCGCGCGCTCAGAATGGGCGAGCAGGCTGTTGTCAACGGTTGTCTTTGTTAAATACCACGCGGACGAAGACGCGGGCAACAGCTAGTAATATAATAATATTGAGTTAGAAAACACTCACACTTCTGTGACGTACAATAAACTGATTAACGCCATATCCGTCCATTCCCAGTCGGGTAAAGTATACCTATCTACAAGTACAGCCTACTTCTAGCTATAACTTGTCTCCCAAGCGGGATTCGTAACTTTTTCTCGCACAACTATGTCATAGTTTTTCTACTATCCAACACTAAAAGCGATATATTTTCTATTTACGTTCAGACAAATGCTTCGCAGCACGTGATTTATGGTCGCCGAACGTTTTTTTTTTGGATGCTGGCAAGAAAACGTAAGTACCTAGAAAAATGTTTGATTTGCACAGCTTCATATTCAATAATATCAGGTCACGACTTTTATTCAGTCATGGTGCGTGACACAGGTTTTGAAAATTAAGATTGATATTAGTAGGTATTGTTGAAAGCGAGGAAAGTGTCTGAACTAACTGAGATAAATATATAAAATATCTTTTATCTGCTTGAAATACGTGAACATTGTTTGGCAGGCTTATTTTTGTATTTATGCAATCTATACATTTTCATATAAATAGACATAATTTGTCTAATTCGTATAAAAGTAATAAAACTTTCATGTAATCATGAAAATAACGACTACTTACTGGAAGGAAATAATTTATTTTCTATCGAGTTCCGACATATTTTCGGCGAAATTTAATTTAAGTAGGATGATTCACACGCGTCGCAGGAAGCCGGTGGATGCGAGTAGCGGAGGACCGTGATGTGTGGAAGTCGTTGGGGGAGGCCTATGTCCAGCAGTGGACGTGTATATCGGCTGATAGATAGATAGATAGGATGATTGATCTTTCAATGTTCAACCATTAGATAATATTTCAGGTATTAATTTCTGCCCTAACGAAATAATCTAATCTCAGAAACCATCCTACGCGTTTGTAGATGCCTATGTAAATAAATACATATTGTAAAGAGACATAAATAATAAATAGGTAAAAAAACTTAGAACCTTAAAATGGCAAGTTTGCGGAGTTCACAGCTTTAGAGATAGAGATAAGCGCGGTTGAAGAGACACACCGTCGTGCCGGGGTCATCTTTTTTTTATTTAGTCTCATTAAGTAAAACTAATAATCAAAAACACGATCACGCCTGGTCTCCCTTAAGGGGTAGGCAGATGTGTTTTGTAGTGTAGCCACATTTTGCGCTTTGTTATTTGGTCTCAATATAATAGCGGGCGAGCCTATTGCCATTATACCGGGCACATTTCCCTCGTCCCTTCAATATAAGGGCCATAGTCCCACTGCGCTGGCTACTGCCGGGTTGGCGAACACTCTAGCCCTACTAGTTCAACTTTAAATAGACTCTTTGCCATACACCATAATGAAATGCGGCCGGCACCTACATGACTACTCCATTCCTAGACCCGGCCGAGTCAAATTGACTTAACGTCCAATTGGCTCGTCTGATGCATCGGAGTGCATTGAGTGTGAAATCGATAGTATTGAAACTAAATGAATGGGCTTTGCATGTTTCAATAAAAGTAGTATGATCTTTTTAAATCTACGCGAGCCGATGCTATTACTAAAACGTGACTCAGAATCCGAATATTTTTTATTCACGGAGACTATTAAGTACAGTACTTATGAATCGTCAAAAGTTACAAAATACTATGCTACTTCTTTACCACCCGTTCAGAATGCCGATCCTATAGAGAAGAACGGGCATGAAACTCCGCGGTTGTTCTTTTCTCTAATTCTTGAGCATTACATTGTTATAGGTCTCCAGTGAATGTATCGACACCTATTGCAATACTACGGACGGTGCGCTTATCAAAGTTACTACATATGGCACTGAGACGTGGTCGATTACTATGGGCCTCGTAAGAAAGCTCAAGATCGCTCAGCGCTTTGCTCGGGCTTTGGCTACTAACAGCGAACTAAAATAAAGAAATAATTTTAAAGTTGGAAATGGCAGTGGGCAGGGCACATAGCATAGAGAACTGGTGGCCTTTGGGGCAGAAAAGTTCTAGAATGGCGACCACGAGCCGGAAAAATAAGTGTAGGACGGCCCCCCACTATGTGGACCCATGATATCACACGCATCCCAGGAAGGCGGTAGATGTTTGTGCCCGAGGACCGTGATGAGTGGAAGTCTTTGAGGGGTGTCTTTGACCAGTAGTGGACGTGTTTTGTTTGATAAATAAATGGATGGACAGGATGGTGGGCTTGTCGGTAAAGAAGGGCGTTGGCCCTGTCCACGCTCTACCTATGGGACTGAGATATAGATATATATATATATATCGTGTCCAGTTGGGCCTGAGTTCGCTCTATCATCTCATAATCGAATGGTGATGGCATCCTAATTGATTAAGAGTTTTTTTATGAGAAATAATTCAAAAGTGATATTAACAACGCAATTAAGATTTGACTTTGACCGGACTTCTTGGGAGAACTTGAAAAGTCATGTTTCACCATTTGTTTTTATTTTCCAACTACATGTCTTACTACTCGTACATGATTATGAACATAATGGTGAATATTCTACTAAGATTAGACATTACTTGTAATTCAAAGAAACACATTTTTCACAAAATTGTTAACCTTTCTTTCCGACAACCCCCAAAAAGTCCTCAGTGTTTCTTGTCATGGCTTCCAGTGCTTGTAATGTAAAGAAAAACTAAACCACCCCTGTTAATGAACAAATACTATATTTTAAAAATTGCGGTGTATATGAATATAAAAAAAATATTTATCACGCATATCAAACGCGTGATAGATATTTTTTTATATTAAAATTTCACTCAGGTGAGGAAGCAGTGATAGCCAAGTTAGTAGAACGCTTGCCTCGATGATTGCAGGTTCAAACCCCGGCTCGCACTTCTGGGATTTTTCACGTGCGAATCTCATTTTCAACCAAGATTATCACTTGCTAAACGGTGAAGGAAAACATCGTGAGGAAACCTGCATGTCTGAGAGAACCCCTCGAAAGATGTGTGAAGTCTGCCAACCCGCACTGGGCCAGCGAGGTGGACTATGGCCTAATCCCCCCTCGCATTGAGGGGAGGCCCGTGCCCAGCAGTGGGACATAAAAAAAGGGCTGGAATGATTACTCAGGTGAGGTTCAGTTAAGGGGAAAACAATCTCAATATTTCCATTACTATCACTTTTATAATATGATCAACATGTGATAATTAACAACGTAAATCGATTTGACCTCGACCGTATTAAGACCGACACACCATCCGGTGTTCCACTGAATGATTAATATACTACTGTTCTTCGACCTCGGTATATTACCTTTTATGTTCGTTGTAAATGCGTGTATTTCAAACTAACCGCTTTTGTTACAGGGAATAGTTACATTGCCTTTTCCGAAAATCTTTTGTTAGGTAATTTTCATAGACACTATCCAATGTATTGCGTGCTAGCATAAATAATTTGGCACACTCGTTGGACCATTGCGAGCTCGCGATCTCTGTAATAAATCATTCGTAGCTGACGTAACTATGTGTGAGGCATACAATATATTCTGTGAATATAGTGAGAAATTCTGATTAAAAGGACACATAACATGATAATAACATAAGCCTTAAAATAATTTTAGGTAGTACTTTTATTTCAGTAAGTAGGCGTGACGTACTTGTAATACGATTTTCAGATGAGAGAGTCCTGTACCTCAAGCACAATCGTAACGCATGCGTCTTCCATCCATCTCACACTTCATATTACATAAATAAGAATGACAGTGATGCCATACTTTCTTGATGACTTCACGAGCACATTAAAAGTTCCTGCTGATCCCACTGCTCAGAAATGGTACTCTGAAATGGTTAAGTAAGTACATAAAACAAATCATCTCCATAGGATTAGTTCATAATTCATTATATTAGATATATCAACGGTCTGAAGTCTTGTAATACTTAGAATGGTTACAGTTGTCAACCTGTACAATATTTGACATTGTGAATAATGTCTTGAACCTTATTGACTAGACAAATATATGAGCCACATAAGTATTTGTCTCAACAAAACAATGAATTGAATATACACCTTATAACGAAATAGTTTACAGACTTGGTGCCTACTATAAGAACTTGTATTTCCAACCCAATAAAGAACGTTTTTCAAGCTTAATTCTTACCCTAAAAAGTCACCGAAATACCCTCGTCTTAGTCTAGATACCCTTATAAATTCTGATAAATGATGGCGTGGACCGGGCAGCCATTAGGTTAGAAAATACAAAATAATAAAAAAATATTGCGATTCTGTTACGAAACAGTGACAAATGGTTTTTTGCGGCGCTTCCGGACTCGGCCATTATTCGTGATTGCACTGAGGTACTTTGCTCGCAGATACAGGGCGGTGCCGTCAAAACATTAATTTTAAGCGCATGTTTGGTATCCAATTTCTATACGTTATCGGTACAGTAAATTTTTTAACCGACTCCAAAAAGGAGGAGGTTCTCAATTCAGTTGTACTTTTTTATTGTAATACATTTATAGCGTAATAAAAAATAAAGTTTATTTCATCAACGTATGGTACTACATTTTACAGGTTACGGAGTTTCCATTTCAGCAATGTTTAAAGACTCTGTTCTGTTTAAAGACTCTGCTCTTCCCTTGAAATTACAACAAAATTACCATATGTTATACAATAGGTAGAGGGTAATTAAAAAGAAAATAAAATAGAAGAATAATCGTAAAATTAAATAGCTAAATAAATAGTAGAAATACAAAATAAATTATACGAAAATAATCGCAAAGTAGCGAGCAATTATGATTATGTATTGCGTTTGATGTGTGCGTGTGTGTGGGTGTGTTTGTGTATAACAATAACGTCTATATGTCGGTACTAGTCTGTATGCGACATTATAATCAATAAATAATTAGGCCATCACGATTTCAGCTACGGCTGCTAAAACTCATATAAATAAATAAATTTGCCTTAAAAACACAATATGCTTAACAGCAACGGACATAAGGCTTATTATACGGATATACTCACCTAATAATAGGTTATAACTGACGGTAATTATAGGTAAACGCCTCGTCGGAGACAGCTGGCGCATGACGGCATAGTAATTAGTATAATTAATATGGATTGATATTTGATATACCTGAAATTACTTAGTGCTATGTTATCGTTTGGCGAATTTGTGCCTGCCTACGCAAGCCATTGCATGATTTCTAGGTTATCCAATATATTGCGTGGGTAATTTTGTCCCAGGAATACATAGAGTAACCGAAGAATCGTCAAAAACCGATGAGATTGTTTATATATATTTACTGATAATTATTGAAAGAAAACAAAGTTTTAGGATGTTATCGCGTTTATTTTATGTTTTTACGTTTCCGACGGCGACGACGTTTAATTGTTGATTACGGTCCGATCGGACCGCAAACAAAAACTAAATATGAGGGTACCCCAGTTCTAACTATGAGAAGAGGACGTCTAACACCTCAGTCCTCCCGTGACCATGGTTGTTGTAAGCCGAAACGTCGGCAACATAATATAAATGCGATACAATCTTAAAAAATATATTTGTTTCAATGAGCGTAAATATAAGAAATCAATACTGATAATTAAAATTTTTCTTTATGGTTACATTATTTATCGATAAAAGTGAATTGTTGGAGCTCGGAACAAACAATGGCTGGTAATGAATTGCGGCGAAGCTGACAATCAAAATGATAGATTAGGTTAATAATTGGGGACTGTAAACTCCTCAATATTATGTCATGATTATATTATATAGCCAATTTATTCAACTAACAATGTACCTATATCATCCGATATAGGTACATTGTTAGTTGAATAAATTGGCTATCATTGTTGTCGCACTATGGAATTTCAGCCGTAACTTAATTGTTACTATTTAAAAACAAAAGTCATGGAACAGAAAACTAATATGCAAACACAGACAAACAACGTACTGAAATACAAAAAAACTAAGCCAATTTGTGTAGAAATCTGCTTGGTGTTTTGTGCTTCTATTATTTAGTTGTTCGTGACACTCCGTCTACAGTATTTCTGAGTATAACTACACATCCAAGTGTAATTATTTGGTCGGTGTATACAGCTGAAACTTCTAATGTAATGGTATCATCATGGAGAGAGAATGCTGTCGCTTTCATTTCTTATTAATGAGTTCTGTGGTGCGAGTGGAATGGAACACGGTTAAGACTACGTAAAAATATTAGGAAGATATAAAGAGATAAAACGGTTTAAGCTACTGCTTTCTGCAGTGTTTTTATCTGAAATATCTAAATAGTTTTATCTATTTTATATTAAACAACATTTTCTATGCCAGCACACAAAAATATAATAAACCCATTCATTTTCTGATTAAAATCTCCGTTTCAACGAAAAATTATGAGCAAAAAGATTTTGCAAGCAAATAATGAAAACATAACATAGTGCATCATATCGTTATTAAAAAGCTGTATCACCCGAGTCGTATTCACACAACATCTTTGTTTTGCGACAAACAACACAAATTCATCATACATTGAGGACCTTATACCTAGCTGTTTTTGTAAACATGGACCGTAGCCCTCAATGTATTTTGCGGTAAGTGACTACTCAATGGAACATTGCATCCCTCGTCTCCATAGAATGATAGCGAGCACTTCGCGAGATTTGTCGAGTGCCTCGCTATTCAAACGATGCTGGCTTGTTTGGTAAACAGAATAGGTGGTAAAGACCACTTACCCTACGAATAAATATTTCCGCTGCTACTCTCGCCTAGAAATCAATAGACGGATAAATACACATCTTGTTAGAAGTACTGTGACAATTGTTGTTATTTCAAATCCATATCAAGAAAGCATAAAGAAGAGATCTTTAAATTTATAGAAAGATATAATGGGTTATAATGCCATTATAATTTTCTATATATCAATTCGTAGGTTATATTAGCGTTTTCATATACTTCAGCAATAGTTACCCTATTATGGCTACCCCAGTGTTAAAGCAGTGATAACCAAGTTGGTAGAACGCTTGCCTCGGTAACGAGGATTGCAGGTTCAAACCCCGGCTCGCACCTCTGGGATTTTTCACGTGCGAATCTCATTTTCAACCAAGATTATCACTTGCTAAACGGTGAAAGAAAACATTGTGAGGAAACCTGCATGTCTGAGAGAACCCCTCGAAAGATGTGTGAAGTCTGCCAACCCGCACTGGGCCAGCGTGGTGGACTATGGCCTAATCCCCCCTCACATTGAGGGGAGGCCCGTGCCCAGCAGTGGGACATAAAAAAGGGCTGGAATAATAAAATACCCCGGTGTAATATGCATGAAATTTAAGGGTGTATTGTACATGTAACGATTATATAACTGAAATGTTTTAAGCCTAGAAAATACAGATAAGGGCATAGATAAACCAAATATTGTATAGTAAACTGATAATTACCCTCATTTACCAGTACCTCGTATATCTTGAAATAAAACAAATTGTATACATTTTTGGCGTGTATATTATGTTCTTTCGTTCCCGACGTTTCAGCTACTTTACAGGAACCATGGTCACAGTCCCTAAAAATCTATGTTTCTTCAAATGTATGGGATATGATGAGTCAAGGTATACGACAAGATTGCATCAAATGTTGCGCAATATAACTTAGTTAAAGGATAATCTTGTATTTCCATAATTGGTTATTATTTAAAGTAAGTATTTAAGAGCTCAGCTGAAATGACCTAATTTTTAGCAGCGTTACAACAACAAAACAGAATAATCGTACTCAAGATTCGAAAGCGAAAAATAAAAGTTCACACTTCAGTTTTGTAAAACATTCACCAACATGAGGTCAAGTGCCGGGGGCCGAGCCACCTCATTATACGGGTCCGGCTCTATAGAATATTCTAGAAGCGGTGCAGTGTACCCTCGCTTTTGAATGTTGGCTTTGTTTGTGAGCCTGTATAACGAGAAAAATTGACCACCGCGCTGGAAACAAGGTAGAAGCTAAATGGGGAACAATAAATTGTAGAATGCGAAAAAGTATTCTCCGTCCTGAGGTTGCGATGCCTCGTTTTGAGGCGTAACACTTGTCGAATACTTTATTTAGATTCGGATCGTTTTGCAAATAATTGCATATTCATTCGGGTCCTGACACTCGTGACAGACAGTTTTTCGACTAACATCTTAGAGGAGTTCGGTGTTGTCGGCTTCTTTAATTATTATCGATTAACTTGTTCGGTTTATAATTGGAAAAGTTGACAAACCGACGGTCAGTGGTGGGTTCCACTTCCCCCATTTGTGTCACAATGGATTGCCGCCAAGTATCGCCCAGTTCTATCAATTATAATAAATTGTGTGTTAAATAATTGACCAATGTACTGGTTTGACTTGGTTGGTTAAAAACATAAAATAAACGCGATAAAATCTGGGTAATCAGTTTTATTACTACTATGTGTAGTATTCGCGAAAATATAAAAAATATCGTTGTAAAATATTTTTGTATAAGTAATTTAATCCTAACTATAAACTGCAAATGCGTGCCTACGCGTCTTTCATTGAGATTGATTTAAATTGAAAACATTCAAATTTGATTGAGAATTCGAATTACAAAACCAATTGTACGCTTCATTCATTTCAAAAATTTGTGTTTGAGTAATCAAAATGAAATGTACCAATATTAAAGTGATTGGAATTGAATCAATCGTGAATATCGTTAAAGCAATTAAGTTGAAACGCACATGCGAGGGGCACTTACTAGAAACAGTTGAGCAATCGAATTTTGTCCTTTTAGTGGCACTTCCAATAATTCAATTATTAAATTTAATTCGAAAGTATTATAATTCTATCGTAAAACAAATGTGGCGGATTAAACTGAAAAGATAATAATAATAAAATATATACAAATAATAATTTCTAAATAATGTTATATAATTTAAAGCATTGCATAAACATTGAAAAATAACTCTATTGATATGTTCCTGTACCTAGTATTTAAGAATCGTGTTTAGTATATAGAACTAGCCCCTCAACATTGCAATGCTTGAAGAAGGCCGCTATGTCATAAGTACTAAAAATAATGTAAGACCAATGAACACATAGTTTGCAATAAATGTTTGAGTTTGAACATATATTTGCGATCGCAGACTTCTATTAATAGCTAACTGCGAAGTGCATATACAACGTACATGAATAATGTATTAAGTATAAAGCTTGCCGAGATAAAAGCTATAAATAAGTAGCTTTTACTAAATGAAAGTGTTCCCTACGTTCCGATGTGTTCGTAGCACTAGCGCGTAGGACTTTGCTACGACGAGGCTACGACTATTGTTCTAAACACAAACTATTGACGTAGTCGTCGATTCCTCTCTAACAACAGATTTAATAAATAAGTATGACAGTGATAGCATGCTTACTCCACGACGAATACGTTACGAGATTGTGCTCCAATGACAATACTTAACAATGATATAAACTTATCAATGCGGTAGTTGTAAATATATTTAAACTAGCTTTTGCCGTGGCTTTGCTCGCGATATCTCGATAAAACATTGCCTATCGTGTACAAGGATAATGTAGCTTCTTATTGGTATAAGGATTTTCAGAATCGGATTACTAAATCGAGAGAGCCCCTACATCCAAACTAACAAATATTACCTCAATAATATTAGTATGGATTAGACACAGATTTTTGTGGCGTTTTCTGAACTAGGAATTATGAAAGAAGTCGTTTGAGAAAACGTCTAATTCAGCAAGCGACCGTAACATATTGGTAGAAGCATTGTTGTTTTAATAAATTAAGAATGTATCTCAATATTGCCATAATATAAAACGCTTTCACGCAAAATGCTGGCGGAATATTAAAATTGCGTTCAGTTATTGCACGGCACGTCGGTAATGTAATAACTTAGCGCTAAAAGGTGCGAGCGAGCACACGGCGCATTAACCAGAGTGCTCTACACTCAGCGAAAAAGAAAACAAAATAACACTTACCTGAGACTGAGACGGCGTGATAAGCGCACTTGGTAGTGACCCTGCTTTCTGTGCCGAGGGTCCCGGGTTCGAATCCTGATAGGGAAATCACTTTGTGGGTACCCAAGTCATGGATGTTTAATATCTATATAAGTAATATACACTGGATTCGTCCCCAGTCTATGGTACGGTACCCATAATACAAGCGCTGCTTAGTGTGGCACCGTATAGTTGGTGTGTTCGTCTGGCGATATTTATTTATTTTACTTCTTTTAAAAGAGAATAGCTTAGTGGTTACAGAGGCCGCCATCATATCGAGTGACTCCAGGTTTGCTCCCCACTCTGACCATTGACGTAAGGTTAGCACAAGTATTAGCTTAGTCGGAGGGGCTAACAAAAGTACTTGTAATATACATGAAACAAATTTTATGATAATTATTAAACATGAAAAATAGTCAGCCTACACAATATACCTAGATAAAATACGATAACATATAACATCGGCTTTCCCATTTTGCCAACAAATAATAGCATTTTAAGGGACCCAAATTGGGCCCCAACTTTTTCTGATAGTTGTATCATAGCGGGCCCTAAGGGCCGCTCAATTTTATTATTTTGTGGACCCCTCACTGACACCAACGTTTTCCTTGTATGTGTATATTATTTTTGTTGGAACTTGGAAATCATGAACGGAACCCCCTTGTCGTGTGATTTTTTTGATACTTGAACAAACAGACAGGAGTACAGGAAAAAATATAAAAATACTTATTTTGTTCTCTATGACATCCTCATATACTTATTTTTTTTCTAAATAAGTATTTTAATTTTTTTTGTGGTATTATAATTTTCCTATTCTAACAAAGCTCGGGAGCAATGTATGCGGGTCACCTACAAAATGAAAACAATATCTCTGCGAGAATTCTTGGATAAATTATTCGAGAATTTGGTATAATAAATTTGTATACCGACCGCTTGTTCATGTCACCGTACAGAAATAAAAGTTAAAACAAGTGCATAAATTCGATGTTTAATTTTTGAACATTTATTTTGTTTTAGGCTTTTTAATGGCATTTTCTTACATCAACCAAGAAGTTGTACCCATTTTATTTGAGTACTATTTTAATAACCTATAAAATACGTTTTATTTGAATATGCTAGTATTCCTAGTTTCCGAATTAATGTAAGGATTTATTTGGTGACCCGGATTCATTGCACCCGAGTGTACAAACTGTTGGTTATACAATAAATACCACCGAACGGCCCAAACCGACGAGCATTGGGGGATTGGTAATGCACACCGCAAACCTGACTATCGTTTGTATACCGCAGCACGATATGACGGAATACTCTATATTTGCACGAGTGCAGTTCCAATACGTACCTATGCGAATATTGAAATAGTTTTGTATCAGTTCAATAGGGAGAAAACATCAAACGAATAACTGACATGCTTTATATTATTTCAATATTGGTACTAGTCTGGTTAAAAAGGACCACATACACTATCATTATATGTATTTTTTTAACTTTATTCCAATTTTAATTTCTCATTTCACTATAAGAATTCACAAAAACGAAACTTCAAAAACACTAAAAAGCTAAAGATGATCTAATAGAAATATCTAACATAATCTACCAAGTCTAACGTAATGCAATATGTAAGTCAATGCCATTTAAACAACTAAGTATCGACTATTGGCCATTATAAATACTTTTAATAATCTTCGTTTTTTTCGTCTACCCCTTCCTCTTTGGAAATAAAATGTGGTAACCAACTCAATTGATTGATGTACTTAGTTGCAGACAATGCGTACCTCGAAAAGCACGTAAAGCCGTCGGTCCTGCGCTCGATCTCCCTCAGACCGTGCCGTCCCATCGAACTATGAGAGTGAGGAAAGAGAGAGTGCACCCGTGCTTGCGCACACACTTGTGCATAATAATATCTCCTGCGCAGATGGCTAGTATCCGTGGAGATTAGCCGCCATGACCGAAATTCGGTCAGGACCACTATTATTATTATTACAGATATTATATATCTTAATATACGTAGTACTGCTACATAAGTTGTTTGTCGACTGCTTCAAGCCGTGGAAAGCTTAACAGTCCGTCAATTCCAATGTGTTGTTATTGTTGATAAATCACAAAATCAAAGCCAATAAACAGACGCTGCTATCCAAACGTGGCCTAACGAACCGTGTTTCTACATTCATCAACGTGTTTTGCATCTCAATGAACACCTGAATGTTATTGGTAAAGCTGTTCACATATATGTGAAAAGCGAATTACGGAAGCGGCAGCTGGAGGACTCAAAAAAAACCGATTAATTATAAAATAAAATTTAATTAAGATAAAAATTACAAATTGGAATATATGCTATTGACCCGATCGAGGTATGATACGAAGTGTCGGGGCTTGGTCACGTAGCCAGGTTCCTTGGGCCTCGTGGTTGGAGTCAGCACTTTTCCCCACCTTGCTGTTTCTAGGTGGCGATGTGCACGCGGCGGTGTCGTGTACTGCGTCAGCACTTTACTTGGAAGCGCTCGGTATAACATCTCTCCCCTCAGATCAGCGACTATTTCAGATTTTAAGATGAAATATCGCTGTCGACTTCATATTATTTTGAGATGATGATTGGGATGCTTGGTTCTGAGTTTTTTCAGGTTCAGCATATGTGTGCTCGGCGTCATCTGTAGTTGTAGCTTGCTTCTGTCGGCGGGTGCGTACTCGGCACAGTAATGTGACACTGAGTGCGAGTGCACCAAGTAGTGTACCATAAAATGGAATAGTTGTATGGTACAACGTTGAGCTCTCGTCGATTTGAACTGGATTCTGTGATTCTATTCTATGTTGGATGTCGTGCAGCTTTCTCAGGTTAATTGAATTAATTTCGAATAGTGGTGATGTCGGCTCTTCTATAGGTTTCTCGGGTACGCTGATTATCTTCATCGGTTGTCCTTGGATTTGATCGTTTATATTAATGATGTTGAATTCATCTGTTCGCAGCTTGCAGCTATGTGGAATGGTAGCCAGGAAACTTCCGGATATAGTGATGGATTCTTCTCGTTCACATATGAGTTGAACTTGTGTTGGATTCGGGAATACGATGGCGTAGCGACGATCGTCCAGTTTCTCCATGGCTGATTTTGTCAGGTTGATGGTCATTCGGTTACAGGAGCTGTTTGCTGTTCGGCCTCCGATGATGTTGCAAATGCAGTCCGGTTGAGATCTCATCTGGTGGTTGAACTTCTCTTCACAGATGTACCGTTTGCTGACCTTCGGGCATTCTGCCTCTATGTACACATGAATATTTCCAGTGATTGCAAGGAGTGGGAAGGGAGGAATGATAGCCTGCCTATTCTTATTAGGTACGATAACTAGTCGGTATAGTGAGAATTCATATGGAGATACTATAGGAAATCTAAAAGCAAATACTATTTGATTGTCGCAATAATAGGATGCTGGTTTGATCACGTTGTAATATTCTCTTAAGTCCATTTCTAATAATTGGTCTTTACTATAAAAAGTTTTAAGTTTACCTAACATACTGCGCAATACATTTGATCCTAACATGGAATGATGAGTGCGCGATTCGTTGCAAAGTGCTAGCGCGTTCTCTAACCTACTTAATTCGCTTAGTAAGCTGTCTATATTATCGCTAATTATAACTAATATTTGCGCAAATTTCGCAAAACGAATAAGTCCGTGGTTTTTAAACCTATTGGTGTCAAGTAAAATATGCAGAGTTTGATTTAATTGAATTTGATTCGACACGAGTTTCGCAATTATTTTTGTATGCTCATGCATTAGTTCTTTGCTAAGACTAATATGATGATTATGTTCTAAAATAATTTGATGTTGGTCATCTTTTAAGGCCTTAAGGGCATTGTCATACTTGATGGCATCTGCGTAGTCTAAGTTCCCCGTAATGCTCTTAACTATAGATCCGAGACCATCTATTAAACCTCTCTTAACGCGAGTGGGTTCCAAACTTTTTAACTGAGATGATGCCTTGTCTAATTTAGTGTTCAAACTATCTATCTGAAATTCGTATAACGTGTAGGTATAGTTATCTAATCTGTTCGTAGCTTTATTCAATTGAGTTCGAACAATATTAATATTATTTTCAATGTCTGGTAGTTCTATGTACTGTAAAAACGTATGATAGTGTGTCGTCAGTCGCATGGGCCCTAACTTGAAGGGTAAAAGTCCAGGTCCGTCTTCAAGTCGTTCAAGTTTGATCTCTTGAGCCCGTACTAGGCTGAGAGTCAGCGTCAAGAGGGTTATCCTGTAACAATTTAGATGATTTAGGGGCCCGTTTTAGTCTAGCTTTTGCTATGGGCCCTTTTTTCTTAGAAGTGTAAATATGGATCGGTAAGTTCGCTAGGACCGTGTCCTGCGTATATCTAGGGGCGAGTTTAGATCTACTAGCGGAAGGGTTAGTAATGAATATTTGCTGATCGGGTTGATACTCCACTTCGGGCTCGCGATTTATGTTTCTCCGCTCTATAATGTGAGTTCTATTTGCAAGGGAGGTCTCGTTAATGATATCGTACACTTTCTGCATGCGTGCTCTGTGAGTTTCCGTGTACTGTTGTAATAAATGTCTAGTCAAGTCTATGTCAGTCGGATCTCGTGGGTCAGTGTGTCCTAAAATGAGATCGTAAGGCTTGCATTTCGTAAAAGAGTGGATTGAACTGTTATAACCTAAAATAGCATAGGGCATTAAATTTATAACAGGCTCGTCTTTATGTGTTAATTTTAAAATACGAAGATGTTCTAATATTGTGGAATGAAAGCGCTCGATGGTTCCGTTAGCATTTGGTGAGTGGGCCAGTGTCTGATGATGCGTTATCTTGTGTATTTTACAAAACTCTGAAAACATTTGGTTAGTGAACTCTGTTCCTTGATCTGAAATAATGGTCAGTGGTAAGCCGTGATGCGTGCTAAATGTTAGTAAAGCTTGTATCACACTAACTGCGGTCCCATCTCGTAGCAGGTATGCTTGCCCATACTTTGAGAATGCATCTATAAATGTTAGATATTTTTCATTTTGCGCCGTAAAACTATCCATGTGTATTATTTCAAAAGGCCTGGTGGCAGGGGGAACTATGTTGAATTTAGGTCTTATAGGGTTTCTGTCATATTTAGCCTGTCCGCATATGTTGCAGTCATTAATGAATTTAGTTATTTGGTCCTTCATTTTGGGCCAGTAGTATCTCGCGGATAAGGCCAAGTAGCACTCGTTAATGCCACGGTGGTTGGTCTTACCCTCGTGGTAATGACGAATGATGTCTTGCTGCCTGAGGTACTCTTTTACGTTTTCGAGTTCCTTTTTTGCTATAACTAAACTCATTGATGAACTTTTAAAGTATCTCTGGATTATGGGAACTATACTGTACATGGCAAGGGGTGGATTTATAAGAAGGGCGGTCTTAATTTTTGGGTTAACATATTCTTTTATCGCGTTGATTAGATCATCTTCCAGGTTAGACTCGGATAACTGAACGGATGTTCGAGTATGTGTGTCAAAAGGTTTCGTCGCAGTAGTTCGTTTCTTAATGTCACCTACGATGGTCAAACATAGCTGGCGATGGAATTTATTGAGGGGGTCATCGGTTATGGGGACCTCAAAGATCGGATTTTCGTCAGCGGTGTGGGCTGTCAAGGTGTCCGAATTTACTATAGAAGGTGGTCTGTCGGTCGCGTTTGCAATGATCGAACTCACTTCTTCGTTACAGATCTCAATACGGGAGAGAGCATCGGCATTCGTGTTATTTTTTCCTTTTCTGTAAATAACCTTGTAGTCATATTCGCTTAGTTTTAAGCGCCATCTGGTTAGTCGCGAGTTCGGCTCTTTAAGGCTCATAATCCACTCCAGTGGTTTGTGATCTGTAACAATTTTGAATTTTCGACCAAAGAGATATGGCCGAAAATACTTTGTCGCCCAGACAATAGCTAGCAATTCTTTCTCAATCGTACTGTATCTGACTTCACTCTCGTTTAATGTACGTGATGCGTACGCTATCGGTTTATCCGATCCAATTGTACCTTGCGAGAGGATTGCACCGATAGCAAAGTTAGACGCGTCAGTTGTTAAAATAAATTCTCTTTCAAAGTCGGGGTAGCTTAGAATGGGGTCGTTTGTTAGTAGGGTCTTACATTTCTCAAAGCAATTCGTGTAGTCAGAGTCGAACGTTATTTTTCTTCCTTTCTTTAGGCAATGCGTCATAGGCTTGGTGATGCGGGCAAAGTCTGGGATGAATTTTCGGTAGTAACCAAGAAGTCCGAGAAACTGTTTTATTTCTTTCGGGGTTTTAGGAATGGGGTATTTCTGTATAGCTGCTATTTTATCTGGGTTTGGTTTAATGCCTTCTGTACTAATGATGTGTCCTAGGTATGCGGTTTCAAGCTTTAGGAACTCCGATTTATCTAACTGGATTTTAAAGTTAGATTCACGCAATCTTTGAAACACCTTTTCTAGGTTGGTTATATGCTCTTGAAGAGACGTGCTGAAGACGATTATGTCATCGAGGTAGACGAGACAAATGACGTTTTGGAGTCCCCTTAGGACATTATCCATCACACGTTGGAATGTGGACGGAGAGTTTTTAAGACCCATGGGCATTCTCAAAAATTCGAAGTGCCCGTGCTCGACATTAAATGCGGTTTTGGGAATGTCAGCGGAGTTCATTTCTACCTGGTAGAACCCTGAAGCCAGGTCAAGGGTAGTGAAGTATTGACACTTGCCTAATTTGTCAAGGACGTCTGTGATGTTAGGTATAGGATATTTGTCATCGATAGTCTTTTCGTTAAGTTTACGAAAATCAACGACCAGACGCCACTTTTGCTTCCCGGAGGCATCAACCTTCTTTGGGACGACCCAAATAGGCGAGCTCCAAGCAGACTCCGACGGTCTGATAATATCTTGTTCTAGCATTTTACCTATTTGCTCGCTAACCTCCTGACGGTGTATGAACGGGTAACGATAGCTTTTTGTATAAACTGGAATTTCGTTGGTTGTTCTAATAGTGTGCTTTATTTTATTCGTAAAGGTAAGTGCTTCGCCTTCTATATAAAACACATCTGCATACTTCGAACATAGCGCTAACAAATTCGCTTTTTCCTCTTCGTTAAGGTGTTCGGTACGAAGGCGCGGTATGACGTCTTTAGCGCGTGGCGATATGTGTTCGGTGCTCGTGCACTCAACGTTGAACATAGTAGCCTGAGTAGCATGGTCTAATGAGAAAATTATGTCATTTTTAGTAGGATTTACAACTTCTACTATGCCGCGGCTATTGTTAACGTTAGTGATACATTCGACTACCACGCAGTTGCAAATTATTTGTTCCTCGATTAATACTTCGCCATCCGGGGCGTTAATAGGTAACCTAAGTAATTTAGAACTATCGGCCGGTATAATTTCCTCATACAGGTTCAAATTTCGCGAATTATAGATCTGTATAGGGTTTGTAGCGAATTTAGTGCTTAGGGTGAGCTCCTTAAGATCTAATTTAGCTTCCCATTTTGTGAGCAAGTCCATACCTATCAATCCGTCGAAATGATCGTGAAATCTATATATAAAAAATTTAATATCTTCCGCATCTTTAAATTCGGGGAAGCCGCGCAGATTGATAGAGTAATCGTTCCTGCTTGTGGCGTGAACGTTAGTAACCTCGAATGGATCGTAGTTCAGAGGTATCTCTGCGAAATAACTTTGGACAGCTTCTGGGCTAATAAATGACTGGTTAGCGCCAGTATCTATTAGAAAATTTAGTGGCGGATTGTGAATTCGGATATATGGTAGTTGTCTTTGGGTTTGAATATTCAACTCTATCCTAATTTGCTTAACTTCGGTTCCTGGGAAAAATTCTGATCATTGCCGGCAGAAGTCTGCGACTGGTCATCGATAGCCGTCACATTATTTTCGTGTGTCGGGTTGGTCTGTCCAGGAGTGTCATAATCATAAGGGTAAGTCATGTTGTAGTAGTCTGTATAATAGCCCTCACAGTTGTTGGGGTCTGAATAGAAATAGTCGTAGGGATCTGGGTAATAATAGTCGTCGTAACTCGAACATTCGTTTACGTTAACGTCACGCGATTTAAAATAGTTGGTAGGTGGTGGATTCCCTTGCTTTGCCCAGTTCCAATTGGATGCTGGTAATAGTGGTCGGGACGCATAGTGGCTAACGCCGCTCATCGGCTTAGGGCCGTTATACGAGGGTTGAGGTTGATTTCTTTGCGGCATAGGCACTCTAAATCCAGGTCCACCGTGGTTATAACCCGGCGGTGGCGCACTTAACATCTGTTGCGTACGCGTGGGGCCACGTGGCTGCATAGGCATACCAAATTGATTAAGTGGCGGCATAGGACGCGGAATAAATTGCGGTCTAAAGGGGCCTGGCATATTATGAGCGAGATTAGGTTTGAATGGTTGTGCATTAAAGTTAGGTTGGCTAGGCATCTTGAAATTCTGAGCATACTCGTGACGATTCGGTGACGATTGAGATGCAGGCTTCCTCTCGGATAAATTATCGTTCCTGCTCTGTAGATACATGGTATTAATTTCTTCGTGAACAAACTCAAGTGCTTTCTCAATCGTTTCCGGGCGCATACATCTAATACGTGACCCTAATGGGTCCTTTAAGCCGCGGAGATAGGACTTCAGTGCTAGATTACGGTATAAATCACGCTTAGCCTGAACAACTACTGCTTCGCTATCATGCAATGCTACATACGTCATTACGGTACTAAAAAGGTTTTGGCATCGCTCGTAAAATTCTTGTGGCGTGCTAGAACCTTGCGTAAGAAGGGCCAAATCATTATAGAGAGCGGTCTCGTCTCTCTGGTCAGCGAAATTATTGATAAGAGCACTACGTATGCCGTTCCAGTCGTTAGGTATGCCATTGGTGTTAATCAAACGGGCGGCAGGCCCTGTAACTTTATTCAGAATCCCATTCAGAAGTGCTACTTGATTTA
Organism: Pheosia tremula; assembly: GCA_905333125.1. Lineage (NCBI taxonomy): Eukaryota > Metazoa > Arthropoda > Insecta > Lepidoptera > Notodontidae > Pheosia > Pheosia tremula. The sequence goes on along the minus strand of HG995402.1, from coordinate 8,203,770 downwards.
TTTCCGGTTGCCCCTGAACGTACTGAGCTACTAATTGGTCACATAATTTAATAAACCTGATGAGAACGTTCGGGTTTCCGTCGAAATCCGGAACTAAACGTAGCGCTTTTAAAATATTGTCAAAATCAGCCATTTTAATATCTAAATTAGAATTAATATTACGCCTAGAATCTACAGTACTTTCTCTATTGCTAACTAACCTAGGTCTCCTTGATTCTCGCGGATGAAAAATCTTGGAATATAACTATTTCAACCTACAGGAAATTACGTACAAAGGAAGGTAAGCAACCACTAAGAAAATTCAGTGTACTTACATTAACATATCGATTTTCGTTGAGCGGTATCGAAGTCTGGATCTCCGGCGCTGCTCCGTGGTTCAGGATCTCCCGGTGCGACGTTGAAAGTCTATCGATAGCGAGCCCGATGCGATTACCGAACTATCGCAATACGACCCGAGAATCCTACCGACTGCGCCAATTACGGAAGCGGCAGCTGGAGGACTCAAAAAAAACCGATTAATTATAAAATAAAATTTAATTAAGATAAAAATTACAAATTGGAATATATGCTATTGACCCGATCGAGGTATGATACGAAGTGTCGGGGCTTGGTCACGTAGCCAGGTTCCTTGGGCCTCGTGGTTGGAGTCAGCACTTTTCCCCACCTTGCTGTTTCTAGGTGGCGATGTGCACGCGGCGGTGTCGTGTACTGCGTCAGCACTTTACTTGGAAGCGCTCGGTATAACAAGCGTGTGTGTATACAGCTTTAGTGTATTCTGTCGTCAAAAATACAATGACATTGACAAAATATGTGATATTTGATATTAAAACTAAAGCCTCAAAGAAATTATAAGAATATATTTTTTTGATTTAAGAAATATATTTTTACCTACTTACAAAGTTGGAAAATCTTTGAAGTAATATTAAAATGTATGTCTTGGCATCAACTATTTGTGTGTCTGTAATATTTACATATTTATATGTCTAGGTACATGTACACATACAAATAGTACATACATATAGGTCAGGCAAAAGCCAAAATTATATTATATTTGAAACCAGCGTAAATTACTTACGCGATTACTCTTCACACTTAAATGAAACTCTTTCAACTGAACCCGTTGTATACTTTTTAGTGAGATTACATAACTTTCAGATTTCTCAAGAAAATATCACAAAGGGACAAATCTCCCGGCATCATAAAATAAGCATTGAAATTGAATCTTCTCTGTGAGAAACAGAACAAATTGCGCGGGAGATATTTCAATATCCACTCTCAATTGGTTACATTCAACTTTTTTATATTTTTCCATTTTATATCGCCAGACGAACACATCAAGTATACAGTTGCACCCTAAGAAAAGCTGGCATTATTGGTACCGACTGGGGGCGAACCCAGTATATAATACTCACATATATTAATATTTAACATCCATGACTCTAAAAACATTCGTGCTCATGATACAAACTTTCGTTGCCCCTAATAGGATTCAAACCGGGGAATCCCGGCACACAAAGCAGGTCCTCTACCAACTTTGCTGATTTCATTCAAAACAATTATAGTTGAACGCAGAAAATAATATTTTGTCCCAAGAGACTCTTTTTTTACTATCTTTTGGGTCTCCCGTTGACGACCTGATTAGTTGAGGTAGTGACCCTGCCTTCTGCGCCGACGGTCCTGGGTTCAAATTCTGGTACGAACAAACGTGGTTACTCCGGCGTTATGCCCTTTAACACTTCCACGGTTGGAGCAAAAAGCTCTAATGATCCCTCTGAGGACAGCCAACTAAGGCAAGCTAGAGCTAAGAGTCGTACGGGCCCCGACGTTCCACTCGGCCGACAGAGACACGTTGAGGTGGCCGGAAGGACTCTCTGGGGAACTGGCTTCCGTGGTGTTGCTACCTACCAACAGTTCGCCATAAGCTGCCCTGTGGTTTATTTTTATTATCAAGAGAACTTTATCCATAAGATTAATGTCCCGATACGATCTCGACAAACAAAAACATTTTTGCTCACAAAATTAAAATCCCTCTGTTGTCAATCCAGAAATGAGTAATACCATACAGTAATACTATAATCGTACCATAGCATAATCCTATGTAGCATGTATTTTGACGCGATACTCGTGACGCACGCAATAATTTATAATTAGATTTTCTTGGGCGTTATTTGCCAGACAGGATGTTCCAACATCTGAGTGTAGAGCCTTGAAATATGCGAAAGTAATAACAAAAATCACAGAAAAGTAAAGTATTTACTATCCAATTGGCACAGCAAGTAATGACCCTGCTTTCTGTACCGAGAATCCTGAGTTTAATTTCAGTAAACGCAAGCTTCGTGTGATAAATACGAATATTTTTACTGGAGTCATTATACTGGGATCGCCCCCCGTCCATAACACAAGCGTTGCTTAGTTGGCGACCGTACAGTTGGTATCTTCCCCAAACGCTAAGAACCATTCCCATTAAACCAGCTTTCGAATAAAAAGAATTGCGTTCAAATCTGTCTACGAGTATGGGTGCTACGACGCTACAAACAGACACACAGACAGACATAGGCCTCAAACGTATAAAAGTGTGACGCGTGCGCCGGGGGTTAAAAATGAATGCGATAATAAAATCAGTTTGTAAAATACCAGTACAGGTGTTTCAATTCGTGCTTATACTAAAATCATTCTAATTTCAGCACGCCTGTTTCGAGACGGTATGGAGCAAGCCTTCCGACGTGTCGTGGCATAATGACATCCCATACCTGAAAACGCAAATCCCTCATACATTATTCATTAACCGCCGCTTAGGAATTCCTGTATCTAATAACGACGTCCTATTTTCTTTTTATTATACATACAAGTTGATGTAATCAACTTGGGGCTGTCGTTTTGTGTCAAATTTAAAATAATTTATTCATACAGGTGGGTTAAAAAAGTATTTATGAATAGTACGAAAATACTATTGATTTGAAATGTTAGTCCCTTGGGAAGATCTGACAAGAATCTTAAGGTCTTCTCGTTTTACAGAGATATGTATGAGCAAGCAATATAGTGAGCAAGGGAATCATTTGGGGAGGTCTATGTCCAGCAGTGGACGTCTTCCGGCTGATATATTGATAGATCGATAGAGATAGGTAATAAAATACAATACAGTTACGGCTATACTTATCTGCTACTAGCCGACAGGTGCTAAGTGGGTACCTACATTCCACACTTTAAAACTACGCAGTATTGTTCGCGTCGTAAATGGAGTTTGATTTATAGTGGGGTTGAATTATTCATGATCGTTCCTGTCACGTGACGTCACTATCACGTCGCGCGGAGCAATCGGCCCCGGGGTAATTCACTTGTGTGGAAACTGATGGACATGTATCTTGATTACAAATATTTAATGCATATTTTATTTATAATAATTACACATAATAAACATTAAAATAAAACTAATTTAACAGATTTTATCGCGTTTATTTTTATGTTTTTACGTTCCCGACGTTTCGGCTGCTTTACAGCAACCATGGTCACTCATGTCATAGTCATGGTTTTAATATGTAGTATTCGGGTAAATATAAGAAATTAATATGTGGATTCTTTACTGAAAATTTACCAGACATATTGGGAAAACTCGAAAAGTCAACCTATACTGTTTTATTTTCTTCTTATTATTATTTTTCTTTTTAGTCGTAGAAATGTAATGTAAGTATTTGTCTACGAAAAAAAATGTAACCATTGCCTAGGTGCAGTTGTTCATAGAAAAAAAAAACATAGATTTTTTCCTATTTCCAATTTATTTTCATCATATAGAGCATCATGAATATAATTCAGGTTACCCACTAAAACATATTACTACTTCAAACTGAGAATTTTAATAAAAACTATAACAACTTTTTTGTTTACTAACGACAAAAGGGTACATTTTTATTGCAGAAATTCAATATATTTCAATCACATAAAGTATCCATTCATCTTTGGGTGTCCCTTTTTCCATTTGCAGAAGGGTTTACCGGACTTTTATAACGGTTTATGTATTAAATGCTTTATTATAACTTCGCAGTAGTAGATAATACGTTTTATCTAAAAACATTAACTACTCCCGTTAGTTATACAGTGTGTAAGATGCATTATAAAGGTATCTATTGGTAAAGGTTACACCTAATATATATAAAACAATCATACAAATCATTGATGTCAATAGTCATTGGTTATAAATGTTGTTATTTTAGGGCGCGCAATGTATCGTAAACTACGGGATCAGAACACAACGCTCCGCGCGACACCTGACTTGTGCTCGTAACGAGCGTGCTCGAGCGTATTGAGTTTTCATTTTCATGAAATTATGGATATTTTTATTTTAAAATACTTTGATATGGACATCTATTACGATTTCATACTAAAATCAATTAAAACAAAATGAAAAAATTGCGTTTTATTCATGAAAAGATCGACGGAAAATTCCAACTCTGGAGTATCGAGAATCATGAGTTGAATCCATAGTAGCAGTTTTTGTTACGAAGCCACTTACATACTGTATATTCTGGCTACAAAATAACCCAATTATACCTACAAATATTAAAAATCATACTACATTGAATAGTTGTAGTAATATATCATAGCACCGTAACCAACTTCTACGCCGTAGCGCCGTAGGTGATGAGGTAGGTACTTAGTGAATGTTGAAATAGGCACTTACATGATATCTAAATATAAATAAATACTATTGAAGGAACGCTATTAAATAGAATATAATTAGTGGTAATAAAACCAATATCTCAAAACAAAAGATTACAGCTGCAAGTGATATTATTTTTATATCCCGAAAGAATGATTAAGAACATACGGCATCATATATGACTTAAATTAAAATATACTGAAATCAGTTTCATTACAGAATAATAAAGTTTCCAACGTTGTGCTACGAATGTGAGTTACTGTTAAGGCGCATCCCTAATATCGTAACCGGCACATACTAAAACTAACTGGACATCACTACGAATTTGACACAATCATCATGGACGGCGAAAAATCCACTGGCTGGGCGAAGGTTCGAAGAACAGTTACTGTAGTGCTTGCCCGCCAGTCGCCTCCTGCATTGTATTGCTTTGTGATATTTTCGAGGTTTCAAAATGGGGATTTTTGTAGTAAAACTTCGTGATGAGATTTACGTTCCAGGATTCTCTATTTTTCGTTTTTTTTCTTTTTTGGCATCACACATTTTTCGTATTACTTTTTTTTAAATTCGTAAACATTCTCTATGCTAAGAACTGCCTATTCATAGACGTTTATGTAATCGATTAGCATAAGGATTACTATTCATTATGGGCAGCGCCATCTAGTGTTTACAGCTTACATAATGAAATATAGAGAGTACACTAGATGGAGCTAACATATTGACAGTGATATACTTCACCAGTTACTCCACGCCTTGGTGCCGTATGTACACAATTATTAGGTATTCAATATACCTTTGCGATGTAGAGCAAAGCAAACTCGTGCTAACATACATTGCGCGTATAGATAGGGGCATATTCATATACCCTTGTACTACTGACAATTCGGTATTGTATTAACTCTATTGGATTAAAAGAACGGTGTTTTTTTTATAAATAGAACGTTAGCTGACGCAAGTCCGAATACGTGGATGTAGTTATTTGTCTATCCTGGGAAGCCCTTCAATTTTACGGGATAAAATATATGGGTACATTGACCATGCATATGAGTTGACGGTGCCAAGTTTTAATAATATTGCCCACTTGATTTTGAGATAAGTGCGCTATTTTTTGGAGATGATACTTTCTTAACTACCCTGACGGATATATTGTCCCGGGACATTACTTTAGATGTTAACCTTGTTATAAACTATAACGTGCTATCTATCTATTAAAAAAAAATAAAACTATCCCGGGGATGACCTTTCTCGGATCATCAAATCCCTTGTGTAGTTTCAAAAATGTTCAATGTGCAATGACGGCTCAATTACCAGTCTTGTTACAGAAAGATTGGCCCAGCACGCGGTGCACATTTGAATTATTTATTTTCAATATGGATGCCATATCGCGCAACCTGTGTTCGTATGCAATTTATGTTCTGTAATCTTTCGTTATTTATCTGTGAAATATGACTGCCGTTTTGGCGAAGCTATTGTTGGCTGCTGTAAGCCAGTGTGCATAAATTATGCCATAGTACAGCTGATAGGTAAAACGTACGTAATGAATTTAAATTCGCTAGATTATAGAATTTGATTTTAATATTTTTCAGATGAATGTGTACCAATAAAATAAAGTTCTGGGCAAAAAAAAAACTATATCAAATGACGTAATGTGCAAAATGATTACTTTTATCATGTAAAAATGCTAACTGTATGTCCACAGAAGTCCTCCTCCTCCTCAAGTCGTTCGCTCACTGCTAAGCATCGTCAGCATCATGATGCACCCGACCAAGGCCTTCTTTGACGGGTTGCCGCTATTCCTGACGATCAGTGTCACAGTGAAGTGCGTCAATAATTCTCGTATGTAGTTGTTCGGACAACAGGGCCCCAAGTCTGCTAACACAATCGATTCATAATCGACCAGCGCGTAGTAACTGTCACTTTTGACACATACCCCAAACAATATCTTTCAAAAGTGATAGTTACTATATGCGGTTGCTGTTCGATTATGAATCGATTGTGTTAGTAGACTTGGGCGCTGGTCGGTCCATCTCGTCGGGCTCCGATCCCTTAGTCTTTTTACCCCTATTTTTCCTGTCATTATTATTTTTACGTCCATAGAAGTAAAACGATGGTAACTGTGTCAATCAAATTCCAATATTAACCACGTATACGTCGTAAAATACCCGCTTGTTAATCGTCATGCTAAGTATTAAAACTTGACGTCCAAACTAATTAAAACGGTGACCTAAATAGACAATGCGGGGCGGGTCAAGTGGCCCTCAGTCAGCGAGGTGTGTCAACCCGCATAACAACGTTTTTAGTCCAAACCATCATAAATTGTAGGTATTATGTGTTGCCAGATATTTTTCTACTGACCGGCACTTAGGGCCCGGCTTCCACTTTATTGATAGGCAAGCGGATTTTATTGGCCCTGCACGGAATCGCCCATATTTGAAAGTAATTCATTCTCACTTGACGTTGGCAAAGCGCTTGATGTTGCCATATACATATTGGTGGGTGAGGCCATTATAAAAATAAATCTTAAGTTTATTTGACTGATAGCGCTTATATCGTTTTTGTTCAATAATTTGTATTTAGAGTTTATTACAACTATTAGGTAGGTGCGATTCCATCTATGGGTATCTACTCTTACATACCCTTATGGGTAAGACGATTTTATAGGCTGATTGTTTTAGACTTTTTTACTATACATTCCTATATAATTTGAGGCTTAAGGAAATGGCTGAACACTTGCCCCAAGCGTAGCTAAATATGATCTCGCCGATTTAACTAAGACATTGGAAAAAAAGCGTCATTGAATCAATTAATCGAATTAAAGAAAGCGCAATGACCACATAGAGACACTGGCGTCAAACACACTCCCCTTTGTGTTCCGTCAGGTATTAAAAAAGGAACTTAATTAATAAACAGAAATAGCGACAACATTAGCCTTTAACTATGTAATCAATGGCAGTACCTACATATCGGTTCTAAGATAATCGCATCAATGAATAGTCTACACGGTCGTGTGCACTGAGCCGTTGCGATCTCTGAAGTGGCTTGCGGCCGACTGTGTACCCTCAGCTCATGCAAGCGGACTAATTATGTCTTGGAATGATTTTTCATCAGTAGAAAGATCACAAGTTCATTAAGAAACTGTTTTCTTATTATTATCTAATAGGTAATTAAGATGCATCTTGTAGAGGAATGTGACACTTGACAGATGGTAAGCACGGACTTCTTCGGCGGCTTGAAAAAAAATATATGGGGAAAGCTACAATGCAAAAAATGAAGAAAAAATAATATTTTGAGAATGTAAAACGTATGTATCGATAGATATCGCTCCGGACGCAACCACGCTCAAAAATTAAGATGAATTCTATAGATGTATCTATCGTCAACCAGTTGTGTTGCCAGATTTTCATCTCAGAACAAACATACCGAATCGATGTGGTAGATACCTGCTATATATATATAAACAAAGGCGCTTTTTTACTTGACGATTAAACAAAAAAATATGATGTTTTCAACGACCTACGCCTACGATTTAAGTTTACCAAGCTGTTAGTCAAAATAAATTTATTTCAAAGTTAGAACCATTGACAATACTTAACAAAGGTCGTTATTCAATTGGGATAATTAAAACGTCGGAAGCGTCGAGAGGCACCATAGTTTGAATTGTAAATTACTGACAATCTTGCGCCCCCGCTTTTAGCTAAATTTCAAATCCGAAAATGTCTAACAAAAGCTTACTCGGCGGTAGTTCTATTTTTATGAGGTACCTTATAAACACTGTACCTATAGGTAATATTTTGAAATATTTAAATAGTTCCATCTGTAGGTTATAAAGCTTATATCATAAAATGTATAAATAAACTTAGTACATAATTATAAATTTCAAATCTAATAAATATTTTATCGGCGTAGATCAATGTTTCTACCTTATATCAGGATGACGGAAATTATACAATTTATCTTGCTATTTTAAGGTTTTTTTTTGGCCGAATGGAATCATAATTATTACTACTTGCATTTTTTAAAACAAAATGTTTATAAGAATTATCTAATATAATATCAATAATGTTTCGCCGATGCCTGCTATATTTTCAACAAAAGCTACAGTTTCATAAACAGTAAAAAAATGCTATATTGTTGCAGCTGTGTTTCAGCCAAGTGTGTAATATAGAAAACAGGACTGTTATAAATGATCTAACAGACAGACCTCGTGTATCTCAAGAAAATTAATAACTGTGAAAATCTACAGAGGCAATTTGTACTGTACTGCGACTTCTTAAAATTGAATATTCTTTGTCTATTTTTGTAAGTTCACAACTTTTAGGAACAGTTAATAGTTCATTTGAACTTCAACGTTTTCAGAACGGTACTTTATTTAACGTGTATAAATCATTTCAAAAGTTATTACAGAAAGTTTTGAAGCATATTGCGTGATAGCAATCTGAATGAAAATATGGATATTATGTTCTATTCTATCTTCAATGTACTCCTAGATGGATTGTTTATTTAACAACAAGGTTTTGGAGGATAGAAGCTGTATTCATAAATAAGTAGATAACTTAAGTTTGATACCTATAGTTTAAAATTAGTTATAATTTACGAACTTCTGAATATCATCATGAGAATACAAGAAACGCCTTTAAATTACATAAAGTGTTTAAAGCTACATTTTATTTACATTATCTAGATTATTTGAATACGTACGTTTTATATATGAGCTTGGTCCTGGCGAACGGGATGTAATATTTTTAAATATTATGCCGACTATTTCAATTATCAAGAAGCACCATAAAATTCGTATACAAAAAGACTAAAATAATTGAAATAAAACTAATTTTAAGGATTTTATGGCGTTTATATTATGTTTTTTACAGCAACCATGGTCACGGGAGTCCTCCCGTCCTCCTTAGTTTTATAGCACATGAAATCCGGAAATCCTAGAGGTGCGAGCCGGGGCTGGAACCTGTAACAGTCGTTACCAAAGCGAGCTTTCAGCCTACTTAGCTATCACTGCTTAAATTATATAAGTACCCACCAGTTATCTTATCTAATAATATTATACGAAGACTATTATTGAAAAATATTGAATCAACTGTTTTAGTAACGCTTATTCCTACAAACACTCACTTCATTGGTGCAATATTTTCTTATTAAGCCGCTAACAGCCAATACCGACCAGGAATCACGAAAACTTTCCCAAAAAAATAATGTACTACTCCCAAATATACCTTTTTATTATTAATTTCCTGAAACGTTCAACCTTCAGTTTTTCACGTTTAGACGAGGGTGGGACGGCGAGTGATTTCACAGGCGCTTTCAGTTACGTGTGCCGGGTCCAAGAATACCCACGTTACTCTGACAGTAAATATCATGATACGTAGGCACTAGGGTTGCCAGATCGGAACTTACCGAGTCCGGGACAATACCATGTCGGGCCGAGGTTATAGCTTAAAAAAAACAGGATATCTAATTTGGATGAATTACGGGTGACATGACTCGGCGACGGTCTGCGGGAGTCGGGGCTCTGGCCCTCGGTGCGAGTGAAGCAAACCTACTCGCTGCTTGCGGCCTAGCCTAACCGTGTGATTTGTTGTTATTTTCTTTTAATTATACAATTTTTCAGAATCCGGGACAATACATCGAATTACTGGACATGGGACAAGACATAAAATTCCGGGACAATCCCGAAAATACCGTACATATGGCAACCGTAGTAGGCACCCAGAGAAAAGGGAAGTCATACCTACTCTTTAGAAGTAGGTAATAACATCAGTCACATTACTTGTTATATTTGTAAATAGAGTTTACCACGGTATAAAATATTCTACGCCAGATATTTTCCTTCGTGACTACTAGTTCACGGGATTGGTCCTAGACTACGTCAACGGCCGTCTTCGATCAATGAGCGATGTTCATTTTATTGAAAGTATCAATTTATGGCAATATCCTAGACATGCCGAAACGAGGTTAAAAGCTTAGTCTTGTCCGTCTGTATCATTCTAAAACTAGAACAGATGACTCGCTATTTGAATGGGTGTTACTGCATGAGTACTCCCTCGGTTTATTGTTTAACACACATTATTAATTCAACACTTATTGTAAGAGGGTATTAGGAAAAATATTCTGTATATGGCTTATGCACTGTATTATACGCTATCGGCAGATAGGTCTCACATAATTTTGTTTTTTCAACCCTAAAACATATTTTTCCAAAAATAGTTAAACGGCCGCCGATAACTGATTTTATAAAAACTGATTATGTCACAAATTGTCTTTTTAAATAATAAAATTGAATTGGTATACTAAAATAAAGCCGACATTGCTATGCTAGGTTATTTTTTATAAAAATCTATAATCCTAAGCATTAAATCATTTTAAAATTGCACATAGAAAACCGCACACTTAAATTAAATAAAGCGGCTATTATTTTTTTGATGATAATATTTAGCGACAAACAGCCAAAGTGTCCTCGGCTTAAGCACACGCGATTCCAAGTACGTAAAGTATATGATTTTTTATCTCTAATATTTACTGAGCAAACACTGGCAACACCTCGCTCGAGTTGGAAGGAAATTGGAATAAGGAAACCTACTTAGAGATACACTTGAAATAATATTTCAGCGTTATTTTTGGTGCTGGTTACGGTAAAGCCATAAATGTTCGATCAACACTGTTCCATCCGCACTCCAAAATTAAAATGTCACGTAAGTACTTATAAACTTTTAAATTATGTTTGGGTATTGCTTATGAAATTCGAATAGTCAAGTTTGAAAGTAAACGTTTTTTTAGTTGGGTTTTATAATTGAATCCAATGTTTAGCTGATTCTTAGATCCAAGTTAAGTACAAGTTATTGAAGCTACTTATTACTTTTCGTCATGTTTAAATCAAAACAACATAGGCATTAGGTTTATTTTTCATTGAATACTTTCTTTAATAAATTTGCTTTAGCTTACAATTCGAAGACAAATAACCTGTATAAACTGGTGCACGGGAACACTTGAATTTCTTGAGCAAACCATATTGGCACACAGCCCGCGCTCCTTTCCTTGGCTAGTTCAGTTTCAGTTTGCTGAAAAGATAAGTAACCCGACGTGTAAATTTTTTTCATTCTAGACATCCTGCTCTTTTCAGGTTGATCTAGAACAACCAAATAAATTATGGCATCATTACCTGATTGTAAAGTTTAAGTTTAGTTTTTATTTGCGTGATGTGCATAATAAAAAATTGTTAGTTAAAATCTAAGTGTGATATCGTATCTACAAGGTAACTAAGTATACCTCGTAAAGTATGTGCGCGTTTGATCAGTTTTATATCGGACCGTTCGCTTATTGAAAAAGGTTAGAAGTGGGATTTGGAATTTATTGAAAAGGTCCTAGCTGAGGATCAAATTGAAAATTGCAATTTGCTTTTCATAACCTCTAGACAATATAAAAATGTAGAAGGATTGGATTTTGAAATGCGTAGCCAAGTACGTGGCTATTATGTTTTTCAACTCGGAACATTTTTAGACATAGTTAGCACTGGCTGTTACCCGCGACTTCGTCCGCGTGGTATTTAACAAAAAAGTTTATCTAAAATAAAAGTAGCCTAAGTTACTCCTTACATCAGCTATCTTCCAGTGAAAGTCTCGTCAAAATCGGTCCAGCCATTTCAGAGATTAGCCGAAACAAACAGACAGACAAAAATTTAAAAAAAAATTGTTTTGCTATATGTACCGTGTATACATCCAAATGCACTTAGTAAAAAGCGGTTATTTTAATATAAACAGACACTCCAATTTTATTTATTTGTAGTATTGTATAGATTATTTTCTCCCGCAAAACTAAAAACGAACAAAAATCCCAAGCCTAAAGCAAAGAACAAATACATATTGGTCGTCGTTATCCGAAAAAGGTAAAAAGCATCGCTCACGCGTCCGCTCAGATCGCTTTCAAAGGGTAAAATTAAATTGCGCACCGTACAAAAAAGGAAATAACGTTTTAATGCCACAGAAAACACCGTGACGTCATTGATTCCTGGTTTCGTGGCACAACTATGGTATGTTATTTTACACCACCATTTGTGTGACACATTACACCTACAAATTGTAAAATGTGTACCAATAACCTAGGCAGGGAGAACATGTGAAATAATATATTTAGGAATCTAAAATTATTTGGGGTAATTTTAGAGCATTAAGTATAAATCTTTGTTTACTGATCACACTACTTGTGTGATAAGTAAACAAAGTTTTATGTTGTGAAAGAATCGTTCAAATTTAAAGCAAAATAATTAATGTACGTACTACATAATCTAAGGACAAAAATAAAAGGTATATAAGAATCTAATACGGGGACTCAACTGGCTGGCTTGATACTATACACAAGTACTTACATAATGCATGTAAAAAAGACAAAAGGGCACCTCCTAATAGGCTTTCCTTGTCCCTGTCGGATTATAATTCAAAAGTTAAAGGCCCCCTACGTCGGTTAGCTTAAAAGGTTTACTTTTGTCTTGAACAATGTGTGTCATTAGGGGCACAAAGCGTTCGCGGTCACTGGAAAGCAGTTAGGGACGGATTGTGCAGTGCCCGAGGGCCGCACAAAGGCGAATAGGTCGTTTCATTTTTAGATTCTGCTTTTATAAAAAAAAAAGGTTATATTCGAGACAAATGTGGGGAGTCTGCTTCTTTTTCTTTTTTTAGGTTGGCTTTCACCTACAAAATAGTTACATTTCTGCCAGTGTTGCAGTAATTCTTGATATTTTTTATTGAATAATATGTAAACCAGATGATAATAGTAATGTTGATGACGATGATGTTGATGATTAAGAAATTAATCCCCTACACCTATCAGAAAAACTGTGCATACTTTACTGAAAATTGACTGGACATCTTGGGAGAATTTGAAAAGTCAAGTTATACTATTTTACTTAAATTTTCCCTCACTCGTTCCCGTTTATTAATAGACAATGGTCAATATCGCACTAATATTACACATTATATTTATCGAAGAAACACATTTTTTGGAAAATAAAACAAAATTAACAACTTCACGGTTCAGATTTCCACCATAAAGACGGGGAGTCTGTTAATATGCGTACCCACTGACACGCTCATGATCATGTAACTATATTGTATAGTCTATCATCTCTATAACACTAGTCAGAAGTTGTAACACTACCGCAGGTATAGGTGATCGTCTAGGTGGGTGTCGTGCTGGGCGGGGCTGGCGCCTTAGGTTGTTGATCGGAGCTACCGTGCTAGCGTGTTTCAGATTTGTGTGAATATATTTCAATTGTATGTAGCGGTGTATTCATCGCCATATGTTATCGGTGTAGCCAATATGGCTATTGTAGCAAGGTTCTAGAGTTCCCTACAACACCATTTCAGAATTAATTAGACAATCTAATCAAGATTAGATTTGATCCGACAACTATCAACCGTGTAAGTGAAGTGTAGAGTCTTTGGAACCGACATGTATTCAGATAAAATTTACAAGATTCTTCACTTCAAAATAAATTTCAATGATACTTAAGTATGATTGAAGTAGGTACGATCGAATTTCCTCGGCTCAGGTCGTACTTCAATCATAGCAATACCACGTCAAACTGTCCAACAGTTATCATATTGACAAAGAGTCAAGATATTATTGAGAAATTTTCTTATCACGTCTCGTAAATTGTAAAGTAATTGAATTAGATTTATAGTAATACAATAAATTATAAAGAAGTTATTTGTTCAAAAATAATTAAAAAAAACACTAATTACAAAAAAATATACATAGTCTACATATGGTTGAAATTGTGTGGTTCGTTTTAATAATATTTCTTCATACTCTATAAATATTTTACCTTAGTTTGTACATAAATAATCGGGCATCGTCGATAAAGATTAGTTGCTTCGTAGATAATCCCGATAAGCTTGTATTTTTATCGTCAGCGCCCTTTCAGCGAAAAAAAGCTATTATTTTTCGATAAAGTTGCTTCTTGGGAACGAAAAAATATTTTCATATTAATAAATATGAAAATATTTTTGCGTGAAGATCTTACGAATTCATATAGGTAAATACTTACTTTAATCAACAATCTCTCGCATAATTGCAACATGTACATGCTTTATTTTATACTAGCATCTACCCGCGGTTGCGCCAGCGGTACCTCGATGAAACAATATCTATAGCACTCAGTGATAATGTGGCCTTCTATAAGTTATTTTATTTTATAGCTGGATTAGAGTTCCGAAGATTAGCCCCTACATCCAAACTTATAAAAACCACATTTACCTAATTATCATATTAGTATAGATATACCATATTGGTAAGTAAATTCGTGAATACTGTGTCGAGTCGAGTACCTGCGGGCTGATGTATCGCAAGGCGGCGGCACCCAGGGACATTCCATCATCATTTGTTTGCCCATCCATCGTTTACGGATGTCAAAAGTGGGGGCGCGCCCGCCCGCGACGTTGCGGTCCGCCCGCCTTTCTGTTTGTGTGGAAATCGATCGATTCTGAATACTATATTTTGTGGATGCGTGTTAAAATATATAATGCTGAATATTAATATGATCATCAATATAAGAAACTATTTGAGATTTGGCTATTGAATTTGGATAGAGAAGTAGGTAGATAATTACGCTGTGAAAAATTTAATAAGCGCTTTTAACTAAACCTGCCTTTCTACATTGTTCTCACATACCCATAACAGAGCACTGCTCAAAAATGTAAAATATCTTTTAAAAAGAGCAACTATGGAGTTTCTTGCCCGTTTTTCTCCGTAGAAACAGTATTCTGACGGGTGGTAAAGTTGCAGCAGCCGAAACGTCGGGAACATAAAAAACATAAAATAAACGCGATAAAATCCGTAAGATTAGTTTTATTTCAACTTCTGTTGTTTATAAAGATGATAATAATGATATGTACCGTTTTCCAAAGCAAGCTTGCAATTCATTTTAAGAATATTTTCCAATAAACTCATGTAATCGATAGCCATTGAACTGACGGGACCGGAGATAAGAGTGTCTTCGTATTTTACCTGACGATATTAGGTATCTGAGGAAGGAGGTTCGACCATAACGGAATAATATTTGCAAACCGTTTCAAATAGCTTGATTAACCTTTTCCTGAAAGGAGTGGGCAGAGGTGTATTATTGTACACACATATTTAGAACTAGCTGTTGCCCGCGACTTCGTCCGCGTGGTATTTAACAAAGACAACCGTTGACAACAGCCTGCGCGCCCATTCTGAGCCCGCGGGACGCATTGCAAGTTGTTGCTATGAAACTTAATCAGGCGCTGCGCTGCAACATCGGTTTTTATTTTCGTGAGATCCAATTTTTTTTCTAAAATAAAAGTAGCCTAAGTTACTCCTTGTTACATCAGCTATCTGCCAGTGAAAGTCCCGTCAAAATCGGTCCAGCCATTTCAGAGATTAGCCGGAACAAACAGACAGACAGACAGACAGACAGACAGACAGACGGACAGACAGACAAAAATTGTAAAAAATGTTGTTTCGGTATAGGTAACGTGTATACATCCAAATGCACTTAGTAAAAAGCGGTTATTTTAATATTACAAACAGACACTCCAATTTTATTTATATGTGTATAGATGACGTCCCAATATAATAGGGGCAAGCCTATATTTCCTGGTGCGCACATTTTAATATTGCGGGGCTCACCCAACTAGCTATTACATATATTTATTCGAAGGGTTCACCTCACAATGTAATTTCAATATGAATCAATTGGGCAGTGGCCATAAGTTGAAATCTATGATTGCTGCCCAATTCATTCGTAATGCAATAACAGATTCCAATACACATACTGACAATAGTGAGAATTATGATGCCATTGCCGCTCAATGATGAACTCAATGTGTAAGCAAACTCGCATTTGCAACCACTAGACCTACAAGATAAGGACTCATTCTCAAGATGAAGGACCGCATTTCATATCATTTCTGGGGTCGAGTCACCTTCGTCCGTAGGAGAATAATATACCCTCGAGATACCCTACACGTGACCCTGGGTGGTGCCAACTAGGTGACAACTCTACTGGTGGTAGGCTTCGGCCGTGGTTAGTCACCACCCACTGAACAAAGCCATGTCGCCAAGCGGCCTAGCCGTGTTCCGGCATGATGTTCGGTGTTACCATTCATAGATGGCGGGTCAGATCAGTTGCGCTGCATGTGCCTAGTGAATGTAGCGTCTCGATCTACTGCCGCCTTCCTACCTAGGCAAGTATGCTCCATCGTAGATCTCATCATCACTTATCATCAGGTGAGATCGAGATCAAATACTTGCCTATAATGTAATAAAAAAAAATGCAAAATCTACCCAAAGCCGTGTGAATGAAGCCTAACATACAACTAAATAACGATAAACAGCAGCTACTCCATTTTTTGTTACAATTTATTCAGTATAACGTCGTATACAATAAATTCCGAAAAATTGTACGGACAAAATAATACAGCTACAGGAGATAGATAAGGAAAACATTCTTAGACATGGATGCGCGTACAAAGGGTCCGCCGGAGTAATATTGAGAGGCCCTTGGCGTCTCTGCGATACTCAGACAAAGATAAGATGCGGGGACGAGAGATGTACCAAACTTTGACGTTTAATGTCGGTTATTTGTACAAAAGGAGAACTGAATATTAAGTTTTTTCTACCCGACTACGGCAAAACTAAAAGAAAGAGTTATGATTTTAGTGGGCAATGTATGTATTTGTTTCATGTAATTTCATTAATTTGTATACTTAAATAAAGTGTCCCGATGCATATGTATTGATGATAAGAATATACCTCATACTAGCCGCGCCCTACGGTATTACCCGCGACAAAAAATCATGTCGATCCTTTGCGCTATGAAAAATTAAAACAAATCTATCCCACGGGCACCATACATTTTACCGGGATAAAAAGTAGCCTATGTACTATTCCAGAGTATAATCTATTTCTGTGCCAAATTTCAGCCAGATCCGTTCAGCCGTTCTGTCGTGATTGAGTAACAAACATCCATCCATCCATACTTTCACATATGTCATATTAGACGTGGCAATTACATCAAGAATAATATTATCTAAACTCTTACGTCCCTGGATAAAAATAACAATCTGAGTATGAAAGCCACGCTTGCAAAATCCCGGAAGCAAATAGTAATTAACTTTGGTGCCTACCTATAAATGTCATTTTACGTTGACTGGCGTTTACCCAGAAGCAGATAATTACCTAAAAGCGTAACAAAGTACATACCTACTACGCTACGCTTCGAAATGATTAATTGACTGCGAAGCCCGTTATTAAAATACCTTTAGAGGTGTAATATTTGCGCATGATTGATGGCTGAGAATTACCTGTTTGATTTTCTAATTTTGGTACTTCACACATATCGACTTATTATACAGGCGGTGGATGACCAAACCCAAAACTATAGGGAATAGCGATAAATGCTTAAAGTACTAGCGTGACTGATTTTGATGGTAAACAATAACTTGATAATCAGATTTTTCAAAAAAAAAATCCTTAGGCAGGAATTTAATCTGTCGACTTTGAAAAAAAAAAACATACTGTATTATTGCACCATCCGATCATGTCGCTTATAAATATCAAGTTCTGGAAAGCAATGGTATGGCAAAGAAAAGAAGTGGTTTTTTTATAAATAATTTGGCCATCCACGCACACTTGAAATTTCCTAATGATACACCATCCACACTGAGAAAAATTACTCCCGTGTTTCATAAAATATAAACATGAAGAATGATATCTAATTTAGACAACCGTAAATCTCGCATGAACATGTTGACATATCGTTCCGTCGGGTTCGATTTACGTTTTACAACAACTAGTTAACGTGGACCTAATGATTGCATTTCATTCTGATGTTTATTGGTGAAACCAATTAATGTTAAATTGTTATTATTTACGCACAACATGTCCGTAACAACTCTTGGTCCTTTTTTAACAGGAATACGGATAAAAGTTGCAGAATACCTTATAAATTATTCGTAATCATGCAAGGTATTTTTCTCAGTGCAAATTAAAAATATATAGGTCCACCCATTTAGACCGTGCGTACGTTAAGGTAATAGAATTCTTAGAATATATAAATTACGAATACGTTCCCTTCTACCATTCTTAATTTAAACTTGCATTCTCAATTTGTTTTCAAACTCAGAATGCTGAATACATA
This sequence comes from Pheosia tremula, assembly GCA_905333125.1. Taxonomy (NCBI): domain Eukaryota; kingdom Metazoa; phylum Arthropoda; class Insecta; order Lepidoptera; family Notodontidae; genus Pheosia; species Pheosia tremula. Next base: position 8,184,952 of record HG995402.1, on the reverse strand, counting down.
TTGTCGAGTACGGAGCGCGTATCTCTAGCATCCATCGCGACTTGCGAACTTTAAGCCAACATTAGTTTGGATGGAAGATACCACCTTGAAACGACTTGGTGATACGGCTTGAATCATGACACGATATCTACTTGTTTAAAACCCCTACTTAAAGGTTGCATAGCCCACAGATTTTGGAATAGATAAATTATATATAACTATGTATTTGTTGCCATTCCAGTAAAGGATACATTTGTATAGATACTATTTATAAATAAGTAGTTTACCTAGCTGTTCGTTTGTTAAACTTTTAATCAGCTTTTTTTTCTATTTATTTATGATAAATTCGTAGGTAACATACATTATAAATTAATGAATGGCTACAAAACATAGCACCGTCTAACTTCTGCGTATGAATAGATCTATGAATATGGATGAAATGAATCAGGTGTGTTTAAATACATACCTAACAATTTGTAGTCAAGTTTACTTAGCACCCCACATTGTTTTCGTATATAATTATGTAAAGTAGGTATCTACAATCTATTGAATAAGATTCTTGGCACTGACTGAATGAATGAAGTACTACCTACGCACAGCCTAAACCGACGGACCTAGAAATTATGAGCATATATTCTTTGAGTAGGTACTTACCCTATTTGTGAAATAAGGAGATTTTTAGGAAATTTGCCCTCCAAGGGAGTCCAATGGGAGTTCAAAGTTTGTTTGAAAAAACATTTTTATTTAAATTACGATCGGGACCATGGCTAGTATAATATAAAAAGTCTGAAACATAAAAATAGCTATGTCTTCAGTTGTAAGGGAACAGCTTGAACAACTTTGTAAAAACGTTCCGAGTATAAAAACTTTAAAATTGGTTCAGAAATATAAAAGTAGGTTAGATGTTATTATTTTTCAACACACCGAAAAACACCCAAGTTCTATCTGGTTGCACGATTAAGGTTGCGACCTATTATGTGACGTCACGTATTTCGATATTGGTGAGCTTCTATAGACGGACAGATTCCCTTACAATATATCTAAGTACTTATTCTACAATAATGAAACGTAAATTAAGTATCGAACCATGTCTGCCTCACTCAACAATTTTGTTTGCCAATTATTAACTTCTCCGTCCTATTAACCCGTGTGCCCGACGGTCCCGACCAACGGAAATGAATTCGGTATTAGAACGTTTCGAACATTCAACCAAAACTAGTGTACCTAATAGCATCGGTGAACTATATTTAGTGATTCTGATTTTACGAAGATTATATCAGGAGATTTTGTCGTGAATCTACAAATTTTCAGTCTGTTTTGCAAGAACTGTTCATTTAGGATAATAATGAGGCGAGTTATACATATTATACATCCTAATTATTCTGTACCTGAAACGCCATCTCTCTTACATGTGAATGTTAAACATTATAAACTGTCCTTTGTTCTAAATTTACAGCTTGCATGTTTGTTAACTTTTTACTAAACCTAATTAATTTTGACTGAGCTACGAACTTTTTACCTTCGTTTAACAGTTAAGTTGGCAGAGTTAGCAAACTCTACAGATTGACCTCTTTAGATTAGATTCAGGGCGTCTTAACATCACATACCCACGTTACCTGCTGGCGGTGGGCAAGAAGTGCAGTGTCGAGCTCAGTACAGTCAAGGTAAAAAATGAAACGAATATAACGTCGTATTATTTATTTCGTCTGTGTTCCAGCCGCCCGGTACAGATACGGGCGGCGTTTACTCGTTACGTTATTACACGTATGTACGTAGTAACGCTACATTTTACCAAATTGTCGAAATACTGATATCTGTGGGGCCGAGAGTCCCGCAACTGAAACTTACAGTGGCACCAACTATGAGAGAACAAACACTTGGACCACAACTTTATATACTGTTAACATTATAAAATCTAACAATAGAATAGTTTTAGAGGTAAACGACAATATAGACAAGATGATCGTATAAAGTTTGTACCTAAATTCCTAGAATGTGAACAAAAACTAAACTGAGGTACCTACTTCAGCAAATAAAATGTCGTCGACGTCGGCTTTTATCAATTCAGATAGGCCTAAAATGCACGACCGGCGCATTGCCGTCGACAGAGTCAACTGTAGCCGTTGACAGAGTCAAGTGTAGCTGTAGACAGAGTCAGCTGCAGCCGTCGACAGAGTCAACTGCAGCCGTCGACAGAGTCAACTGCAGCCGTCGACAGAGTCAACTGTAGCCGTCGACAGAGTCAACTGTAGCGGTTGACAGAGTCAACTGCAGCCGTTGATACTGGTCGACGCTAGCCGTTGCTCCAGCTCTAGTTGACTCAGTCGACGGGAAAGCGCCGCTCGTATTTGAGGCAATAGTCGATAAAGTTCTGAAATGAGATGCTGACGTGAAAAGCAGAATGTTTTATATTTTTTTGAATATGAGTATATACCTACATACCTTTAAGTTGTTATCTTCCTTTTAATAATTATATTTAAGTAATTATATTTTGTATTGCATAACTTTTATTACACACTACATACACAATAATAAGTATGAACAGTAAAAATATCTGAAAATGCGTATAATAAATTTTATTTTTCTCAATAAATCAATTTTTATATATTTTTATAGATGGATTCTAACAAGTGCTAAAATTACAAAGACACTTAATAACTGTACCTATTTAATTGCGTAGTAAACTAAGTGTGATCTCTCAGAATTACTGCCCCCACGAAGCCAACTGAAGCCGTGCGCCGAAGTCACTACACACTACTGCCGCTACACGCGACCGGCCACCGGACTGTCGAGCGACACCTCAAGCCAATCACAACATTATCGTCTGAACACAAGGGCGGCATTTGCTTGATCCATTGAATTATTTGGTTCCTAAATTCGAAGATGATACGTGATTATCTCCTGGATTTTTCATATACTCGTAGCAGACATGCTAGAAAAGGTCAGGTTTTTATATAAATTTCCCTTATAACGAAAGAAAGAGAATGAAATTTTTAATAAGTGGAGAAGGTACGAGAAAATACACTTCATTCAATAGTAGTGACACATTTTTTGTATCAGCGCAATGATCAAAATTGAGTATGACTTCGTAAAAATAATATGGATCAAAAAATTGCCTCTTAATATTTTATCATGGTTCATACTCTGTTGGAGTTTGTGACAAATTATTCCCTTGTGCACATTCGTACAGCTATATGAATTTAAACACGCCTTATTTATAAGAACGCAGATATATCGAGTTAAATGTGATCATTAAACTCTATGAAACATGATCAAACTAATTGCATCATTGCCCTCGACAGTGCAACAGATTGATGATAATAGAAGTTAAACCTACACATAGAAATATTAATTTATAGTAATTCGCGCCGTCCAAACTCACTGTTATTATAAATAGGGCGTAGTGTTGTTACGAAAACAAGTTCGATTCGTATTGACGGAGCAACTATAGCGGTCAATTTTATTATCTATACCTAGTTTCAAACTCTTGATAAGTATTTTTAAACCTAAGTAATTACGATTGAAACTAACCTCATATTGCCATATTCGTTGCAATGATTGCTGCAATAATTTTCTGCTAAAACGCTTTCTCATTTTAGATTTTTTGTAAATTGTATACAATTTAATTCCGACAATACGAATGGGCGATCTTCATGAGCGATCCTTGGTTATTTAAAATTATCCCTACATATTGTCATCGATGTATGTACTTAATGCCTTCATCTTTAAGATAATGTGACTATTATTCGCACACAAATATCTTATCTACAGAATCTAATTATGAATGAGGCTCCTGCAAAGATCTAATGAGATGAGTTATGTATAAGAAAGTCGTGTACACAAAAAAATACTATTTTACAAAGCTACAGTCAGTGATAGCCAAGCTAGTAGAACGCTTGCCTCGGTAACGAGAATCGTAGGTTCAAACGCCAGATCGCACCTCTGGGACTTCTGGATTTCATGTGCGAATCTCATTTTCAACCACGATTATCGCTTGCTGAACGTTGAAGGAAAACATCGTGAGGAAACCTGCACGTCTGGGGGAGCCCCTCGAAAGATGTGTGAAGTCCGCCAACCCGCACTGGGCCAGCGTGGTGGACTATGGCCTTATCCCCTGCGCATTGAGGGGAGGCCCGTGCCCAGCAGTGGGACATTAAAAAGGGCTGGTATTATTAGTATTATTATATAGAGCTACAGTAAATACGAGGTTATTCAGCGTGGTGATGCCCTATAATAGATTAGTATAAACGAGAACAGGTACTTACAAAAAAAGTATCAAAAAACATTTTGTGTCCCATATCAGTCGTGTTATTTGTGCAATGCTATGTTTGCAAACGGTTAATATTTTAATGACATAATTTCGTCTTGAGGTGTCGCTCAAAAGTGATAAGTAACCGCGTAGCCTCCGACAGACATATAAACAAGTGTATAATTATTATGTTTCCTATTATAAATGGACCAATCATGGCAGTGAAAGTTGGATCAGTGCTGTCATTGGTCAATTTCACCCAATCTTATGTGTCTAGCAGACGCTTAAATGAAACTGAGGTTTTGTTTATGTATTTCGAAAACACTGTATCGATTGACAGGATATTGATCCTTAACAATATTCGAATTTCAAACACAACACCTCTGATCTTGAGAATGCGACCGATCCATACGGATAAATTCCTTCCCCCATAGAATTAGCGACTCGTAAAAATTGCTTTTAAAATTATATTATATTTTTATTTATTCACTTACCGTTATATATTTAATTACTTTATTATTGATCAGAGATTATTTGAATAGGTTTATTTATATCCAGTTTGCATTTGCTAGACGTTTTCCAATATTGTATCACGTAATCGCTCCTTCTACGGACCTCCTTCAAGTCTACGGGCTACTCTGATATGGTCTCAGTCTCAAGACACTCCAAGCGTCTGATCTATGATACACTCTCCCTACTCGAGCTACTGACTTGTGTGCGTTACCGACGCTACAGTATCTTGAATAATTTTACATGATTATTACATTATTTAAGTATTACATTGTTGGGCCAGAATTAGGGCTATTTAGTCGACTGGGACATAGACAATTTCGTGTTTAATACGAATTGGTTTTATAATTATCTATGATCTGGTTTATTACAGATATTGAAAAAAATACAATTAACCTATTTTCTATCCAGGTTTTTTTACATTTAACGATGTAAGGAACACAGTAATGTGTACATACTCGTAGATAGATAAATAAAAATAAATATTTTCTCTTAATTATATTGCGGTCCGAGTCGACTAACGAAAATATACAATTAATAAAATTGGTTAACTGGGTCTGCGATCCTAGTAAACAGCGACCCGAGTCGATTAATCTTAGGTACACTGCATTTTGATGGTTCGTTGGCGTGTGCGTCGATCGCGTACATAAGTCTCTGATATGTGGGACGATGTGTGTAGCGCCACGGGCCGCCCGCCGCGGTCCCGACCGAACGGTACAAAACTGGAGCGTACCTACATATACGTTTATTATATACAATGTACAATACCATACGATAAACACTATAGTGGCTACAGGGCGGGACGCCGGCGGCCGGCGAGGCAGGTAGCCTTGCGCCTCAGCGGAATACATTCTCGCAGTAATATACATCGCAACTCGCTCTATATATAACAAACATTACACGAACGCGCACCACGCTCGTCGAATAAACAACATAATATACAGCGGAATCGTAGCACTCTTTCGATTCGATTAAAAAAATTGACTAGAAAATCTCAATTCGCTACGAGCACTATGCGTGCGTGGAGGGCGGCGGGAAGATGTCGGCGGCGCGCCACACCTCCGCCTCCTCCTCCGCGTCGTACTGCTGCAGGAACGGGTTGGTGGAGCTGTAGCGCGGCCCGCCGCCGCCCGCCGCCGAGTTCAGCGTCACCGCCAGCCCGGCCGACGTGCCCGGGATCACCGAGCGCGGCGACTCGCGCGGCGTGGGCTCGCGCGGCGCCTCGCGCGGGGTGAGCGTGCGCGGCGAGTCCCGCGGGGAGGCGCGCGGGGAGGCGCGGGGCGAGACGCGCGGCGAGGAGCGCGGCGAGGCGGCGCGCTCCGGCTGGCGCAGGATCGAGGACACCGAGCCGCCGTGCTTGATGGTGTCGGCGGGGCTGTGGCTGCCCGAGCTGCTGCTAGGTGAGCCGGGCGAAGACACCGTCACCTGCCGGGACCGCGGCGGCGCGGGCAGCGGTCCGCGATGAGGCGACTGCAGACGATATTGGCCGCCCCTGACTGATGAGAGAACCTAGAACCCAGAAAAGCTATTAGTTGCGGAGGCACAAGAGAAATCGGAGAATTAAAAATTCACTCTATCGGCCAAAAAAATACTGAAGAAGAAGGGTATCCAAATAGACCTTATGGACATCTTAACTCGTCTGACCAGTTAAATAAAGGATGAGCGAAAAAGATGCAAAGCGCTCACTGAGGTTAAGCGAAGAAACTGAAGATTGATTTCTGCTTACGAAAAAGCCTATTCCTTTTGAATAAGGCAAGTATCAATATAAACCTTTGGAGGACTATTGAAAAGTTTCATCGTCGTGTTATTGCAGACTTCAGGATTGGTGTGTAAGGTGGCAGGTACGTACATGTGCGGGCGGCGAGCGGTCTGGCACGGGCCGACCCGAGAGAGCTGGCGGCGGAGATGCTGCTGATGCTGCCGCTTGAGGCCGATATTGACTGACTGAGGGCGGAATTCGGCCTGCATACGACAAGACATTTACAATCAATAAAGGATATCTCAGTCTCTTCATAAGGGTGCAGCGATTACAGACAGTTTTATTTCGACTAGATAACCCATATATGAGTCAATGGGCAGGTCACAACGGACTTTTGGTCCTTTGGTTTAGAGTCAGACTCCTCACTTATTATAAACCTTTCACGATCAGCTATCTCCCAAACAGAGGTCTGAAGAACTTTTTCCTAGATAACGGTATTTTCGTCACCTCAGTGGTATGACTATGGAAAGAGAGTCCTGTCAAAAGAGAAAACTGTCTACAATGGATAATTTCTGCTTTGATTAATATGCTGTGTAAGGAGATAGAAAAGTTAATAGTGACTATGACTTTCTAAAGACCAATAGATTTTATAGCTACATAATATTATTAATGTTGGTAGTTATATGCCAATGTATCTGGGGGAGTATGTACTCGGTGGACTATGTACTTGGGTATTTTGTCCCTGGGGGGTTATGTACCTGGGGGGAGGGTGAGTGAGGCCGCTGGCGACGCACTGACTCTGTTTCCACGCAGCCCGGTTGCTGGCTCGCCGCGCCGAACTGTCTACAAACATACATGCGTTAAGGTACCGCTTAGCCACATTAGACATTCAGTGTTATTGTCTCGTGTATAAGATCGAAAATGCTATGGAGGAAGCTGAACGATTAAGGAAGGTAAGGAATAACGGAGAAGAGCTACCAAAACTACGTCTAGAGCTGGTGGCATTGTTCTGGATTGAAAGGTGGTGTCTAATTGTGTTCTAATATTCGTCTATTCTACATAAAATTCTAAGTCGTAGAAGCTTGGTATATTTCTGTTGTGAACAATGTTATTAAATCCCATGATATACATGCAAGTTACTTGCAGAAAAGTGATTCAGTAACTACAACGGACGTATTACTGGCGGATAAAAGCAAGGCAAGAGTGGTTTGCGAGTAAATCGCAAGATATTTGATTTAATGCATGCGAGAAGCTACGCCGGTTGTGTGTCACAATAATGAACTGTGCTGCTTGCATGTGGCATATGTATCTCACTGACTCAGAATGCCAGCTATTAGGTAGCACGCAAGCTACTTTACACTCTATGCCGTTTTAATGGCAAGTGTATGATGGGCTTAAGTATTATCGAAATGATTGTTGAAAAAAGTCCGTCTTCTATGAAAAATATGTTTTAACGAGTCATGTTGAAGACAACAACTGTGTAACGTTTAGTTAACTTCAAGACAATGATTTATTTCATCTTCGTTCTACGAAAAAAAGTTTCCTCGCTACTAGAATCAAAGCAGAAAGTTCTCCAGTATCCAGAAAAAAAAAGCTGTTTTCCACTACCATATGTGTACTGTACTAACATATCAGATGACATTACCTGAACGTTTAGGCGGCGGCCATATTTGCAAGAGACATTGCAGAACATGTATCGGTCTCTGATAGTCAATTTCTGTTGGTGGTTGCGAGTGCAACATTAGAGGCGGGGCCAAGGCCACTGCCAGATGTTGCGGTGACATTTTGTTGCGGTCTTGGGCCGCTACGACGAGAGCTAAGTGGTCGAGCAGGAAGACCATGGTAGCGCGGGCTGCTCGAGGCAGACACTCTACTATAGAGGCCATGAGACGAGCGTTGCCTTCTCTATCGTCTGGGAGGCATACTCCTGGAACAGAACATAACAGAATATGTTTAGAATATTGCAACTGGAATAGTTGTGTTAGTTAAGGCAATCATATAATTTTATTGTCAGATTATCAGTTTCAATTTTGGCACTGAGCATTTAATGCCTACTGTGACCATGACTCTACGTGGTATGGCATTGGGTCATGGTCTTCGCTAAGAATTTCAAAATGTTTGTGGTGGTAGGGTGGAAGGTCGAATAATCGCCCTTGTGGCGCAAAGGCTCTAGAATGGCGACCACGAGCCGAAAGCCCAAAGAAGAGTTCGTAGACCGATGCTTCACAAGGTCACGGTGGATGCCAGTGGTGGACGACCGTCATGTAAAGAACTATTGAGTCCAGCAGTGGATATCTATCCCTCGTCAGCTGATGGATGTATAGATTGTGAAATGTCTACTAACCCAGCGCATCAAGCGTCATCTGATACAAGCACCGGCTGAACAGCGGCTGTGGAAGTTCCCTCAGGTAGTCCTTCAGCAGACCGGTGATGACGTTGATGTCGGGCACGGAGTCTGGCGCCAACTCAACCCCCCGCGCGTTTCGTTCGAATGCTTCCCGTAATATGCGCTTTTTGCTTGCTGCCCCACATAGACGGTAGAGACCTGGGATGACGAGTAAGAAAGGTATATCTTTAGTGAAAAAACTTTCTCAAGGAACTAACAAAAATTTATTTGATGCTATCTTGTAATTATGTGTTCGTTCATATAGAATTATCATAAATAAAATTGTAAGTCTATATTTCATTATCATATAAGAATACCGTCCATATTTCGCAACCTCGGAACGATAGGGGCTCAACTCGAAAATCATTTTTTTTGGGAAATCGCAATCAAAGATCTTTCCAACTGAACAGAGAAGACGAAAAGTACCGGTGTAAAAGAGACAGAAATATAATAAGCTTTTTCTATCATAAAAACGCCTTTGTTTTAATATTCATAGGATAGAACATACATTAAAACCATAATTTTGAAGCATACTTTTGAATTCATAATTTTGAGTTGAGCCCTTATCGTTGTGAGGGTGCGATATATATTATAATGATAATATATCCTGGTGAGGGCTACCTATGATGTCGAGTCCACGCCTCTCGATCTCCTCGACGCAGCGGCGCACGAGCACGGGCACGGGCGGCGCGTGCGGCGGGCGCGGCTCGCGCGCCACCACGGCCTCCAGCTCCGCGCCGAACAACGGCGCGCGCGCACTCGCCGCCCCCACCCCCGCGCCCGCCGCGCGCCGCCGGAACAGCTCGTGCGGCTCCGTGTGCTTCACGCGCACGAATAGGGAACCACGGGGCTCCATCTACATCAATAAACATTGACCTATAACTACTACTGGACTGGCGAAAGACGTCGTAATTTTATGCCTATTAGACTCGCCATTTTGACGCTGATTGTAGTGATAGCAAGTAGTGAGTGTCTACGGAACGAATGATAAAGATCTGACATGTGACGACTATGTTGACGAAAAATCAACAAGACAGATTACTTTATAAAATCAATAATACATAGATATTTAATACCTCTTATAAAAACGTACTCTGAAAATGTTTTTTTCACCGTCATACACAGATAAACAAACAACGCAACGTCCTGCATTAAATTTCAAATTTAGGAACGCTCGAGGAAGTGCTATAAATTGGGGCATAACATATTTAAGTATCATTTTAGACTGTAAATCAATTCTAGTTATAATACAAGGCCTGTGTAACTAAATCAAATCATCTCGTGATTTGGAAACATCATCATATCCAATGCTTGAATATCAGTTGTACGATTGCATCTATTTCACCTTGATTTCGAGCGAATGTGAAGAAGAGCGAGCCAGCAGGTCTGGCAGCATGACGGCTCCGCGGTAGCACAGCTTGTGCCGATGCTGCGGATCCCACGAGTACACAAGCACGTCGAGCTGCCTGTTATCGACTAGATCCAGCTCGAACGACTCGTCCCAGTCGAAGTCGAGCTCTCCAGTTCGTACCTATGAACGAACATGACGATGGTGTCATGATGGTGTCTGTATTTCTCTAATGACAGCTTCCTTAGATAGTATGTCACGTACCCTATTGTCCCATTTTTTTATGATAGGTAAATTAATTATTGGTGAAGGAGGCAGCCTTCAAGATTTAAGTACCAGTATTTAAGTGCTATTCACATTATCGTATGTAAATAAGTATGTCGAAGGTCTTCAGCGTCTAACAATTATCAGTATTTTACAATAACTTTGTTCTTTTACTTACGTTCCGTGGTATGATAATAACTTAGAATACATGCAATAAGATGTTTGTGATCTATTCAAAACTTTACTAGCAACAACGAGGCGCTTTGTGACATATCTATTTATATTTAGACAAAAGTGACTCACCACAGTGCGAGCTTTATGCACCCGATCACACTCTAGGACGCAGTATAAGTCCCTCGGCGCGACGAGGGGCTGCGGCGGCGCCAGCGGGCCCGTCGGCGGCGAGCCGGGGGAAGCGCCAGTCGCCGTCGGCCGCAGTCCGCGGCCTGACATCAAGTGCACCCACAGCATGCCGGACACACCACCGGCGAGCCGGGACAGACCTGTCATGGATGCCGACAGTCCTCCTGCGCTGGGCTTCTCCACTTTATACTTGAGAAAATCTGTAGGGATAAAGATACACTCTGAAATCTAAATTCGGCTTGGAATATAGATATTAAACATCCATGACTCAGATACAAACATTCGTGCTCATCACACAAAGTCTGTCCTTACCAGGATTTGAACCCGGGACCCTCAGCGTAGAAGGCTCACTAATACTGAGCCAGGAAACGTCGGGAGTCGGGAATCACAAGAATAATCATCAGGAAATCAAGTAGTCATCCAGCTCCTCACCATTAGGGTTTATATCCAAATGCCTCTGATGCCTTGAGCTGGGTGTGTGCACAGGACTGGGGTTGGGACAGTTGAACCTTGACCCCAGCTCCAGTAGCTGGCGCACGCGCCGAGCTGAGGGCGAGCCGCCCGCACCCAGCTGCTGTGTAGCCCCCAGCTGCTGGGAGGACACCGAGCGGGCTGGCAGGTGCCGGGGCCGCTCCACCCGACGACTCGCTAGGCCTAGGGATGAGCCGAATCGGCTACCGCTTTCCATCTGGGAAATAAAGATTGTCTTTAAATGCAGACAGCGCAATTAGCATCAAGGTTACTACAATTTTCACAAAATATGAATCTCAGAATATATAAGTATAAGTGCCTTTTTTGGAAATATTATTACAAGTACGAATTTTGGTATAGATTTCATTTGGCCGGATTTACACTACATACTTATAATTGGTCCATAGATATCAGGCGTAATTCATATTGACATTGCAAGGTTACTCAGCATGTTATTTATTACTTAAAATAATTTCACTAAGAAATCACATAAAGTAAAGATCCTTAGTTTTATAAAGATATGGAAAAATGCTTACATTTTTGAGCGCATCATGAATGTTTTCTGCTGAGTAGTGCGTGGGAAGGCGAGGGCGCAACGACTCATAGAGGGCGCTGGTGGACGGCGCTCGGGACAACCACGCTCGGTACTCGTCTGACGTGAACACTGAAGAGAGTAAACGACCAGGTTACAAAGACACGATGGCCAAACATTTCTGGAATTCAGAAGGAGAAGTAGTCACTTACCCCTTGAAGATCGTAGATCCAACCGTGAAGATAGAGGTTCAGGCTCGTCTTGAAGAACACTACCGGCGCGTCTAGATAAACCTAACCTGTTGACGAAATCAGGAGTAAGATTGCAAAATGAAACGTGCTTTGGGAATGGAAAAACTATAAATTTGGAGCTCCTTAACATTTGTTTTGCATTGTCGAGCATGTTGAGACTAAACAAGGTCAAAACAACATTTACCTCTGTCCAGTCCCCCTCACATCTCTCGGCAGCGAGTTAAACTTCGATCCTATATCTCGACCCAGAGTGCTACTCCGGTACCCACTTAACCCTGAATAGTAAGGGGTCCTCGTCGGAGCCGTGGCTTCAGTGTCCGAAGAGTAGTCCAAACTTCTATTCCTTCTAGCTGTTCCAAACTTGCTACTGTACGAAGGCAAGCCTAGTCCAGTTGTTCCGTATGTTGCTCCGAGTGTAGATCCTAATCCAGTTCCTGTGAGTCCTGAACTCAGGCCGGTATTTGTCAAGCCTGAGCCTACAAGACTCGATCCAGTTAAGCCACTGAGGCCTGTTGTCGATAGGCCTGAAGGAAGACCAGGCCCTAAACTGGTTCCCCCCAAGCCAGAATCTGTTAGACCACTCCCTGTTAGACCGGATCCTGTTATACCGACGCCACCGTATCGTTGATTATATCTTAGGCTTGAAGCTGTAAATAAGGAAAATAATAAAGATGCTTACAGGCCAAAAAGTGACAAAAAGTGTATAAATGTGGAGAATGCAGAGCGAGAGAAAGTCTCAAGAAAATATCGATGGATTCTATGACGAGCGATATGAAGGAGATTCGCTTTCAGAAAATTGAAAATTGAAACTCCTGATAGAGCAAAAAAGGTAAGGCAGATGATGTGACTTGCAAGTTAAAGATACAATATAGAATAGTTCTCGTTTTCCTGGTGTATTGCATAAAGTAGTTACCTCCAGTTGCAGCTGAAGCTTTCAAGCTAGATCTGAGCAATGAATGTCGTCCAAAATCCGAATGCGTTTCCGCTCTAGGCAGTTGTTGTTCGGATCCCGACCGTGGTACACGTCCACCGAATCGTGTGCTGGCAAAGAATTGTTTAGTTGATTTATTTTTTATTTACATGACAAGAATAAGGCACATGCAATTTTAGCACATAAGTAAACTTCAAAATGTTCATTGTAACTCTGTTTTTTTTTGTTTAATTTGTATTGTCCCTTTTGAATTGATTGATACCTTCATATTAAAGTTATAAACATTTTGAGCTTCTACAGGGTGTTTCAGAAAGGGTATACTAAGCCTGGAACCTGGGCTTCTTCAGCGCATTTATAAACACTATTTGAAGTTAGAATGTGGAGAATGTCCATTTAAAAAAAAACTATTGTTCTTAATAAATCAGAATTATCATTTTGTTGGGAACAAAACTATTTATTAAAAATAAACATATTACGATTCTGACTGCATAAAGTGTTTACAAATGCACTAAAGAAGCTGAGGTCCAAGGCTTAGTATACCCTTTCTGTAACACTCTGTATAAAAGTTGTAGTTGATTACCTTCCACTATCAGCTGGATAGAAAGAATGCACTTTTTCCGCTAAGCTGTCCAAGGTGTTCGGATACGAACGCTCGTATGGAACGAAATGAGTCGCAGCTGATTTCGGCTGCTCGGTAATAACCGGTGGAGGAGGGCGGTAACTGGACATGAAACAACAAAGAATAAATGCCATTGTAAAAGGAGAAAAGAAGACTCAAAGATGGGCAAAGTAAAAAGGAAATAGCCGTATGTTTTTGTATCCTAATGTTCGCCAAAAATCGACTCCATCCCAACATAGTCCTGAGTGCTATGAAACAACGAGCGCAAACGGAAATTTGTGCGAAGAACTTTGCCCAAACGTAGATCATAAAAAATACAATTAGTTTACCTTACCTATCAAATTATTGATAATAAAGAATGTATTATAAATATTTCAAGTAATAAACACTACGAAAGGAATTTCAATGATACAAGTCAATTACCTCCAAGTAGAATGATCAGATGGCGGCCTTGGGTTGTAGTACAAATCAAGTGCATTGGAATCTGGAGAGAGAGCGCCCAGTTGGAGCCGACTCCTTTCCTCCCTCCCGTCTCCCACGGGACGCACGTTACCACCTGGACCCCCGGTTGAACGGAGAGTACCATGTCTGAGAAAGATATTCACAAGGTTCAAAAAGAAGTACTTACGTATTTTGAAAGTAGACTGCATCAGAACTGCAAGTAAACTGCAACAATTGTCATGTAGTTTCAGTGAGAAGCATGCCTAAGGCAATCGTAACCGTCATCAAGAAACCATGTTGTCACTGTCCTATTATTTAAGTAAGCAGCAGTGTGAGTGTTACGCTATCGTAAGGCTAATCAAAAGTATTTAGCTTGAGCCACTGTTTGTAAAATGCATTCAAGTTCTTTTTTAATGGTTCCTTGATGGCTAACACTTCCACCGCGGTTACTCCTGGAAACCAGGAACTATAACGGATCCTGGAAATGTAGGCTTTATTGCATCATAACATCATACATACTGTGAATAAAGTCCATCAACCCGGTCCCGGTCTCTATCGTCATCATCCCTGCAGTCCCTCTTGAGCACAACGACCGGCGGTGGCTTGTGCTCCGACCGTGGCAATGATGGTGACCCGGGTCCTGATTTACCTGGAAGTATATATCTATTACAAACACCATAATTACTACATTATATCCCATAAACACACATTTAAGGACTACAGTTTTCGTGTGTGTGTGTGTGTGTGTATGCACCATCGTTTATTATTTGTACGTTAGTATGAGGTAGATACAGTCAAAATCAAAAGTAATTGGTAAACGTATATATTTTAAAGGCATCTGATTATTTATTAACCCAGAGCGCGAAACATTTACTTAAATCATTATTTACTTTTGATGTTGACATTACTATAGTAGAGTTGTTCCCGAAATAAACTGTTAAAGGGTATCGATATCGGTTAGCGAGCATCTGAACTTACCCTTTCTCTGTCTCGTACACAGTAGTAGCCTCCTTGGAATCGACATAATAATGACGACGTCATCCAGCGACATGCGTCTGACATCCACCAGGTTCACAGCCAGAATCTCGTCGCCGACCTTCAGGCATCCACTGTTGTACACTGCCGACTCCAGCGCTATCCGGGATATGAACACTCCGTCTGTTCTTCCGCCCCCGTCGCCCTCTCTGATGTAGAGGCCCAGGGTCTGGCCAGGACGCTTCACGATCTCTACTAGTTGGACCATGTGGCGGGAGTCCTGTTGGCATTAAACCGTTTTTTGTGCTAATTTTTGAGTATCAATAGCCCAGGGGTTTAGGGCCGCCGTTATAAGCGAATGGTTCCGGGATCGATCCTCAACCTGGCCCACTCCTAACACGCGTATTTTAGTTTATTTAGTCTCTTACAAGGGCTAACTTCTAGTCATTGGTTAATCTAACGACGCCAGTCATACAATTTAAAAAAAGAATACATTTTGACACAATTAAAAAAATTGCTTTCATACTCTTACAAGAGAAGGATGGCTATAATATACCTTTCTGGGACCAGTATGAATCATTACAAGTCATATTATGTTCGAAGTGATGTTTTTATCTATTGAACTCCGTGCCAAGGTCCCAAGATGCCTAGAGAGTCGTCTCACGTTTGATTTCCCTAATGGCTAAATCCAAACCGACTACGTAGCCTCGCGAGGATGGCCCAACCAAAAACAAATGACAGCTCTCAAGGCCAATGTATGCCTCGAGCGAGCGCTGTCAACCTGGATCCAGCCATTGACGAGAGCCTAATCTCAGCATTGCTTATCGTAGTGACATGTAATAGAGCATTGGAGAAATTGTTGTATTCAAAAGCTATAACTAGATGTCTACTTCACTATAAATTCATCCTCTCCGCTTCGAAATTCCGACAATTCCTATCCACAAATCATAATAGCTTGCACTGATTCGCAACCACGAATAGAATATAATAATTACTTGTGAATCTACAGCGAAATTACAAACTAGAGAATGATCAGATCACGGAAAAAGGAATTCCTGGAAATAATATTTAGAATGCCGCGCACCGCGTATCGCCAGGTAACGTTATGGCTAAAAGACAATTATCAACAAACAACATTTACGACTACGCTTCCTTGTTTCTGCCATACCAAAGAGACTGTTTTTTTAAAAGCGAGTGAGTAAGTTACCTGCACTAATAAATAAACATACACTATTATTGGACACAGAAATCGAAGTTACATGCTTAAATGTAGCATGATGAGATTTTTTTTATTAACTTTGTTGTTGTTCTGCAGGGAGCTTTGAATCACTGAGGAGTAAGAATTTTCTCATGTGATTTTGATTAGGGCAGTTTCTAAACAAATGTAAGCAAAAGAGCATTCTACTTTGTTTTCTGTGCACAGACTTCAGTACATCCCAACAATGCCAGTCTAAATTGCGTTCACATTCCCCGCGATCTAGGCCAAGCTCGAACAATAGGGTTCAGTAGAGTAGCGTTCTTTCACTGTGGGTTCCGTACTAGGTTACGAGCTATCCGGGTCAATGGAGCGGGGAAAATTACCTGCTTGTGGTTTTTAGATAAAAATGTACGAGTCGCGTTTCCTAATCAATGCATTTAATTAAAATGTTTATCAAATCGGGTTTTATAGGAACTGCCTACCTCGTGATATACCAAGGCATAATGGCAGATGTGGTCATTAAACATTTTATCGACATCGACAAAAATAATCCATAAAATAGTATGAGGTTTAATAACCTCCCTTTGATTCATAACGTTTATTGGAGACATTTTATCTAGCCAATGAAAAAATATAATAGAAATTAATTTCCATGCATTTTTCAAATTCCACGAATACAGTTTTCATATTGATTTATAAACACACAAACATAATAATAAACGCGACAAAATCCTTAAAATTGGTTTTATTTCAATGAATACAGTTTTTGTTATTTAGAACACAATCACGCCTGTAAACCACGAAGGGGTAGGCACAGGTGCACTGCAATATCCGAGAGTTGCGAGTTGGAACCGGCACACGTTATTTTCAAGGCGAGCGTTTTACCAACTTGGCTGTCGCTATTTTTTCTCATCTTCAAAATAGAAATAAACTGTACCTTAAGTCATAATTGCTATCTTTAAGGTCGGTAGGTAGTATTTCTTCACGTTCTGTTCGTTCGACTAACCCATAGCGATGTGTCTCGTTCCCATGGATTATGTAGCTAAATAGCGCCAGTGTTTATTATTTTGCGGCCCGTCTGTCACGAGTCTTAGCGTTTGTGTACTCACCTGTAAGCCGAAGAATTTCTTGGCGGCTTCAATATTGTTGCGGCCGACTTGTCGGACTTCCAGAATCCGCACGATCATCTCACCGCGGCGCTCCACCGCCTGCGAATGCACAGTATATTGTCATTGTAATCAACCATCAAAGTTATGACAAATGCATCGACTGTTTTCGTAAAACAATACTTAGATTCACGCTGGACATGCCATTTTCGTCTTTTCATGTCATCATATTTTTATTTATGATGTGTATTTATTGAATTTCCTGTTCCTATTAAATACTTGCCAATGGGTACAATACCAACAAATTTGTGGTTGAGGCATATCAAATAAAAGTTTTACACTACGGCTTGCTTCGGCCCAATACCTAAACGTTTCAAGGAAACAATATCTTAAGTGGGCTGGGAGCATATTCGTAGATAGTCATCGTTTACAAAAGATAGCCACCGAGCCCGGCGGCGCCCAGTGTCCGAGCCAGCCTCGCGGGGCTGCGCAGCTGATCTGAACACGGCAAATCCAATGCCCATCCCATTCAGGTAAAAATAATGGTGGGGAGGCCAACGTTATTTCTATATCGTCGACCGATGACGCTGGACAGTTTACACTTATCCGTAAGACACTGGTAAGTCATGATTATATAATATTAATAATAATACCAGCCCTTTTTAATGTCCCACTACTGGGCACGGGCCTTCCCTCAATGCGAGGAGGATAAGGCCATAGTCCACCACGCTGGCCCAGTACGGGTTGGCCGACTTCACACATCTTTCGAGGAGTTCTCTCAGACATGCAAGTTTTGCGTCACCGTTCAGCAAGTGATAATCATGGTTGAGAATAAGATTCGCACATGAAATGCCAGTGCGAGCCGGGGTTTGAACCTGCAAATCCTCGTTACCGAGGCAAGAGTTCTACCAACTTGGCTATCACTGCTATATTATACGTAAAATAAATTAAGTACTTCATATGACTTACCTCGAGCGCCGCGGCCGTGGTCGAGTCGTGATCATTCTCCACCATTTCAATCTGCCTGAATATTTCATTGCTCACTCCTGATACCTGTATGCGGAATTAGAGTTAGAATTAATAACTTTTAAACGCTATCGATTGATTTATGAAATTGAAAGTGCAGATTGAGTTCATTAATGGATTTCCATTGAAGCGATATAAAATTAAAATGAAGGCTTGTCTCACTGGACTGGTTGTGTATAGAACTTTAGTTTGTCGCTGGCCTTATATCTGAATGATTCTATAACTAGCGCATAACGGAGTTACGGGTCCAACCCATAGGTTACAAGTTAGTGGGTCCTAGGCCTCTGCCTCGAATTTTGCGGGCAGCGGGGCGGCGGCGGCGGCGGCGCTGGAGCGGCAGGATCTTATGCGTAAAATCAAATGGACCGGTTCTCGAAAACAGCGGCGTGGCAGCGGCGCGGGGCGGCCAACGAGCCCCGCTGCCACCGCCCCACTGCCCGTAAAATTCGAGGCAGAGGCCTTAAGGATAGATGTATAATTTTTTGTCGGGGTGTACCTTTCTGAAGTCCGGCTGCAGCACGCAGGGCGGCGCGTGGTTGGCGCGCGGCGGCTGCGGCGGGCCGGGCGGCGCGCGGCCCGGCGAAGCCGTCAGGTCCGGTGCCGCGCGGCCATTATCCTGCAAAGCAAGGTATCAGTGAGATTACTTTATTGTTTATCCCCGGCACTCGCCGAGGACTATACCTCCACGTCAGGGTTGGTCACTGCTGTGGATCCTCATTAAAAATATCTCTGCTATGGTTGCAGATCATATCTATGAGCAGAAGGTCCGATAGTCTAATTCAATTAGTCCATGCCCACATATATGACCCTGGATATATGTCACATACAGCTTGATTCAGAAAGTCTTACCTACTACCTATTTGAACTTGTGCATCTCTAACGCATTTGTAATCATTATTTTGTAGTCACAATTTCGATGTGTACATTAAAAGAACAATTGCTAATATACAACAATATCGCAATTGCCAGTTAACCTGGGTACCGTACCTAATAATAGTATCGGAAGCCATGGTACCTACCTAATGATATTATGTTTATTATGCTTTCGATATGATATTTATCATCTCAATATAATCAATTATCGATAATCAAAAGTGCCCTATCTATTTCAACAGGGTCAACTATTACGCTCTAAGTCAAACGCATGCCAGTGACTCCAGATTTTTGTTACAGTAGGTACGTTTAAATTTTGGCGGTCGATCGAATGCGGGGGTGAGGGGAGTCAAGAGGGAAGGGAGCCCTGACCTAGTTCCGCGACGAGTCCCCCCCTACCCGCTCGCGTACGCATGAGGTCACTGTACTGCAGTTGCAATCCCGAATACCGCAGGGTGACTGGACCCATGTCTACAGAATGGTTCCTTTCACACTATAATTAAAATTACAAGTATCTTGCGATATGTAATACATATCACGGCGCTATCGACAATATCGCAAGAATACCGAGCACTGTACCTTTAAATCGTTAACCTGTCATGCGGATGGTTATTCCTGTACTTATGGTGATCCAGAGTGATGGTGGGAAAGGGAACAATAACTACTACTCGTCGTATCTGTGGTATCGGCCACGTTTCATCGGCCGGCGCCACATGTCAATAGTTTTTTGAATTTCGAATATACAGCGGATTCAATTTTAGAACAGTGGAACATTACACTTGACATTGGTAGAATTATCGAAAAGGACAGAGCCACAAACCAAAAAATACTTTTTTATATTATTGCTGTCGTTCCTGTACCGGTATATGAATGTTCAGTCGTAATTTGTTTAGACGCAGAGTCCTTTTTATTTTGTGCTGGAGTTTGTGGAAGCACAATAAAGTAAATTGTATGGAATAAAGTAGTAAACATTTACTTACACAAATGTTTGGCAACAGGAATATTTTAGAATGTGTAGGTACATTTTTGAAATACTTCCATTGTGAAGGGACTTCGTGAAACGGAATGTTTAAAGCGCGGTTTTAGCCGTAGTAAAAGTAGTAATTTGCGTAACAACGTTTGGAATTTGAACTTCGGCCGAGACCATTGGCTGGTGCTGGCTTGCTTTTAATTTTATACCTTCTTACCTACAACCTAGATTATATTATTTGATGAACATTGATAAAACTACCTACATATCATTTTTTTCGCGTATCGATTTATTCGACATTTTAAAGAATTATTTAACTAGGTACTTTAAATGATAATTAATAAATAACAGAATATCTTATAGAGCCAAAAGCTTGGATAAATAATATAAAATCTCACATTGATATAACCCCAAAATATGATTCCGTATAATATCTTCGGCACTAACGAGACAATTATATAAATACGTATACCTATAGATATTATAATAACAAAACATGTGTCTACGCACAAAGGTTGTGTCTACCAGGATTCGTACTCGGGGCTACCGGACCAAAGGCAGGGTTATTACTAACTGAGCTATACAAATCGTATTTTTTCTCGTACTCTTAAGGGGGAAGGTCAGGGTCAGGGCGCGAAAATCAAAATGTCAATGGTTTTTAGTTTTTTACAACGTAAAGATGTCCAAATTTTTCGTAAAAAAATAAAACCCATTGACATTTTGAATTTCGCGCCCTGACCCTGAGCTCCCACCTTAAACCACTATTTAAATTGTTGATCTATTCAGGATTAATTTAAGTATATTGAACAGATTTAATAATTTTGGCTTATTAGGTTTTAATTTTGGTAAATAAATCAGTTAGCATTATCATTTCAAAACAGAAGTTCTTTAGAACGCATACCTACGCTACTCAAGTCTGCCTAGCCGTTCCTGCATTATTCCCACACAGGTACCCATAAGAATGGACTGCTCAAAATGTATAAGATCTTTTTAAAAGGCTCAAACATGGAGTTTCTTGTCCTTTCTTCTCCATAGGAACGGCATTCCGAACGGGTGGTAAAATTGTAGCTTAGCATTTTGTAATAATTTTAATGATTTATATATAATGTACTGATTTACATGAATCGAAATATTCTGATTTTGAATCAATAAGTACTAACTTAATAGAAAAAAATAACCCAGATGGTATTATCCAAAGACTGCTTCAACATTTTCTATTTTCAAAGCAATCACATGCCTAGCGGTACGACGTAACCACACCGCATGCATTCCAAAACAGAATAATAACCTGTCACGTAAAATAACATCTTGTTATCACGAGGTAAGACTCATTTTGTCATGACGAACATTTTTAATATTCTGTGCATCGGGCGGGTGGATAATGGCCTCTTGTTGACTTTCATGATATATCTCGAGTGCATTATGGCTTTATCTAATCTTTGGGCTTGGGTATATCTAATCTTTGGTGTATGAAGTGAGCTATGTTGCTTATTTTTGACCCTCGACCCTCGCGTCACGGTTCTATAAGATAGAAGGCGCTAGTTTGAGGCTATGTATATCTGTTTATCTGTGTGTCTCTTAGTCTGTATATTTGCAAGTCTTTCCGTGGCATCGTAGCACCCAAACGCGTGGATCAATTTCAACGTATTTTTTTATATTCGAAAGCTGGTTTAATAGGTATTGTTTTTAGCTATGTTTGGTGAAAATTGGTACAGGTGTTTAAAGATCATCAACTTTTTTCCAAGTCAATGTAGTGATTCGCCTGATCGACTTGAGATTTGACACACTTTAATTTAGATGACATGGTAATAATGTGAATTCCCCGACCTGATTCTGCAATTAAAACAGTCTGTCGAGTACCGAACTCCTCGAAAACCTAAAGCAAATGTATCGTGTTTGGGCTTATTTATTTGGTCTGAATGAGTAATGGCTCACACATCACGTATTGAGAGCCTGACGCTGGAGCAGGAAGGTGGCCACTGGAACTCGGCTATATTATCTTACGAAGACCTTAATGGAAGACATTAAATCGTAATATGCTAAAAAAATAAGAACGCAATATCTACTCGTAGCACACTCGTAGTCGTGTAGCCACATATTTAATGCTTGTAGCCGTTGCGCTACGATTGCTACGCCAACATCGTACCAGTCGTAGCAAAATGGCTACGAGCATTAAATATGGGGCTACCGTCTATGTACGTAGCAATTACACTATAAATAACCTAATAATGATTTCTGTATGGGTTTTACAGTCTCTAAACAACGTAATTTTCATCTACAAACTGTTATGGTTGCGAGAGCTAATACTTAACGTTATATATTAATATTGACACACACATTATTAAGATGATACTATGTAATTAAAAAGTAGCGATTGCACTGTAATCATTGATATTAATGTAACCTAATATCGTGGTGTGGTAATATATTGTTTTACCTAGTAATTTAAATGTATACATAATATCGATACTTTTTAGATATTCTACATTGGAATAGTTTTTTTAATCGTTCAAAAAATAAAGTAAATGTCAGTTTTTCACTATACTTTGTAATTTGTGATGCTACAGACGTTGTTCTTTGAATTGAAATACTTATATTTTAATATCAAATCATTGGATTATCTATACTAATATTATAAATCTATACTTCTATACTAATATGGATGGATAGATGGATGGATGTTTGTTACTCTTTCACGCCCGAACGGCTGAACGGATCTGGATGAAATTTGGCACAGAGATAGATTATAGTCTGGAATATTACATAGGCTGCTTTTTATCCCGGTAAAATGTATGGTTCCCGTGGGATAGATGTTTTAATTTTTCATACTTTTTATCGCGGGTAACACCGCCGGGCGCAGCTAGTGTATTATAAATTACAGCAACGTTATACAATGACCATCATAGACCGAGCCCACATTATTTTTAATGTATGATTCACAGCCTTTAGTGCTGGACTATCTGTGTCAAGAGAACTAAGGAATTAAGAGATGCATGCAAATCATGCCCGGGTAAGAGCACCAAGTAACCTAGTTAGTAAGTTTTATAAGCAAGCCACCTAGTTTACGGCTTAAACACGACAGGTTAAAGACAAAATTTCTAACTTTTTGTTCAAGATTAATAATTTCGAAGCAAAAATATAACTTTATTAATCATTTGAATATCGATACACCAACGGACACATACCTACTCGTATCATATAAATAGTACAAGTCAGTGATGTAAATATTGTTTAAATATTCGTATATCACTATAAGATCGAATAACATTTAAATATCATATGACAGCAAGGTCTATTTTCGTTAATTGTTATTTTTTAACGAAAATCGGTGTATAAATGACGGAGCTATGTGGTAACAAATATAAACAAAAGAAATACACGCGAATTGAAAACCTCCATAGTTTTTTGGAAGTCGGGTAAAAACATTCCTCTTATCTCAGTCGTAGCGCAATTTGTCATTTACTAGGACTTAGGTATGGAAACTCATAAGCCATTTTCATGCCTGACTTTACCTTATGATTAAAACAATGAAAGAAAAGTACACCTATTTATAAATACAAACAAAAACAAAACAAGAAAGCTTTTATATACTTAACATAATTTCAACACGGAAACATAACGGTTCTTATTCTTCAAGTTTGAAGCCCTCTAATTAATAAGCCTTTTCGTAACATAGCACCCACAACTTTTCCTCGCTGGCCACTCCCACCGACTCCATTATTCAAGCTTCGAACCAAAACGAGGCGTCGACGCCCATTATAAGTCGCACTTACGTATTCCGGATACATATCGGAACCACTAGCATTTCGGAAACCCTAATAAGTAGGTAAGTATTTCATTATCTATTTAATAATGTTAGTAACAATAATGTTACCGAAAATAGTTATCTTAGGGCATTGATGTAACAACAAAAAAGATGTTCGCCAATTACAAGTTTTTAAGTACAAAATGGATGTAGCATAACTAAGATGGCATACATAAAAAAGACGTTCGAGGACGCATACAACGGCTCCCAGATCGATCGTCGGTCATACTCCTAATCGATACCGCTCTACTACTGCCTCAATGAGTTGCGCGCGCCGCCCCCCTTACGTAACGCGCAGAACAACACCTGTTGCTTTATACTACCACCCATTTAAAAGGCAACCGGAGTGGAGAGGCCGTCTAGATGGCCTTAAGCGCGAGCTATTCGGTACTATTCAATTTGGTGGGGTAGCCGGAGTCAATGCACTTGGTCAACCTTCGTCGTTGCACTCAAGGGTGCATAGTATTTTGCGCTTGTGTGTAGCTATGATAATGATCTTCGTTAGCGGTATTGGACGGCGTAATGAAGGGCTTACAGTGTTGAGCATGGTTGATAGCATTAAGCTTCTTAGTAGGTATTCTTTCATTGAATAAAAAATACCTAAGAATACAAAAGTTTTTTATGTAAATTCTTAAGCTTAAGTGGGGCTGGAGATTGTTGTTTTAAAGTCTACGATGGGTTAAAGGTTTTTTGTAGTGTTTTAGAGGGGTGTCTCCAGCGTTTGTTGTTTCAGCTGTTTTATTTCACATAGATATTTAATATACATCTTTATTTAAAATCTACTTGACCATATAGGGCGTTTGACTATTATCTTTTATTGCATAATTATATAACGTAACTTCTATGATTACGAACAGAAAAATACTTTTCCAAGTGACAAAAGTACACACGTTTAAAGTTTCCGTTCAGGAACATGACCAAGCTTCGAGCGTTTGATGTCACAAGTACTTCCATTCTGATCCACCAGAGTCAGCGCGCGTGACAACAGAGAAAGAGCGTTCTCTGCACTGCACTTTTGCCAAACTTTAAAAAAAAACGTATACTTGGATATTGATGTACGTTAGATTAGTTATGTATCTTCAAAATATCAATCACCTTGGTTGGTTATGGATAGTTTAAATGTTTTTTCACACTATAAAATACAAGAATTAGTAGTTAAAATTTAATATAACTTCAATAACCATCACACTGCCCGTTGCGTGAAAAGCCTAACAATTCATTAAACGAAGCAAATAAAATACTCCTACGTTACAAAATGAATTAATTCACCTCGTCCCTCCTCACAATCGAAAAGGTCACATATTCAACGAGCAACCCTTAATTTATTTACATATACGTAACAGATATAAATACATATAATTGACATTTAAAAGTAATTCCTGTGGCATATACCAAGTGGGTGGAATACACCAACCCACGTATCCTTTGTAATATAAGCAAATTCCGAATTGAACTCTGATATTTATATAATTACGCTTTTTAATCGTTGTGTTATGGCGACTGTGTCTAGTTTGGTATAAGTTGTGAGTTCGATTTCTGTCTGAGAAAATTACGGGAATGGTTATTTCTTAATTTTTACTGATTTGGTTGTTTCTGGGAAAGCCTCATCGCAATGGTTGACAGCTCGGGACCATACAATTTGTGTGTTCGTCCAGCGATGAATATGATGATTTTATATGACTTTAATCTTTATTGAGAATGGAAACATGGAATAATAAAAGCAGGTGGGTAGGAGCAGATGATGTATTGATTGATTTTACAACTAAATCTTTGATCCTTATTTTTGAAAGCATTGAAACAGCATAGAGATACCTACTGAGAAAATATTCATTGTGGTAGTAAAAACCATATAAAAAAATAGGGTTTTAAATAACAACTTGCAGTTGCAATAACTTCAGTACGAGTAACAACCTCGTATTTCTAAATTCAAATTTCGAAACGATAGTTTTTAAAAGCAATAAGCATAGAACGAAAATCCATTTCAGCTAGATTAATCACACAGTTTAAACGTCAAATCGAATTTGAAAACCGGCTTTGCAGTTCAATAACGAAGCATTGTACAAAATAGACCTTAATAAAAAGCAATTTAGTTTTTCAATCGAAATAACACTGAGTTGCCGCAGGCGAGTCGGTACGAGGGGCAGCACGTCAGAATTGCGTCTAGACAAACTCCCATTATTACTACATCTGACTAGAACTATAAGTTATAAGTGTTATAAGTCTTTGAACAAGATACGTACTGTATTTTATAAGACATGTTTCACTTGATGTACGCAAAAAAGGGATTTATATGCAACGATATTCTGAGATGAATGCAATTTTGCTCTGAGAAAATATTACACTAGGTAAGTACTGCAGTAGATTTTAAAATATAAAGAATTTTGGTATCTCTACATAATTGTATGCCAAAATAAAAATAAGTAAATATATAACAAATAAACCAAATTAAATTTAAACACTGGTAACCTAGTTAAGAAGTCTCATTACAATAAAAAAACAATTGGCGACCAAAGGCTACGTCGTCTAGACATAACACGGCGTCAGGCCGTCGTGGCATGGTGTCTGCCGACCGTGACGTCACATACCCTGACATAATTGAAGTATTCAAGCATATACCATGACCTTTTTACAGATGAATTGACTTGTTTAACAGATGAGTGAGTAACTCGATCATATTGAACTAGGTTCGTCTGGAGGAGGTTAATCGACGCCAACGCGAAAGAGATGTACACTATAGGAGGTTAAGTGCGAGATCACCTTTTCGTAAGCTATAGCTTATAGCCTTTAGGACGTTAAGTGCGAGATCACCTATCCATAAGCTATAGCTTATAGCTTTTAGGATGTTAAGTGCGAGATCACCTATTC
The DNA here is from genome assembly GCA_905333125.1 of Pheosia tremula. Taxonomy (NCBI): domain Eukaryota; kingdom Metazoa; phylum Arthropoda; class Insecta; order Lepidoptera; family Notodontidae; genus Pheosia; species Pheosia tremula. Next base: position 8,158,091 of record HG995402.1, on the reverse strand, counting down.
GTAAGCTATAGCTTTTAGGACGTTAAGTGCGAGATCACCTATCCGTAAGCTATAGCTTTAGGACGTTAAGTGCGAGATCCCCTATTTGTAAGCTATAGCTTTTAGGACGTTAAGTACGAGATCACCTATTCGTAAGCTTAGCTTATAGCTTTTAGGACGTTAAGTGCGAGATCGCCTATTCGTAAGCTATAGCTTTTAGGACGTTAAGTGCGAGATCACCTATTTGTAAGCTAACCGTTTATCTCATAGTCTATGTATTTAGACACATTGTATGGAGAATTGAAAGTCTGATAACTCGTCCTCAATATTCCTATTAAATTCTGATAGAGACCATGCGATGTCTCAATCGTCGTGATCTGATTTCGTATGATAAAGTTTGTAACCTTAGATGTCGGTAGATGTAATTAATTTACATTATGCATAAAACTATTTAGTGTCTTCAGCAAATTACTGTCTGGACAGAAGACGTGACGGTATCACACGAAAAATTAGCCTCACATTATTCTGATAGGGTTTAAATTTGTTCTCGACTTAGGTACCTACACCGATTTACATAACAAAAGTTCGGCGCGATGTAAACAATACATACAGAATCTGAGGAATTCCTTTGAACGAGTAACGGCTTTTATCATCTGACATACTTACCTACCTTAAGTTTGGGCGTAATCTCAAGTATTTATTAGACGATGAATTAGTTTTTGGCTGACGATGTAGAAATAATAAGGTAATTTTGTATAGATTGGAACGCGAGTGTAAAAGCATTTTGTTTCATATTTCAAAAATAGTACATAAAGCAGCTATGGGTAATTAATTACTAAGTACTTTAATAAAATAGATACTGCAATTAGAATTTTTAAACAATGCTTTGACTACCTATGCTAGTTAACTACTCGTTCTCTACTCTGGTTCACCGATTATCCTTTAAATTAATCACTATTTTTTTCTTATTATCTTTCCCATAGTATAAATATATTAGATAAAACAATATTAGCTTAATTAAATCCAAAACTAAACGCCCAATTTCAAGACCTCAAGACACTGTGAGCACTTTCTGCATAGATCGGACAGCAAGCAATAATTAAATATGAGGACCCAGTGTAACACAGTACAAAGTTTAAGCAATCTTAAAAAAATCCTTTCATATAACCGACCACATCAATTTTAGCTGACAAATAGCCATGCCTTATAAAAATCTAGTCTGCATAGCTTATTTTTAATGCTATTGGTCCTTTTCTCGCAATTCATGCATATAAAACGTATTTAGGATTCGGTCCACACAATCCCGTAGGTTTCTATTGTGAGTGCGGCCATTTGGCGAATGTCCTCAGTGACCTCGAGACTTGGAGACGAAAAATATTATACATATTTTATGAATAATGTCCCAGTTTTTATTTTATTGAACTACAAGTGAATGGTTGGTTGACCTTTGATCGTATAAACAAAGGTCAATCTTCGAGCGATCATATAACAATAATATTAATCTATCGTAAACAAATATATTTAAACAAATGGGGGAAGAGGCACCCACCACTGACCCTCGGCTTGTTAACTTTTCGAATTATAAAACAAACAAGTTTGATCGATAATTAAAGAAGCTAGCAACACCGAACTCCTCTAACATGTTAATCGAGAAACTATTTATCACGAATGGGGGGACCCCAAATAAACGAAGCGACATGCATTTAAACTAAGTTTTATAAAACCGTCATACGAGAACGTATAGACAGAAAATGCGACATAATATGCATCAACTTTTTCATCGTCAAGTTCCTCTTAAAATTTTATGTAACGTACCGTATAATTTTACATTAATGTTGCAATTTAAATGGTACCTATGCGAGGTTAAGCGGTTACAACACATATTATGCGTAGCTAGTAAAGCGTTTTAGTTTTTACTAGCTATAAAAAAGTTTATTGAGCTATGAAAACGTTAATTAAATACATACACTGTGTAAAAATAATGTAGGTATATAAGTATATATTACTTATACGTTCTCATCTCCCTGTCATTTATGTGACGAGTATGCGACTATTAACGCCAACCCAGAAATCTGAAATTGTATTCAAAAGACATCATATGGTAATAATAGTTTGTAAACAACTCATGACACTCAAAAAATAATATTTTCTACTAGACCTAACCCCCAAATTTATAGAAGTTTTAATCAATTTAAAAACATCATGCAGAAATAAAACTGTGTCATTAAAACTTTCCATAATGTTTCTATGTGCCTTGTAGATACATAACATATGCCTAATGTACAATGTCTTTTTACTGTGACTACACACAGGGAACCTATGTCTATCTATGTTCCTATAGTCGGGATTACCAACTGACTGTCGCCCTAATGTTTACTGAGTCATGCTTGGATGTAATTTATCGCATTGTTTCCCTTTCAATAGATGATTCACGCTTTATAAATGGGTATAAAGAAGCTTTAGAATTACAGACAATGGGCTGATATTCTTAATTAGGCATTTAGCATGGTTTAAAGATATGAAAATGTGATGAAATAAGATAAAGAAGAAATATGATGAGTTAGATTGTAATATACTATTGAACTCGGTATTCGTTTTAAAATCTTAGCCTAGAATGCATCAGTGTGAGTGGGTTGTATACAATATCTTATTGGAATGGTTGGTCTGTATATCCCTTCTTGCGTATTTCAGTTGCAGTTAAATAAGTATCAGATGGTACCTATTGTCGGCGCCGTTATTTTATATTCAAGAGCGTGGTGTGGAATTAATGCAACCATGGTCACTCTGCCTACCCCACCTAGGCACGCAGCTTATGCACCGCCACCGTTCGGACCCCACTCGCCAATAGATCGTCTTTATAGAAAGACCCTTCAAATCCAAAATATTTGTAATTTTGCCAATTAAATCTATTGAGTTTGAGTCGCCTATTTTTCTTATGTTCCCCTACTGAACATAAAAGTGGCGACCGTGACAAAAAAAAGTTAAAGTCTTTATATTCTCTCGACCGTCCATATTGCTACCATTTTAATGTATCTATATAGTATTGTATTGTGGCCATCGGCAATTATGGAAGCATTGCTATGAATACATTCGTCGTCTCGATTCGAATTCAAAGATTTTAAACACGCTTATTATGAGTAATACCTCCACACGTGTATTCCCTGATAGGCAGAGGTGCACTGCAATGCACCCATATTTGCTGGTGGTATTTGGTCCCACTTGGCGTCAAGCCTATTACCATACTGGGCACACTCCGTCTCAAAGTGAGGGGGGTCTACCGTCCACCACCTTAGCCCAGTGCGTTATTTAAGTAACCCACGCTATATACTTAGGATTCCGCAAAACCTGCCTCAAAAACATTTCACCAAACTTTTGCGCTAAGAGCTCTGAGTTTTCCGACCGAATTTTTTAAACGGCAAATATTCTGAAGTCAACTAATATCTAGAGGCGCCATTAAGGGCACTTCACTTACGTGACACGTACCGCCCATTATAAACTTTCAGCCGTATTACAGCTCTACGTCTTAGGGCGGGACATGTAACGGTTACTTAGGAAACATTGCACATAAGAGATTTTTTGCCAATATGATTTCGGCCTTATGACCCGCTTAGTAGAAAATAGTTTCGCTAGGACTTAAGTTAATCATTTATTTAATAAAAATTCAAATAAGTAGCGTGCTGGAATATATCCTAATCCCTCCCCACATTGGAATGAGGCTCGTACCCAACAGTGAGAAATTTAAAGGGCTATGTTTATTATAAAGTACTCCGAGTAAATTTAGTAAGTACACAGTAGACAATGGCAAATATAATAAAGACATCTCTATGGCCGAGAGAACCTGCCCAGTCTCGAAAAAATGTTTTAAGTCCGCGAATCAACTCTATCCATAGAATTGAATTGAACCAGCGTGGTTTTGAACCACCAACATAGCGTTGAAGGCAAGGCAGAACTAAATAGTTAATCTAATTGCATACATACAGGTACATTACTAAAAATAATCTATTCCGCACATTTAAAAAGTTCTATTGGATATGGTCGGTGAAGATTGATTCATCTTCACCGACCATATCCAGTCATCACAAGGTGTTAACATAACGTGATCATTATATAATCCCACTATCCCACTAATCCCACTTCCCACTAATATTATAAATGTGAAAGTTTGGATGGATGGATGGATGTTTGTTACTCAATGACGCCAGAACGGCTAAACGGATCTGGATAAAATTTGGCACAGAGATAGATTATAGTCTGAAATAGCACATAGGCTTTTTTTATCCCGGTAAAATGTATAGTTCCCGTGGGATAGATATGTTTGAATTTTTCAGACAGACTTTATTATCGCGGGGTACACTGCGGGGCGCAGCTAGTTTTAAATAAATGTCAATTTCGCACAGAGCACGTTACGACTCATTAAGGCCTCAGGCGCCAGACGCTAGCCACCCCCACCTAGGCCTACGTACACTTCAGACAGATTTATGGGACAGACTGGCGGCGGCCAAACCCCGATTCATTGAAGGATTTTCTTCATTTTCAATGGCACTTAATGGTACACAACATTTTTCTACGAAAAAGAATAGTATTCGTAGTTTCCAATTATCTCGTAAATATAATATAAAATCGCCAAATGAATACACCAACTGTACGGTCCCAAACTATGTAACGCTTATATTATAGGTACCGAACAATGGACTGAGGGTGAATGTAATATATAACATCCAATATATAACATATATAGATATGAAACATCCATGACTTGGGTACAAATATTCATGCTCATCACACAAAGATTGTACCTACCAGGATTCGAACCCGAGAGCCACAGCGCAGAAAGCAGGGTCACTCATTGCGGACTGCGCTAATCAGGTCGTAAGGCAGTGTATTTTGATATTGTAGGAGTTATTTGACCTATCTACATTGTAGTCTTCTTGGCACCTACTATTATTTAAAATCCATTTAGCAGTTTTATATTAATACCAACCCTTTTTAATGTCCCACTGCTGGGCACGGGCCTCCCTTCAATGTGAGGGGGATTAGGCCATAGTCCACCATGTTGGCCCAGTGCGGGTTGGCGGACTTCACACATCTTTCGAGGGGTTCTCTGAAACATGCAGGTTTCCTCACGATGTTTTCCTTCACCGTTAAGCAGTTTTAACGTGCTCCTATTTCAAACTTGCAATCAAACTCATTTATACCTACAGTAGCAAGGAATGTTAGGTAATTATTCACCAATGATGTTTAAAATATTGCTCGCGGAAAACCATAGCCTTTTACATAGCTTTTATACATAGTGTTTGTTTAAAAAATGACGCTCATAAATCAATGTAAAACACTAAAAAGTACTCCTTTAATTACTTGATAAGTGATACGATGGCCGAAGCTTTTAAACCGCCCCACAAAAAGCGGCCGTAGGGAAAAAACTAATTATTTCGTGCCAAAAATACGCCATATCCCGAGCCCCTATAACAGATTTATCAAACACCGTTTTTCATGTTCAGATTTTGTCGGCGCAAATTAGATTTCTTAATCGCAAAATAATAATGATAAACGTCCGGAAAATATGTTATTTAAACCGTAAAATATTGGAATTACAAAGAACCTCATTAAGCTTTAATACTTGTAAAAAATATTTTACGGTATTTTTTTGACGTATTATTTATTAGTTTTAAGAATACGATGATTTATCGGTATAAAAAGATGTATATACATAGATACTACATAATAAGCGTGTCTCAAGTGAATCGTTATATACAGGCTTTCTAACTAATCAGTTAGGAATCCTGAATTCAGGATAGTGGACTAAAGCTACGCCTATGTTTAATAAAACATATATATTTATAGTAAGTAACTCTATGGTTTTTCAGCCTTTTGATCTTGATTAAAACTAATCAATACAGTAGTTGGTGTTTCTAGAAAATAATATAACTGAAACATCATGTAGTGAGTACATCGCTCCGCAGATATACCTATTAGTATGTAGGAACATACAAAACAGCTGAGGAACAAAACGCCTCGTCCTTAAGTACAATAGTCCTCCCGGTTTAACGCCCCACCCGCCCCTTGGCCCCCTCAGCCCCCCGCCTGTCTCTGTGAGCGGCGCCTAATGAGAAGCGTTGAAACCTAAAATTTGGTGCCAACTCGAACTGGAGAGCTCTAGACGGTCGAGAGCTGAAACGTTGAAAACTGGAACAACGAGTTCACGGAACAGAGCAAAGGAAAATACCCTTTATATCATCAGCGTTACAGATGAATGTGCATGCAAAAATACATTTGCTAAAGTGCAAAATGGAGGTATTGATAGAATCTTTGCGGATCTATTCTCAAAGCTTTTATGCTGTTACCTAGAAGGTAAGCTGAATTTACAATTGAAAACATGAATAACGATTACATTGTGATCGAGGATATTATTTTTATATATCAGATCGATCGTGGCTGTTCCATTATGGCGATTGTTTTTAAATTACTATTCATCCATTAGAAAATACGTAGTACCAACTACATTTAGTAAGCTGTTTCAATATTGAAAAAATCATAGCAATGGGATTTTAATCTTACATAAATACCTTTTTTTTTTTTTTTTTTTTTGTTGACGGGGGGGAAATCTTCGATAGATACCCGGCCTCTGTGTGGGAGAGGGCCGGGTTATGTGGGATTCTTACCCACTAAAACCCCCCCGGTGGCCGCCTTCGACACATGTTGGAGGGGCTCCGGGATCTCCAAACGGAACGCACCGGTGCCCCTCTTGTGCCTCGCCCCCTTATGGGGGCCCGTCTCGGGGGAGCAGATGTTTGCACCCCCTGCGCCCTCGCTGCGCACGGCGGCGGGGAGCCACGCCCGCCGCCGTCCTCCTCAGGAGTCGTCATCGTCACCGGACGTCCGGGGCCCACACCCCAGTCGTCCTCGACCCCGAGGGTAGCCCGTTATTTAAGGCCCTGGGCATCAGGGCCGGGGGGCCTCGACGAAGCGCGACTCGGCGTCTTCGTCGGCGGCGAGCGGGATCGGCTCTCTCGCGATCCCGCTCGGCTGACTCCTTCTGGGACATAACAGTCTCACAGAAGGCAGTCATAGCCCCCCACGCCGCTTCCCCGGACAGCATAGCCGACACTACGCTGTCGAGGGAGAGATCCGATCCGATCCGTTGGACCAGGATTCCCCGCTCCGCGTCCCACGCGGGACACGCCTCCAGCGTGTGCTGGGCGGAATCCAGGTCCCCTCCACAGTGGTGGCAATTGGTCGTTGCCTCGCGTCCTATCTTGCACAGATAATCACTGAAACAGCCGTGTCCAGTGAGTATCTGCGCAAGCCTAAAGGTGACTCGCCCAGTCTTCCTCCTCACCCAAGTTTCGAGGACCGGCAGAATGGCGCTGACGACGCGTTTGCGCGCGTATCGCTCCTCCGAGAGCCGCGCGCGCCACTCGTCGAACGCGCGTCTCTGCTCCTGCCGGCGTATGCTTTCGAGCGCTGGCACCTCCTCACCCCTCCGGCGGAAATCGCGGTACCGGTCATAGACCCTCGCGTCCATATCCGCCAGAATGTCCAAGGGCGGGAAGCGCGCCAGGATTGTCGCCGCCTCAAAGGATACCGTGCGGTATCCTCGTGCGACCCGGATGGCCATCCTCCGCTGCAGGGAATAGATTTTAGTCCTGCAGCGGCGAATACGCAGCCTGGGGGCCCAGACTGGGGCCCCGTATACCACCACGGATCGCACGACCCCCGCATAGAGGCGGCGGACTTCCTCGATCGGTCCCCCGAGGTTGGGCAGCAGTCTGTGCAGAGCACCCACTACCCTCTCGACCCGGGGGACCAGGCGCCCGAAGTGCTCCTCGAAACCCCATCGACTATCCAGGGTGAGGCCCAGGTACTTCATGTACCGCCCCACCCTTACCGGCGAGTCACCCACGCGTATCCACGAGTCGGGCGGTTCCCTGCTCCTCGGCAGTCCGTGGAACCATAGCGCCTCGGTCTTGTGAGACGCTATGTGCAGGCCCAACTCGCGGATCTTGGCAACGACCATTGCCACCCCAAGCTCGGCGAGCCTCTTGGTCCTCTCGAAGGTGTCCCCACTGGCAATAACCAACGTGTCATCAGCGTAACAGACGACATTTACGCCAGCGGGGAGTTCGACACGCAGGACAGCGTCGTACGCGATGTTCCATAAGAGGGGTCCCAACACGGACCCCTGCGGAACACCGCAATTGACCTCCCTCCGGTGCACTGCACCGTCATGTCCCAGGTACGTTATGAACCTGTCGCGCAAGTAGCCCCCGACTATGATGGCTTGCAGGTAGGAGGGCACATGATGATGTGCCAGTGCCCCCGCGATTGCGTCCCAGGGTAGGGAATTGAAGGCGTTGACGATATCCAAACTGATCGCCAACGCCACGCCACTCCGGGACACAGCCTGCTCCGACAGGGAGCGGACGCGAATGATCGCGTCCACTGTCGAACGCCCCTGCCGGAAGCCATACTGGCTATCCGCCAGGTCGGGGCCGACACGCGACAAATGTCCGCTGACACGACCGGCAATGATCCGCTCAAAGAGCTTGCCGGTGTCGTCCAGCAGACATATGGGACGGTATGCAGAGGGGGAGTCCGCCGTCCTGCCTTCCTTCTTCAAGAGGACCAACTTAGCCTCCTTCCAGGCCGTGGGGAACGTAGCAGTACGGAGGCAACTGTCAAACAGCTGCCTCAGCCTGTCCCCCAGGGCAGCCAGAGCCAACACCAATGCCCGACCCGGTATACCGTCGGGTCCTGGCGCGGTGTTCTTGGCGCGTAAGCGGCCAACGGCTCGGTCCAGCTCCTGCTCGGTCACCCCCAACTCATCGGTATAGTCCGAAGGTGTCGGGGGGATTGAGGGACTGGCCGTCGCTGCCGGGAAGAGCGTTTGAATTACCCTCGCCAGCAGCTCCGGCTCCAGGGTTTCCGTCACCGGGGGCATCCAGGGGCGGAGCTTTCCAAGCACCACCTTGTAGGGACGCCCCCACGGATCTCTGCCCAATCCCTCCAGGAGCTCGCTCCAGGACCGAGACCTGGCGTCCGTGATGGCGAACTGGAGCGCCATAGTGGCCACCCGGTACGCCGCGTACGCTCTGGCTGTCTCTTCGGCTGAGGCTCGCCTTCTTCTCCGGGCTCTGGTGTACTGGCGTCGGGACCGCAGACACGCCTCGCGCAGTCGCGTGACCTCCTCAGACCACCAGTACACCTGCCCGCGCTTGGGGTTTCCGGCCCGGGGCATAGCGGAATCACACAGTGCCGTCATCGTGCCCCGGAACCAGATTGCCAACCTTTCCGGATCGGATCGGATCTCTTCGGCGATTTCCGGCCATGCCGCGACGCTGGCGGCGGCTTCGAGAATGTCTCGATCTAGCCGCTTGAGAGCCCAACGTCGCGGGGGGCTGCCTTCCCGGCGGCTGGAGTTGTCGGGGCGGTGGATGGCCACACCGAATTCGATGTGGCGGTGGTCAGACAGAGTGACCACCTCCTCCGCGACCCGCCATCCCGACAACCTGGCCATGGCAGAGGGAGTCGCCCATGTAAGATCCACGATCGACTCCCCCTGCCACCGCACACATGAGCTAACGGACCCCCGGTTTACAAGCCGGAGGTCCAGCACAGCCGCCCATTCTAGCAACGTCTCACCCTTCGCATCGTCCCTAGGGCCGCCCCATGCTCTGGCGTGGGCGTTGAAATCCCCCAGGACGATGAGCGGACGGGGTAGGCACCTGCGAACGCAGCTCGCCAGCCCGTCCAGGTACACCTCGTACTCGGCGAGGGACCTGTTGGGAGAGACGTAGCAGCCCACTATGGCCAGAGGGCCCCAACTAACCGCCACAAAGCCTTGCCCCCTTTCTATGAGGGAGCAGATTGGGACCCTCTCTCCGCCACCCCAGTACACAGCTACTGAGGCGACGTCGTCTCCAAACCAGCGAGGATGATCCGGGACGACGTAGGGCTCCGCCATTACGGCAAGGGCAACCGACCGCTCCGCAACAGTCTGCATCAGCAGGTTCTGTGCGTTGCGGCAGTGGTTGAGGTTGCCCTGGAGAATCGTTGGCTGTGCTGGCATCAACAATCCTCCATTGCCTCCGGCGAGCGAGAGCCCGCTGCGCTGGCAGGTGCCGCGGCGACCGTCTGGGGGGTGGGAGAGGGGAGGGCTTTATTCCCCTTCCCCTTGCTCTTTGGCGGGGCACACTTTTTTGTGCCCAGCCGATGGTCCGCTCTGAGCCCTCTCCCCGCGCAGACGGGGCACTTCGGGGTTTCCGCAGTGCAGGTGCGGGCCCCATGTCCGGGCTCACCGCACCTGTAGCACAGCGCACTTCTGTCCACCCCGGTAGTGCATCTGCACCCAACGTGCCCCTTCTCGAGGCACCGGAAGCACCGCATAGGTCGTGCTTCCAGCGCCTCAATTCGCGCCAGCCCCCAACCAATGCGGACGGTCCCGGCCGCGACCAAAACCCGCATCGCCGCCAGGGGGACCCGGGCCCATGCGGTTCCCAACGTGGCGCCCGTTCGGCGGACTTCGCCAACCTTGACGTCGTCCGCCGAACAGCCACCCGCCTCCACTATGGCCGTCACCACCTCTTGTGTGGTGACGGCATCATCCAGGCCCGTGACCCGGACTTCACCCGTCTTTGTGGGGCGGCCGATGCGAAGGCCGAACTCCGACAAGGCTTCTCGCATCCGAGCCGCCAGCCGGTCCGCTTTCTCCCCGTTGTCGGGTCCGCCTACCTCCAGAAGGAGCCCACCCGTCACGGCTCTCTTCTGGCCGACTGTGTCGATGCCGAGGTCCGACAGTCGTATTCTGCTTTTAGCAGCGGCCATCACCTCGGCATATGTCGCAGTAGCGCCCTCGGGGATCGTCACGGAGACCGCGGCGGTCTTTGGGGGCTGGGGCTTCGCCTTCTTCTTTTTCTTCCTCCGCCCATTGCCGGTTGGAGGGGGACGAGCCGGCTCTGGCGCCAGACGGCGGGCGGCTGCCCTCGGCTTGGCCTTCGCTTTCTTAGCGGTAACTGTGGCCCAGGTCCCCGCATCCACCGCCGAAGCCGCTGGGGCTGCTTGACCCACAGGGGGGGCAACCGAACGTTTGGCCAATTGCGGTTGGGGTGCCGGCACTGGTGGCAGCTCAGGCACTGGTAGTGGTAGCTGTGGCCCCCGCCCTCCTCGCCTCCGCCTTTTCGCCCCTGGAGCCAGCGGCGTCCGGGCCTGGGGCGAGGAACAGGGAGCCACCTCTACGTTCACCGCGAGGGACGGTACCAACCGCCTCTCGGAGGGGAGTCCCTCCCGCTGCAGCCTCTGCCCGTCCGCACCAAGTGGTGGGCGAACAACCGGCGCCGGGAGAAGCCTTCCGTCGAGGCCCTCCAGCCGGGCATTCATCATCTCCCCGAGGGAGATGGTGAGGGACCGTCTGAGCTCCTCCAGGGCCACTCCGAAATCCGGAATCAGGGGCGAGCCGTTAGCCTGCGGCAAGGAGGCCTTAGCTGGCCTCTCGGAGTAGTCTCGCCGCACTGCTTTGACTTCCGTCTTTAGCTCTTCGAGCTCCTTCCGCAGGTTGAGGTTATCCCTGCGGAGACGGCGAGTCTCCTCCGCCACTGTGCGGTCGGCTAGGCAGTCCACTATTTCCTGCAGGGACTTCGCGGCCTCTTTGAGGTCTCGCACACATCCTCCCTGAAGATGTTTGGACTTCAGCGCCACCTCAAGCACCTTCGCCACCTTCTCCCCCGCCCGGGCCCTGATGGTCTCTGCATCTAGGAACTCCACATTTGGAGCTCCACCAGATCCAGCAGACAGATCCTCCGGCACTCTTTCCTTGCGGAAGGCCTGACTCCGCAGCCTGAGGTTGAAGTCGCTTTCCTTACATAAATACCTACCTTGTCTACGTCTAATAAATGATTTAACGAAACGGTATATTGAGTCATGTTCAACAAAACACATAAAAGAGCTTTGAGGTCAAACAATGAGATTCATTAAATAACAAATACTTTGTCTTGTTACAAAGGCTTTTGAAGGGAATTTTCCAATATTCTGAGCCCTCTTACGAAACCGCAAAAATACTACTAACAACCCGCACACCGTAGCCGTAGCTCTACATTTTCAAGAGGAAAAAATAAGGCACGTGATTATCTTGAAGTTAATTAATTAACTTTTATAAAAAGTTGTTATCTCAAAGGAACGATTTAATGACCGAGCACTGAACAATAGTTTTTCTCTCCGTAGCTTGCTACGAGAGTGCTACGAAAATTGTAGCATAGGTACAATTTTACAGTACAGACTTTTATAATAAGACTGTAATACAGAGTTGTGTAACAATAAAAAATACATGCAGAACTATCTACTATATAAAAATAAGTCGGGTTTTCCTTCCTGACGCTATAACTCCAGAACGCACGAACCGATTTCCACGGTTTTGCATTCGTTGGAAAGGTCTCGGGCTCCGTGAGGTTTATAGCAAAGAAAATTCATTCATCTGGTGGCGAAACGGAGTTCGCCAGGTTTGCTAGTTTTTAATAATAATCTTAGTCGTAGTCGAAACCGCCATTTCTTTCTGTCTGTCCGTCTGAGTATATGGTCTGAGTCTACCATATGGATAAACGATGGTATCATATTACCAAGGACATATTTAAATATGTATAAGCAGGTAGGTATAATCAATATAAAGGCGTACTGGATTGATAATTGCATTGAATTCCACGGCACTCGTTTATTTATTGGTCACAAGAATAAAAATGACTACGATTATTATCACGAATGTAATACAGTTCGGAATAGAATATTAGATTACTTTTCTTCACATTTTCAAGAAAGATGTAAAAATATATGTCTAAATATATTTTTATAAAGTTTTTATTTTTTTTCTTTTGATTTCTTGAGGTTGGTAACAAAAATGAACAAGTCATACTTACTATCTTTAACAGAACTTTTTTCTGTAACCTGATATTTTTGTTGATTTTTTTTTATAAATTGTGATGGCAATGCGCCAAAGGCGTAAAAACCAGAGCTAATGTTCAAATCCTAAATGGGTTATACAAAGAATTCTTTTAGAAATTATTACTAATACACAAACTTGCCTAAGTTGGCACATAGTCGCTGGCTCTCTAAATACTAGGTAAGTACTTATAGTCATGTCATAAGATGCTCACATTACCGTCTCAGTATTTAGATTTTAGAAAATGCTAAACAAAATTGTTTGAATTAAGTTTTTATTAGTCATCCAGCAATTTTTGTCACCACATTGGCACCAATGGTGGTGGTGATACTGATGTATCACAATCATCATTGCTGTAATTCTTTTTTTGATTTCCAAATTCTAACTTCACATAATTGATTACAAATAAGCGCAAGTTCAACGGTTAGTACCTATACCCTTTCTAAATCACAGTGTATATCGAGAATCATGCAAAAGTTGTGTGTGTGGGAAAAAAGCCCAAAAACATGAATTATTCTGGAGAGTAGGAACTCTAAGTTAAAAGTCTGCTCAGATGTGGAAATTGAAGCTGTCACGAAAATAGTGTTGACCATAGCCTATGATCATCGTTAGCTGGTTGTCAGTTTAGCCACCCCATATTACGTCAGCCGATGCAATAATTGTTTACTGTGTCAACATGGCTATCGGGGCACATCGCAGTGTGATAAACGAACCACGCCTATTAACATGTTTTAGATGTTGGTTTTGTCGGATCGATCGCGTCGGCTGTCGAAATGATTTTGATGTGCTTAAGGATGACCCAAACTTGAGCTAACGAGCGCCTTTTCTTGCGCCAAACATATCAACCTGCTTGTAATATAGAAAATAGCGCGACTTTATAAATTGCCGGTGGGATCGCAGCCAGCGGATCCACCACGGCCTGCTGTCGCAAGACAAAATGAGAGATATTTCAATTTTGTCTCATTCTCTCCTATGAATTAATAATGGGAGAGAGTGGCACAGTGCAGTATAATAGAAATCTTGTATTGTCTGGCGTGCTCGGTAACCAGGGGGTGTACTACGATCTCTCATTTTCAGGCAATATACTTCAGTATAGTAGCAATTATACTTTAGTAGCAATTATATATTTTTAATCTAGCAATACACACATATCCTAATAAAAAAACTAGGTATTTTGTTTTTGGACGTTGTCGCTTTGAATTACAATTACTCTTCAGCACTATTTAGCGAGAGTTTATGTCGTTAATATGATACAGATGACACTTGACAAGGCCAGGAAGTGAATTGCCTGGAAATATGAGTTAGATTATAGTATAACATATAGCCTCATACAAAGTTATTGATACGCAGCTCGTTTAACCTAAATCTGCTTAAATCTCACAAGTTTAAATAACCATTTTGCATAGGCAAGTAGGTACCAAAATAAAAGAGACATTCCATCATTATATGTAACAAAATAAGCAAATAGGCAGACGTAAATTTTCTAAGGGTAGAAAATTAACGTCTGCACTAAGTCAAATCATTTCGCCGTCACAACAAAACGATGACAAAAGGAAGAGATTAATTTCATTATCATCATAGTCATTGACATGATCATCATGATTATCATCAGGGTACTTGAATACCTCAAACAACAATCACGAAATGTTACTCGCCACTACCAGAAATTGCTCAATTGTAGCTGATTGCTGAATAGAAGAAGCTTCATACAAAGTTATTTATTCAAAGGCTTTGATTATTGCAATTTGGCTCTACCTACGCCTTTCGTTTCTAACGTCAGTCCTTTGTGTGCAACGTCAATGGATTGTATGGTGGGAAGATGGTGGGTGTTATATGACGTTGCTCGCTCGCTTCTCGACAAGCTTTGAATGCAATGTGCGTCACAGAATTGTAGAGTGTTGATAAAACGACGTAATTTTGTATTCGACGTAAAGAAAAAAAATATATTAAAAATGATGCTGATTCATATCAATTGGTTTTATTAATATCTATTCGTAATTTATGAGCGAGACAACGATATTTCTCGTAGGGTCTAATTAAGTTAAACCTCGTGATAAGTAGGTATTTTCCAATAAAATGGCAAGGACTCCTCCACACATCCTCGGCAAATTATATAAACCAAACCAAGCGGTCGATCGATCGATCGAACATCGATAATAAAAACACAAGCTCTCAAAATGTTATTTTGCGCCAAGTAATGCTAAGTTCTATCATTTTTTTATATCTGAATAGGTTATATTATATAATTATACATAGGTTTTTATGTAAGATAAGATTATCTTATGTACTTTAAATGGCAGATTATATTGTAATAATTTTTTCTTATCGTAATCGTGGTCTTTACAATTCTATAAAGGAACTTATTGTGTGACCTACAAGCATCCTACAATACACTGCTGCCTAATGGCAGTGGGCCGAAATGCGTGATATAAATAAATCATACCGAAACGTAGCAACTGACAATAAAACGCGACAAATAAAAGTCGAACATCATGTCTCAACATCACGAGTTATTGCTTAGAGTTATAACAATAGATAGTCCTCGTGACCGAATTTCGGTCACGGTGGCTAATTTCAACGGAGACTTGCCATCTGCACAGGATATATTATAGTGCACAAGCTAGTGCTGCAAGCAAGTAGCTACAGGTGCACTCTCTCTCCCTTCACTCTCATAGTGGGACGGCAATCCACGACCGGAGAGAGATCTGGAGCAGGACCGACGGCTTTTCGTGCACTCCGAGGCACAAGCGAGTGATAATCAGAGTTAAAAATGAGATTCGCACATGAACATCCAGAATTCCTAGAGGTGCAAATCGGGTTTTGAACCTGCGACCCTCTGCCGAGGCGAGCGTTCTACCATCTTGGCTATCATCGCTGCTTAGAGTTACACCACTAGGAACAGCTATGCAATTTGTAAATTTTAATTTGTGAAATCACTCTGAGTGAGTTCAACACTAGCGCCACTGTGAAGATGACTGAAGTAGGTAAAATTGAGTCAAGTGAGTATATTGACGTTCTTCAATAGGATTCGGAGTTCAGAAACGAAATTCAGCCGCCATATCGTCAGTGTGACTTCCGAGATATCTGTCAACACGAGGTTTACAACCAATTGAAAACGATAGACGCCCTGACTCCGACGACTGAGATCGAGGGCCGACTACCAATTCGATGATGTCTCCGCTATTTCTGGTCAAAGGCGAGGCTACCATTTCTTGTAGCGATACGTTAATGTAGGTATTACTGGAAGCTCCTGCTAATGGGGTAGGTCATGTCCGAGCAAGACAAACATGGTCACTATCGAAAAAGGTGCGCATACGCACGTTTATAATTTATTCAGCATTAATGAAGCTACCAGTTTATGTTTATGTTGGGGAATAAAAACACACACGGTGATAATACACAGACAACAAACTTTGTGTGATGAGCATGAATATTTGTACTCCAGTCATGGTTGTTAAACATCAATATATGGAAGTAGATATTATATACTGGTATCTGCCTCAGGCCATTGTACGGTACCCATAATACAAGCGTTGCTTAGTTTGGGACCGTAAGTACATAGTTGGTTATACGTTTTAGAGGTTACACGGACTGTGGCCGGTCCGTTAGAAGGTTGGCCTGGGGACATAGGTAGAACACCAATGCCAAATGAGTTTTAATCGGTTTTATTTTGTTACATAAAACTCCTGCTAGGTTCAACTACTGCAGCTGATAGAACATCACATACAGCGCATTGACCCCAGGAGGTGCAGAAATAATTGAAATTTAGTGAAAAGAAAAATAGGGTGTTCCGATGAAGTTTGGATGTACTGGAGTTTTGACTTTTTGGGACGGTTCAGGCCCCTGACATCAACAGTATAAGTATACCAATCATCTTCGGCAACGAATAACGACCTACTCACATCAAATATTTGACATTAGCAGCAATACTAATAAATCAATTTATTTATTCGTTAATTATTGTAGAACGCAATATAGATAAATAGAATACAAACTATCTAAATAATAAGGATCTAATGATAATCTCCACGAACCCACAACATCTTAGACAAGATGGCGAGATGCTGCAGTACCTACCAATGACATTAGAGAGCACCGTTAAATATTCTTGTAAACGATTGTCTATAAAAAATATTGAATCTAACGTAAATGACTTAGATAATACGTTAAGTTAATTCCGAAACCGCATTTCAATAGAGTAGGCAAAACCTAGTGAAGAGATAGGGTTTATATCGGAACCACTCAGTAAGTACAATACCTAATCTATTTTCAATGATCGTATATAATAGTTGATTGCTCTGAATACTCTCAATAGATCGATTCGACGGCCCACATGCATATGACCTACAGACTGATTACCCTTCAACCAATTTAAAAGACTCATTAAGGTACGTGAACTTTTCAAGGGTAAATAATGTTACAATCTGTAAATTATACATCGGAGAATCTGAATTTTCTTAAGTATGACTAACGTATAGCCACACGATGCATGCGGGATTTACAACATATATACACGGATTGAGCTAGACAAAGATGGGAAAAAAGATAAATGATAACAGAAGTTAATATTAATGACACGATCAGGGGGGCAAGGAATGATGGAAATCAAGAAGAAGCATGATTTAGTGGGGCATTAGCGAGTGGGGTCGTCGAACGGCGTCGGCGTCCGGGCCGGGAGGGGCGATGGTTTCGGCGCGGTATCGATCGGATCGCATACCTTCCTGCGGCCGCAGCAGAGCATCCTCCGAGCGCGCGAGGGTCCGCCCGGCGAAGACTTCAACCTGGTAAGTTTCCGCCACTGCATGGGTACAGGTTAGCGCGGCGCTTGCGGGAGCGGCCGCGGGGCCGGGTGGTCGCGCATCGCGGCGCGCCGGGCCTCAGGACGCGGCCGGAGCGCGCGAGCCTTCCTCGCGAAGTGCCCGCCGCCCGCCCGCGCCTGCGCGCTGCCCGCCCTGCCTACCCTCCTCCCCGCCCCTTACTCCTCGCGATTAATAATTCCGGCTACGCTACCAGTGCGTATGTGGGTTAGTTTTTTGGCGATCGATGCGATTATTCGGTGCGAGCCGCTTCCGGTCGCCAGACCAACGCGGTGCACCCGAGACGCGGACAGACGACCTATTCATAGGTCTCTGACATCACACTTTTGAGTGTCACGTTAGCGCCGCTGGTGTCCTTTATAGCGTTTATCGGCCGAATATAGGTCAGACACATTATTTAGTTGAAAACAATTTTGCGGGGTAAATAACTAGGTGGTCTGGCCTATTAAACTATTAGATATTTCTTACATTGTGTCAACCAGCTGGCAATAAAATTGGATTTATGAGTGCTTATATAAGCAATCTTATAAAATGTATGTCCTTGTAAAGTAAAACTGTCACATCGCTTCCTAAAACCAATTCATCAGAGCGACATTTTCGTACGCATACCAGTAATTATGACTATGGTTATAATTACATGGGGTAAGGGCTAAGGGCTAAAAGTCAAACGCATTTTGGGGCGATAATAAGCTACAAGGCGAAGGTGCGGGTTACGTCCGGCGACCTCACAGAGGGCCGGTCAAAACCACATATGGTCGAAGGATGTGGGCTCCTCTCTAGGCGGTTTTAGTTCAAACGGATAACTTTCTGCTCACACGCCAATTAATGATATATTAGTTAGCGTTTTCCTCAAACATTATCTTTAGGAAAGAATCGTTACCTAATCGCATATCTTTTTGTAAAGAATAAATCTTCAGCATCTGTGTATCCATACCAGGTTAGGTTACTGAAGATAGGTATATTTCAGCATTCAGCGACGGCCTGATTAGCGCAGTTGGTAGTGACCCTGCTTTCCGTGCCGAAGGTCCCGGGTTCGAATCCTGGTAGGGACAAACTTTATGTGATGATCACGAACGTATGTACCCAAGTCATGGATGTTTAATATCTATATAAGTAATATATACTGGGTTCGCCCTCAGTCCGTTGTACGGCACCCATAATACAAGCGTTGCTTAGAGTGGGACCGTATAGTTGGTGTCTTCGTCAGGCGATATTTATATTGAAATACATGTTCCAAAAATAACTTAGCTTTGATCTAAAGTTGTGTTATTATCTCCTGAATGCCTCATTCGCATAGGCTGACAAGCAACACTGATATATAATAATGTATCCACATACAAGTTTATATAACATCGTTTACAGGCGTCTTCCTGTTTATTAGGCGAGTACGCACCTAATCAGTGCAGAGCAGTGATAGCCAAGTTGATAGAACACTTGCCTCGGTAACGAGGATCGCAGGTTCAAACCCTGGCTCACACTTCTGGAATTACTGGATTTCATGTGCGACTCTCATTAACTCTCATCAACGACGATTAGCACTTTCTAAACGGTGAAGGAAAACATCGTGAGGAAACCTGCATGTCTGAGAGAACCCCTCGAAAGATGTGTGACCCGCACTGGGCCAGCGTGGTGGACTATAGCCTAATCCCCCTCGCACTGAGGGGAGGCCCGTGCCCAACAGTGGGACATTAAAAAATAAACGCACCTAATCAACTAGAAAATATTCATCTACACAACAAATCACATTTGGAGGTACCTATTGGAATCTGCATAACATGACCGGCGAACCCTAATTTCGAAATGGCGTGGTTCTTGACGGAATTGATTAGGGCAATTTGGTGAATTATGTTTACTTTAGTTCCTCTTTTCGTCAACGTCGAAATGGTGCAAGCCGTCGTCGCCTTGAATGTTAACATTACTACAACTGAATAATAAAATATTATGATGTTGGTATGTAGGTACCTATTCGTCGAAATGTATGGCTTTTCCGGACATGTTGGTGGATTCGGTATTCGAATTCCCGTAGGGGCAAACTGTGTGTGTTGAGCACGAACACTTGTACCCGATTTGGGGATGTTTAATCTTTACCTAAGTATGTACTTATAAGTTTATATACCTACAGATATGGCCTCCAGTCGAATGTACGTCACCTACCCATAATAGAACAAACATTGGGACCGTACACTTACCATATCGGGACCGTACCCTTACATTGGAACCGTACAGTGGGTGAGTTAGTCTGGCGCTAATTATGTTTAATATTAAATAAAAGAGATTCAAAGAATTTACGTTGAAATATTTATTTGGGCACGAACAATCGCATTAAGCTTCTAAGTGTGACGTCATTGGGAAGACCTATGTCCAGCAGTAGATGTCTTCTGGCTGATGCATGGACTGTTCTAAGGACAATGCTCGACACAGGTGTTAGTCACTGTATCCCTGATGAAGCCAGGGTTGCACCAGCAATCACAATAGTGCCTCCTGGCGGAGTGAGCGCTGGGCACGGAGCAAATGGTTTCGAACGCGCAGTCAGGACCTGGATTGTATTCCCCAGCTGGGCAATCCGCTGAAATCATATTTATTATTATTACACTGAAGGCCAGTTCCATAGCCGGTTGATAGACCCTGTCCTCAACTTATTTCAACGATGGCTCATACAAAGTCTGAAATTGTTTGGTTTTTTTTTAAACAAGGCGAACCAGTAGGTAGCCTTTGGCCATGGGATAGGTACAGGTCATTATTTTTATGTCTTATAATTTTATTTATTTCTTTTGAAATGTATTCTTTATTACCTACTATTAACCCTGTTAAATATTTTACACTGTTTTTTTATACCTTATATACACTTAAACTTACTAAACCTAACGATTTAAAAATGGTTTTGCGAAATGGGATTTCAAAATGTCCACAGCGGTTTTAAAAAAACATGTTTTATACGTATAAAATAAAAACAAATTAAAATAATTGAGTCTATGTAGTAAAAAGGTACTTATGGTGTATGAATTAAGGTAAGTAATATCAATTTGGTATGGCTTACCATAAGAATATTGGACGTTAACGAATAAGAGAAATAAAACGACTGCACTGAACTTCATGTTTATTTTGCACACTGCCGCACACGATATGATATCACGATACACAGTCCAAATAACCCCTATAACCTCCGTTATCTGTGTGACCCATTTTTATCACTAATAACAACCTACTAAGGTATTACGTTTGGATCGGCCTGAAATATGGCCATATTTTTTTTTAGGAAATGGCCTCACCCTTTGGGTAGGCATTTTGCCAACGTCAAGTGGAATGTCTTTTCTATTGTTTTATTTTCCTACACTCGTGCACGTTTATGAATTTCTATGAGTGAATGAATTATCAGAATCGGATCAGTAGTTTCGGAGATTACCCTTTACATGTATACTCACAATATTTAACCTCTTTATATTAGAATAAATACGTGTACATGTAGGCTGCAGCAATGCCAGTGATTTTGTACGCGCCGGCTTTAGCTTTTTGATGATCTTAGCCCAGAGGAACCCTTTATTTCCTGGGATAAGAAAATTGTATTCATCTGATTGTATTCATTAATTCTGTCTGTGAGCTACCACCACCATGACAAATTTCATTAAAATCACCCCGGTACAGTTTTTTGGAAACCTCATGGGAACTCATTAGTTCATGGGAGAAAATATATCCTGTATTTTGACTCGGGTTATTAGCTAAATAAATGCTCAGCCAAGTAAAATAAATTACATATGACAAGTACACTAGATGGCGCTAGCAGTAGTTGATAAGTTTTCTCCACAATCCTTTGGGAAAAAATCCAGAGCTTGCATAGCTTCATATAAACAAAATATCAAACACGGATTGCTTACTTTATTTCATCTCCCACTTACAAATGTATTACATAAATTAAGTTCCCATGTATAACACTTATAGGGAACCATTGGAATACAAAGGTGTACCATGATTCTATGGAATCTTAATATATATACACCTAGCTAAGTATTAATTATTAATTTCACTTTTCTGTCTTAAACTAGCCCAGGGGTCCTGCAGCATTGAAGGGTGTAGATAAGCATCTATATTGTTCTTATCTTGTCCGAAGCTGTTGTTACTGGAATTGCTCTGAAATGAAAAAAAAAAGTTTAGTCATATCATTCATTGATTGATATTTAAAATGAACACTATTGAATTCATATATATAAATACCCAATCAATTTCTAATAAGAAATGTTAAGTACTTAATGTCATCGTAAAAAAAAACAAATTCTATAAATTTGATAGTTGGTTATGTTGATGTTCTTTTTTTTATTTGTACCTAATGTGAAATGCAGTATTCACAATGTCATCAATATGTGAAAATCACAATTTCATTTTAATCATACAGAAATGAGATTGAAATTTATGTAAGACCAGCTCATAATTTCCTATATTCTTTCCTGACACTTTATCCCCTGCTTTGCAATGGAGCATAGTGGACAATATTTTTATCATTTAATTTATTATTCTGATCTATATAAATAATTATCACAACTTATATTTTAAACACTATCCAACAGACAAGGGGTGCTCAACAAAGTTGCTCCTACCAGGATTTGATCGTTAACAAGGCATGTGCTCAGTATTATACCTATTGGCAATAATCTTACACCCTATGTAGGTATATCAATGAAATGTGGCTGCACCACCACCACCCTCTACCTACCTCTACAGGAATACAGCTGATATGCTGATCTTCAGGCCCAGTCTACTATACTTGTTATCGAAGTAAGAAAACACTCACATTAAAACTCCGTGGACTGTTTCCCCATCTGTTGTTGTAACTATGGTGACCGCCCCGTCTTTGGCTGTGCTGGCGATTATTCTGGAACCTTTGCTGCTGATTTCTACCTTGCTGTTGTTGCCATCTACTTTGCACTGGCGTACTCTGGTTCAGCGGTATGAAATCGTCTGACATTTTATATATGGTAAAATTTACCCCCTTGTTTACTTTGGGTATTTTTTTCTATGATTAAACACTACTACGGACGGACTGAATACGAACTTGAAATTGTATTAGAGATAGATACCTATTTTATTACTTCCTTCTAATTACCTACCAGCAAACAATGCACGAACCAGAAGTACGAAGAAAGAAGTATCCTACAAGTTTCTAGTATATTTTAAAGTAGTATTACTCAATGAAAGAAGCCCTATGAATTTATGCACACATACACAGAGTACTAATTATAAAGATGAAAATAAGAAAACGATTCGTAGACAAGTAACAGTTGGACTAGACTAGAGCAATTTATTTTATTTATATGTTCATAACCTTCTACATAAGTACCTACATAGTTTGTATTTTTTTCACTACACTACCACAGATTATTAGCATCAATCATCAAACAAGACTATAGACCTTTTTCATCTTCTTTTTTATGGTTGGTAATTGGCTACAAAATAGAGCTCTTTTTGCCAGTGTCGAGTGTCTTGATAATTGTTATAGAATTATAAGGACCCCTGATGATAATGATGATGACGAAAATAAACCCCTGCCCCTATCCTTAAAGTTGTGAATACATTACTAAACATTATCATTTATCATGGGAGAACTTGAAAAGTCAAGTTATACTATTTTATTTGAATTCAATTAAATTAATTTTTTAAAGTAAATGTGGATTTTCCCTCGTGCACGAGACATCTTCACGATTCAACTTCCCGCCAAAAAGTCCTCACCACAAAGTTTTTTTTGTCTCTGGTCCTGTCTTTTTGAAGAATTCAATCATAATATTGTGGCCTTTTTACAATCTGATTTTAGCATTTCTATCCTGTTTTAGCTTCATAGGTAGCCCTCCTTCAAAAAGTGAAGTGGCAACACATTCAAATGTCAATGGCTCCGCCCGCCCCAAAGAGTTAGTACCCAGGGCATTAAAAACGTATTATTTTGTATAAAAATTTGTGAACGCTGGTTTTTGACTTTTTTGTTCAAAATTGATTATTTTTGGATGGATAGAAACAACAATTTGTTTATTTAATTTGATAATGATTCAGTGAATCAAATCCAGCAAAGAAGGCAGCTTCACGTGTAAAAATGTGGATTCCTTCGAAGTCGCCAAAGCTCGGTGTCGGTAAGTTCGTAATTTTTTTTACTCAGCCTTTTTATCGGCCGTACGCGGTACGGAAACATCCAGCCAATTACAGCGGAAGCGTATAACATGTTATGAATTTTAACTATTTCGTACGTATTGATATAGGAAAATAAATGATCGAGGAAGGAGGATAATAATAAAGTAGATATCATAAAATTGCAGTCCTAAACACCACCAGTGATTATGTTTAATACGATGTTTTTATTTCTTTGCTTTTTGGCCTTGCATTGCAAAGCAAACCGCAGCAAGTCACAGGCACAATGTTATGCTCCTTTTAAGTATGTGCATTATCAACCTTGCAGTGGTCATGACATCTTACCACATTTTCTTTTATCACAAAATAACTGTTTAAGTTATAAATTCTTGATCATAATAATTATGTAGACAAAATGTTATACAAACAGGTTGATAATAAATCCTGTGTATACTTTTTTCTGCTCAGGTTCAATATTTAAAATATTTTTTGATGACCGAACTAGATGTGATTTGATATACGAGTAGGTACCAATTATTATAATTCTGAATAGAGCCATTGCAAAAATTTTTTGTTGTATAATTAATTTAAACAAAGGTTTCCCAAATGTACATTATGCTAAGTTAACTAACTGACTATTTTACAAAAACATTCATTTCAAAAGTTATTGTAATCTGAAAGGTACCTTTTCGGCATTAAAATTGCAGTGATAGCCAAGTTGGAAGAACGCTTGACATTGGCAATAAGCTTTGCAGGTTCAAAACCAAACTTACACCACTGGGATTTTCAGATTTTCATTTGCGAATCTCATTTTCAATAATGATTGTGACTTACTACAGTGAAGGCAAACATCTTAAAGAAACTTGCACTGGACTGGGCCAGTGAGATGAAATATGGCCTAAATCCTCTTTAAGTTCAGCAAGTGTATGCCCAATATAATAGCAATAGGGTTGTCATTATTACATTGGGACCAAATACCATCTGCAAAATGAGGGTGTACTGCAGTGCACCTCTGCCCATCCCTTCCGGGATTTCAGGCATGATGGTATAGATAACTGTCTATTCACAACCTTTAAAATGAAATTTCTTTATTCAAGTAGTTTGTACTATGTTGGATTTGCCAAATTTAAACTTGCAACATGAATCATGAAACAGATTGCTGCTGAAAATTTATTTGCCAAGTGAATTATGGAAATGTTGTTTTTTATGAAATATTTTTAAAACACATATGACGTATAACTGGAGACTCGAGTCAAACCTCACTAAAATGAAATCATTTTTTATATATAAAATGGTCCCAGGTTTTTATTTCGTAGGGGCAAACTTTGTGTGATGATCGTTTATGTTTTTATTGAGCTGTTTAATATTTTTAATAAGTCATTGTATATGTACTGGGATCTTCCCTATTATACAGATATCCATTAAACAAGTATTGTTTATTTTGGGTCTGTGCAGTTTATTGTACATTTGACGAAGTTAATGTATTGTATGTTTATTTATTATCAACACCTGTGTTATAACCTCAGTATGCACCTATTTGGAGTATCAATTAAGTGTCTAATATAGTCAGTAACAGTTAATTAACAGGTAGTTCGGTATTCATATCAGTTTAGAGTTGTGGAAAAAAATATTTTTTTCAATGTGTTCTATATTTCAGCTTCTTAATAGCTCTAACTGTTCAATTTCAGCTGTCTACAATTGGAAGGGAGATGTGAGATCAGGACTGCCACTGGAGATTGGTGAAACCATACAAATATTGGAAGAAAATGGAGGTAATAAGTCTGATAATTATTTTTTTCCAATGCAACCATTCAATTAAACATACAACCTCTTTTGTGACCACTGGCTCGCATCTTGTTTGTTTTAAATGTCGGATATAATGCCAGTTAGTATATTGACACTTGTATAGCTCCTGCTAAAGGTTATAATTAGAAGAAAAAATAAACATAGATCTTATATTAATGAATGTTTGCAAGTTGTTTTATTCTGAAGAGTATGGCAAATAGCTTTTTAATTCCTTGATACTGATTCAAGGTTGGTACCGAGGGTTCAGCACCAAGAACAGATCAGCTTGGGGCATATTTCCCTCTTGCGTGGTGTCCATTCGGCCGTGTGTCGTCAAGGGGTCGGGTGTTACCGCCATAGCTGAGTTGAAGGACGATCCACTCGTCAGAGAGATTGCTTGTGTATTACGAGAATGGGCGCGGTTATGGAAGAAGCTGTATGTGGTAAGTTAATTAATTAAAAAACACCGTCACATAGAATAAGGACTAAAATTGGTAAAATTAAAATTTAAAAATATCCCAGCTACCCGTAAGAGGGGCATTTATATTTTTAATTGGATAGCAAGAAATTTCGCATGGGATAACGGACTCACTATGATGGCTAAAATTTCTACACCATCCTCTGATAAGTGCTAATGAGAATTGCTGAACCGATTTCCAACAAACATAAGAAATAACCTGATTAAATTAGCCTTTAATTTATAAAAAAAAACCGCATTGTTACCGGTCTATCCATTTTAGAGCTACGAAGCCATGCCACAGTTATACAGACAGGCTTGGACTGTAAATTAAATAAGTTTATAATTAAAAAAATAAAGAAAACGTTTTTAACGTCTTGTGAATCTTATGACGTTCGTCATTGTCTAAGTAGATGTCCCGGTTGGAATCTGCTTCGCCCCGAGAGAAGGGCTCTATTTTTCTCATTATATGGTCCACCAATAGTCGCATGATATAGCGAGCAATCAGCCCCCGCACTAAAGAATTAATTCTGTGCTCTAAAAATAACGATACGCCGTGAAAAATAGAGCGCTTTCAAATGTTTTTTGTTTATCGAACGCGGGGAATTTTAACTGGCATTTGTTGTTATTAACGTCTTAAAATCGGTCTAGATTGTTATAATCTACTAAAGAAACATCAATCAACCCACAAAGCTAGCCATGGAATAATATGCATACTAACAATCATTGTTTTGTTATTGTGATGTAGCTTGTTCAGTATAAGCCTTATGTATATTGGTTTAAAGTTCATTTCTGTACAACTAAATAAATATCTATTTATTTGTTCATAATAACTAACACATGCGAGATAGGAAATGTGTCACGCGCATGGAATTTTTCGTGTAGTTCTTTATTCCTATAGGGGTCTGTTTCACAAAGTCCTAATAAACACTATCCATAGAGAGATATTATGAGTACCATCAGATAAATGATAAACTTGTCATTGTTTATAACAACCATAAAAAAAAATCCTGTCTTAATGTTATTTGTGTCTTCAATGAACATGAAAGTTGTGTTTATCTAGTCAGCCTTTCGAAATTCCTCACATGAATGCTTCTACCTTTTGTCTTCGTCCGCTTATAAATATAGAAGCACATAAATCCAAAATATTATAATACCATTGGGTTATTCTCCTTATATAATTTGGTTTTTGTACAATCTGTAAAATATGTTTTCATAGGCGTTCTTAATTTACATTTTCAACAAGCTGAATGACTAGTCTCCTTTGTTGGTTTTAGACTAATGAATCATTATACGGTGCGTGTCATGTTATTGTGCCGTTCTGAAGTTCTAATAACTTAACCTAACTTGACCTCAGTCTTTTGATCCTTGTCGGAGACCGGACAGATAAAGTTTTTTTTTTTCGAAACTTCCCGTTTGCTCGCTGACGATAACATCTTATAAGAAAGCAATATATAACATCTTGTTTAAAATTTGTAAATGTAGATAGCAGTAAGATAAAAAGTGAGGGATACTCTCCTAAGACCATTGGCGTGGCTTCAACTTTTAAGGTAACTGCGTTTACTGCCCCGCCTAAAATTTCTACCCCCACCTATAGAATCGTTAACTAACAAACAATACCTCTTTATAACACTAGTATAGATATAGATAAATCGATTTTATTTTATTAATATTGCGCTTTTTTAGTAACAGTTATTGTTATGCCAAAGTAATTCACGGTCTCCCTTTTTGATTCGCTCGCGCTCCGATGCATAGCTGGGGTGTTAAATCAGAACTTGTCTCTAACAGGAGCGAGAGACGTACAGGTTCAGTGCAGTAGCCAAGGTGATGCGAGAACTGTTGAGCGGGCGGCGGGCACTCCTTGCCGGCACATTGACTCAGGACCAGACGAGGGCACTGAGGCTGAAACTGGTTGCCAAACTCGACTGGGGGAATCGGTGAGTCCTGTATACATCTTAGCATGAGTGAGGAGAGAAAATGTTTATGTTCAGTTAGTAGGCTCCTCCATGGTTTCTTGCTGGTATCTGTGTGCTATGCTCAACGGTAGGGTTGCCAACGTTTTCTATATTTAATATCGTATTTGAGACTACTAGCTAGTCTTAAAAAAATGTAGATGATAAAATATATGAGAAAAATATGTTGTAATTTTTCAGCAGTTGATTTATAAGTAGGATTTTCGTCAGGTGTGTATGTCGAACTGATTCGTTCCTACTTACAGATAGCTTTCATTATATACTGCTTACTTTTTTATCCAAACATCTTATGGTCATATTTAAATACCCGATATCCAATACCGAAAGTACATTAGTTTTAATTACCATATTTTTTTTTGGGATTACACTAATCTGGCCCCTTATATGGGAGACTAGGTTTTAAATTTATTATGCAGTAAGATTGAAATCGTTATCCTCAAAATACCAACTGCAGGCTATTATGATCTTTAAAGGATATACAAATGAGACGAGATGTTGCCTTGTTATTTTGTATAATTATGTTCTATGTGGTATTAATATGTCTTCTGTACGGGGACCTATTCCCATGCGTTTAAGGTCAACCATAATAGGTAGCTGTGTTGAAAATCAGGATAATTGATATTTGTGACTACAGGACATGGCTTTTTACCCCACTGCGTCAGAAAGAGGTTAATTTATTGATGTACATCTACATAATTATATACAAATATAATTGTCTACTTTAAATTGTTATGCGTTTTTTGTCAGGTCTGATATAATATTTAGTGCTATACGGTGAGCAGTTACTTCTAATGAAATCGTAAGGTCATCGAAAAAACATGCCATCACTGTCTAACTTATTTTTTAAATCTGTGGTGTGAGAGGGATGGAAGATGTTACGTTGCCGATACAGTACTTAAAAGGGATTGTGCTTGAGTTAAGTACTTATTCAGATGTCTTGTTGAGATAAGATTGTGATTTAAAACGTTATTGTGTTAAATTAGTTAACTCTCGGGTTATAATAAATTGCTTAGATAAAGCATATAAGGTAAGGTAAGGTAAAGATAACAATGAGAAGAAATTAAATCCAGAATGAATTATTTAAAGTCGTTTAATTACAATTGACGCAATGAATATTGAGATAACAGTTCTTACAGTCTCAGAAGTTGTACAGTTTCATTATTATCTACGAATTGTTTAATAGGAATGGTATATTAAACCTTAACTAGAGATACTTCAATTTCACAGGAAAACTGCATTTATCGGTCCCATTTTGATCACACAGCGAACATTCTTATGAAGACAATACCATCCTCAATTTATATAATACCAGCCCTTTTTAACGTCCCACTGCTGGGCACGGGCCTCCCCTCAATGCGAGGGGGATTAGGCCATAGTCCACCACGCTGGCCCAGTGCGGGATGGTGGACAGTGCGGGTTGGCGGACTCAGTTTATATCTATATATTATTACAATAGCATGACTCGATAACTTATTCTACCGAACGACACATTGGGAGACATAGTGCTTGTTCACATAGGAACGCGCGGGCGCGGAGGCGGTTGCGGGCGCGGCAGATGTTGCGAGGTCGTGTTCACATTGGCCGCCAGGCGTTTGCGCGAGTGTGACGTGTTGAAAACGATGAAAACGTGCTATCGTTTCTAGCGACAAGTTCAAAATGATTGAACTTACCTGACGTCGCGAGTGAATCGCGCGCGCCGCCGCTAGTTTGACATGAACACACAAAAACGTCTCACGCGTTTGAAATTGCCGCGAGCGCGCCGCACGCGCCAGTCGCTAGTTAGCTCGCTACTTAGACCGCACGTGCGTTTTGAACGTGAACACTTGGAAATCACGTCATATGTTTGATATTTCGTGACCGCGCCCGCCACCGCGCCCGCGAGTCAACGTGAACAAGTACTTAGTGAATGAATGTTGATTATATTCAGAGCATGTATCATGGCACATTTCGAGAAACTTGAGTATAATTCACAATTCGAACTGATGACTTACGAAAATAGTTTTTATATCATGTAACTACTTAAAATAATCATTCACACTTAATTACATATTAATACGATCTATAAAATTGTCAAAAATATTTATCTATAACGTTCGACTCAACGGTGAGATAATTTTGCCAACAGCGTTGAGCACTCTCTTCCATACATACTTGCACAGTTTTGTTGTTGGACTATCCACAATAAAATCCTCATTCGTTCATCGTAAATAATGGAATGGCAGTATACAAAGAAAAAAGCATGCATGAAATATTAATAAATCTTATACACTTTAAAAAATATCTACTTAATTTCGTTTTAAATGCTTAAATTGTATATTCGATATGTGTATTCTCATGCATTTTACATCATAATTTCATACAATACATACTTAATGATATCTAAGTTCACTGCATTGAAACGAACCAGTTTTACTTGCTGTAGGAAGTAAGTCGTACTCGTCCTTATATTTTATTCTAGACCCTATCTTTTAAATACACAAGATATATTTTTTATTGTTCCAAGAAGTTATCTTAAACAAAAAATATATCCCTAACTATACATATTATAAAATGGATTTTAAAAATGACATACCTAATTAGTCCCGAAAACAAGTTTATAGCGCGGAATAGAAATACTTATCATTTTGAATGTCTACATGTATGAAATCTGTACCGAAGTATTAAACACAATGAAATATATATATTAAAAATACCAAAACCCCTATGATCTCTAAAGGGGTAAGCGAAAATCCACGGGAGTGGTGGGTGCACTGCGCATTTCGCCATTGGTATTTAGGTACACATGATTATTTTTAATTTGCGCGATTACACATTGAAATGAAACTAACATTACGGACCTATTTTTCTAAAACCTCAGTCCCCCCAGTTATCCTTAACGATGGCGATGTGTGCTGCAAAGCGCCTGTAAACTCAGGAACGCAAAAAAAACAAATGAACGTGATAAAATGCTTAAAATTAGTTTTATTTCAATCTGTACCGCGCATAAACCCGCGCTTAAACTTTATACTAAACTTAAATACACGCACGTACTCTATTTATGATTAAAATATAAAAAAAAAATACATTGTATAGGTATGTACTTATGAAAAATTATTTCCATTTTCGGTCATCCGCTGATGTTTATTTATAACTAGGTACTAAACTAATACAACTTTCAATATAAAAATGTTACACTAATTAATGAGAAAATGTTTAGCAGTCGTAGTTCTCACTGAGCCGCGTTTCCAGCTTGTTTTGTTGTACACACTACAGAAAAATATCTACGCAATACGTTTATTTTCGAAAAAAAAAACCATTAATACCCATCTACCCGAGCAGGGTAAAATGTGTATATGTTTTTGTGTAGTGTGACTCACTAAACACGCGCTGAAGTCGGACCTTACACGTACCACAGTATTTCCAATGTCTTTCAACAATTTGTTTAGTATGTGAGACAGTATCAACAAATATTATTCTAATATCAAGTCCTCTATTCACTAAGGATCAAAATGAAGTGACTGGACGCTCAACTTATATGGCGCGACTTCGGAAGGCAGTTATAAGTATTGGGTACATTTCGTGTCGAGCACGTGCCGTGGGACATTGATCTCTAGTGAATACTGTAGGGCTTTATAGTGACCTAATGTTAAAGCTCATGGCAAAAGGCAATGGTTGTCTTACATCGAATAGGTAAAATAAGGAATGTCATGGTCATTATATCGTTGAAACTGCGTATGAGCTGTATTATTTTAGAACAGCAATACAAATTGCATTTTGAGAATAATAGTTATGTCGCGAATACATGACTTGCTTACATTCGTTAAAGATAAAGGAACCGTGTAGAGAAATTCACATGAGAGTTATAACGAAATTCCGAACCGATAGACGTAGCACGTCATAACATTAACGAGGCCAAAATATGGCATCCTGAAAAGTGGTCACATTGAGCTTTGATCGCTTGCGTCAAATACATTGCCGTTTCACAGTCTAACCATTCAAATGTACTTTATGATCAAGAAGTGATAGTAAAAGTATACAATTTTATCGCCTAATTTCGTAAGCGCTAATGCGAAGTCTATTATTTGGAATGTCATTGGTGAATTACCCACACATATTAGTTAACACTCCATAGTATTTCTTAAGCGATGTATTCGTGACGAAAACTTATGCTATATCATTTGTATTGTATTGCTCTCGCTCAGTCTCACAACTTACGTCTCTGTCTCCTTGGAATACTTGTCTATGTCGGGGTAGATCGGTGCCATCTCGAGGGTTGACGGGGCTGATGGCGCATTCGAGTTTAGGTGCAGACGTCGAGACAACTCGTCCAATACCTCGCCGAACACACGCAGTGACATGTTCTGGCCTAACAAGTGCAGGAGTAAGAAGTCGCCCACCTGGAAGAACGAATGAACAACTCGATAAATAAATGGGGGGAGAGGAACCTGCCACTCACCCGCGGCATGTCAACTTTTCCATTATTAACAAAACAAGTTCCGATCTAGAGAGAACCGAGAATCGAACCCTGGATCTCGATCACAACTAGAACTAAACTATACAGAGCGAATTTGAATCATTGCCAATATTAAATTAATCTAATCTCTAGTTAACAGACAATTAAGATTATTTTAGATATTAATAAGAACGAGCAAATCCTTAGATTGATGACTACCTATGTATGTAATATGGAATTTGCTTATAAAAATGTTCATCATTCTTTAACATTTATTACATGTTAGTTGAAGTAGAAGCATATTGTCAATCAATATTCACTCTCATTAAAGCACGTAGCTATCTACTCGTATAATATCATTGTGTGTATACCTGAGTCTTCCTCACGAGAGATTCGACGCCGGCCGGAGTTCCGAATCGGAATCGTCTCTTGAGTATCGTCTCGCGGGTGCTCGGCAGTAGGATCACAGCCAACGAGTACATCAGGGCCATGCCGGACACCACTGACAGTATGATGAACCTTAAAATATACACAATAATCGATTTAAGCAACAACATTCATGGTACTATACGCCAGACGAACACCAACTATACGGTCCCAAACTAAGCAACGCTTGTGTTATGGGTACCGTACAATGGACTGGGGGCGATTTCAGTAGTCATATAATTACTAACGTCCATGACTCAAGTACAAACATTCGTGCTCATCATACAATGTTTGCCTCTACCTGGTTTTGTTTACGCTAAAATAAATGTCAAGTAAATGCACAATAATATACCTGCACAAATAAAGCATAATATAATGAGTATAAATTGCCTTGTGATAAAAACGTGCAATAATGTGCTTTGCGGCAAGCATGTTAATGTGTATAAACCTACCAGAACCACAGGAAGATGAAAATCTTCTCATTGATAATGTTCACGGCCAGTACGCAGAGAGCGTCGTGTTTCTGGATCGACCCAGACGGACCGAATTTGTGGAACGTACATTTCGTAATTCTTGGGAACACTTCAATCTGTAAAAGAATATATAATTACTAACTTAATAAACTGTGACCCCCGTTTGACCCCCAGAGGGTTCGAATTTACAAAAATCCCTTCTTAGTACACCACTTGGGGAATATATATTCCAGATTTAAAGTGTCTAGGTCCAACGGTTAAAACTGTGGGTTGTCAGTCACTCAGTGTAAACAATGTTATTAAATAGAAGATTACGTTAATGTTATTGACTCTTTAAAATGTTGTAGTGTGATGAATATCACGGAGGAATCCTTGCATATCCCGGGATAGTAATGAGTATCCCATTCATGGCCCGGTGGCGTGTGTGCTATGACCATAACAAGTTTCATTTAAAACGGCCCAATTGATTTAGATACAGGCTTTTGGCTGTCCCAAGGAAATCCATTTCTTAGGATTAAAATTCTAAACGTTGACACGGGTTGTGGTATTACTATGCCGAGTTGCATCGATTCCGTCCAGTAGTTTTCGCGTGATGTACAGACACGACAAATTTAGAGTTATTATACGTAATACGGATTCATGTAAATCATCACAGTTCTTATGAATGTTAAGATACCGCCCGTTCGGTATGACATTCCTATGTAGAAATTTTAGCGGGAAACTCTATTTGTAAGAAACGGTAAAACAACAATACAAACCATGGGATCGTTTCGGTCCTCCTGGTTCAGGTTCGAAAACTTAACTACATCGGTGCCGTACGTCAAGAAAGCACCACCGAGGAAATGATCCAAGAAAAAGATGTTTCCCACCTGGAATAAATATTTCAACACATTAGAGTCCATTACATCCATTTACCGTAAATAATTGTATTGGATAAAATGCATCAAATATCGGTCAACCTGTGTGTGTAGCGCGACATTGTGTGCCGACCTCATTGTGCAGTATTTGCTGTGACCTTATGACGTAATGATCAATCAACTTACCACATTCACGAAGTTCAACACTTCACAGAAGAAATAACCAAAGGAATAAGTGTTGTGCATGTGCAGAGTATCGTACAGATACTGAACAAGACGATTCTGAAAGGCGAAACAAATTATAGTTATATTAATCGTCGTTTTAGAATCTACTATACCATATTACATAACGATCGCTCCAGGCTCGTTTAATTTGTCTTATTAGGGACGTTCATCAAGTTTCATTAGTAGCAAGTCTTATCTCAATTGTGCCACTTTACGAGGACATAAGATACCTATGACCACTGCTTCCCTAATTATTATAATAGAAATACTTTTATATATGTGGAATAGACAAAAAATAATAGGCATAATGTGCAACGTAATAAAAAAAAATCAAGTAATATATTTGAAAATGGATCACATACCAAACGGTTACTTTTGTCGTCGACAATGGTTGCAGCAGTACCGCGGACGCCATCTGAGATCATGCGTATCTTGCCCTCCTCCCAGTTTTTCCAGATCCAGTGTGGAATGTAGAACAGCAGGCCCTAGAATAAATATTTTAGATTGTAAATTATCGGACAAACTCAGGATATCGCATTCAAAGGTGGCCGACCGGCCTGACGCCACACATAATTGCACGATTTTATTCCTAAAACTTATTATATCGTTATTCCTGGTATACAATTTTATATGAACTTCAATCCTATTCAAGTGTCAATTATGCTTATGATACTCAAGAATAAATAAATGTATATACACTTTCACAATATTCATGTCATACTAATGTGAATCAATAAAAAAATACGTTTCATAAGAAGACATCCAGTTAACCCAATCAGCTGTTCTGACGTCATTTATGCGTAACAGCGCTGCTCGGGAATATTTGCATGAATCAAGATATGTGACTGATGCCATAGCCGGGTATAATCTAATTTACCATTTCGAAATAAAAATATTACAATAATCGGCCTTATAGATACTAAATGGAGATCTAGATTTGTACGTTAAAACGTTTAATTCAATTCGACTTAACTTTCAGCTAATTGCCATTTCCATTTAATATAGTTACTCAATTTTTGAGTCCTTATGTATTTATTGAGCAGAATCAAGGCATGTGCGAAGCCATACTGGTTTTTTTAAAATAGACCTTATATATAAAACGAGTAAGTGCTAAGTTCTGCAATCTTACCTGGAAGAACAGCATGAAAGGCACCCACTGGTAGTATGAGTGGTGACGCCTCTCCACAAACTCCTCCTCATTGCCGAGGCCCGGATGAGAGATGCCTTTATTATGAGCTGTGGGTAGCGTGAAGGTGTATGTGATCCAGCAAAATGTGTTAATGACGTGCCCGGGGATTGCTCCGTCGTTTATGCACGATATCGGATCACCTGCAATGCAACATAATGACACTCACAATTTACTCATGATTTATTGAACAATTTAGTGATTAGCGTGGAAATTACTTGATTAGCGGATCACGCGCGTGCTATGAAAATCTGTTTAGTTGCGTGCGGTATTATGATAGCTGTGATAGCGTCTAGACAACTGATTCTATGGTCACTGGCGTCATCTATTGGTGTCATCACATCAAATATGATGGATATATTTTATTTGTCAGGAACACGTCTATATGCTGTAAGATAATCTTGAATATGATCAACGAATACCGTCTTAAGTCTCTTCTTCCAGTGCCATAGACTATCTACTATTTTTTAGAATATGTATTGATTCTTTCATGACATCCAACCACAAATTCAACATGAAATGGTGAATATGTACAAACCCAATAAAAAACCTACTCAACGTTTGGATCATTTTCCTTGTAATGAATAAATGACCGCCGCAAAAAAATTGAAAGTAGAGTCGGGGCGTTTTTGTGGTTTTCACCTGACGTGGATTAAATGGAATTCGTGATGCGTCACAGCTAGTCTCACAGTTTTGCAATGTGTTGCACATCATATTTCTTGTTCCCCTTTCTTTATAAAATAAATTCAAAATACAATTGAGTTTAGACAAAGAGTCAATATGTAAGTCATATCATTAATCGTTGAGCTTAATGTTGACTTTTATGTGAACATTAACCCTGATATGAGAATAGTAATGTGACATTGTACGATATAAAATTGCATAAACTTGGTCATGTTTTATTTAATTGCTTCATAGCATGTTCTTTAAGATAACTCAAACGCTAATATACTTAGGTTTTAATGCTAGAATTGGTCAAGTACAGCATATATCGAACGTAGCAGTCCATCACATTTATCGTCAGAATTTCGATATCGATTAAAATAAATGCTCCCAACAAAATGATAGATTTGATTAGAGCATTTTTTGCAGTTGACATATCCAAGTTCTGACTTGACATAATGATGACAAATGCTCTTAAAAGCGCAGGGTTAATACTCAGTATACCTTTTCTGAATCACCTTTTACTGAAGAAATAATTAGTTAGTTATTTATTTAATAGTTTATTGAAATTGCAAGTACGTAGGCAATACACATCTTAGTTTAATAATTCCCAAAATAGGTCTTAGTCTTACAGACTTCGACCGCTT
This sequence comes from Pheosia tremula, assembly GCA_905333125.1. Lineage (NCBI taxonomy): Eukaryota > Metazoa > Arthropoda > Insecta > Lepidoptera > Notodontidae > Pheosia > Pheosia tremula. The sequence goes on along the minus strand of HG995402.1, from coordinate 8,121,144 downwards.
TTAGGTTACACTACATCTAACATGAACACGTAAAACAATGAATATAAAAAGAACAAATTGCCTTTCCTATGTAACTTCAACCAACAAGGTATATTTAACACTTTAAATAACATATGAAGGAATGAAAGAACTCCAACGTTGAAATGAATGAATTATTCTATTGCGCTACGTCCCTGACATTGCATTACTGTTTGCGGATGACACTAAATGGCCTTTCATAGCAGTGCATCTGCCCCTGCGCACCTTCATACGATTCACCTTGTCCGATGCGAGGGCTCTATTTATTGCCTATTATAATATAAATACGAGTAGGTATCGCTATTTATATCCTACAACATGAACAAATGGCCGCCGACGACGGTGGAAAAGATCTTGTAACAGATTACTACTACTAGTAGTAGACTAGTAACTACAGAATTCCTTATCAGATTCAATCGGCCGGGATGGATATTCTCATAACTTTTATACTTGAAGCGAATATTTTTCTCTTATTCATGACTACAATAATTGCACTATTAAATCAGAATTGATTAATGCCAATAATAGCCATAGTCATATGATCTCATTTAGTGAAACTACTCTTAATTACTTCATCTCGCATCACATTGAACTGAATAATACCGCACCATCACCACATAAAGGTTCTCACACGTGACGAAGCTAGGAGTGTCCTCCAACGGATGCTTAATAAGGTTACATCCTGAAAATCAGGTGCATAGTTTTTTTGGTAATTCCGTGTCTGTATATGGTTTTCCTTAAACACCTATAATGTATTGTATTAACAATACATATAAATAAATTCCTTTTCAGAATAACTAGGTTTATTACAGTACAGTTTTACAGTAAATATTTTATATCTTAATACTTAGACAAACATTAGTAAGCTGGGCCAGCGACTTGCATGTGGACAAATTATCTTAGGTGACCCACGCTCAATCTGCGGCCCCCAGTCCACAAACAGCCCGCCGAGCTTCTATTTGTGGCCCATCAAAAATATACCCAGTAAAGGTAGTTGCAAAATTAGGTACTTAGATATATACAAACATAAAACTGTCCCTTATGTCGCAAAAATATTGTTATATATAATAGAGGTGAACGATAAGGATTACAGTTATATCGCATGTGCCCTGAAATACAAGTCTAGTCGAGACCGCATAATAGTAGGTCACGGCAAGCAACGCGCTATGAACTGTCATATAAAATTGTAATAAGCGCTACCTGAGATGACAGTGTGTGTGTGTGCAGTTTATAAATATACATTTGAACCCAAGGGACTCGATTATTGCGCTCAAAATACTTACCCCCGAATTTATAGACTTTCATAACTTTATCAAACGTCATATAGTACGTCTATAAATTCAGGAGTTAGTACTTTAATAGCATTTATAAAATAGAAGAATGATGCGCGAATTATGTCAGTGACGTAATTTACTAATTATACATTAGAATATAATAACAATCGTTACATTAGGAAATCACACCGCGTTTGAAACGGAGCGACTGCCGTCTGCCCTTTGAGCCCTAATTATCTATTGGGACTACTTGGGCCATTTGTCAGAATTAGTGAGGCGCTGACTGCCCGTAACGATTGTCAAGGATCTAATAATGACAACGGGGATCGCAGGGTTAAGATGTTTAAAAACGAACTAAAGATCTTATAATTCGTCGCATAGTCAACATAGTGACTGAGTCTGTGCCGCGTTAACCTGTCTGGTTGCGTGTTATTAATTACGCTATGACCTCTTAATTATTGTTGACGTTTTTAATTATAAGTAAACACGTATGTAACAATGATTCCAAAAATACACTGCTATGTTTGAATCTAATATTCAGGTCATCAAAATAAAACAATGTGGTAAACACTTGCAATGAATGATTGCGGGATTTAAACATTTATTGTCAGTTTTGTGCGGCCAAAATTATGGATCTATTATGTAGCTGTGCGTTATTAGGCTCAAGGTTTCATCTGATAATCACTACCGATCTCGATTGGATGGGAGTATTCGTCTGGTACTTGTTCCTACCATTTGCTAAAGTCCGCGTTTTGGTCCTACGTATGCAGACTTTAAACTTTGTTCACAGTTTCAAAGATATGTGCATATCTTTACATAATTTAGAGTGTAGTTATAACCGAACATAAATAGGGTAAATTGCAGATTTAAACATCATGTTAGTACTTTTTTTTGTCTCCTCAACATCATAATTATATATTGAACGTTAAAATGTGTAATATAATCATCTTTAATCTATAAAAATAAATAAAATTGGAGTGTCTGTTTGTAATATTAATACAACCGCTTTTTACTAAGTGCATTTGGATGTATATACGGCACTTATACTAAAACAACATTGTTTACAATTTTTGTCCGTCTGTTTCGGCTAATCTCTGTAATGGCTGGACCGATTTTGACGGGACTTTCACTGGCAGATAGCTAATGTAACCAGGACTAACTTAGGCTATTTTTATTTTAAGAAAACTTTTTTCTTTAATACCACGCGGACGAGGTCGCGGGTAACAGCTAGTTATCAAATATATTCGATTTCTTCGATAGTTGACTCCGAATTACACAGTAGGGAGTTCAATCATACAAAGTCCAAGTAGTTCCCACAGCTACCCGTAGCAACGTCGAACGTGCACCTCTGTTATCGCTACATTTGCCACGGTGTTTTGATTACGAATGACCAACACCTGGGGCGCAAATGTGATTGTTCAGCTCACATGTAGGGCATACTATCACGAACTGCGACGTTGCTATATACTCCACGTGCTGACCAACAACCTACTTACATCCACACAATACTGCGACGTGACCTAGCACAAGAAACTTGGAAGCTCATTGTAATATTTATTTTAAATAATACCTAAGTATACACTTTGGATGTATACTGTGTATGGCTTATTCATATTATGTCTGTCAAGTCTACACGAGACATGAAAGCAACACTTTACACTGCTCTTTACATTTATGCGAATACGTACAAATGTCTATTCTATGCTCGCGACATGTAGGTATAAAGTAAGGCTGGATAAAAGAACGACCTGCTTATTTTCTATAATAGGTAATTTGAAAAAGTAAAAGTAAACAAATGCGCATTAAAATATATACAAGCTTTATTGCTTTGAGCTAAACGTTTATTAGCACAATTAGCCATGTCAACGAGAATGTATCGTGAGTACCTATTTCAGACATAATTTTTAAATTTTTTAGTACAATTTTTTACGAGTGAAATGTTTAATAATATTCCATAGATTCCCACCATTACACATTCACGCACATACCTTTTAAGTATTTAAATGTTATAAGTGTATGTCTCAAATATAAATCTGAACGAAACTAAAGTTTTGCCAAACAAAAGTGAGTCCTAAGTAGTTATGACGTTTGTTGCCCACAACATTGTACGGGAATTGCGCCAACTAATTATTATATGAGTACTTAGTTACTAAGAGAAAAGCCATGTTTTATTATGTCTATTTTTGGATACATATTCGTATACTTCCTCGATGTATTCTTTGGAAAGTTATAGACAATAAGGTGCGGCCTAATGACCCGTTAACTGTCTTCCACTGCCGAGTAAATAACATGTACGTTTATGAGCGCGATCGTTGATTTTACTCTGAGCTGGCCTCAATTCTTTGTAATGAGATTTCTACGAATGTGGTAAAATCTTCGATGATTTGAGGAGTTACCAAATGACCGCGTTATCAAATGCCAAAGTAAAATGGTCAATGGGAAGCTGCATGTTTGCAAATTTGCACTTTTGCAAATGTGTTAGTGTCGCCTCTGTATGTGTTTACGTATACAAATAAGAGCGTGCTTTCACCAACTGCTGATAAACCTTATTTTAAATCTCACATATAGCACGTACAAATTCTCTCAGATAAGTTGTGTATTCGTATTTATTTTAAAGAGGTCTTCTATGATCATTATTAGTCAGTTATCTATACATATAAATAAAATTGGAGTGTCTGTTTGTAATATTAAAATAACCGCTTTTTACTAAGTGCATTTGGATGTATACACGTTACCTATACCGAAACAACATTTTTTACAATTTTTGTCTGTCTGTCTGTCTGTCTGTCCGTCTGTCTGTCTGTCTGTCTGTTTGTTCCGGGTAATCTCTGAAATGGCTGGACCGATTTTGACGGGAATTTCACTGGCAGATAGCTGATGTAACAAGGAGTAACTTAGGCTACTTTTATTTTAGAAAAAAAAATTGGATCTCTCGAAAAAAAATGTAAACCAATGTTGCAGCGCTGCGCCTGCTTAAAGTTTGATAGCAACAATCTGCAATGCGTCCCGCGGGATCAGAACGCGAGCAGGCTGTTGCCAACGGTTGAGACGTTGTTAAATACCACGCGGACGAAGTCGCGGGCAACAGCTAGTCTTCTATAAGAACATATTTTATCTTCAAAAAGATGTATCCACTCATCATAATTTTCACGTGCGTATAACGTCGTTATAATGCTCCCAAGATGTAATGAGTGTGAGTTACAAGTGGCTATTAAGTATTTTTTGTTTGTGTTTGCTGCTCATCGAATGAGGGGCACGCGATAACGCGAACGTAAACATCGCCTTAACGCGCTTGAAGCTATCTTCATACTATTAATCGATTAACGAGATAGGCTAATGAATCGCCGGCACTGATTCTGAATTAACTCTGAACAATAAAGAACATAGTAATTAGCGATTTCTAATTATAATATCATAATAATACCAGCCCTTCTTATTGTCCCACTGCTGGGCACGAGCCTCCCCGAATGCGAGGGGGATTAGGCCATGGTCCACCACGTTGGCTCAGTGCGGGTTGGCGGACTTCACGCATCTTTCCAAGGGTTCTTTCATAAATGCAGGTTTCCTCGCGATGTTTTCCTTCAACGTTTAGCAAGTGATAATCGTCGTTGAAAATGAGATTCGCACATGAAATCCAGAAATCTCAAAGGTGCGAGCCAGGGTTTGAACCTGCGATCCTCGTTACCGAGGCAAACGTTCTAGCAAATTGGCTATCACTGCTCAATCTGATTTCTTATTATAAGATCATTATATTCGTATTAAAATAATATCGTAAAAAAGTCTCGGACGTATGCAGAGGTGGCATATCTTTAATGTATTATTAAAGCCGTTCATTTCATAAACAGCTTAATCCTATTAATAAGCGAATAATTATTGTGAAGAAATTTAGTTAGTTTTACAACATAGTATACTTGTGCTTAATGGTCATCCTACAGATTAATCTTAATGAGTGTTAATCGTTTAAACTGTCAATTTCATTCACACCCAAAAACTGAATCAACCTATTAACTATTTATAAATACAATTTGTCACACCTAAATCATAATTCTACAATTATTTGAGGCTCATTTAATGAGGGACCTACGTTTCTAATTATAATATTTCTGAAAATTTTAATTCGTTTCGTTTGTTATATTTGTGTTATTTGAGAGATCAATTATAAAAGTGATGAACTGTTATATTTCGTGCAACCTTCCCGCTATCCTATAAATATCAATGAATGACACTTGTTGTCCAATGTGACGAAATCTTGAATAGTTTGTACAAGTTCAGCGACCCGTTTCGCTCTACTGAATTGAATCTTATCACGTACTTTTGCGACCGCGTGTATGTGTTTGTACAATCAGTTTGTTATGACGTCTCAATTTGGGTAACTGTTACACACGTTGTTCCTGCTGCCTCTGAACAATGACCTGAAAATGATTCACACTTTTACGGTAGTTACGAGATCATCGTCTCGTCGGACTGTTATTTCTGTTTAGCCCATTCGTGTTATTTGGTCTCTGGGTTATTGTCTAGGTCATACTTTGGTTACCTTCTTGACTGTACAATTAAGAATGATTTAATTAATTTTCACTACTTTCGTTAATTTCTTGTGACGTGCATATACTTTCACGGTGGTGGTATGAAGCTTAATTATAATTACATAATTAGTATTACGACTATATAATATTATGCGCCTTCTCGTCTTTAACAGTTGCATTTTTATTATACAATGCTCTAATGTTATTTAACTTAATAAAATAATAGTTGATTACAGAGCGAAAAATATAGCCAAATATAAAAGGATATGTCTAATATATATAAAATGTTCACATATTTATATACCCATTAAGTTAGCAGTACAGTACTAGGTGCATTGGATTGATCACATTTAACGAGAACTAGCATGCGTCGTTAGTGAGAAAGTTTGTCTTTATTATGTGGTGCAGTAACATCGATTTTAAAACCTATAGGTTGAAATTCATATGTTGCCAGAAATTAGCTGGTACTGTGATACGATTAACCAATATAAGTAAGTTTATTTTTTGTTAGAAATTTTTAGAAAGAGAAGATAGTACCGGCCTGATCCTTAAAAATAAATAATAAAAAAAAACAACTTACCAATAAGATTGTTGGCGGTGACGAGTACGCAGCACAGGAACAATATGGCGGAGGTGACACGATAGTGTAGCCTAAACGCCATATTGTCGATAACAGCTTTGTCGATCAGGTAGCGGACCTTGACGAAGCCCGCCACCGATGATACCAAGCCGAACACGGTCATCTTGCTTGTGTTTGTTTACTTTCGATTGCTGCAACAAAAAAAAAACTTGTGAATACTCGGAAGATATAACATTTTAAATCCAAAATTGTCTACCAAAGCATTTATCCAAAAAAAAATTGCATTTTAACGTCGGGAACGTAAAAACATAAAATTAACGGGATGAAATCCGTAACACTAGTTTTATTTGAAATATGTTTTTTATTAGTGCAATTGTGAAAATTCTCCAAGCTTGGGAGGTTCGATTCCTAAGCTATTTGTTAAAGAAAATACGTCATAGTCGGCAATCATTAGTTTTTATTTTTTTCCTATACTGTTCTCAAAACTTTTGTATGTTTGATGGTCTAAGTACAAAACAAATCCTTGGCACTCAAGGCAATATTCATACGGGTTGCCTGGCGACGTATATGAACTTCGCAGTCAATATTAAACAGCGAGAGCATCACTATCAAACAACGTTTGCGCTAACCCTTTGTCTATACAAGAACATCAGACAACAGTCCCTATAAATACATCGACGCGTCTAAACTAACACCGTGACAAGTGGCATACACGGCATACGCAACCCATACCGAATTAGAACTTAAACGGTAAACTTTATAGGTATTTTGATTTAACCGATGTCTGTAACAGCTGTGTCGACTCCCTGCGCCGATGTCTTCATTATAATGAGAACGTTAAATGCTTGGATTTCTAAGTAGGCACGATGTACCGTTAGGTGACAAGACAGACAAGTATATGAATGCACATGGTCGCTAGGGCTGGTCCTCTCAATCGATGAACTCAAATAATTCAAAGATGGAGCTACCTCTCGCCCACGCTCCGACAGTCGGGTTCATAGCCTTGTTAACATTTTTTTTTCTTCGCAGCCTGACCACTCCACGTGTAAATATGGAGTCGTTGTATTGACTTTTTGTGCTGGAGCTCTATGCATGCATACTCGTCTCGACTTATGTGTCGTAGGATGTGTATAAATGAATGGGTACAGTATTACAGGTCTAGTAGACAACTCATGATAAATGGATCCGACCTTGGCTACTTCTTGATCTCATTCATACGCCTTGTCGCATATAACATGTGCTATTTTGATCACCTGCAGGGGGCTATATTAATTGAACCTTGAAATTTTAATGATTTAACTCCTAAAATACAGCGGTACATTTTTGTGATTAGTTCAACTATTCGGACCAATATTCTTTATATATATTTTATCTTCTTGTTTTAAACTCCTTGCTAGTAATTATGTCAGTTAAGGTCAATAGCACCTACACGTTGCTTACGTAATCAATTCTTTAAATAATCATTAGTAGTAAAAAACGGATAATTTTAATAATCAATTTTGCTAACATAATCGTAATCGTGTTAGGATTGTGTTCGGTGAAGGCGAATGGTGCGCCGGCGCTGGGCATGTGGCGGGTCGTCGACCGGCCGCTGTGCGCCTCCTGCGTTTTTAACCTCCCTGCTCCCCCGTGCCCCCTCGCTGCTTTACCTCAACCGACCCTGGCTGATGCATCGCCTGGCAACGCGAATTTTACGCGGAAACCAGTTTAAGAGACGACAATCGATCGTCGAGATCGCGACCTGTAAAGTTGCCAACACTGCGATTTCGCCCATCAATTAACTCTAGAAGATGTGTTTCGTTACGGCGAGGATTATTCGGTATCTTAATTAACGTAATCGCCAGATTGCAACTTTATTTCTAAAACGAGTTTGCTTACGTTGATATAGCTTTATTCAGTTCCATTGGGCCACAAATATTTATTCAAATTGTGTGAGTATTTGGTTGAGCGTCGATAGGACACAGTTCCCAAAATGATAATGTAAATGAGGTAAACGTTGTTTGCTAACAGTTGACTGATAATAGGGCAGGGGAGGGGAGAGGGACGAGGTACGCATTCCATCGTTTATGACAAGCCGGCATTGTCGGATGGGCTCCGGCCCTGAACCTTTGTTGCGCTTTTAATGCATATCCTTGTTCCAGCCGCAGACCATTTATCATCGCAAATTCATGTTGCTAACTCGGTTCAACTATCTTTCATTATTAATAACTTCGGCATTTGCGTTGATGTGATTGTTTCTTGTAAATATGTTTATGTAAGTAAGTAGGTAATATATCTTCACTTCAGGTAATATATTATGATAATGCAGTTGGCTGTTGCAACTTGCTTGGATTTTATAAAATTGTTGCGTAAGGCACACATAGCGTCGCCTCTGAATGTAACGGTTTAAATTTTAAGAAGCTGCCAGGTCCCGTGATATGGGAATCATTCGTTCAGAGATAGGAAATTAATTACATCAGAAAGCGTGACCAATGACATGAAACGATTGCTCCAAATATTAGGTAACGCGGAGATTTGCAGTGCAAGTGAACGGCCCGGACTGTTGTAATTTACGATTCGAAATCTCGAGGCACGCTTGCGGCAAGGAACGACCTGATTCGGTACAGCCTTAAGCTAGTACCGTCTCGTGTCGCACTCAATTAACACTCATTGACTGCTTAGATCAGCGGCATTCCTCGACGTATTATTTACAGCGTAAAGTGACTTACAAACACGTGGCATTTATTAACAAAATGTGGAACTGTAATGGGTGTACGCTTTGCACAGATAAGCTCGTTCATCGCTCAAAACATTCGCACTGGTTGCCTGCATTTCGTCATGGTTAAGTCCATTGATACGGAAATGCGCGTATATACCCTGCGGTCACATCAATGCGGCTAAGCTTGGGTTTTACATACTTACAACTGGATCTTAACACGCTCTGATAATATTTATAAAACTATATTTATATATGTTCATCCCGCAATGCCAAAGAACATTATTACGGCTGATAAAATTATTGTCGAGCTATTTTACCATTCTAGGGTCAAAGATAGTGGTATTTTTTATACATACATTTGTAAACAAACCGTACTTTATAAAAGTTATGCGGGCTAATTGATAGCGCGTGCACAGCGTACGTAATGAGGAGCGTAATCGACTTTCGAACTAATGCAGTATTTATCTACACAACCGGCTATCTTCCCACTGTGTGTCGCGGTCGGGAAGCGGAATGGAATCCACGCTTGTGAATGCTCTCGGAATTTTGTATTAATTATAATATTGTCGTGACTTCACTGCACAATTACTGATTTTATATTTGAGAAACGATAATACTGAACAAGTTTGCAAGTTTAAGGCGTGTTTTAGAGGTTATCGCCAGGCGCTTCGGCGTCATCGTGCATGCAGGTGCCGTGGCCGCGGTCCGTGACAAGAATAATATGCGAGACCGGTCGAGATGCCCCCTTTTGTGGCATCATACCGTACCACACAAACTCACACGGTACTTAATGGGAAACCGATAATTTCTGACTATTTCACTGACATGCGTGATTTGAAATTCAAATTGTTTTACGGTAAATATTATGAGAGCGTCTTGGTGAAGCCTATTTGACCAGTTTCCTTTATATACCTGTAGCTACATTACTAAGAAATTTTTCGATTACGTCAATTTCATAATATCTGTAAATCATTTGTGAAAGTCTTTTCTTAATGAGAATCATTAACAGTACTGTGACAAATTGTATTTTACCCCACGAATTTATAGACGTTTTATAACTTTATCAAACCTCATATAGTACTGCGTAAAAGAGTTTTGCTTTGCGCAGTACTAAGTTATAAAACGTCTATAAATTTGGGGGTATGTCTTCATAACTAATTGCTAAATAAATCATTAATTCGTACGCAGTATTTATGCGTAAGTAGGAAATTGTTTTCTGTAGTCACAATGTAATTGTTCCTTTATTTTAGACGCCGATACGTCCGGGTTGTTACAGAATTAAGCGGGCAGTGGTTTGATTGTTTTTATTTCTTTATCCACTTTGTCCTTGGTTGGAACATCTTGAATGAAGTCTCGTGGACCGTGAAATTTGCGTCTTTGGATACATCGCTTACCGTTTCTCACATCAAATCTATGATGAAATTTATATTGCTGTCTTCAACAAAAAATTAAAGTAGCACATTAAGGTTTATGTTAAGTGAGACGTGGTGATTATTGTAATACGACGGTGTTAAAACATGTTCATCCCTTTCCCCCGGCGTGCTTTGTCCATTCTATTCAAATATAGTTCCTGGTAAATAGGACGGCGTCCCTTCCTCTCGCTCCAAGCTCAGGTAAACGAGAACATAACTGCTACCTGTGACTGTGGGAACTTCACACATCACATCATAGAAGCGACATTGATTCATAACATTATTATCTTAATATGAATCATTAATCGACTCCACGTTACTTACCCACCGCTCCGGCCAAGAAAGCGGGTTGAATAAAAAAGAAATGGGATGACTATGCACAAGGCTTTTGTTCCCGCATATGTATGCATGTTGTCAAACAGCATTCCTCGCGGCGTCGATATAACTTAAGCTCGACTCAATCCATACCACTAAGCTTTTGTGACACAGCTCACTTACCTTTTAAACCTAACTGTTACTTTTCCAACCACTATAGTCTCTCAAAACTTTTCGAGCGCGAGTTGCTCGCTCTTTGTGCACAACACTAAGATCACAGCCTCACTTATACGTCTAAAAATACTTTGATGTAATAATTTAACGCCATTGTATTACAAGAAAGATGTCATATAATAATAAAGCGGTTGGTTGAAGTAAAACGAGTGGCAACTGGAGGCCCGCAGCGCAACACACCAGCTGCCTGTGGGTCGGAAACACAACTGAACGAAAGAGCGACCGATTCGATCGGCTTCGTACCCGGTGACTCGCGCGGGATTTTACTACCGAACTTCGGCGGCTAAGCTGCGTGCGCGCATTTATGTCCATCTCTTTTTATCCCATGGGCCGCCAGTGGGGCTCTCATATCGGGCCTCTCATTCTAAGACCAAACTGCACAGTAGCCGGTAGCAGCAAGTGCGCGACGGTGAACGAGTTCTGTAGAGTATCTTGACTCCGTCTTGAGGTTTTGTCCGACACCAATACTTGGTCTCTCTTATGCCAATTTTTTGGCGAGATTTCGATAACTGGTTTTAATGAGTGCTGGCTGTTACTTCGTTTGTGCTAAGTATAGTAATTTATGATTATTGATTTAATACCACATATTAGTACCTAACGTACTATATATTATTAGGACAATAATATGCGTTACATGTTTTGACGTCATTGATATCTACATTTGTAATTTAATTAGATAATCAGGAGTTAATAGCATAGAATGCAAACTGCATATTACTATGATTCTGCTAAGTACAGAACGCAACTATTATATTCTTTGTTATTTATCTGATCGTAACAAGAGTCATTTATAAAACATCTCTTGAGCTTATCATCTCACTTATATCGACTAATAAAGAGTCAATTATATGTCTTAATAATTACGGGTCGGTCCTGCCCAGACACTGCGTTCTCATTGGATCGGCATGCTGCCGCCTGTTACCTGTTTCTTGCCTCAGCGGTAAAAAAAAAAGTATTACAGCTGAGTCGGTGGTATTACCTGATTGCCCATATTTAGCTGTTATGGTCAAAATTATGCAATCCTACGGGAATATAATTTCTGCACATCTTTAATAATAATGAATACGTAATTAATAATACGGTACACCTATAAGTATAGTGTTTAAGTTTACAACAATTGAAGCCATGAAACCTATTAACGACCTGATTAGCGCAGTTGGTAGTGATCCTGCTTTCTGTGTCGGGAATCGCCAGTTTGAATCCCAATATGGGCAAGCTTCTAGATAAGCACGAATGAAACGTTTGTACCCGAATCATGGAGTTTTTTATCTATATATAAGTAGTTATACTCGTATACTGGTATCGCCAACTAGTCCCTTGTACGGTATCCATGACAGGGCAGAGTGGGGTTGTTGTCTGTAGTCTGCTGATTTCGCGAGGATGCCATAAAACCACAAAATAGTTCAATGATAACGTAATAAAATGACAACGGATTAAAACTTCTAACCCAATAATAAGTATTTATTAGAGGTATAGTGCTGTCAAAGGTACTTAAATGTTTTATTTTTCAATGAATGTGCGTGTATATTGGGAACTTATGGTGCAACGTGATATTCCCGGGCTAATATGTTATGTGTAAATTTAAAACCGACCGTTATCATCGTGCCTACATCGATGACTCATGGAAATAAACTACGAATGCGATATTTTATTGTTTAAAACAAAAGTGCTCGTATCGTGCATGCAGGCATGTAATTAGAAATATACTTTACATAGATCTACTTGCATCTAGAAAGCTTTATGAACAACTTGAGTTAAAATCAATTGTGGATGGGTTGTGATGTTATAGATTTGGTAGTAACTAATTATGTATGTAACAAAAATGGTAACGATGAAGACCGCTCAGGAGATGAGGGAATAAATGTGGTAGCTGGCAAATGATGGACGAAAGAACAAGAAATATGGACGAGGCCTTTGCTAAGACAGAATACATACCAGACCCTATTACGGATAAAACTTGGAAGTATGTAACTTATTACGAATAAAGAATGGCAAATTTACTATGATTGTGACAGTAAAAAAAGTTTACTCGTGTTGCAAACACAAACAAATATAAGTACTTGTTGTATACGCATAAGGAAGATAAATATAGAAATTCTTAAATCTCTATGCTAATGCTTACATGGGAAACTTACATCACGCGAGCTTCATTAAATAATTTGACTGATAAAATGCCATAACGTGTGCTGAATACCGATGCGCCAACCAAGTTCTGCAAAACTTGATTTACCAGTTTCGGCTGTCACGATGAAATCTATCTAGCTTCATCTCTCGTTTATGTTTCGGCTGTGTCTGGGTGAATGGTACCTGACTAGAATGAGCTCCGATGTTAGCCATAAAATGGCGGTTGACCGTTCAAATTAAATTGTATTTTGTCTATTGTATAGCAACTTTCTTGTTACTGAAAGCTAGCTTTTTGTGTTCGTTGCCGAATTTTTACATTAGTTTTTGCATTGCCAAATCTTTATGTACCTACGTAACTTGATCGTTTTACAGTGACGATGTTTTTATTGTCATCCTTTGTTGATAGCGTATTCTTAGATGAATATGAAACTAAATTTAAAAAAATACAGATTTCATTCCTGGAATACTCGTGGCTTCCTATTATTTGTGCAAAAAGAAAATGCCCTTTGTTTTTATGAACGTTTGATTAACGATAGATAGTAAATCTTTATTATTCTATCACAAAGAAAAACAAATAGCCGATTCATAATATAAAACGAAAGTTTCACAATAGGTAGACTTATATTTCTTTAAAATTTCGTAAATATACAATATATTTATATTCCAATATAAATTTAGATAAAATATGACGTCATCTCATACTGCTGGAAATATCTCCTACGTCACACATGTTTAATGTTAATAAAAACTAGACAATTTCATGGTCTCTAGTAAGGCCATTGAACTCTAAATATTGATGTAGATGGGATGACTGCTATGTCAATTGGTCGTTGACCATGAGTAAATTCACATTATCACATTTAGTGCTTTGATTGCGTCTTCATGATGCCCTGTGGCATTTGTACCTCCTCAGTTTTGAAATCGTTTCTCAAGCCAAAAAAAATACAAATCGCATATTTCCAGTATTATACCCATAAGAAAATTTAGTTTAGGTACGAAATGTTGCCTAGTATTGTAAAGTAGCTACCATGGATTTTGAAAAACTTTGTATGTAGTTGCTGCTGGTAATATTACCATAAGTACCTTCTTAGTAAATTTTACTAGTTTAAGAGAAAGATTTCCTAAGTCTACGTCACAAACAATTACAAGCTTGCTTCATCGTTTGACATCTTTAGCTAGAGTATCTTATAGATATTTACAAGGTTTGATTCGGGAAACTAAATGCTCACTGCAAACTGATTTGCCGATTCTTCCAGTTTCCCAACTTACTTAACCTCCGTGCATGAGAAGATATTTTTAAACTTCGGTATTATAGTCGCACGCGCATTGGGTGGCGGGTGGCGCGGCGCAGTCGTCAGCCACTGTCGCTGGAATAACTGGTTTGGTGACCTTTCTGTGTTGCACATGGGACCAACCGATAACGATTGATTGGTTTAGTTAGATGATCACCGAAAAATCTTCACTAAAAAGTTATACTATTACTGATACAATTTTCATAGATTTGAATTGTTGTGAAATAGCAGAAAATTATCTTTATGAGGATGACTAGTCTGATTTTAGTGTACACAAGTAATGGGTAAACAGAGGCTCCGAATTTGATCCTCACTCTGCCCATTAGATTTACTACGTGAGCCTACTTCTAGCAAAAGCTTTGGTTTAGTTGGAGGTGTTAACAGGCCTGCTAGTAATAATGCACATTACCAGTAATACGATAAGGTACATTCTTGCACTAAAAATGAATTTATGTCATTTCTCAGTACTTTAGTATTGTTTTTTTCTAAATTACATATGGGTTTTGTGAATGGTTTTCCGCCAGTTGTTTAGTGTTATTCACTATATACTTACCTCTTAATAATTATTCGCATTTCATCATGATGCGTCACTATACTCAGACTATTCGAATGACCCACAGGATTTACTTTTTGTAATTTATTGTAGTCACCTACCTACATGTTTATTTTCCAATAAAAACGCAACGTGTAATTATATTGCATCATTCTTCATCATATGGAATAAGTATCTTATTTGTTTTTTGGAGATTATCAACAATAAACTAATGAACATTTTGCCAATACTGTCTTACTTACAAGAAGCAGCCCAACTCTGCATTTTAAGGTTATAAGTTAAAGACACGTACCTATCCCTTGTAGTCTAAAATCGCTTATTTAGCCGGCAAGTTGATTGAAAGCTTCGCCTGCAACAGCGTGTTATGTGTCCCATTATACGATCTTTAATTTGGCCTTTCCAAGTATTTTTTCTCCGTGTGTGATTATTTATTTTGCGATTCCTAAATCTCCATGTCTATTTCCTAATTCCTATTCAATCGTTGACGGCAAAATTAGAAACACTTTGAATGAATTGGCTTGTATTCAAATCGTCGTTATACCTACATAGTGAATACAGAAGTGGTATAGAAATATATTTTTTTTAGTTGTACTCTTTAAAAAGAAGAAATAAATTTTTGGATCGAGTTCGATTTTGGGTCTTTGGACCTTCTTGTTATAATAAACTGTTACATAAAATCGAAAATTACCATCTATACATATAAATAAAATTGGAGTGTCTGTTTGTAATATTAAAATAACCGCTTTTTACTAAGTGCATTTGGATGTATACACGTTACCTATACCGAAACAACATTTTTTACATTTTTTGTCTGTCTGTCTGTCTGTTTGTTCCGGGTAATCTCTGAAATGGCTGGACCGATTTTGACGGGACTTTCACTGGCAGATAGCTGATATAACAAGGAGTAACTTAGGCTACTTTTATTTTAGAAAAAAAAATAGTATCTCACAAAAAAAATATTAAAACCAATGTTGCAGCGCAGCGCCTGATTAAATTTGATAGCAACAACCTGCAATGCGTCCCGGGGGCTCAGAATGGGCGAGCAGGCTGTTGTCAACGGTTGTCTTTGTTAAATACCACGCGGACGAAGTCGCGGGCAACAGCTAGTATTTTATAATATTGAGCGTTTTTGTAGGTAAGTTCTATATACATAAACCCACTTAATTCCATACATGGGTTAATTTTGTTTCTCAAATAATCTGATGGTAAGTAGAAGTAAAATTTTATAACAATAGCCAGTGTATTCAAGTTTACTTTGCCATAATGTAGAACTGCAATTAAAATACTTAGTCGCAACCTTTAAAATAAACAATCCTATAATCCGGCACATACTATGTTTCCGCAGAAACCTAGTGATTCATAAATAACGTTCACACGGACGTTATCCACTAACTTGCAAGGCGATTCTTCAACAAAGATATTTCGATGTACTAGGTATCCGTCGGTGGCATAATATCCCTGGACTTAATGGGGTCATTTTTGCATGGCAATAATAGCATTAGCGCCACGGCTAACTACGGCCCCGTGTCTGGACCGTTGAAATGAAAATTTTCTCAAGTGACCAGGGAGTTATGTATACGATAGTAGGTACCTTCTCATTTGTTATTCAACGTGGATATACCTATATTTGCATTCAACAAAGCGTTCGCGATATTGTATTAAAAAAAAGATGTCAAACAAATTTGTGTTCGAAGAATAGGTAAAAGTTGTCGTTAAGTCTCGGACGAAGAAATAATTTAGACGGTGTGTCGCGTACAACGTATTGAAGCATAAAAACCAAGCCGATTTGTGTAGTACCTACATGAGAATGACGTAGATATTTTATTCATTTATCTAAGTTTACAAGTAAAATGAAGGACTTTTTGGGGGTAGTCGAAGAAAAAGGTTATCAATTTTGTTTTTTTTTGTGAAAAATGTGTTTCTTTGAAATATAACTTGTAATGTTGGTCGAATATTAACCAACATGTGTTCATTAGCATGCACGATTGTAGGAAAATAAAACTAGTTAAACATGACTTTTCTAGTTCTCCCAAGAATTCTGGTAATTTATCAGTAAAGTATCCTCAAATTTACTGATAGGGTTAGGGGAGGTTTATTATGCCTGCACAGTATATACCATGGTTGATATTGAAAAAAAATAACATTCCACCTGGCATTAGCAAAATACCGATCAAACTTGTTTGGTTTTTGTTGGAAAAGGGAAGATCTTCCAGCCAGGCGGATGGTATGCCTGGCGGGGCGGCCGCTATGCCCCAACGGTTATTGTTGGGATTTTGTATATATGTTACTTGCTCCGAAAACTCTTATAGCGTGATTCAGGATTGTGATGAAAATTGTTTATTGCTCTGAATGCGTCTGCAGTGCCATCTGTGTAGTTTGTTGTGCGGTTGATGTGGTAGCTACAGGTTTATAATTGAAAAATTGATCAATTAACCCTAGTATACTAATTCGTCCTTAAATTATTCCTTTTAAGGAAACTTGGCTTGGAGCTCGTGCCGCGCCGAGGCGCCGAGGCGGTCGACCCCGAAGACATGAGCCTCGTGGAGCTTTACCGAGTGCATGTGGAGAGTGCGGAAAGGGCTGCTGCGGTATGTATTGCTTTACTTACTTTTAAACGTAGTAGCCAGCTTTTAATAAAGAGCGTTATCGCGTGTTTTTTCGTTGATACTTGGCTGTGAGACTACTAAAATTCCCTTACCAGGCTTCTTTATTGTCTTTATTCCGATTGTTAGGCCATATATTGACGGTCTGTTTAGCGCAGTTGGTAGTGACCCTGTTTTCTGTGCCGAGGGTCTTGAGTTCGAATCCGGGTAGGGACAAACTTTGTGAGATGAGTACGCATGTTTGTACCAAAGTCATGGATGTTTATCTATACATATAAATAAAATTGGAGTGTCTGTTTGTAATATTAAAATAACCGCTTTTTACTAAGTGCATTTGGATGTATACACGTTACCTATACCGAAACAACATTTTTTACAATTTTTGTCTGTCTGTATGTCTGTCTGTCTGTCTGTCTGTTTGTTCCGGGTAATCTCTGAAATGGCTGGACCGATTTTGACGGGAATTTCACTGACAGATAGCAGATGTAACAAGGAGTAACATAGGCTACTTTTATTTTAGAAAAAAAAAATTGGATCTCGAAAAAAAATAAAACCAATGTTGCAGCGCTGCGCCTGATTAAAGTTTGATAGCAACAATCTGCAATGCGTCCCGCGGGATCAGAACGCGAGCAGGCTGTTGCCAACGGCTGAGTCTTTGTTAAATACCACGCGGACGAAGTCGCGGGCAACAGATAGTTATCTATATAAGTAATTCATACTGGGTTCGCCCTCAGTCTATTGTACGGTACCGATAATACACGGACCGTATAGTTCGTGTGTTCGTCTCCCGATATTTATTTATTTTATTTATATGTGCAGTCCAACTAACCGGACTAACTAGCTCTCTTTTTCCTATCTATTTCTACAATCCAAACATCAGAACTTGCACGACGTTATTCCCATTACTTAGGTAGTATCTAGTTAGCAAGCTGTAACACTTAGAAACATTCCGAGGTATTTAATCATACGTAATTAATTTGTCTTTTTTCACTATAGATAGTGTCGTAATGATAGTAATTTTTACCGATATTGAGTATATTAGATAGTTTTTGATACCAAAACTTTGTTAATAATCATGTCAATTGAATTTGTAATATGCATTAATTATGCACGAGAGTTATAATAATTGAAATTACTTTTTACAAATGATAATGTGTCACTCCGCGTCAGACCACCGTAGGTATGTTTCGGATCTATCCTCATTTTATGGTATATGACTAACAAACAAACAAATATTTTGAATTTAATATGACAAAGAATGTTCTTCAAGCTGTAAATTGTTTTGTCAAACAAATGTCGATCGCGCAAATACCTCTTTTTATAATGCGCACGAGCCTGGAAGCACGTATTACTTGATGAGATGACCTGTGTAAGGGACATACCCACATAACATTTTCCTGTTCTTATGTAATTGTGTATGTATTTTACTTGTTTGTGCGGTTTAAAAATTAACAGCATAACATTTAAAAAACACGTTTAATTAAGTGGAGCCATCGTTGGTTACAGTATCTTCTGTATACGGCAAATCTGATAAGAATCAAGTGGTAGAATTACCAATTAAAGTAAGAATAGTTTTATGTATGTACATTTATAAATACCTTAGCTGCAGTAAGTCTAAGTACAAACTAAGGCTTGAGCTTAGCTTTGGGCAGTTATAAAATTTGCCCTACGCGTAAATGATTATGGTTTTAATTAAGTATAATAATAATACCAGCCCTTTTTTTAATGTCCCACTGTTGGGCACAGGCCTCCACTCAATGCGAGGGGAATTAGGCCATAGTCCACCACGCTGACCCACTGCGGGTTTGCGGACTTCACACGTCTTTTGTGGGATTCTCTCAGACATGCAGTTTTCCTCGCGATGTTTTCCATCACCGTTTAGCAAGTAATAATCATGGTTGATAATTAGATTCGCACATGAAATCCAGAAATCCCAATGGTGCGAGCCGGGGTTTGAACCTGCGATCCTCGTTACCGATGCAAGCGTTATACCAACATGGCTATCACTGCTTAAGTATAATGTGTACCTACGAATCATTAAAAAAAACCCAAGCCAGTGTTTTCACAGAAAATATGATATGAATAATCTTTATGGGCCGCAACAGTTGCTTACGGTTACTTATTAAAACTATGCAGGTACTTACATAGGTGTAAGTAGATATTGTTAAAGAAATGCTAGTTTATCGACGCAGCTGCCTCCACAGACATAACGAGATACATTTTTATATGGAGTCAGCAAATCAACGCTTGACAGGCTCGCGTATGGTGTCTACTGCTGTTGCCTTTAATGGATATCGTATCTGTGTGATTTGAGATCAGGTTTCGTAACTCTGTAATGCTTGGGAACATAGCATGTGCGATTAAATAAAGTTTTATGTCAGCCAAGAAATGAATTGATCTCCTTATGAGCGAATATCATTTACAAATCATAGGATGGCAAGACCTATTTTGAATTAGGAACATTCAAATATCAGCCTTAGTGAAATTTTCATAATCTAGGATTTGTCGTCAAAACTGATAAAAAGCCGCTTTTATGGTCGAATATTAGTACTAAACCTACCTACTTAATAAATTATTTATATGATAAATTGCAAAAATGAAGATGATGAAATGTATAAAATAATACGTAGTATGTCTCCTAGATGATAAACTTTCTTAGTATAATCTGAGTCAAGGAATTATTGAACGCTTACATTACGCTTAGTAGATAGGTACTAAATATGTATAGCACCAATGGTTTTTATGTATGTATTAAATATATCTAATTATTGTGATAAAAAACTGCCATATAAATTAAGAATTACGTCTGACCTCAGTCATTATAAACAATGTTAGGACTAGAAGAATCTACTACGTACTAGATTGAACGCTTGAAAAAATCCCTGTGTCCCACTGAACTGAGGTTCCAGAGCCACACCTTGTTAAAAATCACATTGACATTTACGAAGTGCGGAGCGGATCTTGACTTACGCAATACAATTAAATTACGCAACCGAATGTTTGGTTTGCTTTAACCCCATATATTAATAATAACTAATCAATAATCCATTGCAGTAATGTATGATTACACCAATTAAAACAGATAATTTCTACACAGGGGCAAATCCAACTAGGGACTCGCGAAACAGCCTAAAACAGACAGTGTCTATCTATCTCGCCCTTTCTTGCTGCGTCCGTGCGCGACGCGCATACCGCAAGCGCAACATTATCGTTGTGTTCATTTTGCTATCCTAGTGTAACCTTTATGTCAATGGGCTGAATTATATTATTATTTGTGTGCAACAGTGGCGCGGCACACTCAGGCGCGCTGGTGGATCAGGGAGCAGCTTCAACTCTGGCACGCTTTCTAGCAACTCCGCTAGCCCCACCACTACGGTCCAGTCTCACCACCTCATGTGCAGCATGCGTGACTTCGGTCACACCGCTGGTGGAGACGAAGCTGAACTGTTACTGTGGTTGCACGACGCGAGACGAGCCCAGCCGTTGTCAGAAAGATTCAGAATAAGGATAGCGAGGGATGGATTTTCGAATTACGTGGACAGACTGCATGCTAACAGTACGTTATTTGCGGTAAGTGGATCTTAAAATAATAATAATATATAGGACGGTTGGAATATGAGTGAGCTCGGACCGACATCACTCGTATTAGTCGTAGAAAAATTCTGGAAGAAATGCGTATGATTAATGAAAAGATCGACGAAAAATTTCAACTGCCTGATTAGGGCACTGGTAGTGACTGCTTTCTGCGCCGAGGGTCCCGGGTTCGAATCCTGGTAGGGACAAGCTTTGTGTGATGAGCACGAATGTTTGTACCCGAGTTATGGATGTTTAATATGTATATCAAACATCCATGTAGTATTATATATTGAGATCGCCCTCAGTCCATTGTACGGTACCCATAACACAAGCGTTGCTTAATGTGGGACCGTATAGTTGGTGTGTTCGTATGGCGATATTTATTTATTTATTTAACTCCTGGGGTCCAGAATCATGAGTAGAATTCATGATATCAGTTTTCGTTACGAAGGCACTCACAATCTGTATACAGATACTTAAGTAATAAGTATGGACCTCGACCTGAAAAGCCCAAACTACTCATGCGGCTGTTATACGAGAGAGCCGCTCAAACGACGTCGAAAAGCTCAGAATAAAGATAGCCAAGGATTTTCTTTTAAGTATTACTATGACACCAGTTGCATTGCTCCACGTTATCGAGGTTAAGGTAAACACGCTGGTTTTGTTCGTGTATTGGCTTCTTGATCACAATAATATATTAGTGTTGTACTTTATGTCTGTTGAACAAATTACCAACGCAACTCGTGACTATAAAGCTCAACTGGTGGTTTGAACTTATATAGTAATAGATTGTAGCGGTAGTTCTACACCTAAACTCGCTAATTAAACATTTACCCCCAAAATGAAATCACGTAAAACGCCTATAAAAAAAATTATAGACGTTTATAAAAAAAAATCTATAAAAAAATTATAGACGTTTTATAACTTATCAAACGTCATATAGTGCTGCGCACAAGTGTTTAGCTTTGCGCAGTACTATATGACGTTTGATAAAGTTATAAAACGTCTATAAATTTAGCGGTTAAACTGCACGCTATTATCCTTAAATATGTAACAGGAATAAATAATACTAAATAAATCAGTAAGCCGGGCAAGTAGGGCAATTGTTGATGGAAGAATATTAAGGCAAATCCCGAAAAATATGCGATAATATTCCTGTGGTTTCGATAAATGTATTTATTAATAATGCAATATTTACTATTAATTTGCGGTTATAGTATTACACGGTAATAGTTATTGTTAAAGATTCTCAATTGTTATTACGTTCTGAATTCTATGGCTTCATGGTATTTGTATTGATACATGTTACTCATGCAATTAAACTTTTAACTTCATTTTTCCGTTGGTAAAAAATACAATGTTAGGAGGGGCATAAGCACAAAATAATAAATACACTTTTTAAATTGAAATAAAACTATTTTTTTTTTGGATTTTATCGCGTTTATATTTTGATTTTATGTTCCCGACGTTTCGGCTGCTTTACAGCAACCATGGTCACGGGAGGACTGAGGTGGTTGACTGATAGTTTTAATTCAATGTGTAGTATTCGCGTAAATTTAAGGAATCAATACACTTTTTAAATCTTATTTTTTTTAAATCAAAACGTGTTTTATACCAAAAGCTGATATTTCTAGGACCTGTCGACAACAGACCTTACCCGTGAGCTGTGGCTGGTCGCGTGGGTGATTCGTGTTGGGCGCTGGGCGGGCGCCGGCAGCAGCAGCGGAGGCACCGGGGAGAGGCGAGGACCTGTAGCTAGGAGACCTTTGGGCGCTGGGGTGTTGCCGCTGTCGGAGTTTTTGAGGCAACCAGGACAACATAGCGGGGAGAAAGAGTACACATTTAAGGTACACTCGTGATTATTAAGCTACGCTCACGAGTAACGTGTATAACTATTTTACTCGCGATCTGATCAACGCAATTTGTAGTGCTTAGAATAGCGAGCAGTCCCGGGTCCGTATCTTGGTAGGAACAAAAATTGTGTGATGAGCACAAAAGTTTGTAGGCGACTCATGGATGTTTAATATCTTTATACGTAGTATATCCTGGGTTCGCCTCAGTCCATTGTACGGTAATAATAGAAACATTGTTTAGTGTGGGACCGTACAGTTAGTGTGTTCGTGTGGCGATATTATTCTTATTAATTTGCGAAATAATGGAGCAACAGGTGTACTTAAGAACTTACCGATCCGTTAGTAGAAGGTCAGTCGAGTTGACTCGCCACTGGCCCACTTTGCATCGTATAGTCCGGGTATTTCGTTTGAGTGTTCAAAACAATCCCAATTCAGACTCCGTTACCGGTAAATTCGAAATAATGAAATAGAATATCTTCCTGTTTCTAGGTTTATCAATGCGAAGAGAAAGACTTCCACCAACTACACGACATGCTGATAAGGAAACAAACGAACAAGTGCAATATATTACCGGGACAACCAAATTACGGTATGCTAACTAAAAAATAATTTTTAAATACAAAAGTACTCATAGTCAAATTAGTGCAATTACTATATCGAGCTGAGTATCGTCCCTGTACAGTCAGCATACTAGAGTCTGTACTGTAGTCTGCTGATAGTATATAAAAGTTACGTTTTGAAATGCATCATAGAATTCTGAAAATAAATCTTATGTATTTGCTCATAATCGCCGTAGTTAGCTAGCATAGAGTGTTCTCTTAGTGCTGGCTCCCATCCTCTTCTCCATATATTTCGTTCCAAGCATTTCTTCTTATCAATCTTATTTATAAGACAGAACGGGACAAAATTGAGTAACCTCTAAATTTTGTCTCATCACAATCGACCGTGTTCACGCGATATACTATTCACGCAATACTCTATTTGACCAAAATTAAAAGACATAATAAATACATTACAGAATGATGACACGTGAAGCTTCTTAAAATGGTTATACAGCTATAAATACCTCTAAGATATTACATAAAAGTCATTTGTATAAATTAGACAACCAATTTGCAATGTCTATTGGCAACCAAAAACGGGCTGAATAAACCGGTTCAACACACGAAGTAATATTCGCGTCCAGGTTCACCAATTTAATTATGATGACAGTTTTGTTTATAGGTACATACTTAGTAGACATTAATTGTTATACTTTGTACGTTATTTTCCATACGTAATGGTTCCTTTGATATTGATTTAAAACCGGCCTGTATGTTGTTTCCCCGCATATAACGAATTGATTTTTTTACTGGTATTTTAATTTGATAATCCTTCTTAATCATAGTTCGGAATTATAATAATATTTTTTTTTTATAATGCATAGATTACATAATGCTCGGTTGGGATCTAATACTGACGCGTGCTGACATCTTGTGGCGATAATGTTGGACTTTCTTGTCTTACAAATACAACGTATGCGTCACTCGTCGGTCGTACCGCGAAGCGCGCGGCGGTCGGGGCTGTAACGCGCTTGAAACAGATGGAGTTACGCGACAAAAAGAGAAGCACATAGTTATGTCATAAAATGCAGTGATGTGCGAGGTGAAGTGCACTTAATTGCGTGTACCAATAGTCGCTATTTAATTAAATGTCTTTGAGGTGCGCAATATCTGTTCGTGAACACTATAATCTGTGTATATACTAGCCATCGCGATAGAGCTTTTATGTTTGATTTTATCGCGTTTATTTTATGTTTTTACTTTCCCGACGTTTTGGCTGTTTTACAGCAACCATGGTCATGGAAGGAATGATATGTTAGAAGTCCTAGTGTCATAGTTACAACTGGAGTACCGTCGAATACCTACGAAACGTCGGTAACATAAAATAAACGTGTTCAAATCCTTATAATTAGTATTATTTAATGTGTAGTATTCGCGTCGATATAAGAAATAAATACAAAGTCATTCAATACTGACAAGATCATCATTACCAATTTCTCTAATTTCTAGGAATAGTAGTTGCTCTACGTCTCCTAACGAACGCGGGCAGCATATCGGAGGCGATCACATCAGGCGCCACGGTCACCGCGAAGCGCGGCTTCCCTGACGTAATACTGCCCGGCGACGTTCGCAACGACCTCTATCTCACGTTGGATAAAGCTGAATTCGAAAGAGGCGGGAAGAGTACCGCGAAGAATGTTTTGGCGACTGTCACCGTGCTTGATAACACTGGACAGGTTATCAATGTGAGTAAATGAGGATGTTTTTTGTTTTTTAGTTTTTATTGTATAGACTATGTTATAACATAAGTTAGAACGTAGATTATCATTGAACTGTAGGAATTTATGTACTACTACACTACTCCACATAAATATCTGTGATGAGATTTTATTTTTTCAAATAATTGTATACAGTAATAAAAAACGTGCAAGAAAGTTATTTTGTAAATTTACTTATCAGTGCCATCTAGTGTTCAGCAAACTTACTCTTATTATTACCTCGAAAACATTCCGTGTCGGAAACGACAACTTTTTGGTAGCCGAAAATTTTTTGCAAAAAACGAAACCTATAAAAAGTAATTCTCTATTTTATGGCAACATTATGAAATGACTTGCGTTGCCGTTGGTTCGTGCACATGTTGTAACGATCTAAGTACCCACTGTATGTTGACACGTTATGTGCGTATACGCGTCGAGTACAATAACGGTGGAGCGTACAAGTTGTAACCTGTTCATGCAATATCTACATTAGCGAAGATTTTTAAAAAAATATTCAATAATAGACACTTCGGATTACAGGGGGTGCCGGATTACCGGCGGTCCAGTGTATATATTAAGATATTGTGTTTGGTGTGCAGGAGTGCGTGTGGGGCGCGAGCGGCGCCGGCGCGACGTGGTACGAGTCGGTGGTGCTGTACCACAACAACAGCCCCGCCTGGGCCGACCTGCTGCGCCTCACCGTGCCGCTCGACACCTTCACGCACGCGCACGTGCGCATAGAGTTCCGCCATTGCTCCAGTCAGTATAGCTCGCATCACGTAATGTTATCAAAGACGGCGGCAATGTGCAAAAGAAATTCATCAATAGGCATGCGCAGAACCGCCATCTTTGATCATTTTACATGTAAGGTGAAACAAAATTTGTATAAAATATCTTAAGAGGTCGACAAGTAGGTCATAATCATATCGATCACGTTTATTTGGAAATGAAGATTGCATTTTTTGTTTAGGAAAGTGATCTTGTAAAATTCCCCGTGCACTTAGTATAGCGATGCGAATTCGCAGTTATGTGTGGGAGCCCTTACTATTAGTAAATCTTCTATCGTTGGAACTGAGGCTTTCTCGGTAAAGAGTGACCTATGTTACCTTTTGTTTTTCAGCGTTCTCGAAGTTTGTTGGGAATGGCTAAGGCTACAGATATTGTGTGCTTTTAATTGTAGCGAGGGATAAGAATGAGAGGAAGTTGTTCGGCTTCGCGTTCGCGCGGCTCATGGAGGCGAGCGGCGCCACGCTGCGGGACGGCGCCCACGACCTGCACGTGTACAAGTGCGACGACCCGGCTAAGTCAGTATAATATAATATAATAATACCAGCCCTATTAATATCCCCCTGCTGGGCACGAGCCTCCCCTCAATACCAGGGGGATTAGGCCATAGTCAACCACGCTGGCCCAGCGCGGGTTGGCGGACATCACACGTCTTTTGAGGCATTCTCTCAGACATGCAGATTTCCTCACGATGTTGTCCTTCACCGTTTAGCTATTTATAATCATGGTTGAAAATGAGATTCGCACATGAAATCCAGAAATTGCAGAGGTGCGAGACGGGGTTTTGAACTTGCGATCCTCGTTACCGAGGCAAGCGTTCTACCAACTTGGCTATCACTGCCAAGTCAGTACACCATCATTATTATTACACTTCTTTACTATAAAAATGAGACCATGGGTTCTTAGTTATGGACCCCGTCACCATCCTCCAGTAATCATGGAATGCATGTCGATAGGTTTGTTTTACCATGGATAATACTTTCGGCTATGATGTATTTGTTTTTGTACAATAACACCTTGATTTTAATTTCTATAAATTTGACCGTTCATGAACAGACATAACCTATTTACAGTATTGATATTGGTAACTTGAATATACACCTATTTACTGCATACTGTATACATATTATACATGTGCCTTATCTACATACTGTATGTACAGATTAGCATCTGCAAGCTACTTGTCCCTGGCGTCGTGTGCGAACGACACGGCCCGTGCGGCGCCCGTCAATGGCGTGGTGCCAACATTCCAAAGAAGTTCCAAAGAAAACTGTACCATTAGTACCTTATTGTGTTCAACAAAACTCACGCAAAACGGTAAGTGTTTAATAACGCCGATCACGGTGTTTGCGCGGTTTAACTTTATAATATCGCCAATAGACCACACTAACTGTACGGTCCCAATTTAAACAACGCTTGTATTATGGGTACAGTACAATGTACTCGTGGCGATGCCTGTGTGTAATAGCTAAATAGATATTAAACGTCCATGACTAGGTACCAACATACGTGCTCATCACAACAAAGTTGGCCCCTACCAGAACTCGTTACCTTGGTACTGAAAGCAGGGCCACAAACTACGATAATTGGGTCTTTCGGTTGGTAACTGCCAATAATTTTATATGATATCACTGGGTGGTTGAACCTAAGTATGATTCAACATTTATTGATGTCAGCTGCTTGTTCTAGTGGTTTGAACATAGGCCGCTCAGCGATTCCTGTTGAGACAAAATGTCGGAAATGACGTTTTCGTACTTTGCTCTGCTCTGAATATTACTAGGATCCCCAATCAATACCATTAATATCTTTCAATACCGTCAGTACAGATACTAAATGCGTTGCTTAGTTTGGGACCAAACAATTGGTGTTTATTGGGTGATATTTATTTATTTGTTGACTCATAAATGCACAGCATCGTTTAAGAGCATTCTGTTCTTATTCGTTATATGTTTGAGTCACCGTACGATTTTTTAGCATCTTATGTCTAACCGTTAAGTATGTACAAACAAACCCACGCGGATGAAAATATCCGTAGTTCAAGTATTGCTGGTTTTGGGAATATTATATGGGTCATATCATAATAATTATTATTTACAGAGGATCTCCTAGCACTGCTGCAATGGCGGGATCGGCCGGAGAAAGTTCAGGAAACGCTATTGCGAGTGTTGAGGCTCGGCGATGGATTGAGTTGTGAAGAGTTGATCAAGTTCCTGAGAGACGTTCTAGACGCGTTATTCGCTTTATTTTCTACTGAGGATGGCAATAGGTATGTTCTTAATCACTATTTTTCAACAACGGATACAAGAAAAATCGGAACGGGTAAAATAAGCTTTGAACCTGCGCTTCTGAAGCGTATTTTTAATCGTTGCGTGAAGTGATAATTTCGAAGTCAATAAAAAAAATAATAAAACAATTGTTGTCATTTTGTTAGGAACAAAATTTATTTTGTTAAAGTCGACAGTTCTCTGCATTTTGAGTACTATAGATCACAATCCAAATACATACATTCGTGACTATAACAAAAAGTTTCCATCTAGATTCGAGTCCGGGACCCTCGGCACACAGAAAGCAGCTTCACTACCTACTGAGCCAATAGGGTCGTATGTTTTTTAAATTCGTTATAAACTCCGGGTAAATCATTTTATCAACGCCTTGACTAAGTTAATTTATAATATGGTATTTCCGAATTCTGCCTCGGGTCCAGTCAAGTTGCCAACATAATAAAAATGTCGCGTTTATTTTCTAGCACACCACATTCCGGCACAGTGTTCCTAGTTTTGATATCGATATGCAGCTTGCTGGACGAGAGTCGATTCCAACATTTTAAACCGGTACTCGATGTTTATATTGAGGAGCATTTCTCGGCTGCGCTGGTGTACAAGTGAGTAATAAACGCATTGCTTTACATATAAAAATTGCATACAAATTATTAATTTAAGGGTCACATCGAGATGATCGTCCGTGAAGCGAAAATTATGTAGCATTGTAATTTTATTTTTATTAAAATATATAGTTTCCGTTCGAGTCAGTTCGACGCCGACCCCTATTATCTCGGTGTATATGGACTCTTAAACTCGTGTCCTCTGCTCGTGTGTTGCCCTGCACACTAGACAAAAATGCATTTTATATATATTTTTAAATACATTTTTTTCTTTCCAACATCTGATTGTTCACTGCCGCTCTTAATCCGCTCGTCGGAAAATGTATATCTATTTTTTGTTGAATACTTCTAGCAATATTTCATAGGACATGGGGCTTCAGCAACACAGGAGAGAGTTATGCGTTCCGCGTTCTTATAATATATGGGTTTCATTGCGCTCGCTCAAACTCAGCAACCCTAAAGGTGTGTACACATCGTCTCCGGCAGCATAGCGGCGTAAGGCGCAGGCAGATTATTGATTATCATTATTTTTAAATAAGTGGGCATAACCCGCCAGTCTGTCAACTTTGGTGTTTGTCAACTACAGACACCAATACATTTCAATTAATTCGGAAGGTAGACCGCGAACGTTGCACGCTCTCCTGAGTAATCAACATAGTGGATATGGTGTTATCGCACAGGTAATTTGTGATATGGTTTATGAATTAATTATTTATGTAAAGTGAGCACTGGTTGCGAAACGGTTTAATTCTTGCGTGGCATTGGTCGACATAGCGCAATGTTGATCACGGAACATTAAACTCTTTTTATTATACAGGGGTCTGCTATCGTCGGTGCAACACTGCGCCGAGTGGGCCGCCAGCGCCGAGGGTCAAGAGCCTATCCGCAAATGCCTGCGATCCCTCGCCGCGGTATTCCGATTGGCTGTCCGGTCCCGGCGGCTATTCGCCCGGGCTACAGGCGGACAGTATGAAGATAGTTTCCGACGCGACGTTCGGAACGCATTGCACGCTTTGAAGGCGTTTGCTCAGCATCCGTACAAGGAACATTTGGCGCCGGCCCAGGTATTGTGTTATGAAATACTTATGTCAAATAAAATTATGATTACGCTAGCGAAAGTCATGTACTCGCGGCTCTTGGGTATTTTGTCTATGATACAATTTTGTGTTTTTTTTTATCTATTATAAATAGGTTCTTTTTTTGTAGGATAGTGTGGAAATGAATGTTCCAAACGTGAAAATGCAATTAGTAAAATAAATATCGGTCTATATTCATATTATTCGTTTTAAACCCGGCCATCTTGTCTCGAACTCGGCCCATCTTGTCACAAACTCGGGCCATCACATCTTAAACTCGACCCATCACATCCTAAACTCGACCCTTCTGGGACCCAAACTCGGCCCATCACAGCCCAAGCTCTAGCCATCTTGTCCCGAACTTGTCCCGAATCTGATCAGGAACTCAGTCCGCTTCGTCCCAGATTTGAACCTCTTACCAATCAAAATCTCGGTTCATCTCATAGGAACAGCGTCGTTGAAGCTAATTTGGCGGGATACACCCAAACACTTGCATTTGGTTTCGGCTTGTACTTGCAAAAAGAAATTTGACTCATTGTTTACATTATTAGTTTTGACTTAAAACTGGTTTCGATCGAATACGGCTATACCAAACAATGTGAAACAATCCAGCTTTCAACCGAGTGAATTAGATGTCCGAATTGCCAATGGCTCATGTAGCAACATTTTACCTAACATTACGGTAACGTCAGAGTCCAGAGGTGTTCTAAATGTCAGTGAAAACGACATCATGGGTTCTCGGTGACGTCACGATCACATTAGAAGTTCCCGGTGACCGTGCAGGTGGCGCTGATGTCGTCGTGGGCGGGCGTGTGCCGCGAGGTGTGCGCTGCGCTGGGCGCGGGCGAGGCGGCGCGCGCGGCCGCGCTGCTGCTGGACGCGCCGCCGCACCACCCGCCGCCGCCGCCCGCCCTCGCGCGCGCGCGCCTGCGGGCCGCGCAGGACATGCTCGCCGGGCCGCTCGGGGAGGACCCTGGTGAGTATCTCTATACACAGTGGGCAGGCGGGTGCCGCGCTGCTGCTGGACGCGCCGCCGCACCACCCGCCGCCGCCGCCCGCCCTCGCGCGCGCGCGCCTGCGGGCCGCGCAGGACATGCTCGCCGGGCCGCTCGGGGAGGACCCTGGTGAGTATCTCTATACACAGTGGGCAGGCGGGTCGACAACTTTGTGTGATGTGCGCGAATATTTGTACCAAAGTATCATGCTTTGGCACCGCACGGTTGAAATTCGTCTGGCGATATTATTAGTGTTATATTATTTTGTACAGAGGCGAGAAATATAATCCTGACAACCGCCTGCCACCACCTGCGCGTGCACCTGGCGCGGCGCGACGAGCTCGCGCAGTGCGCGGAGATGATCGGCGAGCTGGTCGCGCTGCTGTGGCGGCGGCAAGACCCTGATGGACCCGTGGACGACGACGAACTGGACCCCGACGTGGATGTACTGTGCCTGAACACATTGGACGTACTCGTGGAGACTGTACTGCATTTGATTGGGGGAAACTCGCCTGTTTTGGTAAGTATTACAATGTTATTTTATAAAGTTATATAAAATACTAGCTTTTGCCCGTGGTTCCGCCCGCCAATACCAGTCGTTACTAAGCTTAAACCACTCCATCCATCGTAGATCTCATCGTCACTTACCATCCGGTGAGATCGAGATCAAATACTTGCCTATAATGTAATAAAAAAAAACTCGGGGATAATTACACTTAAAATAAACGCGATAAAATCCATAAAATTAGTTTTATATCAATATATATTAACTTGTTGAAATAACAATAATTGTTGTTCCCGAATAATTGTTTTCACATTTTTCTGTGTATAAAATGAATGTTTACAATGCCTAGGGTTCTATGGTAGCGGGTCTGCTCGGCGTCATGGAACTGCTCAAGCCGGTGCACTACCAACGCTTGTGGAGCCACCTAGCGCCGCACCCGCACGATCGCAAACCGTTGAAAGATTTCCTGATGCGAGCTTTTCTCGTGTTTAGACATCTTATTGAGCAGGACGTAAGTGTTGTTCAGACATATTATTGAACAGAATGTAAGTGTTGTTCAGAAACATTATTGATAATAATATAATACCAGCCCTTGTAATATCCCTCTGTTGGGCACGGGCCTCCCCTCAATGCGAGGGGGATTAGGCTAGAGTCCACCACGCTGGCCTAATGCGGGTTGGCGGACTTTACATGTCTTTCAAGGGGCTCTGAGATATGCAGGTTTGCTCACGATGTTCTCCTTCACCGTTACATTATTGAACAGAGCATAAGTGTTGTTTTGACATCTTATTGAATTGGAGGTAGGTGTTAATATGACATCTTAGTGAATGGGACGTAAGTGATGTTCGGACATCTTATTGAACAGAGCGTAAGTGTTGTTTAGACATATTATTGAACAGAGCGTAAGTGTTGTTCAGACATCTTATTGAACAGAGCGTATGTGTTGTTTAGACATCTTATTGAACAGAGCGTAAGTGTTGTTCAGACATCTTATTGGACTGGATGTATGTATTACTAAGACATTTTAGTGAATAGGACGTAAGTGTTGTTTAGAAATGTTATTGAACAGAGCGTAAGTGTTGTTTAGACATCTTATTGGACTGGATGTATGTATTAATAAGACATCTTAGTGAATAGGACGTAGGTGTTGTTTATACATCTTGCAGAATATGATGTCAGTGTTGAGAAGAGATCTTAATGAACAAGTCGCAAGCATTTATTATTGATAGACGATATCTGCTTTTAGCAACCGAGTTTATTTGATCGTCAGGTGTTTCCATCGGATTGGATGGTGCTGCGAGTGCAAAGCTGTAAGGTGCTATTGTCAGCACTCCAAGACTTAGCTCAACCGTTGCTGGAGAGATTCCTTGGAGACGAACCACCACAGTTTGATTCTCAGGTACGCATTGTAACTTTAAAATGCTATGCTATCAGCCGAAAGACGTCCACTGCTGGACATAGGCCTCCCCCAATGACTTCCACACATCACGGTCCTCCGCCACTCGCATCCACCGGCTTCTTGCTACGCGTGTGATATCATCGGTCCACCTTGTGGGGAGTAGCTTTAAGATACTCCTGTATTATTTTATAATTATAGTTCTGGTATATTGTTAAGTAGAGTCGGATACAGTGGCGTAACATAGGTCATTAGCACCCGGATTTCAAATTTGCCGCCCTCTTACTTTTGCTATTCATTATAAAAAAATTGGGGCATGGTAACGACAAAAAAATGACTGTTTTTTTTTTTTTTTCATATCTTATTTTTTTTTTTCTCTAACCGCCACCTGTGAAATGCCGCCCGGTGCGAACCGCACCCTCCCCCCGACCATGCTACCACTGGCCGTATACGTATATATAGTGAGGGTAGATTATAGAGTGGTATTGCTATAGTTATGGTCGGGCTACATGGAGCTGGGCGTGGCGCTGGTGACGTCGAGCGCGCTGCAGCCGGAGCGCTGGGCGGGGCGCGGGCCCGACCGCCCGCGCATGCGCGCCGACGCCGGCCTGCGCGTGCTTGCCACATGGAACATGCTCGGTATGTACACTTCTAGTTATGTATGTTTTGGCGTCGAGTCACCTTCGTCCGTAGGAGAATTAAATACCCTCGAGATACCCTACACGTGACCCTGGGTGGGGCCAACTAGGTGACAACTCTACTGGTGGTAGGCTTCGGCCGTGGTTAGTCACCACCCACTGGACAAAGCCATGTCGCCAAGCGGCCTAGCCTTGTTCCGGCATGATGTTCGGTGTTGCCATTCATGGATGGCGGGTCAGATCAGCTGCGCTGCATGTGCCTAGTGAATGTAGCGTCTCGATCTACTGCCGCCTTCCTACCTAGGCAAGTATGCTCCATCGTAGATCTCATCGTCACTTACCATCAGGTGAGATCGAGATCAAATACTAGCCTATAATGTAATAAAAAAAAAAGTACTCGGCCCCAAGTCTGCTAACACAACCGATTCGTAATCGAACAGCTGCCGCATAGTAACCGTCACTTTTGACAGATATCCCATACGATATATGTCAAAAGTGACAGTTTCTATGCGGTTGCTATTCGATTATGAATCGATTGTGTTGGCAGACTTGGGGACCAGTTTGTGTGTCCACTGGCAATCATTATTTATTTATATAATAATAATTATTCCAGCCTTTTTTAATGTCTCACTGCTGGGCACGGGCATCCACTCGATGCGAAGGGGGGATTAGGCCATAGTCCACCACGCTGGCCCAGTGCGGTTTGGCGGACTTCACACATCTTTCGAGGGGTTCTCTCAGACATGCAGGTTTCCTCACGATGTTTTCTTTCAATGTTTAGCAAGTGATAATCGTGGTTGAAAATGAGATTCGCACATGAAATCCCAGAGGTGCAAGCCGGGGTTTGAACCTGCAATCCTCGTTACCGAGGCAAGCGTTCAACCAACTTGGCTATCACTGCTGCAGTAGCATAATATTTTTGTAACTTTTGACGATTCATAAGTACTGCATACTTAAGGTGGAAGCGATCAGTCGCATTCCCATACAAATTTCAACATTGTAATACTCGATACACATACAGTTTTTTAGTTGTACAAGCATTGTTATCAATTCTCTATAAATTAAAGAGCTCGCAGAATGAAATATCAGGCAAAATCTTATAGTAATAACATCATAAAACGATATTAAATTTTAGGCTTGTGTGCGTGAATAAAAGCGCCTCTGTCCAAATTAACCCGTAACTAATAAAGCATCCGATTCTTTGTCTTTCAGTATTTACGGCGACAGATGGCAGCAGGAGTTTTTACTTATAATACATAAAGACATAACATTATAATATATAGAGAGATATACATTTTCTATAAATAAGTATAAAGATTCATAATAAAAAATTAAAAATAAAAAATACATATAAATTTCGTTCGTCCATCGAACCTACGAACAATCGCATGTACCTACGTTTTTCACTTGAGCCACTTGGGGTGTGTTATTATCTGTGTGTGCAGATCGTCATGTATCCCTATTTCCTGTAATCCAAGTTTTTAGGATTTGTCTGCACCCAAAACATATTTTTTCGGGTTATTATAATAAAATAACCTACATACCTACATAAGGCATGTATTTATTTTTTTAAATAATCAATGAATGAATGAATATGTCATGTTTCAATTGGTTGTAAATATCATTGAAACCTATCAAAATATTCGTCGTCTTGACTAGTGGTCTACGTAGCCTAATGTTCTACACGGTTGATGCAAACGTGTACTATAGCAAGTTCAAATCTTGCCGGTGGGCTTGTCTTTTTGAATGATTGATATTGTTTCTGTAAGTGAATATTAGATTTCCAAAACACACAGCTCGGCCGTGTTACTCCAACATGGTGTGGTAGTAATATAACGAAAATATATATAGGTAGTATGTACACCTTCCAAGGCCATAGCTAGATGATGTCGTGTTACGAAATATGTCGCGCGAGTCTTTGTCGATTTATTGATCAATTTATCAAACATTTTTTTAGGCACTGCCGGGTGTGCTACTGATATATATATATATATATATATATATATATATATATATATATATATATATATAGTATATATATATATATATATACTATATATATATAGTATATATATATATATATATATATATATATCAATATATATATATATATACTGTATATATGTATATATATATATATATATATATATATCTATATATACTAGATGCGCCCGGCGGTGTTACCCGCGATAAAAAGTATGAAAAATTAAAACATCTATCCCACGGGAACCATACATTTTACCGGGATAAATAGTAGCCTATGTGTTATTCCAGACTGTAATCTATCTCTGTGCCAAATTTCATCCAGATCCGTTCAGCCGTTCGGGCGTGAAAGAGTAACAAACATCCATCCATCTATTCATCCATCCATCCATCCAAACTTTCACATTTATAATATTAGTATAGATATACATATATATATATATATATATATATATATATCAGTAGCACAGCCAGCTGTGACTAGAAAAAATGTTAGAATACATCGACAGCGACTCGCGCGACATATTTCGTAACATCGGTTTTTAGTAATTATTCAATATTGAATCAATCTGAGAAAATCTACATAGCGACCTATATGTGTACCTATCTCTTCTTCTTACTTACTGACTAGCTATAGGAAGGTACCAACCAGCAAGGCATGTATGTATATATATATATACATACATATATATCCAACCAACTAACCTAACACGATTGGCGATACAAGAAAGCAAGCCCCGGCACCTAGTATGAACGGGTTTTTCGAAATTATAGGGAAGCCTAATGAATGGGATACCCCTTGAACGTTTGAACAAATCAAGTGCGACATAGCTCGTAATTGAATAAATCTAAGAAAACATACCTATGTGCACCTATTTCTCTTCTTTTTACTTACCGATTTATTATAGAGTAGCTATAAATTGGTACCAACTAGAAACCTACTTAGTTTTAGATATATTGATATTACTTTTTTTTTCGTTTCTGAACGCAAAACCTTATACCTCGGATACGAGTACTCGTCTACATAATAAATAGGTGCCTAGGCCGAAAATAACTGGTTTTGATGCACATACATTCTGTACTTAGATATTATGTATGTGCTTACCTACTGTTATATTTTTTAAAATTATTCTCTTTGGATTCTGTTAATCTGAGGTATAGATATTTAATAAATATAAAAGTCGGTAAGCACTTACCAAGTTCTTAGAATGTATAGAATAGTGTTACTTATTTTGTTCTGGGTGTCTACGAAGTTAATTTATTATATCTTGACCAAATTGGCAGCATGTCTATGGTATGCTGATGCCAAATTCCAGAATTATAAAAAAAAATGGACTCACTACTCTGCTGCGACCGATTTCATGTATGTAAAAACTTACTTCAAAATTCAAATAATAATTGTGTGAGATTTGCGATTAGTTTTGTTTTAATTTGTGTTTTGTTTGCTATTTGAATTGTAATGGAGATACTGATGGAATGTGACACTGGTGAAAGTCGGGACAACTTGGTAACAAATACCTTAGAGCATAACTCGTATTGTAAAGTGGCTACACAACACAAGTTCAATTTCATGATTATCACTTGCTTGTGCTTCGGACAACACAGCCCGATCTCTCTGATTGTACCGGATTGCCATCCCATCGTATTATGAGAGTGAAGAACATCAGCGCATCTAGTGGAATCTATTATATTAGTATAGATTCCAAAGTTGTACAGCAGTGACAGCCTCGTTGGCAGAACGCTCGCCTTGGAACGAGGTGTTCAGGTTCAAACCCTGGCTCCCATCACTGAGATTTCCGGATTTTCATGTGCGAATCTTATTTTCCATAAAAAATATCACTTGCTGTACGATGAAGGCAAACTTTGTGAGGAAACCTGCATGTCTGTCAAAAGTCGTGTGAAGTTCACTAAACTGCACTGGGCCTACGGCCTATATGCCCCTCATATTGAGGAGGCGTGTGCCCGATATAATGGCGATGGGCTCACCCTCTATTACATTGGTACCAAAATACCATCGGTGAAATGTGGGTGCATTGCAGTGTGACGGTGTATGTTGGCCCGTCTCTGGAACGATGATTGAATGATTGAATCTATACATGTCACAGCAGCATTTACCTTATAATAAGTATGGATACAGTAATAATTATTATTGGACTAAACAATTATTTTTTTCTTTTTAGCGGAGGAATGAAGCACAGGAGGTTGCAAGAATCAAGATGACTGTAAATTGTATAGAGTCGATTCTATATCATAATATTAGTATTTGAAACAATGTTATATTTACCTAATTTTAGAATACCAACAACAAACAACATTGTTTCAAAGAAATTTGGAAATGTAGCTGTATCCCTTATTAGGTATAGAACTACATTGCCAAATTTCTTATTCCCTTGTAAATTATAATAAATATTGTTCTTGTTGCTGATCTGGTATATTGTAAAGCGTAATACTTTTACAGTTATCATGCAAACCTTGCTATATTTATAAGATCTATACAATAAACATTATATTTACGAACATGAAAGTATACATTTTTCTTTTCTATCTTTTATTTCTGAAACTTTTAATATTGCAAAGCTCGCAAAAGTATTTCTATTATTTTACAACCGATAAATAAGTTTTTTTATGATCGCTCTACCTGGTGGCATAAAAAGACAACTTTTAGTATGCGAGACTTTTAACAAGTGCTGCGCTCTAGCGGCACAAAAAAGACGTGTATTTGTCTATGTGTGAGTGCCTATTTATACAAGGATTTTAGAAGCCATGGTATCTCATCCATTATAAATGATTTCAGGTTAATGTTTTTTTGGATATTTCAATGCAATGTCGTAGTAGTGCTCGCAATTTGCAACATCAAGTCTCATAGATGCTCGATGTTCGTGTAACTAGTTGCAGAAAAACAGGACCATCTATCGAAAATGTGCGGCAACCGACCCTGAGCATTCACCTTAATGGTATACGTGAATAAAAAATATTCTAATTCCGATTCATTATTTATTTATTATTTATTAATTTTTATTTTATTTGTAAGGTCCCGCACAGTTACACTTGGTGCCCGGCGCAGTGGGTGCTTTACTGGAGATAACTCTGGTGAGCGAGCTGCGGCGGCCGGCGCTGGGAGCTTTGGTCGCTTTGATGGCGGCCGAGCGCGCCCACACGGGGGAAGCGAGGCGAACCGAGGCCGCGCTCGTAGACAAACTTGACTCTTTAGTAGCTGACAATAAGGCCGACGATCATTACCGACGTCTCTTTGACACTGTGTAAGTATTAGGCCTCACTTTTTTTTGTAATATTTCTAGACAATCCTCTATAAACTTCAGATTCAGAAATGGTATAATAACCTTAACCTGGGCTTCTTTAGCGCATTTGTAATCATTATGTGAAGTAAAAATTTCGAGATGTCATTAAAAAAAGAACACAATTTTCATTTTGTTGGGGATAAAATTTATCTTTTATAATCGATACTTTTTACTTTAAATAATGATGAAAAATTTATTATAGGGTTCAAGGGTTAGTATACCCGTTCGCAATCACCTTGTATAGTCAGGTCTATGTATACTCATAAAATTTAGGTGACATCCCTAATATAGGGTTGTTTAAACTAAATTACTGTTTTTGTTTTAATAAAATTTCTATTGTACACGCTATTCAGGGAGCATTTGAGTTCAGTGTGAGTATTGTATCGATTTAAATTAGTCAGTTGTCAGTTTTAATTGCTAACGCCATTACCGAATTAAATCGAGTCCAACAAGTTACTTATCAATTCACTCGAGCACATTGTTCGTCAAAAGCAACTCGTGAGAATACATTTAAATTAGTAGTTTTTTTTCGTAAACATTGTTTGAAGACGTCACATTTTTTCTTTGTGCTTTAACTACAAATATCTACGGTTAAAGAATTGTATAAGCAAATATTCTTACCGATGAAAATCAAAATCATTGCGATCCTATCAACCTGGCTAGCAGACCTATGTATAATATGTTACAAAACAATACGGTGGATGTACGTGAGTGTGAAGCATATATCGGTGGTGTGTTGTACGTGTGTGTGGTGTGTGTGCGTCAGGCTGATGGAGCGCGTGTCGACGGAGGGCTGGCGCGAGGCGGGCGCGGCGTTCGTGGCGTGCGTGACGCGGCTGCTGGAGCGCCTGCTGGACTACCGCGCCGTCATGCAGGGCGCCGAGCACAGGGACAAGCGGATGGCGGCCACCGTCAACCTGCTCGTACGTTTACTACCTGGGCCCCAAGTCTGCTAACACAGTCGATTCAAAATCGAACAGCTACCGCATAGTAACCGTCACTTTTGACAGATATCCCATACAATATATGTCAAAAGTGACAGTTACAATGCGGTTGCTGGTTGATTTTGAATCGATTGTGTTAGCAGACTTGGGGCCCTCTTGCCTGTTAGAATCCCGCCGATACGAAGACATCTTAGAGGAGTTCGATTTTGTTGGCTACTTTAATTATACGACACCTTTTTTGGTTTATAATTGGGAAATTGATGAGCCAACGGTATCTCTAGATTGAGGGATATGGGTTTTTTAAGGGTTCCTGTGCTTTTCAGCTTCCTTTAAACGTATATTCACACTTTGCTCCTGATGTAATGACGTGATTTTATTTCGTGCGTCTCTGCACGCTCACGTTGTACGTACGTTGTAAGAGTTTACACCTCTAACATCAGCCTCAAGAATTACCAGATTTTTTTTTGTAAAGAAACTAGCTCATAAAACCTCTGTTAGTCTCGAAGATATTCACCGATAGTACATAGAATCTTTAACTTATGATAAATTAAAGATCCTTTAGCCATAGTACAATTAACATGGCATTCTAGAACTTCTACAAGAACGAGATCGATCGCAAAGAAATGTATCTCCGCTACGTGTACAAACTGCACGATCTACACATTGCCTCGGACAACTTCGTCGAAGCCGGATGCACGCTTCTGGTAAGTCTTTACTTTGTCGTTATTTTTACTATATACATGGTGTAAAATGTTGAAATAATTAAGGCGAGGGGATTGTAGAGACGTGGAATGGTGGGGCGGCATCGGCTGGGTTAAAAAAACACAAGATTTACACAGCAGGGTTGTCGAAAATTGCAAATAAATTATTATCTTTACTTTTTTTTTAATTTTGACGTATGTGTTATCGAAACATCTGTTCAGATTAACGAGTATTTTAATCGCTTAAAATGTCATTATATGATTTCGCGACACCATGTATATTTTACTTATTCTATGCTATCTTTTGTAGTTATACGCGGAAACTTTAAATTGGGACAGCGACCAAATTGGCGTAGATCCCGAGCACCCTGAGACTCCCGAATGGAAACGCAAAGAGGCTCTCTACAACCAAGTCCTTCAGTATTTCGATCGTGGAAAGGTATTTTTTTTTATATTTATCAAGTCTTCATGATGACCGATTATGGAATCAATTGTCATGAAGAGTTGGCAAACAGGTCGTATTTTGATTGAATATTAATATACTATATACTATAAGAGTCAGATCAAGTATAGTATGTTATTTAAGAAATGTGCGTACTTATTGTAAGTGTACTCTATACAATGATCTGGGTGATCCCAGTATTAACAAACGAGAAGATAATTCCCGCAATTTCCTCATGTGGGAATTGAAAACGCATTCACTCGGTGTAGTGATCCGGGCATACCCTCAAACCTAGCGGTTGGAGGATCAAGCTGTCTTCCAAAGTCAAATCATCTACAGGGGTACTTACAAATTGCCTTTTTTTCTAGCTCCTGAACTAGATCGGTGCGCGACCTCCAAATGACTACAGTAAATATCAAATTGTCTATATTGGTATGTTGAGTACAATCATTGTCATTATTGTCCCCAGTGTTGGGAGAAGGGTCTCCCACTACTCCGTGAGCTGGCCACGCTCTACGAAGTGAAGCTTTGTGACTACCCGCGCCTGTCCTCGTGCTTGCGAACACACGCCACGTTCCTAGATTCCGTCATGGGCCAGCTGAGGCCGGAGCCGGAGTACTTCAGGGTCGGCTTCTATGGGAAAGGATGCCCTTTGTTTGTTAGGGTACGTTTAAGTGTGTAGCTTTTTAAGGAATCGACATATCTTATGTTGCAAATATCATAATTATTTTATTGTTTTTTTGTTACTATTCCACGGGAACAGTTTATTTGTCGGTATAAAATAAGAATACAATAACATATTATTCGGGATACTTATATATTTTTTTCTGTGGCCTGGTATTAATTAAATTGAATGCAAAATAAATTCCTCTCTCCTAGTAACCTAACTGTATTTCTTATTTGTATGGAGGATATGTAATAATTTTAAAAGGTGGATTGTGTAAATAAATATCCGGAATACGTAAGTAACGGACGTTATAATTGAACAAGGGAAATAGTTTAACAGTGATGAACCGACCAGAGAGCTGAGTCAAAAACAATCAAGAACTTACAATAGGGATGTTACATATTACTACTTACTAAAATAGGGTTGCGTTCACATTGTATCAATATACTATATACTAAATAACATATGCTTATCCCAGAACAAGCAGTTTGTGTACCGCGGCCACGACTACGAGCGTATCGGTGCGTTCACGCAGCGGCTGCAGGCCGAGTACGTCGCCGCGCACATACTCATGCGCAACACGCCGCCCGACGACTCGATCATTGCCAACGACGGACAGTGTAAGTGATTATCCACTTACCTCTCTATATTCATAAAATATTATATTATCTTTTTACAACGGCTTTATACAACATATC
Source organism: Pheosia tremula (assembly GCA_905333125.1). NCBI lineage: Eukaryota > Metazoa > Arthropoda > Insecta > Lepidoptera > Notodontidae > Pheosia > Pheosia tremula. The sequence goes on along the minus strand of HG995402.1, from coordinate 8,078,779 downwards.
ACATTGAAACTACGTGAAAGTCCGGTTTTTCGCTTTGGAATATAATATAATTGATATTTTATCTTGAGACATTAACTAATATTGCTCTGCATACTTCGTAATAGATTCCGTTAATCTTAAATGAATTATTAACATTCCATTAACCCCCGAATTTATGGAACTACTATTAAGTTTATCATACTATATGACCTTTGATAAAGTATGTAGCACTCTGCGCAAAGCAAAGCTCTTGTGCGCAGTACTACATGGCGTTTGATAAAGTTGTAGTAAATCTACAAATTCAGTTTTTATTTGAATATAAAATATGACTTCAAAAGTTAAATTTTAGTCCTAGTTCTGAACAAATGAGTAGACTTAGTGTTAAAAAAATGTCTCATGTTTGATAAAACCTACACTATTTGTAGACATTCAAATATGCAACGTGAAGCCGGTGCCGTCCCGGCGCGCGTGGCCGGCCGGCACGCCGGAGCAAGTGAAGCGGTTCTACGCTTGCAACGAGGTCGACACGTTCCTGTGCGACCGGCCGCTGCAGAAACCGCCCATAGACAAGGATAACGAGTTCAAGGTATGTTCGTTTGGATACTTGCCCCCGAATTTATAGACATTTTACAATGTTGCGCAGTACTATGTGACCTTTTATAAAGATACACGTCTATAAAGTTGTGAGCGTATTTAAATACCGAGTGAAATATACTCATGCTTCCGTACATTATTGAAACTCTACGTTTCTATGTTTATATGGGCGCTGATGACAAATGTATGGAAACATTCGATCGATATTCAATGCTGGCTGAAAGTATTAGATCAATGTGTTATGGGGGGAGGGGGGGTGTATTACAAAAGTAAAAAAAAAATACTTATTTGCTTTCAGAAATACGTGTATGTATATGTTACAACTCTTAAGTAATGTTAAAATGTATTATTCCAGAGCCTCTGGATAGAAAGAACTACACTGGTAACTGAGGACGCCCTGCCCGGAATACTGAGATGGTCCGAAGTTATATCGAGATCGGTCGAAGAAATACCGCCAGTTGAAGTAAGTCAGCATTAATGGTTAATTCAAACTAAGCTATCGCATTCCCCCATTTAGTTGCTTCCTACAATACCCCTATTCTAGAATTGGCGTTATTCTAAAGATGGGCACTAATTGATGACTAATCTTCTGTAATAGAAGCCAAGTCCTATGATAATAATTCTTCCATTGAAATTTAAAGCCTACCTCCGTAAACCTAAAACTAATTTTACAGTATGCCTGCGAAACAATGGAGTCCACGGAGCGCGAGCTCCGCAGCCTCATATCGCAGTACACGGCGGATCCGACGCTCAACATAAACCCGTTCTCGATGCGCTTGCAAGGCACGATCGACGCGAACGTGCAGGGCGGCATCACGAAGTACGAGCAGGCGTTCCTGACGGCGGAGTTCGCGCGCGGCGCCGGCTCGCGCGAGGCCGCGGCCGCCGCGCGCCTGCGCCGCCTCGTGGCCGCGCAGCTGGCCGTCGTGGACGCCGGCCTGGCGCTGCACGCCACGCTCGCGCCCGACGAGGTCAAGCCCTTGCACAGGTCGGTGTGTTGCAACACATACAGTTACGTTCCTGACGGCGGAGTTCGCGCGCGGCGCCGGCTCGCGCGAGGCCGCGGCCGCCGCGCGCCTGCGCCGCCTCGTGGCCGCGCAGCTGGCCGTCGTGGACGCCGGCCTGGCGCTGCACGCCACGCTCGCGCCCGACGAGGTCAAGCCCTTGCACAGGTCGGTGTGTTGCAACACATACAGTTACGTTCCTGACGGCGGAGTTCGCGCGAGGCGCGCCACGCCACGCTCGCGCCCGACGCGGTCAAGCCCTTGCACAGGTCGGACACTCCCTCACACCTTACCGTAACCAGTACTACCTACTGCCCACTGTACCTTTTACGCACCATTTCGGTATCGAAACGTCTCATTCCTGACAGCATTTTTCTCGATGACATAACGATTACACGAGTAGTACCTGCGTACCCCACTGATTACGTATATTCTTGCAGTACCCTATAGCAATAATCGCGCAACATTTTCCTTCAAATCGTTAATTTGTATGTAGCACTAATTTGTGTGTAGCACTGCGAAATAGAAGAAATTAGCGAGTTGAAAGCAGATATTGCCCGCTTATTGCTGTTGTTGAGTCATCGCTAATTCTGTATATTGTACAGGGTAACACCTGTTTAATTGCTATTACATCCTTGCAGGCGTCTTGTGGAGAGGTTTAACCAGCTACGTCAGAACCTAGGACCCGGGTTAGCCCGCGCGAGAAGGCAACTCTCGGAGAGTATCGTCAAGTTAGTACTTTCATAATATATTTATTTTTAAAAACAAGTATTTTGCGAATTTTATTTAGTTTATTATCTCCTTTCAGTACCCCACTGCCGCCAGTGCCTGCGCTGGACAAACGATCTCAAAGTATTCAACAGAGTGAAAATTACTATGATGACGGGCATCTTTACGATAAGCCGGTAAGCAAAATAAACTAAACTCCAAATATTAAAGAATTTTATGAGCATTTTCTAGAGGAAATGTACTTTGTAATGTGTTTGTAAGCTTCAATAGATATTTGGTGCTATATCGAAATGGCGTTTAGAAATTAATTTCCGCGAAGTACCACCTGATCCTTGTAATTTTCTATCACCCAACTTCAAATATGTTTTATAACTTTTTTAGGAAGAAGACTTTATTTCTTTGGAATTAAAGTTTACTTTTCGATATTCAGACAATCTGAATAAAGAAAACTGCATAATTTATGCCCATATTCTTTGTAGTTATCTATAGAAGATCCGTTGGACCAACAAAGCATGATGTCAATGAGCGTGCCAGTGAGTGACAACAGGGAGTCCGCTGACGACAACTCGATGATTAAGTCCGCGCCGCCCCCGCCGCTACGTCCGAAGTCCGGAGATCCGCGCAGTCCTACCAGACCACCGTTGGAGAAATACCGGTAAGGCTATACACATGTAACTTTTCCTGTAAAGGGCGAGATAAAGTGAAGATACGGATACTATATAAATACATTATTAGTCAATTGTATTACAAACACCACAGAGCCGTGGCCGTAGGCAGAGGGCATGGGGGGTCCCCCCCCCCCCCCTCGAAATGCGTTAACCAATCCGCTGTTTTATATATTATAAGTACTTATAAAGATATTTTTGACTCTTTGGGATTGTTGTTACTTATTGTTTCTGGCTCAGAGCTCGACCCAGCTCCCCTTCCCCCTCCCTCGAGTGAATTGCTGGCTACGGCCTTGAATACAGCACAAGCCTTAGGCAAGTGGAAATGTTTGAGACAGTCTATGTCCAGTTTGGTATATAGTCTTTGCTGAAGAACTATAATTATTTGTATAAAGGGATTCGATGGACGGCGAGCTGGTGGACGCGTGCCGGCACGGCCGCGCCTCGTGGAGCGAGCCCGGCGATGCGCCGCCGCTGCCGCCGCGAGTATCCGGTATGCCATTATATTTCACATAGTGTTAGCTGATATCTACTTTACTGTATTTTTATTCTACCAGCATTTGTCGAATCGATTATTTGAATGTCTTTTTGGCCTAAAAATAATATATACCTGCTAGTTGACCAGACGGACGGTTTTCTGAATGTTCCAATATTTCAGGCAACTTTTTGAATGTTTGTTTCCTGGAGTGGAGTTATCGTGCACGAAATAATCATCTACCAAAACTTGGAACAAAAATGAATGATGAATGGTTTTTTAAAATTTATGGCAACATTTTGTTTTCGCGCACTTCGTTTTCGCGGCGTATAAAGTCGAGAGTCATTGGGGCTTTGTCCACTGAGTGAGGTGTGCGCAAGCGCCACCGTCCGTGGGATGTATATATTATATGTGGGAATGATTGTAGAAAGGAACGTAAGATGCAGGACATGGAATGGAACGCGAGATGCATGATAGGACATGGGACGGATTATTAGTGAAAGGGATGGGTGGATAGGTGAGAGAGAGAAGGGGACACGATGAAAAGACGGCAAGACGTATAGAAGACGGTTAAGATTTTAAGATTATAAAAAAGTGTGAAAATAAGAAATAAAAGTAATTGAAATAAAATAAAAGCAAAGTTTTATTGCTACATATATGTGGTCCCCGCGCTACAGGCGAGCGGCGCGGCTGGTCGGAGGCGCCGCCCCCCCCGCCCCCGCCCCCGCCGCCGCCCCCGCCCGCCGTGCCGCGGCGCGCGCGCGCCGGCGCCGGCTCCCCGCTGGACGCGGCGCGCGACTCCGGCGTCAGCGTCGACGCGCACGCCTACACCAACGCCGACGAACACAACCATCACAGAGGTAACCACCGCGTTCAATACTAGTGACAGACACAGAATAGCGGCAACGTATTCTCACCGTGCGTCACTGAGGTGACCACCAGCGGGTCTATTTATAACATGTCGATTAGTTAACGAATCTATTCGATTAAAAATTAACAAGTATTTTAAATATTATACAGGGCCACCCCCTAGTTCTAGTAACTAGACGATACCGGTAAATTAAGTACAAATCCATTACGATAATAACATTAATAAATAAGTACATGAATTCCTTGGTTCTAGCACTGAGCGGCCCACCAATGTTCGACCCACGGTCTCACTGTCTATTATTTCGCAGTATCGTCAGTATTCTAAAACAATCCCGACGTTAACTTAAGTTTCAGATCTCGATCTAACAATGGATTCACTTCGCTACGAGGAGATAATCTCAATGATGTCGGAGCCGCTGCGCGTGGACGAGGGCGAGCGGCCCCCGCCCATCCCGCCCAAGGGACTCGGGCACATCAGCTCGTTCGACTCGGGACACCACGAGAACGGCGAGTCCCATTGTTAAAGGAAAGTACCCAGCCTTTATACACCAGGCTTTTTCACGCAGTGTTATGTAAACGTAAGCCTCATTCATCCTACTCTCACCACAGATTTTATACATAAGAATGAAAGTGGCAGCATGCTATCTCAATTATCAAACAAAAACGTTACCTAGTATTGATGCAGTACGGGCAAAATTCTTCGGTAGATTGTATAGGGAACAAGTTAAAGAAATATATGGTCAATAATGAAAATCGCTAAAAGAATGCTGACAAAACGCATAATCCACCTTACTATTATACCGACTATGTAATTTTAACGAATGACGCACCTGTTTTTCAGAGTTTTAATATTCAGAATTTGTGGCATGTTTTAAGGCTAATTTGTCGTTGGAGGTGATTGGAGCCCATATTCCATGGCAAAAAAAGAAATACTTAAAACGTTAGACCTTATTGACGCATGCTTTGACCTAATTAATCTTCGTGTGGTTGGCATTTTGGTAGTGGTTTTATACTCATTTATGTACGCCTGCCGCAAATGTTATAGCAATGATTCTATTGCGACTCGATTGCTCGTATATTTTCTTTCAATATTTGTAGAAATCAATGCAAAGTATTCAATTATTTTTATAAATGCATATCATTCCTAAACGGAAGTACTAGGCTTAGGTTTAATTTTACGTGATTTTAACAATATCATTTCGCTTTGATACCGAACGTATTTAGTTTCACATATTGTGTACATCGGGGCCATATTGTTACAGTGATAAGTGCACATTAATATTAATTTACAGCTAATATGCAGCTAATATTTATAACTAAACGCACATTATATAACAGACTGAAATGCAAACGACTTCTATGTAAGTTCCTTTTTACATTTCCAAAAAATGCTTCGTAAAACTATAATGTAGTCTTTTCTCTACTAAATATGTAAGGATTACTTTATGATTTGTGATATAAAATAATATATATGAATTAAAAACATATGTAATGTTTATATTCGATATGATATTCCTTTTAAAAGTATTAATTTGGAAATAAAGTATGGAGAATATGGAATTTTGAAAATGTATTATTTTATTAAAAAGCTACAGTAAAGAATTATTATTTATAAAATTTTACGATATCATTTTATTTTTATATTTCTATTATTGTTAACATACATTTAGTTACTTGTAGGAAGCCATTTAATCAGTATTGCTTTTGCATAATAGGGCATTAAACCACAGATTTAAAATATCAATAACATTATAGTTTAAAACGTGAATCATTTAATTATAACTAATTGATTTGTATGGCGATTGCCATAAATGACTTGTGGATGTTTTATTGTAAACACAACAGATTAGCTCTTATTCATTGTTTGCTCAATAATTGCAATATTTAATTAGTCTCCTGCTGTTTAAAGTTATATTATCATTACTTGCTGTATCTTATTTACGACTGCATACTTTTTTTTTCTATTATATATAGTATGACTTATATGCAAAAGTTAGAATGTAGAAGTAAGTTTAATTAAAATTGGGAAATATTATGTCCAGCTAATTAATCCCCGACGATATATAACTTTATCAAACGTTTGATAAAGTCATATAACGTCGATATATCAGGGGTCTATATTTATATCAATTGTGATTTGATGTTACAAAAATAAAATAAAATGCTTTAAATGTTTGATCTCCGTCTTGATTTCAAATTGGAAATTGAATGTCCTTGTCATGTTTTGAAATAGCTGTCTCTCGCCTACACGTGGCATAGATGTCGTATAGTAAGTAGATAGTTGCATGTAAGGGTAACCCCTTGGTGAAGTAAATATTCTGTAACTATATAACCAGTTCTTCCACTTTTATAAATTTTGTTTAGCATCTGTCTTTATTACTTTTATTGTATAAATCACTCACAATATGTGACACAATGCAATTAAAAGGTACCAAATAAGATATAAGTTTACAAAATATTCGCATTTCTACTCCGAACTTAGTCTTTCCGATAAAGAAGTGATATTTTCATACAAACATATTAGGTTTTTTAAACAATAGCTCTTAAGTTCTAGGATTTAAGATTTATATTTCCAATGAACAATATGATAGCAAATATTACAAATGTTCATGTGTTTAGTCGTGTGCATTGTAACTAAATGTGTAAGTTCATTGTTCAACATTTATATTTGAATATCATTTACTAGTATTATCTAGTTTTATTTTTGACTGCTGTTACATTGGAACGATTTTTATAGATATCAATGTAAAACCACACCACATACCTAGCTGTACCCTATACAAGTATTGAGTACATGAATTGATTATTCTATTTGTCGATTTATTGTGCGAATTAATAAGGCTATTAGTTAACGGATCTCAAATCTTAGAGGAACTTAAGTAGGCTCTTGAGTATTGATTATATAAAAAACGACATATCATAGTTTACTTTAGTTTGCTCTTAGATTTGAGGTCATTTTAATAAAATTCCAAAAAATGCTTCGTCCTGTGCTCATCTCATATTGTTTTGCATCATACGAAATATTAGTTCTCGTTTTTAAAATTGTATTTTCAACGATTGATGAATGTCAAAAAACTCTCATGTATTCATTAATCTTTTTTATATTATCCTTGATTATCAATATACATCACTACCTTGAAGAATATGTAATAAAATGTTTATGGTAATTTGAAGAATGAACCATGTTCCGTATGATAGATGATTTTTTAGCGTTTTTAAGATTTTTGTTAGGTAATTAATTATACATATTAAATAGTTTTGAGTTACCTAAGCTGAATGATTTTTGACTGATATTCGACTGGTTCCAGTTTTGCGTGATCATTATTGTATTCCTTTATTTTAATTTTACATATATCTCTCATTAATGTTAATCGATAATCGCATATTATTTAAATCTAATGATAGTGTAATTTGTAATCGTACCAAAAAATTCTTCAGCTCTTTTTATAAAATAATTTAATTAATGAAATATCTCAAATAATGCGTTGGTATTTATTATTATTTAATCTTAACTCTACGCAAATATTGTCACCGGTTTTGTTATATACAAATTACGAAAAATAAAATTTGACACGCATCTAAAGATGTACCTTATTACGACCTGATGAAGGACGACTTTAGAGTTGGTTTTGTCAAGTTTATTTTGTGTAGTAACAGAACTGAGGTAATTGTACTGTTTTCGAATTGGTAGAGGGATCGAATACCTTGATATTGTTAGGACGAGTAGCAGATCGCCAAATGAAATTATCCAGTACAAAGCGTAGTCATGATTTTAGCGAGACGAAGCTGTCTAGTGATGACGTAGCCATTTCTTATTATAGAATAATGTGAACGGGCGAAATAAATATTTAGTTGGATGCATGAAGTTGGCGTATTATTTACTTTCCTCTAAAAAGTATATAATATTTTCTGGTCATTTTCTGAGCAAACAACCGGCGCGGCCGTACTATCCTTATTTATTTATTTACTAGCTGTTCCGGCGAACTGCTTACCGCCCCAGAATCAAATGTATGAGAAATTATTTAATAGTTAATCTGTCATTCGGGATGGAATTTAAAAAATCAAAGTTTATAAAAATCGGTCCTCCCGTTCTGTAGTTATGGTGTAACACACCTCCTTATTTCTTTTTCCGGCGTAGATCCAAAGATTTAAGAAGTAAATAAGTATAAATAAACATTAAATATTCTTATTAATAACCTATTTCCACAGCCTGTTTCTTAAATACCTAATTAAGATCTAATAATAATTGAGAGTAGTGCGGCCTGCCGTCGCCGCAACGCTTCGCGTTGTCATGCAAAACAATTATTGTATTTACTCTCCGAATTTCTAGCTAATAAGCACTCTTTACCTTATAATTGAAGGTAGTCACATAGAATTGGGTCCGCCTCTATAGGACGGCTGCAAATGGGAGTCAGGATAAATGCGAAGATAACTTGAGTAAAGAAAAAAAATAAGATGTGATGCCTAAAACAGCTGACAGGCAAAATAGGTGATAGGCCAAAGAGTACGACATGTGCTGTAGTGCGTAATTGTATTGATTGAGTGGTCAATCAAAGGCAACACTGATCGTGACGTAGTCTTGGGAAGACCTGGCATAGCATATTATTATACCATGGTTTAAACAAAAAAAAAATACTATGTAGATACACTGGCTGTGTGTGTATTAGTCTCTTATTCGATGACACATTTTGTATTATTAATACATGCAAACCATTAACATATTAGATGTTGGAACGCTTTCAGGGTGCTTTTCCAGTAGAGAAGAAATCGAAAAGTGATGTGCCAAAAATCGTTTGGATGTTCTAACAAAATCGATATCTCGACACAGATCTTCCGATATCGACTCCTTGTACACCAAACGATGGGCTCTCAATAGCGCCGCCCACTCCGAGGCCCTTAATGGACGGCGTGAATATTTGACAAAATTTGACACCTTAATGAGAGGGAAGCCGCGTCACAACATAGGTACCCATTGAATGTTACCGGGCCTTGACTCGTTGCGAATACTTGCTGATGCAATATAATGAAGGATGCTTTTACTGATTGTAGGGTTGTGAAAGAGTTTAATACATAGATGACGATCGTCAGTCCACCTATGGGCCGATTTATAGAAAGTGTTCGCCTTTAACAGTGGCATTACAAAGCACATAAATTATTCTGCAAAACATGCATGCATATTAAGTATGTTAGTGTATATGAAACTACCTGTCGTATATAGGTCATGGGGTCGATTTCCTGGGTGTGAAGTATTGAACAGAAAATCATTTTCTGTTATGAAATATAAATTAATTACTAATTACTGTCCTGAAAGTATGCTTGCAGAAAAACAAAAAGGACAATAGATATACTTAGCATACGAACACTTATGCTATATATTTACATATTATTCTTTGTTAGGTTTGATCGGTCTACTATTGTGTATACATAATTATTCTAGGAAACGACAATAATTTCTAGATTCGCCTGTTTAATAGAAAAATAACGGTAAGCTTATATACTTTTATAAATTGGTAAAGGTCAGATGATACTAACAATTGTTATAAAGGAATTTAAAAACCATAAAATACCTATTACCTAGGTACTTAAAAACACGATAAAATTCATGCTTCGCCAATCATGCCATTAATATAACCACATTATTGATACTGCATTGGGAATAAGTAAGCTCCTTATAAAGTCACCTGCGTTTTTGTTGCAATTAATAATAATTACACGTCCATAATCTCAATGTGTACACTGGGGTACACTGGTGTGACGGTCGACTATCAAGATATCACTACCTACCTACCACTGTGTCTTTGTCATATGCTCTCTTCAAGGTACACAGATGGCGCTGGAGACGACCATCAGAACAATTGACGATTCCCCACACAATCCTGAAACGCGTTATAAGAGTTTTCTGAGCACTAAGATATATATAAGATTCCGACGATAAACGTTGAGGCCTAGCGGCCGTCCTGCCAGTCATACCACCCGCCTGGCTGGAAGAAATTTCCTTCTTCCATGCTATTAGGTTCCGAAGTTATTATATCTATGGGAAGATACTTACTAAAATATTACTTACAGGGGAGAAATAGTGAAGAAAAATAATCCTTCATTACGAACTTTTTATAGTCTTCCTTTGTTCTACACATAAAATGAAAGTTTTAGAAATAAGAACTGTCACATTGGCTTTGATTGTCAAAATAAAACGCAAAATATTCGCCACAGGATATCTAGTGTGAGGTATTATCAAAAACGTTAAAATCCACCATGGCTGTTGCATTACCCATGGAATCGAACCCTGAAACTATGAATAAGTATCTACAAAAGCTTGGGGTACCTGAGAAATGGCGTATGGTTGACGTAATAGGGCTTGAAGAGGACGCTCTGAACTGGGTCCCGCGACCCGTGCTCGCTGTGATCCTCCTGTTCCCGGTTTCAGACGCATACGAGAACCACCGGCGCGCCCAAGAAACTGACATCATGAGCAAAGGACAACAGCCACCCAAAGACGTGTTCCACTTAAAACAAGTCCTCAGCAACATTTGTGGAACTATTGCTTTAGTTCACAGCGTCGCTAACAATGTCAATAAAATCGATCTCCAGGACGGGCTTCTAAAGAGTTTCCTCAACGACGTCAAAGGACTGGATGCATCTGCTAGAGGGGCAATGCTGGAAAACTCCACCGCGATCCTGAACGCTTACAAAGAAATAATACGTTCGGAAAACTCCGCAGGCGCCGGAACCGAGGAGGCGGTAAACAATCACTTTGTTACCTTCGTTCACAAGGACGGGACTTTGTACGAGCTGGATGGACGCAAGCCATTCCCGATCGGCCACGGGCCGACTACACCGGAGAAACTTCTCGAGGACTCTGCCAAGGTGTGTCGCGAATTCATCGATAGAGAACCGGACAACATCGGCTTCAATGTCGTCGCTCTAGTGCCTTCGCAGTAATATTTATTACTATTTCAATTTAATTGTGCTTTTCAGTTGCATTACTTGAATAAATACATACCTATTAATAAATGTCAGACGCTCATTAACTAAGATGTAGAGTTAATGTGATTCTTACTCTGCTCCCAGCTCTAAGCGTGCTCTCGCTAATGAAATAATCGCGTAGCACTAACGCGCCGCGCTGCGCAGTGGCACCACGCAATCCTTCAATACGGTACTACGAAAAATAGCGTTCATTAATTCTCTTCATTAGCGAATACTGGCACACTCAGTCACCGCACGCCGCTGCGCTGACGTCGATTTAAATCCTTAATACATAATTAATCTCTGAGTATTAAACAAATCGCCACTCGGTGTTCGAAACGGTGCGTTCACGTCTCAATTAAGATATCCGCGCGCTCCGCAAACATGGCTCCTGCATTCCTCCTTAAAATTCTCTATCTTCGGAAACTAATTAAAAATTCGCCTCGCCTCCGTGCTCCGGTGTTCATCGGGACGATATAACTTCATTTAAAAACGAGCAATCTTGTCGAAGATAAGGACTGGCGAGAAAACAACGAAGAGCAGCGCTCGCCACACGCGGCCGGACAAAAAGAGGAATCAAACCGAGAACTCCAAACTTTTAAATGGAACGCGAGAGAATCCGCCGCGTTAACTATGTCGATACTGGGAAGGACGCGACGTCGCCGCGTCGGTAAGTCACGTCACCAAATAAATGACGCCGGGTTTGAAATAAATATATAAATATTGTGTAAATAAAGAAAATAATACGGCGGGGACCCGAAATGCTTTAAATATTCAAATGAAGCGAGCCGAGGTGAAATACGAAGGTGCGCGGCTCCGAGTTGAGGCCAATTAAATTGGTGCCACTGAGGTAGAAATTAAAAACAAAAGGACGATGACGGGGGTCCGGCGCGCATTTTTCTCATGAGTATTATTAGCGCGATGTCAACCGACAAAAAATGGAGTTAGGGGTTGTCGTGGACGCGATCACTATCGTTAACATCCCGCGTTTTGTAAGTATTGTTTTGATAAGTGTGATGCGCCCGGGGCCCGACGTTTTGTTGACATTTTATGTTGACCATATACACGCGTGATTGATACGCACGCTTATAATTAATTACGGGGAATGTTAAACTGCATTCTTTGTTGCTGACTCAGGTATGTGTATATACTTGTCTAGTTTAGAAAGTTGCGCACATGCTTTTAAAGCTACTCTACATCGGTATCTCGAGTTTCTGGACAAATATGTGATGGGAGATCTTCAAATTCCTTTTCAAATACATGAAGGATACCTGCATAGGTAATACGAGCAACAAAAGATTATCCTAGACATAGGTAATCAGAACCTATAATTACGAGGAATTTTATTATAGCAATTATAACGCACTTTTTCCTCTGAAAAGTTTATTATAATGCTATTATAATCCATCTTAACTGTATATAATTTTGAGGGCAAGACTATCTATATACACATATTATAGAGCTTCCCTTAACCAAGCAGTTGCCTGTAACTAGATAGAAAAGGTGAATATAATACGAGTATATCGCTTGACCAACACACCAACTTGTATGGTCCCAAACTAAGCAACGATTGTATTATGGGTGTCATATACAATGGATTAAAAGCTATCAGTAACATCCAAAACTGACCAAATTACGATAAAATTCCTTTCTAAAATTTGGCCAGATGGGAATTGAACCCAGTTCAGTGAGCCAAGAAGCTTACGCTCAAACTATTGGACCAACAGCTGACGGCAAATGTTCAAAAGGTCGAAAGTTTCATGGATTAGCCTAAATAGTGCGTAAACGGTAAACAATAGGATAAACGGATACATTGATGACACTTGACACTAGTTAGACCGAGTGTTTTTTTTTTATACATTATAGGCAAGTATTTGATCTCGATCTCACCTGATGGTAAGTGACGATGAGATCTACGATGGAGCATACTTGCCTAGGTAGGAAGGCGGCAGTAGATCGAGACGCTACATTCACTAGGCACATGCAGCGCTACTGATCTGACCCGCCATCCATGTATGGCAACACCGAACATCATGCCGGAACACGGCTAGGCCGCTTGGCGACATGGCTTTGTTCAGTGGGTGGTGACTAACCACGGCCGAAGCCTACCACCAGTAGAGTTGGCACCACCCAGGGTCACGTGTAGGGTATCTCGAGGGTACTTAATTCTCCTACGGACGAAGGTGACTCGACCCCACAAAGTGTAGAAGGTACACTGCTACGGCACTACGTTACAGGACTCATTTCTTTTTGCCTATAGTCCCGTGTGACCCTGTGTATTCTTAGCCTTAGACTCAATCATATCCCTGACAAGTATGCAATTTGATGGATTAATGGGTGAAAAACAAAACCTTTAACCAGCGCTGGCGCAGTCATTAGTCATGCAGCCTGGTGAGAACAGATTTAATATTTGCCTATAAATCAATTATAGACGTGTGGGGTGTTGGTAAGTACTTAACGCTTATTGTAGTATTGTACTCCCTTCTAAACGGTTGTGCTGTGATAAATTACTTTCGAATAAGTAATTACCTACATTTGAAAAACCTACGTGCTTAGCAACGAGCTTGCGGCCGGTAGATATCCGTGATTACCTACCTATCATAGAGATCACATACCTACATCTTATTTGTCAGGTGGCCCTTACAAATTCTGTGAAATAAGTTTTGGATTTGTGATGGACACATTGAGAAACAAGCCCTTACTACCATACCATACCATGTGTCTTCCATAAGGTAGGCACCAGATTCATTAACACTCGTCGCGACCTTAACTGGCACACGATTTATTCAAACAAAATACATTTATTTTAGACAATGAGTATCTAAGTGCTTATTGGAAGAATTGTCTACCACGCAAGGTTTCAGTAACCGCTTAACACCTTCACACATGTTCCATTGCTACGTGTTAAGCGTTAGTTTCTAAAAAATAATATCGATACAGCATTGGACGGTGTTTTCGTAGTTGCGTTGGGATCTACGTATGTGGTGAAAGTGTTCATGTCTGCGGCTCCCCATGGGGGTCCTGCCGCGGCCTACCGACGCTCATCACTATTCAATAAGCTCCATTTATTGAAATTACATAATTTGTGTGTGAATAATGACGATTGTGATGAATCTTCGTGGGCGATGCGAGTGACTTAAACCCGATTAACTTTTGACCGCTATAGCATATTAATAAGCTGTCCGGTCGACACTGAGCTTAATGACATGGAAATAGTCTTGGCCGAGTTGTGCTCGTTGACTCCATTGATTTCTGACGTCGTTTATTTGAATGGACAGTATTGTGTTTTGAAACGGTTCGGTGGACAAAGGCTTTTTGAGATTGTAATACGGTCTGGTGTGGGCCCAATCAAGAAGCGCTACTCGTGGAGGCGCTCGAAGATTATCTCAAATGTGTTTCCCATTTCTTTATCGTAGTTGGTTTGGTTTCCAATCTGCTCGGAGTTGCTGATTGCCGGCTGGAGCGATTGTCGTCTGTCATCCCAGACCCAACTAGTGGAACCGGTAACCATTAGAATCAGAATCTTCTGATTACCCGAAATGTCTGATAAAGATTTAAAACTTACAACCAGGCCGCCAACTTAAGGTGCCTCGAAGTAGCAGATCATGACATCATTTTTAAGTTGAGGTACAAATACTCCGCTGTCACATCTGCCGCACTAATTACTGCCTTTATAATGTTCCTACCACATCTGAGACTAGCAAATATGCTTACCATTGGTAAAATATGGGGCTTATATATAAGTGCGAGTTCTGACTGCATCACATACCGACCGAAGTATATATAGCAGTGCAGCTTTACTGGTAATCGTAGGGTAGGAAACCTTCAGTCACTTGATTGGTATTTAATGATTCATACTTAGGGGCCAGATCATATATATACTGCCTAACATATCTGTATAGACGTAAGGATACCTACAGGTACCCGCTGTGTTTCTACCCAAGAATATATAACTACGTCAAACCATTGAAATAACACTGGCAAGTATCACCACGAAAATGCAAACGATTCAATATACCTACCTAGTTCTACACTATTCAGAATTCTACGCCAATCAATACCGTCCCACATAACTGAGAAACGTGAAGCATTTATGTCTATGGATATAAATAAATAATATGTGAGCATATTATTTACACATCCAGAGAGAATATAAGTACTTAGGTACCTATACCTACAACTAGTTGTAAGACAATGCAGAAACATTCGCGGAGGACATTACTGTGGCTTATGAATAAAACATAACTCAAGTAAACGTTACCGAATGTAGGTATATAACTATGTCACTATAAGATGGAAATACGTTGGTTTTTTGAAATACCCAATTTTTATATAACGATTTTCCAGTGAGTATACACTTTGGCTTGAATTTTAAAGCTAGTGTACTAAAAAAAATATTGTGTTTCGCTAAAAGATCGGCTGCAGTAGTTTATTTTATTAGTGCCATTACCTTTTAAATATCATTTTATTATATAGCTGATACCAAAACTCTGGATCGATCACGTGTAAGCTGATTCGATGGACACAATAAAATAACCAAAGTTGCAGTTGCAAGCAATCAATGACAAAATATGTCTCGATTTGGGTCAGTAAGATTACCTAGGTATTCAGCCCAATTTTCAGGTTTATGTCTACTTCTGGTTTTTAAAGATGTTTTATAACAAAACAATATGTTTCGGTCAATTCCGTAAGTGACGGTAATACCATCTTCCCGCTGCACGCACACGTAGAAAGCAGGATGATATGTACAAACGATGGTCCGAGCAGGCCGCGTTTACGATTTCCGAGAAATCCTCACCGGTACGACACGACTGAGCTAAAAACGGTAAATTGTCTAAATTAAGTAGATGCGACCGGACCCGGACTCGGATCTAATTAATGATTATGAGATGTGAATTTACTTATGTTTTCATATGTTTGTTTTAGGAGTTTTAATTATTTGTTGATAAAATTTGATGAGGACTGATTTTGAGGGTATAGGTAGGTCGGTATTATAATAAAAAAAATACAACCGAATTGAGAACCTCCTCCTTTTTGAAGTCGGTTAATAATATCTAGAGTACGTAATTATATGTAAACTGGTATCGCTTTCAGTTCATTGTATGTTTAATCGGAAGATATTATTATTATTGCAGCCTACCTTTTTTCCGGCTGTGGGTATTTAAACCTATGGTGAGTTACCTATATAGCAATGTTGACCTCGTTATAGCTGTATAGAAAAAGCGGGCTTCAATTCTTTGTGGAAAATAAAAACATCTTTGTACAAAACCTCAACCACGACGACAAAACATTTGTCGAAGTCCATTCTACAATTAGCTTACCCATGCACCGTATCACATTTAAGCAAATCGGGCACGTAATGATTATTAACAAACATTTCAGTGGAAAAAATAACCATTTCCGATTTTGCCAAAATATAAGTTCGGATTTAATGAACGTTGTAAATATTCATAAATTTATACATTCGGTAGTCGACAAAGGACATAAAACAGTTGTAGGGTCGAATTTGGAAACGGCCGCCCGCCGAGCTGAGATCCCTCAATCGGGATGTACACAATTTTTCGGAAATACTTTTAATATACAGCTGTATATATGTCTAATAAAACTAAAGAAACATACATTATTTTTATTCGTATTTCATTCTAAAATATAATTTAATTGAGCCGTCATCTTTGACCCTTATTTTCCATTTTGTCCAAGTCCGCTTAAGCGTCCTACACTGCCATGACGCCAAAATGACGTCACTTTCAATGTAAATCAATATAACAACTGAAAGTTAAACGTCAAATTGGGTGAGCCACTGGAATAACTAGTGTATTGGCTGTCACTTATTTAAAAAAAAAACTATGGATGATAGAATTATTGGGACCTAGTGGAGTAAAAAGTATATTTTCTCAAAAAAATATAGCTAAGATTATGGTATGTTCTCACACCATTAGCTGTGAAAAAACAATAATGTTTATTTGTTTTCGTTGAATGTGCTGCACCGTATTATGCCAGGAATGAATTCCATTAAACAAACGCACCGTTAACAGCGGCGACATTAACCCGACAGTACTCATAAACTCGCCACTTGATTGATAAATTCTCTTTAGTAAGCGCAAGGCGACGGCCGCGTTATGCTCGCTACCGAACTACATAAAAATCGTAGCGTGGCAGCGTAGGTCCATTTGACGATATTATCATGTTGGATGTCATACATATTGTTTGTCAATAAATGTGTAAACTACATGATTATTTATATTTTATTCCAGATGTACTACCTTATCGATCCTTAAGGATCCCGAACGCCTTCTCTCTTTGCCTCATTAGATTCTTAGTCTCCTTCGTGAGCCTGCCTCTGTGCCTCACCTGAGTGCTGTCATCTCTCCTTTACCTGGCTGTCAGCTCTACTGCTAATGTAAATTTTATTGAAGCTACTGTTCCATTATATGTGTCGGTATTCAAACAATCAACTAATATTTTGTATTAGATACGATATTTTTATTGTTTAAACCTAACTTCTGACGGCAATTACATATCTTCATGTCACATCCATTATTTTATTAAGAATGTGTTATTGCTATTAATTACTTGACATTGGCAAAATACCCACTAATTTGTGGGTTGGGACATATCGATATTCATTTTATTTCATCGCATTTCATTTCGTAAAGAAAGAAGAAACATGATGTGTTATATTATAATATTCCATTTATAAACAAAAACGGATTTGTTTTTAATGTTTTTTTTTTCGTGAAACTGCTGTGCCTGCCCGAGCGAATCCACGAGTAAATATTTGCCGTATAGTAACCCACTTAAGTCAGTAATATCAGTAAGATTCGGATGTTAAAAGGCCGATGGTCACCGCGGGTAAGCCGTGGTCGCTCGCGCTAAGTACCAACACCGTTAGGTGTCAGAACCTTTTCAACGTACTTTAGCCACTTGAGCAAAATTAATAATGTTATTTCCGAGTTTTTTTGCTTACCGTTTTATATCATTTGCATATTGTTATAAGGCCTTTTTTCGCAGTTATCCGTTTCTTAGTCATCTCATTAATTTTATTGGCCAAGAACATTGAGAATATTGACTAGTTACAGGTCAATTGGCCTTTTCCAACGGTAGATACAACGTACTCTACCAGAATGATGGTGGATGAAGAGCGGGAGTACGCGAGGCCCTAATCATTTCTGTAACAAATGCTGTTGAGTAATAATGGCGTGATGACCACTCTATGACTGAAGGATATAACCTAAGCCGAATGGTAATCTGATCAGCTTTTGAAGATGTCAATCCTGACTATGATCATGTTCAAATACATCCTCAAAGAAATCAATTAATAGCCATCATGAATTAAATTATAATTGTCACATCGATTGCTTCTGTTATAGATGTTTTAGGATAACTATACGTGGTTCTTAGAACCAGTACGGCCAGTTAATTGGTGAAGCGGTGGTGGTTGGGAGTGGGGAGATTAATGAGCGGCTACCGCGGCCTTATCGTGCAGCATCGGGCGCATGACTGATCATCTGTCGTGCGCCTGCGCCTCTATGGAGATAGGGATGGGAGTAGTGACCGCTCATATCGACTGTCATGTTCAATGTCAAGGTTATGTCATTTTAATCATATTTTTTCTGTATACATAAATAACTAGTAGTCGCTGTTGACTTTAAGTAAATTCGTCGTTTGGACCTAATCCAGAACAGTTATAGGCGAATAGGTAATTCGAGTGACTCTTATAATTTGTATTCTTTGGTATAATTAAGTGCTAAGGAGTCACTTATGAGTTTTTACTAAACTTACATTTTACCTACAGTTGAACTACCTACAAAATTTATAAAATCATCTCTCGAATACCTTAAACCAGTTCCGCTACTGCAGCGAACCACACGCTAACCATTGTGTAATATAAATAAAATTCAAATTAAGAACTCGAAAATCGATGCAAATATAGCTCGTAATATCGATAAAGATTCCTAGCATAGCTGCGGACAGCACTATCGTCGTGATATGACAGCGCTGCATAGCTTCTTGGAAGCTACGTTGGGTTACATTCGTGCTTTTTTCTCTACACTATACTTTTATTGTCCGCATTGAAATATTTTTGTTGAGATCAAACGACGTTTAGATAGGTACATTAGGATTAATGTTAGACATCAGTTACCTCGATGTGTAGTGATGGACTCGGTATCGGCTGGCTATTTGTTTGGGTTGAATTGTTCTCGGTTGCGGGTATTGTCGATAAAAAGTCTGTTTGTATTACGATCTTATTGTTTGTGGCAAATAGTGTTCACTATGCATTAAGTTGATGGCAAATAAGTACTTATTTACTTACAGAGGCTTTTATTTCTAGCAGCTTACCTAGACAGAAATAAAATATAACTTTGAACTCGAATGTAGACAAGAATTTATTCTACGATCGATGGGATATGTTATGTGAATAGGAAAGTAAATCCAATTGGGATCTAAGCGTTTAGAAAAACGCTCAATATGTTTTTTTTTGCAACATCTAAAACATATAAGTACTTAGTCTAATTACCTTGCTATTTGACGAGCGAGATACACAAATAACTGAAACCTGTATCTAAACATTTTAATAAAACCACCGTTACATATCCCACATAGGGTATCTCGCCGCCGTATCTTAAACATACAATATGTACAAACAGCATCACAAAGAGCCAACCAGAAGCACTTGGACATATAAATTAATCGTTCATTTAAATACAAAGACTAATTTAATAAGTGACCCGGCTTCCAAATGTCAAAGCCATTCAAATAAAAAACGACAAAGAAATATAGAAGAGGGATGGCGCTCGCAGCACAGAACGCCCAAGTCGGTGTCATGGGAAATGTGACTTTTTTATATACCAAATAAATTGGGAGTCATTTTTTAAAACTGCCTTGGGTTTTTTTCGGTCCGGTATTGAGCACTGGTACAATGGGTGGACACGAACGGTTGTTCGGTAACATTTTTAACATCATTATACGTGAAAAGCTTTGAGTGATGGTGTGCCCAGTGGGCCTCGTTACCCGGCGTGGCCGAGGCCACTTCCACGAATCGGAGGTTAACAACTGACTAGGCTTACGTTTGGGGGTACATAGTTTTTGGTCCAGCGTTATATATGACAACGATAGATGGAGTATACCTACATACAAGCTATCATACCTATAATAATAAGCGTTCCTATGTTTTCAGGTAACACGATTTAAAACGATTTATGTCAATAAAGCTCAAAACATTAATATAATTTCATTTTCTAAAACTTTGATAACAATCTATTCATCACTTCCGTTCGGAATTTGATGCAAAAAAACTAAATATTTTTGATTCGAAAACTACATTCTTTCGGAGGACTTGGGACCGTGGGATCTCCTCTCTTGGGATCCCCTGGGGTCCACCGGTAGCGCCACCCGAGCCCCCTGCGGGGTTGCCACTTACAAATAATATTTAATTAAGATTAGTCGTAATCATTTTAAATTAATTAAGTAAGAGGGTGAGGCTGTGACTGAGGTTTTAAAATCACATCAAATGGTTTAATTATACTTATGAGCATATTTTATTTTATTAATTTGTATACTAACCACGTTGCTTGTGCAACTTGGCTCGTAGGTGTTTGAGTATTAAGTTATAGTGATATAAGTATATCTATCATTTAGAGGTTGGATATCCTATAGGTATTTATGAACCAGCGCAAATGAAACTTTGGTTTTGAGTACTTAAACGCTATATTTCTAACATCACTCTCCGAAACTGTTTGGTGTCCATATCTCAAATGAAACATGCAAAGTATATCTTTAACGATCTTATATTTTTTATACGGAATCCTCGAATTCTAACCTCTAGTTACTGACTCCAACAGATCACGAGATCACATGAAATGATGGTCACATGAAACTACCATAACCGTTTATGATATTTAAGTATCGACAGATATATCTGGGACGTTCGGCTCGGAACACAGCCGCGGCGCCGATAAGAGATGATAAAGTAACGGTCGAGATACGGGAGGATGCTACCGAATCTTGATACGCACCGGTAGCCGCCCGAACACTCACTCATACGATATATAGTTTATTGAATTCCATTCTAATGACCGATCGACCGACATCTCGGCCCGTACGGAGAAACGATTCCCGAACAAAAAGTGTACTCAAGCAAACAACGACAAAGCTAATACTGCTAATTTTATAGAGCATTAAGCACGTAAGTTACACTGAAAGTCAATCCAAAAGTCATCAATACACCGTTATCTAGTGTCGCGACTGTAACCCGGGTTATACGGTCCATAAATGAGTCGCCGAGTGCCGCCACTGAATCGCTAATCGCCGCGCAGATATCCATAAGGGACAAACTGCCAATATTTATAACGCCAACCATAAAATACAACAGTAAAACGCTAAGCGTCGACTCGCAAAATTTTATGTTAATCGTCAGTAAAAATATAATAAAAGTGTGCGACCTTGTGGACATCGCTCCGGCTGAACCGCACTGGGCGAGGTGATGTTTTTAACCACATAATGCGTGCTTATATAACTTCTTACATCTGTCATCGTGAGTTAAACGATGCGTATATCGTGATGAATACGACACCGCGTGCGTCCTATTGATTTATCGCCTTCTTTAACCATGAAACGTGATACAAGTAGGTACTCCTATTAAACATTATTTAAATACTCATAGGTATGGTATAGATTTGGTAAGAAATCTACATGCTTATCTTAATTATTCATATCTGTAGGTGTGTTACAGTGACAGGCGAGCTGTCCCCGGACCGGCGGGCAATACCAACACAGGTAGCGTACGGCATCATCTCCCTCACGACTTACGATCCATTCCGGTTATTAATGAGCCCAAACCATTTTCTAATTTCGCCGCCGCCCGGACAGACTATTGACAGCTGTTTATTTATCAATGTCTACTTGACTCGACCGGGCCGATCATCCATTGCAAATATTCGTATTAGTATTCATTGGGCACACGCTTCGCTTTCACAACTTTGACTCGGAGCGGCGACCTATTATTGTTCATAGAACTCTTTACAAGAAAATCAAATTAATCCGCCCGTTTCTTTGCCGGTATCGGTAGCAACTAGTTTTTCCTAGTCGAACCGAGCGGTCGCATTATAGGACCTGTCGGCAAGTACGAGAATCGACGTTTTATATTGCGTAGACATCATGCTAATTGGCGTCTAAAAACTCACGTTCGCCGGAAAAGCTAGCCGGGCGTAGCCTGTGCACTGCCGTGCCGCGATTAATTAATGATAATTAATAAATTAATTAACCCTGTTAATACCACGGTCGGCGATTCCGGTTTTTCGTCTGCCACGTTTGTAGGTATTTGTCTGGGGTATGTTTTCATTGCAACCGCAGCATTCCTTGTTTTGCTGAACAATCTTGATAAGCCGTGATCTCGTTGTGTGCATGCTCATATTTATTGAAATCGATCACCTCGCCAACTCCTAATTAGGCCTGCTATGAGTTTTATGACAGTCATTCATGATTTAATAATTGAATTGGTTTGAGATTTCATCATAACTTAGGTCACATTTTGTTATTTCTTTTTGAATGTGCACGGCGGTAACTGGAACTTGTTAAGATGAGCGAAGAATATTTGCAGAACGTCTCCTTGTTAACATTCTTGGTGCGGAAGAATATCATTAAATGTCTTAATATTATTTCCAGTTTTTCTAGTTGGTGTGCGCGTGGTGTACCGATAGCAATGGTTATAGCTCAGCGAGGATGGCGGCCGGTGGAAAAACTGGAAAACGTGGTGCGCACGCGCGTCGGCTCATTGAAGTCGCGCCGCCGCCGAGTATGTTGTCACGTATGGGACACTTGACTGAGATTTTTTCCTCGAAATGCATTCGGTTTCATGAACACGACACGACCCGTTCTTTTCTAAATCTAGATTTGGAAATTGCAGTACGTGATTCAGCAACGCGGCGGCGCGTGGGCGTAGACAGCCGTGATACCGTCTCGGTCTTCTTAGAAATTCAAAAGCTCGAATCTAATGCGATAAGCAGACGGTCTGGAGAAATTTAGCTAACTATTTTCAAGAACGACGGGTATGTCGTAACAAGCGCTTGAAGTTGACAATGATAAAACAAATCATAACAAAATTATATTGGAACAAATTTTCGAAGAATTCGCAAGGAGAAGGCGAGCAAGCGCGCACGCGTCCGCAACGAACACAAATACAGAATCATCCACCCTGTATAAGTAGTATAGGAAGCCAATTTAACAGACTTATAGTCTCCGTGCGGCTACAATGCGAGACACGGAGGGAGACGCAAAAGAAGCAAGAGTGGCGGGGACCCCGAGCCAGCCGATACAAAACAATGGTATTTAATCAACGATGATAAATGTTGTATTCAGCCACGTTTTTTAACGATACTGCGTATTGTTTTGGCGGGAGCTTACCCTCGAATAAGGAGATAAGTCGCCGTTGAGAGTGGCTTAGCTGACAAATTGGAATAAAAGGAATATTTATTTCGTGTTGGAAATCGTGGGGCCTTGACTGGCGGATTTGCGATTTGTTGATATATTCGTGAATACAAAGTTGGGTATCTTTTCAAATTTTAAGTATGTGTTCACGTGGCTATCATTTTTGTAAATTTTTGCATTCACTAACGTCTCAAGACCCATGTTTACGATAAAAAGTGATTGTGGTACCAGGAAATAATATACTCATTCATAGAGTATGATTCTATGGCTCTATGAACGTAGAGTCTTCACATGCACTTTCTAAGATGTTACTAGGATAGTAGATTTATACAGCCTAGTGATACTTTAACTTTTCACATTGGTCTAGCCAAATGTTGTATGGCTTACAACATAAATTGGTAATGATTTCCAACCTATAACTACATCATTAAAAATCCGATATACCTATTCACATTTATTCAAAAAGCACTGATACAATTCAGTAATTTAACAGAACAATATATTAACATCGCGAACATAGTCCGTGACCGTTGAGTTTTGTATAAATCACTTGCATTTTGTAGGAATAACGCGAACGCTATGAAACGATCGGAATCTCGTGTAGCGGCGGGAACGCGCAGGGTCGATCGTAAATTTGTGAGGCAACACAGCAGGACGCCGGATTGAAACTGAAGGACTTGGAGACGGATAGAGCACCGTTTTGATATATGAGCCAGGCGGGACACGAGTCAAGTGATATAATGTGGCTGTAGTCACCAATGCACCACTATGACTTAAAGCTGCAGTTGGCGGATTTGACGAGCTGATTAGGACAGTTGGCGGTGACCCTGCTCTTGAATGGGTCCTATCCTGGTAGGGGCAAATCTTTTTGTCATGAGCACGAATCATGTACCTAAACCATGAATGTTTAATAGGTATCTGTACTGGGATCGTTCTCAGTCTATTGTGCGGTATACCCATGATACGGCATTGCTTAGTTCAGGACTTAGTTGGTGTGTTCGTCTGGCTATATTATGTTATTACTTCAGTTTACGACTAAAACAATATGTTTTGTTCGTCTTATTTTGAAATAATAACTAGCTTTATATACCTTACTACATACCTGGCAATATTTGTATCTATTGTTAACAAATAATAAACTGTAGTAACCTAGGAGCTAGAATATTGGTTTGACTTTCTTCTATCGCCACCTTCTATAAATATGATGATTGACGAGAAAATACAACAAACAAATAATATGTAGGAAACATGGTCCTGCCAATAAACTTTAAAAAGACGTCGATCGAATTAAATCAAGCATTGTCGGCACCATTACATTGTATGCTCTTGTTACGCTTGTGTTGCAAAATCACGAAATGATTTTTAAAGAAGATATCAACTAAAATCTTTTAAGACCAGAACAGACGTCCGAAATATACCAGAATTTCTGAGACATTAAGGCCAAACATAAGAAGATATGGATCTATAAGTCTCAGAAATGGCACTAACGGTGTCCTGGGCCCTGATAACATTCCGTAGCAATCTGCAAAAACAATTATGTGTTGGATACCTTGTTTTGTGTTGTGTGTGTCCCTTTGGCTCCGCTGGCATAATGCGTATCAATAAATATTTATGCAATTTATTCATATTCCGCTATGGATGGGTTCGGTGGTTGGGACCTAGAATAGGGTCAGGTTCGATTTTGTAGAATGTTAAAATTGCACCAATTAACACTTCATCAGAAATTTGAAATAATATCAATAGCGGCACACTTCATAATGGCAAGATCGCACAGATGGGATTCCATGCATAATGATAAAATATCAACCCGAACCCATTTATTTCAACCCGAATTAGATTTGCGGTCACATAACTTACTAAATACCAAACACTAAGTATTTTTAAAGTGAAACTTATTCGATATAAATACAAATCCTATTATTTATATAGTTCCATGGACAGGATTAGACATGACAAACCGACCATAACCTTCATTATACGTACGCTCTTTTCTGCATGAATCAGCATCAATCACGCAGAAAAGAGGGCGCGTGTTAAGTTAAGAATGATAAGGAGAACCCAAAAGCGTGCTCAGACGTGGAAGTCTCCCGGTTTGTCACTGACGCTCTTTTCTCTCTGAAGGCAAACAGAGCACAATGGCACGAGAAATAATAATTAGCGATTGCGCGAGCGAGCTTTCGCGCATTCAATACCGCATACTCCGATCGCGTGAGAATGCAAGTTACCTTTAAAGATAAAAATATATGGCACGATGTCCTTCAAAGATTAGAGCGTCTAAATAATGGAACCAACTAAATTTAAAATTATTTTAAAGTCCCGAGTGAAGCTACCGCGTATGAATTTTGACGCGAACGAATATCGGAGGGCAGGAAAAACAAAAGCGGATACAATAGGCGCTGCGGTATCGGAGTTGAGAGGATCCTTGTCAAATCTGGGATCCGGCGTAGGTACTACTGTGATGGAGTTGCCAACTATAGTGGAACATATCCAAATATAATTCCAATTAAATTTGGATTTAGGAACTGCTAATAAAAATATATATATATACCAATTTGCCGTGTGCGTAGGCTGCACCGGGTGGTTGCGAGTTCGATTCCCGCCTGGACAAAAAACGGAAATTGTATTATCGTAATTTGTTCTGGTTTAGGTGTGACTCAGATCACCTTTAGTCCATTGTATGGTACTCAAAATATAAAAGTTGCTTAGTTCGGGACCATTAAACTAATCAAATGAAACGGTTTATAAGTAATTTTTATATCGGGCAATACCGAATGTTGGCCGTCATCGAATCAATGTTGCAATAAATACGTCCGGCGGTGACAGGCAAAAAGGCGGGAATGCGCGGGCGCGGCCGGCGCGGGCGGTCGCCGCGCATACGCGCTCCATGTCGTGACGCTTTTTCAATGGCCCAACTCATATTTTGGAATACTTATTTTCTATTTTTATTATTGGCTACAAATCGTTTTTCGCTAGAGTTATGAATTGTAAGAATAATTCAGGATATTCTTGTGGGTAAGTCCTTCATTTACTAGGGGTAAGTGGGTAGTTTTAGGTACCTGCGTGTGAGGTGCAAAAATGCACACAATAAAATTAACTCTCACAAAGGTACTCGGGTTAAAGTTAAATCTGATAAGTAAAATTATATAATTACACACATTAGACACCTGCTAACACCTAATCCCATTGCTTATTAAGTAAAGAGTGCAGATCTCTCAGACAGATTACCAGTATCCCACAACTTTGACCTTAGCTAGCTTTAAATCCATCCTTTCTCTATTCCAACGTTTTGCGAGGTAGAACATTTGGAGCGGCACTCGGCACATCTCGCGCAACATTCCCTGCGCGCGCGTCGGCGTTGCTATCTGATGCGCGCGCACGTGACGGCATCCCGCTCCCCTCGCCCCGCGCACACCCCGCACCCCTCAGCCCGGACACCGCCTTCCCAGAAACACACCAGCATCCACTTGGAACAGCCGCGTGTCTCCACGTCTCCACAAGTCTAGTCCGGAATGGCCTGCGCGTGAGCACTTTGGAACGGTCTGCACTTTATCTGCCAGATTTTACTGTGGCGTTTTACGGCTCGTTCCTTGGAAAAGTCTTAATAAGGTTTATCTGAAAGTATGATGCCAGTTGCGAGGACAATTCTGTCTACTTCGAGATGTAGGATGGACTCGGCACGACGAATTGTTTCTACTAAGTGCGTATGTCATATTATATTATCCGTACACAGGATTTTTAAATACGCAGGCCGCAAGCGGGACATTGTTTATCGGCACATATATCTAAAGTTAACTTGATAGATACTTACCTATTTACGTACAGACAACCTTTAATTAAGGATGTGTGTAGTGCACAGGAAAATTGTGGCCTTTGAAAGTCAATGAGGCCATTCATCAGATCAATCCGACTGTTTATACTTAAGGGGAGTTTATATGGACGAAGTTGCATGCAAAAGCTAGTCTACCATGAAACATTGGTAGATCGGTATGTCAACAATGGTGACGGATCGCGTGGGTCAGCGGCGGCGAGAGTCGGATGCCTCGTCGGTCTTTGAATAATTCGCTGCGGCGCCGATGTTAGCAATTGTCGCGGGGCTGTTTTGCGATAGCATCGAGCCGCCGGGCCCGGCGCCGGCGATCTAGATCGCGGCACCGCACACCACAGACGTGCTGCGGATAAAGTCCTCACATGCGACACCGCACCCGCACAAGGTATGCCTTTGAAAAACGCAGCGAAATCGCAAAGCATCCAGCGCCGCTCGTGATGGCATCCTAGCGCAATCGCGCCTGTCGATGTCTTAATTTACAGTGCGCATTTGTTTTTCTTGAAGGCTGCCTGATAGGGCCATACAGTTTGTTAGATTTATAGCGACATAGTTAGTGCTTTCGGAGAGGCGTAAAGCATGTTTGATCGAAGCGATTATATAACGGAATTGAATGGTATGTCTCAGCATAGGATGGTTAGCTAGCATGGGTAAAATTCACCAAGGTACATCATAATTGTCCGTAAGGTTTCGTACTGTTGCTCGAACTGTACTGATCTTCTGGATACTAGCCCACGTTTAGATTTGAATGCGAGAATGGAAGATATTGAATGTTTGAAGTTTTGCGAGAAAGATGCAGGACTACTATACCATGTTTTACTTTGCTTGATTAGTATAGCCCATGCCGCTGCTATAGGTAGGTAATAAAATTGAATTAAATTATTTCAGCAACCTTTATAAATAATTTCAGATTATCCAATAAAAAATATCCTATAAAAAATCTACATGTAAATTTCCAACTCGACTAATATTTTTTAACCCAGCACACATGATCTAAGATTGACAAATTCTTACTTATATATCTTGTATAATTATCTACCTAATAATTAAATAAGTTACTTGTAAACTTGTATTTATGATACGCATAAACATGTATTACCTACTTAATTATAAAATCCCCTTTTGGCAATTTGACAAAATATATTTGAAGCTTTGTTAATATTATATTTTGTACAAAATATTAATGAAAATATCAAGCAAACACTGCCATGAATTCATAATTCATAATTTGTCCCAAGGTTTATGTCGCTCTCTGCTCACGTGCCAAAAGCATTTTAACAATATGTAATGGCAGCATCCAAAGTTGTGAATGTCTTAAAATATTCATTGAAGGTCCGAGGTGTAAGAAGCCCAATTGTTTGGCGAGGAATGTTCGGCGGTTTTTGTGCATTTCGTCACCAACCGTGTCGAATATGGCACAATATCGGTGGTCTGAAGGCATTTTAGCTTTTTCTACGGCGTCATATGGCATGGGCCGCCTTTATAGGGCCTTGTGTGCATAATACCGAGGTGTATATTGTAATTTAATCGCTCGTTGTATTTGTGCAAAGACAATTTGTTGAACGCGCCGATTGCAATCTGTTTTAATGGTCTGGTTTTATTGATCTTTATATTATGAGCGGTACTGTAAGCATGTGTTACGGTAAATTCGTTTCTAACAAGGCTTCGGTTAACTACAAAAAGTATTATTTATTAAATCATTGGAAAAAAATTAATATAATTTATCAAGTCGTAAAACGTGACTATGGAATAAAAAAAAAATGCATCTAATTTATTTATATTTTGAGTATCACGTACGTAATCAAAAGTTCCCCTTGAATGAAGGAGACTGTGGTACCCAAAAGATCTCAACGAATATGTACTTACCAAGGTAAAGAATAACAATCGTGAGACCCACAAAATTCTTCTGACGTTATCAGTTATCGTATGGGCTATGGAATGTCTATCAACTATACTAGGCTACCGGGATTGAACCACGGCCTGTACATGTTCATAAACGGCCTGTGCCTATCCTGTGAATAACTTTATAAAGTCGTTAGCAATGAGTATGTAGAAGTTGTATCGATTTATTGGTTAAGGTACAAAACCCTATCTTTACGTTATAAAAAGTTATTTATGAAGCTCGGTTCTCATTGCCTAATCTGAACTTGAATTAGCATAAACATAGGTACTCAGCAAAAAAATGTGTTTGTCAGTCTTAGAGTTTTCTGTATGTTAAGACCTTTAACAATTTTGTTTTGGACATTTCACTGGTGGTAGGCTTCGGCCGTGGCTAGTCACCACCCACTGAACAAAGCCATGTCGCCAAGCGGCCTAGCCGTGTTCCGGCATGATGTTCGGTGCTGCCATTCATGGATGGCGGGTCAGATCAGTTGCGCTGCATGTGCCTAGTGAATGTAGCGTCTCGATCTACTGCCGCCTTCCTACCTAGGCAAGTATGCTCCATCGTAGATCTCATCGTCACTTACCATCAGGTAAGGTCGAGATCAAATACTTGCCTATAATGTAATAAAAAAAAAAAAAAAACATAAAGAAAGCCTTTCTATATCTGAACGTTTTAATTTCATTATTTAAATGATTTTTTATTAAATTAAGCTACATCGAAGACCAATAATAATTCTCTTTTCTCGAAATATCCCTTAAAATGTGGCTTAACCCCGTCGTCTCCAAATTATAGTGTTTAAAAGTTTTAATACAACGCTAAGAAATGTGCGTAAAAGTATAAAAAGGGCTTCATAATGTATGTCGGGCTGCCTTCTGGCGGCCATTACTTAGGCCAGACTTGTTATTAAATTCGGCTTTATTTATTTATTTATGAGCATGTTTATTGTATGCGACGTGCCTTTTTCATTCGGTACTGAGTCGGATCGTGAAACAATAGTTTGTTATCGTTTTGTGTTGATTCCCAGCGGTGGTGTGGTGGCGATATTCGATGTTATAAGAACTTGCCACTGCTCCTATCTACTTGATCTATCTGTGAAACGAGGACCTTGGATTACCACAGCTAGTGTTAACTTCTAGTTTGCTACTTTGTATTATCGGTGAAATACGTAGCAGTTTGCAAATATTATGCTAATGGACTACGTCGCAAAGGTTTCTTGAAGTTGTACAAATACAGGCAGGTTAAATTATAAGTAAAGACTGTTTGCAATAGTTTTATAAAATCTGGACAAATATACGAAGGTTGAATAAACAATGTCTTCATATTGTCCAATGGCCTTTAAAGAATAAATTATCCAAACAACCACAAAAGTGGCGATTATAACGCCTAGCCGACGGTCGCAGCAAAGAAACGAAGTTTAATCCGAACTTAATTACAGATGGGCAGCGATCACATGAAATATTGGTTTGGGAGGAATACTCAAACGGTACAGGTGCTGGGCCCCGCCCCGGCCCGCGGCTCACACACTTACGTGTCGGAGCGGTGTTAGCTGCAATACATTATTAATAATGAACACTGTGTTCATTATCCAAAACATTTCGCGTTAAAGCTTTCGTTACGATTAAGAACGTTTACTGCTGTTGCTGTTGTAATCTACACGGTGTACATTGTTGTCGCATAGTCCAAATACCACTCCTAGTTTTCAACAAACTTGTACGGAATATTTGACATCACACCTGTGTTAATGATTTTTTATATCCAAATCACCATGTTCTAGATCAGTTGGAATGACGAACCCGAAATCATTTTGAAAGTAGAGGAGAAGACTGAGGCGTTGTCATTGCATGTCTCAAGGTAGGTAATTATTTAGCAATTTTTATCCAAGATTTTTTCAGTGTGTCCACCGCCAAATTCAAGTTGATTCACGTAAATGATTGGTAACTCAGTAGGTAGGTAGGTAGGTAACCTAGCCAAATAACACACTGTGATATAAGTCTGAAACACGAAGGATTCGTGAGAATCAACGCGATAATCTCGCATTCCGTATACTTCTGAAACTAAATTAAATATCGCAAACTATATGCAACTGACGAAGTACTAAGAAAGTCTTTTTCCTATCTTACAGATTTATCTTTAAAACCTACTCGGCTTTCTCGGATCGTTTGCGGGTACATTAGCAATCCCGGCCGACTGCAGATGCATCGAGCACGAACCGAGTTTCCCAATAATTTCATAGCGAGTCCGGATCGAAGTGCTTTTGTATCGGGAATCCATCTTTAGCCGAAGGCCACGCGGCCACGCTATGTACGATGCAAAATATTGTATCTCTACATAAGTGGGATCTCGTTAACATTGCATTAACAATATTTTATAAGAGGCTATGTTTCGTGATGCCTCAGTCCCGTGATCAAGTGATGCGTGGTCTCGGGGGATGAACATGTTGTGTACGTTGTCATATACATGTACGTATATGGTAACGTACACAACACACACATATATGTAGATATATTGTAGCGAGCTGTTAATCCTCCGAGACCACGCATCGCCTGATCACGGGACTGAAGCATCACGAAACATATAATAATTCATCATTCAGGAAACAGTTTTATTTCCTGAATTAACCATAATCTTTCTAGTTTACTGTCCAAGCGTCCGGTGGCGTTGGCTTTCATAATTTGTTTTATTGTTTAAGTAATTCGAGTTTTTCATATGTGATTAGATCTGATTACAATTTACAATATGATTCGTAATTTAATGACTTTTAAGGGCTCTCCTACGTTATGTTCTCTCCATTGAACTGTTAAATTCACTGCAGCTTTATGAATACTATGCTCTCCTTCAATGCTTGCAATTAATGTCTTTGGTCCAGAGCTTGACCCATCCGAAGTGAATTCCTTACAATGATATCGCCGGATGTCTTATATTATCACACATAATGTTACAGTCGCGGAATGAACAGGTTCGTTCCCTTAAAGATGACTTTTGCTTGCAAGAGTTCAAAAACGCTAATACCAAAGTTCAAGTGCAAGAAACAGTACCTACTACGAATATTTCAAAGAATGCTGTGCGAATTGATGACATGATGACACATTTACAGAATCTATGGAATAGAGGTTATACATACTCTATCCTTACAATAGCTTTTATAGTAAAATATAAATCGCATAATCGCAGGTCGATCCATTAGCCATAAAATAAGTAACTTTGTTTAGTGTAAATTTGAACTTTGTTGTCGGATAGTTAAACATAATTTTCTTTGCAGCAGTCTATTCTGTGATATAGTTTGAAAAGGTAACATATGCTCGCGAATGTTAAATGGATCTTTTTTTTAACTGACAATCCCTTTCAATGCGTACACTGTACCTACTTACATAATACTAACAAAAAATAATTACACCATCACATACTGAGTATATCAGCACGTAAAATGTCAGTCAAGTCCATTTAAATATTTTGTACGTATAAAAAAGTCATTACTAGGAGTTGATGTACATGACGTTGGCTGGTAGCAGACAGTTGTTAGTTTCGAATTTTAATTAGTGACTCACGCCGGCTTACTGGGCCTAATCGGCCAGGTGCTCCACTATCGCGCTTCCATCTAAAATACTACTGGATAGATTTGTATAATGCTCTTTAGAAGGTTGTTGCTTGTTATGTGGAGATATGGGTTTCTTGTTTGTTGTTAAGTATGTTTGCCTCGCTCGACCATGATCACGATGTGAATTTGTGGTGGATAACTATATTTTGGGACGGAAACTAGTTTAGCAGGTATTGACTATTTTTACAGGAGGCCAGTGTAAGATTCATGAAAAAAATATTAAGTTTTAAACATGTACCGTATCAAATCTTTGTTGAAACAGTTTCTTTTGTAAAAAATATCCGCAAAGAAAATATAACCCATTAAAATTTTCGCTTGTACCTGACAGTTCCGTTAAATTCTTCGGTCATATAGATAACGGGTGCTTTTGATGACTTAATTATTAATTACGGTATATTGTCGTTTATTAATTAATTCCGCGGCAAATTCAAGACCTAATTATCAAAGTAGCAACGTATAAACTTGTTTAAACTTCGGTTATTGTTAAATAAATTACTAGTTACAGTCGTTTTAGTTACATCTGTCACAATTACAGCGGCACACCTGCGCTACAAGCGACCGCATTTACATAAAACGAAATCGCCCTGTGGACGATACGCCACGGAATTTGGAATATCCATAAACGTAGCTGCCAGCGTACCGTGGGCCATACTTAAAAACAAAATTAAAGGGGATAGCCATACGATAATATGAATTAAAAATAATAAAACAACAAAAAAAATAGAAGTCACGGATCGCCTCGAGTGAGTTTTTTTCGAGTTTTTTTTTAACCCGCGGCCGCGAACAGAGTTCGGCCGGTATCTCCTGACAATATCTTTGACGAGTTTTTTATGCTGCATTATTTTTAAATGAACGAACGGATTATAAATGGTCGTTTGGCGATTTAACGCTCAATCTAATTAGGAAAATGATATGTGTGTTTCTGGTAAAGATGGACGCGTGATACAAATACGGGTTATTTATTGATTGAATAATAATCGCGTGTTGTGATTGATCTCTTGATATATTATCTATTATATCGGTTTTGATAACATCATACAACACATTTATCGAATACTTTTTTATAGAGTATTGTTTAGTTTATTTATAGTTGCGTGTGTTAAATACATAAATATATGTGCCGACAATTAATAGGTATGTAACCAATAGGTTTAAGTGTGTATGTTAGCCT
The DNA here is from genome assembly GCA_905333125.1 of Pheosia tremula. Classification (NCBI taxonomy): domain Eukaryota; kingdom Metazoa; phylum Arthropoda; class Insecta; order Lepidoptera; family Notodontidae; genus Pheosia; species Pheosia tremula. The sequence continues at coordinate 8,044,600 of HG995402.1, read as the reverse complement.
ATAATTACAACAATATTTTGAGCATAGAATACCTAAGTTATAATATTTTTAATACCAAATATCTAGAATTGGTTTGATAATTTATTATTATCGTTTCTATTTAAAATTCAGTTTGTTAATATGTTAACAGGTCATTAAAAACCTTATGTATAGATCTTGTTTCAGGTGTGTATGAATCATAAGGTCATGATGTTCAAAATAGTAACCTAAATGAATCAGTTAAATTGTAACCCAATAAAAGTAAGTACATTAATTATAAAACGATTATATCCGAATAATTATGTAGTCTAACATATTTCGCTTATAGAAAAACAAGGAGAGTATGGCTTACCTTTTTAAAAAATATTTATCTTAAGTAGGTATATAGTAATTATATATTTGACCACAAATTGTGGAAAAATAACATGGTATTATTTTTCCGCAATTTGTCGTATTTATTGTTGTTTACGTATGTATTCAATGGATAGGTCCTTCTCATGCGTCAAAGCTTTATAACTCTTCATTTGACATCGCATTGATAAATTTAACATCGTTTGTAATCACTATCGCATTAATAGTAATTATTACATTAATACCCTTGTATCGTTTTACATGAACATAGGGCTCGTGATCGAATCGATCGAACGATCGCAGACTTCAAATTGAATCTAGCATATTTTTGATTAAATTTGTAGCACTTGTTTCTATCTATACATATAAATAAAATTGGAGTGTCTGTTTGTAATATTAAAATAACCGCTTTTTACTAAGTGCATTTGCATGTATACACGTTACCTATACCGAAACAACATTTTTTAAAAATTTTGTCTGTCTGTCTGTCTATCTGTCTGTCTGTCTATCTGTCTGTCTGTCTGTCTGTCTGTCTGTGTGTCTGTTTGTTCCGGCTAATCTCTGAAATGGCTGGACCGATTTTGACGGGACTTTCACTGGCAGATAGCTGATGTAACAAGGAGTAACTTAGGCTACTTTTATTTTATAAAAAAAAATAGGATCCCACGAAAAAAAATTAAAACCAATGTTGCAGCGCAGCGCCTGATTAAGTTTGATAGCAACAACCTGCAATGCGTCCCGCGGGCTCAGAATGGGCTAGCAGGCTGTTGTCAACGGTTGTCTTTGTTAAATACCACGCGAACGAAGTCGCGGGTAACAGCTATCTCCAATAAGTTCGATAATGAACCTACTACACACACTATTCAATTTTATTTACTTCCAACATATTCCAAAGAGTTTTTAATTATTATTAAAGAAATCAGAAATCATAAGCAGTCAGTAATCATATGGACTTATTATTATAAGTGCATATGATTTCTGACTGCTGGACACAGGGCTCCCCTCAATGCGAGGGGCACAGGTCCATTCTATGTTGGCAGGCTTCACACGACATTAGAGCACGGGGTAGGCTCTCAGTAAAGCAGATTTCCTCACCACCTAATATCAGGCAAATTAGGTAATTCAATACATATTTGTAAGTAACTACACCCACTAATTCCGGCCATCATGCTATAAAAATTCATCGCCGTTGGAGGCTGACTGAGGCGATACAAAAACTGTGAAACATTCAGCCAGGGTCGAGGAGCGTCTTCAGGCAACATCATAATTTAACATTGCAAAAACTGGTGTCTTAATAAATAAATCAACGGATTTTTTCATTGTCCATAACTTAAGGAGCCAAGGCGGGAAATCGGATGGAAGTTGAGGGCGAAACTCTTAAAAAAGGAAACTGCTCTTGCGGCGGCGTCGCGGGCTGCGATTGGTCGCCGTCGCGGGGGCGGGAAGCGGCCTGCGCGCGATTGGTCCGCCGCCGAAGCACCGTAGGCGCGTTCATCTCACCGCACGAACAAATAGATTTTTTTAAACAAAAGCAATTTTCCTATTCTTCTTGTTGCGGCTCCGTTTGTATAGTTTGTTTTTGCTCAGCAACGTTTTGTATTGTTTATTGTGGCCGAGTGCGCGACAATCCGCTGCCGGTTAATTCTCGGCGATATTAAAAAGTCGGACCCGCCGCATTGTTTAGCGACATGCAAATTTTTGTAAAAACAAGCGATTGTTATGAAAAGCTGCAACTGTGTAGAGGAAGGCTTGAATGTGCTGGCGGTTAATTAACGTTAGATTATAATTCTTTGTTCCATGACAATAGTTATTAACGGGTACAATGAGCCATTTGAACATTTCTTGCTGGTTAGATAAGAACTCCTTGGTGCAGTTAAACAACAGGGATCTCATAGCTATCTGCTAATTATCGCGGATGTTTATCATAGCGTTTTGAGAAATACCTGGTTTTGATCACTGTTAAAATCTGACTTGATAGGTATACCTACCTGTTGTTTAGGTATTTCCTATTTACTAAAGTAGGCACACTGGTTGATTCAGGAACGATATACTAGGCCTTAACACCGTGTTTATTTAGCTTATTTTAATTATTATGTGAAGTCAGGATTTCGATATCTACTTAGGTCAAATTAAAAGAAACAAAATTGTCATTTTGTGGGGAACAACATTTATTTTTTAAATTCGACCTAATATCGAAATTCTGATTTCAAGTAATGATTACAGACGCAGATTCACGGCTTAGTGTACCCTTTCTGAACCAACCTGCAGTAGAATCGTAATACCTGTTAGTTATAAAAGTAGATAATATGTAGGTAATGAATGGAGAAATTGTATAATAAGTCAGATCTTGAGGGAATTATAGCATCTGTAGTTTTTCACGTATCAAACCCCAATAGGTAAGTCCGTATTAATCCTCATATCTGTTGCCATGATAAACGACGGTGATTTAATTTGGATATTTATAGACTTTATAATGAAAAAAATTAGCATTTATGGTCAAAATGAGTCAAGTCGAATGTATGGAGTAACCTTCATTGAACTGAGCGTTAATTTTCGAAGTTGATGAATCCCATCTCGATGGCCAATTTGAGACGACCATGATCTAAATAAGGCAACCATCAAATAAAGTTAAAGAATGGTTATTTTAATGTATCTTAAATATGTACAACATAACTAAATATGAAAAAAAAATACTCGTACGTATGGTGTTGGATGTGACGTCATGCCCTGGTTGCAACGTTTGCACTTACGTAATAGAGTGTATGAATTTTATTTCATCCATTTATTTATTTTATTACTACAAGTTCAATGTTTTTATAACATTCATTATCGAAAATACAATAATGTGTGTTTGTTTGCGTTTAATGTCTCCAAGCCTATTAGCCTATTCTGTAAATGGGCATTTCAAAAGATAAGCCTGTATTTGTATGATTCACATTCAACTAAGACATTTGTTCTCATAAGCTCTCAAGGTATATTCTCCTTATAACCACCCACTTTACCTGACTAAGACAAAAGTCGTGTTTTATATTTCATCACAAGCAGTAAAATATGCACTAGGTGAAATGCAAGTCGTGCTGCGCAAGAGTGGAATAACAAATATCTAGATTGATATCGTCATATTTTAATCCATATCAGTTAAGACGTGCTCGGAATTACTGTAGCCTGCGTTGATCTTTACAAAAGAAATTGTTGAGTTTTCACTTAGGTTTTGCGAGGCTGTGGGAGTTATACTCCTTAGAATACACCCAGAATGGAAAGACTTTAGAAAACCACTTGGTTGTTACTTTTCCACTAGCTTACCTAGTAACTTAGCTTAACTTAGCTTACCTAGTAACTTAGCTTAACTTAGCTTAGCTAACTTAGCTTAGGTAACTAATCTATGGCAAGTAAGCAGTTTGTAATAGTAAATGAATGGAGATTTGTGGTCTGTGTTTAGGCCAGACTTGTGTTAAAAGTTAAAGTATTTTTTCCTTTCGTCCTTGCCTTTCAATATTTTTTTTTTTGGTATATACAAATACAATACAATTATGTATAATCTAGGTACCTAACTAGATTTATTTTACTCTAGCAATATTTATCGATTTGCTGTAGAAATATTTAGTATGTATACCGTGACTTAGGATCAAGTATTTATGGCCCTATACGATGTAATCGTAAAACACAATCGTCGTTAATATTTACATCAACGAGTCAAACTTTGTTCACCTGTCTATTTCCTTAGCTAACCCAACGTTTTATATATAAGTACTTTCTTCTTTATAATCTGCTTGCATGCCAATTCTTGTAGGCACCCGCAATCCAAGTATGCCCGAAACCATCCGAGATGTCCCGAGATGCTGCCCATTTCTCGTCCAAATTGCGCCCTTTGTTATGCAAAGCGCGCAGGCGCCGTGTGCGGGCCCAGAATCGGTCGTTTGTGCCCCGCACCCGTGTGACACCGGCCTTATCGCCCATCGCCCGCCACCGCAGTTTTTACAATGACTAGCGACTGATTAGAATATTTCATCAGTTTGCCTAGGCCTAACTCGTTCTGTTTTTAATTACACATTTAAATTCTTAGTGGGAGGTCGTACGATGGATCTAGTTTATGGGGGAGGTCAATGATTGCACGTACAACATTAAATGGAACTTCAGGATCGTTTGTAAAGGAAAATGATTAACAGCCACTAGCTAGCATATATTAAGTGGGCTCTCTACATAGAGCTATTCAACACTTATTTGATTAGATAGTCTTATAAGCAGTATGGATAAGAAGATATAAAAGGGTTCCGTCGCTAAGTAACAAATTAGTTCTAGCGACTTTAAGAACTCATTTCACATTGTTTGTACTGATAAGTACTAATCAGGACTTATTTAATAAAAGGCTTGTACAAATTCTGTCAATAAGGTTGTGTATAAATAATAAGAACATTGTAAGACAGACGCTATATATAATTTTAGTTGATTACTTTAATTAAGAACTTTACCAAACTCACATATAGAAACTATTTTTTAACCTTGCCTTTGGAACTTTTATAAGTAAGCTCCCAAATAATATAAGTACTTACTTATAGTGTCGAAGAATGCTGAACTCTGCAAAAAGATATACGTTCTCAATATTTCACCTCACAAACTTTTTGTAAAGATATATCAACCGAAATGTCCCATCATTGATTTCGCGTACGTATAGTCAGTTAATCCACAAAATGAGACCTCATTGATTTTCCATCATTACTAATTGCGATATAGCGAAACATTTATCACGGCATATTTACCCTTTAAAAAGTACTTTCATCATATAAACAAATCTTTACGTGCTACGAGATAGAGAAGAATTTTGATTGTGCAGATTGTTTGTTACGGACATAGTTTATCTTTGAGCGATACAGGATCATCTAGATGGGTATCAATGCATCACATTTGTAGTGTGTTTCGTCACAAAAATATATCGGACCGATCGCTATCCGATCATGAAACGATAATACTCGGATATTGGTGCATGCATTAAAAATATTAGTTGCAAACGTTGGATCCTGTTTCTGTAGTTGTGTGTGGTTTGGTAGTAACTTTGCTTTCTGTACCGATGGTCCGTCCGGGACAAACCTTGTGTTATGTTTGTACCCGAGTAGCCCGAGTTATGGACGTGGAATATCTTTATACTTACGTTTGGCATCACCACGAGTCCATTGTCCAGTAGGTGTAATATAAAAGCGTTGCTTAATTTGCAACCGAATTGGTGTGTTCGTCTGTCGATATTACCAAGTTTTACTGAAACTGATTTTGTTTTGTATGTGCTTATAATTTATAATTCTTGAAGGTACGCAAAGATAGACTAACCACGCCGTCTCCTTTGAATGAAATTAACTTTTAAAAAACTAACACCAGATGTGTGAAGGTATACCCGACCAAGATCACGTGAGATTGTGCGCCATAGGTACTCCATGTTTTTCGCCCGAAGCCCGCCTCTACACGTACAAAATGCATGCCGCGCGCATAAATTTAAATTTGCCGTGTTATCAAAATACTTGCACAATTTATGAGCAATGAGAAATGTAAGGAATGAATTATGCTATCGTTTGAAATGTTTAGCTGAAGTACACGCATGTAGTGTGTCTAATTGCATACCTTGATAGTACTAACATTTAAGACTGAGCTTTTCCATTTATAACTTGGAATAAGGAAGTATAAATTTAAATTATGTTTACCTAGCACTCGAATTGGACGTTTTACATATTTTACAAAGTCGTTGCAAATCGGTTTTCTTTTGAAAAATGAGCGTTTATTATCGCCATCGTAATTAGATTAAAACCTTTATGAATTTAGAGGTTAGTTTGTCATTGATAATTGATATAACGTACCTACACATCACCATACGTCGCTATGTATCTTTGCTTAAAGAGGCAATATAATTTTAACCGCAAAAGTGAGTCACGCAAAGCCGTTTGCCGCTGCGGTCAGAGATAACGAGCGGCCAATGAATTCAACATATGTATTGATGGATCACGGTAACCTCAATATTTATCCAACAAGTCTTCAGTCAGAGTTTAAGGCGATGGTACAAAAAAAAATAAGACTTTCTGCACGGCAACATCGTGAGGGACCTGCACGAATGACTTGTGAAAAAAGTCAAAAGGCGTGTGAAGTTCGCTAACCTGCCTTGGGCCAGCGTGGTCTACTATAGCCTGAAACCTCCTCGCATCAAGTGTGCCTGGTACAATGGTAATAGGCTCACCAGACCTCCCCCCCCCCCCCCTTTACAATGAGACCAAAATACCTTTGGCGAAATTTAAGTGCACTTCTATCCGCCTGTGCCTACCCCTTCGGAGAATATAGGCATATTTATCAGCCCTGCCACCTCTGACCTCCAGATGCACTTAACAATAAAATTGTAAAATCACAAGTAATTTTCCTTATAAAACCGCCCTTCAACACTTGGGTCACAACAGAACGGTAACCGCACAGTCACGCGACGCCGTAAAAGACAACTGGCGGTCGATCGGCTGCCCGGCTGATAGGTCATTTCCTATTTGAATTATTGTTTTAATGATTAGCTGTTTTACTTTGGAGTGGAATATATTTTTTTACTAGGTTCAACACAATCGCGGTAAATAAGTGTCTTGAAGCTATTTTTTTTTCTTTGAAAATAGCTTCAACCGCTTTACCTTTCGGTAGGTATTATGCCAACATCGAGTGGAATATTTTTTGAAATATCTAACATGGAAGATTATATGCAGGCCTAATCCGTAGATTAGGTAGGCAATAAACACCCCTCAACCCTATCGTCGGCCTAATAATGACCCCTGTCAGTAAAGTTGAGGATACTGACCAATTACCGGACTTCTTGAGGGAACTGGAAAAGTAATGTTTTACTATTTATTTTTATTATCCTACACTCGTGCAGGTTTATGAACACATACTGGTTAATATTCCACCAAAATTACACATTCTTGACAAATTAAAACAAGTTTGATTACCTTTCTCTTAGCTACCTTCAAAAAATTCGAAGTTTAAGTTATCGTGTCGTGTAATTTTAACACCAATTACACTTTACAAACTATTTGTAAATTCATTCCTGAACGTGTGGGCAGCCATTTTATGCGGTAACGAATTACATAAAGGCGATAATGCAACATCCGATACATCCAAAGATAACAATTTGAGTAGCCTCTTAGGACAATTTTAAAGTTTGCACTATTTGTTAGACAGGTACCAGTAGAATCTATCTATTTTTAATTCCAATGTATAAAACCGACACCTTTACAAGCAAAAACCATTCTTAAATTCAATTATTAATACCTATATTAAGCAATAACAATATATTTTTATTTGTCTTAAAAATGAAAAACGTATACACGATAATACGTAACAATTATTGCGATAAGATCCACATGGCAGACCGGGGCGGCACCTGCCTGTCAGTACCTACCTGCAAAACTTATTTTCTATCCACCAATTAGATGCCACTAATATCATACCAAAACCAATACAATGAAAGCTTATTTTAGAAAATGACTGGCCGTAATTCCCTTCTGAAACGGCAAACATAAATAGGTTCATTGTCATTTTCACACCTGAACCACCGCTATAAAGATATCATAGTCCAAACGAAACTGGCAACATCGATTGGTAATTAAATTTATTATAGTTTTTAATTTATCATACATAGTTACGTGTTCAGATAGTATCGCCACTTGCCAAGCTTTTTGCGAGCGTACAGTGTGCAAAACTGATTAATGTTCCATTAATTCTATAAATTAATACCCATGTTCATAATGTCGTGTGAGTTTTAATAACTTAATATTTAAAACTATTATTAATATCAAGACTAACATAAACTTAATGTGAACACTATATCTATGGGTACGTATGAATCTCAAAACAAATATAATAATGCAAAACCTTGAAAAAATCCTTGAAACTCTAAGATACTGTAAGATGACTTTTGCGTTATCAGGCGGTAAATACAAAAACTCGTTTTTGGTAAAAACACTTTTTGTTATAATAGTAATAATTATACCAACCCTTTTCAATGTCTCACTGCTGGGCACGGGCCTCCCCTCAATTCGAGGGGAATTAGGCCATAGTCCACCACGCTGGCCCAGTGCGGGTTGGTGGACTTCACGTATCTTTCGAGGGGTCCTCTCAGACATGCAGGTTTCCTCCTTTTATTAGTTTTCTTGTAATTAGCATTTATTTGATTGAACTCACTGCCTCGCTGTTTATTACGTGTGGATGTAAATAACGATATCCCTTGCGTTACTTAGTATGGGTGGCCTGATCATACTATAAATAATTGATGCAATGTACTATATGCTGTCTGACTGTACCGAGTGAGCGATTGCATCGTCGACCCGCGCCCCAATGCGACGTTGCGCACACTCGCAAACTAATGCATTCACATGGAAACATACGTGTAAACTATACCCACATATTGTCGTAATCACTAGATTGCACGTACATAATCTATAGAGTTGAACCCATATTTCATAATATACCTATATTATATACTTAGTTAATACTTTTTTTTGACCAGTGCTAAAGTCTGCCTAGCCGTTCCTACATTCTGATTCTGAATTTATTGATATATGCCCTTAGAGACTGTCCCAAAACCTTCCATACATCATAGTCTTATATCACTCGGATCGTGAGATACTCGGTCAACCTTCAATAGGTACCTATTAATGTAATGAAAAAGGGCTTTAAGATAAAGGAACTCGGATTAGATTACACGATTAAATAAATAAATAAATAACTGACATAGCTCAAAGAATTTCAAAGTTGAGATGGCAGTGGGCGGGGCACATAGCTCGCAGAACTAATTGGGATTTGATTGGAATAGACGTTGGGGCAGAAAGGCTCTAGAATGGCGACTACGAACCGGAAGATGTAGTGGTAGACGGCCCCCCAAAAAGTGGACCGATGATATCACACGCGTAGCAGAAAGCCGGTGGATACGAGTGACGGAGGAGCGTGATGTGTGGAAATCATTGGGGGAGGCCTATGTCCAGAATAGAATAGAATAGAATAACATGCTTAAAAGCTTCTTTTTAAATAAAATAATCATGACTTCAATAATGAATAATCGCACCCTTTACTCCAGTATAACGTATGCCATTTTCTTACGTGCATGCCCGCGCGTGTCTCGAAGCTGATTAGTTTTGCATTTGCTGCCGCCAGTTATTTATCAGTTGTTCATATCAAATCGACCCCATTCCCCCCGCCGCCTTGTCCGGGATGCATCGCGAACTTTTTGCGAAGCGATACACAGATATGGGGCAATTAGTCGATCCCATCGCGAGTTCGAAAGCGAAAACGCTCGTTTCGCGCAATTTTCGTCGGTATTTGCATCGAAATTGAATTTTTTTAACGGCTGCGCCGCGTCCGCGAGTCGTATGCGTACACGCATGCTCAATGCGCATGTCCAATTAAAATGCGCAATAGTACTTCATTATGTTAAAATATTTTTATTCCACACATGACGGGTATGAAAGTTTTCGCACGGGAAACGAAGAAAATCAATGGAACAATAGGCTGGAATAAGATGGCACATAGTGATACAAGTAATAACAAATGAGGCGAATTTAAATACCACCCGAGCTTAAAGTATATCTTAAGGAAAAACACTCTTCTTCGGTGTTTAATATGAAAACGGAACGTGTAATGAACGAAGAGTTGTCTTGAACAAATCGAAAGAAGCTTTGAACGTATGCGAACATCGATCGAGTGATAGAATATTTTGCATATAATTAATTTACAGTAAAACATCTAAGTATTTATTAGAGCTATAAGAGGTTTTGCTGTTAAATATATAGAGTCGCGCACTCGATCCGTATTTGATGACGTCAAAACTTATACTAAGCTCACTATGATTACCCCATATTTTATCTCATCATGTGTGAAGCTATTCATTTCATAGATCATACCTAATTAATTAATTACCCTACGGCTGTACAGTTTGCCCCTATCACACAACACAAACTAATTCTGCAACGAAGTAAAAAACCAACTCAACTGTCCGTCGGCATCGAGCCTCCATTTGTTGCCTACACAAAACATTTATAGTATTGATTAAACCATTTCTCAAACAACCAACAAGCCAATTAAACAACAGCAATGGAATTTTATTCAGATTCATCAAACCAATTCGAAATCATAATTGATCTGCCGTGTAAAAAAATATAGAGGGCTGTTAGGATTGAAATAGGCGCCAAAAATACAAAACTAGAACGATGACTGGCAACACTTGGAGCCGAAAGTCAATTAACGATCGGGGGTCGGGGCACGTGGAACCGAACACATTGATAATGCAGTACAACTAAAATGTTCACATCAATTAATTATACTTATCACTTGAGGTAATAGGTCTTTATCTCGGGAACTGCTGAGCCGACTCTTCAAATTATTTTACTTATAAAAAGCTATATCCCTCGGAGTCTTGGGAGTCTATCTTGGACGTCGAGCTGCAAAGCAAATTGTATGGTTCACACTACGGGCGAAGCTGAGGACTCAAAGAAGTTTGGGATTACAGTCCACCACATTGGCCCAGTCCGGTTGGCGAACCTGACTTGGTCTTTAACGGCATACCTAAATGAATATAGTTAAGTACCTTTAACGATAGGTAATAAATAGATGATCTGTATCGAAGGCAGTTGTTTTAATAACAGTATGTCGAGAAAAAGGTCGCTGGTTGTCTGTGTGCTGTGAAACCATTTAATTATCAGAGGTATTCGACATCAGAAATAAGTAGGTTTCTACGCTTGGAGCGAGAAAGAAGTCAGAAAAGTAAATTGTCAGAAGTATTATAGCATCTATATACTTACTTTACTGTTAACATAGCTTGCGTATGCTCTCAAATAATTCTAATGTTCAAACGGATAAGTATCTAATAAAATTTAAAAGGTGTACCTAATCCAAAATTATCGTTAAATGTTAGGTGTTCTACGTTGAATTTTGTTGTGTACGCGGTCCCAGTTGGTCGACTCGTGTCCGTTGCCCGATATCGCTCATCCGAATTTCTGCCATTCGGTATTAGAGCCGCGCACGCGGCCTATGCTAGACGATTTATTTTAATATTTTTTACTCTTATTTTTCCACCGCTGTGAAATCCGTGGCCATAGCCATATTTAAAGGCTTACAGACCCCTAGGAATTTGACCTACCGGCCCCCTGATTACGTATCTTGCCTAGCCTAACGATAGCAAAGCGACAGCAATAATCTCGCAATAATTGCTTTCAAATCGCCGATTTGTATGGCGTCGCAGCGCTACGTAATACGAATTAGCAATTTAAAAGCAAATATTGCGCGATTACTGCTATCGCTAGGCTATTGCAAGTTACGTAATCAGGGGGCCGGTTGTATGATTTTCAGATGTGCTACAAATTCCCAATACGAAATATCTATTCAGAATTGCTAAATAAGTAAAACTTCATTAGGGTATTGAAAATGGGTATTTTTTTTATTACATTATAGGCAAGTATTTGATCTCGATCTCACCTGATGGTAAGTGACGATGAGATCTACGATGGAGCATACTTGCCTAAGTAGGAAGGCGGCAGTAGATCGAGACGCTACATTCATTAGGCACATGCAGCGCAACTGATCCGACCCGCCATCCATGAATGGCAAACCGAACATCATGCTGGAACAGGGCTAGGCCGCTTGGCGACATGGCTTTGTTCAGTGGGTGGTGACTAGCCACGGCCGAAGCCTACCACCAGTATTGCATGGACTCGATGGAATAATTTATCATTATCGTCATCCTTTTCCTATAATGTGTTTTAACTTTAGGTCTATGCTATTAATTACTCTACATTGGCAGAATACCTTCCGTTGGGTAGTTGACGCCATTGAAAAAAAGAAAGACGATGTTATTTCTATCTATTTAAAAAAACGCACATCAAAACAAAAGACATGCTATTCATTTCACACTTACATGTAAACCTTAATAAAACAAAGCTTATTACTAGCTTATTACCAGCTTATATACAGACGCATTCCCCGTCATAATCAAATCGATATCTTAAACACATCAACTTCAGAAGTATGACGATCGTTATTTATGTTCCCACTTTTCAAAACCCATAATAATTTCACGAGCGAGGTGCCGTCGACACCGCGACGAGTACCCATCGCGCCGTTGAATATCGTTATCGCCACAACAATGAGTTTCTGACTCGCTGGCCATCTTCAAAAGTAATTCGCATTTTTCACGGTAGGAACGAGACCACGGTAGCGCGCCCTCACTCCGTCTACCTAGTTGGAGTTGTAGGTAGCTGTGACCTGGGAATATACTACTATCATTATTTAGTTGCAAGAAACTTTTGCATGGCCCAAAATGGCAGTATTATTTGGGGTCGGATTTTAAATGGCTAGATTCTCATGGTAAATTGTGGTTTAAGCGCTACTTTATCATTCTCATTCGATTGGAAGGAAAGGCTTTGTTGCCAGAATACTGAAGTTAATTATGATCTTTACTAGTAAAAAGATAATGATTACAATCGATTGTAAAAAAATGTCTTCGAAGTATTTGTTTCTTTTCATCATCATCATGAGACACAAAACAGTACGACACACACACATCGTTGTAGAGTTTGCAAAAAAATCTACTGGTTAAGAGTCACAAGCGTTAGGGCTCAAATCTATTAGTAACCTAGGGGTCGTCTGCCTGTCGAAACGATTATATCTGTATTACTGTAGTAGGAAACATATCGAGCTGAAAGGTTTGTAGTGCAAGCTAATACGAAACATTTCGTCTGTGTGATGCCTAATAATTTTGGAGTGCATTACTAATGTTGTGTAGGTAATCTATCATTCCTATCTATAAGTTTTCAAATCCGATGGTAACTGGCACTGTAGATCTATAAGTTAAAATCATACATTCGACATATAGCAATGTTTTCCTGATTTTACTGTCCACTTATCATGGGTTTCCACTGCGATGCTCGCTCACAATTGTAGAGGCCCCAAATCGGCCCGAAGGATTTCCGTCATGTGATTTATTGAATTTAAAATAAATTATGCACTTTTATTCATTACATCTACAATGGTCCCACTTTGTAAATATGGGCACTATATGTACTAATTAACTTGTAATTGTATATTTCTCGTTCACTTAAATAGTCCAACATTCTTGTCCGATAACTGCCAACCCAATGTTGATAACTACCTACTCCACCAACCATTTCCCAAGTATGCCATACATAGACACATTAAAAAACGTGTTTTTTTATTCTCGATGCGAATATAGATACATGAAAAAATACCTTACAGTAATAGTCCTTTTGCATGGCATTTCGAAGACTAGCCAACTAAGCAGGAGTTATTATAGTGCACAGGTGCGTAAACGCAGGCGCACTCTCTCTTCCTAACTCTCATAATGCGATGGGACGGTAACTCAACACGACTGAAAAGAGATCAGGGGCACATCAAGGCGCGAGACGAAGCACAATCCTACAATAATTAAAGTCACGAAATAGAATAGGACCTTATTTCAATTCCCTTCCACCAAATACTCAACCCAGTATATCACGCGTCAAATGACATTGAGCCAGCACTTCTGGCGGTCAAACTGGCAGTATAAAGGCGGCTATACATCGTGTCTTAATTAATTGTTACGGCGGCCAGGAACCGGCAACGGTCGGTAAGCATGAAACCCTGGGGTCACGTGCAAGCAAGCTTTACTGTGTACTGAGACTATATTTATTGGTTTTAGTTGGTTTAGTTTTGACTATATTTTTTTTTTATTCGGCAATAGTAAGTACCCGGTATGCGTTCCAATGCTACATAAACCATCGCGGGCGGGCGTTCAAAGCTATGACACCAGGACGTCAACCACCCCAGTCCTCCTGTGACCATGATTGCTGTAAAACAGCCGAAACGTCGGGAACGTAAAATCAAAATATAATTGCGATAAAATCTTTAAAATTAGTTTTATATTAATAAAACTACTGTCTTCTTCCAACACTGACCTCATAGATAACTATACATAGCTTTGTTACCCGCACAATCGATATTTCCCTTTCACTTAATCACTGGATGTTTTACCTTCAACCTTTAGCTATAAGGTGACTAACTGATGAATGTGAAATCAACGGACCGTTTGTACAATTGGCTAAATAGTGACCATCGATTAATTGCAATTCGGGACCCGAGTTTAACTTTGACCTTTGACCCTGTGTCAATGGTGAGTAGACGCACTGATAGACATAAAATTAGCGTGTTATAGGTTGCATTGAGTAACCTTTGTTATTAATAGTAACAATATAATTTTATAAAGCGTCTCCTTATACCTATTCAATTCAATAGACGTAATTAGGTCTTCTTAACGCAGGTAGGTATCTATCATAGGTATTCATATTCAACTGAGTGAATAAAATCTCTTGAAAAGAAATAAAGTTCAAAATCGATTTCCAATGTGGTTGCCTAGTTGAGATATCTGAATTGGCATGGCCACTTTATTACGTTACTACGTCGGGGACTGAAAAAAGTACAACTTCAATGTGTACTGCAACTTTCAATGACACACCTACTGTGCTATTTTTACTACGCTGCCTGGCGAGGATACTCTTGTTCGCTCAGTCAGTTCGTGGCTTTCCTCAGGCAAATTATCGTACAGCCTGGCCCTAACCAGTCATCTGCCTTGCCGTCAGCCCAGCATCATGAAGTTGACATAAATATAATCAGTACGTCAACTGCGAGATTTTTCGTAAGCTAACGGCATACTTTATAGTCTACCGACATTTTGTATTGAGAATAGAATAACGCCTCTAGCGGACGGTATTGAAAACTTTCAATTGTCGTTACAAAATGTCCAAATACGGTAGACTATAAAGTATAAGGTCAAACCTGTAGCAAAATATGCTGGAGGCAGCAGGGTCACTGAATAGGTACCTACGTACAGGTGGGCTATAATATAAGAAAACGTTGACTCATCCAAAATTCGACACACACGAACTCTGTACATTTCACAACAGCGTTCTGTTCTAACATCGCATGGTTATTGTCTAATGAAAAGTAATTAACTGGTGGACGGGATCGAGCGAGGGGGTGCCGCGGTGCGGGGCGGGGGGAGGGCGAGATATTGACAGACAATGCCGAATGGAACAATCAGTGGGAAGAGTTAAAGAGGAGACGCTGAGTCAGCAACTATCGCGCGGGACAGGCTTGTAACTAGCTGCGCGTGCGACGGAGAACTAAGAATAACATTCAAATATAGAATGTTATATCAATATTATAGATAGGAAATTGTGTCTCAACATTACATTTTGAGAAAAATAATTTAGACAGTTCTTGGTGCAGACATTAGTCGAAAAGCTTACTAAAGTAATTTAATTTTTAGCTCGAGATCTAATTACTAATATTTTCAAAAAGAAGCAAAACTCGTCGCGTTTTAACAAGAAAAGGTCAAAGGTCTTTCCAACTTTATCCAAACTAATAAAGTTTTAAATAACCCCGGAAAACTTGGAAAAAATATTTGAATTTGCCAAGTTTGTTATACTCGTAATAAAAGATAAGAAGAAAATCTACGTTTCCGAGTACCGAGGTAGACTAAAACACTTCACTATTCAAGTTAAAACGATTTTCTTACGTTTGCTGAAACTCTGTGAACATGACACAACATGAGAAGAAATATTACAATATTAAACCATATTTTAACTATACTTATGAAGGAATGAGTAAGGTAAGGTAATGTAGTTAATAGATCACACAATTCGAATTCATTTTTACTGAGGTAAAAATTGCTTATGTGAACTATTAATAGCCGTTTTCGTATAATGCTCAGTCAAACTTACAAGCAAACACATTTTTACATTTAAAATACCTACTACGTGTATATCAATTTTAGCCTCTGAAGAGTTTGAAGCATGGCTCAATATTTAACATTAAAAAATGTTTAATATTGAAATAAAACAATTTTTTCGGATTTTATCGCGTTAACTTTATGTTGTTACATTCCCGACGATTCGGCTGCTTTACAGCAACCATGGTCACGGGAGGACTAGGGTGGTTGACGTCCTAGTGTCATAGATTGAACCGGGGTAACATCATATTTTAAAATGACAAAAAACGTTTTATTTCAACGTGTAGTAATCGCGTAAATATAAGAAATCAATATATAAAATATTACCATCCTTTGTATTGTATTGTATTGTTTGTATTGTAAAATATATAAAGGTTCTTGATAGATACCGCATCCGATCTCGAACGTTTCTCTCATCTCGTCTCTCTAGTACGTTCGGTTAGTTAAACCGTAAAGACGCCGACATAACTTCATTGATTAAAGTTCATGTTAATAGAACGCGTGCATTCTCTTTGATTTGTGAATTTGTTTCTTATAAGACGTACAGTAATTAGGTACCTACTACACCAGTTATAGACATTTTCAAAACAAGTATTTAAGAATAGAGGTTGAATATCTCAAAGGTTGAATATCTCAAAGGTTGTGAGCATTTTTAAAACAAGTTTAATTGCATCCGTGTGTATATAACACAATGCATTAAAGTTGTAATACGTATTCCGTATCACAGCCCAGATACTGTACCAAAAATGAACAATCGGTACATTCATGGATGGCGGGTCAGATCAGTTGCGCTGCATGTGCCTAGTGAATGCAGCGTCTCGATCTACTGCCGCCTTCCTACCTAGGCAAGTATGCTCCATCGTAGATCTCATCGTCACTTACCATCAGGTGAGATCGAGATCAAATACTTGCCTATAATGTAATAAAAAAATAATAATAATAATATACAGATACATTGGTAAGTATACCAGCTTGAATAATATGTCACATTTAATTATTTAATTATGGAACATTACTACTAGCCCAGACTAATAGACACATGATCCGAGGCATTTCGAAAACCGTATGAGCTACCTATCTTTTTTTTTTATGCGACTAGGCCCGCCACACACTCCCACCACTGCTACTCCTGTAAGCCAGGATCTACATGAGCTACCTATCTATATAGATACATTTTACAGTCACTCAGATCATCCGCGTCATTTTCTACGTATTTCGGAATATAGTTATAGCGCATACTTCTCGTGACCGTAGAACGAGCTTCAGAGGTCTCGAAAGTTTTGATAGCTTTGAAAAATTTAAGGGGAGTCCACAACAACTGTATCAATCAAGCTTAATCGAAAGAAAAAAATATGTTTTGAGGTTTAATTCTGAGGAAATTAAAAGCAATCAAGCTTAGATTGAAAACGAGAACATATTATTAGTAAGCCTAAAACAATTAGAACCCCAACCCATTTTCACTTCCATCAGCAATTATTACGCACTAATCAAGTCAAATTCGTTCACGAACGGTGCGAGGGCTGCGTGCGCGCACCGCGCGGCCACGCGTGAAGATTCCGCGATAGCCAACCGCCAGCCACATGACGCCTGCCTGGGTAGCGCTGGTGTTTCCAGCTATATTTAGTACTTATCTGTGTGTGAGAGAGAGCGAGAGAGAAAATATGTGACAGACATAGAAAATGCTGCAGACTGTGTACCGCTATCTACTTAGAATATCTTGACCGAAATTGTCACCGACATAAAACCTCATAACCTGTTTTTTGCAACCACCGAACCAATCATCAAAATCATCTAGGCCTGTTTTGGGGTACATTACTCCAATGTGCTTGGATCGGTATTCAGTTCTTTACATATATAATATAGTATGGTAGACGTAGATATAGCCGTTACGGCCGATCCGTCGGCAGTCCTAACACTAGTTCTCAGAGGGCAGATGACAAACGCTCCATGTAAATATCGTAGTTGTTGCCCCAAGATTATCCCCGGAATTTGTAGACGTTTTATAACTTTATCATACGTCATATAGTCCTGCGCAAAGCAAAACTCTTGTGCGCAGTATTATATGACGTTTGATAAAGTTATAAGACGTTTATAAATTCGGGGGTAATTCTGTTTACGTAATACGATCGACTATTGCGTAACCAGACCAACTAAATTAGTCTTGTTTTTGATATAATGAGGTTGTTTTAGTCTTGCAAAAATGGGCACCACTTAAAATATAAATGTGAAGAGACAGAATTAAATATGCTCATAATAACAAAAGAGACGTTTATATAAATTAAGTAATTGTACCTACGTTTTTCATTTATAGTAGGTACCTATGAATATTTCGTTTAATGTAAGGTATTCATAGGTACATATTTGGAACACCTGTTAAAGCCGCAGATTTTTTGAAATCCAAGCACGCGCGTGTTTGCGTAACAGGATAGAATTAGCATAAAATTTAGTCTACTCAGTCATTCGTCTCATTTCAGATTGTACCTAATACGTGACAAGAATACTTAATATGATTTTAAAATACGTCTATCGGCACTAAATCGCTGCGGTCCCCGTAAAACTTACATTCATCTCAAAAATATGTGAATAATAAAATTATGACAATTAAGAAGGTACTTATATGAACATATTTACAACACAAATTACAACATTTCGACTACAATGATGGGCGGAGCCAGCCACCCAACATAACATAAAGAATCTCGAAACAAGAGAGCAATCAAATATCGAGGTGTGTAACATTTCAAATTAAATTAATATCGAAACGGTCAGCAATACGTAGGCGAACTGAAGCTGCGGAGTCGATGATCGCCTCCCGATACCGGCTTACGAAACCGTGGACCGTTAGAAGACAAACTAAAAATTAAAATAGCTAAACGGCCGGTGGTGAGGCGGCTAAGCAGGGCAATTGTGGGGCGCAGCGGGCGGTGAGGCTTTCATTATTTTATAATAACTGGCATAGAGGGCGAGCGAAACGCGTGTCATGGTGCGCGGCCCACGGCAAATAGCCAGCTCTTACCGAATTAATTGCCCCGATCTGGGCGGCAACGTCAGTCGCCGAAACAATCGCCGCGTTGTCTGGGGAACACCAGATTCTGCGCTGCTTTTTAAGCGGTATTTTTTCTTAGAAATTTAATTGCGATTAACCTGTATCAAATAAATAGATTCTACAACTAACTATAATAGCGTACGTATGTTTAGAATGTCGGTCCGGTACTCTATCACGGCTGTAAACAAAAAGTTTAGTTAGTTAATACACGGAAATCGTTATAGGTCATGCCGAAAGTTACGCAATCTAGGGATTTCCATACTGATGTGACGCATTGTGTTGTATCCAACTGTCCTACAATGTACCTATCAATATTTTTTCCTTTTAGCCACTGGTATGTAAGTACTAAGAATATTTGCTGTTATTTCAATTCGACGAAGCTTGATTTTTTGTTATTATTATTATAGATTTTGATTCCATTTTCAAACATTTTTTAACATCGATTTAGTAAAGATAGGTAGGTAAGCCAACATTTTTTTGTTTATCTTACATGAGTGTGCTTCCTTTGACGGTTTCGTACTTACAGCTAAAGAAAACAACCGGCAATATCATTGGATGATAAGATACCATAATTCGGTTTTCGAATGATATACGAACACTAGCAGCTTTTCATCCAAATGACTTAGCTTACCTGTATTATTCTTTGATAACTTCGAGCACAGACTTGTTGCCGTACACCCGCTAACATTTGTAGCACAGAACGATACACACACCACTCGATCCGAACCCGAGATTATGCTAAAGCGATGTTGAGACGTGTCGATCGCAACCATCTCGGATCGATATAAATCATCTTATTAACTATTGTTTCGGGGGGTGTGGTGTGAAACGGGCGCGATGCTATCGACACTGTGATGTGTTTTAAATTAACATAATAGGTTTTGTGAATGGGTATCGTCTGTTTGTTGTGGATGGGCTATGGGAAGCGTTTTGCGGTGTGGCCGGAGATTTACACAATATAATCAAGTCCTGTAAATTATATTTTGACATATTTTATAGAGGTTATTCAGAAAGTGTATACCCTTGAACCTGCGCTGTTTTAGCGTATTTGTAATTAATTTTTGAAATCAGAATTTCGATAAGTCGATTTTACAAAATAAATTCTTCTTTCTTTACGAAATGAGATGCGATCAAATAAAATGGATATGAATATGGCCTCACCCACAATTTAGTGGGTATTTTGCCATTGTCAAGTAATTAATAGATAACACTTTCAATAAATACACAAATTATAAATAAAATAATGGATGTGACATGATATGAAAATGGCGTTCTCAACAAAATACAAATGTGATTTTTTGACCAGTTTGTTTTCTAAATTGACATATCGATATTGACCTATCTAACTCCACATTATGATTACAAGGGCGCCAAAAAAGGCTCAGGTTCAAAAGTAACTATACCTACCTTGTTGAAAAAAGCTACATACATTTTTTTTTATTCAGATAATATTTTGTATGTCTGCTGTAATGCTCCACTTCAGTTTCGCCAATATCTATGTGCCTAGGGATCTAGCCAATGTTTATGGTGATCATGTAAAGGGGATATATACCCCCAGACACGTGAGTCGCCCCGATATCAAGCACTTGCCCATCCAACAATTTCCTTTGTTTTCTTTATATTCACTCTATATCCGAAAATCTTAGAAGTGCGAGCTGGGGCTTAAGTCTGCACATCCAAATCCTTACCCATCCGTTTCCCAGCTCATCGTAGACCGTAGCCTACTTACTCTACCTTGTGTGTCATAGGCAAAAAAAACAAAGAGTTGAATGGCCCCAATGTACATCGAATTAGTATGTAAGGAACGGGTGTGGAGCGGCGAACATGAGAACTGAGCCGCTGACTCATCCCGGCACGGTCGCGTGTAAGTACAGGGGGCTTAGTACAAGTTTTGACAGAAATTATACCCAACAAGTGATCTAAACATTCCTTCTATTCTATTCCATTTCCCTTTAGCGCCTTAAGCGGAAAACTGCAGCTTTATTGGTAAATGTAGTGAATTTAAATACATTTAGAACTTAAAGTAATCTTACGAACGTGGTACAAAGGAACTTAAGAGTTATTTAATGAAAATAAAGCAGGAAAAATATATTTATTTCTCTCTATCAAAGCTTTCTTACTATTGTGTAAAGACATGATGCAACTACAAAAGCACGCCTCAAGAAACTTCTTAAAACCGCTCCAACAATGTCTGGGAGAGTGTCCAGTAAGTTTTACCCCTAGCTCTCTTCTTAACCTTAGATTTATTATTATTGGATAAATGTTGTTGTACAACTCTGTTCATCCCCTCGGAGTATATAGCATTATGACTAAGTAGATATTTTTGGTTTCAGTAATTGTAAACAAAACCAATAATGAACCTCCTCCGACAGGTCACATATTTTTAGATTTAATAAATCTCACTTAAATAATAATAATAATATAAAGTACCCTGTAAGTCCAAATCTCGGATACACCCTGTACCACCAGGTACACAATGCAGCTTGCTAAAAATTTTTTTCAAGATCATTTTTAATTGCCTCAATTTAATTTCTCTGTTATCCTCGTTAGTTTTTGTGTTGTGCGGTGATGGTGTTCGGTGTGTTTCACGGAATCATAGCGTATGGAAGCGTCATTCCTTAGCCAATGACGTCGATACAAATTACTATTTACTACGTGTGCGTCTTCGCTTGTTTTTGCATGTTTTCGAGGTCATTATCCTCTTTAATTACGAAGAATTTTTTACAAGTCAGTCCTAAAATATACATATTATATATATATATATGTGGGATAGAATCTACTAGGGTTTATTACATTATCTATTGAAAATTAGTAGTTTCTTTTCTTGGTCTAACATGAATGAACACATTTTATGAATACTATTATTCAATTAAACAAATGTAGATTTAAAAATTTATTTAAATTCATAAACTATTGGGCTTTGAGTTCAGAGAAATGGTTCGCAATTCGCGTTGTATGAACGACACCGTCTATTTCTTTCATTCGCACAAATGAGTACGAAGAAAATGGCCGCAAATAATTAAAAACAAATATTATTATTGTGCAAAACTGTTTAGTCATGTTGAATGTATTTTTTAAGGTAGCGTAGTTAGTTATGCAGTTCTAGGAATACTTTACGTCCGCATGAGTGGCCTTATTAGGAACCGAACCGGCGGGAAGCGATTGTCGTAAATATGATTAAGCTTAGGAAAGTTACATGGCAATATTTAGCTTAGTGTAGAAATAATATAAGCAAGGTTAACAAATTACTGTTAAATATATTATTATCCCCAGACGAACACACCAACTATACGGTCCCAAACTAAGCAACGCTGGACTGGACTCGGGGTGAACCCTGTATATTTTACTTATATAGATATAAAAAATCCATGACTTGGGTACAAACATTCGTGCTCATCACACAAATTTTGTCTCTACCAGGTTTCGAACCGGGGAGCCTCAGCACAGAAAGCAGGCTCACTAACAACTGCGCTAACTAGGCCGCCCCCTACAACCTACGTAAGTATTATATCATTTTAACGTATAATTTAGATATCTCTACGTGTGGTATCATTGTGCATCGCGCTTTGGATTTTCATTTCAAATATCTAAGTATTTTTCATTTATTTAATATTTGTTTTTTTTGCGAAGTTACTACAGGTACCTATCTATATTCATAAAGCAATCTATGTTTACTCTGACAATATGATGTAGTCCTTGTATGGATGAGAAAAATGACTTTCGATTCAGAGTGTGATAATAAGTTTAATAATATTGTAAGTAATTTTATAATTTTTCATGTGCAAGCGCATACAAGATTAATTTTGTTTCTCTCTCCAGCGTCAGGTGAGAAGGCACCAATGACGATGGTGAAGTTATAGTCACCACATTATCACTCAATATTCGCAGGATGTTGCATCAAAATTATTACGACTCATAAATATAATGGTGTTGTGCTTGTAAATGTTTTGTGGTCATTACAATGAAGTCTGGTTTCATTGTAATGACCAAAAAAACATTTACACTATGGACCTATGTGTCGGTGGAAAATGATAACATTAATGATATGAAATAATGAATGATGAAAATGTATCTATACAGTGGGAAAGTAGCCCACATATTACTAACTACATATATATATTTAACATTTTGCGCTTTAAAGAGCTATCGTAAAAAATAAGTCATAAGTATGATCAAATAAGAGCTTTCATTAACATTTATGTTTGCTCCCATTTTTTCTGGTAATAGCATTTTTGATGTAACAGGATTATCTTTGATTTCCCCGTACTCATGTTAGACCTACCCGCGAAGATCGGATAGCCGGGCTCGTTAGCACTATCGTCGATGGGCGTGCGTTTGCGCCGCAGTGCCGGTGCCTCAATACTGGCTGGATCCATTATTATCTGTACCTCGCGAGTGCTATACCTGATACTGTACCTGATATGTACCTGATACATGTAATAGTTATTATTAGAAACATGTTTTTTTTTATAAACAACGAGTTTCCGCCCCTGACTTCAGACTCTTATTTTCGTATAAAAATTGCATGCTGATTTTCCGATTTATTACGGTTTATAATGTTGTCCTGGATTCATTGCCCCCGAGTTTAGGTACCTGTAAAGATGGTTATTTTTTTTGACCAGCCGCTAAAGTCTGCCTAACCGTTCCTACATTGTTCTCACATACCCATAACAATGTACTGCTCAAAAATGTAAAAGATCTTTTTAAAACGAACAACCATGGAGATTCTTGCCCGTTCTTCTCAATAGGAACGGCATTCCGAACGGTTGGTAAAGTTGTAGCTTAGCATATCGTATCTTTTTTGACGATTCATAAGTACTGTACTTAATGGTGTTTCATTCTGATTCCGTAAAGTATCGAAATAAATCGTTTTGTATATGTGTTTTGGTGTAGCGCAAAACTCACGCAAGAGAATCTACTTTAGTTAGGTATATCAATTATTATATGCTTCTAGATGAACGTGTTATTTGGATCCCAATACGGAAGACAACACCGCTATATAAGATCAGAATCACGCATAATTGTTCTTATTTTTGATTGTAGGCGTTATGTGTTGCATGTATAAATCTATAACTCAATTAGGTGATCGAAAGAATGAAGCAACTTATGCAATATTCATGCACGTCGTAACATAACAATCAAGTGAGGAAAGTGGGTTAATATGGTGATTGTGGGCGATCGTAACCTAACACCGCTCGCGATATAACACAATAGATTCATTACCGCTGCTTCGAGCGTGACACAAATTGCTGTGCAGCTTAGGATTCTGTTGTCCCATCAACGTATAAACGGCAAACGATGAACAGGACCGATTGAGTTTTGAATGTGTTACATTATTATAGTTGGTACCGTAACACATAGTTACGTTCCGCCCCCCATTAATAAGTCACCTGCAATAGCCTAGCAATAGCAATAATCGCGCAATACTTGATTTTAAATTACTAGTATTTCAGTCGCTTTGCTATCGCTAAGCTAGGTAAGATATGTAATCTGAGGGCGGATTGGCACATTTGGTAGAGACGTTCGTTTTCTGTATCGAGGGTATCGAGTTCTATGTGTGATGAGCACGAATATTTATACCCGAATTAGGAATGATTAAATTTCTCAATTGGTCAGTAATTATAAACGGGTATTGCTCCATCCAAGTACATTGTACGGAACCCATAATACAGGCGGTGCTTAGTTTGACCCTTACGCCTCTATTCCTTGAGGGGCAGCAAGTCATACCTAATCATTATTGAAAACATATTGAATAATACACATGAAATCCGAAAATCCTAGAAATACGAGCTGAACCTGCACACCTTGTTTCCAATGCAAATGTTTGACCAACTTGGCTATCACTGGAAGATATAATGTGAATAATTGGAACAAGGATTCTCAGGCTACCCTTTCGAGGATACGGTCGTGATCACATCATTGAAGTATAAAGCTCATGTATAAGATTTATTTCGCAATGGCTTGTGCATAATATTACCAGGTCCACTTCTGCGCAGGGCGTGGTGGCGCGAGCCTGGGGCGGGGGCGTGGAGTGCGGGCGGCGCGGGGGGTGCGCATGCGCCGATAAATGGCCCGACCGACCAGCGCCGCCGGCGCTTGCTCCGCTTTGCGCACTTATGCAGAGCTGGTTTTCACTGGGAAGACGATTTTTCAGGATTATTGTATCACCTTTGTATCACGATTTGCATTTTTTTTTCTCTCTATGATCCCCTATAATAACCATCAGAAAAAGTCGTTAAGAGTAGGTACTTACCAGATTATCACCAAAATATTAAAAAGGGAATCTACATAGCTATATTATTAGGTCACCTGTCCATGAAACACAGTTGGTTTTTTTTAAATTCACAGACTGAACTTAGGGGAAAACTGAGAGTTAAGTTTTTCTAATCTGGCGAGTGTCACTAAAGACATGGCAGTACTACATAGATTTATATTTTTTAATAGTATCTTTGATAGGAAATAAAATAAAATAATTTTGCTTTCCTTGTCAAAGTGTTATATATATTTTTTATTGGTCTTATAACAATTTCCAAGTCAAAAGTAAATTTAAATTTAAAAAAATCCTTTTAATCAAAATGTTGCAATGCCCCTATGCACAATGGACACGAGCTCTAGCACATAGAATCTTTTTATCACAATCGTTTGAGGAATGGCAGATATTTGTCTAGAAATAGGTGGACACGGATACATGACTATTAAGGCGTTAAAGGTCTATAACCAACGCTTTTGTAGAACGATTTATGCGTTAAATACCGACACCGGTGAATGAGTTATGTCCATTTTGGATGTGATATTATATCTTGCTCCATGTATTAAATATTAAACTATTTGGTATAGGCATACATACACAAGACCTAGAACAGACGAGATAAGAAGAAGGTGGTTTTACATTATAGCATGTATCTTGTTAGTACCTACTGCCTCAATGATCATCATGGTTCATGATGAGCAGAGGCTACTTTCATTATGCTCATCGAATTATACCTCAATGTCTACACTTATCGTCTACACTTATGATTTAAACATTATTGATTTTCAACTTTATTTTTAGCGTATAGAGAGCCCTTTATCATTAGTTCTATAATATTAAAACCAAAATCGTTCACGTTGTTATTTTACTCACTTCAAACAGTCCCTGCTATTTGCAAACCGAATTATAAATAAATAAATATCGCCAGACAAACACACCAACTATACGGTCCCACACTAAGCAGCACTTGTATTATCGGTACCGTACATTGAACTGGGAGCGAACCCAGTATATATCTATACATATAAATAAAATTGGAATGTCTGTTTGTAATATTAAAATAACCACTTTTTACTAAGTGCATTTGGATGTATACACGTTACCTATACCGAAACAACATTTTTTACAATTTTTGTCTGTCTGTCCGTCTGTCTGTCTGTCTGTTTGTTCCGGCTAATCTCTGTAATGGCTGGACCGATTTTGACGGGACTTTCACTGGCAGATAGCTGATGTAACAAGGAGTAACTTAGGCTACTTTTATTTTAGAAAAAAACATAGGATCTCACGAAAAAAAATTAAAACCAATGTTGCAGCGCAGCGCCTGATTAAGTTTGATAGCAACAACCTGCAATACGTCCCGCGGGCTCAGAATGTGCGAGCAGGCTGTTGTCAATGATTTTGTTTGTTAAATACCACGCGGACGAAGTCGCGGGCAACAGCTAGTTACTTGTATAGATAAACATCCATGACTTGGGTACAAACATTCGTGCTCAACACACAAAGTTTTTCCCTACCACGATGGAATCCGGGACCCTCGGCACAGAAAGCAGGGTCACTACCAACTGCCGTCAATTATAACATTTTCAGGCAGTTATCAGGCACACCAAATCCTTCATGAGCCTCGGTAGGTGTGAAAGACAATTTCTTTCCTGTTATCATTCAACAATGATTCATATCGCGGGTGTTTAATAAACAGCGATAATTAAATGTTGTTGTGTTGTTTATGCCGCGGCCGGGAGAGGCGCGCCCGCCTCTCTCGCCTGCCTTGTTATATCCGTGGGGATTAACGAGTTGCGTGCATTGTGATGTACTACATACATATTTATGGGCCATAGGTGTTATTCTCTTTTGTTATTCATGGTGTTGAGTACCTACGTATGATAAAGAGATGATGATGAACCTAATTCTGTTAAGACTTGTTGGGAGATACTATAGAATCTGGTTATTGAAGGAATTTTGATAGCACAGTCAGAAATCTTTCGAGATTTTATAGGTACTAGGGTTGATGGGTTTGTGAATAAATGTTTTAAAGTAGCTAGAGGAAATTAATTGTATGAGATCTATACTATGATACTATGAGATCTATTTCCGCTAAACTTTAATAATATTTATTAAAGTTTAGCGGAAATAGGAAGATCTTCCAGCCAAGCGGGTGGTATGCCTGGCGGGGCGGTCGCTATGCCCCAATGGTTATTGTCGGGATCTTGTATATATGTTACGTGCTTCGAAAACTCTCATAGCGCGTTTCAGGATTGCATTGACAATTGTCAATTGTTCTGAATGCGTCTGTAGCGCCATCTGTGTAGCAGCTTGTGGCACGGTTTAAGAGGTCGCTAGCGCTACAAAAGCTTCATGTAAGATATAGTTAAAGATAGAAGTAGAAATTAAGCCAATCCCTTATATAATAATCTAAATTTAAAACCCGCATTACAGCAATTGTGCCAACATAAAGTACGCACACACAAAACGAATTTTAAAGGCATTTTGTGTTCCAAATCTCAAGCATATTGCTAACAAATCACAGTCGAATGGGTCGTTTAGCCGCCATTCGTTGCCCTGGGGGTGTGGGGGGTGAGGTGGTAATTTTACGTGACTATATTCAATAATGTGTTAAAAATTACCAATATGATATTTGAATTCAAACCTTATATGTAGAATGAGAAAATTCAGTTTACTGGTAAAAAATGTTCGTTGATAGCGTGTTATTGCATATTGTTGTTCAACTGTGTTTACAATACATCCCCCTCTGCCCCCGCGCGCCCCCTTCCGCTCATTTCTCATCCTCAAGCATCAGGGCAATTCTTAGCGGTCTCACCTCGGGAAATCTGTAGAAAAGTGGAAAATGCGAGCGGTATTATGGGCCGCTACGATAGCTAAATGTCGGCGTTCGGGAGGCATCCTTTGTGTTCCAACGAGCTGGTTAACATGAGGTCGGATTTGGATGTTAGCGAATTAGGATTAAAAGGTTAAATATATACTTTTTCTGTTTTTCGTGATATCGGTTCATGAATGATTTTCTTATAGGTACTAAACGAGTTTCATAAAAAAGGGGTTGAAATATTGTATATTCTAGCTATTGCTAGAGGATAATGCGTATGTAAGAAGAAACCTAACAACATAGCTTGCTGTTTACCACAAACTTTAATAAAATTGTTCAATATAATTCGTCAATAAATCTTGCGGGTTGTTCAAATTTAATCATATATGCTGGATTCAACCTCTACCAAAATTTACAAAAGATTTTAGCAATTAAAAATTACATTACTATACAAAGTAGTTTTTGTGTAATGTACAAACACTTTGTATAACATTTTTATTGCGAAAATTTTAACTAATTCAAAGCTACGATCTCGGTAGCATACCGTGCCTAAACACTTTTGTAGTATTTTTAAAGGAGGGATAAAAATAAGGTAATATTCTAGGCTCAGTGTCTCAAGGTATATGCCGCAGGTACCACAGCAGCGGCGGTCTTAACGAGGCGAGCGATCGTTCTCATGAAAATCCCATAAAAAATAATAAACAATTTACGTTCGCCGACACGCGCCAGCCAGTCATTACACCTTTACCATTAGCCCCTCAAGATTTTTACATGAACCGCGCTCAAAGAAATCTTCGCCTTTTCGCCGAAAGATCAAAGTTGTGATGACATACCATCTTTATAACCTGAAGGTATACTTAAATAATAGTTCACGACTCATAAGACCTAGGTACGATAGTACGACCTAGGTGACGATTCATAAGAACTGTACAATAATGGTCTACGTGAATAAAAAATATTCTGATTCTGATATGTACCAAAGTCTGTTCATATAATTTACTCGTAATTGACTGATATATAGAAAATATTAAAATATCATATATTCTCTCTCTCTCTCTCTCTCTGTTGCTCTGACAATGTTAAGTAGGAGGTATAATCAGTTCGTATGTGAGTAGACAATAGATTGTCAATTTAACGACTTTTTCTACGTTCTAAGTTCAAATAAATAACAAATAACAATAATAATAGGCCTTGCGATTCTACGATGTGCAAATGATAGTCAACCTTAAGGCGATGAAGGAGTTTCTTGGTTTACTTTGCTTCTTCGATATTTTTGAACGTATGCAAACACCGATCGGGTAGTCGAATGCTTTTACACATAAAGCTGCATTTGCGCTAGTGGTACTTATATGATATATCTCTAGTGAAATGGGATGGCTCAATCGGTATTTGATGGTGTCAAAACACGTGCTCAGTTACCGTGCGATTGACTGTATACTGACGGCCGACGCGTACCATTTCAAAACGCCTTTGAGAATCTATCTCTATCTACTTATTCATGCAATCCTATCTATACTCATTACGAAAGAAAGAGAAAATAAAACCGGCCAGCGTCCGTCCACGAGCGCAACAAGTATATACAATTCCTGGAATACCTAACAAATGTAACGTTTTTTTTTCCGTTCGCCCAACATGGCCCAATTAAGGGCCCAACAACCGACGCACACGATACACGTACGGACTTCGTTTATAATTTATTCGCTAAGGATTTAGTTTTGTGGCACGTTTTTGTAAAGATCGGAATCGGGACCGTAAACACCTTGTTTAGTCGTCCCCTCTGCTTTGTTATCGATAAAGATTCGGTTATAATGCGTGAGATATCGGTTGTAATCGATATTCCGTTTTGTTTAAGAAATTTCGACGGTTTTTTGAGATTTATGATTGTATGGGCTTCTTTTATTTTGTAGCTTTCCAACATATATACGTGTATGTTACAAAAGTGTATCAAAATTTTCACAGTATCCCATTCTGCCATCCCTATAAAATATTTTAACTCTGATTTTTCTCATTATAATATAATCTTCTATAGGTATATATAAAAAAAGTTGTGTTGGTTACACCGTTAATAACTCATGAACGGGTGCACTGATTTTAATGATCTTTGATTGGTTTAATTTTTTAATTCATCTCCGCTCCAAACAGCATAATAATTATAAAAAAAATGTAAAAATAATATAATAAAGATAATTTATTTTCACATACATTTGATCCTAGGCGGTATGAAATTCGTCGGGAGAGCTAGTAATATATATTAATAATATCAGCCCATTTTAATGTCCAACTGTTGGGCACGGGCCTCCCTTCAATACGAGGGGTATATCATCATAGTCCACCACGCTGGCCCAGTGCGGGTTAGCGGACTTCACGTGTCTTTCGAGGAGTCCTCTTATAGACATGCAGGTCTCCTCACAATGTTTTCTTTCAACGTTCATAATGCCATATATGATTACGTATCACATAAAATGCAGCGAGATTGCAGTTAAAATATAATCTATACATATAAATAAAATTGGAGTGTCTGTTTGTAATATTAAAATAACCGCTTTTTACTAAGTGCATTTGGATGTATACACGTTATCTATACCGAAACAACATTTTTTTTAATTTTTGTCTGTCTGTCCGTCTGTCTGTCCGTCTGTCTGTCTGTCTGTCTGTCTGTCTGTCCGTCTGTCTGTCTGTCTGTTTGTTCCGGCTAATCTCTGTAATGGCTGGACCGATTTTGACGGGACTTTCACTGGCAGATAGCTGATGTAACAAGGAGTAACTTAGGTTTTATTTTAGAAAAAATATAGGATCTCACGAAAAAAAATTAAAACCAATGTTGCAGCGCAGCGCCTGATTAAGTTTGATAGCAACAACCTGCAGTGCGTCCCGCGGGCTCAGAATGGGCGAGCAGGCTGTTGTCAACGGTTGTCTTTGTTAAATACCACGCGGACGAAGTCGCGGGCAACAGCTAGTATGTCTTAT
Organism: Pheosia tremula; assembly: GCA_905333125.1. Taxonomy (NCBI): domain Eukaryota; kingdom Metazoa; phylum Arthropoda; class Insecta; order Lepidoptera; family Notodontidae; genus Pheosia; species Pheosia tremula. The sequence continues at coordinate 8,013,408 of HG995402.1, read as the reverse complement.
ATTAATTATTACTTTGACAAAATTCCTATCCTGTTAGTTTTTCAAGATGATATTTTATTTTTAATCAGTATGATCTTCTGTGTATTGCAAACATGATAACTATACCTCCTTACTATATTATACTCTCTTGTATATTACAAGTAATTCCTGATTTATTTACAATTCTTATCATCAAATACCCATCTCACGGTATGTAGTTAGTATTATATAACTTTTCTCCGACTATAAGATTATTTTTATTTCCTCGCTCATACTCGAATGGGGTAACTATATTCGTGCGGGCTCCGTGCAGTCCCGGAGTCGTTTCTCGGAACCCTTTAATTGCATCCACTCCTGCGCAGATCGAACGTTTAAAATCGATTTTTTTATTCGATTTATTTCATGTGAGCCCCGAGTTCGGAATCTTGTTTTTGTTTCTTCGATAGTGAACGCTGTGTTTATGCAAATTTTACACGCATCTACTGAAACTTCTCAATTAATTAAGATAATGACACAAATCATTTTTAATAAGTTGTATCGGCTAATTGATTTTGTTTTTTGGCGTGCGCGCCTTGTAATTTGTCACTGATAGGCTGATTAAAATATAATAAACACTTGTTTAAATAAAATTTTACTTTGCAAATATGGTGCGAGACATCGGTAATAAAAAGTTAGCAAAACGATACAAAAGCCCCTGTCTTTTATTTTTACTGTAGGTTGTATCTTTTCTACGTATATGTTTTGGACCTATCCCTTCAAAATACATTGAAATCTTTATGCTGTTGAACTATCTGTTGACTGCCTCCTAATGTTTCTCCTATTGGTTATAGATGTTAATCTTCAGAAGTATAAAAATAACAGGTCTACTAAAACTTCCTATTGCAAAACTAAAACCTAGCTTACCAAGGTAAACATTTGCGTATTTAATTGTTGACATACCTATAGAAGCAAACCATTAGCTTTACTTCTGTGTTCCAATGGACAAAACTGTATTGCATTCTCCTTAGGTAGAGTACCTACAGAACAAACGGCAGGCAAATGTTTTCACACCTTAAACATAGCATACTATTCAAAGAAACTTCAACTTTAAATGTATCACAGATAAAGTCTAAAGATAATTGCAAGAATTATTTTAATCGGGGTGGATATAAAATCATACAATTAAGAATTTTCTAGTCTATAGTATTGGGTTTAAATTGGTTTATTTTACCAGCTGCGATCAGAAACGAAATACATCAGGTCGTGTTAAGGAAATTAAACTGTTTACACTTTAGTTAAGGTTACATTTTGAGTAAAGTAAATGCGAGATGAGAAAAATGTTGGTGATATTCGTGCGCGTAATGACGCGAAACAATTCAAAGTACGTCTGAAGGTAGATTTTTGAGCGAAATTAAATTTGCAACGTTTATACATTTGTAGTCCCAGACAATATGTTTAATATTTGTAAGATAAGTTTTAATGAAAACTGTTAAGAACGAATAAGTACTTATAGATACATAATTTTATGGTCTTAAAATAAAACAAGCGGTTCAATTATGTACATAGGTATTTAGTACGTTTTCAATTTTATAAAAATATTCATATGACAGTCGGATTTTCTATACGACGGCTTTAAAAAATAAATTGGTTCCCAAAAAATGAATTTTGAAAACATATGAGAGGAGCGCAAGATCATGGCTTAGTATACCGTTTCTGAATCATTCTGTATAATTTACCAGAAAATAAATCTGATAATTATCATCTTAGCTGTTGTCTCTTTCGAACTTAACCTTCTGTTAGTGAGTAGTAAGTATGCATTGTTACCGATCGGCTCACATTTGAAGCAAGGTGCTCCGGGGGCATCGATCAGGTGTTTATTTAAACAAGGTGCTTCCACCAAGCCCTGTGGTGCAATTAATATACCTCCGAACTACGACATTCATAATGGGTTGGAAGTTTATAATAAAAAGTAAGAGTGATGCTTTCATTTCTCCAATATTATCTACATAATACATATAATAATCTTATTTAACTGTACACTTATTCGTGTAAACCAAACTATCACTTGACGACCTGATTAGCACTGTTGGTAGTGACCCTGTCTTCCGCGCCGAGCGTCCCGGGTTAGAATCCTGGTAGAGACAAGCTTTGTGTGATCAACACCAGTGTCTGTATGCGAGTCGTGGATGTTTAATATTTATATTATATATATTAAACATCAACGATTCGCATACAGACATTGGTGTTCATCACACAAAGCTTGTCCCTACCAGGATTCGAACCCGGGACCCTTGGTACAGAAAGCAGGCAATGTTTAACTTACCATCAGAATAACTCAATCAATCTCATAATAGCGGTTCAATCGTCTCCTGTGATAGTTTTTCGCCATAGGAATTGCTATCACAGGAGCTATTAAATATTTGTCTATGCAATACTTTATTTACTGTAAAATTACTATTAAGCCATGAAACATGATACAGGGCGAACGTCAACAGTCAGGTGCAGGCACGTGTTTGCGGTGTCTACAAGCTTGTAACTTCAGACCAGCACCGGCGCGGGCGCAAGCAACCCACACTACGTGTACCGTCGGCGTTTCATCTGTGTTTTTTTTTCTACGCAAGGATTATATTTTCCATTATATCCATTTTGTGCTTATTTTGGAATGGAGCAGGGAATTGAACACAGAGCTACATTATCAGCGGGCTGCACTTGCAAATACCTATTAGGCAACGAGGAATTGCCACCATTTTATAAATACAACGTCACGCACGCATGTGTGTTGTCAGGTGGGGTCGGTAGAGATGCAACCACATTTCAACGATGGTATCTGATCCCAATGTAATATGGGGCAATGGCAATAGGCTGGCCTATTGCCATTATATACTGCACATTACCCCTCAATGCGATGAGATTTGGGTATTATCTACTGCACTAGCCTTGTGTGGAATCACACACGACTCTAGAAACACTCAAATAACTTGATGGAATAGAATGCAACCTCGTTTGAACGTATTTAATCTTATTACTGACCCTTGTGTTTGCTTGTCTGTGACTTTTCCGTTTTCCCGAACACAATGTCAAGTTCTTTAATTTATAATCTCCGTTTTATCTAAGTACAGATATGTAGCTAATTCCACGCCTTCAGAACTATGGAACCGGCCATTTGAACCTAAACAAAAGAATCTATTTACGTAGCCGACACGAAATACTTTCGGTCCGTAACCGGGTCAGCACCGAAGGCACTAAAGGTGCGTGGTTGTACTTCCGCTAGTCGGGTCGGAAGTTGGGGCGCAACAATCGGGCCAATAAACCAACCACTAGGGTGCTTAAGCTTGTACCTGTTTCGTTAGTATACTAAGTATATTTAGTTATTTCACGCCGTAAAATGCTAAGAAGCCAAAATCTGCCCGTTAAACATAAAAAGTACACTATATAATAGTTTTTTAACAAGTAGTAGTAGTCCTGCTTTAATGTTTTATAACACAAGTATAACTTTTCACTTTCTTTTAATTTATTACATAAGGTTTAACACCCATGACAATACTTTTATTACAATAATAATATAACTACAATTTTCAGTGTGTACTATTTAATATCGAAAAAACAATAGATAATGTATATTTAAACTCGTTTATCAAAGACAAGCCAATTGTTATTACTAACACACCGCATACATTTTGACACATTTCGTTATAAAATAAAACACAACACAAGTACAAAAAGTATGCAGTAAAATACCTCCTGCTATGTTCTTACATCAAGAGCAAGCGTTGAAATATTGAAAACCGATAAACCTCCTTCAATTAATGTTAAGTAAACGTGGTGATTCTAATCATAAATCTAGCTCTATAAAAACAATAAAAGCTCACATATAGCTACACTTATAAATGACTACGATAAAAAACAAAGGAATAATGGCACGTGCTGCACAATAAAGTGAGCGGTCGCAGCTTGAAGCAGGTGCTCTCCCAACACTGTGGTTAATGCATGGATTTGTATGAAAATATTGAAGAAAGAAACATAATAAAACGATTATACGAGACTCTACAATTAGTGATATTTATTTAAGTTTTTGTATTTATATTTATATGATGATTGTTATTTATATACAGTTGTAGCTTTAGCCACTCCGACTAAGGTAAAGCTTATGCTAGGAGTTAGCTCACGGCAAGTTAGGGTGACGATCGAGCCCCGAACCTTGCGGTTACGAGGGCGGTCCCTCTAAAACTAGGCTGTTGACGCTGTTTGATTATATAAACAATATGATTAGTGAATTAACTTTATAAAAACGTTAGTCTAGTAATTGATATAACGGTGAGTAAGATCGCATTACGAATATGTAATTAGTAGCAAGCCCGAGATTCACATGTATGATGAATATTGTTTTATTATTATTAGGTATTTACATTTACATATTGTGAGGAAATGTGCATGTCTGAGAGGACCCCGACACTAGGCTACCGTGGTGCACTATAGCCTAATCCTCTTGGATTGATGAGTCCCGTGCTGAGGGAAGGGCGGGAGGGAGCTGGACAAATGAGTTCACCTCCCCCCCCACATACGACTGAAGTACTTCATTGTTTTTTTTTTTTCTGAAAGATATGTAAAATCAACAAAATTGTTCCTCCCTTTACGGAATCCTGGATCCGCCCCTAGGGGTGGAGCACCTAGGTGCTATTGTTTTATTGTTAGTTAGCAGAAAGCCCAATACAAACCTAACAGGGACTAAATTCACATCTCTATGTAGAGCTACCTATAAATAATTTAGGATCCTAGAGTTAAGTCTGAAGCTCGATTGGACCAACAGATAGAGCACACCTAAACAACCCGCATGGTGTAATGTATTCTGACACCATAGGAAACTGCTTTCCGCCTACGGAATAGAAATCAGGCCACCAATTGGATACGGTTACGTAAGTAAAGTTCTTGGGTTGTATCAAAGGTTTATAAAACGGGATCTGAGTGCAACAATGATGACTCTATAATACAGACTCTACAGTAAAGCAAAATATTTTGAAAACTATACTTAATTCTCATTTGTTATCAAAGGTTTATATAGGGAATCTGAGTGCAACAGTGATGACTCTATCATACAGACTCTATATTTAAGCAAGAAAGGCTAAAAACTATACTTAATTTTCATTTGTTATCGAGGATTTATTAAACGGAATCTGGGTTCAACAGTGATGATTCTATAATACAGTGCATATTCTCGTAATATAAACTCTATATTGACGCCACATATGCTGATATTGTCTAAAGTCAAAAATAACATAACGGCACAGTAACTAATCATCGCAAATTTGTATTTTTAATAAGAATTAATATGAAATTGAGATATATACGTACTTCTATCATTAATCTATAAGCACTAAAATCGTAATAATAATATGAAAATGGCATGTCTAGATAAGACACTTATAAACCACGTTCTAAATTCTCATTTGACAACACCAACCACACGAAATAACAGTGGATCGCTTCATCAAAATTCCGTCAGTTTTTGTCGTGGCTTGTCACCTGTTCCTGCCCCCTGTTACACGAAGTCCGTTACTACGCCGCCGCGACCTCAATTAGCATACTTTGGACTAAAAAAGATTATTACTCGCCCCCGATACCGGCCTTAATATTCAATACGTTTACACCAAATAATAATTACAGCAGTTCGTCTGCCGAATGCATTAAAGGGTCGTTTTTCTTCGTATATATTATAATGTGAATGTGCGGGGAGGGCGCGGCAGGTGCGTTACCAACGTTATTAAGTTTCAGATACTTAATACCCACACACTCTGTTTATTATTATGATACACGTACGTAAATAAAGTATTATAAAGTGTAATAACTTATGTATATACTACGATGCGTTCGGTTGTCGACGGCGTGTACATCCCGTCATTTTATATGCTTACTTTATTCGTAATGTCGACTTCGACTCGACTCTGAATTCCGTCGGGGAGTTAATCGCCTCTTCTTAATTTAAATGAACTTTGATCTGTTATCTAATAGGAGTAGTTCCAGGAACTGAATGTTCTGATTCCAACGTGTGATGGAACTGGTTTCATCATCATTTATTACTCTGTTTAATGATCGAGTTTATTGTATTAAACATTTTTACGTTTATTATTTGGAATTAACTGTAAATAACAAGATTAAGCCGAAATGTCCTGCGGGTATTCTCTCTGTCGTAAAGACACATTTTGTAAATTCCTATTAAATAACCAAGATGCAATGATCTCGCCATCGTAATAAAGAAGTATTTACACTTGACCGGAGCGGTTCGCGTAAATGTGGGGTCGCGCTAAGCGCTTAACGATACGGCACTAACGTCGTAAATGATGATAATAATGTGCACTCACTTATTATGTAGTCATAGTTACTAAAATAATGATATCGCAAATAATTTTAGTTCAATTTATTTATAGTATTGCGCTTGTTAAAACTTCTTGTTACATCATGATTTTCTGTTCTCAATCGGACGTGCCTACCTACACAGTTAGATCATACTTAAAACTAAAACAAATTCAACCATTTCTACAAACACCTTTTTATTTATACTTACAGTTCGCACGTAACGGCTTTATACTCAACAAAATAAATCCAATTGGAACGCAATGAACCGCCACTGAAAGAATGGCCGGTACAAAATTGAAAAGCAAATCAGACGTGTCGTGACATTCGTCCGGCGAGGCGCGGGGTCAGCCAGATAAGCCCGAGCTAAGTCTGAGATTGATTCCCGGATCAGACGGATAGTCGCGGCCGCTCAAGTGTGCGCGATCCTTTACTCACGATTCAGTGCACTCTATGACTGGGGTCCTAAGGGATTTGTGAGGTATTTCACTCTTTTAAATTCAGCCTCTTTGTGTTTACGAGTCATATTTTTATAGTGTCGCATGGAAGATTAATGATCGGTTTTGTATTCCATCTTGTTTTTGGCACTTGGATGTATTATAGATAAAAAGGGTTCGATACTTAAGCACCTATTGATAGTTTTAAATAGAAGAATGAATGGGGTACTATAACAAAGAATATATGTTATGGAGTGACTTTTTTATGCCTTGAAGAGAGAATATATTTCTGGCGTTGGCGAATTAGAAATATATAATTGCCATTTAAGACAAATTAAGTAAAGGCTGCTTACGCTGGTTTCTGTAATGTTTATCGCTTAGTGGCCTAACCGTAAACTATTCATACGACTCAAATCAAGACCTCAATAATTGACCTAGATCTCACATTTGATATTGATTAAGGTGATATAATGTGTTCCGATAGCCTTGTTTGAGTTGCATTAATACTTCATGGTAATGGAGCTGATCTCAGTATTCACGCCGTCTGTATATTATATCACGCGGCCAGCCTGCTGGGCACTTTTGGCATCGACGACAATGTGGAGGCATTTTTGTGTATATAATTTTATTTTTATTTTATTTTTAAATGTGCTATTAATAAGTATTTTTTTAGTTTTTTTTTCCGTGTATAACTATTGTATATAATTTATTAAAAAAAAAAAATTTAAGACAAAGTATTCGATAATTTGGATGCAATTCCATCTAAATATAAATAAGTGTTTGCCAGTGACAAAATAATTACAAAGGTACGATGGATTTTTTTGAAATTGAAAAGAGATAGTATATGCAATTATATAGATTACAAAAATGCAGACTGCTACTTTAATATATTATGCTCCTCTTAGATAGTTTTACTGCAATATTGCTAATAAGAAAAACAAATAACTTTTTTCTAGATTCCCACATTCGCAATTAAACAATTGTATCACAATAATGAAATTGTAATTAGCATATCTCGTCGTCATGAGCTTTTTCAGAAGGCAGTCTGGCTGCACTCGCCGTCTTCCTATTGCTGTGGAAACCAGAAACCAGACAATGGGCTATTTCAATTCTATCTATCAGTAGGGTAGCCATGTGTTAAATAATGCAATATAATTTAAAAATATATTCCTAATTTATATAAGATAAGATTGCTTTGGAAACACGTCGCAACTGGGCTAAAATAAAATCAGGACTTTTTTGGGTGGGGTGTGTTTTGGTGGTTTTCATACTTGCAAAATGCTTTGAGCGTAATGGGAATAAAGCGCCCAGGTGTAAAACATTATTTCGAAGTTTGTTATCCAGAACGTTATAAGTCTCTGTAATATGCTTGTTATATTTCTACGCAACTTGAAGATGATCACTTTGCATTTATTTACCAAACAAGACTGTCCCGAACAGTTAAATTCTGTGGTGATCCTATATTTCACAAGCTCTTGCAATTTGCCTAAAATGAATGGTCTGACGTTACTTGTCTATTTAGTACAAACGTAACTTCGGTCCGTGTGAATGTGAGCCGTTTTATAATTAACTTAATTTATTTATGATTCAATTACTAGGTACGTAGGTAGTTCTGGGTTTTTGCTAGCATTTGTTATTGCAAACACTTTGTAGGATACTTAGATGTCGACTTTTTGCTGAGAACTTGTATAATTACTTAAGTAAAATATCTATTCTGACTGATGTATGCTTCGCTAAATTACTCGTATCTAGAACGCCTTCGATCGAGTTAACACGTTGAGTGCGGTGCCATTTTCAGAGGACTTTCAGCCAGTGCGTTAGAGACCTATTCGACCTCTTAACCGAGCTTCACTCTAGTGCGTATGAGACCTAATCCATCTCGTAAAATAAGGTATTTTAAAAAAACTCATATCTTTATCAAAAAATAAGATACAATCTATGTTCTTTCTGTAAATAATAGAGAATTAACTGTTCTATCTCAAGTTTGCTACGCATGGGGATGTGAAAAGTGGGTTATGAGATATAACGAAAAAAAAATTAGGTATCCATTGAATCTCGCATCGCAACTAAAGATAGATCAGTTTGGGTTGTGACTAGTGATGGGATTAAAATAAAACCCCAGTTATCGATAGCTTAACTTTTTATGAAGTAATCATTTAAACATAGTAATATTGATTTCTTATATTTACGCGAATACTAGACATTTAAAAAAAACGAATCTTACGGATTTTATCGTGTTTATTATTTGTTTTTTACCTTCCCGTCGTTTCGGCTGTTTTACAGCAACCATGGTCACGGGAGGACTGACCATGGTGACTGTCCTTCCGTGAATGATGAATTATGATAATCCATAAAATTAGTTTTATTTCAATAAACATAGTGACTAAAAAAATATTTAAGAAAAATGTTCCTCATTGAAGCATGGTAACCACATTTGTTGTTCGCACTGCACACATAGTGTATTTATTAGTTTGGTTTTTTTGGATGCATCTGTGCTACTAAATGTGAGCCGTAATTTACTGTAACAGCCTGTGCAACGACTTTTTTTGCTACCACGCTGACAAAATATAAGAGCGTATTTTTTTTAAATGGAGTGCGCAGGTACACATTATCGACATTTGAACAACACTGAGCGCGAGCTAACGGCGCCCGCGCCGCCCGCGCTCCGCTCCTTGCGTCTACGACGCCTGTGTTTTAGGAGGTCCGAAAGATCTCCTCACGCAACAGATGTATATTATTACAACTCAGTGCGTTAGAGACCTCATCCATCTCCTATTTTTTTTATTACATTATTGAATCAAACTCGCAGCGGGAAGTAGGTATGTATATTTGTCTCTGTCAAACACATAGAAATAAAGAAGTTACGACCTCCCGCACAGAGGTGGAGAACACGATTTTCGGCGCCGCACCAGCTGAAAGTCACGTTAGAGATCTTTTAGACCTCTTAACGCAGTCAACGTGTTAAAGGAACTTAAGGCAAATCGGACAGTCTTCTTTGTATTTTATATTAATATATTTATTACCCGTATAACATCCACCATTAAACCTTACGAAGCCTTGCTTTCTCCCATTTCGGAACGAGCATCCAGCCCGCCAACCGCCAACCGCACCAACATTCCGAAACAGAATAATCGCGCTCGTAATTTAGCCAAGTGCGAATTTCCGTCACATCGGGGGGCCAGACGCGCATACTGAAGCCACCCAAAGGTGTGAACGGCCAAGTGTCCCTCGAATATTCCGCGATGTCTCCGTGAGCCATAAATCGTGCGGAGTGATGCATTTTTTTTGTCAAGCGACATTTTTTCCCGCGCTAGAGGTTGATAAATCAAGCCGGCGGACTGGCCGCGAACAGCGAGGTGACTTATGCCGCCGGTGCCTCGCGAATGCCGTTCCGTTTTTAAAACTACAAACAAGCCACTCGTTTTGTTTGCGCGGTGCTGTAGATAGCCGCGGTGTGTTTCTTTTATTTCATCCTTTAAAATACAATGTTTGTCTCCAAATATTCAACGGCCAGTAAGAAGCTTTACAACTATCTATTTTTGTCGTTAAATGATATCACTCTTCAAAGTTTTAATTGCAAGGTTCTGTAGCTTATCCCTAACCGTAAACTACAACATTGTCGGTGATTTAAAATTGTCACAAACGTTACCTTAAAACGGCTTCAGGTAACAAATGTGTCAAATTGTAAGCCCTATCAAGGGCGGACAAAAAATATTATCAAAATTCATAAGAAAGTTTCGCAACAAACCCATACCTTGTCAAGAACCACAATCACGTAATCGGTGGACCGCAAACGCATTTCCTCCCCAAAATCAGCGTAGAATTTAAAAAGATCAAATGCAAACAGTAATTGTGTACCAACTATGGCGCACCCTCGAAATCCGAGCGGCATAAACCGCAGATAAAACCAAGTTATTAACTAAGCCCTATCGCTGTGGCCCGGGGACCGTTTTATACGTACTTTTATCCAGTGTCCATTCTTCTGAAATGCGATTAAAATTGAATAGGTCCATATGTCGCCGGCATCGGGCCCGTTGCGTCACAATCTCACGGGCGGCTGCATTTTCAATTTGCCGCGAGATAACGCGCCACTTTTGTACGACTTTTTCTGCGGAATGGCGGAATTGATCCGGCGACTTACGGCCGACGTGCAAGACGAAGTAATTGGATGGTCAATTGATTTGCTTTTCAATTTATGGTGGAAGCTCAGGGTCAGGGCGCGAAATGCAAAATGTCATTTATTTACGAAAAATTTGGACATCTTTACGATGTAATTGAGTGTTTTGCGATATTAGCATTCTGCATTGGATGTCTCGATGTATTTAGTTTGCTTAAAAAAGTACCTAATCCGATACAATACCATAAGGTTTGTAAACACCGCTACTTTTACTAACTTTATGGTGTTGTATCGCTTTAGGTATTTTTTAAGCAAACTTAATACATCGTGACATCCAATGCAGAATGTTAATATCGCAAAACACTAAATTACTTCGTAAAGATGTTCAAATTTTTCGTAAAAAAATAAAAACCATTGACATTTTGAATTTCGCGCCCTGACCCTGAGCATCCCCCTTAACGGGACCTTTACTCCTTTGATAGCCACCGGCGACCATTCGTTACTTTAGTTATTATATTTGGATTTGTGTCGTTTTGTTAGGAATGTATTTAAATAAAATATTTTTGTTTAATATCAATATTGATAATTTATTCACAATTTCATTTAAAATACACAACTTCACAATGTTTTGTTTTAAAAACTAAAAACTTTAGGTACGGGATATCGTTACAGGCGTTTTGCAGTGATCTATGATTTACACATTTTTTATTTGATAGTTCATTACATAATGATTTTAATTTAATCTCTACATGTTTCATTTACATTTTATATTTACACATATTTTGGGATCCAGGGGTAGTGTTTGTGGTTATGGCAAACAATATGAAATGGTTTTTTTTTCTAAATCATCAAAGCATGTATGTTAAAAATATTGAAGAGGTAATGTGATTATATTGACGTAGGTTAGTACCAAGTACATATTAGAAAAAAGGTGTAATATTTCACTTGTTTCGTCAATCACTTTCCATCGTAGCAAGAGATAACCACCAACAGAACCCCTATAATTTTTAATTTATGGCCACTCAGTATCTTAATTTTACAACGGTAATGTGATACAAAACTGTATATTACATTTTGTGACAAATAAATGTTTTACACATAAATATTCAATAGCTAATTCAATTTAGTGACCGGACGAATAATTTATATAACAAAATTATACTGAATGTATTGATGTTCTAACGAAACTCAGTTCTTTAAGATGACACTATTCAAAAACTTCATTTATTTACAAATTCATTGTATAACTATTACATAAATTACTATTGCATTTCATTCAATATCGTCTACAAAAAAAATAGTAATAAAATGTACAAAAAAAAACATTTGCGATAATTTTCTGAACACATCACAATTCCTATAGCGAAACCGTTACAATTAAATATAAAATAATGATAAAAATAAAAATAAAAACAATTTACACAGGAACGGAATATAACTTATCGAGATATGTACAAAATACACAAATTATCTTTTGAACTATACTTAAGCGATTAAGACTTAGTAACCGACCTTACTTTATTATAATACTGTACAATTTCGCTAGTTACATCATGTAAAACACTCTTATTTTAATACTTGTAGGGAACTGATCGCGGTATATCAAAGTCTTTCATTGGGTCATCAACTGGGACAGGTTTTTCTTGAATACAGGATATGTTCAGTTCAATTCAAACGGTTATGTGGGATCTTCAGCGAATCAAGACATCGACAAACCGAGGCATTCGAACTTAAATTTTTAAAGTAGGCTCTACACTCACTAGTGTGCAATCCTCGTCATTTCTTAATACTCGCTCGCTTACTCTTCCTTAGTGTATGTTTGTAAATGTTTACAAACGTCAATTCTGTTCAACAGTCTTATAAATTAATGTGATGCGTCATAGTTATTGACTATGAGCTAATGCTCATAATGAAATCACAGCGTATGTTTCTGTTGCCTCTGATTTCTTTGTAAGGACAAAATATCCGCCCGCTGAGGACGGACGCAACTCGTAATCACGAAAGACTTATCTAAAAACAGGATTCTCTTGCGTTTGGTTGACTTATCACGTGTACTCACTCCTCCAACCAGTCTGGAAAGACAGAAATACGGTTAATTTTCTGTTATTATTACAGGTACATACAAGTAGTGGGAGCTGCCTAATTTGTGACTGAGCAGTTTGTGTCGTGTAATAAATCTTGTTGTAATGTTAATTTCAAAGTTGAAGTGGCAGTGGGCAGGGCACAGCTCGCTGAACCGATGGCCGTTGAGGCAGAAAGGTTCTGGTAAGACGGCCCCCCACAAGGTGGACCGATGATATCACACGCGTTGCAGGAAGCCGGTGGATGCGAGTGGCGGGGGACCGCGATGTGTGGAAATCATTGGGGGAGGCCTATGTCCAGCAGAGGACGTTATTCAGTTATGTAGTAATGTTAAACGTTGCATTTGGTTGAAAATATACGTCATCCGCGAGCAATTCAGTGTGTGATCACCTTAAGAGCATAGCAACACAAGTATCTTATATAATTTTAATCGAAAGTGTCATCTAAATGACGGATATATGATACCACATCTGTTTATGTAAAATTGTGCATAAAATAATACTATACTTATTAATGTTATTTTTTTAAATTAAATACCACGTTTACGACTTCGTCCCTCATGCATATTTTATAGTCATCAAAAATAGCAAATCACGTGAACGCTACAGTGTGAGCTGAAATCAAGTGTTTTTTTTATTTTAGATTTGCTCATTGTTAAGATTGCTGCTGACAGGGTTACTAAGGCATTCGTTTCAATGCTGTCGGCGTATTTCAATGGCAGGTTTATTTTAATTTATCGTTAAGAATCAATAAAATTCAAATGAAATAAGTTTGACTATCTTATAGTTAGAGAGTAATTATTGTGGTGTTTTAATATTGTCTTGATTGAAATGCGACCTGTGTCAGATCAGTTGTGTGTGTGTTTGTGTGTGAGATAATGTGTGTGTGTATGTGTGAGAGAGAGAGAGAGAGAGAGAGAGAGAGAGAGAGTGTAAGAGGATCGTTGCACTCATATCTATTATGGCTATGGTTAAGTGGTGCTTACCATAGAATTGAGCTGGGCGAGATGGTGGTGATGGTAGGGGTTGTGCGAGGCAGGCGGGGGGGCGAAGCCCTGGTGCGGCGCCCCATACCAGTGCGACATGTGCGCAGCGGCAGGATGCACTAGCCCCACTTGGTGCTGACCTGGTAAACAAAATAGTGTTATTACATTTATAGAAAACTTTTAGTAAGGTGTTATTATGGCAGCGTTGTTCTGTACACTGCCTCAGTAGTTGTAAGCACAAAGAGGGTCTCCTGCAACGGTAAATACGTAGAAGTACTCGATAGTTCAAGCGCATAATTTATGTTTTACGGCAATCACAATGTATTAGATCTCAGTACAACGCAGACCAAGACAAATTGCGAAAAGGTATTTTCTACAAATTCTCCTATTTTGAGGTCGATAACCTACAGTCGTCTGACGCTCTCTTTACAAGCAAAAGAATTATGTTAATCCTTACCGAAATCCATAGCAGACGGGAATGCTGATCCACCGAAGCCCTTGCTCCCATCGCCTAGAGGCTTGATCATATCGCCCATGACTCCTCCAAGCGCCAGCGCGCACGCACCACCGCCCATCCCCATTCCCCCCTTCTTCTTCTTGCTCTTACTGCTCAGCTTGCGGTTCCTCGTCTGGATGCCTTCCTTCTTCATCGTTAGCGGCCGGTTCACCTATTGACAATGAAATATCAACTTAATTAATAAACTATTTCCTGACTCGAGGTTAGAGGATTTAAAGAAAGTTGCTGCAGGTATTTGCTTTTGATTTAGGTACAGATTATATTACGTAATCAAGATCTTGATATTTAATAATGACGTTGCGCAAACGACTTAAAACTGGTAAGCTGTATAAGTAGCTCTTGTCTTAGAGATAAGGCAGCATTCTATTTTGTAGTTGTTCTTTTTATTTATAATGCGACTACAAGTAACAATTTAAAACGAAGTTATTTCACGTAAGATTCCGTTTCAAGAAGCAAGCCACGTATCGACAAAATGGTAAACACAGAATTTAATATACTACTTAATTATGAACTCAAATTATTCTGTGCGAGGCTAATAAATTGTAATTGTTCCATGTTGAAGCTAAGAATTTTTGCTAACCGGCCGTATTCCATTTTATTGCTCTGACACGACTTTTAGCGGTATGAAAAAACGTCTGCGGCACCAATTTAGAATGCTAACTAGGGAGTACAAAGACGGGCCGAAACCATAAAATGGTATCACAATAGTGTGTGCGAATATTCAGCTGTTTGGTGTCCGATGCCGCCGGCCGCGGCGTCGCACCGTGCATCCTAATTACTGCACCGATGCACTCTGCGACTCGGTGGGAAGCTATGGTGACGTGCGATTTGAGGTTAAGGTCCTCGAAATATATGGCTCAATCTGTTTCCGCCCGATATTGGAGCGAGTGCCCCTCACATTAACCTGTCACAGTCAAGACCACATCGGCGGCCACTTCACAAAGATTTCGTAAATCGCCAAAGATTTATGTTACGAGTGAGATGAATAATGTTACCTATTACTATGATCATGAAATGAGGAGCAGACCATCGCCGAAGCGATGGGGAGCCGCGATAAAACTCATAACCCTTTCGTAATTTGTGCAATTTCTCTGCCAAATTCTCGGGTCAACTATCTCGGTCACTCTGGTTTGCATCGTGTTTTCTAAGAAGCGTGCGTCACGAAGTCGGACGGACGGACGGACAATGCGTTATTCATCGCCTTCCATGGAACTTGGCGGCGGCATGTGGGCCCTAAACGCACGATTGCGTTGCGCTTGCGCCGCGGCCGCGCCCCGCCGCCGACGCGGCCCATGCGCATGACCTGCCCTTGTCAGTGCCCGATTTTGGGCATGTGCAATTGTCTTGCATGCATGTTTTGATTGATACAAGTTGATATTGATTCTTTATGATCTGATTATCCTGCTTTACGTGTTATGACCTCTTGCGTCCGCATTGTTGAGATGATTTTTCGATCATCTCATGGTTTCTAGTTAGGGCTTTGCACTGCAATACCAGCCTCACGAGGATGCGTGGTCGGTTGGCTCATGCTACTGTACTTGATCAGCCTTCGAACGAATTTGATTGACGTCTCATCGAACTGAGAGTGAGTTGAGAGAGTCTACTTATGCTTGCGCACACGCTATACACTATAGTATAATGGTATGATATATCTCCTGAGTAGTTAGCTGGTATCTGTTGAGATCGGCCACCATGCCAGAAATTTGGTCAGGAGACACACACACACATTATAATCTTCTAATTAAACACTAGACTAATAAAAGACGGTCTATTAAAAGAAAATCATAATGTTATCCAATATGCACTAAATCGCTAAATTGTAGCGCAAAGTCCAATATCACCAGACAGACAGTAGCGATAAAACTCTATTAATCCTAAACAAAAGCACTGCGTAGTTCAGATCTGTGCGTGCGCGCCGCTGCTAGTGGCGGCGTCGCTAATGCGTTCCTGCGAATTGCCCACACAATGTGCATACCGCGCCGTCGCTCGCCCCAATTGAACCAATATAAAATGCATTAACTTCAATGCACATGTCGACAGATTTAGCTCAGAAAATTAGGTCATTGCATTCAGCCCTTCAACTGATCGGTGGCAACCCTTTGGAGCGGTATCTTTATGTAAGTATAATAATAATATCGCCAGACGAGCACACCAACTATAAGGTCACAAACTAAACAACGCTTGTATTATGGATACCGAGTTGAAGGTATAATAGGAAATTATATAGATCCTCGGTTGAATCCAAACTTACAATTTTTATAAAAGATTCGTTATTTAAATACCTACTTAAAATATTAATAAATATGGACATTCATAACTGGATTACCAATTAAAATTAGAACGTATGGCAGTGGTTGATTTTTTGTCTTCGTATACGAAAAGTTGCTTCGAAACGTGCAATATTAAAAAAATGGTGGATTACATTCTAAAAACCTAATATTTTTATCACAAATCAATAAATTAATAAAACATATTGGTTTTATAGTTGATTCGGACAAAAATACGTTATTTGACGAAGGCCGATTGAGATATGGATCGGGTTGTTTTTAATAATATACTCAAATAAAAATTATGTTATCTGTCCAAGATAATTTGTTATGAGATATATTTAGGTAATCATGTATATTCTATTGAGCATAAAATGACCATAAAACATCTGGAAACACAGAGCATGAAAACGAAACTACACATCCTATAGAAGTCTGGCCTTAACACGTAGGAGACCAATAATAAAAAAGTCCATTATATAAATATCGAATATCAACCAATTTGTAATGTGATCTGCCACAAAGTTCTGTTACATTTCAAGAATATATGAATACTCGTACAAACAAGTGACTCGGCTCTTAAATTGACCAATAATAACTCCGAGTCATTCTACGACATAATATTGGCACGCCATCGCCAGTAGGTGATATGCCATGACAACAGGACGATGCAATGGGATTTTTCAAAACCAATTTAATTATTTAATCAATTATATTATAGGTCTATTAGACGACGACAGCTTATCTATATTAAAATCATTTCGAATAGTTTGTGGAAAACCCTATTAAGTTTCATGTGTAGTTTACATCATATCATCATATCTATATTATGATGCTTGATGTTATATAGAACCATGTCACGGTTCCATACATATTAACGTCACAAGTTTTGTCCGCGGCTTGGCATGACTGGGTTTTGAAAATTAAAAAGCTGTTATTTCAGAGTATAGGCTATTTTTTTACATCATATATTTTTATTAAGTTAACAAATACAATTACGCATTTATATTATTGCCCTTAGTTTGTTTATGTAAGCACGGACCTACACACGCGGGCACGCCCATGAATATGACACCTTCAGATTATTTTAGTTTTTTTTTTCCATTCGGAATAGTCTTTGTTTTAACATCCGATTTATATGAATTAGATCTCGATTGCAAGTCATCCTTGGCTCATAATTTGCGGTTCAAAATTGCCTCAACGTAACGTAAATATATTTAGTATTCTGAGTGCGTTCTCGCTATGTTTCCACAGTATGATACACTCATCATTGCGGCCAGAATTACAGCGGTAGGTACATACAACAACAGCTGCGTACTGACTCATCGCGCAACCTCACGAGCCTGGATAGGGCACGTACCTCGTAGACAACGTAACTTCACTTTTAAAAATTATGTGGTTTCAGGATCAATTTTGAACCAAGCAAATAATGTCAGTCTGACAGCGAGGCAAATGACAACCCTTGGGTGAGGTAAAACGAACGATTGCCTCTGGCGAGCCATGTCTAGAATAAGCGAAGCACAGCAGCCTCGCAAGGCTGCCCGACCGGTTAGAACGTGGCGAATTGTTTTTTTTTTTTCATTTGAATTTAGGGCTGCTAAATACTTCGTTACGTTGGTTTGTTCGTAAAAATAATCTGAACCTTTCAGATGTAATACTCCGAAACGCTTACTAGTGACAATTGCACAGTGTGTTGTTTTATATTAAGTTGAAGGTAGTATATATAATAGTTTAAATATATTCAACAATAATAAAATTTCGAATTAACTCACAGCCCTTATTCCGCCTAGTTCCCCATTCCATTTCGAGTAAAGTTTTCAACTGACTCAGTACTAACGACACACGTCACGTGACGTGAGCGAGACGGGAACGCCGCGTACTTACTTGTGCGAACGGACTCCTCTTTGGGGTAAGCGCTTTTTTAAACCATTTAAGGTGACTTGTACAATATACCCATATGAGATGTGATTTAATCATTATTTTAAATTTGCCAAAAATGTTAAGCCATTGTAAACTGTGACGGTAGAGCATCACCATTCAAAATTGAATAACAGTGACCAAGCACTAATATCCTTGACCATGTAAACTATTGACTAGGTTTTACAACTTTATATAGATTCCCTCTACACTGGCATATCCATACACATAAATAAATTACATGAAAGAAATTGTATGTATATTCCATGAATTTGCAAAATGTAAAATCAAAAACGATTTACTAATAAGTTCTAGTAAATGCTTACTGAAGTAAATATATAAGGTGCCTATTCTAAACATAGCCAAAGCCCATTAACAGTGGCTGTAATTATTCAGGATAACGCAGTTATAAACTAGGTGTCATGGTTTAGTGTTGGAGCAACGAAACGTAGCGTGCGCGGCACACATTAACCAAACGGTGGTGTGCGCGCGATCTTATGAATCCCACCGAACATACTGCTAGGAAATGCTCAATTTATTTGCTGTGATTCTGTTAAATGTACAGCCTAGGTAAATGAACAACATTCATTACATAGTTCGGTAGCTTTATTCGGGAATTGGCACACCTCACTCATGCAGTGGTGAAGGAAACCATCGTGAGGAAACCTGCATGTCTGAGAGAACGCCTCGAAATATGTGTGAAGTCCACCAACCCGCACTTGGCCAGCGTGGTGGACTATGGCCTAGTCCCCCTCGCATTGAGGGGAGGCCCGTGCCCAGCAGTGGGACATTAAACGGGGCTGGAATTGTTATTATTATTATACTCATACAGTGGACGGTATAACTTTGACTTACACAAAATTTATTTTAAAACATCATATGCTAATTTAAAGCCATGTAGTATTTTGAGCAGTAGGATATAAATAGTTCACAGTTGTGTATTGGCGCGATTTTGCAGTGATGCATACATTGAACATTATATTCATATCAGGTAGAATGTTATTGGTTTTTAGTTCCTGGCCCTGTCCTCACATATCAATTATTAAACACCTTAATCAAGCTAATTAACAGAAAACCTATTCTGTCTTTCATGTCTTCAAGTTTAACATTCAAGTTAGCTGTCATTACTACATTATAGTGCGGTATCTGAGTTTTGTCTTTAGTCAAGCTGTATAATAAAATATATGAGTAGGCGAGCAGAGCCACGGGCAACAGATTGTCTATTCAATTTACCTGCCTAATTATAAGATATGACTAACATAAAACAAAAGATACGCATAATGGTGCATTCAAATTGCATACATGGTCCAATTTGCACAATCAAGCTGTGGAATACATAAGTTAACTTACAAAGCAACGTACTCCATTACTTGTTAACTCGAGACAATGCTTAATATGATCGGAAAATAACGAGCAATGGTTTCGTGACAAAGCGAAATGTTCAGCAAAATATAAACCCGTATTGCGTGCAAATAATTGCGTTATGTTTCTAGGACGGAGAGTGCACTTATTACGCTATCTACACTCATCTGCGCAAACACAGCCATAAAACCGCTCAAATGGGTAAATAACAGGCTCACAGTACAATGCCATGGAAAATGCGGCTCACGGCCTCCGGCTGCAATTTTTCCAACCGCTAGAAAGCTTTATTACGCCGTTAATTGTTGGAAACCGGCGAACATGCGTTTTATTGAACGTAAATTTTGCAATAAAACGGTAGTCGCATGTATAAATCGATCCTGGTGCTGGGGATTGTGTAATTGTCGATAAAACAGTGCTAAGCTAACACGTAACAGTGGTTGGATATATCTAAAGTTAAGAAGGAGATGCGGGCGCTCATTACTCTGTACTTACATCAGGCTTTAAATATAACAGTTTAGGTAGAGTTGGATACAATTTGAAATTTATACAATTTTGAAATGAAAACTGTTTTTCAGTTTGCAGAACGCATTACAATGACTAATTTAAGCTATAAAGCAAGTTATAAAACCATTTTCTTATTATTGTTATGGAAAAAAGTTGGTATTAAGTGGTATCTGATATTTAAACATAAAAAGGCGTCAAACCGACGTAAATGACTAAATAAAGATCCAATCAGTGATAAGCATGCCACAGAGATACTTAAGGCACATTATCCACCAATCATAGTACAGCAAAAACACTATACATACACCTATTAGCGGCAAAAAGGCGATGTAAATTGCTGCATTGAAATCGATACTGCTATTAAACATCGTGGGACTTTTGTTTTTGTACACCAACTAAATTGCGCTCTGTCAATATTTAACTAAATAAGTACAGTGTGGAAGTGTTCGTGTAAACTTATATTTACATGTTTATAGGGTTGCTAATCAATATTATCGATAAAACTTAATATTACTTTTAAAAAAATATTATTAACAATAATCTACTTATGAATTAACTGTCGTATTAAAATCCTATTCCTTGGCTTGTCTATGATTAAATTTACCAGTAGCCAATTAGTACGCATACCAATCAATCAAACTAACATTACGGGCGAATTTGCAATAAATCATGAGCATTTATTCGCTCACATGATCATTTGTTCGCGATTAATAACAACAAGACAGGTGTCAATCTGATATCAATGTTAAAAAAATCTTTTCAGTAGTTGAGCGCACTGTCTGTCGTATCAGTTATCTGGCTTATTAGTGACACTCCACTTAAAACCGTTTAAGCAACAACCTACATTGAAATAAAGCAATTCATTTTCCCCCCAATCGCAAAACGCTTTTAGCATTCGCTAAAAATGATTAAGAAGATGTATCTACTCCCTAACAGATTTAAAAAGCTCTTTTCGAGTTCTTAAAAAAGTTGGTTAACGACGTACTTACAAGTCAGTGATAAATTCGTTCTTACAAGGTTTTTTTTGATTAAAACACCATTGTCGTGTTAAATTGTGTTAAATCTTACAACTATAAATAATGGAAGCTCAAAGTAATGCATTGTCTAATTAATTCGCTTCTGAATTGGCGACACATTAATGATCGCGTGCGGGTTTTTCAACTCGGTTTTATGTTTCAGTTCATTATAGAAGCGGGTAGCTGCTGGCTTGTGAATTGTGACCTGCGTTAGTCAGCCCATAGATGGAGAGAAAGTGTTTTGCAGTATATCGGGATATAGAGGATTTAATTGCAGTGCGAGGTTCGCGAAGGGTTTTTGGAGAGGTATTTAATATAGTCGAAATTAGGTAATTTATAATACTGATCTTTGGTTGTTGTATCATTATCTGTCTTTCGGTCAAATCGAACCAGATAGCACCAAGGTTATATGGGCCTAACACAAAGGTTACAACAGGTTTGCAACTTCATTGATATTATCAGGACGTCAACAGCAACATGCATAAGAAAGAATATAACCCGCATGTTTTAGCCAATACTTGGAGTAAGTCTATTAGTACTAAATAGATCCCGAAAAATTCTGTGATTCTTTTCGGAATTTCATTTTGATATTAGGTTGTCATTTGTTTAAATGCTTGAAACGATGACTAAAATATGGTTATAGAGAAATCTGGCAATTATATGACCTATTAAAAATTATTATAAAATTTAAAAGAAAAAAGTTCCCGCTACATTGGAGTGATGAAAGTTGATATTAACCATCTGTATCAGTGGTAAATGTGGCGTAGCGCCCAAACAGACGAGCCCGCCGCCAATTGGGCACAACACCGACGCCGGCGGCGGCCGCCACACAAGAACTACTTGGAATCATTTCAGTACCATATGTGGTACGCACTTACTTAACAGCACTAACAAAATGAGCTATACTTGTTATCTACAGCGTGATTAAGAAAGCGTATACTACCATTCGAACCAGCGCTGTGAGGACACGATTTTAGAGTTAAAAAAACACAACAAAATGACAATAAACGGCATTTTTGGTGATAATTAAAAAAAAGTACTTATTGGATTGTGACTTGCCATATGTAGTAGGTACTTTAAACAACTGTTTTCAGGCAAATGTCCGACATTCAAAAGTTTGGAAACAAAAATAAAATCTTCGCTAGTACAACAAGGAATGAGAAAGTTGTTAATAAGGATTTAATAATTTTCAGGAAGAATGGTGTTCGCTCTGCAAATGTGCAAAGTTTTACCCCCAAATTTATAGAAGTTTTATAAATTTATCAAACGTCATATAGCACTGCGCAAAGCCTATGTCTGCTGACTCAAAATGAAATGGCATTCAGATCGTAATTGGCTCTTTTGAGAGTTTTAGTACTTATGAGAAATCTGTGAAAAGGGACATTACTACTGAAATTAGAAAAGTGTCGAAAGTCTTAATTAAACACGTGTCTTCGAAGAGATGTGGTGTAGCGTCCAAATAAACAAGTGGGCGCTACACAACTGGAAGCACCAACACCGGCCACACACTCACTACGTGGAATCAAAAGAGAATTGTGCGAATGCACAATTAATATATGATCTTTGAAATAATATTTTAATGAGATGAAATTTAAAAAAACTGGTGGGTATTTTTAATCTGTGCTTCTTGTTTTTATTTCGTACTGACTTTTATTTTGGTTTCTGATGCTAAAAAACAATATGTAAATTAAAAAAAATATTACGTACTAAACGTGCTGTTAGTGATTCGTATCTGCCTATAATTTAAAAACAAATATACCTACGTGTCGAGTTGAAACCTTCTTCCCTCTTTTTCGTCGAGTAACTAAATCATTTACGCATCGATAAAAATTAACGTACTATATAATATAGGGTTCGGAAAAACAATCCTTTTACTGCTTTCTATTCTAAAAATACACTACTTTTTTACCGTCGCGACATAATTCAAAAAAGTATTTCCAATTCACGTGTGTAATGGCAAAAAGCGGCCTCTCTTGGTGGCGCGGGTGAATTAGTTCCGCGTAGTTAGCGGGCGCTGCAATCGAGCGTACGGGCGCCTGCGCAGGCGACTGAAGACCATGGTAATGCACGTCACGATAATGTATCTTTTAAACTTACATCATGATGTTACTGTATCAATTGTGCTTAACATACCAGGGTTTTATTTCAATGCCTTATATTCAGATGAAGTCAGTTTGAGGTTAGGTATCCTATATGTAATGTTTTTGTTTAGTATTCCAATTGAATTAATTCATTCAAATTCGGAACTAAAAATAAAATGACAGAATCGTAGAGTATAAATTTGTTAGACTTGGTAGGTGCATATAATATACGTTGAGTACCTACTTTTATCTATGCATAGTTGATAAAAAATCAATTTCAAAAAGAAAGATGTAAGTGTGGAATGTGTACACACAGACAGAATCCTCCATTCTCATGCTATTTATAATGGCAATGAATCATCATATGCGACGGCTTTTAATCAACCGGCGCGGGCGCCTTAACTCTTTAACACCACCCGATACCTATTTTAACACGCGACAATTTAATTGCTACAGTAAAATAGGGCTAAATGCACCCATCATTCATTTTGCAACAATTTTCATTAACAGCTACTGACATGGATTTTGGATGTTGATTATTAAAATAATCGCTAACAGAGTCTATAAATATTATTCGTACGTTAACGACAGAAATATTTTATAATTAAGGATGTGCCTGAAGATATGTCGATAACACGGCCGTGTTTGATGTGTGCATGTGTTTAAAATAAATACTCCGCCGGGCAGTAGTCGAGTCCGCGCCGACATCTGCTACTCCGGGGGATAATTGAAACGACGATTTATACACCCGCCAAATTTATCGACACCCACGATTTATAGTGTACGCGCGGCCTTACACGCCGGTTTATTATCGTAACGTTACATTTTTGCCGTGCTCTCAATCATTTCACGTTTAACCCGATTCAAATTCAGATAAATCCAAGTATAGATGCATTTCTCAATTAATCGTTTATGTAATTAAGCTACACCCAATTAAAATGTCACTTAGTAATTATCATTTCAACATAACAATCGGTGAAATGCAATTATTGTCGTAGATTAGTTTCGGCTGATATCCAGTGAAATTAAATCGTTCAAAAGTATTATGATTAATCCTTATCTTATTAAGTACTCACTTAAATATATTTTGAAATGTTTATATTATCAAATGTTATTCAGCCAATTATCAAGGTGGCGATAAAAATAACGATGTGGCAGAAATGGAAAGTGTTATTTCCAATTTGATAAGTCGATAATTAGGTGTGCAAGGGGTTTTTGTAACGTCACAGATAAAAATAAAGATATTGAATATTAGAAGGTTAAAATCTAAAATGAATCTTGTATTTTAAAAAAATATACCTGAAATACGTTGTGTCTATAAAATACTTAGGCATTAGATAAAAACATTATATTATTATTTGCACAGATCCTAACTTCACATCTCAAAAACAATTATAGAAACCAATAAATTTAAATGTTTTGCGCCTGTGGCACTGAACCCGGTCCAATTAGGGTCCAGCGGCGTCCATACTAAATCTTGCGTGGCTACCACGATACACTAATTCATGCGAGCCGGCCAACGAGAATCGTAACTGTCGACGTGGACATAAAGTTTACTAGCTTTTCGATTATCGATAACTAGCACAGCACACACTTTCGATTATCGATAACTAACACTTCACAGCACTAGGCGTTGCACTGGTTGAGTGCCTTTTCGATCTACCTTCGGTAAAAAAGATACATTTTATAGATATTTTTTTTTTATCTCACTAAATAGAGCATGTTTAGCACAATGAATAACTGTTAAAAGAGTATTAAGATTTGATCTGATGTAGCAGTCTTCGTGTTATTTCAATTGCATCGCTCTATATTGTTATGATACAGTAACATATAAAATACTGCACTTTATAGGGAAAAATGAATTAAGAGTAGCTGCTGTTAAAATTAGCATATTCGTGTAAGTTATTTACATACGAGTAGGTCAATAAGAATTATGAATTTGACATAGATTCGAACGGCAACCGACCAACATTTTAAGGGTAATAAAAGTCGGTTAAAAAGCAACACTATCTTATATCGTATAATAATCATTTGTCTTCGAAAGCAGTAAAAGCAGGCTGTGTTCACGCGGGTGCGCCGGCACAGGCGCGTGCGCACCGCACCTGCCCCTAAACCCCACTAATTATTCCACCACTTATTATATGATTATAAGACCTTTTTTGGTGCTTTCAATCAAATTACACCTTGGCCAGGCCACTTTGTAAGAGTGAGATGTCATAAAGTTTTTTTTAATTCCAATTATATTCGACGGTTGCGTTCGTGTAATACATAATTTTATAATTTTTATTTTATTTCAGTGGAATGAACAACGGCTAAGTTTTTTTTTCTGTTTACGTATAGTAGTTTTTGGTAGTAGTCATTATTTTTTTGTTTAAAACTAACTTCTGGTTTACGAATTTGTCATTGTATTGATATCTATTTGGAAGCAAAGCACATACTTAAGGATTATAATAGCCTTTTGTTGCCTGAACATCGACAATGGCATTTCTTTTTATTTACATTTTGGACAACAGAAAGAGATTAAGTGAAGCAGCAAGCAAACAGTAGCTCTTAAAGTACAAAATCCACATTCCTTTGCACAAAAAAAAAACAGATCTTTGCGCTAATTTCAGTGTGATCCCTCTGTAAGATCACCTAGATGATAACCGCGGCAGAGTTCTAAATTTGAATTCGTGTAAACTCGTCCGCACAGTTTTGCGCTCAAGCGCATCGATGGTGTGATAGGAGAACATAAATAAATAATTAGACGGTGTAGAGAGGAAGTCGGGGGGCGCGGCGCGAGGGGGGAGGGCACACGGAGGGGATAGTTTCGAGATGACTATCTCCCGCAACCGCGCTTTGTGTCAAACGTCAGATGTTTATCTAGAAGATGTTTACAGATGTAGGCTGGGGTAACGGCCCGAGCTTCTTGGGGAGGCAATCAACCGACCAACACTAATACATTTGATAGACTGTTAGTTAATTACCCGCTTTGTTTTGGGTATCAGTGTACCCGGTGTGTGCGGAATGGTGGGTCCTCACGATTAAAGTTAACTTTGTCATTTTATGCAAAAATAAAATACTGGCTGGAAAAAAAATCTACGAATACCTAAAAGGTTATGTTAGTAACCTGTTTAATTAACTGATTGATTATTATATAATAGAAAAAAATTGTCATCTTTTTAAGAGTATCCTATATTTTCTGTTCTCAAATGCGAAATTATTTTGGTCTAAAACGATGAACGTATTTTAATAATGAAATCATAATTACATTAATAAATCGAGGGGAAATGCGTGGATTATTCCTGGGTGCTCGTAGATCACGCTAGATGGCGCTGATTGTGTGGCGTAGCGCCAGATCTGCGATCATCGCGGTCGCGGCGTTTCATCGCCTAATTACAAGACGTTCACGTTGCTAACCAACTCATATCTATGAAATAGATCTATAGAGAGTTCTTTTTTTTAAACTACTTTTTCTATCCTTGATCGCTGAATATAGAAATGCAACTCAAACAAGCTCTTAAGTTTGAGGGCTAGCTTTGAGGGGTAGCGTAGCAAACAGTTAAAAGTAGACTTTATATATTCTAGTGAATTAGATTGAAATTTATTGTCTTCAGATCCTTTTTATGGATTCGGATATTGGTGCCTTACACGTGCCATTTTTTTGAATATGGAATTAGGTTTTATGACGGTCATACCTATAAATTAACCAATGACATTGTACCATAGATCATGTTTCATGTTTTTGTGCATACAATTTTGTATCGACCCTGACTGTCAAGATCATAGCTTCAACACGTGTTTCTATATTAACATTTACTCTATCAAGATTTCCTACTTTAGGTAGGCATGGTAGAGATAGTAAAATAAAAGCACATACATATTTTTTGTTTTTTTCTTAACGCTATTGGAACGTTGCTGGCTGGTTTATTTTAAATTAACAGATCCGCATCACTAATGGGTATAAAATAAGAACATAGATATTCGTATAGCCCGAAAATATAACCGAATTCGAATGTTCGTGCAGAAGTACCTACTTTTATGAAAGTAATCGGTATCAATATCGATGCTATATCTGATAAGTACCGTGGCGCATAGAGCTTATTCTTGAATATCGATACTTACAAATCGGCGGCGACAAAAGCCCGGCTACAATGAGTGTTGCGCAAATCTGCGCCGGCGCAGCGCGGGCGCAAGTAATTGTTTTGTAGAAGGACACGCTCTTATCGCGGCTAACGATCGGCCCGGTGACGCGCAGCTGCCATTTTAGTTGCATTTTTAGAAACGCCCTATGAAAAGTACTTACTTACTTGTAGGAAGTTGATTTTGTAACAGTTGCGTACGGGGACAATGCTTTGATCCAGCTAAACCCTTAGTAAATTCAACTCTACCATTGGCAAACATATTTAATTTACGATCCATCGTTCAGCCGCTTTTGTTAGCTGAGAAAATTCCAAACCACCTTTTCTACAACCTCAAGTTCGTTATTTATATCTTTAAATAGAATTTAATTGCTTCTGCGCAGTTTCGTGAATAATTCTCACATTTTCACAAAATTTATATCCAAGACAGTAAATCAGCTTGTCCCCGCTCACTAAACAAAATGGGAGCTTAAGGCTCATGAATAAAAACATCCTATTTAGCGGTACACTCACCGGCTCAAGTATACCGAAACACATCTGACCGAAACGCGGACACGCGATACCTTACCCTATAATATCAGCACCAAGAATCAAAACCGCTTATAAACTTTATCGGACATAATGCTTTTCGGCAATGTAGGGTAGTTCTACGCAAACGCATTTCCGCCCGAACGCTGGCGGGAAAAAGCCATTTAAAACAAAAAAAGAAAAAAATAGTAACGCGCCGCGCGCCGCTCGGACACTTCCGGTGGGCGCCATTTTTTCTGTATTGCCAACAGATACAATCTTTCCGGCCTACTGCGCGCCCGCTTTTATTTCTTTTATTTTATGTGATCACTTTTTTGGCAAAATTGTATTTAGTAAGCGATGACATTAATAGCATTGTTACATAAAACATGTTTAGTATTTGTGTACCGACATTATTAAGCTCTTTGCAACTGGTATACAATTGGCTATTTGCCACCATTTCGACCCCGCGCGAGTCGAGTATTTTTGGCTGGAAGTTGAACATTGAAGTTGGCAATATTATTTTATTTTCCAAAAAAATGTGTTTATTTGACACATAATGTGTAATACGACTGGGATTTTCACCATTGTGTGTTCACAAATGTCCACGAGTGTAGGAAATTAAAATCAAATAATATAACTTGACTTTTCATGATCACCCAATATGTCCATTAAAATTTTAGTAAAGTATTCTAAGCTGTACTGAGGGGATTCATTTCATCATCATCATCTTCATCACCATCATCATCACGGGAAACTTTAACAACGTTCAAGCAATTTACTCGACACTGGCTGATTATAGCCGATTGCCAACTCTGAAAAAGAAGAAGACCGTAGACTGAGGAACGTTCTGCGTTCGGGGTTCCCTGTTCTTTGTATTTCTTTGTATTGTATGGGCTTTTAGCGGTCTCCCATATTTTTTTAAGAACGCGGAACTTGAGAGAGTGTATACCTATAGCATGCTGCGTTTGTGTGTACGAGCTCAGAAGTGTGAAAGACATATGCCTATTAATGGATTTTTCAATCATTCAATCCTTGTATAGATCCTGGTTAACATTTATCTTGGTACGAAACGTTTCTAAATTAACGGCAGCAGGAACAAAAGAAACCCACACATCCAAAGCCGTATGTGAAACGGGCTCGCATTAAAAACGTTAAATGTAACAATGAACAGCACAATTAGTGTAGCGAATAGCATTTGCATCGCCACAGAATAACGTTCGAACTTATGTTAATGGGATAGCTGTTCGATGTTGAATATTCAAATTGATGTCATTATAACATTCGGCCGAACTCGCCGGCCGTTTGGCCTCCAGCCAGCCCGCCGAATGTGTAATGTAACGTAATGAGTAAATTAACGTAGGTACCACCTTTTTATCACATACGCGAGTTTGAGCCCGACCCGCCGGTTAGTGGCAATGTTCGGCGCTCGCATTGAGAACCGTTAACGAGACTAAGTCTTGCATGTTTTGTGCGATCAACCAAGCGTTTCATTGGTGAACAGATTCTTCAATTTTAAAGTCGAATTTAAGTGTTGGGAAAAATTAGACCATATTCTTTTTTTGACTCGGGATTTGTACAGCACTGTTGCGTCATTACGCCACTGTGTCTCCGAAATATTCAGCAAATATGGAACAATAATATATATATGTATAGGTATATAAAAAACAAAGTTGTGTTATTTACACCATTTATAACTCAAGAACTTGATGGGTAGGTTGATTTTTATATTTGCTTATTCCCCAAATAGCAGCATAACTATTAAAACATGGGAAAAATTCACAAAAAAAAAAAAAAAATAAGCTAATAAAAATTCTGATACATTTAATTCTGAGACGGTACCAAGTTCGCCGGAACAGCTAGTTCTATCTAAATTCAATAAAATCACATTTTTATATTCTTCAAAAGAATATTGTGAAACTCTTCAAGGCAAGTAGCGTAAAAGAATAAAAAAAAATAGCCTATAAAACCATGAAACCTTATCTCCAAAACACATTGTATCCATAACCTTACATTAAATCTTGTATCAAAGAAAAACGGGTGAAAAAACGGTGACTGTCAAATTCCCTCGGATGTTGCTGAACAAAACAGCACTTTAGTTATAAAAAAAAAGAAAACTAGAAGAGCGGTCTCGATTCAAAAATTGAATTGATCGCCCCATTGTATTCCAAATGTATCATTTGAGCTGTTATTATGGCTCTCTCTCTAGCCCCATACAAACTGGTAATCCAATACTTTTGTATGGCGGCCACTTAAATTGCCGCTCTAGTAACGAAACGTTGTATGTGTAATAGCGCATTGATTTATTTAGTGTTTTATGAGCTTGTGTTTAGGTCAGAAATCGCGTTGTAATAAGGCTCTACAACGAACGTCTTTAAATTGTTGGGATATAGTGAGTGGGGATATGTTGTAATAGTTGTGTAGTAGTGTAGACGTGCAATGCGTTCAATGAATATTTTACTTCTAATGCCACATTTGAATGTAGACGAAAAAATCCCCTTTCATAAGCTGCAGTCAGCTAACCAAGCAAGAAATCGAAAACAATCGATGACCGCGACAAAAACTTAATATCGATTCATTGGGTGAGTACCCAAAAAAATTGAATACAAACCACAAAAACCTAATCGGCTATAACATGGAGGAAGTAACGTATAAACGAGCGTGATAAATTAAATAAACAAATTCATAAAAAGTTACACGAACAGACGGACGAAACCTTTGTTGTAGAATTGCGGTTGGCAGGTACCTACTGGGAGCCGAACCCACGCACCGCACTGTAATCCTATTAGCCGATCATTGTGGCTGGCCAAATAAATGATTTATTTACAAATCGTTTACAATTGGTACCTACCTACAGGGTTTATATTCCTGTGGGACTTGTGTGACATTATAGAAATTGCCTCATCATCAAATATATATTTAAAACACACTTATCAAAGGTAGTCTAAGCTCTCCGCATTCATCATATTTTAGGACTATCTTACTTTTTTGACTTTCGCAGAATAACTCTCGATTTCGACTCGACTCTTTCGATTCAATGTAAATAATATGTGAGCCAATATATTATATTATTAAGCAAAATACCACTTCAAGACACCCGAACTCGAATGCTCACAAAAAAAAAACAGTATTCACGAATCATTCGCGATATTTTCCCACATCAATCAAACAAAACTGTATCGCAATATTCACGATCCACCAGTAATATGTTTTTATTAAAAACAATAACACTATAGTAAGACCGACATAACAAGAGCCTTGTCGGCTTCTCGGGTCTGTGTGGATACTATAAGACCAATTTGAGTGGTTATGGGCATTTGTAGTTGCTACACAATCGTATAGGGCCTATAAGGGGATATTATGAGTAAACATACTTGACCATTGTTTGTTCTCTACCGTGACCGAATAATGTTGATATTTTAATAATTTTTATTACTCGGCAAATCAAACTATTTATATATTTTTAAGTAGTTGCAATAGAATAGGCAACCACGATTGACTCGACGTTCTGTTTTATTATAAATTGTGTTTCTTTGATATATAATAAGTAATATTAGTGGGATATTACCCATTGTGTGTTCATAAGCGGGCATCGGTGAAGGAAATTATAATAAAACAGAAGGCATAGGTAAGTATACTTTTGGAGTTCTCCCAAGATGTCTGGTAAGTCTTAAGTAAAATTATCCACAGCTTTTCAAATAAGCCCAGGGATGAATTTCATCAACATCATCGTCATCAATATCATTATCATCATCATAGGTACTTATATTTAAAAAACGATGAAATATTTAACTTGATACTGGCATAAATAGCACTATTTTGTAGCCGATTGCCAACATAAAAATGACCAAGAAGATTGACTTAGCTTTCGACATTGAACTTTTGATTATAATTTTATGAGACAATTTTCTGCAATAAAATCGTGGTTTATTAAACGAACATGGTTATAACCTGAATATAATGTAAATGTAAAGTATACTATGAAAATATA
Organism: Pheosia tremula; assembly: GCA_905333125.1. Lineage (NCBI taxonomy): Eukaryota > Metazoa > Arthropoda > Insecta > Lepidoptera > Notodontidae > Pheosia > Pheosia tremula. The sequence goes on along the minus strand of HG995402.1, from coordinate 7,981,198 downwards.
TAAATAAATCACATAGCAAATGTTGTCGTTATAGTATCAAGACGGTTTTCTTTTGAATGTGGGAGGGTGGAGTATTGAAGCACAAAGCGCTCGTGCTTTGTTGTATGAATTGCGTTTTTTTAAGTGGAATCGATCTCAGATCCGCCTTGAGGACTCCGCTTTATTATATTGTATTTATTTACACATTGTTACTTTTATTGCACTTTAAAAACGTTTACGCGTTCTGAACGAGCTTTCGATTGCCCTTTCCACAAATGTATTAATGTACCTATATTATTTTTGTAATAGCCAAGATGGTATATTTTTAACCATGACTTTCTCTTGCGAACTGCGAAGGAAAACATCGTGAGGAATCCTGCATATCTAAGAGAACCCCTCGAAAGACGCGTGAAGTTCGCCCACCCGTACTAGCCCGGCGTGGTACCCTACCCTACCTGGAGGCCCGTGCCCAACAGTTGTATATTAAATGGACTAGTATTATTATTTATTTATATATTTTTGAGTATATCGTATTTTTTTCGATTTAGAAGTATAATTTAAAATGTTCATTATTCGTAATGTGATACTTTTACGTGTGTCCAGAAAAGCCTAGTTAATTATTAACTCAAAACAGCTGTTTATATATATATATATTAATTATGTAATTTATATAATAATATGGGTAGTAAGTGTATAGTATTTAATATATTGAAATTAATTACATACCTATTTAATTCAAGTTGATTGGTATCTTTATTGATGTCATGATTATTTACGACCAAATACACGTGTGATGGATATAAACATAGAAAATGTGACATTAATTTGAATCGTGTAAATTAAAACAAACCCGCTAAGCTTGACACTATTCATTACCAATGTTGATGAAGTCACCGGCACCGAACAAAGTAAGGCTTTCATACTTGTTCACACAACATAACTCAACATAAAATTTATGATGACATAATGTCATTACATAAACTGATGACTTTCGATTATGATGCAGAGTATAGTAATTGCTAAATTATACTATATCCCTAGTGCTAGATATACAACACGTAGCCATAGGTAGGTATATTTCTAACATCACAATCCGGGTATCAATTTTATGTGTCAACAACTAATGTCAAAATTAGAATATCGCTCATTGATATTCATTTATACGTTTAAAAACATGATTTTGGCGAATAAATTTAGATATACTTAAATTATTTATTGATAATCGTGAAGTCTGTCGTTCAAGGGACGCGAGGAGTCGTTGGCGAATGTGTGAGTTGTATAAATATGTATAAGAAGGCGGCGCCGGCCCTTGACAAGGCTACAGCGACTCCCGTATTGTGCTCCCGTCATTATACCCTGCACAGGCACTCCCATTCGCTTCTTTGTCGATCCTTCCGAATAATTAGAGCTAACAGCATTGTTGCTGGAATGCAATAAAGTATAGATTTCAATACAAAAAAATCTCGAGTACACTCGCAGCAAGGGTCGTTTTGACAGTTAATTTGTGTCATTGTTGCGTGTACGTTCGGCTTTTCCGTAACAGTGTACCGTCATCAGAGAACGGCTCGAGGGTGCCTTGAATTGTTTTCATCGGGGCTGGGAGAGTCGTGAGAATTGTAACAGCACAACTTGACATTTAGATTTAACAACTTGGTTGGAGATTGAAGTTCTTATTCTAGGTCCGTGATTGAAAACGCCGCTATTGTTGAAACCGTGTAAGCTGCTGACACACTTATTTATCTCTTCTCTTAATCTCGGTGGGTTTAAATTTTTGTGCCACCGTCCACTGAGTGTATTACGCAATAAGACTAATTGAATTATCCAACGCAAGACATATTATAATAGAACTACATATTTGTTAGGTCAGCCACTTTCTAACAAACTTTTGCTTCTGAAAGGCTACTGTATACGTACACTAGAACGGTAATGTCATTTTAAATGTGACGCAAAAGTCTGTAAGGTTGTTGTCTGTACATTATAAATATTTTTCAAAATTTATCTAAAAAAGCTAGTTTTTTTTTTTTGGAATGTCGATACAATATTTAATACAGGAGTATTATCTTTTATATTATATATTATACTCCTAATCAGGAGCGTACATATGTACTTATTCGTAGAATAGCCCCAGTTATTACCAATGAAAACAGGAATACAGCGTATATGTATCAAGGTATATATCAATATGTCAAGATAGGCATTTATGAAAATCATACTAACATTAAGTTGCACGAAATTCCGTAACAAAATTAATCACATATTATCTCGGTGCAGAGCGCACATGTATAGTATTATTTAACCGTTTAGCGATGTTATCGGCGAGGCGTAATTCATCCGAGACAATCGTATTGGGTTTTATGACGCATTAGCCGCGCGGCTCGGCTGGACCCTCGGCTATCTGTCACCAAGATACCGTCAAATCATCCTGGGGGATGCACCCGCGAGGGAGCATTAACTGCTCAGGGAACGACTCTGCAGTGATTCCCTCGGGGGAATTAGTAGCAAGTGTTTAAATACAATTTAAGATTACCGATTCAACTTGTTATAGATTCGTTGGAAGCGGTTTTTGTAAATAATATAGGTAATACCAACATCAACAGCTTTAAGTTAGCATGGTCCTTACCTTAAATTCAATCAATACTATATTAATATATATATTCACACACTCGCAATAACATACATTTTGATCAAGTTTTTTTTTATTAAAGAGACGCGAAACGCTTATTGGTGTTATAAAAAAATAATCGTAGGCTGATTACGTATCTTGCAATAGACTACCGATTGCACAGCGACCGCCAAACCACGGAGTTTTTGCTTTTAAATCGCAAATTTGTATAACGTCGTAGTGCTTCCTAATGCGAATTGGCGATTTGAAAGCACATATTGCTAACATAATTTGGGGGCAAAGATTCAAAGATGCGCATGCGAAACCGTCACGTAACTCCACTATGAGAGCGACACGTTGCACGGTGCCGTGCGTAAACCAGTTCTTAACACGTTACCTTATTAGTAAGCTGTTGCTAATTTCGAACGGTTGTAATCTGATACCTACTCGAACGATTAAGGTCTACACAATTTATCAGTGCCGACGATTTAATTTGATTTAATCATTATTAGTATACGATCGTAAATAGTTTTCTAGGCACAAAAATTTGGATATTGTTAAGGTGTGTTGTCACTATGGACAGATCTCGCCATACTTTTACAATTTTATGCAGCCACAGAGCAAGTGCCTAATAATGAAAAAAAATACATTTTGTTCAGAGTCAAGGCTTATATTATTAAAATCTGTTAAACTATTTGTACGATTTCTATTGCTGGTAAAGTCATCTCATAAATATGTGTTGGTATCGGTAGTTATTTTTGTGTATGTAGAGCAAGTTGCCCAGTTGTAGAGCCACCCGTTTTCTCCCGAGCCGAGTCCCGAGTCCCGAGCTCAATCTCAATCGGGACAATTATTACGTGATGCGCATGACTATCCGTGCCCGAGTCAGTTTTATATCTATAGATAGAGCTGTGAGTGTTCGTATGTGGATATTATTATTATTATATATTCATTTCGACTCTACATCCAAAAGTGCATGCTTGTTCGTTAACAAGCATGTAATATAAACAAGAAAGTGTCTGAGCAGCTCATAATACATGCCTCAGGCGCTACGAACAAGCTCCCAGTTCGCGATACTGGGAATTTTATCCTCATCAACCTACTTGTTTTTTTTTTTAATATGACGAGATGCCTTAAATCTAATATCAACAATAAACCCTCGCCATTAGGCTCACTAGACTGCTCTACATGTGTTACCAATAAATCGCTACCATAATTCGCCCGGAATGGCAACACTGTGAAAATAGGCATAATATTGCACTCTGTAGATGTGACTCTATCTGATTACTACTCTGTAATAAAGGTGTGACTCACATTATGCAGCTTGTAGTAGAGTCCGCAGGCGTTGCACACCGGCTCTCCGTTCTGGTTGCGCCGCCATAGCGTCGTGGTCGTGGTTTTGCAGTTCGCGCAGGAGGTACCCGCGCGCCGCGCCGCGCTCTGTAGCGACTGTTGATAGAGACATGAAAATTAAAAATTTACTACCACATTATATGTAGAAAAACTCATTTTGGTCTCAATCATCATCATCATAATGTTAATATTTTATCCATTTACAAAGCCATTATCTAAAGCAAGCGATATAAAATACAACATAGTCGCAAAACGACGCGACAAACAAAAAGTGAACATCCGAACATCGAATCGAAAAACGTGGTAGCTATCGGCGGCTCTCTTACGCACCTGCCCATTACCTGGCCGTCAATCAAACAAAAAATACCCACGGCAAGCGGTGGCCGTTTTATACAGTCCACAAAAGTGCCTCACTCAATTAAAAATGCATTCGTCCTAACCCGACACCAAAATAAAAAGCATCCCCCGCTCATAATAAATCCATTAATTTGTCATGTCATTTATCGAATAAAAGTATTGAGGCCGTAAGACATTACTAGAGGCGAACTATTCGGGACACCACCGGACGGCTCGATTCTCGATAACTAGAATCGAATACTACCAAAGATTATCGTGACCGCACTGGCGGCGTATTGTCCGATTTAATATCGTAAGTGACTGTGTCGGTCTCAGCGGCTGTACGCTCGGGCACATAACACATTTCCAAAAATCAATCGAACAATTTGCACCGATTAACAATCGAAAAATATTCGATTCCAATTTCAAATACACGGCTGTAATAAACGTTTCTTACATTGACATTCAATAAAAGCCTTCGCAACTTCTAAATACGGTTTCATTTTGATAGCATTATCTTTGTACCGACCTTCGTTCTCTGATTAATTTGTTTAATCTATTGATTACATTGTAATGAAGCCATTTATAAGTCGTGTAAGTACTTGTTCTCGCTAATGTACTCGTCATAGATAACAGGCTTATCGTAATGCAATGCGTAAGTTATGTTAACCTGACATAATTATCTCTTAATCAAATTTAACTGCAATTTATGTAGTATCAACAAGATCGTAATGTTCTATTATAAAATAACTTAATAGAAGTATTGAAATAAAACTATTTTTTAAGGATTTTATCGCGTTTATTTTCCGTTTTTACGTTCCCGACGTTTCGGCTGCTTTACAGCAACCATGGTCACGGGAGGACTGAGGTGGTTGACGTCCTGGTGTCATAGTTAGAGACGGGCTACCCTCATATTTAATTGTTGATTGTGGTCCGCGATAAAATCCTTAAAAAATAGTTTTATTTCAATGTGTAGTATTCGCGGAAATATAAGAAATTAATAGAAGTATATTCATATTTTGTCGTAAAATTGACAAAAACGTTTTATTGAGAAAAATCGAGGTTTTTTTAAATAGATAATAAATTATTAAACTAACAAAATGTTAGAACAGCTAAACACGGTTGCGCGCGCCAGTACGGCTGCATATCGGAATACCTAAATATTAAATGGTTTGCGTCGATATTCGCCTCGTCATGGCAGCTCCTTTGTGCCTGAATAAGATTAGAGCTCTCCATATTAGTCGAGCCTATACCGCACACTTTTTCTTTCCTCTGGCGAGATGACTCAAACGGAGTTCCATTTGTGACATACGAGTTATGTACTTACTTTATTTTGTAATAAGTCATTCTATTCTATTTGCGTGTTGATATTTTTTTTAATGTTCGTATCTAGTTCTTTTTAAAGGGTATTTGGCATATTAATGAACCTGCTTGTCTTTCTATTATTCAAACATTTGCATAGGTATATAGACATCAAATAATATCTGGCATTAAAAAAGTTAATTAACGATGTGCTATTTTTAATGACACCTCGGCATTGTAATTACAAAATTAACTGCACCAGTTTACGACTCAATTACCCAAATCCGATTATTATAATCTGTAGATAAGAGTTCCCATCAACTCACAACGGGTGCATCACGCACGGTTCCCGAGGGAGACTGGCGAATCTGAGGGGCTGGCTCTAAGCTGATTATAGGAGTCACTCCACCCCACTGGGTGGTTTTATTTCTGTGGAAAAACGGCTGTTTACTCGTAATTTTATGGACGAATTACTTTCGCTCCTCAAACGCTGAAATGGCTGGAAGGAGTCGTAAATTTTACGACCCGGATTATATTTTATTTGGGTCATTTTTTATTAGCGACGCGGACCTTGCCAGTGAAAATGTAGCGTTTAGGTACCGGCTTGTAATAAAATGGGCATTTTATTGTGTTTGGCGTTGGTAATTCAAAATAAAACCTACCTACCCTATTATTATTTTACATATATTAAGAAAATCTTACAAATTCGTCTCAACATTAAATTGAAACATTTGTACTACGTTTTGCTCTAGCAGCGAGCAAACTACAGCTTATAGTTGAAATAACGCAAAACTTGAAATTTATTTGTTCAGAAAGAACAGTTGAATCAGATACACTATTTTTAAATAACTGTTTTATCAATATATAACAATTATTACTTACCTAACTTATACATCAAATAGATCCTTAAGTAGACACATTTATATGTGTCTACTTAAGGATCGGACCAATAGGTAATGACATTGCTAAGTTCTGCGTTATTTCAATAACTAACACTATTTCCCATTCATCCACCAGAATAAAACGGATAACATTTTACAAAATAGATTTCATTATCAACAAAAATTTCAAAGATTCTAAATATCCGAACACTTGTCCCTCCTCAGAGGTTTATTAATCGCTAAGCCCATTTCACTGTCGACATTCCAGTCAGATCGATATCTAACAAACATGTACACGAAAAAAAAAAACGCCGACAAAGATAAAACGCGTCACAAACAGACAATCGAACGGCATTCAGTACATATTGTTGCCAGCACTTTAATTTTCAGTGTAGTGTAAAGAGCATGCGTTGTGACATCCACAAGGACCCATTGTACGCGAACAAAAACTTTTCTTTTGTGTGTTGTCAAACGAAAATTGTGCCGTAGTTGTACAACAGAGGCTGTTGTAGACCCGCGCTGACCGTAATAAGTGAAGACTCGACATTCCTATAATAATAATACCAGCCCTATTTAATGTCCCACTGTTGAGCACGGGCCTCCCCTCAAGGCGAGGGGGATTAGGCCATAGTCCGCCACGCTGGCCCAGTGCGCGTTGGCGGACTTCACACGTCTTTCAAGGGGTTCTCTGAGATATGCAGGATTCCACGCGATGTTTTCCTTCACCGTTAAGCAAGTAATAATCATAGTTGAAAATGAGATTCGCACATGAAATCCAGAAATCCCAGAGGTGCGAGCCGGGGTGTGAACCTGCGATCCTCGTTATCGAGGCAAGGCTTCCAACTTGGCTATCACTGCTTCGACATTCCTAATTCGGCTCAATTACGCACTTTACGTATTCTTAAAACAGATCCTGTAAGGCAGGAGATAAAACAACATTTTACCTACATATAATTTACATAAGTTGCTCCATAAATGTGAAAGGCAGCATCCCAAAATTCCAGTGGTTAGAAAGTGATTAGAACACGTATTAAATATCGACATTATGTTACCGAACCAATGAGCATTCAGTTAATTATCAACACCGACACATCAAACGAATTAAGTTCGCGTCGATACACACGCCACTAATTCAATAAACCACCCACATTAAAAACATATTTCCATAACACGGAGCCCTCGAAGCGATCCAATCAGCCTTATCTCCCCCGGCGCCGAGCACCTCCTAATCAAATCAAATCACAGCCTCCTCCTTCCCTAATCTACCTATCTACACTAAAATTATGTTACAAAAAGGGATACTGCCCCCTCATATATTTGCTAACACAAGCGAAATTTATCCCGCCCGGAAACAGCCCTCTAACGATACATACCTACGCGATTTTGTAGCCGGGAAACACAAAGCTATGCGCTACATACACACACACACACACAGACACACAGTTACTTTCATATCACACAGTCCCGCGTATCAGCATATCTACACGATCTAGATCCCACTATGAGAACCCCAAGGGGGAGGCAATCCATTTACCGGGCGTGTCGCACCAATGAAAATTTCCTCTTATCCGTATGAAGCTAAAGATGACAATCGCGCGGCAACAGCGATGTTTTTAAAGGTTTACACGGCCCCTAGCAGTGAAAGCTCGGAATCGATGTAGCCTTTGCCCCCTCGCCCCGCGCCAGTTTTTCCGGCGCTCCGTCCTTATCTGACCGAAGCGATTAGATAAAGAGAGATAGAGCGTGAAAATAAAGATTTTCATCGTGTTCACTCACACCACGATAGTGTAAGGCTGTAGTAATGTATGTAGTAGTTTGGTTGTGTGTGTTGCGTAGGTATAAAGGTAGCTATAGACGGAAGGGCTCTCGGTATAGAGCAGGGGTCGACAAAACTTTGATATTGTAGGTAGGTTCTTTGATAGCGGTTATCGTGTCCGTTATTTATTCAGTGCACATAAATCCTTAGTGAAGTAGGTACCTATGTAGATTTTATAATATCATTTAAACGAATCGCGACAAAGAAGTTTTAAAATAACGTATTACTGTAATAAAGATTTTTGTTATCAACTCCGTTATACTATTGAGGCATTTATATGTACTCCTAAGACAACATTTCAGGCAGGTATGCGAATATAGTGTGTAGGTTCCAATAAAGTAATTTATTGCTTCTCGATCGTGTCTCGCTGGAAGTTTATCACCTCCGCGGACGGGCGCCAGCAAGTATCGTCGAAGCGCTCATAAAAATAAAAGCGGTGGTCGTAATTTTTAAATTTTCACGCGAAGATGCAGCGGTGCGCCCCGCGCCCCTCGCCGCCCCCTGCCTCCCATTGGCCGTATCCGCGGAAGCCATGTTGGGAAATTCGCTTAACGATTTATTTGTGTGCGGCCGGTAGCGCCGCGCTGTTCGACCGCGCACTCGACATAAATAGGACGCGCGTGAAATTCGTTCGAGACCTTTAATTGTAGCACGTCTATGTAAATTACCGCTTCGCGGAAACATCTATTGGAAAGTCGGGCAGCATTGTCCGCCGGTATCTGTTCATGGGCTGTCGAATTTTATAAGTCCGTTAGGATAACAAAGCGTGGTGGTTGCCCAATAGGAGCTATCGGCCGATAGCGATCGACGCTCGGCTGGATTGACACATCAAACCGCCAGTCGCTGCCCGAGATTATTATCGAAATACATTCGCCTCGTAATCGACACGCCGACGTCACGCTGCCGCCTCATCGGTGCTGCCAAATCTCTTGTCCTTATTGGTATTTCAATAAAAGAATAATCCTAGTTCGAATGTCAAGTTTCTATTATGTATTTTGACGTCCGAATGAAGTGTACCGATGGAATGTAAGTGAAATGTCAGCCGATGTATCGTACTATTTAGTCTTCGTTCAATATTTGCCTTCTGTAAGATAAGCGGGAACTGCCAAAGAAATCGTAGCGTCAGGAGACAATTCTGTCACTGTTGTTCACATTTATAAAATCCGTGTTGTGAGTGGGACGGAAGATGCTTACGCTACCGTAACGCCACGTGAAAAATGTTTATACTATATTCGACAGAAGTGTGTGTGCTCACTTATAATCATATAATATAATAATAATATCGCCAGTCGAACACACCAACTATACGGTCCCACACTAAGCAAGTTGTCTTCACAAGTCATGAAATCTTTTATAAGATATGTTTCGTATTAATGTAGACGATTGTGCTCGGTACAGGCCGGACCACAGCTTTGGTCCGCCCCATAGCAACTCTCCATACTATATTATCGGCAGACTACTCTCTAAACGAACAGATTCGGTACGGAGCGGGCCATATCCGTGTACCGTACCAACTCGATACTATTGCTTGATAATAAATCTTATTCACGGTGACATAATACGTGAGCGCTATATGCGCACACGCAGGATGGATGGCGCGCAGGCGTCGTTGGCACAATAGGTGAAGGCATGATGACTTTATACCTATAATATGTACATACATAAATTATATTCACACTATAAGGCTATTGTTATCACGTTAATCTGACGTACTTGGGCACACGATTAAATTTATTGCCATCCTTATCATATGCGCTGAACATAATAGAGACAGGTAGCGGTTAATAAGAAAATTTCATCGTTTAGCCTCACGAGTCTGACCGCGTGGTGTTGCAAGGTTCGCGGTCGGTTTGGAGTCGGTCATTCAGTATTAATTAACGTACTATAAAACTAGATTTTATAGTTTTCAGGTAGTACTTATTGCTCTGTATTGCAGCGGGCCAAGCCGCTTACCACGAGCTTTGCGCAGGATTTGTACACTCGGGGACAATGAATCCGTGAGACCATATAAACCATAACGTCTCGGAAAACAAGAATGCTTGCTTATTGACATAAAAAGTATATTATTGAGATCATTTATTTAATAGTACTAAAATAAAATTATTATAAGAGCTTATATGCTGCTCTAAAGTAATGCCATTGAAAAGGGTAAAAACTTTTTTATTTTTTAATCTGACTACGGATTCACTGCATTTGTTGTGGATTTTGTTTTTGTTCAGTCACACATAATATGATATGCATTCTTGGTATCTGTCGCGTACGTCATCTTTATAATCATAAAAATATTGTGTGATTGACATGTTTTTCTCAATATTTCCTCAGACATCGCTTTAAAGCAAATCATGTACATGGATGTACCACAGTGTTTTTTTTATATGTGCTATGAATGAAAACGCTAGAGTTGATTCCTACAGATCTCGCAGCTTTTAGTGCTATACCATCCTAAGACAGCTTTTTTCAAGAATTGTTTTTGGTGAGATTCAATATTTGTGTAGTAATAATGTTACTTAAAGTACTGGAATGTACAAAAAATCTCATAAAGATAATAAGGTGACCCGGATTAATTGTTCCCGAGTGTATTCCGTTTATTTCCGTAATAACCTTCGGCTAAATTGATAAAAAGCTCAAACGTTACGATTGGACGGCATTCGATTCTTGAAGATACAGGTCAGTGACCTTTAGATCCTAGACATTATTGCCAATCAATGATCATATTATTTTTAGGAACCATAATGTTATAACCGCTTATAAAGTGTCAAATACGAATCTAACCTCTATGGTAATATCATCAGAAATTCCAGGAGCTAGAAGACAGTCTACTTAATCGATCAATGTCATATTTATTACTTCAACTTAACGAAACAATAGTATACCGTTGAGATAGTAATCTCCCATTAAAATCATTTTCGTCGAATGTCTTCCATTACAAATTATGCAGGCATATACAGTGTGGGTGTTCAGATAACATTCAACATCCACATACCTGTGGAAAAATCTTTAAAGAATTTCAAAAATGTTGGTATTTTTTACTTATCATTAAAATAAATCTCAGAAGGGGAAGCAATTTTATATTATTTTTTTATGAACGATTATAAACTCAATTTGAACACCAAAAAAATGTTTTTAGCCTGTAGTATACAAGGATAAATATCGTCATATACCTTCTACCTTCTACCTATATTCATTCACCACTTAATATTATGACTTAATATCGATAGCAACTAAAAAAAAAAAAAAAGCACTTGATATTTAAAAACAAATAACTAAAATTGCTTTTAATGTGAATTTTTTATGAATCCTTAGTTATCCTAATAACTAAGGATTCATAAAAAATAGTCATAAAAATTAGTTAGACATAAAAATTAGTTAATAATCCTTAGTCACAACTTCACATAGCAGCCAGATGCACAATTCAAAAATAAATAAAATCCTCACACAAACGAACCTTCAGTTCTGTAAAATTACAAAGTCAAGATGAGAATTATGTCCCGGAGGCGACTAAACGCTAGTAATTCTACCTCCGAACGCTTCTTATAACGTATGAATTTGCATTGAATGGCAAAGGACACAGCGGGCGTTTCCAAAACCTCGACACAGAGTACACAGTGTAACATTGTGTTTGTTACTCCGAACATCCAACATCAGATCCATCATACACTGTGTCTCATAATCCGCTTGTTGGAAATTCGTCTCCGAGTTTGCTTACTGAATGTAGGTTTCACGACTGCCGTTCGAGATTTGATTTAGCTTAACGCAAAACAATTTATTTGAAATGATGTAATTCATATTTGCTGAATGCGCAATGAGATGAATAATTTAACAAAGCGAATATTATACGCTTATACATCAATAGCTATAAGGTTATATTGTTGTTGTAAAATGCTTTTTTATAATTTTAAATAATTTTGAGGGCTGATAGAAAGGAATTCTGTTCTTTTAATATGTATATATTATTAGTCATCTGTGATAAGTATATGACTACTATTAACTATTTGTCCCATTGCACTAAAGCTTGCATGGAGTGTACTTATTTCAATAGTTTTAAGGCCAGGGGATTCGAACACGGAACAACTCGGTTTTGAGGTGAGAAGTTGAGAAGCTATCAATATTGACGCTTGACTTGACTGGACTAATATTTATAACTGGAGATTGATATTGATTTTTAATGCTGCAATGATAAATGAACTCTTTATTTAATACGATGGAAGTAATCTACAGGGTAATTCACAAAGGGTATCCTAGCCTTTTATCCTTCGTTTCTTTAGCAGAACGACAACAAAATGACAATCGTGATTATGTTTGTATCAGCTCTGACTTATTACACCTTTCTGAAACACCTTGTATAAATTTAAAACGCTATTCCTTTATTTTCGTTGTAATAAAAAAATATATAAAACAAAACACTGACTGACCTATCAGCACGCAAGACGCCGATACATCATTGCCATATTTTTTACAGAGACATAAATGTTTACTGCATCAAATTGTTTTTTCTCTATGCGTAGGTAATGATACAAGTATATGACAGGCGGATTGCTCGTAGCAATTAATCAAACTGTACAGGTGCACAAAACAGTGCAAGTGAGCTAATGCCCCGGGTCGTTGTAAACCTGCGCCGTGGAAGTCGTAAATATGATGGCACCTGCCCTGCGCCGGCGCACCGTGCACTCTTTAATACACTGTTCTGCATTCGCCTGATGATTTGACATTTGTATAGAATTGTATCGCGGCAAAATTAGCATCCTATTGGCAGAAATGTTTTAGCCAACTAATTTGTCCTAGAAAGTTAAATGAATAAATAAATGTCACCCGATAAACACACCAACTGTCTGGTCTCAAACAAGCTTGTATTATAGGTGCCGTACAATGGACTTGGGGTGATATCTAGGTCAATCCCAGTTTAATGTACGGCACCAAATATCACCCCTAGGTGATCCTAAAAACATGCAGACAAGCTTATAAAAAATACATTTCGGAATCGAATCCGCAACAACCTGGTGCAATAAGTCGAACTACACTCACTTTACCACAAGTCTAGACCAAGCTGTAGTCATAAGTAGTGATTGTTGTATGTAGAGTGGAATAAATTCTGTTATATTTTAGGTGACTAAATGAATTAAAATTTCATTGAAATGATTCTGTAAAAATGTATAATTCCATGTAGTATTTAATTTAACATCATAGACTTTTTAATAAATCGCACCCTACACTAAGATTCTCTAGTATTGTGTTGCGCAGCAGTGCGAAGCGAGCCCTGCGGGTCGGCGGGTCAGTTCGCACAGTTTAGCACCGCGTCATATTTATAATTACGGCAGGCGGTGCGCAAGCGCGCTAGGCACTCTCCCGCGCAGTGCCCGCGTCGATAAATCAAAATTTTAAATCACCGGTGGGCGTACCGAACCGCTCGGCCAGCGCCGAATAAAATGAATTAAAAATAAAATAACGCGAGGGGGCCGAGCGCGTCCTGAGAAAATTTAAAGATATTTCGCTTTAGTTTTTTTAATTAATACCTTGTTAAATTTAATATTGAGGGCGCACGCGTTATTACAATGGGTGTGCGAGAGATTTTAAACTCGGTTTCGGTAACTCATTGAAGCTGCGCGATCGTTTTTTTAACGAGATATGATAACGATTCGATGAAGAGTGAGACGCTATCACCATGCAGTTATCTTGTTCCTGCAAATTAATTGCAAATGTTTATAGCTACATATTACGTGAACAACATAATGCTTCCCCGAAGATGTGCATAGGATTTCACGGTTTGGGACTTTGTGAGGCCACGGGAGGCATTTTGTCTGATACTTAATCGGTTCTCACAGCTGGAATGTGAGCAGTGGTCGCCGTCACGTATAATGTGAGGCGATCAAAGTAGACAACCATTAAACATGGTCCCACCGTGTTTGGTGTCAACTTTTAGCTGCTCGGTGAACGTTTCGTTACTAATGTTCAAACATAAGTTAAATCTCTATTATTATTTCTGATTCTAAATTGACTTCAATCTGGGAGTTTTCAAGTCGAGAGAGAACATGTACCTTCTAGGCAAGTATGCTCCATCGTAGATCTCATCGACATTTACCATCAGTTGAGATCGAGATCAAATACTTGCATATAATGTAATCATTTTTTTTTATAATATATTATGTAGTCATTGATCTACTATACTAGTATATATATAGTAGCTTAGCGTGTGGTGCTATCTCTGTCTTAAGGTGTATGTCATGTTTGGAAGATATCGATTGCATAAACTGTCAAAGGTGATAATAAGGATGCCCATTGTATTTGCAGGCTTAAACCCACGTTACAAAAGATTTCCAAAATATCATATCGTCAGTAAAGATACCAACTTGTACAAACTGTGTGGTCTAGTTTAATACCGCAACGCGTCGCTTGTATTATGGGTACCGCACAATGGACTGAAGCGTTCCCAGTATTTCATTACTTGATAGATATTAGATGTCCATAACTCAGGTACAAAAACTCGTGCTTATCTCACAAATATTGCACGGACTAGGATTCCAACCGGGAACCATCTGTACAGAAAACAGGATCACTACCAACTACACCAATTGGGTCGTTAAAATCAATCAAGCAATAGAGTTTTAGCGGAAAAGGGAAAATCTTCCAGCCGGGCGGGTGGTGTGCCTGGCGGGCGGCCGCTATGCCCCAACGGTTATTGTCGGGATCTTGTATATATGTTACGTGCTCCGAAAACTCTTATAGCGCGATCCAGGATTGTGACGTCAATTGTCTATTGTACTGAATGCGTCTGCAGTGCCATCTGCGTAGCATGTGGTGCGGCTGAACTGGTCGCTACAGAGTAATGCAACTAATAACCCTATCATTCCTCGGCATATTAACCCCAGGTCACGGTACTCTCATCAGGCTCCTACCTCGCGCGTCACGGTAGTCTGCCGGCCATGTCACGTCGTTGACGGCTCATCACTCGGACATAATGTTGACTGGTGCGTTTTTAATTCGTCTGTACCACCCGCTGTACCGTCGTGTGGTAATGAGTGACCACCGAACAACTGTACTTGTCTTTTTGTGTGTTTGACTTTGAAATGGGTTGGACGCTCAGATCGAGGAAAAATTTGTTTTGTGGTTAGAGGTTAATACATATTAATTTGTGTAGTGTATTATGCTCATACATATTTTCTAGGAGCGGTTTTATCGCGTTTATTATATGTTTTTACGTTCCCGATGTTTCGGCTGCTTTACAGCAACCATGGTCACGGGAGGACAGTCAGTCCTCCCGTGACGTAAATCAAAAAATAAACGCGACAGAATCTGTAAAATAAGTTTTATTTCAGTGTAGTATTTGCGTAAATATATGAAACCAATATGTAAAATTTATATCAAATTTCGTCGACTGATTTGCTAGAGCCGTATATTAGTACAAGGGCAGGTGGGTGTCCCGTAGGTCGTCCAAGGTGGATGGCATTTTGGTTTATCGATCACATTTAGTGGCTTAAAGCAGTTACAAGCCAATAACATAGACGAACCATCCGACCGAGCGTATTTGAACAGGTGTTTTTAAAATATAATCTGCAATCCGTCAACACTTTTTTTACTTTTTCTGATGCTGTGAAATAATTTTGTACAGCTAATTAATTACGAGACTGCTTGAATAACCTTCTTTTGTTATTATTTGTTTTGATACCTAGTGATATATAATGAGACCATTGTTTATAAAATTATTTTAATTAAAAAATAGACTGGTAGACCAAAGTTTTCAATTGTTCATTTAACGTTCAACTTATTTATAAAATATCTTTAGCGCACTAGCAATATGATGTAACAAACAAACTGGTATTTCTTAAAAAAACGATTATAAAATAAAATAATTTGTATGTATAAATCATCCATTATCTCAAGTCATCAACTACTATTATATTATTTATTTTAATATTATTTTGGGTCAGTATTTTATTACTTATATATTATATTTGATCACTTCCTATAGTGACCGCAAATAGATAAAGAACCGTATTTTGCCAATACCTATCGAATCTAGGTACCTATGAAGCACGTATTTATTCATATTGAATTAATTACTTCGACGTTAATTACGTATACGCGAGAAAATAAATTAAATTCACTTGCAAACAAACTTTTTGCTCAATGTTAATCGCTTTTCGTGGTCAAGTTAGGTTATTAGGTAAATTATAATAATTAATCTAACCTCCTCGCGGTCTTAATGACCGTGAAATGACATAAGAATAATTTTATATTAAAATTAATTCGTATTTTCACTTAATGCCTGCAACGCAAGACTGATGTGACGAGCAAAAATACTTCACTTATGCAATGTGTGTGAAGAAGCCTTCTTTTAATTCATCCTTTTTACTCGTAATTAAGTATAAAGAATGGGGTGTTATTGAATCATCTGTTATACGGGCATTCTATTCATACAATTTTATGGTCGCCAAGAACATATAATTTTTAATTAAACTGTAATTGCGTTTTTATTCATATTGGGCGCATACTTGTGGCCTATTAAAATCATCGGTATCATGAGAATGTATTAAGAATTCAGAAGGTACAAAAACAATGCACAAATTAAAATTGAACGAGCATGACAGAGGTTCGGGATGTAGTATCGGCGAACAAGGGTGGGCCGTTCAGTTAAACAATACGGATTAATTATCGGCCGAAATCGTCGGCTCAAATATACCTGTCAGGAGCGTAAAACGTCGCGGCTCGATTTATATGGGCCCCGAACAATGGTAAAAGCGGTAAACGGAATGGGAAACGGGAGCAAAACGAGCAAAAGTCGAGCGCTCGGCCCCGGCTCGACTCCCGAGCACACGTGGTTACCCCTTGCTAATGCGGATCATAGAATAATGTAATGTATATTACAATATTAATTGTGTACACTAAGAAACATGTATGGCTATAGACGGTATGTAAAATAGTTGTGTCCATAACATTTAATCGCTGTTAATTTATAATACTAGCAGTCTAATCTAAAGTTCTGAACTGACACGTAAACACCGATAATTTTGCTGTACTTTAGCGATGCGACTTCTACATCTTGTAGGTATCTATCGTGTTACTTAGGTAAGAAAAAACTGTGGAAACATAAAGGCAATTGATCTGATGACAGCTAAAAACGATTAGGTATTTTCCCAGAGGAACACCTACGCAAAATGTCATCAGGGTTGAAATACATGCGAAAGTTGCAGCGCACGCGTTTGCCATGACACGCGGACCACCGGGACTCTGTGTCAGCCCTTGATTCACTATCGTCCCACACATGGTTGCCACAAAAATATTATTAAGTGTAGCAACACTTAGTGGCTTTTCCTATGTTCATAGTCGCATTAATTATACCGATGGATTATGCTACATAATTGATTGAAATTCTAATATCATTATGCTCTAGGCTTTGTTATTATTGTCAGCATTTATTCGAGGTTATTGATATATTTAATAATTATACTTTTTAGGTCGCAGTGGCAGCCCTATGCCAGCGGCAGCGAGTAGCGACAAGCGTAGCATTGTTAGGCGGAGGCCGCCCTCAGCCCTGAATAAATACATTCATATTGCCACTCTAAATATCTGCGATCGATACATACGCTTCTCAAAAGCCGACAACAAAAAAACATCATCCATGAAACACTTCACATTACGGTAGATGATTTATTTATATTCGCATACGTAATATCACAGTAATTTATCGACTATTGTCTATAAACAACGATGACACAAAAACTTAATGTTCACTGCTCAATAATTGTATGCGTTGATCACGATTATCTGCAATATCACATCGAACAAGGTGTTTATCGACGATTTAGATCGTTAACACTAACAACTTATTCTATCGACCTCCCGCGTTTAATCGTGCAAAATCAACCGCATCGCTCCGCGTTCGGCGGACCTCGGACGCGCCAAAATGTGCAGAAAATCGAAAAAACATGGCGCTAAACCGCGAATCCGTATGTATTTAAACGCCGAATTCGAGATTCCGAAACTCAAAAAAGTGGCCAGCGTTCGGTCATTTAAATTTTTCCAAAACGTGAACACAATGGAACAGATTCGGAGGGTTTTATATTTTGTTGTATTATTTTTAATTTTTAAATATAAAAAAGGTATTCAGTTCGGCAAGGGCTGTCACATCATTCCAGCGCTGCTAAGTGACGCAGGACGCACGTCAGTCCCTGGATGTGTTTTATTTTCACATACGAATCGAACTGACTCGACTTGTTTTTTGTAATCATAGTTGTCGTAACCGAGTCTCGTACCTAATGTGGATATATTTAAGTTTTTATCGTGTGAAGCTTTGTCAAGCATTTTGATCATTTAACTCATTTCTTACCAAAAAAAACGCAAACGTTTTTGGAATGGAATAATTTAGAGCATTCCTATTATGCTAACATAAACGATTCATTTTATAAGTGACATTATATCGTTTGTTTAAATATAAGCAGCAGCCATTAGCTTAAATTAAAATTCAAGATGTAACTAGAAGATAATAAAAATTAATATTCGTAACATTTTTCCCCTGAATTGGTCCAGTTTAGTCCACAAGAATGTTGTTGTGGCTACTGTTGCCATTATACAAATGTGTGGCAAATGGAATAACATCTTAAAATTAAAAGGTGATTAAATACAAACTGTATCAGATGCGGTATCGCTAAGACAATAAGGCCTAGCGCTCACTGAAGACTCGGCGCGTCTCGTGCGATTGACGTGCGACCACATGACGCTAAAAGGTCTATTGTATACGGAGCGCTCGTTACGACTCAGCGTCCAACCGGTCTTTAACACGCTCGGACAATGATCACTTTATACATAGTAGCTGTAGCTGTTTATCTTCCCGGCCGGTAGAACATAGCTCGTATAAGAGACATTAGCTGCCCAACCTGTTTTAATGGTATCAGTGTGATTTTGTTTGAAACATTTTACTTTAATGTGTTAATTTTGGGGGCGTGGCGATTAAATGGAGTCGCTTCTCGTTCTTTCTAATGTTAATGTGAAGTCGTTAACTATTTGTAATTTGTATGACAAGTATAAAATACATGATGCTGATAACAACTTTTGTAATAATCATATTTGAATGGATGCTTACGTCTTGTTTTATAAAAATGTATGTAATTATTACATCTAACGAACAGGTTCTGTCAAAAAAAAATCTAAATGTAGACAATGTAAGCTACTTCAAAAAACAATTATGCTAATCCAAAGCTCATTAAACATTTCACGTGGGTAAATACTGTCACATTCGATAAGGCTATCGAGTCGCGATGCGTGATCTTACATCGCGGATAATATCGGATTGCGTCAATTACGCGATCTCCGGCGATCGCGCGATACATACAAATGTATTGTATGCAACGACCTTTAATTCAGCGAATGGAGGCTCGTGTAGAAACGCTTTACAATGCGAATCGTAAAATAAAAGGCACAACAATATTACTAATAGACGCCCTTTAGTGTTGTTTGTGGAAATATGAATTGTTACAAGTTATAGAAGGATAATTCATTTTATATTACGAGTAAATGAAGTACTTGAATCGCATATGAATCATATCTATGAATACCTTTAGGCATTCGAGCGGCATAAAATAACACTATACGTGTATTGAAATAAAACTTTTTTTAACGATTTTATCGCGTTTATTTTTTGTTTTTACGTTCCCAACGTTTCGGCTGCTTTACAGCAACCATGGTAACGGGAGTACTGAGGTGGTTGACGTCCTAGTGTCATAGTTTGACGGGGGTTCCCTCATATTTGTACTATACGTGTACCTAAAATTTCCAACCGTGATAGTGCTCATCTGATTTCATTGTTTGTAAAGTTTTATGATGGAATAGCTGAAACTAATTATGCCTAACACATTTCATTGGAATAAGGGACACAATAATTAGCTTTTAATGAATCAAAATTAATTTGGCTATGCAAATATTTTAAGACAAAAACCAATACAGGTTTTAATCAGGGAACTAATAGTCTAATAAGAAACTGGTTCTGAAGTGGAAGAGTCCAACTCGATCAGGATACTCATTTGTTCCATTTATAGCAAAGCAATAGACACACGGAAATTCGCCGGTGACCGAACTAGGTTCCATTTGGTGTCACGAAAATAATCAAAAGTACAAGACATTTTTTTTATTTAGTTCGTAGAGTAATGTTTTAGTCGTTTATTTTTGAACCCGATTTTTTATCATATTATTCGATTTAGAATCACTAAAATTTTTTTTCAAGAAACTTATGTAAATAGTTACGATATATAAACGGAAAAGGATGACTCATTTGTGTCGGTATATTCCATGGTCGCACACCAGGTACGTACGTCTATAAATCGATAAGTCCCGAGAGGAACGGTACAGCTGGCAACACTAGCGCCAGTGGCTTGTAACCGAGTCGTGTGGGACGATTACAACGTTGACAAAACACCCGCGTTTGGCCGATGCTGAGATTTCACCACTACGGTTAAGATACACCAGTGTCCTAACCTACCTGTTACCTCGATATGTCGAATAAAAAAAAATATTTTGTTCCCAACTAAATGTCATTTGTTATTTTATGCGAATATTTTTTAATTATATAGTAATTTATATAATAACTAGCTGTCCCGGCGAACTTCGTACCGCCTCAGAATCAAATTTATGAGAAAATTAATATATTGGTACTCAATGAAAAATGTAAACAAATCTATCCCACGGGAACCATACATTTAAACGGGATAAAAAGTAGCCTATGTGCTATTCCAAACCATAATCTATCTCTGTGCTAAATTTTATCCAGATCCGTTCAGCCGTTCTGGCGTAAAAGAGTAACAAAAATCCATCCATCCATCCATCCAAACTTTCACATTTATAATATTAGTATAGAAGTATAGATTTAGGTGATACTAATAAAATACATTTACCTACGATAAACGACATCTTTACTTGAAAGGGTTTAGTAACGGAGTAGGAGTATAATTAATTACGAAAAATCATAAGTTTAGTCTTTTTAGTATAATAATAGTGGCAGCCCTAAGGATAACTAGTTTTAATAGATCGATGGAACACGATGTGGAATTTTCTTTATAGAAGAATCAATGTTGTTTGGTCTAAGTACAAGCGTTTGGTTATTGGTTGGATCATGAGGCAAGACCGATGACAACGCCCGCCCGAGGTAAACGCTCGCGCAGATTTGCGGCAGCGCCCGAGGCAGCTTAGCAAGACCTCGGCCGGGATAAAGCATATAATGATTGGTTTTAAGACGTTTACACAGCACTGAGGATTTTTCATTGCGACACGGCGGCTTTTGTATCCGACCGGCTTGGTGTCCCGCGGCATATGTTGCCGATATCAATAATTGAAAAGCATATTAAATATGCTCATAACACGGTGTCGGCATTGTTCGGGAGCCGCGTCATTAGTCAGCGCCGCACCCGACAATTTGGACGCGCCGCGCACTTGGGCCGCACTAAATTGCAGCCTGCCACACTGGTACAGCCACTTTTATTTATTTGTATTTATAAAGCATTCGGATCCTAATTACGGCCGCGAACTGTGATTCGAGTGCTTTTTGGAGCAGTTGGCGTTACCGCGCGCTGACGGGCTAATGACAGCCCGCGCTTCCTGCTATGTTAATTGTAGAGAGGAAGTCGGTAGGCGCGAGCGCATCGCATTATTTATTAGATCGAGTTTTGGTTTTGTTTTATTACGTCACGTTCGGTAGCGCGAGCACTTACCCGACTGTCAGTCGGGCCGGGGCTTAGTACAGATTATAACGTAATACGGTAGTTTGCTTGTCTGTTGTGCCATTCAAATTATTGCTTAATGCATTTAATTGCTGTACTGCTAACAAAAACTAAGCGACGTTTTTCGGACAGTCACGGATAAGATTTGTTTTATAAATGACTAGCTGCACACGGCGGTGTTACCCGCGATTAAAAGTATGAAAAATGAAAACAAATCTATCCCACGGGAACCATGCATTTTATCGGGATAAAATGTCTATGTGCTATTCCAGACTATAATCTATCTCTGTGCCAAATTTCATCCAGATCCGTTCAGCCGTTCTGGCGTGAAAGAGGAACAAACATCCATCCATCCATCCATCCAAACTTTCACATTTATAATATTAGTATAGATTAATCGCGATTAAAGCGCTCATTCGCGGCCGTGTGTTTTTATTATCGCCGATAATATCTAGATAACTTAAACTGAAATCTTAGTGCCCCAAATTGATTGATTTGTTTTAACTGTTTAACACAATGTAATATACATTGTACCTGTTATTTGTTTTAATTACGCTAACACCAATTACTTTCTGCGGAAGATTTGACAGCATAATCTGATAAGTCAGTATAAGAATCTGATTTGTTAATTTCCTAATGGTTATATTTGGTTATCCAGTTACTTACTGCGATCTGATATACTTAAACCAACTGATCAACAGCTACAAATATTGTCTCGTCTATGATCGGCTAATACCCAGTAACTGTAATCGAAACAATGTAATCAAAGTAAGCCCTGGCTCCTTCTTAGACCGGAGAATGCATTTAAAATAAAGAGGTGTTGATTGCGAAGACGTTAAATCTTGAAGATTGTTATTGTAATTCCTTGCCGTGCAATTTGAGGATCTAAATCATTGGCGACACGATTCGCGTCTGCGCGCGCGCACCCAACAGCTACTGATAAATAACACCGCGCCGCGGCCGCGCCGCGCACCGATTAGTGTAACAAGGGGATTATTCATTTTTAAACGCAATAACGGCTTTTATTAAGTTATTATGCCAGTGCACATTAATAATGCCGAATGCTACCACTAGTGGTTGAAGGAGTGTATACGAGCTGCTATTTCTGCTCGCTATAAATACGGTAAGTACTATCTGTACCAGAGCTTCGAGTACAAGGTTATTTGTAAGCTGAGTATGACATTTACAATTTACGCATTTATCATTTTGTGTGGAAAATTTAACAGCGCCCCTAGCGGACGGTATTTAAGACATTAAATTCTCCATACAAGGAATTTAAATACGTAGACTATAAAGTATACGGTTAGGTAACGAGTGAACTCGCACTAGACGCAGTGACAAACAGTTAAATAAAACATTCTAAAATACCTATTTGTATTAGTCATTATGATTGACTTGCAATATTAATTGACCGTGAATTGTCTATGCTGAGCGGATACGTAATTAATAATGGTCGTTATTACCTCAAGAATGCCACCGAATCGAAAAACTAATATGAAATTGGTGTCCTATCTGATATGTTGTATGTAAGGGTAAGGGGCCTAGTTACTCGGCTCCCATGCGCTATGAATGGTAGCACGTACCGACCGAGCAATCGATTCTCCTCGGTTCGCCGCGTGAAATCGAGTGCGCGCTCACATTCACAATCGATCCCCGTTTACCCGACCGCCTGATTCGATTACACGAGCCCTTATACTATTAATCGACTGTTTAAAATGGTGCATCAATGTTTGTTATACGCTTTTTAAATTAGATAATAGGCAGGGGAATTTTTTCGACGTTTATATGAGGACAAGTAAGAGAGGTAGAGATAGTAGAGTAGAGATGATAAAATATATCGATTATCAGTATAGAATTACTCTAATCTGTTTTTATAAGAATAAATATTCAAAAAGAAAATATGTAGAGAGAAACATAATTATTTTTTCTCATTACATTAGTACGATATTAAATTTTTGCATTTGCACGGAAAGCAGAATACAGAGGAACATATCTGTGGTAATCAGCTGACTCAGGGTATACATTGACAGTAAAAGACTACTCGAGTAACAAAAGTCGTCAGTTATTTGCAAAGTGATGTGATTCTAAAACTAATGATGGAACCATGTCGCAATTAACTTGTATTTACTTAGAGTTAGTACTTTTTCGACCAGCTGTTAAAGTCTGCCTAGCCGTTCCTACTTTGTTATACCTATAACAATGTACTGCTCAAAAATGTAAAAGATCTTTTAAAAAAGCAACCATTGAGTTTCTTGGAACGCCATTCCAAACGGATAGTAAAGTTGTAGCTTAGCATTTTTATACTTATTTTACGATTTATAAGTACTGTACTTAATGGTTTACATGAATAAAAAATATTCTGAATTATGAATCGATATTTATAATTTATCGGCTACTCCGACATCCTTAAAAGAAAATCCAAGATTCAAATTCGAAGAAAAAATGTCAAATGTTATTTTGACAGGGCGCGGGCATGTTTCACCCTAACACTCTATCATATATATTTATGGCCTCGTAAGGCTGTTTCCTCGGTATTAATATCGACATTAATTGTGTCCCAATATCCTGACCATAAATGTCACGGCCACTGGCGCCTAGCGCAGGTACAAAACTGTAAAAATACGTACACAAAAACGCAAAGTCCCCCATACAATACGCCGTGAGTCAGGCTACGAAAAAAAATCTAAAATTTATAACACCCCGGCCACCGATATAAAAATGTTGAGAATAGTCATATTTCTTACCGAATTTAGTGATATGTCAAACGTGGCAAATAAAAGTGTACGAAGTTTGTTATATAAAAAAAAGATCTAAAGGCTCTGGGTTATTGCTAAAACAAGGGAAGGTTACCATATCAATCAAGGCGTTGACAAAAGTGTATTTTTTTCCTGGTACTGCGGCCGTGGGATGAAAAAAGGGTCCGTGTTTATGGAAATGCAATAAAAGAAAGACGAGCGTTGCGCGGGCGCAGTAGTCTTACCCTTACGTAGCTTCACTAGCTCTACGAAAGATATTATATATATTTAAAAAAGTCAATTAATAAATATATAATGTTTTTTTTTAAAGAATATGTAGGCACGATAAAAAATATGTAGGTAAGGTTTTAAGAAGCGTGCCGAAGGTATTATTGAATTATGTAGAGTAAAGGTTTTGACAGGACTTGTCGAAAGCGCTGGAAGATATTTTATTAATAAAAATAGATTATTCACTCATTAACTAATTATACGAAAAATCTATTGTATACATTGTTGATTGTGGAACACAGTTTTTAGTTATCTCGCGAGAACGTATCCATTTGCTGGGATAAAAAGTGTCATTAAAAGCCAGCCAAAACCAGCCCGAGTTTTATCAAAAACCATCTAGTAGTTTTGTTAGTGTATTATCAAGCCAACAAGTTCACTATTTGAGCCAATAATCGAACCTTGCTCCACCTGTTCTTCTAACAATTACACCTGTACACACGGTCAGGTAGACACCGAGTCGAGTAAAAATGTTAGTGCGCCGACTCCCGCTGGGCGGATAGACCCGTGTGTCACTCACACCGCGCCTCCCGTACTTTTTGCATCACGAGATTCCACTGCATGGGCGTTTTACCTTGTCACATCATTATTAAGCCAAATAAATGAGGTCCGTTGCCTTTTTAACTTTTATGTTGAGGCAAACGTCTTTTTGATGCTTATTCACGTATGCTTTACTTCAAAAAAAACAGGGTCATCACGTAAGTATTAAACTAAACTATACTTGAAATTACTATCAAAAATAGATTATGATAATATATACAGCTGTATAGTTGTTATGATCTAAGGCCAAAAGTATGGGTATACTATAAAAAATAAAATAGTAACACAAATAAGTTAGGCACACCACAACCTCTCTCCATATTTTAAGAACGTATAGACAATCAAAACTAGGTTACATTGAATTGCGTAACAAAAAAAAACATTTGAAGGCTTGCAACACAGCAATGCGAACTGTCACAGTGCCATTTTAATTAAAGTATTAAACAGCGGAACTTATGCTCGGGCAAACCGTACCTTTTATGTCCGTAAGTATTACGATACAGATCTTAAACTTGCAATATTAATTCAACAGGCCGTTATAATTTCAATCATAAACAATAATACAAATCAACATATCAAATAGTGCTGTAATCCGTGATAGCGAGTGACCGCAAAACGTGAGCGAGTGAACACAATCGGTTAGTCGAGTGACACGATATGAGCCACTTAGTTCTCTAATAACCCGCGGTTAGAAGCTTTTCCTGTGTTGCTTAGCTAATGTGGTGCGAGAGAGCCTGCGGCTACAAAAACTGTATCACTCTAGACGTTTTTTGTGTCCATTACCCGATGAAATATAAACTATGTTTGAGCCAAGACTACGCTAATGTAGCATTGTATTAAAATAATATAAATATGATGGATAACGTGCACGAAACACAAAGATTTAATTTTTAAATTAAAATTTATAAATTAGTTAACCCTGAAAAAGTGCTTTGTAACACTATAGTACCTATATGGATATAAAAAATATGAATTTGTTGGTAAATGTATATTTTTTTTTATAAAATTGAGTTGCCTTTTAAGTAAACGAAATGTCTGGTCGTTTATAGTGATTTATTGAGCAGTTTTGTGTAATACGCTTTCAGAAAATAATACTTCTTTAATTGGACTTCATCCAACTAGAACTCAAATTTTCTTAATAATCATGCTAGCATTTTCGATAAGCAGGCAGTAAGATCACAAAACTAAACAAATACCAAGGTAGTTAAACATTAAATTATGAGTTATCACATGCATCTTATATAGTATCAATAAGAAAGTTACAATCGAATAATTATAAACTCAACATCGTCAAATCGATCACATTGTGTCATATTAATAATGTATATTGATCCGATTCATTTTCGCTTCGATATTAAGACTTGGGCCACACCACTCGCCACAATTTATTCGATGGCGCGCGGTGATCGATGACCGGCGAGACTTGCCCGGCCACCGACAGAACGCGGACAACGGCCACTACGGCTCCTAAATTAAAAAAAAAATGTTTGTTTTTTATACAACGTGCAACGTTCCAAATTCAACTTTTATTTTCTAATTAATTATTCAGCTCCGTCGCAATGTTTATAAGAGTTTAAGTACTGGGCACCTGATTGAGATTTAGTCGTCTGGCGGATGCCTTATTGGCAATTTTAAAAAGAAAATATATTTGATGAAGTTCATTTATTTTTTAATTCTTGGCAAGATATTAATTATTAATATTTTATATCTTTACGTTTGTAAATGACTCATACATATCTACTTATAGTTACCTATAAATACTTTCTTGAACAAAAAAAAGAACAAAGTTATATTTAAAATAGGTACATAATAAGAGTTAAATTACATAAGGAATCGAAATTAAATCGATAAGTTATTGAGGATAGACCTCAAAGGAATGAGGAAAATCGTCTAAGTTACACAATAAATTATTCGTAATTTATGACATCATAGATTAATAGATCAGGCAGACAGTGTGGGACCGATTCCTGCCACCACATTAGGCAGAGAATTCTTATTGTAATAGTTTATTTGGCACCAGCCCGTGAATGCCAAATAGGAAAGTTCTATGACCGTACATTATGCTACGTCGTTTAAAATGTTAATATGTAACGCATACGTTGTTCATACATTAAGTATTCACGGTGGAGATGTGTCGCACAACGAAATATAATTGAAGACCACAACTTTTCAATTATTGTAGGTACTCCTGTTTTTTTTACATTCCTATAAGAAAGGAATACTAAGTAATTGGTTACATTCACGATGTATTAATTATATTTCTTCTACAGTTTCGAGAAATAAAAATTGTCTATCTAGTGATTTTAATCAATAATAATATGTTCAGTATTGGTTTTTAGTTGTGAAATACTTCAGTCACCAGCTTTTCGTACAGCGTCCATGAAACGTTATAATGTCGCGCCAGTCATGGATAGCCGCAATGTCAGATTAAAATAATATTAAATTTAGAAATCCCATGTTGTCTAAAAATCCTGTTAGTTATTGAATGCACTTTTCTCTGAAGCCATAGGTGTGTAGAGTCATTAATCAAGACAATCACATCAAATTGTTTAAACGCTAAAATAGAGATAGTGTGTCCGTCACAGCTGATACAGAATAATTCTCACTGTGCCTGGCGCGGTACAGATGGAATCGCACAATTATCACAGATATTTACTTGAATTCGTGTTTAAACAGGCATTTTCGTACTGCTTTTAAATCGCAAAGTGACGGTTGCTGATGAAGCTTTTAAAGGAAAAGTAGAGTTGTCTGCAGTCTCAGTTATTCA
Organism: Pheosia tremula; assembly: GCA_905333125.1. Classification (NCBI taxonomy): domain Eukaryota; kingdom Metazoa; phylum Arthropoda; class Insecta; order Lepidoptera; family Notodontidae; genus Pheosia; species Pheosia tremula. Next base: position 7,952,902 of record HG995402.1, on the reverse strand, counting down.
CGTTTAGAAAAAGTTTACATTTTCAATAAATAAATAAGACGCGACTTACAATAAATAAGTTCCAACTTACAACAGCCCTAAGTCAGCAAAAGGTGAAAATGGGTCATATACCATAAAAAGACTCCCGACGGAAAACTAAATTAAATTCAAATAGTAGGCTATAATTTATAAGGATTATAGCCCATTATCACCTATTATCCAGTATTATAACCTTATTTATACAAATTTAATTACCGCCTACCGCAGTAAAAACCCTTGAATGAATGTGCCAACTGCTTTACTTTCCTCTAAACTATAAATTGTAGAGTCCTTAAACAACGTAGAGCGTCCCTCACGTACCAGTAACTGAATTCCAGCCGTAAACAAAAGGAATCCTGTAAATAACTTTTAAAATAAAATCGCATAATGTTCGCACTCGTGTCCACTTATATTTCTGTCGGCTCCTGCGCGAGGTAGCCACGAGGTAATGTATGGGGCTGCGCCACAGTAACGCATAGCGCTTTTTATAGTGCGCCTGCGCAGCTTTATTGCACCGCGTAAGATGAGGCTACACTGGATAGTGTTACATGTTGGCATTGAGAATGAAAATTTAATTAAATAGACTAGTGTTGCTTTGTTTGCGACTGTACAGTTGGTGTGATCGTCTGTTCTGTCTGTTATTATTTATTTTAGTTTTGGATGTCTTAGACATATTTTAATATACCTAGTGAAATAAATATTTTCTATAATATTATATTCTTTCTAATAGCGAGAATACTATTATTTAAAATCACTTTTTTTTTCACGACAAAAATCTCAGACCTGCTTATACGACGACTACTGCGTGTAAAACGTCCTTTATTTCCTTTAAACGTAGTACAGGTGCGCACACGCATGCATCCTTTTATTTCCATAATTCTGTCTTATATCCACACAATTTATTGTTGGCCTTGTCAGACGGCCGAGAAACAAACACTGCCGACATTACAAAGGAATAAAATTAACAAAATAATAATATTGCAAAGTGTATCAACTATTCATGAAATAAATGTCTTACAGTTTTAGTACCTTTTGACCGATTTTTATTTGAGACTAGCTGTTGCCCGCGACTTCGTCCGCGTGGTATTTAACAAAGACTTAACCGTTGGCAACAGCCTGCTCGCACGTTCTGATCCCGCGGGACGCATTGCAGATTGTTGATTGACTTAATCAGGCGCTGCGCTGCAACATTGGTTTTAATTTTTTTTCGTGAGATCCTATTTTTTTTTCTAAAATAAAAGTAGCCTAAGTTACTCCTTGTTACATCAGCTATCTGCCAGTGAAAGTCCCGTCAAAATCGGTCCAGCCATTTCAGAGATTAGCCGGAACAAACAGACAGACAGACAGACAGACAGACGGACGGACAGACAAAAATTGTAAAAAAAATTGTTTCGGTATAGGTAACGTGTATACATCCAAATGCACTTGGTAAAAAGCGGTTATTTTAATATTACAAACAGACACTCCAATTTTATTTATATGTATAGAAAAACAAACGCGGTGACCAAAGAAAACTCGAAGATTAGAACATTAACATCTCCAAAGGTTTTTGCAAAGTTATTGTTTCAGTTTATACCTACCTCATTACGCATTAATAAATTTGGGTAATTTACCGTGCGAGGATTGTTCAAAGGCCATTATTTTTGTAACACTATTGTTAAATACAAGGTTATCTGTATTATATTATTGGGAAAATAATTCGAGTTACTTGCGCGCACTTTGACTGCGCATTGTCTAACATTTTCCCACTTTATTTCGTGTCAAGTGCAACTGACTAATTGGGCTAGTCTAATTATTATGAATAGAATATTATTGTTATAATTCATTGCGGTGCTTACATTACAGTATTCACCTTATTGTCCATTACTTATACAAGGCCGGGGTTTCTTAACGTAGCTAATTGCCAGTGTTTTGCTTTGAAACATGTTAACTAATTAAATCTAACATCAGATAGGTAGGTACGTCATGCATGTGAATTGATGATGAAATATTTGCGAGTATCACTCAGTATGTGATACCCACTTTTACTTTTTATAGTAATGAATGATACTCAAAGTCAAAGTCACTTTAAATATGAGATCGTTTAGCGGAAAAGGGAAGATCTTCCTGCCAGGCGGGTGGTATGCCTGGCGGGGCGGCCGCTATGCCCCACCGGTTGTTGTTGGGATCTTGTATATATGTTACGTGCTCCGAAAACTGTCATAGCGCGTTTCAGGATTGTATTGAGAATTGTTAATTGTTCGGAATGCGTCTGCAGCGCCATCTGTGTAGCTTGTGGCGCATTCTTAAGAGGTCGCTACAATAGAAATACTTGAACATTTGTGATGAAACTTCTAAAAATGTTAAAAGATCCTTCAGAGTATCTACTTAAAGATACTTTATTAGCGCAGTTGGTAGTCCTTAGATTCTGTGCCGAAGGTCCCGGTTATACCGGTAGGGACAAACTTTTTGTGATGGAGACGAATGTTTGTACCCGAGTCATGGATGTTTTAATATATAAGTATTATATACTGATTTCGCCCTCAGTCCTGTATAAACCAAAGAGTTGCTTAGAGGAACCGTATACTTGGTGTCTTCGTCTGTCTACAAAGGTAGTCTATACCGACTCTACATACATCTGAACTGTGTGACAGCATCACTAGTTATACCAAAAATGACGATGTAATTATAGAGCACACTGAGCTATCTCAATATGTATTGTCTCGTACTTCCCACAACGAAACCAAGAGTGAGGATTCAATCTCCCAGCGCATTAACGGTATCTCTCTCCACTAGAGTGAATCTAAACATTAAAACAGCGTTACGAACATCCGGGTTTAAACACCACACTCCGCGCCGCGTCACGCAAGAAATTGTTTTATAAAATCGCTCTTATTATTATACATTGCCATTATTATGCGGCAAAACTAAACAGTTTTGTTTTACGCACGAATTGTTTGGCAGACTTGAATCTTGATAATAATATAATAATAATACCAGCCCGTTTTAATGTCCCACTGCTGGGCACGGGCCAACACTCAATGCGAGGGGGATTAGGCCATAGTCGCTGGCCCAGCGCGGGTTGGTGGACTTCACATATCTTTTGAGGGGCTCTCTCAGACATGCAGGTTTCCTCACGATGTTTTCCTTCACCGTTTATGAAGTGATAATCATGGTTGAAAATGAGGTTCGCACATGAAATCTAGAAATCCCGGAGTTGCGAGCCGGGGTTTGAACCTACGATCCTCGTTACCGATGAAAGCGTTTTACCAACTTGGCTATCACTGCTTGTTTTGGAATTTTGATACAGTAATTTTGTACAGTTGATTTGACACTGTTAATATTTATTCTTAAATAAGTACCTACATGCATAATTGAATTGTTTATTGTCCTTATACGCTTGAATGGATGGCTGGATTGTAGCCTTATGGTTGAAATAAAGCTTATAATCGAGCTGTCACGACTGCAGCGAGACGATCAGAAAAGTAGTAAATTCTATATACTTAGGTACAGGGTGATTCATAAATGGTATGCTAAACCTTGAACTTAAGCTACTTTAGCGCATTTCTAATTATCATGAGAAGCGATAATTTTGAAATATGATTTTTAAAAAAATAATTTCGTTAACATAAATCACAATTGTTATTTTGTTGGGAGCATATTATAATTTTTAAATCGACATATCGATATTCTGAGTTCACATAATCATTTCAAATGCGCTAAAGAGAGTGCAGGTTTATCGATAGAGTACAACTATAACCTTGAATTGAATTTACCTTGTTACATTACATTACAACCCTTGTTTATCACCTCTATAAACCGCTTTATAATTAGTGCTCTTTGCAATCATTCCACGAATTATAATATTAATAATATCTATTATTTAGTAGGTAAATATACAGCGACACACATATGCCTGGCAACTATGCCGGCCGCAACTTGCAATGAAAACATAACACTGGCATTACGTAATTTGGCCAACAAAAGGCAAATATTCCGGGCCATTCCGAGCCATTCCGCTAGTTTATGTCCGCGAGACGGGCATTAAGGTAAATTGTACATACAATTGCGCGCACGGGCCACTCGTTAACCGACAGTCTGACGTGACACGCAGCCGGCCGAATGTCGCATTGTTTCAGTTTTATGCGTACCCGACCTTAGATTAAACTCAACTCGGAGATTTATAGCGGTCATGCGCAGGCTAGTTCTGTGGACTCCCGGTTGTTTCGTCGAAACGTTCACGTTTCATAAGAACCCAATTTGTGGGAGCGCTTAGTGCGGTGTCGTGCATGCCCCGCCTTTTTATTACTGCCCCTTAACTGTAAACAACACCCATTCTCGGTGAGATTGTCTCGGCATGCTATTTGTAGATGAAGGAATTTTATCTCGAACGTAGGTACATGTTATAAAAACATGCAACAATGCGCCCGATGTTCATAAAACACGGGAGGGTAATGGCTACAATCGTTTATAACCATCGCTTTCGTTACAACTTCTTTACTCCGAAAAAATAGGAAGTTATTATAAAAAGTGATAACAGTAAGTACCTACCTATATGCTTTCTAGATGTGGATGCAATAATGTTATGTAAATAAATGCGCTTGAGTTGTTTTATTCCTAAGCTGATTAACGATTCAGATGCATAATTTCAAAGTATACCTATAGATATTCGTACAAAGTACTTGGGCCTCGAAGATGTTTTAAACCACAATCGTTTTTAATATTAAACACAACTTTGCAAATTTTCTTAAACACACGATCCATTAGCAAGAAAACGAATTTTAATTGAAATGCACGAAACTGAAATGAAAATGTGATATCGGTTGAGCTAACAATGGTTAACGGCAAGCAAATAAAGGTCAACGGTAAATAAAGCTCTGGCCAATGGATCAATGTGTTTATAACAAAATACAACACAAAATTGGTCGGATTCTTACACTCACCAATCTTCGCTTGGGCTTGATCAGCGGCCGGTTCTGTCCGTTCATCTTGTAGTAGAGTCCGCAGGCGTTGCAGAGGTAGTGGCCGGTGCCATCGCGCCGCCACAGTGGCGTGCTCGTCGCGCCGCAGTTGACGCACTCTCGACCCTCTGTCCCATACACAGCCACAGTTAGAGAAGTGATATGGAAGTGTGAACTGGCATTATACAACTTTCAATGGAAACAGATAATGAAATTATATTATAGAGTAATCTTAAGATAATCTTCATTTTCTGATAGGTTATAAATGTAGAATGTGAGAACAAAAATGATTAAGCAATGTTAGTTAGGTATGTAAGGGAATAAATTAGAATCAAAATTAATGGATACGCAAAATCGACACAACAAAGCTGGGTATTATACCAAAACCATAACTGATCGTAACTAAACAAACCAAAGGATACCAAAACCATGAATAGCGTTGTATGGTAGGCGTGACAATTACCTGTCTCCTGGCAGGCTGGGGAAGATGAGAGAAAATCACATTCAGAAACATTACAAATAGAGTTTCACTAACTAACGAAGCATGCCACACACGGTAAGCAATTACATAAATGTTCTACACCATCCTTCACAACATATATTTTCATATCTCCACATCACCGTAATTGCAATTACTACGAAAATAGTAAAATATTCAATTAACTGGGGAAAGCGCAACGAGTTTCACTTGGAAGAAAAAATATCAAGATTTTTAACACGCAAAAGAAAACTCGGCGAAAGTGATGTTGCAGCCATTTCTATACGACACGTAACACGCCCTTCGAATAAACTGGATGTAGGTAAGTATATCTATAATATAGGTTCGTTCTCAATGTTAGGTAAGGGGATTACATACCACTAAAATATTCATAATAGTAACTGATAAAACTTGGCATTTTATAATAAGCATACAGAAAGAACAATACGCTAAAAATATAATCAATATTGCATATTATATTTCGAGGGTAACAACAAAAACGGGTTGCTACAAATGAATGGTTGTTGCAAAACATTGGTGAGCGTCTACGAATAAACAGAGCGAAACCAGAGCTATAAGGTAAGTAGTACCCACATGCTAATTTTCGCCACATATAAATTGTACGTTATACATTCGTACGTATGAAACAATTTCCAACGCGAGCCATAGCCCGTCATCCATGACCCGCGTTGAATTGCAAATCTTTATCGTCCAAACCAAAATGAGCTCTACATCTGACACCTCATTTATCTAAACTATTTAAGCAATAAAGGACTAAGTATAATCACTCATGCGATCGTTTAATACTATGCATGCAATTATAATATGACCCCAGGATGAGCCGTCCTCCGGGAAACTTTAAATTTGACTTTTTCATACGACGGAATAAGCAATTTCAACAAAGTGCTTACATGGTTAATGAGAGGATGTGTTCACATATGGGATGCGCGTGCGCCGCCCACAATCTTTCTCTAAACTCGATTACACGAACGATGATTTACAGAGATCGAAAACGAAAGCTCATCTCGTTACACCGTCGGATCGTCTTTTTTCAACCGATAAGTCAATACTCTTATACGCAATCGGTGTCGAAAAATCTGATGATGGGTGACAAACGACACTCTCATAAATTATCTATTAACTTTTTTATGCACAAGGAGTTTGCAATACCACAGACTATGTCAATCGGCAGTGTATCAACACGTACCATGACAATAATGTATCTAGATCTAATTATCCTAGTCCCAAGATACACGCCGCGGTGCTGTGAATAAATAATGATAATAAACATCGCAAGGAAGGTGAAAGTGCTCGAATATCCGATAGAAAAAATACATTAAACGAACCGAAAATGTTTTACGACCTTTAGGCAGCGCGGCCATTCGTCTTTTTTATGTAAAACCAGATCAAAACCGGCAATTAAATACCCCGTACCTTATCGAAAACTTATTGCGATCGGCCCGACGACTCACTTTTTGGACTAACCCTTTATATTTTTTGTTTAATCGATAAAACCTGTAATTTGGATCGGAGTTTGTAATAAATAAACACCAATAACGATTATTAGGAAAAAATAACAGGATATTACACGAGCCGCGATGTTTTATGATAGTGTCTCTAGTGTTAGAGACGGAATCAATTCAATAATAATGTCTCTATTGGTAAAAACGTTTGTGAAAGCCAGAGACGCCGCGGGCGGCAACGTTTCACAAGATTTACAGCGGCCAGCCCCTCATACATCGACATTACACGTATTATTAAAGAGAACACTTTCTGATTAATTACTATACGATTTAATTGTTCGATCCGGTCCGGTCTTAACATTCACACCGACAGAGTTATTTCTTAATTCGTCTGATGTACCTTACCAAGCCGCGGCGGCCGCGGCGGCCACTCGCCGCTGGGACGTGATGTCGACTTGAAATAAAGATATCACTTTATTTCATATGTAACGAACCGAGTACGGAGAGTGTACCTATCCTGAACAAGTGCAAAAAGTGAGGTTGAGCGAAAAATTCCAGTGTCGGTTCAAAATTAGAATGCGGCCCGCTCTTTATTGCCCAGAGTGACGCGCGGTCGTGATGCGGCGGCGCTACGTGACCGCGATAAAAGATTTTCATCTGCCATATTTACCTAGCCGAGTGGGCGGGTTTTATATTTTGAGAGTCTCCAGGCGAGCGCACTCGGAGCTCAAGCCTCTCACGGCCCAACCGGCAAGTTTTCTCACGGCCCAACCGTGTGGGGAAAACAACCACCGATCACAATAAGCTGACGGGAGCGATCCCGCGCGCCGCGAGTCGAGTGAAGCCGACCGCTCCTCGAAACTATCGATGCGTTCCGAACACACGCCAACCCGTTACCACTCATTGAAAGCACAAAGTAAAAACAGCAGCATAGTCACGTACAACGCTAATGTGCACCAGGGTAATGTAATTTAAATGAAGGACTAATTCGCTCCCGCGTACCGTGACGCGCTCTGCGCGCATCGGCCCATCAAGTAACGGTGAGGCTATTTTGCATACAAACCATTAAATTATTGCTCAAAACTTATTCTCTGTTGCGCCACAGAGGCTGTTATTACGCTTTAATTATATGCCTGTATGCAAATAGGAAATTTTAATGGAAGCTGATTGTCGGCGCTTGAGTTTATTTTTATTGAACATTGTTTTGCTTGGAAACATTATAATAGTAAGAAATGTTACAAGTCATCGAGTCGCTAATTTTGTTTGAATGAATCTGAATATAGTGAATATGAAGTGATCAGGAATGAAGCCATGTTTCACGGCGCCTGCACAGTTCGGTGCGCCGTTGGGCGGACGCTCGTATTTGCATTCGTTATTAGCATACCGAGGGATAATTACGTGTGAGCCGCGATGCCACGCCGCTCGGTTGCAGTAGCGCTGAACCTGATGTTATTATATACCGGTCATGTGGACCCGAGGCTGCTAATAAGCGCGCCCGACCGGCCGCCTAGAGTCTAGAGAATTGTAAATAGTTCTAATTATCCGCGTGCTTTGATTTGCATGAGCCGTTTAGATGCAGCTAGTTTTTTATACACTTTGCGCAACATCCTTGTCCTCTAATTTTGTAATTATGACTGACGCGTTGCGGATGTCCAGCGTAAAATGCAAATTCGGTTGATGCAATTGTAGCCAACAATACGCGCCGGCAGACCGTGACGGATTAGCTACACCTACCGACGCTGACTTTGTATATTCAACTCGAAAATGTTCATTAGTCTTTTATTTCAAAATGTAGGTAGGTATAGATTAAACAAATTGGCATTGTTAGAAATGGGACTCGGAACAAACATTTATCATTTTATATTTAAGTACCTACTGTCTGTTTATATAAATGAGCACTTATATAATTTTGCAAAAAGAAAGCTTTGCGCACATTATGATTGCTTTTTAAAATTATCTAAGACGATATTGTACTGTTATGTAGTACCTACATTTATTATGCATCTATTATAGCAATTTTCGAAGTCATTATATTATAATGTTATTTAAAGTTATACTTGGGGAACGTTGCAACAATGCTTATTTGATCACGCAACTAGATTATTACAGTATCGCTCTATAGGTGCAACAACAAAAAAACACTGATATATACATGACATTGTTAATCTAAAGTATCAATGATATTGTCGGTAATGTGTGCAGAGTCTAAAGTATGAAGAGCACGGTCGCCTTATTCCTGTTGTTTGGCGAATCGTGGCACGGCACGTAGCCCGCGCTAATTGGTTGCGCAACGAAACAGTTGCTGCAACGCTCTGCGTGTGCCGCATTCAAATATTTGCAAATGATCTGCTTGTTTATCCAACCTGATAGATACCCCAGCATTTATTACATCTGTAGTCTTTGCCAAGTATAAAGTAGAAAGGTATTATACAATTTAATTAGCAATCGGTATTGGGTTAGATAACTTTACATTTATGATCTCTGATTATTATAGGTTTACTTCGCAAACATTAATAGGTAGAGCGTTATTTTTACTTTTAATATTTAAAATACTAATCGCAATGTTTTTATTCGTAAAATCAGCGCACCACACTTGATCTTCAGAGAGTCCTTTCAACTAGTGTAATCGTACCGTGATTGAGAAAGCATGCTGTCACTGTCATACTTATTTATGAAATTTGTGGTGTGACAAGGATGGAAGACTTCACTTTACCGAAACGATACGTAAAAAAGATAGTGCTTGAAATACTAAGCACACTTTGACACGAGAACCCTTAGCTTATACTCAGGGTAAATTAAAGGTCGTGTTACTCATATTGCAACTGATGCTGCTTTTTAATGAGATTTCTATGAAGAAGGAAATTCTAAAGCTCTCAAGTATTGGTGTTTTCTGATACAATTCAATGTCGCGACTCTATTACCGATTAGTTAAATCATACACCATTATAATATTTTAAAATAACTAAATACATTGTCAGCAAAGAGTCTTTATAATATCCATTCACTAAAACAAATTCGAATAAAGCCATAATTAACTTCATAGACATTACTATTACGTACTTAATAAGTCTATGATTAAAACAGTATTTAATAATAAAAGCTAACGACTATCCAATTTAAAGTCTAACAAATCGAAATATGATTTGAAAAGTATCGATCGATTGTATCATACGAACAAAACGCTTGCGCGCTTATTGTTATCTATACATATAAATAAAATTGGAGTATCTGTTTGTAATATTAAAATAACCGCTTTTTACTAAGTGCATTTGGATGTTACACGTTACCTATACCGAAACAACATTTTTTAAAATTTTTGTCTGTCTATCCGTCTGTCCGTCTGTCTGTCTGTCTGTCTGTCTGTCTGTCTGTTTGTTCCGGCTAATCTCTGAAATGGCTGGACCGATTTTGACGGGAATTTCACTGGCAGATAGCTGATGTAACAAGGAGTAACTTAGGCTACTTTTATTTTAGAAAAAAAAATAGGATCTCTCGAAAAAAAAACCAATGTTGCAGCGCTGCGCCTGATTAAGTTTGATAGCAACAACCTGCAATGCGTCCCGCGGGATCAGAATGGGCGAGCAGGCTGTTTTCAACGGTTGTCTTTGTTAAATACCACGCGGACGAAGTCGCGAGCAACAGCTAGTTAGAACATAAAATCGTTGAACACTTAATTTGAATACGGTTTTAAGTGAACGTAACATTGGTTTAGAAAGTGTTGAATTGCGCTCAAGTAAAAGCCTGTATTATAACTAGCTTTGGTGCTGACCGTTTATTATTCTGATTGCCCTTTCCATGACATTCTTCAAATACAAACGTTCGTTTTAGGTCACGATTTTTCGATTGTTCGATCTAAATGCTACGTCGTATTTACCTTAGTCCTATATTAATAGCCGACAATATTGTAGTCTTTGTGGAGTAGCATTATCCTCTACTTAGTTGTTGCTAATCCGTACTTATGTATCCTTTGATTTAATACAGACCACGTACATGGACATTGGACAATGCGCTTCAAGGCCTTAAAAAATTAATGTTAGATGGATATGCCAGTATTCCAATTGAAGGGAAATAAATATATCTGAAAATGTTAGTTATTAAATTTCACATGAAATTTGTATTGGAAATTGAATAAATAGACACATAGATAAACTGTATTAATATAAGTTATGATATTCTGACTAGCTCATTATAGAGCGTGACGTCATATCCAAGTCAATATCAAGTTCAGGGGGAACTTCATGAAGTCTTTGTCCCAGCCTTTTTGCCGATTTTAAGGTAATTTTTGGACCGAATTTTACACTACAACACTACCGTCTACTCCCTGAAACCGAATTAATAGACTAGCTATTCAGTTGTTATTTTTTTAGACTTCAGGCGTATGTCATAGTTAGAAGGCCGTTCACAAAACGATAAGTCCGTGCTAAATTCCAATTAATAACGAATCCGTTGTATACTTATTGGAATATTCCTATAATTGTTATCCACGTTTGCATACCAGACGAGAGGCTCGAGGTCAGGCGATCGCCACCAACAATTGAATGGTTCGCATCCGGCCAACGCGAATTATCATAATACCACTTCCACCAAGGAGCGGACACCACTACAGCCTGATATGCCAGCGGCCGCTAGGCCTTTTGAAAACCTAATATGTAACCGGGCAAAGATCTGATTGCGAAGTTTTGGGAACTGATCGTTTCAATTTGGTTAGTTTGGATCTCTTTTTGGATTATATTTTCCTCATGTGTATATGTGTATATCTATTTATATTCTTGCGTCAACCTTAGTATATGTATACCAAACCCATTGTCCATTCTGAAAGGCTATCATATTCACTTGCAGTTGAATAAAAAAATTAAGTACAAAGAAATAAGTTTCTGACCGCGTTAATAGAAAATAATTTGAAATAAAAAATATATTGCACCATTTAAAATTCATTCATTTATATGCGTAATAACGTAATGCTTATTTTTTTTTTAATTGAAACTATTTTCAATTGACGCGGTCAGAAACTCATTACTTATTTTATTTTTTTCATATATAGTTACCTACCGATAAAAGGCAAAAAGGCACCCTTGCATTTAATGCAACTCATTCACTAACATTGTAGTATTAATTAAATAAGTGAGTGAACAATTTCCAATTACAAATACACTTTTAAAAGGCAATGTGTGTATTTTGTTTTTTATTACAATTATCTAGAACACGTTGGAGCAAAAAGTTAACAATGCGTATCGTTGTGTAAATTGAAGCATATGCGACCTGTTGTCTGTACTGCACTATTGTTTTCGATAAAACTGAAACGACTATGCAGTTATTGTTAAATATTAAAAGTTATTATATTTACTTAATTAAACCCAAAAATATAATCACCTAGGCTAGCTTTTTAATGTGAAGATTTTGCAACAATGTCACAATAATTTTAATCTCAACAATTATCGCGTGAAAACCACACAAAAACATATACCTAGGTGTGAATTTTTTGGTGTTAAGAATTTTGTAAGGTTGCTTTACATTTTTTAAATCTAAAGACACCTTTGTTGTATAATACAATAAAGATTTCGCAACGCGAGTTAGATATTCCCGTTTTCACATTTAATACACGGAAGTGTAAACGAAAAAGTGAAATGACTTAATCCACTTATAATTAAGTGGCAACATTTTTCGATACCACTCTAATTATACCATGAGAAACCCCATTATAGGTATGAGAAGCTACATGCGCTCGTCTTTCCGACATGCTAATCCGTTATAATAGAAAATATTGAACAAACATAACAACGGACTATTTAATTGTCTATATTAACAGTCATTCTCATTATTTTAAATACGAGACAATGAGCCGGTTCCCGTCTATTGTCAAAATACGAGATTAGATTTTTATTTTATTTTAAAATAGGGTAATGCGGTTTAAATACAATTACCGTTGGGCAATACGTTTTCATTTTATGCCGGTAATAAAATGATATCCAGATACGTTGGTGTTTCAAAATATCGCGGCATATTTGCTATCGTAACAATAGTCAATAAAGGTCATATTTAACAATGATGCGTCCTAATCTAGTCTAGTATGTTAACATAACGTTGTGAAATTCTATAAATTGTCAACCAAGCTCTGATTGCAGTTCAATATGAAATGGAGTCACTAAAATTGTTCTGGACACATCCATCTTAATTCGTAGGTTACTATGAACCTAGCTATCATAGTAAACAAAAGAAATCAGCAGTTCCGTCATTTTAAAAACAAAAATACTGTCTCGCCTCTTAATAGAAATCTACTTAAGAAAATTATTATTTAATCATCTAATACATCTAAACAATGGCAGTTGGCAATTAAATAATGAGAAACGTCTAGTTTGGCCGGTCAACATCAGACGAGGCCGCGTGAGTTCACATGTAGCGGGATAACAATGAGCTGCGCTTGCGTCGACTCCGAGCTTATACGGTGAGCATACGTACATGCATACGCACATACATATATATATATATATATATATGCATGCATATGCATATGCATGCATACGGTATGCAGCTAATTGGAGGAGAGTTCCTACTTCCTTACGATATTCAATATAATATCTAGATATTGACATAAACAAAACATTTTTTTTTATAATTTTTGTCTGTCTGTTTGTTTCGGCTAGTCTCTGAAATGGCTGAACGGATTTTGACGGGACTTTCACTGGCAGATAGCTGACGTAACAAGGAGTAACTTAGGCTACCTTTATTTTAGAAATACTTTTTTTTATTTACCACGCGGAATATGTCGCGGGTAACAGCTAGTTTAATATAAGTATAGACACGTGAACGCGAACGTTTATGTATAGTAGTAGTTATCAGTCGCCTCAACTGCAAAAGCCAATATCGTTAGTACACACCTCCACCGTTAGTAAAGAAGACAAGCGTTAGTAACACCATGATCCCAAGCCCTCATTAGCAGGCCCGTGTTCAGGAGGTAGCTGGGAAACGTGTGGCGCCTCTACCCCCGCCCCGGTGCAGGGGGCGCTTATCCGAACACATCGCGATACCATTCCACAATCCCGTTCGGAAATACAAAATGAAATATTAATCTTGGCACGTTTATCGAATTAATAAATCGCAATTGTCGATGAGACAAACTATTGAGATTCTAATTACGCGGGAATATCTCGCCGGCCATTTTGTAAAGGCTCGATTGGCGAGCCATAGACGGCATATTTGATTTATTAACTGATTAGATATCTTGGAGTTGGAAGTCAATTTTACTTAACAATGATCGAGCTGCTTACAGTTCTATTACAAGTTTTGAAATTATAATTAAGCACGATCAATTCTTCAAGATGAACTTAACGTTTTTTGATAGATTAAAATAGATCATCATACTAGTTTAATCTTAAAGGTTTCTACCTATCTTAAAAATGGCCGTGTACAGACCAATTGTGCACCTTCGTACATGTCACGAGCGAACTCAACGCGGCATGACAGACGACCGCGGTCGTCCGAGGCCTACGCTCACGATACCCCACCAAAGTGCTGTCATTTGCCTCGCAGTCAACCTACGTGCATGTGCCCGAGGCAGCGTCGCGACGCTTTTCAGTCGGTCTGGTAGCGGCTATTGAGGTTGTAAGTATCATATTATGTGTTCGGATAACCGCGTGCTAACGTGAGTGTGTCGGGTGTCAGTGCTTCGCAGCGAGAGCGGTGCAGTGCGTTCAGTCCCCGTGGACTCACCGGCGCTTGTTCGCGTCTTGTTCGGTCTCGGCTTGTTCTGCTGCTGCGCCCCACTATACCCCTTGCCCTGGTAGTTGTAGTAGTCGCCGCCGGCGGCATTGTACTGCGCGTTGTATTCCCCGGAGGGCTGGCTCGACTCCTGGGGGCACGAGTCCGGTTGCGCACCTTCGCGCTGCTTCGACGACGGCGCGCCCATCATGGGCTTGACGTCACCACAGAGCGGCAGCTCCTGCTGCTGCTGCATGAATGCGACGCTCATCGCGGTGGCGTGCGCGACGGCGGCCTGGTAGTCCTGCTGCCCTAGTGCCGCTGCCGCTACGGAGTCCGGCGTCGAGTCCTTCGGTGGCGTCGGGGGGAATGAGAATAAGGGATGGGGGTGGTGGTGTTGGGCAGGGGAGAGGGGTTTGTCGTTGGGCGCAGCGTCCTGCTGGAAGCCACTGCCCCACGCGCCGCCGCTCAGCGCCTTGGATTCAAGCCATGGGTGTAGCGGCGTATGGAAGTGCGGCCGACACACCTGCCCGCTGCCGCCGCTTAGTGATCGACCTGCACACACAGAAAACGTTTTCTTAACACTTGAACAACTTTTAGGTGGTGCAGACAGCGTGGCTAAAATAGATAACCTATCCACGGAATAGCAAAAAAATATAGTAACTCCTAGGCGTGTTCGACTGAAACTTTCCATGGTGATATCTAGTATACCTCGATAAGGTATTCATTTTTTTTCCCGAAAATAGAAAAAGTTCTTCCAGGATACTTAAAAACTAAAGTCCACAAGTACAAAGTCGCGGGCACTGTTACTCTAAAAAAGTAGGTGCATAAGATATAAAATAATAGCGATGATAGCCGCGCAATTTGATTCCTGAACCTCTACATGTTTACGAGCGTTTAAGTGACCATTACTATGGCCGAGATCTAGCGATAGGATGGCTATTGTAAGGCGAGTCCAAAACATCTAAACTTGTTGTCATTAAAGCTCACAATTTGAACGCGTTTTGTTGCCCGACGCTCGCCTAAATTAATATCATTTGTCTCTAACAACTAGCCTTTCACACGACGTCTTCATTCCCGAATATTGTAATTGTGATCATGAATATTCCGGCTCGTAATGTGTATTTGATAAACAAATAATGGAGGTATTACCTACGCGGGGTCTCGCTCGCCGCGTCCGTGAACAAAAGGCTTAACTTTTCCGAAATGTTACAAAAGCGAAGTACCACAACAGTGGGCAATTAAAATAGTAGGCCAACTGGAAATCTCATTAATTATGTTACACGGTGCTGTTAGTTTTGATGATACAGCGCACTGATTAGTTTGCATATTCGGTTTGTACATGTTTTGATCATTACGCTTAATTCATCATTCTGGCTCGAACATCTAAAGAAGATACTACAAAATAAATCTCTTAACTTTGACTTTGAGAGGTTTTAAATAACAACCTTCAATCTAGAATTAAGCCTGAAAATATATGACGATAGTTTTACCCGCTATTAGCTACACTAAGATCAAATACCAACAGCGATAATTTGGTGTATTCCATTGCTCATCTGCTTAACTCTTAATAGAGGACTCATAATACATTATTCTTTTTAAAAGTTTTCTTAGCAACGCAAAATATTGAAGCCCTTCCTATCACCACATCGCAACTGCATATACCTTAAAAGGTGCAATTCATTCCCCATTTTAATTCCACAAACTACATTCGACAATTATTATTTATAAGAGTGAATGCAAACATATGTACGTGCATTGGATACTGAAGGGGCGCCGTAATGATATCTGGTAGCCGTCGATTGGCTGACTTCGGCTAGGGGTGCATCCCTTACCCTACAGGGTGAGCATCCCTGTGGCGCGCTGTGGGTACTCTAACTAGTTACACTTAACTTACTGGCATATGTTTCGATCGGAAATTTTTAATGTTAGATTTATTGTTATTTCTCTCTCCACGCGGGCTATGCCCGGATCTTTGGAAGGCAGAATCAGAATCAGAATATTTTTTATTCACTTAAGTACACATTTAAGTATAGTACTTATGAATCGTCAAAAGTTACAAAATACTATGCTACTACTTTACCACCCGTTCGGAATGCCGTTCCTATTGAGGCTACCGCCGCCGGGACAGGGTCCAACACGTAGAGGCCCTTTTTGAGAATTTTAATGTTATGTTATCCACCTGCTGGGGTCAAATGCTGAAAATGATAGCATAAACAGCGAATTGACCTGAGCAGGCGGAGGCACTATTGTAGGAATATGGAAAGATAATTGGGAGTATAGATTGAGGATTGGATGGGTATGGGATGGGAATATTGGAAGGGTTGCGGACACCTGCCATAATCAGCTTTATTGTTAATGTGTCTGAACATGTTGTTTGGAAGCCCACCTCTACATATGTCACAGCACAGTACAAAGGAAACTCATAAGCAATATATTTTTAAGTGATTTCTGTGCTTTGATTCCTTTCTTACATGATAAAATGTTCTAAATATATCTGCGGCTCAAATTGAACATCGACCTCAGGAGGAACTGGTGGTAATCTTGCATTCATATAATTAGTTGTAGCTAAAGGTGAAATTAAGATAAAATTGGCGAACTGATTAGCTCAGTGGGTAGTGACCCTGCTTTCTGTGCTGCGGCTTCCGGGTTCGAATCCTGGTAGGGACAAACTTTGTTGGATGTGGTGAGTCATGGATGTTTATTATATAAGTATTATGTAATGAGTTCGCGCTCAGTCCATTCTACGGTACCCATAATACAAGCGTTGTGTGTGACCGTATAGTTAATATGTTCGTCTGGCGATATTAAAAAAAAATATTATTAAGATGTCTTGATTGGCTTACGAAAAGATTAACTAACTACATCTGTAGTATCTCATAATCTATTCAGGCATCTGTGCTCAACAAAACAATACAAATTAATACGTCCATGACCTTCCGAAAACAAAGCAGTACGAGTTTATAACAATACTTATCAGTGCGTCAATGAATTCGTCGTAAGTACAATATTGTAGGTACGTGCGTACAAAACCCGCATCGTGTCGACCCAGGTGTCGATCGCAGTTTCAGATTATTAGCGATCGCTATCACAAGGGCACCCGTACATTGCGGCCTAGTCACGGCTAGTCTGGGTGGGGGAATGAACTTTGCGGACGGTGAATGTCGAAAGTATTTAATTAGTAAAATCATGCGCAGATAATATCAATCATTACTGGTCTTCGATTTGTTGCAGATTATACGTGAAAATTGTTTGGATGCGAACCTTTCGCGCACAAATTACCATAATGTTCGTGATTCATTAATGAACGAACCGTTCCGATTTTATCGGCCCAATAGGTGCTACTTACAAATAGCGTAATTATTTCAGAGGACCGATTCGTATCGATAAAAAAATTCAACGAGTTAAATGGTCGATAACATCGGCGCGGGGTATTCGATACGAGTGAAATAACCGAGCATCGACCGGCGGGGTCATTACGGTAAACAACACGGCATAAAACAATAATCAATCCGTACCGGCGTCACATTAGGCCGAGTACACACAACAACAGTTTTGACAGCGCCCGCGACGACCGGGAGCCACCCCTCGCGCGTCAGGCCGCGTTCACAATGGCCCTAGCGATGGCGGACCGATAACGCGCGTATGAATAATTCCTCTTATCGCACCATCTCGCCACATGCCCTACCTGGCCCGCTACCACGCTACCGAAAACACCAATTCCAATGCGACAATTTAATCCCTTCCCATAATATGACGCGACAACTGAATTTATTCGACGCTAACGTGGTACCGGGCCGGCCACCGGCGCTTTTTATTCATTAGAGGGCTGCAAGTTTCGGCCATTGTACTAGATACGCAGTTTGTATACCACTAAGCCTTGATTGTTATGGGATTTCGTGTTTTACAAGCACGCGGGGCTAATAGAAAACAATAAGTACGAATACGGTCGTAAATAGGACGGAAATTGAATTAGAACTCGTTTTACATTATCTTTACATCTGGTGAATAGGTACCTCTAAAGAACCAAACGGTAGGTACCTAAATGAGATTGTTTTCACTTAAATTTTGATAGCCAATCAACCTTTTGTGAGCTCTACTGTAAATCGACGTTTTGAAGGTTCATTCTTTAGTGTTCTTTTCATACAAAACCCCAATGATTATGAGCTGGCTTTCCTACCACCGAGACAAAATTATGTGAATCATTTTTCAATTAAAGAATACATATCCTATTAAATAAACCCAATCCATCAATACGAAATAAGCTAAACCCCACCCTTAACCGATACCAAAATGTAATTAAAGCCAAGTAAACAGAAAATCAAATCATAAACCAATCATAGGCGAGGTTCCCACAGTCGCCGAAACAAAACACCGGAATTGAACCCCGGCCCTTGCCCCCATGTGTCCTACCCCGGCAGATGCAGCGCTTAGATCTTATCACCTCGCCGCGCCACAGGGTACTGCCAGCGGAGTTGGAATTGACGATGCAACACCCCGACTTGTTTATCAAACGTAACGGTTTTCTACCCCTTTTTGCAGAATGCAAAATTCTATTTTGTAAAACTGAAGATGAGGTCGTAGCCTAATTGAATAAAACGCTCGATATATCCGTGCGTTTCTCGGTCGGAGTTGGGATGGGTGACCAAATTTTATCTACTGACCTCCTCCATGCTTCGGAGGGTTGTCATTCTAACATCCTTTACAGTCGTTACAGGCAGCCAGAAGCCTGAAAAAAATACTCAGTCTAAAAATGTTTCGTGTACAAAAAACTGCTCCATTTTTCCACCCCTTGGCTCTACGTAAAACGGAGAGTATTAAGGCGTGGTTACACAGAAACTGTGCTCCCTTCTTCACGCTCGTCGCTTGCGGCGAAAATTGCCCCTTACAGTTGTATAAAATGCCTGGTAACTGGTACATATGTACCTAATAAACTATAATGCGTGCTGTACGCAGCGTGACGTCTTCCGGTCGCAGTTACAACTTGTAATAATCACCCTAAGTGCAGCTAAATTTATTGTTCACAATATGTGGCACCTAGTAAATAAAATCATTGAATTTTGCTAAAAAAAAATATCACTGTAAAAGCGTTTAGCTTTATTCGGTGGAGACGTGTGATAAAAATACGACGTCGAAAATTAATGGCGTAGTAACGCCCCTTAATTTGCGAAAGATGTTCGTTAATCTAAACTTGTTCAGAAATAAAACATTGCGAGTGAGGGCCGCTTGTTCGTAAGTGATAAGTCATACATGTGTACATGTACCCGGGGTATCGTGAGAACTTTCCTGGGTCCGCGTCAAGGTCACGCGGCCAGCGTCGGCCAGTCTACCGCGGTATTTGCACGCCGTAACATCAGCCGCATCCGCATGCGAGGTGCGTGCCAGCGCGTGTGCTCACGCCTTTACAACCGCCAATACACACGCTATCTTATCCCTTCCACTTATTGTCTTTAGACGTGTTATCCTTTGTTCCCGCGCCAGATCATTACGTATCCGATGAACGGCACACCGCACACTCCTATGTACATCGTCATAAAGGACACATTACTTCGTCCCGCGTCCCCTGTGAAATGTCCGACGTGTTAGCGAATGATAAATGTAGGCGTCGGTATCGCGTATCGGATCTGGCCGTTCGCACGCCGAATTAATTTTAATTTATTGATCGTCGTATCGACGACGAGTATTTTAGGTGCCTACTAACGAAACGCTGCTTTGCTTTTAAAGTATTTATTTACAACAATTTTTTTTACAAGAATATATTGCAGTCGAATCAGGGTACTATTCATCATTCTTGGTTTTCTACATGTTATACCGACTGAATTGTAACATCTGTAACGGGCATTTATTTATGTCAAATATAGATTTCTTTTTCTGACTGCCTTTAACGACTGTCAAATATTTAATGTTAACTGTGACCGCTAGCTTGACATGCCCTACGGAAGAGGTCAGTGGCTGAAGCACAATCTTTTCACGTATGGTTACGGTAACGAAAACGTCTTCCGCCCCGCTCACACTACAGATTTTATAAATAAGAATGACAGAGACAGCCTGTTTTGTAGAAGACTTTACATTTATATTTGGCGTGCCAGCTTACCATGACAACAGTAGGGATACTCATTAGGGGTTATGATTTGGTCACCCATCCAAAGTGGGGCTGAGACACGCGCTGATCTATTGGGGATTTTAGAAAATAGACGACCACCTATGACTTCAAACGTTATACGTTCTAACGTATGAATTTTAATTTCCTGTTCGTATTTTATAAGCTGTGCTAAAAAGGACACAGTACGGTTGTAAATTTTATAATTATTGTAAAAATATAAAATCACTTATCCCTAGCGAACGCAA
Organism: Pheosia tremula; assembly: GCA_905333125.1. Classification (NCBI taxonomy): domain Eukaryota; kingdom Metazoa; phylum Arthropoda; class Insecta; order Lepidoptera; family Notodontidae; genus Pheosia; species Pheosia tremula. Next base: position 7,931,960 of record HG995402.1, on the reverse strand, counting down.
GCGGTTCGTGCGACAAGCGAAGCGTGTCGGTCAGATGGAAAATATTTGCAGAATAATTAGTCGGAATTCTCTTAGAACTCTTAGAACTCGAAGTGTTTCAATCGAAATTCGAAATCATAAGATTTAATGGTTTACAATGTTCAATTATTTTATAAAAGAGATCATCTCATAGCTTGCAATGAATAACGCATCAATGGATCTATAATATTTCCTTGAACATCACGATCGGTTACAAGCACAACATAATTTTATATGTAGTGGAAATTTATCGATTACAAGCAGCGATTATGGAATTCGAATCGCTTACGCAATCACGGACTATTTTGCGCACCCGACGTCAATGAACCTCAAAAGGGGATTCGGAGAACTCGATCCCGCTTCGAAGTCGAAAGTGATCGAATACGACCGAACATATTCGTTAGCTCCCACAGCGATGTGTGTGTCTTGTACTGGCTATTTACTTCTAATTCCTGAGTGTTGTATAATTTTTTTTTATGATCGACACGAGCGCGTCCAGAATGGTAAATCGAGTCCGCGGGCGGTCACACCTCATGTTACCGTCTGATTGGATTATAATGCTTTTATATTACAATTCTTATTATTACGGATGGGTGCTACCGAGTGGCGTGTGGCGGGCTATGAAGGGAATATAAACTAACGTCGGACGACAACGGAAAAGCTGTCTCGTCGGACACGATGCGCTCCGGTTCTGTCGATACGGACGATATTCGAAATTTAAAATTCTCATTTTGTTAATTTAAAGTTTGGTTTCCATTCAACTATATCATAGCTGTTAAAATTTCAGAAGGCATGGATGAAATAATATAATAATAATAATACCAGCCCTCTTTAATGTCGCACTGCTGGGCACGGGCCTTCGCTCAATGTGAGGGGGATTTGGCCATAATCCACCACGCTGGCCCAGTGCGGGTTGGCGGACTTCACACATCTTTCGAGGGGGATTCAGAAGGCGTAGATGATAGTAACACTGATTAATTTCATATTCCAAAACAAGATTGGATACAAGACTTAAAAATAAACGATCGAACACGAAATTTTCGTACAAATTCTTCATTTTTTTCAATATAGAATCGATTGTCGTCGTTCGATATGATATTCGATTCGGCAGGAGCCGTTAAGCCCACTCGGATTAGTTGTACGTTGGAACGTCGTCGCGTCGTGGGTGTCTCACTGATTTATAACGACACAACAGGACAGTTATGGTCTTTCTATAATACCAGTTAAACTCCACTGCTGCCGCGTGGTAAACATAACTAATTAACAAACCTAGAGCGTCGGTCAATGGCAGATATGTAAAACATTTATTCATAAACTGCATTCATTAAGTTAGTGCTTCAGATCAAGCTTTTTAAGAGACATTTTGAAAAGGTGATATTTTTTTTATATAATTTTAATAGTCAAAGTCAAAGTCAAATCATTTATTTCGTATAGGCCTACGGGGGCACTTACAAATTGTCATTACATTTTTTTTTCTTAAGTCTACAACCGGATCGGAACGCGACCTCAACTGAGAAGATCCGGCAAGAAACTCAGCGGGCTTGACTTTTTTTTAATTCATTATTTTTACAAAATAGAATATAAAAGTAAGCTCCAGTGTGTTGCCATGCGGGGCGCACACACGCTACACTTTAACATTATATATATTGATATTTAAGCGATCAGTCCAGATCAATAGTAATGATATCGCCAGAACCATGCAAAGGACTCGGAGCAATCCGAGTATATTTTACGTATACTTAATATATAGATATAATCGCCCATAACTCTGGTAGAAACATTCGTGTTCATCACACAAAGCTTGCTCCTACAGTATTAGAACCCGGGAGCGTGGGCACAGAAATCACTTCATACCAGCTGCGCTAATCAGGCCGCAAACGTAACACAAGTCATGATAAGATTTAAGATAAATTCGAAAAACTATAATTAATAAGATATTCGGAAACGCATGCTTTGTTTCAAACTGCTGATTGTTGATCTAGAATTTAGTCTATTATCATGTCTGCCAATGACATTACCGTTATTCTAGGTGTAAAATATGACTCAAATCTCGGAGCACTTAGACGTTATCTCAACAATGTTGCATTTGTCGATTAGATTTGATAAATGCTCCTTTAATGACGCAGTTACTATAACATCAATTGATTCTCGTTACGCGATTACAAGATATAGATCAAGCGAATACCATCTCTAAGGTTTGAGTTTTAAGCATAGTTTTGAATCAGTGAAGCGCTACATCGGTTTGCATAATTAAAATGCGGTAGTTATATCTGAGATGACAGAACAATTTCGACTTGATCGCGGCGACACCGTTGCACGAATGCCTTGCATACAGGACATGTAATTCGAAGAGCGTGCAGCCTGCATACGCAATGCGCCCGCGTCGCTCGAACCCGGGGTGGCTACAATTGTATTTTTATTTTCTTACGAACCCATCACTTCTCATTAAGTGGCGTTTGGAGAATAACTTAACATTGCTAATGTCCGGACACGAATTTTATTGTTATTGCATTTTAATAAATTTTCATTGTTCCAAGAGGTTGTGAATGGGGGCCCTCTCGATACGTTTCCGAGTATTTAGGAAGGAAGACCACCTTTTGTTTTTGTTTATTGATGGCTTTTCGGTTATTGAATGTGAATAATAAATACTTATAAAATTATAAATGAATAGATAAATAATACCATTCCTTTTAATGTCCCACTGTTGGGCACGGGCTTCCCATCAATGCGAGGGGGTTTAGGCCATAGTCCACCACACTGGTCCTGTGTAGTTGGACGGATTCACACGTCCTTCGAGGGGTTCTTCAGACGTGCAGATTTCCTTATGATGTTTTCCTTCGCCGTATAGATACTTATAGAAAAACTAATATTTATGCATGCTAGATAGATGCGCAAGATTACATTCTAACAATGACGATTACTATAATTGCAACTGTAGTTATAAATTTATATTGTAAATAAAAAAAAGGCGATAAGAACCAATCTCTCCCAAATCTTGTTGTACAACTGACACAACCGTTATAACGATGAGTTGAAAACATTTAGTTTCCATCCGTCCCAAATAAACAGCACAAATTAAAACTTCACTAAGCAGAAAGCGTACCGTAATCGCCGAACGCGATCCATCTTACCATAGCACACATTGAAATCAATACATCCCGCACGTCTCAAATCACATGAAATAGATAGATATCAAATGTACAGTAGTGAACTATCGGTGTACAAGAAAGAGCTCATAGATCCGTGAAGCTGACCGCAGGGCCACCGTCCGATATGTCACGGGCCCGGCCGCCATCAAAAGCGCCGCCGCTGCCTCACCGGCTGCGTTCGCGCACTCCGCCCGCCTCCTTTCCACTACATTTGACTTGACAGCTCAGCGTTTAGAGGACTAACTTATGAACTAGTTGCTTTTTTTTTATATTCCGTGTTCAACGCCATGTAAGTCGGCTTCTAGAATTTAAATTTATGGGTTTACTAACCTGTGTTGATTAATATTTAATGGGATATGTATGATGATACGTGTGTACGCGAATAGGTGTCAGGAAAATGAATTTATGGACTGTTTCAAAGTGATTGTTGTTTCATTACGATTGCGGGAGTATTTTATTTAAAACGTGAAATAAAAATGTTTTTTGTAGATGACAGATAGTAAAAAAATATGCGCTAAGTACTTAATTGAAGCACTCTGATACAGTTGTACTCATAATTTTGTAATGCCTACCGAGGTAACCATAGGAGAGTTTTAATCTTATGGCAGATATAGCTATACTTAAATAAGAATTACTCTATAAGATCCACTTTCATAGGGATGTAACTTGGCTCAACGCAGTGAACCTGCTGCCCCGCGATGATTCCGCGAAATCATCGTAAATCCGATAAGATTACAAAAACATTTTACGCACCGCACTATCACGTGCGTAAATGTAACCTACCTATCTGGTATCAGATAAAGAAAACGTCAAGATTTAAAAAATATAAAAAAAAAATTGTCCTATACAAATGAAACTTTGCGTTCTTATTCCTAGCTTCTAACTTAATCGGATTAACGTGTGCAAGAAAATCTTGTGTCACTGCCATACTTATTTATGAAATATGTGGTGTGAGAGGGATGGAAGACGTTAAGTTACCGAAACGTTCGTAATGATTGTGCTTGAGGTACAGGAATAAATATTATCCTCATATTAGGCATTAAATTTAAAAAGTCGGCAATACAATTCTAAAACGAAACGAATAATGTCAATGCCATGTAGTTATCACATAACAATTTCAGGCACGACATAGCAACAATATGAGTCGTCATTATCATTATTTTAAATTAATAACCGCAGTCACGACGTATGTACCTAGTGATCTACGATCAAGCAGATGATCATGCGCGAACGCCATCAAATTGTTTTACAAGCTACGATTTATTGGGTTATAGGGATTGTTGCGAAATTACCAGTTGGCCAACGTCGGCCGGGTCTCTCTGACCCCACAATCTTGACAATGGCCGGGCGAGAGGCCGAGTGTTCCTGTAATAATGCCTATAATGACGGCGCCGGCCGGCAGCCTGCTTACATAACCGATCGTGACTTGCGCATTACGGTATCTTGAGAAAAATACGAAACAGCGACGCATTGCACACACAATTCAAGATAAATCAAATGGCTGTAGGTATTTCTTCTCGTTCCAATATAGGACACTTGTTGGAGCAGCTGATGAAACTCATAGCCCGTTCCTGTGCTAAGCCTGTGCTAAGCAGTATGTTCATAATACTATTATTCATCCTGTTTAACTAACAACGTCCCCGTCTACTATGTTCCAGGAGCGTTTTAATTACCACTTACAACAATGTTAATAACATATTTTTATTTGTAAATTATAGATCCATCCATTGCTAATTTATTTATATTTGAATCGATGCACAAAGGCGCTTGTAACACGCGATAGGTTTTAAGTTATTGATCATAAATATATATTCATTTCTATTAAATTCACTGTGAATCAAATGCATTTATGAAGTAGTAACTATCTTTCTTCTTTTGTTTTATCAGTTAATCTGAATCCAGCCCCGGGTAAGTGCATGCGGTGCCTAGCTAGTTCGCAATAAGCTATAAGTTAATCCTTAAAGATAAATTCGCATCTATTGATCCGCAAGTACCTAATAGAAGCATTCCGGTAAATTGTTGACATTATTATGAACTACTAAAATGTACAATTTTAATAAATGCATAAATAAATAAATATGTGAATGATCTGTTAAAATCAGACTTTTTACCGTTACTTTTTTTCAAATATAAATTACAGCTATAAAAAAACGTCATGTATAATAACTTTATTTTGATCTGAATTAAATTTAATATTAAAAGTTTACGTACATTCGCAGGACATAAATCTCAAATTCCAGTTATTTTCATAAAAAAAAATCTTAGAACAAGAAATACTATACATCGTTACTAGAGCCCCTAATGATTAGAAATATAAAGTAAGTTATACCGAATCACGGATAAAGTGGGATTTTAATTAATGAGTACAAGCAGAATATGGTATAACATAACATCACTATCTCCCTCGCTCTACCACAGAATAGAGATAATCAGGCACTCTATTTACACTGTGCAGAAACTGTTATGATAAAGTTTTACGATCTCTTTACTCTGTGGCATTAGATATATGTATCGTACTTGACAGCTGGAGTTTAATAATAAAATCAACAATGCAATGTTTAAAAAACGCGATCATTTATATGTTAATATTATCATAGCAACATCGAAGGGACTCATGCGATAAAATTGTATTATCACCTATGGCCCTAGGCGTTCATGTCGACGATCGTAGTCTGTCACTTAACCTAACGACACAAAGGTCGATTTTTTTTTCTCCCAACAATGTGTCAACAGTAAAAACAGCCGCGCATTCGCAGTATTTGATGCAATTACTTTTAGGTCGTTTAGAAGTCACCTCGACCGCTTATTTTCAATACTACTTTATTATTTAGAACCGGCCTATTATTATAATAGTATTTATAGCCTAATGCCACTATATTTATTGTAAAGACACATTCTGATAGGTATTTAGTTCTATTTATATAGTATATTTTTAACAGGAATTCTAAATCAATATACTATTAAATCATTGTGTATGCACTCCGAGTAAAAAAAGCGCAATGAATTCCAAAGATTCCACAAGCTCGCGTCAAGTTTCGCACCGGATCGCCCGCGAGTCATTGCTTTGCTTCACATTTTCGATACATTTAATTTATTATCATTCCGACGCCGCGCGATAGACAGCAACGGCGTTACATTGCAATCGAATATAATAAATCAACGGCTACATTATTACTTACTTAGTGGACGTTTTAATCAATGTTATTGCGATGACAGATCGCCAACGCGGCCGAGAGCGCCATGCTCAATAACCTATAACAGTTATAGGCCTGAGCTTAGCTGGTCACGATCATTGTACGTATATACGACACACAAACCATAAGTATAAGTACTTGTACATCGTACATTAATTATGATAGTACCAATTGGAACAAAAACTAAACAGATGTACTTCTAGAGAATATACACATTAAGCATTAAGCATTTTACTGGTGGTAGGCTTCGGCCGTGGCTAGTCACCACCCACTGAACAAAGCCATGTCGCCAAGCGGCCTAGCCGTGTTCCGGCATGATGTTCGGTGTTGCCATTCATTGATGGTGGGTCAGATCAGCTGCGCTGCATGTGCCTAGTGAATGTAGCGTCTCTTATCTACTGCCGCCTTCCTACCTAGGCAAGTATGCTCCATCGTAGATCTCATCGCCACTTACCATTATTACTTATTATTATTATTATTACTTGCCTATAATGTAATAAAAAATAAAAAAAATATGTAGAGTTTTAGGCTCCTTTTTGGTCTATCAATAGCTTGAATATAAGGCGATACGGCATCACACTCAACGCAACGTCTAATTATTTTAAATAGAAACAGCGAATTAAAAAGTTATCAGCAAAAAAAAACCAATTGTCATGCATGCATGCCTAGTGACGCAAGTGTCTTGAGATGTAGAGATAAGATGTACTGACTTGAAAAGAATAATTATTAGATGCCTATACTGAACGTAAGATGCAATTCTAGCGACAGTCAGTCCTAAGCCAAGGTGTGACAATGAAATCATTTGCATAGGTCAAACATTAGCATCTTTGACGTGATTGCAAAGCTAGAACAATACATATGTGTTTATGCTACCCTGGTACTTTGTCACGAGCGGGCCACATAGCAACGCGGGCAAATAGTATTCGGTAATGTTCCGTTATACAAATATGGTGGCGGTGACGTCACGAAGGTCGTGGTGCACGTGTCGTGGTGCAATAAGAACTTAAATACTAGTTATATTTACTGTACTCAGTACAATCAATTGACGCTACTAGGTATTCGTTTTTAAATACTAGTTAGACTAGTTTGCAAAATTATATTATACCCTAGATAGTGTTGATACATTCTTGTTTTTTTAACCGACTTCAAAAGGAGGAGGTTCTCAATTTGGTTGAATTGAATTTTTATTTTTTTTACTTTCTGATTATTTAAATCGAAAATCCTTAAAGTTCGCTTCCTTAAAGGTTACTCCAACTAATTTAAAAGTATTCAAAACATTCATTGGAACTACAGACAATTCTTCCTACTGGTTTTCTTTTTTTTATTATTACTTTATAGGCAAGTATTTGATCTCGATCTCACCTGATGGTAAGTGACGATGAGACCTACGATGGAGCATACTTGTCTAGACGGACTTGAGGATTGGACTTGTTTCGCAATTTGAATGAGATTCCAAACGATAGAGTTTCTAGCAAAATTTTAACGATTAAAAAAACATTGTTGGTTCTAATGTTGATACCAAAAGAACTTGTAATTTGATAACGAACTCTCCAAACGAGTGCTCTTAAGTCTGCACCGTCCACCTGTAGTCGACTGATGACGGTTATTTGCGCCCGGCTCGACTCTACACTTATTACTGCACAACTGGACTTTGTTGCCGGACATTGATCGGGTGCTTATGGTATAGGTAGAGTTTGAAGCTACTAAATTGGTACCATATTATGTATACTACATCACTTTCAGGTTAAGCAAGCTTGCTTACTGCTACTTGATATAAATTCAGTTATATCAAACATACTGAAACATTTAGCAAAGTTCTTGGCAATGTGTAGAGTTATAGAGTATAATTTAATCAAATACTACGTACAATTATCTAATAGGTAATATTTTACATGTATCTAATCATTAAGTTAATTATTTACTCTCGTTAAGTGCATTTAATACGTTTCTTTAGTGCGTTAGATAAAAAAATAACTACCAAAGGAACTGTGGCGAGCGACCGTGCAACAAATGGCTGCGAAGACCAGCGACCAAATAATACAGAAGTGTCATGACATTTAACTTATAATATTAACTCCAAAATTAAAACACCGTGTATTTCGAAGTTTTCCCGTGATTAGATATTTATACTAAGCCATAAACTTCGTGTTGTAATTGCATGTGAATTGAATTTTCTCATGTTGAATGAGGCAGCTAGGCAGTCCGTGAGTTCCCGTAGGAACCAATCTACATACACGCTTATAATCAATGAAGTCGCAACCAGATTAAAATCAGTTAATAAAGCTCGCATCCGCGGCGAGGGCTATCCGCATTCTAAAGTAACAAAAGAAAGACGAATGCCGCACTTTCCCCGGACAAAGGATTGTCCATTCTTTAGCGGCGCGGTAATGAGTCTATGTCGCTGGTCGGTAGCGCGCAGAACGCTGCGGCATAAATCATGGTGGGCCAGGAAATCATTCATCCTCAGTAATGTGCTGCGAAAATACGCTTCCACTTGGAACGACGCGGTGCTACCGACGCCCCGCGCCCTAAATGTTTTATAAAGTATATAAATGTATGACCGCTAATGAAATTATAATCCCCAAAAAAAAAGAAATTGTTATGAATTTACTTTGCGTTTTTTTCTGAAGAAAAATGTCATGCAAAGCTTTGGTTAGGCTTTGGACGAAAACATTCTTAAAAGGTTGCGTTAATTTTTAAATATTTTACAGTATTATTGTTAATCCTCCGAAAACTTTGAGCGATGAGTACGAATGATTATACCCGTTTTATGAACATTTAATATCTATATAACAACATAATATGACGGTTCAGTAATAATACAGTATCAATAAAACCTACCTACCAATAAAACAAGGGTTGCTTAGCTTGGTACCGTCCAGTTGATGTGTTCGTCTGTAGATATTATTATTATTATATAGGTATACAATCGCAACGAAACAACTTCTCTCATTACGATTACTATCTATATCTGTATCTATAATTATACATAGATTGTGAATTAATAATTAAGTCATAGTTCATTGTGGCCGCGTCCTGTTAACAAGTTATTTTGTTCGAAGCACGATCGCCATTAGCCGAACATTAGGCCCGATCAATTAAAACAGTACACAGCACAGTTCACTGGCCGTTCCCACGACATTTTTGTCATAACTTCTGCTGCAACTATTCCTAGGGACGTCCGTAACCGCATATCGATGTATGACAAATCGTGACAAAACCACCGACTCATCTACACTAGTTAGTACGTTACCATTGCTGATCGTAGCACGCAATCAAAACAAAACCTTATTTTCATACCGATACGTTCCTAGAATTAGATGTTTTAGAATTATGGGTGAAGAATTTAACGTGGCAGTTGTATACACGAATTCATGTGGCTGGGCCGCATGCCTGCGCCTGCGCAGCCTCCATCCATCAAGCTCGGCGCGCATCACCTTCAGCGCGGCAATCAACCGGAAAGACCCTAACCAGCGCCTTAGTTTGACAGAGGATATAATTAAATTAACTTTTATTTACTTTAAAATATTTAAGTTAATAAAATCTGAATATTCATTTGATTTAAGAGGTAACACTGTATTTTTACGAATCAATCGCCGTGTACAACCTGACCGTGCTTGGTTATCTTGTACCTCGCTGTCACCCGCGTGAAAAATGTCCCCAGGCACTTACCAACCTCTACATTTCCCTTCTTTAAAAATCCTTAGGTTATCCTTTTGTAGTACACATTGTTATTCCTAGAATTTACAAAATATATTCTACAAAATAAAAAATTGTAAAGCAGCAACTATTACTATCCTACGTCGACATTATGCAGCGCATTCGCGTACGCCATTATGAGCTTATTTGCAAAAAAATGGTATAACAGGAAAAGTGACTTTATTACTGAGTCCTATTAATTTTAATTTCGAATGGTTAATAACATTTTGGCCTCACTGTTTGCCGTTTCAGAAAAAACACTTCCTTACTTGTTCCCATACTCGATTATTATTCACTATCATGCAAAAACTACAATCGTCCTGTACGCTCTCATTTAAAGTATATTCCAATGTTGTCGGGTGTCGGCCGCCAGTGCTATATGAAATATCAATGTTTGGATGCAATCAATCAAAGTTAATCACGCGAAAGATATAAAAGCAAAATGAATACATTAAGTTGTTTAGAGATCGCGTCGGGTGCAGCGGACCAAACTCTACTGGGGATCATTTTTGTAGGGCCTAATAATGACCGATTACAAAAAAAAAATGCTATGGGAACTGTGAGCTCATTGTATTATGCATTGTCGTGACGTAAGCACATTTGAATATTAATCAGCTCAGATTAGAATTGTGAGCCGAGTAATCAAATATCGAACCGTGTAGTGTTGTCTAAATAAAACTCACTTGTTTTTTTTTATTGGTTATCCACTACGAATACTTTAGATTCATCGAATAAGCAGTGATAACCATGTTTGTAGAACGCTTGTCTCGGAACGGGGATCGCAGGTTCAAACCCTGGTTCACACTTGTGGAATTTTTTGGATTTCATGTGCGAATCTCATTTTCAACTATGATTATCACTTGTTAAACTGTGAAGGAAAACATCGTACTGCATCTCTGGGAGAGCTCCTCGAACGATGTATGAAGTCCGCTATCATAGTCTGGTATCATTAATAATTGCTTAGTTTTTTTCTGTTACAAACAATAGGAATTAATTTGATATTGAAGGAAAAATATGTTCCGAGCGAATATACTCAACAATTAATTGACTTAAAAACTTAGCAACTGGCTTAAAGTGAGCCTTTATACATAAACGAAAAAGTTCAAAGACCCACCACAAGACAATCACCATTTGTTCTTGGCGTAACATAAAGTGTGGTAATTTAAAACTTAACTAATTGGGTCAAACGTTCGAGCTGTAGCGATCGATACCGCCCGCCGGAGTTTTAACTGCCAACAACATCAATAAAACTAAACGCTGTTGTTTTCTGTTCTAGCCGCGGTCGACCAATCGATATCAAAGAAGGCTGTAACCACAAAGCCGGGAAAGCTACTGTTTTCATTAACTTACCCTTAGCAGGGATGTTCGATAAACCTAGATGTAGGTACGAGCCCCTGTCCCCAGTGCACTTATCATTCAACTATACTCGCATAGTGGATGACGATGCCGTAAAAAAAAAACTTTTTTTCTTCACAATTTTCTCAAGATGCTCTTAACTTACTAATATTGTTTATTAAAAAAATATAAGAAAGTGAGAATTTAATGATAAAACAACTGTTTATTTTGAGGATTCATTAATGTCATGAACACTAGTTATGTTTTTTTGATAGATTAATTTGATCTAAAGAGATGTCATAGAGCTTAGAGTGGAAAGGGTTACTCTAAACTCTATAGCAAAAAAATCTACCAATGCAAAGAAAAATTATAAAACCAATTTTTATAACACAATGTTGGTACGCCCGTGACGATTGTGCGTATCACGTTTTTATATTCAAACGTAACGTTTAATATGGCCGCTTGTTAAATGTATTGTGACGGCTAATAAATGCCCGCTATAATGAATAACGGGTCAGTTTGACTTAATTGATCGTGAAGTGGCTTCTATTCGTACTCTGTATCTACACTTTAGCTTTTTCTGAAGTAAGGAATATTGTAGAGCAGTAAGTACTACGTCATCATCCGTACCTCGTTGTCAACTCAAAGTTGCTTTTCGACCAGTTTATTTTAAGGAATGTCACTTTTATTTACTCTCACCGCAAAGCTTTTCGTCGCGTCTGTACCCTGCGCGTAGGGGTGGCATCAGCTAACAACGACGTTAGTTATCATTACTTGGATATGAATTATTTTACACATACCCCAAATGTATTTATAGGATTTTCCACTTTTTTTCATTATCGGTGATTTTTGTATTTATTCTACTTTGATAAATGGAGTGGTTTATAGCTACCTAATTATTTCAAATTCTATTACCTGCAACGAAAAAACTTTACGAATATGAAACCACTATTATATATATATATATATAATTTATATTTCTATATATTCACTAAGTAACGAGATAAGGGGTTAAAGTCAACCCCGCGATACTCAACATAGAGTTTAAATGTACTCTAAAGCATCTTGATAATCCCGAAAATTAATTCCAATAAACATTTATTCCCGCGGACGTTACAAATGTGATAGGAAAATTTCAACCATTGGCAACACACGACTGTGTATTTTGGCGAATCCAATTTATTGTATTCAAAACGGATTCTAATTCTAAGTATTGTAAATGGTTACAATTCAAATTAATCTAATCGCATTATTCATGCAAAGCAGTCTCTCAAGCTAACTAAATAGATAGCACCTGTCTACAAATATAAGGTAGTTATTGGATATTGATGTCTGCGTAATTTTAGACCCCTAAATACCTACCTTTACATATTATTAGATATAGTACATCGCATAATTAATACAAAAACATATTTAAAAATTTAAAACGAAACGTCGGAAACGTAAAAACTTAAAATAAACGCGAAAAAAATGTTTTATATCAATGTGTAGTATTCCCGTAAAAATAAGAAATCAATAAATTACATTATTTTAAAATTCATGTTTTTTTTTTAATTTTTATTATTTTTAATGCTGTTTGTTATTATGCATATATTACATCTTATATCAGGATACCTAAAGGCGTATATTACTTATACTATAATACATAAAAATAAACAACGGCGAAGAGAATGAATTTCTTATATTTTGGAGATTTTACGTTGTTATGCATCAGGCATTTTGCTAGACATAAAACTATAGGCACCCATAAAACGCGTTACAGCCTTTGTTTTTTCAGGCGAATACATATCCAGTGTTTAACTATGCATGTCGCATGCACATGGCTCTGGTTGCAAATTACGGGGGGGAAATAATTAACAGTTGATGGCAACATTATTTTGTGGCATGATTACGGGCGCCGCACTAGTGTGCGGCTGGGAGGAGATGTCGCCGTGCGCGGGCGCAGGCCCCGCCCCCCGCGCGGCTAATTGCGCCAATCTGTGGGGAGACGCGCACGCACACATGCGTGAGCGCGCATCGCACACACGCACCGCGCAGTGACAAACGCTGCATTCAAACGTATGTACAGTACTCGCGTATGTAAATGAAAATGTATGGGGCACTCGAAACGACAGTAGTCATTATAAATGGACATTTTATACGAAAGCCGACCCTACACATATGTGAAGAGTATTAGTATTTTTTTCTGCATTCGAAGACATTAAATTAACTTTAATTGTTTCGTATTCGCAAAATTTCTGCGAAACCGTGGAGACTTAATAATAACTTTTTTAAAATTAAAGTTGTAATGTATGGTGTGCAAAACAGGAATTAGCAAAAGGAATGATGGCTGAGTCGTCAATTGAATGGGTGGGTAGTGACGACGTGGCCGGTCAGACAGGCGGTCAGACGGCCCAGACACAACATCGTTACTACATTCATTTATTTTACCCACAGTACGCGGTAATTGAAAAATTCTCATTTTCTCCCGTCTAGTGAGGTAAACTTGCGTTAAAGGAATAATAAAAAAAAACAAATGAACGTCTGACTCGGTCCCCCAACTGTTATGTAGCTACTTTTCGTGTAGGTATATGCCTCTCTGAAAGGGATACCGACTTTATGGATACGAAATGTTATTGCCATATTTTATCTGCGTTTTGTTTAAATAATTATATGTCTCTGACTAAGGATGCCAAATCAAATATCATCCCATTACCTACTTAGGTATCTGTTGATAATGATAATTGCCTACCTTTCACATGGCCTTACTAGATCCTAGCTACAATTTCATGCCTAAAATAGCACAATTCAATAACTTCAGACCACTCATGTCCATATAATTGCGTAAGTACACACGTCCATTAATTAAAAACCTCGTAAGTAATAAATAAAGTTATTATTACGAAATATCGTTGGAATTTAATCTTTGTTTCGATGTAATAAAGATGTGTTTTGGTCGTCGATGTGTTGATTGCGAGTGGTCCGATATTTGTCATTGCTCAATAGGCGTGAAGTTAGCGATGAGCCGCAGATACACAACGTCGTATTGTTACTTCTTATTTGTTTGGGCGTTGTTTTGTCCACCGTATTGTGTGTATTGTAATATGTATTTATGAAATAGTAATATCTGTTTTAATTGAACAACCCTTGTTGTCTTGATCAATTAATAATTTGTAACTATGTTTAAACTATAGAGCTATTTGTGTATAGATTAACATAATGTAACTAAATCTTAGTTCGTACTTTTTGGCGGGAAGTTGAACAGCGAAGTCATATTTTTTATGTGTTGCAAAAAATATGTTTTTTTTACAGATAATTGTGTAATATTAGTGATATGACCATTGTGTGTTCATAAACGTGCACGAGTGAAGGAAATTGAAATAAAATTGTGTAAATTGACTTTTTAAGTTCTCCCAAGATGTCTGGTAAATTTTCAGTAAAGTATCCACAGCTTTACTTATAGGGGTAAGGGATTCATTTCATCACCATTATCCTCATCGACCTCATCATTATCATCAGGGGTACATTAACAACGATGAATGGAATAATTTACTCGACACTGGAAAAATTGGCACTATTTTGTAGCCAATTGCCAACTTTAAAAAAGGATGCAGAATAGATTTAGTTCAAATAGGATTGAACACAAGACTTTAAACAAAATTCCCATAATCCGAGCAAACAATTCCATTTTGTAAACGACACGAATACTCGTAACAAAGAATTGGAGACTTTTATTTTCACTTGTCGTTAGCTCATAAATCAAATGAAATATAAACCTTTCCTCCATTAGTATATCGCTAAAGGTGTAGCATTACAGAAGTTAATCCAAATAAAAACAACAATAAAAGTGAAACTCTCCCAGTGGAATAAATAATTTCCACTATATCATCAATCGCTTCACTAAACCATAAATTGGGAGTGCGCGTCAAACCCGTGGGGTATCGCGTTACGGGGCCCAACCCGTCACCATGGCAACGGAGCTGTCGTTAAAAAAACACTCATTAGCTCACCAGCTACCCATCTAAATAAACATAAGTAACTATATAAATATATATTCTCATGTAAGGGTTCCTCGTAGCTACTACGGAACACTAAAATCAATCACGCGTAATTCAAAAACATAAACGCACAAGAAACCCGTGTTATTTAAATATGGAAGATAACAGAAACAAGTTTTATGTGGTTAATATTATATAATTTACTTATCTGTCGATGTTTCAAATTATTTTATATGTAAGTAGCCTAATCGAGAGGCCGCCGTGTTGACGCACGAATTTACCAGATTCAGATACAATCAGTTCGACAAGAAGCCGATTTGGGACTACAGGGTACACGTCTACAGTGTGGGCTTACGGACAGGCCTGAGCCCGGCCCGGCCCGCTCGCTCGCCGGGGCGCACATAAACTACCACACATAACTGCTGTGAACGCGACGAAATCAATTCCCAGTTCCGATTCCGAGAAGTGACACAGTTTCTTAAGTGTCGCATCACTACCGACGGACCTCAAAATAAATTCTAATCGGCCTCGTAATACATGCACGCCAATCTCGCCCCTAACACCACCGTATAGGTAAACTTTTGTACGCAACAGGGCGAGTAGTAAAATTATAAAGAAGAGCCACCTGTCCCCCACGAAAATCTTTATAGCCGCCATAAAATTTAAACCTCAAAGGAGAAAACAAAAGTTTTGGAATGTTTTTTTTTTCTTTAACGACAGAGAGCCATATCAGGTCGTGTTTACCTAAGCTGTCACGATACAGAATGGCGATTTTGACTACTCGGGTCCGTTGAATTAATTGTGTAGTTTTGGAGAGATATCTTCTGATTTGCGATAACGTCGGACGGACGAGCTGCCTACCGCGCCGGTGGGAGCAATTCGCCCAATGTTGACAGCTCGGGTCGCAGATTTAGAGATCTCCCCGCTGTGTTTAATTGTACCAACACCGAGTTCCGGTAAAGACGCGTAATTAAATATAGTTAGTGAGTTGAGTGTGTGAACTTACCGTGCGAGCCGACCGCAGCCGAGTAGGGGGCGTGCATCTGTTGATGGTAGTACCGGGCGCGGCTGTGGTGGCCGCCTTCCAGCGGTGAATGGAAGAAGCCGTCCCCATTCGCCTCTGAGTTGACGTCACCGGCGGCCGGGCTGCCGTTGACGCGGCTCTCGTACCACCGCTGTTGCAGCGCATTGGCACCCGCGCCCGCGCCACCGCCCTCTCCGCTCATGTCCATGACCGCAGCACCGACCTCACACACCATACATCGCTTTTATACACACGCACTATAAGTCCACACACCTATACGCATTTCCAAGAGTCAGTCAGTGTTCTATGGAGCGCCCGATCACTGGATTATGGTGAGCGGGCTCAGTCTTAGCATTGTAGGGAAGTGCAAGGAGGCCTCAAGTCGTCGAGTACAGTTTTCAATTACAGTTCATATTGCACGTATCTGTAACCAAAGAAAAGATACTGGTGAACAACAAAACAATAAAGGTTAATTTATTCTGAAAAATAATTAAACAATATGAATAATCCCTTATATGATTATTATCGGTGCCACCGTAGAAATTCAGTATTCTTATCATTCACGTACTACGTACTACGATAGATTTGCTGAACATCAAAGGGATCGAAATAATAAATCCGTGCCGGTGCTTTGTCAAATAATAGACAATCAATTAAGATAATAGTGGTCCGTTATCAGAGACGTCTACCATATTGATAGGTACGCTCCCAATTTGATTAAGTGATAAGGTGCGAACAACACTCGATACCGCTTCGATAAGCGATAACGCGCATTAAGCGTTGTTAGCCAACCGGGCAGTGATTTTTATTACCACTAAAATTGCCAAACGTATCTTTATATAACATCTTTGAGACACATTACATTCCTTCAGCGCTCCTGAATACTGAAATCAATTTGTTTTTCAATTCGGACCTTAACCAATATTAAATCAAATGTGTGTTGGATTTGTTTTTCTTTAGAGACACAAAGACGTTAAAGTTTTTAGGGTTCCGTATTTTTTCATATTACTCATAGGCACAAAAAGATTTTGCATATAGACTTTCGAAAACACGTTTGAATTAATTACCTATATACCTATATAATATAAAATATTATTAATCTTAATCAGTCATTAAAGAACATGAAAACTCATTTAAAAATAATAAATTAATATATGTAAAATGTTAAAAAAATCATAAAAGTATAAATACATGATTGCATCTAAGATTCGTGTTAATGATAAACGAAAATTAGACAGCGACATTACAATGCTTACGAGATAATGTCACAAGTATATCTTTAGGGTTCCTCAGCTACGTTTAGATTCCACGGAACCGTTATAAGAACACTGATGAGTTTGTCTAAGCTACTCTCCTAGGTAACTAAGTAAGTGAGGTAAGCTTTAAATGTTAGTGACGCGCACATTATATATTTAAGTGACATTTAAATAACACTAAAAATCGTTAGTTTTGTGGGAAATCGTTTTCGCTACTTTTAAAGTTATTTTTAATTCACGGTTTTTAGTCTTTAATTAGCTAAAAACCAAATCAAAGTCGCATATATTTTTTTGTCACGGAACCCTCATTGCGTGAGTCCAACTCGCGCGTTGCCAGTTTTTATAATAAAAGACGGAAACAAACGATAATAATGTAATAGGTAATTATGTAAAGTGCTTGATATCTACTGTTGTCAGTGGAGATCAAATAATCTGGCTGCTGCATAAATACATAGGAGTCTGCATTCTAAATGTGTGTTTGTTACACAATCAAGTCATAACAACAGAACTGAATGAAATTTTATTTTATATAGAGATGTTACATTTTGTCTGGAGACATGCCCAGTCCGCCACGTTTGGCTGAGTTACATAGGCTCGAAAAATAAGTCTGAAATTCAGTTCCTACAAAAAAAATATTTGACTATTTATCAGCCTTAAGGCCTGTTCACGATGTGTTGATGATCAAGACAAATTTGACGTATGATCCATGTTCGTTCTGTAAAATAATTTGTATAGTTGACCAAAAACTTCGTTATCACCTTAAGGTTGAATATCATTTGCACATCGTAAGACCACAAGACTTATTGTTGTCATTTGTTTTTTATTTGAACTTAGAACGTATCAAATATGAACCTTAGTGGAATTTTAATTAACTAGGAGTCTTTGTCAAAATTGATAAACCATATTTATAGCTGACCTTAGATAGGTTTTATTAGCACACTGTGAAACACGCCCTTCCTAAAAACAGTGGGTATATATATATAAGAGGTATTTAGTTTAGATAATTTTGTTTCAACCTCAACATATGTTATTGACCTTATTCTACGTACTAAGAAGGCCTTTTTTGCGCTACGTAAAAATAATGCATTGTAAGCTTAATTTAATACCTATAAGGATGTCTTTTACTTATTCGTGAATGTGCACATGTTTTATGCGTCCATTCCGAGCAATTAATTATCGTTTAGATAAGATATGTCAGATATAGCAATCGCGATATTATCGAATCGAAATTATATTATTGATATTACAGATCAGTTTTATTTCAGAATTTGTATTCTCGCCATATCTAAATAATATTCGAATAAATACGTGATTTCAATGTCTTTTGGGATCTATTCGACTATTCTTATTATGATATATAACATTATTTAGATACTATGTCAACCTATATCAACTCAAAAAATAAAAGTGTATAATAAATTGTACCAAATATGTTTTGAAGATGTATCCACTCTGTACTTAACCATACAAATTTATAACAATTGAAATTGCTCATATAACATGATCATACAAATATATACAATTGAAATAAACCAATGAGGTTATTGCAACATAATGCAACAGGTACAACGCACACACACTACGAGTGAAACCACAAAAAAACGTAATGAAATCAGCAAACAATAAGCATAAAAAAAAATCCAGTTTTAATGTTATTTGATGCATTGCAAATCTCACCTCCGATAAGATGAAAATCTTGACTATGCACGATAAATGTCCACGATCAATAACAGGTATCTATCCACAGAGATGATGACACAACAGGCTATGATCTATCACAACCGACGGCACTGCTATCTGCCCATCGACTAAAAAATGGATTTACCGATAAAAAAAAATATAAATCATACTTTTTTATCGCAAATTACTTACGTCGATTTCGTACGATTTCCTCATAATAATCGGTCGATAAGAACTGATAAGGGGCGGCACCATTGCCTTGTAATCACTGTTTTTCATTAATTCTAAGACTTCAAGGCTTATCAGTCATATGGATTAATTCTATTTGCACTTACATTTATCAGAGACCGATATGGGTAGATATATTGTAGAATAAATTTGAACATGCTTTTAATATATAATTTACCTTTATGTTACCTAGTTATATGATATTTTTGAGCCTTTGTTATGTTATCAAGCAACGAGCTGAACATTGTATTAATCAATTTGCGAAAACTATATTCAGGGAGACCATCTTTATTTAAATTTTGAAATTGTTTTATTATAGCAGTGATAGCCATGTTGGTAGAACGCTTGCCTCGGTATCGCGGATCGCAGGTTCAAACCTCGGCTTGCACCTCTGGGATTTCTAGATTTCATGTGCGAATCTCATTTTCACCCACGATTAACACTTGCTAAGCGGTGAAGGAAAACATCGTGAGGAGACCTGCATGTCTGAGAGAACCCCTCGAAAGATGTGTGAAGTCCGCCAACCCGCACTAGGCCAGCGTGGTGGACTATAGCCTAATCCCTCTCATTAAGGGGAGGCCCGTGCCCAGCAGTGGGACATTAAATTACAATTAGCGTAGTCAAGACTATTAAGCCATGTTTTTTATCACATTTAAATTGTTAAACAGTGATGTTAAAACAAGTTCAACAACATGCTGCGATACGATGGCTCAATATCTAATAAAATATTATCAATTGCCAAATTTAAAAGCATAATGAGTGGTGTAGGACATTGTATTTGAATAGTTATTGGAAACCCAACTGTGATATCACTCATCATACATTTGGTTAGACCAATTTATCACAGAACATATAAAAAAAAATTTAATCAAATAAATTATTACGTTCATATAGTATAACATTACTCAATTATTTTTGGTTCTTATGGTTCTGAAAGGGTATATTTATAATTTAAGGGTACATTTGTAATCATTTTGTGACGTCAGAATTACGACATTTCCATTTAAAAAAAAGGTTTTGACAAAATGACTACAGAATTTTTTTGTGTGCATTTTTTTTTGACATATTTACAATGTGACTTTTCGTAATAAAAGGTTAGTATACTCTTTATGAATCCACCTGTATATCAGGTATTCTTGGCGTATTAGCGTCGTGATGGTAGTCTTTGTGACCTATTAATTTAGAACTTTAACCGATTCCTACCTACTTGGTATGAATGTATTTCTGAGCCACGTAACGATTTTAGTTATTTTTAAATCAATCGTTGGTTATTAATTAAACGTCCCCTGTGCGGTGGCGGCTATTTATTTTCATTTACTCAGAGCTGACCGCCGCAGAAACTGGTCTCACAATTGATCTGCAGCGCAAACGCGAGTGATCGATGCGCTCGCGCAGGTTACTTATCTATAGCGAGGTAGGCCTATCGCGGCCGGGATCGAGACGATCGCGAGCGGTAGCACATTCGAGTTATAAATCATCGGTGATTGCCTATAACTCGGCATCAATGATAAACATTGTATTTTTCATGCAACGGTTGAGGTTATAACTTCATGAATATTATTAGTGTTGAGCAGTGAATGTACCTAGTTAACTAAACTGTATTGCATTCAGTATGATGCTACTTTAATGAATTACATTAATGTACTACCTACCTACCTGTTTATAATCGCATCTACGACATTTTTTTATTTACATTCCAGACAACAGCTATATACGTTTTACAACACAGATCATAAGACCTTTATAATAATAATACCAGCCCTTTTAATGTCTTACTGTTGGGCACGGGCCTCCCATGAATGCGAGGGGGATTAGGCCATAGCCCACCATGCTGGCCCAGTGCGGGTTGGTGGACCTTAACAAGACCTTTGACTCTAAACAATTCACAAAGTAAAACAGTGGAATTAACTAAAATGCTGCTTCTACAACAACGAGAAGAAATAGAGTAAGCACCTACACACATTCAGCATAATATATTTGAAGTGGAGGGTATATGTTTACACTGAAGAATGGCTTCCATTGAATATATCACAAAATAAGAATTCCATCTCAATTATGACAACGTTTATATTATTATGTCTTTATTTCTATACCAAACAGATATTTTAATAACAGAATCACGTAGTTTTCTTAGATAATACTTTAGGAATCAGTCATCCACGTTATTTTATTAGCATATTTAGTTACGAACGGCTGAGTAAATATTCAATGATTCCTCATTATGACAACTAGATAATGCGTAAACATCACTTGAATATATCACGAGTGTATCTTATCTGGTGCCCGATCTAGTGTATGTAGTGTTTTAATGGCAAATTATTCACTAGTGTTCTCCACATCGCCATTTATATAAGGAGTATTTGCTATTCCGTAGTATATATTATTATGTTAACATGTTACACGAAACTTTTAAAACATTATCATCATACAAAACATTATATCAATCTGTTAATTAAGTATCATGTTTGAATAGAAGTAATCAAACAACATTCACATATTCACACATATCAACTGACGTACTTCTCAACTTTTCATGCACACCCCTACCACAGTTGAAATAAGCTCACAAACTGATTTACACTTGAATACAAAAAAATAGCCAAATAATAATAACAATATCGCCAGACGAACACACCTATATGGTTACTGTACAATGGACTGAGGGTGAACTCGGTATAGAAACTTATATACATACTAAACGTCCATGACTCGGGTACAAACATTCATGTTCATCACACAATTATTTTCCCTACCCGGATTCGAACCCGGGATCCACAGCATAGAATGCAGGGTCACTACCAACTGCGCTACAGTGCTTACTAATATGTCATGTTTATTGTGAACACACCATCAAGTTTTAACTTTTTTATCGAAAAATAATAGCGAGCAGGAATCAAGCTATAACAAATATTGCCAAAATATAATACACCACAGCGAGAGATCAATCTTTAAAAGATAAACAAATTAATCTTACGCTCATCGCCTTGTAGAGTACACGTGAGTTTACACTCGCCTATCGCTCCCTCTTATTAAGATTAGGCCAACTTCCAATTAAGATAATTGATTCCCCTCGGACCTCCCGGCCGCCGTGAGGCCTAAATACAAAAAAAAATACATGTACCACACTATCTCGAACCTTCATCGAGACCCGATGCGATACTAAATTGGTCGTTTAGATTTTACTATGAAAATATTTGTGCGGTGTTAAAATTTATTAATATTTTATTATTGTTATTATGATCTTAGATTTTGTAGTGATGTGATGATAAGAGGAAAGTTTAATGCTGTTTACGATGTGGGTTTTTGTTCCAGTTAATGTTTCGTAATACATGATTATATTTGTAATACTCGGGTCGAATCTTCTAACGATATTGTGTGAAATAAAAAATAAACTATAATGCCTGTGAATGTTTTTTATTCATTCACTTTTTCAAAACCGATATATATCTACTCTACTTTAGTCAATAAATCTATCATAATACAATTATGGAATAAATAAGGCTTATACTCTTGAAGGGAGTATGGACCTGGGAAATTACGGCAAGTACATAAGAGAGTAGAGTCCGGTAGAGTGAGTGGATTGCATTGAGTATTTTTTGTTCTGCTCACAGTATCTGATTCAGATAGTTTGCCACAAATAATGGAAGGATAAATTATTTTTTATAACCAGGTATAGGTGCGTACAGTTATAAACTTGAATAATAGGTAAAACTTGTGTTAGTTAATATACCTCTGTATTCAATAAATGTTGCCCACGTCTCTTTCGGATTTACGAGGTAAGCTACTCAATTGACGGACAAAAAAACATCACCCCCAAGTTGATACCAAATATTTTAATGATTTCTTATTAAAAACTGTCGAAACAAAGCAGGATTATACAACAGAAAACTCCTTAAAAGTACACTCGAATAAAAAAGGCCTTACTACTTAAAAGATAAAAGTATAATCTGACGCGCTGTTCTATCCCCGACTGTTTTACTTTTTTTTTTATTTATTTACTTGATGGGCACCGATAGCGATTGATCGATGCATTTTAAAATAACCACAACGAATAATTTATCGATTCGAACGATTTTTCTTCATTGGAAACCTTTCAATCGGCTGTTGATTGGTGTTTATCTTAAATTTTGAATTTATTATTACGCAATTTGTTCATGATTGTGATGGTTGATCGATTACCAACTAATTGGTGTATTAATTATGTTGGTAGCTGAATTTTAATGTTTGGTCGTTGTGCAATAATATAGTTGTTAAATTTATTATATTACCTAGAGTTTATACGGTGTGATACGGAAAGGGTATACTAACCTTTGAACATCTACTTCTTTAGCGCATTCCTATTCATTATGTGAAGTCAAAATTTGTTATATTAAATTTTAAAAAATTGCTCACTGGGTTTGTACAATTGCAACTTTTATGCGAACAAAATATTGTTTGAAATCAACAAATTGAAATTCCGACTGCAAACAATGATTTCAAATGCGCTAAAGAAGCGTAGGTTCAATGGTTTGTATACCCATTTTGAATCACGCTGTATACATAATAAGTGAATGATATGATATACCTGTAATTGAATGGTGCATATCCTTGTATTTATAATAGGTATATTTTATGTGAAGTATTTTTATGTAACATTCGTATCGGCGATCTTTAAATAAATACGTTAATAATAAACTGTCTAATAAATATTTTTTTATCATCTAGACTGTGATAAGCCAACAACAGAATTAAAAAAACGCCTTGCATCCCAAATAAATTTCTCTATTTATTGTAAACTATTGAAAACTTCTGAATTTTGTATTATAACCTAACTAGTCTGGAGGTACACAATACAAAATAACTATTTTAATTCGTATGCAGCAGAAGTCTACCAAATCAAAACTACCATTAAATTAAATAGATACATATGTGCATATATATATGAACATTATGAATAATGTTTGCTTGAACGAGCCACATGAGCAGGCTTCACGTAACCTTATAAGTTTTTAAATGTCAAATAAGTAAAATGCGGGAACCCGAGGTGTCATGTATGTTAATATTATGCTAATGCAATATTTGATTAAAATTATTTCATAGATTTATCGGCCAAGTTGACGGGATGTTTACTACATATATATCTTCACCGGAAACGTGTACCTACTCTACACGCACACATGTGAACGCTTATCGGCAGCTAATCGATTTGCGTTTGCGCATCTCGGGGCGCATTCAAATTTCGAAGGCGAACTGTCATGGCGGCAAACCGATTGGCCGAAAACAGCCGAACGGGCTGATATGAAAACGAAGCGAAGCGACATTGACATTGATTGGTTGGTGCTCAGAAGCTTTAAACAAAGGGTAATGGATATTACATACTCAGCCGATCACACACACACATATATACTTTACGCACACAACAAGGTAAATTGGGTAACTAGTCACATACCCACACAGCTGTTTAATAACTTAGGTACTCAATTAATATTATGTGTGGAAACCATACCTACATATATAAAACTTATATTTGATTAATTACATACAT
The DNA here is from genome assembly GCA_905333125.1 of Pheosia tremula. Classification (NCBI taxonomy): domain Eukaryota; kingdom Metazoa; phylum Arthropoda; class Insecta; order Lepidoptera; family Notodontidae; genus Pheosia; species Pheosia tremula. The sequence goes on along the minus strand of HG995402.1, from coordinate 7,906,876 downwards.
ATCGCCAAATTGTACAATGGAGTTGGTATGTCTGTGATCTACTTAGGGATTGTCTATCTTTTACCAAGTCTAAACTTAAAAAAGAGTGTCACTAGTTACAAACCGAGTTTTATTACTAGTAATACATGGTTCGCATATCTCAATATTTGTGTAACTTGTAGTCAGTTTTTTCAAACATATTTTTCAATGAATCATCTGAACTATTATGAGACATTTCAAATAATATTAAAGTGATTGCCATTTATTTGATTTAAAACTACATCCTGTATGTGGTTATGTAGGTAATAGGTATTATCAGTGTAATTATATTTGGATCACCGAGAATATAACGTGTTATTTTTAAAACAGCAAAACCACCAAATATAGTCACTTTATGATTGATAGCTAAAAGCAATGTAATAACTGTATCTAGATATTAAATAAATAACATATTTTCCTTCAAATAAATATATATTTATTGGTTATATTATTTTGAAATAAAAAATCCATATTTTGAAATAGAGCAATAGGCTCTATATCTACTCCTTATTTTAACATTTTCATTTCATTTTCCGTTAATTCAACTACACTGTTTGTGTGTTTTGTTACCCATCATTAATGATCATCATCTTATACATTCCTACTTCAAAATCAAGCAAACATCCTTCGATGAGTAAGCATTATGTAAGTATTAATAAACTGTGGAAATAAAATTTGTTCAAACCCGTTTATGTCTTTTATAGGGTAACACTAATTTACGCGATATCTACCTACTATTGGAACCCTATGCATATTTATCACTCATTAAATACTAAAAAATATATTTATTCGACTCCTAATTTATGTATCATAAATCATAATTGTCATATTTAACAGCATAACTATAAGATATGGCTTAAATTATATTTATAAAAAAAATGCTAATAATATAATTTTAATAGGATTCAATAAAAAAATACATCTACCTTTCAACATAATCTAATTTGTGATATTATTTATAGTTTTGTTTGATATTAAATATATTTACATTACACAATGATATATTTGAGCACGAGCGGACGCCGGCGCCGTTATCCGACGGAACGTCGAGTTGTCGACGCGGACTCTAGCTACGTTCAAGAGAGCACTATAAATTAATATTTCATATATTAAACATGTTAATTCACATTCTTATTATTTACTTTGAAACTTGTAAGTGAATCTTTACGCCTAACTTTATTGATAGTTTAATCGCAAACTTAATAATGTTTTTTTAATTAAATGTAGAGCCGATTGTTCGATATTCATCAATTATACAATATGTGTATCAATTAATGTGGTAAGTATATCGTATATAAACACATTTATTTATCATAAAATGTTATATTTGAACATAGGTTATAGATACATAAGTATATTTCTGCTTTTTATTAGAGCGAAAATTTATTACAGAAACAAAATAATAAAGTTGATCAAATACCTCGATTGTCCTTATCTGATGCTTATCACAATGTAGATCACTATCACTTATCACTGTAAATACTGTGCAGATGCAATAACACACTGAAATCATGAGCTCCATCCCTTTTGCATGTCCATTTTCATCGGGAAATTCGGAAAAAAAAATATATCACAGGTCACTATTGGTCATAAATTTTTTGATAATAGTGTTAAGTATATACAGTTAGCCTAAACCGCGTTCAGATTGCGTTGTAATTACAAAAACAGTCCATGTGAAGCGCAAGCGCAGGTGCGGCTTGAGGCGTGCGGTACGTGATGCGGCGTCGATGGGACGCAACCCGACACTAAACCAGTCGTGTGACTTTTTGTTGTGAACGCGCGCAATCGGCCGCCCTCGGCTACAATCGCAGCCGCCGACTGCGCTTCGGAAATAGACGGCGCCTCATTGGTTGGACGGGGCGACGGGCGGTGGGCGAAGGCGGGGCGTACAGTCGCGATGGGAGTGTTTTCTTTGAAAATTTTCTTTTTTTCGTATTGGGCGGGCAGTGCGGTTGTGTGCGTTCAGTCGCCGCGCGCGCGCCGCTGGTGATGGATGGAAGCCGCTGCGATGGAACCATTCTCGTATTTTGTTATGATGGGCGGCCGACGGCCCCGCAAGATTAATGGATGGAAATTAGTGGTATTTTCATTATGAAAATGGCATCATATTAAACAATGGTGCGCACTTTATTTCAGTACTCCACCACTGCTGACATTGAGTTCAACGCTTCTTATTCTAATTGTTATTTATGAGAGTGAATATATATAGATAATACTACCTAACTATGTTTGTTATATGATATAAGTACTTAATTAGATGGGTAATTGGATAAATATCTGATTAAGACGTTAGCTTTTATTCAATGAAAATTATGAACTCTAAACGTTGGTAGAGTTGATAATGTCAAAGTAAATAGGTACTTACCTTAGTCTATAGATTAGTAGCTACTAACTCTACTAAATAGCGTCTTTATATTTAATAATGAAGATAGTAAATCAATACATTAACTCAATATAAACATAAGAATGTATATGTATAGCATACCTAATCATAGAGAGCTATAACTAGATACAAGTTTAATTATTAAACAATAAGCTTAGATATACATTTATGTTATTGTTAAAAAGTTACCTACTATAATATATTATCGCATTGAAGTATAAAGTTTATTCCATAAACAGTTTCAAAATATATTTTTTAATATCTAAATATCATGTTCTTTTACAATATGTAATTGAAAAAATGAATCTAAAAGTAGAGTTCAGAAGAACATGAACATGTGTAATACATACCCTAAAGTATAGAGGATATAATTAATAAAATATCAGTACAACCTAAAATTGTATTTCTTATGTCAAAAATAAGCCAATGATAAAAATAGGTTAATTATATTTATTTTAGAGCGAATTCAATTGATTCCAAGAGTATTTGGGTATTTATTAAATATGGTTTGTGTGTGTTTCTGTAAAGTACATGTATGCTTGTTACATAACAAGCACACATGTACTTTACAGAAACACAAATTAGTTCAAAATTTAACACGCATACATATGCGTGTTAAATTTTGAACCAATTTTACAGATTTTATCGCGTTTATTTTATGTTTTTACGTTCTACGCATTTGTTTTATTTTAATGTTTAGTATTCACGTAAATATGAGAAAACAATTTGTGAAGACGAGGTTTATTTTTTTAATTATTATTAAAGATTGTACCTAAAGCACCACCAAAATTTTTGAATGACTAGCTACAGATTTATGTGACTATGATATATAAAGATTACTAAATACAAATTTAGATCGTACTAGATTAGTAACAAATATGTTGGTTGGTTTTTGTAGAGATAGCCTATACCTAGAGACGGTATAGATAACAAAAATTCGGTAAACCTATATATTTTGCCACACCACTATTTTTCAGATTTTATTTCTATTCCGAAAGGCACAGATATGTTTCTTGGGCAAAAACAATATCCAGAGAGTTCCTCAAGTATCTGAGACTGTGAGGCTGCCTCCCCACACCCCCCGCTTCCCCCACCTCTTTGGTGATTTATTCTATATACCCGCGTGCTATAAATCTGTCGGATACAACATTATCTCGGACTAGTGTTGTGCGTTAATGGCTTATGGCATAAAACTTGCGGGCGCTCAGCAGGCATCACTTAAATATACTTTCTCAAGACGTGATTTCCAGTTGAATACAATATACCTACAAAAAAGAAGCTGTGCAGTAGGTACCTATAGGTATATAGGTACCTACTGCACAGTATCTTTTATTCTTTCGATTAATTTCGTTGCGGGTTCCAAGACAATTCGCTTTTTTTCAAGACTCGCCGAGGGTCAAACCTCGACATGTTTGTTGGTCACCGCCGTGGATCTTGGCTTAAAGGTTACAGTGGTAGGAGTGTGTGGCGAGCCTAATCATAAAATGAATAAATATCGTCGGATAAACACACAAACTAACCGTCCCTAATCAAGCAACACTTTTGTTATAGGTATCTTACAATGATCTAGAAACAATTGTAAGTAATAGAATCAGAATCAGCATATTTATTCATGTAAACCATTAAGTACAGTACCTATGAATCATCAAAATAGTTACAAAATGCTACGCTACAACTTTACCACCCGTTCGGAATGCCGTTCCTCGGGCACGAAACTCCATGGTTGCTCTTTTCAGAAAGATCCTTTACATTTTTGAGCAGTACATTGTTATGAATGTGAGAACAATATAGGAACAGCTAGGCAAAATTAAGCAGCTGCCCAAAAAAAGTACTTACTCTATGTATAAAGGCCTAAATGACAATTTTCCATCTGCAGGAACACTCATGGCAATTTACGCAAAGAGCATTTCATGCCAGTGGCGAAGACTACATACAACCAGATTCCTACCAGATTCCCTGAAAACATAACAGCCACTAGTGATAGTTCAAACAATAATGTCACATAACAGGCATTTAATACATGTCAGCTTTCCGATTACACAAATTGACCCTTCACCACTGTTTCACGCAGAATATAATCGACCCCCTAAATTAAATACTGTTTTATTAATCCTAGCACGAAGATACCATGATTAGAACGTAGTATTTTCTCAGTAATAGATTTAAAGGGGCGTGGATGACGTAATATATTAATATATAATAACACCAGCCCTTTTTAATGTCCCAATGCTGGGCACAGGCATGCGAGGCGGATTAGGCCATAGTCCGCCACGCTGGCCCAGTGCGGGTTAGCGGACTTCTGACGTCTTTCGAGGGGTTCTCTCAGACAAGCAGGTTTCCTCACGATGTTTTCCTTCAACGTTCAGCAAGCGATAATCGTGGTTGAAAATGAGATTCGCACATGAAATCCAGAAATCCCAGAGGTGCGATCTGGCGTTTGAACCTACGAATCTCGTTACCGAAGCAAGCGTTCTACCAACTTGGCTATCACTCGTCTTTCGAGTGGTTCTCTAAGACAAGCAGGTCTCCTCACGATGTTTTACTTCACCGTTAATGGGCGCGGATGACGTAGGTAACAACTAAGTAAATTCTAATCGATCCAGGAGTAGCGAACTCAGGCCTACACGCTTAACGTCTATGTAGGTAGGTGTGGCTATATAATGTAGTTAATTAACATGACGTCTAGACGTACGCCTGTAGCACCACAGGATACCGTCTTCGTTATAACATTTCCAGTAATAGGTGTTTGTTATTAAATTCTGATTCTAACGACGTCTAAATACCTACTAGATTTAGCGATGCTATACCTACATCTTTCAATTACGTTAAGATAAAAAGTATATTTTAAGTGACCCTGCTTTCTGCGCCGAGGGTCTCAGGTTATAATTCTGGTAGGCACAAGCTTTGTGTGATGAGCATGAATGTTTGTAGGTACGTGTTCATCTGGCGATATTATATTATTCTTTTGTGATTGCCTACGGTAAAATCAATTAATATCCAATGTTCTGTAGCGGGTAGTATTTTCAAATAATATGTATATCCAAATTCTATAACAAGTTTGTAGTATTTAAGAAACCACATGAACTAAGAACTGTTTATATGGTAGCCATTATATGGTTATAACAAATACACAACTACCGCTAGGTAGTACACTACACACTGCTAAGTGTGTTTGTTATACACCCAAAACAGTTGAGTTCCCCAGGCCCCGCGACACCCACACATCTTCTAAGCGGGCAGCCAGTCTGAATAACATTTAACCCTTTGAAATGTAAAAGCATTACGGAATGAAAAAACAGCACTTATGTACCCCGCGACTCAGATAAACCATCTCCCGTACAATGAGCACAAAGATACAATGCCTCTGAAAGGGTTCAAGAACGCACTTTTAAATTAACCGCTACAACTCGAGAAATGACTTAAATCGTCACAAAATTGCATACCATTCTCGCTTTAAACACACCAACATTTGAGACCAGAATTGCTTGCGTGCAAAGTACGATATAAAATATTAGTCGTGGCAACACGCCTATTTTAAATAGGTCCGTTTACATTTTTCCTTTTCATGTCATTGTCTCTGGCCGGAGAGCGCTTGCAACCGTCACGTTCCAATTTTGAAAAGTGTCGGAACAAAATGGTAGTCGCTTTGTGTTTGCCCCCGCTTCTGACTCGAGTTTGGTAATTTACCAGATGCTTGTACCTTTGATGTCGACTCCACGTTCTACAACTAAAAGAAATGGATTTTCGACATTTGCTTATTGGATAGAGCCATGTATAATGGTTTCCAAGAACTCTCACCGATACGTCGTTCCATTTGGAATCATTTGAAACATGATTCGTAATTATTCATACGGCATACCGACGTCAAAAACATCAGCCGACGTACACGAGAAGTCATAGATACAACCACCTATCAGTGAGGTCTGGTAACCAAATTGGAACATCACCGTGCCGTGTTTACAAGTCGACATAAAAAACAAATAACAAAGGAGCCGAATTTAAATTCCAATCGAACTTTGACACATGTCTGCAACCATAAACAATGGAAATTCAAATCATCGTTGCGTTCGGCGGGCGGCGGCGGCGGCGAGCTAATGCGATTGTGGCGCGAGTCTATTGCTCTTCATCTATAAATAGGAGCCTTTTCTCTCGCTTTTTCTTCACAGAATCTGAGTCGAGATCGGCCGATAAGCTATCTCGTGTGAGACGGTCTCAATATCCACAGATGGCCTTGCTCACATGTAATCTCTGCTCTCGACGTTGATATTTTTGACATTTTTTGCTGGTGATTCTATGAAAATGTCGCTTTGTACTCTAATAGGGACATTATTTTGACGTGAAGCACGCCGCCGTAATATTGTAAACACTGATTGAGCATAGATAAGTAAGACAATTGGTTTTGTCCTTGGATCTATAGTTTTTTTGTGGTTGAGCGAATTTAAGCCTTGGATTGAGTGAGGCTTGATGCTCCCGGGAAATGTATGCAGCTGCCTATATATATTTAAGTAACGCGCTGTTGATGCTTATTTGCTGTAGGTATAATATACGTAGGTGATACCTTCGTATAAGTATTTTTTCCAACCTAGGTAGATACACAATTAGTAACATAACTTAGTGTGTAGGTACCCTAGAAAATCGATGCCTCAATACATTCAGATTGTGATAAACAAGTTATTCAAATCAAAAGCAACCGTCATGTTGTTCAATAGGTGTAAAAGGCATGTTATAGCCGCTGCGGTTACACAGTTAACACTTAGCATTGCTCTGACGTGGAGTCTTCTTTATCTCTCTATCATAATAAATGAGGCAGTAAAGTTTTTTTTTTTATATGAATGCCAATTTCATAGAGTCAAGCAAGATTTGTGTCAACATTAGGCATTGCGTTTTTCGTCGGAGATCTACGCAAGCGATGTCGCGGGCACAGCTAGTTAAACCACAAAACGTGTAGCCTAGATAGTTGGATACCTCTTCTTGGAACTCGTAATTAATATGAAAATGTCCGAAATTTGTCTCTATTACAAACTTGGACGGTTGCAGTTTATTGCACATAACGACAGATTTTTTAAATAAGCCATTAACATTGTGTTTAATTGGTTCGCTCGCTTATAAATCCATTCTGTAATCAGATAAGGATTTCATATTTACTCCGAAGTTCGTTAGCACGTTCAAATATTCATAAATATCAAGAAATTAAGTGTTTCTTTTTGTGGTTTTCACGTATCTCGGCAATATCAAAATGGAATAATGAATCTGGGTTTTTAAAGCAGTGTATATTTTCCTCGTTGTTATTTATTCATCAGCGTGCACTTAATAATATTTACATTTTGTTAAAATGTATTGCTGTGTATAAGAAGTTTCAGGTATTTAAACTGAAAGGAACATTGCATGAAGTAAGCTAGTACCGAGTGAGAGTGCGATAACCGTCTGACTCGCAGGTTCTAGGTTCTGCCCTACGGTTCATAAACATTTCATGACATTCCTCACGTGCTGCGACATGACTAGCTACGTGATGGATTGTTTATAAATGAATAATTAATTTCATTATTTCTAACACTCGACACAAAGCGGCGACATCGCACGAATTCCGAAACAACAATAAAACACGCGGGGCATTCGACAAAAATACAGTAAGTATTACGCCGTCCGCTGAGCAGACAATCTCCGTACCTATCCCTTATCTGTGCAAGTTAGCAAACAAAACATCGCGACCGGCAATAAGCATAAAACAAAATCGTTCCGACCCCACACACGCCGTCGCCTGAACACTTGGAAAAATCCCTATGGATTTTCCGCGGGGGTGACGAGGGCGAGCGCGGGGCGCGGGCGGCGGGGGGAAGGAACGTAAAAGAGAAAAGCTGCGAGTTTTTATCTCGGCGCCATAAATTTTATTCGTAGCGTGATTTAGTGCGCAGATTGCCCCCCGCGCGCCGCCCTCCCCGCGCCTACGCCTCGCCCGGGTAAGGCTGCTAGTCATTGTCAAAATTATTGCACCCCTATCTACCGAAGCTTTAAATATATGTCCCCGACACGTAGCTATGCCTACAACCCGCTCTTGCCTTGAATTCGACGCTCCATGAACGTTTTATAAGATGTGCTGTGTAAAGAATTGCTTTTCGTTTTATCGGGCCAACATAGTTTCGTAAAAGCGAAAAATTTAAAAAGAAAGCGTGCTACGCTACCTAACAAAGGACACAATACGTATTTATACGCATCATTCGAATTAAGACCATTCTTTCCTTTGTATTTAAACTTTTTTTCATTGTAGTTGGTAGTTACGCAAACCATGCTTTCCTTTACTCTCGTTTGCATTCAAGTTTCCACTTGATCTATTTAGTATATTGCTTCTAACACTGCAGATCAGCGAGCCGGCGTATAATAATGCAATACTGGACTCATGGCGCCATACATTTCGAGTGAATGCTGCCAAAAAAACGCAACCATCCTAATCCTTCATTTTTACTTTAAAAGTAAATCTTACTTATTTGTCAATACCGAGCCACAAAGGCGTCCAAATACCCTTACACTGGGTGAAAAGCATAATACACGCCTCATAATAGTGTAGCAATTCAAAAACTGTTAAAATCATAATGCGCTTTTGTTGGCCTCTTGACAGCTCTGTTTTTTTTTTCGTCGTGGTTTCGTGTTGCCGGCCAGTACGCGAAAGTGATGTTCACGATTTCTAGCGAATCGATCACTATCTGCGGGGTGTATTTTATGTAAACACGACAAATTTTGTAGCGATATTAAAATAGTACCCGCAGATGCGCGTGACGCCTGTATATTGGGCGAGCGGCTGCGGGCTCGGAGGCTCGCATTTGATCCGGGACACTCACTCTACACTGTGTCTTATCTTGGATCTGGTTTTATGAAACCCTAAATTTACGACTGCGGCGAGGGGTGGGGGTCGGTATTAAGCCGACTCTCGACTCGCTGCGACAGACACTTTTGTCACCGACAATTCATGGCCGAAGCACGTTCGACAAAAATTTTGCGTGTCAAATTACTGCGAAGCGAACAGTCGATTGATGACGAGATTAGGCATTACTAGTGTCGTTATGAGCGTAGTTCGTTGTTTACGATTATTACTTATGTAAACGATTTCATAAAAAAATACTTTAGGCGCGAGCAACAGCTAGTAGTTGTCTTAAGTAATTTCATTTTTCAGTTGACTGATATCACAATTAAATCTATAAATATTTGAAACAAAAACAAATGTTTCCATGGAGGAACTTTGCTGGTGAATATCGCAAGTCAATAATTTTATAGAACTCCGCCCATATCTAGTACCTGTAGATTTTTTACCTCATTTTTTTTTTAATAGACCACACTCAAGTAAGTCAATGCAAACGTTACTGATTTAATAAACACGTCCTAATTTATAGTATGATGGGTACTGATAAATTATTATATTATAGATTATAGCATCTTAATTAGGAGAGGAGGTTGGTCTTAATTGCGGGCCGCCGCCGCCGCTGGCTCCGGCTCGGGTTAGCCCAGATACAGGCCGATCCTCTATAAATTACAGGAATAAATCCCGGGAAAGAAAAATTGCCCTCTGGAGCACATAATTCTTGCCTTGTCACAAGCCCTCCTTATCTATAGCCAATACCGGATTACAATGCGATTTTTATTTCATGCTATATTCCGTGTTACTTCCTACCTACGTTTGTTTTTATGTTTGTATTATTTACCCATGGAATGTATTTTTTATGTGAAAGAAAGGGTTATGTACCTGTTAAAATAAAATACATATAGTTTTTTTTTACAAGTAAGTACCTATTTGTAAGACTTTAGTTACAAATTACTTTTATGAATTTTAGTAATCAAAAAGGGGTCTAAATCAAAATCAGTAATTAATAAAGGAGACAGAAAATATAAAGAGGAAAACAAGATGTATGTAGGTAACCTGATTAGCTCAGTTGGTTGTGACCCTACCTCCTACACTGAGCGTCTCAGGTTCGTATCTCGGTAGGGACAAACTTTTTGTGATGAGCCCGAATGTTTGCACCCAAGTCATGGATGTTTAGTATCTTATAATTATTAATATAATGGGTTCGGCCCCAGTCCATTGTACGGTACCCATAATACAAGCGTTGCGTGTGAGATTGTATAGTTGGTGTGTTCGTCTGGCGATATTACGTAAATAAAATTATTACAAAACTAAACAATATACCTAGGTAATACGACATATTCTTACGATATATAATCAAATACTATCAAATATATCAGTTTGCATTGACATTTTGAGCTTTCGGTATTTTTTTTGGTTTAACGCACAAAATTAAGCAGCCTTGTAGTTTGAGTATTTGGCGGTAAGAATCAAAAATGAATACAAACAAATTTCTATAAAAATAAATAAACAATCATGCAACATCCAAATAAATAACCACAATATTGCCAGCATTATTTGTAGGTACGTGCAACAAAATTGCAGTTAATATATTATAATGTTGACCAACAATATCTTCTAATGGACAATGACAAATGATTCCCTTTGTAACGAATTGAGATGTCACTGTGGTGCTATTGTGCCGAGCCGAACGACCGAATTCACGAAAATATTACAAAAAAAGTACATATGGGCTCCTCAAAATTTCAACGAAATATTTTGACAAGATAATGTATGGGCAGGTACAAGAATGACTGGCTAATGATCGTTTAATAGTTATATAAGCGCGGCTCAGCATCACTTTTGATTTTTATACGATCTGAGATCATAATATTTTTGTTTCACTTTCGTTGGACGACCATATTAGCGTAGTTTGGGCTCGAGTCACCTTCGTCCGTAGGAGGATTAAATACCCTCGAGATACCCTACACGTGACCCTGGGTGGTACCAACTCTACTGGTGGTAGGCTTCGGCCGTGGCTAGTCACCACCCACTGAACAAAGCCATGTCGCCAAGCGGCCTAGCCGTGTTCCGGCATGATGTTCGGTGTTGCCATTCATGGATAGCGGGTCAGATCAGCTGCGCTGCATGTGTCTAGTGAATGTAGCGCCTCGATCTATTGCCGTCTTCCTACCTAGGCAAGTATGCTCCATCGTAGATTTCATCATCACTTACTATCAGGTGAGATCGAGATCAAATACTTGCCTATAATGTAATAAAAAAAAAAGTAGTTGGTAGGGTTCTTATTGTCCCGACAGTCCCGGCTGCGAATCCTGGTAAGGAACAAACTATGTGTGATGAGCACAAATGTTTGTACCTGAGTCATGGAAAGTTAACATCTATATACTGAGTTCGCCCTCAGTCCGTTGTACAAGCGATACTTAGTGTGGAACCCTATAGTTGGTGTGTTCGTCTGGCGACATTTAATTATATATTAAATATTTTGTTGCAGATTTTAGCTGGTAAGTTACTTTCACGTATTACTAAACGAAGAATATCAAATATTTTAAATACCAATGAAAAAAATGATTTCTTATATTTACGCGAATACTACACATTGAAATAAAACTAACTAATCTTACGGATTTGATTGCGTTTATTATATGTTTTAATGAATCGTCGGAAACGTAAAAAACATAATAAACGATATAAATCTGTAAGATTAGTTTTATTTCAACAAATTAAGTATATCCTGTTTTTATTCGACTTTGCTTATAAGTGATTGATAAACTCAACTTACTTAGAAAAGTCTTTCAACACTATACATACTTGTATTATACCATACCAAGTAAGTAAGTAGTACCAACATCATTAGCCTAATAACGTATTATATACTAAATAAAAAAACTGGTTTTTTTTATAAATACTCACTGAATAAGTGAAGTTAAAAAGGCGGCAACCTAATTGTTGAACTTACTTATTATAATATGTATAACATGTATAACTCACAGCAGCATTCGTTAGTGAATTCCACGGTTATCGTCCCGTACGATCTCAAAGCTGAGTGTTTTAAACTGAACTTACTTTTAACCTAACACTCATATTATTATTTGTATTATGTACCCAACTACCTATGTTTGTGATCATTTGTTTGTTAAACTTACAAGTAGATAGGATTTCATACTGATATCTTATATTTACGCAAATAATACTAATTTTACATATTCAGTCCTCCCGTGACCGTGGTTGCGGTAAAGCAGCCGAAACGTCGGGAACGTATAAAATATAAAATAAACGCGATAAAATCTATAACATTTGTTTTTTTTTAATGTAAAAAAGATAGCTTTAAATCGATATTGTATCACAAAATTATCGCGCCTATTCAGACGCATCCGATTCTCAATAATTGCATAACAAATGCGGCGACACGGCATTATATTAGAATTTATTATTTTCCTTTGTGACTAGCAACACCGAGCCCACAGAGCTGGCAACACACCCATTAATGGCGATGTTTATTTGTGTGGTGAAGATTATTTATTTACTTTGTTCGCGAAGCAACACATTGTTTGCTTTGTTGCCGGTTCAATGGCTCTACAAACAGTTCCCAAAGCTCCTGTAGTGAGCAAGCACTTGAGTAGGATTGTGTTAATTAAAAAAAAAGGTTGGGCACATATTAATGGCAATCTGAACAATCACAGATCATGAATTTAGAAAAATAAATAACGGACGAGAGAAATAATAAATCATGTAGCCATTAACTTGTAATTATATACTTAGAGTTAGTAGGTTTTTTTGACCAGCTGCTAAAGTCTGCCTAGCGGTTCTTATAACAATACACTGGTCAAAAATTTAAAATGTTTTTTTTTTTAAAGAGCAGCCTTGGAGTTTCTTGCCTGTTCTTCTCCATAGGAACGGCATTCCGAACGGGTGGTAAAGTTGTAGCTTCGCATATCGTAACTATTGACGATTCTTAAGTACTGTACTAAATAGTTTACATGAATAAAAAATATTCTGATTCTGATTCTGATACAGTACCGGACATGCAAATACTAATAATTACAATATCAAATCTGGAGTCCAATTGAAGAAGAATTTGTAGTGAACACACATTAGCTTTATTTAATCCTGTCGCAGCAAGCTAAATTGGCACCTATAATGTAACTGAACAATAATAATCAATAATATTTCATTACTTTACATCGAACGCACTCGATAGCTTACTTTTTTTTGTCTTCGCAACTATCCAAAGTAGTTTGAGAGAGTGCAAAAAAAAACAAACAGCAGAGCATTTTATCTGTCGCTCGGTTTGATGCTTTTGTCTCGGCGGCTCGGACATGCGCCGTTAACTATCGCACAACAAAGGCTACCCCTATTGTAGCTTTTTGCTCTCGAAATATTGGAATTAATTTATATTCTCGCTTGTTTTTATCTAATATCTAAGTAATAAATCTCTTGATTTAAGAAGTATATACATCCTTGATTGTCGATGACTCGGAGTTTCTTGTCCATTCTGGAGTTACTTGCCCGTTTTTACCCAGGAACGGCATTCCGAACGGGTGGTAAAGTTGTAGCTTAGCATTTTGCAACTTTTTTGACTATTCATAAGTGCTGTATTATTATCATAAGTATGTAAAAATATTCTTATTCTGATCCTGGTCATAACAACAGAATATTGAATGGCACCAATGATATTGATAGTATCTAGATCGATGCAGGTAATCTAACATGGTTTAGTGCCCTTTCGAAAACCAACTCTACACGCGATTGCATCGTATACCAATGGTTACATTCTTTACAAATGTACGAAACTCGAAATTCAAATTTCATGGTCGGATAGAGAGACTGAATAAAAAAAACTGTTTGTGCAAAAAAACAAATGACGGGCAGCGCCACACGGGAGGGCGTTGCGTCGCGTCGCATCGCATCGCATCGCACCGTCTCCGTACCCTACGTTTCCACGCTCTATTACTTCTATTAGCATTCGCCACGGCCCGCCTTGTTACCAAACACCGATACAAAACAGACATATTTATTGCAATATTAGAATTAACGATGTGAATATACCCCCGCGCCCTAATTTCAAAGATAATTCGGTCAGACTTTAATACGTTGACAAAGATCTCGGTGTTCGTAATCGTTCGGGCGTGTTGTCGTAATTGCGATTTCAACTTTATGTGTCGTTTAATTGTGAGAAATGCTCATATTGTACAATTATATTTCACACTGAATTTCGTTGATGAAATATGTATGAAGCCTCAATTAAGATAAACATATTCTTTTTATCTATAAAATTTTGTTTATGATTTTTTTTTCATTCCATCATGAAACCATTGCCAAATAAAATACATGCGCCTGAAATAAGGTTTTCATACAGTATGAAACTGCACTGCAAACTAAAAACAGTTGCCCGCAGCGTTACTACTTTCAGGAAGACCCAAAAAGCAAAACTGAATCAAAATCACTAATTCGAATTTCAAAGCCGTTTAAGTATTACAAGTACGATATAATCTCATGTAGCGCACATTGCCACACAGTCATATCTTACACCTACACAACGAATTTTAATATCTAACACATTATCGCGCGTCGGAACTTTGAAATCCGATATTTTATGGCGACTATCAAATTGCTTGTATCTTGTCATTCGAACACATAAGTAAATTTCATTAGTTTGATTAATGTGGGAAATTGTACAACAACAATAATATTGAACTACGGTTTACAATAGTATTCATCACTTATAGCATTTAAAAGATTTACCCTTAGCTATACATCTATACATATAAATAAAATTGGAGTGTCTGTTTGTAATATTAAAATAACCGCTTTTTACTAAGTGCATTTGGATGTATACACGTTACCTATACCGAAACAACATTTTTTACAATTTTTGTCTGTCTGTCTGTTTGTTCCGGCTAATCTCTGAAATGGTGGGACCGATTTTGACGGGACTTTCACTGGCAGATAGCTGATGTAACAAGGAGTAACTTAGGCTACTTTTATTTTAGAAAAAAAAATGGATCTCACGAAAAAAAAAAAACTAATGTTGCAGCGCAGCGCCTGATTAAGTTTGATAGCAACTACCTGCAATGCGTCCCGCGGGCTCAGAATGGGCGAGCAGGCTGTTGTCAACGGTTGTCTTTGTTAAATACCACGCGGACGAAGTCGCGGGCAACAGCTAGTAGCAAATAAAATCGAAGTAATATTAAGATTACTAAACCAATGACTCACTCTACCAAATCCTTTATCAATTCCCATGACCCAGAAAAATCCCAAATTAAATCTATCAAAGATATAATTATGTCCTCTTAATTTTGCATAACGCGCCATATCGCCGGCTATAAATAGGCGGTGGCAATAAAACGCGAATTACGATTATGTTTAGGGTCGGCCATTAGGCATGGTCCGTCAGCGATTCGGCACAGCGGGTGATAAACGTGGGGCTGTCCACCTAAGCGTTGACTATTTTGAACCATGTCACACTAACTAGATACTAATTAGATATTGATGACTCATATTTACTTGAATACTACACATTGAAATAAACCTTATTTTACAGAGGCCATTTAAAATAAAAAAAACATCCTAATTTCAATAGGGAAGATGGCTGGGTGCTACGACCGACTTGGGATCCAGCAATTAATATAATAAAATCCAAAACCAAGCGCACCATTGCTAGACCTCAAGGCACTGTGAGCACTTTCTGCTTAGATTGGATCGCAAGCAACAGCTAAATATAAGGGTACCCTAGTTTAAACTATGACACTAGGACGTCAAACAACTCAGTCCTCCCGAGACTATGGTTGCTATAGAACAGCCGAAACGTCAGGAACGTACTCGTAAAAACATAAAATAAACGCGATTAAATCTGTAAAATAAGTTTTGGTTCAACACCAATTAGATGTTCATGGCGCTTGGAGTTTTAGCCATATCTAGGCGAGCAAAAGCGGCCAGCATGTTCGTCTCGGCTGCCTACTCGTGAACTACTTAAGATGTTGCCCGAGTTTGTGCTATCCTAGACGTGTGTAATTGGTATTTCGATGATAGCTTAGGATAGTAGGACTAGTGGCAGTAGTAGTGAGTATAAAAGTATGAAAACATAAAAAAACTCGATCGGTATTTGAAAACATTCAACACATCTATGAATTTATCCCAGGATAACCTGTCATCAATAAAGAAGATGATTATTGACTTGTTCTCACTTGAGATAAATTCGTAGAAGCTTGAACGGTACCCATAACACTGCGTTGCTTAATTACGTACCGTCCGTACAATTGGTGAGTTCTGGTGATATAACCGCAAATTTACCCTAATTAGGCTCGAAGGAAACAAGTATGATGAAATAAATATGACATTTACAACATAACATTCGTAATACATTAACTAATGTTACGTACTGCCTTTTGGAAGTCGATCAGCCATTTCCACATCCGGACTGTGCACATAATGCGACTGACCTTGTAATAAATGTGAATTTTATTGCACAACCGTTATATTTAACTATTAAATAACACGGCCACCGGTATTCACAGAAATTAATATTAGTTAAATTTATATAATTATGTCTGGTCAACAAATCTATCATAACGTCAGGAATTGTCCAGGCGCCGATTTTTTTATGAATTCGAATCACTTTTTAACCGATATCAAAAAGGAGGAAGTTCTCAATTCGGTTGTATTTTTTTTTATATTTTAGCTGGACTTTGGAAGTGTCAGGATATATCAATTATTTAGTAAAAAGCTGTCTTTTTTTACCCTCTTAGCGTTAAAGATTTCGGTTATTATGTTTTATGAAAATCAGACTTTTAACATCATGTTTTCAGCATTATATGCATAACCACCGTTTGTGTGCGTGCCTATAATCCCCGTGTGGATAACATGCCCTTTATATTTTCTAATGCGCTTAAAAGTCGATTTTTATTTCAATTGCCTTATCAGTAAGGATTACGGCGCAATAAAATACATTAAAACTAATTAACTACAAAGATGTTCATAACATACTCGAATATGCGCTACTGAGATTTTTTATTTCATAATAATTACTTAATCTATACATATAAATAAAATTGGAGTGTCTGTTTGTAATATTAAAATAACCGCATTCTACTAACTGCATTTGGATGTATACACGTTACCGAATACCGAAACAACATTTTTTACAATTTTTGTCTGTCTGTCCGTCTGTCTGTCTGTCTGTCTGTCTGTCTGTCTGTCTGTCTGTTTGTTCCGGCTAATCTCTGAAATGGCTGGACCGATTTTGACGGGACTTTCACTGGCAGATAGCTGATGTAACAAGGAGTAACTTAGGCTACTTTTATTATAGAAAAAAAAATAGGATCTCACGAAAAAAAATTAAAACCAATGTTGCAGCGCAGCGCCTGATTAAGTTTGATAGCAACAACCTGCAATGCGTCCCGCGGGCTCAGAATAGGCGAGCAGGCTGTTGTCAACGGTTGTCTTTGTTAAATACCACGCGGACGAAGTCGCGGGTATCAGCTAGTTTACTATAAAATTGTTTGAAGGTATGCGCTGACGCAGCCAGGATATTAAGCACTATTCCACTTTATATTAGCGATAAAAAAAGATAACTATAAATACGTAGTATTTTTGGATTTTTTTATACGTTGTAGTGTGTCGTAAACATTTATTTAGGTATAAGTACATGCATAATATACTTTCTTAACAAATTTCCACTTTTTTGAAAGGAAATACCATCTGATATTTAGATATATATTTTCTGTAATTCTACTACAACTCTGTAAGAATTAATGATTTCTCATCTTAATAGTAATAAAAGAAAACTTTGTAGATATACATATACGAGAAAGTCCTTACTAAGTAGAAAATCTTTATAAAGTTCTGGTGGAAACTTAGCTTTGCTTTCACTTTTAAAGTTGGCCTGACTACAGATTTTTTTAATACGAGTTATACAAATATTTGATCACATGCCACCATGTAAAGCGCAGGTAAATGCATTAAAATTAATTAAGGGGGGTAGGACCGCCCGCGCAGCTACCGTGCCGGCGGGGCGCCGACTGCATACGACGACAATATGACGACTTCATGCGGCTTCCCCGAACCACGACAAGAAATTTAAACCTTGTTCAGATATTAGATGTATGTGGTGTACGAAGGGCCATGTTGGTGAGACCCAGTTCAATCGCTATATGACAACCCGTATATCTAAACTTACTCGAACTAATCTGGATGTTATGGTTGCATAAATAATGATTGTGACCTCATAGGACTGGTCAGGCGTCAGTTTCTGGAATGTAAACGGATAAAGATGGAACACTTGGTATAGTTGGTTGGTAGTTGGCTTTGGTATAGTTGGTGTGTTCGTATGGCGATATTTATTTATTTACTAGCTGTTAACCGCGACTTCGTCCGCGTGGTATTTAACAAAGACTCAACCGTTGGCAACAGCCTGCTCGCGCGTTCTGATCCCGCGGGACGCATTGCATATTGTTGCTATCAAACTTAATCAGGCGCAGCGATGCAACATTGTTTTTTTTTTTCGAGAGAGATCCAATTTTTTTTCTAAAATAAAAGTGTCCTAAGTTACTCCGTGTTACATCAGCTATCTGCCAGTGAAATTCCCATCAAAATCGGGCCAGCCATTTCAGAGATTACCCGGAACAAACAGACAGACAGACAAAAAAATTAATAAAGGTTGTTTTGGTATAAGTACCGTGTATACATCCAAATGCATTTAGTAAAAAGCGGTTATTTTAATATTACAAACAGACACTCCAATTTTATTTATATGTATAGATTTTTATTTACTTATGCTCTCATCAATTAGGAACAGTATAATAAATAAGTAGGTATCTCAGACTAAGAAGTCTGAGATACCTACTTACCGTCCCGCTCCGTCTGTACAGACGGAGCGTCGCGAACAACACGTTGAAGCTTAAAAAACTAAGTCGATTTGTATGTATTTGCTTTTTTATATATTTTGAACTAATTTTTTTACCCTATAATATTAAAACCCTATTTTTTAATTTCCCCATTTTTTATAAAACTCTGTGTGGCTTTTGTGTAGGGCAACGCTAATTAACTACATATATTTCGCTGAAAACTTCGACACGAGAGTTTTTTACAGAGGTTAGACACAGAGTTTGACACTAGCTCCTGCAAATACCTATTGAAATCAGTATTTACGATGTGATGCAAATTAATATCCATCACAAACAAATACTTGGAACGGTTACGTGTGTGCCTCATTTGTATGTTAATGGGACTATTAAAATTTCACAAGTGCAATCTTGTGAGACGGCTGCGCGGCTGCCCACTGCGCCGCTACCTGTGCAAACATTGTCACAATAGGCTCTACCCCTATATATAGCCCTTAACTCACCCGCTATGAGTTATTGCGACTGGCCCTTAAATATTTCATCGATTTTATTGTGGCTCCGATGTCAACCCCCGTCTCGACGATAGCTATCAAGACTGTCGTTAATTATTTTTTTCGCAAAACGCTAGTTGTATTTTACACCCGAATTTTACGTAGAACGTAGTGGAGTACGTACCATTAATTATTCTTTGGTTGGTAGATCGAAATTTAAATTTCATAGAACACACCATGACATAAAAGAGAACGCTTTTTAGTATACGCCTCGAAAGTCGTATGAAATCCGCCAACCTACACTGGACCTGCGTGGTGGGCTATGGCTCGTTCCCCCTCGTATTGAAGGGAGGCCCGTGCCGAATAGAGGAACATTAAAAAAGGCTAGTATTATTAATGTCCATACAGGCGCCGGCGCCCCGCCTTGGACTGTGTCCCATCCTCTAAGAAGCAAGGTGACCGCTGCGCTGCCAGTATTCGTCTGCGAGAGTAAGCCACGAATCATCATTGCAGACTGCCGCTTTTTAAATGCTCGTTTCAAAGATTAAATTTACGCATTTCATTAAGGCGCACTGTTGCTAGGCTGGATACACTTTAGGTGAGACACTCGTGTACTTATCAGGATATCAGATTTATTTATTCATCCCAAGTTGAGCAACTAAATAAACATCTACCCACGACGGTACGTATTTTTACCTACCACATGCACTCACTAGAAAGTAGCTACACTTATCTATAATTCAATATTGAAGCCTTAATAGTTACAGCTTCGAACTACAATGAACTATACTGGCTCTATCATGGATAAAATAGAGTCCACAGAAGGCTCTATGGATTGAACCCGTGCTCACCTGGTGTCGCTCTCCCACAGATAAAAAACTCTTATAAAGAGATAAATTATTGCGTTATGGCTTTTTGAAAGAGTCCACTGCTGCTGAGAAATGACAATATTATTAAAAAGTACGCGTCTTTGTCACAATATCTTTTTGTGTTCAATATATTGTCGCCATAATAAATGCTGCCCCTTTATGGGTCGAGCATTGTGCTTCCTACCTTTGTGGACATTATTAAAATATATTTTAAAGAGTTTTATTAATGGTGGGCGTCGTAAAGTGAACAGTTGATTTATTTTTTCGACGCGTGTTCTCGATGGCAGTTGGATATCCTTCAATCATGGGAATACATTGCGAGACTAACTTCGTCGGTGGTGGCGTAGCTCAGCTTATTACAGCGTAATAATTGTAAAACACGAAGCAACAACGGGTTTTTTTTTTTTTTTTTATAATATTATAGGCAAGTATTTGATCTCGATCTCACCTGATGGTAAGTGATGATGAGATCTACGATGGAGCATACTTGCCTAGGTAGGAAGGCGGCAGTAGATCGAGACGCTACATTCACTAGGCACATGCAGCGCAGCTGATCTGACCCGCCATCCATGAATGGCAACACCGAACATCATGCCGGAACCCGGCTAGGCCGCTTGGCGACATGGCTTTGTTCAGTGGGTGGTGACTAGCCACGGCCGAAGCCTACCACCAGTAAAAATAAATAAATATATCAATAATCAGAAATAACATTTTGTACTTACATTTATTTTTATTCATAAAATCATAAGAGGTTCATAAAATCTCGCGAAAAATTGACATAGGTATCAAATTCGTTGTTTTGAAATGCGATTCCCTCACCTCCTTCGCGAGTTCACGCCTTCGATGCTTTTATAAAAGCATTTTTATTATGTCGATCCTGTTCATCTGTTTCTATAGACGAGATCTTGTTACACGAACAGGTATTTGTCCACAATTAATTTTTTTGCTTCCACCTACATGTAATAAGATAAAATTGTTTTTTATCCGTCATTATAAGTTGTGGTTAACACCTGCGAGCTATTCCGACAATGAACACCGTCATTTTGATATGTAAATAAGTATCTTTATTTAATAATGGCTGTTATTAATTTTTATGGGTACATCTTATCGCCAGAGAGGATTAATGAACAATCTCTATATTTTGATGTAGACTTTAGGTCTATATTTTAGGTGGCAAAATATACAGGATGATTTAGATAGGGTATACTAAGCCTGGAACTGGAACCTTACCACATTTATAAACTGTATGTTAAGACCGAATTTCGATACGACAATTTTTAAAAATAACAATGAAAATTGTGATATATTGCGAACATTTTTTTTATTTAAAAATATAAACTAAAAGTAAAATTAGTACATCGATTTTTACATACAGGTGTTTGCCTATCTCGCAGAAACTTGTGCATTTACAAGGATAAACACCCTAAATTTTGACATGGATTATAACATTTCAATCCAGTTAAGCAGGTTCCCAGGATGTTTAGAAAGTCCCAAAAAATCCTAAAAAGTCGGATTCATTTGTATTGAAAATGGAACACAAAATTACGAGAATTAGTTAATAATACTCCTAACATTACTTCTATAAAAGCTGTGACGAAACAAAAAACGTTGTGTGGTCAACATCGGAAATGGTCGAGGTCAATAAATATTATAGTGGCGCTTAACAAATGGACACTCCGTGCCTCGCCACCGGGACCTGCGACACGATACCCAGATTAAAAAAACAACAGATATGACACACTTTACATTATACCTACTTACTAGAATACAAATTATTTCTACAATACTTATCCAAATAAAATAATATATCATAACGTCTACTTTTAAAATTTACTATTAGATTAGGAATTGTATGTTGCTCTACTGTTATCTATACATACATATAAATAAAATTGGAGTGTCTGTTTGTAATATTAAAATAACCGCTTTTTACTAAGTGCATTTGGATGTATACACGTTACCTATACCGAAACAACATTTTTTACAATTTTTGTCTGTCTGTCTGTCTGTCTGTTTGTTCCGGCTAATCTCTGAAATGGCTGGACCGATTTTGACGGGACTTTAACTGGTAGATAGCTGATGTAACAAGGAGTAACATAGGCTACTTTTATTTTAGAAAAAATAATAGGATCTCATGAAAAAAAATTCAAACCAATGTTGCAGCGCAGCGCCTGATTAAGTTTGATAGCAAAACCCTTCAATGCGTCCCGCGGGCTCAGAATGGGCGAGCAGGCTGTTGTCAACGGTTGTCTTTGTTAAATACCACGCGGACGAAGTCGCGGGCAACAGCTAGTCTAGAATAAAGGATATTGGATTTTGAACAAAGTATTTTCATATGTTTTTTTACCTATAGTACCACTTTAATATTATGTGTACAAACCTAAGTTTCTAAACGTCATCTAAAAGTTTATTATTGAGCTCTATCGCAAAGAACTTGCCTCTCTTATATTATCCAACATGATTACTCTATGGTAGGACCCCCACGATTCGCCGGCAGCTGGCACGTCTCGTCTACTCTATAGGGTCATTAATATCATCTAGGTATAATACCAACATTAAATTGATTTTAAAATACATTCACCGTTTCCAGTAAGCATTCGATGAGAGTTTTATACCATCATAAAAGGGTCCTTATTGGTTTGATGATGGTTTAAATGTTTTTGCTTGGAACTAAATATGATGTAGATTGTACTTAGAAACCGATAAGATAAATTATTAATTCCTACATACTCATTGACTTTTGGTTAGGTTAGCTTAGACCCCGCGAAGTCAGAAGAGCAATCAGCGTTCTATGTTCCAGACTAAACTTTCTGCGATCTTTGTATTGTATGGTTCCTATAGCGCCAACAAAGTCAAAGTAAAATCATTTATTAAACATACGCCTACGGGGGCGAATAATATTTTAATTTTACCTTCTTTCCTTAACTCTACAAGCGGATCGCACCATACAAAGAAGGGGTGGTCAGCATCCCATATAGATTTTAAGGAACGTTGAAAGAAGACCGGAACGCAGAACGCTGAACGCTCCCTGAGTCCACGAGATCTAAAACAGTTTTAGATTGGTGTTAGCAGTGCTTTGGACACAAAAACAATGCCGCAGCTTGGTGCTGGTTTTTTGCAACAGGTATTGTAGGTGTTTATGTAAGGAGTAAAATATATAATGAGGTTAACGATTAGGTCATACAGATCACGTTTATGTATAAAATAAACGTGTATTTTTTGTTTTTTTTGCACTTTATTTTCAAAAGATTTTTTTTTTTGGAATTGTCATCATTATAACCTAGCCTTAAGGAAAGGGATACAAAGGTATTCTTTCTATAATCTGAAACAGATTAAATTTAACCTTAGTACATATCGCAATAAGATCACGCCTTAACGTTTAACCAGATTCTAAGATGAACCTCTAGTTAAGTCTCGGGAATTTTCCACAGCTCACCAATAAGATTTTAAAGTCTATTTCGGTCTTGTTATCTTTACTGTTATGTTCTATGCGCAGTAAACGTTGGCTGGCGGCGTTCTCCTTGAATTTAAACAAAAGATGCATCGACCCTACGTCTGGTAGCCGGTGGAGTTACGATTTACTATTGGACCGATTATAATCTTGATTAAGTGTCAAATTTACCTTGATATCTGAACTGTCTTTTGTTTTGGTTTGTTCGTGACACTATACGTAAGTAGGTACTGAGATTTTATTAAAAGTGACATGAGAATAAATCTAATAAGAGTTGCAGTAAAACTAATCTTATAAATAAATGTTATCGCGTATATTATGTTGTTACGTTCCCAACGTTTCGGTTGCTTTACAGCAACCATGGTCACGGGAGGATTTGATTGAGGACGGGTGGTTGCTGTAAAGCAGCCGAAACGTCGGTTTTCGCGTAAATATAAGAAATACATTTCTAATAAGAGAGATATAGACAACTAGTCTCATCTATCATCATCATAGACAAGGAATTCTAGTAACAAACGCGCGATAGTACCTCTGATAAGAATAGGTTTAGCTGCAACTAAATCCATCGACAAATATTGTAATTTGGCATAATGGTACATATTATTTTATTTTATTTTTGGGCTTATTTCACAATGTGCTGAGAAGTCCTATACAGAGCTTATTTAACGGAATTTTCTTGGGCAATCTATCAAATAAGTTGTGTGCATACGTACTGGCACATTGTAAAACAGGCCTTTAATTAAGTTAAGCGTATAAAAGGAGGTTTTATTTCCTGGTTTATAGATAATATTTTGTGTGTACGTAATTAATAATTTTAATACTTGTGCTGCTATATTTCAATGCTCGCCTATAATGTAACAGTTGCATAATGAAATAAATAGCTATATATATATACATGTTAATTCCTAATTTCCTTCATCACCTCCCAAATGGTTTTATCCCGGTGGTCTGCCCCCGACAGGGCGATAGCACGTGCCTCAGTTTACCCACTCCGCAACTCTTCAGCGGTCCCGGAACAATGCGAGCGCCCTCTACCGGAGTGTTTGATGCTATATTAGCGAGGTGCGCGCACGCAGCTGCGCACGCGCTCTTAATGACCGACATTGTTTCTATCGAGTGTCAATATTATTATGAGTTGCGATACCGGTGGGCGAATTATATTGAGAACTAGCTGTTACCCGCGACTTCGTCCGCGTGGTATTAACCAAAAAGTTTTTCTAAAATAAAGGTAGCCTAAGTTACTCCATGTTACATCAGCTATCTGCCAGTGAAAGTCTCGTCAAAATCGATCCAGCCATTTCATAGATTAGCTGAAAGCAATAGACAGACAGACAAAATTTTAAAAAAAGTTCTTTTGGTATATGCACCGTGTATACATCCAAATGCACTTTGTAAAAAGCGGTTATTTTAATATTACAAACAGACACTCCTATTTTATTTATTGGTATAGATGTATTCATGATGCCCGAATAGCCATATTAAAATCATTCAAGTAACTTAGGCAAATTACTTTTTTTTGTAACATTTGCCTATGTTATAGTATAGTAGCCTCTCTCCTCCGGCCATCCACGGTTCGAATCTCGGTAGCAGCAATCTGGGTGTGGTGAGCACGAATTTGTGTACCTGCATTGATCTTGTCCGTAGTGTTATAAGGTACCTATAAAACAAGCGGTGCCCAATTTGGCACTGTGCAGTTGTGCTCGTCTGGCAATAATGATTTAAAAACAGTGCCATTAGGAATTAAATGAATTCTCAATTAATCTATTAGCTAAAGGACGTACAATCCTAAACAAATGCTCAGCCCGAATTACTATCCTGTCATCACAGTCCTGGTATTTAATACAAATCTGTCAAGAAATGGCAGAACTCAAAAGACAATGTGCTTGAAAGCTTTGTGGAAACTTCACCGCAGTGCAGTGCGCACGCGCAGCTGGGCACGCGCTCTTAATGACGTACATTGTTTTACTCGAGTGTCGAATGCTATCGCCACCGGTGGTCTTGTTAACATATGAATAGCCACTTCATGACTTTCCTGTGAGATTAATGGGGAATTGATAACTCGTGATTGGTTATCTATACGACTCAAACTAGCGACCTTACAAAAGACAGCATGTCTTTTGAGGCGTGAATAGGCATGTTGGGTTCTTATTAATAGTGGGTATTTATATTCCATGAGATAATATAAATACTCAGGGAGAGCTGCGAGGTCATCGTTGGCCATTTGCTAGACGTGTTTACGCGCGCGAATATTCGCTGCGTTTTCGCGCTTAGATTTGTCCTCTACCCAATGGGTTCTGAACGAAGTTAACATTCTTCACACTAAGTTCATAATTCATACTCTGAAAATGCATAGTTTTCATGAACACAATAAAATGTCTACACTTCAGTCTACACACGAATTAATTCCCCCATCTCCATTCTATCGTCGGTCGACAAGACGCACGGACAAGTGTCATCCGTACACCGTGGACATTCCTTCGGTACGTACTAAGCATTTTGCTTCTACTTTCATCGTGCGAACTGCCAAGGAATGGAACAAGCTACTAGCGTCTTTGTTCCCCGTTGACTTAACTCTGGGTGTTTTCAATTCGTCATCATCATCATCATAGATCTCATCGTCACTTACCATCAGATGAGATCGAGATCAAATAAGTACTTGCCTATAATGTAATAAAAAAAAACACTTTAAAGGGTGCCCTGCGAAACCTTCACAAGTTTCAAAACAGATAATCAAAGCGATCAAAATAGCAGTTTCGTACAGAAATTCCATTCGAATGATCGTTGAGCATTATAGTGTTGGCATTATACTAAACATAACTGCAAATGACATCGGGAATGGCGAGGTTTTTGATAAGCAAAAATAAAATTTCGCGTTATGTCCCCGTAAATAACGCGAAGGAGGATCGTCGTTTGATGTTCCCGGTACAAAGCCGCCCTTGCGAACCCTCAGGGTTAGTAGGGGGAGGAGATACCGCAGATCCTATCGGCGTGTCCAAACTGCCACAGACAGATAACGACGAGTGTGTGTGCGTGGAATTTTAAACCTTATACCCGTGCAGATCTAAATGCTTAATTGAAAATTGTTTTATGCGGTTGTTGCGCGGCGGGTTGTGTTGTTGTTGTTGATAAATAGTTGTATATTTTATTTGTTAGTATTGCTTATATTTGAAAATGTAATATCACTGCAGTCTACTTCTGAGTCAATCAGATGTGAGTATTTGCTCGAGTAGAGATAGGTTTGATATGGTCATGTAATTATATACCCATGTAATGATCATCTCGTCATAAATTTCTTATTAAGAGTATTGCCAACATTATTAAGAGGTCGTTCAGGTAGTTTTTTAGTCTCAAAACATATATAAAGAAGTACTTACTACACAATACTGTTAACCCATCAAAAAATATTAACTCCGAAAACGTAATCGACTAGACATTATCAAGTTTGGCCTGAAAAATGTGCAGGGACGGCATCGGGTCGATACTGAAACCCCCGCACCCCGCAGGTGCGACGAGATAATCCAAGATGGCCGCCGAGATAGGACGTGACGTCACAGCGCAGCCCGCGTACGCCCGCGCGCCCCCCCGCCCGCTCCCCGGCGCATCCTCGAGGCCTCTCACCACCCTCCTTAGATCCTTTCAGAAATCCACTGAATACCGTCGGCAGAAATAGTTAAGTTCTTGTTATATTTACACTTGGTACATTTTTATTTCTTCATTAATTTAATGTCTACTCGAGGCCACGTCATTGTAGGTATCTCAAATACAATTTTTTTTTGTAAGCCTTACAATATATTCCTTAAATTCTACTTATATACGAGTCCATCACTTGCATTATTTAAAACTACGAAACACGTCCATTAACATCGTTCGTAATTACCTACCTGTTACTATATTATACTTTTTTTAATAATAACAAAACATAAAAACGATCTCGCTATATCCGTTATCGATCTGTCACTTTCGTCTCACTTTCGCCCCAACTATCCCGTTATCTTGCTACGAATTTGCGGAAATTAATCGTAACGGTCCATTCGCCACTTACAAACATTTCAAGTAAGCGATAACATACTTATAGCGGGTTTGAGACACAATCAGACATCGCGAGTGTTTTTTTTATATATTTTTGTAATTACGAGTTTACTTTTTATGTGAAAAGGAAGATAAACAGGAAGGTAGAGCAATTCAACTGATCAAAGCGACCAGCGTTGACGGGTACATTTGCAATATCAGTTGTATGTAAGTAGATATCGTTAAGTGTTATGTCATTTCATGCTTTCACTCCCAATTGCATACCTACCTAACTATAGATATATATCATAAATTATAGATACCTGATTGTATTAAGAAAAAATCAAACAAAAGCATCTTTCGCTTAAGAGTTAAACCTCTTAAAATGTTTGGTATCCATACAAAATGTGTCTCAACGATAACTCTAGTGTTTCCCAGAATCGGGCCATGCATTTTTGAACGACCAAATTACTCTATCCATCCATCAGCCCAAAAGACGTCTACTGCTGGACACTGCCTCCCCCAATGACTCCCGCACATCGGAACCCTCAGCTACTCGCATCCACCGGCTTCCTGCGATGCGTGTAATATCCTGTCCACCTTATACGGGACTTTCTGTCCTACGCCACTTTCTCCAACCTGAAGTCGCCGGCCAAGACCAAATCTGGGCAACAATAATTTGGATGGATAGGGTAAAATTGAGGTGCCTCAAATTTTTTTTAAAGACAAATGTATGGTTTCTGAAATATCATACAATTTATTTTATACATCGTTCTCATGCAGCGACAGGGGGCATAGGTACGGGTTTCGGCAGGTGATCGCCGCCGACATGGAAGCCGTCAGGTCCCCCCCTGTACTCCGTGACGTAGAGCTTCCCATCGTCACCGATGAACTGGTATTTGCCCTCGATCTCTAGCACATAGCCGCCATTATCGCTTGGAACTAGACGACCGCGTTCTGATACCACTGTGTCTGAAAAAATAAATGTAGTCAACTACTTGAGTATCTTTAGTATGCTTATTAATATTTCGATTACGGGTTTCCATGCAGTTGTGATTTAAAACTTTTCCAGGGACCCGCCGAACGTTAATTCTCAGTGTGATTGTTGGTGACCACTGCAGATGCTGGCTTACAAGAGCGACAGAGACAATGGTAGAAGTGTGTGATAATATCCTGATCACAACGCCATACCACCATATAATAACATATCCACGTATCACACTCGCAAAAGCACAATAGGCGTTCACGAGACGAATCATCGCACTTAGCCAAGTATTAATTCGTTTATAGCCTCATCTATTAAATATTAGAGCTGGAAATATCTTTAAGGAACATTTTAGGGAGGGAGAGAGGTCATGAGATCACAATGAGGTACTTACTTTCAGCTGTGATGTACCGCAGAGCGTACTGCCCGTATTCGTCGTGGACTTCTTCGTGCCTCACCGCTGGCAGTTGTTGGAGGTCTCGAGGCACGTGCACTTTTATCGGCGGCGCGCACGTAGAGAAGGCTACGAGGCAGCTCACGACTATGATCTGAAATTTGACGACCTGATTAGCTCAGTGGGTAGTCAACCTGCTTTCTGTGCTACGGGTCCCGGTTTCGCATCCTGGTAGAGACAAAATTTGTACGATTAGCACGAATGTTTATACCAGAGTCATGGATGTTCGTATGGCGATATTTATGTATAAATGAAATAATTATTTTATGCCTATTCATAAATATGTAATTTTTCCATGCGTTTATTATATAGAAAAACTGCAGCCATAATGCAACAATACTTATTTTATTTCTATAAATTATTTTGATTTTATCTTGCAATTATATCACTGTATACAATATTACTATACGTTTAAAAAATACTCACGGTCTTCATTTTGCCTAATTTTCTAAAATAATAAACAATAACTAATGCTCAATAAATCTGCGCAATAATATTTATACGCAAAAGTTAATGCTTATTTAATATTAGCAAATACATCCACCTAATTAATAAACCAGATTTTATAAATGATTCCTATTGTATAATATTAACATTCCATATCGGAAGCTGATGCAATTTAACTGCCGTAAACATGATTATATAAACTAAATGATCCTGTTAGACTTAGATGTTAATGACTATTTTGAGCCTTGAAACGATTATAGAAAGTGGTTTTTAGCTTCCACCTTATGCGAGTGTTCATAAAAAGACTGGTTGTCCAGTTTTTATTTATACGATAAATAAAAAAATTAACAGTACTTTACTTAAAAAATAATAATTGGGGTCGAGTCACCTTCGTCCGTAGGAGAATTAAATACCCTCGATACCCTACACGTGACCCTGGGAGGTGCCAACTAGGTGACAACTCTACTGGTGGTAGGCTTCGGCCGTGGTTAGTCACCACCCACTGAACAAAGCCATGTCGCCATGCGGCCTAGCCGTGTTCCGGCATGATGTTCGGTGTTGCCATTCATGGATGGCGGGTCAGATTCAGTCAGCCTTCCTACCTAGGCAAGTATGCTCCATCGTAGATCTCATCGTCACTTACCATCAGGTGAGATCGAGATCAAATACTTGCCTATAAAGTATAAAAAAAAAAAATGTAATGCTTTGGAAAGGCGCCGCGCTTGTCGTGCTGACGGTACTCCAGGGTGGGCAGGCGCTATGTGCTCTGAGCTATGTAAGGGGTTATCTCCGCAGCCGGTGCTCTATCTAAATCTGTATTATCGCAACGCCGCCGAATAATTATTATTACATATATAAATCGTAGATACGTATGTTTGTATCAACGCATTACCTAATAGCGGAGTCACAATTCATTGATGTTCAATTTAATTAATGTCGGTGGATGATGTTTTGTAAATTCATAACAAAGAAGTGTAAGCAATTCCTGAATAATGTGTGCTTAGACTTTTGTTTGTTTACTCTATTTTAGTCAGTAAAAATAAATAAATAGACTTATTAGAAAAGAGTTCACAATGTTGTAAGAGACTGGCATCACCGAAGTTTGACACTGTCAGGTGGATGACAGGCGAAGAAAAATAAGTTATTGGAAGAAAAGGCGGGATAAAGAAAGA
Source organism: Pheosia tremula (assembly GCA_905333125.1). Taxonomy (NCBI): domain Eukaryota; kingdom Metazoa; phylum Arthropoda; class Insecta; order Lepidoptera; family Notodontidae; genus Pheosia; species Pheosia tremula. The sequence goes on along the minus strand of HG995402.1, from coordinate 7,875,909 downwards.
ACATGAAAAAGGGTGATAATTACTGATTTGTTGGTTTTAATATAGTATTGTGACATTATTAGTGTTTTCTTTCAGAAGGAACCTACTTGTTTAGTTGAAAAAAATAATATATGTGTTGACCATATTCAAGCATCGCGTAAGCTAAGTTGGAGATTTTAGGGAAGGAGGGGCTGGTTTAGCAGACTGATACCACGTTCATTACCACTTATCAACGAAAAAATAAATTAGAGACATCACGTACTTATATACTATATACGTTAGTAATTTTATTTTATTAACAACTTAACTTGAATTACATTTGTTTAGTCATTGCATAGTCAAGGTTCAGTGCTGATTATTATCTTATCATAGATTGGCAATAGTCATCACAAAAAGTATTCGAATTTGATAGCCTCGATTTCACACACATTCTTGTACTACGATTGACGTTAACAACGTACGAGATTTTGCTAATAATGATGACGTGTTTAAAAAAAGTAATAAATGATTAATACTCATTGATGTAGTAAATACTTGATAAGAAGATAAATAAAAACATTTGAGTAATGCTTTTGAACGTATCAATTTGTCTTTTTGATAGTGTGAAAATTCTATAAGTTCTTAATATTGATAGGATTTGCCGTGTGACATTATTTTCATACAATTTTTGGATATGGTTTCTCAACCAACTAGCAGGTAGGACAGAAGCATTGTTACTAAGGCATGCACAACTTATCACGGTTTCAAAAAACCCATTGCCTTAGAAGGCTGGCGTAGAATAAATGAGACCACCATGTCGACGAATTATTTCAAACTCGATCTCAAACTTCTGATAATGTACCTATTTTTTTTAAGATAATTAATTTAATAAATAAATAATTTAATTTAATTTTAAGATAATTAATTATGTTTTATATCGCCACCATTCTTGGAATTATTTTACCTGTACACAATATACCTAGATGTCACTCCATGAACCTGCTACTTCGCTAAGTTAACACCATACCTTTGTAAGCATTTCACGACGAACACTCCTGGGCTCTCGACCGTCACTCAGACTGAAAAATCACATAAAAGCTTAATCCTCGGAGAGCCATCCTGTTTCCCTCTCGACAAACAAAGGCCTCTGGGGTCCTCTGCGTCGTGACGAGGCCCGTCTGCCTTATCGACGGCATCGATGTACTACGAGCAGGTACTTCTGATTCGATTCACATTTTGTATTATAATCTCATTAACTAATCAAGGTCACAAGACTTGAAAAACATCATAATTATATGACATCACAATTGTTTCTATAAATTTTAAAATATAATTATAATATTATTCCTAGGTTGATTACCTCCACAGGTGACAGGAGGGCTGGCACTTTCCTCGCTCAAAAAAAAGTTGGATTATACAGCGAGGAAATGCAGGCAGCATTCTTGTCACCATTCCACATGGACAAGGTATTTTTGATACATAGTTTGTTGTCATACAATTTTTAAGTTTTTTTTTATTTTCCTACTTAGTTTGTATGTAATTGTAAATTTTAAATTAATGAAACATTTGCAATTTTCACTCGAATATAAAAAATAAACTGGTAATGCCCTAAGGTATCTACTTGAGGACCAGAAGATTTTCTTCTCTGATAACTACGCAGCAATGTCATATCGTAAACACATATGTAGTTAAGTATGTAGATATAGCCGATAACATGTAGGATCCGTTTCAGATTATCTGTGGTGTATTTTCGTCAACATATATAAAAATACTGGGTGTAGTTTAGTTTAGACAACTACCTGACTATGAGTTTCTATATCAACTCATTGGAGAATGGAGTAGGAAAATCAAAGATATTTTCTAATAGCTGGTCTGAGTATGATTTATTGAAATACTATCCTATCGAATAATGTAGCAACGTCCTATTAAATAATTATAACAATGTGCGTTTTACTAATATCTTTAATTGAATACCCATAAAGTATATTTTTGGACGAGACTATAAGCTCCCGAATTACTAACACAAAATCGCTGGTGTATCTATCGGCGGCGAAGTGGCTAAAGGCATCCACACACGAGGCGTCTCGCGGCGGAAATGGCGTCTAACCGGATATTGTATCGCGCCTTCATCTCCGGCGCGCTTCCGGTTCCGGCGCCCGCCTCCCACTGGCTCGTGCGTCGCCTAATTACTACGACATATACGTAGCATATGCGTGGAACTATGCATCCAAATATTTGTTCGGTTAGCGAAATATTGTTGCGATAGGTTTTGTAAACATCTTGTTATTTTTTTACGGATTTGCAAGATCATGTAATTTGAGTTGTTAATCTCTTAAATACAACCTTTATACCTTGACATAACACATTTTCATATGGCTATCTTTTCTATAATAATAGATCTGCGACGTTACAATATGATAATGATTTCCGACAGTTTCATACAATTATTCCATACATCTAGGTATGACATAGATGATAAAGTGAGGAAGACCATTGTCGTAATTTAGAAAAAAAGTAGCTTGCAGCATTATTTTAATATACACGTAATTAGGTACCTACCCATTTATCAGTTCTAAATGTTCTGAGCCTTGGATTTTCTATGCCTGGTTAATCAGAATGATATATGTGTATGATTTTCTACATCAATATAAGTAGCGCTTAGAATGGCCCGAATTAGAACAATCCTATTTAATTACTCTAAAAGGGTCGAGAAGAGACATTCTCATGAAGTACTAGCTACTTCTATCTATTCATAATCAAACAAAATGAACACAGACCACAAATAACAAATACCATCTGTTGGTCTTGTTTACGTCTCGAAACAATTGAATATCGTCTAAACAGCGAGTGTGAACACGACGCAACACGCGAAACAAATGCCTAGCGCTATAAACGACCCCTATTGTACCCCGTACCGCAAGGGGACGATTAAACTGAGTATACCTTGCGTAATGGATGTCAGCATCCACGGAGTAGGTAGCCAGTGAGTTGCTTAACATCTGGTTATAGTGCAAAGACCAATTGATTCATGGGTTATTTATGAAATTGTACCGATTAGACCGATTGACCGATTTTCCTTACACGATCATTTAGGTATTTAGTGTCAAACCATAGATATGTAATTCTAATTCTACAGAACTTTTCGACATTCTATACTCCGTCACGGGTGTTGAACATAAAATATTACCTAGGGGATCAGTTGGAAGATCAGACTGAAAATAAGTACCAAATTCAGCTACCTATGCCAAGATGGTGGTGTGATCACAGAATAAATTATTGTAAAGGTGTGCCCTAAGTCACTGTTTACATACATGAAACTCTACCAAATAGTTTTTACTTCAAGAGAACTCTACTTGCATAGTAACGCGCGCAATGAGGAATTTATACAATTTTATTATTTGAAATTTACAATGCCATAGGGAACCATGACGCTAAATTACCTATAGCCACGCGAAAATGACTCTAAAAGTGCCGGCAGGCCGTAATTTTCCCAAAGAATGAACAACATAATCAAACAATCAAAAAAGTCCTTAAACCACGCAATTCATTTTCCCGTGGTCGTGCTCTATCAGCTAATATACAGGGTATCTCGTCAGGAAGTTGGAATTAGCGCGAATTGAGGCGGATGACGGCCGGCGAGACGCACGGGGTAGACGCGTGCGCTTGCTATTGTGTGCGCATGCGCGCGGGATGGGTACTGACACTTCCACCCTACCTAACTGTGCCCTAGCTGTCAGTAATGTTTAGGTCTGTGTAAACATATTTTTAAAATACCTACGAAAAATATTGTCATTTGAATTTATTTTTAACTAGCTGTTACCCGCGACTTCGTTCGCGTGGTATTTAACAAAGACACAACCGTTGGCAACAGCCTACTCGCGCGTTCTGAGCCCGCGGAACGCATTTCAGGTTGTTGCTATCAAACATAATCAGGCGCAACGCTGCAACATTGGTTTTAATTTTTTTTCGTGAGATCCAATGTTTTTTTCAAAAATAAAAGTAGAATTTTATCGCGGTTTATTTTTGAGTTTACGTTCCCGACGTTTCGGCTGCTTTACAGCAACCAAGATGGTCACGGGAGGACTAAGGTGGTTGACGTCCTAGTGTCAAAAATAAACCGCGATAAAATTCTTAAAATTAGTTTTATTTCAATGTGTAGTATTCGCGTAAATATAAGAAATCAATAAATAAAAGTAGCCTAAGTTACTCCTTGTTACATCAGCTATCTGCCAGTAAAAGTCCCGTCAAAATCGGTCCAGCCATTTCACAGATTACCCGGAACAAACAGACAGACAGACAGACAGACATGACAAAATTGTAAAAAAAATTGTTTTGGTATAGGTACCGTGTATACATCCAAATGCACTTATATTACAAACAGACACTCCAATTTTATTTATATGTATAGATGTATAGACTAGCTGCGCCCTGCGGTGTTACCCGCGATTAAAAAGTATGTCGATGCCTATGTCATTTTCTGACCCTAAACTACCACTACGTATGCAAAAAATCATGTCGATCCTTTGCTCTATGAAAAATTAAAGCAAATCTATCCCAAGTGGAACCATACATTTTATCGGGATAAAAAGCCTATGTGCTATTCCAGACTATAATCTATCTCTGTGTCAAATTTTATCCAGATCCGTTCAGCCGTTCTGGCGTGATTGAGTAACAAACATCCATCCATCCAAACTTTCACATTTATAATATTAGTGGAATTTTATGAAAGGTTGAGTACGACTACTACCTACTTTATAAAAAAAATTAAGCCATAGTTTTAGCACAAACTAGTTAAATAGTGAGTATATATTAAATATAGTTTAATTAGTGCGTTAATCTTTAAATAGTTGATCATTCATCATTTGGTTTCTTTAATTAATTGGATTCTTAAATAGAACACACATTACTGAAAAGAGCTCATAATTCTTTAGTGACACAAACACCAGTTACGAGTCTTATCAAGAAGTGTAGCTAACTATAGTAACACTTAGTTGAATGATAGTTAAACGCACATTAATTGGCTGCAGATGTAGCAATTATGAAATTCATTAACATTTTAAAAAGCTCTCTATAAAAATCCAATCATCTAATCGAAACAGGAAAGTCGATTGTTTAAAAAAAATGCTACTAGAGATATAGTTTTTGTATTAAAAAATATTTTTAGGACATATCTAAATGTGAAGGGGTAATTAGCTAATATAAGTTTGAGCGCGCATAACGCAAAGACAGCTGTACGGATTTGAATAAAATTTGATACAGATGTAGATTCTACACGGGCATAGCATTATCTATGCTACATTCTATTCTCGAAACCCACATAGCCGAAGTCACGGATAAAGCTGGTAAATCACTATAAATCGGTATACTTATAATATTGTTTACCGTCATCGAATAAGCAACACCGTACCACAGTCAATACCTAAACCCCATGGCTATAGTTGCGGCGCGGCGGCGGGTGGACTACCCCACGATGAGTTTGATTTACTGCCATGTCCCATTACAACACGCGCACCCCATGAAATACTCACACTTATTAAATAAAGACTCACTAGTTAACTGTTAGAATTGTTCAATCAAATATTAATCTAAAGCTAATTTGGATATGATATTTTGATTTAAATAGTTAACCTACCATACATATTTTATTTTACCCAGGGTTGGTAATATGCGTTACTTGTTTTGTAATGGCTTCGTACGTTATGACTAATTATTTTGTGGATTATATAGCATTACTGCAAGCAATATGTAGTCATATCTTCTAAACAATACAACTTATTCGTAACGAAAAAAATAAATATATATATATATTCATCAAAAACTTCTATAAAACGAACTTAGTTTTATAGACGTTTTAGTTTTCTTTTGTAATTATATTTGAGTAAATTGGAGTATGTGACAAGTGTACATGTGCAAGATACTAAATAATATAAAAGATACTATTAACGGCATAATTAACGCAGTCTGAGACTTCCTACCGAGTTAATTACGCAAACATTCGTTTACAATTACATCTATCCCCAAATATACCCGAGCCAATACTCTGGGGTGCGTTTAGCCCCTCACATTACAAAGGGAACAACTGACTTCGCGCGTAAGCAACCGATTGCGTTGTGTTTAAACACAGGCGTTATTGTTGAAAGTTTTTAATATCAAAGTAATGATTAACTTTCTTACTCATAACTAGGTAAGAAGTTACATAAGATAATATAATATCGCCCGACGAACACACCAACTATATGGTCCCACACTAAGGAACGCTTGTATTATGGGAACCGTACAATCGAATACGAACTCAGTATATACTACTTATATAGATGTTAAGCATCCACACTTCGTATACAAAAATTCATGCTCATCACACAACGCCTGTACTTACCAGGATTTGAACCTGGGGCCCTCGGCGCCCCGGGTTTGAAACCTGGTAGGTAGGTAAGCTTTGTGTGATGAGCATGAAAATATTCAGCGAATGCCTAGAGATTTGAAATTCAGAAACAAACTCCGCTGGCTGATCCCTTAATCGCTCTGGCAAACAATGAGAATTTCATAAATCAATCAAAGTTTCCAACAAAGATCATAACTCCTACGCAACGACTCTTCTGGAAAACTTAAATTACTCTTTTTTCCGCATTGCGAGTGTGAATAATCTTCTTGACGGCCTGAGAAATTGATGGCGCACAAAAAACCGCCGACTCAAAATGCCACAAACTTTTTACGTCAGTCGAGTTTCACTTAGGGAAGTTTCTACATCCATTTAGAAGTTACTCCTATACGACAAGCTGACAAATTTTAATGAACCCAAGAGGGCTGCTAATGTCTGCGACTCGCGTAATGGGAAAACTTTGGCGACCCCCCCCCCCCCCCGTCCTCCCGCGCTGCGGATTTTTCCTCCACATATTCTATTGTTTTCAAGACATTTACCGAGGCTATGACAAAACAGCGATTACGAGTTCACCAACTCGCATTACGTGCCGCCTAACTGTTTGATTACTTGATACTTCAGTTTTGGGCCGACAAAACGTGTGAAATTATAAAAAAAAAATGGGTACATTATGTAACAATATACCCCTGAGTTTGCGACAATAAAAAGCACAATGATTGCGACGCGCGCGATGCGAACTCTTTCACTGAACTCCGCCTAGTATAAATTACATTATAAATTTCAACTTATTTCGTCATAAACGTTCAGTGACCAGCGAAAAAGTGTATTAGGGGAGACGTGATTGTGATTTAAACGGCTAACCCCCGCTTAAGGGCGGCGGCCGCGTCATCCATCATACGCTTTACATATGTTTGAATAAAGCTCGTGGGAAAAGGATTTCCTCTCAGAAGTCAAAGCGGCATTTTGCAACAAAGAAGGGTGACCATATTATCGCACGAAACTGTAAAGATTTTATTTTAGAAACACTATGGTGATTTAGTTTTGTAGGTACCGAAGTAGCTGCGTTCTTATCCACACGAAACGACAGGTATACATAGTTAGGTATACAACAATAAATATAACTTATTGTTACTAGCCTATCTTATTAAAATGATTTAATACCAAATTATATAATACAAAATACTTATGTGTATAAGGTTTAAAATAATCAAACTGTTACGGATGTTATGGTATATTCCCATAGTCCATTTAATACGGTTGCTTAGTTTGCGACCATACAGTAATGTGATCGTGTTGTGATATTTTATTTTCTTATGTATTATTATCCTACCTATCCATCTGTCTTTCAATATATTATTCGTATTATATTAATGTAAAAATATTTTAATATCCCATCAACCAGCTAATTGATGGTGTTCCCAACGCTACAAATAGCGGATTAGGGCAGTTTGGCAAACAAGGCGTCGCCGGCGCGCGCCCGGGCCCTCACAGCTAATGCCACTAATGTGTACTCACCATTGTTCTGGGCCTAGGAGCACCGATCTGTTTAGATTTATACAACTAATGCGACGACTGACGACGTAAGCCGATGAGATTCGCTCGACAGACGGTAATGTGCTTGATTAACAAGTCAAGTGTGTTAAGTAGGTACCTATAGATACATTGCGCAGCGCTGCTGGGTAGGTAATACACGCTCAGTAAATAAATTAACAACGAGGAACAACTTAACTCCTGGGTATTTTGTACCACTGTACCACTGTAAACGGCTCCTCACCATGTAGGGATTGGAACACGTAGGTATGTTAAACGTAGAGAGGAGCTGGTGCATCCTCGGCATGGTTTCCATTAAAATTGTAATGAAATCCAATTATTTTATGTAATAAAATAATTAGCGTAACCCTGCTAACCACTATGCTATGATTACTTAATTTAAAAATAAAATAAAGCTCAATTTAATAATGATTTTCGATTTCATAACAGGCAGACAGGTGTTTCAGTGTCATAGTCGACTCGGAGTGCACCTTCACCAACTTGGCCATTACGAACAAGTTTACAAGGCTATCGCCGAGTGCCGAAGATCGATTCGGTTCTTTGTGATAACACCATTGAGTTGTGGGGTGCGTTATCTGTATAGCGGGCACGCGTCGTGTCGTGAGCTGTGACTAGCCGGCCGCACTCTGGTTTTACTGCACACGATTTAATGTAAACGGTACCTAATATTGAAGGCCTTTTAATAGTTTAAAATCGGCCATTAATAGCGTTTGTCAGTTTTAACAACAAATTCCCTTATACACTAATTCCCTCTTAATGTGATAAAAGACAATACATACACCCAAGATGCCTGATATTATTAAAAATACCTACTTATCACTACTTCAACGTAGATCGTACCTACTTTCTTTTTTTATGAATCCAGAGTGGCTTGTACCTATAAACTTTTATAATATCAAATAAGTATGTAATGTAATCTATAAATCAAAATCCACAAACGTTTTTTTTCGTTTCTATCTCATTACACATACGTTCTCCCACAATGAGTTCTCATTACCGGCGTTTCACTTTACACTTCCTGCCTATTCGTGTGCAATCTGTAATGTGCAAATCCGTTAATCTTATTTGGTGGGTAGTCGGCTCGCACGTGGCGACGCGTGGCGCGAAATCGAACTAATCTCGCGACCGTACGCGTCGGCGGGCAGGGCGCGTGCGCGGTGCTGATAACGCCAAGAAATGCCATTCATTCCCGGTCTTTTGTCGCGAACAATCACTTATTTATTTATGATATTTGCTAGTAGCAACCTGCCACCCTCGTGAGTTAATGCGTACTTAACGTCTAAAGCTCGCCGCTTTGACGGAGGGTGGCTTTAAATAGAATATTTTTAGTTTAAGTAAACACAGATTTTCTACTCGTACGAACCTACGTAGGCACTAACGGACATGCTAGGCTCCTACTTACTTATATCTACCTTCTATCTCGATACAATAGCCTATGAATGTCTGTATCAAGAAGGAATACAGCAAAATGTTAAGAGATTATAACTTTGTTTGATGTAATTGCATCATTATAAATTAAACTTATGACACAATATACTTAATGGACTTCACAAATTTAAACACATTTCGTAGGTAAACAAATTTCATAGATTTTTAATGAATTGGCTCGGTTGGTAGTGATCCTTCTATGCCGACGGTCCGAGTTTAAAGAGGGGTAAGGGCAATATTTTTTGTGATGAGCACGAATATTTGTACCCGAGTAATGGATATTAAATTCTATATAAATATTACCTATATTTATTTGAATCGACCCCAGTCCATTGGCGTTGCTTTGAAGGCAAAGGTAATCTCAGATGGCGCTAAAATCGCTGATGCTATTGTCTTTTGAGATTGTAACATTCGATCATGAATGAAAACAAAATATAATCAAATATATATATACTTTATATTATTGAATTAAATTATCTTATTTGATACCTAATAAATCTTAATTTGATACTGGGAAAAATATAGTAGTAGTAGTTTAATTCGTCCAGTAGGACAGGCGAAGGAATCAATCCATACTGCCAATTCTGATTTACTGGGAAAAATATTTAAATATGATTTTACTATATAAAAAAAAACACTTGTTCATTCTTCTTATTTTTAGGTTGGCAATCAGCTACAAAATAGTGCTATTTATGCCAGTGTCGAGTAATTCTTGATAATTGTAATTGAATTATATGTACCCCTGATGATGATGATAATATTGATGACGATGATGATGATGAAATTAATCCGCTACCTCTATCAGTAAAGCCTCGGATACTTTACTGAAAATTTACCAGACAACTTGGAAAGTCTAGTTATACAATTTTATTTCAGTTTCTTTCACTGCACGTTTGAACACACAATGGTTAATATCCCAATAATATTTCGCATTATTTATCCTAGAAAAACATTTCTCGGAAAATAAAACAAAATTTACAACTTCACGGTTCAACTTCCCGCCAAAAAGGTACTTATTCATTCATTCATTCAACTCTCGTTCTCTTATTGTGAGGTGCGTTTACGTAAGCCGGGAAACTTATCCAAAGGTAAAAAATACTCCAACGGGGGCTCGTTGAACAGTCCCATAGCCTTATATATACTAACTGTCAAATTCTATTGTTGACTTGTCAAATAGTTGGCTGCAGTTTCGGTTTGACAAGATTTGATCTAATCTGACAGCAGAATAAAATTATACGACCTTTGGGTTCTTCTTCTTCTTTCTTTACGAAATGAGATGCGATGAAATAAAATGGATATGAATATGGCCTCATCCGCAACTTAGCGGGTATTTTGCACAATGTCAAGTAATAATTAATAGCAATAAAACTTTCAATAAATACACATTATAAATAAAATAATGGATGTGACATGATGAAATGAAAATGGCCGACCACCTTTGGGTGCGCTAAAATTTGTACGCTTATCAAGAGAAAACCCAACTGAACGAGGTATTGGCATTAACACCGTATAAATTTTACGCTGGGTGAGTAGAGTACCGTAAACGCAGCCCGGTGATTCATTTCTTTTCTCGTTCATTCCTTCTGACGTCGAACGTCAACAAGCAAGCAAAGGTACATAAATAAACAAAACAAACCAGGAATCACATTTTATATTCTTCTGTGTATGTTAATAAACCATCTAATTTATAAATTAGATACACAATATATCGCGACTGATCTAACATGGGTGAGGAAGATGAGTATGCGTGCGTGAACCGAGCGCAGCTAAAAATCAAGGACAACTCTGGAATAAAGAAGAAAAAAAAGAAGAAGGCCAACAAAGAAACAGAAAAATTGATGGAAAATGAAGTAAAGCAACAAGTTAATACAAATACTAAAACCAAAGCTGAAATGGCTTTCCAAAAAATGCAGGAAAAAATGGTAAGTTTACGAAAAGTATGAGTCATAATATTTTGGAGAGCTAACCAATATAGAAATTTCAACTCATAATTTACTAAAATCAATATGCTATTCCACTGGAATTTGCTTATCATCTATAGCAATAAAAATATATTGATAGAAAATCAACACATGTTTGTATCTCTCTTTCACTCTTTCGAAGTAAGTAGTATCTTATTTCAAAGTTTCAACATAAGTAGATTCATAATGTATCTAGTTAGTAGTAGGCGCACCATCAAATTTCTACTTCTACACAATGAGCTATAAGTAATTATGGTTTGAATTTTAATTTATTCCAGCAAAAACAAAGGATCCAGCAGAAGGCTGAAATGACTCACAAACAGCGTGTGGAGAAGTTCAACCAGCATTTGGACAGTCTAACCGAACACTTTGACATACCTAAGGTGTCTTGGACGAAGTAAACTAGACCTGTAATAAAATCTTAAAACTGTTATGTAAAGGAGGCAAGGACTTATTAATTTAAGTCCCCAAGTTCAACTCACAAATAATATCATTTTCATCCATCTAAAGTGGCATTGTAACACATATTTCAGAAGAAAAGTGCTTTGTAATGCCATTGTTAATTAATTAAAACTTTCAAGAAATATAGAGGATAGGTATTTAAGATTGACTAATATACTTGGCTATCTTAGGGTAGTTTTTGCTTGGCGATACTTAGCTGTAACCCTATGGCACTTACTGTACTTTTCAGAAGCAGTGAAGTCCCTATTTTGATTTGTAATTTATTTATTTCTGCTTCATGTAACATATGTCATGGTATATAATAATCAAAATTCAAACTGTTTATTGTTATTATACAATTACTGAATAAAGTATTTATTTCCAATGAAATGCAGTTTTAATAATAAGCATTATTCACCTCACACATAAGTATAGAATATGCTACAAAACAATATTACTTACATATTGAGTGCCAGGGCTAAATGAAACAAACAAAACTTATACTTTATGATACCTTTATTTGAATATACTGGCCAGCAATACTAATGTGCATAGTTGTAGTTTTGAATAACATTGACAAACAGGTCATATTTCTAACAAAACAGTCACAGCAGACTGGGGGTAAAAAAACTAGAAATGGTGATTAAAACAACCAAGTATACTATTAAAATAATAATATTTATTACATAAAAAAAATCCCCCTAATCCCCCCCTCACATTGAGGGGAGGCCCGTGCCCAGCAGTGGGACATAAAAAAGGGCTGGAATAATAATAATAAACATTAAAAAAATCATTAAAGCCACTAAGTCGTATTTTGGACGGATTTGTTAAATGTAGGCAGTATTGGGTACTTGACTGCCTGCCCACCTTAAGGTCTTTTTGGGTAATTAGCTGCTTCGCTTCGGATTGCCACAGCCTTCTACATTTGCCATTCAATAAAAAAAAATCTGTGTGCAGGCAGTTAAAGCCCCGATAGTACATAAGTAACTTACATAAACAAAAATTGGAATTGAATTAATGATGAGATAAATACTACCTGCACATTTCTAATTAAATAAAAAAAAGTACATATATATATACCTAAGTAATTTAAACTTTACACAAGATAATAAAGCACTTGTTCAATGATACATTAAACTTACACATTACTTATAAAACGGTTTCAATACAAACCAACCAGTCTATAATCTATATATTATATAATAAAAAATAATGGACGGTTCATAATGCACACTGTGTCTTGAGATTTATACTATACTATGTATAAATTGAACTTAATTACAATAAGTACAGAATCATTAGGTAGAAACGAGTTATCTACTTGAAGATCTAACAGTTTTGTCCTTATATATAGAATATTAAAATATCCTTAATACATGTTACTTTTAAATGGTAAAAACGCTTTTTCGGGTTGTTGAAAATATTTTTAGATCATACGAAAATTCGTATTAGTACTATATACAAGTTTGAACAGGCAGTATAATTTATGGTCACTGAGCCCTCTCTCTGGACACAATGCCTATTCAGTATGTCAGTTCAGTAAGCCAACATACTCTTTGTTGGGTGTACTTATCTGCCTTCTCATTTACTTGCTTACTGAACTGTCTTCATATGTACTGCCATTAAAAAGCCAGTGACTAAACTAACTCTCAAATTGCCCTCGTGTCCGGACGAGTAGAAGTCTAAGAGGGTATTAGCTGCTCACACAAATTTACGACAATATCGACATATACTTGAGATTCCAATTTCTGCTGATGCGCAATTTTTAAAATAGTAGTAGCAGTAGTAATTTAAAAAATTAAGTATTATTGATCAATAAGAACATTTAGGATAGACTGGAAAAATGAATGACTATGTGAAACAATTTCTTATCATTAAAATCAATTGAGAGTGTCTAAAGTTTTGTGTTATTTCACCAAAAATTTGTATCCAGAATCATTCTAACTCAAAAAGACATGAATACAAATATTTATACAGTCTACATTTATGTAAAATCTATGAGTCAGTCTCCACTTATCATTATTGTAGTAATGTAACTAAAACTACCAAGAATGCAGTAGAGATATTTAAAACGTTGCTCGAAGCACTGCTGCTCCAGAAGGAGAATGTGAACACTTTAATATAATTCTCCTTCAGAGACCACGGATCGCTGCCGTCGTCAAAGTGCATCGGACACTGGTCGCGTTCCCTCTCGTACTCTTCCATTTCTACGGCGACAGCGGCACCCTCTGTGTAGTTCCACGATGTAACATCCTGTTTCAAGTCGCAGTATGGACCGAGGGCTTGAGACATGAGAACCCTGAAAAAATACTACATTTTAGTGTTGAAATGCCAACAATCCCACATTAGTTTTATAATATGTTGCGATAATTTGTCTTATAACACTCAAAATGGTAGTCTTCACGGTAATTTTACGTCAAGGTAAGAAAGATGTGGAGGCATTTATTTTTTAAAGACAGAAATTATTAGTTTTTCATTATTCTACTTGCACCAGAACTCTGGCAAGAAACTCAGTGAGCTTGTCTTTATTATAGAATCACAAAGGATTTTTCAGTAGAGTAGTGCTTTATAATGTTATTGGAAAAATGTTTATAACTTTCTATGAATTTGGGGATTGGCTATTGTTCTGGAATCTCGAGGGCCAAACATTGCTGTTTTTATTGGATCTATACAGGTGTAAAACTAATGGATAAGGTTTTCCACCAATTAACACCCTCAATATAACAGATAAACACACACCTGTTAAGGTCAGCTCGTTGATACACCCAACACCTATATTTCGAGAATGGATCAAGTTCATCATATGTGATCAAATATGATTTCAAATTCTCTTTCCAAAAACCGATGCATTTCATCCTGTAATCTGGGTCACTATAAATATCCAAAGGTCTTGCCAAATAGTCCACAGATAAACAATAATTTTCCTTGATCTCTATTGTTTTTTGGTCTGTGTCGCATACAGAGAAATCACTGATATTCAGTTTGCAATGCAAGTTTGGGCGGGGACTTTGAGTGACTCCTCCCAGAATTCTTGTTTCGAATCTCACGTCTCCTCTCTGAATGAATTTAAATTTGCCCGCCACGGGGCATCGGATGGGAATGGGATCTTTTTTCAAGAAGATATCGTATCGCCATTCCTGTTTATTTTTAAACTGCACCCATGAGCACACTGTATGGAAATTGCTTTGAATCATGGCTACACCTTTTCGATACCTAAAAAAAAAATATTAACACATTTAGTCAGATAGTTGAAGAACTCTTTTACCTCAAAATGTTTTGATATGATGGCTTTACCTTATAACATTGTGGTGTTGTGGCAAAAAATCAAAGCAAATATAATCTTTTTGACAACCATCGACTGTGAGGCGAGACATCATAACTCTACTGTCACGTTGTTCCCTGCAAACAAAAACGGAAATTATAAAGTTTCCTCAAATCATTTGACTTAAAATGCCAAGTATGTATGATCAAAATTATAATATATTTATATTTAAAAAAGCATTTATAAACAGTCAAAATTTACCGTAAGAATGAATTAAGCAATCCTATACAACACATAATTTCATAGAATGTTAAAGTCAAAATCAAGTTCAACCAATCAACCAAGGCTCAGTAGTCTATTTAGAAGCCACTGGGATTTTAATGATAAACTTCATCAAAATTGATGAGGACTACGTTAATTTATATTTGAGATTATAAGTATCTTAATGATTTACCTGCACACATAAATAGTTTTCCTTGATCTTCCTTCATCTGGAAAATATTTTTCTATGATGTGCGTTTCATTGATATCCACATCGGCGTCAATATTAGCTGTGTTGATCCAATGGCCGGAGAAGTTCTGTGGTAGGCGGCAACCTGGCTCTACCACTTCCGCCTATGAGATTAAACAAAAATAAATATTATTACGCCTGCACTGCGACCAAGTTGCACTTATAAGGGTCTGATTGAGGCGAAATCGGCGCGAGCTGAAAATGTCTTTGTGTCATTGAGTTAAGAAGTAATTGGAACTAACTAAGTAACTACGCCATCGATATATTCGTTTAAGCTCTTATCAACTTCACGTATGATTTCTGCCAAACCCAGCCTTGAGCAATTATCCATAAGTGTTATATAAAAACTTTATGTCCCTCAAGATTTTTTTCTTCCCTTTCAATTTGCATTCGGTTGATAGTCCATGAGGAATGTTATGGTGGAGCGTCCGCTCAGGGTAGGTGGCCTTTCCCTCAAGAATTGGCAGAAAATTTAATACAGAAACTATTTCTTATCAGCTCTATTGATAGAAACTTAAAGCAGACCTCCAATTAGTCTGCAATATTTTAATATAAAACTTTAAACCAAAGTACCTTAACAGGATCAACCCTGTATCTTTCAGGTGACTTCTCAACAGTCTTTAGTGTGTTACATTCAGGTGTAATGGAGGCTCCAATGTAAAGGTCATCATCTCTGTTCTTTAGAAAGCAACGGTATCTCTCATCTTTACGAGATTCTTTTGTGTTTGCAACCGCAAAGAAATGATTCTTGTTAACAAACCAGTGACCTGAAGAGGAAATAGTTGAATTGTTGAATAAATATAAAGAAATTTTAGAGATGATTTTATGTTATCTTATGACAAAATTAAGAATATGGCTCTCAAAAATATTTAATGAAGTAAAAACCTAATGCACATTTTGCCCAAAATTATCTCGAAAACAGAAAATTGTAGGTGCACTTACCTAAACAACTATACTCAACAACACCATCAAAAGTGTTTGACATTCCTGGACACTTCCTGTAAGTGATGTTGAACTTCTGATTGGTGATCAGAAACTGTGTTCCAGCAGTTTGACAGGATTTGATCTGGTTACCGGGGTGATTGCACTCTCCTGTGAACCTGAATCTGTTTTGATATGCAAACTGCCACACACCTTCTAGCGATGATCGGCAATTCACCTGAAAGATATAATATTAATATATGTCCTCAAAGGGCTAATGGACATGCATTATCAAATTTATACTTGTATTTAGCCTATTTTATTATGCCACTGTACTGCAATAGATTTGATAGGTCTTTTTTTCAATCATCCAAGTAATGCCATATGACCTGCTATTTAAACCAATAACAAATAAGAATAATACTCAACAAAACTAAAGCACTTCACAGCTGGTGTGTGAGACAAGGTGTGTGAATAGTGAGTGGAAACACTCTTGCACTTTACCTCAGGGCCCAAATGCAGTCAACTGACACGCAGATTGCCGAGTATGTTTTGTAATAAATACTATGGTTAACTTAAATAAATATTACATTCACTTACAGGCACATAATTCTCAGAGAACAAAGTCACAAGATTCTGATCAGGACTGAGGCCTCGACACACTCTCTCAACTGTTGGCTCCTCATCCGAGGGTAGGTCCACGCATGGTGTTTCAATTTTCTCCAAAACATTCACTGTCCTCACCAGCAGCTTGACGCAGTAATAACAATTGGTGTACCGGAATACCATGGTATAGTTCACACGGAAGTCTGCCTTTATGTTGACACATACACCCCTAGTATAAAACAAATATAGTAAAGTAAGTAAAAAGACAGAAAAATAAATCTATCGTATTTTTAAATTGGTTCTAATTTCATATAGGAACCCAAGAATTTTCCGAGTCATAAATAACGTATTTTTACACATACCTTCCCGTCATCTCGCTTGCATTAATGTCAGTAAGAGTCTGTTTACCATTTTCGAAAGAAAACCACGTATTTCTTAGAACTATTGGAATAGTACATTCCGCCGCAATAGAAACAACTGAAACAAAGTAGTCGTTAGCTTACTGGGCGTTACCTACAACGATGAATTAAAATTTAAATGCACTAGCAACAACTCCATACCTAGAGATAGTAAACATATCACAGCTACTTTATATATCGTTCTTGCCATTTTGATTGATTAAATTCGTATAGAATACCATCGAAAAGTAGTTTAAAATAAAAACTGTAAAAGGAATAACCTCGATCAACTTAAACGACAAACAATTTCTGACATTTGTTTGAATGATTTAATATGAATGAACGTACTAATACGCAGTTACTAATAAATAATATAATAGTATATAATAGTTTTAATAACCTCGATCAACTTAAACGACAAACAATTTCTGACATTTGTTTGAATGATTTAATATGAATGAACGTACTAATACGCTTTTTATCAATCAATGTCAGTGACCTGTAACTACTACGACTGGCGATGGACTTGCAACGGACATCGTCGTTTTGTGGCTATTTGATTTTCGCCATATCCTAGTGATTGGTGGGTGTAACTTGGTGGTAACTTGTTCTCTTATTAGTCTGTGCCCACCCGGTAATGAGGGTCCACGGAACTAATAATAGAGTTTTGATCAAGTATTTAATAGCGATAATAAAAATAAAGAAGCAAGCATGAAATATAAAAACTGGATGATGGCGGTAAAGCTTAAGTGAGATTGGGCAGCGGCTACGTTTTACGAATGGACAAAGGTAGACGAATACTAACGCACGAAAATGGTCATTGATGTCGTGGCAAGCCAAAGCGAAGATTTTGCATCGATTTGGACTGTTTTGTGGGTAAAACGTGGTCCGTGGTCCGTGGACCTAGTGGAACACATAATCGGCTACAAAAAAACATGATAAGATGAAGCCGCGTCATGAAAGTGCCTTTTATTTCAGCTTCAAATTCCAATAAAGAAATCACACCAGTTACATTTCTTTTTCTTATTTACGACAAATCACATTTTTTGGAAAAAACAACAAAATTTACAACTTCACGGTTCAAGTTCCGAAATTGTCAACTATATTTTATTTTCCAAAAAATGTGATTTGTTAAATAATGTGTAATATTAGTGGTATATTAACTATTGTGTGTGCATAAATATGCACGAGTAAAGGAAATTGAAATAAAATAGTAAAACTTGACTTTTAAAGTTCTTTCAAGATGTCTGGTAAATTTTCATTAAAGTATCCACAGCTTAACTGATAGTTGTAGAGGATTAATTTAATTACCATCATCGTCATCAATATTATTATTATCACCAGGGGTACGTAGAATTCAATAACAATTATTAAGAAATACTTGACACTAACAAAAGTGGCACTATTTTATAGCTGACTAGCAAACCCAGCGAACTCCGTTTCGCCACCAGATGGCTTCATTTTATGTAACATTTCGTTTGGTTTTTCCTGAATTTTCTTTGCTATAAACCTCACGGAGCCCGAGACCTTTCCAACGAATGCAAAACCGTGGAAATCGGTTCGTGCGTTCTGGAGTTATAGCGTCAGGAAGGAAAACCCGACTTATTATTATCACCAGGGGTACGTAGAATTCAATAACAATTATTAAGAAATACTTGACACTAACAAAAGTGGCACTATTTTATAGCTGACTAGCAAACCCAGCGAACTCCGTTTCGCCACCAGATGGCTTCATTTTATGTAACATTTCGTTTGGTTTTTCCTGAATTTTCTTTGCTATAAACCTCACGGAGCCCGAGACCTTTCCAACGAATGCAAAACCGTGGAAATCGGTTCGTGCGTTCTGGAGTTATAGCGTCAGGAAGGAAAACCCGACTTATTTTTATATAGTAGATTGCCAGCCTAGAAAAATAACAAGGATAAGAAATATTGTTGTCAACAGTCAATTTGACAAATAAATAATATATTTCTTGAATTTCAAACAAATTGACGTGTTTTGGGTTGTAAGCGTTTACAAAATAAAATATTTAATTATAATACATTTCTGATAACCTCCAAGTAAGTGCCGCTTATATTTTATTAAGTGCTACATTTTTTTTACTGTCACTTGTATCTTGTGCTATAAAAAATAAATACGATTTTACAGACATGGGTCGCAGAAAATCGAAAAGAAAGCCTCCACCAAAACGAAAAGCTATCGAACCGCTGGATCAGCAGTTTAATTGCCCATTTTGCAACCATGAGAAGTCCTGTGAGGTCAAAATGTATGTATAATACCTAAGTGCCATTAAGTTTTGCCATTCATATGGTGCCCTGATTGTGGTTTTTTTTCAGGGATCGAGCAAGAAATACGGCTAGGATACAATGTCGAGTTTGTTTAGAAGATTTTCAGACCACTACCAATGTTTTATCTGAACCAATTGATGTTTACAATGACTGGGTGGATGCATGTGAAAGCGCCAATTAGTTTTAGGTGCCATTGGTTAACATTAAGTTTATTATATTATATACTTTAATCTCATTGCAATGTTTTAATTCTGATAATCTAGCTGAAGCATATATAGCTAAGGCATCCTTTATAAAATAAAAGACTACAATTAATTATTTTAATATTGTAAGAATCATATTGTTTCAATATATATTCTTTAAGCGTATGGTTTATCCCACCATGTCACACTGCTGGGCACAGGCCTCACCATTCCATCTTCAGAGGACCATGCATAAGTCTTGTTGTGGCTACCTACAATGGTGCCTTCGTCATCATATTGTTTTGATTTTGACAGCCTGATTAGCACAGTTGGTAGGGCCCTGCTTTCTGTGCTGAGGGGCCCAGGTTCGAATCCTGGTAGGGACAATCTATGTGTGATGAGCATGAATGTTTATACCCATGTCATGTGTGTTTAATATCTATATAAGTAATATATACTGGGTTCACCCCCAGTCCATTATACAGTACCCATAATACAAGCATTGCTTAGTGTGGGACCATATAGTTAGTGTGTTCATCTGGCGATATTGAAAATAAAAAGATGAAAATTATTGGATTGAAACAATCTCTTTATTCACAAACAATTAAGCTTATAGGGAATACGACATGACTACTGATAGCAATAGAATTTAAAATATACATTACACCATCTTCAATTACTGTAAATCCCTTTACCAAATTAACTTATTATGAAAAAGCCATTTACACTAAGGAAAAGTTTGATTAAATATAAAGCCTACTCAAGGGTAACATTAGGCATGAAATAGAAACATTGCTTCAGAAGCCATGACATATAAGTCCCATTACTTATTCTATATTCAACAGAATTCAAAATTCATATAGATTGATGATACAACAAAGGCATGTAAGTTTGTTTACAGTGCTACACAGCTAATATATTACTTAAAAGCTTGATTGAGATACATTGAGATATTTTACTCACTTATATAAGTATATCAGATGCCAATCCACAGAATAACAAGGTTTTTATTTCAGGCAAAAGTTTGAAATTGGAATGTTCAGTATTACATACTTCAATAACAAAGCATTCAGAATGTAACAATAAAAAAAATCTCATGTAAGTATAGCCAACAACTTCATTTATTTAACAACAGCTATGTCTAAGTGGTGGAATAAGTCCCTAAGTAGATAAAGATTGAAGCATCAATTAATTTTATGTAGAATCTACATAATATGCTATGTAAGGGTTAAAAAGTTTTAACATCCATTGGATATATTAGTCATGTTAACAATTATATTGTAATATTCTAGTGATTATAATTGACAGCAAAATTTACTATGTGTGCAGATAAGTACTTAACTTTTAATTGTACTAATGCCCCAAGTCAAAGCTTCAAATCCTACTGTATTATAACAATAACATTTCATACTCAAATCATGTTTATTTTATAATACTATAATATTGTATTGACAATATATTTCCTTACTGCTAGGGATATTACACATTGATCAAAGGATTCCTATTAAATATTAACATAATTATCAGCATCAAGCTGCATCACATTTCGATAACAAATTGAAATAAATAGAAAATCACTCTATAAAAAAATAATATAGTACATTGTATATAAATTGAGCTATTGCCTAGACTTACAACCCAGGGATATCTGTAACCATGTCATCGTTCACATGAACTATATATAAATACTAAATTGCACACGCTATGGAGACATTACGAAATATTTACAAAAAATATCTACTGAGTAGTTGAACTATAAGAAATTTAATACAATTGTGGGGCACGTGACATGGTTACGAGAGCCGCATACCACAGAGCCCCTCCGTGCACATGCTGAGTTAGAAGGTGTATAAGGTGTCAGAATAGCTCACACGAGGCCATCACTGTTGTACTAAAACAGGGCCCCATAATCAAATGTTCAGAATTTTTTATTGGAATGTGTTTGCATCATACAAATGTTAACGGAAACAAAACCCATCCAAATGATTGAATACATCATCAACAATCTCATTTTGCACACATGTTCAAATTCATATAACATTAATATTTAGCAACATCGACAGAGAAGCACAATATTTAAACATGCAATTAGTAGAAGATTAAAATTTGCCCATGTCTATGAACGAATCGTATTGGAGTTCTTCAGGAGAATCGATACTTTGATTGGATATAATATGATTAGACGCGTCCGTATCACATGTTGCCGTATTATCATCCGAGCTGTCGCTGTTACTATCGATATATTCGAATAACAACCTCGCTCTACTCTCGACAGAGACGCTTACATCGGATATCTCATACGAGTTCAACAACGTCGATGATTTAACGTCGATCGCGTCAAATGAATTGGATAGTAAAGCATCTTCGATGGGCACAGTCTCGAAATGAGATGAGCTAGCGTCTTCTGTAAAGCGACCCGAATCGCCGATCTCGGATACATTTGGCGATAGAGTTAAATCGATGGCTAATGTTACGCATTCACTTTGCACGTGAGAAGCTTCGTGGAAACTGATCAGGGGAGGTTCTATTTGTGGGATGTTTTGAATGATGTCTTTTAACGACTGTGAATTATCGTCCGACAGTTCGCGATCGGCGTTGAGCGTCACCGAATCGTATTCGGATTCCCGCTCATTGTGCAAATGTCCTAGATCGTCGGCACATTCTGTGGAGTCGTCGCTGCTGTCCGAGGGTAACAATTCTATGCTCCTATCCAAAATGCCGGTGTCCGTACAAGTGGACATTTCGTCCTCGAAAACGATTTCGACGCTCCGTATTCTCATTAGGGGCATTTTGGCGGGCGATATCTCGTTGCCTCTCGCGGTCAAACCTATTTTATGGTGACTAGTATCGATAATCGACTCGGTGCACTCGCTGATGTCGTCGTAATCGATTTCGTAGCTCCTGAGATCGGAGGCGCAGGGGGAGGACTCGGTTGATTTGGCGATGTGGGCTTTCGTGGTACCAGGTGTGTTAGTGTGATCTGGTGAGGGCGATTGTGTGGTATGCGCGTGAGTTCCCTATGGTTGCAATGATTCTTATTGTATAGTCGTGCCTAGATCTAGACTCCCTTCTTCTTGCATTTTAGTCAGGAATTTGAATACTCGGCTGTCTTCGTCGGTCTGTTTCACCATGTCGATTAATGCTAGGAGTTTCTTGATGCCAATAAAGATTCTGTGGAGACAAATATATTTAGGTCATTACATTTAGTAACTGGGGTATAGTAGGGTATGGATTTTGTGGTATATTCTATATCCATTGCGCAATATTTGTATAGTACGACTTTGCGAAACAAGACAGGTTAGTAATAAATATTGCTTTCAATTAGATATCGCTTTAATTGTAGCTGTGAAGATGATCGAACACTCGCTTTGGATACAAGGTGCGCCGATTCAAAACTCCGAATCGCACCTTCGAGATTATCAATTTCAATAATGATTACAACTTGCCGTGCGGCTAAGGCAACCTATACCTCCTTCGAAAACTGTGCAAACTTCGCGAACTCACACTGGACCACGTCAAGGCGAGAGTGAACAGGTACCTTCTAGGCAAGTATGATCCATCGTAGATCTCATCGTCCCTTACCATCAGGTGAGATCGAGATCAAATACTTGCCTATAATGTAATAATAAAAAAGAACATGGTTGTCTATGGCCTGAATCCCTCCCCAGTTGCAGGGGGAGTGTGCACAGTATCATGGCAATATCGTGTCGAATTATGACGTGATAGTCGAATGTAGTAGCTCACCGAGCCCCCCGTATGTCGTGTTGTATCTTCTGCAGGTCGCGCTTGGAGAAGGCGTCGCTCTCCTCCAGCACGGCCATCACGTGCTCCGGCTGCGACAAGTTCGGCACGTGCAACACGCCCGTGAACGCCGACAGCATCTCCATGTCCTCCAGCACTTGCCTGATCATACATTATTAATTAGGCCTGCACTAATATTAATACAATTATTAGAACCAGTCACCAATCTGTGAACACTTGTGGCAACTTTACACTATTGTTCAACTAGGTCATAAAGTTAGGAGGTTTTTTTATATGGTAGTGTTACATAAACATATGATTCTTTGTATTTATTAACCGACTTCAAAAAAAGGAGGAGGTTCTCAATTCGGTTGTATGTTTTTTTTTTTATATATTTATCTGTAGTATATATATAGTAGATAGCTCGCAGAACCGATGGCCGTTGGGGCAGAAAGGTTCTAGAATGGCGACCACGAATCGGAAGACGAAGTGTAGGACGGCCTCCCACAAGGTGGACTGATGACATCACACGCGTCGCAGGAAGCCGGTGGATGCGAGTGGCGGAGGACCGTGATGTGTGGAAGTCGTTGGGGGAGGCCTATGTCCAGCAGTGGACGTCTATCGGCTGATTGATTGATTGATATATGTCACAATAATATGATAATGTGTTCTATAGGGCTAATAACCAACGGTTATTTCTGAAATTTGCCCAGACGGGTGTCAAACCCGTAACCGGTGCAGTGTAGCGGTCCACTAGACCAACTATCGACTCTGAGAGAGAATCTGAATAAGCAATTCTGATTCGCTCTGTAAAAAAAACAACAGTGTGTCCAGAGTTGTATAATTATTTTACTTACAGCTTCACTACATTCGTACCAGAGTATGCGGCAAGAATTCTCGACAGAAGAATATCGCAAGAATAATTTCACGTTCTCGACCTTCTCGCCATGAGTGTGGGTATTTATTATTTTGACACCTAAAAAGAAAAGTCTCACCTTCGACTGCTGGTGCAAAGAATGAGAAGCTTCCTGCCTTTAGGCGGTTGTTTTTTCAGTAGCACCAAGAGAGCTTGCAGCGTGAGGTTGGAGTATCGCGGCCCGATGGGACCGTAGTCCAGGAGACGTTCGATGTTGTCCACCAGGATGCACGACAGAGTGGAGCGGTACGCGTCGTCGAAATACTAAAAACAAGGCATTTTTTTTGGAAAAGCACCAAATAATAATAACAATTTGTTGATATATTACATTACTAGCTGCGCCCCGCGGTGTTACCCACCATTGAAAAGTATGAAAAATTAATACAAATCTATCCCACGGGAACCATACATTTTACCGGGATAAAAAGTAGCCTATGTGCTATTCCAGACTATAAACTATCTCTGTGCCAAATTTCATTCAGATCAGTTCGGCCGTTCTGGCGTGACTGAGTAACAAACATCCATCCATCCATCGATTCATCCATCCATCCATCCAAACTTTCACATTTATAATATTAGTGGGATAGCAGAAGGAATAGTTTTACCTTTCTTATCTGCAGACACTTAGAGGACTCCGTGAAGCCGATCATGTCTTCGGGTGAGCAAACCTTCACGAACGGGAAGTCGGACATCTTCGCGAGCTCAGCGGCCAGCGCGGTCTTGCCGCTGTTGGGGGGGCCTTCGAGTAACACTGACACTAGACCTGCAGAAACAATACGATCGTACACACATCGAAAATGCTTTTATTTTACAGTTGTATGTCTAATGGGCATTGTCTAAAAATTTTTACCCCCAGATTTTATATTTTTTTTAGGAAATATAGTGTATTTTAAGGAACTAATTTAAATATCTTTGTATTCTATTGCCTATTTTTTTTAATATTTAAATTTTTAATTTTGAAATTGATGACGTCATCGTCGGCGTCAAAGTTATTCGTTTGCTTACTAAAAATAAAAAAAAACTGATATCCATCAATCGTCTGTCAACGTCAAAATTCTAACCTCTTCCTCTTACCCTTAGGTTCTTACCTTATTGTATTTTTATGTAAAACATTAATCATCACGTAATAAGTGCTATGTCGATCTTTATTAGTCCGCTTAATCCTAATAAAAAATATGGCCGGCTCTTCTAATTTAACAGATACTGATAACTTTGAGCTGATTCTCGCAACTTGCCAAAAGTTGTAAATGTAATGATTTTAGAGTACAGCTACTAATAGTAAGCATAATGTAGCTGAAATAAGAGGAGCGAAAATCCGTATGTAAGTACTATTTGTGTTACAGTCATTCATATCTCTGTCACAAACAATCAATTTCAAGAACGATGGTTAAACTGTTGGGCCGTGAAATAAATAAATAAACTAAATAATATTACAAACTAGCTTTTGCCTGTGAGTGAGTTTCTTCATTTGGCAGATACAACCCCCAGTGCTTTCCAGAATATAATCTAGAATCAGGAATACAAGTAGTACCATGTTTTGTTATGAACAGGGACTTTTATTTTTTCATTTATTAACTTATTGTTTCAGGTCATCTTGTGATTCTTATTTAAATACTGTAGTTGGGTATGTCCAACTCAGCAGGACTGGCAGTGATTGTGCAGTGCAGAAAGCCGTTCAGACATATATATAAAATAATGTGATACAAAAAAATATAAAGCACAAATACATTGCCAAATGCTTGCATGTAAGAAAAGAAGATCCACTTTTTGAGGCAACTAGGAATGTACATATTTTGTGGGAAGATTTTGATGAAAACTACATAAATAAGGTGGAAGATTTTTGGAAGGATTATATATTTCCCAAATTATGAGCAAGATCAAAATGAATGAATAAAAATACTTTTTACTGTCAAGAACTCTTTATTTCTCCTTGTAAATTAATAAGTCTACAAGATATTATAAAGATTTCATCTAAATATGGTCCATATTTGTAGTTAACGACAGAATGTGCTTTTAATAAAGCAAATTCTCTAACACATCTGATCACCCTTTCAACATGAACTCTTAAACTGGCTATAACTTTGCTTTGAATAATTTCGGTTACTGACTGTTTAACTGCTGAGCATACACTTGGTGGCCTAAGAAGTTTAACTCCATGTGAACTTAAAAGTGATTCAATTTCCTTGAAACCGCTATTGGCAAAAACTATAACATTTGGCTGAAGAACATAGCAAATTACTTTTTTCCACAAGAGCTTTATCTGATATTCTTTTACTTTTGTTCTAGATATTTTAAGTTGATCACTTATTCTTGCAATGGAATCATTTTGTTTTATTTTGAATAAAGTTGCAATAATGCAAAGAGAATCAATTTTAGATGTGCTTTTTTAAACAATGTAATCTACGAGCCACAAATATTTTTTACGTAATCCTAAATACATCATTGGTTTTTTAAATATAATTTGTAACATTGTATTTCAACTCAGCATTTTGTTTTTTAATTTCTCTGATGTTTCTTCAGTTTCTGATGTACCAAAGAGTGAAGGAGTTGTAAGAGTAGTTGCTGAAGAAACTTCTTGTGAAGATTGAACTTCAACTACTGTAGCAGGTCCAGGGGCCATTTTCCTTGATTTGAAGTTTGTGCTCTTGTCCATCATTTATTACTTTGCATTGTGTTCCAACATGTACTCATAGAACAAAAAAAAACTTATTTCAACAAATAAACACACACTCGCTCAACCTCACCATCAGACCTTTGTAGTTTCAGGTTGTGAATTACAAAACTAAATATTAGAGCTCAAAACTCGGAAAGTTCTAAGATGTAATGGTAGCGGAGGTCCCTGCTTATTAACACAATAATAAGAGCTGAATATCACAAATAGATTCAATGTATTTCCTTAAAACTTGACTAGATCCATCTCACAAATAGTAGGTAGTAAATTTCAAACATATAAACCATAAGTATTGACATAAATTCACCCATTCTGGGACTATGATGCCTTCTTTATCATAATGTCAGTCAGTGTCCACCCACTGGTAACTATTACCCTTCTTCTGTTTGTGCCAAATGAATTCCTTTGGTTCAATGATCTTTGGCTAGAGACTGTCAGAGAAAGGTTTCAAGCCTATATCAACAGTCTTATAGCAGAACAAAAATATACCTTCATGGGTAATGTGAAAGCTGAAGATGTACTGGGCACAACATTATCATCATTATTTCATTTTTTATCGGATGGTTTAGGTTGAAATTGCAATAAAAGCTGGCCTAACTCAGTATTTTGTTGACTCGGAACCTGAAACATACACATACAATAAAAATGTAGGTACACAAAAAATTTGTAACATCTTTCTAAGTAGGTAGTTCGAACATCTCTATTAGAGAAATTAGGTACTAACATCTAATGGATTCTTTGCGATATTCCAGAGTGTGGGTGTAGGTTTAAATAGTGGCCTCAAGTCTTCAAGTCTGCCTTTAGCTGCCAAAATTACATAGTATGATAAACAAAAGATTAACTTAGGTGTACTTATTACATGGAATATGAAGATTTCTATTCAGCAGTTATTTAGTCGAATAAGAAAATATGAGACATAAGTACTTACATCACAGTGGTCTTCACAACAATACATCGTATAACTCTAAAATATTCCACATTCACTTCGCTACACCACTTCTCTCGCAAGTCTTCTCTAATGCGAACAAAAATCTTGTTTGGGCTATTTGTCGAATCATTATTGCAGGTAGGAACAAAGCACTTTCTGTATTTCATATCGCAATATTTGTAATGCAACTTCTGCAACTATAAGCGCACTATTTAAATAGGAAATCAATTTCTTTTAAGTGTGGACCGGTACGGTAACGAACGGAGAAAGGTTATGTTTTTGTTTTTGTTTTGACATTGACACTTGTGCGCTGAACAGACTACTTTTTTTTTATTTAATGCAATGCAATGGCATTATAATCCATGTGATGACGTCACTGAAGGTCAAATAAAGGTCAAACATATTTTTCCAAATATCTTAGAAATGAGAAAGTATTTTTAAATTTTAACTACATATACGACATTAGTAACCCTATTCCTCGAAATGGTTTTTCAATCAGAACGGTTTTAAAAAAATGGACAATCCCCATTACTAAAAAAAAAAATCTTTACGGTAATTGATAAAATGAGGTCGCCAATATTACAGAATTTGTATAGACATCAAATCATAAGGACGAATCATAAACCAAACATAGCAAGCCCGCGGTAGGATTTTTATTCACGCCATTTTCATATCATGCATCTATTATTTTATTTATAATGTGTATTTATTGAATGTGTTATTGCTATTAATTACTTGACACTGGCAAAATACCCGCTAGGTTGTGGGTGAGGCCATATTCATATCCATTTTATTTTATCGCATTTCATTTCGTAAAGATGAAGAAGAAGATAAAAGCTAAAGGACAAAATACCCGCTAAATTGTGGGTGAGACCATATTCATATCCATTTTATTTCATGCATCTCATTTCGTAAAGAAAGAAGAACAAAATGTCTTGATGTGACCTTGTTCTGTAAATTTTTGCGGTCACGTAAAAACATTATTTTAGATAAGTAATATTTTCAATATTAATACGAATATAACTGCTGTTTTACCATACTTCTTTCGTCCCATGGTTGCGCCCCGAGTACCTCAATGAAACATAGCCTATAGCATCCTGGGATAATATAGCTTCAACATTGAAAAAAATAATGAATTGGATCAGTAGAACCGAAGATATAATAAGATACGCTCTACACCCAAACTAACAAACTTTAAACTTGTAAACTATTAAAACAGAAACATGTATTTGTTCGCGATAATTCTGATAAAGCTGTCATAGCGATCTGCGGACGATTATTAATGTTAAAAGCATCTCACCGCTAGCTTCAGTGGCCCGCGCCTGCTGTATGTAGAGCTGGCCGTCTTCGAGCAGCGACGACACCGGCGAGCCCCAGTTGATGATGCCGCGGGACAAGAAGTGCTCCAACGCCTCCGCTGCTGTGCCGAACGCCTGAACCAACACTTACTCTATTGTATATTGATTTCTTATATTTACGCGAATACTCTGTGGTAATAGCTACAATAGAGTATTGAAATAAAACGAATTTTAAGGATTTTATCGCGGTTTATATTTTGATTTTACGTTCCCGACGTTTCGGCTGCTTTACAGCAACCATGGTCACGGGGGGACTGAGGTGTTTGACGTCCTGGTGTCGTGGTGTCATAGGGAAACGTAAAATCAAAAAATAAACCGCGATAAAATCCTTAAAATTAGTTTTATTTCAATACTCTATTGTAGCTATTATCACAGAATAATTAACGGTACAGGTACAGCGGGATCACTCCGTAGACGATTAAATAAATAGTGACTCCTGCTGCGTTATAATAAAGTGCAATTCAGCTCGCATAGCATTGCGGGCCTAAAATTATATTCACCTACTAGCCGTTACCCGTGACTTCGTCCGCGTCGTATTTAACAAAAAAGTGTCGTCTCGTCGTATTTAACTAAGTTACTCCTTGTTACATCAATGAAAGTCCCGTCAAAATTGGTCCAGCCATTTCAGAGATTAGCCGAAACAAACAGACCGACAAAAATCTCCAAAAATTGCGTTGCGTAATGCTTGAACGGTGCCTTATATGCAATTTAGTAGCAACTCACCGGTTTGATATCATTCTCGAGTGCATGCAAGAAGTCGCCTCGCTCCACCATGAGTTTCTCCATGGCCTCGGGGTCCACCTCCACCTTGCTGGAAGCCTTAATCAACCGGTTCATAGCGGTGGACTGGGCCGCGCGGACCAGACCTTCCAACTCTGCGCCGGAGAAGTTCTTCGTTAGCGCTGCCATTTCCTGTGAAATAAACATTTGTGTTATTAATCTCGACGTGGAATAAGTAGACTATTTTCAACTTTAGTGTAGTTACTTTAGTGTGCACAATTAAGTGGATTGTTGAGGTACTAATATGTAAGGCCGGCCACTCGCAGGATTTTCTTGAGCAAACCAAGCTAATGTACTGTATATGCACGCAGTATAAAATATTTATGTGTAATTATAACCGTAATAGAGTTGAGCAATCACTTCTGCGAATAATTTAAAATGTTACTGCCTATATTTTTTATCTTTTTTTCGTGTCTTTTTTTCGGAATTTAAATATTTAATCCATTCCATCCAGCCATCCATCAGCCGAAGAACTTCTATCACTGGACATAGACATTCATTTGACATTCCACACATAACGGTTCTCTGCCACCGGCTTCCTGCGACAGCATGAGATAAAATTGCTCCACCTTTCGGGGGAGCCATCCTACTAAGTCTTAACGTTAATAAATTATTATTATTTCATTTAGCTCAATTTTTACGCTGAACTTCATCATGACAAACGACTTATAGTCAATTAAAACAGGATTCACCTTAGAGCAAACATCCTCAGCGATCTTCTTGTACTCCTTCATGCGTTTAGTGTGTATGTTCAGGATCTGCACGCGGCCGGTCTCGTCCGGCAGTCCGATCTCCATCTGAACTTCCAGCCGGCCGGGTCGCAGCAGCGCCTCGTCGATCATGTCGCGACGGTTGGTCATACCGATCACGAGGATATTATTAAGTTGGTCCACGCCTGTTGAATTGAAGATTTTACAGTTCTTGAAGGAGACAGGCCACAGACAAATATAAATCTATTCAATATAAAGGGCATATACATATTTATAATATATATGAAATCACTAGCTGCGCCCCGCGGTGTTACCCGCGATTAAAAACCTGATGTCCTTTTTACCGGGATAAAAAGTAGCCTATGTGATATTCCAGACTATAATTTCTCTGCCAAATTTCATCCGGATCTGTTCAGCCGTTCTGGCGTTACTGAGTAACAAACATTCACATTTATAATATTACTGTGAATTGTGATAAGTATACTAATTATAGTGTAACTTACACATGATTTTTTGTAAATACTTTATATAACAGTATGTAAATAATATTCGCTATTAAAAGTTTGGTTGAACCCTGTAAAGGGCAGAAAGAGTCCGTGATCCATCTCTGTAGCAACCGTGCTCACCAATGGAGGTGACGTCACTTTACACTACAATCAATGCTTTCTTATTTCGAAATTAGTTTCACTATTAGTAATCACATATCATTATTATGCATTAAAACAACATGCATACGTCACATTAGACTTGAGTATCAGAGAAAAGTGAAGAGTATAATGATGAGATGTCAATTTGATGTCAATTTCATGTCTGGGTGTGCTTACCATCGATCTTGGAGAGCAGCTGATTCACAACAGTGTCATGGACCCCAGTGTTCCCTCCCACGGAGCCTCTCGCTTTGCAAATAGCGTCGATTTCATCGAATATGATGATATGAAGACCGCTGTTTGGGCCACACTGCAAGTAAATATCACTGAAACTATTTTGCTACTGAAATCAATTGAGATCGTAGTCAAATCATGTAGCATGTATACGAGGCATACGAGAGCACTTACAAAAAGCTACAAGTGTTATATTATTATTTGTAAACCCTGCAATTGAAACGCGACATCAAGTGAATATATGACAATGTTATAATATTTTTGGCATGCTGACTTAATGTTATTGACGCATTAAAAGTTCCACCATAAAAAAATCTTGACCCAAATTCAAAGATAAACATAATATGATACTATTGAAAATTGAACATTATATCGTTATATATTATGTTCACTTTTATTTTATTTTATAAAATAAATCAAAAAATATAATAAATCAATAAATTATAACATATCAATAACTTACCCTCTTCTCCTCCTCTTCAGCGTCGGCGAATAGTCTCCTGATGTTGGCCTCGCTCTCGCCAACGTATTTGTCCAATATCTGCGGGCCGTTCACGATCTTGGGCTCGCGGGCGTTCAACATCTTGCCGATCTGGCGAGCCATGAGCGTCTTGCCGGTGCCGGGCGGCCCGAACAGCAGGATACCTTTCACGTGTTTGCAGCCTGCAAAGCCATGTTATTATAAACCCTTGTTTTCGTGGTATCTGCTCAGCAGCGAAATTGAGTATCCTACTTATGGAGCCTAGGCTATGTAATGTGAAATTGTAAAACCACTTGAGATTTGTGCAGTATTTTTATGAAAATAATATAATACCAGCCCTTTTTTAATGTCCCACTGCTGGGCACGGGCCTCCCCTCAATTCGAGGGGAACAATGATGATGGAAAACATCGTGAGGAAACCTGCATGTCTGAGAGAACCCCTCGAAAGAGGGCCGAGGGCCTCGAAAGAGCCTCTCTGGCCCACATGGGGCCAGCGTGGTGGAGTATGCCCTAATACCCCCCTCACATTGAGGGGAGGCCCTTGCCCAGCATTGAGGCTTTAAAAAGGGATGGAATTATTATATTTATGACAATAGAATAATATAAAAACAACTTTATATGTATTCAGTGAAGTTAATACCCTATTGCAAACATCGTTAGGAAGCTTACATGTCTGTCGAAAGTCGTGTGAAATTCACCAAACTGCATTGGGCCAGCGTGATGGACCTATGCCTATGGCCTCCTCCCCATATTGACTGGGACCAAAATATCGTCAGCGAAATGTGGCTGCACAGCAGCCACATTTCTGCTGCTTACCCCTTCGAGGATTAACTTACCCAATTGTTCGACGACTTCGGGTGGGAAGACGCGAGAAGCGAATGCTCTTCGGAAGATGGCGTTGAACTCGCGATCGAGACCACCAATTCCCATTTTGCCGAAGTCCCAATCGGGGTTGATGATCGATTGGCGAGGTTGTTTGCTGTTTATTATGAAAAATTTAGTTAATACCCCAAATACCTATGCATCATAGCGCGAGCAAATTAAAAAAGGATAGCGTAAATTACTAGCATGTAATAGACAGGGACAGATACAGTACTTACTTGCTTAGATTGGAACGCCGAATCAAATCAGTTATATGAGATAGATAAGAGAACCACAATATAAAATAGCCATGTACCAAAATCGAGAATATATCATTGCCTACTTATTTTAAACAAAAATAATGTTTAATATCTTCCGAAATCTATATAAAATCGTGTGAGAAACAACATGTTTTCGTTTTTATTTTATTGAGAAAAGATTTTATTACTAGCTTTTTTACTAACCGAAAAGAGCACAGGCAGACTCTAGTAACCAAATTATTAACCTATAAGTAGGAGTCGAGTAGTAATATCGAAAATATTTTTACCGTGCAGCAGGGTTGCCAACATTTTTTTTATATCAAATACAATAACTTATACGACCATTACCTCGAAAAACATAGTACACGGCGACCAAGTTAGTGTTATTATTTGTATAGACAAATTAAAAAAAAAAGAACTTACCCATTGAAATGATAAGCACTTACCCTTTCGCTTTTCCAACTAGATTGAGAGAAGAATTCTCGGCTTTGTCGAATTGTATACACGCGTCCGGCAACAGGCGGCCCATCCTCACGCGCCGCGGGACCGCGTTGGCGCCGGCGGCTAATGCTTGAACGTCAACCGCTGCAATCACATTATATATTACGATATGTAATAGTAGCTAGTCCGCCATCCATGAATGGCAACACCGAACATCATGCCGGAACACGGCTAGGCCGCTTGGCGACATGGCTTTGTTCAGTGGGTGGTGACTAACCACGGCCGAAGCCTACCACCAGTAGAGTTGTCACCAAGTTGGCACCACCCAGGGTCACGTTGCAATCACATTATATATTACGATATGTAATAGTAGCTAGTCTTTGAAATAGTGAGGCATCCCTTACTATATACTAAGACTAGCTGTTACCCGCGACTTCGTCCGCGTGGTATTTAACAAAAAGGATTCTCTAAAATAAAAGTAAGCTCTGTTACTCCTTGTTACATCAGCTATATGGCAGTGAAAGCCCCGTCACGATCGGGCCAGCCATTTCAGAGATTAGCCGAAACAAACGATAGACAGACAGACAAACAGATTTTTTTTTTAATTTTGTTTTGGTATATGTACCATGTATACATCCAAATACACTTAGTAAAAAGCGGTTATTTTAATATTACAAACAGACCCTCCATTTTTATTAGTTTTTATTATTTATAGATATGTATAATAATTAATTTATACCAGCCCTTTTAATAGTAGGGGAGCCCAAGCGGGGATTTCGGGATTTACTAAAGCGCGGCAGATTAATATACAGGGGGATACCTTGTACCCGGTTAAGTACCTCCACAAAACATGAGGCCCATATATAAGGCCGCCCGTGAAGGATACAGGATCAGATTAGTAAAAAAAAATTGACCATCAGAAATTCTCGAGCGCGTCAGATTAAGGTAGGGTGAGTTAATTACATCCTAAAAAGTGTATATTCCACTAATCTGACAATTTGAGAGTGACGTAAAAAAAGGGGAGGGCAACAAAGTTGTAAAAAAAAAACGTCATCTCGACATTCTCGAGCGTAGCTAAATTTTTTTTTATTTTGAAGGAAATAATTCAAGAATAATGAAAAATATATAATCTGACGATTTCCGCAAGCCGAAATAACAAAAATTCATCGATAAAGTTAAATGCGTGCAGCTGCGTGATGCCTACATTTCCTTCTCCGCGTTTCTATTCCTCTCTCACTCTTTCTCTATCTATTACTCTCTCTCTATGTATTCTACTAAAAAAGCATACACTTATTTATTTGCATGCTATTTCCTGAGCTTGAAAGTGGTTTTTTTGGAATAACTTTTAACCGGCTTTATCGATCAACTTCAAAAACTAATCCGCCTTTGAGCTTGAAAAACCACGTCGATCGCCACCAAGCTGGTCAAAAGCGGTTGATTCGTTCGAGAGATATCGTGAACGAAAGAAACCCGAAAAAGTGTTTTTTCGGGATTACTCCGAAATTTGTGGCTCGATCAATTAAAATTGCAAAATTACTTATGAGGATGATAAAACTGCGTCGAATTGCGCCAACCGCGTGAAAATTGGTTGATCCATTCAAAAGTTATTGCGGTTTGAAAATTCCAAAAATAGTGTTCTATGAAACTTCTATCAGACTTTCGAGCTGGGAGAGCTCAAATGCATAGACATATTATTTCTTTGAACTCAGCGAGCTCAAAATATCACATAAATTATATTTTGAGCTCAGAAATGTCATAAGTACAATTTTAAGCACCCAGGAATGGAATTAGCGGGAAGTTGCAGGGATGGCCTTTAAGGTGAACCGTTTTTCTAATTTTTTTTTGTCAGATCAGGCAAATCCCTCTAGATAATCGTCAGATTATGAGACAGTACGTTTAGAACATAAAGATGAACCATATATATCTTAATCTGACGCGCTTGAGTATTTCAAAATGGCGAATTTTTTTTGCACATTATGAAAATGGCCGCGAGTTTGCGTCCCATCGAAATCGTCAGATTAGTGAATGAGAGCTTTTTTTTGGTGCACTTAACACTCCCTTAGAAAATCTGACGCGCTCGATTAATTTTTTTTTTTTTCATTTTCAACCCTTAAATACAACCACCCCCATCATGCAAACGATCAGATTAACATACGTACATTATTAAAAATACGTAGGACATTGATGCTATCAATATCTGACGCGCTCGAAGATGTCCATGCAACAGTTTTTTTTTACATATTTAAAAATCTATAGCCGCTTCCCCCACCGATGTAAAGGTATATATCATATAACATTTTTTCTTCTTATCATCTAAGCTTTGCATCCCAATAGGTCTCTACGACGCTCGAGTAAATCCCCATTTAGCCTCGTGGGCTCCCCTACTATAATGTCCCACAGTTGGGCACGGGCCTGGGCTCATGGACTCCTAAGCTACTAAACCAATTTAAATAAAATTTTGCACACTGTGTGCAGTTTTATCCAACTTGAAAGATGGGATAGTTTATATCTTCGTAGAAATAATGTATATGGCAAAACAACGTTAGCCCATATATATAATGTAATTACCTTCCAAATTCTTGACAATTAATGACAAGACTTTCTTGTCTTGGAAGGAGAAGGCCAACTGCTGTCCAACGGTGAAGATTTGGTTCGCGAACTGAATGAGGAAGTCGCGCGCCATCTGCTCCGAGTCATAGGCCTCCAATGAAGTGCTGCAATATTTAAATCCTATCAACATAAGGCGCGGATATAGGAAGGGGAGGGGGGGCCCCCATTGAGTGGAATTGCTATAGCACTGATCATTTGCTATACTGCTTAACATTAGTAAAAGAAATGGTTGTTAATATTATACTGTACACGGTCATCATTTGTTCATACCGAAATGTTTTCCTAATTAATTTGAACTAAGAAATGTATTTTTCATAGGTAATTGTGATCTAAAATAACTCAATGTTCTGCGGACTTTAGAATAAACACACACAAGCATATAAATACGTAGATTATTATGTAAGTAGAATAGTAGACACCTATGGTATATAAGAGGCCACTTACGTTTTCTTAAGCATAAAATCTGCATCCAAGGTTACGCTGCAAAGGCATTCTGCGCTCTGGGGTTTAAACGGCTTTACGTCGATGGTCTAGGAAAAATAATATAAATAAACATCGCTATCGCCGTATAGGAGAGGAGTGCTAAATAATTAGATTCTTCTTCTTTAGAACTTACTTAGGTGATAGAGGCGCTTTTTACATAAAAGAGACTGCAGAAATTATACATGTCTGTGGGTCTCATGGTTATTGCAAGGCCTATTACTCGAACAGTTTACAAGAATAGGATTAACTAGTGTGATACCCTGTGTGGTCTCCTACAGGCTTTGTCTAGTTGTAAGTCTTAAATCTTTGCCAATGAGTTTACTTATACAGTACCTTTTGTCAAAGAATCTGACTAAACATGGACAATTTTCTTAAAACATCAGCTGTTTTTAATTCTTTAATTAAAGGAATAAAAATTGCTACTCCCAAGACTAGGATTTTTCAAGTCTTATCCAGGGTCAAGTCCCAGCCGTATGTTCAATGTGAACTGTTGATCCTTCTTACAGGAGTAATGAGGTGAGAGTGTGCAGACTAAGTTCTAATTAAAAAACAGTTTAATAATAAAAAAAAAAAACTCGAAAGTATTTTTGAATAGGTACTCTGAAGAGGACTGAGATGTGTAAGAAGGACAGATCATACAATATCACTATTATCTATGATCATACAAATATCAAATACTTATGGATAAGCAGGTATATGATATTGTAATTCGACATTTAAGATCTTAATGTGATATGATAGGATATGATCTCATTCATAAAATGATTCATATGGGCGTATCCATCTACTCAGTATGTAACATATCTGAAAGTGAATGCCACTGTGTGGTGTCTTAAAGGCTTCTTATCTTTATAGGAGTGCACTTAAATTAGGAGAGGAGAAAGTCATAACTTTTACAGAAATCGAAAATGTGAGATAGACAAGGTTTAAACAGTCTTTTAAGAGTTTGGCTTTGTGTCTGGTACTAACCAAAACAAATATAGTGATGAATATTGTAAGTAATAACAATTTCTAAGATGTTGTCATTATTGAGCTGAAACTTAATTAAATATCTACCAACGACTAAAATGATATGTGAACATATAAAACACTGTTGAACTCACTTGTCCAATAGACAGGGTGGCCCATTTTCTTTGAGGAGCTGAGAAGCCGACCAAGCCACGGTCCATACCACTGTAAAACTTGATGCTGAACACAAAATGCTGAGATGGTCCAGTTGAAATTTCGACATGCCTGAAAATTTTATGTTATTTTTACTTTACATACCTAATATTAATAATACTGCCACTCACACACTCACAATTATAATTAATGGTGACTACAATACCATGATGTCATGTAAGTCGGTCGTAACTAGCTTTACCATTAGCCACTAGCTATCATTATTTTCATGCTGAAGATCCACTCCTAGTAATTATTCTTTATTTTTCTCATTCCAAACTAGGGCAATAATTCATAAGAGAACACCTTGAATGAAAAATTTGATCTAGTAAATGTAGTAATAATTTGGTGAATCTTACTTGACATCACTGGGAAAGTCATCCGGGTGTATAAGAGCACAGTTTGTGATTGCGAGTTCGTCCGATGGACATTTTGCTGCCTTCATGCGCTGTGGCAAAGGACAAAAATAATATATTTTGAGATTAATGTAGAGAGTATCGGGCATAATTGATTTGCATATTTGAAGCATTCTTATATATGACTGTTAAAAATTTGATTACTTGGATGTTTAAATAATTTATCTAAATAGGTGTGATGTACCTTAGGA
Source organism: Pheosia tremula (assembly GCA_905333125.1). Lineage (NCBI taxonomy): Eukaryota > Metazoa > Arthropoda > Insecta > Lepidoptera > Notodontidae > Pheosia > Pheosia tremula. The sequence goes on along the minus strand of HG995402.1, from coordinate 7,837,136 downwards.
CAGCTAATTTCAAGAAAACCAATGAAAGCAATAGTTTAAGGTGTTATTATGTCTAATTATAATTAGAGCTGATTATAATTTACTCTAAACAGGTGATATTATGTACGTTGATAGAGTACAGATTTACCAACATATATTGAGGTCTGCAGGGCTAAAAAAGAAGCTTGAATAAAGCTTTTATTATATACTGAGGACAATGACTTATGTAGCTTAATATTACCGCAAATTTACTTACCATTGAAGACATTCTCAATAATTTACAGCACTATTTTGATCTAAGATTTTGACAAATGATTCACGTAGACTGATTTGACATCAGCTTCCCCAGCCGTCAATAAAGCAGCGAATGACTGCATTGAACTTATTTTGTCGGGAAATCAAGGAAATCCATTGGTCAAGCGATCAATACCAGAATTTTAGGTTGCCATGAACAAATATTATGTAGGACTACCATGGAAGCTATTCTAAAATTGTATCAAATAATAAAAAAATCTGTAATAACAGTTTTTATGTTATGCTGCCTGCTGATATAGTTATCAACCCAGTAAATAAACATTTATGTATACCCTAAAAATGTATATATCTAAAAATATTGTTGTTTTTTTGTTGTTCAGTTGGACTTCCGAATTCAAAGATATCGTACCTAGTTATTCATTCGATATAGGTTCATTTCATACATGTGAATTCATGTCATTCATTCTTGCGGTTCATTCATTTACAAATGGCTGACCAAAGCTGGGTTTCAGTCGATTTTGTGTTTTTTTTGTGATAAATGGAACATTTTAACAGCTAACTTACACGTGTAACAGTAGAACAACATTGTTACGGAATAAAGTCAGTGTAGTTTAGTGTATATTATAATGTTAAAAAAGACTTGAGCGTCTAACGACGCGACGTGTGAAGATAAGTTTCTGCTACTAACATAACCTATTTTTTAAATTAAAATGGAGCTTCCGCAGCCGCCACAAGGTACGCATAATAAATAAATTCTTCGTTCTTCTTTAAAGAAGCAAATTATCTTGTGACATTGCATTGAAGAATTCGCTTATTTTTAGATCAAGATCTACGCAACATAATTGACAAACTGGCTCAGTTTGTCGCTAGAAATGGTCCCGAATTCGAAAAGATGACCAAGAACAAACAAAAAAACAATCCAAAATTCAGCTTCCTGTACGGCGGCGAATACTTCAACTACTACCAGTACAAAGTGACTACAGAACAAGCAAGTAAGCATTACAAAATGACAATGGAAGACATTTGAATGTTGTAATGCTCGGTGATTGCGTGTTGTTATAACCGATTTAAGTGAACCTCCGCTGTTTATAGTTCTAAAGCAATCGGCCGGTGGCCAGGCGGCACCTGCTCCCGCCGGGGCTTATATGGCACAGAACAGGCAATATGTAATGCCCCAACAGGCCGGCGCAACGCCCGCTCAGCTTGGCTTAGCGGCTTCGATGGCGGCGGCGCCCGCGCTGCAACAGTGGCTCGCGGCCAACTCAGCGCCGCCCGGCGCCGCGCACCACTCACATGACCTGGACAACATCACCACACAGATCAACATGCTCAAAGAGCAAATTACTCAGTCTGAAAATAATCTTAATGCTCAGCACACTGTAAGTGTATAATTTATATGATTACTTGTACATATTATATTATTAATAATATAAGCTCAAACTACCAAATTGCTTATTTGAAATACATATTGCCAAAGAATAAGTTAAAATAACTGGACAGTGTGTTTTTAGAAGCTCAAACACACAGGAGAGTGTTAAGTAAAATGGCAGACCTTAGGCAATCCACACGGTTAAAAAATATCTGAAACAAAGCCTGCATGCTTATGTCTCTCAGGACTCTTAATAGAAAATAAAAAAGGAGTTTCTTAATTTGTTCTTTATATTATGATCTGTCATTCAATCTTACAAATATTTATATGGAATAGTATTTATTTGTTGTGAATAATTTGTTTGTGTTGGTACAATTTTCCATAATCCCACATAGGTATCTGTTCAGATTCTAATTTGCTTAAACAGTCACATGATATTTATTTGCAGGCTTTCAGATGTTAGGAGGTTCTTCAAATTGTGATTCTTCAAAAGTTACTCAGACAATGTTTTATAGCCTTATTTATATACCTACCTGTCATACTTTATTAGGAAGATATTTTGTACAGTTATAATTCTAATGCAGGGTTTATTTTGTTGATGACTTTTCATATATTAAATCAAATTTTCAGGCTGATCAGTTTCATATTTTATGAAGCTAAAAATATTGTCACATAAGTGTAATATTTCCTTTATGCTTGCTTTTAAATTAATCTAACTTTGTGTACTCACATTTTACTTTGTTGGGTTCATAAACTTAGATTACATATAAAACTTGTAGGTGTTGATACAACAGCAGCAGGCTAAAATCAACGAGTTAGTGGGCAAGGCACAAGTGGAGAAGATACAGATGATGGCAGAGGAGAACAATATCAGCCTCTCAGAGCTCGACACCATACTGCAGCCCATCATTGAAACTTGCACTAAGGACAGCATATCATCAGGTATTCACAAGTGTAACAGACAAGTGCAGGAATAAATAAAGATAGTAACTATCAATATGGATGAGATGATAGTTGTGATTCAACTTTTTATTCATAAAAAATCCCAGTTAATATTTATATTACTAAGTAAACTACAGTATAGTATGAGGAAATTGTATGGGAAATACAATGTTAATTTTGTTTCGGATTCTTATGGCATATGAAGCTGCCTACCTGACATTTAACTGCATACAATGTGGAACTAAAAATTTTTAAAATTTTAAATATAAATCTGCCTCTGGTCTCAACTCAGTGAAGGTTGGAGTGGCTGGACCACAAGACACATATTAAATATATTAAATTTGTTAAATGGTTAGGTAGGCAATTGTTGGCCCTGCCAACGTAGTTTTTCTTTTTTCGAAAACAAAATGCTTCCTTTGAGTTTTATCCAAAACTGTAATCTACGGTAGGTACTGTCCCTCCATCTACTTCAACTACATTTTTAATAAATCTGCAGGATGTTTTACAGGTCTATGGTTAGTGCGATACATTTTGCTTTATGTTCCTAGGCAAGGGTTGGATATTGCAGCACGCGACGTCGTTCGATGCGGGCAAAGTGATTGCCCAGCATCTCCTCAGGAAGGTGACGCAATCGGGCGCCGCCTTCACGCAGAAACTCCACATCATTTACCTCGTCAACGATGTCCTACATCACTGGTTAGTACCAGCACATACTCAATGATGCCAAATTCTCGTCATGATAATGTCTAACTAATCTGTTATCTTCGTTTCGTTATGTTCCTTCTACTTCATATGTTTAGTAGTGTTATGATCCACTTTTTATTTTTTTATAATGGCTTCATGGTGGTTTCTAATCACGATTTAGAAAAAAAAATTCAGATAAAGTGTATAAAATTAATATGATTGCATATAAATGATTGGCTCTGCAACATTAAATATACAAAAATAATTGTATACAAAATTTAAATGTCACCACTGACTTGATTGTTTTTTACTTTGTTATAACAAACTTCGTGTCATTATCAATTCGGTGTCTATGATACTATTATTCCTAATTACAGCGCACGCAAAAACGCAGAAGATCTCAAGAAAAATTTGGAAAATGTGGTGGTTCCAATGTTTTGCAATGCCAGTATAGGTAACATATTTATCCTAATGCCCTCAAGATGTAGGACTCTCTTGTTCGATTGTGCATTTTCATCTTCAATTTAAAAACATTTTTAGTACATCATCGCCTGTGGTTTGTGCCAGTCAGGTAACTTGCTTTCTGTGACCTCGGCTTATACGACAACGATTTAATCATTTTGCTGTTTCAGCTGTGAAAGAGGAACAGGAAGCTAAGCTTAACAAGCTGCTGCGCCTATGGGAATCGAAGTCTAATTATTTCGAGTCTGCAATCATTGAGAAACTCAAGAGCCCCACCAGCTCATACCAGGAGTACCAGAACAATTTAATAGCACAGCACTCTAACGCCATCGCACATCTAGCTCAACAAACTAAGGCAACGTTCGAAAAGTATGTATCATTATGTTTATTCCAAAACCTATTTCACTATGATAATTACTGACATGACATATAAATTTCAGTTACCAATCACAACATCAGGCGTTCGTGGCGCACACAATGCAACAGATACAGCAATTCGAGATGCAGAAACACGCCATTGAAATGCAAAGTACCCACGATCAGAATAAAGACAGCATGCCGCAACAGAACAATATTCAAAACAACTTTCCGAATAACAGCTTCAATGAACAAAACTTCTCCCAAATCTATGATCAGAATTTCATTTCCAACAATCAACAGTATGGTAGTGAATGTGGCGACAACAACTATGCTTCCAACAACAGTTTGAGCGGCAACGAGAACAGTTACGACAGCCAAACCTTTGACCAAATCACAAGTCTTAAGAAGAATGAAAGTGTAGGGGAAGTGGATTTGTCGAATCTGCCCAATGTGAATTTCTCAGAACCGCCGCCCGGCTACAAGCCCCACGACAACTCGGTACTGTTAGCATTCCAAAATGGTCTTCCTGATCTTACTAAACCTCCGCCTGGCTTCCCGCCATTCATTGAAGTAAATAATGAAGACCTCATGCCATCTGTGCCGTACTTCGAATTACCAGCTGGTCTTATGGTCCCACTTATAATGGTAAGCTATTGACTGCTAATTATATTTATTTCGAAGTAGCTGTGCCCAAGACTTCGAACTCATGGACTGTCTTAGAGCGCGATACGCGAGTACTCGTTTTAAGTAGCCAAGTTTTATTTAAATCTGTCCCAAAAGGATTTTATGTTACAATTGTTTGTCTATCACTTGGGAACCTATCCATTTATTACTACCATTTATTGCTACTATCAACCACGCCAAGTTGAATTTAATAAACGCCACAAGTCGTTTTACTGTGATTATTTTTTGGCAAAAACATTCAATGTACAGAAACAATCATACTATAATATGCAAAATCATATTACAGTTGGAAGAGGACAGATACAGACCGTTAGACCCGGCTATGATACGCCTACCGCCACCCGCCCCGCCGAATGACAGGCTACTAGCTGCAGTCGACGCGTTCTATGCATCACCGAATCATGAACGACCCAGAGACAAGTACGTTTTCTTTGCATACCTCTAAGTTAACAGTATTATTCCCTATTTTACAGAATAGAGATAACAGTTGTGTATTTATCTTTTTCAGTGAGGGCTGGGAGAAATTAGGATTATATGAGTATTATAAGGCTAAGAATTCAGCTAGGAAAATGAAAGAAGAAGCTATTGCACAGGGCTTCCGGGAGAGATCAAGGTCCCCAACACCGATACCCAAAGACTTACAGAAGCAACCCACACCACCAGGCAGAAGATATAGGTATGCACTGAAAATTCACTCACTCTCCATACACTTAACAATATCAAATTATTTCCTTTTTGAGTTTCATGAGAGATGGGAATTCCTCTAAGATGTCCAAAGATAAAGGTGGGGTCTTATTCTGAAATGAGAGATACATACTAGCTTTTCATCCTTTGAAGTTGTGGCAGGCGAAGTTAGTAAGCTAATATACTATAATATAATACCTTAAATAACTAATTACTAATAGTGTTGGTATGTGGTATGTAGATCAAAGAGTAAAACGCCAGAGAAGCCATCACCGGTTCAAGCGAGGTCCCGGTCCAGATCGCCGTCGCCGCGGAGAAGATCATCATCGTGGAGGAGGGAACGGGACCGCGAGAGCCGTGACAGTAAAATATCTGTTTATAATACCAAACCTAGCTCAATTGATGTATAGGCTTGTGTTAAAAACGCGGTCCGTAGAACGGTCGTTTTTTAGGGCCGGGGTTTTTTTTTCTTTAACAATTGCAGAATTGATATTCTGGTTTAGAGGGCGGGCGACACGTGCTATTTCCATTACGCGATTGGTACATGATCCCCTTGGTACCTACTCTACTTTATGCCATACGATTCGCATATTTGGAATTATGTCAACAGATCGAAGACGATCCCGGTCGAGGTCGAGATCAAGATCGCGCAGCAAGTCCAGGGAACGCGACCGACACCGGGAGTCGCCGCGCTCGCGCCGCGTCGAGCGCTCCAGATCACCGTCACCACCTAGCTTCCTGTTAGTACAAAATCCATTTAATTTGTATCAGACTACTTATGAATGACATAGTTGTTTACAACGGTGTCTCGTCGTTGCAAACAACTGTAAGCTGACAAGTTAACTCAACTTTTCAACTTGAATTGTGTAGAGGCATAAGGCACAGTTATAATTATAGGATGTCAAATTCGCATCAACTCTGAAATAAATAGTATTTTTTCATTTGTTTATAATGTCTTAACAAAGAATGTTTCATGATAAACTGTATTCCCGCAAACTGACAAAAACTTTATATAAATTCGGTGAGAGAATGTATGTTCATCTCTGTCAGATCGAAATTGCTTGTCAGGCATGTGCCGTTACGTGCTAGCCAAACAATTTTGACTGTTTTGAGAGCCCATTAGATGTTGGTTTGTTACAGACTTAAAAAAGGATGTTCTCAATTTTATTGTTTTTTAATAGATTTTTTAAACTACCTCGTGGGATATTTCATTTTGTCGCGAGTTCGCGGCCTAGAGTATCGCTTCATAATAGCGTTTTAATATCGCAGTGGCGGCGCTACGTACCCGAGCACTTCGTCCGGATTAGACCCAACCAACAAAGGCCACCAGTTGCTGCAGAAGATGGGTTGGAGTGCGGGCGGACTGGGCGCGGCCGGCCAGGGCATCGCGGAACCTATCAGCGGCGGCACTGTTCGCGATAAACAGGACCAATATAAAGGTATAGTTATCATTTCTTCAGCCTTTCGAAGTACCCTACACATAACCGTTTATGGTTAATGCACACAATGGTCAAGTTTTATAGCAATTAACAACAAGGACCAGACTATACATATAAATAAAATGATATTGTTTCAACTGCAATATTTATTTAAGAATAAAAGATGGGAAAAGTTTTAAAAATGATTGATTTCATATTATTTGTTCTATTTTCACAGGAATTGGTGTAAATCTTAACGACCCCTATGAAAACTTCAGAAAGAACAAAGGCGCGGCATTTATAACGAGAATGAAGGAGAGAGCACTCGAGCGTTCATCGTGATCGCCGTTATAATGTTGTCGTGATGAAAGATGTAAATGTGTATAATTGCGATTGTGTGGATGGATATGATTTATTTTATCTAAATCACCTTAATAAAGTTATATGAATTTAAAAGTCCTTTTCTTGTTATAAAGTTTATTAAAGCTGATAAGTATATTATTAATATTAATTGATGTTTAGAACTAATTTAGCAGCATAGTCAATGGTGGGATCAAACCACGTAACTAAAAAAATGCTGAGTAGGTAGTACAGCTTAAATATATATCATATATTAGGTACTCCCTATAGGCAGGGAGCTCAGGCTGGATCCATTCATTTTATATATGTATTCCAAACATAAAGCTGAAATTCTTTAAGTTACGCTCCAATATGATAAGCGGGAATTGCATACTTCGAAAATATTAAATCTGCCTAGATATCGCAAGGGCCCGAATGTGTGACGCGACTAGTGCGAAATTTAACAATTTTCTCATGCTTTTTTAGAGTAGTTATCATTCTAGGCAGAGGCGAATTCATTAAATGACAATCATTGGTGATGCCCACCTTTTGGGAGACAAGCGATGGCGATATATTTCAGTTCCTAGCAATCCCATTGCATCTCATCCCAGTTAATTGCCATCACATCACAGTTCAAAGTCATCTTCATAGTTATCCTTGAATTCCTCAAGTTTGTCCAGGCTTTCAGTGTACTCATTTTCTTCTAATCCTTCTTCCCTAAACTTGTGTAATTTTGAGAACTTGATTCTACTAACTTCTCTGTGCAACTTTTCGATCATATCTGATAGGAAAGTACCATTATGGAATCCTGCAATAACTGGACAACTCTGAACTCTCTCCCGACTGTCATAATTTTTGATAAACCCATATTTGTCCAGATTATCAGAGAAGATTCTTGGATATGGATTCTTTGTCTCAAGAGGTTTTTCACAAATTGTAACATTGGTTGCTGAGAGGAAATTATTTGCTTGAAAATACAATTCAAACATTTCTTTCACATTACTACATCTATATGCTGGCAGGTTCATTTGTTCTTTAGCTTGTTTCATTGGGGCTTTCAAGTAGCTTTCTGGTATACCTCTCACTGTAATTAACTGGAATATTTTATCAGCAGCGATTTTACAACTAGGTGTAATACATGAATATATTGGTTTTGTTGCATTATTCAAGTAGTCTATTAAATATTGCGACTCATTTAATGCTACTGGAATGCCTAGAGATGTTGCTACCATTTTTCTTCCATAACCAGTTAGATCTGCACAGATATCCGACATTGTAAATATGTTACTTTTGTGTCTGTATTTTTGACTCAGAGTATCCAAGGCTGAGGCCAGAAGAGCTGAAGAATGGTAGTATAATTGGGGGTTATAGCTGACATAATCAAACAGTCTGGGGTTGCCAGGTTTTCTCCATCCTTTTTCTCCAGTACAAAGAGGTGCAAACAGTGTAGCGTGTTCTGATAATTCTTGAATTGAGAGTGCTGTATTCACTAGCCTTACAGAGTCTTTTAAATTGGATTTATCCCTATCTTCTTGAGTAGCAGGATTGTTGTCAGGAAAATGTGATGCTATAATTGGATGGGCTAGTATAGGTTTTGAGTATTCATCTGCAAGATGTTCTATACAGCCCATAGCAAGACCTGCAAAGCCATCGGTACAATCAAAGTTGATGTGGAAACCTTGCATGCTATCACTCTCTTCCACATATTTCCTGATGTTGTCAATAAATGTATCACCAAATTCAGCTTTCCATGTTGATTTCCCAGTATTAAAGATATCAAAGCACTCCTGCAAGAACAAAAGAAATATTAATTTATGTTTGCAATTAAAAGCTTTTTAAATTTAATTGCTACAATCAATTGAAATAAAACCAATTTTACAGATATTTATTTCAATGTGTAGTATTTGTGTAAAAATAACAAATCCGTATGCTACAGTCAATACTTATACCAGTCAAAAATAAGCTTCCATGCTGCTGTTATGGAATGCCAGTTAGGCATTCCATTTTGATGAGATACTCATTCCAGTTGCACACTTACACAGTTTTCTCACATTTGCCACCGGTATGCTAGTGTCACACTTCCCACACATACCTGAACTCACATGCTTAAAATTTGCTATCTCCATGAGGGTGTCAAGCAGATGGTGTGCAAAAACTATATGCTTGGCATGCTTTTATCCTTCAATATGCAAGTAGAGCATGCACTGGTGTGCTTTTGTGTGAGCAACATATAAGTGTAGCAGGGTCTTCGAGTAAGAAATTTAGATGTGCATGTAGATGTTTAGGTTAGCATTCATTGAATTTTTGTTCGTAAAAAAATGCCAAATCTTATATTTGAAGTACCACTGGTATACAAATTCACTGCTATTTTACTGATATCATTGTGCATAGGGCTTCTATATATAAAATTATACTTACACTTTCGTTTCCATGAACATACTCTTTAACAATATTCACTGTTCTGGGATGCAATCTTGAATATAAGAAATCTGTCCAGGTTCTTACATCTTCTTCAAAATTATAATTCTTTGTTTCTACATTAGATGGTCCAGCCTCAATATCTAATAAATATTCATTTTTATCGGGTACTGGCTCTTCCACTTTCTCGACAATATCCCATTGAAAGTCCTCTTGCTGTGGTTCATCGGGTAGACCACCGCTTTGGGGTAAAGTTTTTAGGGAGCCCTTCAAGTCTGCTAACAGCAAACGTGGAGTATATGTCACTTCACCCGTTGCCGTTTGACCCTCGCGGTACAAAACATCATGATTATTTTCTGTACTCACAAGACCCGTGTAATCAAAACCAAGTTCTTGCAAATTCCAAAAATGGGTACCGATGTAGTTCGCGTAGTGCCCAAACTGCAATGTAAGTATTTCGCGCGTGGACATCTTACAAAAGTTTTCTTTACATTCTTCTGAATTATCAAGTAAGGCAGGTTTATTTTCCTTTCCTAGAAAATATAAAAAAAACTAATCACATTTATTTATTTTACTTCATGAAATGAAGAAATGATTATAATAATAATATAATGTCAGCACGGTTTCCGGAACCCGGTAACCACAGAATATGAATATACTAGAAACCGGTAACTTACACAGACCAACAAATAAGAGACCAAGTTGTATCTTAGCATAGCGTTATTTTATCTATGCCCGGTAAACCTAAACTATACAATGTGCTCTGCCCATGAACCGTAGCAATGAGCGGCTTTTTATAATTAAGTTAATTCACCGACGAACTAGAGATTCTACAGTTAAGTCGATTAAAATCCCAATAAAACTATTGAATTATTAAATTCCATAGTTTTTCTATTATTGGGATTTAATCGATCGATTAACTGCTGTCAGATTGGATGTATAGAAAAATAGGAGTTGATAGGTATCTATTCGCTTTGCTTACCTTATGAGTACCTATTATATTTATACATATTTTCTTCATCATATTTTTTTCTTTTATCGCTATTATGAAATACTTTCGAGTATGCAAAACATCCACATATTTTATTTCAGTGCATTTACTTGCGTAAATGAAAAGAAGAAAGGGCTTTCCTATAATGGTACGACCACACCTGAGGCTTAGTGTACTAAATTAGCGCCTTTATAATGTCAATGAGCAGGTGTGGCCAAGAGTTAATTTACTAACGTCATTACTAATGAAATGACTAGATGTATAAGAGCACGAGAACTACATCTTTTTAGCCAAGCGTTTAACGTGGTTAACCTGGATGTGACCGTTCCTACGATCAAATATTACCTTGTATGTATGTCATGAGATGCCTGCACGCATTTTCGCACTATGGCAGAAATCTTGATGGAGTGTGAAGTTCTTGGTCTATATTACCACATGTCTTAGATCGACAGGAATGCTCGTAATCAATTTCTAACAATTGTAATTTGAAATCTGAAATAAGCATTACCGTGAATTAGCGTTGACGCTACGTAGGCTACGCTAGACGCTATATCCCAATAGGCATGACGTCCACATTACCCTTAGCCATTGTCGAAATGCCGACCTATTACCAACCGTACTTTTATATATCTAGACACCTACACTCGTTCGTGGGGTAAAAATTAATAATACAATAATATAAGTAGGTACTTACTCATTTAATTTTATTACAAAAATGTTAAAATTCATTCACTTCAACTTACTTTTCTAGACAAAGTTCTATGAACTAAACTACTTATTGGCTACACTTAACTTTAAATGCTTATTAATTGGATGTTGCAATACTGGCAGTGGAAAAATACAATTAATTATTTTATCGTATAACATTACAGCTAACACTTGAATGTGCCTATTTTAAGAGTAAAAATTATTGCTGTTTTCTGTTTAGGAGCATTTCGTTTTTACTAGAATGTTAAAACTATGTTATTGGTACATTTATTATTTTTGAGAGTGACATCTACTAATACAATTACATAAACACGATTAAATTTATACCTATTATTGAAACAATCCAAATGCTACTACTTTAATATTTACAAAATTGCACTGTTGCATGTAAAGTCGATATGGGCCGACTTATAAGTGGTAATTTGGAGCTAATACGTTTTGATTCTTTCGCTAAATTTAAAAAAAGGAGGTTCTTACTATTGAGTTTGAGTTTTGTTATGCCTTCGTCTAGTACCCCTAGTTTATCTTATACATTTCTCTAAGGGTAAACGTGCCAAATTTAATACAACCTTATAGCCGACACTGAATAAAATGGCTCGGACTCGGAATTACGGCAGCATTGCGAAAATTTAAGAGTACATTAACTACGCAATTCTAAATATAATTTATGTGTGTGATAAAAATATATCCAAAACAAAGTCGATCGTATGAACATCCTTTGACAATATCTACTATTTTTTCTAACATTTTACCGTAGTCGGCCCATCAATAATGCAAAGTATACATAAAGAATCTGATTTATTCGCCAAATGTGTAAGGTCTATTAGAATGGCGTTTCGGTTTAAGGGTATCAAATCACTGCTAGTAATTACATCACCATATAATTACAAACTCTTTCATGGCAATCACTTGTTACCATGTCCACCTCTGATAACGGATCACAAAGCATCGTTTTCTAAAGTGGTATTTCGAAAAAGCTTTTCGACCATGTCAGGAAGCAAGCTAGTAGTATCAATTTTTTTAATGTATAGAAATCTATTCTGGACACTAGTCTACCTGCGAACTTGCCGAGGTATTTAAACTAGGACACTTGCCAGTTACCACTTATTAACATACGTACTGTAGTCGTGTAAACTGGGCGTAACACATATTAACAGATTCGTATAGTTCGAAATTTTTGTGGAAGCTCGCCCTAAAAAGCTGTGTAAAGCGAAGCGTTCACACCACTTGCCTCGACTTGGCTAACATGTATAAGTATCCTTAAACTACCTTATTCCATCGTAGTTTACATCCAATAAGAAATCCAAAGCAGATTAATGTACAAACACACTACACACAATTATTACAATAACGATTTATGATTATTATAATTACTTTGTGTAGGTATATGGCTGGCTAATCTCATATCACAGTATCTTCTTAAACATTAGACATTACCTATATACATTAGGTAAATTTGCTGCATATTATTGATTTAATAAACAAAAAATTTTTCATCTCACTGGCTTGGAAAAGCGGCCTTTATTTTTCGAAATCTGCATGCAAAGGTCCATTATATCATCATGAGTGGAAGGGGTTTTTGAAAATCGAAGGTCACGGACTATGCATAAGAAATATTAGTTTATCTTGGTAATGGTGCACTGGTAGTACCCACTTTATTAAAAATGTATATTAAAAAAAACATAATGAATCGTTCTGCAATGTGGTTTAGCAGGAAGTTTAATAGTGAAGTTGTTAATTTTTTATTATATTCCAAAAATGTGATTCATTGATTGCCTAATTTTGACGGCCTGATTAGCGCAGTGGTAGTAACTCTGCTTTCTGCGCCGAGGGTCCCGGGTTCGAATCCTGGTAGGGACACAAGCTTTGTGTGATGAGCACGAATGTTTGTACCCGAGTCATGGATGTTTAATATGTATATAAGTATTATATACTGAGTTCGCCCTCAGTCCATTGTACGGTACCCATAACACAAGCGTTAAGCTTTAAGTGGGACCGTATAGTTGGTGTGTTCGTATGGCGATATTTATGTTTATTTATTTATATTAATAAATGATGTGTTATATTAACCAGATAGATAATACAGGGTGTAAGTGGGTTCGTGACGAAAACTGATACAATGGATTCAGCTCATGTTTCTGGCCCCCTAGAGTGGAGTTTACCGTCGATGTTCTCATGTATATAAGTATTTTTTCAGTTTAGATTTTAGCGAGAAATCATAGCAGTAGTCTATCTCAACGTGATTTTATATAAAAAAAAACATAACGAATAATTATTGATATAAAACTGGAATGTTAACCGAACTCGATACGCTCGAGGCGTTAGTCACTCACGAGAGTGGATATCGCGTGGAGGGTTTACGATACGTTGCGCGCTCAAAAATTACAAAATTTTTAACCCATGATTTCTATAATTTTATTATAAGCATCAATTGTAAAGTTTGCAAGCAATGCAAACACTGATTAATTATAATATTTGAATCGTTGTTATTGCATCTAGCATTTTCCTAGCTGTAGTGAGATGAAAAGTTTTGTTTTGCAGGGCTGCAAAATTATTTGAGTCTCGTCCCTTGCTACGCTCGTGATTCTAATTTTTATAATCCTTCGCTTGCTCGGAATTCAATATAAGCAAGCGCACCAAATAAAAATATTGCAACCTAGCATAACAAATAACTATTTGGTCTTTGTAAATCTATCTGCTTGTATTCATTATAGACATTGTGGTAAACGACAGCCACACATTAGACGCAAATTCACACTAAAACAAGATTTACTCAAAATGTATACTTATTTTAAGCTTACAATCCAATCCAGTTCTTTCGAGAGATCTTATAACACAACCAATTCTACAAACACGTACGACTTAACACATTCTTAGCTCTTCATAATACATAATTTAGTATTTGGCGCTACAGTTATGTTATGTCGCGTACAACTTTAAATTATTTTAATAAAGTTGTAGACAAGAGAACATACTGCATAGACATAATTATTAATTATATTTCGGACATAGTAACTACTAGAATATATAGAATAGTAGTCGCAACCCACTGAAACTGCACATTAGCGGGCTTCTAGGCGAGAATATGCATTTTGTTATTGATTATACAAAAATGGTTGTTGTTAACAGTTAACAGGTACAACGTATAGATTACTAATATTATACACAAGAAAAATTGGAAATACCGAGATCGCGAGTTCTTCAAACCTTTACATTAATTAAAGGACAACAAAATAAAAAAAGCACCTTGTTTCTATGTAGTTTGGTGCAACACGTTTTCGGTTCAGGTACATATTTCCAAAAAAAAAAAACTCTTATTTGTAGCGGTTTGCCACCATATTAGAAACTGGATAAACCTGCTATTATCAGAAATTCAGATTGTACGTAAAAAACTACAATTTACATACACAAGCGGTGGGAAGATTTTTCATATACCCGCTATGATGCATGCTACTTAATTGAGACATTACGACCCTAGAGTACATTGTAAGATATTGTATTCCCAGTATTTTCTTCATCACCAACCAATATATTGGTAATAAAATAATTCAAAATGTTAAAATAAAAACCTTGTAATTCTAAAGGCAAAACCCACAAATTATCACATTACAATTTGTACCCAAACAATTTAATGTGTCAATTGAGCAGCCAATGCCTTTGTACTTGTGGTCAAAAAGTTACTCGAGAACATACAATTAATTCAATGTATTGTGTATCCAATGGTTTGACATACAAAATCCACATTTACCCAGATTATCATCTAACAATTAAAACTATATCAGTGTAAGATATGTAACAAGTGTTCCGTTGTTGTATAAAACAGTAAATACACTTATCTGGTACAGACTTAATACGATCGTATCCGGCACACATCTAAATTAATACGATCCGAATTATTTACGACAAACTTAGAAACCAAATACCCAAAACAGACGGAAAGCGTTCAGCGATCGCGTGGCACGTTCTGCATTCCAATTTCTTAGGAATGATGAACGTGGAACGCTCTCTTGTATGTTTCGGTTCTGAATGGAACAATCACTGGAGATACCTCGGCTCCGTACTATCGTTGCCCCCATAATCTTACGATCACAATTGTCTATGATTACAAGTCTTTTCTTTTAGGAATACGTACACATTATATTAGGGCGACTCTGTTGACGAGGGGCGTTTTTCTTCGGCTCGTGTGCGTTTGCGTCGTGACTGGTTGGTAGATGAAGCTAGTCCGTGGTCGTTTTGTCTGATGAACTGTAAAGACACAACGATAGTATTAAGCATCGATATCATATAGACCCTTGTACAAATGCGATTTTACAGAAGCAACAAAAATGGGATTTAACATTCCGGCTATAACTTTTCAATTATATGGCCTATATTGGCAGAATAAATAAAGACCTCAATACTAGCAAAATCTATAACGGACAAAAATTTGAAATAAGGTAACTATTATAGTTTCGGAGAAAGCATGGCGTCGGCGACAAAAAATATTTTATATTACCGATTTTATCCTAAGCTAATACAGGACAGGGTGAGAGCTGAGACTAAGGTAAAAAGAAATGGGAAATGGCTAGGAAGAATTAGAGAGCATGATAGTCTTAATAATTAACATTTTTATGTACTGTGTAATGTAAAATGTTAAAACCATCCTAATGTTTTACACACAAAGTACATAGTAAATATTATTAGATGTATTACTAGCTGCGCCCGGCGGTGTTACCCGCGATACAAAGTATGAAAAATTAAAACATCTATCCCACGGGAACCATACATTTTACCGGGATAAAAAGTAGCCTATGTGCTATTCCAGACTATAATCTATCTCTGTGCCAAATTTCATCCAGATCCACCCAATGGTGATTTCGAGTCTATCAGGTTTCCGAGATAAGCTATAATTATTAACTTACTTGTATAATTTTCGGCCATGGACAGATCGAACTTCATCGGTTTTGTTACATCTATATCTATTTCTTCATAAGATTGGTCTAGCACCTGAAAAAATAGATAAGGTTTTTATAGAGTACAATATCACAACGCTGAAGTGTATAATAAATGATGATATCTTCCCACAACAGTTAGTTACCTACATACTTGACCTATAAATAAAGGCCATAGATGAATGCGAGTAGTAGTAAGCACATAATAATTTTACATAACAAGATAATATGCTAGTTAATAAAGCATTTGGTCGATCGCTTCCCTTGGATCAAGGTCTGCAACTCCAGCTGGCACCCCTGGGATTTTCGCATTATAATATGTGCAAATCTATTTTTAAATTCACCTAGGCGTTCGGGAGGAATCGCCGTGTATTGTTCGCAATCTCGTACTGGCCGTCGTAGTGGAACTAGAGCCCAGACGCCCCTCAAATCGAGGGAAATGCCTTCATTACTGAGGCTGAGTAAATATAATTTATACGTACCGAGCGTTTATAAATAAAAAATAAACTGAAATCAATGCAATGTTTTACAGACGGTATGTTAAAATTTATCCATTCATTACATTCGGCACATAAGCCGATTGAAAGCCGGGCATGAAAATATCAAAATACTCACCTCAATATCGCTAACTTCTTCCCCCGACTCCACATCGGTGATGTACGACGTGAGCGACGTCGGTCCCGTGGCGAGCAGCCGGTAAGTGCCACCGACCATGCCCGTTCCTTCTACTTCTTCAACCTCCAACTCTTGGTCGGACAACTCCTGGAATATAACACATTGCATATTTTATTTATTTATACACGAGTAGGGAAATGGTAGCCTAGTTCGTAAATACCCCCAATAGATGATCGTCTGTTTGGCTATGCATGAGCAGTTTTAAAGTCTGACCTTCGCCGTGCAGCGGAAGCCAGGTAAAGCTAGCTGTCCCATTTGTCATTGCAACCAGATAGCTAACTGGGGCATAAAAATTGCACTTAAATGCCAGAATCATATCTAGTTTTACCTGTTCTACTATAGCCTCTTCCTCTTCGGCCTCTTCTTTTACTTCAGGGTCTATTTCGAAGTCGGCGTCAATTTCTGTATCGGCGTCTGCGTCAACATCGTCTTCCACGTCTGTGTCGACACCCACGCCGCTGTATTTCATCTCGCCACGTTCTAGAGCTTCCAAATTTTCTAGAAACAAACATTTATAACTGGCTATTAATATTAATTCATTAGGAAAATAACGTATTTACAATAAGTTATATTATTCTATGAGAAATCATACCTGGATAAACCATGGCTTTTTTAATAGCTTGAGGGTCTTTCCGGGACCACTTTTGAACTTCCTCATCCATTTTTCCAACTTTACATGGATTCATAGCCCATAAACATCCTGAAATAATAATTAAAAAAAAACAATTTTAAAATTATCTATACATATAAATAAAATTGGAGTGTCTGGTTGTAATATTAAAATAACCGCTTTTTACTAAGTGCATTTGGATGTATACACGTTACCTATACCGAAACAACAATTTTTACAATTTTTGTCTGTCTGTCTGTCTGTCTGTTTGTTCCGGGTAATCTCTGAAATGGCTGGACCGATTTTGACGGGAATTTCACTGGCAGATAGCTGATGTAACAAGGAGTAACATAGGCTACTTTTATTTCAGAAAAAAAAATTGGATCTCTCGAAAAAAAATTAAAACCAATGTTGCAGCGCTGCGCCTGATTAAAGTTTGATAGCAACAATCTGCAATGCGTCCCGCGGGTTCAGAACGCGAGCAGGCTGTTGCCAACGGCAGAGTCTTTGTTAAATACCACGCGGACGAAGTCGCGGGCAACAGCTAGTAATTAATAAAAGTACAATTTTAAAATAATAGAAGTACCTACATAAAAGCGTAAGTATTTAGTAAAATGACGAGCGTACCGTACCTTTTCTTTGACTTCCATTTGTTGAAGGTTTTTCAATTTTCTCAAAACATTTATTTAAACTAAGGTTGTGTCGTACGGAATTTTTCCACCCGTTTGGTGCAGTTTTGAAATAAGGAAAGTGTTGACTGGAAATAAATAATAAAATTGTTATAATGTTTTATACTAACATCATTATTTGCAGAAAACAATCGTCCAACGATTGATTAATACTTACCACATAAAATTATAAATCTCTGAAACTGGTAGGCTGCCCGTCCGCGAGTTTTTCAACGCCATCGCTATTAGACATGAATACGAATATGCTGGCTTAGGATATTCCCCTCCACTGTTTTTGTTGGAATTATTTACATACTTAGTTTGGCTAGTGTCTACCGTAAATGCCCCATTTACAGAAGTCTTTATTATTTGCCTACTATTATTTAACGATGAGTTATCAATTAATATTGTCGCCGGATTTTTATGACCATTCGTTAAAATTGTTCTAGATTGACTGATTTGCTGCGCATCTAATATGTGTATATTACCAGATATTATTGTTTTTGTTCCTATTGACTGTGTGAGTTTTTGGTTCGTATTTAAAATAGAACAATTTTTGTTATTCACTCTAATTACTTCTGGCTGAGTTTTAATTCGAACTGTTGTTGGTATTGTTGCGGTAGACATTTTAGATTTATCTAAATCTTTTAGCAAGTCTTTCACGACGGTTTTTTCATGTTTTCTAACATAGATTACCATTTGCGTCGCCTCCTCCAAGTCATTGTTTTTTTTTATAAGTTTTTCCTCGGGCTGATCCTGCGCTTTTGATACTTTTATTACATTTGGTGAAAATGTTAGATGGCTCTTTTCTTCCTTGGGACTCTGTAGGGATATACTACTATTCAGATCATCATTGCCTGTAGCCGCAGAAGTGAGCAATATATTCGAAGCTTCTTCCTTCACCATGTTCTTTACTGGAGTTTCGACGAACGACGACGGCATGACCGAATTTGGGTTTACCATTACTGCGTTTGCTTCAGATCCATACAAATCTAGATTATGGACAAAACTAGAACTATTATTGAGCCACGTCGCCGAGCTATCAGTGTCCATGTCTAATAAAGGCGGCAATTCAGAAAAATTGGATCCTAATGAATCCTGAAATTATAAAGAGGGGAACATAATTAGTAGCTGCGCTAAAAAAACACATTTTCCAACAAAGCATTACTTTCAACTCACAGGAAAGTCGGATATACTGCGGAGGTCGGTAGCGATCTCATTTTTGATATCCATATCCAGCATATCCTGGAGTGAATCGGTGATATACAAATCCATGTCTGAGCACCACTGGAACAATTGTTTAGTTCGTTATTATTTTATTTAATAATTGTAAGTAGGTACCCTACATTTAATTGAGCATGTTATTACCTACCTACCCACATTGAAAAACATGACGAAATATAAGTTATAAGTATTATATTTTCGCGCCAACTTCTTATATCTACGTGGAGTACAGGCACTCCACTGAGGCGAAACAGTGACGGGCGAGAGGGGCCGTACAAGTACATACAATGAAACCACTACGTGTAGTACGGAAACCTGTTTTTGTCTTGTGGTATGCGCTACCCTGATAGCTATAGAATACAGTCTTGTTTACACTCAATGAACTGATTTTTAATAAGCTTTTTGTACTTATTGAATGATAATAATAATAGTAAGATTCAGTTGATAATATAAAGGTTAGTGTTCAATATCATCATCTGTTAAACTAAGTACCTACGTCCTTCTTTTAAGGTCGGCAATCGGTTACAAAATGTGCCATTTTTACCAGTGTCGTATAAAACATCTTCAGCGTTGTATAAATTATAAGGATGATGATAATGATGATGTCGATAAAATGAATTCCCCACCTCTATCTGTAATACTTTACTGAATAATTTACCGGACATCTTGGAAGAACTTGAAAAGTTAAGTTATACTATTTTATTTCGATTTCCTTTTTCGTGCATGCCTATGGACACACAATGGTTAATATCCCACCAATTATTATACATATATCAAAGAAACACATTTTTGGGAGATAAAACAAAATTGACAACATTGCGGTTCAACTTCCCGCCAAAAGTCCTCAAGTAGGTACCTACGGTTCTCTACCTACTATTTTTTTTCATAGTAGACCTACACCAACCCACAATCGGTTAGAACCGAGGGTTCAGTGCAGTGGGTCGTTCCACGTGACGTGTATAAAAAACAACAGCGAACGGAACCATTCGGAAGGCTTCCAACATTTGGGATGATATTTTTTGTCCGTGCCTCGACTAGTCTATTAATAAACGTGTTCTGGCATTCCGTGTTACATTAAAGTGTGCAGTATGCCCGTAGTACCTACCATCAATGATGCTATGTAAGACATAGATATATGAGATAAACTTAAGTATAGCTACTTTTACTTTCATTTCATTGGACATTTATCAATGAAATTCTTATCACGTATACATACTCAGTGTTCAGATTATTTCGTATTTTTTTACTTATTATTAATTCGTCTATTCGATCCTTCATTATAAAAAGTCAAACCATATTTATATTGGCAAATAAAAACAGTCTTCTGGTACTTTTTCAAATGAATTAAAGTTATATAAATTTAGGGGCGTATGTATAAAAGCTTCGATGCTAAGATGCTGCGTGGACTCGGGCGGATGCAGCTTTTATTTGAATATCCTTAACTTTGGTACAGTCAGCATCAAATTGTGTTGTGACTTTTTGCACTAGCTCCGAAGATTACAAAATAACGTAATTATTATGTTTAATAATCTACAAGGTGACTGAAATCTACAACGAGTGCACTGACAGATAAGAGAGCGACTACATTCATTATCAACAAAAACATACAGTGCGTTTATTAAATTCGTTGTAAGTTGATTGAAGGTGTAACACAACAATTTTATTCGTATACGTACGACAATATATTTATCAAATATGTTGTGTTATTATTAAAAAAAAGTGCAATGCCAAATTATTACCTATTCCACTAACTAAAACTAGGTAGGTAAAATCTTTTCCCGCCAAGACAGAACAACCGGTATCGTAAATTGAAGTCACCTTACGTGTTAGTGAAAGAGAGGATTACAAAAAGGGTGGAAGAAAGAGATAGCTATACGGGATTGAAAGAGGGCGAATCAACCCCTAATGACATCGCTCGCTACGCCCCAGACACGCTGCTGCTTCGCTTTGATGTACCACAGGACAGAAGAATATTTTACTTATCTAGGCGTACCCACTCCGTAAGTATCTTAACAGTAATAAAATTAACTGGGAAGTACTTTCATAAATAAATATGTACCCATATTGAGTACTTAATAGGGATGCACCAAATATTCGATTTTCGGCATGATTTTATATATTCGGTATTCAGCCGAATATTAACAGAACTTTAAAGAAAAATAGTTTAATCGGCATTTACTTATGTTCCATACACTTAGGTATATGACATGGAAACCGAGCGTGAATTTCACCGAATAATCGGTTTGGTATGTGCTTGACCGAATAATGTTCTTTATTCGGTTCGGTTTAAAAATAGAACCGAATAAAATTAAATAACATTTAACCCGTCAAACTATGACACTAGGACGTCAACCACCTCAGTCCTCCCGTGACCATGGTTGCTGTAAAGCAGCCGAAACATCGGGAATGTAAAAACAAAAAATAACGCGATAGAATCCTTAAAAAATAGTTTTATTTCAACAATGAATCGAATTTCATGATCTAAATTTGAGTTCATCTCGTCACGTGGCAGCGCGGCGTATGAACGCTATAATAAAATAAGGCATATAACTTTTTGCGCTGCTGCTATTGTGAATAGAATAGCTACCTGCTCGGGTATATCTTACTGTGAGTAGGTACCCACGTGGTAAGGAAGTCTAGACGGGTGTCACGTATTTACATAGGTATTAGCAATGGTTTAGTTAAGTTTTCTTCAGCTACCTACACCGATAATGGTCTTATTCTCAAATTAGAAGAATTTAGGACCTATCTACCATGTTAGGCACCGAGATTGTCTCAGTACTTATGGCTGCACATATTGATGTTAGTGAGACGGTAATTTTACAAGGTTTCGCTGTAAGTAGGTAGGTACAGACTCGATTTCAGCAGTAGATCGGATGGTGGAAGTGGGGAGGGCGGAGGCGCCGCGAGGGGCCCGCACCGTCGCAGCCGTCTGTCCTCGAACCTGACCGCGCGCGCTCGCCTTGAACTCGCCGTGGTCGGCTCTTGCGCCGATGGTCGGCGGTTGCGTAGGTACGATCCGCGAAAAACTAACGTTTCGGAAAAATTGTGATAAAAATAGGTACTACTACGCTAGGGTTATCGATGCAGATATTTTAAAGATTTAATCAATATTATAAAATGTCTTCTAAATTCTTCATTATACAATAAACTTACCTTCACTAGAATCCATGCATAGGTACCTAATATTTTAACTTAGATATTATGTCGTGTCTCTACTACTGTACATTGAAGATTTAAATAGTCGTAGTGGGCAATATGTTCGCTATCCGGCGCGCGGTATTTCGAAATTTTGTCAGTCTGTTCGCGAATAATAGATAAAATACTGAACTGATTTGAATGAAACTCCGCATGGTGATAGTTTATATTATATGGATATAAAAGACAAATACGAAGTAATAGGCTGCTAGATATCTACGCCACAGATTAGGTTTTTACGAACAGATATTTCACTTCGCAAAGGCATTTCAATAAATAGCGACTCTTGCTAACGATAATTACATTTCCTTGTCCTTAGGTAATTGAAAACAGTATGGTAAACTTTATTGAAGTTTATATTTATAGGGATGCGTGTACTTGCGAGTACCTTGCGGCCCTGACTGATTAGTATCCACGGGGTATTATGCACTGTATGTAGGAATTTATCGCGGTTGGATCGTAGATTAGCGGATGCCTGTCTATTCATAAAGAATTTAAAATGTAGTCTATGGCTGGCTATTTTCTTAAGTTTACAGCGGCGCAGGGCCGCAGGTAAAGCTAGATTTTACGTTACGAAACAATGGGTTTCCAGTTTACGCAGGTGTTCATTTACAAAACTAGCTAGGTAGGTAGTTAAACCTATTTCATAAGCGAAAATTAATAGCATTTAAAGTAACCTACTTAGATATACCTACTTGTGTAAGCGTAATCTGCTACTTATTTATGTCAGTACATATTTTTATCACATGGAAAGTTAAATTATTTGGCGGGAAAAAATTCGCATTGCGCGCGCAACGACACGTAACGTTTGGGTGGGGCGCTCCGTTGCGCATTTATTGATTACATGCGCGAGGCACACCCTTCGCCTCACCTTTCACAAACTTCCCAGTTTGAAGCGTAGAGAGGGAACTTATAATATTTTGTCTGCACGGTAGGTAACCCTACTTTTAGGCACTAACCCTTTGTATGGATAAACGTTCTTAGGTTAGTATACATTTGAAGTCTAGACAAGAAGATTAGGTTTATTATGTCAAGCTTTGACTGCCTTATTATTATTTACTAGCTGTTGCCCGCGACTTCGTCCGCGTGGTTTTTAACAAAGACTCAGCCGTTGGCAACAGCCTGCTCGCGTTCTGATCCCGCGGGACGCATTGCAAATTGTTGCTATCAAACTTTAAACAGGCGCAGCGCTGCAACATTGGTTTTAATTTTTTTTCGAGAGATCCAATTTTTTTTTTCTAAAATAAAAGTAGCCTATGTTACTCCTTGTTACATCAGCTATCTGCCAGTGAAATTCCTGTCAAATTCGGTCCAGCCATTTCAGAGATTACCCGGAACAAACAGACAGACAGACAGACAGACAGACAGACAGACAGACAAAAATTAAAAAAAATGTTGTTTCGGTATAGGTAACGTGTATACATCCAAATGCACTTAGTAAAACGCGGTTATTTTAATATTACAAACAGACACTCCAATTTTATTTATATGTATAGATAAATATTTTTATGATTTCAATACCTACCTATCACGTGTTGCGCTACGTGTACCTATTACCTATTACATGATGCGGGCGGGAGGAAGACAGCTGGCGGAGAGATCAATGACCTCTCGGTAAATTACTCATACAACGATTTATGATGAATAACTTAATTTTTCGCGAAATTACAAAAGTTTTTTTTGGATTTAGTTACTAGTAGTAGTAAGTACCTTTTGTAACTACATTAAAAAAACTCGCAAACATTGATAAGTTGCCAGCAGCAGTCGTCATTCACCGGCCCGCACCGAGCGCCCCGTTGAGTGCACTGTGCTACACACACGTGCAAACGATGCAATACACATCGATACAACACAACTACAAACGCAACATGCACTCATTGTTCAGCGTTTTGTAATTCTCGCTCGCTCAAAACCGGCCGTGGGAACTAATCGCTTCATAAATTCCTGTACCTTAGTAAATATATATATATTTTTTGTAATTGTTAAGGTTATAAACATATTTTGCTGATTATACCTACCGGGGTTATTGATTTGAATTAGTAATGCTCCAAACATTTTAAACCAAAGTGAATACATAGGTATTATTCAGTTAAGCAGTGCACTTACCGAACCGAATATTCGGTAAAATTTATGCGCGCTTTACCGCGCTCATATATTTTTATGCCTATTTTACACAAACTTAATTCTTCTCATTGGTGGTTAACCTGTTCTCTGCAAACTGACAAGTGAGAAGAGAAGTACCTGTTTACACGTTGGTATCACAAGAGAGCCATCTATTAAAAATGGAACATCAAGGCCACCGCTTTTTTTTAGCATACTAGCTCAAAATAAGGTGGCCTCCGGATTTACTGACCCGAATCTGAAAATTCTATCAGTGATAGAAACCTACATTATCCATGAGTACTATAAAGCTTTGTTTTATCGTGGTGTCGCGGGCGGCGCTGTGGGCAAAAGCTAGTATGTAATAAATATACTAATAGTTTCGTATTTAGATGTTATAATATTGAGTTGGTACACAATTCTACATTTTTTTATACTAAACCACATTGTAGGTTTTATAAGGATATAAGTTCGGTCAATATTCGGCACATTAGGCAAATAATTGTCCAAATACCATACATGTGCAAAAGTTCCGAATATTATTCCAAATAATGAGGGATGCGCCGAACATGGATTTATAAACCGAATCGAATACCACACATTATTCGGTTCAGCACTTACCAAACCGAATATTAGGCCGAAATATTTAATTTACGCTGTGACTAACCAACTAGGTAGTATTTTGTAGTTTTAAAAACCTACAGAATCAATTTATTTATGTTGATTGTTATTTGCTATCCTTTTACCCGACTGCCCCAAAAGGAGGGTAATATTTCTGTTGTTTTATTTTTCTTATTTTAATGTATGTTAACATGAATTACTAAAAGCCGTGTGCCGTGTACCGTCCGACTCAAACATTTAAGAATTACGATAAATACGAGAGGCCCTAAGACATTATTTTCGGGTCTAATTTTGTTATTTTTAATTAATACTTATCTACAACGTACGGGTTTAAGTAGAATGTTAAGTGTTTGAACTTAAATAAATGTTGATTAAACTATTTTTATAAAAGTTCGGTTAATATTCCGCATTTCAACTGAATATTCGGAGCATTCCTGTTATAAATATGATGTAACATGTAAAATATAAGATGTAAAAATAAAATACCTAGCTTCATTTAAGCTATTGTAACATACCTACTTATATAAGAAGATAGGTACTTATAAGATATGTAACATAATATTTTCACATTTTCAATTTTTTTACTAACAATTGTCTTGATATTGTTATCAGTTCACATTCAAGGAAAGGGCTGAATAGAAAATAACGTATAAAACGTACGTTCGTCTGTCCATTATTTACTTATAACACTCCTTAGAAGTTACCTAAAACATTAATAGGTAGGGATATGGAATTTAAAATAAATTGTTAGGTACCTACATAAAAATACGAATGTTATTTATTACCTACCTACTAGATCTAGCCAAAACGTATATAGGTATAGTAGGATGTTTGTAATCGAGTGTACATAGTAATTTGTTTTGTTTGCTGTCTATCCTGCGAGAAAGAGCACGAATGATTTCCCGCCACTTTGATGAAGTAGATATGCACTGTACTTACTTGCTATGTCTATTTACAGAAAGAAACCGTAACACATAATAACAAATGACTTATCCCATGGATATATAACATTAATGTTGTTAAAGTATTATTCCTATGTTGTTGTAATGACAGAAACATTGATAAATGACATTAAAAAGAGCGGGACATGATAGGTCGTTGGACTTTCCCAACATAAATTTCGTGTTTGCGTCGGCTTAATGAATAGTAGACGTATGGGAGAATATTTGGTCAACTTACCGAATATTTATTACAATAAATATCCTTTAGCTCGACGGTGTAATCCTTAATTTCACACATTTACGTTTTTTAACGTCATTAGATTGACAGATATACACCACTCACTCCATAAAAACCACAATCTGTTTTAGTATACGGAGAAAATATACACAAAGAATGGTCTCGCATTCTATTGGAGGATGTAACCCACGTGACTAAACACAGACTATCCCTATTGGTGGTTGCGCTAACATGGATTGACGTCACCATTCATTTCCTATACTTTTTGTTAATATTAAATCGAGAAAGTGAAATAAATATGGTATTCTGCTGTAGTAAATTGATAATAAATTTTAAAAATACTTTTTCTATCTATTTTAATAGTTTTAGACATACTTACGACACGACTTACCGTTTACTCGCTCGTCCATTCACAACAACATGGCGGTTTGTTTACACCGGCATGATAAGGCGGGAAGTACTTCTGCCGTGTATGTAGAATAATACTAAATAATTTTTATATTAAAATAATGATTTATTGGTAAAGAACATTTTTATTGAATTTAATAATGACTTGTTTAACCCTAAATGCATTTTCTTCCAAATCCGAAGGCACATGGGCGATACCACTTTATTTCGACGCCAGCGCCTTCTAGTGGTCGAATGACTAAGTATAACATTTTAGCGGGAAATTCAACCCCAAACAAAACAAATCTCATAGCTGAATACTCAAACATACAGTAGGTGCTGTATCTTATGTACAGATATTATATTATCTTTGGATAACAGTGCGACGGATGAAATGTAATTAGGTCTTACGTTTGAGCATTCAGTCGCCAAAATTTGCCAAAGAAAAAAAAAATTAAGAGATAAAACAAATAACAAAATTGAGAATTTCTGTTGTAGTTTTGATACCAAATTAAAAGATAAAAATCAACAAGTGACCAAGGGTTTTGACATGTTATGACAAACTAATTACAACACTAATAAATTTCTAGTCATCGTATAAGTATAAAATAAATGAACTATTACAAAATTAACGCTAATTATTTCAAAGGAAAATGCCAATTATTGGGTATTTTCCGTTAGCCATATAATGGAAAATAACAACTAAGTACTTACTTACAAAAAACAAAACGCAAGACTACAATAAAATTAAAACAAAGCTCAATAATCAGTATGTCAGATTTCATGCTTAAAATAATGTAAGAGTATTACCATGAAAATAAAATAAAAGGTTTACAAAAAGGATTCCAATACCTACATAATTATTATTCATAAAGGGTAGCAAGTACGCTAAAAATATTATTTTAGGTAGGTAAGTAAGTATATTTTGTTGATTAATTTGCTCGATTAACGGCCGAATACTAAGCGAATAAAATTTGAGGGCTGTTTAATATTAACGCCACATACCAACGAAAATCGAAAGATAACGACGTCTTAAACAATTAGATTTGATTACAATATTTAAGTACAGTTTGAGTAAATATTCGGTTAAATGATGGACTCTTATTGACAGAATCGTAATTATCGTCGTGAATTCGCATCGTTCAGAATGCCCGCATGGCCGTATACGGTACACTGAATTGTCAGATTTACTGAGCTTATCTCGTGAAAAATTAAATACCTAATCAAAATTTCATGGTCTTGATTAACTGTTAGAGACGTCTTTATCGTGCAGTTAAAACATCCGATGCCAGCCAATGAAACAGCTTTTAAATATGAGCAACTTTAGAGAGCTCATCGGAAAGTCTTACAGAATGGTACAGTGGACGTCATGAATCTTGAGCGCTCGACGAAAGATTGGGGTTTCGTGATGACCTTCGCTTTGACGATATGAGATATCCCGACCTCTAAACAGAGACACAAAACTACATTTTGCTAAGGCGAAGGTCACGGCTCAAGTTACGTACCGGTCATTTTACGGTCCAGTGATTACCGCATGCCTCATACCAAATTAATATTTTTAAAATCGAAAGTAAAACTAATAAGAACAGAAGACAATAAAATAGTAAGTATAGATATTAGTAAATAAAGCTGTTTTAGCCATGTTCGTGCAACACAAGCAGGTCTCAACCCAGGCAAGCTCTGGGACTTCTAGATTTCATGTGCAAATCTCATTTTCAATTGTGAATATCACTTGCTAAACGGCGACGGATCGAGACGAAACCTACACGTCTCAGATAACCTGACCAGTTCTAGAAGTCCGCCAACTAGCGATTGACCTGCGCGGTTGACTATGGCCTGAATTGCCCTCGCCTTAAGGCGCCACTTAATATTGGCACATTACAGTGCGACATAATTATAAGTAAATAACACAACAATGGAAAATAATCAGGCGGAATCAATAGTTCAACGTTAACCTGTTGATAAAAACCGATTAAAATTTAGATAATTTAATATTTCTTTGCCTTTTATATTTTTCGAATGTGCCTAGTTTCTTTATCTTCTTGTTATTAAGATATTGATTTTTAAAATTAACTACATCATCAGATTGAGCAAAGACTGGTTGTTCTTGTATGACATTAATTCTAAAGTTTGTCGTGAAACCGCTGTCCGAAGTCGAAGCGGTGGGTATGAAAGGCAACACCTTTGGCGTTTTAATAGTACCCTTTCGTTTCTTCTCCTGAGATGTGTCATTGAGATATACGCTCTCTTCCAAATAGTTTGAAGGTTTATTCCTTCTCTTCCTTGCTTCTTCTACGACGAATGGAGTCGTGGATATTATATTCGCCTTTTTAGTTGCATCAACCAGTTTCGGTTTATCGTCCAGTTGTTTTAAAATATCGGCAGGTAGGCGCGGAACGTGTACTTTATCAAATGAATTTTGTTTGACAACCTGTAAAATATAAATTACAATATATACATAAGAATATACTTTTTATCTGTTTACATTGTAACTTCTACGGCGCGTGAGACTTCGAGAGTTTATAGGAGTGCGCAAAATATCGCTTGTCGCGAAACGATAATATTACAAAAAATAAAATCACCTTAGAAGTTTTTCCTTCGTCATCATCGTCTCTGCGTTTCCTTTTCTTGTTAACTTGATTTTGTTCTGAAAGTGAATAGGATTTATTAAAATACAACTTAAATATTTTGTTATAATATGCATGTAGTCTAGTAGGTTATCTGTGAGAAGTTATAATATAAAAAAGTAGATACATAACAATCTGAGCTGATGTTATGACGTTTAAATAAAGAGAATACATACACATTCAGACTTATTTCTATTGGGACTTAGACCACACCCGACTACCCCTTTTGCTCCCTAAAGGTAGGATTTACAGCGGAATGAAAAACGCCTCGGCGAGTCGCGGAAAAAGGCTTGGAACCAAATTTTGTCGTAAGACAAATCCAATTCTTAGTTTGTACGATCGATCGTTGCAATCGAAACCAGGGCTTTATGCTCGGCAGGCTGCGCTTGCGATAATGCCATCTAGTTACCATTATACTTCACGCGACCTAAAACTTATTAGTTTAAAGATCACAATGTGCAAATACATACTTTCGTTACTTTGAACTGTATCCACGTTAAGCATATGCTTGTTTTTCTTTTTAGATTTTTGAGCTGTAAGATCTTCTTGTATTTCGGGTATGGGATCTGTAATAAATGAAAATATTTATACATTAATGTTAACACTATTATGCGTCCACTGTTAGAAATCATTTGACAACAACAAACATCCAATATCATCAGAGCAAAATAAGAATAAAACTGAGTATCAAACACTTGAGAGCTGCATAATTTTAACGCATCATACAATAGCTAACTCACAGATAAAAACATATCAAACAGCTAATTTTCGTATTGTCACACGCCTTAATATGTTTATACCATCAATGCACAACTTAAGAACGGTCCCAAAATTGTATACCTTCATTTTGAATAGCAACATCCTCATTGTTCTGAGAAACCTTGCGTTTCTTCTTTTGACTATCCATTTTAATAGAATCATTGAATGATTTAGTTGTTTCGGACTCCTTTGCATCCTCTGATGTAACTTCTACTCCGTTTTGGTTGGCTGACAGTTTTCTTTTGCGTTTCTGTGATTGATCCGCCTCATCGACTATAGCATGTGTTTCTTCTGTAAAATGTAAATGAGTATATAAGCCGAATACACGGATAGTTAATAAGGGAATTTACAAAAAAAAATACATATTCTCAGACCTATTAAGAATTTTATAAATAATGCATACCTGTTTGTTCAGTAACTTGAGACTCTGAGATCCTCTTCTTTTTCTTTTTATGACTGCCATCTTTTAACAAAGAATTATCTTTAGATTTTTCTTCTACATCATCTGAAATGAAAACAATCATGTTAGCAAAATTATAAACATGTTAATGCAGCTTAATTAATGATGGGTAATTTTATGTATTATGACACTCGCCTATTTCATCAACTATGGTTACGATATTGGTTTTCGAGTTGTCCAACGACTTCTTCTGCTTTTTTTTCTTCTTTTCACTTCCAATTACTGGTCCATCGCATACTGCATCTGGAATTGTAGTAATACCTGACTAATAAATCATCATAAAATATCTTACAAAAGTTTGATGCTGCTTCATGTCATGCTGCATCGTTTCGGGGAACAAGTTAAGCTTGCGCTTCTATTTGCCTTTCTAACATTTTTGACAGCTGTTACAAGCATTCAGAAGCGTGAAAATTCCGATTGGTTCCCGGTAGTCCCACTAGATGGGACTCGGAGGACAGATGGCAATTTGGCTTAGTTTAAATGTCGGCGATCATCCAAATCAGGGTGGACTCATAGCCGATAACAATACAAAAATGGGTAAAATCGCTAAGAATAGGGTTTGGATAACGGGGAGTCGGAAATTGACCTACCATCTTTATTTTCTTCAGTATTGAAAGACACACTATTATTTCTATTTTTCTTAGAATTGCTTATAGAAACATTAGCGTCGACTTCATCAATATCAATATCGCGTTTGAGTTCTACTTCATCAGTCGAAGATATGCTTTGCTTTTTATTTTTCTTTCCACTCTTTTTTATTGGTGTTTCTACGTCTATTTTAACCGCAGAGTCATTATATTTGTTTTTCCGGGGGCTAGATTTTGTAGAAGTATCAAGGTCAATAATATTATGCCCAACTTCTTCAGATTCGACTAAAGATTTGTTTTTATTGTTCTTTTTATTTTTCTTAGCGCTCTGTACGAGAGACGTTTCTGTCGCAGCTATTTCAGAGTCCATTGTTTCTCCTACGTCTATTATTGACGCAACTTTCTTAGCTTTGTTTTTCTTTGCACTATTTTTCAGAGGCTCCACAAGCTCAATTTCAATTGCTTCTGTAAAATGATCCTTGATATCTTCGGTATCCGCTAATACATTATTGTTCTTACTTTGGCTTACATCAGCCTCGTTCATATCTTCTTCATTATAAGCTATATCACCTTCGATTTCTGACTTATTCATCAAAGACGCAGCCTTTTTCTTTTGTTTATTTTTCTTGCTACTATTTTGCATAGACCCATCAAGCTCGATTTTAGATTCCGTATTATTGATTTCATCGATATTACCCACAGACTCACTGTTACGCTTATTTTTATTCTTTTTAGCACTGCTTATGTTGAATGTATTAGATTCAACTTCATCAATTGGTGTACCAGTCGTGTCTATAAAGAATCTGGCGTCATTATCATCTTGTAAATCTGAAACCAATAAATATTTGAGATTAGAATGAGCAATTTTGATAAAATTATCACTATAAATATTATTAGTAGATCTTGAAGGCTATTGCATCTTACCCTTCGATGTTGAGGTTTCATTTTCAGATAATTTGGACTTTTTATTTTTCTTCTTGCTTACATTCAGATCTGATTTATCAGGGTCACTAATATCTGAAATGCACCACAAAGCGAATGTTGTAAAAAATATATTATCATCGTTTTTGAAATAGTTTTCCGTGCTTACGACCCCTAGCGCCAAAGAGCTTTGAAAGTATTCATCTATATCTGTGCTATTTATAGACTGTAAATGGGATGTCTGTACATTTAAGAATAAAAACAACATTGGTGCAATAGACTATTACGACGTTGTTTTCTGTTTGATAAGGCATCACTGAAAAACTACTGGACTAACTGGACTAATTAAGATAGCTTACATAGTTTCAGTATAATCACGCTATCAACATTCGGGGCGGATGGCAGGAGAATCGATGATGTCGCGGGCGGAGCCGCGGGTAAAAGCAATACAATAATTAGCAATACCACAGATCTTACCTACGACCTCAAGAATATTCGTTTTAGCGCAAGTTCTCTTCAAAGGTATAAAATCATCAGAAATTTCATGTGTACTTTTGTCTATTTTTAAAGATTTGGTTCCTTTTTCAGCACTTATAACATAACTATCATTGCTATCTTCAGGGAACAATAACTTCATATCAATAGAGTCAGATGAATCTTCATTCTGGGGATCCATTTTATTGCTACTTTTATTTATAGATTCATTCACTTGTTTAGGTTCAGGACAATCTACAGTTTTATTTTTCTTGTTTTTTGTTTTTTTGGTTTGAGTTAGATTCAACTGATCTATAACTGGTTCTTTTGTCTTCTGTTTCCCCTTCTTGTTAATGTTTAAGGACATATCAAGCGTTTTAATTGGTTTAGATTTTGTATTATTCAAATTATTAAGTAGAGAATCATAGTTCTGGGTTATCTCTTCATTTTCACTTATGGAATAGACATCAGAGTCATCTTCATTTTGCAACGCGGTAGCTTGTAATGGATCAGATGTTTCATTCATTTTCATCATTGATACGTTTTCATCAACATGTATTTCTTCTACTTCTTCCACATTAGTGACTTGAACTGTGGATATATCAAGACCTTTTAGAGGTGTTTTCGGCTCTTCTTTAATAACATTTTGAACTGATAAAGGATCATCTTTTTGTAAGTTGTTTTCTTCACAAATAGTAATTTCTTTTTCACTAGTTGCATTGTCTTCACACACTGAGTCTGACAGGCGTCTAGTCTTTTTCTTCTTCTTTGATAAAGATTGCTCAACTTTTACACTTATATCTTGGCTTGAATCAATTCTTTGACGAACATTTTTTATATTAGCATCATCTTCAGAATCTGATGAATCCAGCCGATTAGCTTTCCTGGATATTGATTTATTTGAATTAGTGCTCCTATCCGACCCGTCAAGTTTATGTCGCGCTTGAAACATTTCCCTAGATGCTTTCTTTTGCTCTTTAATTTTACGTTCATTATACTTTTTCTTAGATTTTGCACTCATGGAAAGTTCATCAGCACTCATGTCAAGATCATCGTCCAAACCGCTTAAAAGATCATTATCTTCTTCATCAGAACTTACAATAAATGATCCCTTTTCATAATCGGAATCGTCAGAATACTCTTCATCCTCACCCGAATTTAATGTTTCACCCTTTTCTTTTATCTCATGGTCTTCTTCATATTGTCTATCTTCTTCATCTCTGCTGTCACCCGATTCATAATCATCACCAGCTTCCTCTGCCTCGTCATCAACTAGTTTGAGTTTTTCTTTAGAGGTCTCTTCTTCCGATTCGTCTTCATCAGTAGCATCTTTTTCGGAATCAAAATCATCATTTTGTGTTAAAATTGCGGTTTCATTCTTTGATTGATTTGCTACCTCTTCCTTTTTATTTTTGTTATTAGGCGTAATTATTGAGGTATTAATCTGCATACCTATTTTTTTTATTGATTTTTGTTGAAGAGGAGTACTTGTTAAATAGTTTAGGGATAGATTTATCTTATCAGCAGTCTTGTTTTTATAAGATTCGTTACCATTAAAAGACTTAGATGATGGTTTATTTGTATTATCTAAGGATTTCATCGAATTCGTTTCGACATTTTCTTCATTTGTGGAAATATCTTTGAGTTGAGACAACACAAGGGTGCTTTTGTTTTCCATTTCTGTCTTATCAGGATTTTGTGACTCAGAGTTTCTAACAGAGGATTTTCTTTTAGACTTGTTTGTACTTTTATTAATGCTAACATCTTCATTTGGCATACATAATAAAGATTTATCTTTTGTTTCTTTTTCTGTTTCCTCTAGCTTTGTAGAAGAATCTTTTTCTGCTAAAAGTATTATTGATGCATTTTCTGGAATGGTTTCATCAATATCCATTGGCTCACAACTAACATTACTTTGTTGTTTAGAAGATTCATTTTCAAGTGGATGTTCTATGACTGGTACACATTGATCACCAGCATCAAATAGTTTTTCTGTATTTGGCTTTCCAATACTTCCTGTATTTGAATCTGAATCTTCGATATACACTAAGGTCTGAATAACACCACTTGGGCCTTCTTCAAATAATTTTTCAGATCCACTTAAGTTCTTTATTGTATATGTTTCATGTTCTTTAGGATCATCCTTAATTTCTATTGTCTTTTCTTCTAAAGTTGACTTACGTGAAGCTGCAATGTTAACAGAATTATCTGGTTCATCTATAGTCATGGATTTCTCACTGAGCCTTTTATTTTTCTTTCCAGATAAAATAGGCACATTTATAGAAGTGTTATTTTTTTCGTCATATTTTTCCTTGTGTGTTTGATGACTACTAGAATTCAAAATCCCATCCCCTGAACTTAAATTGTTGCCTTTATTGAAATTACTGCTTCTCTTCTTATTTTGTTTTTTAGAGACTTCAGAATCACTGTAAAAACTACCATCATTTGGAGGACGCACCGCAATAGTCGTACAAGACTTTGTTCTATGTCTCTTACTTTTGGACTCTTTCGACTCTTCCACTATGGAAGTACTTTTGTTCATTTTCGAGCTTCTTTTCTTATTGTCTGTATCCATATGTTCTAATAAATTGGCACTGCTTATTGAAATATTTTTATGATCAAATGTATTTAATTCCAAATTTTCTTCATGTTTTGTGTCAATCTTTATGGTGGAAGATGAATCACATATTTCTACAGGTTGTATAGGTTTTCCAGACTCCTCATTTTTTTCATTTACAACACTTGATTCTTTGTCACTTTGCGGTTCATTTTCCTTATTATCATTATCTTGTGTTGAAGTTTTTCTAGGGCCCTTCTCCATCAATCGAGGGCTCTTTCTAAGTGATTGCGAGTCACTGTTCGAAGTATTATTTTTACTTGTTTCTTTAACATTTATTTCAACATCTTCACCAATAGCTTCTTTGATTGAACTTATTTTAACAGCATTTATTTCAGCTAGAAAAGAAAAACAAGTGTTATCAGTTTAAATAACTATAAACAATTATAAGCCGACAACGAAACTTAAGACTGTTTGCCCATGCGCAGTTACAAGTTGCTAGTACATAAAATCTGTTTCGAACCGATTTCCTGTGATTATACACGGAAATCTCACACACCCACAGTAATTGTGGGAACAGTGGTTTGTTGGAAGGTAAAAAAAAATCTGGAAAAATGTTAATAGAATATAAATAATAACAATGCTATACCTTTATCAACACTGGAAGTAGAGTCTTTTCTAGTTCTTCTTGTCTGTCTCGCAGGAGTGGTTGGAGCTTCAGTATCACTGCCTGTTATGAAAACATAGTCATTTTAATAAACAGTATACATACACCACAGGGTTGATGGAAATACAGTTAAGGTGAGCCTACATTCGGCACTTGACAAAAATAATGGTAGTAACATCAGCAAAATGTGGGCAGCCTGCAGTGTATCTTTGCCTTTTCAGCGATGAAGTGTCTTTTTTGTATAATACTAAACAGTCAGGCTTTTGAGTATCCTTATTGTCACTAGTCAACTTCTAGGCGAAACGCACTAAGGATATGTTTACGTATGACAACATATTGAAAGTGTTAGTGGAGTTACTTAATGTTTATTTTAGTCACTTACCAACTTGAGAATTTCTTCTTGCTGCTCTTTTAGCTCTTGGTGTAGTTTGTGTAGTCTCGGACACTAGACTAGTATTAGATCTGATTCTAACACTTCGTCTTGCTGGTGTCATGGGTTTTTCATCCATAGTATCTCCAGATTGGGTCTCTGAGAGAATGCTGGTGTTGGATCGAACCCGGGTGCTCCGTCTTGATGGTGTCATTGGTTTTTCATCAGCAGGTTCTATAATATCTTTGACAGTAGACTTTCTGGTCCTTTTTGGCACTGCTTCTGTAGCTGAAAAGCACAAACAATTATGTTATTTTCACATCAGTTTACTAAAAAAAATAGTGGTACTAGTTAGTCAGCATTTTTCTGTAATTATTTAGTGCAATGCTGAGCAAACAATAACGTTATTTTTATTATGGGTGTATTGTTTGGATTTGCATGATCATCTCAGTTCAACAAATAATTATGACTACTGGCTACTATTATGATATACACCTATTGGGCTTTATGTTGATGACATTATTAATCAAATCAAATGCAACTAGACAGTATTTCTATATGTTAATCAATACAACTACCTTTTTTTTTCTATTTTACAATTTATTAAAATGTTTTTCTACAATAGTAATTAAAATGATACTATAAATCCTACTTATTATTTTTTTAGTTAGCTAGAAACTCCTTCCTATTCAATCAATTTAGACTCAGAATAAATATAGACCAAAATATGTCCCTAATAAAATTTTGAGGACAAAAATTAATCCTATTTGCGTAGTATACGCAAGTTAAAAACACATGTCCCAAAACTGCTGGGGCACACCTATATTATAGGTTGTTGTCAGTTTATACTACAACTTCGAATGTATGACTAATCATAATCATTATGACAAAAACATGGTATAAATTAAGGAGCCACCAGTCAAAAGTTTAATTTCATAATGATTGCATAATAATGAATATACATAATAAATACAATGTAGACATTTTATTACCATTTTCATCAATTAATTCCAGCTGTGGCTTAGCAGCAAGTCTGCCACCTCTCTTCTTCGTTGGTGTTGAAGGTGTTGAGGGTGACCTGGTGTCTTCAGCTTCGACAGACAGTCTCCGTCTCAACCGAGTCACTATAACCGAACAAGCTAAAAATCATTACATGACATTAATTAAAAAGATTAATATTATCAGTGAACAGACCCAACTGTTTGGTCCCAAATTAAGTTTGTATTCTGGGTAATGTATAATTGATGATGAGAGATCCTAGTAACACTCAAACAATATTCCACTGAAGGGAATTGAACTGATAACCATCCAGTAAAGTGAGTCATGCAGCTTACATTAAAATCACTAGAATATGCTGTTAATAATAGTCTAACAGGTCAGGTATATTAAACTAAAAACTAAGTGTACCTATCATCAAATTTGCAATGTTCAATATATTTTCAACTAGCTGCGCCCCGCAGTTATACCCGTGATTAAAAAGTTTGAAAAATTTAAAAAAAAAAACTCCCACGGGATCCATACATTTTACCGGGATAGCCTATGTGCTATTCCAGACTATAATCTATATCTGTGCCAAATTTCATCCAGATCCGTTCAGCCGATCTGGCGTGAAAGAGTAACAAACATCCATCCAAACTTTCACATTTATAATATTAGTATAGATTCGGTACCAACATAATAAGCCACATTTTTCTTGATAATAAATTGAATAAGTAGTGATTTATTGTATAAGTAATAGTGATAGTATACCATCCATTCTTTCTTTTGAAATCAATGTTTTTTTTATTCTTTTACAATACATTAGCAGGCATTTTTCAGAAGAAAATCTTTTTAATGCCATAGGAACTGGTTAATAACTTCTATGAATTTGAGTTTTGATCTTCAGTAAGCTATGGCTTTGTGCATTGCAATATAATAGTACTGTATTGTAAGTACTTCATTTTACTGATTTAACTTCATATGGGAAATTAGGGAAGAAAGTTGTACTCGAAGGATTTAGAACTCATACCAACGCGGTAGATAAGTTCATAAGCATTGCTTTGATAACGTCGCATTGTACACCTTTAAAAATCCTGAAATTAACGCGCTTGGCTATGTTTCACACCTTCATGCGACTTCTAAAGCAATGCGCATTTGAACAAGTTATCAAATCAAGTATTCTCTATAGCGAAATAATTTGTTTTCACGATTCTTATTGTAGGAATGGCACAGGGCACCATGCTTTCAAACCGTATTGGTTGTAAAAACTCTAATGGATTACCTTTAACGCCGGCTTCTTCCTCCATTATCAGCAATTAATACACATATAATATAGTAATTAATAAGTTTCCCAACACGTGCATATATCTCAACTGCTTTTTTAAATCGTACTTCTTTGAGGCAAGTCAGCTGTTGGGACGCGATGAACTGTCAAAATCAAATTCGACGCGTGCTTTTTTTGTGGCAACACAGCTGTTTCCGCCGCTAGTGAAGAACGCTACCTATTATACCGGTTTTTGAAGCAATTCACACTGTATCGATATTTAAAACTTATTGAAATGCAAAGTCTAGCCCCCAAATTTATAGTTAATTAATAATAATTAGGATTATAACAAATTTTCCACAGTAAAAAGTGCGTTATAATACGTGCGTACAATGCGTTTTTAAATGCTAACAATTTTTTTCTTTTGGGGCCTGGACTTTATATATATATTATTAATCGGGATTCCCTAAATTTTATTTACCCATCGAACGACTGGCTTAATAACGTAACCCTTATGAAAGGGTTTCCCAAAGATTTCCTGGGATTTGAATCGAAATAAAAAATAAGAATTTGTCCATGAAAGAAAGGTGTATGTGTATCGACAAGAGGATTTTGAGCCACACTTTTTAGGATATCCTGCGGGAATCTACTAATGCATTTCCCGAACAAAACGAATCATCATGTGACCACCCACGGGGTTATGAGCTATCACAGTGCCAAGTTTCATTGAATCTCTAGTCTCTACCTACTTGCATAATTTTCTCGTGATGCGCGAACAGACAGACAAGAATGACAAATGGCCAGATTATCTAAAATAAATAATGTCCCCAGCGATGTTTTTTTGTTTTCAGTGTTATAAGTAATATACACACACGGTCAAGTAGATATTATAAATTTTAATGTAAGTAACTACTTGTAAGTTGAGGTACGTACTTGGCTTGGTATACTGATGTCCTACTAATATTAATAGGCTCTTTCTTAGTTATCTGAGAATATTGCTTCAAGTAGGTAGGTCATAGGTTGCATTGCGAGACGCGCTAATATCGAGTATTTTTTAAAAGTGAGTTTTCAAGTTAATATAGACTAAGAGCCTAACGGTCGAATATTTTCTTTAATGCTCACATTGAGATTTAGTATCGAGTTAATAAACGGTTTTGTGTTTTTGATGTTATAAATGAACACCGAGCGCTCTAGTAAGCGTTCCGAATCATTGACAGAATTCAATCGTCATAAGCGCGATTTACAAATAGGGTTGCCACCTTTTTTTTTTGGCAGTTAAAGTACATTTGTTATTATAGGTAAGAAAAAAAGTACATAGTATCAAAATAAAGTACAATTAATTTTTCTTTATTATTATGTTTAAATTCTGCCAATAACAAGTGTAGTTATTGGACTCAAATCGCACAAAACAAACAAGAAATTGTGACAATGACTCTGACATTGTTGACATTTGAGGTTAGGTTGTGTTAAGAAATTGTTAAAAACGGGTGCTTAAGTGATGTCGATAAAATACTTACGATAACACTTTTCAAAATCACAAAAAAATCTAATCAGGCGAAATAAAGTATTTTCGTGTACTTTATTGTTCTCATAAAGTATTGAGTACAATTGCCTGAAATAACGTACAATACTTTATTATAAAGTACGGGTGGCAACCCACCCTATTTACAAATCGGAACGCAAAATATGTGAACGCTGTTAGCGATATGAGCACGTCTCGGAATGCAACCAGAAAATTGTATAACACCTGCCTAGCCAATCTACTTGTCATTGGGCAACACATAAAATACCTATGAGCTTGCATAAAAATATGAGAGGTTTTGTGAATTCCATTAGTTTCTCGGAGTTGACAGCGAATAGCAGCAGGCCCCGCCCCGCGTTAGGGTTAAGTGGGTCTGCACTTAAAAAGACATCAAGGGTACAGAAATGGCATTATATCTTCCTGATGACCCCCTCTTCAGAAATTACGTTCGACGATGTTAACCCCATTTCTCTCGAGGGACGTCCATTTCGAACGCCACGAAAGGAGCATTCTGGTAAATGCGTGTGGACAGATATGTCACTGACTGAGCCAAATTAAATATCTGAGAATATAGGTTCCTACCTACCTACCTACCTACCTATTTTGGTTCTTTCAACGTTGTTAAAAAATGTATACATAGCTACTGTTAGTGTTAGCTAATAGCTTTTAATTAATTATGTTATATTGAAAAGCTCTTGCATATTATTTAAATAGGCTAAAATAGGTAGGTTCATTATTCATGCATCAAATACAAAATCTTCCTTTTAGTTACCTTCGGGCTACCTAAGTTATCTTTTTTAAGGAAAATATTGCACTAATTGATGTGGAAACACAGTAATAAGTAATTTATGCAGTGGAATATATGCCCCAATATTAGATAATCATAGGCACAACAACACAACAGTTTCATTTGAGTGGAACGGGTGAACATTTGCTTTTGATTCCTTCAACAAGCGTTGTCAGCCTCAGTGCCAACGTTGTACCACGTTGAACTGCGCAAATTATTAAAATTCACGTGTTGTAATGGTGACATGTGTAATGCAATTATTGCAGATGTATGTAATATAATTTTCACACGATAATGTTGATTAAAAATAAAATTTACTGCATCGTGTGGTCCCAAAGGCCGAAATCCAGCGCTGGCCGTATAACCGGTACATCTACCCAACATCCAACCTTGCCGATTCATTTAAACTGCACCCAAATGGAAGGTGTGTTGTATTATCCTACCTTATATGCAAATCAGCAAGCAATATACCTTCAAAATTTTGCTAGCGACATCTTTATATTTTATTCTTAGTCTACGGATTTTTTTCTTTGTTATATGTAACTATAGTGAGTATAGCGTATAGCGACCTACGTATATTGTATAACGGAATTTTAGCAACTGTAGTTATAATGAGAAGGTATCTTTTAACGAATACAAGAATCTGTTACTTACCTTCTGACCGAAAATTTTACTGCGTTACCAAGTAGACTAAAAACAATTTCGGAAATCATAATATGGTCGAAAGCGTGCAGCCCACGCTTAGGACATTTAAACCAACGAATACAACGATGACTATTTCAATTTATTTCCGATTGATGTCTACATTCGGGCGAATCGTTTGGTGTACTGGTTGGATGTGAATAAAAAACGTTTCCCACACAGCGAGTTTATTTTATACCCTTTGAAACATTTTGTAACCAGCCTATCGCGATATCCATTACCTGATTACGTAATCTCTACTCCATCTGTTTTTTGCTGCGAGCTCAAACAGCCAATCTGGTTACATTGGCTCTAAAAATACAGTGTTTCTTATTCACAGACTAAGTATATTTTTCGTCTAAACAAAGCACTCTAGTTCAGTTTTTTATTTGATGGAATTTTTGATCAAAATATCACCTTATCAGACTGGATTATCCTACCCTTAGGTAACAAATAATTTACATCTTTTATAGGTTTTCAGTTTTGTAGTTAAGTCTCTTGAGATGCAATTATTATCTTTGTAGATATGTTATTAACAATTATTATTGTTCCTAATAATCCATAAGCTTATATATGAATGTTAAATCTTAGGCGAGTATTATAATATACCTAGTCCGATTTCCAATCCAGGATCCTTCAAAAGGTATGATGTATGAGAATTGCCGTGTGTGAGTGTGTTGCAACTTTGACTACCACAGTCTTATGCTCAGTTGCATACCTATAGTACATTTCGGTGACGATGTGACCAACATACGAAAGGCACGGGTGTAAAAAAACAGGAGAAAACAGTAGGTTTTCTCCTGTTTTTTTATTGGTGAGCTGCTGTTTTTCAGTTCCTTGGGGTTGGCAACACTGCTACCACGGTTTGTGTGTGTGTTCTGTGTGCGCCACATTGCTGCTAAAATAATGTTAATATGTTTTCATACAAATAAAGTATAAACATGAACCCCATAGGTACCTACCTATGATGTGAATTAAACAACGGGCAAATCTTCTTTCTTTTGGCATTCCACTAAGTCGATCCATTTTATTTCATCGCATCTCATTTCGTAAAGAAAGAAGAAGTCTAAAAG
The DNA here is from genome assembly GCA_905333125.1 of Pheosia tremula. Lineage (NCBI taxonomy): Eukaryota > Metazoa > Arthropoda > Insecta > Lepidoptera > Notodontidae > Pheosia > Pheosia tremula. The sequence continues at coordinate 7,794,523 of HG995402.1, read as the reverse complement.
ATGTTTACAATACAGGTAATCTGCTTGATACGAGTATCGGGTAGGTATCCCTATTTCTTAACAATGAAACACATAAGTATGTAATAATATTCAAAGATTCGTCAAGTTCACCTCGCATTGGTCTAATGTCGGCGGTGGGGCCGAATGCCGAAAGTTTCTCGAGCGTGAAATTGCTCCGCCGAGCCCGCCCCAATGACGTGATAATTTACAAGTGTGCTCATTCACACTTCTGTCCTGCTGATAAAACCGAAATTTCCGTAAGTATTCTCGTTTAAACGTAGGGAAAACTGGTAGGACTGATATATTGTATTGATTCTAGGGAAGCGTTGCTTATAATATCTTGCTATTTTTCAGTGATCCTTAGGTATGTACTTATCATAGTTTGGAGTTAGAATTTCGAGAAAAAAAAGGTTTATAAAGAAGGGAAATTTGTTTATGAAAATTGGCGCTGAAAAGCGCAGCTTCGAAGGTAAGTATACCCTTTCTGAATTACCCTGTATATTTGCGTGATTTCGTCTCAAAACCGCGTCGAATGTGGGAGGAGTTCTTGTTCCTTCAGCGTAAAATAGTACTGGGGCACCGCGCCAAGCTCGCACCAATGACATGATAATTTACAAGTGTGCTCATAGGGTACACCTTTGTCGCGCCAGTAAATCTGAATATTAGTATGATAATATAATTTGAACATATGATGTCATAATTACATACATTTATTTTATGGTCAAAGATATGATCCAGTAATATCCAGAGGTGAATGATAAAGTAATATTTCCCTTTGATAAGAAGAAAAAACAAAGCGTAAGAACATTATAAAAAAAAAACGATAACGTAGTAAGAGTAAGGAAGGTTAAGGGGAAAAAGTGAGCAAACGATAATGAGTTGCATTCGTATTAGTTGAGTATCAACTTAAGTAAGCACCCATTCTGCTTTTCATACAAAATAATGGTGATGCATAAATCAGGTTGTCGTGTTAGTGTCGCCCCTTGCTTAAAAGCAGCGCATTGTGAAGAAAAACCCCTCGAGCACATACAAAGCTTTATTTATTCACGATATCTACTTATTTATTTCTCGAGATTATTCCAACTCCGAATGTGCGATTGTATTTTTGAGAATTTATATCCTACTAGCTGCGCCCGGCGGTGTTACCCGCGATAAAAAGTATGAAAAATTAAAACATCTATCCCACGGGAACCATACATTTTACTGGGATAAAAAGTAGCCTATGTGCTATTCCAGACACCTCTCTCTGTGCCAAATTTCATCCAGATCCGTTCAGCCGGTCGGGCGTGAAAGAGTAACAAACATCCATCCATCTATCCATCCATCCATCTATCCCTCCATCCATCCATCCATCCATCCATCCATCCAAACGTTCACATTTATAATATTATAGTATAGATTTAAATTTGGAAACTAAACATTAGATGGCAATGTACTGTAGGTTCTAATTTCCGTAAGTATTGTACCATACCAATACCATTACAAATTTGTTTTATGTGCTGTGGGTAACATGCACAGTAACCGAAAATATATCCACCTAAGTATAGAAGGTAAAAGATATATTGTTTTTTTGTATTTACGCGAATACTACACATTAAAATAAAACATTTTTTTTAGGATTTTTACGCGTTTATTTTATGATTTTACGTTCCCGACGTTTCGGCTGCATTACAGCAAACATGGTCACGGGCTGACTCGAAGCGTAGGGATCGCAAAAACATCCGAAAACTAAAATGGTTTAATTTCAATGGGTAAAAAATAGGTAATAACAAGCAATGTAAATCATCTAAAAAGTTTACTCGAGTCGCAATATTTGCTTACGGCGGTGGCACAATCACACACACACAATCAACCCCTTTTGTACGAAAACATCCCTAACTCGTACAAACTTCGAGTGCTCAGTCACACGAGCTTAATATTATCGTAAATTTACTTACCTCATTACCACAATCACTTGCCTGCAGACTGCAGCTGTAATACTTAAAACTTTTAAAAGAATTACGACATTTTCGGCTGCTTTCGTGCTAATTATATATCTATGCAATTCATGAATACCTAGGCCACGTCGGTACCGATTTTTCTCTTTCGTCGAACTAACGCGCGGGGCTTGAGGGAACTATATTCTTAGCATCATACTAAACTAATGATCAATTAGGATAGTTTTTTAAACACAGGCAAATAGTATTTTCCGTTTAGAGAGCAGTGAGGTGGGGGGGGGGGGGGGGGTTTTTTGTGTGATTTTACCTATCTTTCATAAAAAAAATGAAATTGGTCGCAATAAAGTAGTTAGTCGTGAGTTGGGGGAAGCAATTGCATATATCTAAAAACATACTTCTGCGTGGGTGTCACGAGCTGATTACCAGTTAAAAAGCGTTAAACAGCAATTAGGTACGCTAATGAGCCGCGCCGCGATGAAAACGTGGAGTAACAATATACGAACCAAACTGGCAACGTTGCACCGAAACTTGATATGATGTGGCTGGAAAATAGAACTCAGTAGACATAGACAGTTACGTTGCAGAAGGTTTTTAGTTATAGCCAACTTTGGCTACACGTATGTGTATGTACACCTACGTTGATGATGATGATGCTGATCAAAAGAAACCCCTACCCCCTATAAGTAAACCTGTGGATATTTTTACTGAAATTTACCGGACATCCTGGGAGAACTTGAATAGTAAAGTTATACTATTTTATTTAAATTTCTTCACTCGTGCGCGTTTATGAACACATAATGGTTAAATATCTCGCCAATATTACACATTATTTATCAAAGACACATTTTTGGAAAATGAAACAAAATTGACAACTTCACGGTTCAACTTCCCGCCAAAAAGTCCCACAACTTGATTAATTAGGAAAATATAATATCAAAGAGAAATAATAACATAGCGAAACACCCAAGAGTTTTCTGACATTAAGTCGACAGTAGTTCACAGTATTGTTAAGTGTCGGTCCGGCCAGTCCGACTGCGAACTTGCTCGTTGTGCACTCCCACTAAGGAAGCGTGGAATTAAATTACACGAAACACTCGCTATACTCGCTATATATGGGTACAGTGCTTATGAGATTAGGATTCCGACGGAAAAGCCAAGACGTTTGCAATGTTTTGCATAATATTCTACAAACATCGAATACATTTTACCTATATTTTTAAAAAGAATAAGATAAACAATTCAATTTAATCTTCATTCGGATGTTTCCTTTAGAAAACTTGTCTTCGGGGCACGTAAGTATCACTCCGGAAAGCATGTCCTCCAATAGTGGGTCCAATTCAAATATCCGTAATATGAACCAATGAATTATGTACTCGAATAAAATGATGGCCAAAAAAGTAGCGGCGTTAGGTCAGCGTAAAAAAAACAAAATATACAGCAAAGTCATAGTATCATTGTTTACATTATAATAGCTAAGCATTTTAAGGACGTAGTTATGTAACGGTACATCGATGCGAACTTGTTACGGCTATGGCAATCGAAAAAGTTTTTTTTCTGAACGTTCCATTCACGCATAACGGGATCGTAAAAACTGCCCTTTTATAAGTGAGCTTCCCTCGCAAATTAAACGGTAGAACACTTCGATGAGCCGCTATATGCCACTACACACCTAAGCAAATGCGCATAAGCTCCTCTTTAGTGGATCCGTGGTGTCTATTTAAAAAAAGTGTATAGACTGAATATCTTACATACTTATTTGTCGCTTTGCGAAAACGTAGGCCGAATGACACAATTATTAATTGAAAGCCATGAATGGTTAGATAAATCTGAAAAAGTTTTTTACATCTAGAATAACTTTTAAACATATCATTACGACACAAGACAACACAGTCGCCCATTCTATAGATAATGCGGTATTGATATTGTATTTATGTCTAGCATTAAAGTCTTTGTAGTGTGGTTACATTTAGAACTTAAGCCATGCCTAGAGTATTATTAACATACACCCTAATGTGGCCTCGTGGCAATGTTTTTCATAAAAGGTAACAAGGTAACACTCCATACAGTTTTATTTTTGTACGGAGTGTTATTTACAACCATGGAAATCCATTATTGTTATAACATATTGATAAACTTGAGAGTTAGATATAATTGGATTTCCAGCCATAATTGTTTTATAGATAGTTAGTAGATAATAACTTTTCACAAGAAAGTTAATTATTTATACTTACAGAATATTTTGTACAAAATAAAAGTCAATCATTCTTGTCTTAATCGGCCTGTTTAAAAACTAGATCTCCAACCAACAATAAAGTTTTAAACTACTCAATAACAAATTTAGTTCAATTACCAACGAAGATGAAATTCCGTTACAATTCGGCCGGCCGCTCTTAATAAATGAACCTCCTTGTCCTTGAATTCATCCAGCGCCATACTGGACACATTGTTTGGTACACACTGGTAGACTGGTACGTATACAGGTGGTATTCAGACATTCCATACAAGATGCTCTATGGCTATTTATAGCAGAACGCGACCTAACTATGTACGCTCAACATAAATTAAATTGTTATTTCCACTGCGTTTCTGAACTGAAGCACATTTTTTTGTTTTGCCCGCAATGTCATTGATATTATCAGTATTTTTTTCAAGAATGCTATAAGAACAACAAATACTTCAATCAATCAATCAATCAATCAGCCGATAGACGTCCACTGCTGGACATAGGCCTCCCCCAACGACTTCCACACAACACGGTCCTCAGCCACTCGCATCCACCGGCTTCCTGCGACGCGTGTGATGTCATCAGTCCACCTTGTGGGGGGCCGTCCTACACTCCGTCTTCCGATTCGTGGTCGCCATTCTAGAACCTTTCAATCAACAACAAATACTTACCGCGTTATTACTTCACATCTATAGGTATAAGCAAATAACAAAACGATCACATTCTATAGATTTGTGCAGTATTTTACTATCCCGAACAGTAATCCCGTTTAATGTTCGGCTCATAAACCTTTGGAGACGTAGAACGGAACTTATAGCTGGGAACGTTCGCTGCAGAACGCTTGCAAGAACATTGTTTACAGTATATCTTCGGGATTGCTGCGACCCTGGTACATGTTATAGAAATTCAATGAAAACCTTCGCAGACCGAATTTAATCTTCGAATAGAGAAAAATATTTATAAATGTTTACTTATAGGTTTTATCCGTATGTACTATTGTAAGTTACATATCATCATAGCTAAGTAAGTATTACAGATTTGTTTTCTTGATTCTCTTGTGCTATCTCGTAACCATTTTATTGTAACTAAGTACCTATATGAATAATAAAACTAGAACAGTATGTACCAGAACAGATACCTATTCATCTTAAAGTTTTACCGTTTCACTCATTTATCGAAGCAGAGGCTGGAATTATGGTTACGTTATTATCCGTTAGGTCTCCATATCAGTCCATTTATAATGCATGATACATTCATTACATGTTTCCGGGGCCGTAAACAAGGGATGAATTATACAAATATCATTCGGTATGTACAAATAAAAGGCCGAATATAAATTATGTGAACTTTGCCTTTGGCTATTATTTTATTGTTGTTTATTAATCTGAATGATCTTTTATAAGTCTTTGATATACTCGACGTACCGTTAGACGACCACCCAATGCACAGCAGAGAGCTTAAAATAAGAAGAAACATGCAGCAGGTTTTAATGACGAGATAAAATTCGTAAAGTATTTCCATTACTGGTCATTGGATGGATGAAAATCTTACTAACACCAAACGAACCGTTAAGATCTTTTCTAGAACTTTAATGTTTACTTTTATGCATATCTAATGAATTTAAAAAATAATGTGACACGTTATCACACGCTCTTCGTTAGAAGCGTACCCTTCCCCCCCATTTAGGCTTGCAATTTATACCAGGGACTTACTCGTCAGTAATCTCACATGTTCGCCCCTTAAGGGTGTACTTGCTACGTGTTATGCCCTTAATTTAGCAAATAAGAGCTACGTATGTTAGGATTGTAAATCCTTAACACGGGGATATAGCACAGTCTTATGTTATATAAACGATATGTGCTGACGTTAAATCATACGATGATAGTACTAAAAAATATAACTGCATGTAAGTGATCACATAATTCTGTTACAGATCGGCGTTTATCTCTTGTTGTATTTTATTAGGGATATGATTGAACAGATCTTTATTTCTATCGACTTAATTGTGATAACGTATCCCAATTGCAATCTATTTCTATCGATAAATTGAAACGTGAAGCTGTTGTGAATCGTGGATGAACTTTATTCAGTTAAAATAACAGCGGCTTTCAGTGAAGTGGCCTTACAGTTTTTAATATTCGATGTGAGTTCAATAAGAGTTCGCGGCCCGTGACCAGAGCTGTTCAAATGGAACAATGGGGCTGCACTCAGCCGCCTTTGGAAAGGCAAGAGTGGCCTCTGGGATATTTAGGTAAGGATCTGTAAGTAATGTAGGTTACGACATTATGAGAACGTAAATTTCATCTAACTTTTTTAGTGTAGGGAAATGGATATTTCCTGTATGATAATAGGTTTTGTTAGATCTGGACGTCACATATATGCCCTCAACTCATATTTGTCTTGCTTGTCATGAAATATCGCTTGCGAACATGGCAAAATATAGAGAAAGTTTTAGCTACAATATATTTCAACACTTAAGTAGAACACTTTAAGGCTTATCGAAATATATAGCTATTGTGTCTATAAGTATTTAGACATTTGTATGGAGAATTGAATAGCGCCTCCAGCGGAGAGTATTAAAACCATCAATTCTCAATACAAAATTTCTAAATACGTACCCCCGAATTTATAGACATGACGTCTATAAATTTGGGATGATGACAATAAATACGCGCTAAACTTACGGATAATCTTTAACTTGACGTGCTGTACTTAAATTGTCATACGTTACAATGCCACAGATACCTTTACAGGCGTGCGCGCAACTCAACAAAGTTTCATATTAATTTCAAACGCAGGAAAACTAAGAAATTACTGTTTGTAGACTAGTTTATAATCACAATCCCTTTAAAGGAAGGAAGGCTAATTAATTATTAGTAGAATGGCGTTATTTCCTGGACCTGCCATCCATGTTTGCATGGGCCCCGTAAACAGACTATTTGTTATTGATAATGATCGCGCCTCGCTATGAAATTGGAAACTGTAGCCAGTCGATGAAGGCATTAATTTTATTATATCTCTGACGATCTTAATTAATGGACATTGCATGTAGTTTCACTTATAATTTATTTAAGTACCTATTTGGAAATAGGTTTTATTTGTTTCTGTAATATAGCCATGAGAGAGGCCAAACAAGCTTTTTGCATTATTGCCGAGTCCAACGAATTGCAATATGGAATGTTGGAATGACGTAAAGAATATTAAATTCAGAAATAAAGTTATGCCTTAGAGTGTACCAACGTTTTGGTGAATATTGCAATTTTAATATTACACGTCTATTCTGTGCGAAGTGGGCTAATATCACGGCTGAGAGTCGCATCTCGCCAAGTAAGTAATACAATTCGCGTTAGTGCGAAATTTGCCACTCGAGCCCGCATAAACACTACTCGACATAAAAAGAGTGAATTTTGCGCTGTAATTTGATTCCAAGCGCATTTGAGTTGATTATATTGGCGGTTAGCTAGTAAATTTGCAAATAGGTCGCGAGTTTTTATTTAATTTTGTTCCGGTAGAACGAACTATGTGCGTAGATCGGACGAAAGTAACAACTAAATATGAGGGTACCCCTGTTAAACTATGGCACTAGGACGTCAACCACCTCAGTCCTCCCTTGACCATGGTTGCTGTAAACCAGCCGAAACGTCGGGAACGTAAAAACAAATATAAACGCGATAAAATCCTAATAATAGTTTTATTTCAATGTGTAGTATTCGCGTAAATATAAGAAATCAATATGAGAACGAACTATTTCAAAACTGTAGGTGTCAATATAATGTCTCCTAAAATGGTACCTATCCTGCTATAATACACCTATTCTAGTTTTAGACTGTGCGATTCTACACGATACTTGTGGAGTCAACGGTCGAGTAGGTATGAGTACTACCTACATTTATTTTATGTTACGTCACGTGCCATGGTATGGTAAGGGGCATATTGTCCGGTGCGGGTGCGTCGATCCCAAACGTGGGTTACTCTCAATCTCGCTAGTCACGTGATCATGCACAATTTATTACATTTCTTTTACTTTATGACGTTTAGATAACGGCGAGTTATAGGATATATAAACTAGGTACATGCTATATTTTATATTTAGACAACACACAGCGTACGCTAAAAGTGAAGCCTAAAAAAATCTGGACTAGCATGTCATTTAAATAATAGACTAGTTTTTTTTAGGGTGCACTTTTATCGTTCGCCGCGTGTTGTCCAATTTTTCTAACAAGTTTGTGCGCCAAACGATCATGCCAACGGTCACTAAGAAACGCTTTTTTATTATAGGTAATGTACAATCGACAGGGGGTGAACCCAGTATATAAGACTTATACAGATAATTATAAAACATCCATGACTCGGGTATAAACAGTTGTGTTTATCACACAAAGTTTGCCCGACCAGGATTCGAACCCGGGACTCACGGCACAGAAAGCAGGGTCACTGCCAACTGCGCTAATCAGGTCGTCATATATATGGTACCAAAATAAAGGTTACAAACGTGTGTATTAATTGATTATTTTAAGCATTCTCGAACACAGTGATCTATTACAGACAGCAGTTTTTAAATACAAAGTCACTTAAAATACGCGAACGTTTTCTATGTACAAAATATATGAGCTTATGGCTATCCATAGGCACAAGTACTTGGTTGACATTGCACAGGCACAAGAAGTTAGTTGACAATGCACAGGCACAAGAAGTTGGTTGACATCAGTTCAAAGGTATTTTCGGCATGAGGCATTGCGGGGTTGCACTTTGTCTCACGACACAATACCGCGCAGGCAGGTCATCACCGCCTGTAAACATCCTGTAAACACACGCCGCCTGTAATTAGCTGTCTCACGTCGAAACACAAAAGGCGGATAGACGCGCAGACCCGCCCTTTGACTTGTATTCCAGAGTTTCCGGATACCAGACGCGCCGCACCCATGCGTGAACAATGACGCTACGCCGTTACGACGTAGCAATGTAGCAAGATACTTTAAGTAAAAGTGGACAGAAACATCTTTTATCATTGAGTTTGTACGTTCATACATAAGCTTTTATTAAGCACTCCGCCGCTATTTGTAAAGGTATTTTATATCAGTTAGAATATTGTGTTATTTAGCTTCAATTACACTTTCGTGTGCGTAGGCAGTTCAGTCAACAAAGCCTGTCTAGGCTGTCACTAGATCTGACAGCGATCACAAAACGAACGAAACGACCACAATTTCGTGTTATGTGAACATTACTATTTTCTTGAGTTTTTGGATAAACATTAAGACGATTATCCGTCATCATTCGTTTAGCGAAAGGTATAGTATAAAATACGAGTTTGTAGCTTACAATATTGAATTGTGCCCGGTTATAAGTTCACCCTATGAAACATTGGGACCCAATACCATCAATTAAATGGCGATTTAAAAACAAACAGTCTGCCTTAACTGCCTGTATTGTTTTTTATTTCAGATTTCTACTATTGTACCTAAAATAAAAAAATATGCCCACACTTCAAATATATACTTATTAGTAAATAATTGGAGTGGGGCGTACTACGAAAATCATTCCTTTATTTGTAAGTTTATTTTCTCTTTCCTATTGTCATTCTCGCTGCAGTTTCAACAAAGAATAATTGGACGATCGGCGCTTGTCTGTGCATTTACCAATCAGTCGTGTTGTTTCGTTCGGAGTTGGCATCACAAGAAATATGCATGCATTTCAACAGTAAGTAAATATATATTTTGTACGGTGAATATTTGTTCTGACCGGTTCGTTTTTATAGCACTCGTTGGTTTTTTCACCGCTACCAATATGTACCTTGTATTCAAAGTAGTAAAATACGAAGAATTTATTTAATTAACAATATAACGTGCTCCTATTCGTGCGGATTTTTCAATGCAAAATGCAGGTTGTACCGGAGCAATACACGTATTATATCTAGAAATCTTTTTAATGTAATAGATTTCATTTCTCGAAAATCAAAGTTGAAACTTGATCATCATAAACATGATCCAAACCTCTATCATTTGCCACGTGATGAATATAATAGGATCGGCAACATCTGGAATGTCGCGGCATGGCGTGATGTCAAAGGGTGGGGAGAATGTGTAGGGAAGGGAAGGGAACAGGTTCGCAGTAGATTGATGGAGGGCTTTTTCTGTCGCCGCAACACGCCGCGCAGATGGGACGAGCTGTGACAATGACTTGTTTCAGGTATTTCTGGGTAGATTACCCATTTGTGTTAAATTGAAAATTGGCTATTGAGCTCTATGTATGTGATAATAGGTACTTGGTTTGTATATTAATATGCTTTAAAGTTATTACAGAAATCTCGTGTAGTTTATTCTTGGTCTTCCTGGCCCATATAAGGAAAATGTACACGAGAAAGACCATAACCTACATGAGTTAGATAAAGGAAAAAATAAAATTAGTATAAGACCTATGTCCAGCTCAGGATATCTTTCGGTTGAAGAATATAAAGAATGTATGGATGGTCCTATAAGGAGGTGAATGAGTCTCTAAATGTAGAGAAGTGTAAAGAGTTTTTTCAGGGACCCATAAATAGGAGGAAGAGAAAACGATAAAGTTATTTAATTGGTCAGTTAAAGGATAAAATCAGAAAAATTATTGTTGCTAGTAGTAAGAAACAATAAAGCACCTACACAACTATTTAAGTATTCTGAAACATCAAAATTCAACAGTTATTAATGAAATGTACTAGAAATTCATTTTCAGGCCAGTTTTATGAATAGCGGTGCCATCATAAAAGTAAATGTTGACAACACAGTCCCTTTCTCAAAGCATATTTTTGTTAACACGGGTATATCCAGCTTGAATAATGTTCTATTGTACGGTGAAAATTTATGCGACGTTTCCAAGTACCTATTTATTGAGACCCATTTTAACGGAGCCTCGTTTTTAAGATTTCAGTAGAGATCCGACTCAATGCACAATACATTCGTCTTAGAAACATAATGATATATAGAGGTTCGTGATAATTCACAGTTGTTTAGGTATTACATACTTACATTTTGTCACTTGATTTATCAAAAAACTGCATGCCTATGGCTTCAGGATTCACTATTTAAATGCGAAAAAAACTCATAAATTGTATAATTGATAGAACTAGGCGATGCTTGGCGGAAATCCATTGTTAAACAAATGGGGGAAGAGGAACCCACCACTGACTCACAGCTTGTCAACTTTTCTAATTATGAACCAAACAAGTTTGATCGATTATTAAAGAAGCCAGCAATACCGAACTCCTCTAAGATGTTAGTCGAGAAACTATCTATAACGAGTGACGGGACCCCCAATAAAATGCAGTTCTCCGCGAAACGAAGTGAATCTAAGAAAGTATTCGACACGTGTTTCGCCTCTAAACGAGGGATCCTCAGGACGGCTGGGCTACTGGGTTCCTCTTCCCCCATTTTTTTCATAAATTGTAATGAAAACTCACTCTAACTCCAAAACTCATCCGTCACACATCAATAAATTTAAACACGAGTGAATAATCAATCATCACTTCTAGCACGATCATATTAGCCCAAAGACGGTCACGTTTGCAATTTGCGGCTTCAGATCGGCACGAGTGGAGCGTGCGATATCAAGATTGCCGCGTATATTCGAATATTGGAGCCGGCGAGTGACGGAACCCGTGCGGTGAGACGGTAATTCAATTATCAGTAGTGGAGACACGGATCGACTGCAATTCTTCATATAAGTTCTTATAGTATACAGGTACCGAGTTTATGCATATCACGTATAGAACTTACGCTACCAGTCAGCCTCGTATGAAAACTTACTCCAAGACAGATGTCCAACTAGGCACAGTTGTCACAGTGATATATGATGAGGATGTAAAAGAAATGCTTAGCTTTTGTTTATGTTTGTGAAATTAATTTATATATTTTTGTTGAATGTTATTTATATCAAACCTATTTGCGGCTCAGACGAAGAAATATTACAGAAAGAGTGTCGCGAACAACACATAACCAAAATAAAGCCGGTTTGTGTAGCACCGAGTACACGCGAATTACAGCTTTATGTACATTATCAGAGAAACAACCATTTTCAGAGCTCAGTATACTATTGGTAGAAAACAATATGGTATACATTACCTGTATGGTGTTGTCACTGTTACACTCGTTAAGGTACTGAAATCACTTTTGGAGTGTACATAACATATTATCTATAAAATACAAGAGTTAGGCACTCTTGTTTCGGAAGCCGGATTATGGTAGATTGACTTTATAGAGCTCTTGCAAAAGCCTCATTTGATTTTATAATCAAATCTAATAACCCATATTTTTTCTATACTGTGTATATATAGATATGTTAGCTAGTATACTAATTCAAAATAATGAAAGTATAATTAATTATACTGGATTAATAGTAGATACCTACACTGTCTTCCACCCTCCGCTTTGCTTCTTATAAAAGGCTTCATGGCATCGCAAACAACTGAATTTATCGCTTTGTATCGTATTTTAATTACGGGAGATTTATGTATTCCGAAATTTATGGCTTAATATAAAGAGTTTTAAAAAGATTTTAAGTAGCTAATGAGTTAGTGAAGATAATTTTCTATTTCAAAATCGAAGAAAAAGTTACAAGAAGAATATTGCAAGTAGGTCCTGTAACTGATATTACATTTAAAAGTTAGTTCCCAAAACGAAACTAATTGTTTGTATCTTGGAAGCTTAAGTTATGGGGTATTTTGCTTTCTTTTTTTTTCTTTTTTTTTATTACATTATAGGCAAGTATTTGATCTCGATCTCACCTGATGGTAAGTGATGATGAGATCTACGATGGAGCATACTTGCCTAGGTAGGAAGGCGGCAGTAGATCGAGACACTACATTCACTAGGCACATGCAGCGCAGCTGATCTGACCCGCCATCCATGACAATAACAATGAACCCTACTAGTATGAATTGGTGGTAAGTACTTTTATAAAATCGCTATGTAATTGGAAAAAGAGTTTTGTTGTGTAAATTACCTTGCCCTATCCACCTATTGACATTTAATACGGCTAAGCTGTCTCACATTCCATTTCTGGATTCTGGATGACAAGCTCATTGCGTATATTTTCTTAGACTCCTAAAAAATCTAATTGAGTCTATAGACCTATACGTCGAATGAAACAGAAGTGGGATAGGGTAGTGTTCACTGTTCGGTGCGTTTAGCTAACAGGGATTAACGAATGAAACATGCATGGCTGTGGTGCTTTTATTTGCTGATACTACGCCTATATTATGTTTATCCCTGGAGTATTATAGCTATCGAGTTAGTTCGATTCGAGCTATCGAACGACGTCCCGATTAATTAAGTGAGTAAGTATATATGTTTTGTTATTCAGAATTGTTATGTCGACATGCTTATAGATAATTGACTTTTATCATGCTTGGGATATAAATAACAATGCCTTGATGTGAATGTGTTTGTGTGGTGACTCTCTTGGGTAGTACGTCCTCAGGAGAGTCGCGAACTGGCATACAATAATTCCACAAACGGCGAATGCCACGTATGGAAAATTGGGTAACGTAATATTATATTTTTTTAAATTATACGTTCTAGTTACACTCTTAATATAGGTATGTATAGATATATCGATACGTGTAAGTTGTAGTCTATTTGATTACGTATCTGTTTTAATAAATATAATAAGCGGCGTCAGTATAACTTGTGAGTGAACATTTGGTAAATGTTGCTTTGGTTACTTTATGATAGCCTTTCTTGTGTTCAAACTCTGATTGAGTTTTATGTCCGTGTGAAATAGAACAATATAACGCTCTTAAAAACATATATTGTCTTATCAATGTAAAAAAATCGGAATGTCAACGTGTTATTATTAAACACACATTACAATCAGTTTATTTCTTTAATTGAATTACTACGCACAAGAGCTTTCGGATGAGAGAGCGGGTTGGTGTTGCCAACATACAAATCTTAAAAAATACCCATAGAGAACCAAGATAAACTTAATGTTTTGTATTAAACACAAGGTAATTACCTAGGAGTTCCACTTAGGTAGCCTACATGCTTACAGCTGTGAAGATATCTTCAAAGTTGGTACATACCTAATGTATGCGAGCAAATTGCGTGCTTCGGGGAGCCAATATGAGTGCGCCGATCGAAGTGCTTGTTATGTCGCGAGTTTACGGCGCTACGAACTGTGCCCATTATGTGAACGAAACGAACGTGTGTACCTATAACCTTACTGATTTTATAGTATTATCATTTCGTTGTAGCTTTTCAAATACGATCAGAGTAGGTATAGGTAATAACATAAGTAGCTGAGGTATAATATTTAGTTAATTTATCAAGATTTATGATGTCAAAGTGTAGCGTGTGCGCCGCGCATGGCAACACATTGGAGCTTTTTTTTATTTTTGTATAATAATCATGGTTTTTAATCAAGTGACAAGCCCGCTGAGTTTTATAAACATGGCAATGAATTTCAACTTAGCCAAAAAAGGCCAGTGCATTGCAAATATTTAATATAGTAGCTCAAAAGCCAGTAATCTCTTCGGCGCTAAGTGCCGAGCTCTCTATTGAATTAAGGCCAATGCTTTCATCTTAGGTATAATTTCATTGACATCGTACAATTACCTAATTACACTTCAGCAAGTATACTTACTTTACATCTAAAGTAGAGAACGATCTAAATGTATCACATGATCCTAATAAGACTTAGACCCTCCACGAAGTTCCAATGCTCACTACAGGTACTTTGAAAAAAAAATCGTACACAATGAATAATTTCAGTCATATAAAAGTTTCCCGATCCACCCCTTTGCCTCCGGCGACATTAAGTTTGTGTGAAACTGAAGCACAAAGTTACTGTTCCATGAAACAGTCGTACGTGACTAGACAGCGATGCAGAACCCACCGCTGCTTTAACATTTCATTTCGCTTTGATCGGCGTATCTGTGAGTGGAATAACTATGACGTAATCATATCACTAGCAATCAGTGGGTGAATAGAAATATCGAAAATATTTACCCGTGAGATAGTGCGTGATATTATAGTAGGTATTAGAAGCCGCGAAGGTTAGCTCAAATATATGTGCACTCCCCTATTTTACAACTGAAATTGAAATATACTTACTCTGTCCCGGGAGACAGTCGAAAAAGTACTTTCAATTTAACCGGAATTTTCCGGTCAACTTTTTCAATTGTTCATTCCCTACAATCTCGATTCGGACTTCGTATACGAACATTTAAAAAAAAGAAATGAGCCAAATCCGTTCTCAAATGATGCGCTTACCAGCGAACATCCTTTCATTTTTATTATATACACTACGTACTTAGGTGCGTTATTACAAAATACTCAGTGCCCGAAGAAACTCTATTGAACCGAGATGAATTAAGTTTTTTAACTAGCCCGCCGAGTTTGCGATTGAAAGTCTCTAGTCTAAAGGATACTCGTAGCTTCTCGGTCGCCATTCGTTACCCAAACGCAGTGGACAGCGCAAGTTGTACCCAGCTGTACACAGCCTCAAGTAAATTTAATTAAAACATCCCCATAACATTCGCGATTTCAAAGCGAAACACTGAAAACTTTTATATTGGTTTATTCAGAAAAGTAATTTCGAGATAAATGTAATGGCTCTAAGTTAAACGATTATTACTTGTTTGTTGGAATTTTCTTATCAACTTTTATAAACACATATTATAAAATTCATATTTATTATTAACCAATAATAAATATAATAATACCACACGGGCTATACCCGGATTTTTGGAAGGCTTGCGCGGGGACATGGGTACAAAACGTAGAGGCCCTTCTTGAGAATTTTAATGTTATATTAGCCACCTGCTGAGGTCAACTGCTGAAAATGATAGCACAAACAGCGAATTGACCTCAGCAGGCGGAGGTACTATTGCAGGAATATGGAAAGATAATTGGAACTATGGATTGAGGATTGGATGGATATGGGATGGGAATGTTGGAAGGATTGCGGACACCTGCCATAATAAAATTTTATCTAATTACTATTGGCAGGCGGCGACTCGCCGCTCTTCAGGTGGGCCCCCTAAAAAGGCTATATTATTATTATATTTGTTTGTGACTATGAAATACAAAATTGGGTGTTGTCGTAAAATGTTTAAACAGATAAACGGGAAACAATTCAAGAGCTTCGTTGGCCCCGTCTTCGACTTGTTACATTTATTTCAAACGGTGTACCTACCAATAAAGGAATCCTCAAATATTCTTCTCATATTCGATTATTATTCAATAAGAAATGTCATATGAATTCCAGAGAGTCGTTGAACAAAACGTACTTTCACTCGTTGTCTGGTAAATATGGCAGCTAAATTACTTTTCCGTATCCGTTATGTAACACCACACGTGTAACAAAAAACTGAGTAATAATGATACTCAGTTTTTTATGGTGGAAGTGGCTTCGTAACAAAAACTGATACCATTGATTTTATTTATGATACTAGACCCCCTAGAGTCGAAACTTTCCATCGACCTTTTCATGAATTATACGATTTTTTTCAGTATTTGGGAAAGACAATAGATTTAGCATGAAATCATAATTTTAAATCCTACTATCTATATATCCCAACATGATTTAAAATTATAGTAATTTAGCTAAAACTGCAATGCAAATTAAAACTCGAAATACGCTCGAAGGCGCTTGTAAATCAGCTGAATCGCACGAGTCGAGTATCGCGCGGAGCGTTATGTTGTGATCGGATGGTTTAAGATTTTTTATTTTTTTTATTAAATTATAGGCAAGTATTTGATCTCGATCTCACCTGATGGCAAGTGACGATGAGATCTACGATGGAGCATACTTGCCTAGGTAGGAAGGCCGCAGTAGATAGAGACGCTACATTCACTAGGCACATGCAGCGCAACTGATCTGACCCGCCATCCATGAATGGCAACACCGAACATCATGCCGGAACACGGCTAGGCCGCTTGGCGGTGACTAGCCACGGCCGAAGCCTACCACGTAGAGTAGAGTTGTCACCTGGTTGGCACCACCCAGGGTCACGTGTAGGGTATCTCGAGGGTACTTAATTCTCCTACGGACGAAGGTGACTCGACCCCGAAATACATTGAGTGATCAAAAATTACATGGATCCGATATTAATATCTTTTTTTTATAGGCCGTAAGCGTAAGCGTTACTCAAAGCTTTCGTTATTATGCTACCTTCATCCTACATATAATATATAAGATCCCAAATTGTTTTATATGTTATAAGTATGTTTAAACTGTTCTACATTGCAATAACCGGGAAATATTTTATATTGAATAACGTAGAATACATAAAATAAACGCGATAGGAATTAAAGGGATTACAAACCATTTTTTTTAAATTACCGTAATTTTATAATGTATTTAAATAGTAATGTTGTATGTGACCACACACGAGTGCGAATTTCAGCCGAACACATAAATCGCAACGGCCAGAAAATTACAAGCTTATCCCAGATTACGTAGAACATTGAGCAATGCCGTCGTTCTCTTCTATCTTATCCATTCGCCTTATTTATATCACCTAATACGATGCCCTTCAGCATTCTAAATGATAAAATAATAGCGACATGAAAATAAACGACAGCTCTCGGAGCCTATGAAATCTTTGTCTCATAGAATTTCATGATTATTGGAAAGAGATATCGGAAAGTACTTACTCAGCTAACCGATATTGTTACAAAAACATTGACGAGACGCTTCCGTTTACCAAAATATACAAAGTGCCTTCACAGAATTCATGCTCCAAATCTCATCTTTTTTGCGCGCCGCCATTGTGCCATCGCCTCCGGAAATCTCGTCGGGCCCAATTACCACCATTTCCATGCCTGCCTTGTGGCTTCTAAAATTTTATTGGTCGTTCTGTGAGTCCGCGCGTAAGCTCGTTCTTGTCTTACACATTACCTGTTCCCGATATTACTAAAATCAGATTAAAGAAAAAAAAATGGATATTTGTGACTGCGATATCTACGCCTGTTATAAGAAACATGGTGAACATGATGGATAGACAGATTCCAGAGCAATTATGAAATGAATTCATCCAGTTTAATTGCAGAAGTAGGTACACAAATAGCTACGCAGTACACAAGTGGCTGGGTATCCGCCCGTTGCTGATCGCAAAGACAGTCGACGGGAGTTTCCACACGCGTGGCGTCGATGGCGTCAAGCACAGTTGATCGGCTGCAGAGTCAACACTCCATTGGAGATCAGAGGCGGGCAATAGTGAGCACAGTGGAACAAAAGCCTGCCCGCGGGTTATTTGCCGTTCGCGCGCCGATTGTATTGGCAAACATCAGACGTTGTGATCAAAATTTACGCCGCGACACTATAGACAGAATAGATACATTCCAGAAACGGTGTACTAACTTTTGAACCAGTGCTTTTATAAAGCGCGAAAGAGTTTCAATGTTTACTTAGGCAGCGTTCAAGTATTACGTAACGAATTGGGGGGGGGGGGGGTCTTCTGAAACATTACGATGAACCAAAAATTGCGTTACGTAATTTTATTTGGAACATTATGATAGGACTGATTTGGTGCCAATTTACTAGTGTGGCGCAAACCGGAATATTGCATCGAACCAAAACGAAGCGAAACATAACATAACATAACAACCTACGCGGCTCACTTTCCGCCACTTTGGCCTGACTCTTAAACCAAGTGGGTTGGGTATATAGTCTCGGAACATTACCCCAGGGTGTTTCAAAACTCATACGCGGCTCACAATTTGAATTTCATTAACTTTAGGTGTATTAGCATCAACAGCGTCGGACTAATTATGTGGAAATAGTTGAAAGTAGGCGCATAGTTAACTGCTACAATAGGCTCCGGTCCTCCGGCAGACGCTCTATCGCTCTGCTAGTGGTGATCGGCTTACTGCAATAAGGTCAGTGTGCTAGTTATTGCCTTAAGTCAGTACGCCACTGAAAAATGTAAAGTATTTATGTAAGTTTTTATAATAGTCCTACAACACGCGTATTTCGACAATAATCGAATTTAATACTATTATACATTTCGTGATTCCGGCAGAAAAAAATATCAATTTAATGTGTGCTTAAATCATTTTTATTAACTAGAAAAGGTTGGATTTATGCTGGAGGGCTGGCGCTACTATTTTGCGAGAGTTCGTAAGAAGGTATTAACGTTGTAAGGTCATATTAACACGCTCATAGACTATATGAAAATAGTGGGTATTTTTTTTAAAGAATAATACACATCTTAATATATCATTATAAAAGTTTCAGGAAGCTCATTGAAGAACAATATCAAAGAGACATATATTTAATTCAAAGAAAAACACTTGCGTAACATAAATATCGAAGTCCCATGAGATATGTTCCGCCATTACCTCTAAGGAAATTCCCTTAATATGTAATTTTTGGTGCCGCTAACGGCCAAAGTTGCCTCCGTTATGGTCAATAAATAACCCATCATTCACTTTTATTCGTGTTGCTGCGTGCGTTCGGAAACTGGGTTGTAATGAACTGTCCCAAGTGCCTACTAGTAATTTATTTTATGATACGTTGCTTAGAAGTAGACAAAATCAATCTAGAATCGACCTATGTGCTGCTTGTAATATTACGTCAAATACCGGCGAAACAATAAAGAATCTGAGGAAAACACAAGACACCTACTGCAACCTGAGCTCCAAATTTGCTAACAGAATCGATTCATAATAATCGAACCGCATAGTAACTGTCACTTTTGACAGATAATGTATGGGATATCGGTTGCTGTTCGATTATGAATCGATTGTGTCAGCAGACTTGGGGCCCTGAAGTATGGACACACCGACATATGGTCCCACTATATCAGGTCTTTTTCGAAAAAAAGCATATAACATTTTCTTTTAATAAAGTAAAAACGTAAGTACTTCAATATTATAACATAGTATTGTTGCTGAAAACGTACTTAAAAGATTACATGCTCAACAGAGATTAGGGCATTTTAACATGTCGAAGCCGTGACTGAATCCTTTGTTCGATTATGTATGTAATGTAGGTGAAATACAAAAAGAAATACCAGACACTTTCTAAATGGATATAGAAGCAAGAATACAATATGTATGAACTCATTTCCTTGAAATGCTCACTTTGCTTCATGATAAAATTTATAGAGACCAATATTTAGTACTTTAAAAGGAACGTAGACGTTTACTTGTTCTACTTTAAACTTTTTTCAGGCGAAATATATTTTTTTTATTTTTTCTTTCGATGTTATAATGATATTCAATGCACCAGCGGTTTTCTTGAAACTTACAACTAAAGGTGTAGGCTTTTTATTTTCAAAGTCAAAGTCAAATCGTTTATTTCGTATAGGCCTACGGGGGCACTTACAAATTGTCATTAAAAAATTTTTCTTACTCTACAACCGGATCGGAACGCGACCTCAACTGAGAAGATCCGGCGAGAAACACAGCGGGCTTGTCTTTTTTTTAAATCCATTATTTTAACAAAAAAACCTTATTTATGAACTACATCAACATCAAGTAGAATAAGAAAAGTTCATAGCAACACTGTTTCTAAACTTTCAGATGCAAAATAATATGAATAATACATTTTATCTAGGCAGCAAAGCAAACGGGAAAGAAAACAGAAGAACAATTTGCATAGAAAACTTACATATATTATATTCCTGACTTGCTACCTAAGCCTCTGGAGTCAAGCTAGCAGTTAATGGAACTTACCTGGGCAAGCTTACCTCTATAACAGTAGAAAGTAGACGCGCTCTCTGGATGGACCCGACCAGCGACAACTAATGGGGTCTCGGTATTCAATAACGAAAGATAAATTCCAACACCATCAAAAATAGTCTTATTCGATAACTACTTATTTTGATTTTGGTGACATAACTTACCTGGTGGCTGCCGGTTCGCTTGCCGCTTACCTTATTACTGCCTGGGATAATTCCGCATAATGGTATTTTTGTTACTTGCACTGGTCTGGCTGTTCCTGGGTTTGCACCAGTCCATTATATAGTATCCATAATACAAGCGTTGCTTGATTTGGGAGTTGGTGTGTTCGTCTTTTTATTATTCCTTTTTGGTAGAAGTAAGTAAGATAGTTCATTCGCCATTCCATGTTACGAACCTTTTACGACACCCACGAGACTCGCGGCTGATGTATTCAATGCTTTCTCTCCATCAACGCACAAGGCTTCCTGTACAAAGATAGCTCCATCCTCCGATGGAACGCTGCAGGCCTATTGAAATCCTTTGTTAGTAACAATACACGAGTAGAATTATGTAAACTGGGATTTATAGAATACAAGGTTTCACAATAATATTGTAAAATATTTTAGCAGGTCCATCGGTAAGATCGTAAGGTCGCATTCCCGAAAAAAATATCAAATTATTTGATATTTTTAAAATAACACTGGTAGCGGTGAAACGGTCAGTACCATTTCAAGTAATCAAGTAAAAAAGCATGCCAGTCTTTGCTTTCTCAGAGAAAAATCAAACACTGTTAACAAATATATTTTATACATGAACGTGATCGTTTTAACTTACTTGTTAGGCCCTTAAGATATTTTACACTATTTTTGTTACACCTTGTATAAACTCGACCCACTATGATAAAACCGGGCTTAGTGAATGCTCACAGAGGTTACGAAGTAGGTTCGCAAGGTGGAATGTTTTTTTCGTAGATTCGCAGCTACATACTATATGAAGTTAATTATTTGATTAAAAATATCCCTCGTTTATGATCGAGTGTTTGTCAACAGTCGCTCAATTCGTAATTAATTTTGCCGTCAAATATTTCAGAGGGAAGGTTTTGAATTTGTTTGTACCTATAATACCTACAGAACTGCAGAATTTTATATCCCATTCTTCAGATTTCGTAGATTTTCGTTGACA
Source organism: Pheosia tremula (assembly GCA_905333125.1). NCBI lineage: Eukaryota > Metazoa > Arthropoda > Insecta > Lepidoptera > Notodontidae > Pheosia > Pheosia tremula. The sequence goes on along the minus strand of HG995402.1, from coordinate 7,772,537 downwards.
GGATAAAAACTTTGGTATTTAAGTGTAGGTATTTGCCTACTTACAATGTTGAACAGATATTTTTGGACATTAGGTATTGTTATTGGCTAATAATTTTATATAAATAATAATTTTGAAAAGAGTTGTATTTGAGTTTTTGTGAAGTAAATTCTTATATATATTTAGTATATATTCTTTGTAAGATTTATTTTGTGAAATATAGTTTTTAATTCAACAATGAATATATATTGTTAATCAAAGTTTATAGACGACGGAAAGTAATAGATAAGGAAGTACAGACCTATTAATGGGAAGGTCAATGCGTAAATCGTGGCCGCTAGGAAATTAGAAGCTTATCCCAGATTATATAGAACGTTGAACAACGCTGTCCGAGTTCCTAACTTGTTTATTTATGTTGCCTTTTATTATTCTCACCATTTGACCTTCACACATGCGGAAAATAATTCGCTAACTAAACAATATGTGTCGGGTAGTGAAATGACACGTTTTAAATATGTTCAAAATTTTGAAATAAAACTATTTTTTAGGATTTTATCGCGTTTATATTTTGAACGCGATAAAATCCTAAAAATAGTTTTATTTCAATGTGTAGTATTCGCGAAAATTTAAGAAATCAATATGTTCAAATTTTATTTCATTGGGTAACCAACAACATAGTAATATGCTAACCAAATTAATTAGCGTATGTATTAGGGACTTAATAGAGATATTTTCATTTCGTTAATTATCTGTAGAATTCAGTAGTATTAAAATTAAAAAAGTAACTCATTTTCTCTTTTATTTGAAAAAGTAGGTGAGTACTATAATCATTCGTCACATCATAGAAAATTTGTTATCTGTACACACCCGTGGATTTTTCAAAATATGTATATAAAATCGTCGTCAACCGGGCTGATGCTGCAAATCCTGGCACGACGGAAAGTTACTGCAGATTGAGACGCAGACAAAAGACGCTGGCTGGAATAAGAATTATTCAAAGTTTGGTTTTAAAGAGCATTTTGAACATCTTTCCCGAGATAAAATAACGGAAAACAGTACAGATACATTTAAATCTAACTTGAGTCTGCTCCGATATTTAACCATATCCAACCATAACCATTAACTTAGGACCGAATACTCTAACGCTAACCAATTATTAAAGTACTGCTAATCTTGTATGTTTTATACACAGACTTATTAGAATACCTTTTATTTTGTATGAGGCAGTAAAATTAAGCAGTCCTTAATTTGGTGTTGCATAATTATTTCTTTTTAATTCAATGTTACCAACATGGTAACACATATTTCAACGACGCGTAGGTAATTACGAGACATTCGGTCCCATTACAGTGTTCTCACTGGGAAAAATATCCATTTAAAAAGCGTTTAAATCATTTTTATTAACTTGAAAAGGTCGGATTTATGCGGGAGGTTGAAATTAGGTATTACTGTAAATTCGTGTTATGGTGGCTTTTAATAGTTCATATTGTTCTAAACGTATATACTTAGTCAGATTTGGCTCAGACGAATTTTATGTTACTAGCTGTTACCCGCGACTTTGTATGTGTGGTATTTAATAAAAAAGATTTTCTAAAATAAAAGTAGCTATAGTTACTCCGTGTTACATCAGCTATCTGCCAGTGAAAGTCCCGTCAAAATCGGTCCAGCCATTTCATAGATTAGCCAGGAACAAACAGACAGACAGAAAGTCAGACAAAAAATTAAAAAATGTTGTTTTGGTATATGAAACGTGTATACATCCAATTTAACTTAGTAAAAAGCGGTTATACACTCCCATTTTTATAGATTTATGCAGACAGAGGATCGCGAACTAAATATTTAAGCACAAAACTAAGCCTATTTGAGTTGTACACGTGATTTCGTGTTGTTGTTCAATTCGTGTATACTACACAAATCGGCTTGGTATTTTGTGCTTTATGTTGTTCGCAACACTCCGTCTCGTATTATATGTTCGCCTAAGAAATTGGTTTCATTATATTTCTGGAACTTTCGAACCCTTTCAATTATCAGCCTTGAACATCTCATAAGGATATTTCCTCAGTAGATATGTAATTCTTAAGCCGTTAACGACTGAAGTTTCATCCGTTATGTGCTCTTATTCCAATGAACAATCCAACTTCATGTATAGCTATAATTTTGGAACTTGTAACCTGCTACTTGCCCTTCGCACGGATTTTATCGTACAATTGATAAAATTAGAAGTACCTTTAAATGTTTATTTGTCAAACTTGTATTCGTAATGTAAATTGTTTTTCGCAATGTGAATCCGATCTGCAAATATAAAATTCAGGTTTCACCTAAATATACTTAGATTATTTGTCAAACCTATCTTCTATACAGGAAAAATATAAATCTTCCGTTTATTCCGTAATTAAAATACGATAAATATATTTTAACCAATAAATTCTGTTAAGAATGATTCTGCCGACGAAAGCTGATATATTAAAATGTTGATATCAATTTATTTCGTGGAAATGAGTGTTGGAAAAACCACACCATTTCTTTTTTAATATACCTACAGGGTTATTCAGAAAGGGTATGCTTCGCCTTGAATTTTGGGAATCTTTAGAGCTTTTGCAAACACAATGTGAAGTCAGATTTTGGATAAGTATGTATAAAGTCGTTTTGTAGGGAACAAAATTATTGTTTTAAATCTGACATATTATAATTCTAACTGCGCGCATATTGCTTACAAATGCGCCAAAGAAGCCCATGTGCCAGGCATAGTATACCCTTTCCAAAACGCAATGCATATCAATATCTTTGGTAATATATCTTTATTCAATAACAAACCCAATATAAATGTTACTTAAAACAAATTAATTAAAGTTTACAACTTTTACGTGTGACCAAAATGTGTGAGCTGTTATGTGTGACATTGCTAAATATATTTACCGTCGTCATTGAGCGGGCGGACCGAGGCACCGCGCGCCGCTCAGCACACAGTGTGTGGAGTTTGTTTTTACGAACGCGAGGCGTATATCGTGTGTGTTGGTACATTATAAACATTTAATTTTCAATTTCAAATAGAATCAATAGAACCAAATTTTTTTACACATTTTGTCGCTTTTCTAAACTCTTTTTAAGTTATATTAGTTTGTAAATATTTCAGTTATTTTCTTTCTAATTGTTATCAAAATAAATTATTGAAGTATTTCAAATAACTTCACTATCATTTATATAATAATATATGATATATGAAACGATATATTGGTACTCCTGGTCTGTTAGGTATTATAGTTTTGTCGATGATCACATACAAGACCTAAAGCTTATATATCTATGACGTAACAATAATAGTGTAAAAAATTATACCTGCACCTGTAGGTGTTATTTTTTAAATTACTAATAATCTCATTAATGTTTTCGGGAATATGATCCTTATGACCTACCGATGGACACCCAAGAAATTCTACACTAATACTGTTACACGTTATATATGAAAAAAAAACTAACATTTAGACCCAATTGCGTGCATGGTGTTTGTGAACACGGTATCTCGTCACTCGGCGGTCCGGTATTGCAGCACAACGCGGCCGCAACCTTCATATCGCACGCTCCATTCGTGCCAATCCGCAGCCGCAAATTGCGGACGTGCCTGTCCCGAAGCTAATATAACCAATGGAATACAACCAAAGTAAATTCTTACAGGAATATGTTGAATATAACAATGCCCTTAGAACCATGGGCCCCGAACAACAAAATCATCATAGATTACACCTATCGTGCTAAGTCCGGCGAGATTTGTTTTAAAGAAAATCTGGGTTAAGATATGTTTATCACTTTATAAAAAAAAGAACTGCTTCTTTGATTTAATATCCGAGGTATGAGTTGAATGTCATTTCGGCGCGAATGAAAGTTATTGACAAGTTGAAATCAACCTTAATCTTTTAGAAATACGATTTCAAACATCACATAAGAGCGGGGCTCTTTTGTGTCTTTGTTACTTGTGTTAATTTTATTTAACAACACAATATACAACGTTTACTCGTTGAAACGAAACTGAATATAATATATGTGATTTATAGACGGGAATCTAAATCCCAAAAGACTATAGTTTACCTACGTTCCTTGTCCTTGGGGGAAGACTATGCCCATATATACAAGCTACTCTGTGATGCCCATATAGCAGTGTTCGTCGTTCATAAAATAATACTTAAGGCTTACCATTAACTAAATATTAATGCGAAGTACATCAGGAGCTCGAAATTTATTGCAAACTAGCTGTTGCCCGCGACTTCGTCCGCGTGGTATTTAACAAAGACAACCGTTGACAACAGCCTGCTCGCCCATTCTGAGCCCGCGGGACGCATTGCAGGTTGTTGCTATCAAACTTAATCAGGCGTTGCGCTGCAACATTGGTTTTAATTTTTTTTTCGTGAGATCCTTCTAAAATAAAAGTAGCCTAAGTTTCTCCTTGTTACATCAGCTATCTGCCAGTGAAAGTCCCGTCAAAATCGGTCCAGCCATTTCAGAGATTAGCCGGAACAAACAGACAGACAGACAGACAGACAGACGGACAGACAGACAACAATTTTAAAAAATGTTGTTTCGGTATAGGTAACGTGTATACATCCTAATGCACTTAGTAAAAAGCGGTTATTTTAATATTACAAACAGACACTGCAATTTTATTTATATGTATAGTTGTGTTCCAAAGGACTTGATAAAAGTGATATAATGTTCCAATTGAAGCCCTGATTTGAGTTGCATTAAATAGTTCGTGATAAGTGGGCTGTTAGCAAATAGTTTGGTGTGCACTGATTGATCGCAACCAGCTAATTAGCCCAGAGTACAATTAACAGAGTTGTTGGTGGTTCAGCGAGTACGTTCGCCCTCGCTCAATGTTCAATGTAGGAAATATTTGCCTAATGGCGGCTCCGCGTCATTTACGTGCGCCAAAAGCGAAATCACCGGGAAACTGGGATTTACATACAATATATTTTAATAGTATTCAAAATAAGCAGCCGATGCCTAAGAAAGGATTAGATCGGTTTTTTTATGAACGTGGGTTGAAATGCAGTACGAGTTTTTAGAGCTTACGATAGCTATACCTAATCGATTTGGAGTAAAATAGACCTTTTTTTACATGGGGAAATGCGTTATGCATGCTCTCCACCCGGGGTGGGGTGGGGGGGGGGGGGGGGTCAGATAAATAGACCTGTGGCTCAAGCACAATCTTAAGACGTAGCGTTAGCGTAATAATCTTCTGCCATCCTTACACGTCACGTCAAACGATTTTACAATAAGAATGAATGACTATGACAGTAGATTTTCTCAATAACGTTACGTTTACATTAGGAGTACGTGTCGAACACACTGAAGTTTACATTCCCACTCAATTATGCAGTTGTTTCGTTAGCAAGTTTGTACCGTTTAGCATCAACGTTAGTTGGGCTGCGAGGGTTTTTTTGCGGGCCATTATTGGCCGCGCGGCAGCGAGATTGTGTCGGGATGATGTGTGTCGGGATCATGTGCAGCGCTGGAGGAGCGCCAGACGCGGCGCCTCCGGGAGCAGCGCCGCTGCCAAAACATAACTGATCGATGCCCCCTACAATTTGCAAGCGGATTACGAGCTCCGGTACACAGCGTTGAGTAAGACATTATGCGGAAGACATATGATTTTAAAGGAACACGCATGAAGCAACTGTTGCAATACTAAAATAATCCAGTATTTAAATAAAAAACTTTTGACATAATGAAAACCGTCTTCAAAAAACTAAAAAGCAAAAAATTATCTAATCTTGAAATCTACCTTGTGTTAGACAAGGTAGATCACTAAATCAATATTTAACTAATCTGAAGTCGGTGCCAAATAAACAACTGAGTCAAGTATTGCCGGTCCGCGCCAAAGACTATACCTACAAATTGGTCCGCGCATCTCGTTACTGAGTATACTTTAGTTATTCTTCGTTGGCTGTTTATCTGCCTCCTCCTTTTTGAAGTCGGTTAAAAAAAACCAGCATACAAAGTTGAATATGTCATTTTACTTCGGGACTTTTTGCTTCTATTGATAACGTTTTTTTATTCAGAAGTAGTCATCATTGATTTGTTTTATGTAAGTGAGCTTCTTTCAAAATATGTAGGAGAATAGAATAGCTATACTAATACTTTCGCGATATCAACGTAAGTAAGCGGAGGTAAGATAAGGTAGCTGAAATATTCATGAAGGCACGGAATCCAATATTACCGTTATCTAGTTAGCAAGAGAAGAGGTCTTCGCTAACGAAAATACAGACAAAGCATGCATTTCAAAGTGGATAGGTACTCGGCAAACGTTGCTGCACTAACTTATTTATCTTACTAAGTCCCCACAAAATTGTATTCAGATTCAAATTGCGTAAAACCCTTTCAGTCACCGTGACCTAGCGAATTAATAACCGTATGGAAGTGTTTATTCGCAAATGATATATGGACGAGCACTCCGTCACGAGAGAGCTCAGGGAATGGATCAGCCCACCCCGTGAGTTCGCTAGAGGATTTACACAGTTTATCTCTAGTTTCCCTTTGTGTCTTGTTCGGCTTTCTCCGAAGCCTGTGGATATACAAACCATTTGATGGGGAACAAACTGACGTGGCGTATTGATATGAAAGATCGCTCGCCAGGATTACGCCATTCGAGCCCCTATTGCAAGCTCTCGGATAATAGTTTCGCGTTTTTTGGCGCACGAAGCTTGAGCACACCGAAAATGGAGAGTATATTTGATGTTTATCTTTCCATTTCGTAGTTATTATAGTTGCTAACATAGTGGTGATATCAGATAGGAAAAAAAATATTTGATATCGGAAATACTTGGAAAGGATTCGGTAATCGAACAAACTTTTATAACCGAGAGCTGAACTCACGGTTACATTATATGAATAAAACATGCACAGGAAACTACTAAAACAAGAAAGTTTTTACATAGAAAACTACATCGACTTCGTCGGTCTTATACCTTCGTCGTGGGTATAAGATGGAACACTAAGAAGTTTTATTGAATCCCGTAAAAATACGCGGTGAATATTGGGAGCGGTCTGTGTAATGTTTATAACTGAAAGCTATCAAGTATTAAAAGTTGCTGGCGCGTGGCATGAATGTGTTGTAGATAGAACTCCACACGCATACTCGTCACAAATCACAATATTTTCATATTGAGTGATTTATTCAGGAGCCGCGGTTGTGGGGAGGAAAACAGTAATAAAAGTAATTTGAACCAAAGAGGTCGTAGTTGGGTAGGATTTTGATGTTACCCAACTACAACCTCTATGACGCATATGGTCGCACATAATAAGCTAATTAGTTGTATTAGTTCACACCGTCAATCAGCATGACTGCATTGGATAACGAGTTGGATCACGTTCGCGATTCAAAAGGGGCCCCTGGTTCTTATGATGTCGTTAATATTGCCGTGATACGTGTACGTTAACAGGCATGTAAGAATTAATATATTAATATTTGTTTTGGAATAAAAAAAACAATTGACAACCTTTATCTCCGAGTGAAGTTATCTCCAAGTGAGGAATGTAAGGGGAAGACTACATTGTGACAAATGTGATAAATTAGACACATGGAACACATCCTAAAACATGTGACGTAAGGGTAAACTCAGGCGTTGACCGATTCCTTGCAGATAGTTCACTACGTGCCGCGCATCCATTGTTTCTAGAGTGTGACCTCATGACCTTTCCGATATCTGTAAAATATTCTCACACATGACAGACGTCATTTGGTCTCCAAGCTTCATTGTTTTGCACTCTTAACCGCTTGCATTATGATTAATTTATAAATTAAAAATCAATAAAGCGATAATTGCAATCGCAACGGTTATTAAGCATTGACCCCAAATCTGTTACTAAAATGTTCTTATTAAACATCATCACACCTGAATCCCCGAGAAGGAATGCAGTGCACCCTCATTGCGCCGATGGTATGTGGCCCCAATATAACAGGGGGCGAGCCTATTGTCCAAAACATCATAAAACCGGATAAGCGGTTTTCCCATACAAAATCTGCCGAGGCTGACATATTTTGCTATCGACGTTAGATTATAAGTCGATCTTGTGAGCAGAATTGATGTCACTCTGATCAGTGTCGATTGTAATAACAATTAAGTTACGTATTAAAAACTCTTAACTTCACAACTTTTAAATACGTAACATTTGCATGTTTAACAAATAACAATTGTTCCCAGCGTGCACACGAAGCAGTTCAAAAGAAAACAGTCGAGGTATTCAAGCGTGTAGCGTTGCTATTATGAATGGAGTCGAATTTTGTGCCAACTGTACCTACAGATGAAATGAAGCCGAAGCTAGCGATATGATGTTACGCGTGCTTTGTTCTAGCAACAATACTCGCCGCTCGCACAAAATATGGACGACAACGTTTAATGAAACGAAACATTTTTTTAGCAGAACGTTTTGAAAGAAAACAGAAATGTTTACTTTCAATCTACTCGGGGATGATGTGGCCTATGTTATACGAAAGTCTGAATGAAACATTCATTTACCTTGAAGAAAAAGGTTTGGAAGTACATTCTGTATTTAAAAATAGTGAAAACTTCTTCTATGTGTTTGATATGACTGTTAAGACCTACAGGGTGGAAAAAAGGCAGTCCGTGCAGGTGTAGTTGAGGGCTTTCGATTCTCGACTATGGCAAGCCAGCTTCTTACATATTTTTAAATATAATTACTGTTTTTTGTCATTGGGATAAACATGTATGTAATCAACATCAAAGGTACTCCCTCTACCGAACTTTTTCATCTTATAATTGACAGATACATTCTACAATTTTCAATATGTCTACTCGGTATTCAAAGAGCAGTTCTGGAACTACTCGTGCGTATATTCAAAATCTCCTCAAGCCTATATCACCGAAACAAGAAATCTGCCGTCGAAAGCATTCAACAATAAATTTCACAAAAACTCGATATACGTCATCATTTCCAGGAAGGAATCGGTCGGCGAACAATCTGTAGTCCTCGCGCCGGCGTGTTGCGGCGACAGAAAAAGCTCTCCATCAATCTACTGCGAACCTGTTCCCTTCCCTTCCCTACACATGCCCGCCACCCTTTGACATCACGCCAAGCGACGACATTTCAGATATTGCCGATCCTATTATTACTGTATATTCATCACATTTTTTGGGACCGCAGTATTTCTCTCCCTCGAAAATGTCTCCAACCAAATCTCGGCAGGAAAGTGTTTACTTAAATACAAAAGTCACAGGGTACCTTCGTATACCATAGTAATAATAATATCGCCAGATCAACACATCAGAACACATCAACTGTCCTGAACTTAACTGTGGCAACGGACATGGGTAAGAATCGGAATTCTTGAATGTACTGATTCCAATAGATTTTTAACTATTGGGTAGCTTCATATAATAATGTACTAACGTGATGCTGGTCACGCTGCTGTGACCATTGAGGGTCGAGCAGCATAGTAAAATCGATGGTTGCGCGGGTGGAGTGGCAGGCAGAGCTAGTTTTATTTTTTGTATTAAACCAACACACATTTTGCATTGTATAGTAAATAGTGTCATGCAACAGGCTTAAATTTTCATTAATATTTATCGATTCCCGTAGCCGCAGGAAGTTTTTAACCAATGTACTAACATAATTGCTACGGCGTAGTATTGCAGCGGCGTAGCATCAAAATACACGCACGAGTAGTCTCTAGAAACATAAGCCAAAGGGCGGGTCTGTGCGACTGTATGCCTTTTGTGTTTCGACGTGAAACAGCTTATTACAGGCGTAGTGTTTGCCGCCGCAGATTACCTGGCTGCGCTGCATGCCTCGCAATGAGACAAAGTACCTATACCTCCTACCAAAAAATACTGAACTGCGCAATATTAACCAGCCTATTGTTTTAACACAGTATTTTTGAGAGAGATGCACAGGTATTGCTTATGAAGACTTGAATGGCCGCATATGCACCATGCATTGTTAAGCTTGTGGGAGGTGCGACAATGGTTTCCCGTGGGAAGCCGCTCCCGCGGTAATGAGTGACTCGCGGCATTGTCCCGCGGGTGGCGTCTCGTCCTAATAACGAAGTCATTGTCGCTGAGATATTGTTCGGCGGCTCGTGAATATGTGCGAAAGGAAATGATATTGTTCCCCAGATGTTGGCCGAGGCGTGTGTCGCTAAGCGCGCGAGTCTTCGCTCCGTTCCATTTCCCTCGCGATATCGCTAAATGAGACTTGCATGATAATACTGTACGCCATTGTTCGCTAAATATCATTTGCAATATGCCTATACTGTGTTATAAATTGGTTGAAAACGTGATAACTGCGGAATAAGTTATATTTGTTACATAATGGATATATACTAATCATTTTGCAATGTTAAGCATTTTTAGAAATCATTTATTTAGGTCAAAATTCTGGGGTCACTCCACTGTATCTTTAACATAATATGTAATGTGTGCTAATTTATGTCCCTACAAATAATGTTGACTTTTCTCGAAGTGATGATGAAGAGACGGTACTAATTATTCTGGCACGAGAACACACCACGTTACCAACGCATTATATGTAAGCTGTCGGTGTTTCTAATACCCGGGTAATTTTAAACATTTAATTACAACGATGTTATCTTTGTTGTATCTTTACTTAAAACAACAGAGAACTTGACATTCGGATTCACAACAAAACATAATTACGCGATGTCGTAAAGATGGAAGAGTAAAAAATCTCCGTAACTTGCAGCGTGCGTACGACCGATGCTAAAACATAAATATTTTTATGTACAGCTAAAGTGGCTGAGATTTATGGTACATATACATAAAAACACTTTCTATGACGGGACTTTCCTTCGGGACCTATTGTGTTGTTATATAACAAAACATTAAGTATTACAACCACGTACTTAGTTCATACTACGTTGATGGTTTTCCAACTTTATTGCTAATAAATAAGTTGTAAAGTTTCGTGGCGACGATTAGGTACACACACACACATAACAACATCTGTTTTGGTATTCTTGGAACGCGAGAATTTCTCATCAGTCTATTTTCATTGAAAAACTAATATATTATATTCAATCAAGTATTTCAGAAGGTCTTACATATCTAATAAAGATCTGACTCATAAACTACGAACACAGTAATTTCTATATAACTAGGTTACATAATTATTATTATAATTTTATTTTATTGTATGGTCATAATATATAAATATATTATAACTTAATGCATGTATTGTTAAATACAGACATTTTCAATTAAGTCAGCTACAAAGAAAGAACTTGTAAAAGTTAGCGACACCAGCTGTGAAGCCGAACTATTAAATAAAATGGTTTTGTACAACTGGTCTCCGATATTGATCTGTATTAAGACTTTGTACAGACTTCGATTCGGATTCGACGTTATTAGTCTGTCTTTTGAATAATACATGTAGCTAGTATAAAAAAGAATGTGAGGATTCGGCTGATATTTTAGTTCTATTGGGTGTATATATAGCCATTTAGCTCTAAAGACCATGGAAAGTGTTTGAAAAAGGAATGCACTGAGACTGCAATAAGATAGCAATTATAAGTTCAGAAGAAAATTACTTAAAGGTGAAGTTGATATGTAGTTAGAAAAGTAAAAGTTCCGCGTGCTACGTGTGGTAGGTGGTACAAAACTTGTTCAACTGTGCACGACGCTAGCCCAGACCAAAGACAAGGAGGTTCATTTATTAATTGCTCATAGACACTCGCTCAAGTTTGCTTCGGGATTTTAACTGAATTTGCTGTAAATTGTTAGGTATTACCGTGGTGAATATTTCAAATGAAAATTGTATATTTTTTTAAATTCTATGACACGTTTTTTTTGTAATACCATAACGAATAGACGTGTAGTAATTTTCCAGTAAAAAATACAAATGCAACTTGTAGTTTTTCCTGATGATCCTGATAACACGTGAACGGATCTGTAAATTCTATTTTACAATAGAGTATTTCTTAAAAGACCATAATAATCTTTTTCATTTTGTTATTTTGTATAATTTAAATTTATTATATTGTGCCCTGGTTTGTAAATTGACCGCGGGTCGCGCGCCTTCTGTCGTCACTACTTGTCACCAAACAAGCACAACCGGTCTTTCTGCAAAGCGTAGTTCGGATTCTATAATAGGGTGTTCTGGAGGTACATAGCGTAACTCAAGCGTACATACGGCATATGGGACCGTGTCACAGCTTTACAAGTGTGTATGTCATGAAACAGCTGCCTCAAACTTGAGAGTTTCATTGTACTTCAAGTGCGATAAAATCATTCAGCCGTCTGCAAAGTTTTTGAGCTTAGCCAGACGATTTTTCAGTCAGGTATGTAAGTAGGGGGAACTGTCCGAACGTAGCCTCCGCAAGGGACTTCATTTGAGCAACTTTCCATTGTTAAATGGGGAAAGGGAAACCCACCACTGACCCGCGCCTTGTCAACTTTTCCAATTATTAAAAATCAAGCTGATCGAAAATTTAAAAAACCAACAACATCGAACTCTACTACTACTACGATGTTAGTCGAGAAAGTGTCTGTCACGAGTGTCGCGACTTCAACTAATATGCAATTATCTGCGAAACGATACAAATCTATAAAAGTATTCGACGCGTGTTTCGCCTCTAAATGAAGCATCCTCAGGACGGCTGGGCTACGAATGAGCCTAATGCCATTCGTTGTCCAGCCGTCCTGAAGATGCTGACACAAAGTGCCAAGAGATTCTCGTGTGAAGGCATGCGAATATATCTGGCTGATTAACGATTAAGTCTAAAGGTTCGTGAGTTCACGACACCGTATATAGGGAATTCGTAGTCAGTATCTATCCTTCGTTACATTACAAATTGACTTATTAAATTCGGGGCTGCTCAATACTTATGTGTGTGTTAGTGGACATGGATTTTCTTATTCAACAACTCTGGAAAGTGCGTGTATCTTTCCATTATGACTTGAAAACTTTTCATATTGGTGAAGTTGGCCGCGCGTCGTGATAACTTGATCTGAGAAAACGTGACCGAATTTTAATTTACATACTCGTTACTTTACTTGTGAGCTGAATGAGATTGATTATTTTAAATCTAAGGTCGTCATTAAATCCTATTGATTTCTTATATTTAAGCGAATACTACACATTGAAATAAAACAAATTTAACGGATTTTATCGCGTTTATTATACTTTTTTACGTTACCGACGTTTCGGCTGCTTTACAGCAACCATGGTCACGGGAGGACTGAGGTGCTTGACGTCTTAGTGTCATAGTCGGGAACGTAAAACAGTATAATAAACGCGATAAAATCCGTAAGATTAGTTTTATTTCAATCTAAGGTAATATTAAAAAACCACAACAGGCACGTATCAAAACGTGTCAAACGCAACACGGCGGAACAATTCAATATTAAAAATAGAAACACCATCCCGACTGATAAAATTGTTGCATTGTTCGTTTTGCAAATATGCTCACAAACGCTGTGGACTGCACCCACTACGTGTAAAATAAACCGTGGCGAAGTTCTATTATTATTTAGTCAGTCGTGAACCTGTTTTATTACATAACTAGCTGTTGCCCGCGACTTCGTCCGCGTGGTATTTAACAACGTCTCAACCGTTGGCAACAGCCTGCTCGCGTTCTGATCCCGCGGGACGTATTGCAGATTGTTGTTATCAAACTTTAAGCAGGCGCATCGCTGCAACATTGGTTTTAATTTTTTTTCGAGAGATCCAATTTTTTTTTCTAAAATAAAAGTAGCCTAAGTTACTCCTTGTTACATCAGCTATCTGCCAGTGAAATTCCCGTCAAAATCGGTCCAGCCATTTCAGAGATTACCCGGAACAAACAGACAGACAGACAGACAGACGGACAGACAGACAGACAAAAATTGTAAAAAATTTTGTTTCGGTATAGGTAACGTGTATATATCCAAATGCACTTAGTAAAAAGCGGTTATTTTAATATTACAAACAGACACTCCAATTTTATTTATAAGTATAGAGTATAGATATAGACTAGCTGCGCCCGGCGGTGTTACCCGCGATAAAAAGTATTAAAAATTAAAACATCTATCCCACGGGAACCATACATTTTACCGGGATAAAAAGTAGCCTATGTGCTATTCCAGACTATAATCTATATCAAATCTGTGCCAAATTTCATCCAGATCCGTTCAGCCGTTCTGGCGTGATTGAGTAACAAACATCCATCCATCCATCCACCTATCCATCCATCCAAACTCACATTTATAATATTAGTCTAGATGAAGATATATAGTCAGTAGGTCATCATGGAATAAGAACAATATATGTTAAAATCGTAAAACACTTACATTCAATAATATCTGCTCTAATTGGTGATGGATAACATCTATCAATATAGTGTACCTAACCATGCTCATCTACCAGTTGTACAACAAACCATGCGATGACCTCACACTACTCATGGCAGCCAATATATTGGGAGTTGGACCAATATATTGTAACAATGTCTGAAGCATTGATGTACTGCGCACTGCACGGTAGTTTATGTCTGCTGACCACAATGGAAATGAATCCGATGAATATCCCCCATGTATTGTCCTTTGTGTTGAGTATCCACTTCAAATATAAATAGTTCAGACGACTGCAGATGGCGACAAACAAAATTTGTGTGATGAGCATACATATTTGAGCGCGCGGTCATGGATGTTTAATATCTATGATATTAGTATTAAATAGGGTGATTAAGAAAGGGTATACAGAACTTGAAGCGGCGCTTCTTTAGCACATGTTATCATTATGTGTCAGAATTTCATTATGTCGACTTTAAAAAAATAATTTATATTCCAACAAAAAGTATTTTGTTATTGCGGGGCGGTTCAAGACTTAGTATAAAATATCTGGATCAGCCTGTAGACTGGGATCGCCCACGATACGCAACATACGATATTCATTATACAAATGTTGCTTAGTCCGGGACTGTACAGTTGGTTTGTAAAAATAATAGGTTTTGCATGTTTATTAATACCTCACCGCACCGCCAATTCTGCGAACGCTTCAATTATGACAATATTTGAAATTTCAAAGGCACCTTGAATGCCAGCAAATAGCATTCCGTCGTAGGTACCTGCCGAGATGTTAGGTAAACAATATAGTTACCACAATTGGTAAGCAATTAAATAAGAACCCGGTGAAGCTGCAAAGGCCGCATCGGCCAGCAGCGTACTAATCCTTCAATACAATTAAATAATTGTAAATCTTTCAAGAAGATTGGTCGACCCAACCGGCGACCCAAGGGCTGGGTATTTCCTTGCTTAGCGAGTAGCTTTGGCTATTCAGCGAGGAAATGCGGCCAGCATCTTGGGCACGCTACCGCATGGATTTTTTTACACTTTTTGTAAATATTAAGTAGTTTTACTATATATATTTATTCTTATATTTACGCGAATACTACACATTGAAATAAAACTATTTTTTAAGGATTTTATCGCGTTTATTTTTAGTTTTTACGTTCCCGACGTTTGAGGGGGGAACGTAAAAGAGCTTTACTATACTCTTTTTAAATTATATTAGTTTGTAAATTTCAGTTATTTTCTTTGTAATTATTGTAAAAAAAAAAAGACTTTGATTGTAAAAGAATAAATGTTTAAATGAGTGAAGATAACTTGTAGATTAGAAATAGATACGCATCAGTTACCTGTCTTAAAATCACCATCCTTGTCCACGATCCTGGAAAATCTCATCGAGCTCAATTCATGCCATTTGTATGCTTCTGTTCTAGCAGCTTAAATTTTATAAGTCGCAATTTTATAAGCGCAATTTTTTGACGATATTACCAGTCCGAAATACCGTTGAGATCAGATTCAAAACGCAAGTCGAGCCATTAAGGTATAGCGTTATCGAATTACCCTCACACTTTATCGTGCAAAGGAAATTAGGTTAACGCCGAGATAGGCCTTAAGGAGAGGAAATTAGGCTGATGCATTACGGGTGGGTACCCACATATTCCTTACACCATTGAAGACTTGTCTATTATGTGTACGCTCTTATTGGAGTCAACAACATAGGCACAGACATGCATGTTATATGGGAAACGGTAATGTTACTTGCACCTAGTAAGGTTCGAACGATGTCACTCAACATACCATTATGAAGCTGCTCAAATATAAAGACTAGCTATCCCAGCAGATTTGTCAAAAAATACTTTTTGTGTCTTCAAAAATTTTCTGGACAGTTACAATTTGACTTTCCCTACAAACATGATTTTGATTGTGTCGAACATTTTAATTATGAAATAAGCCAAATTCATTCAGCCATTCTCATGTGATGCATTTACCGTAATATTTTTATATTATATAAAAATGCAATTCGCCATCGCTTGCTAGCGTGTCGTAGCTTTATTTAAAAGTAATTAGCGCGGCTCTTTGACCCTCTTAATTACATTTGACACGTCCTGGCTCGCGACGCGTCTTCGCCAGATCTTCACGTTTCACACACCTTCACTTTGTAATATCGAAGTAAAAATGGCCTTAGTACTAGATTTTATCTTTGGCCGAAAAATGCCTATTATCACGAAATATGGTTAATTTTCTTTGGATATAATTCATGTATAACCAAAGAAATCATATTTCATCTTAAGCAATGATTTATCCATTGACTTGATGACGGATTAAAGTTCTGAAGGGGTCTAAAGGTCTTGCTTCCTTTCTGTCTGCGACCATCAATTGATTGATTCCTGTCTCAGAAATGTTCATATGATTTTTCGTAATTTGCCCTAGTTTGAATTTTACTGGGATCAACCTGGTCGACCAGGGTGTTTCAGGGTCAGGACCTGAATAATAAATACATACCAATTTTGAACAAGCGTTACGTAGTTGGTGTGTATTTATTATTGAGGGGGCTCATATCAAAACATTCCTCTTTCAAGATAAGTCCTTTTTTTTTCTCGAATAGAAGAATCTAAACTGTTATTTCAACAACACATCGTAAATATCATAAAGTTCGTATATATAGACTCTTCCTATTTTATTGTACGTTCAAAATAATATTAGAATATCAAGTTCCAATAATTAGTTATACAAATTGCTTGCTATTAATTGCTATCTCCACAATATTAATACACCACACCTAAATAGTGGTTCAAGTTTCGCTGAAAGTATTTCCGATGAGCTTATTAAGATACTAGAGGCAAATTCGAGGAATAATTTTGGCCTCGGATAAATGGTAAGATCGACTTACGTCAATCGTCTCGGTCAAGAGGAAATTTAAACAGCGCTCAAGCAGGGGTATGTTCCTGAGGTATCTTGTTACCGGAGTATATAACTAGATACTGGAGTATATACGATATAATTTTATAGTCGATAGCTTGGGGTAGTTGTTTGAGCGTAGAGCGATCGGTTTACAGCGGCGAAAATTTGCGGGTTCGATTCCCGCCTGAGCAAATTTCAGAAACGATCTTTTAGTAATTTGCCCTGATGTGGTTGCCACTGGGATTGGGCCCTGTCCATTATACGGTGCCTATAATACAAGCGTTGCTTAGTATGGGACCGTATAGTAGGTGCGTTCGTCTGGTGATATTTATTTATGTTAATTTATAGTAAATATCACATTAGACAGATCGTGTAAGAACTTTTAAAAGTGACAATAACGATATAATACGTGTTCAATTATCATCCAATTGTGTGATCCAACTTGGAAGCGTGCCCGGTAAATGATGCCTACGCACGGCCCCCTTTTATTTTGCATCCCACTTTTTAATGGACAATTAGGTCGTTAGTCATCGTTGGCGAACATTGGCTCGGATTTCGTCGTAACGCAAAGATTATGCAAATAAGATAATGGGCATTTTTCACTCAGTACAGGAAATTTATGCGAAGTATTAGGTAAATGTGCACTTTCATGTTCATAGCTCGAGATTTTAGTTGCCATCCTACCGCGGTAAAATATTTACGTAAATATATTATCCAAATATACTCAGTATATAAATATACTGAGTTCGCAACACAAGCGATAAGCTTAAAGTGCACCTTATAGTTGGTGTGTTCGTATAAAAAAAAAATCATAAGCTTTTTTGGTGTCGCTTACGACTAAAACTTACTGTGTAACGTATAATTGTAGTTATTATGTCTGATTTATTTCAGTGTTTGTTTAGTTTATTAGAATAACTTTATTTATTGTTATAGTGCTATTTTTATCATTCCAAATTTCGAGTGGTCTATAGATGATAATTGATTAGATATAATCAATTCCAAAAACAATAGAGGATGTAAAAATTTTTTCAAACAAATTATTAAAAAAGTGCGTCTACCTGCTATTTATATTTCGAACCATTAAAAAGCTTAATTAAATCATTATGGCGGGCCGCAACGTGTATGCCTACAACACGGCAATTACACGACAATCGCCGAAGTTATTGCCATTATAAATTCCGTGTTCTCAGCGGGAAAAGATCCTTTTAATGTGTTCTTAAATCATTTTTATTAACTAGGAAAGGTTGGATTTATGCGAGAGGGCTGGCGTTTGTAATTTGCGAGATCACTGTTGGAGTTGGATGCCTTTGTCAGAGTTTGCACGTTGTACCTTTGCGACACAACGTACCTACCTTAGTTAGCTTCCTTAACCTATGTTAAATTAGATTTCAGTTAGTGTTTTAAACCCTTTGTGTTCGTTAATGAAAAAAAAGTAATAATGCCTAAGTTCAACGCATGTCATAATATAAAACAAGCTGTGTCTTTCTTTATGACGCTATACATCTGTGAAATTAAATCTAAGGTAATTCAAGGTAGCCAACTATTTGTTAAATTTAAATATAATTAAAGTAAATATATTTTGTAGGTGTAGGAAAATATCTACATATGAATTGTAGTTAGTTATTTAGTTCATAGACATTAAGTAATAAACAATGTAGGTTTATCAGTTTATCTTACAGCTTCGGCCAATAACTCATAATATTTTATAGACTGACCGTAATATTTTTTTACACCTTTTATATACTTTATTTTTACTTCACATTATAATAAATTATAAGTCTGCACGATTCTCTGTTATTTCAGTTTCTTATTAAGTATTACATTTACCATATTTCATTGTGATAACGTAACATTTTCTCGGAAATAGTACCAACTTAATATTTTTATGGAATCCGAGCTTCAAGGTAAACGACTGTGAAGAACCTGAGATATTATTAATACATTACAGAGTGGTGTGAATATATAGTGCCGCGCAATTTTGATAAACGCGCGCTATAGCCGTGCTGATTCGCGATCGCAAATTGCGCGTATCAGAATCAGAATATTTTTTACTCATAGACCATTAACGGTGATGTGCATGTGAGAACAATTTAGGAATGGATAGGTTTGCTTTAGTTACTGGTCAAAAAAGTACTGAACCTAACTATTTAATCGACTTATCTACCTCATATAATACGATATTTCCTAATCTTGCTACTGAAAGCTGATTATCTCTGTACTGTTAACATTTACACATAATAATAATATATATAATCTAAATCGCCTGTACTGCTAACATTTACACAACATTTTTTCCCAATTCCTGCTCATGAATGTAACAACAGTCTCATGAATTTTATTGTACGCTATGTGGCAGAGGACGGTCAATTTAGAATGAATCCCATTTTCCACTAGTTATATTGAATTACAAATGACGGTTCGCGGCGAGCGATGTCGCCAGGCGCGCGGCGCGAGCGAGCGACTCGACACGACACGATTCGACTCGGTATCTACTCGACAATCGCGACATGTTTTGGCATATCGCACGATCCATTCTTGCCAATCCGCAGTCGGAATCTCCGGTTTATACTTTTTAAAAACAAATGGTGCCTATTATCCATTTACTTGAAGGCAGTACTCGGATCGTAACACTCATGTTCTCTCAGAGTATATATAAATATATCGAAGCAATTATCGTTTTTTGTAATAAGATACAGCAACACGCTATTCTTGGAGCTAAGAATTTCAATGAATTACAATACGTTGTAGTATTTAGTATTTGATTAATTTAATTGTATGTATTAGTACCTAGTACAATGAAATTAATATATTATAACAAAATTATTGTAGTAAGTATTAATAATATAATATTAATCAAACATAATACTAAGATCATCAATACCATACAATCTATACATATTATTCTTACGGCTATAGCTTGGTTGAATATTAAAAAGTAATAATATGAGCGTTACTTTCTATACAAAGGCTGTAATTACAGGTAATTTATTTTAGAATTTGACGCACATCACGGGAAATCTAAAGGTATTATTATGTGCTTGGTATAATTTTTATCCCGGGTAGTGGAACAGTTCACACCGTATAGTTAAAATCAAATATCAACTCGAAGTAAAGTTCGGGTACAGATAGTACCTACCTAGGCAATAAATAAATGGGTTGTATGTATGGTTCCAGAATAAGAGTTCACGTAATACGACTCCTTATACTTAAATAGTATGAGGACAGTTCTCATCACAGAATTTATTGGATACTAAAGTTTTCATACACTTTTATGGTTACAGGACATTATGGCACAACAGTTTGCTGATGCCTACATGTTTAAAAGTATCTTGCCATGTTTAAGAGTAATATTTCCTAGTTTTGAGTACTTATAAAATTAATCATAATATTCAATTTTACCTAAAGCTCGCAAGTGTCATCGTGTATAGTAAGTTTCATTGCTGACAATATCGAAATATCAACAATAATACAAATAACGTGTGACAAATGAATAATTGAAAAAAGTAAATGTGTAGGTAGCGTGAAAAACAAAATAAAGTTAGAAAATCAGGTGGTAGCTGCGGAGGCTCCGTCCCCTCAGTTTCCGCTCATATAAACGCTAGCAACCGAGCAAGTTGCGCCCTCTGCCGGCCACACCGAGCGTAGCTCAATTTCGCCATTGTAGATCCCTCGGAAAATACCTACAATAACAACTTTCAGAGCAACTTTTTGGCAGAAAGCTTCATCCAACTTTGCGTCATCTCGTTCAGGATTTGAGCTTGACGGAGTTTGAAATTAATCGTTGTAGATATACACAGAAGACAAATTTGTATAAAATAACAGTCAATATAGAATGTGTAACGTTAGATATATTGCATAATATTTTAGGGGATCAGCTATAGATCACATTCCAAATACTTAATATAATATTTTTTTTTTTTGTAATTATAAAATTTGAATTTGTAAATATATTAATTCTATGTACGTAAGTAATAGATCCATGGTGAAAATGATCCTTTTAACATGTTTTACACTATTACTTAGTGTGTAGTGTTAAAACACTTGTGTAGCTGTGTATGGAAATAGGATCAAATACTTGGTCAGTCATTGTTGTAAAATACCAAGATTATGAATACTACCGTTAAAAATAGTAGGTATCATTAGTAAAGTTTAGTAGAGAAGGATGTTGGCAACACAAATAGTAATAAGCCGGGGAAGTCGCTCAAACTGCGCGCCGCTTTCTGAGTCTTAGCAAATATTAGGGAGACAAAGCGACGCGATCTTGGATATTGTTTGTTAGAATCTTTCCGTCGTAGATTGGGCTCCAGATGAAAACTAAGAAGGAATCTTTCAACATAGTTTATCGCACTTTATTCAAGTTATTACCTACCAATAATGTTATTTTTTTGAGACTTCTTTCATTACAAGATCCCACCACTGCTGCTCCCATAAGGTAGGATCGACAGCGTTTTCCGAACACTACTAATACCTGAAGACTACTACTACCTTAGTCTATATTTATTTGTTTGAAATTACATTTCGTAAAAGATAAAAGACTGGTGCCGGTGCCAGGTGAACCAATCCCGTAATAAGTTCCGCTGGAGGCGTGTCGTCGTAAAACGAGAAATATCTCATTTGCACCCAGCTCGCAACATTCCTCCATACATAACGGGTTGATGCAAATGCGCCCGGTGCATTTTTTAGACATTTTTATATCCTCACGTAAGAGTTAATATCGTTTTATACAAAACTGGTATTACATACTACTATAGCTGCCGGCTACATAATTATTAGTACGTTTCGCAAGGATTATGAGAAAAGCACCAACGTCCTTTTACAAATCTAATTTAATAATATTCTTAATATTTGTTCTGACAGTATTCCGTTAGTAAAAGTTTCGTGGCAAGTCGAGACAAGGTCCGTACTGGAAAATCTGGTTACATTATTATCAAGTATAAATAGCACCATAAAGAACTGTTAGATGACATTAAATTAGTAGATATTATTATCTCAATGTTAGATGATGGGCCAGGAATGTGTAGCATATAAAATGCTAGAGAAAACCTAATCGATGAAATCGTTAAGGATAATATTTTGAATTTGTTTCCCTTTTTTTGGGACACTACCTATTATGTTATGTTGTCAATGAGATATTATATGGCGAACTAAATTAGTTTAAAACTTCCTTTCGAATTGCTTCTTCGTTACTTCTTATCGGAGAAAGTTTTGATTACTACACGATGACAATAACTTTGCTGAGCCATCTGCGCCCTTAAAACCCTTGCAGAATATCTGAGAGCTGAGACGGTGTAAATATTTTGATAAGAAGTAAAACCACAGTGAGGCTGTGATCTAGGATTTAACGTAACATTTTGCGTGTCAATTATAGTTTGATGAAGCGTCGGAGCATCAGCCGGCCGACCCTTAATCGCGGATAAATGAATTATGTAGGCAGCCATCATCCATCACTGTCGCTAATTTAAGATAAAAGCCATAACGCGAGCAGGTTGCGCCACCGATATTGCCGTGCGACCATCCTTCTCCACTAATATAAACCTCATACAATTAGTGTTAGAAAAATGGTTGGCCTGATGTCATATGAAAATAAATTTGAATACCGTATGTGATATAAAGCTCAGAGTAGATCCTAGAAATAATGACTCTATACTAGGCAGGTACTCCATCGATTTAAAAAAAGTATTATCGAAATCTTGTGAACCGATTCATCGGCCTTCTTTTTAGTGCCAGGGTTGCAATATTTGGTAATATATTAAATAGAAAAGAAACATTAGAATCACCTATAAGGTATTTCAAATATTAGGTTTATAGTCCATAAACTTAAAGAAATATATGGGATAGAAAATCAACCAAAATCCCAAGGTACCCATCTCAAAAAGTACCAAATTAATACCGACGACGTATAAGTAAAAATTATATGTGAATGTAAATTTTAAATAAAAATGTAATCAACGAATCCGTCTTTGGTCAGACGCTTCGAGTGCTCGAGTTGTTGTCTAACCATGATTGCATTGCGTATCGAGTGTGTATCGCACGAGTAGATACTTGTGGGAAACACTGGCGTTTGGCATTCCAGAGTGCTTGAAATTGCACCGACATTGATTTGATGTCACCACCGATCAGGACGAAGTGCTTCGGTGTTTCATATTGGTATCGGTATCTGAGTATGTAATCGAACCCTTAATAATACACTTTTGGGTCTCGCGCACTGGGCCTGAGAAAATAATATAGATCGACCAAATGTGGCTAGCTACGCGCCCTCGGCTGTAAACTGAACGCATTCGGTAAGCATGTTTAAGTGATGTAAGTCCGCTTGGGTGATTTAAAAAACCAAGGGATGTAAGTATCCTTTGATGCACAAATAAGGGCATATTAAAGGGAAAACTACTAAAACTGCTTTAATTGCAATGTTTAGTTTTTAAAACTAACTTCGTACCTACTACAACAACACAAATTCGTGTTGAACAGCTTTTATAAAAATTATCACTAGAAAACCACAATGGCGGCACTATTTCGAAGTATATTTCATCGTTATAAAACAATGCTTAAACTATGTAACTAACCACGAGTTAAAACTGCGTTTGAGTCTCTATTGTGGAACAACATTAAGGCTCAAAATGAGAATCCATCAGACATCATTAAACAAACAAAGTCAAGTGGCTATAGCACAAGTACTCAACAAAACAGTCGCGCCGGTCTCGAACGGTGTCACCATACCCGGTGACGTCTTTTGTGAGCATTCAAAACGAGCTGAAGATGCCCCTGATTTATGTCCGCCCATTATTCTTACTTAAGGAGACGTAAACACATGCCGTTTATTCAAAGACCCGAAGTCTCGCTTAATAAAACTGACGGTGTACGCTCGAATACGATGGGTTTCGAAGTAGGCATACCTATAGACAAGGCCGAAGCCAGGAATTCACTTCGGGGGGGGAGTTGAGCTCAATAGATGTACACTCGAATACAATGGGTTTAAGGTCAGACATTAGCAAGTGCATATGTGCCTATAAAATGGTGGGTTGTCTAAGGCATTTCGAGAGTGACGGTTTGAACCCATAGCCCCTCCCCCCCTCACTACGGCCTTGCCTATAGATATTTGGAAAACGTATTTATTTTTGGTCGAGGTAGTAATATATGAAATTTTCTTAAGGTCAGGAGACATTATCTATCTTTCCAAAATGTTCCTTATTTTTAAGATGTTTACACATATGAAGTCGTGGGGAGTTGAACCTATATTGACCCCTCTCGATGTTACATCCTTATTGTATACTTATTACATTATCGATACTAGGTGAGCTATGCTGCATAATTTATTAAGTTGTCCTCAATTAAGGAGCTTGTTTTTCCTAAGTCTTCTGAATTTTAATGAAATAAGGGAAGTCAAACTTTTGAAATTTGCGATCATAATGAAATTCGTTGCCGGAATATTTACAGTATAATTTGTTATTTACCTATTCGTGTCGTGCTCTGTGAAATTACAACTTTTCAAGTTATCTACTTAAATAAGTTCAGTTTTGAGGTCTCAAGCAAGAATCTGCTGGAAATCACAAATGTCTGTGTCCAAACACTGGCTATCAACCAAGATGTCGTACTCACAAAAGGATAACAAAGGATGGACACAAAGGACTATTAATAAACTATTCATAATAAAAAACATCGGAATAAATAAATTCATCAGCAAACTGCTAAAGGCCATGTACCTATCGATTTTCAAAATTTTAAATAAATGTAATACCTACCAGCAGTATTTTTTCCGCCAATGTCTATGTACTTACCTCTGGATCGGTACTCCTTTTTATGTAATCAGTTGTTTCCAAAAAACTTATTGGCGACAAAAATTGGCATTCGCTTTTATGTATTCCGGAGATTACAGTAGCACCAGTTTCCCGATGGCTCGATGTTTATGCGACCCCGTCACCTGCAGGGACGAACCATACGAAATGAGCTTTCCTGTAGGTGAGTTACAAAATGGTTTTTACAAATCGATGTTTCTTTCTACCTACGCTCTACCAAGGTATGTATGCTATTTTAAACTCTTCGGACTTCAATTAGAGCGTAGCGGATTGAAATATTTTTATCTATACATCTATACATATAAATAAAATTGGAGTGTCTGTTTGTAATATTAAAATAACAGCTTTTTACTAAGTGCATTTGGATCTATACACGTTACCTATACCGAAACAACATTTTTTACAATTTTAGTCTGTCTGTCTGTCTGTCTGTCTGTTTGTTCCGGATAATCTCTGAAATGGCTGGACCGATTTTGATGGGACTTTCAGTGGCAGATAGCTGATGTAACAAGGAGTAACTTAGGCTACTTTTATTTTAGAAAAAAAAAATAGGATCTCACGAATAAAATTAAAACCAATGTTGCAGCGCAGCGCCTGATTAAGTTTGATAGCAACAACCTGCAATGCGTCCCGCGGGCTCAGAATGGGCGAGCAGGCTGTTCTCAACGGTTGTCTTTGTTAAATACCACGCGGACGAAGTCGCGGGCAACAGCTAGTTTTGAAATAAAACTAATCTTACGGGTTGTATCGCGTTCATTATAAAATTTATATATAAATCGCTAAAATCCGTAAGATTCGTTTTATTTCAATGTGTATTATTCGCATAAATATAAGAAATGAATATATCTTTTTATTTTGTTTAAAAAAAATGGCGATCTTATGAGTAGGTATTTTGCTATCGGCCCGTTATGATATGGCAGATTCCTTAATAGCCTAATCCGTAGACTATACCTAATAAAGCTCCCTATGGCCCCTATTAGTGTATACTTAGATGCATTCTTAGAGATCAAGTGTCAGAAAGATGAAGGCATTGTAGCCTTTTGATAAACACAATACAAACTGGGTGTTGCTGGTGGCGGTTGTCTTGAATGGAGACACTTAACGAGCGTCTGACGTCTTTTGTGAGTGGTATTCAAAATGTTGTGAAGATGTCGCTGATTTATGTGCCCCCATTATTCTTACTTACGGGAACGTAAACACATACCGTTCTGTCCAACACCCGATATTTAGGGCTCTCGAAATAATAGGAGTTATACGGCTAGTATAGATTTTGTTATACTTTTACGTAGCGGTAAAAGTCAAAGAAAATGATCGTTATTCCTTATCACAAGTGAGTTTATAGAATTTGGAGCAAACATGACGTCATAAAAACTAAGAGACCTATCTTGTCTGGTTGGAGCATTTGGGAAAATGCTCGTTAAGGGGGTTGATGCAAATGCGCCTGTGCATCTATGCTAAAGATTGGTGCCATTGGTGGGATGGTTTTACTGGTGGTAGGCTTCGGCCGTGGCTAGTCACCACCCACTGAACAAAGCCATGTCACCAAGCGGCCTAGCCGTGTTCCGGCATGATGTTCGCTGTTGCCATTCATGGATGGCGGGTCAGATCAGCTGCGCCGCATGTGCCTAGTGAATGTAGCGTCTCGATCTACTGCCGCCTTCCTACCTAGGCAAGTATGTTCCATCGTAGATCTCATCATCACTTACCATCACGTGAGATCGAGATCAAATACTTGCCTATAATGTAATAAAAAAAAAAAAAAATAACACTGTCCTATCCGATCCTAATTATTTGACGAAATCGGATAACGTGTAGGGCAATCGGACGTCTGAAGTCCTAATTTAGGACGGCCGATTGCCCTACACATTATCCGATAATTAGGATTGCGTCGGAGTGTGTGGAGAGTGATTATGAGAACCATCAACGAATAGAAGATAATCTTATCATATTCGTATTTATTTGATATATAACGTTTAGTTTTGGCTTACTCAACTTGAATCTTCTTTTCTTGAATTTATTGAGTCAATAAGTTTTTCAGATTTAAATAGAGTTATATAAGTATTGGTCCTGTTACGACGAAAACATATACCTTATGTAGGTCTAATACGTAAAAGCTGCTCGGTCGTTTTCAGCTCAATAAGCTCTCGTAGTCGCGCGAATAGCGCCCCCTACCGTCTGTACTCCAACCTAACTATAATAACAAGTGAAAGCACAACATTTTGACGGAAAGCTTCACCCGACTTTGCGTGAAATTGCGTCACTTCCTGAGGATTTAAACGTGTCGCTCTGAGATTAATTGGCATAGAGACAACTTCGCGTAGGTATCTAACTCAGATGGAATACCTACTATGTTAAATACATACCTATTTTCTACATAGGTACACACGGTTAGTATCGTCAAAACTAATTAATTCAACAAGTAGTGTAGTAGTATCACAGAATTTGGATGGTAGTCTTTCAAGAATTCATAGATAAATACCCCTGTTTATAGAGTTAACATGTAATGAATATTGAAACAGGCTTGCTTATCAATTACATTTGATGTTAATTGTAACTAGTGAACAATATCACATCGAGTAGGTAGACTGCAAAACTCTCTTAAAGGTGCAATTTCGGCATTCGGAGTCGAGGCATCTCGGTCTTTGTGATAAAGCTCGTCACGTCATAAAAGCAGACTATCTCGTCTGCATCCGCATCCGGGAAATAGCTCGCCGTATAACGGGCTGGTTGATGCAAATGCGCCCTCGTGCACTTTACTACTACGCGCACTAAGACACTTTTATTACACCCGAAAAGAGTTAATATCGTTTTATGTAAAATACTTTAAGAGTTTAATTTAAGTCCTAGTAACCTATGTACCGGTTATAATTAAGGTAACTACGATCTAGTTCTTCTTCTTTTTTCTATACGATGAAATATAATGGATATACAAATGGCCTCATAACTTAGCGGGTATTTTGCCAATTTCAAGTAATTAATAGCAATAAACAACGTAAATAAAATAATGGATGTGACACGATGATATTAAAATGGCTTGTCTAAAACATACTATATCTAAATATGTAGTTATTGGTCTAGCTTAGGGTAATTTATTAAAAAAAATAAGATTTCCGTTCATATTATTTCGTACTTTTTATGTATTTTTTCTACTACAAACCGCAGCGCTCATAATGTTATTACAGACTACTGAAGCTTGCAGCAATATACATATTTGATTAATGTAATTAAGATGTTAGTCTAATTTTGCCGTGTCAATTATAGTTTGATGAAGCGTCGGAGCATCAGCCGGCCGACCCTTAATCGCAGATAAATGAATTTCGTAGGCAGCCATCATCCATCACTGTCGCTAATTTTAAGATATAAGCCAACACGAGCAGGTTTCGCAGATTATATTACTATGAGGTCGCCTTATTCCACATTGGTGTGCAAACATCTACCTATGGGTGCAAGTAACAACGTATTTGTATGGTATCAAAATCGGCTTCTGTTTCGAACTATGGGCCGAATAAGCACATTTACAACCTTAACACCCTCACATAAAGGTTATCTATAAGAGCCACAAAGATCTGTAAGTAGTATATGTGAGCAATCAATTAGACTAAACATCTAAATTCCAATGAATTTCTATATTATTTAAATGCAGCCTATTGAACATCTCTCCATGAATGTCTTAAGAAATTTAACTTTTGTGGTAGAAAATAATCTAGCTTGCATTCGTTCAATTAGAAGCAAGTATCAATTGTGTGCAGCGAATTGGCGAAGGGTTGGCTTCATCAGGTTTTTTTAAGATTATTATTTGCGATTTCAAGCGAAAACCGATCGCAGATACGTAATGCTTTTCTTAAGTTAATGTACGCCCATATTGCAACCTCAAGTTATGCTTGCACTAGATCCCGGTGCCCGGTATCGAACAATAGTGCCTTCCAACGACAGATCCATTTTTCAGGACGCTCGAAGCGGTTCGGATGTATCTCCTCACAATAACACCAGGAATTCTATGTTACGATACTAAATTGTCGGATATATTTAAGAGCTTCAATGTTTTTGTTTATTGGTCTAGCTCTTATGGATCCTTCGGTATCTAAACGTTACTAAAAGTCATTAGAAAAAAAATAAACAATACTTTTTAATAGGGGTAAGAAATAATCACAGACAAAATATAAGTTTAAATCATTTAATAAAATAAGTGATGTATTAATATCTTATAAAGAACACATTTTAAGAGCAGTCCTTGGTTGTATCGTCCAAAATGATTTATGCAACAAATAACATTTGAAAAACTAATTATAGGTTTCTATTTCACATTGAACTAACTAAAACTTTATTTTTATTTTCAAGTAAAACACAACCTATCCAAAGCTGCCTCATTCACGATACAATGACTGATATACGCGGTCCGCGACCACATGTTGTAAAACAACTGTAACAAGTTACATAACTCGCTGCTCAACATTGTAAGGCCGTTCTCTACTTAACACACATCAATATATTATCAAGAACATTAGAAATTTCAATATAAATTTGATCAAGCTTTTCTCGAAAAACGTCTAAACAATAATAATGTTCCATGAAAACATTGATTTTTAAAGTTACATTTTCGTAATATTTTTTTTTCTGTACTTTTCTATCTATTTCCGATTTAAAAAAAGAACTCTCACAAGTTTTTAAGTACCGACATCTATTACAACATAGAGTAAGAAACGTTCTATAATGATTCCTGTCTTACAAAAAACGTTTTATATCTTGCCGAGTCGCCCCGCCAATAAATTCATGCATATCAAAATATATAAGTACCAAATACATTTTATGTTTCAATTGCCGTGACGTCATTGATATCATTTCATTTAAATATAATGCGACATCTTTCATTATGTATAAGTATTAAAAATTCTTACGGCTAATTCGGTAACTGAATATAAAATTTTATGTATTCAGGTATAATGTACTTAAGCATGTACTGCGTGTTCGGTGCGCACACTCCGATTGTATATTTCTTTATATGAAAAAGGTTTTCCGCTTAAAATAAAGGACTAGTATTTTGTTTTTCTGTCAAAATATTAAACTGATATTTAAAAAATAAAAACAAATATATTTCGGTGCCACATCACAACACTACACATCGTATGGCACAGAATGATTGGAGATTATAAAAATAATGTTAGTCTACAATATGAAACGTAGGTATTAAATTAACTACACATTGCATCAGGTACGTACATTGTTAATAAACAAAAGCTATTTAAATAAGCGTGTAAAGATGGTCGGCTATAACGCGGAATGAGAAATACGAAATCATTATGACGTAGTAACAAAAATGATTAATTAATAGTAATTACACCTAATTAACGTAAATTTTGCAGAAAAATATGATTGAAATAACAAACATTACTTTGACGCCTAAAAAGCGAATGAGATTGGGAAGATAAGATTCGATAAAATTGAACAAAGTATTTTTGGAAATGCAACTACTAACACATAGCACCTAGACCGGCTCACGACGCGCCGGACGAACTGTCCGTTCAAATATGGCTAAGAAACAACATGGTCAGGCAAGCAAATTCGAATCACCATCACTGGGAACATATCATCATTCATCTACTACACTACAAATAGTTAAAATTAACTAAAACAATGATAATATATAAAGTCTTGTATAACCAAATCAATACGTTAAGTCGTTCAATATCACTCTTTAAAACATTATATTACAAGAATCGATAGACAAAGATACTCTTCAACAAGGATACTCTCACATTGAAACACTTGGATAGAACAACATTGCGTGATGCAAGACCTGGGTTCAGAGTTCTTAACTTGTGAACTGTCGTAACGCCGACCCGGGGACTTCGTCACGGGACAGCGATAACACAGACTTTGATCAGTCTGTGCATGATTTTCTTCCGTGGCAACCTTGAAGGTTGAAAGGTATGCTATCCGTTTGAGGAGAGCTCGTCCTTGAGCCACTGCGGGACGGGGCGGCCTATCCGCACGAGGAGTTTGGACAGCGCCGTGTTGTGCGGCGTATAATACCGCTTCAAGAACTTGGCGGATCGTTCTTCCATAGGGGGATAAATTCTGCCTTTGGATTTGCCGAGGCATTTCGTTTTTTCGTTGCCTACGGCTTGACAGAAAAATCCTTTCTTCGGGTCGTATCTGTAACAAGAGTATTATTTTTTACTATGAGTCATCTTATGATGTTTTCTACCCTACTGAAATCCCTTCCGCGCAACATATCAACGTCTAAATCAGTACAAGTAGGTAGGTTTTTTAATATGATCTGACGGAATACATCGGTACTATTTTCGTCGACTCACATTCTGTTTTTCATGTCTATACCTCTTATTCCGTGACTCATTCAATAGTTTCACCATCCATTTCGGCTGAAACGTCCAAATCAACAGACCGTGCGAATGTTCTGAAGGTACGGTAGTATCTACCTAAATATACTACATTATTCAGTGGTTCTATTATGTCGATGCGAGGATGTCCTTCAGTTACGTTCGTAATTCAAAATAAGTGGCAAGGAATGAAATGGAAAGGTGTTAATAATTGAATTTCCTGAAGCCGCCTTGTTAAATACTGAATTGAATTAGAAAATCAATATCCGTATATCGTCGAGTCGTTTACTTGCAATGACTCCGATAAACACATTTGTAATTATCACACAAAGCTGGTCCCTACCAGGATTCGAGCCTGGGACCCTCAGCACAGGAAGCAGGACCACTACCATAGACACTAATGTCATGTCGTAATCTCGTTTACTTGCAACGCTTGCCAACATCGTCTAGCAAGTGATAATGAGTACGGTAACACGACCTACTAACTCGTTTGTTGCTAATGCCTACGTAACCCAGCGCCTGACGTCACAAGTTGCACGAAGTTAACATTACCAAGTCTATCGCGTCTTAGGAAACTTAAAGCCATTTTCCCTGGGAAGACTTCGAATTGCAACCTGCTTTATGCAGATACGCCATTGTGAACTGTTATTAGGGCAAGCGAGTTACCCGGCTGGAGTTGGGCACCCATTGTTGCTAAGTTATCGGCAATTGCAGGGGTTACTAGAAGGCTAGCTTAAGATATCTTTGAGTCGTGTCTATTAGACGTTATGGAGCGCCTGACACCAACCGTCTAAAAAAAGTCCGTTTAAAAATGCTCTCATGAGTATAGGTTTAGGTACGACCTGGCGCCTAAATACGGTTATTTTGAATATTACATAAAATGAGATGAGATATAAAAATATAAATACAGTATAATCGTACGAGTCATCGTATAAAGTATGGTCCTAGTTAACCAGAAAACAAATAGCTTTTACAGTAGAACTTAAAGATAAGGGTCTCGACTCCCCTTACTATTAAGGCTTCTTCATAAAAATAATCGGGTAAAAAAATTTGACGCTAAAGAAAACACACGTTTATAATAAAACACTTAAAACAGCTGAGACAAAGTCAACCAAAGTCGTTGCCATGGCAACATTGCGGAATTTCAGACACTCGAATAGTTGTATATTCTCGCAACTTGGTAAACGTGCAGCTTAACAAGTTGGATCTGCATTAGTTTTAAGTTGAAATACTATATTATTATTGTATTCATTAAGGTCAAAACACACTTATGCATATATAAACTATCGGTTCGGGGTTTTGGTTCCACTGCGAAGAGCCGGCAAGAATTTAGTGGTTAACTTTTCACGTGCAACTCACTTGAGCAACCTATTGTAGTCGACGTGCGGCATGATCTTGAGGAACTTCTGGAGCGTGTTCATGACGGCGGCGGGCTCGGAGCGCAGCGCGGTGCCGTCGATGACGTGCAGCTGGTGGCTGCTGTACTCCGCTAGCCACCGCTCCAGGTAGTGGCTGTACTTGCCCGGGTTCAGGCAACGGTTTCTATAGCACGGAGGTATCGTTGCGTAAATAAATGTTGTGCTGGGAGAAGAAGAGGGTTGTGCGTAGCCAATTGGCTACTACATTAAACCTCAGATGTTGGGACGGTTAATAAACTATTAAATACGGTTTTGTTACTCGATTCTGCTGATGGAGTACCATCTGTGCTAGAGAAAAGTAATTTCAAAGTAGGTAACAAATATAACAAACTGAAGATAGGTTTAAATTTAAATTAAACTAGCTGTCCCAGCAAACTTCGTACTGCCTCAGAATCAAATGTCTGAAAAAATATCGCTTATTACTACTTTTTTGAGATTTTTTCCCCATTCGGGGGAACAAATTCGAAAAATCGAAGTTCATAAAATCGGCCCATACGTTTTGAGTTCTTAATGGTGTAACTAAGACCACTTTGTTTTATATTTATAGAAAACGATAGTCTAACTTTTGGATCGATACTAGACTCCAACATATGAAATAGTGATCAAATATCTTAACTGAAACGATATAAAGTAAAAATAGAAATTAACAAGACATTTTAAAATCCTCAAACAATATAAAATCTTTATACTTTAAAAGAAACGCCTCGTTCTTTTTGTTTAAACGCAAAATGAATGAGAATATTTCTTGGAAATTCAATCCGGTGACAATTAATATTTCAGGGAAGCCGAGCCGAGTAAAATACAGACAATATCAATTTATTAATCCCCGTCTGAGCACATAGCTTTAGGAGGGAATACGCGTGATGGCTGATAATAAATTCAAAGCGGCTGTCAAAAGCACACACAATCTTTTAGGCCGGCACTGTTAAATATAACTGACTAAAATTTAGGTTAAGGACATTTCATGGTTTACAACAATCGATAAGTCATAACTCGGCTGGCACATGGAGTCAAATATCGTCTTAAATAGCAATAAATACAAAGAGACAAAAAACACAAAAAACTGCATGCAACTGAGGCGACCCTCAATGCAAGAGGGATTTCGGCCATAGACCACTGGCTAAGTGCGGATTGATGAACCTCCATGGCAATGGTACAGCAAATGATAATCGTCAATGAAAATTAAATTAAGGGGTTGGAACCTTCACATTTTGCTTCCAACGCGACCTATCTATTAAAAGTAGTTTCAAAAATTTACGATGATATGTCGATTTAAAAATCTTTCGGCAAAAGTATAAAATCGATATACTTGGTACGACAGTTAATCGAATAAATCGTTGCCATGCCTATTGGGTCTCGGAGGCGGATTACGTGCGCCTAAGTCCCCCCGTTCATTTGGCCCATAATAGCGTCAAGTTAAGGAGCCGAATGGTATGAACGAGTATTAGGGGAATGAAATAATAGTACAGTGAACACATTACATTCGATATTAATGTACAAACGCGGGGCTCGCTGGCAGAGAAATTGTGATCCAATATAAGAGGGTCGAGGCGGAGTCGGAAAAGGGCATATTTTTCCGAGTTTAAAAATAAAAAGGAATGCTGTGATTAGATTGTTTTTTTTTCTTTTAGAGAAAACCATTTATAAAAATACATGTGTCACGATCTGATTATTATAGCTGTCCATGAGGAAGCTGCAGGGGGGTTAGTGACAATCTTTTTTTACCCCGCCCTACCCCCGTACGGGAGGTAACTGTCACGTCACACATGAAGAAACTAGATATAAGGGTTCCTAGCTCCAAAAAGGAAACTCTAAAAAGCAATATGGTAAAATAATTGTTAGCACTAGGCGATATTTGGTGGAAATCCATTGTTAAACAAATGGGGGAAGTGACATCCACCACTGACCTATGGCCTGCAACTTGCCGAATTATAAACCAAACAAGTTGATCGCTAAAAGAAGCCAACAAAACTCCCATAAGACGTCAATCGAGATTCTGTGTGTCATGAGAGTCGTGACCGTAATTAATATGCAATTCTGCGCGGAACGACCAGTAAACATATCCTAGACAAATAGCCTACATTCTGTAAGAATCGTAGATATCTAGTTAAGGTAGTTCTGATAAAGCTCAAAGGAATCAACTCTTACCTCAAATCCCTGAGGGGCTTCGGCACGCTGTCATTAGCGGTGATGACTGTGTGGAACGTGTAGTTGTTCGCGACGGCGTCGCCGTGCGACCGGATGTGCTGGTACCACGAGTACGCTCTGATAAACAATATCGTTCACATTTTAACGTTATTTCAAGCGCGTTCCGTCATCGCGACATTATTCATTATTTGGAAAATTCGCAGCTCGCTGCCGAACAAAAATATATGTCGATTTGCAGATACGATCTTAATTAAAATATCCAACCATTTCAAATTTACAATCCATGTTGTGACTGGAGACAGATGTTACTATTTATTATAATCATTTATTGGAATAAATCTTACATTCTGTTTTTATAGTCAACAATGCGTGAATAATCATGCTTTAATGAAATCACAGACCGCTAGTTTTGTTAATTACATATACAGTTTTATATACTGAAATCGCTCTACCAAAAGCTAATTTATTATAAAAATAAAACACAGCGACATTAATCATGTAGCGTGTTTGAATGGAAACAGTTTTATTTAGGAGGGTTTCCAGATTAATTAATAATCGTCGTCGAGTTGGCAGTTAAATTGTGGTAAACGCTTAAACGTTTTTGATAACTGCCGTCTATCTACGGTTCACTCAGGATATATTAGTGGTGAGGCTATTTAGGACTAACATAAAATCTAGGGATTATCAAGCATTGAAAACTACCAAATATTTTTAACGTAGCACATTTCAAGATCGAATCAAGGAGTAATTTATATTTTAAGAGATTTTAATGATTTGGTGTAAGATTTACGTATATCTATATTTAGATGAGCGTTTATGGAGTCAATATACGATTTAGGTTGAAAATACCATATTTACTAAGATATTTGTTCGAAATGTAGTTTATATGATTTCTTAACTATTGAACCCTTTAAAAAAAAATTGGACATTATCACGACGAAGAGAATATTTTCTATTTTCGAGTCGCGGCGGGAAGCAGCCTGTTCAAATAGGCCGAAGTAACGCTTGAAAGAATTCGTCAAATGAATTTTCCCAGGGACTTGAGAAATTAAGACGCTGACTGACTTTGATTTGCATATAAATTATCAAACAAAGCCGGACTTGCGCTGTCGAAATATTTTGTCTCAACTTTCATCCGATTACGGTCGCGACTTTAGAGTGGTCTCCTTATTGGAGAAAACAGTCTTAAATTTAATATTTCACTATATATTCTGGAAACATTAACAATCAAAACAATCGATACACAACATCGCCAGACGAACACCAACTGTACCAAACTAGGCTACGCTTTTATTATACTATACAATGGACTTAGGTCGATCCCAGTATATAATTACTTTAATCGACATTAAATACCCATGGCACAGGAATATACATTCGCGCTCATCACAAAAAGTTTGCTCTTACCGGGATTCAAGCCCGGACTCCCGCCCGGTGCCCGGTGGCCTCCCGGTGCCCGGTGGCCTCCCGGTGCCCGACGGCCTCCCGGTGCCCGGTGGCCTTCCGGTGCCCGGTGGCCTCCCCGTGCCCGGTGGCCTCCCCGTGCCCGGTGGCCTCCCCGTGCCCGGTGGCCTCCCGGTGCCAATTGTATCGCAAATGTTTGTGTCTATTTACCTTTTAGATGGTGATATAAGTATGAGAATAATCTTGGCATTGGGCAGCAGAGCGTGCGCTCTTCTCGGCACGAGGTCGCCATCGAAGTACGTCGCAGACTTCTCGAACGTGATCTGGCTGGTGTTGCTCATGTTGGGAGGGAAGAAGTTCATGTACCTGGTGATATAAGAGTCAGTTGTGAGTTTGAAGTAATTCACCCTCAAACCGTTGCTGTGATGAGTCTTATTACAATGTTAAAAGTGTTGGCTTTCTCTCATTAAGTGTTGCCTGATTGATGTTATTCATCATCATCGCAATAACTTGACCCTTGTTGGAAAATGGAAAGCCATAAAAACCCATAGTAGATTGCAAAATATACCAAAACCAGACGGTATGCGCTAGTGATGTTAACTATGTCTTATTGCATACCCATTCATACGTTCTTATTCTGTGACACGATTTTTGAAGTATTCTTCAGTAGGGTAAGCAGGAACTGCTAATTTAATTGTAACGTTATCGAGCAAAAATTGTGTCACTGTCATATTTATTTATGGAACCTGTGGTGTGAGAGCGATGGAAGACGTCACGTAACTGAAACGGTACGTAAAAAGGATTGTGCTTGAGGCACTTTTCAAATGCAAGCAACGAATAACATTACAAAGTATAAAATAAAGTCTCCAAAGCGCACTTGCCTATCTGTCTGTGTGTAAGGCATGAACACACCAACATAAAAACCATTCCACGGTATACTATACGGCCTGCATCGTTGTGACCTACATGTCTTTAGGAAGGATTTACGTGCACTGAAAAAGGAAAAACCCAAAATAAATAACTCCAAGAACGAAGTCACGGAAAAGGCTAGTTGTCAAATAAAATAAAGAAATCTTTTGCAACATTTTTATACCAAACGTTCAAGACTTATGTTAGAGAATTGCCTAAATTTAATATTAAATAGCTCTGGGTCTGAACTAGGTCAACACAGTACATTTATCACAACGCGTCTAATACTTCCAGACTTGTCTCCTCACGGATTTTAAGACTGGGCTTTGAATTGTATGAACACTAAGTCTTAGGGATAAGTTTACTTTATCTTAGACTCAGAAGTTCTTGTCTGTGTTGTGTGTTACATAGGTTTTGACTTTTTGAATTCTTTTATGGAATGTGAGAGGTGCACTCTTGTTAAGGTACCCATTTTGGTATTTACTGTTATATACCGTTGATAAATCGATTTGTTTTAAACAATGTTGCGTCTTCAGACAGTTGTTAAAACAATTTAACTTTGTTCTTGAAGTTGATTCCTTTTTCTGTTATTGAAAGTAAACTTTGTCTACCATTTGTAATCTTGGAGCTAAAAATACTTCGTCGCAGAGATTGTACCTATATAAGAAACAAGCTGTCGTGGCGAACTGCGGGCTGCCTCATAATCAAATGTATGAGAAAAATATTATCTTTACTTATTTATTTCTGTAAATGTTTACCACGTTCTAATAGTTATTCTGCTATTCGGGGTGGAGACAAATTAAAACAAATCAAAGAACCCTCACCCGTTCTTGAGTTATAAATGCTGCAACAGAACTACCCGTAATAAGCTTTATCTGTTTTGTCGATGACGTATAGGAATGTGAGGTAAAATACTTAGAAATAGACACTGCAATATCCATTGTTTCATAAAGAAAAGCACCCACGAACGACACAATAAATAGCGTTGCAATATCTAGTATTAAATTTATAGAAGTAAATGTTTTATCAATGAAAGCATTTCCCTTAGCAATTTCGGAGTCGAGCGCGACTCAATTGGCTTGAAAGAGGGGCCATTTTCATGAGAGGCTAAAACTGCGGAAATAAAACAGTACGGTTACGTCGTGAAGTCGAAAACGATTGGGTTCGGGGGCCCCTGTATTTGCAGTACGGTGCACTCAGTTTACTGCCGTTCGAATTCGATTACTACCGTCAAAGGTATAAAGTTCCCCTTACCAGTGTACCGCAACAAAGTTAGTGCTAGTTCAGAAATGCTAGCTGGAAATGTGTTAATAAAACGCCACGTAACTTCGGTGCATTTTATGAGACCTCTAACGACTGCTGGGTCCCGAATCGCGTTTATCGATTCAATTATATTTTGTGATATTGGTTCGAGTTTACTGGAACGCTATTAATAATAACTTTCCAGCAGATTTTTTGTAACTAATATAGTGAGAATTAGGTGATTGGTTGGAATAATGTCGCCATGAGGACACTTGCGGACACTTACGGACAGATGAACAAAAACATGTGCATGGATAAGAGCAAGAGAAAAACTCATGAAAAGATTGATGGATTGTATTAAAATTATTATTAAAAAGTAATATGAAGGAGATACGAATAAATATAAGTCCAGTAAAAAAGCGAGAGGTTTGGATAGAAAAGCCTATACCTACTTATGCAGACTGTATAGGCACATGATGATAAGATTGTTTTTGTATTTACACAACAGGCAGGCATTTAGTCTCGGACAAAAATATAAAATATGTTTGTAGTTAGAATAAATAAGTACCTCACAATAAATTTAATGAAATCATTCCACGCTGTTAAAGGCACTAATGAGATGTTACATGTCACGCCACTTGAAATGTACCTGACTTTGTAACGCTGCGGAATACGTAAACAGGTAATACTTTTACCCAACATGAAAACCGCGTAGAAAAAGTACATGAACAAAAGTAACTAGGAGAATTATTAACCCTACTCTTCGAGATACATATCTGTTTTAAAATATGTTTTTTACCAGAAAGCGAGTTTTAGTAGGACAGGAAAAAATATGGCCCGTATTTATACATATGTAAATAACGAAGCTTTTAATTAATGTGCTTGCTTATCATAATTATTATTAATCTACATAGCGTATACTTAGCCACTAAAAGTAACTCAGCCAAACGTTTTCATGAGAGCCGTTATATTATGTAGAAATTAAAAATAAAATATATATACATCAAATTCATACATACATCAACATCACTAGTAAAAAAAAAACTTTGAAAAGCCCGCTTACCAATCAAGTCCTTTCAAATAGTTATTATTATTGAAGAACTGTAGCTCTTCGTACGTGGCGGGGCTGGGCAGGTTGGGCACCAGCGAGGGGTGCATCGCCAGGAACGTATACAACGCCGTGCTGCCAGTCTTCTGGGGGCCAATGACGAGCACCTTCGGCAAAGTGCCACACCATTTGTTCTTCGACCATATTCGACGGTGGCGAATGTCGTCACACGGATTCTAGGAATAAATAACCCAAAATATAATCTAATCAAGAATTATTGCAAATAGTATTCGATAGCTACACATCATAATAAAATAAATATTATAATAACTGTGATAAGTTAACCTGTGACCTGTGTGTGTGTGACCTGTTATAAAATAATTTTAAAATAAAGGGAAGAAGGGGTAAGATACCCTATCCCCTAGCCTTTTGTTGACAACTCATAAGGTTTTTCGTTTCGTCGTCCCAATATATCGCCGTTTCGGGTTGCACGTTTTAAAGGCTAGTTTTATTGATACGATAAACAATCTGCTCTAGGTATCGCAGCACAAAATGTAATGCATTTTCAATTTCCTTGTCGTGTAGCATTGATATCGTATATATCTCGGAGGCCAATGGAATATTAAAACTCGCGGCGTGCATATTGTTTCTCGCGGGTCCGTGAGACGATATACGGACCCAGTCGTGCGCGGAACATCGGTACGAATACGATATAAACGATAGTTCACGTCAAACCCACGAGCGTGATTGATATTATTCTATGAAAGAAATGTATATAAGAACATGTTACAATAGTAGTATAATAATTAAATTGCATCAATGAATTTAATCTAGTCATCACTAATTGGCCACTGCGGTACTAAACTATATTACTTTGGTGTTTTATTAACTTGAGCTAACACAGGCCGGTTGTTAGTTTTGGAGATAAAAATTAATTAGCACGTTCCAAACGTAGCTTCCATTATAAAGTATTTCGATTATTTATTAAGCTACACAGCAGCTATTAGTAACTTATAAAAATAAAAAAGAGAATGTGGACATATTATTACGACCACCACGATTTATACATGGATAGAACAAGGTATCTTAGATAAGATTTCAATTATTCTACTAATCTACAATTCTAAGGAGCAAACAGAAGTGCATCTTTATGCGAAAGCCAGCAGATAATGTAGGTTAAGATGATGCTTAAACGGAATAGGCAAAGCAGCTAGCACTATTTGCATCATTCATTAGGTACAATATTATAAACTATGCCGTTAGTTCAGCGAATCGTTTAGCAATCGCTTAGCATTCCAATCTTTTAACTCGATACAATTTATCGATATTTCTATAAATACCGTTTCAAGAACCCTCATTGACTTTACAATTTCGGAGGACATTAAATTTTATCTTCACTTTAAGTCATCCGTTTGTTTACACTGTAAAATGAGTACGGCGAAATATTCGATATTCAAATAACAGAGGGAGGGACGATATACAATTTATGATGAATATTTTCCAACTTTACGGTCCGAGCCGAGACCGTACTGGCGTGGAAATGGGGAGAGCGATTGTCAAACAGAGAAAGTTAATTGATTTGACTACAATAGCTACTGAGTCGCCCCTCCAAAGTGTTACAGTCTATTTTATTTGCGTCAAAAGACTTTCATCAAAGTTTGTTAGATGGAATCACTGATGAATAGATTCGAAACTCGAGCTGTCAAAGCCATGGAAGGACCCAACTTTGCGTGCACTCGGATGGAAGATCCGGACTTACTATGAACGACAAAAAATTGACTTTGTTTTCAGTTTTCAATATTAATTCTGAAGGAATGCATCTGCATCAATACACCATCACGCCTGTAGTCCCTGGAGACGTAAGCAGAGATACCCTGAAGCGCAAACTCTGCAATGGTATTAAGTGTTTGGCCTAATGCCATTAAAAGGGCTGCTATTATTAATTTTAGTCCTCAACAAATGTTACATGTTTGCGTAAGTAATTATGATAGCTTTCAAAAGTTTTACGCGCGAAGTGTATTGGTCAGTCTGGGCCATTGCAAAAAAAGTAATATAAAACCAGTCAAACACAAAATCCAATAATAGATGACTCGTCAGGGCGCGAGTGTCAGTGGACTGGCCGTCTATATAAATACTAGATGTGATTGATCGATGCCGATTCTATCTGTTCCGATAGATACGCTCGCATTATAATGCGTTATACGACGATTGGGTTTCCATTTTGTTTTTATTTAGGTAAATATAAGTAATTTGAATATCAGAATTCATAATCTGAAAGTAAAGTTTACTTTAATATCCCACTATTGGCCACACCGCCTACCACGCTAGGCCAGTGTGGCTTGGCGGACTAATCGTAGTTGAAAAATAGATTTTTACGTGTAAAATCCAGGACTGGGATTAAAATTTTAGTCCATCGTTTCCAAGTCGCGCGTTTTACCAACTTGGCTTCCTATGTTGTGCGCAATATTCTACATAAATAGATGTCTACTTACCCCCCATAAGGGATTGAGTTCGTCTGGTCTCAGCTGGAAGTACTTGTCGGCAAGCGCGAGGGGCGGCGCGGACGCAAGGCGAACGTTCGTCCAACACCGCAGGAACTTCACCACAGACTCGAAGGTGTATAATGCGAGCCGGTCGTTGCCGTAGTTCGACATGTGAGTCATGAACACGTTGATCTGTTGAATGAATAAATAAATAAAATATCGCCCTAAAAGCATTGTATTATTAACTAGTGCCCGGTTTACACGTTTGCAGTAGGAAAAATACAAGTAGCAAGTCAACTTGGCAACCGCAAGGTAAGTTGGTTCTGCTTTTACGCTGATCGCCGAAAGTGGGTGAAATATGGATCTGATTCTAGTCTACTTTTAAATTTGCCTAATATTACAGCAACTTACCTCCAGGTTCCACTATGTATAAAAAGTCTGGTAACATTATCCTCAAAAAAAAGTGTCCTCACGACCCTTCTTTTAAGTTATCCCCCATGCCAATCCACACCAAATTCAATAGTTTACTCGTGAACCACAAATTCTAAAATTGACAGATTCTCGTTTGTATCCAAAATAAATTTTGCTTTACGATTATATTTTCCAAAAAATATTCAATGTACATTCACAACGAATCTTATATCTTAAAGACGTACAAAAAAAAAATACAATCGAATTGAGAACCTCCTCCTTTTTTTGAAGTCGGTTAAAAAGATAAATTGATTCAACAAAAACATGTACAATATTTGAACTTGCCTGTATAGCACAAGCTTGTATCGCAGAGAACAAGTGAGTGAGTAAGTGGGTAACATAGATAACATAAAATGTACGTAATACCGAACTTATATACACTCAATTGTTATAAAGACATGCAAAACATCGAACGCTAATTAATATTGCCTGAACCTTTCCTAACTTCAATACTGGGGTAAACACGTCAAGGTTTTACTAACTGGGTTATTGATGACAGTCTGGAACAGCTCGCCGCCCTGAATGGAGTTGTCTAGACGGTGCCGGCCGCCGGGGTAGCGTTCCAACAGTAGCGTGTGTGTGAACAGGCCGCAGGTCTGTCGGGGGAGGACCATGACTCCGCTATGTCGGAAGCCGCGGCGAAGTCTATATAAAAACAGAATATGAAATAAATTATATACAGCA
The DNA here is from genome assembly GCA_905333125.1 of Pheosia tremula. Classification (NCBI taxonomy): domain Eukaryota; kingdom Metazoa; phylum Arthropoda; class Insecta; order Lepidoptera; family Notodontidae; genus Pheosia; species Pheosia tremula. The sequence continues at coordinate 7,729,428 of HG995402.1, read as the reverse complement.
TGATTCAGTAAGGGTATACTACTATTTGAACTCGTTTTTCTTTAGCTCATTTTTAATCATTACGTAATTTTTAATAAGTAATTTATTTTCCTTTGCTGTTATAAAATCACTATTGTCATTTTGTTGCGAGCATGTTTTTTTATTGATTTATCGAAATTGTAACATTATATAATGCTTAGAAATGCGCTAAAAAAGGAGCGTCAGGTAGTACACCGTTTCTGAATCACGCTGTACAATAATAAACCGTTCAATGTCCCCTAAATACGAGCAATTCAGGTTATAGTGCACCACGTTCGCTCATTGGTGGTATATTTATTTATTTTATATATTAAATCATCAATATATCAGCATCGATTTATTTATTCATTGCCGGTAATATAATTATTGGAAATTCATTGTCGACGCCTGACCATCGCGATAGGTACATACTTGTCGCGCCGTAACGAACGTTTGCGGTCAATTGCAGTTTGGAAGCACCGCATTGCCGCCGCAAATATTTGCCAATAACGGGGTCTCTCATTGCTGTCATTACTACAAAAGGATTTTGATACTCACGTAATATATAATAAAGTGATGTATTCATTTTACGTTGATCTATCAGCTCCGATTCGAATACCTACTCGTTTGGTAACAATTGAAGATCACGGCCAGCAGTGAGTAAAATGGTTAATAGGGATAATGACACTGATAACTCAAGACAACTTACCTAGCCGGTCTCAAATGCGGATACTCCTCAGTGCTGGTGACCTTCACATCCCACACTTTCCTCCACGCTTCATACAACGGTTCGTGCACCGGGTACACGCCGGAGTGGTGCGGCGACACTGAGTAACACGAGTTTGTTGGAATCCCGTGCTCTAATGCGAACTGCTTGTTCAGCATCATCTCGGCTTCTAAGTGTGACACATTGTTGTAAAGATGGGGTTGTTGATGGTTCCACATGTGGCAAAACCTGTTGAAAGAATATTTATTAATTTATGTGTTGCGACTTCTTTACACGTACGATCTTTAGCGCGCGAATCGGCTTTCGTGCAGGAAATGTCCCGTAAAGATGGAGAAGGGAAAAATGAAAATGCTTCGACCACGCGAATGGACTATGCGGACGGACACACAACGATAGTATTTCTTAGAGATTCTCGCGATAGGCCTCAAATATACGAGCGGCGCTATACCGTCAACAGAGCCAACCGTCAACATGTGTCGATGGCTGCAGTTGGCTCTGTCGACGGCGAAGCGCGACTCGTGTTTTTGTGGCCTTATGGACATTTAAAAGTACGCTGGGAAGAGCATCTGTTTTCATTCCATTCCAAGCAAATTCTTCCATCAAAATCGGATAAACGATCACTCGTGCGTGCGCGTTGGAGCATTGAAGTGTTTAATCTCGCACACTTCAATAGAGTGTGAAAAAACGTATAGTGTAAGACGACTTATGTGCTATCAAGGAGACTATGATTTATATATACTTCACGCTATTCCATTTTTGTTTGAGGTAGAAAACACATGAATGAATGGGAGCAAGATAGTAGTAAGAATCTTTAATAATAGAAGAAGTTATCCTATGGAAAATATATAATATGGAATGAGAACCCAATGCTTATAGATAGTATGCAATGTTTGAAGATCGTTTTCAGAATACACAAAGAAGATAATACTGTTATGTCACTAACATTGGTTTACCGTAATAGATAAAGCGTGTCGTATGCCAAAGAAAATGTTGATAAGTAAAATTAATGACTGCTTTATGTTAGTTAGATGAGATAATATTGTGAACGATAACGCTGGGTGCATTTCCATTATTATCACAGCTGTTAGTAATAAAACAAATTACTTTAGCGGGACCGTTTCAACAAGATAAGGCAAACGAACATTAACTAAAATTTTGTTTATGAATAGTACTAGATTACAACATAAATAATGCATTAGAATATAATAAGCCATTAGTAAAAAGTCATTCACTTCCTGTTAAAGAAATATCGGGTTTCCATCAAAGGGAAAATCACAATAATAGAAAAGTAATTGGAATCGCTTTCGTTTGGCCTCGGTTCTTACCTACACAAAACATCAAATATCTTCGATTCCAAATGTAGTAAGTTCAATAAGATTAGCTTAAAGGTTAATTGACACGATCTATGAAGTGATGATTACTGTCAGAACATTAAAATTGGAAAGGTTTATTTTAAATTACTTAGTTCACCAATTAAAATAATTTAGCAATCGCCAATTAGCAATTTAGAAAACCAATGAATCAGCAGTAACAAAGTAAGTGAAGAGACTATGCTTTTTGTTATAAAAATAATGCCTCTGATGAAGAAACATGGCGATTATTTTAGGATTACATCCAAACTTCACATGGTATACATTCCACTGAAATTCCTGGGGGACCCTTTTTTCCGGGACAATTTTTACGAGATATTGATTTTGTTCTCAGCTAACGCCATGCCTAATTTTAGTAAATTCCGCCCTATGGATTTTGAGGTTCAGTTTTGTGCTATCACGGCGAAGAGAACCCTTCCCTTTTACGGGACAAAAAATATCGTACATTTGAAGCAGTTGACCCGTGATGCATGAACAGACAGACTGACCGAAAAGAAAAGAAAAATGGCGAATTCGACTACTGCATTAAAATAGTGTCACATACATAGGTACAATTACTTTGGCGAAAAACATTTCATATAAAGACACGACAAACTTACAGTCTTATTACAAGTAATAGATTACAACAATGGTCAAAGAACACTGCCCTGGGGAACACCCAAAACTAAGGCAATATATCAATTATATAAGGACGTAAAATGAACTTACCAGTTAAAGTGATCCCTGCTCTTAAGTAATGCGTCATCCCCGCGGTTCTCGAGGGAGGTCCCGTGATGGTAGTACTTAGCGCTGAAGCCGAGATTGAATCGAAACCCGGGCACCAGTCGTTGTAGAGCCGCCTGCGATGCTAACATAGCCGCCACGTCTTCTTCGTGGAGTCGGGTACCTAAACAAATCAATGTGTATTGAAGACCAGGTTAGCTGATAAGGGAGCGTTCAAGTATTACGTAACGCAATTTTTGACCACCCCTCCACCCCCTTGTAAAGCGCCGCAACGTTTTTCATTAACCCCCCCTCCCACATAGTAAAACGTAAAGTCTCTACGCGACCGTTCTGAAGGGTTAAAACAATGTTACGTTACGCGTCGTAACATTTCAGAAGAGCCCCCCCCCAATTCGTTACGTCATACTGGAACGCTCCCTAACATACGAAGATAGCTTTACTCGTAGCGTTATATTTTTCACAGTATAAAGTAGACCGCGAACTATTCCAGATATTATCTATGATGGTGTTCTCTTAAACCTAACCCTATAAAACTAGTATGTCTACAGACGTTTAATCTGCACTTTGATTAGGAATGGCACCCGTATCGGTGTATGTAAATATTAGTATACATGCTAACTAGCGCACAAAGCGCAGGTATTGTCATTCAGTGCAGACAGGTGCTAATAGTATTCAGATCTTCCTCGAATACTAATAGACTTGACAAAGGTGAATTAATGCTACAATATGTTAAATTGATTGAGTTATTGTTTACATTGTTGTTACAGTGAAGAAAAAAATTCTGAACAATTACTTACTTGTAATAGTGTGATAATTAATTAATAAAGAGATATGTACTCATGCGGTTGATGTAATCTAAATTAACCTTTTTATGCCTTTATGAGATAAAAAAACAATAACAAGTACTCAGTAGTCCGTATGCCATTTTAAAAAGAAAATTATGCAAAACGAAGCTCGTTGCTTTGCATGCTTTATTGGATTGGTAAAAATATTTCTGGATGAACTGAAGTTTTCAGATGTCGTTTCTATTAAATTTAGATAAGTAGTTATTCCTATCTTTATATCACGGATGCGGACTCCCAAAAGGAGCTACCTGATTTAATTTTTATCAAAATAACCTCCCTAAGTATATAGCATTTGCCACAAATTCACATTTAAGAGGGTTCCTTGTTAGACAATTGAACAGATCCCTCAAAAATATTGCTTGATACATTATTTTATGTAACAATAGTAGTGTAAAATATTAGCTAAAATCTATCAATCTATACTAATCTATACTAATATTATAAATGTGAAAGTTTGGATGGATGGATAGATGGATGGATGTTTGTTACTCTTTCACGCCCGAACGGCTGAACGGATCTGGATGAAATTTGGCACAGAGATAGATTATAGTCTGGAATAGCACATAGGCTACTTTTTATCCCGGTAAAATGTACGGTTCCCGTGGGATAGATGTTTTAATTTTTCATACTTTTTATCGCGGGTAACACCGCCGGGCGCAGCTAGTAGACTATAATTTTGTATTCATTTTATGTGGTGGAACAATAAAGTGTTATCTATCTATCTATCTGTAAGCATCGCGACGTCTTAGTAAGAGTTGCGACACCTAGTAAAAAAATATGCGTACCTCTTTCTCCCACAAATATATCGTCAATATCAACCAGGATCCACCTGTCCAGGTTCAAACTGAGTTGCCCGTGACTAAGGTAGCTGAGTGCGTCCAGAAAAAGCAGTCGATGAAGCCAAAACTGCAAGCCAGATCCAAATAGGACCCTTTGGACGCCGTCCAAACGACCGTGGTCTTGTATCACAGTCGCCAGTGGCATCCGATCCTCTGTAAACAACAGAGGTATTTAACATATCATTGTTTTATTAACCTTGGCCCCAGGACTGCTAAAACAATCGATTCATAATCGAACAGCAACCGCATAGTAACTGACACATTTGACAGATATCCCATACAATATCTGTCAAAAGTGACAGTTACTATGCGGTTGCGGTTCGATTATAAATCGATTGTGTTAGCAGACTTGGGGCCCTTGTTTCATGTGTCTATTACTAGAATTAACTAGGCGTGCATGTAAAACGGATGTTTTTAGGTGTCCATACAATGCGATGAAATTTAATTTACATAAGTAAACTCGAGCGTACAAAGCTTGCATACGCCGCTAAATATTCGTCAGTTATTTGCCACGTACACTAAACTTTTCGTACTTGAAATCTTTTCATAAAAATAAATTAATTTGAAAAAGTAAAAATAAATCTCATTAAAAAATAGAATACATTTATGTCCACTGTCGTCAGCAATTTTGGTTTGAATATGAAGGCAGAAACGTTATAAGACTTTTCCCTTCTGCTCCAATATGGCAATATTTTAAATTACAGAATCAACATTTTCCGTTGCCTAAATCTGTTTCATCAGCTGCTTGCAGATTTTAAGCATAAGTAAATATTACCACATTATTTAATATAATTTTAATCCTTAAGATTAGTTTTATTTCAATGTGTAGTATTCGCGTAAATATAAGAAATCAATAATTCATTCATTGTTAACTTTAGCGTACCTAGTACCTTCAAGGCTAAAGTATGGCTTTTTTATAGCTTTTTAAGGTTGTTTATGCATTGTGTGGAAAATACTAGAGATAATATACAGGGTGTAACATCGAGATAGATTAATATGGGGACCTCCGAAACTATAAGAGATAGAAAAATATGTATAAGACCTGTACCCCGATACACAACCTTACGACAAGTCTTGTATGGACCGATTCGGTTATTGATTGAAACTTGCAGTATGAAATGTCCTATATTAACATCGCAAATGGTTGAATCGATCCATTCGGTTGCGTAGTCGAATCGAATCTTCGATTCGGTTATGAAGAATGGCTCTGAAAGATTATTTTCTAATCGAATCGATTGGGATAAATTGTCAAAACGTTCTGAATCGACCCGTGCGTTCGATTCCCGATTAACGTTAAAGATTTTTTTAAATATGTGTATGCAATTTTTCTTTTCTAAAATCGATGACATAGTTTCATGAAACATATTTTTCTATCTCTTTATAGTTTCAGAGGTCACCATACTGACCAATCTCGATGTACACCTTGTATACTAAGCAAATGTTTTTGAGACAGTCAAATGTAATCAAAATGTTTACAGCTAACTATTTCCTAGAACTTTAGAGGTCGGATATACGTAGAGTACCTAAGTACTTCCATGAAAAGCTCGTCGGGAACATCGGGAACTCGGTATTAATATCAAAGATGGATTGCTCGAATCAATGTAAGTGTTATGGAATTCCTTCATTAATTAGAACATGATGGCGGCGGGTGATTAATATTAATTGACGTTATTCGACACCACCATTAGATTTGTTCACATGATATTCATGAAACATGGTTATGTTTGTGTACATTTATTGAATCAGGAAATATGTAATAATTAACAGAATAGGTAGGCCGTAAGTTCAATTAGCTTTGTTTTTGTTACAACGACTACAATAGGTACTTAATTAAAAGCAAACTAGCTGTCCCGGCATACTTTAGTAGATACAGGTATACCCACGGTAATCTGGTAGGTGTGTTCGTCTGGCGAGATATATTTTTATTATTTACATACAGTGAGATGTTTTACGGTCACCGCTCAACCATCGGTTTCTCACCATCGGGTCCATACTCGATCTGTCTGAGGGCCCACGCCACCGGCTCGTAAGTAGAGCTATTAGCCCTGAACACTGCCCAGTGATCGCCAGGGAGCGCGCCCCATGCAGTTTCACCAGCTCGTGCTAGTCGGAGCACTGGCGATGCTGAATTGAGGGTGGCATCCTAAATAAAAAGAACCAGAGTTCACGTAATGATATAATATACAGAATTATTCAGAAAGGGTATATTAACCTTTGAACCTGTGCTTCTTTCGTGTACTTGTAATTACTGTGTGAAGTCAGAAGTCCGATGTTAATTTAATTGTCATTTGGTTAGGAACGAAATTTCTTTTTTAATATCGACCTATCACAATTCTGACTACACATGATAACAAATGCGGTAAACTCAAAGTTGGTTAGTAGACCCTTTTTGAATACAAAACACTTTTTGGTGGTGGTATTCGTATCGGCTTGTGATCCAGTAATAAATAATAACAAAGGCCTGGACCAAACGAATGGCAGACCAATACATTGCTGCCGATCTAATATCACATTTCATGCTTCTTTCTCTAAGAAGTATGCTACGAGTTCGAAGAATATACTTTCTTCGGCCGTAATTATTACCACTCGATATTGGAACAAAACGTTATATATTTTGGGACAAAAAAAAGTTTAGCATTGCAAGCAGTGTCGAATAAATTAAATTGGAAAAAAAAATACAATTAATATATAAATCTGTAATTTGCATACGGATACTCAAGGGACAATTTATTTCGTATCCAACACATTGTATACGTTGACTTTTAAATGTATTGTACGAGTTGAAAATTCGACGTGGGTAATGAGTAAATTTAATAATTGGGATACATAAAATAATGTCGGCTGAAACTATATTTTATCTGTATGTATGTTATACTGTAACTGAAGTTGCCTGTATGTCTGTATCATGACAAAATTACGGGAACAATTTAATTATGGATAGGCCTATGATTAGACTCAAACGATAGGTACATACATCATCAAGCTATGATCAATGAGAATCCAGCTTCTTTGAGAACCGATTTATCGTATGCGCGCGATTGGAACAAGTTTACGCACAGTAAGGAGACTAACTCAGAGACTGTAGAAATGTTAAAAGAATTTTAACAAGGTTAAAACCGCCACAGTGGATAAAAGGATAATCTGCCATCAAAAGAATAAATCGGCAAAACGAAGATCACTTACCTTCAATCTCAAATTAGTATGCATGAATAGAGGGAACCCTCTCAACTGGGCCCCCACGAGAGTCTCCTCGCCGGGGGTCGCGAACGCCACGACCCCCACCGAATATTCCCTGCAATATTTATCGAGAAGTTCTCGATTCCACTTGTCCATGTTCGCATATTTCGACAACGACTCGAACACGATCACGCCGTACCGACCCTTGTCCAAAGTGGTGAGTACGGGCAGACTCTTGCCCGCTACTTCCACCTTGTACCTGCATGTAGGGGAAAATTAGGTTAGTAGAACATCAAACTCTATATAAAACATTCCTAGCTCTGAATAGAATACGGAAGATATATTATTAGTTAATTGCGTAGACAACATAAACAAAATATGAAATTACGTGGCAGCGCCCAGAGAAAATATTAGGAGCGACATTAATTTGGGAGATTACGTTAGACGTTGAGGGATCCCTCGGTCCCATTTCTCTCTCATACTTGATTTTCAGAATTCATTATCATGAAACATGAAATTTTATTACACCTGTATTTATAACTCCGTAGGATAGCGGGTTTTAATTCAATTTACTTTAAACGTGAATGCTAATAGAAATATTAAACTTTAAGGATTACGCCGCAAATAGGAAGAGAAGGAATTAAATTTTGTTCAGTCCTGACATTCTAATATTTTATTGTTACAGCTCCGGGAATGAATAAACATAGATAAAGGTGCGCGGCGGTGTAATTTAATATAGTTTGATATACTTGATGGCTTAGCTACTATGCTTTTACAATATGATGAGATCCCTTTGAATTACTCTCGCAATCCGGTTACTAAAATTAGTATTTATAGCTCAATAAAAAAGTAGGATAAATTAACTCCTTTAATATCCCGGAGATACCAGATGATTGATGACGATGACAACCGTGGTATCATCCCTTGTCATAAAATTGTACACTTTATTTAGCGGCCAGCAACGGCGACCCCTTGTTAAACATTGAACAATCCCACGAAGTTGATTGGCAATATTGAAAATTGAACTGTCCAAATATTCGCTTTTAAGATACTTTTCAATTTGCGTCCAAAGCACTTATTTTAATGACATTGGAAAAATCTGACAAGCCTTTGAGTCCGATATAGGTTGGTTCGAAATGAAACTAGAAAAATGCACCCAACGGCAGGAAAAAGGGTAGTACGGCGTAAGCGTATCGAGAAACGGCCGTTAATTTTGCCCGTTTTAAGGCTCGTTTGGCGACTGAGTGCACTTGAGACCCCGGGCGAATGGCAACTTGCAAATAGCATTTACGTTCTCGAATCGGCCGTCTTGCAGTCTAATGTACGCAAACTCGTTTGAAACTTGGCATAGCCATTATTACGTTCGCCAGGCATAGTGCAGTACAAAACTAACGTGTAAGCAAAGAAGAAAATACTACGTTAGTAAGAGAGTTTGAGCTCCGTTCGCTAGTTGAAATCCGTCTTCCGCAATGTAGACTTCTTGGTATACAGCGAGGTAAAAAGCAGGGTTGATAAAAATCATGATTTATTAATGTAATTGTTTTTTTTCAAAAAAATCTTCTGATGGCTGTACTTATTAACTGTTATGTCCTGAGATGATTAAAATCGTGATTTATTTGATTTCCATTAGATTTTTTAAAATTAAACTAATAAATAACCTTTTTCATGAATTCAAGCAAAGAAAATGTTTATTTAACGTATAGGGGTGATCTCTTGGATATAAAATAATTTTGATTGCCACAGCTAAATTGAGAGATTATTTATGTTGAATGTGCAGTGCAAGTTTTAGCAGCTAATTTGAATGTTGTTTTTAAGTCCTTGTATTTTTAGCAGTTTGTTGTATAAGGCACTATGATAAGCCAATTATGAATGATGATGGAAATAAATCAAAGGATTTTGATAAAAAAAAACTGTGTTCGTTTTAAATCGAAGATTAAAAAACATACTCTATTGAAATCATTGACGTAAATCATAATTTTGAATCAATCTACCCTGTTAATAACTCCTAGGGTTGTCGGTTCATTGGAAAACATATAAGCAGCTCATTGCAAGATGATATGAAATGTTAAAATACCTTCGAGTCGAGTTCGATAGCATGCCCTGTAGTATTCATATACGCAGACACGCAAACGTGTACGGATATACGAGCGTGCATTGGATTATAAATCTACACATTTATATGGAGCATCGTAGATGTGGTGTGGATAAACTTGGAAAGCCATAAAGCGACGACGTCTGAGCGACGTTTACGTGATCCGTGCGCCACTATTTAGCTTGCGCTAACATGTTTCTAATTACCTTAATTAGTGTCCTGCCATTAAAACGAGAGAGCTCGCTCAGTTTAAATTAGAGCGCACAAAACGGCCTATTTTGTCCGTGAACTGAATGCGACGAGGGCTAATTCGTGATAAGGGAGCGCGAGTGAGTTCAATAAAGGGGAGCAATGTCACGGCGTGCGACCCTGCCGACCCCCCGCCCCTTAGGATAACACCAGTTATCATTAAGCGGCGCGTCGTGTTACTGCGCTACGGTTAGCCATAAAACTAAAATAAAAAATCGTATCTTCACATTTCGCATTATAAAACCATGAGGATATTATACTTACAAGTCGTAAGCGTTAGGCGATTAACTTTGTATATTTACGAAGTGTCAGGGGTGTTCTTCGTTATACCTGACACACGTAATTAAATTAAAGCCAGCCTTCTTGTTCGTCTTCGAGTTATAACGTGGGTACCTATATGTTTAGTGGATCACTGCCGTACCTACTATTATAGCTGCCAAAGCTATAGAAGCTGCAAACAGACTATTATAACATAAAGAGCTTGCGAGTTTACTAAGACCAACAAAAGCAATATCGTCGTCGTAGTACTGAGATCGTGAGCAACTAACCTAAGACCGTAGCAATTGCCAGCCGACTCATTCTGCCTATATGGAGGACGACTCGGCAATGTTCTGATGTTTTTATAGAATCTTGTGATTTCCTTACACAAATTTGTTATATGTTTAATGACGAACGAAAAAAATGCACAAGACAAATATTCAATTAAAATCATTCCCGCAACTCTGCAATATAAAGTTATATTAAAGAGGAAACCTTGTACTTAGCATACTAGTATTTTCCGAGTTTAATGACTAACCGTGTTAATGGAGAAATACTGAACACTTCGTTTATTAAGGCGGTAGCCGACTGCCGATGTTCCTGCCAAGTAACTAACTGTATTCAAAGGCGTTAAGGGTGCAAGGAGTAACATTAACGTTCTATTAAAAAAGCGATTTGCCCCCTTGTGCACTATAAAACGGGGTTTATGAGGGGTGAGAGCAATAAATGGCGCCAAAGCTTACATCACACGAGGGTCGAGTGGACGTTAGCAATCAAACTCCAAAACAAACTAGGACAAGCATGACGCGTGCGTCGAATAATATAAATGTAAATAAGATTGTTCCTTAATACAGAGGATGATAAAAGCGAACAATATAAAATAAAACATCAACAGGAACATAAATAAACATGCGTATCTGCAATAGTAAATGAAAGAAAGCTACTTCACTGGGCACAAACGCAGAGAAACAGCTAATCTTTCTTTCACACTCAATTTACTTTAGCGTCTCTCATCCAAGTTTAAAGCGCAACCCGACGGCACGTTACACAGGTAGCCACATACATATAATGCAAGGCTGTTTACTTATATTTACGGCCAAGATTTCGGGTGGGATTAAAGGAAACAGTGTCAAAACGACTTAATTACATTATATTAAGTCGTTTTGACACAAACGAGCACTAATGGAGCACGACGGTGCGAGATAGAGGGGGCGGGATGCCGCGGGTTTGCCTTTAATGGCACTACTAACTAACTAACTGTCGCCGCAACGACTCGCAGTCGACGCCTCGCGCCTGCAAACCTCGCCTCGCCCCAACATTTGCTACTCAGCTGTCACCCTACCTTGCTATATATTTAATTAAGTTTACATTACTGCCTCGTATGTAACTTCGAAAGCTGGTGTTTGTTTTCAAATTATCAGCTAATTAGACCGCACTACATTACGAGGCCGAGGTAATATTGTTTAAGCAGCAGTATTTGGGTCAATGGAATTTATAATAATGTGGCATTTCAACAATGTAACTTTTGGTTGCAGTACCAAATGGAATGCATATTTAATGTTTTGATTGTAAATAAAGCATTCCACGATATTCGTAGAATGTGCCTGTATTTAGCAATGCCTGGGTTTTGCAATAGTTCACTTAGTCAATGATGTCACTGATTAAACGAGGCAAAGAGAATGAATTATTACTAGGTTTCCGCGCAAAAATATGGCGGTCTTAAGGCGATAAGAGCTATAGTACGGAGTAAATATAAGTAGTACGATAGAGTAAGGTCAATACAAATCTTAACAATAAAGGAAGTCTTCACAATGATGTTATAAAGTACGTTCTACACAGTTTTTACAAGTAATAAAAGGGGAACGTTCATTAGAGCAATTGCGGGGCACACACCCCTTCAAGAAATGTAAGTGAATTGGCAAATTAAATTCAATTAGGCACTCTTCCAACATTGTACTTGAGAAGAGTATATAACCTGTGTAGAGCGAGAATCAATATAAAAAACTTTTTAACAAAATAAAAACCGTCTTCAAAAAACTAAAAAGCCAAAAATAATCTAATCTTGAAATCTACCTTGTCTAACTAAATCAAATATTTAACTAATCTGAAGTCGGTGCCAAATAAACTAACGATGAAGAATAACAAAAGTATACTCAGTAACGAGATGCGCGGACCAATTTGTAGGTATAGTCTTTGGCTCAGACCGGCAATATTCGACTCAGCTGTTTGTTTGGCACCGACTTCAGATTAGTTAAATATTTGATTTAGTTAGACAAGGTAGATTTCAAGATTAGATTATTTTTGGCTTTTTAGTTTTTTGAAGACGGTTTTTATTTTGTTAAAAAGTTTTTTATTTTACACTTTTTAGTGGATATATTTACTATTATTTGTCACTAAAAAGAATGTAATATCAATCTTTTTTTACTGGATAATAGGTATACCAATTATAACATCATCGCGAGAAAAACATAGATTCAAAGAAATCAAGATAAAACAAAAACCACTGAATCAATCTCGCTGAATTTTAAAAGGGTATACCTTATTCTGTAAAAAAGAATAATCCAAATCGGAACATTTATACGGATTTATTTATAGCCAAAGTGCATCCCATAACAATTTCAATTAGCCCAAACACGGCTTGGATACATTGTTTTATTACAATGTTCCGGTTCCTCCTGGGTTTATCATCAGATCAGTTCGATGGTACCATATTCATCAGAACCATTTCATTAAATTTGCTTTTTCATTGTCGCTTAACGATCATAATCGAGATTATCTTGGCGCAACCCGTGAAATACGTATCACTGACAAGTTCCGGTGGCCATTTGTGGTCTTCTTCATCACTTTCACTTCCGCAAATGATACTTTCTGAATGCAAATGCTTGACTTCTTGATGAAAATACCAAAATTGCTATAGGTTTGCCTATAAAATTTGAGGAGTCCTCTCAATTCCTCATGGATCCCATGATCAGAACATTTTTTTGAAAAAAATGGGACCAATCTGTAAGCATATCCTTTCATATAAAAAAATAATTTTCCAAATCGGTTCATAAATGACGGAGATCTGAGGTAACAAACATAAAAAAAAAAAAAAATAAAAAAAAAAAAAAAAAAACAACCGAATTGAGAACCTCCTCCTTTTTTTTGAAGTCGGTTAAAAAAGGACATGAAAAGTTCACATGAAATATGTTTTTGGCCAGTGCCTTATTATTCTTTTGTTTGTTAACAGGGTTTTTATATATTTGAGTTATTTTTGTATCTGTGTTCCAAGACGTATCTCCATGATACACAACGCACATTTATGGCTAGTCGTACAATAAAACTACGGCGTTTTAGTCGACCAAACTTGTCTCAGAGGACTTATTGTGTTCAAGTTAGTGTAACTGGGCCAAAATAAAAGGTAAACATGCACGGTCGCTACTAGGTACTTATTAAAATTATAATGTTTTATACAAGGTTTATAGTGTAAAATAGTTTAATGGATCCATATGGGCTAGAAAGGTGACATTCCCAAAAAAACAATCAAATTATTTGAAACTTTAAAAATAACACTAGAAAAATCATACACTTTATACACACATATATAATTCATAAACGAGATGGTTTACACCTACTTGGTAACCCCTGAATTATTTTACACTATTTTTTATTACCCCTTGTTATATAAAACCCCGAAATGTATGTAATGTAAAAATGGTTTAAAATAGCATAATAACAAACTTCTCAGAGGAAAAAGTGCGATATAAATAGGGCTTTATAATCTATTATAACATTGTATACATTTGAGAGAGAATTAACAGACTTTTATATCTTTGAACTTACTAATGAATAAAATGTTCTCAACATAAGTTTTAATTAAAGAGCCCACTGAAACCAACGTTCTATTTTTTAAATATGCGCTTGCGCTAAATTTGAACATCGTACCACATCTCGTATGTCTATGCAAAAGCCCAAGGTTTTGGCTGGTAGTTAGTAGTTAGTAGTTGCCTTGTAATAATAAAAAAATTTTTTGGCCTTTGTTCATTTAACCTATGAGTTAGTTTTCAGTCTAACATAGAACAAAGACAGACGAGGGTGAAATTATGATAAGGTACATGTGATTATATTGTGTTTCAAGAAACCGCCGCGAAAGAAACCGCCCGCGGAAGTGACTGCCCGATAACGATGTGGACAAGGCCGCATGGGAACATAACTGACAAATAACACACATTAAGGCACGACTTGTAAAAGGTACTTATGCCATTACATAGTTTACCAAGGTTAGAAGCTAAGGGACGTTTGTGAAACGTTATCAACTTAATGTTTTTCTTATTGCTTGATTTTTTTTAATGTTTAATGATGAAATAACAAATTCTGAATAAAGGTGTTGTTCAGACTAAAGCTTAGCTAAAACACTGAGTGATAAGTCAATTTGTCATATCATCCCAATAAGACCACTCAAATCACGCATCACAAAATAATAAACTCAATCAAACTTATCAAACCACCCCGCCGCCGCCGCCGTACATCAAAGAGTGGATACAAACGCCCGCAAAAGAAAAACTCTCGATGTCTCAAAAGAATATCAAGATTGAAAACTAATTCCTGACCCGTCAAACATTTCATAGGCAAGCGTTGCGCAGTTCACTGCGGCTGTAGATCAAACCGATTTTTAACCAACAAGAATAAAAAGTCTCGTATGACGCAACCAGGCGGAGCGGCGGAGGCGACCCCCGAGTCACGATATACTGCCCGGAAAACAACTACGGACATTTTAAAACTTTTCTTCTAACTAGCATTATTTTATGTTTGTATATTGTCATCTGATGTTTACGTGTATAAAACTGCATGAATTTATTGTGGGCTAAATCCAAGTTAGAGAATATAATACGCGCGGCCTGCCTAATAAAATTTTCTTTGAAATACACGATGATATACAAAATTGTCTTTAGAATACACGTGTTTCGCCAACAGTTTTATAGCGTTTTTGGGACCTAGATAGCAAAATAGCTACTATGTACTGTCAGTATTCTGAACAGTCCAGGCTCGATGAGCCGCAATTCATAATCGCATTCCTTATCCGAACATGGATTTCGTAGAATTTCGATAAATAGTTCAACCGTTCGTTACTGACATACGTATTATCTCAATCAACCGGGTCAATAAGTTAGTAATTAAAAACACTGATATCGGCCATACATTATGTAAACATTATAAGGACAATGTGAACTCAACTTGTATTGAATCGAACAAACAGATGAATAAGGTAACGATTAAAAACAGGACCCTAAAATAAGAATTGCAATTTTGATAAATTCATTGTTCAACATTATTGGAAGATTAAATAACTGCGTTTTCAAGGCAGAACGGAATTCCAATAATTTAAATTGGTTGGAAAATGCGAGTGCTTATAAAAATCTGAAGGACCGGAATCATCAGTATTTTCTGAGACCAAACTCTTCGCGGAAATACAAAAATTTATCTCAAGAACGTTGTTTCCTCAATTTATTAAAAATAAACAGGTTTCCTCGCCCAATCAGTTTCCCGATGCAGTACATCACCTGGCGCGCATATTAGCTGTCAACAGGCACAAGCAATCGCCCCGCGCCATGGAACAAGGAAAAACAAACAGGGGGAGCAAACAGCGCCCTATAATAGCCATCAGCCGAGCTAAGTCGGTAAATATTTACAAGATTACTTTAAGATTGGGTTTTTAAGATGCGTTATGTAAATATAAGGTCCCGAATGCGATAACTCCATTCACACGTTTTGTTACATTAGAAAATGTCTATAGCATTGGTATTTTGTAATTGGCAAGAGTCGTAGGTATGAATTGTAATTGGCATACCGAACATAATAAGACATAGATAAGCTAGTCGCGATTGCATGTTTTGTTTCGTTAGCGCAAATCGCATTGTTAAAAGGGATTTTCATCTGCACTGGATAATGCCGGCTTAGTAAGCATATTGATTGGGATTCTTTGCCGAATCGTTTGTAAGTCTATGTTAACTTGCTTCGTCGTTACTGTTACTGATAAAGACAGAAATACAGCTAATAACATCAATCTTGTAGATGGTATCTACTTATCGGAGCATCACATATATATTTATAATTGCCGAAAATGTGAATACATAAGTGCAAAATATAGAAATTAAAAATAACTAATGGTACAACCATACTGGTACTGGTAACCATAACCATAATGGTACGCCTTTAGTAAATTATACTTAGAATGAACACCAAAACGATTTTTAATTATTATTACAATTGGGTATTATGCCAATTGTTAAAATACCGATTGATTTTAATTAACTACCGTAGTTTCATGTTAAGAAATTGAAATATACCTAATATTATATTTTAATATATTTGGGACTTCAGCTATTTCAAATAAAAAAATCTTTGGGATTCAATTCCTATTTTGAGTTTTGGTTAAACGAGCATTTAGTACATTATAATTTCGGTATTTTAAACAAAAAACAGTATAAGGCTTCAGTAGATATTTAAAAAAACAGTAAGTACTATTATTTACGATATTAGGATGCATTCCCGCTTTGGCAAACAAAACCGCAATACCTACTTTAATAAATGCTGAATACAGGAACAACACAACGGTACTTACAACCGTTTGTTTCGCCTTATCTGGCAATCGGTTCTCCGCAATTATCATAGTTATTTAACCAACTTACCGTATACGGTTGGCAACAAGCAGTTCAGCGATGTCGCGTCCGAGTCGCGAGTAGGCCGACTCAACGATCACGAGCACCTTGGGATCGATGCGAAGCCGCGCGTCCGAGCGATGGTCGCGCGCCGCCTGCTGCTGCGACGCGAGCAACGAGCACTGCGATAACGGCCGCGGTACGCGATCGCGCCATACCAAGCTGGAAAATATCTTATATTATTACAAAGGAATATTCTAAACCCTTGGCACATATACACGGATTCCTTCTTGTATTTGACAATCGTATATTTATTGTACAACAGCTATGACAAGAATCTCGTTAGCCGAGGGACTTATGCACAACACACAGAATTTAAATGCAACGACGACTATGCAATTAAAATTCTAGTAATACCATTTGTGTACTAACTAACTTGCTATGTAATGAAAAAAATTGGCGTAAAATCAATCAAATACTGCCAAACTTAGAGCCGCGTTCCGAGTACAAGCCACATCAAAGGGCCATTATGGTTTATCTCAATAGCGTAAAATAAATAAAGGCAGGAATTTGTGGAAATATTTTATCCGGAGGCGGGAGTGGTCCTGTGAGCGGCTGAGTTTTGTGGCCTCTTTACTTTAATGAAAGCCACGCCTGAATCAACCGGGAGGAAACTTTAACGACGACGACGCTTAAAAGACATGCCTACCTACTTATTGAGCGCAAATACCACCTTTATTTACCACTAGGTTTTACTGGCTTTTTAGTCCGATGGTTTCTTGAAAGTTTATGTTTAACTTAAATGCTGTGTACCTTTATTGAGGCTATACTAAAGCTGTTATACATTGGCATAATTTAAAATACTAATGCCGTATTGTACAGGTGATTACGTGGACCATTAAAAAAAGAGAGAAGCGATCGAGACGTGGTGCTGGAGCAGGTTAAAAATAAGCTTGGACAGAAACGAGTGATAAAAATAAGAAGTGATGGGAAGAGTCGCATATTAGCCTCCATAGAGCATAGAATATTAATAGATAAGATATTACGATACGACACACTGACGAAAACAATCATAGAAGGAAAGAGAAAGGCGAGGAAGAAGCAGACCCAGGAGCAGATATTTTAACCAGATAAAGGAAAAGTAAATGTAAAAAGAGAAGATTGTAAAGAAGGCCCACCAACAATAGTGAAGCTTTTAAATTACGAGGCATGCTGCAAGACCATTGATATAAATCTTTGTGCCTAGATTTTGTAAACTCCAACCTTTATCTAGCAAACAACTGCAAAACGTTAAATGAGTATCTCTTTTAGTATATTTTTTACTGTGCCATTAGCATGAATGAATTAGGAGCTGTATGCAAGTGAACAAAAAACAAAATAAAATATCAATGAGTAGACACAAAATTAAACCGAATTTCTATCTTGAGGTGAATTACTTGTACAACGACTTGATTGGCTACTTCCTCTTTCTGCTTCTTTTGGGGATATGATACCCTGTAGTCATTACAACAGTGTGCGGTTAAATCAGCGAGTTGGCAGCGCGTTAACTGAACAGCTTCCGTTAATTAGCCAGAACACAAGTTTTGCTATAAATTCTGCTGAGTCAGCGAAACTTACCGCCCCTGCCGCTCATCTTGGGGGTGTAATTTTAACTTGATAAAATAAAGTATACGTATCTATGTAAATCAGTGCAGAATAATTTATGCATTATCTGCTAACTGACTCTTTGCACATAACATACCGTGACTTACAGCCCAACCCTCAGGTTCACACACATTTTAATCCACTTGCTTTCTATGATTGTTCAAATCAAGGTATTCTAGATTTATTTTGCTACTGCAAGAACGTAAATATAAGAAGGGAACTTACTAAACTTAACCCTTAATAGCCTAGAGTTTCAATTTTGATACCAATCTTTTAAACCGAATGTTCACATTACTATTAGTTTTTTTATAGGTTGGCTGTACGTATTTTATTGTTGTATAAAATTATTTCCAACGAAATTAAAAAAAAATCAAATGTCATTATTATTAAACACAGTAACATTAAACACAGTAATATTAAAAATAAATGACTTTCGTAAATCAGGCTACTAAGGGTTAAGGAATATTGAGTAGTTACACAAAAAGAAGCAAGAACAAAGAAGGACGTGTCCGTAGGTATACTGCTCCTCTCTTCCTCTTATTGTGCCTTGAAGTCATTGTACCTCCATAAGGAACAAGTGGAACCAAAGTGGAAACTTAACAAGAACCCCAATAGATTTGCTTTAATAACAAAAAATCACACCATCATATTAACATGAAATAGTCGACTTCTCCATTTCGCTGTGACAAGCTGCCAAAAAATGGCGACAAAGTGAAATACAAGATGCAAGTGAATCCTTTACTATTGAGATATCAAATTTTAACTAAGTATAGATAATGCTACTGACCACATAGAAAATTAAGAAATGTTAGTGAAGATACCTGTTATATATTGCTGTATGTTACTTATATTATACATGCGACTGTATTTACATTTATGAGTTCAGAGTATCATGCAAAAACATCACATCAATTTTGTATTTCAAATACGGCAAAGGTAAAATATTCTGAAATAACTATTTATTATCCCTAATACGTACAGAGCAGACAAAGCCGCCCGCGCCGGCCCTCTACTGACCAATAACTAATCTCAATAGATAAGTTTCCTCCACACATGTAATAGTACGTATGCGATAATTTCATACAGTCAATTCGTATCAGCAATGTGTTTGCTCTGGATAGGGCAAATTGGATTTTGTGCGAATGATGCATATTTTCAACTGCAGTATTAATTAAATTCAGGCGTGTTCTGATATAATTTTAATGAAGATTTAAATTAGTAGGTAACGGTATTTGAGTATGATGATACTTAACCATATACCTACATAAATCAAAAATAATTTAGTTGGTAAATGATTGCTGTTACCAAACGTGTAACACAGATAATAATAATGTGATGTTAAAATAATAAGAAATACATATTCTCGTAGGCGTAAATTAATCAAACACTTAAACCGTTGCGTTGCGTGCAACTATGATTTGTACATTTACAATCCACTTTTACTTTCTTGTTTACACAACGTATGATAAAAAATGTTTTGGTTAGCTCTGGCGAGGCTCAATACGAAAGTGAAAATTGCTGACGATTCCGCTAAAGAGTTCGTTTCATGTAATCTTATGCAAATAGATACTTTTTATTTACTTTTGGTATTTAAATTTTATTCCTAAAAACGATTATAGGTATATTCGTTTAAGAGAAGAATATAATATACTAACCTTGTAAGAGGTACTGTGACATAATACGTATAGAATAATATAGTGAGGACGGATAGCAGCATTACGCCGGCGACGCACTTCCTCACGTTGATGTGGCTGGCCAGCCAGAAGCAGCACCGAGGTGCCGATGTCTTGTGCGGGTGGGCATACTCCCCGCCCCCGCACTCCAGCAGCGGCGTCCGCGCACCCCGACCTTCGCTCGCCATCCTTAACATCTACACACCACTATATTTACACACAATTGTAACACTTAGGCCTCTAAAGATTTCACTATACAATGTCTCTATCTCGGTACCCTAACGGCCGCGTTTGTCCTTGGTGGTGACGTTTTCTGTCGCCACTTGCCGTGTTTCCACATCTCATAGTGCCGCGGTGGTGTATGGGATTGCGCGTGCGCTAGATGCCTTGATGCGCGTGAGTCGCGATTGACGGCCATGTCGAGCCGACAAACGCGTCAGTTCCCGGTTTAAAATGGCCGCCGACGCATTATGGCGAGTTGTGCTCATCACGGCGACGTCGTGGGCTCCTGGGGCTAGAGCTCACGGCATCCGTCTACGAGACAGATCAGAGTCCGCGGTTCGCACGGACATCGGTGATATCTGTAACAATAAACAGCGAAGTTAAAATTTGTTATACCTAGGTATAATTAATAATAATACTTTCATAATCGGTACCCTTAGCGGTACAATATCCTATTTGATAAAGCCCAATAAATTTCATAATAGGTAAGACAAGAATACAAAACATGAAATATAAATGGTCCT
This sequence comes from Pheosia tremula, assembly GCA_905333125.1. NCBI lineage: Eukaryota > Metazoa > Arthropoda > Insecta > Lepidoptera > Notodontidae > Pheosia > Pheosia tremula. The sequence goes on along the minus strand of HG995402.1, from coordinate 7,708,450 downwards.
ATCGATTATCAATATGGAGCTACCATTTATTACAGCCGGATTAGTCATAAATTCTAAAAGCCGTCGTTATTGTGTAACAAGTACTAGTTATTTTCCTTTTAAAGCTAAAGCGTAGAGCTGAATTTACGACTAGAGATTGTTGATAATATCCAATGTAAAGTAATTTTGGTAATGGTATCTAAAAATGACTGAAATAAATTTAATGACCAAAGCCATATTTCCAGTAGACTATCTCCACTTCTTGCTTGTGCCAAAATAAAAAAAAAACTAATATCTTTGTAATCATGGTATAGGTTATATTTAAAAAATATTTTCCAATACCTATGTCAACTTATGATACCATAATAAATAAACTGAAAGAAATACAACTATTATACCCAAGTAGGTCCCAGATACCATACCAATTATCGTAATCCGAGTATAATAACCAATAACCGGTATTTTGCCATTATTGTAGGTAAAGTTTTAGGATAGGCGAGCGCCGCTTTACCCAGAATATAATTTGTCTAACAGAAATCTCAAAAATATACTTTACCCGGTCCAGAAGCCTATCTCAGGACCACAATTCTGGCAGCCGCGCTTGCTACCATAGGAGCCATGAGGCAGTAATAAATATAAAGCTATTTTAAGTTATTATTGTTTTGCGTACTCGTATATCACTTGTTTGTCCGTTCATGTATCACTCTACTTCAACGTGCCGTTTCAAGTCTCGTTTCGTATTAAGTATCTGAATCGGCTCGCATTGAATATCTCTTGAGCTTCGAAACAAATCTATTCAGCCGTGTAATTGGCGAACGAACCTCAAAATTCTGAATAAATTTCATCAAAAAGTTAAGTAATTAGCTAAAAGTCAGATTTAGATTTTAATAAAAGATTTGTGGATAACCACATTTTCATGACTTGTTAGACACGATAATTGGCTTCACAAATAAAAGGTTTTATTTGGCAACATATAATATTGGAATAATCAATCGAACCCTTATACTATTTGAAAAGTTTTATTTATCTTCAGGGCGTGCGTCACCCCAAGGACCAAGCACGCACGAAAGAATTACATATAGTTGCAAACAATGAACGTGCTCTTTATTGATAAAGAGAGGAGCGAGAAAAAAATATAATATATTTTCTGTGAACCTGATTACCCGAATACAACTTCACATTCTGACTTTTCCGTGGGAAAAAGTTGATAAGGGAAATGATTTTAGGGATGTCAACCTCTTTGTTCGGTAAACGAACGAACCGTAATCGAGGGCGCGCGAATATTGTGTGCAATATCTATTGTCCGACCACATGCTTACACTGTAATGAAATTTCATGTGCACTCATTCTCAGATAGGTTTTTGTAACACTTAGATAAATTGTATAGGTACCTATTTTCAGAGAAAAAGTAGGTAGGTTGTCTATTTAGTAAATATAAAAGGGAGGTTTCGGGACGTTCTCTCGGTGCGGTGGAACGGAGACGCGTACGGAATCCGTGATTGTACGACCCTTTGAATATTAACTAGCAGATGACCCGCTCGTAACCGGGCCACGAATCTACAAGGCTACTCGAAAGGTTAATTCAAACTGCTCACAGTCGGGACGTGCTTTGTTTCACGACCCCAGATAAAATTATACACGGAACAACTCTGCAATTGAAATAGATACGAAAAACGGATTGCAGGAAGTGTGAGTACAGTATTGCCTTAATTAGGTACTAGTTTTTGCACACAAAATCAAAACCGGACGAGACAAAAAAATGTTTATGATTAAATACGTTCTAAATGGCACTTGACCGATTGTTATGTTTCCAGGGAATCCTTAACACGAACAACAGATTATCTGCTTTCATAATTAAGTGGCGTCCGACCACTACAAAGGATATAAGACCAAGGAGAGACTAGCTAAAAACAAGTTACCCATCTGGAATTAAGACTTATCGTACCGTTATTAATAAAAGAGACAAAGTGAGGTTGTTAATTAAAACGAGCAAGGCTTAGCAACGCTCATCCAGAGCCCGTAGCAATTGTTTTAACGAAAAAGTTTCGTAAATATAAGGTGTAACTAGTGTAATACATTTTTAAGGATTGATCGATAGGTCTTACTGATCACGTTGCTGTATAAATGTGTAAATGAATGTAAATGAATGAATTTTGAGTTTCACAAAGTTTCATCGCGCACTTAGTACGTGGTGCTTCTTTAAAATGTCTAATAAGTTCATTAATTTTATTTGGAAAGTTATCTTTATAACCTACTGATATACTTGTTAAAATGTTTTACACTATTGAATTTACACCTGAATTTATAACTGGTAGTCCAATTAAATAGTTAACGTAAACCGTTTCTCTAATAGGCTGATGGTCTTTCAATTTAATTGTAATATCCCAGTTATAATAACAGTTCGTAACGTGTAATAAAGCTCTTGAAAACCCACTTCAAAGTCTCAAGACGTTATAATAATCTTAAAGTAGAAGAGGAATTTAGATCGTAATTAATCCAACATTCTATACAGGGATAACTGCAAAATATCAATTAGTTTTTAGGACTGACTTGAGCATTTTAAATTAAGATTTTTTATCGAACCACCTAGCTGTCTCGGAAATCTTTGTACCGCCCCAGAATCAAATGTATGACAAAATGAATTATCTGTAATATAACTTTTTTGTGACTTTTTCCCATGATATAATAGTTATTCTGGTACTCGGGGCGGAGACCAATTCAAAAATCTGTCCAATTGTTATTGAGTTATAAATGGTGCAACTAACACGTCTTTGATTCACATAAATATTAGTAAATACATAAAAAAAGTTGTTATAAGTAATATCTGACACTTTAGGTTTGTATTTAATTCTCTGTGTAAATAATACCTAAAATACCTAAAGCGATACAACATCATAAAGTTAGTAAAAGTAGCGGTTTTTACAAAACTTATGGTGTTGTATCGCTTTAGGTATTTTTTAAAGCAAACTTAATACATCGAGACATCCAATGCAGAATGCTTATATCGCAAAACACTAAATTACATCGTAAAGATGTCCAAATTTTTCGTAAAAAAATAAAAGCCAATGTCATTTTGAATTTCGCGCCCTGACCCTGAGCTTCCACCTTAAATAGGTAGCACACAAGTTGTAAAATACTTAAAGAAAGTTAAGTGACGCTATTGGGTTCTATCTAAATAAAACAACATAACGTAGATTGGACACAATAAAAGTAAACTGGTATTCCCACTAACATTTACAGTGAGTGGGCTATATCAGAGAGAAGGAATGAGAGTAAGCAAGATAGCGATGCATTAATCTCATTTAGGGAATGACCGTAACGGTAGGGTTACAGTACGGTACGGGTAAGGACCGAAAACAATTATTAGTTAACCCTTGACCCTATTAACAAAAGATAGTGTGTAGAATTGCCCATTAGTTAATAGGCTTGCCTGGCCTGTCGGCGTTAATGACCGGCAAAGTTCCCACGTAGATATTTCTTTAGAGTTTAGTTGAGAACAACGATGGAGAGCTAAATTAGATACACGATAGTGTGCCAAGGTATTACTGAAAACAATTGGTGCGATTCAAATCTCACTCCGAAGAATGCACCTAAAAATAATGTGATTGGGCTAAAATATATCACCGGTTTTATCCTTACTTAAAATAAATGGGTAAATATTATTACGCTATAGAGCAAGGGGTCAGCAGCGAGCGAGCAGCGCTGCGAGGGTAAAATCGATGTTACTACAAAGCTAGTAAAAATCCGTTATTTTAAGCCATACACATAAATAAACGTTAATTGATGGGGTTTACATACGAGACACATTGCATGAAAACAAAATATTTCATTCGACATTACACGGAATATCTCCCGCGTGAAGTACTATCGTATCGTGACAATTTACAATCACAGATCCACAGTTGACAGTAGAGTGATAATTTATTATCGACATAGCACGAACAAAAGCTACATACATAAACATACGCTTATGCACTCCAAAAAGTAAAAAAAATATGTGAGAAAATTTTCCAGATTGGATAGGTGTCCGGTTAAGTGTCAAATATTCCATATTATGGTAATAAGCACCTGCTAATTTGGGCAATCACATATTGCCAATTTATCTGAATAACATTATGTTTTAGATACAAACATAACATTAATATTCGGATGAATGCCGGTAAAAATGTAAGTTGGGTAACGTTAGCAACATTACATTGGATCAAAAGACAAATCCACTCACACTACTCATGATCCGAACTTATTATAACTTTACTCGTTCACCACACCTCGTCGCCACGGGTCCTGTTCGGAAACCCCCATAATAAGGCTTCCGTAAGGCTGATTTCGTATCAGCGGAGCGCCTAACGTAGCGTAACTTGGATATTACTTAACAGAGACCTGAGAATATTGCAACGCTGATTTATTGAGAACACGAAACAGATGAAAACCTGCTACATATACTTACATTTCCAAACATTGCTGATTGCATTCAGCTTAGACACATCGTCGCCATTAAACTGACTGCAATCGGCATGGTTTACATTTATATGATACTAGCTGTTGCCCGCGACTTCGTCCGCGTGGTATTTAACAAAAACAACCGTTGACAACAGCCTGCTCGCCCATTCTGAGCCCGCGGGACGCATTGCAGGTTGCTATCAAACTTAATCAGGCGCTGCGCTGCAACATTGGTTTTAATTTTTTTTCGTGAGATCCTATTTTTTTTTCTAGAATAAAAGTAGCCTAAGTTACTCCTTGTTACATCAGCTATCTGCCAGTGAAAGTCCCGTCAAAATCGGTCCAGCCATTTCAGAGATTAGCCGGAACAAACAGACAGACAGACAGACAGACAGACAGACGGACGGACAGACAGACAGACAGACAGACAGACAGACGGACAGACAGACAAAAATTGTAAAAAATGTTGTTTCGGTATAGGTAACGTGTATACATCCAAATGCACTTAGTAAGAAGCGGTTATTTTAATATTACAAACAGACACTCCAATTTTATTTATATGTATAGAAGATGCTCCGCTAGAAGGATATATTGTAACCAAAACTTAACTGTGTAACTGTAAGATCAAACTTCAAAAGGATTGCTCCGTGTAAATCTGATGATATTCTGACAGTGACAGGGGTCTGTCGAATGTTTTCGCAGTGGACAGGAGGGTATTACATTCATTTCGAGGTCGTCGTTGTATAGAAATGACATTTCAGAGATTTGAAAAAGGATTGAAATACGGCCTGGTTTATCGAAAATGTGTACGCAGTCACAGTGATATTAGTTCTTAAATATGTACCTATTTAAGTTAAAAGACAACAGTCTTCAAATATTTATACTTGAAGCTAAATAAAAGCGGTATAAATAAGCAATGTAAATAGCAATACAAATAACGAAGGTCTTTTGTTCAGTTCATGTTCTGGCCTAGTTATATTTTATTTTAACTTTCATCTTTTCTAAGAAATTCGTGCTTGAAACGTTATGAGTAAAAGTAATTTTAAAAAAGCAGTATATTTGTAAAAGTCGAGTGTGTACACTGTATATATCAAACGAGTTTCACTTTTTGCAGATGAAAGCCGGAGGCACGCAAGGCGTCGGAACATCGCAGTCACATCGCCATTAGGGCACGGAGGAACCCACAATTCGCCCGCATATTTGGTCAAGATTAATTGCCCTTAACATCATCTGTCAACCCGAGGGACATTCCGTGGACATTTTGTTTGCCATACAAATAGCTCTACATGTTCGTCTTGTAGCACGCTATTAATCGTGCCGTGGTTAGCATTCAATATACATATGTGCAAAGACACACCGTGTTACATAAATGTTTGTCTTATAAAAGTATTTTATAACAATTAACAAAGGTTATTTACAGAAAAAAAATGTTCAATCATAACCTGTTATACTTTAAAACAATGAATAGGAAATAAAATAGAAAATATAACTAGGAATACAAATGTTGGAATGTCCATTATTAAGGTATTACTTGCTTCAGACGAGGCGGTGCACATTGCAGACTACATTGAATTCGCATTTCAAAATGCAACAGAAGGTACTTTTCCAAAGAAAACAGATAAGTAGGTCTGCCGTTTCATAATTTATTTGCTGAATCTCTTACCTGATTGTTTCATTTGCTGAATGCAAGTTGTAGTGCGAACAACAATCAAGTACTAATTGTTATTCCACTAATTTGCATTGGCGCAACGACTCGCCCTGTGCCAGCCTGCCGCACCCTACCACCGTTAATACAGAACACATTTCATCCCATAGTATTTATCTATTTATATTGGAACGTTCGAAATCGAATTTTAATATCGTGTTGTGTACGAATAGTTTGTGCACTGCTTTCGCAGGCTACTAAGTTTAATGAAACTGTGACATTTGTATCATCTATGTATCTCATATGAAGAAAAAATATAATTTGTAATTGTTTTTTTGATTGTGTTTCTGTAGTAGGTCTATAATAAAATACAATCATTAATATTATTTGTGTCAACTTTATTTTATGTACCTATATAAGTTGCCAGCTTAAATTTAATATTGCCCACACTCATCTGTTTGTTTCGAAACTCATTTGAAATTATACCTTTGTCAAGTTTGCCTTTATTGTATTTCATATGAAACTCAGCTAGTCATGTATTTTATAAACTTTTGATTACACTTTCAACTTTTGTTTTAGACCTTTGTAACTGAAATTTCCATTGACTATCTTTCAATATCGGATATTCATGTGAAACCAAGGAAACGTAACTCGTTAAAAAAATATTAACTGCATATAATATTAGTCTCCATTTTGGTATACGTATAGGTACGAGCACGAAGCTTTATACAAAGCATCAAAGTGCTATTCAATCGATCAAATTGTGATCAGAGGCAATCAATGCTAGTGTTTCGATATTGATTCCTGTATGCAAACCGATGGCAGTTGCAAAGAGGTATCTTGAATTAACGTTACATTTGTGCAATTAAATTTATATTCTTGTTATATGCGTGCATAATTACAAGATTCACCTAACGGAAACTTTTAAGCGGTGGCGTTCCAAAATGCAATCTGTGTGTGACGGTCTTAATATAAACTGCATTGCTTGCTTGCATTAAATTATGCGAGTGGCACTGGCTTACACGATTACATTTATGCAATTTATGCAAGACATTATTCGAGGACGGCCCCGTCGCATAACAACGCCTTCAGTGTCCGAGCGGCGCTCCGTCGCCTCCTTTATGAAAACCCTCGGCGTGATATATGGGCATGTGCCGGCGCGGTATTGCCTCCCTCCACGATTCTTGTATGCAAACATCATTATTTTTTTATCAGCAGGTGCAGATATCAGCTGGCTTCTTCTGTGCGGCCTTACAATGGATGTTTTTCATTTTTCAAGCGTAGGTATTTCAGCGTGTATACTAATAGATATGAGTTTAAATAATGCAGTAACATACTATGCGAATTCTTCAAATGTTGCAATAATCGGTTGTTATTGTTTCAATAAACGAATGCAAGATGCTGTCGTAGCCTTTGGACAAGCGATTGAACTTCGTTAATATGACAAACCAATCTGTTATATGAAAATAGTTAAAGCGCGTTATTCCCCGCTAATGACGAAGGGTGGGGCCGGGCGAGACGTGGACGCGCGATAATCTCCCGACCATTAGGCCCGACCACTCGCTCGCAAATCATCCGCATATTTTGCCCAAGATTAATTGTTCTCGAATATCATCTATCACGGTGAGCTCTCCCGTGACCGTCGCCGGCAGTGCGTACGACGTTTTATTTGAGGCACAATAGATCCCCCGAGCACCGCAGTTGAGGTAATTAAATTTTTGTTAGAATAATGTCAGCGTCCCATAAAAACACGTTAAGTATTTTCGTAGAGGGCGGCACAATTGGCTTAACAGTCGTTATACGTAATGTCGGGGAAACGTGAGTGGTAATTAGCTAAATTACTATTTAATAATTGTGAGGGTTTCGCAAAATGATATACTACCGGCTCAATTAGAACATTCAGCATCAAACGATGTTGGAAATTGGTGTATTACTTAACAAACTTTTGAGAAATAATTACCATTATCGCAATAGCTGGTTCTAATAAGTATCTTAGTGTTAAAACTTAAAAGCGAAACGGTAGAGAAATAAAGCAAGCTGCGACTCCATCATGGCATTTACATAACCCATTAATCTACCATTTAAATAGTCCAAATCCTAATTTCGTTAGACAAAATTAGAACGATTACAGACTCTTCCGAAACATAAATCTGCAGTTAAAAATACCCTTCGTCGAGTTTATTGCGCAACGGACAAGAACAAATTGAGTCAATCTTTTTTTCCGGAGACGAAAAACCGAAACGCCTCGCATTTCAGCATTTTCAACGTGTAAAGTTCGAATATCAATCAAGCCGACCTTTTTTCAATAACGCTACCACAGGGATCCTTTCCGAGCCAATTTTTCGTGTAATTTTGCTCGTAGATTGAGTCGAGTATCCATTGGCTTTACATTGCACACGGAGTTAGTTTTTCGATCCACAAAACAATTTATTGCGACTGGAAAACTATACGCTGAAAAATTGGCGTCATCATTCATAGGTTCACTTCGACCGTTAATATCGAATCTTTTTAATTACTATAATAACATAATTATTACATCAATGGAAAATATATATTGCTGCATATATCCAATAGTTATATGGATATAAATCATTTTGCAAAAGATAAGTATGTAAAGCCAAAAGCTATTCCGAACAAATATTATTGTTACGTGCGGGGGTAATCAAATGCCGATTACGTGAAAATTACTTTAATCGCTCTCCACACAGAAGGCAAAAATAGTACACACCAGAACACTAACTAGTAAACACTCAAATCACTTAGAAACACAGTAGTCCACAGTATTCGCTAGAGTCGCCAGTATAGTCTTCTTAGTTCGCTTCCGAGAGATGTGTTCACTATCGCTTTCAAATAGAAACTGTGGCGTCGCTGGTCCTGCACACTATTTATAATCCGAAAATAGCGAGGGTGGATCTTTCCAGAAAGGTGTCGACAAAAACCCACAAAACAGAAATGTTCCATGAGGAAAATGAACCTTATTTACACGGTAATAAGGAGGGTCCAGAATGTTCTAGTGTACGTAGCTGCATTCGTGAAATCGGTATTATTCCGAGAACTCCCAGTTCCAGGAAATTCCATTGTCCTCGCCTTTTGTTTACTAATAATAATTTTAATAAAAATAATATGAGGTATATTCCGGAAGCCGGTTGCAACATTGTTGACGATTCTAGATCTTTCTTCACAGATCGATAGGGGACCTTGGACCCTACAATGCGTTTTTGTTTCTAGAAGCTTCGATGACTATTTCTCGAGTTATCGATACCTCTTTTATACGCATCGTAACATTACCCCCCTCTTAGTCATGCTCGTCCCGAGCATTATTCGAGCCATGATATCGCGCTAACCGGTCCACATGGACTACCTTTGGTTTTCCTCTAAGTCCCTTCTTGATGCGGAAGGTTACATCATTGATCCTTGTTATGATGGTGTACGGTCCTTCCCAGCGAGCTTGAAGTTTTGGGGACTTTCCCTTTTTGCGTAGCGGATTATGAAGCCACACTAGTGTTCCTTCTTCAAACCCGTTGGTGTTCGCATTCCGATCGTACCGGGTCTTCATCCTTGTACTAGTCTTAAGATTATTCTCCCGTACTCTTCTGTGTACTTCATCCAGCTGGTTTTGAAGTTCACTCACATAGTCTGTAACAGGCTTAGGACTATCGGGTGGCGTGCCTGTTATCGCATCGACTGGGAGCCTCATTTCTCGACCGAAATTTACCTTGGCCGGAGTATGTCCCGTACTATCATGCACCGCAGATCGATAGGACATCAGAAACAGCGGAATGTATTGGTCCCAATCTCTTTGATGATCGTCCACGACTTTAGCCAAGTGGTTCTCTAAGGTCTGGTTGAACCTCTCGACCATTCCATCTGACTGCGGATGCGCTGGCGTTGTACGGGTCTTATTGATTCCCAGCAGTTTACACATTTCCTGAAATAGAGCAGACTCAAAATTCCGCCCTTGGTCTGAGTGAAGCTCCATGGGTACGCCATATCGACAGACCACTTCCTGGACCAGTTTCTTCGCCACAGTTATGGCTTCTTGATTGGGTGTCGCAAAGACTTCAGGCCACTTAGTGAAGTAATCTTGCACTACTATGATGTATTTGTTCCCATCATCCGTCATTGGAAAAGGTCCAGCAACATCAATAGCGATGCGCTCCCATGGCGCTCCAACATTGTACGTCTTTAATTTTCCCCTGCTTCTTGTCTGCGGGCCTTTCACTGACGCACAAGCAGTGCACTTACGGCACCAATCCTCGACATCTTCCCGACAACGGACCCAGTAGAACCGTTGTCTCACTTTAACCAGGGTCTTCTTGACTCCAAGATGCCCACCAGAAACACCGTCGTGAATGTGCCGCAAAAGAGGGGCCACCTTACTCCGAGGTACTACGACTTGCATGGTTACTTCTTTGCCGTCGTTGGACTCCCATTTTCTACATAGTACACTGTCTTCCAGAGTCAAGCTGTCCCACTGAGCCCAATAGCTTTTGGTGGTCGAACTATGAGCAGACACATCACTCCATTGGGGTTTGTTCCCAAGTCGTTTCCAGTCTAGTATAGGTCGAAGGTCATCGTCCTCTTCTTGGGCCTTCTTCATGTTAGTTCCAGTCCACTCGTCATCAAGTCCGTGTGTCCTGATGACTTTAACCTCTTCTCGTACTTCATTCTTCTGACAGTGCTTGCAGTCTTCGGCACACGGTCGTCGTGACAAAGCATCGGCGTTGCTATGTCCTTTGCCACTTCGGTGTTCTATTACAAAGTGAAATTCCTGTAGTTGCTCGAGCCATCTAGCTACTTGACCTTCTGGGTTCTTGAATTGTAACAGCCACTTTAACGCAGCATGATCCGTTCTTATAGTAAACTCCCTTCCTATAAGATACTTCTGAAAATGTTGTAGGGTCTTCACCACAGCAAGTAGTTCACGGCGAGTAACACAGTAATTTCTTTCTGGTTTGGAAAGTGACTTACTGAAATATGCTATAACGACTTGACGATCTCCCTGTATTTGAGATAAAACACCACCTATTCCTGTATTACTAGCGTCTGTATCCACGATGAATCTTCCTTCTCTATTTGGATAACCCAAAATAGGGGCTTCACATAACCGTTGCTTGAGCTCACTGAAGGCATCCTCACAAGTCAGGTCCCAGATAAAATCGCGTTTTTCTTCCGTAAGTCGATGCAACGGTTTTGCAATGTCCGAGAAGCTCTTAATGAATCGTCTGTAATATGCGCATAATCCCAGAAAGGCGCGCACTTCTGTTTTATTTCTTGGGACAGGCCATTCTTGGACAGCTTTTATCTTCTCAGAGTCGGTTTGGACTCCTTCCGTTGAGATAACGTGTCCAAGGTAACTGACTTCCTTTTTGAATAGAGCGCACTTCTTTGGACTAAGTTTAAGATTAGCCTCACGGATCCGGGTGAACACTCGTTCTAGATTCTTCAGGTTCTCCTTGAAGCTACGACCCATAACGATTACGTCATCAAGGTAGACCAGGCATACGTCTCCGAGTAAACCCACCATCACTCTTTCCATGAGGCGCTCAAATGTGGCTGGAGCATTACATAACCCAAAAGGCATAACATTAAAGTGCCACAATCCGTTTCCAATTCCGGTGCTAAATGCTGTCTTCTCTTTGTCTTCTGGGCTTAATTCAACCTGCCAATAGCCACTTTTTAGGTCGATTGTTGAAAACCATTTCATACCACTGAGCATGTCCAGTGTGTCGTCAATCCGAGGTAAGGGATAGCTGTCTTTCTTTGTGACGTTATTCAACATCCGGTAATCCACACAAAACCTTGTACTGCCATCCTTCTTCTTCACCAGCACCACGGGTGATGACCATGGACTCGTAGAAGGTTCAATTATTCCGTTATCAGCCATATCTTTAATCATATCTGTCACCTCTTTTTCTCTTGCCCATGGTATACGTCGTGGTCTTTGTTTTATAGGCCTGGCGTCGCCTGTGTCGATCCGATGTTTTACGAGCCCTGTCCTTCCACAGTCATTTCCAGTAGCAAAGATGTCGTTGAATTTCAGCAAGAGTTCTTTGGCTTGCTGCAGTTCTTTTGCCGATAAATTCTCCTTAGAAGATTCCAGTAGTTGCTGGATGTGATCCTCCTTTACGTGGGTACCATTCTGTTTAACTGTATCACTATTCAATCGTCTCAGGTACTTTACTTCCTCACATCTTCCAACCACATTATTCTTCTTTAGGTGAACTTCTTCATTACCAAGGTTAAGGATTCTCACCTTAGTAATTCCGTTCGACATCAGTAAAGTCCTTGCCGTAATTAAATGTGGGTAATTTCCAGTGTCTTCAACGATGAGACATCTTCTATGTTTAATATTACGAGGAAATTTCACTATCACCAAGTTTTCTGATTTCGGCGCCAGTGTAGTGTCCTTCAGGCAATAAATATTGCACGGCCGTGATCCTTGCAAACAAACTTCTTGGTCAGGAAACTTTAAAACTCCTTTAGCAACATCCAAAACACAATGCTGATTCTTCAAGAAATCTAGTCCCAAAATGCAATCGTCGGTTATATTAGCAATCAAAACTGACTGAAGATATACTCTGTCACCAATTCTTAACTTAACATCTGTTTCGCCGAGGACGGAAACTGGCTGGCCGGTGGCTGTCTGCAGATGACATTTTGGAGATCGTCTATTCCACATTATGGTGCGTCTCAGTAGCTCTGGTCTCACAATGGTACGCGATGCTCCGGTGTCCACTGTTAAACTACATGATTTATTATCGATGGTGCCCTCGAGGATCAGACTATTCCCATTAAAAACTTGAGTTATGGTTACTGTAGGGGCTTTATGTTGACCAGCCAGCGCCCGCCCCGCGGCCCTGGCGACTTTTAGTTTAACGGAATGTCTTGATCGTCTTGGGTCGCGGAGTCCTTGACCCTTCTCTTTTTCTTAGGGCATTCAAGCCGAATGTGCCCCTTTTCTCCACATTCATAGCACGTGGGAACAAACCGAGACTTTTTCTCTTCTGGTATCATCGCTCTCACTTTGTGTAGCCTCGTGTCTTGTTGCACAGCTTCCACCTCAAGAGCATGAGCAAGTGCGTTCTTCAAGGACTGGTGATGTCCCAATTTCACAGCGCCTCGAACTTCTGAGTTTCTTATGCCATCGACAAATGCCTGTAGCAGGTTCACTTCGATGACCTCTGGTGCCGATGAGTAAGCCCGACGAACCAGCCTTTCAATTTCTTGGGCCCACTGCTGGAGGCTTTCACCAGCCTTCTGTGATCGCTCACGGAGTTGCACTCGGTAAACATGTTCCAGGTGCTTATCACTGTAGCGCGTGTCTAATGCTTCCATTAGTGTCTCCAGCGTCCTTCTTTCAAGCGGCAGGTTTTCCAGAATTGTTAAGGCATCCCCTCGTAGAGCAAGCGTAAGAGCCATAAAAGACTGCTCGTTGCTCCAGCCATTACCACTTGCAAGTACCTGGAACTGGTACTTGAACGCTGACCACGACGAAGTCCCATCGAAGCGTGGTAGGTCAAGTTTTGCAGATGATGGTGAAGCCACTGCAATAGATCCATGTGTTTTTAGCTTCATCATCTCCTTATTAAGTGTTTCCCAGCGGTCTTCCATGGTATCTTTATTCAGGATGACCTCCTTATTTAGTTTTTGCAAGCGATCTTCGAGGGTTTCATTCTTCAGGGTTACTTCTTGGAAACGGCCCTCGAAGGTTTCATTTTTAAGGGAAACTGCTTGCAACTGGGTTTCGAGAATTTTCACTTTTTCCCCAAGAACTGTGATACCTGCGTCGATTTTTCCCATAACAGCTTCTTGGTTGGCCTGCAACATTTTCTGATTGGCCTCTTGACTGGCCTGGATCATTTTTTGCATAGAAGCCAGCAGTGCTGACATGTTCATGTCTGGTGAGCTAACCCCTGGTGCTGCCGCAGTTTCAGCTGGAATCTCAGCACCAGCCCGAAGCTCTTCCTCTTCACGGCTACGTTGACGTGCAGCATCCATTTCCACTTGCCGTCTGGTTCGTGGAGTACGCCCTTCGTCTTCACGTGGTAGTAGCGGCATTCCGCTTCTGACACCAATTGTTACGTGCGGGGGTAATCAAATGCCGATTACGTGAAAATTACTTTAATCGCTCTCCACACAGAAGGCAAAAATAGTACACACCAGAACACTAACTAGTAAACACTCAAATCACTTAGAAACACAGTAGTCCACAGTATTCGCTAGAGTCGCCAGTATAGTCTTCTTAGTTCGCTTCCGAGAGATGTGTTCACTATCGCTTTCAAATAGAAACTGTGGCGTCGCTGGTCCTGCACACTATTTATAATCCGAAAATAGCGAGGGTGGATCTTTCCAGAAAGGTGTCGACAAAAACCCACAAAACAGAAATGTTCCATGAGGAAAATGAACCTTATTTACACGGTAATAAGGAGGGTCCAGAATGTTCTAGTGTACGTAGCTGCATTCGTGAAATCGGTATTATTCCGAGAACTCCCAGTTCCAGGAAATTCCATTGTCCTCGCCTTTTGTTTACTAATAATAATTTTAATAAAAATAATATGAGGTATATTCCGGAAGCCGGTTGCAACATTGTTGACGATTCTAGATCTTTCTTCACAGATCGATAGGGGACCTTGGACCCTACAATGCGTTTTTGTTTCTAGAAGCTTCGATGACTATTTCTCGAGTTATCGATACCTCTTTTATACGCATCGTAACATTATGTTAAATACGTAGTTAATAACATAGCGGTCATATTATATACAAAGGGTAGCACAACTTTGAAAAAAGTTGATTAAAGGAGCATCCTGTGCTGTGTGGGTGGCGACAATGAATATTCAGTGCATATAAGCATAATGCAGCCGCAATCTTAGTGCGAGCCGACAACGCTGTCGCGACGGCAACGCCGCCCATTTCTCATCTTAAACACAAAGAGCAACGCGCTAAAGTCCTTTTTTCTTATAGTCTTTAAGATTAAGGAAGACTGCTCTATATCAAGCGATGTTTTCTTTTGAGTATCAAGCGATGTTTAATTCAGCTCGATGTAGGAACTATTGCTATGCTCTATTTGTTATTGTAACTGATGTTTCGAGTTACAGCTCTGGACGACAAACACATATTGTCGTTAAGTTGACCGATGAGCTTATAGCATTTAATCTCATTTTCCTGAGAAGTTATTTTCTTGGAGGTAATCTATGGGTAAATATATCTATGAATACTCATAATAATAACAGTACAATAAAATAGTATCCCATCATTTTGAATTCTTGTTAAAAGATCTTTTTGAAAAGAGCAACCACGGAGTTTCTCGCCCGTTATTCTCCATAGGAACGGCATTCCAAATGGGAGTAAAGTAGCTTAGCATTTTTTAACAATTTCTGTCCATTCATTAGTACGGTGCCTAATGGTTTGCATGAATAAAATATATTCTGATTCTGTTTCTTTACCGTTAAATTGGCGCCGATCTGTTAAGAAATGTGTCCCAAATCCCCCAAAGTAATAAAATCATCAAACGCGACAAACATGAATAGTATATCCATCACCATTCCCAAGCAGATTGGTGCGGAAAGGTTGTACGCGTAAGGGATACAGCGCAGTTTTTTGCGACTGAGTTTTACGATGTCAATATTCGCGGCCGACCTTATATAGCATGTCTGTAAGTAACAGCATAAGAAAATGCTTACGTCATGTGTAAAGGAGGTTCAGAATGATGGTTGAAAACTGTTATGGTCGATCTTTGTGCTTCCACTGAGATTAGCGCAGTTGGTAGTGACCCTGCTTTCTGCGCTGTGGGTCCCGGTTTCGAACCCTGGTACGAACAAACTTTGTGTGATGAGCATAAATGTTTGAACCCGAGTCATGGATGTTTCATATCTATATAAGTATTATATACTGAGTTCGCCCTCGGTCCGTTGTACGGCAACCATAATACAAGCATTACTTAGTGTGGAACCGTATAGTTGGTTTGTTCGTCTGGCAATATTATTAAGAAAAAAATCTTAGTTAACATAGCCATTAACGCATGGTACAAGACCTGCATATTGTAACTTAATGGAACACCTCCGCGTATTGTATATTTTACAGAGATTGTTTTATTTTAAATGTCTCTGTACTAAGTGCATAACAATTGATAGTTACGACCTTTGTGCAGTGTATAATAAAACATAAAGACTTAATCTGAAGACGTAGTGACTCACCGACGAAGGCAATATGGAAAACCACAGACTCACATAGCGTGCATACTACATTGGTTATTTGGAGTTAGTTACTTACATTTGAGTTAAAATGATTGCCGAATACGTATTGCAGGTAGTGTATATTCCTGAAATAAAAGTATAAATCGCTAAATCGTCTTACCCCTTTCTCGTCTGATTTAGTACGCAGAAATCAACGAAGTGATATTCACACACAAGAGTTTATAATCCATATAATATAATATAGTTCTAAATATATTAACACAATTATCTGTCTATAAACACTTAAAACATTTTAGATAACAAAGAGGAAGCAACACTTATTGTCACACATTTCGTACGCGAGTGGTGAGCGAGATCGCGGCGCGAGCGATACGTCCGACCTCTGGTGCGTCTGGAGGCATACTGACTCAACCGACTGAAGTTTGAATTTTATTGGTGATACCGAAGGCAGCGATATCAGAGCGGGCGGTTCACGGGTAGGGCGGGCGCGCCTACGGACTATGAAAGCTACGCGCTACGAATGATAGCCGCAGGCTACATAATATTTAAAAAATCCGATCTTTTCACTAAAACCTGGAAATAATGTTTTCTTATGTAGTACTCTTTTAATGTAAGTAGATTTGGATTTGTATTACAACGTATTTTTTAATTTATAAATTTTAGGTAGGAAATTTGGCGACGCATATAAAAAAAAACCAATAAATAACAAAAAAAAAATAGGCGCACTCCGACCACACGACAGTCCATCTATCTGGAGCTCTCACGTCCGCCCGCGCCGTCGCGATACAGCGGCACGATCCGACCCGATTAATACTAAGCACGCCAATAAATATGGATACTAGCTTCTTTGTCTTGCACGGAAGATTCGTTTCCCTTTATTAATGGGGCACTCACGTTTGCTTGACAAATCACGTACCTTTGATACGATTCGGCTTTCACATTATTTCGCTTTTACTGTATTTCATAGATAAAATAAATTTTAAAATGAGCACATATGAGGGGGGCATATTTAAAATTTTGGTATATATACGTATTCTATGGCACAGTGAATTATTTCATACTGTACAGCTTAGTTATGTAAATTGAATAGGTCTAGTTAAATGTTATTTAGCAGATATTTCTTTAAAATTGTCGTGAATGACTCTGAACCGTACTAGAGGTCTTTTGAGCACCGCGCCGAGCCAACAGATCACCTGTCTGAAAGCGAGCCGGACTGTAATCCGCTCCTAATTAATTTATGCGGCTTTGATGAATGGCATAGACCTGATATTGCTGTAATACGCCATTTTCTGACGGCTTTACATACCAAAATAATTTGAACATATTTACCTCGCTAAATGAGATAAATATCAATGGGCGTCTGATTTGAATGTGCTTGGTGGCAGTATTAGCAAAATGTATGTTTATGGAAGAAGCTTTTGCGGGGTTCTTTTGTATATATAAATTAATTCGTCATTCAAGTAATCTTTTTGGTAGACTTTACCCAAGACGAATGATGCATGTTCAATGCAATGCGCAATGAGCATGCCAGGTAATGTATTATCTACATCAATATTGATTGTGCGTGACGGTACACTTTCCATTTAACGAGATTGAATTAATCCATTGAGAATGTAGCGTGAGATATGTAGAAAACGAAATGTAATTACAACCACTACCTATAGTTAGGTAGTACATTACGACGCAAGAAAATCTGGGTGAGTTACAACTACTATAACGCCTTCATTCTTCTATTCCAGAGTCTTCTACAATTGATACTAGAGGGAAATATCAGGATATGAACCCAGTTGGAGCCTACATTTTTTATTGGTCTATTAAACTCAACAATGCCTTGAAGGAAACAATAAATCAACGATTTATCTGCGCGATGACAGTGTGTTGTCATAAAATTTGGCAATAAAATATTCAAGTAAGTATCGATTACCCGGCCAGCAAGATTTTGGAATAGTAAGTAATCGCTTGAAAACATGTTGAACAAAATTTGTCCCGGAAAATGGATGCATTTCCAAGGTATAGCCAAATATCTGTCCAAACCGCTATTAACAACTAAATACAGTGTTTCGAGCATTCTTATATTAAATACCATCTCTATTATACTATTACTAATCATCAGCAATCTCTCTTGACATAACGGACACCCGACAAAAACAAGAGCACCAAGAAAATTGTATAACATTACACCCAGAGTGCAGTCCATCAATTTTATAAGACGAAAAAAAACTGCAGATTCTGACGCGTGTTAAAGAAAGTGATAAATGTGTTGGCGGCTCCGTTTGAAGCAACGAGCACGGGTGTGAGTGCGGATTGCATGTACGCCCATGTTCACGCTATCAGCGACTAAGGTCGGGGCGCCACTCACGCGATCCACTATCCGTTAAAACCGCCCCTCTCTTTCTCACACACTAGCAATACCGATAGTAAAACTTATTTTTATTACGCTTAGAAAACCCTGTTATTCTGATAATGCCTTAAATGATTACTGGAGTTATTTTTGGCTGTGCTCATACATATATATAAATAACTTCTTTCCCTGCAAAATATCGGGAGTAACAGTGATATGACTCAAGAGATCTACTAATAATAATATATAATATACCTGTGGACAACTGTCAATTGGTGTATAAGATTAGTATCATTTGTAAAATATTTGAAGTTGAATATTTTCCTGTGTTTATGTCAAAGTACGCGGGGTTCTGTATAGCTTCCAAATCGCAATAATGTGCGTAGCGTAACAAGTCTCGCACGTTAATTTGTCTTTTATGTCGTAGCCTTTGATCTCAGCTTTTTTATCCTTACGTTTCAATAAATGATGTTTTTTTACGTATTTTCACGAATGACGATTTGTTATACAGAACATTGTATGTTTCTGTCAATAAGATAACAAAAGTCAGCCATTATGTCATTTCGATTAATCAAATTCTGTTAGGTATATTTTGAGCGAAATGAAACAGAGTTGAGTTTGTATTTTGCCGATGACGGATTTTAAACACGCAGCGACTGTCATTTATAGTCCGCGACCAAAATAGGACCAAAGGTAGTCTAATGGTAAGACAATTTTATATTTTTTAGGCTATTGACTTCCAATGACGACCGACCAGAATGTAAGAACAACCTAGACCGCCATCTTATATTGCCCTCCTAAGCTCGGACGGCAGATTCTATAATTCGATCACCCATCCAAGGTACGACGAAGGAATTTTACCAACTAGGCTTTGCCTTTAACCTTCTCAACAATAGTTCGTTCAACATAGAATAATTTCACATACCGACTGAATTAGCATAATTTACTTTTTTTGAATACCAGGGAAAATCTAAAAGAGGTTAGCCATTGGCTGTAAGTAGACCTCTTAATAAAGCGGCTGACAAAAAAAGGCGGCTTTCTACTCTTTGCGATACTGTGCGCTGCAAAGTACTTGATATTATTTATACCTACAAAATGCTTGGCTTGGAAAATTCCATTCTTGTACCTAAGCAAAATCTTGTTTATAATAGTTGCAGAACTTATAAACACGTTGGAATAGTGCATTGCAGGGGATAATTTTAACATATAAACAGCTTTGGTTGCAATCTAAACATCCCACTTCCTGAATTGCTAGACATGAAACGAAAAGTGTTGGCGGGTGCATAGCTGTTTCGTCGGGGCGATCATTATTACATTTTATTAATTCACGTAATCAAATTTATGTAAAAAAAATCAAGCAAGGATTTATTTTTCAGTATGGTATAATTTAGCAGTAACATAGACTACGTATAACCTTGCTGCTGGGCAGTGACCACAGATCACGAGAGATATGCCGTGCGGTTCAAAATGTATGGGAACTCGCTGTCTCCGCTTGGTCCCCACCACTCGCCACAAAACACATGCAATTACATAAAACCAACCAATACGAAGTCTGACACACTCACGCGTGCCAATAATTCGGTCGTCGCCGCACACAGCGGCCGTACCACGCGACGCACCAGTTTATTCAAAGTATCGTTAGACGATCTATCCATTGCCTCGTACATTCACTCAGTAGCGAACATAGGTGGTACTTAAAGAGCCATGTATTTTGTACAAAAATAAAAAAGTCGTTGTGCTACATGAATACTAAAATAACATAATAAAGGCATTAAATATTTTTTGATTTGTTGTTTTTAATGATTTTAAAGACGAATAAATAAAATACTTAATACTGGCTGGTGAAATGAGATTCCATCTTTCGCGTAGTTCATTTTGCTGCTAGTATTTTTGCACACAACCACGGAATAACACGGCATTTAAAAAAAAAGTTAGAGCTCCGATACCGACGTGCAGTTGCAGTCGACTGACGGCGAAAACTCTATGTTAGCGTAATTTTGGCTAAAGGTGAGCGCAAGCCCACCGCTTTCATAACATATCTCCTCTAATATATCTGTGGCAGTGACCCAGCTGCCCGCCGCAAACTTACTACTTTGCCGCGGTGAAGCCACAAATAATCGCGCCGCATATAAAATACAAAGGTTGGTAGTCGCAATAGGGAGCTGGTTCAACATGTCATGTTCTTAATGTGTCGTTCAATGGGCCGGCCTTCTTCATCCCGCGAAAGTATAAAGTTTTATGTACATATTACCACGCCCGCTTTTAGCCACCTTGCACTCAGCATCTACGGTAGTAGGTTGACTTATGAAAAGCTTTCAGGTTCGACATGCTTATCAGGAAGCTCTATTCAAATCGCCTTTCCTTTCGCCAAGCCTTTACATGAATCAAGAATTAAATAAGATGTTTTTTCCTATACCTCTAAAGGATTTGCCCATTTTATGGGTACATGAGGCACATAAGAAACCTCATTGTTATTTTAATTCAATACTGATTGTTTCTCAGTACTGAACAACGTTTTTAAAACGTATTGGATAGTAACAGGCCAAGGGCGACATTATATTTTCACTTAAAGGGAACATAGTTTAAGATTAAATCCCTAAAAACATGACTGTTTGCTAATGAATCAAAGTAGGTATATAAATTCAAACAATTTAAAAGGCAGCCTACTTTCCGTTATCTTAGACGATGGTTTGTGACAAAATGGCGGATAGCCAAACATAACCTAACACATTCTAAGCTGAACTAAATCCCCAGAGTGTTTGTCAAGATACAAGACGATACACGATACGTCTAAGGGATTTGATCAAGATATTTACTTATTTTGCCTTATCCTTGCGTGGGCGAACTAAGCAATATTTTATTGTATTGTTTACGGATTAGCCGTGATTCGCCAGAGTATTATTGCGATATTATAACATATGTATGGTCTAATTGATAGAACTAGAATATGTATGGTCGTCACTAAAACCCATTTTTTTTAGATTACATTAAAACCTTATCATTGATGTTATTACATTTTGATGTCCTATAAGCATCTAAAACTTTGGACAGACTGATAGACAAATTTTTAACATACTAGATATTTAGCCGCAGAATATTGAATAAGTTTTAGTTTAAATTGAAAAGTCTCTGTAAATTTTTGTTGCAGCCTTCACGCATGAATGTGGCTGCGCAAATAGATAGTGCGGTCTGGCCACAGTGGCGGTTAAGCTCTGGCACGTGGCGAGTAAGCGGCTCAGTCAGAGCCCTGCCCCGAGCCGGGATCTTCCCACCAACAATATAAAATGGAAAACCCTAATACAGTTCAAGGCATAGACATGCACCTGAGCTTTCAATCTGTGATTGTTTCAGAAACGGACTTAGAGCTCATACTGACTGACTGAGAGTCATAGTATCGACTTTGAATGAAGAATCTTTATAATTTATATTGGTATAGTTAACCTGTCTTGTATTTGAAATTGATACAGCTGTTTGATACTATGATGGAAGTAAGAATTTCGGCAGGCAGGATTTTAATTAAGCTTAATTGGGCACTTTTTGGTCACACAATACGTCTGACATTTTGAAATGTTATTGCATTTAGTAAGGAATTAAATGCTTTGGGGCGACATAAATATGCGTTAATTCATTGCCAATTTGGATGAAATTATTGCTTTACCACAAAACTTGCACAACCTATCCAATTGTGCAAGTTTTGTGGTAAAAAGAACATTTTCAAAGGCAAAAGCCGTAGTGAAGAGCTACGAACAGAACTTTTTTCATAAAAGTACAGCGAGGCAGTAGCCTGCGAAGAAAAAGCGGAAACAAGTGAACAGGTACTGGTTACTTATTAACTTTTATAAGTACAGTGTTCCCATATTAGTTTTAATTGATTAACAGTTGCAATATTTAATATTATAATCATGATGTAAAATCAATTAACGCAATGGATTAAAGAAATTCAATCATTATTTAAAGTCATCGTTTAATGATTTTATACGAGTTATGAAATATGTTTGCGATGATGTTCTTATGTATGGTGCGTTCAATATTCTGATTTCCGTAAATAATAATTATAACAATAAACAATCACAACTTACAAGTACTTAATGATTTTCTTAGATTACATAATGGTATACCAGATGGTGAAAGACAACGAGGGCGAGCAAATGTAACTTGGGAATAAATTTTACCAAAGAATAGCGAAGACAATGCCAAGAATGTAGACGAAAGTTTTTTCATAAATGTGCAAGATTCGCGGAGGAGCGAACAGCTGACGACTGGCTCGGGGCGACGAGATGCCTCGCTTACCCGACTTTCTACTAAATGTGTTAAACGGGAAAATATCTCGAGAATTTCATCCTTAGCTCGGGGCAATACGTACTCCGGAAAATACTGTTACGTCCGAAAGTCAAAAATATTTTTACGAGTCCAATGTTCATGTTCTTAAAATATAACTTTTCGTTTACTTATTCACATAAATATCTTATTTATTCAAATACCATTGGCGAGCTTAATGCATGGAAGTGAAAGTTTCATAGAATAATAATAATTATTTCGTAGGGATGTGAGTATACCAGGTGTGCGCTATTTTTTACAGGCAAAAACTACATTTTACTAGAAAGCATAGATATTTGATGTACAAACATAGCTAGTGTGTTAGCTTGTAAATATAATTAGCTTAATATATTTGTACTCTGAGATTTGCAAATTAAATTAATATTTTTGTCATTAATAACGACCTCTTCACAGAACCTTCAGTTAGAAATTAATCCCGTATAAGGTACCTGTTAAACAAAGGGCCCGATTAGCAAAGTACTCTATAAATCTTTCAGATGATATCCGAACAAGAGCTCCGCCCAGCATTGCAAGACGTCGCGTCGGTATCTACGCAGGTATAATTGGATTCGTTGCCATTACAACTAACGGATGGTGTCTAAACTAAATCAAACTTTGTTTCCGTCGGGAGTTACCGTCGAGTTACCACCGTTACGAGGTGTATTGGGACAAAACTATAACTCATTTTAGTTCATTACCATAGTGCTACAGACAAGAGAAATCGAAAGTTCACTTAAAATACACAACAGAGGTTGAAACATGAATAGATAAACGGTCGTAAAATGTGTTTTCATGCAGTATTGTGTTTATAAATATACCAAAACCTATTTTAAAGCGCGTTTTTATCGTGAATTGTGTGAACACTTTCACACGACATATTGTTTTATGTATAACCAGTTGCATACATAAATAAAATAAACCCTTGTTATTTTGATGCGACATGTCTATAATTAATTAGGTGTGTAAAAAAATGCACGCGAATGCATAATTCATTATACGGTACGCACTGTAATCACGCACATCGGTGCAATCTCACCGTCAGGAGAGAGCGAATGACGCAAAAGTTAATCTGTTAAATATAAACTACAAACCATAGTAATTTTGTTTTACGAGCGTTGTATCTGCACTCGACACTATAAAAAAACAAAAAACGATTTCAATACCACCCGTAAAATATAATAGTGCGGGGCATGAGACACAAATCTCGAACAGAAGTCTCCGCTTAAAATAAGCTGGCACAATTTCAAGTGCCGTCAACCTGAATGCGAAGTATTCAGTTTATCAAAACCAGATGTTGCAGAGTCCTATGTAAACACGGACATTTACGCGTATTCGTATGATTAAACGCCATGTTTGCGTGCGAATATACACAACGCACTATGTTAAACCAACTACTGAATTTTAACATCGACTGATACCCTACCCGGGTCAATTGTTTCTGTAAATATCGATGTTTTCCGGCTCCGGCATCGGCAGCAGTGAGCTACGATATCCCATTTTCTGCGATATCATTTGTTTTTCCAAATATTAGTTGCTAGCTTATCTATATATAGGTATAAAAAAACAAAGTCGTGATTGACCGACTGACGATCAGTCGACGTCCCTTTTATGGCGTAAACGACGGATGTTCAAAGTTTTTAAATCTACAATTGTAAAACGATTAAGTTAAAACATTACCTGGACGATTAAGTAGCCGAAAAAAGTGCGTATATCTAAGCGGACATAGACATATCTACATATACAACCAACTTCTTTCCTAACAAGAGATTTAAAGATTAGAATTATGTAAATTAAAAACATTTATTATCCATATATGGACATTATTTGGTATTTGACATTCAATTTAGTACCTAATGAATTCAAAGTTATCCAAAAATCTGAATTTGAATTACATAAATGGAGTTCGGTCAGAACCCGACTGAGTTTTGAGCTACATTTATTAAAAAAATCAGACGATAACACTCAGAGAAGTTCGACGACATTAAACGCTTTAACATCATAAACAAATAGTATGCCTTGGCATGACTCCAACGGGGCTGGGCGCCGGCGCTACCGCTAGCATTCGTGGCCCATTTTAAATGCATCTATTACTCTCTCAGCGAATGGTCATTTTAAATATAATTTTCCTTTTAATTATACGATTTATAATCTATAAAGCACTACATTTTTTCGATAAATATGATTTAATAATAACTCTAGTTAAGTACTTAATTATAAACAAAAACTAAAACAACAATATAATTATTTAATCTGCAAAGTGAATGGGCATTTGTATTGAAAACTTGGCTAATTTACTCCGGGTTTCAATTGTGGCAAGGCTCACAAGTTGCGCAGTTATAGAGGCCCCACTATCTGTATGAAATTTGACTCATAAGCCGCAGGCTCCCCCTTGGTGCTGGGACGACATAACTCGACCCAAGTTGAAAGCCTTAATTACGTGGAGTGATCTGTTCACGCAGGTGACCTCTTAATTACGGGCCTGAAATCGAGCTGCCTGTTCAACTGACACGTTTGCAAGCGAATTATCATGACCTACATCGAAACCCTTTATGTGAACCCGTGATTATAAAGGGATCGTCGTTCAAAGCAAACTCATAGCCCATGGTGGAGATTAAAAAATAACTGGGCTCAACAAATAACGTGTACATTCATATGACACAGTATTACTGTTCTGTTCCGTTTCTATTTTTAACACTCATCTGCGTACAACTGATATAACATTACTCGTATCGTATTTTAATAATTATAGTGACGACGTAATACTAAAAATACAATTTATTTTTTTACATAACATGTAAGTTAATTAATGCAAATGCTGAAATTATATGTAAAAAATCAAAAGTAGAATCTGCTGCATCATTTCTAATTAAACGTCACGTGTGTCGATAAGTAATATTTATTAGAGTTGTAAATGATTTTCTTACTGATGTATTCAACAATAACACCGGCCGACATGATTTTTGCTATCCAAGATATAATGATTTTTTTTTACTATTTCTGTAGTGCTGATAACGAAATTCAACCTAATTTTATCGTATCACATCAGGTTTTTCATAATATTTATATATTCGCTATTTTACATTTTTCAGTAAAAATAAATTAATTTATTGAGTTTTGGCGCTCTTTTTTCGAATTGAGCGGCCTCTCGTGAGAAAATATATTAGTTGCAATAGCGACACGCCCAAAAGAAACGCGTTACATAAAAATATGCCATTATAGTTACTTTGTTTACAAACTTTTTACTGAAATCAGTGTGTTTATTTGCAAAAATTGTTTACGTTTTACTCTTGGTATTTAATGAATAAAATTCATGATTTGTAGCTGAAAAACGTCTAAAACCATAATGTCCTCAAGAAAGTGTCATAATAGTCCGGATACGTTTTGCTATATTTGTGGTAACTTTATGAATCCAAAGCAGAAATTGAAAATCACTGATTTTGTGGAAAATACCTATAATGCTTATTTTGGCTTCAAATTACAACTAAAATCGTGGACTCCGCAGTTAGTTTGTACCATTTGTGTCGAACATTTAAGGAATTGGTCATACCGTAAAAGACAATCTCTACCTTTTGGTAGACCTATGATATGGAGAGAACAGATAAATCATATTGATGATTTATCAGATGCAAAAATAAAAGAAGGAGTGTTTGATGGACCACAAATTAGATCTTTGATGGCTGATGAAATGTTTGATGCAACAATGAATACAACTGAATTGGAAGCTTGGCAGGCATTCAAAGATGTTGTCAACATTTTTTAGGGAATAATAAACACCCTGATTATAAAAATATTGTGGCAAACTTGTTAAATAAAGGTATCAAAATGGTGCAATATGAGTATATAACTCCATTTTTTAGATTCACATCTGTTTTTTTTTCCCGAAAGTCTTGGTGACTACAGTGAAGAACAGGGATTAAGGTTTCACCAAGACATAAAAACTATGGAAGCAAGGTACCAAGGTCGATGGAATGTGAATATGATGGCTGATTATTGCTGGACACAGAAACGTGATATTATTGACGATTCTCACAAAAAAAATAACACCCAGACGTAATTTTATAGCTAAACGTAAAAGATGTTACTCAAAATAGTCCTAGGGCAATGATTGTACTTGATATTTTCGCTGTAAATGTTAAAATATATTTATTTGTAAAATAATTATTGATTTTTTCTTAAAATTTTAAAATAATCTCTTATTCCTTTTTCTAAAAAAACCTGATGTGATGAAGTAAATACATAGGTATTTTTGTGTTTAAAATACTATAATTTAGTGATATATTTCACTCAAATCAAAACAACGTTCAAAAAGTTTTCATTTGTCGGCCGGTGTAATTCATGAATGTAATATACAGGTGAATTAGGTGTTTTATCACAATAATGAAATGTTTAAGCACCTATATGAATTTTAGTGTAATAATTAACCGTTTAATTATTTACTTATTAATTATTAAAATTAAAATTAGGATGAATTGGTTTATATATAAAACAGTAATGTTAGTTACACCATTTATAGCTCAATTAACGTGAGGGCCGATTTTTTTAGCCGATTTATATTAGCAGATGAAGATCCTAGGAATTTTGTAAACTTGTAATACCTACTTGATATAGCAAGTGGCTACTACAAGTACTTGTACAACATGGCGAATCAATAGCCTTATAAGATTTATGCAAAACAGACGTGTCTAATGAATCGCAATGAGTCTTATTCAAGCCTTTATTTTATCCAATCAACACAATTAAGATACATCAAGAGATATCTTGCGGCAGTATATGTCTTTCCACGTTTGCATAGTGAAAACAAATTAATCAGTCAAGCGGGAACCCAGATCACGAGGATGGAACGGCCTCTAATTCAAATATTAACCCGTTTTAATTGCTTTTACCTTTCAGCTTTACAACTCCCTGATCCTAATTGAAGGTAAAATTGATTATTCCCGTAGACACAGCTCCTTTTACTATCAAATTGTATATGAGGACGTTATTTTAAAACTTCATCATAACATTAAAGGTAGACACTTATACGATTTGATCAAATACTTAAGTTGTTCCAAATCTGTGGTAACTTCTGACAATCCACAACTGATTATTTGGCCTATATGAAGACAAAAATTATGTTGCTCATTATTTTGGTCGCAGTACCGATCGCCGTTGCGGCAGTAAGGAAGCTTTAATGAAAATCGCAAAAATTGACACTGTATCGTAAAATTAATTTGGTACTAACATTTTTAGTTCCTATTCATAAAAAAGGTTTGCCTTGTTATTCGAGTTAATAATAAATAACTCTAAAATAGTAAGATGCAGAAGGGATTTGAGAGCTTCCATCTTTTGTCAATGTTGATAATGAAATCCTTGAAATTTGCATTTATATAGAAAGCATTTTAAATGATTTCAATGCATGCAGATTTCAAGGATGCAGCCTTACCAAACGAACGTGTGAGATACTAGCATGCAAAGAAACGACTGTTTCGATAACAAGCGGCGCCCTTCTCCAGTTAACGACGTCGCTTAGTCGAGACAACGAAACAATTGTTTTGATACAACACACTTTGATGTCGTTGAAGACTATTTTCGCTGGCAAAATGGCGCTTCTATCAAAGAAGATTAGCTAACGTAGCTAAATAAGAGCCAATGAATGGCGCTCATGATTATCAACATATGCTATTTGAAGACAAAAAAAAAACAGAGCATTAAATAGAAACTAATTTTTTGGAACACGTACATTACTCGTACGACTTTAATTAAACAATCTAAACTCCTTTTAATTATATTTTTCGTCCGATTATGGTGTAACCTATGGGTGACGAGCCGAATAACTAACGAAAAAGAACTTTGGCAGCTAGTCAAAAATATGTGTTTCTAAATTTGATATTATAAGGGTTATTTATATTTTTTACCCGATTGCGCGCAGCAGATGGGTAATATCTTTATCAGCCTATGTATATATGTATGTTTGTTCTTTCGTGGCGATCTTAGGGACCAAACGCGAGGGCCGATTTTAATTTATCTTATGTCTATTGATTATATTACTTATGATGATAATCTTGGGAGTGTTATTAAAGACAAGACAGAATGTAATCAACACGCAATATGGTGAAAACCAGCCGCCATATTATTAAAAAGAAAAATAATGAAAGTCAACGAACTACGTTCAGTGGAGTATCATTAATTAGGTATTTGAAAATCATCTGTAGGTTTTTCTCATCTTTTTATATTTCTAATGACCAATTACGATCTATAACGATTTGAAGATGGTTAGCAATCATTGTCACAATGTCAGACACTTTTCATCAAAAAGATTAACCGACTGCCCGACCTGAAAAATCTTTTCGCTATCACATCAATCAAACGATCGGAGCACTCAGCCCGGCTGTGACCCCATCATGGATCCATATACGATGGTATAACATTTCATGTACATCATGTACAGCTAGTGGCGCGACATTCCCCGATATAATGGTAGAAAATAGGCGCACACATATTTGCTATTCCGCCTCCGTCTGCCTGTTTGAATAGGCAATTGACTCGGAGCAATAACGTTTTGGTTTTCGTAGCAGGCTTTCAACTAAATATTTAAAGTAACGTCAAGTTAGTATACATGAACGCTTTGAACGTTACCACTTACCAGGTCGTAACGTGTATTGGATGAAGTATTGCTTGCAGTGCTTTTTAAATTACCCGTAAAGCCGGGATTCCACTAGAGGCAGCCGCGGGACGAGCCACCGCCTCGTCTCCTGCTCCCTGAATCACATATGACATGTCTAGTATTTGTCGCAGTCTGATTGTAGAATGCGCTTTTTTACAAAATGACTAGGCGCTTTACATAACGCCTCAGTTCTGTAAAATGGCTACAATCCAGCTGCGACAAAAAAAATGCAACTTGCATTTATGATACCCTGTAAACAGTAGGGTAAACAGGAATTCCTAATGTAATCGTTTCGTCTTCGAGAAACATGCCATCACTGTCATACATATTTATGAAATAGATGACGCTTACGCATCGAAACGGTGCGTAAAAAAGATTGTGCTTAGGGTATTACAAAACGAACTGTTCAGATGCGTAGTCGTATTGACTTGAGTCTTCGATTCTGTTGCTAAGAATGGTTTTACACATATCTACGATACGAGAAAATTTCTAATCAAATCGATTCGGTTACTTATCGAAAAGTTCTAAATCGACCCCGTGGTTTGTTAGCGCAGGTACATTTGATCTACGGTTTGAATTACAAGCGGCGCGCCTCATGAGCACCCGCGCCTAGCCATTTGGTTCTATTAGCGACGCGCCTTAATATGCAGTTAACGCCCACTATGACACTAAACTTGTTTACTTTGTGGCGTTGAGCTTACATCAACCAATTATAGACGTGTCAGAATCGGTTATGGGTACTAACTTTGGGTCTATTTTTATGCATTTGCGTTTTAAATTATGCCTACTACATGTAATTATAACAATATAACACACACTGCTAAAGTAATTTCTCACAAAGTGCTATTATCGTTTAAACGATATATTATGAAGTAATTTTAAGAAAATAATTAAGCAATCTTTATAACTACAACTATCGATTGCAACAATGTATACGTTTCTATGGTATAATTATACACGCATTGAGCTAGGTGTCGTGGAACTCTCGTTTTATGAGTTGAGTGAGATATTGGTTTTGTCACATATTTACATTTTTATCTTTTTATGGGACTAGACCCGCCATAAACTCCCACCACTGTTACTCCTGTAAGCTAGGATCTACATTTTTATATACCCATGCATATTATTTAATGTGGGTATTGTTATAATATTGCCGGGCTCGAAGGTATAAAGTTGGTTGTTATAATTTTATGAATAGATCACAAACTCTGCAGATATATTTAACTGAGTACCTTGAGTTGGAGATGTCATGTGTTGACTGTAAGATTTATTACGTATGTTTCTAAAAAAAGGCGCCTTCCATTCAATACATAGGATTTTCGGGAGTACAAGGGGTTCGGATGTAGTAAATTTCCGCGCAAATTAAAAAGGTTGTAGCGTTGAAGCCACATTATTTCGGCCCGTCCATCCCTCGTGAATCCAATTTGCGAGGCCCGACACGACGTCTCTTGTAATGAGGTTTCGACCTCTTTCTATAAGACTATTTACACATTTCAACGACCTCATAATACGTCTTTAGTTGCTTGCAAATAACAAACAGCCATTATAAGTATTTAAATACTTATCGAGGATACTTTTATACTGGAATATGATCTGAAAAAAATATTGAGATTTCTCGGGGCAGGATTCCATTCCACTACACTTCTCCGATTAAAATACTACTTAAATTAATATGTTATTGCAGCGAACTATGAGATTGAATCATAAACAAAAAATACTATTTGCCTCAAGTTTTAATAAACGGAAATGAAACTTGAAAGTTGATCCGAAAATATCAATGAAAGTAATCAATTTGGATTGGAAGATTTGGTTTCTTTAATGTGTGTATAATTTAGCTTTACATCCTGATCAAAAGTCGATCATGGATCCGCATTGAAGTAAACCTATTTATGTCAGGTAATTATATCAGGAGATAGAGCAACTTCAATTTGATTCTCAGGTTCGGGGTTATTGTGAGTGATAAACAGCGGTTGAAATTCTTGAATCGAATCCGTCACGTGCGCTCGGTAAATAAAATACCTCCGTTGAAGTAATCCCGTCCTGTGTTCCCAGCTAAAACCAAACGCAGGATGACAAATCTCATTCCGCCTGCAAATATCGCGGCATCGTCCAGAGCTACCTATATGTTTAATTTAGTAAATTATTATTCATGTCATGTCATTTTAACGTTAACTTTAAACATTATTTAGATGTAGAAACTACCAACTTTTATTAATAATCTTGGGAATCCCATGTGCTATTTTTCACAAAAATAATAAGCTTAAAATGTATATATTCATTTCTTACATTTACGCGAATACTACACATTGAAATAAAACTGATCTTACGAATTTCATCGCGTTTTTACGTTCCCGAAGTTTCGGCTGCTTTACAGCAACCATGGTGACGGGAGGACTGAACGTTAATGTCAGCCTATGTATGTATTTAAAGGACTAATCATTTCATGTTTGATGTCCTTTTATGAGGTTCTGTAACAACTCAGTGGCGGAAGCGAGAACCAGCCGAATAGCGCGGACGCACGCTGAATAGCAAAGTAGTAAATCAGTTCATTGTTGTGAGCGGTTGAATATTCAATTACCCGCGGAATTTCGGTGAATCACATTTGCATCTAGATAAGTCTACGAAAGTGATCGCATGACCTACTCTTTGAATTTTACCTCTATTACAAAATCCAATCCGAATTCGACTATTGTGATTCCTTTTACAAAACGAATGAATTAACAAAACAAATTTGCTTGCAGTCTATCATAATAATCTGAAGTTCCATGGGTTTTAAAAAACGCATATTTGACGTGCCCTTATGAGCAATGAGAGTTGTGGCTGGGGCACAGAGGTCCTCGTGCATTAGCGCGTGGGAGCCTCATGTTTACCCAGCGTTACTTTATATTTGTCCAACATGCTTTGTCGCCCCGGCGGCCGCTTCCCTAACCTGTTGGGCTCTTTACATTTATCTACCCACCGTAGCAAACGTTTGTGTTTTTGTTCACAGCACTGGATCGTTCACCTTGTTGAAAAGTGGTTATGGTTAACAGTTTCGAAACAAAGTGGACAACACAGAGTAATATTTTGTAAAATTTTATAAGCCCTGACCGAAGCCCGATAAGTCGCTTCATCAATCGAAATGTTTACAAAGCCGAAATATAATTTTAGCGGTTACTTGGTATAATTTAATTCAAACATTAGGCGAAACGTCAAATGCTTGTGTCCAAGTTTCGTTAAAGTTAAACGGTGTTTGGTGTTCCAGATATCAGCATGAAATAGCGCGTATGAGCCGGAAATCGTAGCCGTCGACGAAGCATCAGGCGTGTCGTCGGATTGGCTCGTAACGCGGGGCCCTATATCCGCCAGCCGCCACGAAATGGATCGTGATTCCACTTCCAATATTGTGGGATACAGCCCTACAAAGTCATATCAAGATTTGTTTGTAGGGACTATACGATTTCTGAAAATGCTTTCACAATAGGAAAAAAGCGCTTTCAATCACCGTTATTCAGTTACATATTCAAGACACATTCCTTATAACTGGAGAACTATCGGAGTGCCGCGCATAAATCACGTAGTTTTCAAATACTTCATACCTACGTAGCTCATATATCATATAAAAAATCGATAGATAGGTATATATTTTCTAATATGTTTTCATACTGGTAGGCGATATTGAGAACGCGAGAAACTTAGTTCATGATTTATAAGGCATACCTTTTCAGTGTTATGGTACCTAAACAAAGATCCTGGCGAAGATATTGGTAAGGTATAGATATCTACTAATATTATAGGTCGTAACAACGTGAAGGTCGTTTGTATAGCGTGCGTGTCTCTTTAAAATCAAGATTAATCTTTATATTATGGTCACGCTGATGCATGGATAGAACAATGATTAATTCCATAACCTGTAACTACAACCATAACATAACTATGTCGTGGGGAGGGTCTCTGTATGGAATTCGTAAAAGGTGGTATTTATATTTTTAGATAGGGTTCATTTTAATGAAAAAAAACCCCGATAATTATGCCAATTTTATCGTTCAAAAATAACGATTAAACTACGCACAACAATTTAGAAATTATAGCAGTCTTCCTCACACACTATGGTAATGACAAAGACGGCGATTAATGTTCCGTTAATATAGTAGTGACCTACGAATAGTTGATGGTGACACACTCGGAACACGTACATGTCGCTTGGCAGTACATAATGGGTAAACAGCTGACATCATGTGATACACGCAATGCTAATCGCTGTCGGAGTTCATGTCTAGAACTGTGCACTGGCCTAGAGTATATACTGAATACGGCGCCATTATTTACTAATACCGTATGGTTTATAGATATGGTATTCACGTACAGATATAGTATTTATTACATTGATTCATTATTTAGCTTTTAGCATACATAGAGTGGTATATAATGATTTAATTGTATGTATTTCGTATTCGCCAAAATCTCATCTTTGCTAATGTCTTTAGACTCACAAGATCAGAAATAGTAATGTATTTATTGCTTCAATTACTAACAAGGGACATAGATTTAAACAAAAGAAGGTAATTGTCAATGATTTGAAGCGTGGTGTTCAATGAATCCGAGTTGAAAAGACGACAGATGTTTCCTTTTGAGAAACTTCAGTTTTAAGTTTTTAACTAAAAGCATTCTTGAGGAGCAACGACACGATCGATCTTTGTTGACGTCTTTATAGAAGCCTGTCTAGTATAGCATGAGTAGCTAACAATGAAATTGAAGGAAGCTTACATACTTGTTGGAAGGTAATTACAAAATCACCTATAACTGTCGGGGGTATTCGCTTTTTGAAGAATTCCACGCAGGCCTACTAATAATGAAATTGTAATAAATATTTCTGTATAACAAAGTCGTGTTAGTAACAGCATATATAGGTTAAGGACGGGTGGAACGATTTTTATGTTCTCTGATTTTTGAATTTGTCTCTGCACCTATAAACCTATTAAAACATGGGAAAAATTCACGTTAAAAAATAATAATTAAGATAATTCATTTTTTCATACATTTCATTCCGAAAGTTCGCCGGGACAGCTAGTTAATTCTATAATTCGACCTGAACGCCATACTAAGATAGGCACCAATCAGACTTGGCATAGTTGAGTATGTGATAAGAAGTGATAAAGGGCATAAGGATAAAAAGCAAGAAGCAGACCCAAAAGATAGATAGATTGTATTAGGAGTGATATGAAGGAGATTGGAGTGTATGTGAGTATGATAGAAAAGCGGGATCAACGGAATACGGACATAACTCCACGCCGACCCCAGATAATGGAAAGAGGTAAGGTACGATGATGAGCTACTCAACCTACGTTAAAACTTACAGCCATCAATCTTTTTGATTTATCATATGTCGAGGTCCTAAATACGAAGTCAGTACATAATATTTAAATAATTTCACACTATAATACTTATAGTGCTTTCTCTAGGAATGTACCAATAGTTACTTTTAAATAGAATGAATAAATTCACAAATAGTGTACAGTTGGAATTTCAAGTACCTACCCTACAATAAAATCCTTTCACGGTGACATTAAATTTGCCGGGAAATCGTCGGATGGACGACGCACCGTGTCACCTCCCGTCACTCTCTGGGCGAAGAAACACCCGAATTAAATTCCTGTTCCCCTCCCGGATGCGCGCATTTTGTGGCTCCCAAACATAAATTTCACGAAAAGTTTACCAATGTTTTCTTAAATTAGCTATAGCGTGGCGCCTCGAAGGCTTTAAGTACCTCTTTGGTAAGCGCTGTCTGTCGTATCAGATATACCGCCAACAACGCACTGTATAGCAAAACAATTGTCGAGAAGAAAAGCAAGTTATGGACACGGTGAAGGGAGAGGACCGAGGCGAGTGCATTAAGATAAAGCGCGTTGGGCGGGAGCCAGCGTCTCAAGTGTCCGGCTGTTGCCAAGACAGGCGAGCGATGGGCGTGACGTCATGTCACCCGCTACTTCACCCCCGTACCCAAACACACCCTATCATTGCGAAAACATTAACTTAGACAACATAACGTTACAATAGGTTTTCGATTCATTAGACTGACTTGCGAGTTAACAGAGTATCGTTTCAATAAGGTGTGTCATCTGAAATTGCTTCCCGATTGCCCTCTTCATGTTATTAAACTAGATACGTTGTAGCAACAGCTGGCCTCCAGGATAATTTTACTAAATCATTCGAGGCACCGTCACGTATTATTTATTCTCACATAAATTCTGTAAGTCAAAGTATTTATATAATTTTCGTTGATCGAATTTTAATTAAAAGTCTAGTCTAGTATATATATATATATATATAGTAACACCATTTATAACTATAACCATATATATCTTTAGAATGGGTGGGCCGATGTTTATGATTTTCGTCTTTTCGAATGTGTCTCCTCACACCAAATACTTAGCAGAAAAATTTAAGATTTTCTCGTACGAAGTTCGCCGGGACAGCTGGTTTTACATAACATAAGAAAAATTGGTTGGATATGAATGTTTTTTTTTTTAAGATCTCACTACACAATATAATTTCCATATTATCATCATTGTAATTTAATTCGCATTCTAGCTTACACATCTTAGTGCAAACCGATGAATATCCTAGCTATGCTAGCTACGACGAGCAATCTTTTGTTTATCCCCTCCCCCCGGTTCTGTAATTAATTAGCTAACCTAACAATCTAGAAGGCGGAGCAATTTTGATTCTACGTTGATATTATCTCGTGCTCTAGGAAATATTTATACCTATATTATTAGGCTTCCACGGCAGCTTAATCAAGAGTTTAGAGAGCTTTATTAAAATATTAGCATTCAGTCTCCGGTTTAAGTAAATTCAATATCAATAAACGAAGTTTCCGAAAGCGCAATATAGCTTTGAATTCTCTCACGGGGCGACATGGCGAAGAGCTCAGCAGTTTCTTTGAAGCGCATCCTCGGTTGGAGGACAATAATGAATTCAGGTCCGAGGCGGCGCGGGGCTCGGGGAGGGAGGTGCTTGAGCCTGCTCGTACGCCCCACTTTGCACTTCCTCTCTTATAAAGCGATTAATGACATTGCGACCTTTGAGAAGTGTGACGATTAAAATGAGAAGAAAATAAAACCCAATCACGACGGCTCCCAACTTGTCTGTGACGCTTATAATATGTTTAAAATTGTATTTTTTACGATATGTAGTTACTTTATAATTTTGAACGAATTAAAAATATGTAGACACGAAAATCATATTGGTAGTAAATCCAATAAAGCAAAGTGAAGTTTGAGAACCAGACCATAAAAAGCAAATACTCCGAGAAGACGGTATATCTCTTACCTACTATGACTTATGGGTCTACGATTTTTTTCGCTTATGAACTATCAATTTTACTGCAAACATACCTACATGGCAATCTCGAGCTCGGGAAATACATTGCCTGGTATATAAACATATTCCGGGGAAACGCGCCGAGGTAATACAGGCAAACGTGAAATCATATTTTGATGCCGAGTGCTCTCCGGTATTTATGTTTATCGCATACCACATGCTGGTAATAGAGACGAAACGTACGAGCTTTCAGCATGTGGAATTGTTTCACACATAAAACAAACACAGATAAATATTACGCCTAATAATACCAACAAATAAGTATAATTTATATAAGAAAAAGTTTACCGTTCTAAACGCCGCATTAACGGCAAATGGTTGGTAAGAGAATAGGGCAGGTGCAGGCAACCGGAGGAGCGAGAAAATCCAATAAAAAGTGTTAGATAACGGGGT
Organism: Pheosia tremula; assembly: GCA_905333125.1. Classification (NCBI taxonomy): domain Eukaryota; kingdom Metazoa; phylum Arthropoda; class Insecta; order Lepidoptera; family Notodontidae; genus Pheosia; species Pheosia tremula. The sequence goes on along the minus strand of HG995402.1, from coordinate 7,671,134 downwards.
TTGTGCATTTCCACATTATCGGCTGAAATGGAATGTCGCCAACAATGCAATTAACTTTTTAAACGTCCGATGAGTTTTTGAAACGGATAACAAACGCCACCATTTAAAGTTAGACACTCAATACTGATCAAGGAAATTTACACGGATGTTATTTCGAATAGATGGCGGTAGTCATGGGTAGTCGGGTCCATTAGATGAGAGTGTTGTTGTCCCATTAGTCGTGACTTGGCATTGGCGTCCAGTTGGCTTGCTAATGTGCAATCAAATAGGACCAGTGACTGCCAGTTAATTATGTGTACGGTCTATGAATTCAAATTGAGCGTATAATTACTCTTATGTCTCGTTTTACCCATTTGTAACCACATTATTATCTATTTGTTCTTGTCTCGACAATTGTGAAGCTATACTTTAGATATTTATTACAAATTTAAAATATTAAACATTATAAGTACTGTACCAAAATTTAAATGGGTCCAAGCTGTAATAATTTAAATAAGTATTACGAATTCCAACTTCAGAAATTGTATACATTTAAAGCAAAATAATTACGACTCGACACAGTAGGTACGTAGAAGTTTTCCCAGATTAAGACAGAATTTCCCACTTTTATTTGTTTAATGAGCAAACATAAACAAGAACTTGTTCAAAGGGTGGAAATGTCTCCGCTTAACCGCCGCGACCCGGATTTCGTGCCTAATATTTATTTTAATTACATCAAGTTCCTTCAAAGCCTAAGTTTAATGTCTGTAACACCTTTCACGCGAAAATATTTTTTTATAATTTTTATATTACAATTTCACGGAAATTTTAGGTGTTCCCATGTGTTGGGACAGGACATAATAATGTAAGCTAAATTTTAGCCTCATAAATTCATAGTAAGAACACGATTAAATCAATAATAGGAAGAATGAATTGCTCTTTAAATATATAAAAAAAAGAAATGGACGGTGAGAAGAAAAAGTTATCTCCGGCGGGCCAACGACGAAGAATTTCCTTCGGGAATTACAGTCGTTATATGACGAGCTCATAATGAAGTCGAGAACTAGTTACGGTGAGTATGAAAAAAGCCATTATGTGCATCGCTATAGTGACGTACAATCGGAAATGAACAGTCAAAGCGAGTTAATTAAAACTAAACGGGAAGCCTCAAGAGACAATGCCTGTGCGGGACAACAAAGCAATATATAGGCACCATCGTAACTGCTGTCAGCTTCAACCGCCAAGTACGATCCCAGATTACTTGCCAACTTGTTTAGCACCAGCGGGCTAACGTCAGGGTTTTAGAACAAAAGCTAGCATACAGCAGATTTGGCGTCCCCAGTATAAAATTATGGATACTGCCTTACCAAGCCGCGGTTGGGTAAACTCAAGCCGAAAGATCTAACACATAAAGTTTATTTTCTCAGCTTCGTTACATATTAATCAGTTGATGAAAGAAAATAAAAAAACAGCGAATGCAATCTTATAAGACAGTACGACACAAAGTAATATCTCAAAATTGTAATAAACTTTAGAGACTCCCGTGAAGAGATGAAGAGGATCTCTAAAGTTTATAAATTATGCGGAAAACAAATGAATAATAAACGAGCGCGAAAATACAATCATATGTAAAAAAAACACAATCTATAGTTATGGAAACGCATGAATCCGTCGAGCATGGCATGTTTGATGATGGCAACGACGTTGAATTCCTAACGGCTGCAAGGGCGCAAACTAAGAAAACACATCTGCACATAAATTCTGAACACGTACTGCTATATAAATTCATAACTTTGGAACCGAGAAGAGGCAGACGGTGCGCTGGGGTTCCGGCGAATTTATTAAATAAATTAATTGAGCCAAAGCGTAGATAACTGGTGTAATATTGAAGGAAAGGACAATTTAATTGTAACAGACTAGCGATTCAATGGACATTAATAGTGATGATAATGTTAGGAAAACGACAACCTATTGCTCTAACTGGGTATATTAAACAGATAAGTTGAACTAATATAGCAGTATAATACAGCGCTACTATTAATTTAAGAAACAAATATTACAAGTGGAATGTATTGCCTACCGATACCGACTCAAATATTTTTTTATCGATATAAAAATGTAATGTGATGGCATTGTAGATGGATTAAAACTAATAATATTTTTTGTTGAACTATTATCAGGAATTGCTAGTCCTATAGTAAACAGCATATTGTAAATTAGACAGCACAGAGATCCAGTATCCACTGTTCCAATAAACCGACTGAGTGCATAACGTGCCGAGATTACTTATAGCCCCCGGAGTCCCGGAGTCGGTCAAACAACAATATTTGTTGGCCCGGACACTAGATTAATTTTTCCTGAGGCTTTTCACTCAACGCTATTTTCCAAAACGTGCAGCGAGGTAAACCGACTAAATCAACTTAAAAGGCTTCATTAGATTTTTTGCGAATCTAACGAAGTAAACAGAGGAGCCTGAGCTAATATCGTAGAAAAACATTGTTAGCTCCTAAAAGCCTTATGAAAGATAGGTTTAAAAACTATGTGTGGATGGAAAAAAGAAGTTATTTATATAAGTACTTATAAATTTGGAAATAATTTAAAATGTTTATTAAAAAAGTAAATAGGGTTCACGGGCTTGATTCAACGCTTATGAAAAGAAAACGATAACATACAATGTAGCATTTTTTATATAAAGCTAAGGAAAGCATAAAATATCTAAATAGAAAAAAAAGCATATTAGTGCGTATTTAACATTAGTTGTATTAATTTAATATTGGCATATAAAACTTCAGCGGATTCAACTGGTATATTTAGCCGAAGCTACTTACAGGGTGTAGTCATGGTTGTGAGTTACTTCTGTATTTTTTTTTTATTACATTATAGGCAAGTATTTGATCTCGATCTCACCTGATGGTAAGTGACGATGAGATCTACGATGGAGCATACTTGCCTAGGTAGGAAGGCGGCAGTAGATCGAGACGCTACATTCACCACCATCCATGAATGGCTACACCGAACATCATGCCGGAACACGGCTAGGCCGCTTGGCGACATGGCTTTGTTCAGTGAGTGGTGACTAGCCACGGCCGAAGCCTACCACCAGTAAGATTTATAACAGAATGAAAACAAAGGAACGTTGCAAAACGCCCTCTCTACCTTAGTTATAAAAAGTAATAAAACTTTTTCCCCTTTTTAATGAAGCCTTTTAATAATGAAACTACAAAGAGACGCTGCAGTACATGGAAACGGTTTCAATGTATATACAAAATTATTTAATTGGACAACGGGTCTCTATCGTTAGTTTAAAAAAGTTATGGTATTCCAATATATACGAACAATGTAGGTCGAAGCAAATAAAGGCAGATATTTTAGATGTGATGGCCGTCACGAGTAGGGGTTTATTTGAAAATTAATCGAGTTTTACACTACGTATTCACGTTGATATCGATAATTTTATAGGTGTGCATACGAAAACGAAAGTCTCGACAAATATCACGTAAATACTACCTAGTACAGAATTTAAATGGAATAGAATTTTGAATATGAAGCGGGATCAGCGGAGCATGCCTCTACCACAGTCAAGAGATTTCTCTATTTTGAAGCTCGACTTGGTGTACGAGCGACAACGGAAAATGTAACAAGTATAAAACTGTATAAGAGATAGCGCGCCAAAATAATCATACAATCTTTAGATGTATGGGGAGTTTAAAAAGTTATTTAATTATGTATTATATTTTTTTAAATGAGATCTACAACTATTTCGATTCGATACTGTAGAAGTTAGTCGTTTAGTGTCTGTCGACATTAGTGTGTGAAGTGTCGGTGTACCCGTATATCTATACTTAGCATTAGCTTGGTAGCACTGCTTTCATACAGAAAAAAACAGGTATCATATATACGGTGCTACATCTAAACTATAATTTAATGTAACCAAGGTGTCAGGAATGTTTAAACAATGCAATGAAATCGTCGCTTTGTTGTCACTCTTAACACGGTTTAATTAAAACCAGCTCGCACCATGGATGTTTTGTTTCATTTATATCTCCAAGATTATAAGCATTATGAAGATATAAAAGTACCCGCATGATAGTAATAAGGATGATATTATGCTCATTGGCTGTGGTCAGCGAATATTAAGCTTGAAGATTAAACTAACGACCACTAAGTATATTACCTCGATTCATTCTCAAAATTTCCAACCAAATTATTCGTTAAAGAAGTATGTTTATAGGCCTGGGTGCCGACTTCTTCTACCAGGTGGCCAAAAACACTCGGAAAACTTGCTATTTTTATCGCAGTAAAACTATTTTTATATTAGGTCATACTGTATTCAATAAAATGAAAACGGGGTATTTTTATATTTTAAATCTCATTACGTGTTTTATAACGTACAAGAATATTTTTTGGAGAGCATAAAAAGGTAGACTTTTCTATGGGAAATGCGCGTTATCGTCCCACCTGATTTCAAAACGTTTTACTGTAACCGTATCCATTCAATAATACTCCAAAATAAAGGATGGCATGTGGCAATACAAAAAGACATACAAACTTGTGATTATTATACGCGGCAACAATTGTGAGAGGACGAGTTGTTATGGGCACATATGGCATGGACTCATAAACGCACCATAGTCGGGGCGCAGCCCAGCTAACTGCCGCAATCCAGGTCTTAACGGAAGGCAATTAACCATCTCCCATTTGTGGTTGTTTACTGCGGCTGTACCAGTTGTATGAATTATATTAAAAAAAAAACATAATATACCTATACCTGAATACCCGTTTAGGTACATACATTTGGTAGGAGGCCATTGGATAAAAGGTGAATGAGAAGATACCCACTCCTAGGATTCCACCTAGAGGCAAGCTAAGCTATGTACCTATTCAAAGTAACACGTATCGTTATGAAAAAAATAAAAACCATATACTATATAAGAGACTTTCTAATGAGACTATTAAGAAAGTCATAATAATAGTAATGTGTACAATAGAAAGTAATAAATATAGGAATATAGATATTGCGGGATGACACACAACCTGTGTTTTGTTCTCTTATCGTAATTAATAAACATATTATTGTTACACACGTCGTCGCTATGCTTAGTTACCTAGTTATTTATGTCGGTGATAAATGGACACGGTACACTATGAAAGCCAGTGTTTTTCTGCTAATCTGCTGCGAAGCTGATCGTGTTTTATGACCCCAATTAGAGGTTATCCTTTCTGATCTTCTCCATTTTTTTCCTCCGATCCGCTTAAGCCCTATCGGATAAAATAGATAGATATAATGTTTGGCGTTCCGTGATTAAATCGCTTTACAAGGTGAATTATGGTAAATCGTGGCGGTGTATAGGGTAAATTACTGCGATGTCGTCGGGAATAATTCGATTCCACGAAATTATATTTTAGGGTAGAGCTATTAGTGGTATGAGAGTATATGGTGCTCCGAGTCTGAGGTTATGATGAGTTGTATAAATTGAGAAGGTGAAACAATTGCGCCGGGCAGCTTCGTTAGACCGCCAGCGACACGTGTAATAAGATAAAGTAAGGTCCGCGCCCCGTTAGAACAAAGGTCTTCCGACGTTGCCGCCGCGAACAATACCTACAACATGTTTACTGTATACTGTCCCCACCTCACCTACTTCTATTCTATTAAATTCTGTGTAAATGTGTAACTATTAAACGTATTATGTAATAAATTATATATATACCTACTCGTATATGTATTGTCGTGACACGAAACTCTCTGTGTACACTATATTTATTATAAATCGTATTATTACAGTTAAACACTATGCTAAACTTGATAATAATGATAGTTTTTTCCTTGACGAGAACGAATATACCTTCACCTAAGGTCTCCGGGATCTTAACTGAAAACCAAGCCCTCCAGAGAATCGATTCAAATATCTATTTTGATGAAGCTTCTCCATTTTAAGTAGGTATTGAAATAAAATATCACAAGGATCTTCTGCATTCAAATTAACCTACGTACGGATGCTGTGACCTTAATATATACGAGTTTTAATTAGAGCTCAACCAACAATACAAATTGGTAATACGAATTTCTCCTTTCATTTCCAAATTCCCGGAAGGCAGCCATTTGACACCAACACATACACATCGATAATAAAGCTAATTCTAGCTTCATATAAGCGATGGTTTAGAAATTAATAAATGTTCTAATGTTTAGTTTGTGTATTATAGTAATCTAAAAGCAAAATTGGATCTAAGGTATTTGAGCCCCATATCTATCTATCTACTTCGAAACCGTGTCACGACATTCCACGCTGAACTCGGGTGTATCATGGTATTCCAAGTGTCAAGGCGGTTGACATTCAGGGATCAGAATGACAGGGGTCGTCGGGAGACTTCCTATCTATCACAGGCTTTCCAATGTGGATTAATATAAACTTCCTGCAAGTACATTTTGTTATAAAATAATAGTCATTGAGGTACTTTGACGAGTTTTTTAATAGGATTTTTTTGTCAAAAGAATAAAAGAAATACTTCCGATTCTATGTAAGTATAACGTAATTGTACAGATATAAAAACTTACAACACGGCTTCCTTGTAGGCAAACAATATTTTTATAGTGAGGCGTACCTGAAAAAGAAAACTACGATTATGGATTCAAAAGGGTGGGTTCTAAGAGTTATGATCAAAACATAAAATGATTACACAGGCAGGGTGTATCCACGTTTAGTAGGCGATATCGCGGACCACAAGCCACGAGAGGCACATATTTAACGCTGGCGGCTTATCTGAAACGAGGTGAGGCGTGCGGGCGCAGGGGGAGGCACGTGCTACAATATCAAGCCTATCTTTCTACTAATGGCCTACATGTGAAAGGTGAATAGCTCCATCCCAACGCGGAATGGAGGATAAGCCACTCGCAGACAGGGATATAATATGACGATTTATTAAGTTATCTCATATTTATGATGCTGCGCAAACACCATATAAGTAACTACGGGTACGCACTATTACTGTAACATGTCTTCATGTATTCATAGTATTTTTATGTATCGCCCTTTGTTTATCCAAGCTCTAAGGTATAATAGCCACAGCGTCCTGGTCATAAAGCTAGGACCACGTTCAAACGATCCACGGTTGTAATGTTTATTGTATAATGCCAAAGAATTATATGCGTCTACAGAGTTGAGAACTTATTAACCCAGAACGATATTGCTAACATTGCATTCAATTGTTCTCAACACTTCGGTGGTCGGACAATGACCACAGTAATGTTTAGGCTAACTGAAAAATATTAAAGTTGCGACCATCCATTACGTACACGTTACAACCGCCCGATGTGAACTGTCCACCCCACCGATGTCCATTTACGATGAAACATGTTGGTCTAATTAATGGACACAGTCTATTATTATGCGGAAACCACGTGCCGTGCATAATGTATAGTCAGACTTTTTTTATTTTCTTGCGCTTATTTTGTGATTTGTTGTATTCACGACTTCGAGCATGGTACTATTGCGTGAGCAGTAATGGATTAAATATTTTGGGATGGATTTATGAGTACACAAGGTGTTTAAATGAAAATGTTAGTCAGTGTGTTTCATAAAATTTGGGTTGACCTAGAAATAAATAAACAAATGCCATGATAAAAAGAGACTAATAAACAGCAAACCGATGCTCGATCATAAACAATTCAACAGATATATTTTGTTTATTTTGTTTTAAAATAAAATTTGTTCATTTATTCCTTACTAGCTGTCCCGGCGAACTTAGTACAGCCTCAGAATCAAATGTATGAGAAAATTAATTTATTGGTATTCTATGAAAAATATAAACAAATCTATCCCACAGGAACCATACATTTTACCGGGATAAAAAGTAGCTTATGTGCTATTCCGGACTATAATCTATCTCTGTGCCAAACATCATCCAGATCCGTTCAGCCGTTCTGGCGTGAAAGAGTAACAAACATCCATCCATCTATCCATCCATCCAAACTTTCACATTTATTATATTAGTATTAGTATAGATAGTCGACAGTTCTCTTGTTTTTCAGACACCACAGAGGAAAACGTCATCACCATATATATAGAAGTTTTGATAGATTTACAATGGCACTAAAAAGCATTTTTCCGAAGGAAAGTGCAATAAAATTCATAAATAGATTTGAGCTTTATGGTGTAGTTGGGGTTAAGTGTATTTATATTTCACTGAGAAGTATTTCTTATTGAATTCTCAACAAGAAAGACGTAAGCACAAGATGTACTACTTAATAAGGCAGAAGAAATACAATTCGTTTCTCATGCTGTCTTTCTGGAAGCATAATAGTACATGGTTAAGATGGCATGAGTCGCAGGCAATTCCAGTTTGCAGCGACCAAGTCATTTTATTACCATGCAATTCATCTTATACCTAAGAATGCCTTTGACGGTTCACTCCAAACATTTGGAATTACATGAAATTCCGTTTCATATTTATTTTATGAATAACTATTTGTAATAACTGTTTTATTCTAGTAGTTCATGTGACCTACTTGTTTACGGTCAGAGAATTTGAATATGATACCTAGTGACTTACTGAGATTTTAATACGAATAAAATTTGTCGTGTCATTGACTTACATATATGCTATATGAAAAGACCGGGAATATGTATTTAGCTTTTAAAAACTAAAAAAGAAACATAGGTACCTGGATAAAGGAAAATCCAACAACTTTATCTACAAAATATGCATACGACGTAATGTAAACTTTTCTTTTAAAAATATCTGTAAGTTGCATATGATTTTACATGAACATTTAGGGTTAAACAAAGAAAATGTAATAAAGGCGACCAAAGGTGTAATATGAATCATGCGGTCGGTTGGTGGGGTGATTGAAAACGACAAGGGCTGGTCTGTCGGCCTCTGGCAAAAAGGGCGAGCGCACGGACATGCCACCGTGGTGTTGCCAAGTATACCGTAATCCTAGTTCATAGAGATGAAATTAAAAGAACGGTTTCGATTGCTAGTATTTGTAGTCGGTTTTCAAACAAGGCAAAATAAAGGCATCGCGTAAAGAGACTGTATTATAAGAAACGTCGTAGGTCACGATGGACGATGATTTTAACTTCATCATTTCATAACGATCATTCTCGACACCGATATAATTCGAAAACGATTTTGAAAACGGTTTCCAAGAACAATGACAGTGTTGGCAAGAGTTATAGTTATATTTTATACACTTGTCTATTCCCGTTTTGCACTTGGCAACACTAGACCCGGCACCTGGGGACGGCCGGCGACTAGTCGCCCTAATGGTCTGTCGCTCGTCCATCCGACATCCGCGTCCGTGATTGATCGACACACCCTGTGACGTGTGCACACACATCGCTTACATATCGCTTCCAAGATGGATATCGCACGTAATCCATCACACATACCATTCCGTTAATATGGCCACAGCACACTCGCGTTTGCAATAGGCCAGCTGAAACCAGAAGCCATAGTTTGCTAGCTTTTCATACCTTGCACAAACTTGCGGACTTGCATATTTTATAGCTTTGCATGTGTAACCTACTAGTTATTTGCGCTACTATTTTTTGCAGTTCTTGATTTGTCATCCAACTTATATAAGCGAATATAAAAAGAAAGATAATTGGGAAATCCGTACGATATGATGCACGGAAAAGAAAGACAATCATAGAAGGAAACAAGACGATTAGGTAGCTGAGGAACTATTTCAACCGGACAAAATATTCGTCATGTAGCACCAGACGGTCTAGGACCTAGCAGGATAAAAGGGTGGCAGGAGAAACCCCATCGATAAGAGTTAAGTTTTTCAATACAAAAGAGACGTACGTTTATATAATACCTAATATCAATAAATTTACTTTTACACACTTTGGTGTCTCAAATCGATTCCCGACCAAATAAATTACAGCTATCTGAAATAAGTAGTCTTACTAACTTTTAAAGGAAAAATATTCAAAAAAGCTCATATCTTGAAAAGCATAGATGTTTGAACAAGTATTAAGTAAGACGACGGTCTTGTATTTTAGTATGGAAAGTAGCGACCAAATTAGATTTTTATAGGTGAACTTTTCTGATTAGACTACTTTAAGAATAAAGATGGAACTTTTCTTTTCGTATGGGATTCACGAAGTTGTTCAATTAATTTGGCACTTGCACTTGTATTTTATTACCAAGATATTAGTAGTATAAAGAAGAGCAACCCACTCCAACTTTACAAGGGAACTAAGCAATAAGAGAACCTGGTGTTCAGCAGTTCCTAAGATTTATATAATGAGGTATATAGTTTAACTAGAATAAAATTTATGCCCTTACTACATATACCATACTCATTAGACAAACCCTGAATTAATTATACACACGAACATAATATTACCATTGTGAAATATACAACGTTGACGACGAGTCCTGCAGTAACAAGGTCGGTTCGTTCGAGTGGAAGTGATCAATTTTCTCAACAATTTCACCGTCATCTTGAATCTTTTCAGAGGCACAAAACATTTAGCCAATTCAGCGCACAGGGACCGACCGTGATAATAGAGCCTGTTGGCTGGGAGGGACAGTCATCGCAAACATAAGCCATTAGCGTATTGTTAGCGTCTTTTCAGCGGTACCCTCCATTTTCAGGGGTTTGGTTGAATACATTCGAATATCTATGTAGGTATATCAAAATAAATCACGTTTCGGTATAACGAAAAAGCTCTATTGAAAACTGAACGACAATACTGATAGGCAAAGTAATAGAAAACGTAACACAATACGGTACTTTTACTAAAGCATATTGGGAATTCAAACAAGCTTTTCAATTTTATTAGGTACCGTACAGGAGAATTATTCAATGAAAGCATGTAGCTTGGCTATCTCTTAAAGTTGTTTGCCAAGACTAATATATGCTGTGGTCGTCAGCCGGAGAAGGCTGAAACTGGTTTACCTGTGTATCCATTACCTAACAGGAACATTATTCTGTGAAAGCATCTTGCTTGGTTATCTCTTAAAGGTGTGGCAAACACTAATGTATGCTGTGTTTGTCGGCAAGAGAAGGCTAAAACAGGTATACCTGTGTAGCCGCAAACTCATGAACAAGCCGCGTGCGGCCGACAGACGATAGCGGCGTGAAGCCGGCCATTCTCCTCTGAACAAAGCTCGCCTGATCTAATCAACGCAACAATACACCTCGGATAACTCCACAATTGAGCTGGAAAATAAACCCTGTCCACAACCCCGGCTAACATCCCCGATATTTTAAATTACAAACAATATTACACGGCACGGTTACAAACGAGTCCATTGTAGGCCGTGTGCGTCCGACAGCTGTTTTAGATAAAGCGTGAACTCTCTACAATAAAGAGTTTCGCAGACGATTACACCGACAACAGTGGTGTCTTCCACACGTTACACTTAACAATATTTTAAAATAAAAAATGTGCTGAAGAAGAAATACAAAAATGTATATGTATTATGGACACATTTCACTTCTTTTGTGCGTACCTATGTTAGCGAAACATAAATTCATATTTGGTTTTCTTGTGACTATGTTTTGTTTGCTAGATAAATTATAACATTGACAATATTTTAAAGAGACTGGAAAAATCCCTAAGTAGCCAAAGTTCTACAACAAAAAATAAACTTGTACCTAAGTACAATATTGCTTAGGGCTTAACGATACCGTTCCCGTACTTCTTGTGTCGTCTAACCTCAATGATCCTGGAGGTCACGACCTCTCAAGTATTCTCGACGGAATATCGCACCCAGTGTACTTTTGCAGAGTCCATATCTTGGTTCTGTATATAAGAATAGAGAAGACGATTGTAGAAATGGGAGATAATATAAAACAATGCGCTTTCCCCTTCCGAGATATGCACCTACAAGACCAAATTTGGCTTATTATAGCATAATACTATCTAAAAGGGAGAAAATAAACATAACTTAAGCTACCATACCTTAATCCTAAGTTTTACCTAAAAACTACGCAAATAATACATAACAATGTAAAACTAAAGTACTGAATAAACAGTTAAGGGAAGTGATAGCTGCTTTAACTTTAAATAAAATGCAAATAAGCATTCCAAATCATCGAAGCCTCAGTATCTTGGAAGCATTTGAAATGGCTTACATTAAGGGAGCGCACGGCAGCGCATTACACAGATGATGAGATACTGATGACTTCATTAAGTTCTACCGATCGGAGAATATCATCCTCACTTAATGTATCTACTGCAGTGAAAATGCTCTACGTTAACTTGGTAATTAAATAACATAGAATGATATCAGCTATGACATACGCTTGGGCTGCAATGGCAGAATTTTTCGCGTTACAAGATGCAAGGATTTTTTAAGACTAGCATCTTAAAAGCAAAAATCATATTGATATTTGGTGCTTTCAGTAACAAAAATATTAAAATACGCATTTTCAAATGTAATATACCTGGTTGCCGAGCTTTTTTCCAAGGTGTCTTTTAAGTTCAAAGCAGTTAAAGGCATTCCAGATTTCGAAAACGCTTTGCGCCGTTCTTCAATTCAAACCTATTCTCTAACTAACGTATCCAATGAATAGTGAATACAATCCAATTATATGTTTTCTTAATAAAGTTGATTCTTATCGTACGTATTTTAGCTTTATTTCGCCTTTTGATTTTCATCCATTAAATGGCATTTAGAACCACCAAATACGCTATCAAATGGTATTATACGAAAATTGGTACAACATAATGAATGCTTATAAAGGGAAGTTGTATTCAAAATATGTGTATTCATATTGAGCTTAAAAGCGGATGACACAGCCAAATCGCTGATTTAAATGATATTGGGAAAAAAACGGATCCAATGTTTTTAGAGAGCCATCCCGATATGAGACCGGAAGCGGCCTTAATGGGATCGCCGGGCAACAACTTTGGTTCAATTGACCAATTTCAATAAAAAAAACCCGCACAGTACTTATGTATTAGCTATATTGAATGCACTTCACATGTATTTGATAACGTTATGTGAAAATGTTATTATTCTATTTGTTACAGAATACTGAAATGATTGAACGTTTTTACTTAATACTGAAACATGTACTTGTAGTAGGTACGTAAATACATTTATCATTAAGTAGGTAGGTAATTAAAGTTGATGCATACAGCCAGAATTCAATACTAACTTATTTACATAAATTAATCACGTAAGTACTTATTAGAACTAAATTATGAGTCACGTTCTAAATGCGGTTATATTTTAACAAACATATTAAAAAATATTTGTTATGAACCAGCCGCTACCGAACAAATAAACGAGTTCAACTGAAACCACCATTGCTTGATGATTTGCTCGAATGTGGGCCACCGGCGCGAATGATAAAACGCACCCTCGTATGAACATAAGGCCGCCTGATTTGATCACCGATCCATTTCAAAAAGATCCGATATTTGTACCGTAAATTTTATACAAGGAAGTTTGATTTACTCTATTCTGTGTCGGAGCTAGGCAATAAAAATGTAGGATAGGTATTTTTTTCACTACAATTTTTGTTGATAAATCTATGAAATATGAAAGTACTTACGTGTCTAGCTAAATTACATAATAAATTATAGGAGGTAAGTTCATTAAATCCTGATAAAACTGTGACGTGATACATTTTTAATAGGGTTCCGTAGTGGCATTCTGTATAGATAGACTGACTAAAACAAACGAGGCATTTAATTAGTAACATAGATATATAGTGTAATTTTCAATACGATAAGCAATCGTTCCGTGTTGCTTCCAATGTGTACGGACAAAACAAGCAATATCATCTTATGGTAGCTTCAGTAAGCTCTGGATGTAAGAGACATCTATCCGAATGTTGCATTAATTTCGATAGGCTGTTGTGTTATGCAATACAATCCCTCCTGTCCATTACGGGATAACGCCCTAGAGCCGAGATTGGTGACGTCACTGGCGGGTCGAGTGTGACTGACAAGCATGCAAGATAATGTGCTCCATGCCTAAACAAAGCCTCGGCGCCTGATTTAATCGACGATTCTATACGCAGATCCTGGATAAGCACCTACTCCACCGGTGACAGAAATAGTAAGTGGTACGTGACGTTAATTCGAAGTGTAATTCAGAAGTAATAAATTATGGATACGAGTAATAAATTGAACACGGCTCGTGTCGAATCCTAATGAATGCGCCATGTCATTTGACAATCTACATTTTTATGATAAAGATCGTAAAAGTGAAGAAAATAGAAATTCAAATGTGAGCACGGGTCGTTTTGATTAGTTAATCGTGCTTCGAGAAACAGGGGCTTATTTTTCAGGCATAATAAGATTTGGTTTTAAATGAATTCGTATAATGTTATCTTGGCGTTCTGGATGTGAGGGATGTCTTTAAACTGTGTAGCTACGCAAGGGCGTCAGTTGGCGTCATAAGCGAGGCGTCGTTGTGTAAAATGTTTATGGCATCGTCGAGAGAAGGCAATTGAGACGTAACGTTGTTTGTGTGGTGGCGCGGGCCGCGTTACGAGCGCGCGCAACTTGCTTAATGCACGCGACAAATTACACCTTGAGACCTTGGTGTACCTACCCAAATGAAAAGGGGATAATTATCCCCTTTTTTTAATGACTTTTGTCACCTTGTTTATTTTAAGGAATATACTACAATGCCAGGCCACTGGCACTCCAATGATGTAACTACACACCTGTCACATCGCAAGATGATGTGAGCACACAAGTGAAATGTGTGCATGCCCCACATGTTTAGACACGGATCATTGCCCGCACCAACAATTTGGAATATTGGACAATACACTTCCGTAGTAAGACAGTTGGTCCCAATATAAACAAACACAATATAATCAAAGATAATGTATGTAGCAGTTGTCCTCATTGATAACAAAATGTATGTTCAATGGAATTTATTGTTGTGTTAAGTATATTCAAATTATAATTATCATGTGTTAAAACCATTCTTGAATGATTGTTTTTTTTGTATAATCACATAAAGCTGCTAATGTACACTAATAGAAAAAATTACTTTAGCCTAGCTAGGCATATCAATATGGTAATAGCAATGATTTATTTATAGAAAGAAATATATTACAAAAATATATCTAATTTTTACAATAGGAATCAATTGCAATTGCAGTCTTAATTTATGAAATTTATGTATTATATAGCTAATGAAAAATGGCCTAGGTTCAACGACAAATATAAAACATTGGTGACTTGGGTAAAAATATTTTTGCTCTGCATACAAACATGAAACTCAATGCGGGACCCTCGGTAAAGACAGCCAAGGGTTACTGCCAACTGTGCCAATAATAATAATAATATCTCCAGACGAACACACCAAATATAAAGTTCCACACTAAGCAATGCTAGTATTGTGGGTACCATACAATGAACTCTGTATATAATACTTATATAGAAATATATATTAAACCATGACTTGGGTCCAACCATTTGTCAGACATAGACTGTCCGTACCAGGATTCGAACCTGGGACCCTGAGAATAGAAAGCAGGGCTCCTACCAACTGCGCTATCAGGTTGTCAACAACTGTCTCATCAATTGTAGATAATGAAATCAATAAGTAACTAAACTTGATCAAGATATTCAGAGAAAGGAAAAATTCAATAATATATGCAACTACCTGCCTTAACAACTAGGTATGGTAACTGCAAACTATTAACTTGCATCCACATTTTATTATAAACTAAGATACATAAAGCACATAGCACACAATCATTAAAAGTACAATAAATAATTATTTCATAAAAAGATGATTGGTTATCATACTAGACAAATTACTAAGATAAACAAACATGTGCTAAAAAGTGACGATTATCTATTAAAGATCAATTCCGCATAAAATAATACAAAAGGTATATGTACAAAATATAAACAAGTTCAGTAAAAAAATAAAAAAGTGGCTGAATGATGTGTGTACCTTTCAATAAGCTTCCTCTGCGATGACGGAATCTTTAAAAATAACACATGCTACACCAACGAAACGGTATTTAAGTCACACACTGTATAGGCATATCAAAATGCTATAAATTTCATAAATTATTACTTTTTTCTCAGCAATTTCCACAATAACTGAAGAAAATGCGTCCTTTCGACAACCACCCACTCAACGACATTCAACTTTTTACGTTTTATTTCATGTTTGGTGCGTCACTCGGGGAACGTAAATATTTTTCTCCATTATTTCAGAATCGCATATTGTGTATAACTATAAAAAACTTGTGAATTCTTAAATTAAATTTAGATTTTAGGTATCGTACTAATGGATAAATGTTGTAGAAGTTATATTGTATTTTTGTTTACTGTAACTAAACGTAGGATGCTGCATATGTGTTCTTAAACCCTGATAAAAGATTGATCATTTAAATAGAATATGAATTAATTTAGTTTCTTTCTTCGCTGAAAATACTCAAAGTTCATTTTTTTTTTATTTAACTCTATATTATTTATTTTGCTTTATTCTACCTTCTTGCTTGATACAATATTTTAGTCAAAGTAAACATAATTTTATGAATGCTGCTAGAATGAAAAGTATCCATGTCAAATCTCTTACTTATTTATGCTAGAGCCAAATGTCAAACAAAATGACACTTAACTAACCTAAAAACAACAGCAACATACTTGAAAAGAAGATTTTACAGTAATAACATTAGAATAGCGGCACGATGTTAAGTAATTTGTTTAAAACAACTATTAATTTGTGTTTACGCTCCCAAAATGCCATCCACGTTGCTGCTGTTTCAGTTATCAGACGAGATATACACACCACAAATACAGCAAACGATCTAATGGAATTTTTTGATAATAAAAAGAACTGGGGAGAAAGCAATATAAAAGTTGGTAGAGGATGGAGATTGGATGAATTGAGAATAAAATCAAATACAGATCTACACAAATTGTGGTATGTGTTACTTAAAGAGCGTAACATGCTGTACACTATGGAGCATGAATGTAATGAAAAGATGAAGTTATTCCCGAATCCCGAAAGAATCGATAAGGTACAAGATGCAATGAACAATATAGAAGCAGTAATTAGAGAACGCAACGTCGCTTATTATAAACTAGAAACAGGGGAGACTGGTGAGCGACCAGTTGAGAATGCCATAAACTTTTTTGGTATGCCAGAGAAATACGAAAAGTCGGAATATTATCTGCCCAAATTTATGAATAGTCGATGGGTAAGGCCATATCTAGAGCATGGGCTTACAAATAGTCTAGCTGTGAAAAAATTCTACAGAATGTGTAAAGAAAAAGAGCATAATGAAGAAAGGAGAGCTCGTAATAGAGACTATAACCATGTTCAGCATTTACTGAAGCGCTTCCCTAACATGGATATGGAGAAATTAAAAGCAGAGTACCCTAATGTAGATATTGAGAAAGCCAAACGTACCAGAAAAGCTAGAGGACACTTCTTTCCTAAATATTAGACACCAATAATTTCTCCTCTTTTAATTTTCAGTTAGTTTACAGATTGTTGTTGTATGTACCTTAGCCTTGGTTAATAGGGTGTTAGGCTATTATTAAATGAATAGTACTTACTGATTATTTTATCTTACTGTAAAAGATTTCTCATAATTACATAATTTCAAAGCAAGAGGGATAGTTGGGTAAAGCTTTTTCTTTGTTGCATGCATGCTGACTTATAGCAGTAACATGACAAAGCAAGCCTTGTATTACCTTGCCTGATATAAATTGTTGACACATTTTTAATTTTTCGAATAATTTCATACATTATTTTGCCATTGGTAATCATGTGTTATCATATACCATAAGAAAATTATAGCCAAATACCCTGTTGTATTATAAGCTTTACTACTAATTATAGTGCTTATAAAAAATACTGTCTGTCTTATTTAGTACAAGCCTCTGCCTGCAGTGCCTCAATGAAACATAGCCTATAGAATGCAGAAATTATGTAGTTTTATATTAGTGAAAAAAGTTTTAGAATCAGATCAGTAGTTCCAAAGATTACTCCCTACATGGAAACTCACAAATTAATGGTTAAAAAGGTTGAGTACCACTGGTGTAGAAGATAGAATTTATATTATTTTTATGGTATGGATACATTTGTGTGTCACAATATTGTGTAAATAAAAGTCATGAAGATGTAAACAGAGAAAAGTGATTGTATGCACCTAAAATGAGAATGAGACGCATCTAAAAATATTGCTATCTTGCTTACGGCCGTGAGCAGGGTGGCATGAGTGTTAACACAAATATAGATATACAGGGTAAATAAAACAAACTATTATCAACAGGTTTCTTACTATAAAAAAAAATACAATCACAAAAACATTTTAAGGCTGCTTACAAATTGTCAACAAAGTACCTATTTAAAATGTAATACTACTAGCCCTTTTAATGTCCCACACTGGGGGGGGGGGTTAATAACAATGATAAGTAAAGGCGCACTATTTTCAGTCTATCAACCATTCCAATTTAGTTGGCGCCAACTATGTCAGAATCAGCCAATGACAACTGCAAACCCTGAAGCAAAGCCTCTGTTTTAATTTAATAATAATAACAATTTTAATTTTTTTTTGGGATTAAAATTAATAATTTCCATGTAGCCAATGGCTGCTCGACTCGGTTGGAGTTCACATTTAAGCACCTATATACTGAATAGGTTCTTGACTTTCAATATATGTTACAAACTATGGTATGGTAAAATGATTTTCCTTCTATCAATCCTAGAAGCAGAGCTTTTATACATGTCATGAATGTTTATTATCTAAATGGGTTCAGGGATCAGGGGTCTGTTCCACGGTACCGATAATACAAGCGTTGCTTGGTTTGGGACCGTACAGTGGTTGGTGTTCGACTAGCGCGAGCGATATTATTTTATATTTTTTGAACAATGCAAAACTATATTTATACCGTACCTATAATTCTAATACTCCTATATTACTAAATATATTGAACACATTTGGCAGTTCGCCCCTGCTTTTTGTGTCGCGTAAAAGTAATACCAGATCTTTAATTACTTGATAAATATGCTTATACTTTTTAATGAATTCTTCCGTAACAGCATATGATCTACATTGAGGCACATAAGATTCATTTTGCGTTTGACCATCCTCTAACAATAGCTCATTCAAGTTATCCCATGCCTCTTGAACACACTGAACGTTGTAAGTATCTAAAAAGGCATTAAGTGCAATATACATTGTATGTACTACATGGTTTAAATTAACATACGAATTACTATAAATTGTCTTAAAATCCAACTCCATTTTAGGGTACTGATTGTCATGCACAAACAATGTTTGCTTTAAACATTTCTTCAACACATTACTTAGTTTTCTTCTAATATTACTAGGTCTATGGAACAATGGTTTAGATAAGTTTATTTCACTGTCTGAGGGTGAAAATGATTTCCATTGTGATTTTTTCACAAAATCGGTCATAATTTGTATGATACAGTCTTTTTGCGATGTGAGCAATGTTTTGATATGTAACAAAGCTATGAGATGCTGCATGAATGTTGGTTCAATTATTTCTATTATCCTGATGATCGAATCTTGGGGCATTTCTGAAAAGTAAAAAAATAGGTCTACATTTTTCACACATAAATACAGATGTTTAACAATAATATTTTTTTACATCCTAGGGTTGAATGTTACTTGTATAATAAATACAACTATGTATATTACAGGGTTGATTGATTTAAATCATGATTTAACTCAATGACTTAAATTAAGTGACTTTAAAAAATTGGCTGGCTATTACCTGCTATAATTTTGTAAAATTCTTTTGCAAAAGTTGTACAGTATTTTCCTGTGTTCGGGTAGTCATTGTTGGAATTTGTTTCACATAAATAAAACATTTGAACCATTGTGTTGAGCCAGGTCTGTAAAGTTGAAACATCATGTTTATATTCAAATAAAAAAAAATATTTTATGGCTATTATAAAGATTTCAGCATAGTTTGATGGGCCCAAAGATCCTATTTCATTTGGTTCAAGAACATTGGACCCAAGACAACTTGGACTGCTTTTGCAAAAACTACAAAATATACTAGTTCTCTCGGCGAACTTCGTACCGCCGCAAAATCAAATGTAAAAGTTGTTTTCTTTTGTCAATTTTCCCATGATTTAGTTGTTATTCTGCTATTAGGGACGAAGACAAATTAAAAAAATCAGGGATCATAAAAATCGGCCCAGCCGTTCTCGAGTTGTAAATGGTGTAACTAAGACTTTACTTCATATATATACAGTCAAAACCGGATATAACGACATTGAGGGGACCATAATATTCGGACGTTTTATCCGATTGTTGTTGTAAGCAATATACACAAATAGTCACATTAATAGTCATTTGTATGTTTAGAATTTTTAATAAAAATGTTTATTCTGAAAAACTAGCAGTACCAACAGTAAAGCTTATAGACTACAATCAGTTTTTAAAGTAATCGGTCATTTAGCTCTAGTTTTTTTTAAGCTGAGTCTCAAATGTGTTTTGCATTTAACGTTTCATTCTCGTCAGTCGTTGTCGTCGTCTCTCGAAAATTGTTCGTATTGTTTTATTTTGCTGGTACAAACACAACGGTTGGTCGTTATAGCCGATGAATTCGATAAAGTTTCGTCGTTCTAAGCGATATGTCGCTGTATCCGATGTTGTTATAGGCGGTATGTTTACTTAACTGTTTATAAGGGCTTCGGCCGGGACCCTTCCATTCGGTCGTACTAACCGATCCGTCGTTATATCCGGTTTTGACTGTATTTACTATGTAGAAGAAAGGATACTTACTACCATTATTTTTAGGTAATTTATTGGGTATTTAAGATGTACCATATGTACAAACAGCCTCAATATTTGTCTGCAATTCATATTCACAGCCCCTGTGTAGAGCACATTGTCTGTCCACAGAATATAAGCCATCAGAGGTCTATGTGACCTCATGATTTGACATCCAAAATTATCTGTGTATCTGAAAAGTTACACAATATTTGAGTATTAGAAATCAAATAGGACTTCAAGTTGAAAAATTAAATCTTCCAGTGACTGGTAAAGTATTTGATGATTTGATAATAGTTAAACATAAAGAAAACATCAAATTTGTTTGATCAGTTGTACACTGGACATAGATATTGGTTAAGTGGCATTGTAATTAGCAATTTATGTACTAACCTAGAATGCCATATACCTAATTCAAACTGTAACAATTCTATAATAGTCTCTAAAACTGCCATTAGTCTCTCAATCCTCTCAGATCTTTCCAAGACTTCAAAAATTTCAAATTTTTCTTTCTGCCAGTGCAAGCCCTGAATACTCTGCTGCATTTCTTCTGGAATATTCTTGTATTTATCCACAAGAGGCTCATCTTGGCTTTCCGCACTTATTTCATATTCCAATCTATTCATGCAGTATTTGATGATACCTTTGTTGCATTCAAACTCATTTCTATTAGTAAATGTTTTATCTTTCATATCCATTGGAGCAGTGAGGAAGGTGATGTAGCATCTTCTTAAGGATTTGACTAGACACGGTGGGTGGGTACTGAAGGATTGTGATAGTATTTGTTGGCACTTATCTACTATTTCTTTGACTGTGTAATTTGAGCTCTCATCATTATGGGCATTCTAAAACAAGGATAAATACATATAAAAAAAAACTATTCCTTAACCTGTAATAATTCATCAGGAGTGATGAAAACAACATATTTAGGAATAAAAAACAAGCTAATTTGTGTAGTACACGGAAATTCACATGGAAATAAGTAAAGTAAGTAAAATATAAATCAGCTAATGTTATTTGGATTCAATATGTTCTTAGTCACTCCATAGATATTATTTCTTTGTAATTTTTTTATTTAAGCATAACATTACTGGCCATTTCACTTAAGAACACTGGCCAGAAAGCTGATGTGGTACATTATTTCCACTTTCGGGGTACACATTTAGGTTGCAGACCATCATAGATTGGTAATCCTTGCAAAACCTTAGCACATGGGTCTTGGCAATGTGAGGAGGCTTATACTGAGCAGAGGCATCAGAAGATGGTTAAGAACTGAGCACAATAGGCAGGGCATTCTTGCAACTATCTTGTAGTTCAGAGTCATTTGAATATTATTGTTTTAAATAAATATGTTTAAATATTTACCAGCATTATTTCCACTATTTCCTTGAGGACATTTGCTGATAGGTACTGTGTTGGTGAAATGCACATCTGGCACACCTCTAATGCTTCATGCCACATGCTGGTCTTTATCTCTATCATGAAGGACTCCTCAGCATAAGATGGCATTTGCTTTATTGTTGTCTGTAAATTTTAATAATTATTTTTAATAAAATGGTGTTAAGCTTCGGGAACGTAAAATACATAATATAAACGTGATAAAATCCTTAAATAACTTTTATTTCAAACTGGTTTTGTTAACTACTTACCCATAGGTTTAGTCACTTCGAAACAAATTTTACGATTTTATTTTCGTCGTAATTGGTGCGGAGAATTTTTTTTATCTACATTAAAAGGAATAGCACTTACATTATTTTTGTCACGATGTTTACAAATATTCGTTTTCATACACGAGGGTAAATAAACTAAGAGCAGTCTACTTCGGTAGTCGAAGTAAGCTGTACAGGAGACCTGCTCGCAAGCCTTAATGAAATTCTTCCTCTTTTTAGTCTGTAAGTCCTCACCAGCCTCTCTAACAGCCTTTATTCGTTTATTTGGCGATGCGTCTCCAGATTCATTTTCCCTCTTATTTTTGTCAGACTGAAATTTGGCATTAGTAAGCTTTCTTCTCTTCTTTCTAGGACTCATTATCTAATACAAGGTACTCTGTAATACTTGAATTTTGAAAATTTCAAAGGTAGATTTGAGTTTCAAATTGATAACATAAGAACGAAAGAACACAAACAAATGGCACAGACCAATAAGATTACTTCGATTTTTTAATTTGAGTGTTCGGCCCTGGGTACTAGCTTTTTGGAGCGAGAAGGAGGGTAGCATAAGAGTAAATATTGCCATCTCACTTCTAAAAGAGTGGCTAATTACGATGCTAAAACGGGCTTCTAAAATCTGGTTGTAAAATAGGGCTAAAAATAAATGTATTTTTTTATTTTTATATAGAAAACTAGCTGTTGCCCGCGACTTCGTCCGCGCGGTATTTAACAAAGATAACCGTTGACAACAGCCTGCTCGCCCATTCTGAGCCCGCGGGACGCATTGCAGGTTGTTGCTATCAAAATTTAATCAGGCGCTGCGCTGCAACATTGTTTTTAATTTTTTTTCGTGAGAGCCTATTTTTTTTCTAAAATAAAAGTAGCCTAAGTTACTCCTTGTTACATCAGCTATCTGCCAGTGCAAGTCTCGTCAAAATTGGTCCAGCCATTTCAGAGATTAGCCGGAACAAACAGACAGACAGAAAGACAGACAGACAGACGGACAGACAGACAGACAGACAGACAAAAATTGTAAAAAATGTTGTTTCGGTATAGGTAACGTGTATACATCCAAATGCACTTAGTAAAAAGCGGTTATTTTAATATTACAAACAGACACTCCAATTTTATTTATATGTATAGATTCATAGAATATATTAAAAATATCCTTTTTAGTTATTATTATCGATAATAAGGAAATCTATTTTCTATAGCGCAAAATTGTTCAGACTTCAGATGTTGTAGAGATCTTCTAATATGTAATATGTAGTTCCAATATTTACTTATGTATGTGTGTTCATTGCTTGAGGTTTACATCCTGGATTAAGTTAAGTGCACACCTATAGGTATACATATAAAGCTCATAAGTTGGTTGTAACCTGGTGTATGTACCTAATAAAACTAATAAGGTCCATGCGCCCGCATACCTGATATATATTAGGGACAAGCAAGGGTGCACCCTACTAGGATCTCACTAAACTTGGCATCGACTGGCACTGATCGTGGTGTTGCCACGAAGGAAGGGGTGGATGTTCACGCGGTTACACTAATGTAACGACAGGTCTTGGCATAACGGATTTGACCACCTTGTTGCATATCTCACCCACGGTAAGTCACAACGTCTGATCAATGGCAAAGATAATTCAGAGGGCTGTAAGGGACACTGGCCAGTACTTAAATATCTACCTAGGTAGGTACCTATAACAAACCTAATACTTACACCTGGAAATTGAGCCCAGAGTATCATAATCGACCTTAAACCACTAGGCCAATTACCGATTTATTTTGCAATACATACCATGTACTTAACCTTTTCCCGGAACTCGCCGAAGGTCAAACCTAGACGTTTTCGCTGGATAACACTGTACATCCTTAATTACAAGGAGTACCCAACATTGTCGGTAACGCCAAGCATCAGGAACAAAAAAACAAGACCAAAACGAGGTGTTACAGATCTTAGTACATATTTCTTAGTTACGACAACCACGATGTAGGTAGGTTCACATTTTTAGAAACTGTTAGCGAAAAAAAAAATGAAAATATCAAGGTCTTAAGTACTTACTAATAAATCTACGCAACTTTATATTGTAACTTGTAACGTTCGGCTGCGTACTCACTGACGAATATTGAAAATTTTATTGATTCATACCTAGTTTGCAGCAACCGTGAGTTCACGATTGCAGTTCATTCTTGTCAGCTGACCGCCGCTATATAACCACATTGCCTGTAGCAAAGGCATCAGTTCCGCAGGGATCATTGAGGGAGGTTCACCACGTACCCAACATTTTTACTTCAGCAATATGGCTTTCATATACAAGGTATTTAGCAATTTCGATTGACATTTATCTAAACATTATTGCAAAAGAATTTAAAAGTGTCTTATAAAAAATACTTAAACTTAAATAAATATGGTTCATATTGCAGAAATCCAAGCTTCGGTAATAATAACGATACCTAGCTACATTAATAAATCGTTAATTCGAAATTACGGTGTGGTTATTTTTCATTCACGTAGTTAACAAAAAATACTATTGAACCATGTCGTAATTAATACGCCAAATTAACGTTTGACCCCTTTCCATAACAATTTCACGGCTCCAATTAACCTCATTGCCTTGGCAAAAAAAAAACTCAGGTCTCACTTTCTTCGTGGTCGATTAGGTATTTTTCATTGTCACCATTGTTGAGTAACGAGATAGTAGCCGATGACCGTGAAGGCCGAAGTTTTTTCGTTGCAGCTGGCTGGAAGTGGTTTTTGTAAACATACTCTAACGTCGACCAGCTAGGTATAAACCTTCTTGGTAAATTTTACATTGCAGATATGTGTGTAAACTTCTGTAGAACTCTACACAGTAAACATAAAGTTAAAGCTAAGGCTATTAAAGTAATCCCAAGGTAAAGCTTATAGTATGGTTTAGGTTATAGCAAGGGTCTGAACATAAGGTATGAAGGTGTTTTGTAGTGTACGTACATACGCCAAGCAGTAAGACCAATTTTTGGATATAAAGAACTGGGTGCAATTTACCTGGGTCATTCAATACACCAATTGCTATCGATTTGGTATATTTAATGACCTAGGTGAATTACATGGAGAAAACTGTTTCTAAGAGTCCAACGAGCCCGTACCTTCAGTTGATGATACTGGATTTTCCTAGTTCTTAACAGTACCTATCTAAGTACTTTATTAACACGTTTCGTTTCCAGATGTTAACACCATTGGTGTTAGCAGCAGTCGTGCTATCCGCCAAGCAAGGTGGTTACTCCTACAATCGCTTCAGTGGACCAGTCAGTGGCCAGATCGTTGAGGTCCAAGTGCCAGCCGCAGAAGGTATCCCGGCTCAGCAGCACGCTGACTACGGCTATGATCACAATACTGGAAAGATAGATCCAGATACTGCTAGATACGCTCATTTAAAGACTGTTGATTATGTGGTAAGTTCAGATAGAATATATTATTTTAATTATTACTTGTCGGTGCACCAGATGAAGTATATCTCCTTGCCATGATCCAGGGTTGTCTATTTTTAAACCCACCAACACCAATATCTTCTTTTATCTTACCACCATCATTTACCTTTTCACCTAGCTGATTTTTGGTCATTAAATATGAATGAGTATTTATATCAAGACTATGTATGTTTTACAAACCTATTAAAATAATTTGACCATATCCAAAGCATAATAGCCATTTTAATATTATGATAAAATATATTTTCAGGCGAAACCCGACTACCAATACGCATACGGTGTAGAGGATCCTCACACGGGCAACCTTCAGAACCATAAAGAGCACCGCGACGGTGATGTAGTACGCGGCGAATACTCTCTCGTGGAGCCTGACGGTTCGCTTCGTCTTGTGCGGTATACAGCAGACCCGAAGAATGGTTTCCAGGTAAGGATTCGTGGTGGAGTCACCGTTAATCCCAACAGTCAGAGTAGTTCTTCTACTCCGACAGGTTCCATGTTCGAATCCCACCTCCAGGTATACTATTGACGTGAGCACACTCCAAGCATAACATTTTTAGATAAATTGCAGGGGATATTGATCTCCAGTAATGGACGTCTCCTAATTCCTAAGATAATCTTAAGAAAAAAACTTTCAGCAGCCAATAGGTTTGTTTTGTTACAACTGTATAGCAATAGCTTATTTTCCGGAAGTTTACCGAAATAGCTATAAGTCCCGTTAGCCTTTCCAACTAATTAAGCCAATGCTTGTACTAGGAGAGGGCTCCCGTGAATAGTTTCATGGTCAGGGTGGAGATTGAACCCGAAACCTCATGGTTATGAGGCCGGCCGGATAACTAGATCATTGACTCTTATGATTGCAATACCTACTCCGGCAATATATTTGCAATACTTGCTCTAAAGGAATAGGCATCTACTTAACTAGCTAGAGTCACCTCATAAATATGTTACGCTTGCTTGCATTCAATATTCAGAATGGATATCGAAATACGAAAGAACAAACAATGAATTTGTATTTTTTTTCCATATCTATTCAATGCAATTGATTGTATAATATGCTCGAATGTATTACAAGGTGTTCTTTACAGGCCACGGTACAGAAGAAGGCCGGTGGTCAGCTCCAACAGCCCATTCACTACGGCCACGTGAAGCAAGATGATGACGAGTCCAGGGAATACTAGTCAAGTTGTTTTGTTTAGATACAGTGACATTTTAAGCGTTTAGATAAGTGTTTTATAATTGTTGACTATTTATTAAACTGTTCTCACCGTCCAAAATGAAGTTGTTTAAAAAAAAATATAATTATATTTTAATACAAAAAAATAAAAATATGCAAGAAAATGTATAATCAAAATACACCGAAATTATTAATTGAATATTTTCTTCAACATGTCCACGGAGAACGGTACGACTATTGTATGGGTTTGCTCTCCCGCAATCATTTGCAATGACTGCAAATATCTTAGCTGAAAACAATGATTTATAAAAGTATGCTAGGGATGCGAGAATTGTTTGGTCTAAATAGGGATGAATGACGACAAACCTGCATGCATAGTGGGTTGTCCACAAGCAAACTGGTAGCTTTCTTCAGACTCTTTGTAGCTTCAATTTCTGAATTAGCAACAATAATTTTTGCGTTTGCCAATCTAGAAGATTCAGCTTCAGCTGCCATTGCTTTTTGCAGTTGCAGTGGCAGTCTTATATCCTTACTAGAAACAACAGTCTCACTTAAAAAAAAGAGTGAGAGTAATTTCAGTGAACTTTTTTACATTCTCATTTCAAACTTACATTTCAACTCTGGCAACTTTAACACCCCAGTCTCGAGTGAGATGCTTAAGCTGCTGGAAAACTTGAAGGCTAATTGCCGGTCGATCACTAAGTAACTCAGATAATTTTTTAGTACCAAGTACATTACGAAGTGCGGATAAAACTTATAACTTTATACAAAATGTTAAATGAGACAATTCTTGAGACTAGTCTCACTCACTTGTAATCAGACAATATATTATATATACATCCTACTTTATATCCACCTATCCTCATCAGTATTTTTAATGAGGGAGTTTTTACTGATATATATAAAAAAATCATGCGTTGCTTAATCAACTGTGGGCTAGACCCTTAAAATTATCGCTCACATTATTTTTGTACCTATTATCAATCTAGGGGTACTAATAATACTCACTTACAGGAAATAGAAGTAAAGTAGACTAAAACCATTTTAGGACGATTACCTCTTGAGGTGGCACCGCGTAACATATAATTCTCAGATCAGTATACTTGAGGGTATCAACGCATGGTAAAAAGAACACAAGCCCAGGGCCAAATGATTTATTCCTGAGGACTTTTCCGTTACGCAAAATCACTGCCCGTTCAAAGTGCCTTACCACCTAAATAAGAATGACTTGTTAAATATTTACGAGTACTATTAAAAATAAACTTAATCACCTAAACCGCATGATTGACACTTACCACAAATATGCACATCAAAGACAGTGGAAATGATAGTATAACTATAATTATGGAGAAAATAATCATAGCTTTTTCAATCAATGTATCTTCTCCTGTAGAGTAAGACCATCGATAAATTATAAAAAATACTATGAGTGCAGGTACAAGTATAACTCGATCGAAAGAAAAATGGATTATGAATTGCGGCTCATTGAGTATTCCATGTCAGATAGTTTGAGAGAGATTATTTATTCAGAGGGGTGTATCTGTATGTTATTACTAAAATATACCAAAATTACGACCTTTGTATGTCTGTAGACGTGCTCGTTTGCGGATACTGTCTTTTGAATTTGGTTTATTCACTTTTTCTATATCTACATATGAATCACTTTGTTGAGATGGATTTTCAATTTCGGGAGAATTTGTTGTATTATTTACAAGTTTAGGGCCACCCTCCACCATTTCAAAATATTTATCAAAGTATTTTACGAATGTGTATCTAAAAAAATATTTTTTTTTTTTTTTTTTCCCTAAAAAAAAAAATATATTTAAGCAGACTGATAATCATTGTCAAAAGAAATGTGACTGAAAATAACATAGATCATAGAGGGATGAAACACCAATGAAAGGTTTAGACCTTGTAGAAAAGAATGATATCGTCCATAACCTAGTATTGGCAGTATTGGTGATTAAAAATTATTAACTCGCCCTCCCGGGCTTTTTGGCGGGAAGTTGAACAATTAAGTTGTCGATATTGTTTTATTTTCCAGAAATTGTGTTTCTCTGTTAAATAATGTGTAATATTAGTGGGATATTAACCATTGTGTATAGATATATGTGAGAAGTGAAGGAAATTAAAATGAATGGTATTGTTTGACTTTCAAAGTTCGACCAAGATGTCCAGTATTTTTTAATAAGTAACCACAGATTTACTGATAGAGACAGGGGATCCATTCCATCATCATCGTAGTCATTGATATCATCATTATTATCAGGGGTCCTTATAATTTTATAAAAAAACTCAAGAAAAAGTCAATACTGGCAATAATGGCTCCATTTTATTGCTGATTGCCAAAGTTAAAAAAAGAAGAAACACTCGCCTTACGTAAATGTCCAAATACCTAATGGTATAAATTATTCGGTTGTATTTCCACATGCTATAAATAATCCGCATTCCTCGAGGAGTGAGCATCAGGAATATCGATAGGGATTGGAAATAATATTGTTACGATGCGTATAAAAGAGGTATCGATAACTCGGGAAATAGTCATCGAAGCTTCTAGAAACAAAAACGCATTGTTGGGTCCAAGGTCCCCTATCAATCTGTGAAGAAAGATCTAGAATCATCAACAATGTTGCAACCGGCTTCCGGAATATACCTCATATTATTTTTATTAAAATCTCTCTTTACACGGGCTATACCCGGATGTTTGGAAGGCTTGCGTGGGGACATAGGTCCAACACGTAGAGGCCCTTTTTGAGAATTTTAATGTTATGTTAGCCACCTGCTGGGGTCAATTGCTGAAAATGATAGCATAAACAGCGAATTGACCTCAGCAGGCGGAGGAACTATTGCAGGAATATGGAATGATAATTTAGTCCATGGATTGAGGTTTGGATGGACATGAGATATGGCTATTGAAAGGGTAGCAGACACCTGCCATAACCAGCTTTAACCAATTATTATTGGCAGATGGCGACTCGCCGCTCGTTAGGTGGGCCCCCTAAAAAGGCCGTCATATAAGACGACAAGGGGCAACACTGGCTGGAGCGGCTCAGGGGTGTAGAGAGGTGTGCTGCGCTTTCTCCGTGGTTACTCGCGGCGTTATGCCCTTTA
Source organism: Pheosia tremula (assembly GCA_905333125.1). Classification (NCBI taxonomy): domain Eukaryota; kingdom Metazoa; phylum Arthropoda; class Insecta; order Lepidoptera; family Notodontidae; genus Pheosia; species Pheosia tremula. The sequence continues at coordinate 7,641,043 of HG995402.1, read as the reverse complement.
ACACTTCCACCCCTGGAGCATATAGCTCTAACGACCCCTCTCTGGACAGCCAATTAAGGCAAGACAGAGCTGAGAGTCCTGCGGGCCCCCGTCGGTTTCCACTCGACCGACGAAGACACGCCGAGGTGGGGGCCCTGACCGACTCTCTGGGGCACTCGGGTCCGTGGTGTCGCTACTCACCAACAGCTCGCCACAAGCTGCCCTGCGGGGTTATTAAAATTATTATTAGTAAACAAAAGGCGAGGACAATGCAATTCCTGGAACTACGAGTTCTCGGAATAATACCGATTAGACGAATACAGCTACGTACACTAGAACATTCTAGCGCCTCCTTATTACCGTGTACATAAGGTTCATTTTCCTTTGTTTTTTATCGACACCTTTCTGGAAAGATCCACCCTCGCTATTTTCGGATTATAAATAGTGTGCAGGACCAGCGACGAGACAGTTTCTATTTGAAAGCAGATAGTGAACACATCTCTCGGAAGCGAACTAAGAAGACCATACCGGCGACTCTAGCGAATACTGTGGACTACTGTGATTCAAAGTGACTTGGTGTATTGTTGTTTAAGTGCTAACAAGTTAGTGTTCTAGTGTGTACTATTTTTGCCTTCTGTGTGGAGAGCGATTAAAGTAATTTTCACGTTATCGGCATTTAATTACCCCCGCACGTAACAATATAGTGTTACTTTGTTGTGATGCTACAAAATTCAAAGTTTGCAGGTATCTTAACTGAAAGTGTATAAAACTGGTAAGTAAGTATAGGCCACAATTCTACATTATAAAAACCAGTTGTTGCCAGTGACAACACGTTTAAAAAGATGGTAATGTAATATTATGAATAAAAATATTATGAATTACAAAAAAAAATATCCTAAAGCTGAATTGTTGTCGATATCGTCTATAAATCTCTATTTAATTTGACTTAATATTGGATATATTAATAGCTGAAACACAAAAATATATATTTAGGGTCAAGTGGTCTTATTTAAAATAAACTTTAAATTCACCGTCATAGCTTGTGGATTTTCCATCATTAACCTCGAAGCTTCTTTAAGATTTTCTGCTGCTTTAATTTCCCCTTCTGCCTCAATTATCTTTGCTTTAGCTATACGCGTACCTTCAGCTTCTGCGGCCATAGCTTTTTGCAATTCATATGGTAACACAACGTCTTTTCTAAAAACAGAAACTCTGACTGATAGCAATCAATAGATAGAGAAAGAACATTTTGCCTAGCTCTATTACTGCATCATCACGAGCTAAGCCCACGATGTTGAAATTTATAACTAATAGATACTATATTGTTAGTAGGTAAATTTCAACTCGTTCGACTTCAACACCCCATTCAGTCGTCACTTTGTCAATTTCTTTCCTGACCATGAAACTGATAGGTCCACGGGTAGACAGCAATTCTGTCAAAGTATATTGACCCAGAATATTTCTTAAAGTAGCAACGGCAATAAGTTCTGTAGCATACCTGCAGACAATTGAGCCACATTCTTGAATTATGAAAGCGATGAAAGGAATTAACAAATTCAAATGGACTAAAATAGTTTACGTGTGCGATTGAACATTTAAATAGCAATGTAGGGGATCCAACACATGGAAATAAACCACTGCACCGACGGTCACTGTAACTGAGTCTTTTGTAAGAATCTGAAATATGAAAACTATAAAATATCGAGCTCATAAAGACTACTAAAGAATTTTAATACGATAATAAGGTATAGGTACTTCTTGCGGCTGCAGGTTGAATGATTGAGTTCTAAGGTCGACCTTAAGAACAATATCAATGCAAGGAACGACCCAAATTATTCCCGGCCCAGCCGGCGAGTCTTGTCGCACTCTTCCAAAACGTAGAATTACTGCTCTTTTATATTGCTTGACCACCTGAAAAATACTTTTCAGTAGCTAAAGTCAGCAATCACAATAGGTTTCAATATAGACTTCACTTTTATTAAAACTATATCTTCCATCGTGCTTCATCCATGACTATGAGACTTATTATGGTATACTTATGTCTGCGTGGAATTATTCCGGTGAATACGATGCCTACTACCACAACTAACCTTAAAGCAAAATAATAGAATCAAGGGGAACATAATTACTGCCACTATGGCGAGAGCCCAAAATATTTTTTCTATTAACCTTTCACGTTTAATTTCTGAAAGACAAAAAAAAAACACCAATCATATAATTATTTCATAATATAGCTTTTACAAACTAAAATATGAACATATTTGAAATAAAAATACTTTAAGATAAACTTACTTTATCATTTATGAGTACCGTGTTCTACTTGAAGGGAAATATAATCCAAAAGAATATTTATAGTTTTATAATTATCATTCTTTTATTTTTTCATTGTGACATACATGATAGGTGGCCAAACATAGACAAAGTTAAGATACCATTAGATTGCTACCATAGCTTCACTAAAGAGTCTTGTTATGCAAACTCTAACATCTTCTCTTGAAGCTCATGGTTGCCCGAGGATTTTTTTCATTATGCGTGCAAGTCAATCTCACGGCTTAGCATAACCAGTCTTGGCTTATATAGGGCCTTCGTGAACATGTCTGCAATTTGGTGCTCAGTACCAATCTTTGCAATCTTCATGTTTCCATTAGCTACTTCTTCTCGAATGAAGAAGTGTCGTAACTTGATATGCTTGGTTCTGTTGTGGAACTCATAAGGCGGATTCAATGCCAGTTTAATTGCTGACTCATTGTCTATGTGGAGAACAGGAGTCTTCATTAATTGTTCTATATTCTCAATTAATCGTTTAAGCCATATGATTTCTCTTGCGGCTTCACTGGCAGCTACAATTTCGGCTTCAGTACTTGAGATCGCGACTGATGTCTGTAGTTGGCTTCTCCATGATATCGGACCTCCATAAACACATACCAAACCAGAAGTTGATCTTCCAGAGTCGGGATCTCCACCATGATCGGCATCACTATAGCAGACCAGTTCTTTCTGCGTACCTTTTCTGTAGGTAATGCAGTAATCTCGCGTACCATTCAAATAGCGAAATATTCTTTTCACTTTGGTGATATCTGTTCTGTTAGGAGCTTCCAGATGTCTGGATGCGACACCGACGGCGTAAGCTATATCGGGTCTTGTTCCCACCATTAGGTATGCAAGGGCTCCAACAGCTTCTCTATATGGAAACGCGCTATCTCCTCCGGCTTCTTCTCTCAATTCAGAGTCTTTCACTATTGGTGTAGTGGCAGCCTTACTATTCTGCATTCCGAATCTTTCAAGTACCTTCTTGGTGTAGGCTCCTTGATGTATTTTAATACAATCTTCCTCTTTTTCTATTTCAAGTCCCAGGAAGTAATAGGACTTTTTGTTACTTTGGGTCTTTATTTTAAATCGCTTCTTCATCTTCTCGAGGAATTCGTCGATTAGTGCCTGTGATGTACCAGCTATGATTCCATCGTCAACGTACAGAGCTAGTAGCAGTCTTCCTTCTCCCCTCTTCATCGAGAAGAAACAAGGATCTTCGCCAGGTATGAACCCTTGTTTTTGAAGAAAGTCCTTAATGCAATTGTTCCAGCATAACGGAGCTTGTTTTAGTCCGTATAAGCTCTTTTTCAACTTGCATACTTTGCTAGTCCCGTCGTTATATCCTTCAGGCTGCTTGACGTAGATTTCTTCGTTTAAGCTTCCATAAAGAAATGCTGTAGAGACGTCAAATTGAGTGAGGATCATATTGTCTCGAGCAGCAATACTCAATAACATTCTGATTGAGCTCATTTTTGCAACTGGACTGAATGTCTTCTCATAATCAACGCCTTTCTTCTGAGAATAGCCAACTGCAACGAGTCTGGCTTTGTATTTGTCAATAGACCCATCAGATTTTCGTTTGATTTTGTAGACCCACTTACTGGATATGGCTTTTCGTCCATTGGGCAGAGGCACTAAGTCCCATGTTTGGTTCTGTTTCAGGGAGTTCATTTCATCATCCATGGCACTGTGCCATTTATTTTTGTCAGCAGACTTCAACGTTTCTTTGAACGTCTTTGGTTCTTCTTCATGATCATAGACCTTTTCGACGCAATTGAGAACAAACTCTTCAAACCTATCAGGAGGTTTGATTGTAGAGCGATCTCTCAGATATATTCTATTTGGAACTCGTTCATGGCATTGTTCGTTATGAACTTCTTCTTCGGATGCTTCATGAGGTTGTTCGTCTTGAACATCTTCTCTTAATAAGACATCTTCAGATTCGTCTTGTAGATCTATGTCAGAATGCGATAAATCTGAGGTTGATGAATCATTCTCCTCATCTGATTCGGCAGTGTCGAAGTTCACAGATTCGTTCATTGGATTCGTCGGTTCATTTGACTGCTCTGAATTTTGATGTTCATCAGCATAATCATCTTCAGAATTGTTGGCTCGAAGTGGAATCACAATAGATTTAGGTATATTCTCCTCAGATCTTTCGGTTTGAGATTGATAACCATCTTTGGTTTCCATAGTCTTCTGGATTGGGTTCAGTGTCTTTTCTTCGAAGATCACATCTCTGGAGTTGATGACAGTCAGAGTGTTTTGTACCCAAACTCGGTAGCCTTCATCATCGTTGTAACCGATAAGAATACCTTTCTTGGCTTTCTTGTCCAATTTCTTACGTGACACTTTCGGTACATGAGCGTAGCAAGTGCTTCCGATTATTCTCAGATGCCCAATTCTTGGCTTCTTGCCATACCATAGTTCATGCGGCGTCTTGTCCTTGTTTGTAGGACCAGTACGGTTAAGTACATATACAACAGTATTTGTTATTTCAGCCCATAAACCTTGAGGTAATTCCTTTCCAGGAGCATGCATAATTGCTCTGACAGCTTCAACTACAGTCCTGTTCTCACGTTCAGTTGAGTTTTGCTGTGGCGTATGCGGCATAGTACATCTGTGTGTGATGCCCTCCTTTTGTAGGATTCTCTTAACATCATTATTTACAAATTCGCCTCCATTGTCAGTGAAGAGTTCTTTAATAATGTGTCCAGTGGCTTTTACTTGAGCTATAAACTGTACCAACTTATCCTTGACTTCGCTTTTCTTCCTCAATAGGAATAGGTAGCGAAACTTGGAGAAATCATCTTTTAACAGCAGGAAGTAGCGGTATTTGGAAATGGAGTAGACAAATGGACCACATACATCGCCATAAATGCGTTCACCTGGTTTTGACGCTCCTTCTCTCGTTCCAAATTTCAGACGATGAGCTTTCCCATAAATACATCCTTCACAAGCTATTTTATCAGTTGGATTTGCAATCTTGATGCCTTGTTCCCGTTCGACGACTTTTCTCACGTGAGCTTTGCTCTGGTGGACGAGCCTCTCATGGTAAAGCTGTAGCATGTCTGTTGCATCCACTGCATTGATGTTTACTTCAATTGGATTCGATGGTTTGTTTTTCAGTCGTAGTTTATAGAGACCTCCATGTTTTACTCTATCTCCGAGTAGGATTGGTTCTCCATCCACTAGTAGTTTGCAGCTTCTTGTTTCAGATACAAAGGTGCTGTTATTCAACCTATCTTGGGCAGCAAGGACAGAGAAGAGATTTTTCGATATCCCTGGAACAAACCATACATCCTTCAAAGTGATCAGTTGCTTTTGACCATTGACATCTGCTTCAACTATAACAGATCCTTTTCCAGCAGCAAAAATTACTTGTCCGCTTGCTGTTGTTACTGTATGTGAGTTCTTTTCAAATGGCGTGAAGTCTTCAAATAAATCCGCTCGGTTTGTGACGTGACTGGTTGCGCCGTTGTCAACATACCATTGATTTTTATCAATCTTCATTGTAGAATTCACTTCAACAATACTCATCAGAATCATGTTAGCTTTGCAGTTAGTTTTGGTAGAGCTAGTACTTGGTTTCGATGTTGATTGTTCTTCCGATGCTATCGGACGTCCATCTGATATCCATTTGCGGCAATCTTGAACATAATGATTGTTCAGACCACAATATTTACATTTCTTCGACTTGACTTTGACAGCTGGCTTCTTGCGAAATTTTGACTTGCCTTTACCTCCGGATAGAGCGAGTACTTCCTCCTCTTTATCTTGAGACCCTTGAGACTGTAATGCTCGTTCGTAAGAACATAGGTGAGCAGTCAATTTCTCGATACTGCGATCTTTTTTCGCCAACAGCTTCCAACTTGATATGAACTGAAAATATTCATCAGAACAACTTTTTAGAGTCTTGCCCATAAGAAAGATTTCTGGTAGTTCGTTGACTCCTTCTTTCTTCATTTCTAAAGAGAGATCTCGCCATACATTCCGTAGTTTCGATAGATGCGTACCAATATTATCAGCAGGATCCTTTGCAAACTTAAAGAATGTCATGATCAGATCGAATGCTCGATCATCTGTATCTCCTTCGTAAATGCGGTGCAACTCCAACCAAGCTTCTCGAGCTGTTTCAAAGCGCATCACTTTCATGATGTTCTCTTGTGTCAAGTTAGTCGTTATAATAAGAAATGCTGCGCTATCTTCTTTGGCATGTTTCTCAAGCTCAGCAGCTTTAGTTTCATTCGTTTGTACGAATTCATTTTCAACTACATGCAGGAGACCATGGCCTTTAAGAGCTAGCTTTATTTGGAATTTCCATGTGACCCAGTTGTGTTCGCTTAGCGGTAAGACTTGTAACTTTATGGCTCCGTCCATGGCGATATGGTTGCGATAGCTCTAGTTTAGTCTGCTTACGAAAAAAAAATCCGGTGTCAACTTCTTCAAGTTAGTGATCGACGGTTGCGTGCGATTCACTTTTACACAGCGTTCTGCTACCACTTTAAGATAAACTTACTTTATCATTTATGAGTACCGTGTTCTACTTGAAGGGAAATATAATCCAAAAGAATATTTATAGTTTTATAATTATCATTCTTTTATTTTTTCATTGTGACATACATGATAGGTGGCCAAACATAGACAAAGTTAAGATACCATTAGATTGCTACCATAGCTTCACTAAAGAGTCTTGTTATGCAAACTCTAACAAAATAGTTGTGAGACTACCCGTTAAAAACATTTTTTTTCTCCTTTCTTCCATATTAAAATCATTCAATATTATAATCGAGACTGAAAAGAAAGGGGAAACGAGAGTTTTATAATTTCCAATTCTTTAAGTATTATAAAAGTAGAAGTATAATAATATAGAGAAACGAGGTATTTTCACATATTTTTGACAACAGGTCATAATGTACTGTAGTACAAATTGTATCAAAGAGTAAAATAATGCATGACATAGCATATTCGAAAAGTTTCATTCAGATTGATTACTAACATTGGAAAATCTAAGTTTTACGAAGGAGGACGCCATTTTCATTTCATCATGTCACATCCATTATTTTATTTATAATGTCTCTGTATTTATTCAATTTAATATTGCTATTAATTATTTGACACTGGCAAAATACCCGGTAAGCGGGTGAGCCCATATTCATATCCATTTTATTTCATCGCATTTCATTTCGTAAAGAATGAAGAAGAAGATGTTTTAGGAATGCTAAGGTTCGCTAGGTTCCCATTAAGTAGGTTTTTTGTAGAAGAATACCTTATAGTGGGTAGAAAATTAAGTTGGAATTATAAAATTGTACGCAGTGAAAATAATACTCGAATCCTACAATATATTTTCTTATTTTAATCATTTGACTAGAATATTAATATCCACTAAATATCGTCTTGTATATACGTTTATAAATTAATTGAGTGCGCGGTACTCGGTCCAGGTCCACTTATGAAGGTCTTCAAAAAGTCCATTGGGAATGGGAATATGATCGTTGAATTTTTCTCCGCCGATATTGTATTTAGAGACTGCAGATAACGTAACTGAAAGAGAAAATAAGAGTTATCCAAGTGGAAAATATATGAAATACTTAATTCTGTGGCTGAGGACCGTGATGTGTGGAAATCATTGGGGGAGCCTTATGTCCAGCAGTGAACGTCTTTCGGCTAATAGAATAGAATAGAACTTAACTCTATTTAATCATATAAACTCGGAATGATGAAGAGAGTGAGGTGTTATACTTCAAATTTAATTCATAAAACAAGACTTATTTAATTTTGGACCAAATAATCAGCTATATTTTCTTCGGATCCATCATGAAAATATGACATATTTCAGTCAGTATCGTTCTACTCATAATCTAAATATATTAAAACTAGTATGTCTCTATGATATTAAGGCTCTTGATACCTGCAGTGCCATGGGGTTATCAATCATGACCAGTGACGCTTCCTTAAGCGCTTTAGATGCTTTGATTTCTCCTTCTGCTGCAATGATTTTCGCTCGAGCCTCTCGATCGGCCTCGGCTTCGGCTGCCATCGCTCGCTGCAGTTGTACTGGTAGCCTGACGTCTTTTCTAAAAACCATTATCATTGTTTGATAAACAGGATGATCAAGAAAGGGAATACTGACCTTTGATCTTGCGCATTGTACAACATAATTGTCATTTTGTTGTAAACAAATTTATTTTTCAAATTCGACATATAATATCGTACACTCTGTATATTTAAAACCATATTTTCTTGCTGCCGTGCTTATAAGAAAACAATCAACTTACATTTCAACTCTTTCAACCTCGACTCCCCAAGGGTCCGTCGCTTCGTCTAAGCTGGCTTGCATCATGTGGCTGATGGCTTCGCGGTCTGATAGTAGTTGTGCCAAGTCCCGCATACCCAAAACATTGCGGAGTGTTGTTGCTGCTAGGAGACGAGTCGATGCACTAGAATGTAAAAAAAGTCTAAAATATATAACAAGCAAGTACTTATTTGCCTGAAAATTAACTGTACCTACGATCCTTAGACCGACGAATCTTAATTTAAGATTAATTTTGAAATGTTGGATTTAACATAAGTAGGTTGAGGTCGCAAACAAAATGAGCAAAAATAGCGGCTTTGGCTTTGGCGGCGCATGCCGAAATCATAAAATTAGGGAGGCGCAGAGCCGACATCTTTGCTCATTTTATTTGATGCGACCTCTACCTAAGTAATTGTAAATAAAGTAGAAAAAGAAAATATAGACCTGTAGTCAGCAACCTTGACAACAGCGTTCAGAGGTTCTTTGATCCGATAGTAGACCACTGCATCCACAGCGACAGTAACGGAATCTCTTGTTAACACCTGGAAAATAGGAAAGAAACATTTTAACAATTGAATTAAAGTAAATATCGGCAGATTAACACATCAACGATATAAAAAAGGCAACTCTTATCTTATGGGTAACCTTGAATAAACTAAGGGTTATGCCACTAAGACCTAGATCAGTGCAAATTTTAAAAAGAAAATTTTCGTACTTTACCAAATGGTAGTCGCATTTGGATTTAGTCGAGTAGCCTTGGCTCCAACCACTAGATCAGGTCATCAGTGCATTATAATAGTCGTCATCAACGTGAATCATTATAGAACAAGGAACTCCGAACATTAAAAGGTTGTCTTATTAAGTGCGAAATCTAACCTGAATGGGGCCACAAATGTTTGGTTATCTAGAATTGATTTCCAGTAAAGGTTCTTGATGTTTCGTTATTTTATTATGGTTGACTGTTGACTAGCACAATGTTTTGTATCTAAGTATGTGGTAGCAAGGATTGTAGAATGACATTTGGCAAGTTCAAATGTCGTGGGAAGCTCGCGCAACCATTCTCCTGGCGACATCACGACGCGACATTGGTTAATATTATGAAGACCTAGGTCCAGGTCTTTATTAATTAATATTCTCGTCTCCTGCATAGAGAATCTCATAAACCGGGATGATAGTATTTAGCCGTCCGGACGAAAACATCTGAATGAGCTTCGACGATAAAGAATGGCTGATGAAAAATTGTCTGGAAGACTCCACACTATTACATTAAATTATATTCAGCTTAGTATTAGATATAGGATGAAAAAGATACAAGTTTCAAACCCAAGACGTTGTAAAGTTAAATGTTTTTATTGTATTCGTAGGTATAAAAAAAAATCTGTGACAGATATATCGTGGGCAGATTGAACATGACGTCAGAGTGAGAGATATACATAAAAATAGTCCCATATTAAACTTGTCAATGTTGAACTTATAAATTGTTTAATTTTATTATTTTGATGCCTAAACAACAACATTTAACAACAATACTTGTACCGAGAACAATCAGGAATGTGAATAAACGAGACGTATTCATAAAAACATAAATTATATATCTACCAGGCATATTTTGCAAACGCAAATACATCCAAATGGCTAATTAAAGGTGAATCACACTGCTGTGTGCAATCTCCGGGGCAAGGCCACCCATAAATCTTGAACAATTTGTATAAGCAAATTCATGCTACCAGATTAAACGCACATTAAACTGCACTCTCGGTTGCATTCGGCTATTTGTTCGCTCAACAGTGACCAAGTCAATAGCGGTCAATAGTAGCGTCGGGGGTTTTTCAGGTCGAGATAGTTCCAGCACTCGCATTGCTCTGTGCAAACAATAAAGCTCACCAATGTAGTACCAACCACATATGTATATTCTTACACCCCTACAAATGTGGTTATCGATATCTTTATTAATTACTAAAGCAGTGATAGCCAAGTTGGAAGAACGCTTGCCTCGGTAACGAGGATCGCTGGTTCAAACCCCGGCTCGCACCTCTGGGATTTCTGGATTTCATGTGCGAATCTCATTTTCAACCACGATTGTCACTTGCGAAACTGTGATGGAAAACATCGCGAGGAAACCTGCGTGTCTGAGATAATCCCTCGAAAGATGTGTGAAGTCCGCCAACACGCACTGGGCCAGCGTGGTTGACTATGGCCTAATGCCCCTTGTATTGAGGGGAACCCGTGCCCAGTAGTGGGACATTAAAAAGGACTGGAATTATTATATTAAATACATATATTTCTAGGTGTGATGATATATAGATGAAGCACAATTTAATGATACACAAACTGAATATATTTTAGCCTTAATATTGTGTAAAAAACTTTTAAGTAAAAAAATCACCGAGTGTTGTCACCTATTTCAATAGGTTTATCACCATCGTTGCATTGTTTTTTATTCCTCACCAGATCTAATGTAGTGATCAATGCCCAATGTTTAGAAGCCATCAATCATTGATTCGACAGTTTTAGAACGAATTTCAGCACAATTCCATTTTATTGTCAGCGTTTGCTAATTCTTTCGACGCGTTCCATGAATTCGGGTCGCCTGGAAGTCGTCGTTTCTCAACTGCCGAACATTGGACACGCTAAAATAAACTATTTCGCTCCGATTATGATGTTGACCATCTATTTACATAATGATAAAATAATTTTTCAGTGAACGATGATAAATAGAACCAGGTGTAGGATATAATAAACAATGCGTATGAGAATGTACATGTTACAGGAAGACGGTGTGCTCTATATATTGTTATATATTATTAAGTGTAAACTAACAGTGTTGCCTGCTGGTATTCTTAATGGTAATTAATCATGATAGCCGGGATAGACGAGGACAGTGTATTTTATAAGCATAACGAGCGATAAAAATATCTATCAATATGATGTAATATATTTGTATCCAGGGTGATACAGAAAGGGTGTACTAATCTTTAAACCAAGATTTGTTGTTTTTTTTAAATAATATGTTTTCCCGAACAAAATGACGATTGTCATTTTGTTTGAGCATTTTTTTATATATAAAATATGACTCCACATAATGATTACAAACGTGCTAACGAAGCGCACGTTCAAAGGTCAGTATACCCTTTCTGAACCAACCTGTGAGGTGTTGAAATGTATAAAATATTGTTCTTCTTCAGATTTCTACTACTATTTTTTTATTAGGTAATCAGTCAGTAAATTACTACACTACAAACGAAAACAATATCAAACAATCCATTAGATGACTAGATTCATGTATTAATTAGTCTTCAACACATGTTCGAGCTTAAGTTGAATATTAGCATAATTAATTTTACCACGTGGCCACCACAAAACCCACTGGTGTGCCATTGAAGACCGTTAACCCAGTTGTTTCCCTGCCATTCAGCTAACGATTAATTGATGTGGCAGTAAACTATCAATCAGAGTTTTACGACATGTAAAACAATCGTTCCGTGTATACCAATTGTACGGATCGACCTAGGAATAAGCAAACTATTTGTGTGCAAGGGCATATAGCCACATGTTTTCCTATCTTATGTTTTTTTGACTGCATGAATTGAACGCATGAATGTACTGGTCAAAAATGTTAAAGATCTTTTTAAAAAAGAGCTACCATGGAGTTTCTTGCCCGTTCTTCTCCATAGGAACGGCATTGGCATGGGCATGGGCAACGGGTCGTAAAGTAGTAGCATAGTATTTTGTAACTTTTGACGATTCATAAGTACTGTACTTAATGGTCTACGTGAATATAAAAATATTCTGATTCTGATTCTGACGAAGGGCCACCAGAATGCGTTAAATTCTCTGAAGAAAGCCTGCGTTGAGATATGCCTTTGTGATGGACTGAGGAGGCTTGGGAATATATATCCTGTATTTTTTTTGGTACCCTCAAAAAGTATTATAAAATAAATCTTTGGTTAAGACATAAATAGTCCGTTCAATGAACACGTAGGTACATATTTAAGTGTTCCAAATATTTATTTGTGAACTGAAAGCCACTGACCTGGCGGGTTTGATGTGGATTTTTTTATAAGGCATCCGCGGGAACATGTGGCGGAACCAGATCGGTAATTGACGGCTTCAAAACAAGCGTGTTTATATATGTAGGTGTGAGTACTAATGTATTTTTATATAAATACAATAATAAAAATAGTGATTAAGCAAATTTGTTAGTATACATTAAAACAATTTGCAAGAGACTAGAAATCAAGTTAAGATAGGAATCGTTTGTTTAAATTCTGATATTCCGTAAAAACCGTTCAATTAATTTGTATTGGTTCGAGAGTGCACTGAAATAAATGGCGCATAAAGTGTTTCAAAATGGCGCATCTGAAATCGGAAACTTTACTACAAATGTTGTTAACTGATTTTTTACACGAATTATTTTAGCTAATCGATGACCTGACGACCCGATTAGCGCAGTTGGTAGTGGCCCTGCTTTCTGCGCCGAGGGTCCAAGGTTCGAATCCTCTAGGGAACAATCCACGGGTGATGAGCACGAATGTTAGTACAGGAGTCATGGATGTTTAGTATCTATATAAGTATTATATACTGAGTTTGCCCTCAGTTCATTATACGGTATCCATAATATAAGCGTTGCTGTGTGGGACCGTCAAGTTGGTGTGTTCATCGGGCGATATTATATTATTATTATAATCTGGGTGTAGAGAGAGAACTTTTTGTGTACACACTTTGGAATCGTTGATAAAAAGTTCTAGCACAATAACATAAAAAATGCTTGACTGAGTTGCTGACACAAGCTGAAATCAAAACTAATAAGTTACAAGCAGATTTAGTTTTTTGTTCCATTATATTTTAGTGCAGTAACTTGGTACATATAAAAAGCTATGGTTATTGTCATCTAAAATAAGTCCGTTCAGGGAAAGATCGTGTTCTAAATTCGTACTAACAAAGTACGTAAAGTGACGACTCGATTGGCATTGTTGGTAGTAACCTTGATTTCCGTACTGAAGGTCCGAGGTTCATATCCATGTGTGGATTTTAAAGAACAAATTTAGTTCCCGAAAAAAGCACCATTGCCTTTTTATTTTTAATTGGGCTTTAGACATTCTGCCTTCACATAATGATTACAAATGTGCTAAAGTAATTTCAGAATCATCCTGTTTATAGTTTTATACTAGGATCACCTCAAGTCTATTGTACGATAACCATAATAATGTAGTTGGTGTGTTCGTCTGTCGATATTATATTATTCAGCATAGGAAGTATTTCAACTGGATTATAAAGTCAACTCTTTTAATGTACGGTCGGCTCCGTTCCCATGGAATAAAATACATAAAGAAAAGTGTACTCACCTCCTGAGGAGGCACGTCGAAGGAAACCGTCCGCAAATCCACTTTCCTATATGTGTCTATGCATGGAAGCACGAAGAATAGTCCAGGCCCTCTTACGCCACCCTTCCGAACCCTCCCTAGGCGGAATATCACTGCGCGCTCAAATTCTTGAACCACCTGGAAAGGTTCAAATTTTTATTATATTGCTCAATATAATAAAAATGTAAAAGATCTTTGTATAAAAGAGCAACCATGGAGTTTCTTGCCCGTTCTTCTCCATAGGAACGGCATTCCGAACGGGTGGTAAAGCAGTAGCATATAATATTTTTGTAACTTTTGACAATTCATAAGTACTGTACTTAATGGTCTACGTGAATAAAAAATATTCTGATTCTGATTCTGATAACTTATATTTACGCGAATACTACACATTGAAATAAAACAAATTTGCTATAAAATCCTTAAATTTAGTTTTATTCCACCTGGAAAGTTTATGATTTTGTTTTCACACCTAACATCTGCCGATTGGATACCAAACTTAAAAAAAAAATACTCAGAAGTTTATGAATATCTATGCTGTAAATGTTAAAAAAAACATACGGGACATTATTTACGTTACAAAAACCTTATATTTTTTGCCTGTCATACATTTGATTCTGAGTTGGTACGTCTATACCTAAAATATATTTTTTTTGAGAAATAGAAGGATTTTTCCAGGATTGACAAGAAACTATAAATTAAATACACTCTATTAAATTGAAAATAAAACTTTTATTAGCTCTTTTATAAACAAAACTCAGCATGTTGAATAAAGTAAAAACATACCTTGAAGCATTCGAAGAGCGAGAAGGGGAAAGTGACGATCACAAGCAAGAATGACATTAACGTAGCAAATCTTTCAATGCACCCCACTGCCTCCGGGTTCGCTGTCACACACAAAAATATTTAGATAAATTAGTACATAAATCGCTTGACCGACTGAATACCTGAACTTTGTTAATGTCCCAATATTGTAATAACTTATACTGCACTTTTACAGAACACGATTGAAGTAAAATATCGTATATAACGTTTGGTTAATTGATGCGTGTAAAGCGCGAATTAATTGTAAAGCCTCCTTGCAAGCTTCCACTCTTACTGTCAAGGTACTTACGCATTTGTATCGTGATAGCGCAAGAGGTACCCGTATCGCAATCTAAAATATTCAAATGTTTAAAATTAGAGCTTATTTTAATTGATATGAAACGTCAAGCGCACTAAGTTCACTTGTTTACTCACGACTCGGCACGTTGTCACGTCTAGTGCTTACTGTTCTCATTTCGGTGCGCATTTTGAACAACCCGCGTACGCTACTCGTATGTTATTATGTTATTGTTATAAGGGAGCAGCAATAAAACGGAATGACGGCGTTGAACTCGGCTTACGGTCGCGGACTGCGCTGACATACGAACTAACTTACTGTCAGAAGAGACCAGCTGTTTACACGACCCAAAAACTACACTGACTCCAACTAAAAATATCAATTACAATGCGATGTTCCACAACAATAAGAAAGCTATAAATCACCGTTGATAGCGTTTAGTCAAAATGTATTTACGTATTTCGAGGTAGCACTCCACTTCCCCCGAGTCCTTGTCGTAGCAACCGAAATCCATGTGGTACGAGATATCGCGAAACTTTAGACGCATTGACCGTTTTGTCAATCGGTGTTAAGTGGTCGTGTCTTCAAACCGCTGTCTATATTGATACTAAGGTGAGGCGCGGAAGATCAGGTTGTTGATAAAAATAAATAAATAACGCATTTTATGCCATAAAGACGGACGCGAGCGGGCGCGCACTGGACCGCGGTGCTCCAATTTGTGAGAAATAGGTATATTGGAAGCGTTCCGCGAACCGTTCTTGCACTACATAAATTATATGAGGATGTTTGGTTAATAAATTACCAAATATCCGATTGTTTTACGATAATACGCCACCCGGAGATCTAAAGCTTAATCATTAAGTAAAGTACCAAATTATTTTATGGCTCTCACATAAAAAATGTTAAAGGATAATTTTAATGTTTGTTCTATTTTCATGATCGATCACATCTGCAACGTGGTTTGTGGAACAGCTGGTTTAGATAATTTTCGGCATAACTTGTTCAATATTTACAACACAAATCAATTGCCAGTCTAAATATTGTACTTATATCAGTTATGATACTATGTTTGTTTTGTTATTTGCTACACAGTGTTATGGGCGTTTGATTTGGCATCAACTGTGTAATGATTATGAAAAATAGAGGTACCTATGGTTGAAAAAAAAACAACACTCTCGTGCACAGGAAAACTAAATATTTCGACTGTAGAGCTAGACAATCTACTCAGTTATTCTATTTATAGATAATAAGATTTTTATGACGGAATAGTCACGATTGTAGAAGTAACACATCTCCATACCCTAGGTCTATGACCAACATAATGAACTACTTTTTTTTTTGTAGTGAAATATGGAAGTAGGTCGGCTCTATCAAAGTCGGGTCGATGTCTAACTCACGTGGCGTTATCTTTGATCTTGGACCGACGTCTCCTGTTTATATTCAGTTATTTATAGGTAAATGGGAAGGGAAAGAACACATAGGGAATCTGTTATTGCAAAACATCTTCCGACTCAAAAATACATTCGTCTATTAACAATTACAATGAAAGTACATATTATCTACTGCAATGATATACTTATAAAAAAATTAAAACTGTAGTTCAAAAAAATTACCTTCGTTTCGACAGCCGCCGTTACTGGGTAGGGTGTTTTTAAATTAAGTAACCAATAAATATTATACCGTCTTTTTTAAATTTAACTTATTTTAGTTTTTTGACACCATAATTATGTATGTCTGTACGTCAAGTGTGAGACTATTCGTAAGCTAACCTTATACTTTATACTCTGTATTTAGTCATTTTTTATGGAGAAGTGATTGTTTTAAATACAGTCAGCTGATGTCCAATTCTCCATACAATGTGTCTTAATACGTAGACTATAAAGTATACGGTTAGCTTACGAAAAATCTCGCACTCGACGTAGTGGTGTTAACTATAACTTTCCAAGTAAACTGTCCAAACGATTTTAATGAGATTCAAAAGAAGCAGAGATATTAAAAAAATCGGCTGTGCTTGTATGTTGTGTTACTATTGCCTTCTCTCATAGAAGACACATGACGCTACGAAATACTTCATTAACACGTTATTCTTAAGCGGAATTAATTATTGTACAATTATCATAATTCTTACAAGATTATCGCAGGATGCGTTAATATTGGTAAAATCCTGTCATGGCATTTATAATATTTGCCAAAGGTTATGTTACAAGTTCTCTTGATGCACGCAGGATATATTATATACAGGCTGTAACACCGAGATGGGTTGCTATGGGGACCTCCGAAACTATAAGAGATAGAAAAATATGTTCTGAGGAATCATGAACCTGGTTATTTTGAATAGTACCATCGTACTTTCATTGCGATATTGATTGTGTAGGTTGTAAGGAGTAGTTGTTAATATGAAACCTTGTATCTAAAATTAAAAGTAAATTAATCAGTACTTGACGTATTACTCTATACTCAAGAAAATGGCTGTCATTCTGAACATGTGGGTACTGCAATAAATCAAAGAATTTTAAATACATCATTTTCTATTTATTTTGGACACAAGGTTTCACATAAATTTATATTCTTTACAATTTACACGTTCCATATATATCTATATAAAGTAACGATGTTTTTCCAAAATGACCGGGTTCGATTCACGAGTCATGTATGTGGTTTTTTTATATCTATGAACGTGACGTGACGTACCATATTTTTCTGTCTCTTATAGTTCCGGAGTCCCCATACTGACTCATCTTGGTGTTACACGCTGTATATCTAGGTACTTAGCTATTATGCTAGCTATTATGCTTAGCTATTATGCTTAGCTATTATTTATGCCATAAATGTTGCCTGATGAACTTGCAAAGCACACATAGAACACTTATCTTATGAACAAGTAAATGCAAGCAATTAAAAAAAAATCTCTTTCGGGTTATTTTCTACTTAAGCCTGTACGGTATGACCTATTTGTTAAGTAGGCACCATACACTATTTGAAATTATATATATTATATCAAGAATCACCGGGAAATCAACAATACAGCATCAAAACAAAATTTATACATTCGAAATAGCACAATATGTTACTGCATCAAACAGGCACACGTCAGGCTCGGTGAATCAGCATCATTGTCTGCATTTCTCGTTCATTGGCGATGTTCATTGCTCGTAATAATGTTGATTCATACTTCAGATCTTAGTATTGTGTGTTTCTGTTGCGTGCATAATTCACATTCGCCTCCTCGGGTCTGGATGGCCAGAATGCCCTGGATTTATGTAATTTATTACATGGTATTGATGCTTTATATTATACTAGCTGTTGCCCGCGACTTCGTCCGCGTGGTATTTATCAAAGACAATCGTTGACAACAGCCTGCTCGCCCATTCTGAGCCCGCGGGACGCATTGCAGGTTGTTGCTATCAAACTTAATCAGGCGCAAACATCCAAATGCACTTAGTAAAAAGCGGTTAATATTACAAACAGACACTCCAATTTTATTTATATGTATAGATTATCTATATACTGCGTGATCCAGAAATGGTAAAAATACTCAACAATTGTGATTTATCTGAACAATTTTTCTTTTATTAAAAAGTCAAAATTCCGACTCCACAAAATGATTACTAATACCCTAAAGTAGGGCAGGTTCAAGGCTTAGTATACCCTTTCTAAATCACTCTATAATGTATACATTACAGAGTCATTTTTAACTTAGTCGTATTATTATTTTTAACTCGCTACACTCGTTCCTGTCCAATCCGCAAACATTTTAATTGATATAGCACTAGCAGCGCGAATAAAACCTCTGCTACTCGCATAAACATATATCAGCAGTTTTGAAATACGCTCATGCCATCGGAATGAAGTAGCCAATCTCAGAAAGTGCAAAAAATAAATTCAAGTCGGTTCTATCGGCCGCTAGGCTATTAAGAAATCCTAGAAAACAAGAATGATCGATTTTGATTGGAAAATAGTTAGGTATCGAGTCGGCGAAGGGCCGTTATGTGGAGTATTTAGGATTTTATAACTGCCTTATACTGACGCAGTGGAGATAGATGCCTATGTCATTTTTTTGCTTGCTTTTTGTGGTTTTAAGTAGTTTTAACATTTTGCACGGCAATGAGGTAAGTAGTTGCATGAAACTTGTTAAAAGCTTATTGGTGTTTTAGGCGCTAGCGTTTATCCTGCTCGTCTTTTCACAATGTACTTCAAGACTTTAGGTAATTCCTTTTAAAATCTCTTGCAAATACCAGCATCTAGGTAGGTATCTACTTAATGGACCGCCTGTATGTAATACTAAGATACTAGATTATGGTCTTCTGATATTATGCTACCCTGTTATTATCCACTGACATGTATTATGTAACAGAGCTTTGATTTTTATATAATAACATACTTATAGGATATATACGCAATAAGCATGGTGAGATGGCAATTTGTCATACCTTTCATTGTACAATTGCATAAGGTACATGAGCAAATTATTTGTTTCCATAGCAATTATAAAGGAATAATGGTGCATTAATTACAGTACGCATGCTACTGAAGATATGATTGGAACAATGTACGTCATTACTTTCACACACATTTTGATTCTGACGAAATTTAAACAATTAGAATTCAGCGAGGAAATGCAGCTAGCATTCATGCCACCATTCCACGCGGACAAGGTCTTTTTGATACATAGTTTGATGTCATACTATTTTTAAGTTTTTTATTTTCCTGTTTAGTTTAACTGTAATTGTAAATTTTAATTCTATAAGCACCTTTAGTAGTCTAGTTTAATGACCAGGCCTAATACTCGTATTATCACATTAACAGTGATCTTCAAACTAGTCTGTCCGTATTTTGGAGTTCAGAAATATGTTGGAGCTTGGAAATATTATATTAAGTAGTAAGTAAGTATACTGTTCCATTTAACTGGAATGCTTTCTAAGCTCATATAAAATCATTGCACCTAGCGTGGGCTAGAGTTAGGTTTCGAAACGAAATATTTTGCGCGAATTACTGATTTATATTGTCAAGATGTAGACCAACTGGAATGAATTCTGCAATATCCTGTATCTTGGCTACATGTCTTAACGGATATTGTATATTCTATGTTCGTATATTAATTCACCACATCTTTGAATAAACCTGAAAAGAAATATAGAAGGTATTTTTATTATAAGCTGTCCCAACAGACGTTGTCGTGTCAAAAAAAAACACTTTCGGTTTCCCAAATTCTTAAATTTTTTGGGACCACTTTAAAAAAAACTTGTCCTACAAACATGATTCGGACAATTTCAAACATTAACAAAATAATCAGCTATATTGGTGCACCAATTCTCAAGTTATTTTCTCACCAACGAACATCATTTCATATTTTTTGTTTAAACTACAAAGTTCTATGTGAATGCGTCGCAGGTGTACCAATGGTGGGGTCCTATATTTATAAATGCTGCGCGGGCGCAGGCAGCCGGGATTACGTTGTGTGTGCCCACTAGTGTACCTTAGATAAGTTCTATCATGCGGGTGAGTTCAGTTGCGTAAATAACGAGCTTTAATAAATGTAGTTTATTTTTATGAAGTACTACTATTTTTATTATATTCGGGATAAATAATTTAAATTGTGACCAATTAAAATCGCCAAGAATTAGACATTCAAGCGTATTATAATGGGTTTAATCGCTTATGAAATACAATTTGGAGAAAAAAATTATTAGCCTAAAAACATATTTACGACATTTCCAAACGATTTTTGATAAAAGCAAGTACAAATTTTCTGTGGTTGATTCAATTTGTACTTAGATTCATAATGAACTTTTATTTTTTCCGTTATACACGTCAAAAGCCTACAATCTTCTTACATCGTTTTTTGATATAAACATCAACTATTTCTTACAGATGTTACTAGTTCTTGCATACGTAGGCATGGCAGTAGCAGTGCCGATAGAGTTCGGCGGGCTGTTCGCACACTCACCGCTTGCTATACACGCTGCACCCGTGGCTCACGCAGCACACGTGGTTCATGCAGCACCTGTTTATGAAGCCGCACCTGTGTTTCATTCAACACCAGTTGTACACGCTCCAGTTGCGGTTGCACATGCTGTAGAGCCAGTAGTTAGTATTGTAGTTTTTCTTATTTTATTAGTTTTACGCTTAAACTGTACAGTCGTAGAGCTGTAGGAAGCCATAGCCCTAGAGCGGCCTCTGTCACATAGCTTAGATATCG
Organism: Pheosia tremula; assembly: GCA_905333125.1. Taxonomy (NCBI): domain Eukaryota; kingdom Metazoa; phylum Arthropoda; class Insecta; order Lepidoptera; family Notodontidae; genus Pheosia; species Pheosia tremula. Next base: position 7,619,795 of record HG995402.1, on the reverse strand, counting down.
ATAAGCTTGGATAGGAGACCTAGAAGAAAGGTAGGCTAATTGCACCCATGCTAATCGCTAATTATTGGCGATGTGTGCACTGGTATATTATATACCGGCTCATCCTATTGATCTGCTATATGTCGCGCTCACTTAGGGCTAGTTAGGCCTATAATTTTACTGTTATTTTTGCATGCAATGATTGCTCAATTAAGACAAGTGTGTAATATCCCCCGTATTAAGGGGTTATTAGCAATTGGCTCCCTTGAATTGTGACCAAATAATATTAGCGAAATCTAGATACAGTGCCTCTTCATTTAGAGATTACAGACTTATATATTAATTACGAAGTACTTACTTCTAAAAAAATTGCAGGCGTATCCCAAGTATGCGTATAATTACGGAGTGAAGGATCCGCACACTGGCGACATAAAATCGCAACAAGAAGAGCGAGACGGGGATGTCGTTAAAGGTTCGTATTTAAACAAAACAAGAGTGTTTATATTTACGCTTTTACTTTTCGATATATTATATATTTCGATATGTGGGAACCATGTATCCATTAACTGTAATTTTATACTTAGTTAGTACTATTTAACCTTCTGCTAAAGTCTGATTAGCCGTTCCTAAATTGTTCTCACATACCTATAACAATGTATTGCTCAAAAATGTAAAAGATCTTTTTAAAAAAAAAGCAACCATGGAGTTTCTGGCCTGTTCTTCTCCATAGGAACGGCATTCCGAACGGGTGGTAAAGTAGTAGCATAATAGTTGTAACTTTTGACGATTCATAAGTACTGTACTTGATGGTCTACGTGAATAAAAAATATTCTGATTCTGATTAACATCTATGCTTTACTTCTCAGGGAGTTATTCACTGGTGGAGCCGGACGGTTCTACCCGCACGGTATCGTATTCCGCCGATGACCACAACGGTTTCAATGCGGTCGTACACAAGTCCGGACAAGCCGTTCATCCGGTACGATTTATTTTTAAGCATTTAAGCATTTCCGCATTTAAGCATTTCCCATTCTCAAACATTTAAGCCATTCCTTGGAATTCGCTGGGGGTCAACTATTGACATTTCTGTAGGACCATGGTTAACAGGATTGGTAGCGATGGGAGTGTTTGGTGTGCAAAACCCTTTCAACCTTTAGCCTTAAGGTCAAGATTGTGAACTTAAAAGCTGGCGAGTAGGTGCGCTAGTGTTAGTAGCTTCGGTGAGAATGAATACTCATAGCTACGCTATTTGCATAAGTAAGCAGTTTGATGCCGACTGCCTTATATAGTACGTGTACCTCCTTGCTCGTCTATCATCATTCCTAGAACTACGTAACTACTAGACGTGTCCAGCGAAAGTGTGTTAGATAATATCGTAAATTATTTATTGATTCGAATGCAGGTAGTTTTTTTTCTGTGATAAACATGTTCTGTAGGCTTAGTAACTACCAATGACTGGAAGATAGTATCCTGTATGAAGTTTTAATTTTGTGTTTAAAAGGTAAGTATGACATTATTATGAGTATGTTATATTAGAAATTATACGTAAACATTTGGTTTCTGATTTATGACCAATTAATATATTTAGATAATTCAAGGAACATAATAGATGCCATTTACTTATTTAAAAATATCTTGATAGGTTTAAATGAAGACGTACCAACATGATTATAAGACCCAGGTTAAAAACTATATTATTGAGGAAAAATATTATGTATTTATACTAATAATCTGTCATAGGTCCCAATATTTCACAAACGCGGTTTCACTGCGATTGCGAGCCGGGCGTGCGCTTACGCAAACATTAATAGCTCGTGGGCTTATAAGGAAACATAGGAACCCGCAAATCGTGTTCGAACTATTCTGAATCTCACAGATAAGCCGATATGGCTATTCCAAGTAAAAAGTAGCGATAACATTCTTTGAGCCAATTTTTTATGACGAGTCCAAGTGAGACATACTTTATTAGTTTTTATTAAGATAGCTTTGTTTCCATTTCACATTTAGTTAGTGATTAGTGATTACTTTTATTAACTACTAGCTGTTGCCCGCGACTTCGTCCGCGTGGTATTTAACAAAGACAATCGTTGACAACAGCCTGTTCGCCCATTCTGAGCCCACGGGACGCATTGCAGGTTGTTGCTATCAAACTTAATCAGGCGCTGCGCTGCAACATTGGTTTTAATTTTTTTTCGTGAGATCCTATTTTTTTTTTCTAAAATAAAAGTAGCCTAAGTTACTCCTTGTTACATCAGCTATCTCCCGTCAAAATCGGTCCAGCCATTTCAGAGATTAGCCGGAACAAACAGGCAGACAGACAGACAGACAGAAATTTTTTTAAAAAATGTTGTTTCGGTATAGGTAACGTGTATACATCCAAATGCACTTAGTAAAAAGCGGTTATTTTAATATTACAAACAGACACTCCAATTTTATTTATATGTATAGATTAATTCGAATAATGGTAATTACAGATTTTGGTGTGGTTTTAAAATTAATGTTCACAGCATCGTGTCATCTGCTGATACGAAAATACCAATATAGAAACTTTTTTAATCTTATGGAGCAATATTTTTAATTTATCGTTATCGTACTCCTCATTATCCATTATCTTCACTTAGCACAATAATAATTATAATATCGCAAGACAAACACACCAACTATACGGTCCCACACTAAGCATCGCTTTTATTATGGATACCTAACAATATACTGAGGGCGAACTGAGTATATAATACTTATTATAGATATTAAACATCATCATCTCATCGCACAAAGTCTGTCTCTACCAGGATTCGAACCTAGGACCCTGAGCACAGAAAACAGGGTGACTACCAACTGCGCTAATCAGGTCGTCAGGTCGTAATATGGCTTTTCATCATGTTGGTGCCAGATTTTTTACTTACTCAAAGCATTCGTCGTATAATAGCATTCTACGAACGTTCATAGCACATAAGACATCATTAGGATATGCCATCTTAGACTTTGACCTGCTCAATATCAGTTTGTCATGATAAATAATACACCAGCTGCTAGTGAAATGCAACGGTAGAGTGGCCGCGACCTTGAACCATAATGACACGGTCTATGATCCCAGAGAAAATTGTTACCTAATTGCTAGACGGAATTTCTTATTTCAAAATAAGTTACTTACCAACTCTTTGTTTGTTGTGCAAGATGATTGACCATTTTCGAAGCAAATATGTTTATATTCACAATATCATGTGAATATAAACATATAAAGTGATATAATGTATGTTTTATAGTAAATATGCTGACTTCTTTGGATAAATTGTAAGTTCAGTTTAACCACTTTGCTTCAATTAACGATGTGATTAGCTCAGTGGGTAGTGACCCTGCTTTCTGTGCTGCCCGGGTTCGAATCCTGGTAGGCACAAACTTTGTGTGATTAGCACGAATGTTTGTACCCGAGTTATGGAAGTTTATTATCTATATAAGTATTATATACTGTGTTCGCCCACAGTACATTGTGCGGCACCTATAATACAAGCGTTGCTTAGTGTGAGACCGCATAGTTGGTGTGTTCATCTGGGGATATTTATTATTATTATTGAATACATTCAATAAAGCGAAGTAAAGTACTACAATTCTAACTTTTTTTTTCATAGGTGGCAGCAGCCCCTGTGGTCCATTATGCTCCGGCGCCAGCTATAGCACTGGCATCCTACGGGCTTCACCATTAAACTATCGTTACCCAAATTACCGAAACGAAATACTCTATGACCATATTTATAATTAGTAAGCAAAGGTTAAGGCGACTTTTTAGCGGGAAGTTGAACCGTGAAGTTGTCAATTATGTTTTATCTTCCAAAAAGTGTATGTTTGGTCAATTATGTTGTAATATTTGTGGGATATAAACCATCGTGTGTTCATAAACGTGCACGAGTGATGCAAATGATATACAATAATATGACTTGACTTTTCAACTTCTCCAAAGATGTCTGGTAAAATTTCAGTAAAGTATCCACAGCTTTACTGATATGTTTTTTTTTATTCATTTCATCATCATCATCAACATTATCATTATCATCCGGGGTACTTATAATTCAATAAGAATTATCAAGAATTTTATCGACACTCGCAAAAGTTGCACTATTTTGAAGCCAGTTGCGAACCTAAAACAAGAAGAAGAAAGATTAACGATAGGAATAAGAATATTTGAATAATGTATGTGCAGGGTTAAGAAAAATGTGTAAAATATCCGAATGTTACATAATAAGTATGTTATATTATGAATTGTATGCCAGGAAATGGAGCAGTGTATGTGAATGTACGGATATTGTGTTGCCAATAATATAACGTGATAAACTTGCCATTAGCAAAAGCATCTTAAGTACAAGTAGTTTTATTGATACATTAATTATGTTTTTTTTTATCGTTCGAAATGGTTTTATATTATAACTTATTAAGAATATTTTTTTTTTAAAGGAGTCTTTGGTACCATTAATTTTATGTTTACCTAATTAAATAGAGCACGTTCGTAAACATGATTCAGTTCAATTTGCCGTGATCTCAATATTGTAAATATGTTTTTTTTTACTGAAAACCTGTTTATAATAAATTGATAATTATTTGTAAATTCTATAAAAAATAGTGTCTTTTGATATGTAAGTTATGTTATCACATTAATTGGTAGTAAGCAGATGCCTATTTTAATTAAAAATTTATAAGAGCAACTTTTGTCTTTAATTGAAACCATTTATTTTAATTGAAGCCATATTGGTTACCCCTGTACAAGAAGGAGTAGAAGACCTTTCAAGAGATGGGACGATGATATAACAAATGCAGCTGGAAATATATGACCGCGATTAGCCAGTGATAACCTACCGCGACAGGCCGCCCATACACTAGCATTACACAATTTAATTAATATACAAACAAACTCCCATTAACAAATACAACAAAAAATACCCACTAACTTATGTCTCAAAAACTGCTATTTCGTAAGGATAAATAAAATCTACAATATTTGTAAAATATGTAATATTTTCAGATAGATATGCACTGGATCTGGTTCATAAAACAGAAGTAACAACAACTAGTCAAGTAGCCAACCTTAATAAAGATTACGATGTATACACGTACCTACTAAGTTAAAGATAAGGTATTGACGAAATGATGAGCTTGATATCAACGAGATTGATTTGTTTTGTAAGATATTGTGATTAATATAAACCCTGTATTTGGCATGCCATTTTGATAATATAACTCAATAGCTTAGAAAATATTACCACTTTAATGACAAAACTTAGATTTATATTCGTATCAGCAACTCGTCCAGTAACGCATTCGACAAGAACCAAAAAGAAAAATCATAATATTTTCATTCGCGTTAAATCGGCCAACACATATTTATGGTAAGTAATATATTTGTCATAACCCCCATATATAAACACACCAATTTTGGACATAAAGCCGTTATTTTTATAGTAGGTGTGGGACTGTAGGTAGTACCGTATCTTTACTAATGTATAATAATGTAGCTTCAAGTAGTTTTATTGTCAGGTGTAGAAAAATTATAAAAAATATTTAAAAAAAATATGGTGTTCGACTTTTTTAAAGTAAGGGTTCTTTTCATTGTACAAATAGTGTAGGGTGTTGTTTTTAAAATGTCTAATAATTTGATAGCCTTTTGAGAGACAGATCGCCCAGCATTTGGACATTAAATAGACTATAAAAATATATTAACTTGTTTACTGAACTTACAACCTACCGATGAACCTCATACAATATTTAAATAAAACTAATTTTACGGATTCTATCGCGTTTATTTTTTGTTTTTTACGTTCCCGACGTTTCGGCTGCTTTACAGCAACCAGCAAGCGATAGAATCCGTAAAATTAGTTTTATTTAAATGTGTAGTATTCGCGTAAATATAAGAAATCAACTCATACAATATTTTACGCAATAATTAAAAGGTCTCGTGGAAGATGCCGAAAAGCGAGCAATGGAGCCCTTCATCAGACAACTGATCGAAATCCCTGGAGTCAATCAGTAAACAGGCTTCACCAAAGCGATGGAGGGGAGAATACGAATAATATAATCTATGTTTGAGTTAAGGAATGCTGGCCTACTTATTTAAACTCATAATCTTTGGTAATCCATTATACCAGTTGATATGCATCAAATAAAGAAAAATCTTCCTGCTAGATTTCCATCAGTGAATATTACATGAATAAGAAAACATAAGTACATATTTATTATATTACTACATATTAATGTAAATGAATGATTTCTTATTTATTCTAATAAAAAAGTACCGAGTGGGGTACCTCTATCAATGGCCATTATTACCGATTTCAACCAGTTGGCAATATATGGCGTTGGTAAAAAATCAACTCAAAAGTGATTTTATTAGACACTTGAGTGCCAATAAATAGTCTGGAAAGGTATGGCATAATGACTACCCGAACATGGAGCTAAAGGGGCATTAATATAAAGAACCTGTAATGCCCACCTTTGGCTTTGCATGTCTTCAATGATATCATTCAAGGATCCGTTTATGGGTATGCAGACTTTACTAAATTTTCGGGCACGCATCTTCAACTTTCACGGTCACTTCTAAACAACTGTTCAGTCTAAATGCGCCAATTAAATCCGTTTCCCTATTCCGTGGACTCTAATTAAGTCCAACATCCATTTGGCTTCTTAATCCTTTTATGTTTCACTTTCGTCGCTTAAAAGGCTTTACCTTATCCTGTCATACCTAGTATGACATCACTAGCGGATGCGGGCGAAATTGCCTTAACCCACAAACTTTACGAAGTACGTGTCTCTTGTTTTTTGCCAACTAAAAGCTACTAAAAGGAGAAGCGTATAATAAGTTCAAGCATGTGAACGGCGCTCGTATCACCGCGAACTCTTCCGTTTTGTTGTTAGTGGAAATTGTGTTTTCGTTTAGAGGAAATATGGATGCTTTTAAGGTAAGAGTTTTTGGTATTAGTTACTGTATTATGTTAGCTGATTTTAATAATTTAAATTTACTTTTTAAAAAATTTGGTTGATGCGTATTGCGTAGATTTTCAAAGATAAACGCATTTTTTTATTTTCAATTGGTACATTTTTTTCTATGTTAATCTTGATATCGCGAAAATATTTTGATAATTTTATACGCAAATTATTTCAAAATGTTGAAAAAGCGTTTTCGAAATTGAAATTAGCTAATATCTATCGATATCGATTTATTCGGAATTAAATGATTTAGAATGATGTCTACATTCGAATTATTAAAACACATTTGATATTCCCTAATAATAGTTAACTAAGCACAATTATTAACAAAAGCTCAATTATCCGTCGAAAAGATTTTTTAAACGGTCTTAATTAAGTGTATCGGCGGGCTTATACCGGTACTTGACTAATGGGTAACATTACTCAATCTGACGTTAATAAAGACAAATGAACCGCGCGCAAATTTTTATTTTCATAGCGAATGAACGTACCACAAATAACGAGACAATATTTTATTATGATTATTAAGCCCGCGCTCACTCGTAGTCAGGGCCGGAATTAGGGGAGGGCAACCGGGGCGGCAGCCCCGGGGCCTCCACAAAAGAGGGCCCCCCGCAATAGAGACGTCGGTTTTCATTCCGACTAGTAAACACTAGTAAACATCTTTTCCTTTGACCTTTGATGTTTTACCTTTACCTACAGTACGTTGTAAAAACAAGATTATATTATTCTTGAAAATTAACAGAAACCATTGTTCATTTTCAAAAATGAAGATTATAAAAAATAGGCTTCGAACCACGATGGGACAAAACCGTTTATCAAACCTTTCTCTCCTGAGCATCGAAAGCGATTTACTTCGGGAACTGGATTTCAGCGAAATCATCAACGATTTTTCGGCGAAAAAGCTCGGAAGGTTCCGTTCGTTAACACTAAAATTTAATTTCAAATAATTCTTGTTTCCAATTATATTTATATATGTTTGTTAAATACTAGAAGAATCTACCTGTGTTTCACAATAAATTATTTATTGAAAAACTCAACTGAAAAAAAATGATCATTTTATTCAGCAAATAATTTGGGGCCAGGGGGCCTCCACTCCTTTGTTGCCCCGAGGCCTCCAGACCTCTAAATCCGGCCCTGCTCTTAGTGGGTCCATAGTTATTATATACTGTAAATATCAGTATGTAACTTACATTCCAGGCAAGATTTTTAAAGGGATCAGTAAAACCGATTAATTAACACGTTGACTGCGTTAGGAGGTCTAAAAGAACTCTAACGTGACTTTCAGCTGGTGCGGCGCCGAAAATCGTGTTCTCCACCTCTGTGCGGGAGGTCGTAACTTCTTTATTTCTATGTGTTTGACAGAGACAAATATACATACCTACTTCCCGCTGCGAGTTTGATTCAATAATGTAATAAAAAAAATAGGAGATGGATGAGGTCTCTAACGCACTGAGTTGTAATAATATACATCTGTTGCGTGAAGAGATCTTTCGGACCTCCTAAAACACAGGCGTCATAGACGCAAGGAGCGGAGCGCGGGCGGCGCGGGCGCCGTTAGCTCGCGCTCAGTGTTGTTCAAATGTCGATAATGTGTACTTACCTGCGCACTCCATGTAAAAAATACGCTCTTATATTTTGTCAGCGTGGTAGCAAAAAAAGTCGTTGCACAGGCTGTCACAGTAAATTACGGCTTACATTTAGTAGCACAGATGCATCCAAAACAGCCAAATGAATAAATACACTATGTGTGCAATGCATTCAACAAATGTGTTTACCATGCTTCAATGATGAACATTTTTCTTAAATATATTTTAGGTCACTATGTTTATAATTTTACGGATTATCATAATTCATCATTCACGGAAGGACAGTCACCATGGTCAGTCCTCCCGTGACCATGGTTGCTGTAAAACAGCCGAAACGACGGGAACGTAAAAAACAAATAACAAACACGATAAAATCCATAAGATTAGTTTTATTTCAATGTGTAGTGTTCGCGTAAATACAAGAAATAAATATTACTATGTTTAAATGATTACTTCATAAAAAGTTTAGCTATCGATAACTGGGGTTTTATTTTAATCCCATTACTAGTCACAACCCAAACGGATCTATCTTTAGTTGCGATGCGAGATTCAATGGATACCTAATTTTTTTTTCGTTATATCTCATAACCCACTTTTCATATCCCCATGCGTAGCAAACTTGAGATAGAACAGTTAATTCTCTATTATTTACAGAAAGAACATAGATTTTATCTTATTTTTTGATAAAGATATGAGTTTTTTTAAAATACCTTATTTTAGGAGATGGATTAGGTCTCATACGCACTACAGTGAAGCTCGGTTATGAGGTCGAATAGGTCTCTAACGCACTGGCTGAAAGTCGTCTGAAAATGGCACCGCACTCAAGGTGTTAAAGACTGCGATTATTGTTTATTATTATAGCTTTCGTATGACACAATAACTGTTTTTAAAATAACAAATTATGCAGGGTAATGTTATAAAAAAATTGAAATACATCGTGGCCAATATTTTTTCCATATCCTTACAAATATTGTAAATAGGAATCATTTTTTATTTTTAGGATTGTCGAAAAAAATCGGCTCAACATTTGGATACGTAGGAAATGGCTATCCTACTGTAATCGTACGGTTACTGTGAAAACATATGCTTTCACTGTCATACTTATTTATAAAATGTGCAGTGTGATCGGGATGGTAGACGCTTACGTCACCGACACGCTACATAAAACCAGTAGTTTCATGAGTCCATACTATATCATAGTCTGGAATTCCACGGGCGTAGAGCCGCACGTAAAACAATTATCATATTGCTCTGATCTAAACTCTCCATAACATTGACAGGTGTGTCTGCTTATGGTTTGGCTGCAAACGGAAGTGCTATCTGCCCCTCGACATCCTCGATTGAGTGTAGCAGAATCTCTACCAAGCTATTACTACAGTAATGTTAATGGTAAGTTGTGAGGTACCTACACTATTACTTACCGATTAAAATAATGTATTTTTTAATCAATTTGCACAACGAATATAACTGTAGGTTCATCCCATTTTTTGTCGTGATGCCAATCATTTTAATAAGTCAAGCCCTAGTATAAGCACCTCTATAGGACATTACTACTGCCTGCACATCTTTAGGTGGTTTTCACTAGGCCATACCTACTTAGAAGTCGTGCAACTCTTTGCTAGAGCCGGCTAGCGTACAGAGAGAACATTATCTTTTTTTTAAACTACGTACCTACATTTCGGGAGAACTTCCTGTACATTTTTTTTTCATTATTTATTTCAGGCAACCCTGAAGTATATTCCTTTGGCTACGACGTATCGGATCCCGATACCGGCAACACGCAGTTCCGAGTTGAAGAGAGGTATCCGAACGGCACGGTGGCTGGCAACTACGGATACGTTGACGCGTATGGCGCCCCTCAGAGATACCGATATATTGCCGACGATAATGGATATAGGTAGAAATAATTATATACTATGACATCACACGCGTCGCAGGAAACCGGTGGATGCGAATGGCGGAGGACCGCGATGTGTGGAAGTCGTTGGGGGAGGCCTATGGCCAGCAGTGGTCGTTTATCGGCTTATAGATAGATTATTATCACCCCACGCTATTTTTCTAAAGATATCTCGAAATATATTCACAAGCACCTCTTGTATTACGGGTACAGTACAATGGACTGGGAGCGATCCTATTATATAATACTTATATAGATATCTAACATACATGACTTTGGTACAAACATACGTGCTCATCACATAGTTAGCCCCTACCAATATTCAAACCCTTGGCACAGAAAGCAGCGTCATTACTGTCTGCACTGATCCGGTCGTCAAGAATGAATGATTGGTGTGTCTATAGAGTATATTCAGCATTATTAAAGACTATTTCTTAACGTACCCACGCCTTGCATAGCCTTGGTAGCAATTCCTCGTGACGATTTTGCTATTAAGTTACATAGGCGCTTTTCAATGCGTCAATTCTTTGGTCAATATTAAAATAATTATTATTAACGTGAAATAAATAATTAAATATTATTTCTTTACAGGGTCTACCATGATTTTCCAAGTAGCACACCAGTTTACCCAGCAGTCAACTTTGGAAATGGACCTGATGAATCATCTGTAACGTGGACTCGACCGAAAAAACCTAGCAAGAAAAAAACTGATAATGATCTCATGAATAGATCAGAATTTCCCAGGAGAAATGACCTCCCCGTATATTTAAGAAACCCTAGTTACTATATCGAAGATTAAAATTTATAAGGAAGAAAACTGACAATTGAATTAGTCCAGTCCTAAAGAAATGCATTTATATCTTCTATACTAATATTATAAATGTGAAAGTTTGGATGGATGGATAGATGGATGGATGTTTGTTACTCTTTCACGCCCGAACGGCTGAACGGCTCTGGATGAAATTTAGCACAGAGATAGATTATAGTCTGGAATAAAATATAGGCTATCTTTGATCCCGGTAAAATGTATGGTTCCCGTGGGATAGATGTTTTAATTTTCATACTTTTTATCGCGGGTAACACCGCCGGGCGCAGCTAGTTTATAATATTAATTTACTTTAATAATGTTTTTACTACTTAAATACTTTAATACTTAAATAATGTTATTAATTTACTTTGTGTGTTGTGATTATTTAATTTGTATTTAATTTTGTCACATGACTTTTTAAATTAATTTCTTTATTTAACATATTGGTGTTTTAGCTATAGCTGTAAGCCACATTATTTTACAATTAAATAAATAAGATTCTTTAGAATATGAATAAAACATTTTTTGTCTGCGTTATTTGTATAAGACTACGTACTCTTTTATAAAAAAATATTGTCTTTTGTCTCACTGACACAGAATTATTGACATATTATTATTTATGATACTTGGTCCGAGATTATTACTGATTATTATATTGTAGTGTGTTCTTGATTATATTCTACAAAAAACTTCTCCACGCAGAATATTGTACGATTCTACAAAATATACAACTAATCAAAATGTTTAAACTATACACGTGGAATTTGTGTTTATTATTTTTAATGCTCTTCAATATAACATTGAGTACGTATACAATAAGCCTATGATCACAAGCACAATAGCAGTGATAGCCAAGTTGGTAGAACGCTTGCCCCGGTAACTAGGATCGCAGGTTCAAACTCCGGGTCGCACCTCTGGGATTTCTGGATTTCATGTGCGAATCTCATGTTCAACCACGATTATCACTTGCTAAACGGTGAAGGAAAATATCGTGAGGAAACCTGCATGTCTGAGTGAACCCCTCGAAAGAAGTGTTAAGTCCGCCAACCCGCACTGGGCCAGCGTGGTGGACTATGGCCTAATCCCCCTCGGATTGAGAGGGGATTGCCCAGCAGTGGGACATTAAAAAGGGCTGGTATTATTATTATTATATCTATGATCACACATATCAAGTATTTTTTTAAAACAATTTCATCAATGAATTTCGTAGCAGTATAATTAGCATTCGATAGCTAATAAATAAACCCTTAAAAAAGAGTTGTCTTGCGGTACTTAGATTGAGCAGTATCATATTTTTTTTTCTGCAGGCTATCCCACTGGTAAACCAGATTTAGAAACACAACCTGAATTAAGGGATGAACATCGTTACCCTAATGGGACTGTAATTGGCAAGTACAGTTACACAGACCGTGAAGGGAATCCTATTCAAGTAAAATATTATGCTGATGAAGGAAGTTATGGGTAAATTTGAGAAAAATATTTTAAATCAAAATAAAATATTATCATCACTTTTGTTGCCTTAGCTAAAGTAATACCCACATTTACATTTAAGATAAATTTTAATTGCTTAATTCGTTTTTAGTGTTGAACTAAAGAGCATCAAAGTGGTCGACTCATCCGCAGACCCTTCGCTATCCACTTTACAACCAATGAAATTTGACAACTTGATGCGACCCATGGAATCACAATTTAAATTTCCAGCAGATGTGTTGAACGCTAACTACCCTGTTATGGGTAACAAATATAAAAGTAACGACCCATTTGATTTCTTAAACAAGGACACGACTAAAACTAGCCATTATAAAATAGAAAAGGGTAATCCTGATTACGATATTTACTATCAAAATGAATTGAATAGTCCCAAAAAGTGCAGTAACGAGAAAGTACGAGTGTATATGGATAAAGAGAAAAGAACGATTAGAAATGCTATAGATAATTTTGATGCTGCTAAATTTTGTGAACAATTTTAATAAATTCAACTCTGTTTAATATGAGCTCTTTATTTTACCCTAATCAATGCAATTGACAATGATCTTTATGTTATGTTCACTATCTAAAAGCTTGTTGATAGCTTTGCCTCTAACAATAAGGCATTCTGGTCTTTCATAAACAGATAAAGGATCTTGCTTATCCTTAAAATGAAGAGCATCTCCTGTGTAACCATAGCTTAGTTTATGATCTTCTCTTGTTATTATTATCTGAAAAAACATAAATATGTTTTGTTGTACTTACGTAAAAACGGTTTCTTAATATCCTATGTATTTATTAGTTAAATACATTGTTAAGGACTTACCGTAAACGTTTTTTCTTTTGCATCTAATTTACACAGCCAGAGTAATATAATATCCTCATCATTAAAATTTTCAGGTTTATTGATATTCAATTGAGATTCTGTCTTATATGCCTTAGCCGAATGTTTGTTAATCTGGAAAAAAGTTAACCAATTAGACCAGTTCTAACAATATTTCAAAGTGACATCTGTACGTACATCTATATATTTGTTGAAATCCATCTTGCTGGTCTGTGTAGAATTGTTCCTTTTTAAAACATGTTTTCCATCGTCACATTTGCTTAATTTCACTGTTGAAATTTCAAGTCTAGCAGCCATCAAGAGTAATAGCTTGTTATGTTGATTTAAGCTATTGACATAACTTACGCAATCTGAGCTTTCAGAAATCTGGCTTGAACTGAAATAAAAAAAATCGAAGGTTAGTACTTATTTTGTAAAGGGCAATGCGGAAAATATCCATTAAAAAAAACAAACCTGCCAAGTATTTTTATGAAAAGCATAGCGATACATTCTGTTTCTGAAGATATATTAGCAGATTTTACAAAGCAAACATGAGGTTCGGATGTTATCACTGTTATTCTTGGTACTCTTGAATGATCAAAGTAGAAATGAGACATTATCGAATCAATGGCTACCAACTTTGCACAATTTGTTACTGGGCAAACCACTGGTCTGGAAGAGACAAATTGGTTACTAGTTATCTTAGTCTATATAGTATCCTAAAGTATTTAATGGCTTCATCTTCGTTTAATGAGCTTTTGTTTACCTGCAAATCGCTTGAGTGTTGTATGAGTGTGTTGTGTGCTGTATCTTCTGTGCATCATACTCAATCTCCGATTTATTAATCTTCAGTAATTTGTTCTTAATTAAACTGCATAAACTAGAGTCTGCTATAGATTTATTTCCATCATAGTTTTCATTTTTGTACAGTATAGTAGCTTCAGTTTCAAGTCGCTGTACAATACAAATTAAGTTACAATGTAGCACAGTAATCTCAATTAAATTATGTTTTGGAAACATACCTTTTGAGTAAATCTCTCTTTATTTATTTTATTATAAACCTCAGGAATACCTCCAAATACATCTGCAATATTATTATAATAATGAATAACATAGGAATGGGGATAGGTTTAGCCATACGTTTTTAGTAAATGAAAGTCCTCACGTTGAACTGCATTTGCTTCGTCGGTATGATCGCCACTTGCTAAATCGTGATTAGGATTCAATGTTTTGATGATTTTATCTTTATCTTTCTTTACATGTATTCTACAACTTTGAGTGTAATCTCCGCAATCATTTTTATTTATCTGTTCGCCTGCAAAAAAAGAGATTTTCATAATCAGTTTCCCTTATTTTAAATAAATTATGTAATGTTATAAAACATACCTATGTTGTTAAAGGTGTGACCAGTGGAATTGTCTGACTTGTATACATGACTTACGTTTCCCACATTTGTATGTATGGGACATTGCATGGAGCCCTTTGTCATACCTGTATTGTATGAATTCTTGTGTAAGATTGTCTGAAAATTTACAACTATTTAATCTAGTCCTGAAACATTCTACTTATAGCTATGTTATACTAGCTTTAACTATTTAACTAGTTATTACATAATTTACTGATAACATCTTTTGTTGATTTATAATTAAGTTGAATAAAAAAATCTGTTTTTTGGTCGCTGTTATAGCAGCTATGCTGATAAACCATATATCAAATAGGGAAGATTAGTAAAAAAATAGAAAATAGTGTCTATTTAAAAAAAAAACTAAATTTTCGTCATATTCCTCAACATTCCTAGTAATTATATAAGTGTAAATCGTTAGTATGCAACGAGTGGGTTCCGTGAACGATGCACATTCGATCCAGATGTCTCGCGGCTCCTACAGATGAGGTAACGACGAGCCGCTCTATTATACGTCTCTCTATGTTAAGGTGACAGCCATTGTTGTGCAAAATTAAGCTTGTAGGGCGGACAGAAATTGCCCATAATACATGCTGTTCAGCACCTAAGTAATATCTCGAATTATGCTCAGACTTTTCATTACTGCTTATGTTGCGTTAAAAAATAATGAATCTCTACACCTCTACTATTGAACATGCTTTACCTTGCTACAATAATAGCTTAATTATTCGCCTCATAAGACTTACATCGCCTTAAAAGCTTGTCAACGCATTCGCTCCTATACAAAGTAGTACACGAAGGAAGGTGTTTATTATTCTGTATACTCATTTATGCTAATAAGATGCTTCATAGTTCACTACTCTACTTAATGTTAGCGTAGGAATTTATATATACATAGCGAAAGCGAGCACTATTCCTCTTAATAGTATTATCGTGTAGTCATCAGTTTGTATCCGGACTCTATGACGAAATAAACAGCCTATATATATTGAATACTAATGCGGGATGAGCTTATGTGATTAGTCTCGTAACGATTAAGGATTACGTTACCTTCTTCGACATAATATGTAGAGCAAATAGTAAACGATTAAAAAATTCTTTCAAAAATTCTGGTCAACTGACAATGATTTCTTACAACTAATATCATTGCGACCAACTTATATATTATAGAATCTATGATTGTTGCGTTAGCTATGGATTAAAAAGTATAGATCTGTCATGCAAATTGAAATTGAAGTTATGAAAGGAGATTTTTATCGTACATATTTAATTTCGTTCCCTATGATCACACTATCTATACTTATATTATAAATGTGAAAGTTTGGATGGATGGATAGATGGATGGATGTTTGTTACTCAATGACGCCAGAACGGCTGAACGGATCTGGATGAAAATTGGCACAGAGATAGATTATAGTCTGGAATTATCCCGCCTTTTATCCCGGTAAAATGTATGGTTCTCGTGGGATAAATTTGTTTTAATTTTTCATAGCGCAAAGGATCGACATGATTTTTTGCGCGGGCAACACCGCAGTGCGCAGCTAGTGATAAATAAACCAAGGATTTCCCATCAAAATGTTTAAAATCAGGGTCAAAAACCATATCTACTCGTTTTACTTGTTACTACTTGACCATGCACGGAACAAGGATTTATCCCGCGTTAACTTAGAACCAACTTAGTATTAACAGATAGAAATGAACCGAAAAACCAACTCACGTACTAAGCTACTTGTAATTCGAGTTTACATGATTTTGTTATAGGCTACGGAACCTTTGTACGTCACTCAACCGTACTTGGCTAGTTTTTTTATTGCCAAAAAGCCAGTAATCAAGTAATAGCACCTAATCGATATTGTTTGATAATAATAACAAGAATTACTGTGGTCCAAGTTAAGGCACGTTACAAACGCTATTTGGTTGTATAACTGAGCCACATAACCGTCAGATATCGTAATGTATTACATTAACTCATTAGGACTTTTTATAGTTCAGACCAATCGATAATGCGCAATATTTCCGATTGTATTTAGACCAATTTATTTTATTATGTGAGTGTTTACTAAATACAAAGTAATTTTATCACCTTAGCTGCTTGATATACATATTGCTGAGTAACGAGGGTCAAATCGTATGTTGAATAACGTAATAATACACTTGAATATCCTAAGAATTTAAAGTTTACAAAGAATTATTAAAATACTACCCTATTTCATTATAGCATAAGGCTTACAATATTGTCTCAATAATATGTATTATAATTTCCACTTTTTATATTACATTATAGGAAATAGAGAACGTAATCTTATAGACTGTTATATTACAGTTATTGTCACATAATAAGGTGGAATAAGGAAAGTGGCCTAGAAATCTTGTACACGACTTACGCAATAATTTTCGCGAGTAAGTGATATATAGATAACGAAATAACACAAAAGTAACAATTTTCTTGTGCAACCGTGCAGTGTAGAAAATGCTCTGTCAACCGCGTGCCATCCCTAATTCAAAGGCTTTTAGTAATATTCTACCGCTTGCATGTATTGACGTTCTATAACTTTATCAAACGTCATATATTACTGCGCACAAATGTTATGTTTTGCGCAGTGCTATGTGACGTTTGATAAAGATATAAAACGTCTATAAATTCGGCGGAACATGAAATTAGTACATTTTAGTGGTATAATCTTAATAACGATAGTTTTGGTTTTTCATTGAATGGAAATTTCACGACAGTCGTGTGGGTCTGAGACCCATGAATAAATCTCACATGATACTTGTCTACTCATGGGATGGAAATCAAACCAAAATTTGTTTATGGTTAACCGTTCTTGAGTTATATTCGATGTAACTAACTCGACTTTGTATTATGTAAATGTAATTAAATTATATTTTACGCTTCTATAATAAACTTCCCAAAGGAATCCGAGATTTGCCCATTAGTAAGTTTAAAACAACTGTGAAAAGTAATTTATGTCATAAGGGTTATTACAGAATCTTGGATTATTTGGATGATAAAGCAGCAGCTGATCGCTCAAATATCAAAATAATGTTAAAATGTAGCGTGTGTGCGCCTCGCATGGCAACACACTGGAGCTTACTTTATTTTTGTAAAATAATGCATAAAAAAAAGACAAGCCCACTGAGTTTCTTGCCGGATCTTCTCAGTTGAGGTCGCGTTCCGATCCGGTTGTAGAGTTAAGGAAAAAATGTAATGACAATTTGTAAGTGCCCCCGTAGGCCTATACGAAATAAATGATTTGAATTTATTTAAATCTTATTATTGTACTACGAAGAACTATTTTACAAGATACACTGGCCCGTGGGCTGAGTATATGCCCACCACCCCGCGTCGTGTTTATGTACATAAACTCTCGATACAGTTTCACTCGCCACACTCGGTATATAGCTTTGGTAACGTGTGTTCCCCATTCGTTAACTGTTTAATTCAGTGGTCGTGTGTCAGTTCGTTTAAATATAACTTTGTGAAAATAAATATGGCTCTGAAGGTAAATTTTGATTTGCTGTTTTGGTAAAATGAAAAGTAATCAGTCACCTACTAAAACAAAACTTGTTATTAAGTGTTATTACAATTTTAATTTGTTGAAGTAAATCCATGATGAGTGTCCATAGTTGAGAGTAAATACATGATTGAAATAAAGTTCGTAGAAGCAAGCTGAAATGTTAGCTCAAATCAATGTCTTATAAGCGCTTGCTGATAAGCGCTTTGAAGGAATAAAAATTAAATAACAAACATGTGGGTATTTATTTAATTCCATTGAAAATTTAATTAACCCAGTAATTAATGTAGAAATTCAGCTCAGTGGTCAGAAGCGCCATGAACAGAGACCGATGGAGGCTAATCGTTCGATCCAACGATGATCGCGATCCTCAGACATGAGGGACCGACCATAGAGATAGAACGTAGAAAAAATAAAATAAACTCTTCGCACAAAAAACTAATTAGTGGTAATTAAATCGTAGGCACTAAATTAAATGAAAATTTTTACATTATGGTGAAGAATAATAATACTAATGATGAATTTAAACTTTACAACTCTTTATATTTATTCCCGCAATTTATACACAACGTCGACTTAATTTCTACTTAAACTGTACCTAATACTTAGATTGGATAGTAAACAAGTATCTCGGCAAGTACGAAGTACCTACCCAATATCCAGAATAGATTTTTCCAATTGACTACTTATTACTTCTTGACTAGTAACTTGCACACTGTCTGTGTGTAAAGTGAGCATAAGAGAAAACAAACAAATATACCTAGTACCTCCTCAATTGTAGAGGCGATGACATAAGACAAAAACGTAATTCCACGTAACCATGAATGGAGTATTGAATGCGCACGCGTGGAAATAATGAGGAAAAATGCCATTGTTTTAAAGATGCGGCGTTCGGAGAACTCTAGAGTTGGTAAACAGTGTATATTTGTACTTGAGGAGTTACAACGGAAGAGCAATAACAGTAGAGGCAACTTATTACATATTACATTTTACGTAAGGTCGATTTTTTCTTGACATTTCATTGGAAATATAAGTGCCTGGGGGCGTATTGTGAACTCTTATTTCCAGGAAATTCACTTTCCGGAATAAACGTGTCATCGGTATCATGTTAGCTAGCTAGCTATATAAGTTGCCACTAGATACTTAGTACTTCCTCTCAATCTCTAATTGTCATTTTGATCAACATCGTTAGGAAACAAGATAGTTTTTTAATTGTATATGCATGTATTATTGAGTTAAAACAAAAAAATTGCACGCAGTATAGTAGTATCCTGCCTGGAAATAACAGTTCATAATTGCCGTGTGACAAAATTCTGGAAATTACGTAATTTTCCCTAGCCTGACTCCTCCCAATGCATATTAAGTTCGTCGTAATACACAAGGCACTAATTTTGGGACCATATAGTTTATTTATTACATAGATAAATAACTAAACAAACGCGAGGGAGTATCAGTTTAATAAAAGTGTTAACATACATGCACTTTTCTTTAGGCAGGTAATGCGCAATGAAAACCGTTTTTTCTGCGCGGAAGTCTTCCTACAGTTAATTACGCGTGCAAATGAAAAGTTAACACCTTTATAAAATTCTGTTGATACATACAATTACTTACATGCAATTTAATTTATAGTTGATGGATATTTAATGTATTAGTCATAGTCAGTAATAGCTTGTTATGGACCTGATATTACCCCGGATTATTGAATTAACTATTTAGCCACGGCCGTAAAAGACAACTATATATCATATTGATGTAAATGTGTATGTATATGTATAATCTTATCAGTCTTGATTTAATCCAAAAAAAATTTTTAAATTGGTGTTGGAGTAGATACTGTAGAGAAATAAAAAAACTGCTTCCAATGTTGACGGTGTTTTAATTTTCTTCGTGATTACAATATAGTTTGCAATTATGTTAGGTTTAAATTATTAAAATTATATAAAAAATGTCGCGTGCGCACCGCATCGCGTTAATCGTCAAATCATAGAGAATATAAAAAAAAAACAAAACTCTAGGTTGCCATAGACACGAGCATCTTCTTTTTTAATAGTGAAGTACTTAGGCTTCAACAGATACTTATATTACATATATCGTACTCTGTACATAGAGTCATGGTAGCGCTGACTGACTACCTTATTTTCCTCTCTCATCGAAACCAACATATAGAGTACCTTAAAAACAACCAATTCCAAATGAAAAACCGTCATATATACCGTTTCAGGTGATCATTATCGTAACACTAGCGGCGTGCGCACACGCAAGACTAGTGACCTACGTGCGCCCCGTCAGGCCTGTGGACCTGCAGCCGGCGCCGACGTTCGTGCACACAGAGCCAACCTACCAGCATCATCACATCTCTGAGGACGAACACGTTGATTACTATG
The DNA here is from genome assembly GCA_905333125.1 of Pheosia tremula. Classification (NCBI taxonomy): domain Eukaryota; kingdom Metazoa; phylum Arthropoda; class Insecta; order Lepidoptera; family Notodontidae; genus Pheosia; species Pheosia tremula. Next base: position 7,598,959 of record HG995402.1, on the reverse strand, counting down.
TAAGTTATAGGCCGTAGACCTTACCTCCCAAATAAAAAGTTTCTGTCTACTCAGACGAAGAAATAATACAGACAGGATATTTAAGTTTTAAGTACAAAAAACCAAGCTAATTTGTGTAATACACGCGTATATTATAAAAGTGATATAATTAGCGACGACAAATCTGCAGTCATTCAAAGTCAAAGTCAAATCATTTATTTCGTATAGGCCTACGGGGGCGCTTACAAATTGTCATTATATTTTTTTCTTAACTCTACATCCGGATCGGAACGCGACCTCAACTGAGAAGATCCGGCAAGAAACTCAGCGGGCTTGTTTTTTTTTATTCTATGAATGACCAAAAATCGCCTCGTATGAGATAATGAGCGCTTCCTGTGTGCCGTTTCGCTTGTTGATGTGTTCTATGCGCGTGCGCTGGTTTTACGGCTGATTACACTGGGGTGTGGTGTAAATTACAAGGGCTACAGATTGCTGATTTAATACAGGCAACGAGTTCTAGTTCCATTTTTCAAGAAGGAGATAAAATGAGTATCGTTGCCTTTGTCCTTTTTGTCCTTTTCAGACGCATTGTCTATAGATATAATGCCTTATGTTTCTAAAGACAAGAGGCTCGACCCTACTAAAACTGGAATCAAACACCAAAATTTGGGTACACCACAGTATACCCAATTTTCAGTGCACCTCTGCCTACCCCTTCCGGAATTACAGGAGTCATAGTAGTTTTTATATTTTATTATAGTCTATTTCCAATATAAACTTACGCTTCCCACTTATAGTTTTACATGAGCGGTGTTGACGAATAAAAATAGTTGCGCAAGCGCACATGGCGGTCGCATTAACGGTTGCACCGCACGCGATGCGCATGACATTTCCGAGTTCTTGAAATTTGTATGCGTGCGAGATTTGACATTGGATTTATATTATGTAATGACTATTTTGATAACCCGCGATTCGGATTCGACCAGATTTTTATGTTTTTATCAGGTTGAGTCAGAATGGGTGTGACTGAGCTTTGAACCTGCGCTTCTATAGCGCATAAGTGAAGTCAAAAATTTGATATTAAAAAAAATCACAATGAATTACAATTGCCATTTTATTGCCACCGACATATTTTTTAAAATCAATATTGAAATTCTGACCACAAATATTTATTTCTAATACGCTTAAGAAGAGCAGGTTTACAGCTCAGTGTACTCTTTCCGAAACACCATGTATAAAAATAAATTACGGATTCACTGTGTGGATAGGCGTTTCATATAATACCATGGTAAATTGGTAGAAACGGGTGCTCGAAAGAAGTTCTTAGTAGCTAGTTGTGTGCACGATGCATCTAGTAACCAAAATATTATATTTCAAGTGACCTAAGTTGTGCCATTATGAAGTTAAGTAAGCCTAAGTTGCGGCATTAGAATACGGCTGTTGTAGTGAATGTGTCTCCATTTAAACAATTCTTTATTATACTTACAGGCATACCCGAAGTACGTCTTTAAATACGGCGTGAACGACTTCCACACGGGTGATATTAAAACTCATCACGAGAGTCGCGACGGTGACGTTGTCAAAGGTAAATGCTGCATCCATCCAACCATCGGCCGGAGATCCTAAGGACTTCTTGACATTCCTTCCTATGTCACACATATTACCTACCTTTAATGTTCATTTAGAAATACTGATTACAATCTAATTCAGTTATAGCAATGACTGAACGTCATTGCTTTGACAGAAAGCGAATGAAGATGTTAAATATTGTCATACATACTAACCAAATGCTTTTAAGTTGTTTTCACATAAGAAATTCATTTTAGGAATCATCTTAAAAGTAATAAACGGTTATTATTTGCAGTTTCAGTCATGCAAGACATAAACACTGAACTTATCCCTCGTCTGCAATAATACGATTTTTTTTACTTCTTTGTTGGATCGCAATCGTGCCGTGCCAACCAATCTAGGATTACAGCACTCAACTTTCTACTCGTTCTGAGGGTAATACATGAAACGTTGCTTTCTTTATTTTACAGGTCAATACACAGTAGTAGAGCCTGATGGCTCTATCCGCACTGTGGACTACACGGCCGACAAGCACAGCGGTTTCAACGCAGTAGTCCACAGAACCGCACCCATCTCGCCTCATGAAGCCGCACATCTCCATTAAGTCAACATTTCTATAATAGAATACTGAGTATACTATTTACTAAGTATACTATTTAGATGTGGGTGTCAAAAATAACATTGTTAAGCTTCAGTTTTATAATCTGAATTGGTTTACTATTTATAGAGACCAAATGTTAAAACAAGTGCTTACTACACGATGACTTGGAGTCACCATTTAGGGTGTAGCATTATGTTTGTGATTGAGATATCAACTGTTTTGAATAATAATATAGTTTATTGGGAATCCTATATCTGGGGGCACGGCAGTGCCATCGCCATGTCAAGCAAACAGGCATGGCTGTATCATCCCTCTTTCCAAGCAACTCTTGGCGTTTTTAAGCCTCCTGTATCTTTGTTGTGGGTATATTGATTTGATATGTAGTGCTTCCAAACGAAACAATAAAAAATATAATGACAGTTACTGTTATGCTTTGAGCACTTTCTATAGATCGAACCTGTATTGTTATAACGAGAATTTTTATAATGATGAATGTCTTCTGCATTCGACTGTTTTAAAATTAGCCTTATTTATTGTAATTTCTTAAATATTTCTAGGGAATGTACCTGAATTGTTATAGATTAGTATAATGTTATTATTATCATAAGAATATTTTGTTGATTTATCTGTTTCCTTATCAAATAGCTTTAAAATAATTTTGTCAATAAAATGTCAAACCTATGAAGATGCAGATTCCTTTTTTATCAATTCATAATAATAACATTCTGATTAGTGTCAACAATAAGTATCCCTCAAACAGCAGAACTATTAAACTATAAACTCTGTTTATTAGCGTATTAAAATAATAGTGTTTTGTATGTGTGTGTGTGTTTTGTTTGTGTGTAAGGATACAACGTCTGATATCGATTTTGTGAGATACAATGGAACACCGAGGCTCCATCAGGACAATAGCGATATCCCATCGCTATCTTCTACAAATATATTTTTAACAGTTACACTGTTCAAAAAATGCCTCACACTTATACCGCTACCAGTTTTTATAATATTGTAGCAAAATCAAATAGCTCAGAAAAATATATAAGTGGTTAGACTTAGAACTGAGAATTTAAAAATAAAAGCATCTATATAAGTTCACCGATCAAATATTTATACTCGACGTACACAAATAAGGAAAACCCAAAGTAACAATATGTTTTAACAAAGATTTAATGCATCCTTGGATGTAAGTGTTAAATGGTGTTCACATACCTGTAGTTATACATTAAAGGGTACAAGTAAATTTGAAGGCTTCTTATTTCAAAAATTCTTCTTATTTCAAAAATGCTTCTTATTTCAAAAATGCTTCTGAATTCAAAAATGTATTAAGGGTGTCCCAAGTAGCTAAGTAATCAGTGGTCATTGGTAATCGGACATTAATATTATATTAGCGTATGGGTATTTGGCCTTTAGCTTTGTCGGAACTTTAGTCGAATGAATTCCTTCATTAGCCCTTTGTATTCAGCCTCTTGTGAATGAAACAAAAGGATTTTATGCTAATACACCTCGCTATCATAGGAGATAATCAGCTGGGTTTAATAAATTATTTTTTAAGTCTTTAAGCAATTTAGTGTACAATAAGTATATGCAGCTTCTATTAGATTATTAGATGGTTCAAGGTTTTCATTTTGAAGCACCCAAACTTGGTGAATTATTGAGAACCTGGTTTTGAGTCGTATGTCTACGAGTATGTGTTTAGAACCTATCGCTATATATTGACGTCATTATCGTCTATTGATTTCTTATATTTACGCGAATACTACACAATGAAATATAACAAAATTTTGGGAACGTAAAAAAAAACATAAACTCGAAAATATCTGTAAATTTAGTTTTATTTCAATGTCATTATCGTCATTTAATATCATAGGAGATAAACGAAACAGACACGTAGCCACTTATTCCTTAAAGGTGTTCATAGCGAATCAAGCGAAGGTTTATTTATTTGATTAGAGGACATACCCATTGTTCCGAGCAGTGAGGAAGTGCCAACCTTTGCGAGCGAAGAGCAGCGGAACAGATGGCGGTCTGTCTACAAAGAATGACATAAATTAGTCATAGCATGTTGGAAATCCTTGTTTGGGTTGAATAATTAGTTTTAAACTAAAATACATGTTAGTTTTTGTCTTAAAATAATAATACTGTAATGGATAGATGTAAATTGTCAATAATTGAATAATATTTTTGGAACAAAATAACTGTTAAGGTTCATTATATTATTATTCGCCATTTTTATTTAAAAAAAATTGCACCAGCACCTAGAAAGAATATTCCAGAAAATGGAGGGTTCTCCAGTATAGGTACTCGCATATAAAATCGCAGAAACTGTTACTAAAAAATAAATGTCGCCAGACAAATAAGTAATATATTGATTTCTTATATTTACGCGAATACTACACATTGAAAATAAGTAATAAATAATAATAATATTAGCCCATTTTAAACGGCCCACTGTTGGGCTCGGGCCTCCTTTCAATACGAGCGGGAAATAATTAATAATACTTTCCTGTATGATCTCCTATATTTTTGCGGATTCAGCCTGAATTAGCGCTGATAAAAAGTACTTTTTTGTATTTACTTACACTTTTCCACTTTCATCGATTTTCTGATCCGTTTTAGCTACAACAAAAACCTTCAAAGTCCAAACTAAAACTAGTGCAATGTAGCAACCTAATCTACATAATGCCGTGCGAAACTTTTCTCAATTAGCAGCCTCCCGGCAAAGGAAACTTCATTTTCGGTACTACCGCCCGCCAAGGCTGGCCACTAATAAGGCCACATATAAATGCTTGTGAACCCTCTATTGTGGCTATTCAGGGAGCTGGCTCACCGTTAGACAGTTGTATTGTGCAGTGGCATTATGTGTAGTTATCAGTGCTTGGTTTTGGTTGTGTTGGTTTGTGTTGCGCACGCGAAACCGAAGCTTAGAGCGTACTATGTAAGCTATTGTTACTCTTATTATAAGTTACTTTACAATGTAGTCCACTGCAGCTACAACACAAGACACGAGATTACATAAACAAAGTTATAACTATAAATGGCTTATCATTATTAAATGTAAACAATAGTGTGTCAGATACAGTGGGTCACTCATGTGTGACAGGTGTCCAGCTCAGCATGAGCCAGACATCGAAGACGCCAGGCGCTGATTTTCAGCTGGAACCCACAGTGATTTTTCACGGATGTCAGTCAATGTCTTTTAGTATATTTTTTTTATGTGTTTTATATAATAATTTTTTATCACAACTTTTATTATATCAGCGTTCATGAAGTTAAGATGGTTTTAGGTGGACAGATGAGGAACCTGTTAAAGTTACGAATCAAAATTATTTTCAGGACCCACCAAAGTATGCATTCAACTATGGCGTAGCAGATCACACGACGGGTGACGTCAAATCACAACACGAGACTAGAGACGGGGATGTAGTCAAAGGTAACAATGTTTTATTTAAAAATACGGTTGTGGACTCTAAACAAAAAGAAATATACATTATTGTTGTGTTAGCAATAACTAAATAAAACCATTAGTTTATGTAAGAACCAAACACATGCTTTTTATGACGTGATCACAAAAACCATTTAACAGAGTGATGTCACATTCACTCCATTGTGATATTGGACCTAGTATTTATGTCTATTCTGTATATGTGGGATTAAATGTATTAAACTTTGTAGGCATTGTGGGGCCCTAACGGTGTTGGATGTTTTAGGGAATCGTTTAAAAGTAAAATTTAAAGTAAGTAAGTATATAGTATTAACTTTATTTACAAATCAAGAAATATAAAAACAAATTATGTTTTTTTTTTGTCATACAGTTCTACATTAAATGTATGACTGAAAGTGTGTACTACTATATTATTCTATATCGAGTCACGAGTTAAGAAAATATCTGTTTAGGAGTAAAAACATGATCATTAATCGTGTGGGTGCATATTTAATAGTGCTCGGGCATCTCCAATGTGTGAGTCAAAGCACAATAAACAATATTTTGTTCTATATTTTAGTAGGTATGTATAAAGCAAATATCAAAATAGAGCTATATCGTCGAAACTAATGAATCTCCTTAAATAAAGAAAAATAAAAAGCACGACTGTATAAAAGGAACTGAGACCCAGAAGCTGAAAAAATGTGGCACACACCACAAAAAGTTTGAGATCACCTCGTAATTCTCGAATAAACCGGAAAAAATATAATAAGTAATCACAAACTTTTTGTGATGTATACAAATTATTAATGGCGGTATAAACAATACAAAAGGTGAATAATACCGCGCGGGTACAATGGCTACATTTTTCCAACCGATTCTTGTAACTGCGCGGGAAAACTTGTTGCTAACAGTGGTGTGTTTGTGGATAATTTTCATTCCCAGGCTGCCGTGGGAAATATCTATACGATAAGATATTACACCACCAAAAGGGTTGATATGTTTTTAAGTTGTTTTGTGAAAGAACAATAACTATAGTACTCAATAGGTATAAGTTTAAAATGTTAATTGATTTCAGAGTTTCCAAGTTATGATAATTTTGTAGATTAATAATAGCATATTATGATGAAGTCTCATTTACTGATTCGATTTATAACAAAAATAATCATGCTCCTCTTAAAAAGATAAAATATAAATTCCGTAATCTCAATGTAGGTACTTAAGTATTTAAACTAAATAGGTGTTTTTTTTTTGCAAAGTACATAGATGATTTGAGAATACAATACAATTAGTATGCGATTACTTGTGCACCTCAAACTTGGCCTGGCCTGTATCATGAGATTTGATTAAACTCTATCACGGAACAGGAATATTAAAACGTTTATATCTTCATCGCCTCGGCGATTGATATCAATATGCAAATGAATATTCATCAACATTAATTTATTATTATCTATTGTTGGATCTCCATTTTGGTAGCATATTCGCACTATAGAATTTATGGCGACCATGTACAATGTAACTACCATTTGTCGTGGCTATTAACAATAACCTTAACACTATTTAGTCGCAAACCTATGCCGTCATTAGAAATATACCTATTGGCACACAAAATCATCAGTAGTTGAACGATTGCCTAGTTCACATTTTTGTTAAATCATTAATTATTCGGAGGTTGATGACTTTTGGCATTATGTCACTCTCCGCACGGAATGTATCCGGATCTTTGGAAGACCTGCGCAAGGACATGGGTCAAATACGTAGAGCCCCTTTTTGGGAATTTTAATGTTATGTTAGCCACCTGATGGGGTCAACTGCTGAAATGACAGTAATAACCGCGAACTGACCCCAGGTAGCGGAGGAATATATATGAAAAAATGGGGAAAGGGACTATGAATTGAGGATTGCATGGAAGCTGTAAGCTTTTATCTAATTACAATGGGCATTATTATCATTATAAAATTATATCGAAGTGATTCAAGGCACACTGCTAGGCTCCATTCAAGGCGGACTCCAAAACGCTTAATTCCTTGTTAAAAATTGAATGACTTCATAGGTTTAAAAAAAGACATAACTTCCGTCACTGTATTATCACTTTGAATACTTACTTCATTAATTTAGAATATTTTTATTTATGTATTTATGTACATCCTATTATGTTGCTTTTCAGGCCAGTACTCATTAGTTGAACCAGACGGTTCGATCCGCACAGTGGACTACACAGCCGACCCAGTTCACGGTTTCAACGCTATCGTATCTAAAAGCGGCCCAAATGTTCATGCTGCGCCTGCGCCGCCCGCTCCACAGGTCAAATCTGTGATACAGTACGTGCCGAAACCAGTACCTGTACCTGTGGAGGTACCGAATCTGTACGCACAGCAAGAGTACCCGTCACCTGGACTGGCTTACCCATCACCTGGACCGTCTTATGCTTCACCGGGGCCAGCTTATCCATCACCTGGACCGTCTTATGCGTCGTCTGGCTCTGTTTACCCATCACCTGGACCGTCTTATGCGTCACCTGGCTCAGTTTACCCATCCCCTGGTCCATCTTATGCTTCACCGGGGCCAGCTTATCCATCACCTGGACCGTCTTATGCTTCACCGGGCCCAACTTACCCATCATCTGGACCAGCTTATGCGTCACCTGGCCCAGTTTACCCATCACCTGGCCCAGCTTACCCATCACCTGGACCTTTCTGTAAGTACCTTTTGCTAGTGTTTAAGTACCTATATTTATATTTCTCAGAGAAATATATAGATAGAAATATCTTTTAAAGAGAGAAATTAACAAGAAAGTAATTCGTTGCCTTCAAACAATATTCTAGATTCGTTAACAATGTGTCTAATATCTAATTACTTTTTTTTATCAAAGGGGAAACATTCACATAGATTTACGATCGACAAATTTGATCAATGACGTTTCCCAATTTGTAGAATTGCGTCATCGTAGTATCGTAACGTAGCGGTAAAAGCCAACGTATTTGTCCACTTTGTATGAAGAATCGAACGTTTAGATACTATCCGCTAGAGGCGCTGTTCAATTTTCTAAATAAAATGACAAATACGCAGACTGCGTACTATGTAGTTCACGATTCGCTTCAATGTACGTATTAAGCCACTAGATCTCATAGAAAGATTTATTTCCTTTAGTATGAGTCGAATAAAAGGTGTTAATGTCTTATCAGCGTGAGATAACGGTATTGTTGATGACTAACAACATCCATTTGTTTTGTGTTCCAGTGTACTCAAAAGTCGGACAGCCACAGTATCCGGAATATGACGGGTTTGACTTCGACGTCTCATATCCTTCACCGCATATGCTAATATAAGGGAATTTTCAATGCCAAGCAACTTTTTTATTGCCACATAATTTCACTGTACAATGAAGAGAGCAATGTAAACAAGGCAAAAGTAGCCCCTTATGTATATAGATTCTTATATATTATTTTATAATGTCATTACAAAATCAGTTTTCTTCTCAAAAAGGCTACGTTATGCCATTGTAAATTAATTTAAACATTTATGAATTTAGGGGTAAACTGTTCTGTTTATACACCCTCATTTTGGTCGTGAATCTGATGAACCGTCTAACCATAGGATGTAAAATATAATAAAATTATGAAACCCATGCAAAGTTTAGCACTAACTGATAAGTGCAGTATTTTAGATTAAGAGATAGTACGCTGTGTGTAAATAAGAATAAATGTAAATAAAACTTAATTCTTTCACTTTACCCGCATTGTTTTTGTTGTAAAGGGGACTGCTCACCCTTTTACATACTTACTAGATACCTATTCCACATATGCACCTGTGCGACTGCCAGGCCGGCGATCACCTCCTGCATTATAAATCTTCGGGATTCCTTCGTGGGGTTTTTATGGTAAAGAAAACTCGTGTCGTTCGTGATGGTTGTTTTTTTTTCTATATTAAAATTACTTTTTTAATAATCACAGAACAATAGCTCTTTAGTATTTGCACAGAACAAGTATCGTCGATTTGACTTATGCATCAGTGACAAGTCTTGTTAGCGCCATCTAGTGTTCGTTTAGGTTCTGTTGAGTCTCGAGGACACTAGATGTAGCTAACAGCACCAATTATTCATTTATAATGATTTTCTCAATGCCTACATTAAAACAACTTAAGCGCCTAGTATTTAAAAAAAGAAAACGCAATTTGTGTTACTTTAGGCGCTACGGCGTAGTATTGAATGACTGTACGACAGAGATAGCACTCTATAGTAGCACGACTCTATGCATTCTTCAGTTGCAAACAACGGTGCCGTGCAGAATCTGGCAGGCTCTATATAATAAAAATATTTAGGCCTTTGATGTCCTGCTAGTAGACCCGGACCTCCCCTCAAGGCAGCTCATAATATTTAGTTAAAAGAACCTAACAACTAACTAAGTATCTTAAAATGCCTTGTTTCATTCACGGCAGCTATTGTGTAGTGTATACGAGGTTTATAAATCTCGCCACCAATGCATTGTATTAAAAAGTAGAGATTATTTTTTCTTGTTCAATAAAAAACTATGACAAATGAATTTAAAATCATCTGTATCTACTACTATTCAAATATGGTACGAAATTAAAAAACTGGAGCGTAAATAATGTAATCCGAAGCACCGCTGAGAAGGTACCTATCGCTCAAGAGCAAATCGTGACCGTTTCTATTGAATCCGGAATGCCATTACAAACTCGTCTTCATGTTTATTATCATAGTACACTTGATTGCAAAAAACACCAATATCATTTAGGGCAGTTTTACTTTACTCTTTACTTGTAATGGAAACATACTTTTGACGAAATTTATTGAAACTTAATCACTTTTATGGTACCTTTATTAATACAGGCAGGATACAATGAATGTCATATAATATATATTTTTTTTAAAATTATTGCATAGTATAAATATTGATAATCTTTAAATCAGTATGGAATTGAGGTTAACTTTATATTATGCATAGCTCAGATATAATAATAGGAAGTATATCTTACAAAATATTATATACTTATATAGCAACAGAATGTCTTGGGTAGGGAGAAGGGTGTGTTACTGGATTAAAATGATGTCTGCACGTAAAAACTACAAAAAACCCACTAGTCATCTGAGGGCTAAGCCTACGTAATTCCTAATATGTTTGACCGCCTGTCTGTCACTTGGCATGTTGTTAGGTGTTACATTTCTCCAACACATCCCTATTAACTATTAATATAAGTGTTGATACCGGATAGCCGAACACTACCTACCTCAAAGTTGTGTATGTAAACGAAGTCACTTAGAGCGACGCTCAAACATTATTGCAAGCAAGTGTACGTTCAGTCTTATTAGTGTAATAGTTCACGACCAGTGCGCAATTCACAAGCACGCGTGAATATTATACGATAAACATCTCGCATCGGTTCCGAAGGAATTTTACGGATAATCAACCTGTTGAATAGCCTAACGAACAACAGACTGGACTCCTCGATCTATCAGTATAGGCCAGATAAGACAGGCTTTCTTTTTAATCAAATGTTAGTACATATTGATTTCTTATATTTACGCGAATACTACACATTGAAATAAAACTATTTTTAAACGAAAAATAAACGCGATAAAATCCTTAAAAAATAGTTTTATTTCAAATGTTAGTACAGTTCAAAAATAGAAATAACGTTCACATGCTGTAGTTATTTTTGTTTGATTATTGATATGATATAGAAACCTATTGACTTTATTGCTAACATCCATTGATGGCTGTCTTCGTGGCACTTTAGGATAATAGGGCCCCTATTGACGATGACAGACATTGAGGAATAATTTATAAACAAGGTCCGTAAGTAAACAAACTTCTAGATTTATTCAACAGGTATTTTATCAAAAATCTAGAGAAGTTTTCGTAACATAGTCAAATTGCTAAAGGAGTAGCTTTTCCGGATTATATTAAAACTACATATTTATTTAATGTATAAATAATAACTGCAAATAAATAATTTTATAATAAATATAAATGATATTTCCTGGATTAGGGGATTGCGCCCCATTGCGCGCGCGGCCCTGGGCACTTGCCTAGAATGACCATTGTAAAAATACGGCCTAATTGTCGCTGCAAAGAACTATGACACAGATGTGAAGAATCTGGCTATTTCCAGAAGCAGAACCGATTTAAATTAAGCCTAATCTACTGGCCACAAATGTAGCCATAATATTCTTATTCTGCTAGGCGTGAGCTAAATTTTAGTGATGATATGGTCATAAAGCATCGGGTACTTACCTCTCCTATGAGTCATCAGCTTATTATTCATAAGTTACGTAATCATTTTTGCAAAAGTTAGTGCGTAACGTAATTCTTAAATATTTGTTGGTAAATACAGATTGTATGTACATCGGTCATTAAGCAGTAACAAGGTATGACTAGGCATTATTCATGTAATGTTGAAACAGTTTATGTAGCAATGAAATGTCACTTCCTGATCCCGTATTTTTAAGATTTATTTATTAGTCATAGTACTTAGGTGATGACCCAATTGGCACAGTTGGTTCTGAACCGGGTTCGAATCTTATTAGAGGCATCTTGTGTGATGAGCACGAATGTTTGTAGCTTAGTCTTGGACTTAAATTCAATATCCAAAAAAAATCTCTAAACCGGAATCGCCCCTGGATTATTTTATAGTACATACTCATAATTAATTTATTAAAATGTAGAGTTGGTGTGTTGATCAATTAATTTGCAGCGAGGGCTCAGAAAAATGAGGTAATATCTTTATCACAAAATATTGTTTTAATCATTAAAAAAACACTACACTTATGCATCATTACAAAGACGTGGTAAGATAAGATATACCAACTATTTATTTCAGTAAAGTAATCAAACAGTATACAATTGTAGTTATAAAATAATTGCGAAATTTCACCAGTAAACACTTTCACCAGTAAACTGTACTGCCTATTCTCGATTTAGATCTTCTTGGTCGGGTACAGATTGACAGCCCAACCTCGAAGTATTTCTCGACACAACCTAAACGAGTATTGACCCCGAAGCAACCAACACCATGACGTATTGAACGCCTCCTCTCATGTTCAGTGCCGGCCATAGGATTAATTACATCACATTGTTACACCTCGCACATGCGCAATCAGAAGTAAGCCTCCAGCATCGCATCAAGAGTGACATTAAAAAGTATGAGAACCTGAAGACCTTTTAAAAGTATTGCTATGACATCCGGCGATTCTATATACACTATCATTCATAATCGATTAGTCATAACAATTAAGCTGCATCGATTCAATGCTATTTAATTGATATTGCGTTAATTTTTATTGGCTTTCGGTTACTACTTATACTTTGGTTACATTATGTTTCGATTTGATGTAGTTTCAAAATATAGTAATTTTGAGTTACGCCGCGTTAGTTATCGTGAGATAATATTAAAAAATCGTTATTAAATTTGATGTGTTTATTTATCGATTACATTAAATATTCCTAGCGTTAACTTGGTTTGAGCTTTCTTGGTATTGAGAACCTACTAGATGCATTTATAGCACACCCGGCTGTGACAAGACAAAATGTGAGATAAATCAATTTTGTCTCTTTACCTCGTAAGAACTACGGATGGGAGAGAGCGACTCGGTGCGATATACTCTGTGACATAGGTTTTGTCTTGACCTGCGTGCTAGGACTTCTGCATCGACCACGTCGTGTTTGACTATATCAAACGAACTAAGGTACCTACTGATCAGTAGAAATAAATTACATATTATGACAAATAAATTAATAGGAAATTATTCTTAGGTGGTAGATAGTAAATATTCATGGCCTACATGATTAAAAAAAAGTTGATTGATTAATTTAATTACAGTGGTAAGTATTTTGAATAAACCCGGCAGCGCTAATATATTTTGAAATCACTCACGCACAATCTATTAATTCTAATCATAACAAATTTGATTGCACAATTATTTAAACATGGATATAATTAAATAAGATCTAGCGAATAAAGAAATCTTAATGTTGATTTACATATTTACATAGTTTACATTAATAGAATTGTTGAAAATGTATAAAAATAATTAACTAGCGTTAATTATAATTTATTTAAGAATTGTAGTCAACTCTGGGATCATTGAGATGCACTAACCTATTGCGTTAGAGTATTGTATAGACATTAGTGTTCTATATAAAAAACATATGGTTGTTTACGCAATTAAGATTATTTTCGATCAATATTCAACTTATTCACCGTTTTATCAGCTAAGTACCTACCACACAGGTCTATTGTGAATTAAAATGTCAGTCTTCTGAAAACCGTTCAGAATTCTATTTTGACTGAGCAATTATAGTTGCCTGCTGTTGTCGGCAGTCTGTATCTTTGGGCTAGTTAGTTGTCAGTATATATATCTTCCAAGGACTAATCACAACTGGGGCTTACACAAATATAAATAGGCTGAAATGTATAAATACTTTTATAATTATTTAGTGAAGACATATATAAATTATGAGTATGTAGGTATCTATAATAGTGCTATAAAGACATATCTAAAGCTTTAATGTAGGGTTAATCACCGGATCTATTGATTAGTTTCTGTAAATTCTTACCCAATTGGAAGCTACATTATTCCTGAGTACAATGTTTTATTGAGATACCACGGGCGGAGCCGCAGACAGAAGCTAGTAGTATTATATAATAGGTAATACAGATAAAAGTTTGTTCACGTATATCACTTCCTAAAAGTAAATTGCACATTCGTAACGTGAAGGCGCTTCCTCACTCGCTTCCTACTCGGACATTATTTTAAGGAGCTTTATACACACAACGAAACGTAAATAAAAAAACATTTTTTTCACTGAAAGGTCCAAACCACGTGCATTTAAAACAACACGCATACATACTACGCTCGAATCATTGTTTCTACTAGCTCTATAAGAAGTCTATTTGTGATCATTTAACAACTTAAGGGGGAAGCGCAGGGTCAGGGCGCGAAATTCAAAATTTCAATGGTTTTTATTTTTTTACGAAACATTTGGACATTTTTACGATGTAATCTAGTGTTTTGCGATATTAACATTCTGCATTGGATGTCTCGATGTATTAAGTTTGCTTGAAAAAATACCTAAAGCGATAGAACACCATAAAGTTAGTAAAAGTAGCGGTTTTTACAAACCTTATGGTATTGTATCGGATTAGGTACTTTTTTAAGTAAACTTAATACATCGACACATCCAATGCAGAATGTTAATATCGCAAAACACTAAATTACATCGTAAAGATGTCCAAACTTTTCGTAAAAAATTAAAACCATTGACAATTTGAATTTCGCGCCCTGACCCTGGGCTTCCCCCTTAAATTCGTAAATTATGTATCATAACTTTGTATCCATCTAAAACTGGTACCTAGAACGTCCATTTTTTACAGTTACCAAACTCATTCCAGTAGCATTTTTTTTAAATTGAAGCTTTCCTGTTTTAATCCTCCTAAACTGATAAAAAATAATTGAATAGAAATATTCGTGTATCACCTACATACTACATCTCTTCACGTTTAATGAATAGTATTCTTTATATAAATCGTACAACAATTATTGTTGTATAGCCCAAGTTTACCGAACCAATTACAACGATACGGATCGATCAATCGTGCCTTCCACCAATTACTCTTTGTTGAAGTTTTAAGGGGGTATTATCTACTAGTGAAGGTACAATGGCCCTTGTATTTAGAAATGAATCATTGTTAAACGGATGTGGGCCCTCGATAACTTTAAAGCCAATCGATGATTTAAAAGATAATAAATGTGTTGATCGTAATGAGTTCACGGAATACAACATGTTAGGTAGGTACTGTATTTGAGGGCAGCGGGGACCCTGCTGTCTATTATATAATATAAGTTATAGGTATGTAGTGTTACCAGTGATCGATAACTCGCTGTGCAGCGGGACATCACTAGCGGCGCAACTCTAGGATGACGGGAGAATAGTTTTTGAGTTCGTGTGTGCCGCCAAAAGATAAAAAGTTTTGCCGCGTATAATAAAAGTATTTATCTAGAATTTTCGTAATTATTGTTCTATTTAACAGTAGGTATATAAGTGGTAACAAGAATAGTGTAAAATATTTTAAGAGAATTATCAATAAGTTATATGGATCTCGTTGATGTATAAATTAATTGTGTATATGATTTTTTATATTTTTAAACAAGGCAAACCAGTATCGTTTGGCGATGCGCTCAGTACGGGGTGTAAGTTTTTAAATGGTTAACGGTAACGGTAACGGTAAACGGTAACGGTTTTTAAATATTTTGGTTTATTTATTTCGGAATGTTATCTTTATAACCTACTGTTGGCCCTGTGAAAATATTTTACACTATTATTGTTACACCTTATATATGAGTGTTTTTTTTTAATATAATAAACTAGTAAAATTTAAACTTTTGAGACATTAGGTATATATGCATTAAAAGTCACTCTCAAAAACTTTTTCATTATTGTATTCCAGCCTTTTCGGTGTTTAAGCTATCGTATATTAACATAAAGCAAATAGTGCTGGGCGTGAAGCGACTAACTGCTTTGCATATTAAATGATGCTCAATGCCAGCCCTACTATCAGCTTTATTATCATTATATTATAAAGACTATGAATAGCTTAATGGTTTGTTTAGATTAATATAATATCAGAAGAATTGAAATGAATTTATAATAGCTACGATGGAGGTGGAAAAAATGAATAGGAGGGTTCGAGCATTGCAAAGGTTCTTAGATAATGTAAGGTAAAAAAGCGGTTTCTTAAAACTTTATACTTTACAAACTAAATTATAATCTATACTAATATTATAAATGTGAAAGTTTGGATGGATGGATGAATGGATGTTTGTTACTCTTTCACGCCCGAACGGCTGAACGGATCTGGATGAAATTTGGCACAGAGATAGATTATAGTCTGGAATAGCACATAGGCTGGCACTTTTTATCCCGGTAAAATGTATGGTTCTCGTGGGATAGATGTTTTAATTTTTCATACTTTTTATCGCGGGTAACACCGCCGGGCGCAGCTAGTAGTAAATAAACAGTATCGTTTTTGTATTAATTATGTGGATAAGGTCAAAACGTACACATTATTATTAAATTCCTTCTTTTTGAATATAAAATATAAGTAAACGGCCTGAAAAAGGAAAGTTCTTAAACATTTCAGCATTGAACTGAATTAGTCCTTCGCAAGAAAAATGTGAAGCTTCGAAAGGGGCCAGACGGATTCGACGCTACACATAGCTGGTATTTAAATAACACAAGTTAACATTGGTCCAGTATAAGCTGGGGAGGCCTTGACTTTTACAGCTTGCCTCCCGACGCTTCCGAGGAGTGACAATAATAGACTCATGACATACGACTGTCCGATTTGATGTAGCGGCGCCAAGAACCAGAAGCGGTTAGGAAACACGGCCTTTTAAGTTTCGCAATTTGGTGTACAAGTTTTTGAATGTTAATTTAAATGTAGGTAGCAAATAGAAATATAATCTAGTTTTGAGTTTTCTGTATTTATTTGTCACTGGCTGTTAGCCGCGACTTCGTCCGCGTGGTATTTAACAAAAAAGTATTTCTAAAATTAAAGTAGTTTTAGTTATTCCTTGTAACATCAGCTATCTGCTAGTGAAAGTCCCATCAAAATCGGTCCAGCCATTTCAGAGATTAGCCGGGACAAACAGACAGATAGACAAACAGCAATTGTAAAAAATGTTGTTTTGGTATATGTATCGTGTATACATCCAAATGCACTTAGTAAAAAGCGTTTATTTTACTATTACAAACAAACACTCCAATTTTATATTTGTATATATAGATGGATTTAAGGAAATCTGTACGTTTTCATTTGCGACAACTATCCGTATTACTGAATTTACAAATATTAACTGTCTCAAAGGTTATCTGAAGAGTCAATAAATTAAGTATGTTGAAAAGATCCTAAACCTTATTAGTTTCACACTCAGAAAAAAATAATCTAGCAAACAAGAGTGGACTTCTGCTTAATATTTTCTTTTAAGTCTTTTCAGTTAAGGTCGCGTTCCGAACCGGTTAGGTCGGAACGCGACCTTAACTGAAAAGATCCTGCAAGAAACTCAACGGGCTTGCCTTTAAAGGTTCCGTCATTTAATACGGGTTCCATGTAAATATTACTTGTAAACCCCATTTTGCAATGTGTCTTATTGCGTTTTACTTTCAATGTCATATACTTAGGCATATACAATCTACGGTTGCAAAACCGCATACAAAATGGAATTATAGTAGTTCAATATTTCATTATCACCTATGTATTGAATGCTTGATCATCAGTATCGATGTTCGATCTTTATGTACTCAATCTTCATGACACTGAAATGTAAAATGAACAATTTCAATTTCATAATGTGCTTTTAAGTGGTCGTGATACCATCTTGGGGTGCGTTGTAGGTGTAGTTTCATACGCAGTTGATGCTCAAAAAATGGGCGTTTGATACTCGTCTGATAAGAACTGGGGACGGTGCGTCGTTGTGAAACTACTTTAAAAAAATACGCATTTTTTTTAATTTTTTTTTAATACATTATAGGCAAGTATTTGATCTCGATCTCACCTGATGGTAAGTGACGATGAGATCTACGATGGAGCATACTTGCCTAGGTAGGAAGGCGGCAGTAGATCGAGACGCTACATTCACTAGGCACATGCAGCGCAACTGATCTGACCCGCCATCCATGAATGGCAACACCGAACATCATGCCGGAACACGGCTAGGCCGCTTGGCGACATGGCTTTGTTCAGTGGGTGGTGACTAACCACGGCCGAAGCCTACCACCAGTAGAGCTGTCACCTGGTTGGCACCACCCAGGGTCACGTGTAGGGTATCTCGAGGGTACTTAATTCTCCTACGGCCGAAGGTGACTCGACCTCGACATTTTTATATAATAATAATACCAGCCCTTTTAATATCCCACTGTTGGGCACGGGCCTTCCCTCAAAGCGAGCGGGATTAGGCCATAGTCTACTTCGCTGGCCCAGTGCGGGTTGGTGGACTTCACATGTCTTTCGAGGGTTTCTCTCAGACATGCATATTTCCTAGCGATGTATTCCGTTCACCGTTTAGCAAGTGATAATCATGGTTGAAAATGAGATTTGCACACGAAATCCAGAAATTCCAGAGGTACGAGCCGGGGTTTGAACCTGCGATCCTCGTTACAGAGGCAAGCGTTCTACCAAGTTGGCTATCACTGCTACGCAATTGCAACCTGTAACTTGCAAAAACATTTTATTTAAGTACTTCAATTAAATCATAGGTGAATATAGCATATTGGTAGTTATGAAAATAATATTATTTTCCTTATAGGTCCATGATTTTCCATGTATTTTTATACGATAGGTCAGTATAAAACAAAACCGCAATACAATGTTTACCAACGTCATTTTGAATGTACTTTTGTTGTTTCTTTTTGCTGTGCTGGCTAGGTACTTATGACTTGAAAAAAGGGTATACAACGAAATTAATTGTATTCTTTGTAACGATAATGGTGCCTACATATTTATTAATGATGACGTAAACACATAAGTAATAGGATGTGGATAAGGATCTTTTACATGTGAATAAATAGCGTTGCCATTTAAACGTTTTTAATAAACACTTTTATCGATAGCTAGATGCATTGTACACAGTGTACAAATCCGGGTCATGGATTTGTTTTGAACTGTTGAATTAAAATTTTTATCTTGTGACATACGCATGAATCATTTTGTTCAGGGTTTGTGCTGTAACGGATTGAGTCTCATGAATCTTAGACAGGATATACATTTTGGTTATATGTAAATTAAAAACAGAGCTGATATACAGTCTCGCTGACTACCGCTACTGATTAGCTAGCATTTTATTTATTTTAAGATATTTATAAACGAATATGTGATATTAAAAAGCAGTGACCACGATTATCAACCACGGTTATCACTTGCTAAACGGGGAGGAAAAAATCGTGAGGAACGTCTGAGAGAACCCCTTGAAATTGTGTGAAGTCCGCCCAGCTTTTTATGACAGTATTTTATAACAAGAAGGAAAACACATTCCGATTCTGCTTAGTGCGTAGTATTCAGCGCGTTGCTAATTTTACACAGAAATCGTATACCTACATAAGGGATCAATACAAATAATATATGTATTCAGTCCTGTGTCACCACAGGAAAACTGGCGATTTATCAAACGCAGTACCTATCCACTATAAAATTAGGTACTTGCGGGCTACATGCTGATTTGTGAGAGTTAAGAAATCCAGGCATATAATTGTAGATACCCGTACCACTTTGATGCGTTATATATCATCCCTGCACCCTATAAATACCTACAAAGCGCATATCTATCTATACTATACTATAATATTATAAATGTGAAAGTTTGGATGGATGGATGGATGTTTGTTACTCTTTCACGCCAGAACGGCTGAACGGATCTGGATGAGATTTCGCACAGAGACAGATTATAGTCTGGAATAGCACATAGGCTACTTTTTATCCCGGTAAAATGTATGGTTCCCGTGGGATAGATGTTTCAATTTTTCATACTTTTTATCGCGGGTAACACCGCGGGGCGCAGCTAGTACTCTATAATTATTTTAATCCTCGCATCTCGATAAGGGGATCACGTTCAAAGAATTCAAATATCAAAAATCAGAAATGATTTACACAATTTTAACATGACTTCGAACCAATTAAGATTCAGGGGTCGAGTCACCTTCGTCCGTAGGAGAATTAAGTACCCTCAAGATACCCTACACGTGACCCTGGGTGGTGCCAACCAGGTGACAACTCTACTGGTGGTAGGCTTCGGCCGTGGCTAGTCACCACCCACTGAACAAAGCCATGTCGCTAAGCGGCCTAGCCGTGTTCCGGCATGATGTTCGGTGTTGCCATTCATGGATGGCGGGTCAGATCAGTTGCGCTGCCTTGTAAATGTAGCGTCTCGATCTACTGCCGCCTTCCTACCTAGGCAAGTATGCTCCATCGTAGATCTCATCGTCACTTACCATCAGGTGAGATCGAGATCAAATACTTGCCTATTATGTAATAAAAAAAAAAAAAAAAAAAAAAGATTGCAGGGCAATTAATAATAAGTCATCTTTTGATATTGATCAATGTTGCACTTGGCAGAAGATTGGGAACCTTTGCTTATGGCAAGAGTTAGCGGGGTTGGGGTTGAAGTAGCACAAGCACACCAGGCAGTGCGTACTAATATCCGGTTATTTCTACATGTAATATACAGTTCCACTAACACGATCAATTTTGATAACCAATAACCTGAATATTTGGTTAATATTTCAAGACTTGCATACCGATAACAGTTTAGATTTTGCATAATACGTGCTTAAAAATGGAATTTATGTGTTGTAAGCTGGACATATTAACGGAATAAGCACACTAGTAAGTGCCTAAACGTGCAGGTGTACACCAGATCCCAAAAACCCTATCACGATATTTATTCGATAGTGAATTTTAAATGGCGGGCGAGCTAAGATGGCGCTTTTGGTTGTTGAAACTATATTTAACATATTTGAATATCCTATTATAGAACTTGATTGTAGCGCTATCTCGTTTAATAGTTTTGTACGGGCAATAATATTGTCTAAAACAAAAACAATGCGGTATTAAAAAAAAACGTATTGCATGACGAATACACTCGTGAAACGGTCCCATACTAAATAACGCTAGTATTATCAGTATAATATAATCTTAATATATATAAATCTCGTGTCACAATGTTTGTCCTCAATGGACTCCTAAACCACTTAACCGATTATAATAAAATTAGCACACCATGTGCAGTTCGATCCAACTTGAGAGATAGGATAGTTTAAATCTCAAATTATAGTCGCAATTTTAATTTATTGCTAATTATTTGTCTGTTATTATTTGACAGTCACAATTATCTGTTAACTCCAAATGATTCTGAACAGATGTCGATACCTTTCGACTGGGTTGAGTAAGTAATCAATAGATGGCGCTGCTATGGTAAATCTACGAACGTGTCATATAAGCTACATTTTAACAGCATAATTACCACGTGTTGTTGACGCTATAAAATTAATTAAATTTATTTTGTAGTGAACGAAATACCGTATAATTCAATTATTTCCACTTTTTAAATTTTTGGTGTTAGCATAGCCGGCCACGTGTTACTTAGACTGAAGTGTAAATTGAATTCATATTAGACGTCTGGTGATGATGATGACACCTGAGGAGGACGGCGCGGCGAGGGCGCAGGGGGAGCGAACGTCTGCTCCCCCATAAGGGGGCGAGGCACAAGAGGGGGGGGGTACCGGTGCGTTCCGTTTGGAGATCCCGGAGTCCCTTCAACATGTGTCGAAGGCGGCCACCGGGAGGGTTTTAGTGCGTAAGAATCCCACATAACCCGGCCCTCTCCCACACAGAGGCCGAGTATCTTTCGAAGATTTTGAGGCGGTACGAAGTTCGCCGGGACAGCTAGTACTTATATAGATATTAAACATCCATGACTTGGGTAAAACATTCGTGCTCATCACACAAAGTGTGTCCCTACCAGGATTCGATGCCGGAAACCTCGGCACGGAACACAGGGTCACTACCAACTGCGCTAATTGGGTCGTCATAATGAAATATTGTTTCAAAATTTAGACAAAGACGACACAAATGAATTCATTTAATCACCTCACACATTGATTTACCTTAAAAAGTCACTGACTTAAGTGAACTACTGAACTGAGTGAGTAGTGAGTTACTGAAGCAAGTGACTGAGACAAAAATAACTTTGGTAAAATGGTATTAACTAAATAGCTTTCAGCAGCATTTTACTAGCCATAAACTAGAGCGTTCGTATTCGTGTTCGAACGACCGTGAGCTGTACTCGACGATGGCAGACGAGTCTTCAGTTGCTGCGCCTTCCGGCGGCATCGATCAGGGGTGGCAGGCAAATCAAAACTGGCTTCACTTGTGTGTTGAATACTATTTATTAACATCGATATTTCGGTAACATAAACATGATAACTACGCTAGCAATGCCGTCCCTCGAATATACATTAATCTGTACTATACTGTATAATAAATTATTATAAAGACTTAAATTGGTTAGTTTTTGTTTTTGAATGTACGGGGATAATCTCCGAAACTACTGATCCGATTCTGAAGATTATTTCTGATTATTAATAGGTTTCCGATGTTTCATCGAGGTACCGGGCGAAGCCGCAAGCAGAAGCTAGTATAAATATCGAGACTTGCACAAAATAAGCGACCAATTATTACCTAACTTAAATAATAGGATCTTGGGGTCGAGTCACCTTCGTCCGTAGGAGAATTAAGTACCCTCGAGATACCCTACACGTGACCCTGGGTGGTGCCAACCAGGTGACAACTCTACTGGTGGTAGGCTTCGGCCGTGGTTAGTCACCACCCACTGAACAAAGCCATGTCGCCAACAGGCCTAGCCGTGTTCCGGCATGATGTTCGGTGTTGCCATTCATGGATGGCGGGTCAGATCAGTTGCGCTGCATGTTCCTAGTGAATGTAGCGTCTCGATCTACTGCCGCCTTCCTACCTAGGCAAGTATGCTCCATCGTAGATCTCATCTTCACTTACCATCAGGTCAGATCGAGATCAAATACTTGCCTATAATGTATAAAAAAAAAGGAGATCTGTATACGACGGACAAGTCCTTTACCGCACGAGTTTATAAATATTTTAATTAGTTGCTTTTTATGCCATCAACTGGCAGTGGTGCTATTCGACCTCAGCTGATGCTGGTCCAATAAAAAGGCCAATCAAAATAAAGCGATATTCATATTCTATCAGGTCATAGAAACATCCATATAAACACACTGTATTTTAAGGTTCGGATCATCACGCGTGAAGCGCAGGGCTACCGACCGACCGGCATAAATCACAGAATAATTGCACACTATAACGCCGTGAAGGTTATGGTTACTTATCGATATTAATCTACATGATTTTACTAACTCGTGGCCAAGTTAGGCCGTACTTTGCTTATATTACGTAATTAATTACCATGTATGGAGTGAAGTAATTTTCTAGCTGTTGCAATATGATCGAGTAGGTGACCTAATAAGGCGATTGTTTTTGATAACAAAATCTACACAGCAGTGTGTTGAGAACGACAGAGAGATAGGTGGATATAATCCCAAGGAACTTTTATCATTGGGATTTGCTCCTCTAGTTTTTTTTCTAGAAAGTTCCATCTTTTCCTAACATATTATGTGTCTGGGATCAATTAAGTAGATGATATATTAATTTCTTATATTTACGCGAATACTACACATTGTCTTTGATGTGATTTTATCGCGTTTATTATACTTTTTTACGTTCCCGACGTTTCGGCTGCTTTACAGCAACCATGGTCTTTTTTTTTATTTATTACATTATAGGCAAGTATTTGATCTCGATCTCACCTGATGGTAAGTGACGATGAGATCTACGATGGAGCATACTTGCCTAGGTAGGAAGGCGGCAGTAGATCGAGACGCTACATTCACTAGGCACATGCAGCGCAGCTGATCTGACCCGCCATCTATGAACGGTCACGGGAAGACTGAGGTGGTTGACGTCCTGGTGTCATAGTTTAAGACGGGCTACCCTCATATCGTAGATGATAGTTAACCAAAGTGCCAATCCGTATGCATACATTAGACAACAACTCATACGCGATAAAATCAGTAGGAAATTACAACAGCAAATGTTTTCAGGTAACTGCATGTAAAGGTTGACAAGGTACTTTGTAACGCGATAATTCAACAGCTAGGTTACATAAAACATAGTGATTGAATTATCTCTTGTAAGTGTACAAAAGTACAAAACAGGCTTTAAAGTAGCACTGTTTTTGTACCATTCCGTCATAATCAAGGTGAATAAAATTATAATTTGCTATAACATGTCAATTCACATGCTTCTAGGTTAGGCCTTAATTCACAGTAGATTAAGGCGTATATTTATAGTTGAAGATTTTAGATCGAGGTCACGTTCAGCGAAACACGTGGCGGTATTCGAACCTTATATTTATCGAACTGTTGATCTCGGAACTACAAAAGTTCACGATGTTCTTGCGCATCCCATAATGCACAATATTCAAGCTTTATTTGTCTCTATAAAGAACAAAGGTGTTTGTCGCTAAACTATGTCAACCTTGGAGCGACCTTTTCAACCTCGCCAGAAGCTACAAAGATGGCGCTGCAGACGACATTTAAAACAAATGACGAGGCTCCACACAATCCTGAAACGCGCTATGAGAGTTTACGGAGCACGTATCATATATACAAGATCTCGATAATAACCGTCATACCACCTGCCTGGCTGGAAGAACTATCCTTTTCCGCTAAAACTTAAACGCATGCTGTTGGTACCTAGTATGAGTCCTCTTTGTCTAGGTTCTGGGAACTGAATGAAAAAATCTCACTCAATTGCTATGTAATAAAGATAATTAGTAATAATTACCATCCCGTGATATTAAATCATTGTGTTACAAGTATGTTGATGAAGCACTAGTCACATAGCTACTACATAATTGTGCCTGTTCACCTTCGCAATGCGAGTTTTTGTTATACGGGCATCGCACTGTGTTTACTGTATAGAGAATGAATAATTAAATGTGATAGGAATCGGGGACTTGTAAAAAACACATACTATACTCTTGTGTTGTAATAAGGGTAGCTGCAAATGAAGCGAAATTTTTTGACGCATATATTTGCGAAAGCGATTCCGCTCCAGAGTGTAAAAAATTAGAAGAACTATATTATAAAAACTATTAAACAAAAAATAACTGTCTTCTAAAAAACTAAAACTAAAAAATAGTGTTATCTATAGATCAACCTTGTCAAATTGAATCAAATATGTAACGAATGTGAAGTTGGTGCGGAACAAACAACTGAGTTGAGTATTGTTGGTCTGCGCCAAAGACTATACCTACAAATTGGTCCGTGCATCTCATTACTAAGTATACTTTTATAATTCTTCTTTAATTGTTTATTTAGCATCCGAATTGAGAACCTCCTCCTTATTTTTGAAGTCAGTTAAAAATAGAATTCGGCTCATGTAAATATTCGCGCATTATTTTAGATAAGTTTTAATCTAGTCTAATGTCGTGTATCGCTCGCTATTAAACGTAGGTCGTTTCAGGGTGAGATTACAATAATGCAGAGTCATCGTTGTTTAAAGGTCAACGCACATTTACAAGGATGATCTTACTTTAGGAGGTTGGCTGTTTACGTGACAAAAACATCTAACAAAATCGAATCAAATTAAAAGTAAATGTATTCTTGAAATTGGACTAAAAAAATACACCTATCTTTAGGTATACTTAAGAGCATTGCCACCAACCAAAATTGATTTTGCAGGTGTAATTACGTAAGTGATAAATGTTTTTATGCAAATTATTTTGTTTTTGCATGACCAACCATATCTTAGTTATATGCTTAGTTAATAACCCTGAGTGATGTTGTATGATCTTTGATTATATTGTTTTTTTTTTTGTTTTTTAAATATGTATGTTATTACGAACTAAAAACAATGCATACGAAATATAAGATAGGATTTTTTTTTTTTTACAGAATATCATTATAGTAATTAGCAAATATGTATGATAGCGATTTCCTACATTTACGCGAATACTACACACTTTGTTTAAAAAAAAATATTTTTATTTTATCGCGTTTATTTTATGTTTTTACATTCCCGACGTTTCGTGACGTGACCATGGTTGCTGTAAAGCAGCCGAAACACCGGGAACGTAAAAACATAAAATAAAGTCGATAAAATCCAAAAAAAAAGTTTTACTTCAATGTGTAGTATTCGCGTAAAAAACGTTTTAATTTCAAATAGGTATAATGTTTTTTCGTCGTTGAAAAATTCTTTAGTAGTTTTGGTACCTACGTGTCACCTAAATGTTAAAAGTCTGCACTTTGAATTAATTTTTTTTTTTTTTTTTTTTATTACTTTATAGGCAAGTATTTGATCTCGATCTCACCTGATGGTAAGTGACGATGAGATCTACGATGGAGCATACTTGCCTAGGTAGGAAGGCGGCAGTAGATCGAGACGCTACATTCACTAGGCACATGCAGCGCAGCTGAGCTGACCCGCCATCCATGAATGGCAACACCGAACATCATGCCGGAACACGGCTAGGCCGCTTGGCGACATGGCTTTGTTCAGTGGGTGGTGACTAGCCACGGCCGAAGCCTACCACCAGTAAAATTTTTTATATTAATTTATTTTATGATTATGATTTATGATTTATGATTCGTTAATATTAATTATATTCTATTTAGGAATTGATTTATTGCCTTTTAAATGACATACCTACAAATGTATATACGTTTTGGGGTGATAAAAATATAAAACTGACTTCAGAAGATAATAACTGCAGGTAAGTTTTAGGAAATATACGAGTATATTTAATTAGGATTGTGCCATATTTTTTAAATTAATTCTAGTTCAATTAATAGGATACGGAGAAGGTTCTAGAATGGCGACCACGAACCGGAAGACGTAGTGTAGGACGGCCCCCCACAAGGTGGACCGATGATATCACACGCGTCGCAGGAAGCCAGTGGATGCGAGTGGCGGAGGACCGTGATGTGTGGAAGTCATTGGGGGAGGCCTATGTCCAGCAGTGGACGTCTTTCGGCTGATAGATAGATATACTCGTATAATAGGAATAGGATAATAAGGCATACTTTCAATTAGGACTTATAATAATTTCATATGTTCATATGTTTTCATATGTGTGTTCCGGCATGATGTTCGGTGCTGCCATTCATGGATGGCAGGTCGAATCAGTTGCGCTGCATGTGCCTAGTGAATGTAGTGTCTCGATCTACTGCCGCCTTCCTACCTAGGCAAGTATGCTCCATCGTAGATCTCATCGTCACTTACCATCAGGTGAGATCGAGATCAAATACTTGCCTATAATGTATAAAAAAAAAAATATCTTTGCAAGTGCAAGTTTCTGTGATATACATAATAATGCGTATCAACAGGCTTGCAAAAACAATTCTGTTCAGAAATCGTAATAAAATAAAATTAAATGCAAGTCCAATCGTGACCATACGTTTGTCCATATGTTTTTATTGAACTAATCATGTGCATTATATTTATTATTATCGTATAAAGTTTCAATAAAATTGCTAATAATTTACAATTACCATTTAGATGACAGTCCATTATATCAAACAACTGGATTAATTGCTTACTGGCAACCCAGAGTGGTTTTCTCGGACCGTGACATTAAAACTAGCATTATTCGTGTTATTTTATAGAATCCTGCTCTATTAATTGACATTTTGGGCGTGAATATACATGGATATAATTACAAGATTAGGTAAATTAAGCACGGCAGTCGGTAGCTTTTGTTTGACAAGCGTATATCGGAGAAGTACCTACATACAAATCAATGCACAATATCGTGAGTATATTTCCTTTTTTTTTTTGTTTCCGCTGGGAAATGCATTTACGCATACCGCTCAAGCCCGGGGGAGCAAGGACGGTTATGTGGGGCTCCTGGAAGAAGTCCAGACTACCCACTAAAACCCAGCGCCGCGCTCTCTGCCTTTTGTGGGGCGCCACGGGATCGCTCTACGAGCACACTACCGTGACGCCCCGTGAATATTTTACTTATCTTAAACGTTAATGAGGATATAGATAGTATAGGTCACGCGAAATATATATCAATACCAACCCTTACATTTGTATATGAAGTTATACTACATTTATATTGACTAAAACCTTTACGAATTTGAAGGTAAGTGTTTTTCTATCATTCAAGAATTTATAATCTTATGATGCACGGAAGAAAATACTTAAATATTATTTGAATATTGATCATTAATTACCAAAGCCGTAGGCAGTAGGGGGTTCAAAGACCACTGAAATTAATTACTGGCTACGGCCTTAGTTAGTCATTACTGATAATACGTAAACGTCTTGTAAACACTCAGTAGTCTTGCATTATCTACTTTTTGTACGTACTTTATTAAAACTAGGTTTCTCACTGAACTCTATAACAAAAAATAGCCGCTATATGAAGTGGCAATCAGGTTACTAGACCTGAGAACGCATCATTAGCCGTGTGAAGATTAAGTGAGCTGCCTCATACACATGCCTTGCACGGCAGCCTCAGTCTCGTCTCAAGCATGGCATGGCATTTTTATGGCTTCATCGTTAACCGATGTGTTTGTCAACGACAAGTTGATAAAGATAACGTAAAAAAATACAATCGAATGAGAATCACCTCCTTTTTTTATGTCGGTTAAAAAATAATATGTAGTAAACGTCACATAACTTTAGATGAGGACATAATACAGACGGAGTTTCACGAACAAAATATTGAATCCCGAAAAACCAAGCCGATATTTGTTATCCGAACAATTAACCGGTAGTTTGATAGCTGGATTAATTAAGATAAACTAAACGTAAACAGAAATAGCCTGTAGTACGTCATAGCCAATAATTAAAAAGTTTAAGATCCGAATGGATAAAGGATAGGTCAGTATCATGACAAGTTGACATACACATCGTTACATAGGACTGACGCTGACAGCTGACGGTGATCTGACGAAGTAGCGCGAGCACTTACTTTGAGCGAGCCTCGCACTGAGTCTGTCTGAGTAAGTCTTGCGAGGCTCTTCAGTCAGTTGGTACGTGGCTATTGTCGCAATAGCAGTTGGGAACGCATCGGCCTGATTTTCAATTTATATTCAAGTGTTTTTCCCTTAGTCGTGAGCAGATGCCGATGCCGTACGTGAGCACGGAGATTGCTTCCTCACGACACACGCCATAATTTCATTGGCACGCATTAATATATATCAGTAGAACCGCCCGTACGTAAAGATTCGTCTCACCAAAAAAGTGTCCACAGTACGGGTGTACGTAACTTCATTGTCTATGTATTGTCGTATGAAACATCATGAAGCCTTGATAGAGTACTAAGTAATAGGTAATTATTTAATCTCTATCAGATCTGTGTAGGTAGGTATATAAAACACTCTACTTCAGCATCTACAGGTATTTATAGCCAAAGTAAAATCATTTATTTGGTATAGACGGGAAAAACAAATTGTCATTTAACTAAACTACTACTAACCAAATTATTTTCTTAACTCTATTTGTGGATCGGAAAGCGACTTCACCTGAAAAGCAAGAAAATCAGCGGGCTTGTCTTTTTTTAAAATATTTTTTGACAGTTGGTTCTTTCACACACGATTGCTCTGTTTTTGCTCAGAATTGAAAGAGTGTGAGTATGTAAAGGCAAATCAAGCGAAAATCTGTGCAGGAGACTATTGCGTGCGCTGGCGCAGTTGATACGATTTTCTCCATGTTTATCTGTACACAGTGCTCTTCCTCGCGTGTAAAGCGATTCACGTGGTAAAGAGCGAACGTGTTAAGGCAGCTATTGGTACTTAGAGGCTTCTAAATTGATCAATATAATAATACTTTTTTACAAGCTGTATGGCTCTATTGCAAACAGTACTGATTAAGTCGTGATCGACTCAGATCAATAATTCCTAATGTTGTTTTTATAATTTTAATTGCAGCACGCATGTGCACGATACGATGTTTTAGTTTGTTTATAATCGTTAAAGATAAGAATATTTATAATTAATTCGTGTTTTAATTCAGTGCCAACCCAGCTGTGTGTGTCGGTATAGACAGACCGTAAAGCAAAACCTTCTAATAAGGGACTTATATTTTTTTTATGTGTTGACGAACAAATGCATGTTTAGAAATTAACTATATATTATGTAAGAATAAGTATTGTGAACTCGTTGTACAGTCTTAAAAAGTGAAATGTTTCAATAAATAATATAGAAAAATATATTTTTTGTCATTAAATTACTATTTAAAAGACCCCATTTACAATTAAGAAGTCCATAACATGAAGTTTAGATATTTTATAAAAAAAATTGCCGACCACTGATGAAACACAAAAACCTGTACAAGAACAAAAAATGTCCTATCAAGGTTATAAAACTTGCTTCTAACATTTATGCTAGTAATAGATATTTTCTTAAATGAATAATATATATTGAGCACATATAATATTAGTGCCAACGTATCAAACATTAACTTATTGAGATACAGATCACGAAGGAATAGGAGTAAAATACCTACTTCAGATCTTCATCAACTAATACAGTCAGAGTCAGATTATCTCGACGTAATTATTTTAAACTCACTATTAAATGTATCTGATATAATCAATACTTTAAATGTATATTACGGGAAATAATAACATTTGTATTCAAAAGAACGAACATTTTTTCTCCATTTATTTTTAATTTATAGCGACTAGCGACAACAGTGTGCCATAATATTTGATGGCGACTGTACTTAGCTATCTCTGCAATAAGTCACGACTCTGCTTACGAGTTACAACATGGAGCATCCGAATACTCGTTAAGTGCGGTGCTAAGCAGCCCTAGCCGAAATGGCGAAATAACTTGGATGCATTTAATCATCTTGCAAAATACGTGATCCCCTTTGACTTCGAGGTAAAAGGTATACAAGGTACGGCCGAATACTCAAAAGCTACTCAAATAGTGTATCGTACTCATAGCTGTTTGAACCATAACTATCTATCATTTTTACATATACACCATCACACCTTTAATTTCTATAGGGCTAGGCAGAGGTGTACTATAGTGTACCAACATTTCGTCGGTTGTATATTTTAGTCCAAATGTAATATGAGGCGAGCCTAATGCCAGTATACAAGGCACACTAAGGATTCGGGCCATAGTCCATTACGAGTGCGGGTTCACGAGCTATGCATGGCTTTCAAAACCCGTGCAGGTCCTCTCAAGATGTATGCGTGCATAAGGCGTTTCGCAAATAGTGTAAAATATATTAAGATGTTAATAAGCAGGTTACACCGATTCCATTCATGTATAAAATTAACGCGAAAATGGGACCTACTTTAAAAAAAAGCGATCCTATAACTAGTCTCCATGCACCAACTGCGCGGTTCGATTTTTAAATATAAAATAATTTGATTTATTATTTCTGTAGTGTAATATTTATAAGCAAAAACATGGATCTTCATATAGATTTACAGTATTATTTTACATCGCAGATAATCAATATTTTAATGTATGACGCGTTAAAATTAAGCAATCTTGAAATTTAAAACGTAAACGAATTAATAATAATATAGTATTCGCGTGTCCTATACAAATCAGCTTAGCTTTTTGTGGTACAATATCTTGTTTGCGCTATTCCGTCTATATTATTACTTCGTCTAAGAGTTCAGAGAGTGAGTTTTGTATAAAATTAAGTAGATACAGTTTGGTAATATACGATAGAAATTGCGTAATCTATACTAATATTATAAATGTGAAAGTTTAGATGGATGGATGGATGTTTGTTACTCTTTCACGCCCGAAAGGCAGCACGGATCTAGATGAAATTTGGCACAGAGATAGATTATAGTCTGGAATAGCACATAGGCTACTTTTTATCCCGGTAAAATGTATGGTTCCCGTGGGATAGATGTTTTAATTTTTCATACTTTTTATCGCGGGTAACACCGCCGGGCGCAGCTAGTGACGTAATAATGGCTTGATGCATTTATTCTCCAATGCGTACACAGACACCACTGATCTCTGAACCACAATTATGAGCCACTAACTAGCTCACAGGGCTGACAATGTTGGAAACATGAAAATATGGACAGTATGAGGCTGCGGTTCTATTTTTAATTTCTTAATTTTGCAAAGTATTTTAAATATCTTATACAAATTGTAGATCACATAACATCACCGAACTCTTGAGGTTATCTGAGAATCGATCATGAGAATTCTTTTCAATGTTTAAAGACATTTAACTTCGGTAACCCTAAGCACTCGTACATTCTTCGCTAATGTGCACTCTACGCAACTCCAGTGCTTAGTTTAATGTTTCAGCTAAATCCCAGTGACTGTGCAAGCACACCGTATAAGTTACCAAATGATAAGTTTGATAAGTATTGACAGTGACTAATAAATAATTAGCTTAACCACCTTAAGTAGTAATTTGGAAGCGGTTGCGGGCTTATTGCTTGCAAATGATTGTACAAATTACTTTTACACAATAACCGCGTGGAAGGGCATGATTTTATAAGAGGCTGCGTACAATGTTGCTCTATTTTTAACCGACTTCAAATAGGAGTAGGGTCGTTTGGTACCATCATCACATTCGTTTAATATTTGACTTAGTTAGACAAGGTAGATTTCAAGATTAGATTATTTTTGGCTTGTTTTTTGAAGACTATTTTTTTTTTATCAATTGGTGTTGTACTTTAATGAGCTGTGTGGTGGATTATGGCCCGAATACTCCTCTCATTAAGAGTTAGGTTCGTATAACGGTAATAGTTATTACAAAGGAACCAAATAGCATTGACAAAATATTGGTGGACTGCAGTGCACCTCTGCCTAGCTCTTCGGTGACTAACGTCGTGATGGATGTTTGTGTTTCCTTTATCGATAAAGCCCACTCTATTATCTCTACACACAGTACCGGTGATTATGTGAAATAATAAGGAGGTTAACAATAAATAAATCGTAAAGTACATTGAGTAACATCTTCTGCTAAGTAATGGTAGTTCTATCCCTGTGACTAAGCGTACCATAGACCAGTTTTACTTTTAAAATTCGTTTAGTAAACTATGAAATATGATATTATTGTAGTACTGAATGGCTCTATACATTTATAGTATGATCATAAAAGGAACACTTAAGGGGCAATGTTTCAGACATGATAACGCGTACGATAGTCCAAAGCAAAGCAAATTTGAAATTCCATACATACTACCTACCCTACCCCAAAATTAAATGGCTTAACTATATACATCCCAAATATGGTAAAATGTACCTTATCTTTAAAAGCAACTTTAGATTTTTTTGCTGTAAATAAAACCGCAAGCTAAAACCTTTGTCTAGGTCTTGCATACTTTAAGCCATTGCAAAAGCATGCTGAAAGTACAATAGTAAAGTACTCATACTATTAAATTTGGCGAGTTTTTGACGATACATTTTGTAATAATTATTACATGTTTAAGAGCATTTTTAATAGTTGAAGTAGTAGCTAAAAATACAATTTATTTTAAATGAGGTAACATTTTAATTATGCCAAATATTTCACGTGTTAACGCTCAGTAGGTTACCTACAAAATACTTTTGTTTTATGACATAATCAATTCGTATTCGATCCTTATCCGCGATAGCACGTGTCCTGACTTAATATAGACGTTTGTAATCAGTGTGTCGCACTGATTTTCGTCCAAAATATATATCTTTATTCCTTTTAAGACTTGTTATAACGATTGTCCAGAAGCATTGTTGCGTTGGTAGTAAGGTGTGAAGTAATGTTCCGCAACTCAACCTTTAAAAGTAATGGCATCATTTCAGTAAACAGAGGCTTATTTTGTTAAAGCATTTAGATAAGCTTTATCATTTTATACGTTCGTTGGTAGGCATTGTTTCATGCTTTAAAAATAGCTGGACGAGGGCAAACGCACGTCAGTCATAATTCATTTTTAAACTTAGATTTGAACAAGGTTAGTGCCATGTGGAATGTGTATTCAATTGTTCCGACAATGGTATATCAAGCGAATTATTAATGTACAGGTCTGTCTGATAGCAATCTTTAGCACATGCATGTATTTATGATTAGCAGTTTGTTATTATAGTTATAGATATTAAATCGAATAATACATCATCTTAAATTACAAATAATTTATGATCGCTCCTATTTTTTATTAATCGGTTTTTCAAACTAACTCAATAGCTATTGGAGCTTTCGTCAACAAATACAAGATCTACTTTAAGGTAGCAGGCGTTATACCTATTAAAATACTTAATACAGAACATGAATGTGTAGAAAAAAAATATCTACAGATTTTGTAACTTTACTAAGAATATTGCCAAATAATATGCAATTATAATATAACGTCCCTACCTACTAGTTTCAAATAAAGTTATTCACGTTGAGAGAGCATATTTAAATAATAATAACGTCTTATTCGTTGCTACCAGTGCGAACCACATTGTTATCCCGCGCGTAGGTGGGTGGTACCATTGTCACTGTCACCGGTAGTTCCCAAATAAACTAGCGTGCATTAAATGGTAGGCTAAATTTGACTGTCATTACAATTCGTCTTATTATCATACAATAAGCACCCGTGTTGTAGAGATGTATGCCTCTAGACAAGGAGGTAGGCTGCAAACGTTTTATTCATACAGCTTTGAAATACTTAGTCTAGCTTTTTTCGGAAAGCAGCTTATTCTTTTGTTTTGCTGAGGTATGAATTGGGGATAAAACCTGTTAAATAGTTATTTTGTTTTATTAATACTAAACAAAGTTGGTGAAATACTTTAATTATCCTTAAATGTTAAGTCCTACGTAACTCTGTGAGTGGACTTTTTTTACATATTTTGTATCACGACTTTTAATTGAGTTGCATTTAAGTATTTGGTGTAAGAGTATAAGCCATCAGCTTCTCAGCTACATTGTTAGCGTGAAGGTTGTACGACATCTCGTGAATCGACACACGTACTTCACCGATTAAAAAGTTAGTAGTGTCTTCGATAAATAGTATTGAAAGTAATCTTGATGGCATTTGGCCATGGCTTTTCTGGGTTTGGGGCTACATTACGACACACATACAATCGAAGATCAGGTATGTGAATATTATATGACATATCATGTCGACGAGGGAGAGGTATAGAGGCCTATTTGACATTGTAGGACGTCGATTTTTCGTGACCCATTTAAGGTTACTCTTGTTTTCCTTTCACTATTTGTAATTTAGTAAGGGCATATCACACTGAGTTTTAAAGGCGGTGCATTAAAAGTAAGTTTCTCACTCCCCTTGCCCTTTGGTACCTATGACAGAAAGGGACGCATATTATAAGCAAGGTTACTGGGTAATAATGTTTCTTTTATGTATTATTTTTGCGCTATTTTGACGGAAATTGTATATTGAGCTGGTTTCCCTGTTACAAGTATTTTGAGAATGAGAAGTGGTGCCTTGTCAAACAAATCGGTTACAAAATTGGTTTTATAAAGTAATAT
Source organism: Pheosia tremula (assembly GCA_905333125.1). Classification (NCBI taxonomy): domain Eukaryota; kingdom Metazoa; phylum Arthropoda; class Insecta; order Lepidoptera; family Notodontidae; genus Pheosia; species Pheosia tremula. The sequence goes on along the minus strand of HG995402.1, from coordinate 7,563,326 downwards.
AATTCGCTTTAGCTCGGTACTCACGGAAAATTATTATTCGACAAAAGCGATAGTCTATACAAATAAATAAAAATGGAGTGTCTGTTTGTAATATTAAAATAACCGCTATTTACTAAGCGCGGTTGGATGTATACACGGTACATATACCAAAACAACATTTTTTTTAAATTTTTGTTTGCCTGTCTGTTTGTTTCGGGTAATCTCTGAAATGGCTGGACCGATTTTGACGGAACTTTTACTGGCGGATAGCTGATGTAACAAGGAGTAACATAGGCTTTTATTTTAGAAAAACGTTTTCGTTAAATACCACGCCGACGAAGTCGTGGGTCGAACACAATAACTGTCCGGTCCCAAACTGACAGTCCCAGTGCTTGTATTATGGATACTGTATAATGGAGTCAGGGCAATATTTATATAGTGATATACATCACACAAAGTTTGTACGTACCGGTATTCGAATATCTGACCCTTGATACAGAATGCAGTTCCGCTACCATCTGTGCCAATCGGTTTATTGGGTGGGATGGCAAAACTGATGTGATCTTCCACCATTAATTCACCTATTGTTCTCATATGATAAATGTTAAGTGTTCAGCCCATAGGTGTGATTAATGATGTTTGTTCAGCACGAGGAAATGGCACGCATAGTTTTTTTTTGACGACTTCAAAGCTTCTCATTTCAAATAGTTGGTTTGCAATTATGACGTGTTAAGGATGCTTTTCAAATTAGTGTATTTGATGGCACATATGGTAATGTTGTTAGTCAGTCCATGAAAAAATCTATTGACATATTAACGACGACCTGGGCCTCAAGTCTGTTAACACAATCGATTTAAAAATTGAACAGTAACTGTCACTTTTGACAGATATCTCATACAATGTCAGATGACCGGTAAATTTTCATTAAAGTATCCATAGCTTTACTGATAAGGGCATTCATTTCATCATTACCATCATTCATATCAAAGCTACTTATAATTTTATTACAATTATCAAGAAATACTGAACACTGGCAAAATGGTACTATTTTGTAGCCAATTCCCAACCTAAAAAAATAAGAAGCAGTATATTTATTAATAGTATTGATATTTATACATATTTTAAAATGTTGGTAAAGTTCCCTGAAACCATTACGTTTCAATATTAATAATCCTTGTAATCATTTCCTCGGTAATGTTAATTAATACCTTGTTTTTAATAATACATCATGTACCTATGGACCATAACTTTGATTGAATAACGCGAACATGCGTTATTCAATGCTATGAATTACATGTAATGTGTGAAGATTTAATTTATACTTTAAAGTAGCACGTAAACGCCTGATATAATTGTATTATGTACTTACATATACATCATATCCGTATTGTTTTTAATACAAAATTATAATTAATACTAAATACTTTACTAAGTAAAATTTATTATTATATCCCTTGAAAAAAAAACTTATGAATATTAAAAACAATTAATTCATTTGCGTGAAGGATGTTTTTTTTTGTCTACAAACCCATAAAGTAAGTATACTTATTAGCATAATAAATCCAACTGTTATAGAATTTACATCATATCAAGTTTAACGATCTTAATTAAATTAGTGGCTGTGCCCACGACGAACGCGTGGTTTTGGCTACAGACATTTTCCGGGTATTTTTTATAAGATCTGTTGATCTTGTTTTAGCGATCACCTCGCTAAGTTTAATCAAATTCTATACAGTAGTATTCCCGTGATGTGCGAACACACAGACATACTATTATTCCAATAATGGCGGATTCGCCTTCTGCATATAAAATAATGTAGGTATCCAAATTATTCAATGGACAGACACGAGTCAATTATAGTCTTACCCCCGAATTTATAGACATTTTTAACTTTGTTTTATTTCAATCAGTTCGTAAATAAAAAAGAGTTATATATCAATTTATCGATGTGGACGAAGTCGCAGGCAACAGATAGCAAATCATAAAATCATGTTTAGGCCAAATGGCAAACATACCTCTCACTATACAAATTATCCTGATGGACTACTCAAGTGAGACCTTCCATGCCTCCCGCTGTGCAACCACAATTTATATGAAAAGGGGAGGGTATACCAAGACATAAAGGTCAAATTTGACTGGCCGTGATATAAATTCGGTAGGTGTCAATGTGATTGAGTGGCGTCATGGGGGGCGCCAGTAGCTCTCTTGATCGATATTATTTGAGACCATCGTGAGAAAAATATAGAGCACATACATTTATAACTTGGATGTGAGTAATAAACACCTTATAATGTTTTGGCACTATCGCTATTTAAGAGGAAAATATATTTTAAAAATACAAAATTAGGCTGATGAGAGAGAATTTCAAACAATGTGTATACGGGACTGAAATGTAGTTGGGAGTTGAGACTACAAGTCTTAGAATAGTGTCCTAAAACTTCTTGTACATAGCCTATGTATGAAGGTACTCCATGTATGAATAAATATTTAGTAAGTGCTACAAGTGAGCATAAAATGTAGGTAGTCGAATATGATAATAAAACTGGGTGCCGATAAAAACAAGGTAATAACAATTTATCGTAAGAATAATAAATAAATAACACACAAGCAAATATTGATATAAATTTATTTTGATACAAAAAAAATTGAGAAATTGATTCTTAGTAAAAAACATATTTGGAGTCGAAGTCAATCCAAAAAAGTTTACGAACTTAAACTCTAAAGTTCAAACCAAAAAAAAAAACGAAACCAAAAAAAAAACCACTTATATTTATTTCGTGAGATGCATCAACTACAATTTAAATGTAGTCTGCCTTGCACTACATGTAATCACGTATTTACACTGTGCTTGCACTCTATTGCATCGACAATTGTTTAGGTATTCACAAGTCAGATTTTTAAAGAAAGCAGGACAATTATTGCGACAAACGCGAGGTGTCTGTGGACATTATCTACCCTGAATACTTAGTACATAAAATTTCAAAATATTTGTTTGAACTAGTTTACATGGAATATTAAGTGCCAACAAAGGGTTAATCCTCATTTCGACCCGCAATTAACTCATCCCATGGGTCGAGGTGGTGAAATAAAAAAAAAATAGTAACATTCAAACCAGTTAGTCAATCTGGTAAGCAAATGAAATGGAATTTTTAAAATTGGTAGAAGAGATGGTTTTACTAACCATCGCTTTGAAAAAAGAAACTAGCGACCTCCAAAGACAAAACAAAAAAGCATCTGCGTGCCGGGCGGCGCGGGCGTCGCGATGGTGGCGCCGGCGGCGTACGACTCTAACGACAGATCGAAGCGTATCGAAAGACGTTCTATGCTATCGGTCATTTACGATCGACAAATTAGTAGATCATGAAAGATAAGAAAGTAAAGAAAAGAAGAAAAGTGTATTTTGCGAAAACTCGAATTAATGAATCCTCAGAATATAATTGACAATTTCATGACATTCTTTCACAGGTTGAACTTTCATTTTCATTTTTGAATAATCACGAAATACTTGTATACGTTGTCTACGTGAGCGTAGATTAATTAACACGTTGACTGCGTTAGGAGGTCTAAAAGAACTCTAACGTGACTTTCAGCTGGTGCGGCGCCGAAAATCGTGTTCTCCACCTCTGTGCGGGAGGTCGTAACTTCTTTATTTCTATGTGTTTGACAGAGACAAATATACATACCTACTTCCCGCTGCGAGTTTGATTCAATAATGTAATAAAAAAAATAGGAGATGGATGAGGTCTCTAACGCACTGAGTTGTAATAATATACATCTGTTGCGTGAAGAGATCTTTCGAACCTCCTAAAACACAGGCGTCATAGACGCAAGGAGCGGAGCGCGGGCGGCGCGGGCGCCGTTAGCTCGTGCTCAGTGTTGTTCAAATGTCGATAATGTGTACCTGCGCACTCCATGTAAAAAAAATACGCTCTTATATTTTGTCAGTGTGGTAGCAAAAAAAGTCGTTGCACAGGCTGTCACAGTAAATTACGGCTTACATTTAGTAGCACAGATGCATCCAAAACAGCCAAACGAATAAATACACTATGTGTGCAATGCGATCAACAAATGTGTTTACCATACTTCAATGATGAACATTTTTCTTAAATATATTTTAGGTCACTATGTTTATTGAAATAAAACGAATTTTATGGATTATCATAATTCATCATTCACGGAAGGACAGTCACCATGGTCAGTCCTCCCGTGACCATTGTTGCTGTAAAACAGCCGAAACGACGGGAACGTAAAAAAACAAATAATAAACACGATAAAATCCATAAGATTAGTTTTATTTCAATGTGTACTGTTCGCGTAAATACAAGAAATCAATATTACTATGTTTAAATGATTACTTCATAAAAAGTTTAGCTATCGATAACTGGGCTTTTATTTTAATCCCATCACTAGTCACAACCCAAACGGATCTTCTCTATCTTTACTTGCGATGCGAGATTCAATGGATACCTAATTTTTTTTTCTTTATATCTCATAACCCACTTTTCATATCCCCATGCGTAGCAAACTTGAGATAGAACAGTTAATTCTCTATTATTTACAGAAAGAACATAGATTGTATCTTATTTTTTGATAAAGATATGAGTTTTTTTTAAAATACCTTATTTTAGGAGATGGATTGGGTCTCATACGCACTACAGTGAAGCTCGGTTATGAGGTCGAATAGGTCTCTAACGCACTGGCTGAAAGTCCTCTGAAAATGGCACCGCACTCAAGGTGTTAAAATAACAGACAGGCCGAGAACAATAGCAAGGCATGGTCGTTAACACTTTAGGTACAGGAGGGTCTATGAGAACTTTCATTTGTTATTCCTGCGTTAATCAGAGACGAGGCCCGAAGGTTGAAGGAATGAGGAAATGAAAAAGATTCGCCTCTAAACAGATTTATTATTTAACATTAACCTTGAAGTGATTTGCACGTTCTTCTTGCTTGATTTTAGTTCATCGATGTAATGAGAGAACTGGTTTCTGGGACGTAAAGGTGCGTTATTATTGTTAAACATATTTAAGACAGTTATTTTATAGTCTCATTTTCGAATCAACTATGTTTATCACTTTTCAAAGGGTAATTAAAAACCTGAATGACTAAGAGCACCCAACGAGTGACTCAAGGAGAACTTTTAAGTGACGTCACGTAAGCGTAAGTGTCTTCCGTCTCGCTCACATCAATTTCACTAATAAGAATTACATTGACAGAATGCTTACTTGGTGACGGTACGATTACATTAGGAATTAATTAGCTTCGACTGTGAGTTTTTTCGTAAGCGAAATATGTACTGCATGGTCTGCGTATTTGAAATTTTGTATGAAAAATTTAACAGCGCCTCTGGCGGATGGTGCGAGTATATACAATGCAATTCTCTATACTAAGTGGACAAATACATAGAATTTAAAAAATAAATGAACTGCGTTTACGAAACAAATACAGATGACCAGGGCCCCAACTCTGCCAACACAATCGATTCATAATCGAACAGCAACCGCATAGTAACTGTCACTTTTGACAGATATTGTATGGGATATCAGTAAGTTCTGTGACTGATTTATTTGGTAAATGTAAGTACTATGTCGAAAATGAAGCTAATTCTGCCAGTATACAAAAATAAATCTAGCATAATGCAAGCAAGACAGCAATAGTTTTATTGAGTTGAGTCGTGATTTGTAGGCAACTGAATAATTGGCGTTCAAAGTGTTGCTTTATGCATACACCCTATCACTGTCCGTTTATGGTGGTCAACGACGTACCTACGTACGACGAGTAGTCAACAGAGATATACTAGGAAGTGAAGTCTGAGCACTTTACGCGTACAAACTGGTTCACAATATATACATCAAAAATAATATACAATATTAAGCACGTTGACATTTTCTTAACACAAAAAAGTAACAACTTCTAGTAGTCGTCATAAAATATATTATTTTTGGGGCTGTTACTTTGTAACTAGTAATTAGTAATTTGGACCCCAAGCCAATCTATACATCTATAAATATAAAACAAATTTAATGTCTGTTTGTAATATTAAAATAACCGCTTTTTACTAAGTGCATTTGGATGTATACACGGTACCTTTACCAAAACAACCTTTTTAAAAAAAATTGTCTATCTGTCTGTTTGTTCCGGTTAATCTCTGAAATGGCTGGACCGATTTTGACGGGAATTTCACTGGCAGATAGCTGATGAAACAAGGAGTTACATAGGCTACTTTTATTTTAGAAAAAAAATACGATCTCTCGAAAAAAAATTAAAACCAATGTTGCAGCGCTGCGCCTGATTAAGTTTGATAGCAACAATCTGCAATGCGTCCCGCGGGATCAGAACGTGCGAGCAGGCTGTTGTCAACGGTTGAGTCTTTGTTAAATACCACGCGGACGAATTCGCGGGCAACAGCTAGTAATAAATAATAATAAGAATATCGCCAGTCGAACACACCAACTATAAGTCACTAAGCAACGCTTGTATTATGAGTACCGCACAAATGCCTGGGGGCGAACCTGGTATATAATACTTATATAAATATTGAAAACATATGACTCGGATTGAAAAATTCATGCTCATCACACAGATTGTCTCTACCAGGATTCGAACCTGGGACCCTCGGCGCAAAAGCTGGTCACTATCAACTGAGCTAACCAAGTCGTCTAAATATTCTATATGAACGATCTTTACATTAAAATAAATGAGCTTACAAAATATTATATTTACTGTCGACTGTTTTGTAACAAAAACAAGCGTCTTAGGTAAAATTCACTAAAGTTAGGTAACTGACCGAAACATAAAAGTAAGCGGTATCGATTAATTCGTAATGGTAAATTATCATGGGAATTCGTAACTCATACTTTTAACTAATAGTTTAATTGGTAAAACGCGTATAAAAAAACAATAACTTATTTGAAATTTCAAAAGCTAACACGCATTTTAGTACTATAGGCATTTCGAAATGTAACTCATATGCAACTAACATTAACAATGTGCACTTGGCTATCACTAAATTGCTGTAAAAATAACTCATAAAGCACTCACCGTTTAGCTTTACGAATATTTATACGGCGGAAAGTTAAGGTATACAGAACAACATAGGAATAGTTGGTAGTGACCCTGCTTTCTGCACTGAGGGTCCCGAGTTTGAATCCCGGTGGGAGCAAACATTGTGTTATGTATCAACTCGATATTTTCTCGTTTTGTTTAGATTTTTAATACATAAATATGTAATTACTAGCTGTTGCCCACGACTTCGTCCGCGTGGTATTTAACAAAGACAACCGTTGACAACAGCCTGCTCACCCATTCTGAGCCCGCGGGATGCATTGCAGGTTGTTGCTATCAAACTTAATCAGGCGCTGCGCTGCAACATTGGTTTTAATTTTTTTTTGTGAGATCCTATATTATTTTCTAAAATAAAAGTAGCCTAAGTTACTCCTTGTTACATCAGCTATCTGCCAGTGAAAGTCCCGTCAAAATCGGTCCAGCCATTTCATAGATTAGCCGGAACAAACAGACAGACAGACAGACAGACAGACAGACAGACAGACGGACAGACAGACAGACAAAAATTGTAAAAAATGTTGTTTCGGTATAAGTAACGTGTATACATGCAAATGCACTTAGTAAAAAGCGGTTATTTTAATATTACAAACAGACACTCCAATTTTATTTATATGTATAGAGTATAGATAATTGTAAGTGCGGAATATCATTATAATATTAAGTCCACTAATATAATATAACACGCAAGGCCGTCGTTACATCTTTCAATGTTGCGTAACTGATACATTGACGTGTTGGCCCCGAGTGCGGTCACTCGGTCACATTATATACTAATTAATAATGAATGCTAGAGATAACTTTATAGAGACGAACATAGAATAAATCATTGATACATACTGAAACAACCTTACGCACACAACGACACGATGAGTGTGCATTTTATAAATGTTTTAAGTTCCCACATAATCTAGAATACCCTGAATTCATGGTTGTGTTGCTAGATTTTATTTTACTAGATAAAATAAAATCTAGCAACTGTCTAGTAAAATTTGTGTTGTTGTTGCGTTTGGTAAAATCTATCAAATTTATTGTATTTATGCTATATTTAATATAAATGATTTGATTGATTTATAAAATAAAAATATTGACAAATTTAGTGGTATTCGTTTCATTTAGAAGTAGCCTCCAATAACTTCCACACATCACGGTCATAGGCGAAGACAGGTATGATACGAGAAATATGACATATGAATTTCTGCGTACAAATATATCGTATGACGTTATATTATTCAATGCTTGGTATTCCCTCAAATTTATAGACTGTATATTGCCATTATAACTGTCTATACATTTTGGGGGTCCCACTTATGAATACGGCTATGTTTGATATAAGTATACAATTAGAGATTTATAGATAAGGCTTTTATACGGGTACCTAGAGCATTTTATTCATATGACACACGCCATTTGTCCACGTCCATGCCTATATGAACCTTGTACCGGTAATAAATAACAGGTGCAAGGCAAATATACTGTAACAAGACTCTCGGAATATATCGACGATAACGGAAAATAATTATAGGTATGTGATATGTAAGGCGACTCAATAGGCACCGTTGGTATTGAATCTATTTTCTGTACTGAGGCTCATAGATTCGCATCTCTGTAGGAGCAATCTTTGAGTGATGAGCTCGAATGTTTGTACCGAAGACATGGAAGTTTAATATATATATATACACTTATTTATAGAATTGGATCGCCCCCAGTTCGTTGTATGCTACACGTAATACAACCATTGCTTAGTTTGGTACCGTACAGTTGATGTATTTGTCTGGCGATATTATTATTAATTTAATAGTTAAATGCTGATATTACTATACCGTACTATATATGTACCGCTGATGATAATGATAATGTTGACGACGCCGATGACGATGATGAAATGAGTCCCCTACACCTATCAGTAAAGCTGTGGATACTTTACTGAAAATTTACCGGACACTTGGGAGAAATTTAATAAACAACCACTAGTAATTATAAGAATTTTATATAACATACAGGATTGGCGTATACCGGTTGGGTTCCGGTAAGGTTGCAGTTTCACGTAATAATTATTTAATCTATGGTAACGGCAATTTGATTTGAACCCTGTTTAAACTGTTATTAAACGATCGTGAATGCGCACGCAATTATTAGCACAATTTTTTAAAGCAAGGATGTCATAATAAAGATCTGAAGAAGGCATTTAGAATCACGATACATTTTTGTGCGGGCTATTATTTTATGACCTCTATGGAAATATCAAATAAAAAATAGAATTCGATTTAAAGTGAGCTTTATAAAGAGATGCTGTAAAATACATTAAATACAGAATGATTGAGATAGAGTTTTCTAATTATGAAATCTGAACTTCTTAAGCGCATTTGTAACTTCTACCTTCAAATAAAAAAAACGCAACCAAATCACAATCGTCCTTTTATTACACACAATATTAATTATTGGAAATCAATATTACGAAATTCTGGCTTAATATTAATATTGAAAATGCGCTAAAGAAGCTCAACTGTAGCGACTACTTCAACCACACCACAAGCTACGCAGATGGCACTACAGTCGCATTCAGAACAATAGACAAGTGACGTCACAATGCTGAATCGCGCTATCAGTTCTCGGAGCAAGTAGCATATATACAAGATCCCGACGATAACCGTCGGGGCATAGCGGCCGCCCCGCCAGGCATAACACCCGCCTGGCTGGAAGATCTTCCCTTTTCCGCTAAATTGGTGACCCCGACGTGATAAGAACTGATAGCGCGATTCAGCATTGTGACGTCACTTGTCTATTGTTCTGAATGCGACTGTAGTGCCATCTGCGTAGCTTGTGGTGTGGTTGAAGTAGTCGCTACACAGCTTTAAAGGTTAGTACGCCCGTTCTGAATCAACCCGAACTCTAAGAAACCGCGCAGACAGTAGAGTTTCAGCATTCTTCGTTCCGCGTTCTTCGTAATGTATGAGTTTCATAGCGTCTTCACATCCAGCCGGCGGTCAGCATCCCATACATTATCATAGAACGCGAAATTCTGAACGTTCCCTTGTGTGCAGGTACGAGTTCTTCTTTCTATCATCTTTCGAAAGGCACACCACATCATTAATATTATGTATGAAAAGTTATGTCGTTTAATAGTTTCTAGTACGAAGGTTGCCTGCTTTCTTACTTTACATTTTTTTTTCAGTTTCCGTAAACACCGATCAAGTTTTTTTAACAACATAAAGAAATAAAAAAAACAGTAACATAACAATGTTGTATTTAAATCGCATGTAGCCTGTATACGTGATGAATAAATATGTTTTTATTGCTAAAAAGAAAAACATTTTGTCGTTGGTATAATTGCAATTATGACCCAATACCATCGTTTAAATATGCCCTGCAGTGCACCTCTGCTTATCCCTTCCTTCGGAGTAAAGGTATAAAATTATAATAATATTAGGCCTTTTAACGTCCCACTGTTGGGCACTGGTCTCCCATCAATGATAGGGAGATAAGGCCATAGTCGAACGCTTGTCCAGTGCGGGTTGGCGGACATCACACGTCTTTTGAGGGGTTCTCTCAGACATGTAGGTTTCCTCGCGATATTCAACTTTTAGCAAGTGATAATCATGATTAAAAAAAAGATTCGCAAATGAAATCCAGAAATTCCAGAGGTGCGAGCCGGGATCTGACTGCGATCCTCGTTACCGAGGCAACCGTTCTGCTTATTTGACTATCACTGCTTCATTTCTTTTTTTTATAGGGGTGATGATATTTATTTAAAAATAAACCCGTTCGGTCGCCGTAATGGTTTTAAATGAATACCATTATCGAGGGCTTAATTAATTAGTAAAACACGATATGCATCGCCTTCGACACTTGAGTGATAAGTGTGAAAGTGAAGCTCAAAAAAAATGTGCATTTTAAATGAAAGTTAAACGCATTACTAACGAGTGAACGTTAAGTGTTATTATATTGCTACATAATAATATATTACTATGTTTTTTTTTTAATTAAGTAGTAGCCTCAGCCAAAAAGGGTAGTGATTGAGTGTACGTAATTAGTTAGTTGGTTATACGAGTTATAAGTTGTACTGTTTGTTATTTAATTACTTAATAAAGTCATTATACACTTAATTATTTTCTCATACCATATATTAATTGATGAAAATGATACAATGTGAATGTTGGATACAATGTAATTATTAAAAAAACAACATTCCCGTGTATGTTTTTATAGCGCCCTTATAATTAGACCTCATAATTCCTGTGTTTTAAGATATCATCTTAATCTTACTAATAGCCGTCCTGGCGACCTTCATACAACCTCAGATTCAAATATTTGAGTAAATGAATAATCTTTTTTTTCTATGACGTTTCTCTTTAATATCGTTTTTTTGGTATTCGAGACGGAGCACAATTCAAAAATTAAAGATCATAGAAATCGGCCGACCCGTTCTTGAGTTACAAGTGATATCACTAACATGACTTCATTTAAAATATATATAATATATATATTTTATATACAAGCAAAAGTAGTACAACCTCTGAATGAATTATCTTTACGTTGTGTATTTTTCCCATGTTGTAATTCATGCTGCTATTCGGGGCGGACACAAATTCAAAACACAGATCATAATAATCGGCCCACTCATTCTTGAGTTATAAATGGGGTAACCAACACGACTTTGCTTTATATATATAGATCATAGTTTATCACAAGGATGCATCACTAAAGTAAGTTATGCCTGTAAAAAACGTTACGTCCCAATTATTAGCCACTAAAACTTAGCTAAGCTTAAAATTCTAACTCTGAAAGCAAATTCTGCGGCTCACGAATGCAGAAAGTAGTAAAAGAAACTGTTTCATTTCAGTAACAAATATTTCGTCAGTTGAAATTTCAATAACATTTCACGGCTATTCAATTTCTATCGACATCGATTCATAAATCCGTGATAAATTTTATTGGTATATTGAATAGGGATGAGTAACTCATCTCTGTTGTGGAAGCTGATTACGAAAAACAATACGAATGTCTCGTTAAATGATGAAAGTCCACTTTGCGAAAAAGCCTTTTACATGATATTTTTGTTGTGTACATATATCGAGCTTATCCACGGTACCTATCGCTTATCAGGCAACGCTTCGTCGTGCGCACGCGCAGACGAACAGTTGATGTTCGCGCGTCGAAAGGAAGACACATCCGCTAGCTGAGGCTAGCGTCGCGTCTGTGACTTTGTGATCGATATTATACGAGTGATTTTGTTAATACACTAACTTTGTTGACGTGAAATCGATTAATTTATAAAAAAAAGAGGTGCGTTGTGTTTTGTTATTTTTGGCTACAAATTAATTGGATGGGATACATCGCATGTATTTTCCATGTATCCTTAAAGTGTGCTTTTTTTAATATAATTGCATGCCGATGTTGTTAAGACTGGTAACGCGACGAATCACACATCACCATTTAAAGTGCCATCGTAGTCACTTTATAAGAATATGGGCGTAAATGTAAACCGGTTTGTTTTATGTTACTGATGATTATATTATTCAATGTTATAACAGTCATAAAAACTTTTAACTGTGCTTTAATAACAACTGTTAACTGTATTTGACAGTAGTTTGCTTTTTATCCCTATTGTAAGGGCGAGATAAGGCCGACCATTTCCAAACTTACGCGCGGTTTTGATTAATATTTTGGGATTACGTAAATCGGTACTTAACGTCGAGAACATTTAACAATGCTTTCTCTACATATTATATGTGTATCAAAATGAATGCAGAGTCGTTGCCCGTGACGAATATTTTATGCTAGATATACAATCTGCATACTCGACTCTATTATTAGCGGGTTTTGGTCATCGTAATACATAGGCATGTGTCTTATAGACTTGCAATATGTACATTATATTTATGTTCTGTCTAGCTCACACGTTGTTGGGGTCTCGACTATTTTCCTCGGTACGGAGACCGATGTTGGTTCTAGCGTATAATATTTCTTATAGGCCGTATCCAGACAAGCCGTGCAATCTCACGAGGTCGTGCAGCCGGTATGAACACGACTATAGCTGCTAACACACACTGAAAATACTACACATTGAAATGAAACAAATTTTGGAACGTAAAAAACATTAATAAACGCGATAAAATCGGCAGAATAAATTTTATGTAAATTTGCTTATTGTTGTCAAAAAAATATATTTCTTAACTTATACTTTTTTGAAACCTATAAAAATTTGTATATGCCTACCTGTATTTTCAATGTCAGATATAAAACTTGTTTGTAAGTACAATATCCAATTCGAACACCTACGATACTACATATTATATTATGTGCATTATGTATGTACTTCATAAAGGTATAATGACGTCGGCTATTAAAATTCATTTCCTTGCCGCATTACATAGAACGTAAGGGCTAATGATACACAGGTGGTTACTGCTTACGCCATTCCAGCAGTTTCTTTAACCAAGTATTAGTAGGAACCGCCAATCTCTTCCAGAAAATGGCGTAATGCAAGCATTTACTACAGAAGACGATAGGAAAAATTAACACCCGAGTACCTAAGAAAATCAAATCATATTTTTCGTTCAATTATCAACCTAGTCTTTGCCGTAAAAATATGCTTTGAGTGCTCTAATTATATACAGGTTGACTCAGAAAAGGTATACTTTGAACCTAATATTTACATAATTATTACAAATGCGGTAAAGTAGCGCTTCTTAAGCGCATTATGTGAGAAGGTTCGAAAGTTAGTATATCATTTCTAATTTACACTGTATACACAGCTAGAATATAATATATTTGTTAATTTTAACAAACAATACCTGAAATAAAAATGTATCCATTGATAAATATCCAACAACGACATTTTATTGAGCATACCACTTTTGTTTAAAAGATTAATTATATGCTATTTTACGTCTATAAAAACCGATAATTGAATGCAAATGAATTCGTAGTTATGACAAACCGATAAATCCCGTTTAGATTATATTTCAATTGAATTAATTAATAAAAGTACCTTCGTATATAACAAAGGAATTTGTGTACCGAAATGTGAATAGGTGCCTAGTAGGTAAGTATCTATAACTTAATTGTCAATGATATTTTTTTGTAGACTTCAAAACAAGTTTATATGGGCTCCTTCACATAGTTTAATTTAGTACACTGCAGCTAGTGCCATTTTCTAAATACTAATTGATAAATTAAACCTACATTTCTCTTATCACGCTTATCAGTTTTATCCGCAAATGTGTTCTACTTTGTTCCTCATATTTCAGCCCCATTGTGTGTTAAGGCATATTATTTGTTTATTCATAACACAGTATGTAAAGCGTGCAATAAATATTGAAATCCGAATTGACTTTATAACTGTATACGGTTTCACAGTTACACAATTTCACGTAAAAAATAATGGGGATTGATGGCTCTCAATTAGCTCTTAATAAGCTGTAAGCATCGCTTGTCTTTCAATAAGCCTGTTACTGGTTATGTAAACTGATATGATTCAGGACAGTGCTGTGCTCGCTTCTAGGTTTGTTGAACTTAACTTTTTCCATTTTAGCATGAAGTTAAATAAAAATCGGTAAAAAAACTTTTATGTTAAACGGTTTTATTTTATGTGCACTGAAAAATACAAAATAAATAAATAGTTACTTACCTATCAACCTACGTAGGTAATCTCGGTCATTAATATCTCTGATGGCAGTGGTTTTCATAACATGAACCATGTCAGCGGCCGAAAGGCAGTTCATGAAAGAACACTAACACCAGGATTTGCTTGGTAGGTAAACTAAGCAGCCCACACTATAACAAGTAGGTATTTTGACCTTCTAGTTCAGAAATATTTTAGTACTAGGCAGAATAGCTTTTAGGCATATTAGAGTAAAATAAAAACGTGGGGCCGAACGAAAACCGTTTAAAAACCGTTTAATTAAAAAACCGTTTAAAAAGCTCTTGTTTTTTTAAATCATAGGTTATCTGTCCCATATGTGAAAAAATCTCACCAATTACATTGTCAAGACAATGACGATCCATCTGACATTTTTGGGGTAGCCTCGACTTTACTGATAGGTTTAAGGCGAGTTTATGACGCCTAGTCTACGGATTAGTCCAGCATAGAATCTCCCATGTTTGATATTTGATAAAACCATTCCATTTGACGTTGGCAAAATACTTACCCAAAGGTGGGTGAGGCCATTTCCTCAAAAAAAAGCATTACATATAGAGGACATTAGGTCCACGGGACCTGGCGCCCGCCGGATCTTCAAAGAAATCTCTAAACGCTTGGTGGCAACATCTGGTAACCAGAACGCTGGCACCTATCTCCACCAACACATCAGAATTGCCATTCAACGTGGCAACGCTGCCAGCGTTTTGGGCACCCTGCCGCCCGATAGAGGTGGGATTTGCCGAGTGTTTGTTGATACCAGTATCATTTTATTTTATTTGTAAATATAAATACATATACCTATACTAGTTGGTAGGCTGCATTTATATTATGTTTCGTCTCAAAGAGTGCCTAATTAAGTTAAAGGGTAAGTTTTTAAGTAGCAGTTACGTGGTTGTTAATTTTCAACGTAACCAATTACAAACTGATGTCTAAATAGTGACGGCTCGCTTGAACACTAGAAGGACGATCGAGTAAATTGTGCGTGACAGACATAATTGAATAAAAAAACTTAGCATTATGCGTACAGAATTGCGTTAAACGGTTAGGTTACAGGCCTATTCAGACGATTGTGGTATCCCGGATCATAATATATAATAGTTTTTATCCCGGGAATTGAATAGGTCTCACAATCTACTGGGCGGAGTTGAATGAATCTTGGCAAGATCATAATTTATACACGATCAATATCTTGGACAACTTTGTCCTAGAAAATAAAAAAAATCGCTCGGGATTGCTAAAGCTTAGCAATGGTATAGTGATGGGTCAACAGACCGCGTATATACCTGAACATGGAAGGAGCACGAAGCCGCGGGCACAGCTTGTTGATAAGCCATCGAAATCGTATTTAACCGCCAATTTCACTATTAATCAGCTTTTATTACATGTCTAATTAGTGTATACCATATAATAATAGAGAAGTATATCTGAATTTATAACTATCGACTGTTGTATTTAATAATTAAGTTGAAATTATAATTACAATTAAATACCTAATTTTCTAATATTGATGAATAACATACACACATAACATACATACTAAGGACATAAATATTACATAAATCTTCTGAGAAAGTATTCACACATATACACACCCACTGATCCTACTTCTTTGTTATACATTCTGGCACAAATCTTTGTAATCCTCAGGTTTAGTTGATTTTTAATATTATATTCAAACTTCGTTTTAATTAATTTGCAATTGTTATGTCAAACCTATACTGATATGGAGCCTCACGATACAGGCCAGGCTTATAGTGTAAGGGTCACGGTCCCGGTCAGGGTACAAATTAAATATTTAATTTAATATATTTTGAATATGTAGGTAATATTATATGTAGCCGGGCGTGCGGTGCTTCGTCGCTCATTCGTAGCCCAGCCGTCCGAGGATGCCTCGTTTAGAGGCGAAACACTTTTTTAGATTCGCATCATTTCGCGAAGAATTGCATATTAACTGGGGTCCCGACACTCGTGACAGACAGTTTCTCGACTAACATCTTAGACGAGTTCAGTGTTGTTGGAAAAGTAGACAAGCCGAGGATGAGTGGTGGGTTCGTCTTCCCCTATTTGTTTAATATTATTTCTTAATATAAGGATAAAGTAGGTAACCATTTGTCAATGCGTAGTTACATAAATGAATAGGCTAATAATAATTAATGGCTGGTTTGCGTCCAACGACGCGGAACGCCGGCTCGTCCGTCCGTCATGATATCCTCAAATTACTAATTATGAAGTTGATTAGAGTTTTTTTAGGGTTCAGAGTTCCGTGATGCATGATTTTAATTTATGTAACAATGCATGATTAAGTGTGTAACCAATGCATAATCTAAATTAAAGTTAATAGAACTGAGAATGCAGTATCCTATTGTGATTATGCCTAAAGTAGCGTAGCATAATTTTACCCTGTGGTTATAACATAAATCTTATCTCTTTCACAAATTACAATGTATAGTCATCTACTCTGTTTTCGACACATTTAAGGTTGAATATCGTACAGCAAAGGTATACCAAACGAGGTACTATTTTGACTCTCGTTACCAGGAGCCACTGTTCTCGGATATACGACTTTTTTGCCTTATAAGTGTCATCGTAAATATTAAGGAAATGGCTCCCATATTAATGTTAGCGACCGTACTTTTAAACAGTCATAACATTGTTTATGTCTGACTTATAAAATGTATACATATTTATTAAATATCGCACACATATTTTGCATCATGAATCTACTTGCGGAACATTCCACACGTGTGAGCAAGTATTCATTGCGCGTTATTGAGCAGTTTTTCTTGTTCCTACATAAAATATTTTTACCATTCTAGTTCGTTATTTAATATTATTGTTCCACGAAAAAGCGACTGACATTTAACCATTCAACAGCCGGTAGTGTTGCCTCAGAGACATGGAAAAGTCAATTTTATTGAAGCGAAGCAGCTACTTGGTATTAGTTATTGGTGTTATTCTTTTAAAAGGGTGGATTTACACAAGCTAATTACCTATTTGTATGACAAAATCGGGAATAAATACATATTAATCTAACAAAAAACTGTATTTCTTTTCTCAATACATTATATCATGTTGATACTATTCAGTGTATCAAGTCATATCTGGCAAAACTCTCCTATATTACCACTCAAAGAGCCTTTAAATATCTGAATGACATTAGACTACCAATAATGTTATCCTGCAAAACTATAGACGCATCACATTTTATACAGATAAATCTCCTTATGTTAAAGTTGCCACACAGAGTTGGCTAAGCTTAAATTAATATCATAGTATTGACACGAGCAATGATTTAGTTGCATTTCAAAGTGTCGATGTGCAACCTCCTTCATTAAGCATTCGTAATGAATCCACGCCGGCTCTCAACGTGCCTTATACAGAACATTAATAGAAAGTTAATTATTTACATAATCCATAAAAAGTCGACTCAAAGTACGCTTGAACTTATCAGGATATATGTCTAGTGGATGGGTGTATTTTATTAAACGACTTCAAAAAAGGAGGTTCTAGGTTCTCAATTAGATTGTATTTTTGTTGGTAATTTTCCTTCACCGCTCAGTAAGTGATAAGAACGGCTTAAAATTTGATTTTCATATGAATTCCAGAAATCTCAGAGGTCCGGGCGGGGCTTTTAACCTGTGACCTTTATTATCAAGGCGTGCCAATTAATGGATAAATATACAAAATATCACCTAACTGTACGTGTGTATATTAGAGAGACAAGCTAATTACTATACATTATTATTTTAACTAACGACTTCCAGGTTACTCAAACCAAACGAATTTCTAGAAGCTTGTGTTGATGAGGCTAACTTCACAAAAATCGGAATAGTTTTATAACATGCATAGTTTTTAAGTTAAGGCAACAATACACATGCGAGGAAAAATAATGCCAGTGAAAATTAGCACGCTCGCATTAACTGGCATTTGATATCGATGAGATACACGCGCAAGTTGCACGAATGTTCAAGTAACTGGTTTGCTTGTGTGCCAGTAACACGCATGTGTATTGCGGCCTTTATAGTTAACATTTCTGCGATGATATTTAAAATAACTGCTGGTGAACTGGCCAAATGAGATTCAACCTTATGTTTTCGAAATCAAATGCATTTTAAAAATTAACATAAAGCAGTTATATTAATTTAATGCACTATTACTAAATGGTTTATGAGGGTAAACGATATTGTAACAGAGTTCTTAAGATTTTGAATTGAATGTTGGATTCTAAATATCTTTATGCTGATGAGATCAAAAGTCATGTATACTTCCATAGTATTTTAATGGTCATATCTGTAAGATAATGTGTAAGAAATAAAACTATTGTTAGGTAGGTTTATCGAAATAAGAAAATATGTTTTCTTTTATAAATATAGATATAAATGTATGTGTGTCGTTTTTCCAAGATTTATCAAAGCTTTTCAAATAATAAATTCAGTAGATTAAGATTATCATTAACGAGATGTTACAGTTACGTCGTCTGGTAACGGTCAAAACAAATTTGTTTCAAAGATTCTATTAACACATTGACAATACAAGTAAATACTATGATAACAAACAAGCCCGAACAGAAACGATCTTGTTTATTCAGAACTACACGGAAATCAGTATTCGCTGCACTAACATGGCGAATGGCCTTTTGTCCCTCGGTATCTCATATCATTCGGACGACTGTCTACACTCTATATCGCTTCCCATTACCTTATAAGGCGTCTGTTGGGAAGCATTTCACTTTATGTGACTTGCTAGACACAAATAGGATTTTCCTTAAGGTATCTAGAGCAGGCAGCGGCGATTCGCCGGATAGTATAAAAGGGCAGTAGGAAAGGTCCAAAGAGCATCTTTCTACAGACTGTGGCGTTATACATTGGTAAGACAAAGTTATATTTGACTAATTACTATCAATACAATTTTAACTATAGTTACAGTTAAACCAAGTTTATTTATGTAATCCATTTTTTTGCCGCTTATCGATTGACGATTTGACGATTTTTTTTAAACTACCGCTGGTTCTGAAAGAATAATCTGAGAAGAGCCCAAGAAAGTACAGTTATTCTTATAAACAAAAGGTAGATTTTTAAATGATTTACATTATGTACACTACACAGCATTTAACCGGAGAGATTAAATCAGAGCTACAAATAAGTACATAAAACATAAAGCTATCTTCACACTAACATTCGTTGATGATAGTATGATTTTATTTAAAGTTATACTAGAATGAAATTAGATTGTACACACATACAGCATTGTGTATATCCATACGATGACTACAACTACATAAATTACTTTCTTGGACATCGGGTTAGTCTAATGTTTTGACTGATCTTCTAACTGCACCGTAGGTTGATCTATGTGTTAGCCTTTAGTAATGTGTCCTGGTCTGTGTGCTATTGGCATTGCCCTCATTCCAATGTGCGGTACCTACAACGGTCGTTCATTTTGTGACAGGTATACGAACTGTTTTAAACATGAATACGTCATAGGTTAATGAGTATGACAATGCTTAACGGGCTCCAAGTTTGTAGTAACAACTACTAATTACCACGTTTCTGGGTAGGAACAATGCCCTGTTCCAAATTTTAAATACGAGAACAGATAATTATTAAAATTAACCTTTTGTTACAGTGTAATTTGACCCACGTTTATGCCTATTGAATTTACGGCGGAAATTTGACACGCCATTATTAAGAAGGTGTTGTAATAAATTATTCCGTTATTTCATACTGTCTATTAATTTGTTTGTAATTTGTTACTAGTTATGCCTATAATTGGTAGAACTAGGCGATAATTGGTGATAACCCATTTTTAAACAAATGTGGGAAGCTATGCCTATGACATCGTCTGCGTGGAGTTTGGTTTAAAGCAACATTTTGAGTTTAGTTCAAATCCAGCTAGATAATTTTCGGATACCCCCAAACCCAGCAATGGGGATAGGGGCATGGGGAACCCATCTATTTTCCGGAATACTAAGTATACGTGGACTCGGGTAATCAATTCTTACCATGTAGTATATAACTATCCGCCAAACCTCATACAGTTCCTCGGTTCAGCTCAATAGCTTTGATCGCTTTACCGCTTCCATTCTAGCTCTTTTAACGACGTAGAAAAGTGTGCTATAATCACCATTTTCAGAGCGCTTATACAATATCTATAGGACTTAACGTCGTTGGGGGGTACCTATTATATTATTATTTACATTAATTGCAAGTATCTATTAATTAATAATGTTTCAGTTGGTTTTGATTAGTAGATAGCCAAAGTTTGTTTTATTCTATGCATTTATAATTTTTCCAATTAGGTAACACTAATATAATCCGAGATTAGAATCAATTGTTTGATTTAATGCGCAGCGAATATGCGCAATCACGCTTACATTTTATTCGCTTATTAAATAACAACATTCCATTTTCCCAAGGAATTAACATCTATACATATAAATAAAATTGGAGTGTCTGTTTGTAATATTAAAATAACCGCTTTTTACTAAGTGCATTTGGATGTATACACGTTACCTATACCGAAACAACATTTTTTACAATTTTTGTCTGTCTGTCTGTCTGTCTGTTTGTTCCGGGTAATCTCTGAAATGGGTGGACCGATTTTGACGGGAATTTCACTGGCAGATAGCTGATGTAACAAGGAGTAACTTAGGCTACTTTTATATTAGAAAAAAATAATTGGATCTCTCGA
Source organism: Pheosia tremula (assembly GCA_905333125.1). Classification (NCBI taxonomy): domain Eukaryota; kingdom Metazoa; phylum Arthropoda; class Insecta; order Lepidoptera; family Notodontidae; genus Pheosia; species Pheosia tremula. The sequence goes on along the minus strand of HG995402.1, from coordinate 7,541,953 downwards.
AAAAAAATTAAAACCAATGTTGCAGCGCTGCGCCTGATTAAAGTTTGATAGCAACAATCTGCAATGCGTCCCGCGGGATCAGAACGCGAGCAGGCTGTTGCCAACGGCTGAGTCTTTGTTAAATACCACGCGGATGAAGTCGCGGGCAACAGCTAGTACATTATAATTGTGGATAGCCGTAAAATAATATATTTTATAATCTTGTGCATCAATAATATATTGTACAACAAGTGCATAAAGTGAGCCATTTTATCCGAGGTGTTTATCTGTCAGATATTTATTTATGTATATAGAAACATAAAAAAATACTTCTATGACTTTTGTGCTTATCCACAGTATTTTTTTTATATTTTGAACATGAATTTTTTGGCTGTTATATATGTATTTTATAATATTTTTGTTAGTAATACTGACCAGGTTTTTATTTTTTATTCCGTTATACGGAACACAGAAGGCAAATAATTTAAAGTAAATGTTATAAAACAATAAGTGTGCCACATGGCGTAAATGTGTTAGCCTTAGTAGAAGTAAACCCTTTTATGCATAAGAGCATACTACCTATTCAGTTTTAGTGCGCTTACACCCAACATAAACGCGAACTTTACGTGCGTGAGAAGTGAAAACTAATTTGCTATAATCATCCACATTAATGTTGCTGTCGGGAAAATTGTGGTTATTTCATTCAATATCTTAGTATATACGGTCAGCATAAAATACATAACACACCTTAATATAATCTTGCTCTTTGGCCGTTGCTTCATCTAATTCCAACGTTGCTTACGGTTCGTATACACCGAACAGTGGCCAACGAACTATATTTAACATTCGCATTGGCACATTCGATGATACGGCTTAATGCATCTGCTGCTCCAAATAATTCATTAATCCGTAGTTTATAAAGCTATCGATCTAAATGTAGTCGGATACAAAACTTCAAGTTCTTGTTAATAGAATAAAAGTAATGTTTACATAATCACTGTTTTATTTGTGTACAAAATTGCGATTTGATTCGGTATTATGTACAGCACAATCACGTGCTCCGACTGGGATTAATAGATTTGAGTCTTTTGACTTATAACCTTTTTGTTAGAGGATTTTTAAATTCTCCATTATGTTGAAAGCCTTAAAGAATTTATTAGCTGTAATAAGTTTCTTCAACAAACGTATGACTAAATGAACTAGCCCTTTCGCTGGCACTAATCGGACCGGTGTGCACATAGCATTAGCTGGTTGATCTCTACGCCCATTTCGATTTCGTCACGGTCGCTTCCCGTGCGAACAAAATGTCTTTCGATTTCACAACCCCCGGCATGATACAATTACTTATGTTACTATTATCTTTATCTCTGTCATCAGATATTGGTCGAATGCAAACAGCACTGACCTTCGTACATTCTTTAATTCATAATTAGATACTCTTATAGGTAGTGCTATCGAAATATATATTTGAATGAAGTTGTTTAAGTTATATTTAACTGTTAATTTATTTTAGACGAGGAATAGATCTTGTCTTATATATTATGGTCATAAAATCGTAGATTGACTGCGAAAGATAATGTGACGATTTAATAAAATATCAATTCAGTTATGCAAACTCTGGTTTCTAAAAAGTGTAACTCTGGTGAAATCTTTGAAGATCAAATGATAAGATTTTTGGATAACGTGATGTGTTAAAGATTTTACAATCCAGTTAAAGATTACGTTGTTTGCTACATTTGAATTTTATCGGTTTCGCTATGTGTGGATTATTAAACAACTTATTTATGCATTATCTCGATAAGTTACGTTATACACTGCATTAGTAAATTAGAGCAAAACAGCTCAGACATCCCAACTGCTTTTAATCATAATAAATTGAAAAACTAGTCAGACAAGGTAAATTATTTTTGGTGTGCAAGTATCATTTTCAATTAACAAATTTTATAATGCTTTAAATCATGAATAGCTCTATTATTTAGTAATAAACAATTATTGACTCCTATTTAATAATAAGTGCAAGTTTAACAGTGTCCCATTCTTCATTCTGAACAAACACATTTTGTGTTGTAGGTTAATTCACAAGCACATAGGTGGAGTGGAGTCAGTAAAATGGGGATGAGAATCTATAGTTGACGTCTTTTTCTTCAAATCTAAAAGAAAATCCGTTTAAAATATTTAACATTTCAAGCATTTTTTCACATGAACCTATTGAACAACTAAGATGATTTTAACAGATTTGAACACCATTATAAGATGTGTTATACTCTTGATTTTTGAGGTTCTCTTGGTATTACTATTTTAAGTCTTAAAATGTTTGTAGTCAAAGCCTAAGAATAAAGTATTAAATTTTTTTTTTTTTTCAAGCCTCGTCGTAGATTCGATTCAACTTCCGTATGCTCATTCAGTGTTATCTTTGGTTATAGTAAACCAGTAATACTTGTATTCTCGCCTACACAGTGCTTAGATAAAATCATTATCCAATACTGGCTGTCCCGTCGAAGATCCGTACTGCCTCAGCATCAAATGTTTGCTATTCGGGGCGGAGACAAATTAAAAAAATCAATGATCCTAAAAATCGGCCCACCTGTTCTTGAGTTATAAACGGTGTGACTAACATGACTTCATTTGTAAGATTAGTAATAATATAGTTTGGTATTATTATCTGCTTCTGGAATGGATATGGCCTATTAGATTTAATTTTGTTTAGATCATCGAATTACACATTTGTGAGGCGAAATAGCCTGAGGCGTAGGAACACAATTCCTTTTAAAATTAAACTCATAAATCAATCATAACATTCCGGACGATTTGTTCTGAATTAAAGATATATTTTATGGGTACAAATTATAGTTTCGGTCATTCCACAGAATCTTACATAGAGAATAATTTGTTACTAAAATTGGACCATAACCTTTGGAATGCATAATGCCCTGTCAATAAATGAATGAATCTCCCCACAATACTGTTTCCTTACATAACGTGATATATTGCAATAAGAGCTTGATTGTAAACCATTAATTTTATAGTTGGGTAAGGTATTGTCATTGACCCTATTCTTAATCACTTATTATATAACCATGTGTTTGTATTCATTTCATTTAATGTCGCTCTGTCTGTCCAGGGCTTTGACTACGAGTTCATATGTAGGCTATTCCTTTCTATGGTAATTTGTCATTTTGTATAGCAATTTTTATAAGTGTGGCAAACATTATTTTTTCATGCAAAGTGTGTGATAGAGACTATATACTATATGGTTAGCTCACAAATAAATTTTGACTTGACGTGCTGGTCAATGCTTAAGTGGATATAGACCTTTCTCTACAAAAAAATACACAGCTTTATAACAAAATATAATGAAATCTAAGAATATCTACAATAGGCTGGCGGAGCACTCAGTATATAATACTTATACAGATATTAAACATCCAGGACTCGGCTACAAACATTAGTCCACATCACACAAAGTTTGTCCCAACCAGGATACGAACCCACGACCCACGGCACAGAAACCGGAGTCACTACCAACTGCGCTAATCAGATCGTCATATATCATCTTTCGTTCTTTCCATCACATCTTTCGATCTTTTGAATATTACGATTTCAAGCATGTGAATAACGCGATTCTCACACTTATTGTATGCTAGGAGTGTGTTTCATGAGGTCGCACGCACCCCACACGGCTAATCACACACGGCATCTGTAATCACGTAGCCGGTATACAGTATACAGCCACTCAACTATAATTCGAGACTATAAAAGTCTAATTATGGCGCCCTATGCTACCTACATTGTGTACCTATAATATAATAATAATATCGCCAGAAGAATACATAAACTCTACATACATTCGACGATGTAGATGATGAGATGTATTTTTATGTATATAATTTAATTTTTATTTTTATTATACAACTAGCTGTTACCCGCGACTTCGTCCGCGTGGTATTTAACAAAGACAACCGTTGACAACAGCCTGCTCGCCCATTCTGAGCCCGCGGGCCGCATTGCAGGTTGTTGCTATCAAACTTAATCAGACGCTGCGCTGCACCATTGGTTTTAATTTTTTTTCGTGAGATCCTATTTTTTTTTTTCTAAAATAAAAGTAGCCTAAGTTACTCCTTGTTACATCAGCTATCTGCCAGTGAAAGTCCCGTCAAAATCGGTCCAGCCATTTCAGAGATTACCCGGAACAAACAGACAGCCAGACAGACAGACAGACGGACAGACAGACAGACAAAAATTATAAAAAATGTTGTTTTGGTATAGGTACCGTGTATACATCCAAATGCACTTAGTAAAAAGCGGTTATTTTAATATTACAAACAGACACTCCAATTTTATTTATATGTATGTATGTCGTTATTTTTTTACTTTGTTTATTTTTCCTATTAATAATTATATTTTAGTTTTTCCATGTAGATATCTTTGTAAATAACTATTCTACATAATTTATAGTAAATTAGCTGTTGCCCGCGACTTCGTCCGCGTGGTATTTAACAAAGACAACCGTTGACAACAGCCTGCTCGCCCATTCTGAGCCCGCGGGACGCATTGCAGGTTGCTATCAAACTTAATCAGGCGCTGCGCTGCAACATTGGTATTAATTTTTTTTCGTGAGATCCTATTTTTTTTCTAAAATAAAAGTAGCCTAAGTTACTCCTTGTTACATCAGCTATCTGCCAGTGAAAGTCCCGTCAAAATCGGTCCAGCCATTTCAGAGATTAGCCGGAAAAACAGACAGACAGACAGACAGACAGACAGACAGACAGACAGACGGACAGACAGACAGACATACAGACAGACAAATTTTTTTAAAAAATGTTGTTTCGGTATAGGTAACGTGTATACATCCAAATGCACTTAGTAAAAAGCTGTTATTTTAATATTACAAACAGACACTCCAATTTTATTTATATGTATAGATAATTGTATTGTCTGAAACATAAAAAAATATCGTATTGAGGGTACAGTACAATAGATTGAGGCGATCCCAGTATATAGTAATTACTTATACAGGGTGTTACGGGCATGATAACGAAAACTATCGGTAAAGGCCTATAATAAAATTATAGAAATAATTTATTTCGATTGTCACAATTATTTTATTTTGAAACGCGCAATGTATTGTTAAGAATGCGATCACAACACAAAGCTCCGCGATACTCGACGCGTGTGAGTGACGAGCGTGCTCAAGTGTATCAAGTTTTAATTTACATTGCAATTGTCGGTTTAAATGAGTAATTACGCTATTTTTATTTATACTCACTTTGAGATATACTTTTATTATAATTTCATGGTAAAATATAATAAAAAAAAACTGTAAAACTGGGTAAAATTCATGACAAGATCGATGGAAAAATCCAACTTTTTTATATTATTACATTATAGGCAAGTATTTGATCTGATCTCACCTGATGGTGAGGTGATGGTAACTTTGAGAGGTTCAAAATCATGAGTAGAATCCGCGTTATCAGTTTTCCTTACGAAGCGACTTACACCTGTATATATAATGCTATCCTAATTATAAATAAGACCCAACTCGCGTAAGTTAAGAATACGTTTTGAACCGTATTACCGACACTTTAGTACGTATAAATATGGATTTTTAAAAAGCAATCAGTCATTTTGATAAGCATACAAATTCTGTTTTAAGTAAAATCTTACTTTCAGGGGTAAACAACTGTTGAGATCGTAATGTCATGACATTGTTCCGCCTGTGACTTGTGTGTAACATGGATTACTTAACTCTCCATGTAACAGCTTGTTCTGATTCTCCGGTTGCATGGTTCACAGCACGCTTGGCCTGCCCATTATATGCTAATTGGAAGACGACACGCGAAATTGCTAAAGATAGAAAGTAACTATTTAAAGCTTCAAATTCGTTGTGTTAATACTTGACAATAACACTATTAACATCCTATAATTTTTCTAAAATCGCGTTCATGTAAATTGAGGCAGTATGTAAACTTACAGACAATTTTTTTTATGATCTTAATAAGTCTTATAGATTCGTTTCATACTTCTTTTCATGAATAATGTTAACAACAGATATATTATAGAAAGTACAGACAATTATTGCTTATACTAACATGAATGTTTCGATGTTTGACCACTAAACATTTAACAAGTGTTACTAATTTAAAAGATAAGACCCTTGTTTCTTTACATAACAACGCAATGCTTAGCGTGTCAGCGTCTTCCTAGTTCAATGGAGCGTGTTACCGCGGTCTTATCTACGCGAACACTTCGATGATCTTTGCCAACACTACTCTTACAAAAGCCAAAGATTACATAAACCCAAATGAGGGATGGACGCATCGCATGCGCGCAGCGTTGCGGTCACAGACGTGAGATTTTTTCCATAATTGATGTACAAATCGATTTGTTCATCATGATAGAAGGTACGGTATCTCATGGTGACTGGCTTTGAGTTTAACACAATAGCGTGCAATTGTAAATCACATTTGAAGTCTTCCATGCTTTTATGGTCTACCATAAGAAGGAATCGGGCAATTAGTATCTACACTAGTATATTTAGTTTAGTACTTTCGAATTGAACAAGTCTTCTCCGACAGTTTAATGAATGGCAGCAGTTTATCTATTTCTTATATTTACGCGAATACTACACATTGAAATAAAACTTATTTTATAGATTAGATCGCTTTAATAAGCGCGATAATATCAATTAAATAAGGTTTATTTCAATGGCAACAGTATATTCGCTACTTTGTTTAAAGGGCGTTCACACGCGTGCAACCACGTGGTCAACATTCTTATTAAAATACTCGTCATATCAAGCCGGGGTTTGAGCCTGTACACATTGTTTCCAAGGCGAATGTTCTACTAGCTTGGCTGTCATAAAAGCCTATTTTAATCCGATTCTAGGCCATCAATGAGGAAAAAACTGTAACCTCTTTACATCAAAGCTAGGTGAATACAAGCAGGTACGTGAGAGCGCCCTACTTCACGCGTTCACGGAAGCACTTGCGATCGTCGGCTTCTTTCTATGATCGCATTAGTATCTTCAATAATTTCTTCATAAAACTTTTGGCAAAGTGGTTAGCTATATTCATAAATATGTGATAATTTTAACTGTTTCCGTAGTATAACATATCGTGGCTTCCTATTACGTAAATAAAAAATTACATCGCAAGCAATTAGAAGAATAGCTATTATTTATATATATGATTTAACAAAAATATTTTAACAGATGAATCAATAAGTTATATGAATGACGATGATTATGTAAATGATTTTTGTTGTTGATAAACAAGGCGAACCAGTAGCGGCCATGCGATCAGTACACGGTGTCATTGTTTAAATGTCTGTCTATTAAATTCATTTTTCCATTGGAAATGTTATCTTTATAACTTACACTTGGCCCCATGAAAATATTTTACACTATTGTTGCTATACCTTTAAAAATCGTTTCGAGCAAATATTATAAGGTACTTAGGTTGACTGCGTTAGGAGGTCTAAAAGAACTCTAACGTGACTTTCAGCTGGTGCGGCGCCGAAAATCGTGTTCTCCACCTCTGTGCGGGAGGTCGTAACTTCTTTATTTCTATGTGTTTGACAGAGACAAATATACATACCTACTTCCCGCTGCGAGTTTGATTCAATAATGTATTAAAAAAAATAGGAGATGGATGAGGTCTCAAACGCACTGAGTTGTAATAATATACATCTGTTGCGTGAAGAGATCTTTCGGACCTCCTAAAACACAGGCGTCATAGACGCAAGGAGCGGAGCGCGGGCGGCACGGGCGCCGTTAGCTCGCGCTCAGTGTTGTTCAAATGTCGATAATGTGTACCTGCGCACTCCATGTAAAAAAAATACGCTCTTATATTTTGTCAGCGTGGTAGCAAAAAAAGTCGTTGCACAGGCTGTCATAGTAAATTACGGCTTACATTTAGTAGCACAGATGCATCCAAAACAGCCAAACGAATAAATACACTATGTGTGCAATGCGATCAACAAATGTGTTTACCATGCTTCAATGAGGAACATTTTTCTTAAATATATTTTAGGTCACTATGTTTATTGAAATAAAACTAATTTTATGGATTATCATAATTCATCATTCACGGAAGGACAGTCACCATGGTCAGTCCTCCCGTGACCATGGTTGCTGTAAAACAGCCGAAATGACGGGAACGTAAAAAACAAATAATAAACACGATAAAATCCATAAGATTAGTTTATTTCAATGTGTAGTATTCGCGTAAATACAAGAAATCAATATTACTATGTTTAAATGATTACTTCATAAAAAGTTTAACTATCGATAACTGGGGTTTTATTTTAATGCCATTACTAGTCACAACCCAAACGGATCTATCTTTAGTTGCGATGCGAGATTCAATGGATACCTAATTTTTTTCGTTATATCTCATAACCCACTTTTCATATCCCCATGCGTAGCAAACTTGAGATAGAACAGTTAATTCTCTATTGTTTACAGAAAGAACATAGATTGTATCTTATTTTTTGATAAAGATATGAGTTTTTTAAAATACCTTATTTTAGGAGATGGATTAGGTCTCATACGCACTACAATGAAGCTCGGTTATGAGGTCGAATAGGTCTCTGCACTGGCTGAAAGTCCTCTGAAAATGGCACCGCACTCAACGTGTTAAGCCGACATCAACATCTTATAATAATAATATAGAATATTTCACTTGATAATTAATGATTAATTATAGAAAAGTCTCCTGGAATTAGTATTAGTAAGTACAGTGTTGAGATAGTGTCTTGTGATTGAAGAGGCTAGCCTACTATTGGTATTTTTATATATTATTTATTGGCAGCCCTACAAGAGTAAACGTAAACAGTAAGGGGAAAGTTCGACGGCTATGATATTCGAACTTTGAATGCTGCGGTTTGGCACGAACCGTACTTCTTTTGTTATTGTGATGAGTTGCGGTTAAAGCAATGTTTTTTTATTAACAAATGCAAATTGTTTTAAACTTGCGTTGCTAACTCAACAATGCCCACTAAATTTATTCGCAACGTTTTAAACTTTTAACGACATCACAACACATTTAATATGTGATATAACTTTAAAAATAATTTGACCTTGTTACGGTTACGCGACTATGGTTTCGTCTGCATGTTTTCAGTAGGTATATAATATAGTATAAACGATTAGACAATAAACGTTTTTTTTTAAATTGCCGGTACTGTGTAGGAAATCCTTAAAACAATAGACAGCAAGGCTACAAGATTTTAAGACCGTGAACCTGCCTTACTACGTAACATAAAAAAAAACTAATTCTGATCTCATAATAATGTAATTGCGGCTTACGATGGGTAATAGTTAGATGAAATTAATTAACTATTGGTCTAACTCACATTTGACAGCCTAATAAGATGCGTAATATATATGTAATATATGCAATATATTTATTATAAAAACTCGGATTATGTATCACATGTGTATATTTTTCCGTGGAATAAGATGATCCGACATGGCGGGCAATTAAAATGATAGTGAGTCAGTTACCGTAGTGTAAGGCCTCGAGGTTAGCGAATCAATCGATAGCAAGTTGCAATAAGGTTGACTTCGCAATAATGCACGTTTAAAAAAAAATATGAATGAAAGTCATAATTAGTTCAAAAGAAAATACCGACAACTATTTACACACGGTTGGTATGTCATATTTTTGCAAATACTAGATTGTACAACAAGTGGATAAAGTGTGTCATTTTATCCGAGACAGTCCGAGAAGTCGAGGATAATATTGCTGAACTTATGAACGAGTAAGATTCTGCTTTTCACTTCAATTGGGAGAATATGAAACAGTGACAAGAAAAATAAAGTGAAATTTGAATAGTTTTGTATCGTAGCCATGCAGAACTAATAGAAACTTAAAAAAACTTAAATGACGTCTATGCTTACCAGCCGTATTTTTTTTTCATCTTTCTACATGAAACATTGGCCTCGGGTTTGAGACCTTATACTGCCTAGTCATAAGTGCATTTTATGATATATCTGCTAGTAATTCCAGGTTCTTAAATTTTATTTGGCTATAGAGAACACTGAATGGCTTTAAGTAACAAAATAACTATATACGAGTATGTGTATATGTATGGAATTTTATTGTGTTTGACTTCATGGACTTATTGTCTTAGTCTTAGAAAAAAGTAAACACGTTTATGCACTAGAGCATGAAATACAGTTTTAGTCCACTTACACCCAGCATACACACGGACTTTACGAGCATGAGAAGTAAAAAGAAAATTAATGTGCTTTTTTTATTTATCATTCCAACTTTTAATTAAAGACTTATGATTATGATTTTTGAGATAAAGATTAGTATTTAATTCGACCGTAAATATGTATGCACACATATATTGTTCTTTCTTAGAATAAGCTCATAATTCAACCGTGTCAAATTCACAATTACATTTTGTCGCTATCCACAGCTTTTTTAGAAGCCTCAATCCCACCGTTAAATAATAATCGCTCGTGACGGCGCGGCGCCTTACCGGGCGGCGCACGTAACATACTCTTTGACCTCCATTACCGAATGTTACATAACCCATGTAACGAGTACAGCAATGGGTTCTCATGTCAACGCACCAAGCAACCTATATGCGCTTGATAACCTTACGTAACATTCGATATGTATCAAACAAACGGTAGTCTATAAATTTGTTTTGTGAATCCATAATTATATAAGGTATGTCTATCTAATCATGGCAATGGACAATGGGCAAGAGAGCTCGAGGACGGTCTCCAACTAGATGGACCGATCAAGTAAAGGACTCATCTTCAACCAAATTCAGCTCGGTGGTCAGAAGCGCCATGAACAGAGACCGATGGAGGTTAATCGTTCGATCCAAGTGTGGACTATCCAACGATAATCGCGATCCTCAGACATGAGGGACCGATCATAGAGAGAGATCTAATCATGAGATCTGTACTTAGTGAAGTTTATTATTACAACAGCCGCTAACGTGAACGTGTAATTATTATAATAATATCGCAATACGAGAACACCAACTATACGGTCCCACAGTAAGCAACGCTTTTATTATGGGTACCGTATATAATACTTATATAAATATTAAACATCCATGACTCGGAGACAAACTTCGTAATTGTCACAAAAGAAGATACCAGTATTCGAACCCGGGACCCTCGGCATGAAAGTAGGGTCTTTACCAACTGCGCTAATTATAAGAAATAAATACAACCTATATGGTCTCAAATTATGGTTGTCAGGTATTTTCTAGATAAAAGAAAATTCAAGTCAATATGCATTATTACTGAAGATGATTAAGTACCATTATTCTTAAATTAAATCAAATCTAATTTTCAGCTATGTTTTTAATATAAAATCACCCTTTCTCAAATTCATAAAGCCTATAAACAGACTTTGTTTTATAACCTGAACATAGGTATTGCGAAATCCATTTCTCACTTTACAATAAATCTAAAATAAACCATTGAAATACTAACTCCTACTTGCAAAACGTTAGCCTTCCTAAGATTTATGTGTTTGGAGATTTTTATCGTGACTATTTGTTTTGTAGTATACAGGGTGATACAGAAAGGGTATACTTACCTTTGAACCAGCGCTACTTTAGTGTACTGCTTTATTTACATTTGTAATCGTTATGTGAAATCAGACTTTCGATCCGATTAAATCGATTCGATTCGATCGATCGATTAAAAAAGTTTGCACCCATTAAAATTGTAATTGTCTTTTAATGATTACAAATGCACTAAAGAAGCGTTGGTTTAAAGGTTGGTATACCCTTTCTGAATCACGCCGTATACATCGTATATTCGAGCCAGTTACGCAACAGCGGGTTGGCCGTGAACTAGGCGTTCGGTGTAAACCGGCCTAATAATGTGTACCAGTTTAATTGCCGCCTTCCCGTTATTGTATTCAGATTTGAATACTCGCGTGTAAACGAGTAACATCTATCGTATGAAGTTGAACATGTTGTGTTTCTTATGTGCTGATTTATAATGCTTATTATCACTTGCTGTACGGTGAAGGCAAAATTAGTGAGGTAACCTGCGCATCTATCCAAATCCATGTGAAGTTCACAAACCTGCACTAGGCCAGTGTGATGGACTATGGCCTGAACCCCACAAGCTTTAAAGGGAAATGTGCTTTAGTATAATGGCATTGGGATCAATCTCTATTATATTTGGGGACTATGGCCTGAACCCCACAAGCTTTAAAGGGAAATGTGCTTAAGTATAATGGCAATAGGATCAATCTCTATTATATTTGGACCAACTATCAACAGCGTAATGCAGTGCACTTCTGCCAACCCTTCGGAGATTGCAGGCTCGATGGTGATAATAATGTTTATGTTTACTTCCTAATCAATATTCCGTAATAGAGTAATTTGACTATGCAAATGGTAAAAAGTAGGATAAATTAATTTTGGCGCATGATCGGATTTAAGTAGGATAAATTAATTTGACACAGGAGTGGATTAAAGTAGGATTAATAAAATTTTATTCGGGAGTGATCGTCGACGCGTCGCGGTATTTGAGATGTTGTCAAGTCTTAAGTGATCGGTTAATATAATATTCCCCCCCTCGCATTGATGGGAGGCCCGTGCCCAACAGTGGGCCATTAAAATCGCTAGTATTATTATTATTAATATAATAAGTCGGTGAGGAAAATATAAGTCAGAATTTTGCCACCCGTTGCATAGACCTGTCCTCAGTATAAGAAACAAGTCACCCACTAGTTGGGTCACTGAGGGTAAATTGCAGCCGTTTTAACAAAAAATTGTCGTGGAATAAGTGTCAACACTAAAACAGATTATCGCAGTTGGTAGTGACGCTGCTCTCTGCGCCGAGCGTCCCGGGTTCGATCAGGAACAATATTTGTGCGATGAGCATGAATATTTGTACTCGAGTCATGAATGTTTAATATCTATATTAAGTATTATATACTGAGTTGGTTCTTAGTCCATTGCACGGTACCCATAATTCAAGCTTTGTTTAGTGTGAGACCGTATAGTTGGTGTGTTCTTCTGGCGATATTATTATTATTACATACATATTACAAGACGTAACTACTCGATTGACAGAACCATTATTTTGTCAAACGATACCAAATTATATAGCATTTAAATTTATAGCTTCCGTCAAGACATTGTATTGCACTGTAATCACCGACATCCTACGTTAAAATAAAATATGAATCCGGAAACAATTGGAAACTGAATATTAATGTTATAATGACCAACCATAAATAATATCAATAATTGCATAAATACCAGGAGTTATCCATGTTATTTTTATGTTAAAGGGCAATAACCTGGGAGAACAGTGTGCCTAGTAGGAACTCCTTATGTGATCGTAGCGTTATCGAGAAAGCATGCTGACACTGTCATTCTTGTTTATGATTTCTGTGGTGTAAACAGGACGCAACAAGGTTACATTACCGGAACGCTTCGTTAAAATATTGCGCTTGAGCCACTGGCTGGACAAGAAGAACTGATTTCAAATGAATATAACTTCAATTTCTACTGTCGGATTAGATGAAATCTTGTCAAATCGCAACCGGAGCTAACTATTTCACAAGTTGACAATAAAATTTGACAGATAGTATTGATATAATTACGGGAATTTTTACCTGAGTAAAAATTATACGGCTTAGGTAACGCACCCTTGTACATAATAGATTAAAACTTTAACCAGCAAATTAATAAAAAAAAATCGCCTATTCGTCCTGAGTAGGTAAATCTACACTTCTTCAAAATCGGCATAATATTGTTTTATTCTCATGCCATGTGGTGGATATTAAAAAAATGCCTGAAGGCAAAATTATTACTGATAGGTATACCATTAAACGGAATTACTTAATTACGTTTAATTCCAAGAGATACGAGCAAAAAGTTGAGTAGGCATGACAACATTCTGAACTCTAGACATTGATGATAAAATACATTTAAACGAGGAATAATTACTTCCTTATTTTTTACACTTTATCATAATGCCACCTTTATACAGTTGAGTGAAAACAATGGGCTGTTATGAACGGTATTAAAACAACAACAGCCAAAATGACATGGTACTTTGTTGTTGAACGTTTTGTACAATTGATATGTTTTTGTTTTAATATTTTATACTTTTCGGTGAATGCAATGAGTATGCTGAAAAACTATGTGTATTGTTTTTTTGCGTCACATACATTTTTAGGTACTTTTATGAATTCTACAATTTGTTTGGAGTTTTCCGCCAATCCACACATGCCAATCCCATCGTATCGTTTTTGTACACAATTTAAAATACTATTACTTAATAACACGTACGACTGTTACCCAATGCATGATCAAAATTTTATGAGTTTGAGTAAAGTAATATAAAATTTGTATTAATTCATATACATATATATATAACAAGGAGGTTTTGTTACACCATTTATAACTCAAGAACTTCCGATTTTATGTTTTTTTTGTCTCCGCTCCGAATAGTATAAAATATGTTCTTTTTGACATATTTTTCTGTTATTATCTGTTCTAATATAACCTAAACATTAATAAAACAATTCGAAATTGTATAATCCAATCATACTCAGTATATTCTACTTAACCCAAAAGCCTCGCAACCAAAACAGTATATTATGTACCGTATTGAGAAGCTTTGACGTAACTCTATAAATAATATTATCATTAAGATTAGCTGCCTTTATCGGGCGACGATAGACTGTTATAACGATAAAAGCTGATCTTTTACATATATTAAAGCAGATGTTTAATATTAATGCTTGAACTGCGCTAGATACAAAGTTGCCATGTGACAAAGTGACGGCAACCTTGCAATGTGGGATAAGGTTCCATTTGACATCTATTAAAGAGTAATTACGAACGCATATTCTTTGCAGCTTATGTCAAAATAATATGTTTGTTTGTGCCTCCTTTTAGTACCTAGGATCAAGAGAAAGCCCTATGAAGTGGTTTCGCACAGTGATTGATAGATATGACTTGAATTAACTTTTTTTTAAATACGTCTATCATGCTGAGTATATGATTTTGACACCAACAAAGTTTGAAACGATACTTGGTCAGTAAAATAGAACACCGACCAAATCGAAACTAAATTTTGAAAATTACTAAGTAAAATACCTATTAGTAATTGTTGTTGTCACGACTTCATGTATTGCAGCAGGTTTATTTGCTTAGTAATATTATAATATATTATAAAACATAAGTGTATCAACTAAAATATATTGTTTTTAAATGTAATCATGTAAAAGATTAACCACTAAATTTATAGAAAATTTTCATCCTTCCAACCATTTTTCATTCTTTGTTTTCACATTGTAAACCAATTTGGTGGTAAAGATTTTGTTTGTGAAAAAAGGTTTGTATGACATTATTTTATGGGTTAGATATTGTATTAAAAATTGATCAATCTAAAAACTTTTAGTTACATAAATACAACTGAAAGCAAACGTAAAAAGCTCAAAGCGAACGAAACCAGCGGCGTAGTATTGACGAGCTGACCTTGTCTCGCGAAGCCTATGATGTCATTTGACAAATTGACGGACTATTTACATTAATTGGCTACATAGCGAGCACATAAAATGTAAATACTTATGTGCCTTAGATGAACACTAATCAAAGTAAGGTGTGGGAGGTCATCGGCGCAGTAAACATGTATATGCATGCGATGATAATTTAAAATTAGAATAACATCATTAAGAAAACCACCTATGTATGCCTTTATATAAATTTGTAACTTAACTAATTTGATTAACTTAGAAAAAAACAACGCTTCTTTTGTTTATAGATAAATAAATATTGCCAGATGAACACACCAACTACACGGTCTCACACTAAGCCACGTTTGTATTATAGGTACCGTACAATGAACTGGGGGCGAACCCAGTATATATTAATCGATATTAAGATATCAAACATCCATGACTTGGGTGCAAACATTCGTGCTCATCACACAAAGTATGTCCCTACTAGGATTCAAACCGGTGACCCTCTGCACAGATAGCAGAGTCACTACCAACTGCGCTAATCAGGCCGTCAATAAAATGATTTAGTAGACTCATAACTCTACAACATTCTGCGTTCTATAAATAAAACAGTGTTAAGTTATAAATATTGTAACGTATTTGTTTGCTAGCACGGTTTAGGGTAGCTCTTTTTTAATAAATATATTCCTTAAGAATGCATAAACATCTACAACCTTGACTTACAACTTCATCTAACTGTGTTTGATCAACGGTTACGACAATTAATAATAATGAATAAAACATTGTCATCGTTTATCATCCAGCGGCGATAGTAGCAGGCACTATAATAATCAAGAACCGCCTGCGAGTTCAAACCTAAGTTCAGGGTTGCCAACCAGCTTCATAGTAATAAATTCGCTTAATATTGTGCGTGCAAAGCTACATTATGTCATCTCAGATTCCCTAGGTAATGCCTCAGACAAATAAAATAGGTCAATGGGTAATTTGATAACAATAAGCTATGGATTAGTCATTGGCTGATAAGTACAGTCGCGTACTGAAAAGGTTAGTCACCTCAAAGTCGACTTTTGCTAATAAGGGTCCCAGATCTGTAATGCCAACATTCCAGTGCAAGAAACAGTACTGCCAACTTTTTTATTGTTGCTACGCGTTTACTATAGCGTCTATGGAATAAATGTTTTGATTCGTTTTGCTCTTTTGCTTATCAACTGCTTGCTACTTGCTTCTTGTTTATTGGTGAAATGAAATGCAATGGAGTCAATTATAAAATACACTTAAAAAGTGTTGGTGACTTGGCATGAAGATAATGCTCAAAATAATTGAGCACTATCTTCATGCGTATTACAATCAAGAAAGATGTGATTGTTAATGTATGTTTATTAAGCAATATAGATATACAACAAATTATTTTCAACAGAAACGTACATCTAATAAGTATTTTAAGTACAGCTAAATTTCATACAACATTGTGCTATGTACATAATACTGAGCTTTTACTAGGATATTATGTTAGCAATAGTTGTCACTGTCACGCCAGAATAAATACGGAATGAGAACAGAGAAAGGGCGTGTAGGTATCGAATAGACATATGCCCTTCCTTGTCACAACCTGTTGGTTACGTTTGGTTACGTTTCATACACCATGTAACATGTCATAGCTGGCGTTACTGAGTGGGCCTTTCAAATATATTGTTGAAAGGCAGAGAACCATTTGTGTTTGGGTATTTTCAAATATGTTGTCGTATTCAGATAATCATATTTTGTTGTGTCTAACGAGCTTCCGACTTAAGTGTTACATCTTTAGCTCAGTTGTTACATATGTGTATTACATATATATTACAATTAATTGTTGTTTATTCAGTTATTCTTACTTTTTGTAAAAAAACGTATACCTTAAAAAATACTGTTATTAGGTCCATTGTGATGTAAATAGTTATGCAATTAACTTTAATGTACGCTTGTTCAAAAGTCCAAACCCAACGCTGCACACACTACACAGTTGGAACAACATTCAACTATTTCCACCATCCAATCTTCATTCATTCTTCGTCATAGACGTAATCGTCACGATTTATAATTGACAGATGTACTCCTATCATATTAATGCGTTGTGATATTCAAAACCAGTTACAAACAGTGGTCGTACCTATTCACGTTGCGGACCGTTGAGTAACGTTGTACGGCTGAGTGGGTGGGATACATTCGGATTACCTGTCCTGGCTAATGTTGGCTCTTTGTTATTTGACGCACTGTCAAGGCGTGTTGCCAAGGAGGCAAGTCAATAATATTGTAAATGCCTCCTCGCGATTATGCTTGTTGTAATTTGAAACTCTGTTAATGCAGGAGAAATTGGTTATTTTTTTTTCTGTAGAAACGAGACGATGTAGATGAACAGCACATTGTTCCAATATTTGACTTGGTTTTTGTCTTCTACTGTGTTTAAGGCGCATCATTAATAGAGCTACAAATCACGCACTTGCAGATCTCTTGATGTCTTTTTTTTTGTAGAAACATGACTTTTATATAGGTACTAGCTGTTCCGGCGATCTTCGTATTGCCTCAAAATTATCTTTAATATTTTTTTGTGAAGTTTTCCTATGTTTTAATAGTTATTCTGCTATGCGGGGTGAATACAAATTTAAAAATTAAAGATCATAAAAATTGGCCTAGCTGTTCTTAAGTTATAAAGGTGTAACTAACACAAATTTGTTTTATATATATATAGATTTCTTTGCGCAGACTGGAAATTTAAGAGTATTCTTTTGTTTCTGTATGTAAATTTACGGTTATTTCCAAGCGGCAAAACTTGATATGGTTGTAGCGATGTATAACTGACTAAAAATTATGCGTAAACGCAAATAAGTCAACATGATGCACTTGACTTGTAACATGACCTTTATATTAAAACGGCTAGAGCCCACTTTTATGTGCAAGCTGTAATTACAATACATGGTAATTTCTTACTACGTATAATTAACTAGTATTTGTATGCAAGTAGTGGAATGTTGCAGGGAAAACAATTGATAGCGCCTGCATATTGATGATCAGTTTCAATTAATCGCTTTAATTAAATGCCTCGACAATTTAACCATCGACCTGATTTTACAAATTGCCGTCTAAATCTAATTAATGTTTCCATTGTGTTGTTACATGAACTGAGTTTGTGAACTCATTTAAACGATTATTTAGGGTAAAGTCCTTAAACTCTTTAAATTACTTACCAGACTATAATCATAGGACAACTTAATGGGAGTTTTTTTTAATATTCTTAAACTTCATTAAAAATTTTCGATAGTATCATAGCAGTCTTTGTTATGTAAGTGAAGTTCTTACTTTTTTCTTTCTCACTTCGTCAGTTCGATTGGGGGTCAACGTATTTGAGTGGTGCTTAAGCTATTTAATTTCGCTTCATGCGCTGTAGATAGATGATTATTTAGGACTTAGCACTATTCAATATAAAGATAAATCATTTATTTTGTATAGCCCTACGGGAGGACTTTTAAATTGTTAATATGCATTTACTTAAGTACTTTTATTTTAGGGGATCTTTCGATGCAAGGGCAGACGCGTGAAAACCAAGTCACGAATAAATTAAAAAAAAATACCGCGACTCGTTTCTTCAGAGGTGCATTGTAATGGCACAAGCGTACAGGTTGTAAATTAGCCATTGACTTGGCAACCGCGCGTCTTTCACAATAATGTGCGCAAGGGGCTAGATGTTACTGGGTTTAGTGAAAATTAATAGGCGCCGTAGCCCATAAATAATAAACATTACTTAAAAGTAGACCTTACTTAAATAAATGTAGCCAGACGAACGCACAATCTGAATGGTCTCAAACTAAGCAATGTAGGTATAACTTATACTGTAGGTATTATACAATGGACTGAGAGTGTACATTAGTAACGAATGCATAGATTTAGGTACTGGAATTTGAACATGGGACTCGCGATACATCAAGCAGGGTCACGACCAACTGTGCCAATCGAAAATTTATAAAAAAAAAAAAAAAATCGGGTCCAAAAAATTGCCCCCAACAAATGACAATTGTGAATTTTCGTGATCATATTTTTTTTTTGAATTCACTTCGAAATTGAAACTACACATAATGATAACATACGAATGCGCTAAAGAATTGTAAGCTAAAAATGTATACCCTTTTTGAATCACGCGGTATAGTATAGCTTTGCCATAATTTATACCTACATACAGGTATAAATTATGGCAAAACTATACAGCTAAAAATACTATTTTTTTGTTTATAAATTAAGATCATGACAACGTCAGGAATACATTTACTTTGAGTAGTTTGGTTTTTATCTAGAAAAAGTTGCTAGTATAGTAATCTGTTGAGTAACGCTACCTACGAGCAGTTACCTGTTAACGTGTGTAAAAGAATGCAGCGCTTGCAAGTTGACGACAAATCTTGCGTCTAACTCCCAGTTTGGAAACATAGATTTATGCAGTCTTGCACACATGACTTAATTCTAATACTACAGATACGCTGATGCTACGTTTGGTATGGAATATTTTAAAGTTGTTTTACCTTAGGTATATTTTCTACGTATTATCTAGCTGTTAACTGACAAGCAGTGATAGTCATAGAATGAGGCTCAAACCCTAGCTCGCACCTTTGGGATTGATCTTGGTATTGGTAAATATAGCAAGAAAAGACACATTCTACGAGAGTCTTGCATCTTGCAGTTACGTATAACAGAAGCATTTTTTGTAAATTATGATTTACAGACCCAACCCTATTACACCCTATGACATGATGTATTGTTGTCTGTAATAAAGTGGTTTAAAATTTTCCCATGTAAATATGTGTATTTACCGTTTCTAATCATCTTCAAACCGGATAGTAAAAATCATATCATGTGAATAGTTCTGGTGATTTCGCAAAAGTCAGCAAGTCTGAAATTGAAAAAATAATGTAGTTAATCGTATTTTCATGTTCAACTAAATAAGTTCATTCACTCAAGGTAAATAACTAATTTTAAAGCAACACCATGAGCCAACAGTAGCACCAGAGATGTGCAATGATCGCACGCAATAGGCTCCGTGAACCGCAGAATATAAAAAAGGTGATACCAGAGTTATTACAAATCCTACTTCTACGGATATAAAACTAGCTACCATTTTGGTAGCCCGGTGCTATTTAGCTTACTTAATTTATTGTAAGTCTATGGCTAATTGACAGCAATCCAGGTAATTATACTTAATTCATATGAAATGCAGTAAGGTATGTGGGTAAATTTATTACTGCATTTTTCCATTTCTGCATTATAAATAGGCACTATTCGTGTAGCAGTAACATAAAAAAATGCTCCATTCTCAGATTAGTTAGGTTGAAGTTTTACATATTTGATCATTTAAATCTCGCAAAAAAGAAAGAGGTTCTCAATTTCAAATGTACTTATACTTTTTTTAGGTAGTATCTATGATCTTTTTTTTATTTTGATCTGATATAGGTAAGTATCTGGGTAAATACCTCATTAGTGTGCACTTCCCTTAAAACCATTTGGTGAACAGGTTGAAATTACATTAGTATTCCGGTAAAACAGCCAATAAGTATTGATTTCAATTTGGGTTACCAACTGCGGCTTAAAAATATGATCCATTAAATTTATTCTATTTAAAAATTATTGGTAAGATTTATTTCGCAGTCATAAATTAATGTTAATGAATTTAATCTAATAACAAGTCCTTACCTGCGGATTGTGTACGCTACATAGATCTTTCAAAATCTGAACTAATCAAATGAATGCACTGCCGCGAACATAAACTCCATTTCGGAAACCAACACCAAACTTAATTCAATTTATCACATCTCACCGACTGATAGATATCTGACATCGTATCGCCAACTAATGCGTGAATTCAATCGATAATGATACTTATTTCATGCGAATAAACCCTCGTTATTAACCGCACGTCAGATGGCTGAATTCTCGTGATTTAGGGCGTGGACATAAATGTTTATTGATTTATAGAATTAGCCGACGCGCGTGTACTAAGTAATCTGTTTTAGATTGATTTGATTAGAAAATCGAGATTAACGTAAAGTTTTTCGCAAATGGATCTATTACTGATTCAAGTTTTTGTAGCATGCCAACTGTCACAGATATCTGACTGTACGCAATAACACTCTGCATGGAATACTACTCTTTGGCTTACAGATTTTTTTATGAGTAAGTAAGTAAGTAGTTGGTACAAATAATTCTACAAAGATAGCTCGGGGTAATTTTAAAACATTTGAAATTGGTATCAAAAGCGGAATCGAATAAATTTCCGACACGGATTTCCACAAATGCTATTGCTAGTAAATGCACACTAATTTTCCGCCATCGAAAGTAACCGTCATCCAACCGCTACTGAAAAAGACTTTTGGCAGATCGTCGAGAGTATTGAGTTGGTTCTTTCATTGGTCAGGAGGTCTATTGAACAGCTTTCAGTTATAAGAAGTACATATTGCCGCAATTACAATAATTAAATACATGGAAAGAATATTACTCTTATACATAATTGCCTTAATATTTTAACATTGTGCAAATTACTGCTTAACATTTCAAAATATCAAATGTATATTCCTAGATTCCTTTTAAAGTAAGTTAATGCAATAATGAAAAAATAACATTCCTTTTATTTAATACCTACTGAATCAATGGACTTTATGAAATACGTATGCTGTTAATAAATGCAGTAAATGAGGTAACCAACGAAAACACGATCTTGGGCACAACCCATTTTATTTTTGACATGAATAAGTGCCGAGATGCGGCCGAAATATGGCAATGCCCATATTATGGTCAATATATTTTGTCGTAACATACTGATAACAAGTTTGTACATTTGTAAGAACATGTGTACATTTGTGGTATGACCACACAGTTATTCCTTAATATAGCAATATCATAAACAATAAATTATGTACAAATTTATTTTTTATTTATTACAGATATTTACTACAAATATTGTTTTTACTAACAACGTATGACAGCGCATATCAAATCAAAATAATGTTTGGTACTGTTTGTTATTAGTGTGGGTCATCAGCATAGTTTTTTTCAATTTGGTACACATAATTTTCCTGATGCGTTTATAATAACCATGGTACTCCCCTAACTTTTTAATTTACAGTCTGAGCCGGCATAACTTATTATGCACCCATAAAAATGCTACGTCAGATATACCACAGCAACATGTTGCTCGTTATATAATAATACCAGCCCTTTTTAATGTCTCACTGCTGGGCACGGGCCTCCCCTCAATTCGAGGGGGATTAGGCCATAGTCCACCACGCTGGCCCAGTGCGGGTTCGTGACTTCACACAACTATATCTCTCAGATATGCAGGTTTCCTCAGGATTTATTCCTTCACCCTTTAGCAAGAGATAATCGTGGTTGAAAATGAGATTCGCACATGAAAAATCCCAGAGGTGCGAGCCGGGGTTTGAACCTGCGATCGTCGTTACCGCGGCAAGCGTTCTACCAGCTTGGCTATCACTGCTTTAGTTACTCGTGAAGCTGTATTACTCGTATAAAGTATGTTGCTCGTGCCATCATTATATTACATAGTTGCAACAGGTCCATACCAGCCGCGTTATCACCAGGCGTTGCAATAAAATGTCAGGCTCTATTTACCGGTAGCGTTGTGATGCGTGCACGAGATACAGCCTACTGGTTCACCTTTCTTCTTACGAAGTTTCGTCACTACGCGCTCGTGTTTCACGTGTAGTTTGTTGATGACATCTTGGTGAGGAAACTTCCATTCATAATTTATTGGGAAATACGAGGGACCTGGGGGCGTACTACTATTCTCAGTCGGTATGCTGAACTGCCTGTCAATGATGACGACCTGATTAGCTCCGTGACCCTAAATCCAAGACCTAGCGTACCATTGCGAGACCTCAAGACACTATGAGCCTTTTCTGCGTAGATCGGACCACAAGCAACATTTAAATATGAGGGTACCCCGTCTTAAACTATGACGCCAGGACCTCAACCACCTCAGTCCTCCCGATACCATGGTTGCTGTAAGGCATCCGAATCGTCGGGAACGTAAAATCAAAATAAAATCGCGATAAAATCCTTAAAATTAGTTTTATTTCAATCCGTGATTCCTACCTTCTGCGCTGCGGGTCCCGGTAAAATACCTGAGCCATGGTTGTTTATTATATACATAAGTATTAGGTACTGGACTCACCTCAAGTTCAATGTATGTTACCCATAAAACAAGCGTTACTTAGTAAGGAACCGTATAGTTTATGTGCTTGTCAGACGGTATTATTATTATAATATTATAACCTAATAATAAATACGTATCCTAATAAAAAAGTATTGTTTCCAAACGTTGTCGGTCAAAAAATTACAGGCAGAGACAAAGTTCTATGTAGCGTATTTATTATATCATTAACATGATAAAAATGTCATGTTTTAGATCGGGAAATTAATTATCTGGAAATAAAAGTTCATGGCAAGCCCCCTGTTCACAGTTCAAAAATGGAACCGTCATTTACATAGCAGTTGAAACCTATTTATAAAGAAAACTCCATTGCATATGGTTTTCGTGTGATTTTATATGAATTCGACGTAACAACATCTTAGCAATTTGATTTTAAAACTGCTTTTTAGCAAGTCACTGTAAATTATTATATGGCATACTGTAGCTTCTGTAGTTTATTGCCAGGGTTACATAAATAATATGAGAAGGATGAGTATAAATCTGGTTTATCGACCATTTTTAAATTGAGGTAAATGGCACGATCCATAAAATATACTTACACCTACAATGGGTGGTGCTTATTTGTACCATCACATTCAAATATTGCATTACCTGTCCTTATACGCGTTGAGCACGCAATTCGAATGCCACGCACAATTTTTGTAAATCTCTTACGCATTAAATAATCCGCAGCAACATTCGCCTTTCGAAATGTTAAATAGTTCTCATAGTAATTACTGCAGCTCACTATAAAGTTTATAAATTATTTTTTCATATCAACATTTTTTTTTAAGGCGCCCCGACCGCTAATATTGGTCATTTCTCGTCAAACATGATGAGGTATAATTTTATTTGGACATGTGTTATTATAGCCGCAAGTGGTACTTCATTTTAATAAGAGAGTACATGTAATAACTTAATTAACTCACTGTTTATTTCGCTTGACGTAAGTAGGTACATCGTTTAATAATATTTTATATGCAATATATTTTGTTACAGGGTGAAGCAACGAATGTCAAGGTAAACGACGCACAAACTGAAAAACATGAGATTCTCAGCGAGGTTACAGGTATGATACTTATTGCCAAACTTATACCTACTTTATTAGATGAATAACATTTTCGTTACATCACATAAAAGTGGTAAAAAATAGAACATCATGTATTATTATGGTGTCACAAAAAGCAGCCTTACCACTTATATTGACCTTCGGATGGAGAAGATATAGTTTAAGACGGGGTCTACTTAATGATTATATAATGAAACAAAATATTTTTTTGGCTGAATTTCAATATGCAAAACGAAATATGAATGCTTATAAGTTTGTACTTCATAATCATAAATTTAGAAATGTTAGCTGGTTGCAACACAAGTTTGCTAACTTTACATAAACAATGGCGACCGGTAACATTAAAAATGCGCAATTCAACTAGCATTTAATAAATAAAATTTCGTGCTAAAACGGTCATTAACAACGGTATTATGTAGAGAGGTAGAGATGGTCACGTGGGAACGATAAGCTTTGACTGAGTGCTCCAAGGCTGTGAGATGGAGATGCTTATGATGATTGCTTGTACTATCATAATTAAAGTGAATTTGTTCAGAACAACATATTTAAGCATGGGAATATAGTTATCATCATCATAACGTTATCGTATTTTAATGATTAAAAAGGATTGGGTAATTGGGTAGTAGGCACTTGCCCGGTTTGTAGTAGGAGTAGGCATTACTAGTACCTAATATTTATGAAAATAAATGAAATAATATCAGTAAAAATCAATGATGGGATGCAAAATAATTATAAAGCAAACGTGTATTTTATTTAGAAAACTATTTTCTGAGATACAAAAGTTAAGTTTCATACAGGTTTCTATGCCAAGCAACATCAGTCAATGTCGTTGGCAACGGTACGCATCATAAAACATCTTGAAGTACTCATAATTATTCCAGAAAATCTTTCTGAATACAACCGATGTGCTTGGATACTCTTGAATACAGGATGGCTGTTTAGCGTTTGGTGAAAAATAATATAATCTTCTCAAGGGAAAATCCATGAAGCCTGACAGAATTATATACTTACCATTCACGGAATTAAATTTGCACGGCTTAGCATTGCATGAAGAAAAGAGTTTGAAACTAAACATGCTGATCTATTCCTTGTTAATGTGGTGCTAAACACATATACACATAGGTTTCCTGCCATAATTATGTATAAGATCTAGCAGATATATATACAAAATATTAGTCTAACTTTAGAAAAACCGCCAATGATATATTATTAATACATTATTAAAATATACACAACTGGTTTCATGATTGTAGGGCTTTTTCAATATGTACATACTGTTCACTGTCTGCTATAGTTACTTCTTGCTTCTCGCAGTTGCTGATATGCCTGATGGTGTACGCGTCCAGCGCACACGCAATCATGGTGAAGTACGGCACTAAGGGCGG
Source organism: Pheosia tremula (assembly GCA_905333125.1). NCBI lineage: Eukaryota > Metazoa > Arthropoda > Insecta > Lepidoptera > Notodontidae > Pheosia > Pheosia tremula. Next base: position 7,515,826 of record HG995402.1, on the reverse strand, counting down.
TCCCATCGAGCCGCCGGCGCCGGAGCCTGCGCTGACGCCAGCGCAGCCCTTCCGCAACCCCGCGCCGGTGTGGGAAGAACGATCTAATGATACGCCTGATCCCAACGCTCAATGGTAATATTAACAATTAAAACCTGCCCTATTATAGCTACCGTATACATGGACTAGCGGCAATCCCTTAGATTGGAATTGAACCCGTATATAAGTTATTATTGACGGTAAAAAGGTCTGTTCTACAACTTTCCTGATTCCCTTGTTATTTTTTTTTCCTTAGGCGGCCTCCGCTCTTCATACCTCAACCATTATACACCAGCATCGAGTTCAACGCACCCGCTCCCGCTCCGGTACCACTCAACAGCGCTCAGCGCTTCGTCAATGCCTACCAACCGGCTCAACAGCGGATCCATGCTCAACAACCCCAAGAGTATCTTCGGCCTACCTTCCTAAGCTCGCAAAGGCAACCCGGTGTAGGTCTCCGATACTTTATACCAGCTTACGTCAATGAACCCCAGAAGAAATTGCACCATAAGGGACATGAAGACGCAAAATTGAACCATATAGAAAACAACGATATTGGTACCAATGGAAAAGATTCTGCTACCGATTTCCAATGGAAATATGAGAAGGATGCTACAAAAAGGATTATCAGAAACTCTCAAGAGGTATGTAGATTGATCTTGATACAATAATGATACCTGTTTACTTCGTGTGTTGTTTTGAAAGGTATTTTTTAAATGCTACTGTCAATTTAAACACCCAATAACGTATAGTATTGACAGACCGCGTAGCCTCGTTAGGTTGCCGCGGGTAAATGCCTAGGGCAACATCCTTGATGAGCATTCAGTGCGCGCAAAGATTAATAAAACAGTTGGCCTAATTGCAAGGCAAATGAAATATATAACAGAGCTTGAGAGAATACTTTGGCCCTGATCGAGATACGTCCTGACCGAGTGAAGCAAAACAGCCTCAGTTAAGATGAATAACCAACTTCTCCAACTCTCAAAACGCACATAAAGTCTATATTAGCTCAGGTTCATGTCCACTTAGATACCCTGAAGGAATTCTGCGTTATTCTTCTTTAAAAACCAGTGTAGACTCTGTACACATTTATATACACAGTAAGAAACTATTGTCTCACAAACATTTGCCTCAATTGTGTTTTTTATTGTTTTAAATTTTATTTTTTAAACATATTATATAAGAAATCATATTAAGTTCTTATATTCACGTGAATACTACACATTGAAATAAAACTATTTTTAAGATTTTATCGCGTTTATTTTTTGTTTTTACGTTCCCGACGTTTCCGCTTCTTTACAGCAACCATGGTCAAGTTGCTGTAAAGCAGCCGAAACGTCGGGAACGTAAAAAACTATACAACAATTTAAGAAATCAATTATTATTTTTCTTTCTAGGGCACAGGAGTACCAGTATATCAATGGCCAGTCTACGTACCTCGGCATCGCTAACGTTACTTTGTTCTTGAAGAGAACAGCTTAATTAGGTAACCTGTGATGTCATTAGGTAGTATTAGTGTTAGATAAAAGTGCCAGATGATATTTGTTAAATATAGAACCATTAATGGCTGTCAATATATGTGGCCAAATAATCTGGTATTCAATATTACGAATTGAAAATTCAGAATTAAAATATCATTTTGGATGTATTTAAACAACAAAATATCCTTTTTTTGTAGATGACAGTTACAAAACGACATTTTACCTGAAAAATTCAAAAGTATTTTCATAATGAATGAAACTGCTAACTAAAAATTTACAATAACTAATATTTATATTTCTTACAATCATTTGCATTTGATGTCATTGAAGTCCGAGTTAAGCATAGTTTTTTAGATGACACGTTAAAATTAGACAACTCTCAAATTTGAGTTGAATACAAATTCGTTTCTATTTCCTGGAAATAATATTAATGTTTAATTGTAAAAAAAAGTGTTTTCATGACATTTTATTTATTTAGTTCCTTTCATTACAATCTAAACAGCGACAATAAGGCTATACTTATGTGTAAATAAATAACATAAGGATCCTGTAAAAATACGATTTTGTCTTTATGTCATAATACATTGTGTGTTACATGCGCACCCCTTAACCAGTTGTTAGCAGAATCATTTTGTCATCTACTAATAGACAAAAATATATATAAAATAAGATGGTTTGTCAAAATACCCGACTAATTACATTCAGACGGCGCGTGACGGTAATTCTTTGTTCACTTGTATGAATTTCTATTGCTATTCAAATATGTAATTATTCAACTTGTTCCTGACGACACTCGTGTCTTTCTGCAAACCATTGAATCAATGTTGCCCTAAATCTTTATTTAATGACACTTGAATGAATTTCCTGAACGCTATTGTTATTCATTTTGAAATATTTTTATGTAAAATGAAAGTAACTTTCATTTTGTTTTGTTATTTCCTTTTAGGGTCTGTTTCATTGCTGCTTATAGTTAACTAACTGAGCTATGTGTTAAATAAATCTACCGCCAAGAAAGGAAGTTTACAATACATCCTGTAGCAATGAATCAGGTCCTAAGTAACTAACTATTAAGTTACCTACTATATTGTTTTCGTATATGCATCTTTTAGCTGTAATTACGCTTGTAAATATGTAAAATAAACAAATATATAAATTTTTATGTTTGTATCATTGTCAAGACTATTTCTCATCCAATTAAGTAAGTTCCTACATAAAACATTGGCTTACACAACAATGGAGATGGAAGAAACTAAAGCATAACAAACTATAATGGGAGACGCGTTAGACATCGTTATATCAACACGAGAATACAATACAAAGGGAGCCGCAGATAATTGTGTATCTTGACTGAGATATGCAGTTGTTTAATCGACTCTACATTATATAAATGTATAACTAGAGTATTGTGGAAGCTCTCATGCTCACTATACCTGAAGTAGTAGTGAAGTAGCCATTTCACTACTGTTATCACGAAATGGCTAGCATGTCGACGCAGCTTTAGCTAGAACTATACTTAGCTTAAAACTACATGAATGTTTAGAGCTGCCGATCCAGAGATAATACATAAGAAGTTGTTGTTTGTTTTTATTGGGACTGCATACTCCAGGGTCTGCAGCGGTGACCAACGAAGTCGTTGAGGTTTTACCCTCGGCGAGTCCCGGGGAAAAGCTAATTGTCTCGGAACCTACAAACAAATTAATCGAAAGGAAAAAAGGAAGGAGTTGGAAAGATAATAAAATAAAACACAAAGTGTACACAAATAAAAATCGTGGCCTAAATTAAGACGATAGTAGTAATAGTAGATCTTGTTTAAGTTTAACATCTTAGTTAAGAATTGTGTGCTCACTGCCAATCAAGATAACATCTTCGGACATAATTTAGAAGTAGGCAACGAGCGCGCAGTCACACAATGTTGTGATGAAAGATTCGCAACGAAATATTTCACCAATGCTGTAAGTATTCACACTATTGTTTGCTATAATTCTGCCTATTTTGAGCCAAATTTATTTTAAAGTTATTCCAAGTATATGTTAAGCATTTACAACTATTTGTCTAACTTAAGTCGCATACATTTCACATAGGTGGGTACATGCGTTTACAAAAATTGTATTGATCATTATTACTATGACAAAACATCAGACTTTTCTTAGGGCCTCCCTTATTTATCATGATTCAAAACATCGTAGCCAGTTCGTCAAGTCAAATAATAATCGTAATTTTACATTTTGTTTTTCATTTCACAATTGGAACGGAACGCGACCTGAGCAGATCCGGCAAAAAACTCAGCAGGCTTGTCTTTTTTACATAACCTTTATTTAAATTTAGGTTTGTTTTAATAAGGCAACGAAAGTTTTTAATAAGTAAGGTACTACATTCCATATCAAGTAGCCTTCCTCCCTTCAAATCCAGATGGGTACCGCCTATTATATTACCATTACTTACAAATTACGCGAAACGTTTTTCGTGACTCCATGACACGTATAGGAACTTCAATATCGTGAAGAGTTAGCGCGACTCGTGACAATTGTGTTGCACGAAAGACGCTTCCTGGTTGCGTTTGATGATCCGCTGCGTTTATCAGATAGAAAAAGTATTCAAATTATTATAATGGTGAAGACCAATTCTCACGAAGCATATAATTTACTATTTAGACTTTAGTTAATGTTTACAATGTTGTACCAAACTCTAAATACGAATACAGACCCGTCAGGCCTGGTGCAAAATCTATCAAACAAAACGTTAATTCCGATTATGAATAATAAGTTGTCTAAGCAGGTGTGGTGATTAGCCGCCTAACTTTACTCTCAGTCAACATATCGAAACGTGAACCTTGTGACCTAGGTACGAGTGCACACATTAGTCTGTCTGATACGTCAATTCCGAAACCGATTCTACGAACTAAAGGATGCCTGTCTTGCTTTGAGCTTGCCTTTGTTGACAAATGTCGATGAAATATCTATGTAACTTATAAAGTAGGTTATCGTCATCATCATTATCATAAGAGATACTTATAATTGTATAACTATTATCAAGATATATTTAACACTGGCACATATGGTTCTATTGAGTAGCCGAAAGCCAACCAGAAAAAAAGAAAAACATAGCCATTTTTTTTTGTGGATGTAATATGCGTAAAATACATTGCTATATTTTTGTTACAACTAAGCCATGGCAATAGTAGGTAAATATTTTAATGGCCAGAGATCCCAGGAACCCTTATTTAACTGAGTAGCACGTCTAATCACTAGGCTATTAACGCTTTAAATGATTATTGAATTATATCTATAAAAAAACTGAGGTACCTAACATAATATTTTTCTATTACCAATTAAAATCGCGTAAATTCATTGACTTAATTTTTTTACCAACTAGCTTCCTATATAGCGTTTTCTTCAGACACTGAAATTACACTTCATAGTAATTATTATATTACCAAATCATTTTCCAAGTAAATTTTAGTTATTAATATGGTAGTGGAAAATAGGTACCTATGTTATCTTTGTTAACCGTGTTACCATACAGGCATGTACGTATTGAAAGTATTCACGTAAATATAAGAAATCAATATGTTAAAAGGATAATTTAAATAATCTTACGCGACATTATATTCACACGGATACTACCATTGCGAACGCGTTCACACACATAAAAATGATAAAATACATATTAATGATAGCATTACCAAAACATCGAACGAGTAACCTTGTAACGTCGGCACGTCACCGAATAAAAAGCATATCTCCAAGCCTAGCACGACCAGCTTTGGCAAGACAAAAATAAGATAAATTGATTTTGTCTCATTCTCTTCTGTGGTTATAGAAAGAGAGCGTGCGACTCGGTGAGACATGCGTTTTATATTAGCCCAGTGCTAGCCCTGCTGTTATTAATCCCAAGTAAATTTAACATTTTACATCGATAAACGGGGTAATTGACTACGGTATTTTATCTGGTTGATATTCAACACTGATGTTTTTTTTCTTCCTCTGTTTATTCGAGTATAATAAGTACCCTTTAATCGATAGACGAAAGCCTCTTAACTTTTTCATTCAATCCTTTCATTAAAGTGTCCGTAAGTTGACAGCTCTGAACGATAATGGAGGTGCAATACTTGACACACGCCCACACATTTTGCTAACATCTTTGCAACACAACCAGAAGTACATATTACAAATATTACAACACTTCAAACAAAGACCTAGGTAAGTATATGATTAACACTTAACGTAATCTAGTTTGAATTAGCCTAAATTTAAAAGGTTATGTCAACTTTATAGGTCGTTTGCCAACATTCTGTGTTAACTAAATTAAGTTAAATAATATGGATTAGCATAAAGTTAACGCAAGAAGTTAGTAGCTGCGTTCGCGCCAACTATTTAGGCGGCGGCGCGGCCTTTGCGCTATGAGATAGTTTCTTCAACTAATTATATCCATTTGGCATTTAGAATAGCACATTTTCATTTTCCTTTCATAAAGGTCTCGTAAATAGGCATAAGGCGCAATGTTGCATAACATACTAAATTATCGTTCGTCTATCTAGGCGTCAAACCAATAAAAGTCCTGTTCGCTTTGCGTCACTGGTTCCTATTAGTCTAGTTTTAAAGTAAAGTATTTAAGTTACTCTGTAGGTATTAAAATAATTATAAAAACATGACCTGAGATTTTTTGGTAGGTACAAATTGAAAATAAGTTCAAATGCACCACTTTTGAATGGGGGCCATATTTTAAAAACAGAAGAAAGGATAATGGCGTATCCTCTAAAAATGTGTATAAATCATGGCTATATAAGAGTAGAGTAAGTGCACACGCTAACACATTAAGTGACTATACTGGTTTTACTGGTTTTTTGGTTTAAGTTTTACTGGTGGTAGGCTTCGGCCGTGGCTAGTCACCACCCACTGAACAAAGCCATGTCGCCAAGCGGCCTAGCCGTATTCCGGCATGATGTTCGGTGTTGCCATTCATGGATGGAGGGTCAGATCAGTTGCGCTGCATGTGCCTAGTGAATGTAGCGTCTCTTATCTACTGCCGCCTTCCTACCTAGGCAAGTATACTCCATCGTAGATCTCATCGTCACCTACCATCAGGTTACCAAATACTTGCCTAAAACGTAATAAATAAAAAAAAAAAATTGGTTATTGGATATTAAAAAATGCAATTACAATAATGCATAAAGGTAATTACTAGTTGAATCCTAGGGCAATTAAAATCAGTTAGGTTAGGTCAAGGTTTATGGAACAAGAAATATTGCAATCAAATGTGCAAGTGAAATAATAAGTCTAGAATGTCAAAAACACAACTCATTTATCCATATTTTGCTCAATAGCTCATGGTACAAATTGGACCGGTATTTTCGAGTGCACGCGGGTTCAATTAGACACAAGAGCTTACAGCAATCGCTTGCGCACCAGTCTATTATAACATTTTGCCTCATAATTAGAAATTAGCTATAATTGCGTAGCTATATGCATTGGTCGTCTATACATCTATACTCTATATATATACAAAAATAAATAAATTTGGAAGGTCTGTCTGTAATATTAAAATAACCGCTTTTTACTAAGTGCATTTGGATGTATGCACGGTAAATATACCAAAAAAACATTATTTAAAATTTTTGTCTGCCTGTCAGTCTGTCTGTCTGTTTGTTTCGGCTATTCTCTGAAATGGCTGGACCGATTTTGACGAGACTTTCACTGGCAGATAGCTGATGTAACAAGAAGTAACTTAGGCTACTTTTATTTTAGTTTTTTTTGTTAAATACCACGCGGATGAAGTCGCGGGTATCGGCTAGTTTCTAAATAAAACTGAATTCGCTACGCCATCAATGATTTCGCATTGAAATGTTAGTTAATATCTTATAATTATTGGATATACTGGACATTACTGTTAATCTCCAAACTGTAACTGTACATTTAAATTGTAGAATATGTACAGTCACATATCTGTGCATTATGTTTTTTTTGTAGGTATATGGCAATCGTTGGCAGATATATCAAAATGAGGATATCATTTTCCTGTTCTTTTGTGTGTGTTTTGATGTGGCATTTAGGTCTAATAAATGTCTATGAATAAAAAAACTTACCTTGACGACATACGTAAAGGGCATTTAAGCCACTTTACGATCACAATCTTTGCGTCAAATAACAGCTCATTTCAACCTTCTAACACAAGGAATTCGAGATTTATTGGAAGTTCTTGGAATTGCAGACAGTACGATTCGGTTCGATTATCGCGACTCATTAGAAGCCATACGATCGGGCGGATAATTGGCCTACATTTTCTAGAAGTTATCCTTGACTATCCCCATATCATGGACAAAGACATATAAGCTACGTGGGAAGCTTCCTCTGGTACGCAGCACTTGGGATTTTTTTTTGTAGTTTCCAATATAAGGAATCATTACGATTTACTTTACTTCATAGTAAAGGTACTATAGCACAATATTCAATTCCCATTACCACTGCTTTAAATCGTGTCACGTCACTATGGAAATAAAGTTCAATGAAACACGAAAATACTAGTGGTTAGAGAAGCTGCCCTCGTGTCTGAGAGATTCGCTGTTCGATTCCCACACCGGCAAATAAACCATTGATGTCAGTTAATTTCTAGGAGAAACAGTTAATTGGACATTGATTTAATATTATCGTCGCCACATTTGTAAATTATAAGTACACCTGCAAGCGTAAGTCACGAATTTGTCATTTCAGGTTAATATTTATACTTATTGATAAAAAAAGTAAACAAGCACATTTAAGAACATCGGCCTCACACATAACATTATAGGGAAAACCGAGATCAAAGATAAACTCGCGATCATTCAGTAATTGTTTACATAAAAAAACAAAAACAGGAAATCAATACTTCGAGAATAATAATGATGAGGTTTTATTAATAAGCAAAATTGGATTCGGCATCAATAAATCAAGTCTAATGCAAATTAATATATTTAAAAAAAAATGTATTGTCATCACTACATTCATTTTTATCATCACAAAACGTCAGACTACGTCACACGTCAACGTTCAGTCGATGTCAGCTGACGTCAGCCGTCGGAACCACCAAACTATCAGATTCACTTTTCCTCACTCACTTTCATTGAAAGTGCGAGTGGTCATGACCTACCCGAATATCTTGATGACGCGGAAGCGACTCGTGAGTCGTGACGATATTTGCGTCAAACTTTCACGAAACACCACTGCGTTTGAAGTAAGAGTGAGTTGAAATAGTATCACCTACTGGTATACTTTCACGAATCAGCTTGGACATTCGCCACATTTTATAAATTTTTTTTGAGATTCTCGTGTTTTGATACTATAAAAACGCGAATAAGAATAATACAACTGAATTGAGAACCTCCTCTTTTTTGAAGTACAAAAAGGTTGAGGTCAATTATTGATGCCAAACGGTGAGCAGTAGATCCCAAAGTATTCAAATTGATTTATAAATATGTATATTTTCATTATGATCATGGTATCAGTATCTTTATACTGGTACCATAATCAGTACCTATATACTGATGCCAAGATCAGTCCACTAAAAAAAGAAACATAATTAAGGCAATACGTTCATGTGCTTATCACATACAGCCATATTTCTTTAATGTGTTCACGTTAATCTTGTTACATACATAAGCTCAATACCTGCACATTATAATAATATGCAAAACATAAACAGGTTTCCGACTTGACTCATCGCAAAGTACAACTAGCCTTGACCAACAAACGTGACATTCGATAAACGAGTATACTCTTTGGATACATTGAACACACCAATTAAGTTTATTTTACCAACTCGATCTCGTTAATCAGTGCCAGATTACATAACTTGTGTCGGTGCATCGAAAATGTTAATCCCCGATTAATTAACAAAAATGCTAAGGGTCATATGTATGTCATGCTATCTGTTGAAAGACCGATTGGAGATCAATTAAAGAACTACAGTCTGGTGACAATACATCACGTTGCATATTTTTTTTATAACCATCACACCAACTGTATGACCCCAAACCAATCAACGCTTGTCTTACAGGTACTGTACAATGGACTCGGAGCGATGCGAGTTACACCCAGACCAGGGGAAATTACGAATAGATCATTTCCGAATTTTACCCAGGCGGGAATCGAATCCGCAACTACCCGGTGCAAGTGACCCGACCGGCCTACGCTTAAACCACTAGACCAATCTGTCGTCGTCAGATAATGTTAATAGTTTTAATAGCTTATTATTTGACGAAGGAATCAAAGAAACCGGCTGTCCAATTACCAAAATATTTGCAAATGGTTGTAATAGTCTGAAGCAGATATTTAAGTTAATGAAAAATTTTCAAAGGTATCCGGAAAATTTTAAATTTCAGGTCAGGGTAACATCTGCTAGTGAGATATATTTTAGTCAAGTATTTGGATGCTGATGCACGTAAAATATAATAGCATGGTGCATACATTATAAAGAAAGACATACAAAAATGTCATAGATATTTGTTTTATTATGACGTTTATTACAGGGATACTTGGGTAGAAAGATTGCCTAAGTAATGAGGATCACAGATTCAAACCCCGGCTCGCCATTCTGGAATTTTTGGTTTTCATCCATTGTGCGAATCTCATTTTCAACTATGAATTTCACTTGCTGAACGGTTAAGGAAAACATGGTAAGTACACTGAGAAAAATGACTTTCATGATTACGAATAATTTATAAGGTATTCTGCAACTTTTATCCGTATTCCTGTTAAAAACGGGACAAGAGTTCTTACGGACACTTTGTGCGTAAATAATAACAATTTAACATGAATTGGCTTCACCAATAAACATCAGTCAACTTCACGATATTACGAAGTGCCGTGCACTAAAGTATTGTTGTGACGCGTAACGACTCAAAGTCATGACGAGCTCGCGGAACATGGCAACAAATCAGGCTGGGAACGATAAAGAGTGCTGCATAGTTGTGTTCGTCCTAATAAATTATCGTGACCGGCTCTCTGAATACTTGTAACAATAATTACGAGAAATCGTTATAGGTCTGATAAAGACTGTAGAAGTAATGGTAAGTTATAATTATTTGAACTATGACTTGGTGTGAACATCACGGTAATAAATGGTAATTTCCTAATAACACGCAGTGAATCTTGTGAATATTGTTCGCTTATGTCATGGTAGTTTTATAGAACTTCCTCACATTTTATCATTATAGACTCGCTAAAATTCAATGACCTATCCTATACTTTGTTGGTATTGTAAGGATAAATATGAACTCTTCTACCTTTAAATCACCAGTACTGTCACGTCAAATCTGAATGCTTTCTTGATATATTAAGGGGGAAGCGCAAGGTCAGGGCGCGAAATTCAAAATGTCAATGGTTTTTATATTTTTACGAAAAATTTGGACATCTTTACGATGTAATTTAGTTTTTTGCGATATCAGCATTCTGCTTTGGATGTCTCGATGTATTAAGTTTGCTTTAGGTATTTTTTAAGCAAACTTAATACATCGAGACATCCAAAGCAGAATGCTGATATCGCAAAAAACTAAATTACATCGTAAAGATGTCCAAATTTTTCGTAAAAATATAAAAACCATTGACATTTTGTATTTCGCGCCCTGACCTTGCGCTTCCACCTTAACGGTATTTTACCGTCCTCTTTTTGGGATATTCCTGATAGTTTAGGCTGTTTTACTGAAAAATCATCGCAAATTCCTTATTCGAAGTTATAACAGGGTATCCAGAAAGTTCTGGTCTTGTTACAACTTCAAATCAGGTGATTCTGATAGTCCTGTTATTCTGGAAATTAAAAATCACTCAGGGTCAATTCAGACTGGGCGGAAAATTGCTAGAGTATTTTTTTCACTTCTATTAAACTCTTATAAAACCTATCCCAATTCCGATACAGTTTAAAGATACTCGAGCAGTTTTCCACCAAGTCTGAATAGACTAAGTCATCCCAGACAGTCAAGTATGTGTACTAGTTCATGCAACTAAACAACTTTATGGTAATTGGCAACATTGGTTACTATGGGAAAATTGTTTAGTTACATAAATATTCAATTACATGAGTGGATGGATGACAAAATCAACACCCTGTAATAAACAAATTATAATGTAAGCCAGTATTACTAGAACAACTTAAAACAGCTTAGATAATATACTTAGCCTAACCTATCGGAATATCTAAAAGGGACATTAAAGTATACACAATAAGGCATAAATTTACCTGACACACAATAAAATGCAATATTGACCCTATTAACCAGTAGGCAAGTACAACTAAACATATTAAATCTGTAAAGGGGTTTTATGGAGATACGAAAAAGAAAAGAGATCAATAAAATAATATAAAATACCAATTTTATTCATTAAAATACATACCAGGACAATTAAGACAGGAACGGTATAATTTAGTCACTTAATCACTAGTTACATTGTAAACCTAGGTAGGCACAATGTGCATAAGTATTAGGTATACCATTATTGCAACTTAAAACTTCTATCAGCATGCAAAATGGGGTGTTTCCATGTATCGGGGCCTTTCGAGCTAGAACGATTAAACGGTAAACGCGAACACACAAGTTTAATCACTGTCCCCACTGTTATTTAAAGTGCTCAATAAATACAAAATTCTCTAACTTTGCCTGGATTTTGACAAAAATAAACTTAAAATCCAGGCAAAGTTAGAGCATTTGCGGTACTTAAATTAACAACGGGGAGAGGGGAAAGTGATTAAACTGATAATTATTGATTAAAATTGTATGTAGTAGTGTTTAGTGCGCGTATTACGATTGAATAGTTCAAGCGCAGAAGGCCCCGATACATGGAAACACCCCATTTCGCATGCTGATAGATAGAGCATTAATGCTATTTTCTAAATTACAAATCTCAGGTTCACTATCAGTTTCTCAGAAAATCAATAGATACATTTAGTACATCTTCAACATGATGTGAATTTACATCTTCTCTATAGAACTTACGATCATCAAAATGCCGAGAACATCCAGTTACACCACAATTATACTCCAAGGATTGAATATAACATGATAGATTTACTAATTAATTAAGTTTACGTGATTTTATCTTTAAATCCAAACCCCAAAATTATGGATGTTATATAACTTTATCAAACGTCATATAATATTGGGCACAAGAGTTTTGCTTTGCGTAGTACTATATGACGTTTAATAAAGATATACAACGTCTATAAATTAGGACATAAGTCTACTAGGATTTGTTTCAATGACGCTGATTGGCGATCGAATTGTGTGTGTAAACTGTAAAATGCAAATTTTAGCTTAAAGCCATACGTCATACGATTCTTGCGGGTACTGTGCCCTTGTGGCATGAAATATCTTGAATGCTACGTCCACTGCCCTCGTCGAGGTGCGAAATTAGTACAAAACATGTTCACACACTGCGTATGCTTTCGTGATGTTATCAACAGTGTCACCGCAGTATATTGCAAGTGGTTAAAAAGTTACCCCGAGGTTTGAGAGTTTGTTGCGACGCTCAGGAAGCATGGGCCGGACTTCAGTGTTAGTGGGCGTGTGCATTACAAATCCATAACGGAATTCAGTTCGAGAAGCTTCCAAGCATCCTTCCTCCGTACCAGTGGAATGTTTATGATGTAAGGCAGTGGAAGAAGATACACATACACTTCATTATTTTCTGAAACCAAATACAGATATTTAATAAAGAACGCATGAAGTTTCGAGGATGCGCTAGTGGTTTTCTTGGTTTACATTCAAATTTATAAAAAAAAATGCCTATGTACCATGACATTACAAAGCACTTTTCTTCTGATAGGTGCTGAAATGAATTAATTTTTCAGAAGAAACGTTCTTTGAAATCCTGACATTATGAGGGTCATGTTTTAATTGCCTTTTGTTAACATTGTTATATTTTAGATCCATATTTATTTATTTTTTATATAAATTAGTATGGTTTTATATTTGCATATGAAGGCTAGAAAATATGTTTGACATTTCATTGTAATCATCCTAATGGTGGTGGCATCTAGGTTATTGTTTTTCTCTAAAATTCATGCAAATAATTAACCTACCTCTGTACTAAATTTCCTTCAAATCCTTTCAGCCATTCCTGTGTGAGTCTCAAACTTTCAAATGAACACACTTTCACATTTATAGTATAGAAGTATGATTAGTTAAGTACTCACCATTAATGGTGCCAAATTGATATGATGACTTGGATTTTTTTTTATTGTAACATCTGTGGTTGCACTTGCTTTAGCGATATCATTTTTATTACATTTTTATATTATACACTGGTCATATTTGTCACACCAGCAGTATTATCAGAGTACTTATAATATCTTATAATCCTCCAGTGGAAGGGTGAATCTGGAAGAAGATTACAATATTAAAAATCTCTTAAAGTAATCCATTAATGTTCCCTTTTCATAATAGACTAGCAAAGACAGGAACATACTGTGCTGTTCCAGTATCTCTTCACATTTCGCCATGGCTCTGGGTCTGTACTTTCTAATATTGTATGGTTCTCTTCACTTACTGTTGAGTCACCTAAAAATATTTAAGAAATTAAGTACATAAAATATACACACTGTGAAATAAGAAAAGTAGACTTAGGTGTTTAATTTAGCTGATTAACTAGGATTTTAATTAAATGGGATTAGAATGTTTCTTAAAGGATAATAAAGGGACCTACTTAATGAGAAAAATGAATTTGGAAGAAAAGTACTCTGATCTGCCATTGTACCTAAATGGATTGTAAATCATAATCCATAAATTGGTTAATTTACCTATATGAATAAAAAAGTAGTAGGTAGGTACCCTAAGTCTGTACTGTACTGTATGTTATCAACATAGTCTGGAGTGTCTTCACTACAAAAGAAATCATATTATTTTTGGAAAAAAAAATCTGCATACTTGTCTGTCATCCCGCATCTCAAACCAATAACTGACAATAAAAAAAAATCTTAGCTCTTATTCTAATATGATGTTAAATAGTGTTTCTAAATTTCAGTAAACAGGTCTAAATACATGGGGAATATAGGTACATAATTATTGAATGTATTCAAAATGATAATCCCTTTTTTCAACCTTTTTTTCATTGCCATTCTTTTGATTGATAACTACTTATCTTTAAACTACTTATCAATAAAACCCACATAAACATTCATTCATTAGATTTTGCATGATGATGCTCTAACAAATACAAACATCCAGAATGTAGTCTACTACCTTAAGCTATTTGTTTTATAGGTACAAAGTAAAGGAAAAAAGAGAAAAATCTATGGAATTATAACTAAAGTACCTAATTATGTAATATATACACACACAGATATCCCAATTTCGAATGCCGACTCCACAACAAGACATGCAATCAGACACCAAATTGAAACACAACACAAGCACTTGTAGTTTTCTTACCTGCGAATATGTTGATGTACTCCAGTAACTCCTATTCACAGAAAAAAACAGAAGTATACCTTCTTCTATCTTCACGAAATCAATTTATAAATTAAATGACGGACGATATGATAATGGGCCAGTCGATCATAATATTTAAATTGAATAGCGTAACGTAAAATAATGTTGCCATACTCAGTTTTATTTACCACAACTGAGTGGCATAAAAAAAATATTTTTGTCGTAACTTAGAAAAATAAATAATACAGACGGAGCGTCGCAAATACATATTGATGGCTAAATAGCAAGCCGGTTTGTGAATTACATTTTTTTCATTAAAACATCGTAATTCTGCCATCATTTATAATGATTACAAATGTCCTGGAGAAGCGCAGGTTCAAAGCTTAGTATCCCTTCTGTATCATCCGATACAATGTAAAAGTCTTTCGTCTAGTTCACACGACAGATTTGATATATAAGTAATAATAATATTACTAGACGAACACCAGCTTTAGGTCCCTCACGATTTTGGGTACCGTGCAATGGAGTGACAAAGAAACGAAAATATTTGTGTAAATATTACACTTAATGCCTATGATAATATTTGAGAAATAATTTAAGTTGAATGTGAATATTCTTTATTGTCTGTCTGTGTTTGGATTAATTATTCATGTAGAATAAACTTGAGAACGATATTAACTTTCCAACGATCTTATTCCAAAACTAGCTAAATATTCCCGTTTCTTAAAATAATTTGCTGTATGGCAACACTTAAATTGACATTTCTTTTCACCAAACAGAACTGTACCAAAATGCCTTCGTGCCTGTCATGAGAGTTTGTTATGAAATCATAATATTCTAAATTATTATGTTTTCCCAACTTGTAATCATTCCGGAATTGCGAAATTGAAATTATAATGATAAACCGTTCGTAAAACCAAGACAGAAATGATGATTGTCTTGTGAGAAAGATATTAATTGCTTGACAAGGCATCGGGCGATCATGATATTTTTTTAGGAGTAGCGAACGATATTCCGCGTAAATAATATTTTTTTATTCATGCGCAGTCATCATATTTTCTTATAATTTACTTATTCATTCATGGTTCAAACATATAAATTGTAGTGCTTACAGCGTTATCAAAACATCATTTCAAATTGTTGTGAATGTTTGTATAAAACGTCATGACAGTACCAATAAATCAGTATTACGTAATTTTAAGTTGAAATGTTAAAGAATCATAAAATCCAATCATTACGTTCACGTTAACTAGTAGTTGTAAAACGTAAATCGAACCCGACGGAACGATATGTCAACATGTTCATGCTAAATTTACGGTTGTCTAAATTAGATATCATTCTTCATGTTTATATTTTATGAAGTACGGGAGTCATTTTTCTCAGTGTAAACCTGCATGTCTGAGAGAAACCCTTGAAAGACGTGTAAACTTCATCAACTTGTACTGGAAGAGCGTGATGGACTATGAGCTTATCCCGCTCGCGTTAAAGGGATGCCCGTGCTCAACAGTGGGCATTTAAAAAAAACTATTATAAAAACAAATTACGTTTTTATAACAGCAAGTCGCGGTAATATTTATCAGGAGATAATTTGTATTCAAAAGTGTAACCTTTGTCCAGGAAAACATTTACTTATATACATTCATAAATTTTCAACACATACTTCTTACTGTCAACACATGATTAATCAATCACATGAATCATACACAATTTTAATGAGCACCTTGAAGGTCAACATTGCTCGCCAAGTAACTTAAAGTTCACGTGATTTACAAGATATTTTAATTATTTAGAACATACCTGACAAGAATTACGTTTTAAATAAAACTAATTTTACGGATTTTATCGCGTTTATTTTTGTTTTTTACGTTCGTTTTTAGAAATGTGTAGTATTCGCGTAAATACAAGAAATGAATAAGAGAATTACTATTTTAAGAATCTTTGAGGTTATTTTAAGTTACCAGAATGTTCTGGTGTGCTTCCAAGCGCTTAATGATCTATTCACCATCACAAAGCATCACAGCAAATTCCTAAAATAAATCAGCATTTTTTTAGGTGACTACTGGAATTAACGAGCGTTTTAATCTCGCGATCATCACGACAGAAGGTGTACAATAGAAAAGAGCCCAAGGTCCGTGTGTGGCGACTCGTTGCATAACACGCGACATCGTCATAAAAGGCACGCTGATGGGCCGCGACGGAGGTAACGAGAGGCTATATTGGTCGAGGGTTGCCATCATTGTAAAAAAAAAATATAGTCGAATTGACTTTTGAGCGATTACAAAATAGTTATCGAAATAGAAAAATAATCAGCTATATATTAATCACGTCGCCTTTTTAAAAAACGCATTGATTTATACATACAATACCAATAGAGAATAATACTCGTCATAAGATCACAGAAATGATGTTCTAATAATTGTGTGTTGATGATGTTCTAAAGAAAGTGTGTTTTTATTTTACATATTTTAATTAAAAAGTCTTTTTTAAACACTGGCGCAAAACGAGTATTGTGTATAAAAACGTGATTTTTTATTTTTTAAAACAACTGATAAAAGACATGAAAATAGAATTTTACGAAACAACCGACACAAAAACATGCGATTTTCAAAATTTTTAAATTCGTCGGAAACTACAGTAGGTCTGATTACAGAAGTTTAAATAATATAGCCCCCATGTGGCCGCTTTTCTTAAAGCCCTGTTAAAAACTATTTCCACCATTAAAGGATTAAATATTGATACCAAACAGTATTTCAGCACGATAAGATGCGCCCGCGTCTTCTGAACCAGTCGCGGTTAAACAGCAATCTAATTTATCGCCTATTGGCCTGAGTCTGATGTTTTTACGATCATATACCCGTGCTTAAATTGCCGACATACAGCGGCGTGCGTTTAAAATTATCTCGCTCGTTAATTAATCTACTAAGATTATTTACTAATAAAGCCAAGCAAAGGGATATGTTATTAAAATCTTAAAATAGAAACATGTAGAGCTAAATCCAAGGAACTAACTGAGCTATCAATAGATAATAAGACCTAGAATTTCGGTAAGAATATGTAGCCTGTATCTTACTTAATAAGAATATATTATAATAAATAATAATACCAATCCTTTTAATGTCCCACTTTACTCTTCTCTCAGACATGCAGGTTTCCTTGCGATGTTTTCCTTCATTTAGCATGTGATAATCATATTTGAAAATGAGATTCGCACATGAAATCCAGAAATCCCAGAGTTGCGAGCCGGGGTTCGTATCTGCGCTCCTCGTTACAGAGGCAAGCGTTCTACCAACTTGGCTACCACTACCGTTAAGAAAGAAAATATTATCAATCAGAAATTGTATATTCGTTGAAGGCTATTAAATAAGTGTGAGAATTTTAGGTTAGAAATTTGAGGTAATCAACAATAATGACCTCTTAATGCCAGTAAACCTCTGCTATGTAATTGCAATATAAACATCCCTCACTAATGCACCGCTGTAGGGTACATTTACATCCAAGTTTCTTAATAGCGTTGCATCAGTGTGAGGCAAGAGAGCAGATTGATGGCCCGCTCCGAGCTACCCGCCTGATCAACAATATGGCACACGATGGCCCAACACATCTTTATGAAAGGCAAATATTGCCGAGAATGGTAAGAAGAGAGAGGTGTAAGTTATTAGGCACAAACTTCATTTATTGTTGGATTATAGATCTTGGAATGGTAGAGAAATGTGGTCAGAGCGTCTTCAAATGTGAATGCAATTTGAAAGATTATCGAGAGGAATAGATTAGTCTAGCTAGAAGATCAGTATTTACAATCAAGCTGATAATAGCTTATGGAACCCCTCAAAGCGATTAGGTATAAAATTCCATTTTAAATTGATGCAGTTTTTTTTATAAATATCGTAATCAACTCATATTATAGGTAATTTAAAGAGCACAACATTTAATTGCTGTAATTGGTTTGTATTTCAGAAATAATCTTGATCGAAGTACTGTTCGTTAATTTTAGATGTCAACGCGTGATAATATAATTGCACGTTCGGATATTAACTTTATGTGCTTAAAACGTCGGTAAACGTCGGTAAAAATATAATATAAACACGATAAAATTATTAAAATTAGTTGAATTTCAACAAAACTATATTTTTTGTGTTTTACTATTTATGTTTGTTTGTTGTCCATTATCTATACTCGTATTTTCTAATAAATTATTGTACATGTTGTTGGAGCAACCTGTAGCTAAATGTAAATTAAAACTTTAAAAACTTACGGAATTACATATAAGGTACCCAAATATGTATTATAGGTAAATAAATAAACAACAACACAAGACGCATTGCTATCAAGTAATTCATATGTGAAAGGTCGGACTGCAAACTACGCAAATCTGTATTGAGATGCAATTTGCATGCTATAAATAATGATGAAGATTATCAAGAAAATCATAACCATTCCTGTAATGCGCAGACAAGAAAGTACTTATAAATACGGGTATAAAATTTCAATATCCAAATGACAAGAGGTTACAAAATGCTTACATATTGTAGAGCTGGTTTTGAAATGCTACTTGCACCTACGACCCCTATTCAAGATACATATTTATTTTACAACCTAATTGTTCGAGGCCTAGGCAATTAGCCGCTAATGTACTGCATGACAGAGTTAAATATATTAAGCAAGTAATATGACACCCACAAGTCATTGTAGGCTAATGTACATAAGTTAATGTGTGCACCTGAATAGGTAATTAACGCCGCCACTTTTGAGATATTAATTTAGTCTACAAATCAACTCGGTAGACCAGGACGTTAAGTGCGAGATTATACGTAACCGTATAGTTTAAAGTTTACGTATTTAGACACATTGTATGGCAAATGGAGTAGCGCCTCTAGCGGACAGTATTTAAAACTTTCAATTCTCCATACAATGTGTCTAAATACGGAGACTATGAAGTACACGGTTGCCTTACGAATAATCTCACACTTGATGTACTGTTCTAGTAATCGCGCGGTTTAGATTGCTTTAAAACTCTCTATACAGGTCTCCCCATAAGTACTGAAGAACTGAAAATTCTAATGAGGTACATAAAATTATTAATGTAAATAGATATTATAGATAAAAGATAATAATAATTTATTCAACTAATGTTGCAATTTGCCATAATTCTGTATGAAATATACTATATAGCTTAGCATTTATTCATACTTGCGACGATTACTGTACATGGTTTACTTTAATAAAAAATGTTCTGATTCTAATTATACCACACTTGGCTAATATGCACAAAATGCCAGTTTATTTAAAACAGACAACCCTAATTGAATCAATTTAAAACGCGGTCTCAGACGCGCAGGTATGATCAGTTGTAATTGAAACACCGATAATGTTGTAGCCCTGTATGGAAAATCGAGTTCTCGATCTCAATCCAATCTCGATTCATCGCAATAAGAATCGATTCCTACTGAAGTAGAATCAGACCATGTCCACACTATCGTCGTTTACTTCACGGTCCATTTCGATTTACGTTTTGCATATCGTAAGTTGCTTTTTTAGAGCTTGTCTTGTTAATCGTATTTATAGTAAGAGTAATATATTTACGGGTTTTTTATAATGTGGCTACAAAAATGGTATTTAATTAGTTATTAATTTATACGCAAACAACATATTGTAGCACAAGAAACCGAGCCAGTTTTTGTAGTACTTTTGAATTACGTTTTAAGTACACAAATTGGCTTCAGTCAAAGTCAAAGTCAAATCATTTATTTCGTATAGGCCTACGGGGGCACTTACAAATTGTCATTACATTTTTTTTTCTTAAGTCTACAACCGGATCGGAACGCGACCTCAACTGAGAAGATCCGGCAAGAAACTCAGCGGGCTTGTCTTTTTTTTAAATTCATTATTTTTACAAAATAAAATATAAAAGTAAGCTCCAGTGTGTTGCCATGCGGGGCGCACACACGCTACACTTTAACATTATATATATTGATATTTTAGCGATCAGTCCCAGGCTGCTTTATCATCCAAATAGTTGTATGTGCTTCAATAATTGAAGAAGAAGGTTTGCGACAATCATTCTATACTATTTCTTTATCCGTGGTTATCACTAGCTACGTACTAAGCTGGTGATAACTACGGATGAAGAAATAGTTATGTTGGAAAGATTACTTCGTGCTTATAAACATAACTGTCTGCATTTGAAGAATCGTTTCGAATGCTTTTGGGTTATTAGATAACCACATTTTATTGACACATTAACTGGCTGGAAATATTTCATGCATACTAATATTTATTCCTGATTCCGCATTTAAAAGAAAATAACTCCTCTCATAAAATCCAGTTATTCTAAGAGCGACAAAGTTGGCTTTAGTTTGGCAACCCATAATGTGGCACTGTAATATGGACATATGCGGCCACTTAATAAATTCTATGTTCGTTCAGAAGATAACTAGTGAGATCAAAATTCCACTGACCACTGATTCACTCCATAAATAATCCAGTCTCCTCATAGCTGCAGCCAAATAATAAACCTTATTATTTACTGTGGCCATGTTCTACATAGCAAGAAGTGTATATAAAATTCAATTACATCTTATATGCAAGCTCATTATTCGTTAACATGTTTACGAATATGTTCCACATAATAATATATCGAAGGTGCGAAGGTAATTTTGTGCGTTCTTTTTAAATATTCAATCTATATTTATAAGACAACGTCGTGTTGGTAACACCATTTATAACTCAAGAACGAGTAGGCCGATTTTTATGGACATTTTCTTTTATTTGTCTCCGCCCAGAATAGCAGACCAATAATTAAAACATGGGAAAAATCACTAGAACACAAATTATAAAGACATACATCCTCATCATACATTTAATTCTGTAGCGGTACAAAGTTCGCCGGGACAGTTAGTTGTAAATATTATTTTACGATCCATTTCATTAAAGCTTCGCTATTAGTTTCTACCTTTCTTGCTGTTGACCGATTCTAGTCCTAATGCAAGCTCTAAATACACCTTCCGGTTCTAAATGATCTCGGATAATGTGTAGGGCAATTGGACGTCTAATGATCCTACACAATTTCCACATCTTTTTCTATCTTCTTCTCTGGGGTCCTTTCATACAGCGATGGTATAATAATATGGCAGCATATATTTGTCCTTCTCTCGAATTGCTTCATCAGCCCGTCGCCGTTTTATAAGTAATTCATGCCAGATAATACAACTAACATCTGAAAACAAACGAGTTATCGGAGACTTAGTTGAAAAGGGGTCGAATTTGAGGCGTTTAAATAAATGTTTCTAGATTTGCACCACCCAATTAATCAATTTGATCATAGTTTATACATATTCAATAAAATCCAAACGTTAGAGGCGTGGATTGTCTACCGCAAGAGGTCGTGATCCCTACGTTGAGTTATGGATATTAAAATCATTCTAAATACCTATTTGTACATTTATCATTAGATTATCTTTATATGTGTACCTATGTACCATTTTGTATTAAGTATGACGTTCTTGTGTATTTATGTTCAAAAAGAGACTTAACACTCCTACTGTTATATTGATTTACTTGTCTATAAACAATGGTGGGCGTACTTACGTCCAACAATAAAATTTGCAGTTTGAATATTACTGGATTTAAAAAATTGTTAAAAAAAAAAACATAAAAAAGGTATTTTTATTGAAATGAGTTGCAATCACGATCACAAGCCTTTCGTTCGGCAAAATTAATTTTAAAAATGACAAGTGTCAATGACAGTCAAGTTTAAAATAAAGAGGTCAGACTCAAGCCCTGCCTCGACCTTTGTTGGCGACGCATAATTTTTGCTTTTAATTTGAATTTTATTTCAAATAATGATTGCTGCTAGGATCTGGCGCTTGACGGACATATGTGACACCAAACTGTCTTGGTTTCCTATCTTTTATTACCTCAGTGTCTCATCGCCAAAAAAGGGGCAATGGAATAAAAAATGAAACACATTTCTTACGATGTATGTTTTTTCTAAATTGCAAATGACATAATGAAACTGCTGACATTGAAGTGACAACAACAATGTGGCAACTTGTGTTAAAATTGCATCATCCACCCATTCTTGACGCACAGGGAACGCCGATAAAAGGGACTATCAGATGTGATTGTTCTTGTGATAGAGCTCGTTACGAGCTAAAGGGCACTTGACGTAATTTACAAATATCTGATGACGTCTAGTACTACCAGTATTTGTGTTATGAATGTCAAATGAATGTACTACCCGTTCCGATTATAAATGGCATCTATTTATGCGTGTGGGTGCAAGCTGCAAACTAAAAAGTAGTACCTACTGCTTCAAGTAAATATTAAATATTTTAATTTAATAGCCTAATCTAAACTGCTGTTCATATGCGCAACTAGAAAGTTAGGATAGTAGGTTGCTGAAGACTTCTGCCATTTGTTTCTAGTAAAGGAAGCGATAATATCGCCAAATAGACAATTTAAGAGCTACATTGACAATCTCTGGTTATTTATATATAACAATTCTTTACTAACATCTCGCTAAAATGAACTAGGAAACGGTTTTAATTCATCACTGCGGTACTCAATCTAAGCGTCTTCATCACGACAAAGATAATCGTTGAAAATAAATTTTGTTGAAACAAAAGGAACGTACTTTGAATAGACCTCCACTGTATCGACATTATCAATGTAGTCTTGTCAAAGCAATTACACAGATTACAGATACTAATCCGATGCGTTTGTCTGCTATCAATTTGTATTTCAAATTGAAGGAAGTATAATATTATTCTCATAATTATGCGTGTGAAATAACACCATTAAGAATTCGAAAGATATAGCCAATAAAACTAGTTATTTTATCATCAAAACACGTGCAATTTTGAACCACTAGCGCTATTTATTAATGACCTTTCATTGAGATTCTAATTATTACGAAATTAAATTAACACTAATTTAATATTATGATCCTAAAGGCGAATACGAAATGTATTTTTGATTTATTTATATCAATTAAGTATGCAGCTTGTGCAAGTTTTAGTAGCCTGATAGAGTTGATGATGATTATAACGCTAAATAACTATCTGAAGCCAATATCTCACCAAATACGCACAACGCTGATAATACAATACCGAATGGTCACATAAACTTAGTACACGGCAATTTACCGCCACCTGGGCTTTATCTTAAAGATACCTGAAGATTTAATAGCAACAAATAAATCAGTATAGTGACAGACAACCAGGTAAATACACTAATGGCCAATATGACGAAGGTTTTCTTAATTCCAAGGCAAGTGTGAAATCGCGCTCATCAGCATTTAACCCACTTTTAGTGGCCAAACATTCTAATCGAAAATTTATTGAATAAAATGATTTAGTTATTTATATTCTGCACATATTGTGTTGATATTTTATTTTTATAAAATACACAAAAACAATCGTAATAGTTTCTATTTAACGATTAAATAACTACAACAATAAAGAACGTATTTGCAATTGCACAAGTGGCAATGCGTCAAAAAAAACAAAACCTTTTTTGCAATCCACAAAAAAGTTTTCGTTGTGTTTGTATAAGTCTTTGTTGAAATAAAGACACATCTTAGTTGTTACCTGCAACTGATTTTTTTAAATACCGGCCAGTAACAAAAAATGGTATGACATTCTTATTTATAAGTCATCTGCCATATCAGGACTATCTGTTATCGATTCTCAATCTAAAGTACAGTAAAGCAGTTAACATAATGCAATAAGGCACATTTTGCTAGCAGGTATGGTCATTTGTGTCTAGGCTGAACAAATATGGAGTTGAGCTATAAAAATATCGTTAATTAAAATGCTTATTGTTAGAGAAACAAATCAGCACCGAATTCCCTATGGAAAAAAAAATACATGGCATTCCTGCCGCAGTAGTTGACTTTAGTGTTTAAATATTGATTTCTTATGTGTTTAACTTTTCATAAAACAACTAGCTTGCCTAATATAATATTTAAAAATATAATAAGATAAGTATTTTAAATATTTAATATTATTATTAATTTATCAAATTTCACATTCGTGTTTATGATGGATATTTTATATGTACACACTTTAGACGCTTCAGGCACATTGGTTTACTTATGATATAGGATATTTTGAAACTTTTGTATTTAAAATAAGAACAAAAGCGCCATCTCACAACAATGTTTTAAAATATTTCGGTGTATTAGTGCATTAGCAGTATTTACTTTTTATCATTTAAGAACAGACAAAATGTTATGCGTGTGCAAGCGCAGAAAGGCTGTTGCTCAAGGTAGTTCGAGAAATTGTAGCTAGATGTCTCTGTTATTAAATTATAACTGAAAAACATTTGAAAAATAACCACGGAAATTAGAATATCGATATACAGAAAAATAAATTCTGTTCCCAACAAAATTAGTATCGTTATTTTATGGAAAGTATTTTTTTATTAGTATCAAAATTCTGACGTCATAATGATTACAAATGCTAAAGAAACTCAGAGTCAAGGCTTAGTATACCCTTTCTGATTCATTCTGTATATCATGCAACTTTATAATTATTCAGATACAGTGTCTAGCCATTATTATTATTATAGTCTCTTAGTTGTCTGTATTTTTAATAACAATAAAAAAAAATCGTGTAATAAAGAATAATTTTAAAATTTTGTAAGTACATATATTTTTTTTAAATTATGACCTATAACTATAAGAGTCCTGGCTAGCTGATTTATTAATATCGTCTATACATAGTCGTTTGCGCCTAACCATTCTCGGAGTCAAGTCAATATTAAAAAAAATAAACTGGAGGAATCTCTGTGCAATGCTTAGTTTATTAGTTAGAATTTGGTAATTATGTACTCAGAGGTTAGGTAGGGAAGGATACAGTATTGCCTTTTTAGATACCTATCCATTGTTATCGAGGGATATACGAGCTAGTATTCTTATTATGTAATTCCATTTACTCAAGAAATTTCGCACACCAATGACTCATCAATATTTTTGAGCTTCACCAAGGCTATATTTTGGTCTACATGGCGTGAGAACGAACTAACTTCTTGTACGCCCTACTTTCAACTGCATAGTGCTAATAACACGTAATGCGTAACACTGGTCAGAAATATGCGCAGCTTGTATGTAACCGAATTAGAAAATAATTAAGTGGTACCTAGAACTAAATTATATAAATGATAATTATATACATTTTACGACCTGGTTAAATCAGTTGGTAGTGAACCTGCCTTCTGCACTGAGTGTTCCGGGTTCGAATCCTGGTAGGGACAAGATATGTTTCTGCCCGAGTCATCAATGTTCAATATCTATACAAGTATTATATACTGGGTTCGCTCCCAGTCCATTGTATGGTACCCACAATACAAGCGTCGCTTAGTGTGGGACCGTATAGTTGGTGTGTTCGTCTGGGGATATTATTATTATTAAATGTGTTTGGTTGTAAATGTACACATTCGCCACTTATATTAAAATAATATTTATTTTGTTCCTGAATGAAGGAGGTTTATTTTAGTAACGGACCTACCTAAAGTAGAAAATACTACAATTATCTAGAAGGAAGAATTAGTCGATGTATACGCTCGTATAAAATTGTGAAATGATGAATTGTAACCAAAAAAAACGCCGTGACAAAACTATGGTGCTGCCATATAAAATAATTGCCAACGGCACAATAAAATTGTTCATATGTACAAAAAGCACCCACATAATGCCTATTATGCTATTATCCATCCATCCACAATGATGACTATTCAATTGCTAGGAATGTTGTCACAGTAACGTTGCCAAGACGTGTTATTTACAACAAATTAATATGGCAATTTTTATTTTGTTGAACACACGTAAACACAACCATTACTTAGCCAAAGCTGAGATAGCGGAAAAGGACCTTGGTTATATTTTTTTTTACACTTACATAAAAAATATACAATCGGTAAAGCGACAGATAGACAAATTGGTCGAACGCTCGTTGGAAAAAATGTTTGCAGGTTCAACCTCTGGTTGAACCCCGGGAAATCTGTTCGCTTATTGAAAGATTTGTGCAGTTCGCCAGCCAGCGCGATTGACTATGGCTTAAATCTTCCTCACATTGAGGAGTGTGGTATATTACTTGTAGCTACCTCTTGTGGGCAAGCTATAATACTATAGGAGCATTGTTTTCATATTGGTTAACAAATATACTACCTTTGTTCTTATCGGTTGCCAAACGAAGAGTTTGGCTCCGATACGAACATTGAGGTTTGCGGTACTGTTGCCGCAAACCGCGAGCAGGCAATTTAGTTAAACCGTTGATTACTTAATGAAGATAAGCTATTTCAAACTAGACTGAATATGATAAGGCTCGTTTCTTACTTCAGAAAAATCTAGGTTATCTGCTTATTTATTTGTATACATATACATAATCTAAACTGTCTATAGATACCATGGTAGAAGCTATCCAACCTTCACCGTGCTTCAGAAACTATTCTTACAGAGAGATCGTACAATCGTTAAAAAATATACATGAATGTCATACAAACAAACAAACTTACACAAACTTAAACTTAAACTGGTTGACATACAAGCTTGTGTGGTTTTGTAAATCCGCAAGACTAGCAAGACCTCAATTAAATTACATTGACGAATTTACTCTTTTAGAAGTTTATCACGTTTTTTAATACAAACGAATTCAAGGTTTTGAGGATATGACTAACAAGTCTTTAGGATATTAAGATCAATTATATTGATCCGGTGGGTAGCCAAAATGTTATTTATTAAAGTACTTACATAGTTTGACCGGATATTGTGAGGCACAATATGGGTGCCATTAGATTTACGATACCAAGGTTTGGGTAAAATGGATGGCATTAAAACTAAATATGGACCCAATACTGTAAATAGTCACAGTGATTAATAAGACTAGAATCATTTCTCTCTATCTATACTAATATTATAAATGTGAAAGTTTGGATGGATGGATGGATGGATGTTTGTTACTCTTTCACGCCCGAACGGCTGAACGGATCTGGATGAAATTTTGCACAGAGATAGATTATAGTCTGGAATAGCACATAGGCTACATTTTATCCCGGTAAAATGTATGGTTCCCGTGGGATAGATGTTTTAATTTTTCATACTTTTTATCGCGGGTAACACCGCCGGGCGCAGCTAGTAGTCATATATTAGGGTAAACAAATGCAGCCTATATTGATATCTTATATTTACGCGAATATTACACATAGAAATAAAACTATTTTTAAGGATATTATCGCGTTTATTTTTGTTTTTACGTTCCCGACGTTTCGGCTGCTTTACAGCAACCATGGTCACGGGAGGACTGAGGTGGTTGACGTCAGCAGCCGAAACGTCGGTAACGTAAAAACAAAAATAAACGCGATAAAATCCTTAAAAAATCGTTTTATTTCAAATGCAGCCTATATTTCAAACCGTTTCATAAGTGGGTACATAGTTAGCTAAAGATAATGTAGGTTTTAGTTAACCCATTGATTGTACAAGTAGTACCCTATGAATGCAAGTAATTCTATCTCGATACAATGCCAGTACGCAACGCACCAAGTAATTATTTACTGCAAGTAATTGCGTACATTATGTACTAAGTATGTTGATAAATTTATTTGTTACACGGAACAAATAAAAATGTGCGCAATTTTATGATTTGGGCGGGGAATTCCGATAAACGTGTAAAACGTCTCAGCTGCTAATTAAAAAAAAACTCTGTGAAGTTGTGGAGAGGTTTAGATCTACAGTAAAACATATAAACATAATTAACTTATTTTTGATAATATGGATAAATGAGATGTAGCTCATCAACTTCACCAATAATCGATAGAATGTTAAGTCCATCAATCTGCACTTTGTTAGCTGTTGAAACACATTGTTGTAATAGACTGTTGCAGAATAATGGAACATCATAAAGCTGAAAAGCACTTAAATAATGGTAGTCAATGTTAAGTGTAGCTTTGTTGTATTTCTCACATATCAGTCAGTGAGGTTCGCCAACTAATTTATAACATGACTTTTTTCTTACTGCAAGAAGTGTTATAAGTATGTTGCACGTTCAAAGAACAGCGCCCACTTGTAGATTAACTTAAAACTAAGTCTTATTTAGCAGAATGAAAAAAATATTATTTGCATTTCCTTGTACCCCTAAATAAATCTTATGTAATTATTTACGAGTTCAATAATCTTGTAAGTTGTTATATCGAATACTTAGTTTCGTCTCAATTATATAAGTCCAACCATATATATTAAATCCACGCAATAAAAATACATTGCTGGACTTATTATTTTTATTTTTATTTGTATTTGAACCGAAATACATCACGCTAATTGGTATTTGTGCTTTTATATCTCGAAATATTTCGTACAAAGTATAATTTGTCATTACAAAATCATAGACTACACTATCCAAAAATATAAAACTTTAAGAAAAGTGTGGGCGCACAAAAGTGAACCTCTGCTATTTCCATTAGAAAATACAAATGTAATGACTATAAGTATATAAAATAATTAAATATAGTATTTTCTAAATTTATTTGCAAAACAGGAGTTATTAATTATTGTTATAATTCTTAATTAGACCTCTACAAACATTATTTTTAATCACCCTTAAATATTTTTTGACGACAGCCTGAGCCTCAAGTACCTAAGCTAACACAATTCGCTCGTTCGTTATTCAATCACAAAGACATTATATTTTTTTTAAATTTAATATTAGAAAACTGTCTATATATTACTGGCTGTTAGGTTGGAATATATCTGTCCTGAAAAGGATTTAATTAAATATAATGGAGCAAGTATATGACGAATGCTCCAAATTGGTTCTTAATTAGATTAAACCACTTCAAGGTTCATAAATAATAGCCTTGTTATCACCATCGAGAAGTAACATCTAACGTCGAACATGTGCTGTGGTGTAATGATCATAGGTGCTTATAAATAGTCTGGCATCGCCAGGACGGCATCAGTGTCAGTTCGACTCCTGTTAGCTCTGCTGAAGAGGTTGAAAGTGACGTCGCTGTGTTAAAATGCGTGTATTACAAGTAAGTGTGGTGTTTTATGTGTGTGCTTTTGATTAATTCTTTTGTAGGTTGTTTATTAGGCCAGATTTTTAAATATATGTTTTCTATGTTACCAGCTCAATAATATGTTGCATTTGACGATGTAGAGATTGGGAAAAACGAGAAACGGCTTCAAGAAAGTTATTCTTAAAGAGACTGTCACGGAACTTTTTAATAAATGTATATCAATTATATGGCCTAATCCTCCTCGCATTGATGAGAGGTCTGTGCCCAACATTGGGACATAAAAACCACTGACATTATTTTATATCAATTCTAACATTTTCATTAAATAACAATGCAGTAGTATTGGACCGTAGTCACGGGTAATACAAGTGTTATTAGGTACTTAATATAATATATCTTCTATATGGACCATTATTCGTTAATATTGATGTTTTTTTAACGCATCTATAATCCTAAAATAATCTGAATGGAATATTGAGGCATAGTTTACAAAAATGCCAATGTTTTTAAATACAACCTCTGTAGACATTTAATTAATGTACCCTCAGTGAATTGAAATCCTAATGCTACTAACGCTTCTTACTAATACTGATCTACAAATGAATCTATAAAAATAAAAAGTTTGATTTTTCGTTTCCTTTCGTTGTGATTAACAGATAATCGAACTTGGAATGGGCCGAGCCACGTATTTGGTCCGCTCCCTACCGAATCTGTTTGTCTGGCTATATAGTAGCATCCCGAGAACACGGTAGAGACGGTTGGTTAAGCCTGTACCTAGTTCATTCATCGATTAATGTATACTTAAAGCGCATCACTTGAGAATAGCAGAAACAATTTAGCAATTTTTTGTTTTTAAATTTGGTTGTGGTCTGAATCACCAGGTCTATTCAGAACATTTCGACAAGTATCGGACTCGATTCGATTCGTAATTTTCGCATTACGACGACGATCCTTTTAGAGCTATTCTTCATAACCGAATCGAAAATTCAATACGACTATGCAACTGAATGAAATTCGACCACTCGCTGTGTACATAGCACATTTTATAATGCAAGTTTCAATAACCGAATCGGTCCAGACCTGTCGGGTTGTGAATCAGCGGCAGATAATATGGGATGGATCAAAGTTCATATGAAAAAAAATTGTTTAAAGATCGTTAGGGCACATAGTTAGTATATATAATACCAGCCCTTTTAATGTCCTACTTTTGGGCACGGGCCTCCCGGCAGGTGTGTAGGGAAAAAAAGAGTTACGGAACATTTGGGTAAAACTGAAAGTGGTCTCAGCACAAGACAACGTATTTTGGTACAGATAGAGATAGAGACCAATAATAAGAGATAAAGATAGAGAGAGATAGAGACCTATAATAAGACATAATAACTAAACACGGGATTCCGGATAACTGTACAATAGTATATAATACATCAATCAATTGTGTTAGTACCTTCCTACGTAATATTGTGAGAAAGACTAACAAAACACACGGAAGGTGATATTGAACGAATACCTTTCATTGTAATTCATGGGAAACATTATGTTTTGCTTTAATACTATTTAAGGAAATGAATATTGTCTCAATACAGTTACGCTCAATTTTCTTTTCTGTAGAACGCGATTGCTGTTATTCCACACCCACAATACTGTATCCCCGTTTTTACCGGGCTCTAATTAAACTGGACTATAACTAACGCCCGTGGGAACCATCATGCCTTTGATCTGTCAGTTCGTCGTCTGGTTTTCAGTATACTTTAACGTTTTCAAAATATTTACCATGATTAGACCACAAAACATAAATAACTCCATTGATTTATTTTGAACTGACTCGTGGTTCTCAGTATGTGGACAATTTTCTATTCAACTCCTCTTGTGTTCCGTTTCATTAATTTCGTTGTGAGTTCCAATTAGCTTATCCGTGGGACTCGCCGAGGGACAAACTTCGGCGTCTTCATTAGTCAGTGCAGTGGTTCCTTGCCTACAGAATAACATTGCTGGTACTGCTGGGAATGTGTGGCCAGCCTAGTCCCTAAAAAAAATACCTCAAAGCTAGTCCCGCTTAAATTTCACAAATATTTAAAATTAGTATTTTTAAACTTCATTGCGTTACTTAAATGAATACTTTATGGGTAAAAGTGACGCCTTGTGTTTCTGCTTTTGTTTTCATGTATCCTATTGTTCCACATAATACGGGGCAGTGAGATAATAATTAATATGACATAGCGTGTAAAGCTATAGTATTGTTGTCGTGATATGAATGAAAATGTTGACTTGTATGGAATACTGACCTTACTTGTCACTTTTACACGTAATCGGTGTGAAATATCAGCAAAGTGATTTTTAATCATTGAATTGATGACCTGATTAGGTCAGTTAGCCTGCTTTCTATGCTGAGGGTCCCGGTAGGGATAGACTTTATGTGATTACCACGGAAGTATGTTTAATATCTATATGAGTATTATATACTGGGTTCGCTCCAGTCCATTGTACGGTACCCATAATACAAGCGTTGCTTAGTGTGGGACCGTATATTTGGTGTGTTTGTCTGGCGATGTTATTTATCGGAAACGGTTTCCAAAAATTTCCGAACTGTACGTCACTCACGACGAGCTATTGAAAAGGCTATTTTATTATTATTGCCGTCGCAGAACGATGGCGTAAATTTATAAAAAAAAAATATAAATATGTATAGATGGTACGATTGCGGGAATCCATCTTAGAAAGTTTTCGATTCCGTTCCGTTTATTTTGGAATGATTTAAAATAACCTCACAGTATACAGATGAAGAGTTATGCAATTTTATGTCAACTATATACCGATACTTAAAATTAGTAGTATGAGGTATATTAGAGTCGTTTACAACAGTAAGCCATTGTTAGACAAATACATTAATAACATCATGGAAATACCTTCGAAGGTTCTTAGTAGTAGGCTACTAACAAATAGTTTGACAATATTTTTGTATTTGTTAGTTCAGTAAATTAGTATTAGTGATGATCGAATAGAGGTTACTTACTCGAAAAATTATTATACCTAAAGTTTGATTTTTTAACTTTGTCCGATAAAAAAATATTTTTGTTAGTTTACTCAATTTGCAATTGATTGCGTTCTGCTGGCCGTGAAATTGAACTGATGTGTTATGTTTATTTCATTTTCAGGCTATCGGGTTTATTGCAGTATGCCTCGCTGTTGATGCGGGCTACGTTCAGCCTGGCTACAGCGGCTATAATTCCGGATACGTCAACAATGTCGGCAGCGGTGGCTATTATGTAAGTAGCAGTATAATTAAATTTGCAAATGTGTTGAAAAAATATATAAAAAAGTGTTTTATTTTATTACTTTTTTTTTAAAGAATATTGTAAACAATATTGATAAATCAAAGTTTTACATCTCCGCATATTTTCACATAGTTACATGGTTCAGAAATGGAATAATCATAATATGCCATGGTCTATGGAAATACTAGCTGTTACAAAAAATTGCTTCCATAGTTGATATGACGAAGTACAGTTATATTGTTTAAACACCATAACGTCCCATATTGCGTTGTGGCTTTCGTCACAAGCTGTATATACTTGTCATTTTGTATTGTGAGCGAGCACGGACCTTGAAGGGAATTCGGTTATTATTATCCCTTGTATCTTGATCAAATCATAGTATATGATATAATTGTCGAGTGATTCGTGTGGTATTTTTTTCTATTTTAAGCCTTTATTCTATGTTCCAAGTCTTAACTACTTAAATAATGTATATCAGTCTATTAAACAGCTATCGTTTAGTTATAAATATCAAAGAAAATTCACGTAAGATTGGCGTGATAAAATCACATTATATGTAGAGCACGTTGATGTCTTTTGAACTAACGTTACGGCATTTGTTGCTTGACGTGTTAAGTAAATCTGCCGCGCTACATAGATAATGATAATTATTACTATTCGCTTCCTATACACTATAATGTTATAGTAGAGGGTGGTCATTATTTTACTACTAGCCAAGTGCGCGATCGTGACTATAAAGAAATTTCTTCATACAAACTTTGACCCTATTTTAACACCATAGGGGTCGAATTTATTAAAATCCTGCATTCGTGCATCTCTAGGGTACTCAAGAAATATATCTTCCAAATTTTTTAAACTCTTGGTCCACTGGTTTAGGTTAGTGTTATCTGTCGATCAGTGTTAAAAAATTAAGTAGATGTATTGATAAGGACAAATAAGAAATATTTTGGATTATCCACTCTTTGTAGAGTGCCAATTTTATGATTGTGTTTTTTTAATTTTCAGTCATACCCAAAATACTCCTTCGATTATTCAGTGAATGACCCACATACCGGTGATCATAAGACGCAATGGGAGAGCCGCGATGGTGATGTTGTAAAAGGTATCATGTATAAAGTCATCAATATTGTAAATATCTTTCAAGGTTTCATTCCCATAGTTATTATTTGCCTTACATTCTTCCTTCATATAGTTTGTTATATTGATTATTATTATTTATATATTGTAAAAAATCGGATAAATGGTCTTACCACTAGTCCCAAAGTCCTAAAATGGGTCTCAGGGGGTAGATGACAATCCCCCTTGTAAATATCTAAAAAGTATATTTAAGCCCTGAAAGCCAAACTGAAACAAAAAATGGGTAAAGAAGAAAGTGAATATTATCATGCGTTTTCTAACAGCTGACCTAATTTAATTTCCCCAGGTGCGTACTCTCTAGCGGAGCCCGACGGAACCACTCGCATTGTAGAGTACACAGCCGACAAGATCCACGGCTTCAAAGCCGTTGTTAAACGTGTTGGTCAACCACACCATCCGCATCATTACAACCAACACGCATATTCTGGTTACTACCCTCACTACTAGACAGCGCTGACAACACTCAATAGTTACACCAACTACCATTAGATGGCGCTGTTTTAAAAATAAGTTTAATTTTCTAAATCAACGCCAGACTGTGATATTAACTTCGATTCTCATATGTATATTTTTTATTCTGTTTAAATTCATCGAATAATTGATACAAGAATCAATTAATTAATAATAGCTCGTAAGGTATTCCTATCGTGGTACTTTGTAAAATTGTTTTTATACCGATAAAATAAAACAAGACCAAAAAAAAAGATTAGTCCATCATTTTTCACGTCAAAAGAAAGTGATGAATGGAGACATTTTCCTGTTAAAATTCATCATAATTACGCAAGGATTTCATGCATGAAATACTGTTGAGCAGTCATTTATAAATATTAAAGGTAATTTCACATTACGTTAACGTTTTGCGTCCTATTCTGATTACACACGCTAATAATAGCAGGAAATAAATTAGAGATCAACTTCACGCCATACATCTATGTTCATATTGAAGGTAGGTATTACTTAATTATCACTTGAATGACACTGTAATCATCCAAAAATGGCAAGACCTATTAAGCTCTTCCCAATTTGAGTCGGTTTGTCACTATAGAGGATATTATTACAATGTTAATTGGACCAAAAATGTTTATTACACGAATTTCACCATGAAGAAATCCAATATTCATAGCATATGAACAAAGTGCTGAATTTCCATCGATTGTACGAAAATAGTTTGGTGTGGACGGTATTTTATTTATTGATGGACAACACTTTACCAGCGTCGGCAATGTCGTCTTGCATGAGTAGACCGTATACTTCAATTTAAGGATATTACACATAATTAATGTAATAAAGAAAATACAAGTCGGTAATGACGGTATATGGCTTTCTATTGTTATACAGCGTTTTAATTAAACTTATGAAAATATGCGATAAATATGCCAACAGTAGGCTATTTTTTATTCCTTTGTGTACATAAAGTGTTATTAGCTGCCTGCATTGTTACAAACGTACACGATTGATAAGAGACTTATCTAGAACGCAAAATCTCTTTTGTTTCCGGAGTTTAATCCGGAAAATGGAGCTACGCGGAAAAGATTAAAAAAGGCAGATATATGTGTTTATAATGGTTTATTTAAAAAAAACCCAGCAAAACATCCTTTGTAATAATTTCGCACAGAATTAGAAATTAAGGATTTCGTAGTTAGCTTTTACTTTTTGAGACCATTTTCATGTTTTTTTTTTAGATTATAGAAATACAAAACTGATATAATGTGTTATTCAGCGCATAATTTAACAGTATTTGAATTTATTTAATGATCGGACTATGAGTTTGTAAGTTTTTCATATTAATTTCACCCTGTTAGTAATAGCTATTGCAGACAAGGGTCGTGTCTATTAGGTAAGTTAAAATTATCAGTGCAATCATGTTATCTGGTTGGAATCATTCTGAGTATTTGAAAGTTAAACTAGGTTTAATGGTATACGTAATAAACTTCATTAGACATCAAACTCAAAGTGATCAGATTGCCGCTGATGTTTGCGCCCCGATTAAAACGTCATACGCATCCTAGACTAATTATTGTTACAGTTATATGTGTGGGTGTGTGTAGACGCACGTGCAATCCGGGGGTGTTCCTGTGTGTGTTTATAAATAGGTGAGTGGTGAACAAGGCGTCGTCTTCATCTAGCTTCCAACCTTGAAATGGACATGTTTGTTTAATATTTGCAAGGTTTATCTGGTGTTTTGATTTTGGATTCCTTGTGACGTGTAATGTATGGTGGCTTGGAATTATAATCATGTATAGTGGACTTGTAATATTGGTATGTACTTTAAATGAATTATGGTCTGGTGAAATTTTTGATAAAATTTTTAATAAAAAGAAAAAACGGTAAAGGAAAACATCGTGAGGAAATCTGTATGTCCGAGAGTACCCCTTAAATGACGTGTGAAGTCCGGCAACCGGCACTGGGTGCATAATGGACCTGCACCCAATGCCGGGCCTAGCCTAATTCCTCTCGCATTGAAGGGAGGCCCGTAAAAAGGCCTAACATTATCATATTTTATTTAATAAAATCTATACTTTAGAATACTATAGGACAGAAAAAAGAGTTGATGTACTTAAATATACGAGAGTGCATAAATAATTAATTTTTAAGATTTATTTATTTACAATTCTAGATTCTTTTGACAAATTTGTTATCAACGAATTGTCATGAAGAAGAACTGGCAAATAAACAAATAGAGACGACAAACGAAGTGAGTAACTCAAAGAATCATTATAGCAATAATATTTCTTTTTAGTTAATTAATTATAATAAATATTGCAAAATCAACTACATTTCGTCCACAACTTTATTCGCATGTATTTTTGTAGTGTTTATTTTTTATTTTTCACATACACCTGCACGCTTTTTTCAAAATTCCATTTTATAATTTGCACGTGGGTAAACTATTCTAATTCTGCTTTTACGGTAAACACATTGCTAGTAATCCCATCAGCCATTTCAATTAACCGAGTGCATCTGATTATAATAAGCGCAAAAAATTGGTTATGATTAGGTTATAAAATCTACAAGTTTGAAATGATTCTTCAAATAAAAACATAATCAACTTATGATTAATCGCTCACAAATTATCAAATCTTTGTTGTGACATTGTGAAGATAGAAAAACTGAAATTGATGACTATCGATTCACAAGCGTGGAGTCACGCGATTTTCACTTGTTTCTGTTGTCAGTAGTCGACAGCGCACGCACAAGCTGCAACCATGTCATTAACGTAGAAATTATAATTACAAGATTATATTACATTATTCATTTTCTGTGCATTCATAATTCTTAGGATTCTATTTTACATTAAGTAGTTAGTTAAAATGTGTTTTCCATAAGTCAATTAATTTCTATATGCTGTAACATAATTATGTGCCAGTGTTTTAAATGCGTTTAACAGTTATTAAAAAGTATTCAGTAAAACTCTGAAACAGGTATGAAGTATCAGATTTCCCATTGAAAATAAATCTTTTGCTTCATTTTATAAGATCAACTCTTTATCAAATGCTGGATATGTTATAGAAAATAAAAGAACTATTATATTCTGTTATATCATTTAATACTACAACGAGGTTATAAATCAGTTTTTATGTATTACATCCATGATTCTACTCTTCTCTTCCTAATTTGGATAATTATTACTTACCTTAGTACTTATTAATAATTTGTTTATTTA
The DNA here is from genome assembly GCA_905333125.1 of Pheosia tremula. Classification (NCBI taxonomy): domain Eukaryota; kingdom Metazoa; phylum Arthropoda; class Insecta; order Lepidoptera; family Notodontidae; genus Pheosia; species Pheosia tremula. Next base: position 7,477,852 of record HG995402.1, on the reverse strand, counting down.
TTGTCAACATTTTAGTTAATTCGAAATGCCCCAAAAATCCGTATCTATTTCATAAATAATAATACCAGCCCTTTAAATGTCCCACTGTTGGGCACGGGCTTCCCATCAATCCATTTAATAATACACTATTATTCTTTAGTTGTAATAAGTTTTGCCAATCCTGACTACTTTTTTTCGCAATTTTATTTATAGTTATTTTACTAGGAGACCTACAAACATCAGCTTGATACAAAGTGTACGCTTATCACTGACGAAACCCATATCTTGTCAATGCACTCAAATAGCTATTGAAAGTGGTCATTGAATGTCGACACGGCCGACCAACGAATCTCGTTCACCCACTTTTCTCCAACCAACTCGACTAGTTTTGTTGTAATACTGTTTCATTTGGTTACATTTTTGATTTTTTAAAACTGTATTATGCAAATTATAATCAGTAGGTAATAGCGATGTTGGTCAAGCGACAGCCTTGGATATAAGGGAGCTTAATTGATTGTAATTATCTATGGGTTCAAGCACTGTAAAGTATGGTTGAAGTCACGCATGGTTTGAATGATGATGAAATGATGTGAGGATCTCAGTGTGTAAGAACGATCACCTGTAAAACAATTGATATTGCATATTCACTCAAACTATTTGTGCGGTTCTAGAGTAGTTATAATTAAATTTAATTGTACACTAATTTGCGTTTTTATTGCACGAAAAATAACATCCAAAAGATTTTTTTTGCCAATTCTTGTAAATTCAATGAAAAGTAAATCTCATCGTGTGTGCTGAAGCGGAAACGAAACGAAACGAAAGTGAACGATCCGCCATTGACATTGAATAACGGCGAGTGAAGCGTTCGCGGCTCGCTCATCTTGAACTTGACGCGAGAAGATGACCGCCAACAAGTGACATTTATTTGCTGTACATTACATGTTTACATCGCACCTTGCTGAGGTTATAAACCTCACCATTTTGTTTATTATATCGTGCGTACATTTTTTGTTTAAAGAAATTCATATTTAACTGTAACGTAACAGGTTTTAATTGTTATTAAAAATATGTAGCAAAGTAAAATAGCTACATCTTTTCCCGTTAATCACCTTCACATAATTGCCAGTCTTTTTATTCAATCAATTTTCCATTCATTTCTATGTAACTGTATAAATTAACATTAAACAATTGGTCGTGAAAGAGTGCTTAATGCGACACGCGTATTGGATAGCGGTTTGACAGGTAGATTGACATTAACACACACTACTCAGCTGTAAATACTCCCACACTTCTGTTATGGAAACGATTAAAGGCCTCATTTGTTATTCTGTATTTTAATCTTCGATGAACATGCGACCAATTGTCATAATGAGTAAAACACCGACGCAACTATCACTTCGCACATTCTTTATAGTGTAGTAGTAACACCACGGTGTTATTGTGCAACTGTAAAAAATGATGAATTAATACGATTAAATGTTATTATCTTTGTCGTCAGGGAAAACCGTCTTATTCGTTTAGTTATGGAGTATCCGATGCAAGCACTGGAGATGTTAAATCTGTATGGGAGACTAAAGATGGTGACACTGTCAAAGGTGGGTTACAATAAATTAGGACCAATTCAATTAACAAATAATAAATAACAATAGTAGTTCTTATGTCCTTGAAATACGTACCATCGTCATCAACGTAAATCCGAAATGAAACGTTTATACTATAAGTATCAAACAGAGAAGAAAATCGTTTCAGATAGCAAATTGAATTAAAAAGATTGAAAATGGTCGGTCCCTTTGGTCGGTGTGTGATTTTCAATAATAAATCAATTAAGTATTTTTAATTATTGCTTTGCATTTACAGGTCACTACAGTGTGCTTGAGCTGGATGGTTCCATGAGGAGCGTTGAATATTCCGTAAGTCCAAAATCAAAATTCCAAGCTGTTGTGAACACTGATATCGAATCAAAAGAAACACAAGCCACTGGACGAAGCGTCAAGTGGGACAAAGCAATGGGGGACTATGAAAGGTACTATGACTTTACCGAAGATCTGGGTGATGAATATTACGAGAAAAAAAGACAGAAACGGCCCTACGATACAATGTACAATGACTACTCAGTGAAGAAAAAACCAAAATATCCGATAGATTCAGAGCCTAGTGACTACACTCACACTTTTTCGATTAAACATCCACGAGACGAATCATCCTTGGGCGCTGAGCCAGAGAGCCATGTCGGATTCGACTTTGATCACGATTGCAAATCTAAAAAGAAAATTGAGAAATACAACAAACAAAGTTCATATCCTAGCATCGACCTAGATCTGAAGAAGAAGATTCATTACTCAGATTCTGCTTACAAAGAAAATTTCGATAAGTATAGTGACGCCAGTTATGATTTCGAAAAATATATGAAGAAATATGAAAATGGGCGTTACAGACCTCAGCAATTAGAAGAAGTTAATGTAAAGCCCGCTGCGTCAGTAAAATATACGTTCCCACTTCTGCCGCCGGATATGATGCCGCCTGAAAAGTACTACCAGGATGAGTTTATCCCGAGGCCTAAGAAGAAGAAGCCGTCAATAAATAAATATCACTACCCCATTGAGGATCTAGATGACTACATTTTGGTTCCTAAAAGGAAACTCAAGAATCCCACAAGGATAGTGGAATCATATGACAATAGAGAACCTGATGAAGAATATGAACGCCCTCAATATCCAAGTTATGAAGACTCGCCTCAAGATGATAGGTTCCTTAGCGCAATTAGAGGTGGGATTCCCTCATCAGGTACACCTGGCCAGAAGGAGGTTATACGAAAAGTTGTTAAAAAACGAAAGCCTATTCTTAACTTACTAGATGTACTCGATATTTAATTTAGATTTTGTAAATAGAAATAAAATTATCTTGTACTCGTGTAGCAATGGAGTCGGAGCAGTGATCTGACAAGAAAGTTAGTGACAGTATTTTTAAACAAATAAATTATTAAATGTGTTATTGTAAATTATTGTGTTATTAGTTAAAATATGTTATGTTATTCTGTTTTAATTTCCTTATCGTGGACACTTCTTATGTCTACGACTATAAATTAGTCTAGATACAAACCATTTTAGGATACTCTACATGAATAATAAACATTTTAAAGAGTTGCAATAGAAATTCCGTTTTAAAAACGGGCAAGCTTAAATAGCATGCATTACGTATGCAGCATAGGTATTGCGCAAAACGGTCTCACAAAGATAGTGAAAGTGCGAAACCTCGGAAACTGGAGCGAGTGGGAGGGTCGGCGTCGTATTACCTCACAAGGACGTTTAGAGATATTTTTATAACGTGCAATAGGTATACTTACTCGATTTCTGTGGTGATTAAGTCTCTTTTTAACCGACTTCAAAAAGGAGGAGGTTCTTAATTAAAACATGAATGTTTTCATCCATTTATAAAAGTATAACACACCCCTTTTTGGTCTAAAAGATCCGTCATAATGTCATCATACATTTAAATAAATATATGTTCCGGAAACTTACGGGAAATAGTAGATTCTTAAACTACTGACCTTTCTCTCCTTATTAGATATTATTTTATTAAGCTCGTTAAAGATGTCAACTTTCATGATAATGAAGTTGTTATCATGAAAAAAGACATATGTATAAAGAGCTTAATAAGAATGATCTAAGAAGGAGAGGAAGGTCATCAGTATACCACTAATCGCTCAAATCAGACCACTCCCATACAGCGGCGACTAGCAACAATCAATGTACGCCGTATATGATTTTAGATCGACATTAATGTCGCACGATTTACACGCACTGTCTGGATGGCGGTGCACGCATACCGTGGACATTCACCGGTGGGCGCGGCCATGACACAGTCGCCATTGTCGCAATGCGCTCGCGCAGTGCTTTGTGCTATGTGTTGCCAGACAATTAAAAGTAAATCAAATTCTAATAATTTTTCAGGCTCCACGGTTCAGTCGATAACTATAGACATGATGTTGTTAAGGAACGCTGCAGGACTCTGGAGGACTATGTTGATAAAGCCAAATGTTACGGAAAACAAGAACAGTACAAGAGATAAGGAATGCCTTAAAAAAAAACAATTAAATAATCAAATCAATCCGCGGAATAAAAGGCGCCATTTTAAGCTATCGTTATGTCAAGTTACATCAAATCCCAACAAGTGGTTTCAAGTATAGATAACAATGTGTACACACATTTTTTTTTTAGTGATATTATTGTAGCTTGTCTGGCAACACTATAACTAAAGCGTGCTGCTTGCAAGAGTGTGCGCGCAATTCCTAATCAATGCCTGGAGAAAGGCTCTTTGAATGAATAATGGAAATTATATTAAAGTACCTTTGACATTATCTTAAAACTGTTAGCGAGCTCACAATTACAAGAATTTTATTTTTAGATTTAAATCACAAATGAGTTCAATATCAATAATTAATTAATAAATAATACCAGCCATTTCAATGTCCCACTGCAAGGGGGATTAAGCCATAGTGTACCCCGCTACCCTAGTGCGGGTTGACAGACTTCACACATCTTTATAGGGGTTCCCTCAGACATGCAGATTTCCTAACAATGTTTACTTCACAATCTAATAAGTGATAATCATGGTTGAAAATGACAATCGCACATATAATACAGAAATCCCGGAAAAGCGAGCCGGAGTTTGACACTGCGATCCTTCTTTCCGAGACAAGCGTTCTACAAAGTTAGCTATCACAGATTTTTTAATTATGAATTTATTGATAAGACAGATTAATGTGGGCATAGTTATTAAGTTTTTCAAGTGGTGTCCTTAATAAGATTGCATTAGTTAATATTAATACAATTACACCTAGTATGCCAACTTACCTGCTGGCATGAAAACACACATAATAATACAAAAATAATAAGAAAATTTCAATTACTTCACCGTTTAAATGTTCTTTGCCGATTATTATGGAATTTTAAGTATAAGTGCATTGAATACTTACTGTATTTATTTCATAGTAGGTATGTGATGTAACCAATGGTCTGTATGTCTGTAAAGAAAAACTTTACTCAACTGGTACACCTACCTCATGTATATGTTTTATTGAAGCTTGAACATTATTGCTAGTAGAGCCCCCGACGAGCGTACGGAGTCGGGCACACTACTAGTGATGTGTGTATTGCTGTTAATTAGCCTCCATTCAGTATTGACATTGATGCCTTATTAGGCAAAGTTCATTAGTGATTGTTCAAGCCTTCTGCTATACCAACGTTATCTTTATAGGAAATACTCTACATTTCCTTTAAATGTAATTTTGTGTATATCTATAATTGCTTATTGCTCTCTTTTATAAATGTAGGCTACATTTAAAATAACCTTATTATCACCATTAGGCCAAATTGGTATATTCCGGTTAGGCTTGTCTTATCGGCACTGTAGGTCTATTTTGTAGTTTATAAGGAACATTTTTTGTTAAAATATGACTGTTTGATGCCAAAAAAGAGAAAAAAAAATATAAGTACCTTTTTATATACTGTACTGAGAAATAATCTAAGTTCTATCTCTAATCAGGCATGAATATATCGTGGAAAAGTGTAGACATACCGTATTCATATACAAGTTATAAGTGCGATTATTCTCAAAGGAATGTAGAGTCACATTGATATGCACATAAACTAGAGCACCGATATTACTTACCCGTGCAGTTGTTACCTATTATTTGCAATACGGCCAGCATCGTAAAAACCCACTTGACATATCTAATTAACACATTCACTTTCATTTATCGTGGTGAATTTATTATTACATACTCTCCTTAACTACCTGACAATTAGTGTCGGAATGCGTTGAAGACAGGTGACACATCAGATTACCCGTCTTCAGCACTCCAGTATCTAATGCAATTACGATGAAAATTCAACATAGTAGCATAAAAAAATACTGATTTAATTTTGAAATTAAAAAGAGACTAAGAATTTCCAATATTCTATAGCATTTGTTAATGAGCTCGAAATCAAGCTATTAAATAAGTAAGTTTATATGAGCTTGTGCACAAATAGATTTCTCCGTAGTTCGATCATAGTCTTAAATATTTTTGCAATTGTCAAAATACTTATACAAATAAGGTATCCAATCAATTCAGTCTATCTAAGACTGAATTGATTGGGTACCTTATTTTAAATATATAGCAGCTGGGTAATAGCTGTCACTCAGTAATTTAGCACAAAATAAATTGCAGCGGTTACAAAACTCCTTTAAGTGTTCGGATTTGCATATACTAGAATTAGGGTGGATTTACACCAGCGCTGTGCGAGGAGGGTGAACGATACGAGATTGCGTAGATGTGCTGTAAAATTGAATCTTTTTACTAAAGCTTCTGCAATGAAGCGATGAACTATGAGTCTGGTGCAAGCGACGGCACCAGTGCATATCTCGCACCCATCTCTGGCTCGCATTGTATGTACAAACATCTCGTTCTGCTAAACTGTTTTCCATCAGAGTTGTGCTGTGCGAGCCTAATTTGATGAAGCAATCCTACTAAGGCACGTTCTTCCCGATCACTACTCAGCTTCCCCGAATAGCTCTAGTGAAACACCACCCTTAACGACTTCCTATGTCATCATCAGCAATTATAAATATGGTTCATAGTTATCATTAAATAAAACATTAATACATAATTATGCTCTTAAAGTAGGTATTCAGAACCCTTTAAAATTATACAGCGGATGGAGTATGCGATTGATTAAAAAAATAAGTTATGATGCAGGTTGTTATTTGACGACGTGATTAGCGCAGTTGGTAGTGACCCTGCTTCCTAGGCTGAGGGTCCTGGGTTCGAACCTGGTGCGAACAAACTTTGAGTCATGAGCGCGAATATTAGTACCCGAGTCATGGATGTTTATTATCATATATAAGTATTATATACTGAGTTTGGCCTCAGTTCACTGTACGGTACCCATAATACAAGCGTTGCTTAGTGTGGGACCACCGTATATATGGTTTGCTCGTCTATCGTTATTATTATTATATTATTAGGTTCAGATAAAAGTACGTGTTATGTCAGTACTAGCTTTATTAAACGAAATAATTTATGCCGCACTAGATTGATGACCAGCGATATTTCCTAATTAGAATATATTATCACAATCTGTTTATTTCACAGCATAAAGGGTTCGTGCGAAACTTTAAATTTATAAGAAAAGATAATAACTGTTGTTTATTAACTCTATTTTAGCGGCTTGGAGCGCACAGCAAAATACAGATAACAAATGCCAATCTACAATACGTCACTGATGACATATACGTTATGTACGCACGCATTAAAGCAATATTATTTCGAAAAACGTGTGTGAACATAAACATTAGTAGGTGCATTAATCATTCTGCACGGTTATAAATAAACCGATTGAAATACGTAAAGTCGGTTGCTGGAATAAATCATTTTTGATTAAATTTATTCCAGCGTGAACATCACGCTCTTGGCGTCTTGTCAGTCAGCGTTAGGCCCATATTCTGTGTTTGTTTTAAAACACAGGAGCGCTTTGTTCTTTACTCCATAATACTCCTACATAGACAAACCCTTAGACAAGTTAGAGGAATATGTGAAGAATAGATGGTAGTCGCTACGTACGCTATGCTAGTAAACGAGATAATGGGAATATGCTATTAAAAAAATTAAAAGATGACATGGTATATCATTCATTGTAATAATAATGATACCAGACCTTTTAATGTCCCAGTGTTATGCATGAATGTGATGGAGAGTAGGCCATAGTCCAGCTCACTGGCCCAGTGCGACTAAGCGAACTTCACACGTCTTTCAAGGGTTCCTCTCAGACATACGGGCTTCCCCACGATGTTTTCCTTAACCGTTTCGCAAGTGATAATTATGATTGAAAATTAGTTTTGCACGATGTGCGAGCCGAGTTTTGAACCCTCGATACCGAGGCAAGCGTTCTATCAACTTGGCTATCACTGATATATATGGCATGTTATTAATTATTGCATAACAAATGGTTATTAAATAACTATAGCAGTGTTAATATCTACCTATACATGGAATTTCGTTCTTAGAATATTGGTACCAATTAACAAAATAATTCGCATGAAGCTCAATACTATCCGTATAGAAATCTGGCAATTTATTTGTGTAATATTATTTGGGTAATATTCATCATGTTCTAAATGAATAGGCGAAGCAACATTAACTCTATCATTAAGGCACGAATAGGCAGATTGCAATTATACATATGTGTAGATATAGACCCCACGAGATACAGAGATGGCGCTGCAGATGACAGTCAGAACAAATGACGACTCCGTACAATCCTGAAACGCGCTAGAAGAGTTTTCGGAGAACATGACATATAAACGAAACCCCGATATTATCTGTTGGGGTATAGCGGCCGCCCCGCCGGGTATACTCCAGCTTGGCTGAAAGATCTCCCATTTTTCGCTAAATTCATAAACAAGTTATTATCAATTGAAATCATCGCTTTTAACGTCTGTTTACAAGGTTTGTTTAAAATCAGCATATACACAGTCTATTTGCAAAACATTATGCATATAACAAATAAAACTGGGTCGTGTTAGCCGAAAGCTCGCGATAAAGTCGGCCGGGTCGAGGTTAATGACATCGAATAGATGAGTCACAGTCGCTTGACATCCGACACCCGGTAGACGGTCGGCGGCGGTTAAGATGTGGTTCATTTGATGCGATTACGTAGTTCAAATATCGTTGCCATAGTCAGTCGTCACGCGAGAAAACAGTGCTAAATTCGTGCTTTTTATCAATTAATGTAATAGATAAAAGTTAAATAATTGAATGACACAATAATTTTTCTACACATAGCAATCCATTCCAATCCAAATATTGTACCTTTTTTCCCAAAAGTGCGCTAAATACCTACAAAATGATGCACACTGATCAAAAACCACTAGTTTCTCTCTATGTACGAGTACTACGGATATACATTTCATATTACGGAATTACTTTAGGCTAACATTGTTTAATCAGAAGTCTTGAACAACTTTTTAATGTTTATGATTTGAAGCGTACAGCTTATATAAATCTGTAATGGAACTACCCCTTTAATCAATGGAGTGCGGTTTGCGTAGTACTAATTATAAATCGGTGCTAACGAGTTTCTGAGCTATTCTTGGTCTATGTTATTGGAACTAGTTTATTTATAGCACTCATTGACGGCAGGTAGCTTACAAAATTTAATTACTCATATAATTACTTATATACTTGTTAAGCATAATGTTGTTTATATAATTAAAGTATGATTTTGTTTGTATGACCCTCTTTTATCTAGTCATTTTTAAATCCATATTAATTATATGTATATTATATTATAACATGTAAGGATAGTATGTAAATTAATTATGCCCCTAAATATGAAATCACAAAATATCACAATGATTTTGTCTCCGCCTTATAAATTCAACCTTATTTGTATAGCTATTATCAGACATTACCCAAGAAACGATTGATAATTATATATCATTAAATTTGCAAGCTGTGGGGGCGTGTAGAATTCGACGCTTATCTAGGCACGCACACGAACTCCTATTGTTCCGATAATCTGCGTATCTAGAAATTCGTACTTAACTATACCGTTAAAGTTTATATTGCAAAGAGGAAAAGTTTTATTTTAAATCAAATTTAATCCAAAGCTGCAGAGATTGAGAGATGCTAATCTATTTAAAAAATACAAAAATTAGATGTGATGGACACGATTTTTTTTTACATATACTCGTATAGTGCAAAATCCACCAACACATAAATATATTTATAATTTAGTCGTTAACAATATAATTTGTTCTCGGGTTATTTAAAACAATAACTTAAAATATTAAGTGCGTCAGATACATAACCTTCATACAAAACTTAACGTTCTAATCAAAACAATTAAGAAATGTTACCAAAACCGTTGACATACTACAGTTTTCCCATGGCTACCAACTCCCCAATCATATAAGAATAAACCTATTATGGTCATGCAACGTTGTGGTGGTATACCTTTTTGGTTTGTTTGCCAAATAAGGTAAGTATAATAGTTTTTCTTAAAAGTCACTTTTAAATTATTAATAATTCACTAAAATACTAGTAGACCTAGTTATTAAGAGTAAAGTAGTACCTTTTAGCAGAAAATTCCACACATAGCGAGGAGATCTATTAGCCATTATTCTAGGCTTATCGCCTACAAGGCTTGGTCTGTTAGTGATTGTATTTTTTCCACTCGTTGGGATCCATATAGCTTACATTATATATGTTATTGTCTGTTTCTTTCCTGACAGTCATGCCGTCAATAAAACTTTCGTCTACGAGCGTACTTATCCTACTGTACATCTAAGTAGACAAGAGCTAATGAAGTAATTAAAAGTATGGCTTATCTTCTCCAATTAGAAAGTATAGTTATTCACAATATAAAATCTGTCAGAATACATACACGTTGTAAGTGGCTTCGTAACGAAAACTATCATGGATTCAACTCATGATTCTGGACCCCTCAAAGTTAGGATTTTCCGTCGATCTATTCTTGAATTATATGCATTTTTTTACAATGTTGGTGTAAAACCGCAATGTAAATTGAAACTCGATACGTTCAAGTCGAGTATTGCGCGGAGCGTTATATTGAGATCGCGTGCTTTACGATACATTGCGCGCTCAATAAGTACTACATTTGTAACCTATGACTTTTGATATACATGATTCCTATTATTTTTATAGGCATTAAATGTATTTTACCCACAGTTTATGTTATCTTCCATTACCGTTAACCTTACATAGGTATGTAGTGTGTATATCCTAGCTAAAGAATACAAGAATAAAGTTTATTTGCGAAGAAAAGTGTAAATGGGTATTCTTAGTACCTAACTCTATTAAAAAGAAGCCAGATTTAATTTTTAAACTGAGTCCTACGTGTTAATTTCTACAGCATTTTACAATGGTAACGTCATTAACAAATATTTACCATGTCTACTACTGTTTCTAACACAAATAACTTAAACGGTTTACATTGTGACAATCCTTGACACAATTACTTAACGGAACTTAACTACTAAGAATACTTCCATGAACGGCTTTAAGTTTATTGTCTTGTTCCCTTATTTAACAAAATCGCGTATCGCACTTAGGATTTATATATTTTACACAGAATGTACCGAGAAAATATGTGGAACCATAAATATATTTACTATTCTGATACTACGATACCAGTTAGTCTAAATCACTCAACGTGCATTGAAATAATAAGGATAAGACAAATCAGTGTTAGTGGGCTTGTATTTTATGAATACATTTTGAATAATATAATATATTTTTTTAGTCCTACGATCAATATTGGTAGTTAAAACTACCTCGTGATTGACGATGGATTCCATTCCATATAGATTGTGATTAGTTAGTAGTTAGTTGATGAACAATAAAATCAAATTTGACACATTAATCATACCCAGACCGCTTTTATGAGGTTTTAAAACGCCAAATCACTTCAAGAATGGTGACTATACCGCCTCTCGACTCGAGTTCTTGGAGGCACCACCGTCTTTCCAGATTTGGCTCATTTGAATTTACTCTACACTAGCTGTTACTCGCGACTTCGTCCGCGTGGTATTTAACGAAAAGTTTATGCAATAAATGTAGCCTCAGTTAAGCCTTGTTATATCAGCTATCTGCCAGTGAAGGTCCCGTCAAAATCGGTCCAGCTATTTCAGAGATTTGCTGAAACAAACAGACAGACAGACAAAAATTAAAAAAAATGATGTTTTAGTATGCGTACCGTGTATACATCCATATGCACTTAGTAAAAAGCGGTTATTTTAATATTACAAACCGACACTCCAATTTTATTTATTTGTACAGATATCGTGAATATTAATACAATTTAAAAAAAATATAAGTCATATACATTTATTATTTGGAAACAGGCAATCTAATAGTTAAGTGTATCCATCATGTTCTAACGATCTAGATTACTAGGGCCAGCGCCCACGAAACATACACGTATACGTAGCTACATACTTCCTGCGACACGCCCCAGCGGGACTCTAGCCCGTATCTATAGGACATACAGGCTCTATAAAAGCGCCAGGTATCTCATAATTTGGCACACAACAAGCCCTAGAGCTAAGAGTGAAGTACAGTTTAGACTTAGACAAAACATTAAGAAAAATGTTCGCCGAGGTAAAGTGTTAAATAAGTTCCAGCAGTAAATAAGTGTTGGTGTTTGTTTTTGGTGATAATAAAAAAAAAATACAAAAAAAGTTACTAGGCAATAATCAAAATTACTACAAATACTCTATGCGCCAAACGTTGTAGGCCCTTTATCTACAAGATAGTAAATTAGAAACTGAATTCATATTTCTATAAGCAGTACAATTTTTGATATAATGAAAAAGTGATAGCGATGTAACCAAACACTTACCTTTGAAACAGTTAAATAGTTCATACCCCGGTTCACACCTATAGAATTCTCTGGACTTTACGTGTGAATATTATTTTTTACCATGAGTATGACTTGCTGAAAATTTTAAAGGAAGACGTCATTATAAGATGGTTACGTATACATGGCGGCCTGATTAGCACAGTGGTAGCGACTCTGCTTTCTGCGCCGAAGGTCCCGGGTTCGAATCCTGGTAGGGACAAGCTTTGTGTAATGAGCACGAATGTTTGTAACCAAGTCATGGATGTTTAATATGTATATAAGTATTATAAACTGAGTTCGCCCTCAGTCCATTGTACGGTACCCATAACACAAGGGTGGCTTAATGTGGGACCGTATAGTTGGTGTGTTCGTGTGGTGATATTTATATATTTATTTATTTACATGAGGATTAAAATTTAAGATGTATGGTGTTTATATTATGATGTCTAAACAATTCCAGGTGATCTTCGCTTGTGCGTTAGCCACCGTAGCCCGCGCTGGGTTGATCGCGGCGCCTCATGGAGCCATCTCCTCACAAAGCATTGTGCTGGGCGCACCTGCGCTAGCGCATGGCTACGCTGCCGCAGCGCCTGCTTATGCTGCCCCAGCGTATGGATACGGCCTAGGTATAAATACAAAACCACACTTTAAAGAACTCTACCAAAAAATCTCCGTGGGTTTTTTGGGTGGATATTTAATTTTCTGGTATAAATGGAAAAAATATGCGAACCACTGATTATCGTGAGTTTACTAAGTCATTGTAAGTGTGTAAGTCATTGATGTATGGCGTAGGGTGTCCTTTTTATTCTCTTATTTTTGTAATTTAAAATCTGTTGTTGCTATTATGGGATAACTTGTGAGCGCCCCACTGAAGAAATCATGTCTGAGCCAGACATTTAGTCCTTGTAAAATAGAACTGCCATGAAAATATGATCTACTGTCTCTACGCAGTTATGTTGATAACAGTTCAATTGCAGGTCACAGCGCAGTGGTTGCGCATGCACCGGTGCTGCGCTCGGCCTACGCACATGCCGCCGCCCCTGTTGAAATATATGTATGTTGATAGCAATTGATAACCAAACCTTCCGCTTATAGTAAAGTAAGACTAGTCTCTTCCTGTGTGCTGACAATAGATGTGCCCAATAATTCTAAAATAAGCTTGCTATTTAAAAAAGAATCCCTTAGTTTTAAGGAACTGTTCCTAGGGAACTGGATAGGAAGACGAGAGAGACGAATATAACAACTGGTTATAAACTGAGTTACGCTTTTATTAGGAGGTAATACCAAATGCCAGTTATATAAAGGTCGGGGTAACTTACCAAATAAATATTTATCTTAGTGAGAGTTGAAAGCACACTCACCCGAAGCAGTCATCCAAGCTTAAAAGACTTACCACGATAGACTATGCAGTCATAATTATTAGAGCAGTAAACAGTATCAACAACATGCACTTAGTTTTGCTAAGTTATTTCAAATCTCCTTTTCAACTTTTCCTATAACAACATGATAAGGGTTGGCTTATTACTATTCACGAGTATTATTGCGAATCCCAGGCCCACCCTCGGTACCAGTTCAACTACGGAGTCGCTGACGGCCACACCGGCGACCAGAAGAGCCAATGGGAGGCGCGTGATGGTGATGTCGTGAAGGGCCAGTACTCCCTGGTCGAGCCCGACGGTTCAGTGCGCACTGTTGACTACTCAGCTGATGACCATAATGGGTGAGTATTATAGACCTTATGTGTGCGATGTTAGAGACCAGTAATAATATAAATTCATAAAAATAAATATCTTGCAATAGTTCCTCCGCCGGCTGAGGTCAATTCGCTGTTTATTCTATCATTTTCAGCAATTGACCCCAGCAGGTGGCTAACATAACATTAAAATTCTCAAAAAGAGCCTCTACGTGTTGGACCCGTGTCTCCGCGCAAGCCTTCGAAAGATCCGGGTATAGCCCGTGTGGAGAGAGACATAATGATAAATAAACTAGCTCGCTTGTAATCCCCGAATAGGGTAGGCAGAGGTGCAGTGTAGTACATCCGCATTTCACCGTTGGTATTATATTAATAGCATATGGCTATACATTTTAAAACTATGTAAAGTCACAGTATTGGTAGGAAGTACCTACATTGACATTATTGAAATTAGTTTTACGCAAATTTGGAGAAAGTTAAAATTCAAATTTATGTTTTCCGTAAATCGTGTTTAAATGATGATGTGATTATTACAGCGACGGGTTGCAAAAATATCGATTTGTCATAATAAACTTTCTCTATGAATTTTTTAGTTATAAAAAGTAACGATAAAAACAAAAGGGTACTTATATTTATGTAGTGCTTATGAAAGTATTTGATTTAGGATTTATCGTCGTTAAATGCAGACTCACAATCATCACTAGTCGTAATACACATACAAAGGTGCTACCAGCAACGGTTACGCGAGCGCTCTTATCTGTCATTTGTTTCACTGCCAGCTCGCCTATGATAGACCCGGTTGAAGACCGTGGGCATATTCCGCGAAACGATGCACAATTGTTTAGTAAGCAGCCATTGAATAATCTTCCAGATTCAACGCAGTCGTGAGCAAGCAAGGTCATGCCGCGCATCCAGCGGCTGCTGCCGTGCTAGCCGCTCCCGCCCTCGCTCACGGATACGGCCATAGTCTCGGCCTCGGCCTCGGCCACGGACTCATCCACGGCTAAATGACATGGCACACCAACACCGATGACACCTATTTATTGCCTAATACTTAGCTTAAGCACGGACGGAATGCGACAACGAAAAGAGATAGCAACACGGCAACGATAGACAGACGATCACTCGGATATGAAGCCTGAAGGCTTAGCGTTTCGTAACTTGTATGCGGGACTTCAAGGCCCAAATCTACCCATTAAAACTACAAAGTCCATTTGAACTTTTGTATAATATTTTCTTGTAGTGTGTAAGTATTTCCATTTCGAGAATACATTTTGTGAAACGTTAGACATTGCTTGCGGGGTGCTGGCGAAACTTCGGTTTCTGCGACTGATAATAATGTAAATTAAATGTAACAATTCATATACTTTTGTTTTTCATTCCATAATGTATCATCATTATTTATAGTCGATGTAAGAAATTAACTATATTTGCGAGTGAATATTCTAGAGAATATGGTTCTCAAAAAAATGTCAATACGCCTATGCCGCGGTAGGCAGAGGTGAACTCCAGTGCACCCATATTTTACTGATGATATTTAGGTCATAATATACGTTCATAGGGGTGCCTATATCCATTATACTGGGAACACTTCTCTTCATTGTGAGAGGGATTCAATCCATAGATCACCATCCTAGGCCAGTACGGGTTGGCACACTTCACATGCCTTTTGTCACCATACGGCATGTGATAATCATGCTTATGGTAGAAAACAAACTAACATCACATAGTTAGTTTTCAACAGCAATAGCTGGATGGTCTATCTGATATTAAAACAATATAAGGTAATTATAATATTAAAATATTGATATATTCGTAAATTTGTCGCCTCGAATTGCAAAAAAAATTAGGTAACTTTTATTCAACCTTCTAGTACGCGAACGCACTATTGGTGCCAACTGTGTCACAGAATTGTGTGCTTAAAATCTGTGGTTTTGTTTGGTCAGTTGAAAGGGCAATAAAACGGAACTTGTTCTTTTAGCCTTTGTACACGTAACAAAACCTGCAAAGATGAGGTTTCACGCACGATTTTTGAGTATAAAAAGCCCGAATGCGTCTCCAATTATATCATTCAATTATTAAGTTCACACCAATACACTCGGGACAATATGTTCTCCAAAGTGAGTATTTAGCATAGAATATTTTAAACACTTGTATACCTACACAGTCTAAGTCTCAACAATGTTCTTGATAGCTTCTAGTGCTAACGTATACCACAATACTTCTAGTGTAAAATACTAGACAGGATTATTCACACCAAAGCCTAAAAGCTTTGGGGGTTCAACGCCCCCCCGTCTCCCTAAAATGAATTCCTGACTACCGCCTTGATTCACACCCTTTCACACTTTCATCCTCTATAACCTTCATTATTTTAAACAGGTCCTTTTCGCCCTCGCTTTAACCGTGGTGTGCGGCGAAGACCACCATGGTTATAGCCACGGACATGAGGGTCACGGCCTCGCTTACTCCTCACAGTCCATCGTCAGACACGATGTCTCTCACGGAGGACATCATGGCGGTGAAAACACCGTGCACCTGGAGGCCGCTCACCACGCTCCCATCGCTCACCACTACGAAGCTCCTGCTCAGTATCATGGTGGTTCTATCCATCATGAAGGATTAGCTCTGCACGCCGGATCTCAGGCCGCTCATCATGAGGCGATAACTCTGCAACATGGCGGTTCAGCTAATTATCACGAGGGTTTATCGGTGCATCATGGAGGTGCCAACCATTATGAGGGTATTGCTCTGCATCATGGAGGTGCTGCTATCCAACATGAGGGATTATCTTTGCATCATGGAGGCGCTGCTATTCAACATGAGGGATTATCTCTGCATCATGGAGGCTCTGCTATCCAACATGAAGGTTTATCTCTGCATCATGGAGGCTCTGCTATCCAACATGAAGGTTTATCACTGCATCAAGGAGGTGCAGCTGGTCATCATGACGCTATCGCTCTGAACCATGGTGGATCGGTTATCCATCATGGAGGTTTGTCTCAGCACCACGGTGGTTCAGCTGGCCATTATGGAGGTGGTGTGGCTCTACATCATGAAGGTGCTGCTGTGCAACATGCTGGTTCCATCGTATCATCCCATCAAGGTGGTTCGGGACATCATGAGCATCACGGAGAAGATCATCATGTTGATTATTACGTGAGTTTATCATTTATATATAAATTATTGACTAATTCTATCAACTCAACCCAGTATACTAGACTAGTACTAGTCGGGGCTCATACAGAGTCTGAGTGTGTGTTAGGAGTGTCATGGGCTAGACTTGGCTAATAAATGTTCCGCCATTAAGTTAACATATAGTATAGTAGTAGATCGAAGAAAGTACAAATACACCTTTTCCCAAGTAATTTCTTAAACGCCTTCCCAAAAATGTATAACCAGACCAAAAATAGTACATCCTTCCGCATCACATTTGAAATTATTGCATTATAGACCTGACGGCCTGATTAGCGCAGTTGGTAGTGACTCTGCTTTCTGCGCCGAGGGTCCCGGGTTCGAATCCTGGTAGGGACAAGCTGTGTGTGATGAGCACGAATGTTTGTACCCGAGTCATGGATGTTTAATATGTATATAAGTAATATATACTTAGTTCGCCCTCTGCCCATTATACGGAACCCATAACACAAGCGTTGTTTAATGTGAGTCCATATAGTTGGTGTGTTCGTATGACGATATTTATTTATAGGACAAAAACGTGTTTAAATTTCAGGCGCACCCCAAATACGAGTACGAGTACAAGATCGAGGATCCCCACACCGGTGACAACAAGTTTCAGCATGAAATTCGCGACGGCGACTCCGTGAAGGGAGTGTATGGACTCCATGACGCTGATGGCTCTATCCGCACCGTAGAGTACACCGCTGACAAACACAATGGGTGAGAAATTAACCAAATAGTTTTTATTTTAATTAAGATTCCTGCTGTGTTCTGTAAATGAGACGATAAGAAGCGTCCATACAGTCAGACCTTAGGGTTGTTGGCAACGCAACTACCATAAGGGACCTGAGAACGGTCCAAGCCATGGTTTAAAAAGTAACCTAAAACGAACATCAGAATAACACATTGTATAGAAAAAAAACCTATTACTATTACATAAAACCTTAATTGGAATCTTATGACAAGTCAAAAGGCCAAAGCAATAACGAACTCCTTTACAAGCCAAAAATTAAGATCCACATATTTGCCTAAAACGATTTGATTTTCGTAATGATAATAAAAAAAATATAGTTCGAAACTAATCAATGATCTTAATAAACAAATTGACAAACTTAACAAACTTAATAAACAAAGCCGTGTGGTGCCGGCTTAGAATAGCACCACTCCATCTCTTCCCATGGATGTCGTAAGAGGCGACTAAGGGACAGACCAGGGGACGGGCAGCAGCGTCCCCCCCCCGTGTATAACCAACAACACACTGCGGTCACCAATTCGTCCTTGCCAGGCGCGGTGACTATGGCAAAAACCCCACAATGATAAGCACAACAAAAAAACGGCCCCTAGTCCCCGGCAGCTCTTCTATTCCTGGTCACGGTAGCGACCATGGTTACGGGAGGGCAGGGGGTGCGAAGAATCCCCGGCAGAGATCCGGCTACCAAAACCGACGACGTTTGGACCTGGCCACATACAACACGAGGACACTAAGGACCGACGAGAAGATCACAGAGCTGGAAGAAAGTATAGTCAAGTTACGCTGGGACATTATAGGATTATCTGAAGTCCGAAGAGAGGGCGAGGACACGATAATCCTCAAATCCGGCAACTTGCTATACTACAGGGAGGGCGACCAACTGTCCCAGGGTGGTGTCGGGTTTGTCGTTCACAAGTCCCTCGTCAACAATATTGTGAAGATCGAAAGTGTGTCGTCGAGGGTAGCGTACCTTATACTCAGAATTACCAGCCGGTATTCGCTGAAGGTCATACAGGTATACGCTCCTACCTCGGCACACACGGACGACGAAATTGAGGTTATGTATGAGGACATCTCAAAAGCCATACAAACCTCCGAAACATATTACACTATTGTGATGGGGGACTTCAACGCAAAGATGGGTGTACGAAGCGGTGAAGAGCTGAGAGTGGGGCAATTTGGATAT
The DNA here is from genome assembly GCA_905333125.1 of Pheosia tremula. Classification (NCBI taxonomy): domain Eukaryota; kingdom Metazoa; phylum Arthropoda; class Insecta; order Lepidoptera; family Notodontidae; genus Pheosia; species Pheosia tremula. The sequence continues at coordinate 7,458,665 of HG995402.1, read as the reverse complement.
GGGCAACGGAACCCTAGGGGACAACGCTTGGCCGACTTCTTGGAAAAGGAGGGACTCTTTATGATGAACTCTTTCTTCAAGAAGAGGCCAAACAGGAAATGGACTTGGATAAGTCCCGATGGTTCCGTGAGAAATGAGATTGACTTCATCATGTCGACGAAAAGACAGATATTCAGTGATGTCTCTGTGATCAACACGGTTAAAACCGGCAGTGATCACCGGTTGGTAAGAGGCACACTGAATCTTAACATCAAACTGGAAAGAAGTCGGCTGATGAGGTCTACGCTCCGCCCTACATCAGCACATATCCAAAACCCCGAAATCTTTCAGCTCGAGCTACAAAACCGCTTCGAAGGCCTAGAAATATGCGAAACTGTGAACGACCTCAATGACAGGTTCGTGGAAACTGTCCATACGGTAGGGTCAAAGTTCTTTCGGCCCCGACGTACAGATAGAACCAAAAAACTCTCGGACCAAACTCTCAAACTCATCCAAGAACGCAACGAAATGGGGTTGCAGTCTTCAACAAATTTGTCGGAATATCGGCAGCTCAACAGACGGATCTCCAAATCCCTGACCCGCGACATCCGCCGATTTAATACGGAAAGTATTAAAGAGGCTATAGCGAAGAATAAGGGATCAAAAGTATTTGAGAGAGAATTGTCTGTTGGGCAGCGACAGCTGACCAGGTTGAAGACCGACTGTGGCAACATCGTTTCGTCCAAGCCGGAGATTTTGAGAGAGGTTGAGAAGTTCTATGGACAGTTATACACGTCATCACAAGCCCCTGTTGACAGTTTAGCCGAAGACCCAAGGGCTAAACTTACCCGACACTATACCGAAGATATCCCGGACGTCAGCCTGTATGAGATTAGGATGGCTCTCAAACAGCTTAAAAACAACAAGGCACCAGGTGATGACGGAGTCACAACAGAGCTTCTGAGGGCGGGTGGAACACCAGTTCTGAAAATCCTTCAGAGGCTATTTGACTCCGTCATACACGAAGGTACGACGCCAGAAGCATGGAATAGAAGTGTGGTGGTACTGTTCTTCAAAAAAGGTGATAACACCCTATTGAAGAACTATAGACCCATCTCACTTCTGAGCCATGTTTACAAGTTGTTTTCGAGAGTCGTCACGAATCGTCTCACGCGCAGGTTCGACGAATCCCAGCCACCCGAACAAGCCGGGTTCCGAAAAGGCTTCAGTACCATAGACCACATACATACGCTGCGGCAGGTTATACAGAAGACCGAGGAGTATAACCGACCACTATGCTTAGCGTTTGTGGACTATGAGAAAGCCTTTGATTCGATCGAGACATGGGCAGTACTACAGTCCCTCCAGCGTTGCCATATTGACTACAGATATATCGAAGTGCTGAGATGTTTGTACAGAAACGCCACTATGTCGGTCCGGATCCAGGATCAGAGCTCGAATCCCATCCAGTTGCAGAAAGGTGTGAGACAGGGAGACGTCATATCTCCGAAACTGTTCACCGCTGCACTGGAAGATGTCTTCAAGCTTCTGGACTGGAAAAGGTCCGGCATCAATATTAACGGCGAGTATATCTCTCACCTTCGATTTGCAGACGATATCGTAGTCATAGCAGAGTCGCTGGAGGACCTAAGCTCAATGCTCGAAGACCTCAATAGAGTCTCCCAACAGGTGGGTCTTAAAATGAACATGGACAAGACAAAGATCATGTCGAGCGTTCATGTTCAACCCAGAACAATAGCCGTTGGGAGCTCTATTCTCGAAGTTGTGGACAAGTACATTTACCTAGGGCAGATTGTTCAGCTAGGTAGACATAACTTCGAGAAAGAGGTCAACCGTCGAATCCAACTCGGATGGGCAGCGTTCGGGAAATTGCATGATATCTTCTCGTCCAAATTACCTCAGTGTCTGAAGACAAAGGTTTACAACCAATGTGTGCTGCCAGTGATGACATATGGTGCCGAGACGTGGTCGCTGACTATGGGCCGCATAAGAAGGCTCAAGGTCGCTCAACGCGCAATGGAGAGAGCTATGCTCGGGGTTTCGCTACGCGATAGAATCAGAAATGAAGAGATCCGTAGACGAACTGGAGTAACCGACATAGCTCAAAGAATTGCCAAGTTGAAGTGGCAGTGGGCAGGGCACATAGCTCGCAGAACCGATGGCCGTTGGGGCAGAAAGGTTCTAGAATGGCGACCACGAATCGGAAGACGGAGTGTAGGACGGCCCCCCACAAGGTGGACTGATGACATCACACGCGTCGCAGGAAGCCGGTGGATGCGAGTGGCGGAGGACCGTGTTGTGTGGAAGTCGTTGGGGGAGGCCTATGTCCAGCAGTGGACGTCTATCGGCTGATTGATTGATTGATTGAATAAACAAATTTGTGATAGCTCATCTTAAATTTCTTGTTCTCAACTTGCAGCTTCAACGCCGTCGTGAAGACCGACACTAAGCATGTGCATGGCAACAGCAACAGCCAGGGCCACTACTACGGGCATCATTAAGAGCATCCCCTACCGCATGTACCTGACACGTTATCTCATTTTAAACACGTTAAATAAATCTAGTCTAATGTGTAAAAGAGTGTTTTTGTTTAATGCGCTAATTCTAAGACTATAAATATGCTTCTATTTAAATCGAATTTGAAAATGATTAATAAAATTCAATCTATGATTGTGAAGCTGTCACTTTTGTTTACATCCAATTCAGTCTTAATAACGGTTTTATTATTTTAACAAGGAAAAGTTTTTCATAGACAAATATTGTTTTTTAAATCTATACAATATGTAGGTTACACCGCTTGTAAAGTGTACTGTTTTGTTAGTAGGTATAATAGGCCTGGGGCTGTTCGAATTAAACTAAAAAATAAATAAATTATGATCGCTACAATCTTGGTCGGTAGTGTCAAAATTCATTGAAGCGTTAGATAGATCCATCTGACAATCTGACAATCGCTTCCCGCAATTGTAATACGTTTGTATTGCTTTGATTGGTGAACGAGATCGCGTTGCTATCGTGTATCTATAGGCTCTTTGTAATTTTGTAGCCGTGTCTACTCTTGCGCCTATGGCAAATTTAGATGCATTTGAATTATTATTTTCTGTAATACTATAAGTATGATTTAATTTTATCATTATTAATGGTAAAACAATGTTTGGAAAAAAGATATTGACATTTATAATATGCAACAAAACACAGCTACTCACAGGCATGTGATGTTACCGCCATTAGTCAGTGCACGTGTAAAGAGAAATAGCACGATCCCACTATCTCTTCTCTATTGATTTCACCATACTAGAATATTTTAGAATACCTTTAGAAAAAAAAACTATTTCACTCGCTATAAATACCTATTGTAAATTTCTGTAGATAAATGTGGGTTCATTAGTCTTTGATTGATGGTATCCCTCATAATATAGGCCCAATAAAACTTCAAATTTCAATAATAATAATATTAAATAGGTAATGTTTAATAAAGGCTAACACGTTTAAGTACACATCTAGTAACAACGAAACATAATAATATTAATAAAAAATACGGCAACATGAAATTCAGTCTGTCTCCAATTAACTTAGTTCTGATGATGGCTCTCGATCTGAACATGATGGCCTGGGGCGGAATGCTTCACCACTGCATTAAAACTGTAAAATAGATAAACATATTCATTAAACGCTGCCTATTCCGTTATCCGAACTATAATAATGATATTAAAAGTAGTTTATTTGTGAACCAGCAACTAAAAATTGTAATGACGGAGAGGAAGCTAGAAGTACCTGCAAGTATTATGAAATTATTCAAGAAAGGCCCTAATACATGTGTTTGATTATGAATGGGTTACCGTTATTACATAACTTACTTTTAATAAGTAATAGCTTTGGTATTATGGACAAGTAATAATTATCGGAGTATGTAAGACGTTACTATTAATAAATCTAATTGTTGTGTGTTGTAAATAAATTAGTCTATCGAACGAAGTAGAATTGTTCTGACGCACCGCCTTAGAAAGCGGATACAATACAGACAGTGCGTGACTAGTCTCACTAAGAATTATAGATTAGAAGTGTCTGACACAGACGTAATACATCTAAACTCGCACTCTTATAACGTGCTTACAAAAAACTTCAATCATTTAAGGATGTACGTAGATAAACTCGTCTAAATAATGAATCGTTAATGTATTTGACTAATGATTTAACGCTTTAAACGTAACAGAAGTTAAAACTTTCACCTTAGCAATAATGTAAACAGAAGGGGTAATGACCCATAGGACTTTAGTAATGAAGACGAAAAATTAATGAATGGCCGAAAAAACCAAATCTTTTCTAAAATGGTGATGACCCTGATTCAGATATGTTAGTATTGAGATTTACTATAGTGCGTTAGGATATGAAATAGGGTGCTCACCCGTGCTGATCGTCCGAGCTATATTCCACAGTTCTGATGGATCCATCAGCCTCGTGCAAGCTGTACACGCCCTTAACGACATCACCATCACGGAACTCATGGTGGAACTTATTGTCACCGGTGTGGGGGTCCTCCACTTTGTACTCGTACTGGTACTTGGGATACGCCTGCAATAGTAAAAGCCCATTTGAATACATCTAATTTAAATTCATTCTTCTAACCATACATCGCGATTTAAACGGTCCAATATGTGATACGCATAAATGAATAGAAAGTTGCCATAAAACATCAAGTTGGAAATGAGCATTTTTGAATGCGAGCAATGGACACTTACGTAATAGTCGATGGGCTCGTCATGGGATTCATGAGCGTGGGACCCAGTCTGATGGTATACGGGAGCTTCGTGGTGTTGGGCGCCGTGATAGCCTACACCTTCGTGGGATTGAGCGTATTGAGCTTGAGGCCTGTGAGCTTCGAGGGACTGGGCCTCATGAACGGGAGCCGGGTATTGCACGGACTGAACTTCATGCTGCACGGGAGCAGGGTAGCGAACAGTCTGGTAATGTTTAGCAGGGGCAGGACGACGGGCAGGCTCTTCTTCTTCTTCTTGCACGTATTGGTAAACAGGGGCAACGTGTTCAGAAGTAGAGTCCTGAGAAGCTTCCTGGCTACCAGAGCCTGCGTGATGGATGATTGACTGCGATGAGTACGCATGACTGTGGCCCTGGCTTTCAGAAGCGGGCTTGTAATAGACTTCATTTGCGGGAACGTGTTTATACTGGACTTCTTCAGCAGGGACGTGCTTGTACTGGAATTCTTCAGCAGGTACGTGCTTGTACTGGACTTCTTCGGCGGGCACGTGTTTGTACTGAACCTCCTCCGTTTCTTCGTTCACCCTTATTGGAGCATGCTCATACTCGTAATGCGGCCTATATTCCTTAGGCGTTTCATGTTGCACCACAGTCTTCAATTTATATCCGTGCTCCTGGCAGGATGCTGCCGCAACGAAGGCAAGAACTAGGACCTAAAAGCACAAAACCAAAGGATTAAAACAATGAAATCACTGATAATATTATTTTTTATCACATTATTGTGTGAGGAACGCACTTTAGCTAACATTGTGTTCTTTCTCCTTTGACTTCCGCAGTGGAACTGATGAATTAACATAGTCATTAGCTCAATATATACCGGAGACGTTACGAGAGAGTTTTGAATCAATTTGCTGCCGCTTGGGGCGTCATGTTTGTAACCCACGGCGCGCGCGCAGATCTATGATGTAATTTACGTAACCAATGTGAAGGTTGTCTATCCACAAACTATCGGACTAGATTTTTGATAATGTTTGATGGATAAATTATATGAGGACCTTAAACTGTAACAGGAAATTTTAGCTTTACTCTTTGTTTAAGTCGATTTGTTATATAATAATAGATAATGAAGAATGGTTTACCTACTTTGACTATACAAGAGAATGGAATTTATGGCTGAAAAAAACGTAGTAATTTATTTAAAATATCCTTTACGTCATATTATAAAAGAGTTGTAATTTGAAAATGAATTGTATGATGACATTATTTATATGTTTGAACTTTCGCAGTTTTCTAAGTTCTATTATTTCAAAGTTAAAAACAAAATAAAATTTGTAGATTAATTTAATTTTGATTAAGGAAATAATGAAGGCTCAGTTTGGAAAACTACATGACATCTTCAAGAGACATCAGCTAGTCTGAAAACGTCGTAATTAATTTACTTAAGTTTTATAAGAAACTTAAAAAAAGAGAGATCTCAATTGGTACTTAGTATTCTAACATTGCTCTGTAGTTTACTTTGCATATCTACATTTTAAACTCGATTAAAAGTTCGATTTCTCTGCAAAAATTATGGTTAAATTTTGTTAATTCACTTTGCAATATCCGTATTGTTTTTTATTAGAAATGCTTTTAAATCAATACATTACGGTGAAATTAATAGCAATTTGGACCTTATTATTATTATTGGCCAAAGTCGATATTGAAATGATAACATGCAATATAAAAAGCGTTTTTATTAAGAAGCATAATCAGTCCGTATCGAGTAATTAAAATGGCTCTTCTCATGAGCGGTACATATCTGCGTCATTTTGAACAACGCATTATTAGGCCGGCCCCATATTATAAGATTATATCTGTCAGATAGTTTCTGACGCCCGCCGGAAGGCACTCTGATCATATAGTTTGTTGTAGACCGCGCATACTATCAGATTTCTGACGTATATGACGTGCCTGATGTCCACTATTACTGAATCCCGGATGTCACCGATTGGTCGCCAGAATGTTTTCTGATCAGCACGTCTGAAGGCACAGTATATCAGAAATATCAAAAACTCGCATCAGTTCTCAAACGGAAGTTTATCTGGATAGTTTCTCATTTTTAAGTGCCGGTGGCCGTCAGAAATTTACTAACAGAAAAGGTCTTATAATATGCGGCCGGCCTTAAGTAGGCTGATATAAGCACCTCATTAATAATTGTAGTATATGGCCTTCATGCTTAATATTGTCTATGCTATGACAGGATGCCCTTTGTGGCTGACGTTGTTCATTTGTTCGATTATAAGATGTCTCCTACATTGAACGTGTATTATTTATAACTAGCTGTTGCCCGCGACTTCGTCCGCGTGGTATTTAACAAAGCCTCAGCCGTTGGTAACAGCCTGCTCGCGTTCTGATCCCGCAGGACGCATAGCAGATTGTTGCTATCAAACTTTAGTCAGGCGCAGCGCTGCAACATTGGTTTTAATTTTTTTTCGAGAGATCCTATTTTTTTTTTCTAAAATAAAAGTAGCCTAAGTTACTCCTTGTTACATCAGCTATCTGCCAGTGAAATTCCCGTCAAAATCGGTCCAGCCATTGCAGAGATTACCCGGAACAAACAGACAGACAGACAGACAGACAGACAGACGGACAGACAGACAGACAGACAGACAAAAATTGTAAAAATTGTTGTTTCGGTATAGGTACCGTGTATACATCCAAATGCATTTAGTAAAAAGCGGTTATTTTAATATTACAAACAGACACTCCAATTTTATTTATATGTATAGATATCCCCTAATATAGGATAATAATATTTCAAACGCTGTATGGTGCCCATTCGGATACCATATCCATTATTTTACCTCTCCAATACATGATATAGGTACCTAAATTAACACATACAATCATAGGTGCCAAAATTGATTGACACCTAGATCACAACTTTGAGTGCAATTTTGAGTGCGATATCATTTCAAGTTCACTCTCAGATTTCAGATTGATTTATGAATCCCAGCCTCATTTTTAAATCACTAGAAATCAGTCCTTTGAGCTAAATCTATAGAAATTATTTATTAATTCACCGTTTATAACTTTAGTTATCGGTCGTGCACAATCACTAATTATTCGATTTGTTTCAAAATTAATATAAAATAGCTGCCTGTAATTATCATTTTTTTATCTATGTAGGTACACGATATGTATTAATGTGTGTTCTTCAAAATATTATAAACACGAAATCAAACAAGTCTTGGGAATAAATTCGTTTTAAATAAAATAATAATAATTTAAATCATAATTTTGACCACGTCCAAAGACGCTCAATATTCAGAATAACTGTTATATAATATTGATTCATCTATTCATAAACGTTAAATAACGTCTGTAATCTGTAATGCACTAGATAATTCCATTCAAATCGTTCTTTTTCTACCCAGCTCGTCTCCCGTGACAATGGAAAGTGACCTTAGCGGTGTCATTGTCGTAGTTTTTGCCGTTAAACCAGGTGAACTACAACTACTCACGCATTGAATCTGTGTATCGTAACAGCCGTGAACTACATTTAAATATTTTTATTATTTTGCAACTTCCGATGGAATTCTATTTTCGATTTCATTAAAAAGTTTCAAATCCTTAATTACTAAATCTCATCGTGTGGGTAATTATTTATTACCTAACTAGCTGTTGCCCGCGACTTCGTCCGCGTGGTATTTAACAAAGACAACCGTTGACAACAGCCTGCTCGCGTGTTCTTAGCCCGCGGGATGCATTGCAGGTTGTTGCTATCAAACTTAATCAGGCGCTGCGCTGCAACATTGGTTTTAATTTTTTTTTGTGAGATCCATTTTTTTTTTCTAAAATAAAAGTAGCCTCAGTTACATCAGCTATCTGCCAGTGAAAGTCCCGTCAAAATCGGTCCCGCCATTTCAGAGATTACTCGGAACAAACAGACAGACAGACAGACAGACAGACAGACAGACAGACAGACAGACAGACGGACAGACAGACAGACAGACAAAAATTGAAAAAAATGTTGTTTCGGTATAGGTAACGTGTATACATCCAAATGCACTTAGTAAAAAGCGGTTATTTTAATATTACAAACAGACACTCCAATTTTATTTATATGTATAGACTAGATGTCCCGGTGAACTTTGTAGCGCCTCAGAATCAAACGTATGAGAAAATTAATTGTCTTAATTATTATATTTGAGTGTTTTTCCCATGTTTTAACAGTTATACTGCTATTGTGGGCTGAGACAAATTCAAATAATCAAAGATCATAAAAATTGGCCCAATTGTTCTACCACGTAACTACCACGAATTTGAACTACAACGTATACCTATAGATAGATGATAATTATTAATAATTATCGAGCGTTAATAGTTTAGTAGTTAGTGGGGCCGGCATCGTAAGCGTTCCGGCTGCAGATTCGATCTTGTAACGCCCCGCTCTACCTACCTAACCTGCTTAACCTAATTAAAATCTATTTAATACCTATTGTCAAGCTCATTGTAAAGCTAAGCTAAAGCTAACCTAAATTTTTCAAACTTATTTATCAATACTCTTAACTACCTACTCTGGTCACTTGGACCTAAGTATCCTACTAGACCTACCTACTTATATCTTAGACATCTTTAATAACCTAACGACTTATCTTATACCTTTACCTACTTAATTATATAACCTTAGACTTAGTTGTGATCTGGGTTTAATAATGGCCAAGTGTTTCGTCTAGTGATCGTGAAACCCATACGTTGTGAGACCGTTGGAAGTAACCTAAATTCTTTTAGTGAAAGATTGGTATACCTATGAATTTACCCTACTTAGAACTATCCGCACCTACATATTAAATCTAAAATACTTATATTCATTAATATCACCAATTAATATTATTCAATTGATAATAGATGTATTTTAGCTAGTTTGATAAATTTATGATAGAAAGTTATCTTAGGTGTATTTTCAATGAAAGAAGTAATAGTAAAAGAATAGCGGTAAGAAATATAAAAAGAATAATCAAAGAATAGTATAAAAAATAGCGGTAAGAAAAACAAGCTCCTCGCCCCGCCTGTTTTAGTAGAAGGCGACATACCAGACGATCCTTCTCCCTCCGCTAAGTCAATATAGAATTATATTGAATACATATATTGACCATAACTTTATATTATATCATTAGTCAAATCAATTATATGATTATAACCAAGGCAGATAAACATTGCAACATTCAGGCAGCTTCCCGGCTGTTACATTAATGTTCAAACTCCAGCATCCCGGCTGATTTGGTTTTAATAATTCAAACATTCTAACTCTTTAACAATCCAAACATTTGGACAGTTTGAGACTATCAGGAATCCTCCAGCTTCCAAGTCTAGTACCACTACCAAGTACTTTATTATCCAGATTTAATTAGGTTTCATGTCACATTTGTATCTCTTACTTCACTTGAGAAGAGAATACTGATAGGGACTCCCGCCCAATTTAACCACATCTTAAAATATCAAACATTAGTATGCAAAACTGATAAGTCCAGCTAGTGACTGCTAGATAGCAACTCTATCATCTACTGTTTAGTGATTGCTATCAGGGTCTACCGCCCCATAGTGTAGCCAAATCTACCAGATTCACTCACTATGTCAACTCATTTACGATATAATTTATAAGTATAGACTTTCCACCAGATTCAATCCATCCAGAATCCCAATACTGAACCAAACGTCAGATTATTAAGTTATTAAATTATAATCAAATTCAAAACAGATACATTTAAATAAAGTAGGTAAGTATATCAAACTTTAACCTTGATTTACTATTATCACACAAATGAATCTACCACTCGCTCGGAAACCTAGTCCAATGGAGAAGAGCGAGCGAGAAACTCCATGGATTAGCAAAAGGGTCCCTACCTACCTGCCTAATTGTTAATCCTACTATCCTATCACCTATCAATTTACTTAAACATTTGTCCCTATAGCCAACAGACCAACCGCACCTATTACCAATCGACCTACCCGCATCTAAAATAATAAAAGTATATGAAGTTTCCTAAGAAATTCCTAGTTTCCCAACACGTATTAATTTTATCTAAATCTGTATCCCTATTCCTAACATGTCCATATATACCCAACAGACAAACCGCACCTACTCCCAATCGCAAGTATCGACCTACCCGCATCTAAAATAATAAAAGTATATGAAGTTCCTAAGAAATTCCTAGTTTCCCAACACGTATTAATTTATCTAAATCTATATCCCTATTACCTAACAAACAAACCGTACCAACCGTCTAATCAATAAACCGTACCTACCGCCAGTCAACCGTATCAACCTACCCGCCTATAATAATAAATGTAATTATATGAAATATCCTATGGAAATATACCTAGCCAAGAGTCCTACACTACCTACCACTTCTAAATGTGTATTCAGCAAAACTAGAGATAAAACTCACATTTACATTTAAACATGTATGTATTCTAATCATGGTGCTATGATAGAATACCTAACTAAAGCTTTTACGGGAAGGCTGGTTAGACCTGGTTGGAGCTAGAACCCCTAACGTTCCCTACTACCAGACCGTCGCAAAGGGACCCGCAGGTCGGGGAGGGAAGCGACAATCTGGAGGCCCAGGGTTATTGATTGGGTAATATTTACATATATATAAGATAGATCGAACGGAAGCGTTTTAACTGGAGATAAGCGGAAGCAATTGCATGGCGCGCACGTGACGCCCCGCCCTCTATCAGCTAAAAAACCCACGAACGAGGAACTTGATCGACTCCTTGGCAAGGACATAATCGACCGCTGGTGCGTTCCAGGTACCCAGCCCTAACAAATGAGACTGTGAATGCTATCCAGAGGCGTACCCCTACATAACACCCTCTTGGGAACCTTCACCCAAGACTGGAAAGGCGATACACAAGCGATACACTCCCCAAAACTCTTTAAAATTCATTTAAAATTACAACATAAACCCCCTTTATTCACTGCACTAAAGAACAACCCAAATTACAATACAAATACCCTATTCAATTAATAATTAAAGACAATATTTAAAACAGGAAAAGAATATAGACAATTCAAACACCAAGAAAATATAAATGCAAAACCCAATTAAAAATTACTTACAATGAATTATACCAATGATCGCTTGTGTTGCCTGGGACCGAATTCGTAAAAAAAATTAGACCGACCGACAAATGAATCGTGCAACGCCTTTTATAGTAGTTCTCAAACACCTTATTTCTACCCTCAACCACTAATATTTCTAGGGATGTCCCGATGTCGATACTATTTACGTAAAACTGCCGGACTTTTCGCAATTCATCGAAAATATTAGCGATCCTAATAATGATTTTAAATACATAATAATGAACAAACAATTACTCCTTAATCAATTCATTTACTTTCCAAAATATCAAAACCAGATTTTATAAAGTATTCGAATTATTCTATTGTTATTAGATAAATTCCCGTAAATATAACTGTGTCAAAAATGCTATGAGAATTCTACTCGATAACTTAATGATTTACCTAACATTTGGCTTAGTCACTAACTATCCTATTGAATATGTGAATTCCGTTAATACATTCATCATGCCGACCGATCGACTTAGCCCCAACACTACTTGTATATTGTGATTTCTACTACCCTCAACTCCATAAGATTCAAGCGTTTAAAGTCACGTACGCATCGGTGTCGTTAACGCTATCAATAATATCTATGCTCGATACTTATTGTAGTAGTATGGCATTTCACACCATCAGTATTTTGATGGAAAAATAAGCTAGTTTTGTACGGATTGGGAAAGATTACACTATTTGTAGTATCTACGCTTAGTTAACAATGAGATATTCTAGAATATCAATATTTCTATAGAAAAGTATGAATGTTCCCTACATATCGGAACGTATCAAGATATCAATATAATCTATATTTAGTTCACGACGATGGAATGAAGCGACTCATACTATCAATAATTCCAATGAAAATATTCTAACCTAAACATTGGATGAAAGACGAATTTAATTCCATTTGCTTTAATTTAATCTAACAAACAGATTAATACAACTAAAGACTGGCTTCCGAGCCATTATTGAAGAGGCCTATGCCCTAATCATAATGAGCATCAATAGTTCCAATTTGATGAGGAGTATAACAATCCAATGAAATCTCTAAATAAATAGATATATAAAATTATATTTGTGAACGTGGCAGAGCGCACCCAATGCGTTCTGTTACAATCAACCCCCAAAATTTATGAAAGTGTCTCGGTTTTTAAACTGAAATAAATTTTTCATGAATCCGCATATTTTCACAAATATATAACTTCAATAAAACAACCCCTAAATCTCAACCTAGTGCATATTCTAATTTCTCAATATTTGACTCCGGAAAATTGAGGTTGTGCACGAGTGTATGTGTGTGAGTACCTACTCATGAAAAGTGTTTTTAACCGAATTGGAAATAATTATCATACGAACCAGAGTCGTGAGCTTTCTGATGCAACAAAACATGAAGAAACATGGCTTCTCGCAGGCCAGTCCAAACTATGTAAGGAAACCAGGTTGTGAGGCTGGTCAATCCTAGTGATATAATGTAAGCCTTTCAAGACGAAACAGTTCCCATATCGTTCGCCAAGAACCCGAATACATTATCCTATCACAACTCAGACTACCCCATTTGCTAACAAGCAATATGCCCGCATGGCTGCTACATCCCACCCAGACCTAAATCCATAATAACAACCATTCACAACTCGGAGCATGTAGAGTGTTCCACGAAGATTCATTGTTTGCTGCCGGTATAGTACGGACTAATTATGAGATCAGCTAATACTGATGAATGTCTGCTGACCTAACCTAACACAACTCCCCCATAAAAAGTCCCTGATCGTGTAATGAATTTCCGAATTCAAACATCGACAAACCGTTTCACGCCAAGATACTGTCGAATCGTTTAGGCCCCAACAAAATATTCAACATACGTCATACCACCTAAATAGCCATACGTCACACCCTAACTCATTGCTTAACGTTCATAGCTCCAACTTTTACAGCGATTCGCACCACCTAAACAATCCTACAACATTCTTATTGGCATGAAACACGAATTATTCGTAAATCTAATCTAATTTCCAACCCCCAGATTGAATGTAACAAAACCTTACTTTTGGGAATATAATAACGCACCGCACGCTTTTACAAACAAATAAACCAAGTATATAAGAAAGTAATACTATTATTAGTTCAATTGCAATTATTAAATTTCTTTGGAATAATTATTATCGCTAAAGTCATTGACTCCAATAATCAAAACTACTAAACTCCTATATTTAGAAAACAAAAGTCAAAGGCAAAACCTAATGAATAAAAGTACCGCGTTCCTGTCTCCGAAACATAATGCACTCCTAAATACCTATAGTATCAGCAAATTAATTTGTCGCATTCTTCCTAATATAATACACCTCAAAATTTTAAATAAACCCTAATATTTACGATTATCGATAACTAACTACGGCTAAAACTTCAAAGATTCGGCAGCGACCAATTAGAATATCCACCAAAAATCTCTGAATTTAAATTATAATTACGATATTCAGACTTTAAATCAAGTATTTTCTAAAATTACTCAATAGTACATAAGCAAGGTACTTTATATTAAACGCAGTACCTCCTTATTTGTTAGATCTAAAATGAATAGTAGTAAAAGCAACCCTATTATAAATGGAAAACTGCTGAATTGAAAATACAGAAACACAAAGGATAACTTTTGTTGGAATTAAAACGCTTCATAAAGCCAAATCTATCAATCCAGTAATAAAATTAACAAAATTAATATTTTATGACTCAACATTAATTATACCTATCCAAACCATAAATTTGATGTTCAAATATATAGGCACAAAATGTTCCTAAATTGAAACACTACGTGAATACACAAATAAACATTTCTTTAGGTATCGAACCCTCATCCTTTAAATCTACCTATTCTAGCAATACACTATATTAAAATATCGTATAACGTTTCAAAACTAAATAAATTTGGTATCATATTCTCCACACGTTTCGCCATCTACCGTCGATAAGTAAAACCAAAATTATATTTCGATAAACGATCTCTAATTCAGCCTTCTGACGTGACAGATGTCACTATGCGTTCATTTAAAATCCTTATAGTTACGCTAGCAATCACTAGATGTCGTAAAAAGTAATTTTGTACCGCTAATAATTAACAAAATACCTGAACATTGGTTTTAACCACTTTTTCCTAAATAACGAATTAATGATTTTGCTATCTTTTCGTTAATAAAAACGCAAGATTCATCGAGAAAATAATTTCGACGTATAGAGAAGTTGTACCATAAAACCTAGATGGCGCTATCTAAAAAAATCGTATTTTTTTTTATATCTCCTAAATGATCATAATGCTAAAACCACATTTTCCTATAACCTTATTTTTTTTTTAAATAAATCTTCACGCTTAACCTTTTAACCTATTAAGTATTATAGATACATTATGCGCATTATGCGAAATAGCAAAGGCTTCGATAGTCTATTATAGTCATCTATCTTCGATCTACCTACCTACATGTATATCTATTACATCTAAACCACGCAATTCTAAACTATCCTAGTCATATTATTATGACTGGTTATCAGCGAACGAATGAACGAGGGTACAGTAGTATTCCAACAGTCTTAGCGTGAATATATTGTATGGATTTGACAACTGCCGCCAAACAAAGTTTCATCAAATCTAACCATATATTTTATAGAATAGTACCTAGTAAAAAGACTAGTGGTCAATTTTGAGGAAAGTAGCACAATTTTACCACATTAAGTGCATAGAGATCGATACGAATTAAGACTCCTCAATAGGTGGCGCTACTAGTAACCTGGTATTGCTTTCTAACGGACCAAAGAAGGTTCTGAATATAATTTCGTCTTTGTAATTATGCAAATCCAGAGTTTTTATTTATAAAAAACTGGCTCAAGCTCACTATGTTCTCAACTAGTTATATTAATGCTAATCTGTATGGTAAATAAGAATTCCCAACGCAATCTTAACGTCACCGCAAAAACGACTCCGTCCTAGTCACTCCTACCCTCGAATGCTATAAGGCGAGTGGAACAAACTAGACCCACACTACCGAAACGCCACACAAAAGACAAATTCTCGTACCTAAATTCTGATTTTTACGCAAAGTGGTACGTAGGTATACGACTAACGATACTCTATTCTCATTTTAAAACATCCTATCGTAGAGTGAAACTTTATTAAAACAACCCCCCCGATTTCTATACGTTACGAGCCAGTCAAGCAATTACAACCCCCAAATACCTAGACGTTATGACCCTCTGCCGAAATTACAATCTATTTTAATCTCGTTCAGAAATTTTATTATTTTTTTTCTCTATGCCCAATGACTCATCACTAATCCCTACATTATCAAATGTAACAAAATTAAGCGTGGCCTTGCTATTAACCAATGTAAGATACGGTTCAGATAATAATTTTCTTAGCATACCGCACAACTCTTAACTATTATTATTTTGTACTAGCTCAATGGTAAATTGACTTTTTAACGAACGAAACGAGATGAAATAAAATTAATATGACTACCCTCGCATATTAAATAATACTGATGTCCGCGCTCTCATTAAGGCTAATGATCTCGCTAAAAATCTATACGAAAAATAGATTTATTTACAAATGCAGAAGAATGACTATAAAATCAATCGTTCGATATTAATAATTTAACAAAAATAATTCGTTTTGGTATTCTATATTTGAAACTTATTTTGTGACAGAATACAAAGATAGTAAATAACTAATAATTCACCCTACTCTGATTATCACGATGTACAAAATGGATTTAAATAAAATCTATCTAGTCATATTCTTTAATGAAAAGTTATGTCATTATGCTCTTAGATTTCAATGATTAACGAGTATAGCATATATAACTTAAATTGCCATAACTATTTCGTGGTTTCTTTCAGCATAACTAACAGAAAATAAATTAATTGTGAACCAATGCAACCCCCTATTTGCTAGAAGTTAACTACCTCACGTAATATTAACTTACTATAATACGTCAAAACTATAATATATTTTTCCTATAATAGATGGCGTTCGAAAGTTTGATCTCTACAATAAAATCTGACAAGAATCACGACTGTTTATAAAATTTTACGAAAATCCTTTAGACACTACCGACTTTGTATACCTTTTATATAGAACAATGTATAACGCTAAACATAATTTTATAAGTATGAAATTATAATAGACTGTGATAAAACTCATTACTAAGACTAAAATTAATTCAATCAATATAAAATAGGTAGGTATGTAAATTGTGAGAACTTAGTTAAAGCCTATTATACCTAAATCCATTTATCCTAACAGAGTAAATACCAATCTTCACTTATCCATTTCACAAGCAACAAATTGTGACTATAAAAAGTCACTTTCCAGATCAAAACAAGTCTCAAAATTCCATGTTAAATATACGCGGATGTAAATATTATAATGATTATGCATTTAATCAAAACTAAAACACTACAGGAAACTAACTATTACAAATATTTTAAAAAGGAAAATGATTATGAAGGTAGCTATGTTAAGATACCCACTAGCTCAGATCCTAGTCCACGGAATTCTAAATTGTAACTCAAGATTGAGGTTCAAATCCTGGTCACGGCATACCAAATTGTAACGCCCCGCTCTACCTACCTAACCTGCTTAACCTAATTAAAATCTATTTAATACCTATTGTCAAGCTCATTGTAAAGCTAAGCTAAAGCTAACCTAAATTTTTCAAACTTATTTATCAATACTCTTAACTACCTACTCTGGTCACTTGGACCTAAGTATCCTACTAGACCTACCTACTTATATCTTAGACATCTTTAATAACCTAACGACTTATCTTATACCTTTACCTACTTAATTATATAACCTTAGACTTAGTTGTGATCTGGGTTTAATAATGGCCAAGTGTTTCGTCTAGTGATCGTGAAACCCATACGTTGTGAGACCGTTGGAAGTAACCTAAATTCTTTTAGTGAAAGATTGGTATACCTATGAATTTACCCTACTTAGAACTATCCGCACCTACATATTAAATCTAAAATACTTATATTCATTAATATCACCAATTAATATTATTCAATTGATAATAGATGTATTTTAGCTAGTTTGATAAATTTATGATAGAAAGTTATCTTAGGTGTATTTTCAATGAAAGAAGTAATAGTAAAAGAATAGCGGTAAGAAATATAAAAAGAATAATCAAAGAATAGTATAAAAAATAGCGGTAAGAAAAACAAGCTCCTCGCCCCGCCTGTTTTAGTAGAAGGCGACATACCAGACGATCCTTCTCCCTCCGCTAAGTCAATATAGAATTATATTGAATACATATATTGACCATAACTTTATATTATATCATTAGTCAAATCAATTATATGATTATAACCAAGGCAGATAAACATTGCAACATTCAGGCAGCTTCCCGGCTGTTACATTAATGTTCAAACTCCAGCATCCCGGCTGATTTGGTTTTAATAATTCAAACATTCTAACTCTTTAACAATCCAAACATTTGGACAGTTTGAGACTATCAGGAATCCTCCAGCTTCCAAGTCTAGTACCATTACCAAGTACTTTATTATCCAGATTTAATTAGGTTTCATGTCACATTTGTATCTCTTACTTCACTTGAGAAGAGAATACTGATAGGGACTCCCGCCCAATTTAACCACATCTTAAAATATCAAACATTAGTATGCAAAACTGATAAGTCCAGCTAGTGACTGCTAGATAGCAACTCTATCATCTACTGTTTAGTGATTGCTATCAGGGTCTACCGCCCCATAGTGTAGCCAAATCTACCAGATTCACTCACTATGTCAACTCATTTACGATATAATTTATAAGTATAGACTTTCCACCAGATTCAATCCATCCAGAATCCCAATACTGAACCAAACGTCAGATTATTAAGTTATTAAATTATAATCAAATTCAAAACAGATACATTTAAATAAAGTAGGTAAGTATATCAAACTTTAACCTTGATTTACTATTATCACACAAATGAATCTACCACTCGCTCGGAAACCTAGTCCAATGGAGAAGAGCGAGCGAGAAACTCCATGGATTAGCAAAAGGGTCCCTACCTACCTGCCTAATTGTTAATCCTACTATCCTATCACCTATCAATTTACTTAAACATTTGTCCCTATAGCCAACAGACCAACCGCACCTATTACCAATCGACCTACCCGCATCTAAAATAATAAAAGTATATGAAGTTTCCTAAGAAATTCCTAGTTTCCCAACACGTATTAATTTTATCTAAATCTGTATCCCTATTCCTAACATGTCCATATATACCCAACAGACAAACCGCACCTACTCCCAATCGCAAGTATCGACCTACCCGCATCTAAAATAATAAAAGTATATGAAGTTCCTAAGAAATTCCTAGTTTCCCAACACGTATTAATTTATCTAAATCTATATCCCTATTACCTAACAAACAAACCGTACCAACCGTCTAATCAATAAACCGTACCTACCGCCAGTCAACCGTATCAACCTACCCGCCTATAATAATAAATGTAATTATATGAAATATCCTATGGAAATATACCTAGCCAAGAGTCCTACACTACCTACCACTTCTAAATGTGTATTCAGCAAAACTAGAGATAAAACTCACATTTACATTTAAACATGTATGTATTCTAATCATGGTGCTATGATAGAATACCTAACTAAAGCTTTTACGGGAAGGCTGGTTAGACCTGGTTGGAGCTAGAACCCCTAACGTTCCCTACTACCAGACCGTCGCAAAGGGACCCGCAGGTCGGGGAGGGAAGCGACAATCTGGAGGCCCAGGGTTATTGATTGGGTAATATTTACATATATATAAGATAGATCGAACGGAAGCGTTTTAACTGGAGATAAGCGGAAGCAATTGCATGGCGCGCACGTGACGCCCCGCCCTCTATCAGCTAAAAAACCCACGAACGAGGAACTTGATCGACTCCTTGGCAAGGACATAATCGACCGCTGGTGCGTTCCAGGTACCCAGCCCTAACAAATGAGACTGTGAATGCTATCCAGAGGCGTACCCCTACATAACACCCTCTTGGGAACCTTCACCCAAGACTGGAAAGGCGATACACAAGCGATACACTCCCCAAAACTCTTTAAAATTCATTTAAAATTACAACATAAACCCCCTTTATTCACTGCACTAAAGAACAACCCAAATTACAATACAAATACCCTATTCAATTAATAATTAAAGACAATATTTAAAACAGGAAAAGAATATAGACAATTCAAACACCAAGAAAATATAAATGCAAAACCCAATTAAAAATTACTTACAATGAATTATACCAATGATCGCTTGTGTTGCCTGGGACCGAATTCGTAAAAAAAATTAGACCGACCGACAAATGAATCGTGCAACGCCTTTTATAGTAGTTCTCAAACACCTTATTTCTACCCTCAACCACTAATATTTCTAGGGATGTCCCGATGTCGATACTATTTACGTAAAACTGCCGGACTTTTCGCAATTCATCGAAAATATTAGCGATCCTAATAATGATTTTAAATACATAATAATGAACAAACAATTACTCCTTAATCAATTCATTTACTTTCCAAAATATCAAAACCAGATTTTATAAAGTATTCGAATTATTCTATTGTTATTAGATAAATTCCCGTAAATATAACTGTGTCAAAAATGCTATGAGAATTCTACTCGATAACTTAATGATTTACCTAACATTTGGCTTAGTCACTAACTATCCTATTGAATATGTGAATTCCGTTAATACATTCATCATGCCGACCGATCGACTTAGCCCCAACACTACTTGTATATTGTGATTTCTACTACCCTCAACTCCATAAGATTCAAGCGTTTAAAGTCACGTACGCATCGGTGTCGTTAACGCTATCAATAATATCTATGCTCGATACTTATTGTAGTAGTATGGCATTTCACACCATCAGTATTTTGATGGAAAAATAAGCTAGTTTTGTACGGATTGGGAAAGATTACACTATTTGTAGTATCTACGCTTAGTTAACAATGAGATATTCTAGAATATCAATATTTCTATAGAAAAGTATGAATGTTCCCTACATATCGGAACGTATCAAGATATCAATATAATCTATATTTAGTTCACGACGATGGAATGAAGCGACTCATACTATCAATAATTCCAATGAAAATATTCTAACCTAAACATTGGATGAAAGACGAATTTAATTCCATTTGCTTTAATTTAATCTAACAAACAGATTAATACAACTAAAGACTGGCTTCCGAGCCATTATTGAAGAGGCCTATGCCCTAATCATAATGAGCATCAATAGTTCCAATTTGATGAGGAGTATAACAATCCAATGAAATCTCTAAATAAATAGATATATAAAATTATATTTGTGAACGTGGCAGAGCGCACCCAATGCGTTCTGTTACAATCTCCATCGTAGGCAATAAACTATTGGCGTCAGTGTAGTCATATCATAAGCGTTGGTTTAGTTGGAAGGTCTAAAATAACTATAAATAGGTAATGTGTGTATTTTAAACGTCACCAGTTTAATAAAAAAAGATAAATGTTAAATATAATTGTTCATTTTAAAGTGCATACATTTTCTGTGTGACTATTTTAGAAATAGCCTCCGCGTTTATACCTTCCTTATTGCTTATTTTACATAGCTGTTTATGTATATGTAGCGACCGAGGTAAACTTTCTATAGAGTAGGAATACGGATTTGCTTAGCTTATCGGAAAAAAATCAGTATACGCGGAATACCTGAGAGCCGTTAAGTTATGTTTTGCTACAACTTGTCACGTATAATGACGCATCCGATGTCCACGGCTGTTGCTTACGTTTGAGCTGTTACGATACCTATATTACTAGATAGAATATATCTGAGTCACTTAGAAAGTATTATCTTATAAATATGTAAACCTTACCTGACCAGGTAAAGAGGGCATCTTAAAATTTAAGACATTCATTAGATATACGTGCTATTTAAATTTATAAAGATACAAGCTGTTGCCCGCGACTTCGTCCGCGTGGTATTTAACAAAGACAACCGTTGACAACAGCCTGCTCGCCCATTCTGAGCCCGCGGGACGCATTGCAGGTTGTTGCTATCAAACTTAATCAGGCGCTGCGCTGCAACATTGGTTTTAATTTTTTTTCGTGAGATCCTATTTTTTTTTCTAAAATAAAAGTAGCCTAAGTTACTCCTTGTTACATCAGCTATCTGCCAGTGAAAATCCCGTCAAAATCGGTCCAGCCATTTCAGAGATTAGCCGGAACAAACAGACAGACAGACAGACGGACAGACAGATAGACAGACAAAAATTGTAAAAAATGTTGTTTCGGTATAGGTAACGTGTATACATCCAAATGCACTTAGTAAAAAGCGGTTATTTCAATATTACAAACAGACACTCCAATTTTATTTATATGTATAGATACCCCCGAATTTATAGACGTTTCATTACTTCATCAAACATCATATAGTACGACGCAAAGCAAAACTCTTGCGCGCAGTTATATATTACGTATGATACAATTATAAGACGTCTATAAATTCGGGGTACATCTTTATATTTTTATTTTACATTTCGGGGCAGGGACAAATTCAACAAATCTAAGATCATATAAAAATCAGCCTACCCGTACTTGAGTTATAAATGGTGTAACTAACACGACTTTGTTTTACTCATATAGATAATGTTTTCATCACAGTGCAAATAAGGTAATCCTACATTTTGTTGTATAGTTATAGTGTTGCTAGACTCAACATTTTCTTAAAATATAAACGGTGATTAATGATTTGATTTATTGATACTAATTATATCGCTTGACGAACACACCAACTATACCATCTTACAATACTAAACATCAATATAGATACTAAACATCCATGACTCGGATAAAAACATTCGTGCTCATCACACAAAGTTTGTCCATACCAGGTTTCGGGATTCATACCCTGGACCCACGGCATAGAAAGCACGCACTACCAACTGCGCTTAAGTCGTCAATTTTCTCCATGATTATTATTTTTAACCGACTCCAAAAAGGAGGAGGCACCGACTTCACATTAGTTAATATCTGATTTAGTTAGACGACGTAGATTTCAAGATTAGATTATTTTTTGCTTTATTTTTTTGAAGACGGTTTTTATGTTGTTAATTTTTTTTTGTATTATTATGCGGACGTTAGAAAAAAGACATCGTATAAACACATTTGTAGGTAATTGTCATCAAGCCGCAACCACAATAACAGTAGGTGGCCATGCTACTGAGAGAATTCCAATGAGGCGTAGTGGAAGTTACGCGCTGCAACTAAAATATATGTCTGATGCAATTCTTGCACTATCGCCTATACTACGACATTAAGTCGGATTACATAATTAGTTTTTTCTTACAATATTAGCAGTATAATGATACTATACGTGCCTATTGGGTTGTCATTACAAGCCAATAGGCACAGTTGGTAGTGACCCTGTTTTCTGTACCAGGGGTCTGGGTTCGAATCCTAGTAAGGGGGAACTTTATATAATTATATCTATATCCCATAATATTATCTATATCTATATAATTATATACTCGGATCGCCCCAAGTCCATTGTACGGTATATATTCAAACGTCTCTTAGTTCCGGGCCGTCTAGTTGGTGAGTTTGTCTGGACATTCCTCGTACCCTCGCCGCCTTCTGGGCCTTCTAATTATAGTAAAATACCTATATAAATTTGACGGCCTGATTAGCGCAGTTGGTAGTGACTCTGCTTTCTGTGCCGAGGGTCCCGAGTTCGAATCCCGGTAGCACGTGATAGGTGATAAGCACGAATGCTTGTACCCGATCGATGGATGTTTAATAACTATATAAGTAATATACAATGGGTTCGCCCCCAGTCCATTGTACGGTACCCATAATACAAACGTTGCTTAGTATGGAACCGTATAGTTGGCAGGTTAAAAATAAAATATGATATAATAAAATAACATAATTAATATTTGTTACAACATTTATTTTTGAGTAATATTAGCTACTTAAACTAAATAGGTAGGTAGTGGTTTAAAACGAATTAACTTCATCAATGGTGGTAGTGGTAGTTGTGTTGAGAGGGCCCCTTGTGTACGATGTCAGCGCTGAAACTGAAACCAAACACATGTTTTAGATAGATAGCAGTTCTAAAACTAAATTTTACAGAAGTTTTTAGTTAAATAAATAACACTTGACCTATTAAAACTTGAGTAAATACTTTTAAATGGCTTCATCCATAAAATGTAATGTTAGACAATAGATATAGATATATAGAGATATAGATGTAATGTGATGTGTATGTGTGTGTTATGTAATGTTAGAATAGTACTATTACAATAAAAATTGTAAAGCATTTTCATTCAATTAACTTTGATGGTTAACTTTTATCATTATACAAATATAAAAATTAGTATCTCTTGTTGACGGTAAACGAAAACATTGTAAGGATACCTGCACGTCTTCCGAAAGCCGTGTAAAGTTCGCTATCCTGCACGTTTAGGAATATGGATCATATTTCCTATGCATTAAGGAGGAACTGTGCTTGGTAACGGAAATGGGGTCACCACCACATAACGACTAAATATCATCGGTTAAATGTGGGGGGTATACAGCCGTGCACTTTTGCTGGTGCCTTTTCTGATTACTATTGTGAAGGTGTTTACAAATATCAGGACCTATTTATATTCATAGATTTTGTATACAATTGGCACTCACCCAGACTTCTTGTCAGAAGAGTATTCGACAGTTCTGATGGAGCCATCAGGTTCGTGCAGGCTGTACACGCCTTTCACGACATCGCCGTCGCGGGTCTCATGCTGGAACTTCTTGTCTCCAGTATGGGGGTCATCTACTTTGTACTCGTACTCATATTTCGGGTGTGCCTTTAAGAACACATAAATGTTAGGGTCATTACACAGTCTTGAATTGCACCAATAGCCAGGTAAAAGGCTCGTCTCTGTTTCTTCTCGTAACCGTGAGACAATTAAACGGAGCGCAGCTGAAAAGCATCTTAGTCGCAGGGGCTAACATTACTACCAGTAATGATACAACCTTTGATTGCCAGAATTTTAAAAATAAAAGGTGTAATATGAGGTAAAAAAGGCTTAAAAACTCACATAGTAATCAACATGGTGTTCATTATGATCCTCATGGTGAGATTCTTCATGATGAGCCTCTTCGTGTTTAGACGCCTGCTGAACCACATGGTGTTGTACGGGAACATGAATTGGGACATGATGAACTGGGATTTTTTGAACAGCAACATGAATTGGGACATGATGAACAGGAATTTGTTGAACTGGGACATGAATAGGAACGTGTTGGATGGGAGCTTGAATCGCTATATGCTGAATAGGAGCAGGGAGGGCAGGCGCAGCCTCTTGAATAACCTCATGGACGGGAATAAACAATTTGGGAGGCGCATGAGCGTGAACTTGCGTGGCGTGGTGGTTCTGCAAAGATACGGCGTGACCAGCGTGACCGTGTACGGCGTGAATATGGTGTGGTATAGGCACAGCTGTATGCTCGTGGTGATGGCTCTCAACCTTCTTAGGAACCTCGTGCGTTACAACGGATTGGTGAGAGAACGTGTGGTGGTGCTGCTGCTCCTGGCAGTACGACAAAGCTGCCATCACGATGATAAACGCCACACACTATAAAATAAATAAAAAGTGAATGAAGGAGTTCTACTTACTAAAACATTATGGTAATTGACATAAAACTAATTTTAAGGATTGTATCGCTATTATTTTGTGTTTTTTTACGTTCCTGACGTTTGGGCTGTTTTACAGCAACCATGGTCAAAAAAACATAATATAAACGCAATCCTTAAAATTAGTTTTATTTTAATGTGTAGTATTCGCGTTAATATAAGAAATCAATATTATTTTCGATTAAATTGAATTGCATAAAAAATAAACTAGAAATAAAGGAGCATATGATAATATTGTAATACTATTTAAAATACATTGGAATGGTGTTTTATGCGGTAATGTGTAATGAAGAGCTTTATATTAAAATTTTGTGAAACATGAATGTAAATAAAATGTTAAATACCTTTGGAAACATTTTGTTGTTGTATTAACAAAAGCTCTTACGAATCTGACACTACATGTATGAGAAACTTTGGATTTTATACCTCCAAAACGATTCGAAAACGGGTTTACTCAATTTGGAATCAGGTAATGTGGATGTGAGCATTCTTACGCACTGAAAATTTTACCCACGCGCATAAATTGCGCGCGAAACAGATCGGTATATACTTTGCACTACTTTGAATTTCTGTTACAGAATCATATCAATAGCTAAATAAATAAATGACAAAGCTATTATTATGGGTGCGGTAAAATATACTGAGGATGAACTCTGTATAATATAATACTTATATAGACATTAAACATCCGTGACTTGGGTAAAAACCTTCGCTCTTATCACAGAAAGTTTGTCCCAACCAGGATTCCAAGTCGGGACCTTCGGCACGGAAAACAAGTGCACTACTTACTAACTGAGCCAATAGGCTTTATTAAGTATTGAAGCTTTTAAAATCTCTATGATTGCTTTCAGTGAGGTACCTACGTTAAATTAAGCTCAGTAAACTATTTGATTATCTTATATATTCTCACATCAACTTCATAGCAATGGTAATAGCTTTTACTCGCGTTATTTTACATTTGTTTAACAATGAGAGAAAACAAGTTAAGATAAGACCAACTGCTGTGCTTCTGATGTAACCATTTTAAAGATGCAATCCAAATTCATACCTACTTGGTAGACCACTTAAAAAATAAATATACGTATATGTATATAGTTTTCTCTAGAAAAACTCCAAGTAAGTATGTTATATATATCTTTAACTAGTGGTGATGAAAAATAATCTTAACTTTTTCATATGCCCGTATCAGTTTAGACATTTATTAGAAATATAAACCTAATAGAAATAAACAACGTGCCTTAAATTTTTGTAACTGTTTCAGACACAAATTTTGCTTTTGCGAAATCTAATTTCAGCAACCAAATAAAGCACAAATACGTGACACCCAAATATGTATCGGTTTCAATAGCTTTCATATAGTTTCAGTTCCTTTACAATATATTCAATTTTGTTCCTTAATATCAAATACGTTTAGTGCCAAAGGAAAAAATGTTCCAGAAATCATTTATCGCTGGTTAACCTTTTACACCATTACACTAAGATCGTCGTATTTTTTTTTTAATCTGTTATGCCGTTTTTCTCAATGTACTATTTTTTTGTCGATACTCTATAGTGACTTGCATAATTTACCTCTAACGAATTGCCATGTCACACAGCAAAAGTGTACGCAGGCATATCGAACAAACACCTTTACGAAATAATTGCGAACACTGCATACTGTACTGAAGTTCGTAAATAATTTGAACTGTCCATAACTTAGAGTGAAATCAATATTACCTTGGCTGCTTTTGTTATTGATATAAAAGACGTTGGGCCTAATGATTATGTATCAGTTCGCTATTTGACACAGCAACATTAGGACAGCAAACCGGTAGAAGCAATTCAGCAAAAATGTTCTCTAAGGTATAGTTTCGCTTTATTAAAATTTATTTTAAGATGTGGTGTAAAACCACCCATAATACCTTTTGTAATTTTTGCGATGTGAAGTTTCAAGTGGAATATTTAGTATTACAATATGATCCCATAAAATGGATCACCAACCAATGTCATCTCACTTCAGGATATAACTCCTGACTCCTCATAAATAAGTGGGAGTTCTCGTCCTATGTCCTTTCTCCTTCTTAATGTGCTTTGATATAATTACAAGTATAGAGACTTCTAGCTATTGGCAAAGCCAAATTGACCCTACCATACTTAAGACGTAAGACTTTGGAGTAAAATATACTGATCCAAACTTTGTTGCTAATCAGTCCCTTTTTCCAATCCAGGTGGTGTGCATTGTCGCTTTCGCAGTTGTCGTGGAGAGTGTGCTGGGCCACGGGCACGGTTACTCCTCGCAATTCATCAACCGCCACGATGGGCCAGCGCAACCAGTCCATGTAGCTGGACACGACGGCCACGGATACGGTCACGGCCACGGTCACGGGCATGCTGTTGATTACTACGTATGTGCAGTCAAAAACTTAGCATCATCGTAATTTCAATCATTTCGTCATACACTTCTTATAGAAATTGATTTCTTTCACCAGGCTTACCCCAAGTTTGAGTTCGGTTACAAAGTGGAAGACCCTCACACCGGCGACATCAAGTCTCAACACGAGCACCGCGATGGAGACGTTGTAAAGGGCTACTACGCCCTGCACCAGCCTGATGGTTCCATCAGACATGTCGACTACCATGGCGACAAGCACTCTGGGTATGTCTCGAGATTCCTTTACTGTGTAATTGATACTTATTACTCAGCAGATATAATTTAAAGTACAAATCACTGATCATCATTTCTGTTATACGTCCATTCATTGTTCCTTTATTTGTTTTGTCTTCTCCTAGCGCCGTCTTGGTTCGCTCAATAGGTAATTACGAGAACTAATTACTTTGTATAATTGTATATACATTGCTGTATTGTTCTTTTACATTATTGATCCTAGTGACAGATCCAAAGTAACCTCTTGCATCCAGGCCCCCTTATGTTTTGTCTAGACTGTCAGTGGTTGGAACTAATTTTTGGCACATGTATAAGATATTTCAATATGCTCTTTGATATTTCCTTTAAGGCTTTGTATCGGATTGCCTGTTTGCGTCAGATTGCGCGAGAAATTGACACGTTTTCTTTCTTCTTTAAAATCCTTGTGAACGTTCCTATTAATACCGCAGATTATAATTCTGATTAATTTTGTAACAAACTATTCTCTTTATTCTTTTAGATTCCACGCTGACGTGAAGCACAGCACCCACCACATCGTCCCCGAGGCCCACCATCACCAACACTATTAATCGACGAAATCTCACAATGATGTCTATTGTTAACTGTTAAAAAATCTGTGATCTTCGTTATAATGGTTTTTGATACTTTATCTACGCATTACATTTTATATACTGTTCTAAATACTTCTTTTTTTTCGACCTTCCTTTTATAGCAAATAACCTTTCCATTATTTTTCCAATTATGGGGTTAACAGCTTAACAAAATAGAAAACTAACTACATTCAACGTAAATCTCTAAAAATACAATTACATAAACGCAAGCTGTGTAAAAAGAAATCAATAAAATAAATAACGATTTGATATTAATGAGACATTGAACGCCGATTGTGAAATTTATATAAAAAAATTGGGTTGTGTTATAGTATGGAATTAAGTTCAAAGCCTTATAACGTGGTTAAATGTTCCGCTTGACCATGACTAAAAGCGGTAACACTAATGGTTTACCGTATTGAGCCTATTTATAAATAGGTACTTATCCAAAATGGGCCCAGAAAATTGTTGTGTTATTTTTATAGACCTTTTCTAAAAAAAGTTACAGGTCACACCACATGATGTGGTTGGCTCTACGCATGCCAAATACATACCATGTGCTGACCTGCCTTCTGTGCTATTTTTATTTGATACTACTTATACGCAAACATAAAATTTTGTTTTAACATTGATAACATTGTAGGTCAAGTGCTCAGCTGGAATTTGTAAAATTATTAATAAAAAGATCACCAGATAGGTATCTCAAACTGAATATCAGATATAACTATATTATATTATTATCTTCAAGCTTACAAATTGAAAAAGAGTAGTAAGAAAGATAATGATATCTAGTGAATTTCTTAATTTTTTCAAAGCATAAAATTTTGTATTTCGATGTCAATGCCCCAATAAAGAAAGGTAAGAGTTAATTAGGCTATACCTTACTCAAGGCCGCCATATAAATTGGTTGTATTAAGCTAACTGGTTGGACATTTTTAAGTAGTATTGTATTACGAAATACTTTCCAAGAATTAAGTGAGATTGTATAAAAGGAAAAAATATGAACTTTAAATTATCATTCATATACAAGTATCAAAACAAAGAACAAGTACAATATAATCAAAATGTACAAGGTATGAGACTTTTATTGGCTGTTTTATTACAATACAAATCAGGTAACAGATAAGGATCAATATTGAATAACATTACATTGTAACTTTACAGATCATCCTAATTGCAACAATCGTCGCGGTCGTTGCGGCCAGGCCGCAAGACGGTCATGGTCACGGTCACGAGCACGGGCACGCGTTCTCGTCGCAGAGTATCGTGCTGCACCAGGGACACGAGCACAAGCACGAGCCGCACGACCAGCACCAGGAACAGCACCATGAACACATACAGGAAGCCCACCACGGACACCACCAGGAACAACACCATGAACACAAACAGGATGCACACCACGGACACCACGATGAGCACCACGTTGATTACTATGTACGACTACGATATAAAACACGCCTTTATCGCAATTGGGGTAAATATTCTAACTTTATTATTGTATGCAGGCTCACCCCAAGTACGAGTATGAGTACAAGGTGGAGGACCCGCACACCCACGACTTCAAGTCGCAGCACGAGCACCGCGACGGCGACGCCGTGAAGGGCGTGTACAGCCTGCACCAGCCCGACGGCACCATCAGGATTGTCGAGTACTACGCCGACAAGAAGACTGGGTAATTGGATAAATTGATGAGAACAACGGCGTAAAAGTCGTGAAAGAAAATATTTTTAATTACAATGTTTTTCTTACAGATTCCACGCTAACGTCAAGTACGAGGGTCACGCCAAGCACATCATCCCTGAACATCATCACCACCATCACTGATACAGTAGACTGTTGTTTAGTATGTCTTAATTGTAAGATTGTTTGTTGGTTGTTGTCTGTTATGAGCTATGTTGTGTAATAATAATTGAGATAATTAATTAATCCTATCGTTTTTTTTTCAAACCCTTTGAATATTCATTCAAAATGTAGGTAAGTATTGGAAATAACAAAATATTATAAAGTTTTAATACTAATGATAACACAAGCCCATTTAATGTCCCACTGTTGGGCATGGGCCTCCCATAAATGCGAGGGGGATTTGGCTATAGTCTACCTCGCTGGTTCAGTGCACTTTGACGGACAACACAATATGTCTTTCGAAGGGTTCTGTCAGATATGTAGGTTTCCTCACGATGTTATCTTTCACCGTTTAGCAAATGATAATCATACTTCAAATCGAGATTCACACCTAATTTATTATTATTTATAATATACTATACCGGCGAACGTATACTGTCCCGGCGAACTTCGTACCGCCTCAGAATCAAATGTATGAGAAAAAATGTATCCCACGGGAACCATACATTTTACCGGGATAAAAAGCCTATGTGCTATTCCAGACTATAATCTATCTCCGTGCCAAATTTCATCCAGATCCGTTCAGCCGTTCGGGCGTGAAAGAGTAACAAACATCCATCCATCTATCCATCCATCCAAACTTTCACATTTATAATATTATATTATATATATATATAATATATAATATATATATATATATAAGTAATAAGTAATAAGTATAGATTGAATGAAATTTAAATTAAGAAATTATATTTTGGAAAAAAAAAGTATCGACACATGGTTCTCTATATAAACGTTAAAAAAAAGTCTAAAATATTAATTACTAGGTCAAACCTTACTGGTTCGTAAATTTAATTTTATACAGACCTAAACGTGATCAATATGACCTTTTTGTAAATACTTATGTAACACAATTTCTGTAAGTACATCAAAGGTTATAGGCATGTAGCTTAGATGTTAAGTATAACTTTATCAAATAAAGAAACATATTTTGTTAAATTTACCTTTTGAAATGATCGGGTTATATTCCGATTCATGTACGAGTTTTTTGTTTAATCTTTGAATGCAGTTTCTGTTATCTCTGACATCGATCTGAATGGTTCCTTAGAACTTATTTTTTCTATCTCTTATAGCCGTTTATCCCCCAATTTTATACAAGATTATCTACAAAAATATAAATTATAAGGTGGCAAAGCAGACTATGAAAGCAAAGAAGCTAAAACTGTAAGAGCGTAATGGTAGACGAATTATTCTAACAATATATATAATATTAATATGAATATATAAGATAATAAAATCTTATGGAAAATGTTGAAGTATTAGAAACGAATCGGTCAACTTTATAAATATAGCGGTTCTTTACAAATTGTATTGGTTTTAGGAAATATTGTGGACCCTTGAAACCGTTTCTGAGTTAGATACTTGTTATATAAATGTAGATAATAAGGCAAATGTTGATGACTCACATTATATCCAGTTGTGAATATGTCCACATCAAGAATAAAGTTAAATTAAGTGGATAATCCCTCCAATTGAGAATTCATTGAGTGTGGACTGCCTGTAGTGGACTTCCTGTAATGATGCTAGCCTTTGAATGCAAATTCTACCGTGCAGATATCGATTTTGCGTTATTTTTTTTTTCCGTGCCACTTATACCAAAAACCATATGGAAAATCCTTCTAAAAAAAACTCCAAATATACCAATTACGGTTGTAAACAAATGGCATAGATCAGTATGCATCATAGTGGAGTAGTGACATCAGATACTTCCAAAAATTATTGTTATATCCAAGATCCTAGTTATATCATAGTGTAGTAATGATAGCCAAGTTGGTAGAACGCTTCCCTCTGTAACGAGGACCGCGGGTTCAAACCCAAGCTTGCACCTTTGGGATCAAAGTCAAGCTTGCACCTTTGGGAAAATCTCCTCCTTTTTGAAGTCGGTTAAAAAGGGCAAGTATCATTATTATTATCAAAATTCTAGATAAAATAACATCATAATAATCGACACGCGGTTACACTTATAATTCATAGAAAGTGCATGAAAATCAATTTTAAGAAAAATGTAAGTACCTACTGCTCTTGAATATAATGTCATATTTGGTATCCGATATTCATTTCAAAGTTATTTCATTCATGAATAATTAACATAATAACTATAATATTTATGTATGAGATTTGGTTATCACACTATATACCTTTAACCGCAAGAATCATTATCGTATTCGCCTGATATTGATAGGGTGTGTGCCTGCGATAGGTTTACCTACTAATAAGTTAGAACCATTTGGCTTAATGTGGGTACACAACAGTGGACCTGCCTGTGCCTTCGAGTAATAAAAAATGGACTCTGTGCTTTATCATAGGTCGTCAACATTCAATCTATCTTTGATACAATTTAAAAAGAAAGGAGTACCTACCAAATTACGTAAAATCTTTAAGTACCTTATCAAGGTCGCCTCTCGCAAAAATCCGATCTACAAACTTGTTTGCATACACTTATAATGTTGTGTCATACTACTTCGTACTTTACGCCAATGTGTATAAAAATACACTTATGCATTCGAAGATTATCATTCATTTGTGGGTCTCAATAGTAAACAGACAAACTCAAAATGTTCAAGGTATAAAATAAATTCATTATTTTTATATATACTCATGCCAAGTATATACTATTGAATACAAATATATGCCATACATGCTAATTTACTATGTGATTTTCGTACAGGTATTCCTAGTTGCCACAATCTTTGCGGTAGTTGCCGCCAGGCCCCAAGACGGCCACGGTCACGAGCACGGGCACGCGTACTCGTCGCAAAGTATCGTGCTGCACCAGGGACACGAGCTGAAGCACGAGCCGCACTACCAGCACCAGGAACAACACCATGGGCACATACAGGAAGCCCACCACGGACACCACCAGGAACAACACCATGAGCACAAACAGGAAGCGCACCACGGCCACCAGGAGGGACACCACGAGGAGCACCACGTCGATTACTATGTACGACCAAATTTCTTAAAAACTTAAGTTGCCTAATGATATCACGTCTATTGCAGTTTAATAAGTTTAACATGTTTTACAGGCTCACCCCAAATACGAGTACGAGTACAAGATAGAGGACCCGCACACCCACGACTTCAAGTCGCAGCACGAGCACCGCGACGGCGACTCCGTGAAGGGCGTGTACAGCCTGCACCAGCCCGACGGCACCGTCAGGATCGTCGAGTACTACGCCGACAAGAAGACCGGGTGAGTTTGGGATTGTTTTTTTTTATGAGATTTGGCCCGCATTCCCACCATTGTTGCTCGTGGAAAATCCATCCTGTGCATGCATCCATGCAGTGCACAAGTACCTGGAAAAGCTCATTATCTTAGTCTTGTTAGATTAATTGAAAGAAAATAGGAGGAGTTGGACTGATTTTAGATAGTACTGATTAGATTCAAATTAGGAAAGACAAAAAGACCGGCTTAGTGAAAACATACAGAAGCATTGGGATGGAAAATCATAAAAGATATATTTTGTTTCTTACAGATTCCACGCAAATGTGAAGTACGAGGGTCACGCCCAGCACATCATCCCTGAGCATCATCAACATCATCATTAATTCCTGAACGCTACTTATTTGTTGTATTGAATATCTTTAATCGTAAGATTGTTGTTTGTTGTTATGTTAAAACGTAGTTTTGTAAATAAATAATTATTCCTTGAAATTTCATGCTTTTATTTTCCTATGACAGTCTAAAAACTGAATTTTTGATAACCTTTTTCTGCATTTATCAATCTGGTCTGATAGATTTTTTATTTTATTGTATATAATCAACACAAGTGGATGCGAATGTAGACAACATTCGCATCCAAGCACCATGGGAAACATGTAGGAAATTGAATATGAGGAAATCTAAACAGAATCAAATAGAATTATAAATTATGTAACTGAAAAAATGTACCAAAAAAAACTTTGTGAGCTAAGCCAAACCCAACGTTAGTGGCATGCCGAT
Organism: Pheosia tremula; assembly: GCA_905333125.1. Lineage (NCBI taxonomy): Eukaryota > Metazoa > Arthropoda > Insecta > Lepidoptera > Notodontidae > Pheosia > Pheosia tremula. The sequence goes on along the minus strand of HG995402.1, from coordinate 7,424,069 downwards.
TTGTGCTTTTACGAAATTATTAACAAACAATCTATACCATTTCGTGAATAATTTCACTCGCTAATAACTTATAGTGAAATCAATTTTACCTTGATTACATTCGTAACTGATATAAAAGAGCTTGATTTTATTGAATATGTATCAGTTTAGTTCTGAATTTAGAAAATACAACTAACAATACTTCAAACACCAAAATGGTTTACAAGGTAAATTGAACAAAACAAAAAAGTGTAGTGAAAGTGATGTGCTTGATACATTCCGGATTTATACATCCCCTGTGATAGTTGGTGTGTCGTGGATATATCAACATTAATATGGATCATCCATGAGAATTTGAACAATACACAATACAATACAAATTGAGAACTTCCTCCATTCTGAAGTCGGTTAACAAGACGAATATCGCAGAACAATTATTCATATGAAGATCGTACTGATAAACCCTACAGTTCCATTTTCAAATTCAGCCATCTTTTAACTAATTAACTCACCGTTTTCAGGTGCTGTGTGTAGCTGTCCTATTGGCCGTTGCTCTGGAATCTGCCTGCGGGCACGGCCACGCCACTTCCTCCCAACATATCCACAGGCATGACGGACCAGCCCATGAGGTGGTCATCCATGGTCACGAACATGGGCATGGTCATGAGAAACACGTCGACTATTATGTAAGTTGACTTTTAAACATTTCCACTGATTGCTAGACTTGGTTCGTAGTTGATTTATGTTATGCAGGTTTGCTATTCATCGAAATGAATCCAGGAACATCCATTACCATCCAGGAACATCCATTGACGGCCTGATTAGCGCAGTGGTAGTGACTCTGCTTTCTGCGCCGAGGATCCCGGGTTCGAATCCTGGTAGGGACACAAGCTTTGTGTGATGAGCACGAATGTTTGTACCCGAGTCATGGATGTTTAATATCTATATAAGTACTATATACTGAGTTCGCCCTCAGTCCATTGTACGGTACCCAAAACACAAGCGTTAAGCCTAAAGTGGTAAGCGTATAGTTGGTGTGTTCGTATGCGATATTTATTTATATATATTTATTTATCTATGCGGGTTGCATAATAGAGTTTTAGTTTTGTGTAAAAGTGGAATGCGTTATACGTAAAACGATCGATCGAGAAATGCGTACGACCCTATGACGGTGTTACAAATACTATTTTCGTATACCAGGCTCATCCTAAATATGAGTTCGAGTACAAAATCGAAGACGACCACACCGGTGACAAGAAGTCGCAGCACGAGCACCGCGACGGTGACGTCGTCAAGGGCTACTACTCCTTCCATGAGCCCGATGGCTCCATCAGACACGTGGAGTACCACGCTGACAAACACACCGGGTGAGCATGCTGAATTAATTGGAGCTAATTAATACCGTATATAGGATAAGTAACAAAAGCACCAGGAGTACAGGACTACGTGAATGCCAGGACCGACTTCGAATGTTATAGTACCAAATAAGTCAAATGGTAAAAATTGTCACACCTAAGAAGTAACGTTTGGTGGTAGTGGTATATTTATCTGAACGCAGTCCCCTCGACTCTATTCACTGGGAGATTACGGGGTTCATTTCCAGTGTTGATAAAGTTTGGAAATTATCTTTTGATACCTAGTTAATTGTACAGTATCCCGGATACAAATTTGGTGTGTTGGTTTGCCGAATTATACTTACCCGATAATGACTGTGACATGACTTGTAAAGTATGCAATAGAAACAATTTAAGAAAAAAAAAGGTTCGCAATCCAAGCGGACTGTTATATGGCTGCGTCCGAGTATATACTACATCAAGTACGATATATGCCAACACCATTATAATGACTGATAATAATTCGAAGTGTTAATAGCATAACAAAATTCAAAAATAAATGCTCTCTAAACCATCACCATCCTTCTCCCGCAGTCGGGTAACAACGTAACAAATTGTCATGTTATTCTATAGTTCTATTACAAAACATTTATTACCGTGGCAATGACCGTGAACTAGACTTTGGTGATAGAAATATGACATGATAGAATGTTTTAATTGCTTTGCTATACACCAAGTGTGCAGGGTGAATTTTTGTATTCTCATTTTATCATTATGATAAATAATTATAAAAAATACCAATAATAAGTTTAATGCTAATAAATTATCGGAAATAAGTGATGGCTTCGGAATATATGTTATTTTAGAATAGCAAACCAGAACAATGATTTTGTGCGGGGTTTCTTATTGTGATTCTGAACAGGTTGTGGCTCCGGAACCACAGTTGAGTGAAACACAGTAAATGTTTCGAGCGCCCAATCTAGTGCGTAATAGGTACATTTATATCGATGATGATTTATGAACTCAATTTTCTTTATTCCAGATTCCACGCGACAGTGAAACACAGCACACACCACATTGTACCTCATCATCATCATCATCACTAAACTAATTACTCTAATATTAACGGCGGCTTGTTAATTGTTTCTGTAAAGTTTATTGATTAAGTTTGGTGATTTTTTTATATTTTATAATAAAATAATTTCGAATGAGTATGTTTTTTTTTTTATTTCATTGTATGATGTTAAGAGCTGAGAACGTAGAGAATGGATAGTCGGTAAAAAATAAAGGATGTGTTAAATCAGTAAACGAATATACATTACGTTCACCGATCAAATACCTTGTAATGGAAATAAAGTTTCTCCATTCCGGGGTGGCCTGGAGAAAATAGATTAGTGTTACTATTTATGACACTCATTTAAAACTTTTTTATCATTTAAAACAGTTACCAAGAACTCTTTCTTCAATTCATCTTTATCTATATGTTTTCTTTACTATCAGAAATGGCATTACTAATGGTTCATACACTTAACCTCATTTTCGGTGGCATAACATCACTTGCGCCAAAAAAACATTTATGAATAGCCAGCATTTACAGTTCATTACACTGAGAGCGGGCAGGCAATTCGATGGTTACTGTATAAAAAAAAATACATTGATACACTCTCAGAAACAAACGCTACAACACACAACCCCAAGACCATTATCACAATATTATTAAGTACCTACTTAAGGCATTACATTAAATTAAAACTGATTAAACCAGCAAGTCAAGGGAGTAAATTATTGACGATTAATGCCAAAGTAAAAAAAATGCGACGACCTGATTAGCTCAATGGGTAGTGACCCTGCTTTATATGCTGAGACAATCGGGTTCGAATCCTAGTAGGGACAAACTTTGTGGGATGGGCATGAATGTTTGTACTCGAGTCTTAGATGTTTAGAATCTATAAATTTTTTACACAATGGCTTCACTCCCAGTCCATTGTACGGCACCCATAATACAAGCGTTGCTTATTGTGGGCCGTATAGTTAGTGTGTTCGTCTGGCGATATTATTATTATTCTTGTTTTATAATTTCATTGAAATAAAACTATTTTTTCGAACTGTATTGCGTTTATTTTATGTGTTTGCGGCTGATTTTCAGTAACCATGGTCACGGGAGGACTGAGGTGGTTGTCGTCCTAGGTTTGAACTGGGGTACGCTCATATTTAGTTGTTGGTTGCGTTCCGATCTCCGCAGAAGGTGCTCACAGTGTCTTGAGATCTTGCAATGGTGCGCTTGGTTTTGAATTTAATTATATTATTTCCTGGATCCCAAGTCGGTGGTAGCATCCAGCCATCTTCCCTATTGAAATTAGGATGTTTCTTTAATTTCAATGGCCTCACGTATCAACCTTGTTCGGAATCGATATGCTTTTGCGAGGATCTGTGGTTAATCAAATCTGATATAAAGGCGGGTGCGTTCTTCTTAATAAAAGTAATACTCAAAACAAAGTGTCTGTGAGTTACTGAAATGTTTACGAGGTGCAATTAAATGTTATAATTTTACGTAACATTGAACAAGTGAGTTAGTACTAAATGAACAAGATTTTAAGATTGTGTGTAATTTAAAATGAATATATAAAAGAACTTGCCTACTTGCGTTAAAATAATTCTGCTATAATTATATCTATACTACGCCGATTATCAAAGTTGGGCTGTCTGTTATTATATCAACCAAGTCATGAATACATTCTTATTTTTAAATGAGCAAGTACTGAAAAAACCTTATACCTACAAATTTGCAATCCATCCATTCTTTATGGTCATAAGTTTCAACTCCACCCAATCGATACTCCGGCCATCAATTTTAGTTTAAAAACGAACTGCCATTCAGAATCAGAATCAGAAATCAACTAATCAGCCATTATAATTCGTGTCAAGTCCACACTCACGTGGATATGTAATATATTTATAACTAGCTGTTGCCCGCGACTTCGTCCGCGTGGTATTTAACAAAGACAACCGTTGACAACAGCCTGCTCTCCCATTCTGAGCCCGCGGGACGCATTGCAAACATTCATTAAAAGTTCACAGATTGCAGACTTCGTGAAGCGCCGGTGTTTCACATCAACAATGTGTTCTTTTACCCGGGTTTTTATTGATCTTTTAGTTTGTCTCGAAATATTAGTATTATTTCAATGTGTAGTATTTGCGTAATTATAATTTCATGATACAGCAACGAATATTACATAATTTGTAAATCTCATTAGGCTAGCAATATTAACTGTGTCTTCGCTCATTAAACTCGCGCAATGTCACTTTACCTTAACCAGGTGTTGCATTAAGGAATCAAGTTTCGTTACTGTAAACTTGATTTTTACGAAAACGATCGATATGCTCTTATTTGTTTCGTATATAAGACAAAATATTTCGCATGCTGGTTATCAGTTATCATTCACTGTTTTAACTGTAAACAAGGATTCATAATCATGTTTGCAAAGGTATTTATAAAAAAAATACATAATTAGGTATACTAATTGTATTCTATATTATACTATCTGTCCCAGTACTGACCTTTCCACCTCAAATCAAATGTATGAGAAAAAGAATTATCATTGTTATTAAATTTTTCCTATACTTTAATAGTTATTCTGCTATTCGGAGACAAATTTAAAAAATCAAAGATCATAAAAATTGCCCCACCCTGTCATAAGTTATAAATGGTGTAAATAACACAACTTGGTATTATATATGTACATCCATCGGTGTTCATAGAAATATGATCTAACTGAAATCCAGAAAGACATGTATTCAAACACTTTCCTTAAATTTCTATTACGTTCTGCTCCCAGGTGTTCCTGATCGCAACCGTTATCGCGGCAGCTACTGCTCAACACGGTCACGGTCACGGGCACGCGTCCTCGTCGCAGAACTTCGTGTCGCACCAGGGATACAAGCACGAGCCGCACCACCAGCACCAGGAACAGCACCACGAACACAAACAAGAAGCGCACCATGGACACCACGAGGAACACCATGAGGACCACCACGTTGATTATTATGTACGTCTAGAACGCATACAAACGCAGTGATAGCCAAGTTGGTAGAACGCTTGCCTCGGTAACGAGGATCGCAGGTCCAAACCCCGGCTCGGACCTCTGGGATTTCTGGATTTCGTATGCGAATCTCATTTTCAACCATGATTATAACTTGCTAAACGGTGAAGGAATACATCGTGTGGAATCCTGCATGTCTGAGAGTACCCCTCGAAAGATGAGTTAAGTCCGCCAACCCGCACTGGGCCAGCGTGGTGGACTATGGCCTAATCCCCCTCGCATTTAAGGGGAGGCCCGTGCCCAGCAGTGGGACATTAAAAAGGGCTGGTATTATTATTATATTATAGAATGCATAAAACCAATATATTCCCTACGATATTGGTCTTTACGGTTTCTTAACTATTATATATCTTACAGGCTCACCCTAAATACGAGTATGCGTACAAAGTTGAGGACCCTCACACCCACGACGCGAAGTACCAGCATGAGGCTCGCGACGGCGACTCTGTGAAGGGCGTGTACAGCCTGCACCAGCCCGACGGCACCGTCAGGATCGTCGAGTACCACGCCGACAAGAAGACCGGGTAAGAATAGTATATTATAATAGTATATTTTAAAACAGTCTTAATAAGATTCAATTAACTATAGCAGCTCTCCCGTTACAGATTCCACGCCAACGTGAAGTACGAGGGACACTCTAAGCACATCGTTCCTGAACATCATCACCACCATTGATTCCACCTAAGAGTACCTTCTATTTAATCCCTATGAATGTTGTGAATGTTAATACTTGTTGTCATTACCTTAAAGTGTCAGTTGTATGATTGTTATTCCTAAACTTTTAGGTGTATTTAATAAAATTAAGAATTAAATTTTATAAAGTGATTTATTTCCATAGTCTTAAAACGTATATTAAACTGTTGCAAAAAGCCCTTTATATATTTATAGCAACATTTGAAAAACATAGGTTTTCTGAAAGATTGAATCGTGCAGTAGTTGGAAGGATAAAGATTTCTGGATCCGATATTCACAATGGAGATTAAATTATTGACGTAAGTCGTCACATCGAGTATAAGATTCAGTTGAAGGCGGAAATAAGAATACAAATAATAAAAAAAACAAAGCAAACAGTATCTATATACGAGTATATTGATGTCTTATTTTTACGCAAATTACATTGAAATAAAACTAATTTTAAGGATTTTATCGCGTTTATTTTATTTTTACGTTTTCGACGTTTCGGTTGCTTTACAGCAAACATCGGTGACTATTTCAAAATCTATATAAATAAAAATTAAACGCTGTCTGTTGTATAGGATGTCATTTACGAACGGCTAGAACGATTTTGCTAATTTTATAATTTTAATATTCGGTATAGTCTGAAAATGGTTTGAAGGGAAATACATCTGAAAAAGTTGTCCGGAATACTAAAAAATTCGGAAAACACTTAAGATTTTTTTTTATTTGGATTTGGACGGAGCAACGTTTATCGGGTCAGCTAGTACGTACAATACCAATTTAATGTTGTTTGTTGGTAAGCACTTCACTTGAGAACGACTGGCCCGGTCTGGGTATTTTTTAAATGTTCGTAGTCCAAATAAGGTGTTCAGGCGAAGAAAAATTTATAAAATGTCCGGAGAATGAGAAAATTTGGGACACGACAACGTCTGTCAAGTCAGCTAGTAATGTATGAATATAACAAAAACACAATTTATTTCCAAGATCTTTTAGAAGTTGATTACATTTCTTTTTTAATTGTGTACAAGACGATGGTATAGAAAAGTTCAGTATCTTTGATTTGATAGTAAGGATGCCCGTTTTCTATGATTATCACATATAACAAATGTACTTACGGCAATATAAAGGGAACATTATACTGATAACATGTGTATCAAACGACAAAATACATAAATAAATAAAATCAGCTTAGATGGCCAGACGTGAATGTAAGGTTTATAATCATCGAATTTAACAAATTAAACAGATATATTTACATAAAATATACTTACCAGTTATGTTAATACATGTATGTATAATAAAAGTCCCAAAAAATACAAATAATTGATTTATCACAATATTGATATCTTATATTTACGCGAATACTACACATTGAAATAAACTAATTTTACGGGAGGTCCTCCCGTGACCATGGTTGCTGTAAAGCAGACGAAGCGTCAGGAACATAGACAATTATTTTTATTTCAAGACATATCACAATGTTAAAAAATAGATTATAGTCGTCAGCATGCTGTGCCTGTGTTTGTGAAACTAAGAAAATGAAGCAGTCCTTTCCGAGATTCGAAACGCCACCGCTTTTAGTGGACTCTGGCCTCATGCAACAGACGTTAGCATCTTGGTCCTACAATTCAATTTTACACAACAAAGTTATTGGCCTTCAACTTGGATGACAATTAAGTATATTCAACAAACTTTCTTTGCCACTGTTACTACGTCACAGTATTATGCCACGATTCATGAGTCCTTACGAAATAATTGCAAATATAAACACGTTTATATTATTATTATGAGTCCCCAATTTAAAGAGCTCTAATTTGAATTGCTTTCCTTGGTAACGGGGATCGCAGGTTCAACCCAGGCTTGATTTTTGCATTTAATGATCGAATCTCATATTCAACCGTGATTATCACTTGATAATACATTCTAAAGTACCTTATTCTTAAATTTAATTATACAGTTTGGTGTACTGATTTTAGATGCAGCATCATCTAAATCAATCATTAAACTAAATACGAAAATATAAATTAATACATTCCATTAATTTTTATTTTTGGCTCTATATGTGTTATTCCAGCACACATACTTGCAGGGCATGCCCTGGCCTTGGAAGCAAAGGGACCCATAAGTATTTGTTTTATGATTTCTCTTTATTGTTTTTTTTTATGTGTGAATCTCAGTTCATCTATGATAATCGCGTTAGTTGAAGAGCCTTACGCTACGGAAAATAATTGTTAGGAACGAACAAAGGGCTAGTAAGTTAATTAAACCTATTCAATTGGACAGGATTGGTGTTAACTGTCACCTTGAACAATGAATGTAATAATTTTATAATCATGAAAACTGGTTAATTATTTCGAAAATGCTTTCACTGGAACTGAATTTTCACTATATAAAGGTCCTTTACGTACTTATAAGCTATCATTCAACAGTCATTGCTCTCAGAGAACACAGTTATCTCAGTTATCTAACATGTATTTCAAAGTAAGATTTTAATTTATTTTATGATAATTAGAAACAATACCATGCGATTTTTTGACTAACTATCTCAGCGAAGCATTACCTTCATAGATCAAAAAACATATCGTATATGCTATATCCATATCAAATTTCATCGAAATCATGCAGCAGTTTGCCCATGATGCACAAACAGGCAGACATACATAAATTCCAGAAATGACAAGTTCGGCTTCTGTATTGAAAATAATGTCATCTACGACATATTTTTTAATATTCAAATCACAATATTGAGCAAGTTACGGATTTATTGTAGTCATTAATGTTTTACGGAAGTATAAAATAATTTAAACATCTACTTTGTCTTTAGATCTGTCTCATTGCTGTTGTGGCTGTTGTGGCCGTGCAGGCACAAGATGGCCACCACAAACAGCACGAAGAACAACACAGCGGTCACCACGAAGACCACCACATCGATTACTATGTACGACTACGATATAATAACACGCCTTTATCGCAATAGAAATAAGTATTCTAACTTTATTATTGTATGCAGGCTCACCCCAAGTACGAGTACGAATACAAAGTGGAGGACCCGCACACCCACGACTTCAAGTCGCAGCACGAGCACCGCGACGGCGACTCCGTGAAGGGCGCGTACAGCCTGCACCAGCCCGACGGCACCGTCAGGATCGTCAAGTACTACGCCGACAAGAAGACCGGGTGAGACTAGTCGCCTATTGTATACTCTGAAACAGACTTAATAAGATTCAAATTGCTAAAGCAGTTCTCCCGTTACAGATTCCACGCCGATGTGAAGTACGAGGGTCACGCCAAGCACATTGTTCCCGAACATCATCAACACCATTGATTCTGTGTCCACCTACCTTATTACTATGGGAATAGTGTAAATCACATTTCCTTGTTAATTACTTACCGATGTTATCTTTATGTTTAAGTTGTAATGTTACTCAGTGAATAAAGAAGTTAAACTAGTCAGTGTGAATATTGGTATCATTTGATAATATCTATATTGGATTTAAAATATTGCCTACAAAATGACACATTTTTTTCAGTGAGCTGCTCTATGTTAAGACAGAAAACATTTTACTGACATAATAATATTGGTATATCCTTTCTCTACCTATGTAAATCTATACTTAGGACGTTATACTATATATACTATATAATAATCAATACTCAATTCATTTACCTATTTTCCTACTGGTCATTAATATAATAATAATAATATCGCCAGACGAACATACCAATTATACGGTTTCACACTAAACAAAGCTTATATTATGGGTACCTTTCAATGGACTGAGGGCGAACTCAGTATATACTACTTATAGATATAACACATCCATAATTCGGGTATAAACATTCATGATCATCACACAAAGTTTTTTCTCTACCAGGATCGGAAACCGAGACCCTTGGCACAGAAAGCAGGTTCCCTACTTACTGACCTAATCAGGTCGTCAAGTTGTATAATAAACTCTTATTAATTTTATACATAAGGATGCAGATACCACTAAAATAATCAAGTATTTATAGAGTCTATAATATAAGCGCAGGTGTGTAAAGAAAAACATCGTTTTAATAATGTCACTTTCGGATATACAACTGACTAAAATTCGACAATATATATAAATAATATATCTATACATATAAATAAAATTGGAGTGTCTGTTTGTAATATTAAAATAACCGCTTTTTACTAAATGCATTTGGATGTATACACGGTACATATACCAAAACAACCTTTTTTTTAATTTTTTGTCTGTCTGTCTGTTTGTTCCGGGTAATCTCTGAAATGGCTGGACCGATTTTGACGGGACTTTGACTGGCAGATAGCTGATGTAACAAGGAGTAACTAAGGCTACTTTTATTTTAGAAAAAAAATAGGACCTCTCGAAAAAAAATTAAAACCAATGTTGAAGCGCTGCGCCTGATTAAGTTTGATAGCAACAATCTGCAATGCGTCCAGCGGTATCAGAACGCGCGAGCGGGCTGTTGCCAACGGTTGGGTCTTTGTTAAATACCACGCGGACGAAGTCGCGGGTAACAGCTAGTTTCTGAATATAAAAATAGGCGTTGTATGTTTTCTGAGCGAAATGAGTGAGACCGAGTTATGTCTACAGGTGTCTTATTTCAGTTCACTGTATAACCTTCAACTAGTGCTTCTTTAACGAATTTGTCATAATTTTATTAAAACTTAGAATTTCAACAAAATCGTGTGACAATTGTAATTTTATTTGAACGCAAATTTGAAAGATTATATTGAGATATCTTTATTCCGACTTAACATAATGATAACAAATACGGTACCCTTGCATAATCAGCCTGTATACATTCACTAATATATTATGCAGCACTCAATATAGACATATTAAAAAATGCAATCAGCCATTTGGACGTCTCAGAGACCTAATTATGGGTTGATTTGAGTTCCTTTTATTATGTCGATTTATCTGATTCTTCGAGCGTCGCGCATGAAATGAGGAACAATTTTGATAGAATTCTGACTATATATAGCTTATATTATAATGTATACTAATTACAAATAGTGCATGGTATCACGCTAGGGCCGATGGGAATCGAGCTCCAGCTCAAACCAACCCTTATGACACGGCCAAGGTAACATAACATTTTTTATTTGTTAACTAGCTGTTGCCCGCGACTTCGTCCGCGTGGTATTTAACAAAGATTCAGCCGTTGGCAACAGCCTGCTCGCGTTCTGATCCCGCGGGACGCATTGCAGATTGTTGCTATCAAACTTTAATCAGGCGCAGCGCTGCAACATTGGTTTTAATTTTTTTTCGAGAGATCCAATTTTTTTTTTCTAAAATAAAAGTAGCCTATGTTACTCCTTGTTACATCAGCTATCTGCCAGTGAAATTCCCGTCAAAATCGGTCCAGCCATTTCAGAGATTACCCGGAACAAACAGACAGACAGACAGACAGACGGACAGACAGACAGACAAAAATTGTAAAAAATGTTGTTTCGGTATAGGTAACGTGTATACATCCAAATGCACTTGGTAAAAAGCGGTTATTTTAATATTACAAACAGACACTCCAATTTTATTTATATATATATATATATAGATATAGATAAGATGTGACTGGGCATGGAGTATTCACTGTTATTCCTATGAGCCAGGGTCACCAAGGGTAACACTGGTGGGAGTGTATGGTGGGCTGAGATGGGTGTCTGGGTTGAAATACGGATTACAACGGACTTATTTAATGATAAGAGTAGTGAGAGAGAGAGAGAGAAAGTGATAAGATATTGAGTTATATTTGTGGCTAGTCCCTAAAAACGGACATGGAAGTGACTGTAATTTAATTTATTCTGTGAATTCAGTAGGTTTCAGGCTACAAAATATAAATTTCTATCGTCTTACAAGTGGCTGTGCTTTCCAAGCTTCCATAAATAAATAACAATAATTATTATTGGCCAAATAAAGACTCCCTTCTGAACTCTCTTTCTCTTTATGTCTCTTATATTTACTGAAATTGCTTATCGTTTCTAGTAAGTAGATAAATGGTATGTGAGATTTTGATGCGTTCAATTTTCCTGAAAACAATTATGGATACTTAATTTCGTAATTTAATTCCATTGAATTATTCCCGAATGAAGTGTATTAATAGTGTTAGGGTGACGTCACCACAATTATGATTAAAAAAAAATACCTATTTCAAGTTACACTACACAGCTTTAAAAGTTTGTTTTAATCAGTATCTATAAAATTACTACGTTGTGTGATCAAACTAATGTTTATAGATTTATTGGCTTAGCTTACTTCGCTTTATTCTTATTCAGAAAAATCACTCTTAATTAATAGGGGCAATGAGTCAACTGTATTAGATTAATTAATTATTTATTCAATATACATTATACAACAACAATGATGGTATCAACAACAACAACGGAATGTACTTAAAACGTAATGAGGTAGCCGGTCACAGAATCAATGGTGGTGATGATGTTCAGGAACGATGTGCTGGGCGTGTCCTTCGTACTTCACGTTGGCGTGGAATCTGCAGCGGGATAATTAATTTAGTAATTTAAACCTTATTAAGTACCCATATAATAGGTTTTAGAGTATACAATAAACATCTAGTCTCACCCGGTCTTCTTGTCGGCGTAGTACTCGACGATCCTGACGGTGCCGTCGGGCTGGTGCAGGCTGTACGCGCCTTTCACGGAGTCGCCGTCGCGGTGCTCGTGCTGCGACTTGAAGTCGTGGGTGTGCGGGTCCTCTATCTTGTACTCATACTCGTACTTGGGGTGAGCCTGCATACAATAATAAAGTTAGAATACTCGTCTCAATTGCGATAAAGGCGTGTTTTATATCGTAGTCGTACATAGTAATCGATGTGGTGCTCCTCGTGGTGTCCCTCTTGGTGTCCGTGTTGCGCTCCCTGTTTGTGTTCATGGTGTTGTTCCTGGTGGTGCCCGTGGTGCACTTCCTGTTTGTGCTCATGGTGCTGTTCCTGGTGCTGGTGGTGCGGCTCGTGCTTGTGCTCGTGTCCCTGGTGCAGCACGATGCTCTGCGACGAGAACGCGTGCCCGTGCTCGTGACCGTGCTGTGGCAGAGCGGTAGAGACCGCAAGTACGGCAGCAACTACTAAAATCTGGAAATTGGACTCAGTTTGAATATGTTTTCCTAATAATTACGATAACTATGTACGATATATATTTTTTTTCCTTATATGTTTAAATTATTTAATATTTTTTATATATTATATAAAACACATACTTTGGTGAACATAATTAAATAATATTGTATTCTCTTTGAGTAATGAATGATAACTGATAATAAATAAGGACAAAATTGAGTTTTTATAATCGTACGCAAAGGTACAGTGAAAGCATTTTTCGTAATAAGGCGTTGTCAGACCAGTTTTTGGGAAGCGTCCGAATTTTGCATAAAATGAAGGTCAAAATGCGGGTAGCGTCTTATGTTTTACGATGTCTGATTTAGTGTGCGATGTGTGTTCTACAAATGTAATATACTGCATAGAATTTTATTACATTAGAAAAAAAATATATTAGAAAAAATGTATTTAATAAACAACATCATTTAGTCAATAAAAACAATATTTGTTAATCATATCACGAAGTCAAAAAAAACATAACAAGTATGAGGACACTAATGATGATGATGCTTCTCTGGAACGATGTGGTGAACGCTGTGCTTCACGTCAGCGTGGAAACTGAAAAAAATCAAAACAGTCATTAGAACATTTTTATAGAAGATACATTTATAAATATGAATAAAGAGAACTCACCCGGTGTGCTTGTCGGCGTGGTAGTGCACGTCCCTGACGGAGCCGTCGGGCTCGTGCAGCGAGTAGTGCCCCTTGACGGCGTCGCCGTCGCGGTGCTCGTGCTGCGACTTGTGGTCGCCCGTGTGCTTGTCCTCCACCTTGTACTCGAACTCGTACTTGGGGTGGGTCTGGATAAAACAACAATAGTATTAAAATATTTTCCACAGTATTCGAAGGCACAGGAAAATCAAGGCATGTTTGAAATAAGCGCTGTGTTACATAGTAGTCGACGTGATGATGGTCGTGGTGGTGGTCGCCGCCTCCGTGGCCGTGCTCGTGTATGGTCACGAGCTGGTGGTGGCCGTCGTGCCGCGAGATGTGCTGCTCCGAGTACCCGTGGCCGGCACACACCGCAGCCAACGCAGCTAACAGACACAGCACCTGAATAAAAACATGTTCATATAACGACGAACTACAGCTTGTTCTAGATTTTTAAGCATATACCGCCCGAGTCATTGCACCAGTTGATTGCGGGTATAATTCCTGGATTTTTTTATGATTGAAAATTTTCGGGAATAATCTTTGCTTTACTGTGATAGTCGCCGGTAACGGCATCAATATAATAAACAAGCCTGAATTAGCTCGGAAACATTCACTGTAGCAGTATACATCTGAGTATATTATTTTTGGGTTTATTATTTAAAAATATATTTTTTTAAACTACGAATATTCAGAAGAATACAAATTGTAATATACCTTGATATACATTTTTAATAAATTTAAATGTTCTGCTATTGGATACGCTAATGACTGTTCTCAGCAAGAAACTGATACATATACCCGAGAAACAATGTCTTTTATATAAAAAAAGTGTTTAAGTTACCAAGACAACATTAACGTCAATCTAAAAATGATAGGCAGTTAAAATTTAAATACGCAATTGTAACAATTTCATGTAAGCACTTAAATTACTACGTTGCGTTATAACAGAGCAATGACAAAGAAAGTTTGTCTCGAGTTCTATTGAAAACGTTTTTTATAGTATACATTCGCTTGCTCAGCTTACCAATCAATCATTAAAATAATTGGTGCCTACCTCTTAACTAACTACGGACATATTCTTTGATGAGAACTAACACTAGACCTACTTATCCCTTGTCACTAGTCAGGTGTTAACATTAAAATAAAAATAAAATAAAATAAAAAAGCCTTTTATTTCTTGCGTAATCACATTTCATATACATTCTTATTTTAATTTATAGTTGATTCAATTAGTTTTTTTTTTGGTGTTAACATTACAATAACCAATATTAAAATCTCGATCCCGCTATTGATTTTTTTATTGACAGTGACGGCTTCAGCTTTGTGTAAAATTTATGTATTTCTCTGAAAATTTGTCGACTTTCCTATTTGTTAAACTAATCTAATTGTTTGTCGCATCGTTGCTAACAGTATATTCGGTGAAAAAAAATCAGAGGTAAGTTAGCATTTCTAGGGTAATCGATATTGGAAATTAAAAAGTAATAACTAAGTTATGGTATAACTATGACGGATGCATACGTAACTTCCATTTGCGTTGACACTCAAATAATTACATTTTGGTGTGGACATAAACATGAGCTTGTACGAATTGATTTCAAACGTACAATACGTATTTCGAAATATCGTAAATATCAATTTTAATTGCTTAAAACATAGAGTGAAATCGACATTGCCTTGATAGCCTTTGTCTTTAGTTTACAAATTGGTTTGTATAAAAGTGCGATTTTTTTGTTGTCATGTATCACTCATTGCTTAGCTTTGCAAAGAACACAACAAATCAAGTTATTCAACATGTTCGTTAAGGTAGTAGATTTTTATATTATATAAATAAAATAAAATAAAAATTGACAATACATTCTGTTTTAAAACAAAAGCAAAATTAAAAAAATATACTTAAGCTCCTATTTCATTTATTTATTTGTATTTATTTCAGGCTTTGTGCGTCTTGGCCCTAGTGGCTGCTGTGTCAGTGAATGGCCATGGATACTCGGAGCAGCACATCTCCCGACATGATGGGCATCACGAAGTTGTGCACATACACGGCCACGATGACCACCACGATCATGTCGATTACTATGTTAGTAACTTACTATCTATCTTCTTCACTATGTTATTCTCCAAACCCAGTCTTTCTGTGGATGTAGTCAAACGTATAAGTTTCTAGAATCTAATAAAATAAAAATTGCAGCATGATAACGGCGATGTGTTCGGCATTATAGGTTCTTTATAACAAGTTTCAACGAAAATTTGACGTATCGAATTAGATTTTTTCAACTTTTTGGAATATCTTCAAATCATAAAAACCCAATTGCGTACACAGTATAACCTTTTTTTTTGTTGACGGGGGGGATATCTTCGAAAGATACCCGGCCTCTGTGTGGGAGAGGGCCAGGTTAAGTGGGATTCTTACCCACTAAAACCCTTTTGGCCGCCTTCGACACATATTGGAGGGGCTCCGGGATCTCCAAACGGAACGCACCGGTGCCCCTCTTGTGCCTCGCCCCCTTATAGGGGTCTCTGGGGAGCAGATGTTCGCTCCCACTGCGCCCTCGCTGCGCACGGCGGCGGGAAGCCACGCCCGCCGCCATCCTCCTCAGGAACACAGTATATCCTAAGCTCACATGGCTAGATATTGCCATATGCTAGGATTGATATGAGGTTAATGTCTATTTCGTTTTTCTTATATTTTGTTAATTATTCTACAGGCGCACCCCAAGTACAAGTTCGATTACAAAGTGGATGATGACCACACTGGTGACCACAAGTCACAGCACGAGCACCGCGACGGACACGACTCGGAGAGCGGGTACAAGGTGCACGTCGACCACATCGTGCCCCATCACCACCATTGATGATTTAAATTGTTCATTATGTACCTCCTATACCGCTTAGTTTTGTTTTGTTTTTATTTGCTTTTTTTACTGTAAATACATTTTATTAAGAATGATTTAATTTTTTTTTTCCTAATTCTTAAGGCCTTTTTTATAATGTGTCTACTGATAAATCAGATTCACAACTTATTTGAAAGATGATCCATAAAATTCTGTAAAATAAGTTGTAGTTCGCGTGGACAGGTGGTGAATCCCTTACACAAAATAAGATGATACATTTTAGTGTTAAATTAAAACATGTCAGTGATGAAATATTTTGTGCCGATGTGATGTGATTTTTTGGGATAGAAAAATAGTACAGAAAAGTTCCCCTGCAAGCCTGGTCGATTCCATAGATCCTAAACAATAATAAAAATATATTTAAAACTAAGATAGTAGATTCAAATTCAATTACTATTGTTAAACTTTAATGAATTAAGCGCATATATTTAGATAACATGATTTGTAGCTAGCACTTACCTATGTATGCATAGGCTATGACTAACTGAGCTAAGTAGTATATAATTATATTCTATATACATCACTCAATTAATATTTGTAAATGCTTCCCAGAAATTTAGAACTACGTCGGACCACTTAATATTTTTACATCATCCATACTAAGTATGGTCTCTAGGGACGTTTGAGCAATAAGTGTTGATATTTATACCTCGCATAGTCCTGGCATAGTTTTATGCCTCGTATAGTCGTTTGCGTATTCTTATTATTAAGAAACTTGTTCGATCTAGGAGGGCATATAGCAGCCTGATGAATACAAAATAGTAGACAGCTAGAAAATTAAAAAAAGATGTTTTATATCCAACAAATTTTACAGAAATTATGGACCATGGTGACCGTAAAACAGCCGAGACTTCGAGAACGTAAAACATATAATAAACGCAACAAAATTAATCAAATTTGTTTTATTTTAAATTTTTAATATTCATTATCTCCGTAAGTACTATAGAGGGTTTGACTTGGTAAAAGCCTTCCTTTACACTTTGCAAAATTGTGATATTTATTCGGGCTTTCAAATATCCGATGCTGTAAGGATTGAAAAGAGACATGTGTCCGTTATGTAAAGGCGTCTCAAATGTAATTTAATGATAGCATTATTTGCAGCAGTTCTCCAAGGATCCCTAAAATTATTATGAGACATAAATATCTAAATGACCTATCTATTTACGGCTTGCAATTCATATAATGAATGAGAAAAGTACATAACATTATTATTGTGGTCACGAAGAAAGTTATACTTATCAGAATATAATTATAAAGCAAGTAATGTACGTAGTAAGCTGTTGTTTATTTAATGGAAATTTAAAGAAAAGTTCATAGTAGAATGGAAATTGTATTCTTTTAAATAGAAGATGACGTGTCCGTATTCTTTCGATTGATAACATATGATCTAGATAATAACATGGATTGAAAACCAAATCTCCGCTAAAAGGCGTGGTAGCCTGGCCATTATAATTATACCTACGCTGGGAAAAAAACATTATTAGCACAGTTCATCGTGACCCTGCTTTCTGTACTGAAGTTCCCGGTTTTAAATCCCGGTACGGGCAGAATTGTGTGATGAGCACGAATGTTTAATATGTATATCAGTGTTACATACTGGGTTCGTGCCGTTTATTGTGATGTACCAATATACAATGTAGTACCAATAATACAAGCGTTGCTTACTTAGGGACCGTACAGTTAGTGTGTTTGTCTGATAGCGATATTATCGTATTATATTCATATTGCGTCTATAAAATGCGTACAAAATACGTGCAGTTACTTGTCACACAAATAATAGCGTTATGTAGCACGTAAGCGTTTACGAAACCACATTAAATAATGCGTTTCCAAATTACGCAAATATATTTAACACGTTGAGTGCGGTGCCATTTTCAGAGGACTTTCAGCCAGTGCGTTAGAGACCTATTCGACCTCTTAACCGAGCTTCATTCTAGTGCGTATGAGACCTAATCCATCTCGTAAAATAAGGTATTTTAAAAAAACTCATATCTTTATCAAAAAATAAGATACAATCTATGTTCTTTCTGTAAATAATAGAGAATTAACTGTTCTATCTCAAGTTTGCTACGCATGGGGATGTGAAAAGTGGGTTATGAGATATAACGAAAAAAAAATTAGGTATCCATTGAATCTCGCATCGCAACTAAAGATAGATCAGTTTGGGTTGTGACTAGTGATGGGATTAAAATAAAACCCCAGTTATCGATAGCTTAACTTTTTATGAAGTAATCATTTAAACATAGTAATATTGATTTCTTATATTTACGCGAATACTAGACATTTAAATAAAACTAATCTTACGGATTTTATCGTGTTTATTATTTGTTTTTTTTTACGTTCCCGTCGTTTCGGCTGTTTTACAACAACCATGGTCACGGGAGGACTGACCATGGTGTCTCCTTCTGCGAGAATGTTATGTCGCAGAAGGAGGCCGCGGAACGGGCCAGGGAGGAGGATGCCCTGGCAGACCCGATCCGCAGAGCCAGGCGGGGACGAAGAAGGGGGCGATACGCTCGCCTCCTGCCCCCGCCATAAAGAGGGCCTAACGGCACAGAAAGCCGGAATGGGGCCGGGGGGCCCCAAAACAGAGGTATCCGCCGGGGCGTCATGGTAGTGTGCTCATAGAGCGATCCCGTGGCGCCCCACAAAAGGCAGAGAGGGCGGCGCTGGGTTTTAGTGGGTAGTCTGGACTTCTTCCAGGAGCCCCACATAACCGTCCTTGCTCCCCCGGGCTTGGGCGGTATGCGTAAATGCATTTCCCAGCGGAAACAAAAAAAAAAAAAAAAAAAAAAAAAAAAAAAAAAAAAAAAAAAAAAAAGGACTGACCATGGTGACTGTCCTTCCGTGAATGATGAATTATGATAATCCATAAAATTAGTTTTATTTCAATAAACATAGTGACTAAAAAAATATTTAAGAAAAATGTTCCTCATTGAAGCATGGTAACCACATTTGTTGTTCGCATTGCACACATAGTGTATTTATTCGTTTGGTTTTTTTGGATGCATCTGTGCTACTAAATGTGAGCCGTAATTTACTGTAACAGCCTGTGCAACGACTTTTTTTGCTACCACGCTGACAAAATATAAGAGCGTATTTTTTTTAAATGGAGTGCGCAGGTACACATTATCGACACTTGAACAACACTGAGCGCGAGCTAACGGCGCCCGCGCCGCCCGCGCTCCGCTCCTTGCGTCTACGACGCCTGTGTTTTAGGAGGTCCGAAAGATCTCCTCACGCAACAGATGTATATTATTACAACTCAGTGCGTTAGAGACCTCATCCATCTCCTATTTTTTTTATTACATTATTGAATCAAACTCGCAGCGGGAAGTAGGTATGTATATATGTCTCTGTCAAACACATAGAAATAAAGAAGTTACGACCTCCCGCACAGAGGTGGAGAACACGATTTTCGGCGCCGCACCAGCTGAAAGTCACGTTAGAGATCTTTTAGACCTCTTAACGCAGTCAACGTGTTAATTGCAAAAATGTTAGAGTGAAATCGTAAGTACCTTGATAGGTTTTGTTTTCAATGCCCAAGCTGCTTTCTGTTTTCATATAAATATGGAGACAATTTGTTGTTATGTATCAGACTATTTTTGGGTTTAGTGCCAATAACACAATATCAAATCACCATACACAATGTTCATCAAGGTAATATTATAGTTATTCTATATGAAAATAACTTAGTATAAAATAATATATATATAAAAACTGTTAAAATAGTGCCTACCTACTTTTCTCTATGAATTTGGTATTCCATTTACCTAATTATTTTGGGTCTGGTTTATTATGAAATCTTTATTCTTTAACTTTAACCACACAAAAGAATTTAATAAAATACACAAAGAGGGTCGCTTGGGATGACCAGCCTTATTAATAGTAGTGTCAAAATGAGCGGCCTTATCAACGGTAGCGGCAGGTAACCTTTACGAAGTATGTATATTTCATTCCAGGCTCTTTTCGTGTTAGCTGCGTTGACTGCGGTGTGTGCCGGCCACGGGTACTCGGAGCAGCACATCTCGCGGCACGACGGCCACCACCAGCTCGTGACCATAAACGAGCACGGCCACGGCGGCGGTGACCACGAGCACGGCCACCACGTCGACTATTATGTAAGTAATATTCTTCTTTTGTTCAGAAACTATGAACACTATCCGCCTCTATACCTAAACGCTCGACTAACTTAGAAATTACTGCTCTTGTTTATGTTAACATTAATGTATATTTATTTGCAGGCGTACCCCAAGTACAAGTTCGATTACAAAGTGGATGATGACCACACTGGTGACCATAAGTCGCAGCACGAGCACCGCGACGGACACGACTCGGAGAGCGGGTACAAGGTGCACGTCGACCACATCGTGCCCCATCATCATTAATACCATCGCATTAAAAATTTTATTCGAATGTCGAAAGATGCCTGTAAATGTTTCCTAGTTATAATGTAAATAAATGTTTTAAAAAATATTTTTCCTTTTTTACATTTATATTATTCATCACATTTAAACACACTTGTATATTTCAATTTTATTAAGATAAAATCTTCTTCCTATAATTTTCTTTAATTTAATTATTCTATAATTGATGACGTATGATTAAATCCTAAAATGTATAGGTACACCATTAAAATAAAAATGAAAAAAAAACTTATAGCGTACCTGCAAACCTATTAATAAAACTATATTCACTACGCGGCAATTATAGTCGTAGTTCTCGTAGTCATGGTCACGGACAAACTGAGATTACTACGTAACGCATTCTCGTCACGGAACGGCTTGCTACACAACAGCTACGCCACTAGACACCCGCGAGTTGAACATTTAATACATAAGCGTCACATAAAACATGATTCATGAATGAGTATCTAAACATTTGCTTATCATTCTTGACTTAAAATCTGTACCAATCAGAGGCAGTGGATATTGTTCGATCGAAAGAAGTGTAAAGTTTGCCAACTCGCACTGGGCCAGGGTTGTAGATTATGACCCGTTATAATAGTAGTATAATAGTTCATCCTCCTATAAAACGCCCCCATTTTATTCGGGATAACACCATCAGCGTAATGTACGTGTACTGTAGTGCACCCCTAAATACCCCTTCGGGCAATTCAAGTTTGATATTATTATTACTTTTTTTTTCTTATTTGATTTTTATATTTAAAGTTTAACGGATAACAACTGGGTGAAATTAATTATTACATGTAATATTAATGTTATTTTATTGACATTTACACTTCACAGAATTTGATAACAAATATGCTTCGATAACCAATGGGTTCCAAAGTTTCTATAATGGCGACCACTGGCCTGAATTCGTAATGTAGAAAAATACACGTATCGCAGGATCCTGGTGAATACGAGTGATGGAATGTATGGAAGATGGAAGACTTTGGGGGAGTTTAGTGAATGTCTTTCAGCTGATGGATAGAAGGACTACATAAAAATGTAGATTTTTTATATTTACGCGAATACTAAAACTTATTTTACAAATTTTATCTGACTGAGGTGTTTGACGTCCTCGGACTAGGTACGCCAAACACCTGAGTCCTCCTGTAACCATGGTAGCTGTAAAGCAGCTGAAACGTCAGGAACGTAAAAACATAAAATAAACGGAATAAAATCTGTAAAATAAGATTAATTCAATGACTACATAAAAATAAAAGTATGTTTATGTATAAGTCTATCATGTGTAAGTACTTGGCAGACAAATATGAACTGTAGTTATGAAATATTAAACTATCATGACGATAACTGGAAACAAATACCTAATAAAGTTCCTTGTGATAAGACAATAACGAGATTAATTCGTATATAAAATGTATGTCATGAGGAATGCTCTAAAATTGATGATTTTGGAAGTAAGTATATCAGACATATATAAACCTTAAATTAAATTAATAAACAATTCATAATGAATAAGCATTTAATAATTTTACAGAACGCCTAGTTCATACTATCTACCCCTTCTAGGGCCAATGACGAAGGTTGCGTTGCTTAACAATTTATGACACACAGAGTTGAGTGCACCAAGGTCAAACTGTCAGCAGTCAAACCTGAAGAGGTCATTCACAACATGATACATTATCAGTTCTGTAATGAGCATTTATTGTACCATCTAAACGAATAGAACGACAAATAAAAGGAAATGTAAACATTAGATGTTTTTATTTTTTACGCTTTAACAAAAATATATTAAGTTATGCAAGTACCTATTACAATCGCAACGGTCATATCCGTTATCACTTTATTGATTACATGATTGTGAATGTATAATTTAACAACAAAATCATTACAAACATTCCGTATGCACATTAACAGCTGAAAGTTTCGTAAGATAGCTGCTAACAATTTAGAACGAAATCAACGTCACCTTAATAGCTTTTGTTTTCTATATAAAGTTGCGTTTTGACAGTTATTTATCAGTATCATATCTTGTTCAGTACCGTTAGGACAAGTATACAACTGAAATATGTTTGTAAAGGTATTTAAAAAAAAATAGAATGTGGTATAATCGTATGGTGTTCAAAGAAATTATTAACGTGATTCAAATATCCACAGGTTCTGTGTGTGTTAGCTGCGTTGGCTGCGGTGTGTGCTGGGCACGGGTACTCGGAGCAGCACATCTCGCGGCATGACGGCCACCACCAGCTCGTGACCATACACGAGCACGGACACGGGGGTGGCGACCACCACCACGACCATCATCACGTCGACTACTATGTAACACAGCGCTTATTTAACACGTGCCTTAATCTTCCTGTGCCTTCGAATACTGTGGAAAATAATCCATTACTCTTGTTTTTTTATCTAGACCCACCCCAAGTACGAGTTCGAGTACAAGGTGGAGGACAAGCACACGGGCGACCACAAGTCGCAGCACGAGCACCGCGACGGCGACGCCGTCAAGGGGCACTACTCGCTGCATGAGCCCGACGGTACCGTCAGGGACGTGCACTACCACGCCGACAAGCACACCGGGTGAGTTATATGTGTACTCTTAAGGAGAGAATTCAAACTTATGATATACTGGTAGAATGATTCGTATACCTAATAACTAAATCATTTTCGCTTTTCAGTTTCCACGCTGATGTGAAACACAGCATTCATCACATTGTGCCGGAGAAGCATCATCATCACTAAAACTGTTATCCGTTGCTATTCTTTTTTTGTATTGTTATCATACTGTTATTTTATAATAAATGTTGGGCTAATGATCTCTGAATTTTATTTTACACAAATACATTGTCTTTACATTATTTGGTAAACCAAGAGCCGCCTGCATACCTTCTGAAGTAAATAGTAGAAGTCACAGTAGGGAGAAAATAACAGAAATAGCTCTATATACTGTACCCACACTACTACGATCGGTACTACACCACCTCTATCTGTGGTTTCACGGAACGTAGAATTAACAGATGTCACGTCACGTATATACAGGTCTTGCCTCTCGCTCGGTCTCCAGCTTGCTGATGGCTACAGAGTAATACGTTGTGAAAAACTAATACTAAATTAATAAATAATTAAATCTATTATTTATGAAACACAGCTGTCAATGTGCTGCTATGATCCGTTTTACTACACTATACTCAACCTATCTATTCCTACAATAATAGGAATAATGGCTATAGAATTATCTAACAAGCTCTATGATGAAAACCTTAGGATAAAAGAACTTTCTTCTGGTTTCGTGTCGATAACCTGTAAAGGTCAAATCAACACAGATCTTTGAGAATGCAGTAAAAACTCGTTCTCACTTTTATCGCTACGAAATTGCGTAAAATAAGTTCGAAGTGCCAAAGTACTGCATATAAAAGGATATGTGGCCACTCCATGAATTATCAGTTGTAAATTACAATTAACCAACTACCAACATGTCCACCAAAGTAAGACAATTCCTTCTTTTTGTTAGTACAGTAGCCCGCTTTCTGTAACGAAGGTTCCCGGTTCAAATCCCGGCAGGGGCAAAAATGTGTGATGAGCACAAATGTTTGTGCCCAAGTCATAGAGGTTTAATATCCTTGTAATTAATTTTATATTGGGTCCCACCCCCCGGTCTATTATACGGTACCCATGAATAATAATAATTCAAGCGTTGCTTAGTTTGGCACAGTATGGTTAGTGTGTTCGTCTGGCGATATAAATACTGAAAAGCCCTTAAATCCTGAGCTTCTTTAGGCCTTTTGTAATCATTATGTAAAATGAGGATTTAAAATAAATAAATATTGCTTCCAACAATATGACCATTAAGATTTTTTTTACTTTAAAATAATTATTACAGAGGTACTTAAGAAGCACAGGTTCTATGGTTAGTATACTCTCTTTTTGAAACATCCCGTATACTCTTTTCAAAATCAGCTTATCTACATGATAATTATATTTTCCTTATCATATTATCAAAATTATATTTCAAGACCTACAGATTTAAAAGAACTCAGAATATACTTCATACTGTGCTGATAAACCCTATTCATACCTTACATACACAAATTATGTAAATGCAGTTGTTGATAGAGTTTATCTGCATGGCCTAATGCCTAGGCACCAAATGCTAATTCGGAAAAGATCATTCCTCATTCCTCGAACCGTGTGTACAGCTCTTCCTACTTGCCGCTGCCATCGTGATGGTCACCGCGCGGCCCCAAGACCATGGCCACAGCGAGGGCCACAAGCATGAACACGGCCACGCCTTCTCATCCCAGAAGATCTTGCTGCACCAGGGACCCGAACACAAAATTCTCGTTGACGTATGAAATTTTCACCTCATATATCTTTTCTTTTCTACAACACGAAAAGATAAAATAACCAATACCAAGTTAATTAAAATTACAGGGTCACGCTAAATACGAGTTCGCGTACGATGTGAAGGACCCCCACACCCACGACCTGAAGTCCCAGCACGAGCAGCGCGACGGTGACGTCGTGAAGGGCGTGTACAGCCTGCACCAGCCCGACGGCACCGTCAGGATCGTCGAGTACCACGCCGACCACAAGAGCGGGTGAGGAATTATAACTATTTTTTTAATGTATATTATAATATATGTATACCGCCTGTTCGTCGTAGATAAATAATAATTAATATTATGTCTCTCTCCACACGGGCTATACCCGGATGTTAGGAAGACTGTCGTGGGGACATTGGGCCAACACGTAGAGGCCTTATTTGAGAATTTTAATGTTATGTTAGTCACCTGCTGGAGTCAACTGCTGAAAATGTTGCATAAACAGCGAATTGGAGGCAGGCGGAGGAACTATTGCATGAATATCGACAGATAATTTGGATTGAGATTTGGACGGACATGAGTTAGGACTATTGGAATTATTTGATCTAATAATTAATTATTATTATGCCTTTCCAGTTTCAACGCCAACGTGAAGATCGAAGGGCATGCTAAGCACACCGTACCTGAACACCATCACTGAAATCATTAAATAGGATTTAATCCATTTGCAATGGTATTACAAGACACTTTTCTTCTAAAACATGTTATATAATGCCACTGTAAATTGGATTAAACTTCTGTAAATTTGAAGGTTAAAGTTTAAATAATATAAGTACCTAGCCTACCTATAATTTGTTATGTTATTCGTGTATGTAAATAATTACGATTAATAAAGCCGTTGTTTCATAAATTTATGTGAAATATTATTTATAAATTGAATTCAATACAATGGATTCAACTTCTGAGCTGACATATTATATCTAGCATATAATAAATTTCGCAAATATGAGTATTACTGTCAGCTCCAAGTACCTATTACACAAAGAAGTAAGTTGCATAAATTATTGCAGTCTGCATTAGATGACCATAATTATAAATTCCTTTAAATTAAAATTTGTTTTGATTTTCAAAACAAGTTACATTTCGTCACAGACCATAATTTAATGGATGCACAGTTAACGATAAAATAATTATAATATTTATTTCCTTTATTATTTTCCTTGTATAACCAAAATTTTAATATTAATATAACACGTAAAATCAAAAGAGTAATATAGATATATAATCGGAGCAATATTGGTATTCGTAATATGGGTACTGTAATATGGACAGTATTACAAAGAATGATTAATGGTGACCATACTCGGTCAAATAGCCCTACCAGTTATGTGACAGTGTGAGGCCGAATTTAAAAGTAAATAATGCTGGCCGGTTACATTTTTGACATCGACGACGGCGGTTTATTTTTAACCAAATTAAAAAAAAAGAGGAGGTTCTCAATTCAACTTTTATTTATGTTTGTTATCACTTTATAGATAAATATTATATGAGCAACAGGAACAGGTATTTCGTACATACTTATTCCTGTACATTTTTGATCTTACAGTTTTCAGTATGACCTCCTTCATGAAATGTTTAATTTGTCTACATACGTAGTAGGTATGAAAAGTCCGCCATGAAGTGTTTATTAGTTTTGACAACATCTCCTATTCAATTAAAATGTTACATAAGCTGTTTTAAATATTCCGTGTTCAAATCTTTATTTATATAAAAGTCGTATTAGTTACACCATTTATAACCAAAGAACGGGTAGGTTTATTTTTATGACCATTGATTTTTTTTAATTTGTCTCCGCCCCGAATAGCAGAGTATCTATTAAACGTGAGTTTTTATTTTATTTTATCATACATCTGAGACGGTACGAAGTTTCCCGGGACAGCTAGTTAATACGAAACTACAAAAATAGATCAACCCTGCAATCCTATGATGTGCAAATGATATTCGATCTTACGGTGATACAGAAATTTCTTGTACGATTTTACCAGCTGTAATTTTGCTCAAACATCGATTACATAATTGTAAATTTACCCATAATTGTAACGAAAACATTACAAATATGCCGTTCATATGCACAGTAACTGAAAGTGTCGTAAGTTAACTGCTAACTATTTAGAATGAAATCAACGTTACCTTGGTAGCTTTTGTTTTCTATATAAAGTTGCGTTTTGACATTACTTTTATCACTTACCATTTGATCTTAGGAACAACTAGTACTTACTTTGGTACAAAATATAACTATACAAACTCAAAATGCTCATAAAGGTAGGAAATATAAAATGTGATTTGACGGTATACAAAAATAGCATCCAAGTCAAATCAATTGATCAACAGAGTGTAAGAAGCCTACAAGGGCACTTACACTCTTTTTTCACTCTTTTTTTCCATAACTCAACAACCCGATCTGAACGCGACCTTAACTGACAGGATCTGGCAAGGATTTTTGGGGGCCTGTCTTTATAACCGACTTCAAAAAGAAGGAGGTTTTCAACTTGTAATAAACCATGCATAACAATGTATAACAGGAAATGTGTGTGCTGATCGTGGCGTGTGCGCTGTCAGCAAATGGGCACGGGTACTCGGAGCAGCACATCTCGCGGCACGACGGCCACCACCAGCTCGTGACCATACACGAGCACGGACATGGGGGCGGCGACCACCACCACGACCATCATCACGTCGACTACTATGTAACACAGCGCTTATTTAAAACATGTCTTAATCTTCCTGTGCCTTCGATTACTGAAGAGAATAAACCATCTTAATTGTTGTTCTATCCAGACCCACCCTAAGTACGAGTTCGAGTACAAGGTGGAGGACAAGCACACGGGCGACCACAAGTCGCAGCACGAGCACCGCGACGGCGACGCCGTCAAGGGGCACTACTCGCTGCACGAGCCCGACGGCTCCGTCAGGGACGTGCACTACCACGCCGACAAGCACACCGGGTGAGTTCTCTTTATTCGTATTCATTCATTTTTCTTCTTAAACATGTTCTAATTACTGTTTTGATTTTTTTCAGTTTCCATGCTGACGTGAAGCACAGCGTCCACCACATCGTTCCAGAGAAACATCATCATCATTAGATTAATATATTTATGCTGTTATCGAATGTAAAAGTCATTTGTTTAAAATTTATCACCTTTGCTTGTTATAGTTGAAATAAATATTTCTTTTAATATCTTCATTTTTCATTTAACACATTTTAAAGGAGAACGTTTATTAAAAAGCACTACTAAAAAGGACTCGTTTAACGGACCATTTGTGTAGGTGTATTACTTTATCTTGTCTTTTTTACGCTTAGACAGTCATTATAACTTAAGGATTTATAGACAATACGTCACCATTCCTTACGCACTGTTGTTCTTCACACTCATAAAGAGGATCATTTATTTATAGCAGCCTTAACATTGTTGATCCAATGAATATAAACGATCTGCCGTGTGCTCATTTGCGCGTAGGTACTATTTGGTAGCATAAATATTTATGAATGTGCCACAATTCAGCATTCGTAGTAGTCTCTGAATAACATAGTTGTGAGATGAATAGTCCGACATTCTGAAACTATAAGTGGTATAACAAGCAAACAAAAAACAAGAAATATAAATAAAAATCGTCAAATTCCAGAACTAATTGATAACATACGTAGAACATTTTAAAGAAAAATCTTCATGTAGATCTCCAATAAGTAGTGATTAAGAGTGGAGTGCACTATACAGGTTTGAATGTAACTACAGTAAAAATAATAGAGGAACTCACTGAATCGGTACAGATTTTACGATAATTAAATTTATCCATAGATGGTGTACTCCAGCCTAATATAGATGCAAATTATTTAAACTATTTATTTATTCGGCCGCCAGTCACCTTACGCGCGAGAACTTTCAATTCAGAAGCGTGGGTGAGAAAGAAACTATAGACTAGTTTTTCAAAAGACTTCACTTCTAAAAATGTCAAATTCTTGAATACCACCTAAGACCGGATCACGCGTCGTGACCAAGTCAGCACAAATTTCAAGAGAATTTCGGCATTCGACTGAAGTCGAATGCCGAAATTCTCTTCAATTCTCTCAACCAAAGAGCAAGCAATTTGAAAATTGCTTGCTCTTTGGTTGATTTACTTGGAAGATCTTCTCGTTCATACACCATGCTAAAGATGAAGTTTAAATAAAAACATGAAATATATTTTTTCATTAATTAATATTGGATTTTGTATAAGGCCAAGCAACAATCAGCTTGTACGTATGTAACACAGAAACTGGTTCACATTAACAAAATTGCGAAAAATCTGTTCGCAGTACTAAGTAACTTCGTATATAAAGATAAGTTGTGAGCCCATGGATTATCAGTTATTGATTACAATTAACCAAGTCAACATTACATCAACAATAATCATGTATACCAAAGTAAGTGATTTGTTCTTGAAATATCACACAATAAGCACTTTGACTGTTTTGTCTTTGCTAAATAACACATTGGAGTATCTAAATAACAGCTATAAAATGCCTTAAAGGGCCTGCTACACAATGTGCTGATAATAAAACCAATACATAACTTACGATAGATAAACCATACAAATTTTGTCACATCAGTTCTGAATATTGTTTATGGGTACATTATGAAACAGCCATTTAGAGTAATATAATTAATCGCAAAAAGAAGTCCATATCTAGCTCAGGTTTCAAGAATTAGAAACAAATGGCTACATTATTTGTGAACTTCAATTCTCTTTAATACGGTTAACATAATGTGTGTACAGGTCCTCTTCGTTGTTGCCGCTTTCGTGATGGTCACCGCGCGGCCCCAAGACCATGGCCATAGCGAGGGCCACAAGCACGAACAAGGCCACGCCTTCTCATCCCAGAAGATCTTGCTGCACCAGGGACCCGAACACAAAATTCTCGTCGACGTAAGAAAAATTCACAAATTACATTTTCTTTTCTACAATAATTCTAGGAGGTAAATATCTCAAAGTGAATGAATTAAAATTACAGGGCCATGCTAAATACGAGTTCGCGTACGAAGTGAAGGACCCCCACACCCACGACCTGAAGTCCCAGCACGAGCAGCGCGACGGCGACTCCGTGAAGGGCGTGTACAGCCTGCACCAGCCCGACGGCACCGTCAGGATCGTCGAGTACCATGCCGACCACAAGACCGGGTGAGGAATTATAATTGGCTGTTGTCTATTATATTACGATAATTATTTATTTATCTGATATCAATATATATTTGTGTTCGTCTTTCCAGATTCAACGCCAACGTGAAGATCGAGGGTCACGCTGAGCACATCGTTCCTGAACACCATCACCACCACTAATTCATTTCAATTATTTCATGACGTACCTACCTAACTATAAGTTCTTGTGTTATATTTATGTAAATAATAACTTATTCTGAATAAAGCCTTTTGTTGTATAAATGAATATTATAAAATTTAATTTCTATCCTAGTTTTAAATGTATCATTTTAATAACATTATTATGTTCCCACTACTACAACGGGCCAATCAAATTTGATTCATGATGGCTACTGAAATTCTTTGGTTAAAATAAATACGATTTGAGCATCTTAGTTAACGGAAAAAGATTTAGTAAAATGAACATAGCCCACTACAGAATAGTTGTAGTTGAAAGCATTCTACTTCAACAATTTTGTTAAAACGTAGGTGCTACATAATATAGATTTGTGTAGACCTTACAAAATTAATTTCTTGTATTTAAATTTTCCTGCCTGCAGCTTGTAGAGCACCTAAGCAGTCAGCAAAAGGTACTCACTGACGCTACTTTTACAGTACCAAAGAAATAAAAATCGTGGGAAGTATGCAAGGATGTGGCATGCTTAATATTACAAAGCTGGACTCATTCTATTTAAAATAAAATGAATCCCTACTTCATACATTATTAATGCAATTCAGGACTCGCTGACGAATAGAGTACATTTAGAAATAAATAATGATAGCTGAGTAGTTATTTTTCAAATAATAAAGAAAATGAAAAGAAATAGTTATACAATAAACGAGTCTATTAAATGCCAATTTGATTATATTACTTACATCATTATTCATTCATTCATATAAAGTTAAAAGAGACTCGTGCCTGTTCGTACATTACCATTATTTCATAATCCAATACACGCAAATGGTTAAATGTTGAAAAGTTAGAGAGTTATAGACGTAACCTTGAAAGCTTTTGTTTTTATTGATAAGTGCTAGTTTTTATGAATCAGTATTATACGAAAATCAATACCAATCGTACAAACTATCGTTTGGTGAATACTAAAAAAATAAATACGTCATAGAAAATGATGTTTAAGGTACCTAAAAGGACAAAAACAATTAAACAATAATAAATACATACTTAGGAATTAATTGTCTCCCTTCATAAATATTTTCTTTTCGGCTGTCACCCTCATTTGGCTAAATAAAATTAAATTTCAGACAGTTACAAAAATAAACGTATTTTTAAGGTGCTGTGTGTGTTAGCTACGTTGGCTGCGGTGTGTGCTGGGCACGGGTACTCGGAGCAACACATCTCGCGGCACGACGGCCACCACCAGCTCGTGACCATACACGAGCACGGCCACGGGGGTGGTGACCACCACCACGACCATCATCACGTCGACTACTATGTAACACAGCGCTTATTTCAAACATGCCTTGATTTTTCTGTGCCTTCGAATACTGTGGAAAATATTTTAATACTATTGTTGTTTTATCCAGACTCACCCCAAGTACGAGTTCGAGTACAAGGTGGAGGACAAGCACACGGGCGACCACAAGTCGCAGCACGAGCACCGCGACGGCGACGCCGTCAAGGGGCACTACTCGCTGTACGATCCCGACGGCTCCGTCAGGGACGTGCACTACCACGCTGACAAGCACACTGGGTGAGACCCATAATTCATGTTTATTCGTTTACTGAACACATATGATATTTACAAAAATCTGAACTTGAAACTTGGATTGAACATTTGTGATATAGAACACCTTTCTTATCGTGGGCTAATCCTCATGGATATCCGCAAGCCTCGGGGGAAGTGGATTATGTCGGACTCCTACCGACTAAAACCGCGCAGTGGTCCTTCTCCCGCCTTAGGGTGAGGGGACCATGATTCAGAACACCTAAAGTAACCGGAATGGTCTAACCTATTTCATTTTATTACCATGCTGTTTTATTTACAGATTCCACGCTGACGTGAAGCATAGTACACATCACATCGTGCCTCATCATCATCACCATTAAATTACGAGAATGTTTCCCACCTGTCTAAATAAACAATTCTGGTTTTTTATTGTACGATCAAAGATTAATGATTAAATAAATGTTTTGTTTTAAACATATTTTTTTGAGATTTCACCCGCAACCCACTTTAACTCTTGCCACTGTATCTGCTGTAGGCCAGGATCTACATGATGTCAAATGTAGAAGGCAAGGCTAGACGATGGGAAAAAGCTTATATTTAAACCTTCAACGAATTTAATCAAAAGTGAAAACTATTAGGAATTAGAAGGTTTTCACTGCATTACATCGCAAAGTGGTAAACAAAAATAACTCCAACAGAAGACTGGTTGCCACAGGAACAAGAACGATACAATAGGGGTATTTTTGCTTGTACGTTATAGTTTATAATATATCTTATCCAAATTTAATTTATCTATTTGAAATTGCTATACGGTTTCTGTGTAAAGGCTCGAATCGACGAATAACGAATCGAATGAATAGTAACCAATCAAAGAACAGGATAGAATAGCCGTTTAAAATTCGTAGCGTGAATGAAATCTCACTAATATTATAAATGTGAAAGTTTTGATGGATGGATGGATGTTACTCAATCACGACAGAACGGGATTTGGATGAAATTTGGCACAGAGATAGATAAAATGCATGGTCCCCGTGGGATAGATTTGTATAATTTTTCATACTTTTTAATGGCGGGTAACACCGCGGGGCGTAGCTAGTTAATTTATAATTTAAATTTCTGATATGGAAAAAAGCTACCCTAAAATCTTTAATAAGCAATCGGTAAGACTTTTACAGCTGTGAAGGTCAATCGTGTATGAACGAAAATTGAATTCCTTTGGTTGTTGAGCGTAAAACCGGTCCAAATTTACATGTAAGCATTCTTTTACACAACTGCTATAACGATTTTATGTCATAATATAGTATATAAAGAGATATTGTGTACTGATACATTATCATTCGCTGATCAGATCTTGAGTTCAGTGTAAGGGTGTACTAAAGACCGTTAACAATATGTTTAAAGTAAGAATTCATTTTAATAGCATTTTACCAAATCTAGGTATTTCTTTTTACAAAAGCAAAAATAGAGATACCTATTTAGTTGTATCGTCTTCGAATTAACAAAACGAATACATTCGTTCAGAAACATATTATTGTCTCAATAAACAAATTAAAAAAAAACATGAATAAAACATTAGACTATTCATTTTGACTTTAGATTTGTGTAGCTGTCTTCCTCGCCGTGGTTGCCGTGCAAGCACAAGACGGTCACGGTTATGGCCACGAGCACGGGCACGCGTTCTCGTCGCAGAGCATCGTGCTCCATCAGGGACACGAGCACAAGCACGAGCCGCACCACCAGCACCAGGAACAGCACCATGAGCACAATCAAGAAGCCCACCACGGACACCAGGAGGGACACCACGAAGAGCACCATATCGATTACTATGTACGACCAAAGTTCTAAAAAACTTAAGTTGCCTAATGATATCATGTCTATTGCAGTTTAATAAGTATAACATGTCTTACAGGCTCACCCCAAATACGAGTACGAGTACAAGATAGAGGACCCGCACACCCACGACTTCAAGTCGCAGCACGAGCACCGCGACGGCGACTCCGTGAAGGGCGTGTACAGCCTGCACCAGCCCGACGGCACCGTCAGGATCGTCGAGTACCACGCCGACAAGAAGACCGGGTGAGACTAGACGTTTATTGTATACTCTAAAACTTATTATATATGTACGTAATAAGGTTTAAATTACTAAAGCAATTATCCCGTTACAGATTCCACGCCAACGTGAAGTACGAGGGACACGCTCAGCACATCGTTCCTGAACACCACCATCACCATTAATATGTTACAATCGTTAATTTAAGGAATTGTTGACTACTGGTTATGTGAATTGTTAATGTATATAGGTCTAATAAATGTAAAAAATTATAAGTTTTTTGTATGATCATTAAAAAAAAATCCTATCCTCGCAGATGTAATCTTATACATAAAAAACTCATGTTCAAGTTTTCATATGCTGCTATTGCTTTTTCAAAAAGCAAATAAAAAAAACACCTTATGACTAAACATATTTTTTCTTATATTTACGAAACAAGAAAAATAAAAAAATATGATGATTTAAAAAGGGGACCTCTGCCGCAAGCAAAGTTCATTCAGTTATAGGGTTCTGTACCAAAATGGTAAAAACGAAAAACTTATCGTGCGACTATGTTCGTCTGTCCATCTATCACAAATCTGATTCTTAAAGCTGTATAACTCGCATGACGAATACTTAGCTAGTGGGATGTATATGTTTGGAATAAGCGGATCTCTCACGACCACATGATCCATATACAATGAAAGATACTCCTAGTGAACTCTATTCATAATATATATATGCACCATAGATGCTTGTTTATGAATCAAATGGTAAATACTAGCTTTCGGTCAATTATTTTGAAGTACATAGAGTATTGAGTAATACTTTACCGACGTATATTTTACCAACAAATCTTAAACATAAGTAATAAACAAGCCTAAATACTACGATATGTAATACCTTTATAGTAGCTCATGCAGGCTACAATACAATATCATTAACTTGAATGCAAAAGTATGTTAGTTTGTAGGTTTGCCTGAACAAACTGGAACCGTCGGTACAGAAAGCAGGGTCACTACCAACTCTTATCTATCTCGTCAAGCAGGGTTGTGCTTTCCAAAAGTAATCCTAACACTCTGATATTAATTGAATTAATTCAAATAAAGTAATCCCAATTATAAAAGACCTTACTTAGCCATGTTGCTAGAATGCTCGCCTTGGAAGCAAGAGTCCCAAGTTTAACAACTGACTCGCTTATAGATTACATACGTGCCAATATAATTTTACTCACTAATACATTACTACCAAAATCGTGAGGAAACCTGCGTGTCTATCAAAATCTAACTAGCTCTTGATAGATGTGGGAAGTTCGCAAACCCGCAGCTATCCAGCGTGGTAGACTATGCTAGCAATAGGATCAAAGGGCTTATAATTTGATTAGTATAATCGATAACATTGTGCCATTAATATACACTCAGTACTATAAACCTGTGATTAGATGTAACTAGCTGTAACGGAGAATTTCGTACCGCTACAGAATGAAATGTATGAGAAACAATTAATGTTAAATTAAATAAGGAAATTAAAAATAGTATGACAACAAAACATCTATCAAAAAGACCTTGTTCGCGTGGAAAGGCATTTCCTCGCTCTGTTATCAATGTATGAGAAAATGAATTATCTTATTTATATTTTTTGTGATTTAATTGTTATTTTGCTATTCTGGACGGAGACAAATTAAAGAAATTCAATTATCATAAAAATCGGAACACCCGTTCTTGACTTATAAATGGTGTAACATCACGACGTTGTTTTTAATACAATAAAAATGCTTAATCACACAATCATTATAGATAATGTAGATATATACCTTACTACATAGTTAAGTCAACTTTACGTACCTCCAATAGATACATCTTACAAAGTGTTTTGATAGGTACTTATGACTTAGAAA
Source organism: Pheosia tremula (assembly GCA_905333125.1). NCBI lineage: Eukaryota > Metazoa > Arthropoda > Insecta > Lepidoptera > Notodontidae > Pheosia > Pheosia tremula. The sequence goes on along the minus strand of HG995402.1, from coordinate 7,387,734 downwards.
AAAATAATTTACTTCCTCAGGTTATGAAAAGGAGGGAGTATATTTAATTTTTTCTTCATTGAGAGTATATTATTTCAATCGTCATAAATAGGAATAGTTTTCCAATCACTCAGATCTTGACACCTTAGCAACATTCGTAAATATTTTCTAATTTCGAAGATAATCTTCATCGCTCGTTGTAGAAAGTTATAGTAAGTAACGTTACTGAGAGAGAATCACATTTATAATTATAAAACTTTGAAAAACGGGTACATTTTAAACTTAAAAATTGTGGCTAATTATCTGTCTCATATATCGATAAATATCACGTGGGTATCACAATATAACATACGAAAACTGGTTCAACTTTATATCTGCAATGTTACGAAAATTGAGATCAATCCCTTTAGTAGTACCACGTTAAGTGTATAAAAGACAAAATATGATATCATGTATTATCAGTCACTCACCAGGATTGAAGGAGTACAGTCATCAATCATCATGAACACCATAGTAAGATTGTTTATATAGTGTTTTTAATAGCTTTCCCATATTGAGGTATAAAAATATTTTTCTAACTAATTTTCCTTTTTTTTTTTTAATTTAAAATTACTTGTGATAGCAGGTAAGCAACAAACTTTGGGATTAATACCTACGAAAATTCTTCAAATATTACGAGAAAAAGAAATCAAACATTTTTTAAATAATAAAACAATTGTTTTGTCAAAATTAGGAATATTGGCATATCATTTTAAAAAATTGCTAAGGAACTTAACGATTTATTTTTATATTTACTTATTTACTTTAATATTTCTAACAGTATTTAAATAGTTTGCTGGTAACTTTGCTACGATACTTATCTATCAATATACAAGATATGTAGGTACTGTTTTATATAATGATTCAACACACGTACAGATCATCCTCCTCGCCGCCTGCCTCACGATAGTTGCCGCGCGGCCACAAGACGGTCACGGTCAAGGCCACGGCGATAAGCACGGCGCCGCGTTTTCATCGCAAAAGATCTTGCTACACCAGGGACCCGCACACAAGATCTATGTCGATGTATGGAAAAAATACCTTATATTTTTTTATTCTAAAACATTTAAGTTAAAAAGTGTGTCTGAGATTTTAATTAATATTACAGGGTCATGCTAAATACGAGTTCGCGTACGATGTGAAGGACCCCCACACCCACGACCTGAAGTCCCAGCACGAGCAGCGCGACGGTGACGTCGTGAAGGGCGTGTACAGCCTGCACCAGCCCGACGGCACCGTCAGGATCGTCGAGTACCACGCCGACCATAAGAGCGGGTGAGGATTGATTACCAGTAACAATGACATCAAATCTGGATGTTATCATTAATTTTGGTACTTACCTTAACCTTTTTAATTATAGATTCAACGCCAATGTGAAGATCGAGGGTCACGCCAAGCACATCGTTCCTGAACACCATCACCACCACTAATTCCATCTGCCCGTTCATTTAAGGAGTTGTTGATTATTGATTATATGCTCTATTATTGTAAATATTATGCTTTAAGTCAATAAATAGTAACCGGTTATAAATATATATTTTATTTCTATTGCTAAGTGAAAACCAAGAAATTCTCACCTATATAAATAAAATAATGAATAAAAAAAATTATATGTTGTATGTTGATCAACTTATGCATTCCCGGTAAAATAATTACTTACCAACAAATAAATTATAATAATACTCAATAAATTATTGGGAACCTACAACATACTTATTTACCTAACTATTGAATAAAAAAAACATTGCAAAAGTAGGATGTTGATTTTACTTACCATTGTTTTTTTTTATTATTCACAGTGGGTTACGTTCCTATATAACAGCCAATTAAAGTAGTAATAATAAGTAGGTACCTCATTGACCTATTTAATGTAGGACAAGCATTATTTTTTATATAATAACGCAAATGTCACACTACGCACACACCAACTTTACGGTCCCAGACTAAGCATCGCTTGTATTATTGCTCCTTCGACGAACAGGATTCGAACCCGAGAGCCTCGGCACAGAAAGCAGGGTCACTGCGCTAATCAGGTCGTAAATTTTCGTCGTTGGCGGATATTAGAATAAAAAATAAAGCATTCCTCCTACTGTTACACAATACAGTATCCAACGTATCACAAACACAAAGCTAGAAATGGTCTAAGTAAAACATGTATTAGAATATTGTTAGACAATGAAAATATCTTAAATGATGCTAAGATAAGAGATCCCTTTCGGAATTTCATTGCTATGTACAATCACGCACAAAAAACTCTGCGGCTTTTAATAGTCTGTTATGAAGTATCCGTTATGGTAGAGCCATATTAGTTAATCTGTAGAAGAACTGGGCTATAGGTAGCTGGGCTAAAGTATAAGTAAAATAACTGACTTAAAAAAATCTAATTCAACGTTTTGCAGAATCTGCAACTATTAAATAGAACGTGGATCGCGATAATAAGGGAACTGCACATCACATCAATGGTTCTGTAAAAGACATATATGGTTGTGACTGTAGCGCACATATTTTAATTATATGTGGATAAGTACACTAGCAGCGACTGTATCCCGTATTTGATTAGCATCGCGGCTGTATAGTGGAATCACTGCAAAACCGACTTCTCTACAGGTCCTTAAAGGATCAAGATCCACTGTATTTATAAATCATGCTTGGAATAAATTTGTAAGTAAGTACTAACATAAATTAATATAACATAACAACGCAATATCCATCCAACCAATTTCATCCAACAAATGTTCCGACAATGCTACTGAGCCTATAAACAAACAAATGCTACCCTCAAAGATCCGAATAGGGATAATTACAGAGTCTTAAATGGAAAGTAGGTGGTTAAAGAAGGTATTCATAATAACTATTTACATCTTAATATGTATAATGGCATTTAATCGCGGAATCACAAACATACTTGATGCGTCCATATGGATAGACAAACATTTTTCAAAATAAAATACACTCTTAACCCAAAACTAAATCTATAACGCTCATTAGTAGTAAGTGCTAATGTAAGTTGTGAGCAATCAGCAGTAACATCTACTAACCTTTGACTATTTTTACTGCAACACAAAGCTTGCTACTAATGAAACATAATCTCCCTATTTCTTCTAAATGAGCTATAAGTATCTTCAATGCGATAACTATTTTCAAAATATTTAGATTGATTCATACTTTGTAGGATACGATACTGGATTTGGCTTAACTTGACTCTGTTCTATTCGCGTCAATGGATCTACATAGTTTGATAGTTGATACTAGTACAGATAATATGATGTCATTATTTCCATATTCGAGTTTTAAGATATTATTATGGAACGGTAGCAAAATTACAAATAATAAGTGCAAAGGAAAGTATGTTAAAACACCTGTCTCCACTCGAGCAAGGTCTCAGTAACTTATGACAGCCCCGAATCAGTGCTTAATAGTCTGGTTACATTTTATTAAATTTACGGTCTTACGAAATAATGTCCTAGTGTCAAAATTTACTGCGTATAAAAGGACCAATTGGGACTTTTTAAGATATCAGTTTCCTTCTAAACGTTGGTATCTGCACTGCAAAAACAAACATTTAAAATGTACCCCACAGTAAGTAGCATAAAATAAATATAATATTTTTTTTTTATCTTTCTAGCTCCCAGTTGATAGCTTACCTGAACTAAACTTCTATTCAGACTACATCTTCCAATGGGATAATAGTTTTTTACTATTGCACAACACGTGTATAAATACATCTTATGTCATTGGCATAGGTGTTCCTAGTTGCTGTTGCTCTTGCGGCGGTTTCTGCTCGCCCACAATACGATCACGAACGCGGGCACGCGTACTCGTCGCAGAGCATCGTGCTGCACCAGGGACACGAGCACCAGCACGAGCCGCTCCACCATCACCTGGAACAACACCATGGACAACATGAAGAACACCATGGACAACATGAAGAACACTATGGACACCATGAGCACCATGTTGACTACTATGTATGACAAAAAAATATAAATCTTACGCGTCTTATTCTTATTAGTCTCTTGGAAACCTTGCAGATATATCAATAAATTATATTCTAGGCTCATCCCAAATACGAGTTCGCGTACGAAGTGAAAGACCCCCACACCCACGACCTGAAGTCCCAGCACGAGCACCGCGATGGTGACGTCGTGAAGGGCGTGTACAGCCTGCACCAGCCCGACGGTACCATCAGGGTTGTCCATTACTACGCCGACAAGAAGAGCGGGTGAGTCCATTCGAGGCTAAGAATATTTGATTGACGATAACCGAAGTCTATCAGCAACGGTAGCTATTTTAATATCTGGTCGAAGCATAGATAATTGATGTGGTTCTGGGGCATGAATATAACAATGAAGTTGATAACTTCAACCGTTTGAGCGAGATCGCTAACTACCAGTAGCATGAAGAAGATAAGAAAAGGTGTATCTTTTGTCTTCATCGCCGTGGCCCGCCTGTTTCGTACAGGACGACGCTCAAATATTTTATGTAAAGTATTTTTTCGTTCACAGATTTAACGCCGATGTAAAATACGAGGGACACTCCAAGCACATCGTGCCTGAACACCATCACCACCATTGATTCCTAATTGTTAAAAATTAAAAGTGATTGTTGATTTTGTCTATATGTTATGATTTTTGTGATGTCTGTTTGGAATAAAATTATTATAATTAAATTAGCACTATATTAGTACCTTTAAATCAGTATCAGAATATTAGTTATTCAAATCATATCAATATCCCTAAACTAACACACCTGCTTTACGGTCCTGAACTAAACAACACTTGTACTATGGGTACCTTACAATGGACTAGGGGTGAATCCAGTATATAATACTTGTAAAGACTTGGGTACAACCATTCGTGCTCATCACACAAAGTATGGCCCTACCAGGTTCGAGCTCGGGACCCTAAACGAAGAAGGCAGGGTCACTACCAACTGAGCTAATTGGCTCGTCAAATAAAAACCATTAAACCATTGGGTGCAGTACTTATTAATGGATTAGAATTAAGAATATTTCGATTACTCAATCGGTATTTAATGGTGAGAAAACTGACTAAATACACTAACTAAAATATCGAAAAATAAGTGTATCCTCCATTTTTCAAGGTCGAGAACTTGTTACAATATACTTTTATAAAATAATTAACGATACGCAATACCCATATCGTGCATAATTTTTACTGCCGATATGATTGCCAGTGAAATCTATTACCTTGGCTATTACGGTTTTAAACTATATAAAAGACGTGAGATTAAGTTTACATGTATCAGTTAACATCTAGTCTTAGATTTGTGATATACATCCCTACGCTAAAAAAAATGTTCTTTAAGGTATGTGAACATGTGTACTTAAAGTTATATAAGTGCTAGTGAAGTGTTAAGATCATTGTGTTTACATTCATAGTTATAGCTACTAAAATAGTGTTGGCTTGGAAAAAAATCTTTATGCTAAAAATCAGAATGTTCAGGATGGTTTGAACAGACCTAATTGCGTTCAATATACATGAAAAAACCAGAATAGATGGTCGAATTCTCGCTTTGAAAACTAGGTGTGCAGGATCAATCCCCGACCCGCACCTGAGACATTCGAATTAAGTGTTCGAATCTCATTTTCTATTATGCTTCTGGCGATATTTATTTATTAAGCAACTTAAAAAAGAAGCAGGTTCTCAATTCGGTTGTATTTCTTTTTAACTATAAATAAAGGTGCTGTGCGTGCTGTCTGTGGCGATCGCAGTGAGTGCGGGCCACGGGCATTCCTCCCAGTACATCTCGCGACACGACGGACACCACGAGAAGGTTGAAGTACATGGCGAACACGGGCACCATCACTACGATTACTATGTTAGTACAATGTGGCTAAGTATTACACGACATAGGGCATGTTACACCATGGGCGGATAATCCACACCTTATTTGAATAATTGTGACACGGGCCACCAATGTAGCCTTCTGGACATGAGAATGAGTTATCTCAGTATTTATAATATATAATGAAGAGTAGGATTTACAACTCTGATGTATAACTATTTCACATTTTTTTTTATAAAATTATATCAAGTTGCTATCCATAACCAGGCATCATTTAATGAAGAAGGATTTGTTTTAAAATAAGATGGCAGTTAGCGACCTGAAGACTTCCATGTTGCCGACATCATAAACAGTTAACTATTACTATATACGACACATAACAACACCAATATTAGGGGAACAACATTTTTTAAATATGGATTGGAAATGTTTGTACAAAGAAACCAAACCTCAACCATGTTTTCCTAATTTATAAATTAATTGTAGTAATCCAATTTATGATAATGAATATCTGTTACATTATGATTGTTAGACTCATCCCAAGTACGAGTTCGAGTACAAGGTGGAGGACAAGCACACGGGCGACCACAAGTCGCAGCACGAGCACCGCGACGGCGACGCCGTCAAGGGGCACTACTCGCTGCACGAGCCCGACGGCTCCGTGAGGCACATAGACTACCATGGTGATCATCACACTGGGTAAGTGCCTATACTGGAAGACCCTTCGGGGGTGCATTCTAACGTTGTAGTGCAGAATCAAATCGCACAGAGTGAAGGAAGCGGACAGATTCAGCTTGCTATATAATATAAATTACTGCTAAACACGGATTTCGGGATTTAGGATTTATAGCTCAGGGAGGAGCACCTACATACAGATGTAGATTATAATATGTTATGCATATTATTTTATACTTGATTATAGTGTAGTCAATTAAATACCAATTTTTATTTTATATACGTACCTACAAAAATTATAAAGATGCACGTTATAAATTCATTGTATGAAGTTAATATAAGTAAATAGATTATTCTATTAACTTATACTTAATATATAATTAATTTATACCGTGCATCCTTTTATTTTTGTACCTACACAATGCAAAATTTTATCTTATATACCTATACTTATAGGATTAAATTTTGCATTTACATCGTGTAAGGAAAATTAATATTAATTTCCAATCACACGGTTTTTTGCAAATGCGTCCCTGGACTTTCCAATAAATTTTGTACATTTTATATTTTACGACACCCATACAGCGTTCTTGCGATATGTTTTATTTTTTATACACGTTATATAACTTTTTCAAACGTCATTTAGTACTGCGCACAAGAGATTCGCTTTGCGCAGTACTATAATATGACGTTTGATAAAGTTAGTCTATAAATTTGGATGATAGACTATAGATATCTACTTCCAGCAATATTATTATTAACTGTTGAAATCTACAACAGTGAAACCAACATGAGAATATTTGAAATATTATCTTCATGGAAATTATTTTATGTTGCCCCAGGTTCCACGCGACCGTGAAACACAGCACCCACCATATCGTGCCTCATCATCACTGAACTGGCTTATTGATAACTACTTAGATATTAATACCTAGAAAGTAGAATAATGTTTTAAATGTTATAATTAGCACAAATAAAAATATTAGAAAGCTTTACACTTCAGTGTGTTTTTATAAAACCCTAAACATTATTTAAATAAAGAACATAGGTACTTGAATATTTTGAACAACACGTATCGCGATAAAGGTATTACAGAACGGGCGCTATCAGTACCTCAAACACAGTTTGTTTTACGTACCGTTTCGGTAACGTAACATCTTACATCTCACTCACACCACAGATTTCATAAATAAGTATGAAAGTTACGGCATATTGTCTCGTTGACGTTACGATTACAGTAGAAGTTCCTGCTTACTCTATAAGTTTAAAAAAAAAGTTTTGTTTTTAAAATACCGAAATTAACTTAAACATCATGACATACCGCCAATGTAGTAGGTAACCAATAATAAAAGTAAATAAAATATGAAAAAGGGTTTTTGATACATTGTTTGTTTTCATATCATTTTTAAGTTTTTTTTTTATTTTTCTGTTGTAAAGTGAGATTTTAAAAAGGTATGAATTAGGTTCATTTGTCAACATTGTCCTTGCATTACTTTCGTCATAAATTATTTTCTGGACACACACAGAGAAAGGCAGCTCATTGACACTAAAAGATTCAAGGTTGGGCTTATCAAACCGTCAATTAAAACCATGTTGAGGTATTGAAGAACGGGTTTCATCTTAAATTTACGCGCTTGCTTACGAAACATTTATCCCGCTATTTATTTTCTTATATAAAAAGTATCAGTTGTCAGCCAGATTTCAAAGGAGACATTCATTACATACAGATTCAAATATGTTCACCAAAGCAATTATTTCATTTATTCTTGGGCTATCCAAAAATAAATTTCTTTTAATTTTTAATGACCCGATAGCACAGTTAGTAGGGAACTTGCTTTCTAAATCGAGATCAAAATCCAGGGTAATAACTAAATATCGCCAGATGAAGACACCGACTGTATGGCCTTAAACTAATCAACGCTTGGAATATAGGTACCATACAATGGACTGGGGGTGATCCCAGAATCACCCATACCAGGGCAAATTACGAAAAGACCGTTTCCGAAATATGCCCAGGCGCGAATCGAACCCGCAACTACACGGTGCAGTAATCCGGACCTGCCTGCGCTCAACCCACTAGACCAAGCTGTCGTCTAGCGACAAACTTTGTAAAATGAGACTATTGTTTGAATCAAAGTCAGGAATGAGCAACTAAACACAGCGATCATCCCCAGTTCATTGTACAGTACCCATAATACATGTTCGGTAGGCTTCGGCCGTGGCTAGTCACCACCCACTGAACAAAGCCATGTCGCCAAGCGGCCTAGCCGTGTTCCGGCATGATGTTCGGTGTTGCCATTCATGGATGGCGGGTCAGATCAGTTGCGCTGCATGTGCCTAGTGAATGTAGCGTCTCTTATCTACTGCCGCCTTCCTACCTAGGCAAGTATGCTCCACCGTACATCTCATCGTCACTTACCATCAGGTGAGATCGAGATCAAATACTTGCCTATAATGTAATAAAAAAATAAAAAAATAAAAATTGCTTAGTCTGGAACCGCACCGTTCGGTTAGTTTGTCCTGGTACTTGATTCCTTGGATCTCCCGTCTACCGTAAGCGAGATTTTGGTTCCTACATCCTAATAACATTAGCTAAGTAGAGAGAGCTCTTAATATTGCCTAGCTGAACCACACGCCATAATTTTTGGTAGTCTCTATCTTGACTTGATATTACGGTATAACTATACATTATTTTCAGGCTTTATTTCTGGTAGTTGTAGTCACCCTCATCAACAGCTAAAGAAAATCTAGAGCTAGAGCGACAGCGGCTCCGGAGACAGCTCAGATGGAATCCGCCGCCAACATCATACAATTAGAAAAATTTTTTTCAAGGATGAATTTTGTTTTGCTTTTTAGTTTGTATTGTTAAAATATTTATTTTTTACGTACAATTTTCTAATAATGTGATAATTAGATATGTGTTGTTCCTGGGAATAAATACAATACTCTTTCGTGGCAATATACCACTAGCCTTCTAGCCGTGGTACCTTGTTATCCAAGGGAAACAAAGAAAGCACCTAAGTAATATCAACCAGTGGTGCACAAACCCCGCAAAATTGAATAGATTAGTCGATTATATTCATTAACACGTTCTCTGCTAACGCGGTCAGTGCTGACCGTCAGTGAAGTTTCCCTTTAGGCCTATTAAAAGTCATAAATCTGTTTAAATATGTGTGCACATAGTTGGATGCTTGAACGGAGTGACGCGAATAGAATATTCAAGCACAAAAACTAAGTCAATTTGTGTAGCTTGTATAGCTCGAATAACGTACTGTACTTATTCGTTATCTACATAATATAATATATTATATCAAAGGTCCGCGGTAGTTTTAAAAATAAATACATTTTGAAATTAATTATTATATTTTACACTTTATTAACAGTAAATAACTGAACTCACAACAAATATCACAATAACAACGGTAACTTCTAGATATAAACATATGGTTTGGTTAACAATGACGATTAATGGTTTCCATGGTGTTCGGGAACAATGTGCTCAGCGTGACCCTCGTACTTCACGTTAGCGTGGAATCTAGAACAAAGAAAATAACGTAATTATTGTAATAATAATTATAACTCACAATTTGATATAAACTGATTATGGCAGGTGTCCGCAACCCTTCCAATAGTCCCATCCAAACCTCAATCCATAGCCCCAATCATCTTTCCATGTTCCGGCAATAGTTCCTCCGCCTGCTGAGGTCAATTCGCTGTTTTTACTAAAATTTTCAGCAGTTAACCCCAGCAGGTGGCTAACATAACATAAAAAATCTCAAAAAGGGCTTCTACGTGTTGTACCCTTGTTCCCGCGCAAGCCTTCCAAAGATCCGGGTATAGTGTGGAGAGAGACATAATAATTCACCAGCTATACGCTCTCAAATTAAGCAACCCTTGACAGTATAATAAACTGGCGACGATCCCAGTATAATTGATACAGAAATTTGATATTTATAGATATCAAACGTCCATGACTTGGGTACAAACATACTTGCTCATTGCACAAATATTGAGACTAAGACTAATTTGATTCGAGCTCGGGACCCTCGTAACCAAAAGTAGGGTCTCCTCTTTCTTGTGTTGCTACTTAGTACCGGAGGTACACAGGCTTTTTTTAACTTAGAGACTGCAGCTTTGCACACATGAACTTCATTGATGTTAAGTTAATCTGGACTCCAAATATACCAATAGTTTTTGTTAGTTATTGCAACTCAACGGGAGTTGCAATAACTAACAAAAGCATTTTGGTTTTCACGTTTGATAGTTTAACTAAAGAACTATCATCAAAACTACGACTAGTTTCTATCATAAGACTAAGGCCTAATTTCATGTTTCTAGTTTAGCAATGATCCTCACCCGGTCTTCTTGTCAGCATGGTACTCGACGATCCTGACGGTGCCGTCGGGCTGGTGCAGGCTGTACACGCCCTTCACGACATCACCGTCGCGGTGCTCGTGGTGGGACTTCAGGTCGTGGGTGTGGGGGTCCTTCACTTCGTACGCGAACTCGTATTTAGGGTGCGCCTGTATAATAAAAAAAACATTTAGCTGTCGCTGTAAACAATTGCTTTGGGGATTATGACAAAATATGTTAAATGTTTCGTACGTAGTAATCAACATGGTGTTCGTCGTGATGTCCGTGGTGCTCCTCGTGGTGTCCGTGGTGCGCTGCTTGTTTGTGGTCGTGTCCTTGGTGCAGCACAATACTCTGCGACGAGAACGCGTGCCCGTGCTCGTGACCGTGACCGTGGCCGTCTTGAGGCCGAGCCGCGACCACCGCCAAGGTAAGAGCCAGGCAGATGAACTACAATATGAAAAGTACACGAAATAAGTATATTAAATTAGAAATTAATATTAAGAAAATTATTTAAGTATATTGTTATTTCCGAACCTTAGCAACCATTTTTGAAAATAATGCTATTCGTGTGCGTAAACCCAAAGGATCAAGATAAGTGTGAATAATACAAAAATTAAATACCTTTTATACGAAATTACTTGAGACAGTTTTCGCAACATTTGAACTTGATTCCATATCAACTACACATAAGGTACCTACATGTTGTTGTAATTGTTAATTGGTGTTGTACCTTATGGATTATGAAAGTTGATTCAGAATGGGAATTATAAGTTTATGAATTAAGGGTTTGTAAAATGTAGGTGGTAGATAGTTAGTTCGTTCGTTAGTTTCATACTGATTTTTTGTGGTATTTATTTTATCTTTCACTAGTTGTCCCGGCGAATTTTATACCGTCTCGGTATCAAATATATTTCTTCTATATTTTAACAATTATTCTGCTATTCGGGGCGGAGAAAAATTCAAAAATCATAAATATCGGCCCACCCGCATTTGAGTTGTAAACTAACACGACTTTGTTTTATATAGGTATATTGATTCTTTAATGTTCCTACATATTTTTTATTATTTTTGTTCAATTTAATAGAGCCAATTGCTATTATATACATGTTTTACATTTATTTTATCTTAAAAGAGCGCCATAAAACTATAAATTGCAGTAGGTGTGTATAACTTATAAAAAAACATTATCTTATACAGTTTGTAACAATATTTACAACTAACATTTACAGCGAATTCATTCGCGTGGAATTTAGATTAACCGTGATACGTGAATAATTAGACAGACAAATATTCCAAAAATGGGAGATTTGGCTCTTAGCAAAATTAATATCCCTAACTTTTTTTTTCAATAATTTTCATGTACTATGGTACATTGGAAATTGATGGATTGATTGGTAAAAGACCCCAATTTTAGACATGTCTCCGTGTGGTCCAACATTCGATAGATGATTCAATTTTGAACGACAGAGTAGAACTGTCGTGTGCCGAAAATTAATATTTCGAAGGAAAAAAAACAAAATTCACGAACATTTGTTTCCTATAAATGAAAAAAAATGTAGATTCGAGTCACCTAGCTTTGTTCTATACAAAAATGTTTCATTATTTTTGTTTTTTTTTCTTGGATATCATAACTTTTTTGATTAGGATTCTGTCAAAAATAGTTCATTACTCATATATTACCTCAAATTGTGTCCTCTTTAAGTATCGTGGGACCTGGACGTGGAGCATTTTAAAATAAAATCCGGAATTTCCGGCGTTAGGGTTGATCCTTAAAAAAATATATTATAACATTATTTTCTTGTTATAATGTAACACTATAGTATGCATCTAAACAAATTATTGGTAATGTATCTTCTCTATATTTTTTACAATTATTTACCTCTAAAGTTAAGCCGCATATATTTTTTTAATCTTCGATACCTACAAAATAACAAACAAAAGAGGTACATTATCTTTCGTGTTTTCAATATTGCTCCTGTAGTAGAAATAGTTAATTTTGATGTGTAATTTCGCCTCGACAAACGAACGTATATAGCAGTGATAGCCAAGTTGGTAGAACGCTTGCCTCGGTAACGAGGATTGCAGGTTCAAACCCCGGCTCGCACCTCTGGGATTTTTCATGTGCGAATCTCATTTTCAACCAAGATTATCACTTGCTAAACGGTGAAGGAAAACATCGTGAGGAAACCTGCATGTCTGAGAGAACCCCTCGAAAGATGTGTGAAGTCTGCCAACTTGCACTGGGCCAGCGTGGTGGACTATGGCCTAAACCCCCCTCGCATTGAGGGGAGGCCCGTGCCCAGCAGTGGGACATAAAAAAGGGCTGAAATTATTATTATTATTTATATTTTATATTTTCCTTCAAATCTTTACTAATATTATAAATGTGAAAGTTTGGATGGATGGATAGATGGATGGATGTTTGTTACTCTTTCACGCCCGAACGGCTGAACGGATCTGGATGAAATTTGGCACAGAGATAGAGTAAAGTCTGGAATAGCACATAGGCTACTTTTTATCCCGGTAAAATGTATGGTTCCCGTGGGATAGATGTTTTAATTTTTCATACTTTTTATCGCGGGTAACACCGCCGGGCGCAGCTAGTAAAATATATTTTAGAAGATATATTTTATTTGAAGGAAAATATATCTTCCAAATAAGCTGCCATAATTGAAAATATAGTAAAATCCCATTTTAATGTAATAATTATTAACGAAAGCAAATAATTTCAAAATCATTGTTTACTGGCTGTCCCAGCAAACTTCGTACTTCATAAGAAATTGTTTAGTGACTTTTTTTCATGTTTTATAGTTATTTTGCTATTCGGGCTGGAGACCAATGGGTGAAATAAAGAAATATAGAAATCCCGTTCTTGAGTTATATATGGCTCACATACCTATAACAATGGAATGCTCAAAAATGTAACGGATCTTTTTAAAAAAAACGATCATGGAGTTTCTTGCCCGTTCTTAGTTTCCATAGGAACGGCATTCCGAACGGGTGGTAAAGTTGTAGCTTAGCATCTTGTAACATTTATGACGATTCATAAATACTGTACTTAATGGTTTACATTAATAAAAATATTCTGATTCTGATTCTGTAACTAACACGACTTTTTTTCTATAAGATATCATTTGATATTTAAAGTAGTTTCGAAAAAACTACTTTAAATATCAAATGATATTTGATTTATTTGATTTTCCACAGCTATCAGTTTTATTTGGCTTTCAAAATAATCATAAATATTTTCATCTCCTTTCATTTTAATATTTCTAGATTTGTAGCATCACCAATCTTGTTTGCTTTATTAAGAATCAATTATTTCTAAGCATCTTGCTATTTTTAAAAACCTTCCAAGTTTTAATGATCCTTATTCTAAAAAGGGTTCATAATAAAATAAACGAGTGTATGGAATTGGTTCATCTATATATTCTTTATAACAATAACTTATTGCAGTAATATAACAACAGGTAAATAACAATAATCTTGAAAACATAAAACTTAATATTATTATCTAGTCCAGATGTTTTGTGAAGGCGATCAGTGGTGGTGATGGTGTTCAGGAACAATATGTTTTGCGTGACCCTCGTATTTCACGTTGGCGTTGAATCTAAAAAAATAATTTTATTAATTTAAAAAATCTGATGTGCTTTCAATAGTAAGCCTCTGCTCTGTACAGTCAATCTTAATATCCATAAATCTTATTCGATACTTATATTTGCGATCAAATTCTAACCATGATTAACACTTGCAAAACAGTAAAAAAAAAAACACCGTAAGACGGCCCACATGTCTGCAAGAGTATAAATCCGCTGGGTCAGTGTAGTAGAATATAGCCAGAATCCCCGTGGTAGGGCCCGTTCCCAACAATAAAAGAATTTTTTTTAAGATGCAGCAACAAATATTAAATATAAAAAAAAGTTTCGCATGATCTAAAGGGTTCTTTGTTAGTAGTAAGTACTATTATATTATTCTTACCCGCTCTTCTTATCAGCATAGTACTCAACGATCCTGATGGTGCCGTCGGGCTGGTGCAGGCTGTACACGCCCTTCACGACATCACCATCGCGGTGCTCGTGCTGAGACTTAAGGTCGTGGGTATGGGGGTCTTTCACTTCGTAAGAGAACTCGTATTTTGGGTGCGCCTGTAATAGAAAAAAAACATTTAGCTGTAGTTAATAGTAAATCGTTGCTTTGGAGATAAAGAAAATTTATTATAAATGTTTCGTACGTAGTAGTCAACATGGTGTTCCTCGTGGTGTCCGTGGTGCGCTTCCTCCTTTTGTTCATGGTGCTGTTCCTGGTGGTGTCCGTGGTGGGCTTCCTGTTTGTGCTCATGGTGCTGTTCCTGGTGGTGCCCATGGTGAACCTCCTGTTTGTGCTCAAGGTGCTGTTCCTGGTGGTGGCCATGGTGTACATCCTGTTTGTGCTCAAGGTGCTGTTCCTGGTGGTGTCCGTGGTGCACTTCCTGTTTGTGCTCGTGTCCCTGGTGCAGCACAAAGCTCTGCGACGAGTACGCGTGCCCGTGCTCGTGACCATGACCGTGACCGTCTTGAGGCCGGGCGGCGACTACCACCAAGGTAAGAGCTAGGCAGATGAACTGTAATAGATATTTAAAATATGTTAATAAATAATAAGAGTAATTAAATTTACATTATGGTTTTATGTATAATTAATTTAGTAACTTTACGAACCTTGGAGACCATTTTGAGAAAATATTTTCGGGTGCTTAATAGCAGTTGACCACAAAAAGTGTGATTAATCCAATATTAAAATACCTTTTATACAAAACTACTTGCGAAAGTTTTCGCAAGATTTTAACTTGATTCCATGTATAACAAACAAGGCTCCCGTCGTAGTAAGTCTTGGTTGTGTACCTACATTATGGATTGTGCAAGTTAATTAAGAAAGGTTTATTACATGAACTTGATTTGCTAAACTTGGAATACAATAGCTTATAGTAACACATAACATAAGGCCAAATACTCAAAAGTTACTCAAATAGTTATATCCAAATTAATGGTTTTAATCGATGTTATCATGATTTTTTATGACGCGTTAAAACTAGCCCTCAAAAATAAGAGCTAAGATTCAGTATTCATATTGGTAACAATTGTAATAAATGCCGGAAAGAAAGATTTCCGTGAGATGCTCACATTTACATAATTCAGCATCTGCTCCCCGAGACGGGCCCCCGTAAGGTGGCGAGGCACAAGAGGGGCACCGGTGCGTTCCGTTTGGAGATCCCGGAGCCCCTCCAGCATGTGTTGAAGGCGGCCACTGGGGGGGTTTTAGTGGGTAAGAATCCCACATAACCCGGCCCTCTCCCACACAGAGCCCGGGTATCTTTCAAAGATTTCCCCTCGTCAACAAAAAAAAAGGGTACTGTAATGATAGTTGATAGGTATAGGTTCATAAGTATACGTCGTTAAATCCAACGTCTTTAAATCCAGAGAATATAATCAAGTTTTTTTTTTAAGAATGCTAGTGACAGCATGCTTTTATAGATGGCGTTAAATTATCTCTTAACCGACGGCTACGTATATTGTTGGCTGTATTCATTTTAAATGATAACGAACAGTTATTTTAGAAAAAAAATCAGGTAACAAGCTTCCCGTATTACAATTACTTTCACCGATAAAGTGGTTTTCATCAATGAATGTAGGTAATTCAAAACGCCTGACGCATATTGAATAATTTTGGTAATATTCGTTGACATTGCACACTGACCGAAATTTGGACCAGTTTAAGAGCGGCTTCCACATCAGTAATTAAATTTATGGAATAATAAGCCCTATGGAACTAAAGTAGCTCTCTCATTTCTCCAAAAATATCAATGAGACGAAAGTGAACGTCCTTGTTAAAACAAAGTGTCATATATGGAGCATTGTTTAATGAAAGCGCGTAACATGAATCAAAAGTATAAAATCGCCAAACAATTTTAATACAACATCAGTCAACGAAAGTACTTCAGTCACTAAAAAGAAATACCTCAAAATGATAAAAGTAAGATTTATAGTAGTAAATATATTTTTATAGATAACTGTTAATATTATATCCGAATAAAACTTATTAAGTATCATCACAATCATTGCTGATTTGTTTCTCAGTTAGTTTATTACGACTTCGCATATAGCAACAATTATTAACATCAAATTTGCTAGCTAATCTTACCTAGTAGGTAACACACTTGATAACATTTAACTGCCACGAAATAAAGACAATATTAAAAAATATGTTGAAATATAATCGTATTGTTTGTTTACAGATAATTGCTATGGTCGCCATCATAGGCGCCTGTTACGCTACAGAGCACGCCTACTCCTCCCAGAGCATCGTGCTTCACACAACTCACCATGAGCATAAACCCGAGCACCACGGCCAAGACGAGCACAAAAAAGTCGAAAGCTCCGGCCACGAGGAGCACAAAATAGAACACCATGGCCATAATGAGCACAAAATCGAACATCATGGCCACGACGAACACAAGCACGAGCACAAAGATGAACACCATAGCCATGACGTGCATAAACACGAGCACAAAGTTGAACACATAGTTGAGCACCACGGCAACGTTGAGCATAAGTCTGAGCATAAGCACGAGCACAAAGAAGAGCACCATGGCCACAATCAGCACAAACACGAACATGAACTCGAGCACAAGCATGAACACCAAGTTGAACATAAAATTGAACACAATGTTGAACATAAAGTCGAACATCATGGCCACGACGAACACAAGCACGAGCACAAAGATGAACACCATAGCCATGACGTGCATAAACACGAGCACAAAGTTGAACACATAGTTGAGCACCACGGCAACGTTGAGCATAAGTCTGAGCATAAGCACGAGCACAAAGAAGAGCACCATGGCCACAATCAGCACAAACACGAACATGAACTCGAGCACAAGCATGAACACCAAGTTGAACATAAAATTGAACACAATGTTGAACATAAAGTCGAACATCATGGCCACGACGAACACAAGCACAAAGTTGAACACATAGTTGAACACCAAGTCAACGTTGAGCATAAGCCTGAATATAAGCCGAAGTATACGACTGAGCACAAAGAAGAGCACCACGGCCACGATCAGTACAAACACGAACATGAAGTTGAGCACAAACACGAGCACCAAGTTGAGCATAAAATTGAACACAAAGTTGAACATAAAGTTGAGCACTATGGCTACGACGAACACAAGAATGAGCATCACGGTCAGGATGAGCACAAACATGAGCAGCACATCAAAATCATCCCCGTTGCGGAGAAACACTCCCCTGTGGTCACCAAAATCATTGTGCCTGTAAAGGCTATCCCTATTGCGAAGTACGTGCATAAGGTTGCCGAAGAATCCCATCACGACGACCATCACAACAAACATGCCTATTCGGAACAGCACATTTCCCGTCACGATGTACCTGCTCACCCCCCTAAGGATTTTGATAGCCAATCCGTAAGTATTTTATAAAATTTTGAAACTAGAACGTACAAAAAACGTTGGACTTGTAACACATAGTTAAAGAACATTGTACCGAGAAGAAAACTCAAAATGTAGCTACAGCCTGGCAGAAAAATCTGAGCATGACAATATTTGTATCGCCCCTTCACTCGCAAAAAAGGCGAGCTACGTACAAGACAGGGCTACGTAAAAAAAACGTTGCTACTATACGGCTGCAACAGTTTTAGACTCGCATCACAAATTGCTTCTGTGGCTCTATCACAATTAAAAAACGCAATATCCACTTCTACAATGCTAATTATTCTAACATAAACCTTCACTTTTCCAGGGCCCTGCTAAGTACGAGTTCGAATACCAAGTAAAGGACCCTCACACCGGCGACCACAAGTACCAGCACGAGGCCCGCGACGGCCACGCTGTCAAGGGGGTGTACAGCCTCCACGAAGCTGATGGATCCATCCGCACTGTGGAGTATGCTGCTGATAAGCATTCTGGGTACGTTTACTCTGACACTTCATAATAAACCTGCAGGGCTGTGGCCAGAAGTCATTAAGTACGATTGAGTAAAATAAGTACCGTGACAGAACCCCACGGACTTGAAATATTGATATTTAGTTTTCTATGCCTTTTGAATAACTTGAACATACTTTTAGAATTCTATAATGATAACATGGCAACACCGCCGCCGCTTGAGACGACAGCGGCGCGGATACGGTAGCGACGCGCGCGCCATCTAACAAAAACCTTACTATGCAACTATCAGACGAAAAGACACGACTTGCACAGAACGTGCATCTAAAACTCGAAAACTTATAGGAAGAAATATAAAACGAGGTTAGCTGCATGCTGTGTAGCTAACACATACAATAAATATTTAGTTTGCATTAAAATAATGTCATATTGTTACTACCTTTATTAATACTCAATTACATAAATCGGTATTCTTCCCAACTTACACTTTACGAGGAATATAAGGTGTGGGGATTATTATTTATTTTTCTTTTTTACAGATTCACCGCCGCTGTAAAGCAGACCATCAAACATGTTGAGGAGAAGAAACATCACCATTAAACTCGTACACTGCAAAACTGTTACGTAATGTTTGTGTAAACTGGTTAAAGATTTGTTATTATACCTATGGTTGTAAATTTAATAAATTATACCTAATATTTATTTAAAACCTCTATCATTCATTCTCATCAAATACGCTTTCGTAGCATAAAATTGATGCAGATAATAAAATAAGAAAACTCCGTCACAGTTATATTCTTGATAATGTAGTTATCTTAAATAATAATGTAGTTATCTATACATATAAATAAAATTGGAGTGTCTGTTTGTAATATTAAAATAACCGCTATTTACTAAGTGCATTTGGATCTATACACGTTACCTATACCGAAACAACATTATTTACAATTTTTGTCTGTCTGTCTGTCCGTCTGTCTGTCTGTCTGTCTGTCTGTCTGTTTGTTCCGGCTAATCTCTGAAATGACTGGACTGATTTTGACGGGACTTTCACTGGCAGATAGCTAATGTAACAAGGAGTAACTTAGGCTACTTTTATTTTAGAAAAAAAATTGGATCTCACGAAAAAAAATTAAAACCAATGTTGCAGCGCAGCGCCTGATTAAGTTTGATAGCAACAACCTGCAATGCGTCCCGCGGGCTCAGAACACGCGAGCAGGCTGTTGTCAACGGTTGTCTTTGTTAAATACCACGCGGACGAAGTCGCGGGCAACAGCTAGTCTTAAATAATAATGAAATATTGCAAGCAATAATGGGCCCACATTTATTAAGTAACTAGCTGCGCCCGGCGGTGTTACCCGCGATAAAATATGAAAAATTTAAACTTCTATCCCACGGGAACAATACATTTTACCGGGATAAAAAGTGCTTATGTGCTATTCCAGTCTATAATCTATCTCTGTGCCAAATTTCATCCAGAACCGTTCAGCCGTTCGGGCGTGAAAAAGTAACAAACATCCATCCATCCATCCATCTATCCATCCATCCAAACTTTCACATTTATAATATTAAGTATAGATTAGTATAGATATTAGTATAGATTAAACCTCCAACGTCTCTACTTATCTAGCAAATATATAATAGATTAATATTTTTAATAAGCTTAGTAATTCATTGTGTTTGCTTAAAAACACTTCAATGTAAGAATTACGTTCACGAAATATCGTGTAGTATCAGTTAGTCATATTACATTATGATGTTGAACTTTTGAACAACTTTGGCCTGTCGACCTTGTTACGCCCAAAACGCCACTAGTATATAAACCGCTCTTTGCTCATTCTATACATCAGTTGCGCCTTCGATAAACACATCAACATGTTCGCTAAAGTAAGTTTTGTTATATGAACATGTTATAACAGTAAATATAAAAAAAGATTTTATATAAAAAGTGCTTTCTAAATTGTTGTAAAATAAAAAAAGTGGCATAAATGTATAAGTGATGTGAAATTTTGGTTTAAAGGTCCTCGCCCTCAGCGCCGTTCTGGCTGTCTCCTCGGCTGGTCTCCTGGTGGAGCCGCACTACTCCTCTGCTGGGGCCGTCTCCTCCCAGAGCATCGTGCGCCACGATGAGGCTCGTCCCTCAGCCAAGCTCGCCGTAGCTGCCCCCGTCGCCTACCACGCTGCCCCCGTCGCCTACCACACTGCCCCCGTTGCGTACCACGCAGCCCCTGCCGCGGTCGCCTACCACGCCGCTCCCGCTCACTACTCCCCCGCGGCTTCCGTATCCTCGCAGACCATCCTGCGCCACGACCAGCCCGCCAACCTCGTAGCTGCCGCCCCCGTGCACTACGCCGCCGCCCCCGTCCACTACGCCGCCGCCCCCGTGCACTACGCCACCCCCGTCGCTAAGGTTCTCGCTCCCGCTCACAAGATCCTCGTCTCCGGTCACGATGATGAATACGTAAGTTTCAACGCATTGTTTTACCAACTTTGTCTATTTCGCAGGTAATTTGTCAGTATAGCAAACCTTTGATTATTTTTCGTTTACAGGCGCACCCCAAATACGACTTCTCCTACTCGGTTGCTGACGGCCACACCGGCGACAACAAGTCCCAGCACGAGTCCCGCGACGGCGACGCTGTGCACGGCGAGTACACCCTCCTGGAGGCCGACGGCTCCGTGCGCAAGGTGGAGTACTCCGCCGACGACCACAACGGTTTTAACGCCGTGGTCAGCAACTCCGCCCCCGCGCACCACGCCGCCCCCGCCCCCCTCACCTACGCTCATCATTAAGGAGTACCACTAGTCTCATAGATACAATGCCGTGTAGACATTAGGAATCACAACCCATTGTAAATAGTTTTTATTTATTTATGAATAAAGAAAGCAAATTGTTAAAACATTAAATATCTCTTTTAATTTGTAATCATAATATCATAAAACTTATTCCAATCATGAGTTTATCTATATCTTAACTCAAATGCATCTATGAGGATGCAAGATGTACTTTGGATCTGGAGACTTGAACTAACGCACAAAGTAAATAAAGCTTAACTAATACGCGAGTTAATTCCAAACTCTCTTCATTGATAAAGCATGACAAATATAATATGACAGATTACCTTACAAAATCAAAATATTCAACGAGAACTGAGTCTAGTAGTACATTTTTGGACAATTTTATTCGCGATTTATGTATAATGTAGTCAACTATTGGCAAAAATATATAAAAAGTAACTAACAAATGCAAAGTTATAATATAGGTACACGTCCAAATGGTCCCTGCACAGTCAGGCATTTATGATAATATCTTATGTTAAATCACAATATCAATTTTAATTCTACGCATTTTCTTAACAAATTAATGCTGTTCCTATTTAATCGATTTTTTATTCATGTAGGTAGACCTTAAGCTTTATGAAAAGTTCTTCCACTGAATCAAGTAGCTCTAGTGAAAACAGCCAGCATGAAACTCAATGTTTCCCTTCAAACAACCTTCAATTTGTGCCTAAGGGCCGGGCGTTTCCTCGTTCAGCGAGTAGCTTTGGCTATTCGGCGAGGAAATGCGGCCAGCATCTTGGGTACTCTACCGCATGGGCTTGAGTTCTTTACACTTTTTGTAAATATTAAGTAGGTAAGCTTTTCTGTACTTTTTAATTTAGATTTGCGTTGAACATATTGTGTAAATAAAATTATTTATATGCATTCAAAATCATGAGCAACTACGCAATGAAAACAAGCAACAGGCAGAGTTGAGTATTTGTCTCTAGTATTGTGACAGTAGTAAAATACAAGATAAAAGGTACTTTAGAGGAAAAAGGAAGATCTTCCCGCCAGGCGGATGATATGCCGGGCGGGGCAGCCGCTATGCCCCGAAGGTTATTTTCGGGATCTTGTATATAATATGTTACGTGCTCCGAAAACTGTCATAGCATGTTTGAGGATTGTGTGAAGCCTCATAATTTGTTCTGAACTATACTACTATACTCAAGCAGTACCAGTCTTTGAGTTAAATTAAAGCCCGCACAGATTCAATCCAACTAGTGAGTCAGCTTAATAAAGTAAGCATGCAAACTCCCATTAACGATAGGATATTAAAAAAGAACATAATAATTTTTGGAGAATAATTGCATCGGTACAACTGGCAATCAGTAAAATCGTATTTTTTTTTATTGTCAAGAAAGCCCTCATGATGATTCGCAATTGTTTATTTTATTGAAGTGGAATTAAATGCACTCTTAATTTACTTCGCAGATGAAGAAATAATACAGACGGTGCATCACGAAAACAATTTTGAACCACAAAACAAGCTGAGTTATGTAGAACACGCGCACGTAGGGTTGTAATTCGCGTGTACTGTAATATGTAATTCATCTTGTTTTTTTGTTCTTCAATATGTTGACCACTACACACCGTTGTATATTTGCATCGTCTGACATTTAATTACTTAGACTTTATTATTTTGACTTGTTTCATACGTTTAAGTAACAATCTGTTCTAAATTATAGCTCGAAGAACTGATAATCGTTGGAGCATTTATAGTTCTGGAATGGCGACCACGAGCCGAAAAACGTAGGACCAGTGGGATAGATTTGTTATAATTTTTCATTGAGCAAAGGATCGACATGATTTTTTGCATAGGTAGTGGTAGTTCAGAGGTCAGAAAATTATGTAGGCTAATTTTATCCGGAAAAAGGACATAGAAGAAAAGGACATACTTTTTAATCGCGGGTAACAACGCGGGGCGCAGCTAATTATTCATGTAGTTAAAGTACTTTTAGTAGTTTAAATCTAATTGTGATCAGTCACTTTTATCATGTTCAAGCTTTAGTTCTTCAGGTGAATATGTATGTAATAATAAATATCCAATATTTATAGAATTGTTTCATTTATTTTAAATAATATAAACTATTTATAATCAGTTGTCATACCTAGAAACTACACGGCATTGTATATATGAGACTAGTGGTACTCTTTAATGATGAGCGTAGGCGAGGGGGGCGGGGGCGGCGTGGTGCGCGGGGGCGGAGTTGCTGACCACGGCGTTAAAACCGTTGTGGTCGTCGGCGGAGTACTCCACCTTGCGCACGGAGCCGTCGGCCTCCAGGAGGGTGTACTCGCCGTGCACAGCGTCGCCATCGCGGGACTCGTGCTGGGACTTGTTGTCGCCGGTGTGGCTGTCAGTGACCGAGTAGGAGAAGTCGTATTTGGGGTGCGCCTGTGAAAAATAATCAAAGGTTTGCTATACTGTCAAATTACCTGCGAAATAGACAAAGTTGGTAAAACAATGCGTTGAAACTTACGTATTCGTCATCGTGACCGGAGACGAGGATCTTGTGAGCGGGAGCGAGAACCTTAGCGACGGGGGTGGCGTAGTGCACGGGGGCGGCGGCGTAGTGGACGGGGGCGGCGGCGTAGTGCACGGGGGCGGCAGCTACGAGGTTGGCGGGCTGGTCGTGGCGCAGGATGGTCTGCGAGGATACGGAAGCCGCGGGGGAGTAGTGAGCGGGAGCGGCGTGGTAGGCGACCGCGGCAGGGGCTGCGTGGTACGCAACGGGGGCAGTGTGGTAGGCGACGGGGGAAGCGTGGTAGGCGACGGGGGCAGCTACGGCGAGCTTGGCTGAGGGACGAGCCTCATCGTGGCGCACGATGCTCTGGGAGGAGACGGCTCCAGCCGAGGAGTAGTGCGGCTCCACCAGGAGACCAGCTGAGGAGACAGCCAGAACGGCGCTGAGGGCGAGGATCTGCAAGAAAATCCACAGTTGAAGTATAATTTGAATGACACCAGCTCAATTTATTATGTTAGGTCATCTATTATTATGTTAGGAACATAATCAATTGGCAGATAGGTATGAACCTAAATGAAATGGAGTATTATGCATACTTACTCAAATATTAATATATTTTTTTATTGATAGGTTTTTTTAACTTACTTTAGAGAACATATTGTTGGTTATCTAAGATACAACTGATGCATTACACATGGTAAGATCGGTTTATATATCTTGCGTCCATGGTTTAGGCGAGACAAGGTCGACGGGTCACGAAGCTACTCGAACATTTTGGAAGCTTTCTCTATACGTGTATAGCTTAACTTTACTGAGTTCACTGAACCATTTGACAATTTTAATTGCACAACGGCATTAGATACTTACTTACAAACTTATGCTCGGTTTACACAAAGGTGGTGCGCAACGTAAGTTATATCCAGTGTTCTTCTGTAAACAGCTTAGCATTTTTTTGGATAGGGAAGTCAAAGTCAAATCATTAATTCCGTATAGGCCTACGGGGGCACTTACAAATTGCGAATTGCGAGCGATTTCTCTCTAGCTACTTTGTTAGCGTTTACTTGCGTTCTGTACTATCTCTGTACTTGTGTTAATAGGACGCACGCTCGTAAATAAGTATTATGGTAGATCCTTAGTTAGAAAGGTTGACTATATTCCTGTAACATGGAGGCAGTTGCTATGTCCCAAACATGCGGAATGTAAGGATTCAATTGTCACATAAAAAATAAAATGAAATATAAACAAAATGCGGTAAAGAAACCTCTATATTATAGAGTAGATCAATGACTATATTGTGTTATAAAGAGTCTATGTTAACGATCGCACATCACCGTGACCTCAAGATGCGGGCTTTGAACTGTATATTATGTAATGAAGATGAATCACCCATTCACAACTTTACACCGCAATAAACTTGAAGACGATCTCATAATATTTACTATGACGATGCAAATACCGAATCATAATATGCGTAAGTTGAAAATATAGATCTTATGTGTCTACCTAAGTAATATCTTTATTTAAAATTTATTTGATTACACGAACTCATATCTAACAGGTACATGGAACTAAGAAAATAACTCCATTTCCTTTTGCATCGTTTGCAACGAAATATCCATTATTATAAGAATGAATTTACGCAATTCAGTATCCTTGTCATACATTCGAGATAATGCGCAGCTAAAAAAGGAGCGAAGTATATTTATTGCCCACATCAGTGTTTTGATATCAATTTTATACGTAACAACTCTCATAATGTTATTTTTATTCGATGGCATTATTTTCTTTTTTGACGTCTTCATATAAAGCTATACGCACACGTAATAAAATTATTATAAGGCGGCATAAAATTAAGCTTATCGACATATGTAAATGTATCGAATGGTTCATTTGTGACCTACTTTTAAGGTCACGGATAACATGCACGATTGGCTGCCTCGCGTCATGCAGATTACGTTATAAATTTCGTACGGTAAGTATATTGTATTCGTAAGAATGGTCTAGCGATTGAAGTTGAAGTGATAAACCATTATGCACGTGACCTAGGAACAATAGGTCAAATGAAACGAGTTGTTGAAGGCTTTGTGTGCTAACGAATCGGTTGTATTTAATTCTGTAATCTAATATTTAAGAATTAAAAAAATATTAAGAGGACAATTCATAAGAAACTCGGTGGCTGTCTAATAAAAGCTCAGCTACTGAATATCCACAATAGCTTCAAGTCTTATACCTAGTAATTGAAATACAAAATCGCTACGTCTTATGACATAGTCGAGTACTATTCGCTCCAGGCTATCGACCTACACTACCGCGCGTGTCAACCACTTATCTTCTAAAATAGCCAACGATATAATTTACACCTTTTCGTAACAATGTATTTTTATAGTCTTAATATTTTAGTTTATTTACTTTATATTAATTTTGAAAGTAATTTTGACATTCAATTTCTTTTACATAAAAAAATATGGTCATGTGATACATACAACCTTTAAAGAACATGGTATGAACGGGATATGAATGAAGTCCTATGTGGGTTTGATTGTCATCGCATAGCATCTAACACTAAAACCATGGCGCTACAATGGATATAGGTTTTATTTAATTTTACACAACAAATAATTTCACACAACAAAAACAATACAGTCTTAAAAAAATAGAGAGCCATCTTTATTTTCACGACATCTTTCAGATTCACAGCCAACGCTTTAATTAAAATTGTCAAAAACATTATTTCGTAAAATCTCAATCTCAATCTACATGTCAAGTTATACGTATCTATCTGTTACCTAAAGATTAAACTAATGCATTTATGTAACGACCGCTACACAAGTGGTATTAAGAACACCTGCCTTTAAAATAATGTGTCGTAATTGTAACGTCATTATAGCCGCAGATCTTTAATTACCGATTGAAATGCTAAAATGATTCCATCTATAATTTGTTATAGGCTTATTGATAGAACTCTATGATATATTTAATAAATACTAGCTGCCCCGGCGAACGTCGTACTGCCTCAGAATCAAATGTATGAGAAAATAAAATGTTTTTTTGTTTTTTTTTTCATGTTTTAATAGTTATTCTGCGATCCTGGGCCGAGATAAATTCAAAGTTTTATATATGTATATGATAAAGTAGAACTAACCAACAACCAACTATGTAACCTAGAGGTTTCAGGCTCGATGCTCACCCTGATTCTTAATAAATTAACGTAAGCCCATTCTTAGTACAACCTAATGCAAGTTTTAGTGATGAGTTTATAGAACATAATTATAAAAAAAAATACACCAATTCATCAATTAGCCGCCAAATGTGGCTAGATGGAAAGCAAAATGGTTGACAGATAGGATATTGGGAAAGGCTGTTAATAAACCAAAGAATAGACTTTCTTTTAAATCCTTTACCTGAGGTTTAATTATAACTACTAGTGATTATCTTGAACAAACAGAAAAAAACGAGTGACGCAATCCTATCCCATCGAACAATAGACTGACATAAAATAACAGCTCCAATGTTGATGTCATCGGATGTTAATCTAAACATAGGTCTAAACACAGGCATAACGAGTTCTTAGGGCTAGTCAACGCTCAATCATCTGGCAGTGTATAGAGAATATACTATTCTGCTCGAAAAAAAGGTGTAAGGTGTTAAAACCATTTTTATACAGGATATGTGATAAAATCTGTATTCATAACCATTATTTAACAAGTTATTTTATTGTGAATGTGTACCGTGCAAGTGTAGCAAGTAACATCCAGATAATATTTCGGAGTCCTTACCTAGGAAGAGGGGCACCATGATTATAAATGTAAGTGTTTGGACAATTGTATTTTATAAAACTTGTGAATAATAAATTAAATAGTGAAAAATTTTCAGATAGCTTTGTTATCACTGATAATGTTTTGTGCTACGAGGAACGTAGCAGGTACATCGAGTGAAGCGAGCTCAGCGCAGAGTCTCGTGTATGAAGAAGATACATCTGCTGCGAGCAGCTCTACGATACACCCTATGCTGGTGGATGATCACAACTACCACCATGAAAAATCATTCAAACCCAATCAATACTTACACATACAATATGCACCTCTATCAGGTAGATTTGAAAAAAGTGCCGGCATAAAAGCGCCTACAAAAGTTATTGCCATCAATTTTGAAAGCACTGAGGAGCCTTCCGAGGAGACGTCTATACAAGACAGCCTGCAAACCAATATAGCACCTTATTTTGATACTCAAAGGCAAAGCTATAGATCTTTTGTACCTGGATATAATATTGACGTTTTTCAGTCAATCAATCGAAATCCCGGATTCAATGCTATGTATTTGAGTTATCCGGAGTTATTTGAAAAAAAGAACCAAAATTACAAGGTCAGTCAAATCAGTTTATAATTAAAATTTATTAGAAATATATAACACATCCTATAAGTTTTTTAATGGTTACAGATCAGATTCATGGGAGAAGACATGGAATCTCTTGAACCCGGATCACTAGTTACACATTTGCTACCTACCAAAACGCCATTGTCATACCCGTTGCCTATGCAAAACGAGGTTCTTAAACCAAGTCTGTAAGTAACTATGCGATACTATGAAACTACTTTTTTAAAATAATTATTGCAGACCTAGACTTATTTTATAGTTTCCATAGATAGTTCTAGCTTCTGCCCGCGGACAGGGATATATTTTTTATTTTTTCCCTTTAAACCTTTTACATAATATAGCGAACATCATCATCAAACCGGTCTGGTTTTCAAAGGATGCCCTTACCAACGAACAGCATTTATCTTTTAATAATATAGATAACACAAATTGTAGAATGTTTTTTTTGACAAATAACAAAAACATTTTGCTTTCCAAAATTACTCAACAAAGAGTAGAATATGACAAACCCCATACTTCTTACATACTCGGAAGTTTTAAGAATTTATGGATAAATTCGTCAGTTCCATTCTCGAAGACAAATTCTTCCTCTATTTTGAGGCCGAATAATATTTAAGTTGACATATCAGCCAACTTCTTGTTGACTGATATGAGACAACTTGTTTAACATTGATGTCTCCGTTACTTACACATTGGTTCCCTTCCTAACAAATGAATTAGAGTCACTTGGTTTACCATCTTTCATGCGGTATATGCTAACAATGCAGGATTTTGAACTATGTATGCCCTGGAATAATCACCCCGGCTAGTAACATTATACCATCTCGTGGTGGTCCATAATAGAAACCAATATCAAGCCCTAGGAGCACGGGGCCATGTCCATGTGCTTAACACGGCAATGTCCGGTATATTGCCATAATACGGCAATATACACGCGCACAGAATATTTATTAGTAGAACTGTTATGCTAATAAACTATAGTGGTAATAAATATGTACTAGAAAAAAAATCACAATATTTTATGATTTCAGATTAAATATAGCAGTTGAACAGTCGATGGAAAAGGTGAATCGCCCGAACACGTCTCTCAATCCTAAGATCCATCGAATACATCTCAATTTAGCAAGAGTATACAGTCAGGGACGAGGTATTCCGAAGCTACCAAACCATGATAAAGATTACAGCACAAACTTTAGACCGAGCAAGAAGAATGTACTATCGTTCTATCCAGGGGCGTTTGATACGAAGCCAAGGGTGACAGCTTAAAAAAGTGAATTATAAGAAGTGATTTCCATTATCTACAATGGCATAGTTTTAGTGCGGTTTGTACAATAGGAGATTTATTGAAGGTGGATTACAAATAAATCTGGTCTATATAATTTTATTTTGATAATTTAAAATATAATATAAGCATGAAATCCAACAAAGGAGGTAGAGACTAAAGGTGGAATATGTTTACGCATCAACCGAGTCCGCAGGCTTCAGTATACCAGTAGATATACAAGATTTAAGTGATATGGTACGAATATTTATAAAGATGATTGAAATAATTCGTTTTGAAAGACATGGATGTTGTTAAATTTGAGCGCGCAATGTATCGCAAACTACACGATCACATCCCAAAGCACCGCGCGTTACTCTATTCGTGCTAGTGGGTATCGAGTTTACATTGCCGTTTTATGTCTAAGCTAGCAATTATTGGCTTTTTATTTAATATACGTTGACTTCTTAAATTAATTCAATCTAAAATAAATTTAGAATACTGAAAAAATGCGTACAGTTTATATATACATCTATAGAAACACGATACTTGGCGGAAATTTATTGTTAAACATTTTCCCCCCATTTGTTTAGTATATGTTATAGTTTTGCTATGGCAACTAATTCTTATCCATGAGAAACATTATTCCAATGGCTCATCTGGATGTGTAGTTGAGTATTCTCATAATTGTTTTGTGTGAAAGAATAGTTTGAATAACAACGTGATATAAACGAGATGAGTTGGGAGAGTGGTTTGTTTTTAATAGCTTAATTATTGAATTAATAACAGGAATGGAAATAACGAACCTCCTTAATATTTGTAAAGTTTAGTCAAACGATTGATCTGATCAATGCAGTCATGGAGATAATTAATTCACTTGAGTATTTGAATTGTTTAATTTACGCTTCTTTTTATATTTTGTTAAATTCTAGAAGTAAAAGGTCTGCAAGTAACAAAATTTCTATCGCCTTTTATAAACTATTCAAAAGCTTAATTTTGAGATCCAATTGTTCACAGTATAATGAATGAAAGTGATCCGGTGTGTGTGTGACCCTCTGTGTCGAAGTCGTCAAAATCTTATGTTACAGCAAGGTCGTTCGGTTATACTAGTCAGTCTAAGCAACTATCAAACGATTAGGTGGATATAAAAATGCAGAACGAATTGGGTTGAGTATCATTCAGTAAGTGAACACAGACAAACAACATGTTCTCCAAAGTGAGTTAACAGTTATTATAAAACATTCTACGTTTGTGTAAATTTAACCACATGAAAATATTTAACATTTTTTTTTATTAGATTGTAGTCCTGTGCGCCCTGGTGGCCGTGTCCCAGGCGGGTCTGCTGGCCGCGCCCGTGCACTACTCCTCCGCCGCGGCGGTCTCCTCCCAGAGCATCGTGCGCCACGACGAGCCCAAGCTTGTAGCGCCCGTCGCCAAGCTCGCCGTCGCCTCTCCCCTTGCCTACCACGCCGCCCCCGCCCCTGTCACCTACCACGCCGCCCCCGCCCCTGTCACCTACCACGCCGCCCCCGCACCCGTCACCTACCACGCCGCCCCTACCCCCATCGCCTACCACGCCGCCCCCGCACCCATTGCCTACCATGCCCCCCTGGCCGTGGCTCACGCTGAGGAAGTTGTGAGTAGCACTAACTGATGTACAAACACGATACGTGATGTAAGACATGTCATTAGTGAATTGACACAACACTTTCTTGTTCCCAGGCCTACCCCAAGTACGACTACACCTACTCGGTTGCCGACAGCCACACCGGTGACAACAAGTCCCAGCAGGAGTCCCGCGACGGCGATGTCGTGAAGGGCTCATACTCGTTCCACGAGGCCGACGGCTCCGTCAGGACCGTGGAGTACACCGCCGACGACCACAGCGGCTTCAACGCGGTGGTGCACAACACCGCTGCCACGGCCGCGCCCGCGCTCCTCAAGGCGCACGCGTACGCCGCGCCCGCCCTCCAGTACTACCACCACTAAACAACAGCCTGTATAAGCGACGCATGAACCAAAATTATTGTTGACTAAGTTATTAATTGCAATATAAGTTTGAAACTGATGTTTATTTTACATTATTTCCAATACTCTATTAGGTTGGTACTCCTATGAACGTTTCCTAATCGTCCTAATTTATACGTAACTATCTGTCCCGGTGAATTCGATACCGCTTCAGAATCAAATGAATGAGAAAATGAATTATCTTTATTATTATTTTTTGTGATTTTTTTCCATGTATTAATACTAGTAATTCTGCTATTCATAAAATCAAAGAACAAAAGAATCAATGCCCCAGGAAAGAACAGACGAAAGTGAATTGATATACAAAACATTATATTAAAGTTTAAATTAATAAACAATTCAGACTTTTGTGTTTTAAATATACATCAGATTCAGGACGGATACAGATGGGTATAAAATATGTTACTACCAATATTATGAACGGTAACAAAAATAGGACATTATTTTAATAGCAAGATTGGCTAAAATATTATGAAGCTTTATGGGAATGTTTCTAGAACGGCAGTATAGTAGTAACTAATGAGTATGTAACGCCAAGTCACCTAAAATTACCCTGGTAACATGATTGTTGCAGTAAGAACTGAGAGCATACCTACTCTTATGAAACGCTATGACAACCCAGTTGGATGGCTCTATTACATCCTTATAACATTTAAATATCTGCTTGCCACTTTGCCCTTTTATTTTGAAAACATAAGTACACAAAGTAAAACTCCAGGAAATATTTTAATGACATATATTAAAGATTTTATTGTTAAAAGAACATTGTGCTTTTACCAGCACTCTTGCACATATTAAACATTCGTTTGTGTTGAAAAGGCGCATATTTCATTTTATTTTCGCGCATTTTTAAAGAGCATCCCTTTTCGTACAGTGCATAAATAGTCTAGTCAACAACAAAACACTAGCGCATCCAATTAAATATCATGTACAATCGCGATGCAACAAAAAGGGTAGTGTACAGCGCGATGTTCAAGACGTACTTCGCTGTGGTTTTAGGCGTCTATCGCAGTACATATAAGGTTGTCTATGTTTCAGTTCTTCTCAACCTATTATTGTTAGGTTAAAAATAGTTATTCATGTATGTACCTTGAAGGTAATACCACGCATTGTATATTGAAAGTATTATAACATTTACATGATTCAATGTATCACAATGGACATTCTTTTGCGTACATAACATTGAGAAAGTATTACTATAAGTATCTATAAATTAATTGCGAACTAGTACCGATGCTATACGTTAATATTGTTCTGTGGAGTAGTGATATTGATTATATTAGGTTGTGTCGTGTCGTTTTTTATTTTCAGCTTTCAGTCCCAACATGCTTAGTTTATTACCGATAATTATAAAATTATATCACCAGATTAACCCACCAACCATACGGCACCCACTTAGCAAAGGTTTTATTATGGGTACCGTAGAATGGACTGGGGGTGAACCCAGTATATACTACTTATACAGATACTAAACATTCATGTCTCGGCTGCAAATATCCAAGCTCATCACATAAAGTTTGACCCTACCAGGATTCGAGCCTGGGACCCGTAGAACAGAATAATAATATAATTTTATCAGGGCATTTGCGCTCCAAAATGTAACTAAAAGATATATATCAGATCTATGGGGAGATGGGGAATACTCCAATGAGTTATGGAATTGATTAGTCAACCAATAACTTAAGGCACCCTTTCTAAGAGCTTGAGACTGACTTTATCATTTATACCAGTACCTCTACTCATAAGCCCTATAATTTCAAATCCACATCAAAGACGTCTTGGGCGTCTTTGAAGTGACCTTAAGTCTATGTAGACACTTTACATTTCAGACCCTATGATGTTCACACTTAAGATGGAATATGCTCTAATCGCCTTTGTGATCACATAGGTTAGTATTTAAATCAGACTAAAGTGTCACGTGATCATTAACGCAGATGCCAGTAATTTTAATAACCAACTCCAAAAAAGGAGAAGGTTCTCAATTCGATAGTATTTCTTTTAAACCTACTATTATTGAGGTAGCGATCGGTGTTTATTCAGAACCCTATGGAATATTAACCGGTATATATGCTTTGATGGCATTCTAAATTATTTTTATATTATTAACATAAACACACACATCAAATTAGTTTTTGTAGTTAAATTTACTGTGAATTTCGCATCACTCCATCTTTTTTATTCCATTTGCTAAATTGTTAATAGGCAGGTACTTTCTATTTCCTAGAATAGCTGTTTTATGGTTTAGGATCAAAATATGCTATTATTATCCCGGAGGTTGATTAAAATACCTACCTATTGCATACGACTGATTCTTATCTCAAAATTTCTTGTGAAATAATTTGTGAAAGGATTAGTTTTGCTATTTGACCTAACGCAAGGTTACTCAAAGCTTGTTATACAAACTCTACTACGCACACATATCCAACAATTTCATACTATAAAAGCCAAATGTAGGACTTTAAGTTAATCATTCAGCGTTTAGATTCGCTAGAGAAACAACCAATTTAGTAAACATGTTCTCCAAAGTAAGTAATATAGAATCAGCATTGACAGTTGTTAATAAATAACATGATATCTAACGAGACTGGAATATAAAAAAACATTTTATTTCAGGTGGTAGTTCTGTGCGCCCTGGTGGCCGTGTCCCAGGCGGGTCTGCTGGCCGCGCCCGTGCACTACTCCTCCGCCGCGGCGGTCTCCTCCCAGAGCATCGTGCGCCACGACGAGCCCAGCCTTGCCGCCGCCGCTCCCCTCGCCTACCGCGCCGCCCCCGCCCCCGTCACCTACCACGCTGCCCCCGCCCCTGTCGCTTACCACGCCGCCCCCGCACCTATCGCCTACCATGCCCCCCTTGCCGTGGCACACGCTGAGGA
Organism: Pheosia tremula; assembly: GCA_905333125.1. NCBI lineage: Eukaryota > Metazoa > Arthropoda > Insecta > Lepidoptera > Notodontidae > Pheosia > Pheosia tremula. The sequence continues at coordinate 7,353,117 of HG995402.1, read as the reverse complement.
AGTTGTGAGTAGCACTGACTGATACAATAACCGAAAAATAAACACGATGTCTAGAATCAGTGATTAATACAATATTGTTTATTTCCAGGCCTACCCCAAGTACGACTACACCTACTCGGTTGCCGACGGCCACACCGGTGACAACAAGTCCCAGCAGGAGTCCCGCGACGGCGACGTTGTGAAGGGCTCGTACTCGTTCCACGAGGCCGACGGCTCCGTCAGGACCGTGGAGTACACCGCCGACGACCACAGCGGCTTCAACGCGGTGGTGCACAACACCGCTGCCACGGCCGCGCCCGCGCTCCTCAAGGCGCACGCGTACGCCGCGCCCGCCCTCCAGTACTACCACCATTAAACGGAAATTCTTTCGATCAAAATAACTGTTTACTATTTATTGTAATATACGTATAAGCTCGATAAAAATCTGACTCTAATTATTGAATCCTATATAATTACTTAATTCATCATGACGTGATGAAACTAATTAAGAATGATATTATCAAGTAAAACAGAAACCTATACATCTCTAGGTATTAGGTATAGGTTTCTTCGGTGATAACACTATTACCATTATTGTGTTAAATGATTTTTTCAATTTACTTAGGTAAATTTGCAATGCAGTCCTACGTGATGACAGGTTTTTCTTAATTATTATGAGAAGCAAAAAATTAATGCTAATATCAAGGAATAAACTATAACGTGACATGAATAATGAAGACAATCTTTATGTAGAATCTTTTATAGTCTTTGCCAAGACGTTGCTATATTTGAGCTTTTACTATTTTGGGTTTCGTGTAATAGAATAGAATATTACATACAATTAATATTTACAAGGGTTTCAGAATGAACTTATTACATACGATTAAAGTAATGTGTTTTAAATATTGTGTAACAAAGCACAAAGTATTTGGATCTGTAAAACATTATTTTTAGCTATTTAATTAGCCTGTGTGGGTAAACATTAAGGATGCAGTGGCCACTTAAACTTCGCTACAAGATATGAATAAGAATAAGAATAGTTTATTTCAATTAACATTAGCAAGAACAAAGTATTGGTGATCTCCAAACTAGACAATGTCTGTATCTTGGAGCTCGGTACACTATTTAATGTACAAGTAAAATGTTAACTGGTATATAATTTCAATTTCTTAAACTAGAACATAGATACATTCGACTACGCCAATATACAGATGATACTGAATATGATGTCCAGAACAAATGATCAAACAATCATAAAGCACATTGCGAGAGTTTACGCTGAATTTAAACATTCACTATACATTCAACTATACAAGAATCCAACAACCATTGGAACATAGTGGCTAGCCCCGCTAGGCATATCATTCGCCTTTCTGAGAGATCTTCCCATTACCGCTAAAAAGATAATGAAAAAAAAGTTGCAGTAAACTATTTTAGTGTAGCTGAATTCTGATTTGTGTCTATTCAAGAATTATAGCCTAATTACTAGAGTATTTTCAACGAGGCTTAATTATATAGTTTATGGCTATTACTCCATAGATATATCGTGACGACCCCCTGATGATCAAATATCAGTGGTCAAGCTGCAGATTTAAAAATCTATGGTTACACAAGCGTAGCCGAGGCTAAGAGATGATGATGATGACGATGTATCAACGACATACCTTGAGCCAATCTTGCTAATCTTGAAGTTTTGTTTGCTATATACGCCCAAAAAGCTCAAGACGAAGGCCATTTTTTTCATGATTTTCGGACGGAGAATTTTCCGTCATTCAATTATTAACCAAATAGGGGAAGAAGGAGAACCCATCACTGACAACCCACTTGAAACATGTTGATCAATAATTAATGAAGCCAACTACACCGAACTCCTCTAAGATGCTAGTCAAGAAATTATCTGTGCCCGAGTGTTGGGACCCTAACTAATATGCAAATCTCCGCGAAACGATGCGGACCTAAATAAGTATTCGACACGTGTTTCGCCTCTAAAAGAACATCATCAGGACGGCTGGGCTGCGAATGAGCCCAGCCGTCGGCAGGGCAACAGTATAGTAACCGTCACTTTTGACAGATATCCCATACCATCCCGTCACTTTTGACAGATATCTGTCAAAAATTACAGTTACTATGCGGTTGCTGTTCGATTATGAATCGATTGTGTTAGCAGACTTGGGGCGCTGGATATAGGCTTGCATGGGTAACATTTAATAGACCAAGTATCTATACTTGGTCTATTAAATGCCATCCTTGATCCATTGCTCTAGCAATGGATCATAATCATGGAACAGCTCAAATGAACCAACTATCAATTGTGGTGACATAATGTTTATATCTATTTTATTTCTGAAATTATTATGAAAGCTTTTACGAAAGGATTAATGGATTTGATGCAAGGTCATTCTAAGGTTGTTTGACAAGTCTCCTTACACACGCGTTTGTAACAAGTAGTATAAAAGCTAAGTCTATGCCTTCAACTGTATCATTAGGCTTTTGATCTCGATCGAGTAATAACCAAATCATCAAATATGTACTCCAAAGTAAGTGACATAAAAATAAAAAGATCATGGTAAAACAATTTAAGATAAATTTTAATTTTAACACTGATAATTATCTTATTCCAGGTGGTAGTTCTGTGCGCCCTGGTGGCCGTGTCCCAGGCGGGTCTGCTGGCCGCGCCCGTGCACTACTCCTCCGCCGCGGCGGTCTCCTCCCAGAGCATCGTGCGCCACGACGAGCCCAGCCTTGCCGCCGCCGCTCCCCTCGCCTACCGCGCCGCCCCCGCCCCCGTCACCTACCACGCTGCCCCTGCCCCTGTCGCTTACCACGCCGCCCCTGCACCCATCGCCTACCATGCCCCCCTTGCCGTGGCCCGCGCTGAGGAAGTTGTGAGTAGCTCTGATTGATGTACAAACAGAATACGTGATGAAGACACATCATTAGTGAATTAACACAACTCTTTCTTTCTTGTTCCCAGGCCTACCCCAAGTACGACTACACCTACTCGGTTGCCGACAGCCACACCGGCGACAACAAGTCCCAGCAGGAGTCCCGCGACGGCGATGTCGTGAAGGGCTCATACTCGTTCCACGAGGCCGACGGCTCCGTCAGGACCGTGGAGTACACCGCCGACGACCACAGCGGCTTCAACGCGGTGGTGCACAACACCGCTGCCACGGCCGCGCCGGCGCTCCTCAAGGCGCACGCGTACGCCGCCGCGCCCGCCCTCCAGTACTACCACCACTAAACGGAAATGCATTCGACCAAAATGACTGTTGACTATTTATTTATCGAAATATAAAATGAACTTAAAGTATTTCATGTTTTTGTATATCTACCTACCTTAAAAAAAATATGGTGTTCTTTACGTTTCCGATATTATCTCAATCCAACTCATTAACGTTAGCGTTATCTAGAAGGAAATAATGCTTTACGATCGGAGTCATATATTAATGTTACGATGCGTAAAAGATGTATCGATAACTCGTGAAATAGTCATCGAAGCTTCTCGAAACAAAAACGCATTGTCGGGTCCACGATGGGTATCGACCTGTGAAGAATGATCTAGAATCGCCTACTATGTTGCAACCAGCTTCTGGAATATACCTTGTATTATTTGTATTAAAATTACTAGTAAACAAATGGCGAGGGCAATGGGATTCCCGGAACTAGGATTTCCCGGAATAATACCGATTTGACGAATGCAGCTACGTACACTAGCCCCTATTTCCGTGTAAATAAGGTTAGTTTTCCTTATGGAACATTTCTGTTTAGTGGGTTTTTTATCGACACCGTTCTGGAAAGATCCACCCTCGCTATTTTCGGATTATAAATAGTGTGCAGGACCAGCGACGACACAGTTTCTATTCGAAAGCGATAGTGAACACATCTCTCGGAAGCGAACTAAGAAGATTATACCGGTTACTCTAGCGAAGACTGTGGACTACTGTGTTGCAAAGTGACTTGGTGTATTGTTATATGAGTGTTTAACTAGTTAGTGTTCTGGTGTGTACTATTTTTGCCTTGTGTGTGGAGAGCGATTAAATTCATTTTCACGTAATCAGCATTTAATTACCCCCGCACGAATCATTATATAGGTTTAATTTTACGTTTAGCTGGTTCTTTCATGGTAGGTGATAGGTACCTATAAAAAAATCTGTTCAATTAAAATGCAGTCTATCTTGAGTATTTTTTTTTTATATCTAAGCCCTCACTACTTTTCCCCAATGGAGCGTTGCGATGGGACGGTCTGTGTAGAAAAAAAGCGTCAGTGTTAAATCATTATGTGCCTTCTTATATACATGAAACAATTTCCATTATTATGGTCGTAGTGATTAAAAATTTACTTGAATGTAACGAAAAAATTGTATTAATGGCATAGATTGGAGGTTATCTATGGAACTTCAATAAGTAATTTAAGCAATAAAACGAAGATAAAGCCTTACGAGTAATAATTACTATTCAATAATTGAATGTAATTGATAGAACTAGGCGATACTTGGCGGAAATCCATTGTTAGCAGAACGGATGGGCTACGAATGAGCCAACGGCCGACCGAAAGGATAAGTAGTGAGTACATAGATATTAAAAAAAAACTCAAGGAAGACTGCATTTTAATTGAACAGAATTTTGTATAGGTAACCTATCAATTACCATGAAAGAACCAGCTAAACGTACAATTCAACCTATATTAATATATGAATCCGATCGTAAGGCATTATTTCTTTCTAGATAACGTTAATGAGTTAGATTGAGATAATATCGGAAACGAAAGGAACACCATATATATATTTATATATATATATATATATTTTTTTTAAGGGTAGGTAGGTAGATATACAAAAACATGAAATACTTTAAGTTCATTTTATATTTCGATAAATAAATAGTCAACAGTCATTTTGGTCTAATGCATTTCCGTTTAGTGGTGGTAGTACTGGAGGGCGGGCGCGACGTACGCGTGCGCCTTGAGGAGCGCGGGCGCGGCCGTGGCAGCGGTGTTGTGCACCACCGCGTTGAAGCCGCTGTGGTCGTCGGCGGTGTACTCCACGGTCCTGACGGAGCCGTCGGCCTCGTGGAACGAGTATGAGCCCTTCACGACATCGCCGTCGCGGGACTCCTGCTGGGACTTGTTGTCGCCGGTGTGGCTGTCGGCAACCGAGTAGGTGTAGTCGTACTTGGGGTAGGCCTGGGAACAAGAAAGAAAGAGTTGTGTTAATTCACTAATGATGTGCCTTCATCACGTATTCTGTTTGAACATCAGTCAGTGCTACTCACAACTTCCTCAGCGCGGGCCACGGCAAGGGGGGCATGGTAGGCGATGGGGGCAGGGGCGGCGTGGTAAGCGACAGGGGCAGGGGCAGCGTGGTAGGTGACGGGGGCGGGGGCGGCGTGGTAGGCGAAGGGAGCAGCGACGGCGAGCTTGGCGACGGGCGCTACGAGCTTGGGCTCGTCGTGGCGCACGATGCTCTGGGAGGAGACCGCCGCGGCGGAAGAGTAGTGTCCGGGTGCGGCCAGCAGACCCGCCTGGGACACCGCCACCAGGGCGCACAGAACTACCACCTGGAATAAGATCATTATCAGTGTTAAAATTCTAATTTATATTAAATTGTTATGCCATTATATTTTGATTTTCATGTCACTTACTTTGGAGTACATGTTTGATGATTTGGTTATTACTCGATCGAGATCAAAATTCTAATGATACACTTGAAGTCATAGACTTAGCTTTTATACTACTTGTTACAAACGCGTGCGTAAGGAGACTTGTCAAACAACCTTAGAATGACCTTGAATCAAATCCATTCATCCTTTCCTAAAAGCTTTCATAATCATTTTAGAAATAACATAGATATATACATTATGTCACCACAATTGATAGTTGGTTTATTTGAGCTGTCCCATAATTATGATCCATTACTCTATGCTTGGTCTATTAAATGTTACCCTTGCAAGCCGATATCCAGAAATATTTCCTAAGGTAGTCTGAAACTATATTGGTGCATATGAGGCTTTGCCTATTAACTAGTCAATTCAACTTTTCGTTGACATTTTTTTTAAGATTTTACAGCTCTAGTTATAAATTTCATGCATTGAGTTAGGTAATAAAGTATGTCCATAGTGGCATCGGAAGGTTATGCTAGGGTAAGACGAAAATAGAGTTCAAGGTAGTTATATAAAAGAACCAGCTCAAACCAAGGTATTTATATCAAGTATTAAACGTGTTTTGTTTCCAACTTTTATTTTGATAATAAGGTCAGAAGATATATGTATAAGCAGGTAAAGCCAGCTATTCCAACTCCCTAATTAAACTAATACAAATTTAATTAGGGAGGCGAAATAGCTAGAGCTTCTAGAATTGTAACCTAAATGAATTTTCTGAACTGCATTTATCAATTTGTACGAATAATAAAGTGGAAATGTTTGTAGGCCAAGGTCGTTAGGTTTTTTTAAGCAAAGCAGTTCATCGGACCTAAGATTATAATTACCCGAGTCCCTCATATTATGTTTTAAATTAATGTATAATTGAAATAAAACTATTTTTAAGGATTCTATCGCGTTTATTTTTTGTATTTTTTTACGTTCCCGACGTTTCGGCCGCTTTACAGCTTTTGTATAATTTTTGGAATAATTATGACAAAAACGATTACCCATATCTTGTTGTCATATGGATTAATACATATCTTAGTAATATATTTTTTTTTTATAATATATAGTCGAGTACGAGGTAACCGTATAAGTACTTAAAAGCCTACGTATCAGTTCCTAAATTTTTTTATGTACCGTTTCGGTAGCGTGAAGTCTTCTATCCCTCTCCCGCCACATATTCCATAAATAAGTATGACAATGACAGCATGTTTTCTGGATGACGTTTCGAATATTTTTTCATACAATATAACGAATACGCTGATTAGACATATACTATTATATATAGTAGTCTCGCATGCTTAAGTTACTGTACAAAAAATCACATGCATATTGATAGTAAATGATACTTAAAGAAAACATTGTTTTATTCTATGCAATAGGGATAACTGCTTCATCACAGATCTGTAATATGATATAAACTTGTCTCTGAAATAAACGTTGTACCATATTTTAGTAATTCTTTGGTAATTTGGCTGCTCTCTTCACGATTTAGAGTTCCGCCGTCACAATGAGGAGCCATTATTAGATATCCAGATATTCTCTCCATCATGGTCACAGTCTGCCGCAGAATCATAATTAACTTGTACAGCTATAAACCAAAATGTATAAATTTTAATAGATTGTAATTGCAAGCCTCGAATTCATACAAAATTTTTGTTCATTTACTTTTTTTTCCTAATGTCCTTTTTACATTGAGTCATGCTCAACGCGATTCTGCCATTTACTATGGCATAGATATTTTTCCAAACATCATTTTCTATTGACAGTTTAGATAAATAAAAACTTGTATAAAATTCGGGGTAGAATAACAAAAGATATTTTTTTTATAGGGTAGGTACATCTCCACCCACGTAACCCCACTATACATTAAGAGGTATCTTTGAATAAGACTTTTTAAATTAATTTATGCTGCTTTCTTTTTTAAATACCTCATCAGTACGATATGCGAGATACCCTAATAATGTGTGACTTAGAAACTGTTTTACGTAATCTGAGTTTTGGAGAAAATTTGCACAGTGGCTATTGCGCCCTACAGTATTTGTGGTCTGAAACGCAGTTTGCCAGTTTATTTAACATTACTAGCATTAAAAAGATGCATTTAAATAAAAAGCCTAAATCATTGGAACGAGGTTTCTTTATAAATATACCCCTGAACCATTTGTAGACTTTAAGAATAAAAATAGCTCCAGATTATAACTACTATCTTACTCAAATTACATTAAAATTCGTTATAGGGGTACATTGATAATAAAAAAAATATTTCACGTGCTTATTACGTATATTTCAAGGAAATAAATTAGTTAACAACCATTTTGGCATATTTGTAACATATACAGGTGCTTTTTTAGTGGTGGTAGTACTGGAGGGCGGGCGCGGCGTACGCGTGCGCCTTGAGGAGCGCGGGCGCGGCCGTGGCAGCGGTGTTGTGCACCACCGCGTTGAAGCCGCTGTGGTCGTCGGCGGTGTACTCCACGGTCCTGACGGAGCCGTCGGCCTCGTGGAACGAGTACGAGCCCTTCACAACATCACCGTCGCGGGACTCCTGCTGGGACTTGTTGTCGCCGGTGTGGCTGTCGGCAACCGAGTAGGTGTAGTCGTACTTGGGGTAGGCCTGGGAAAAAGGAAACGAAGTGTTAGTTCACTAATTATTTGTCTTACATAACGTATTGTTTGTGTATCAGTTAGAGCTACTCACAACTTCCTCAGCGTGTGCCACGGCAAGGGGGGCATGGTAGGCGATGGGTGCGGGGGCGGCGTGGTAGGCGATGGGTGCGGGGGCGGCGTGGTAAGCGACAGGGGCAGGGGCAGCGTGGTAGGTGACAGGGGCGGGGGCGGTGCGGTAGGCTAGGGGAGCGGCGGTGGCAAGGCTGGGCTCGTCGTGGCGCACGATGCTCTGGGAGGAGACCGCCGCGGCGGAGGAGTAGTGTACGGGTGCGGCCAGCAGACCCGCCTGGGACACCGCCACCAGGGCGCACAGAACTACCACCTGGAATAAGATCATTATCAGTGTTAAAATTCAAATCAATCTTAAGTTGTTTTACCATGATCTTTTTATTTTTATGTCACTTACTTTGGAGTACATGTTTGATAATTTGGTTATTACTCGATCGAGATCAAAAGCCTAATGATACACTTGAAGTCATAGACTTAGCTTTTATACTACTTGTTACAAACGCGTGCGTAAGGAGACTTGTCAAACAACCTTAGAATGACCTTGAATCAAATCCATTCATCCTTTCGTAAAAGCTTTTATAATCATTTTAGAAATAACATAGATACTTACATTATGTCACCACAATTGATAGTTGGTTCATTTGAGCTGTCCCATAATTATGATACATTGCTCTATGCTTGGTCTATTAAATGTTACCCTTGCAAGCCTATATCTAGAAATGTTTCCTAAGGTAGTCTGAAACTATATTGGTGCATATGAGGCTTTGCCTATTAACTAGTCAATTCAACTTTACGTTGACATTTTTTTAAAGATTTTACAGTTCTAGTTATAAATTTCATTCATTGAGTATGTCCATCAGGGCCGGATTTAGGGGAGGGCAACTGGGGCGGCAGCCCCGGGGCCCCCACAAAAGAGGGGGCCCCACAATATAGACGTCGGGTTTTCTTTTTCATTCTGACTAGTAAACACTAGTAAAAGCTCGGGAGGTTCCGTTCGTTTACACTAAAATTTCATTTCAAATAATTCTTGTTTCCAATTATATTTATATATGTTTGTTAAATACTAGAAGAATCTACCTGTGTTTCACAATAAATTATTTATTGAAAAACTCAACTGAAAAAAAATGTTAATTTTATTCAGCAAATAATTTGGGGCCAGGGGGCCCACTCCTTTGTTGCCCCGAGGCCTCCAGACCTCTAAATCCGGCCCTGATGTCCATAGTGGCATCGGAAGGTTATGCTAGGGTAAGACGAAAATAGAGTTCAAGGTAGTTATATAAAAGGACCAGCTCAAACCAAGGTATTTAGATCAAGTATTAAACGTGTTTCTTTTCCAACTTTTATTTTGATAATAAGGTCAGAAAGTATAGGTATAAATAGGTAAAGGATAAGTAGGTAAGCCAGCTATTCTAAGCTTATTAAACTAAAACGAGATTAATTAGTGAGCCGGAATAGGTAGCTTCTATAAATTAACCTAAATAAATTTTCTGAACTGCATTTATCAATTCGTATGAATTATAAAGTGCAAATTTTTGTAGGCCAAGGTCGTTAGGTTTTTTAAGCACAGCAGTTCATCGGACCTAAGATTATAATTTTTCGAGTGTCCTATAATAAGTTTTAAATTAGTGTATCATTTTTGGAATAATTATGACAAAAACGATTCCCCATGTCTTGATGTCATATGGTATGGACGCATATCTAAGTAATATATCTTATAATATATAGTCGAGTACGAGGTAACCGTATAAGTACATAAACGAATCAGTTCCTATACAATCATTTAAACCTACGGTTTCGGTAACGTGTTGTCTTCCATCCCTCTCACGCCACATATTTCATAGATAAGTATGACAGTGACAGCAAGTTTTCTTGATGACGTTACGATTACATTCGATGTTCCTGTGAAGTCCCTACTGATCACTTTGTATGTTTTTTTTAGTGATAGATACTGTCCACTAAGAGGCCCTGTTCAATTTTCGAATACGCAGACAATTTAGTAGGCACGCATGCTGTACCGTAGAAAAAATTCGCATACGAAGAAAAGGCCGGCAAAAAATCCACGTAATGATCATATACAATATTGATAGCAGATGGTACTAAAAGGAAAAAAATATTTTATTCTATGCAATAAGAATAACTGCATCATCTGTAAAATGTGAAATACTTTAATCTTAAATAAACGTTGTACGAATGTTGGTATTTCTTTGGTAATTTAGCTGCTCTCTTCATGATTGAGAGTTCCACCGTCACTATGAGGAACCTTTATCGATATCCAAATAGTCCCTCCGTCACAATCTGCCACAGAATCATAACTAACTTTTAAAGCTATAAATTTTGGTAGATCGTAATTGTAAGCCTCGAATTTATATATTTTTTTTCAATATAGAATGGCATAGATAATTTTCTAAACATATTTTTCTATGGACTATTTATATAAATAAATCTTCTATAAAAATGGGGGTTGAAAAACAAACGATATGTTTTTAGGCTAGGTTACACTTCTTCCATGTAGTAGGAGTGTAAATAATGAAATAAATAGTGTATAGAGTGAATATTGTTTTTAACATACATACCTTCTATTAAATCATGTTATTTTTTTTTAATCCTTCATCCATTCTATATGCGAGATACCTTAATAATTTGTTACTTATAAATTGATTTATACATTTGAGTTTTGGAGAAAAAGTGTGCAGTGGCTATTGAGTGGCTATGTGTGGTCTGAAACGCAGTTTGCCAGTTGTTTTTAACTTTACTATAGCATTTAAAACATTCCTTTAAATAAAAAGCCTAAATCATTCGAACTTTTTTTTATAAATATACCCGTGAACCATTTGTATATCTTACTCAAATTACATGAAAATCCCGTCTACCGTTTTCTACATGATATTCTGGCTAAATTTATTGAGGGACTTTGATAATAAAAAAAATATTTCACGTGCTTATTACGTATATTTCAAGGAAATAAATAAGTTAACAACCATTTTGGCATATTTGTAACATATACAGGTGCTTGTTTAGTGGTGGTAGTACTGGAAGCTGGTTGCAACATTGTTAGCGATTCTAGATCACAGATCGATAGGGGACCGTGGACTCGACAATGCGTTTTTGTTTCGAGAAGCTTCGATGACTATTTCACGAGTTATCGATACATCTTTTACGCATCGTAACATTAATACATGATTCCGATCGTACGGCATTATTTCCTTCTAGATAACGCTTATGAGTTAGATTGAGATATTAATATCGCAAACGAAAGGACGACCATTTTTTTTTTAAGGGTAGGTAGGTGGATATACAAAAACATGAAATACTTTAAGTTCATTTTATATTTCGATAAATAAATAGGCAACAGTCACTTTGGTCTAATGCATTTCCGTTTAGTGATGGTAGTACTGGAGGGCGGGCGCGGCGTACGCGTGCGCCTTGAGGAGCGCGGGCGCGGCCGTGGCAGCGGTGTTGTGCACCACCGCGTTGAAGCCGCTGTGGTCGTCGGCGGTGTACTCCACGGTCCTGACGGAGCCGTCGGCCTCGTGGAACGAGTATGAGCCCTTCACAACATCACCGTCGCGGGACTCCTGCTGGGACTTGTTGTCGCCGGTGTGGCTGTCGGCAACCGAGTAGGTGTAGTCGTACTTGGGGTAGGCCTGGGAACAAGAAAGAAAGAGTCGCGTTAATTCACTAATGCTGTGTCTTACATCACGTATTCTGTTTATACATCAGTGAGAGCTACTCACAACTTCCTCAGCGCGGGCCACGGCAAGAGGGGCATGGTAGGCGATGGGTGCGGGGGCGGCATGGTAGGCGACAGGGGCAGGGGCAGCGTGGTAAGTCACGGGAGCGGGGGCGGCGTGGTAAGCGACAGGGGCAGGGGCAGCGTGATAAGTCACGGGAGCGGGGGCGGCGTGGTAGGCTAGGGGAGCGGCGGTGGCAAGGCTGGGCTCGTCGTGGCGCACGATGCTCTGGGAGGAGACCGCCGCGGCGGAGGAGTAGTGCACAGGCGCGGCCAGCAGACCCGCCTGGGACACGGCCACCAGGGCGCACAGAACTACCACCTGGAATAAATAAAATTTACAATTTAGATAAAAATCACTTGATATCTGATTTATAATTTGTTTATATTTATACGTATCATAATCACTTACTTTGGAGAACATATTGAAATTGATTGATTGGCTGAAGTGCTCAAACACTTAATGATATTTTTTAAGTCATAGATTTAGTTTTTATATTAGCCGGTTGTTGTAATAGTCATAGCGAGTGTAGGTAGCGGAGGTCGTTAGACAAGCTTACTGTAACCTTAGGCCGGACACATAGTTTCTTAATCAAGCATTCTTAAATCAAGATTGTTACATAAGATAAACTCTTTCTAATTTAAGAAGGATTTCTAAAGGCTTAAACAACTTGATTATTTGCAGGTTCCAAGGCAATGCTATTCACCGGGAATCGTAGGGTCAAATCTCAATGTCTGTGGTAGAATTTAATATGGTAATTTTTAATTATTTACTGTGGTAGAATTTCATATTGTTAAAACCTACCATATTTCAAATAAAACCATATAAAAATAAGATAATGGGTTATAGCTAACTCAAATATTTTAGTTGAGTTAGTAATAGGCTTACGTGTTCGTAATAAATTTTAGCCAAATGTTCATCTTCGAATCGTAATGGTTAATCACTTAAATTCATCTGATTGTTATAATATCTTATGTATATGGCCGTAGTTGTACAACATAATTACCTACATAATCCACTTAATAAATTTCTTAATACTGACCGCCAGCCTAAACCAGTGGACTTAGATTTAAAATTTGAAGGATATATTCCCTAAGTACATACCCTAGAGGTGCACTAAAGCCGGATTTTTGGGAATTTTACCCCTAAGGGGCTCAAAGTGTGTATGATGAAAAAAAAGTTTTAAGTTACAATAAGTCAGATGGCTAGTATTAATATAAGAATACTACGGTGCACTGTAGTGAATTCCCACTTCTATGTAGATGTACTTAATTGCAATCTCGAATCTCGTATATATCTAAACACAAGTATTTCCAGATAAACACTAAACATTTTACAGTACCCATAATACTAGTGTTATTTAGTGTGGGACCGTTTAGTTGGTGTGTTCGTCTGGCGATATTCATTTATTATTTATTTTAAGTCCTCGCTGTTTGCTTGATATAAACGAGTACCTATGCTCTAGAACAAATAATTATCCGACCTACAGTTAATTAATCAAGGGGCAAAAAGACCTCGCTAATTGGTCCCAGTTAACATACATTCTGAGTCATGTAATACTAGTAAAATTCTACTTACGTGATTGCAGTGAATGGATTGATTCGCAAAGTTATGTGACACAGTACAAGGTCGTCGCGGACCCGATTGACAACTTCCACTACTTACACCCAGCTGATCGCGCACCAAAATGCCAGTGGTATAAAAACTAGATGTGTGACTGCAAAGTCATCAGTCAACTTGATCATTTCAACTCAATCATCATGTTCTCCAAAGTAAGTCAAAAAAGTTTTCAGGTCACCATAATATTTACACTTTTTAATTTATATTAAATGCGATATGTATAAATGTAATAACATATTTGTTTCTTTATAGGTGGTAGTCCTGTGCGCCCTGGTGGCTGTGTCCCAGGCTGGTCTTCTGGCCGCCCCCGTGCACTACTCTCCTGCTGAGGCGGTCTCTTCCCAGAGCATCGTTCGTCACGACGAGCCGGCTAAGCTCGCCGTAGCCGCCCCCGTCGCTTACCATGCCGCACCCGCCACCGTAGCCTACCACACCGCCCCCGCTGCCGTCGCCTACCACGCGGCCCCCACCGCCGTGGCCTACCATGCCGCCCCTGTCCAGTACTCCTCTGCTGCAGCTGTCTCCTCTCAGAACATCGTCCGTCACGACCAGCAACAGGTGGCCAACCTCGCCTACCACGCTGCTCCCGCTGCCGTCGCCTACCACGCCGCCCCCGCCCCTGTCACCTACCACGCCGCTCCCGCGCCTGTCGCCTACCACGCCGCCCCCGTCCACTACGCCGCTCCTATCGCCAAGGCCATCGTCGCTCAAGAAGCAGTTGCCCCTGCCAAATACGAGTACACCTACTCGGTGGCCGACAGCCACACCGGTGACAACAAGTCCCAGCAGGAGTCCCGCGACGGTGACGTCGTCAAGGGCTCTTACTCGTTCCATGAGGCTGACGGCTCCATCAGGACCGTGGAGTACTCCGCCGACGCCCACAGCGGCTTCAACGCGGTGGTGCACAACACCGCCCCCACTGCGGCGCCCACGCTAGTCAAGGCCCACGCCTACGCCGCGCCTGCCCTCGAGTACTACCACCACTAAACTAGTACCTCTTCATTGTGTACCTCATGTTGACCAAAATAACAATCGCTTAATTTATTGCAATATACGAATAAGATCGTAAACTTTTTTTTCATTTTATTCAAACCATCATAGATTTTAAACTTAGCAGTTACTATAAATACTTATTGGTGGTTAAAAAAATCGAGAACACACTGAATAAATACTTTAATTAGGTTTTATAATAATTCAACAAGGTTTTGTTTTCTGTTCAACAACGAGTAGAAAATATGAATTACTTTATTTAAATTAACAATTTTTCTATTGGTAATTGAATGAGACATGAATACCAAAATTATGCACTCACCTAAACACAAACACTTAGTTACTGAGTCCAATTAAAATAATTTTAACATTCTACTGTAACTAATTAAACAACTGGTACCAAAAAATTCAATGCGCACATTTGAACAATGGATTCCCTCCGGCTTTATGGAATTGTACCTTAACTTTGGCGATCATGTTAAGAACAGAATCCTCTCTCTTTTATGAAATTTTTGTATTCTGATCCCATTGAAGGGTAACGTAAGCTTAATTGGACATATTATTTACTTTTCCAATATTTAATAGTATTATAGAAAATAAGCCAAACAGAACTAGAAGTTCAAACAAAAAGGCAAGAAATTATGGTTTTATAGAACATTTAAGAGAGCCATAATGGAACCGAACAACTTGTAATATAAACAAAATTGGTAAGAATAAGGCCTTCTTATTACTACCTCTACACATAATATAAAAATGAAATGGACTTGTTAAATACGTCATATATAATAGGAATTCGTAATACGTGGACTTTAGTTTAAACATCCAATTTGGCTATGTTCTAGGTTTTAATCTTAATAGCAGTGATAGCCAAGTTGGTAGAACGGTTGCCTTGGTAACGAGAATCGCAGGTACAAAGCCAAGCTCGCACATCTGGAATTTCTGGATTTTATGTGCTTATCTAATTTTTTATCATGATTATCACTTGCTTAACGGTGAAGGAAAACATCGTGAGGAAACTTGCATGTCTGAGAGTACCCTTCGAAAGGCGTGTAAAGTACGCTAACCCGCTCTAGACCAGCGTGGTAGACTATGGCCTAATCCCCCCCAAATTAGTGGGAGGCCCGTGCCTAACAGTGGAACATTAAAAGAGCTAGCAATATTTTTATTTATAAATAATCGCTATACAAGCCAAGTTTAATTCGGCTAATCGAAAACGACGCCCCTGTGGATATTTATGCGAAGATATTTAATTTACTAATATTACCAAGTTATTACAAGTATAGATTGAATAGGTTAGATATATTGGGGATAAAATAGTGATGACTTAGTAACTACTTATTAATTATTAATCATATTGATACTTGTACAGAAAAATATGTATTTTTTTAAACTACAATGATGAAATTGCACACTTAGGTATACGCTAAAACCGAATAAAGATGAAAGTACATTGATATAAAGACACTGATTCGAATCACGTGGGATATCAATAGAAACTGTACCAACCATGCCGCTGCTCCTCTTTCGATTCACCAAGAAAAATGGACTCAATGCCTCCTTTGATCTCCGAGATTGTGATGATACGATAACGACGCCAAAGTTCCGGGCTATAATTGTATGGACATTCCTCGATCATTTAAACACTATATTAGAAAGGCTAATTTGTTAATTCTCAAATAAAGTTTATATTCCAAAGAAATTTTAGGTATGATTTTTTTTTTATGGCATATTTGTTAAAACGTCAAATGTTTTTGGAGAATAATGTTCATCTGACGATTTAAAAATGTGACCTAAGCCAAGTAAAACATTATTTCGTCGGTAATTCTTCATGTTCATAATAGGAGAGCGATGAAAAATCACACGTCGAAGCTGGTGCTTTCTTAAGCAATAGTGTCAAACCATGGAATGGATGTAAATTAACATTATTTTTCACATCATTAAGCTTCAGATGGGTTTAATAAGAAATTAAAAACAACTGAATACCTATATGAATAGTTCTATTTCAGTAGATTTTATTGGATAACTGTAATGAAATTCGTTTGAAAATGTTGTCCATCATATTCTTACGTGAACTAACTAAACAATAGCAGTATGTCAATAATAACGTTTTAACAAAATTTATGTAATAAGCAGTATTAGGAAAAGTATAAAATGGCACATAATTCATCGTTAAATCAACAGTCGACTAGTACATTTTGGCTGCGACAGTTCAAACTAAGTGCTTCAATATGAATGGAAAGGTTAATATAATCATTCAAAAACACTTTATTTTGAGAAAATGCATTAAGAAATTTAATGATAGTCATTCAAGTGCAAAGAAATATGTGATAACAAAAGTGTGTTTTATTTCAGATTCTATTATTCATTTACTTCGTGGGACTCAGTCAAGCTGTTTTCATCGATACAGCAGAGAATAAGGCGATGAACAAGGAGAATCCTAACACGTGGCAGTCGATAAAAGTTTATCATCCACCAAACGCTCAGACCGTGAACTACAAATATGATACTTACGTGAGTACACAATAGAAAACCTATTGAAAAAACAATTTAAATTTGAGGAGAAGTCATTAAAATTATAGTGATTTACTTACACAACTTTTAATTGTTACTGTTAAATTGACAGATTATCTAAATTTTGAAACTACTTCTAAATAAATTCCAGACTTACCCCAAATACGAGTTCGAATATGCAGTGTCCGACAAAAAGACCGGTGATCACAAACGCCATCATGAGGCCAGAGACGGGGATCGAGTTCGTGGCGAATACAGCCTTGTGGAGGCCGACGGATCCCTGCGGAAGGTCCAGTACCACGCCGACGACTACAACGGGTAATTAAATAATTAATATCGGCTCGCCATGACCGTGATGCTCACCATTTATCACGTTTAAAACGATGCGTTAAGGTCAAATTAAAAATAAACATCATTTAAAATTTCGTTCTACGTATTGTTATTTCCAATATTTTTTTATGGCTTTATATTTATTTAAATTTTATTTCTAGTAAAATTAAATATCATATCCTATATGTTTTTACAGGTTCAATGCAGTCGTGAGCAGAACCGTTAACAAACACGGAGACCACGCCTACTCTGTTTTCGACCATACTAGACACTTCTTCCCAGCGGGACATGGTGTGAAGATCAACCATTACTTCCCGGGTAAAGACTACCAATACCAGGAAATGGAAAAAGTTGACGAAAAAGAAAGCAAGCCCGTCCATGAAGTTGAAAAGGATGCCTCCGCTGCTAAAATCGACGATGGGAAAGTGGTAATGATCGAATCAGGAGGTAGAGTTATGTTGGTAGAGCCATTGAAAGTTGGAGAGGACCAGCAAGAAATAATGCCTACACCCGAAGCTGTAGTAGAATCTGGCCCAGTTAAGGTTGTACCAACAGTCGTCTCAATGATACTGCAGAATGCTGGTAAGAGTAACATAGAGAATGAATATGTACCAGTAACTGAAAAGACTGATGTTTTGCCTGCTAATGAAGTTGCTCCCACAACTGAAGAAGTAACACAGAAAGAAGAACATAATTCAGATTCTGAAGTAGCTTCTTCTTTTTATCACTCTAAAATTTATTACATAGGTTATTAATTTATCTTTTTTGTTGCCTACTTGTATTGTTGTTTTTGTTAAATAGTTTATTAAGGGAATAAGTCAAATAGGTTTTAATAATATTGTTTGTCTGATTTGTACGAAGTCAATGTTTTAATAATTATTATACACACTAAAATTGAAATATCATTTTCATTTCTGCGATATTAGCACCACCTTTTCTGTAAATATATTTGCCACATAAAATGTAGCACAATGAATAACATTACAGTTGCATACAAATATCGAGAGATGGCAGCTCTGACCAATATTTTTTTTAATAATCACAATTTGACAATAGATGTCGCTACTTGGCCCACAAATAAAATGAAAGCATACATAACTTAATCAACTATTACCTATACAAAGCTACCTATGATCTGAAAATAAGAACATAAGATCGTTAATTACTATACATCTACATTATCTGAATGAATTTATTCGTCTCCTAACTGCGTTCAACATTCATGGACTACCACATTCTTAACATGTAATTACTCACACGCGAAGAGTCGTAAAGCTTAATAATAAGCAGTAAATTAAACTTACGCAACCAGCACTCACAAATAGCCATGGAATCTTTAAAACAAGGGGCCTTATAAAGCAGAGATATTTAATTTACGAGTATTTCATCGGCTACGGTCTTAAAAGAATAACTTTTATATTTAAACGGTTACAAATGTTGACACTTGGTTTGAATTAGCTATATCTGAAACAACTAATACACTGAAAATTTGATGGAAAAGGACCTGAGTTCAGACATGATTGCAAATTATAGCCCCCCATGTTCGTATCGCATAATAACACTACAGTTTTCAGCGTTTTTTTCAGTAACAATCTAATAATTTATTGGAGAAATTGGCCTTCGCTTCAGCCATAGTTACACATTTGAATGGTACTTTAGTGAATGATCTCCCATATTATTAGACAAACTTAATGATATTTCGATTGTGAAATTATTGAATCGATGCCAACAATTAAAATTTACCATAAACCACCTCCCCGTTTGAAGGTAAATCTGGCTATAAAACATTTCCGCATGCAATATCTGAAGAAACCCTGAGAATTTAACGAGTTTCTAGTATGTACCTATGATATCGATAATTGTTTAATATTCAATTATTTACGGCGTTCTACTACAATTGTGATTGAGAAGATTCGTGTGTTGTTGTAATATTTTAATTATTTATTAATTATTGTTATCGGTGTAACCTTCACGTTTATTAGAAGTAGTAACACCTACTATATGTTAATATGTGACTTAGCCCGTAGACGCAGGGATTAGAGGGGTAGACCTCGTAATCAGAAGGTTCCAAGTTTGAGCCCTATTCTAGCCATTAAACTTTTGACGTGAACTCATTGTAAGCCCAAGCTTTAGGTAAGAATATAGTGGTTAACAATAATATATAAAAATCGCCAGACGAACACACGAACTATACGGTCCCACACTAAGCAATGCTTGTATTATTGTTACCATACAATGGACTGGGGGCGAACCCAGACAAATATTAAACATCCATAACTTGGATACAAACACTCATGTTCATCGCACAAAGTTTGTCCCTACCAGGATTCCAACCCGGCACCCTCGAGCAGAAGGCAGGGTCTCTACCAACTGAGCTTATCAGGCCGTCAAATAATAAAAAAATATCAATGGTGTTTATCGTTTATTGACATAAATAGCAGAATATATCGAATGTAATTAAGATGTTTTTTTACCTAGCCGTACAATCGGGTTACCAAGTAATACCAATCGTAGTAACACGCTTTTTATTCAATAAGAAGATATTAAAGTACCTTCTTTCTCAAATAAACGGCGTAGGATTCTTTGTATTAATATTATACTAAAAAAAATGATATTTTTTATATTTATTTTGGATACAGTATTTAGATTGTCTAATAGGGATTCAAGAAAGCATTTCTGTACAAACAGCTCTATAGGTACTTATCATGAAATGTGAACCAACTTTCAATGATCAAGCATAAAAGAGAATGATAATATTCTAACAGTAACGTAGGCACAATGCCATTATATCAGTTTTATGTTTAATTTAGTTTTTCGGCCAGTCGTGGTTTGCTCAGCTTCCTTGTTTACAATGAGAGCGCTCTACTAACAGATTTACACAACAAATCATACATTCAACAAATTTCACCAACTTGCGGGTGGCGTTGCGTAAATTCACAAAAAGAAATTTTATTTTATTACCTCAGTAGGGTAAGCAGGAACTTCTAACGTAATCGTAACGTCATTTAGAAAACATGTTTTCACTGTCATATTTAATTATAATATCTGCGGTGTGAGAGGGATGGAAGACGCTTACGGTAACGAAACGCGAATTAACGTAATCAGTGTTCCCATAATATGTCCAACTACTCGTAGATACCAACAGCTGTGAAAACTCAGAATTATTCGCGTATTGCAATTCGAAATCCAGCCAACATTTCTCCAGACTCGCTAAGCTTCAATTTGGTACAGATACTCTGCCATGTAAATTTCTAGGTACTGGTCGTAAATTACAGTTCGAACCAGTTAAGCGATGACAACACGGCTCACGTACCTTTATTCATAGCAACCGGCCAAAGTCCTACATTTCTTGTCAGGAAGTGAGACTGGACAGTTATTCCCGATGTTCAATCGCCCTAACGCCATTATGTAATAGCGAATTATCGCGATAGAATATTAAATTCACAAACGTAACCAGCGTTATCTGGTTCTAATTAATATTTAGAAGGCAATAAAGTGCTCTACATTGGACGCTATTATAACTGTCGCGTTAGTAGCGTCGTGAAAAATGTTACAGAGCAATATAACATTTACTAATAGGGTCCTGTTTCGCAACGAGCCCCTATAATTCCTATATACAAATTATTTGACAGAGGGCCCATACCGATTCCAAAAAAGGTTCTTCATATGACAACGATTGAAGTATTACCTTGATAGCGTAAAATTATAAAATAGGGCACCTAACTGTTGTGTGATATTGGACACATTTTTATGTTAAAATTACAAAAATGTGTCCAAAATCAATGTTACATAAGTATCTATTTTGTAGGGCTTCAACGTGTAATAAGTATATCTCATCAATGTTATATAGGTAATAATGGAATATGACTCTGAAATATATAGGAATGGTGGATCTCTAGACCCTACCCCATTTCGTTTTTATGGACTGGATGCGCATTTAAAACATCTCGTCACGTTAAGTCTCATATGATTTCAATAATTCATTGTTATTTCATAATTATATTCTTTGGATAATGTCATATTTATCTGTATCTACGACATAGATGCCGATGTCCCGAAATAATTATAATCGTAGTCACAATGGTCACACCACTATCGCCATGATCTGCATTGCTCTCCACGAACGAAGACGCCGACGAGATTAATCGATACCGTTTGACTCTAAAACTAGAATGATAGCAAGTAACTGATCGGTACGAATTTCTTATTCTACACAAAAACTACACAACCCATTCAAAAAAAACAACAAACAATCGCAAAAGAATAATTAAATCGGATTAAACAATCACAAAAAATGTAACAATATCGGGCCTCTCACTCGCCCGTTTTCAGTATATTATTGTAGTACCTATCGTTGCGACATCCGATATAGTGAGCAGATTGGCAACGCAGCAATTACTATGATCCGATCGAATGTCGTCGGGAATAGGCCCCCTCCATTCCTCCGCTTATATTTTGTTTGTTATATAAAAAGAGTGCACTATCATACCCAAACCAGTCAAGGCATTTGTGTCTAAAGCAAAATGTTCTCCAAAGTAAGCATTATTTCATACAAAAGGCGAACTGGGCCACCCTTACACAATACTTAGGACAATTTTGCTCGGCACAAACTTTAATCGCATTGTCAATTGCTGGTTATAAAACTTGAGCGAAGTACTTAAAAGCTCTGGTATATTAATTAATATGATCATCCAGCGAAAAAAACAGTCTATAAAATAAGCTTACATCATCATTGGTAGGTACCTCGGAGTCCTATACTACAATTTATTATATAAGTGATCAATTTCTTTATCAGATCCTGATCGCATGTGCTCTGGTGGCAGCCTGCCAGGCTGGGCTTTTACACCACGCTCCGGCCGTCTCCTCCCAGAACATCGTACGCCATGATCAGACCGTCCACCACGAGACCCCGGTCTACTACTCCACGCCGGTTGTTCACGCTGCCCCATCGTACCACGCTGCGCAAGCATACCACAGTGCACCTGTCGCCCATTCTGCCCCAGTAGTGCACGATGCCCCAGAGTACCACGCCGCTCCTGTGATCCACGCTGCTCATGAGGACCACTATGTTGATGAATACGTATGTATAGTGTAATCAAGTGGATTTGACAGTACCTTTAACCTCAAATTATTCATAGCCCATCGTAGCTCATTGTATTTCACTGGACTTGAAGTTGCTCAAAAGACCGAATGAGGTACCTAATAATTATAACACGTCACGATGTGACGTCTACCGCTAATGAGAAATATAAGTATGAAAATGTTCATGCGCATTATGTTCCTACTTAATTCGCAGGCCCACCCTAAGTACGGTTATTCGTACTCCGTGGAGGACCCTCACACTGGTGACCACAAGTCCCAGCACGAGACCCGCGACGGTGACGTAGTTAAGGGTGAATATTCCCTGCTGCAGCCGGACGGTTCTTTCCGCAAGGTTACCTACACAGCTGATCACCACAATGGGTAAGAACTCTACCATAGCAAACTCCACATTCTTTAGTCAGCTAGATTAAAATATCTATATATATATATCTATATCTTAAAATATATAGATCTCAATTAATTTAAATAAATCAAAAATATGGTAAAGGGAGATTTTGTAAAAAAAAATACTAATATTGATTTCTTATATTTACGCGAATACTACACATTGAAATAAAACTATTTTTTAAGGATTTTATCGCGATTATTTTTGTAAAGCAGCCGAAACGTCGGGAACGTAAAAACGAAAAATAAACGCGATAAAATCCTTAAAAAATAGTTTTATTTCAAAAAATACTAAGTTTTACCAAGTATTTAAAGGATCGTCAAAATATGTTAGTAACGAATACGTCAGCATTAATTTAATACCGTACCATCCTAGTAATATTAATTCTACTTAAATTAATTAAGAATTTTCCACTTAATATACATTTATTTATGAGCTGATATTTTGGTAAATAAATAAATGCATCAATCTACTTCCTGGTACATACATTATTAGTCACATCAGGTATTCAAAAATGCATTCGGATGACTCGTCTGCTTTGATATAATGATTTTTTATTCAAATAAATAGACGGTTTTAGATAAGCTGTCTATGATCTATTTCGATTCCATTGTTCTATTAAAATTGTACATAGGAAGATAAAGTATTGGCCTAGTCATTTGGAAATATTATTTAATGGAAATTTCGGGAATTATTAGCTGCTAGCCCTCTGGGTACTCACTCTACCTTACGATGGCGCCCCGGTTGGATTCTAGTTAAGATTTAATTTTTTGCTTAAGTATTTTTTTTCTAAAATCATGTTCAGATTTACTTTTGTAAGAAAATAACTTAAATATTTACAAACTAAAGATATAGAAAAAAATACATTATTACACAAAACGAGTATAGAAAAGCTACTTAATATTTACAAAATGTGTAAAAAATTTGGGCCAAGCGGTAGCGTGTCCAAAATGTTGGCTGCATTTCCTCGCTGAATATCCAAAGCTACTTGCTGAGCTAGGAAATGCCCAGCCCTTAGTAGGAGTACTTGGTTTAATTTTCAGATTTTTAAATACTTCTAATTATTATTATAATATTTTGTCGACAGATTCAATGCGGTCGTACACAACTCGCCGCCCGTGATTCATCATCATTAAGTGGACTTATACTATCTGTGATATTAGTGTTAGTGCCTAGTTCTTGTAGTGATCGGATCACCATCGTTCCACCTGTTCTCATTATTGTTTAGTACTATGTAGACAAGCGCACCAGTACATAATATACTTCGAGTAGTCAACATACTCATCTAATATAAGTACGAAATGTAAAATAGTTTTTTCCCAATCTGTAGATATTTAATGTATGTTTGTATTCTTCGGAAGTTTGTTCATTAGTGTTAGTAAAAAGTATACGATTAGATGATTAGGAATCCATAAATTCTGTTAGTGTGATCAAATGTATATAGGTTATTCTTCAATAAAATATGTTCAATGAAATGCTGATATCCTTTTATTTTCCTTAAAATAAAATACCTGTCTCCTGTGAGCGTTCTCTAAACAACATGGTTCTCTTATCTAGAAGGTATTGTTCATTAATACCATAAACTATGTCGCTACAATCTTAGTGCTGTGCTAAATTTAGAGTCACGACCAAAGAACCAAATTACAGTAAAACGCATGATATCACCACACACAATAAGCCTTACTATGGCAACAAAATAGCGTAACATGCCCCATAATGTAATTATACAGTCCTACAAAATTTAGTAGCTGATACGCTATCGATGGGACGACAAGATATACATAGTCAGCATACCTACTGTACGTGTAATAGTGTGTAATACTACCACGCCTCCATATCAGGTAATAATCCCAACCAGTATCACACAACCCGATCTGAGCACCGAAGGTTGACTTTTCAGGTCTTGCGATTAACAAAAACATGTGATGTAACTTGCACTTAAACATGTTCAAATGTGGTGCTCCACTCATAATTTTCATACCAATAACAATAATTTATCATTAAAATGTTTAACAATATATAAGTTGAATGCGTCGAAATGTCTCCGAAGAACAGCTGAAATTTAATCTACTTATACACGATATTTTAATTTTAAATTATTTATCGATAAAGAAGCATACATTGCGATTTAAATACTGCACTCACAGCAACAAGGTGCATTCCTTGGGGATTACCGGCATGACGTTGTTTATGTCCTAAATTGTATCCAGGAAAATGTTGCAGTTGTTGCAATGAACACTTAAACATTGTTTCCTAGTAGCCGGTATTCAAGCCATTGTCCCTAGAGATAGGACTCCAACATTGTATATAAAATCTAACAATGAATCTATTGTCCTATAGACACGTGCATAACACACCAAAATAAAATTAGTGCCCACATCCATTGCAAAATATACGCAATCAGAAAAAAAACATTAGAACAATCTTAAACAATGATAGACGAAATAAAACATTGCAATAGGTTTTGACGTTGGACCGAAAGCGTTAATTGCAGTAACAAGTCCAGTGGAGCGTGAGAAGATATGAGATCTCATCCAAATTGCATATCAAAACATTACCATACAATGTTCGAGACGAAATAAGGAGTGAAAGCGAATACAGTGGCCTGTGGCATGCAACACAACACTTTACGGCGAAACCTTATATTGCCTATTTAATATTCAAACATTTAGCAACTAAGATCTCACAGATATCGCTCAGCTACAAGACGCGAGAATTAGGCTATCCGTGTACTCGGCAACAAATATGTTATCCTAACCAGCAACGTTGTTGTACAAAAGTACATATTTGTGCCTTAATTATCGAATCGGAAAAACAAATTAGTGGTGACGTTTGAATGGTGATAGTGGGGACACACTTTAGTGGGCAGACACTTTTGTAGCCCGTGTGTAGATAGCCTATTATTTTGTTGCACACGGCAAATGTGACAGAAATGCGATGAAGCGTAGGCGTTAAAGTAATCCAACAGCTGATTCGATTACATTTTGATAACATTATACCTACTCGTATATTAAACGCTGTTGGCTACCTCATTGATCGTAAGTAAAACTAAAGTAAAGCTCACAAAATTTGCTTCATCGTATTTGAATATTTATTTTTAATTAAGGTATATAATAATAATTAGTAGTTCATATCTCGAGGTGGGCAAATGATAAGCTTTTTTTTTAGAATGACATGAATCAATTTTAAAACATATGTACAGGGTCCTACTAACATTATATTAGATTAACCAGTCGGTCAGTTTATTTACATTAAGTAACAACATTTTGGTCTCATATAATCTTCTTAAAGTACCTATGCTGATATTACTTATAACACTTTGTATCGAACTCAAAAAAAAATCGAATTGAGAACCTTCATTTGTTTTTTAAATATACCCAAATAATTAACGACGACCGATCAGGGTGTCGTTTATTATTATTATTACATGCCGTTCGTTGTTCCCTTCTTGATTGATGTTCGTTATGAAACAACAGCTTTCGGATGCATCACAGCATCTGTTGCAATTCTGATAATTTACGGGCACCAAATATGCATGCATATGTGTAGAGGGAAGCCACTGTACGCATTGACCTGTCGATATTGTTCATTTTGAAAACTACACCACCTTCCAAGACTCGCCTTGAAAGATGTTGCATTTTGGTATAATAATATAATAATAATTCCAGCCCTTTTTAATGTCCCACTGCTGGGCACGGGCCTCCCCTCAATGCGAGAGGGATTAGGCCATAGTCCACCACGCTGGCCCAGTGCGGGTTGGCGGACTTCACACATCTTTCGAGGGGCTCTCTCAGACATGCAGGTTTCCTCACGATGTTTTCCTTCAGCGTTTAGCAAGTGATAATCATGGTTGAAAATGAGATTCATACATGAAATGCCAGAGGTGCGAGCCGAGGTTTGAACCTGCATTCCTCATTATCGAGGCAAGCGTTCTAACAACTTGGCTATCACTGCTTTTTTGTATACCGATAGCAATTCAAGGATATTCCAAAAATCATGTCTGCGACTTTCATTTGGGATTTATACCTAGTGGAATTCCGTAAAGTGCATTTTTGTTTACAACAGTAATTTTCCTTATCATGTGCTGTTTGGCGGAGCGGAAATCACTAATGAGTCCATTTAAAAATATCAAATATCACCGGTTATTGGATAGTATGACCCTTATTATTGACCCTCGTATTATTTACCCTGATAAAGTTAAGATAAAATTAATTCATTAACGATGGCATTGAATTAATTAATTTAAATGAAGGTGAAGTACTTAATACGTGGATATTATATACCAACACCACTGTGCTTAAAAATAATGGTTTCCATATAAATTCGTCGTGTTAGTCTCTATACGTGACAATAGAGACATTTCTTTTGCGTTGACGGAAATTATTAAAAGCACTGAAACATATATAATAAAGCTTAATAATACCAGTCACAAAAAATGAATGAGATTGCACTTATAAAAAATGCGTCGGAGACCGCTTTACAACAATTACCAAAAATTACTATGTTAGCGGCCCTAAGGCATTTTCAAATTAAATACTGTTTTGCGCTTTTAAAATGTTTGGTCTATCTTCTTATATTCCAGCTAATTGTAAAACACCAATACCAATAAAGTCTCCCTAATTACGTCTGACTTTTATTTATTTAAAAGTGAAGAAATGCCTACACTTAAGCTTAGTACATACCTACTCCAAGATATTAATAATGATTAACGGATACATTTATATTATGCCGATCGACACGTCCATAATAAATATACTTATTGCACAACTCCCGCTACATTAATATGGATGCGTCCGACGTCTTCTTGAAATCGTTTCGAAGTCGTGACACTTTATAAATTTACGACGCCGAAAAAACAATCAGTATAAAAAATGGTGATGGGCTTCATTAAAATATACGATGGCAACAATTATTATGGTGACCTTCGCAGAAAGCTGGCAGGAATGACGTGTACGTTTACGATGCGAGCCGATGAAAGACAAATGCAAGGCGGTTGGGCCACGATGCGTCCGCGACGGGCAAGATGCGGTCACACTGAGCGCAGACTAACCTATACTATAGGATTTAAAGTAGGTATTAACATCAAAATAAAGTTGTATTAAGTGTGTACCTTTTCACAGTTTAACTTGAAATAAAATGTTTATTGGTGTGTGTGTTTTTAAGATATGGATACTCAAAAAGTAGAATATATCTCAAATTTCTGTAATTTAACACTAAATACACTTATGAAGCAATTGTTCAAAACGAATAGTTAAGCCCGATTCTATAATTATTTCAGTTGTCATTTTGTTTGCTTGGCTGTAGGTATACGAATTCTACATCCCTTAAATTTTCTAGAACACTAACATAATATAAAGAGGTATCATCATTGGATTATTTCTCTCGGTGCGGCACAGCCTACAGTTGCGCAAGAGTTTACTGGATCAGTCGGTGCAACCCACAGCGCTACTTTCTTACCGGCCGATAGTCTACGGACCCGTCCACACTGGCCAATCAAGATTCTTCGTTTAATCCACAATGATGACTTATTATTGTGTGTTGCATGATAATCGACTCGTAAATTAGTTTTATAGATTGAGTAATGAACGTATTATTAGACAAATTTATAATATATGAGTTATGTAATAATTAATGACTATTTATTGCTTGGATAAGTTTTCAAATCAGTCACGATTGGGAAGGAATACTTTCTTATTACATGTAGGTAAGTATACTTATATCCTGCAAAATGTTTGTTATATGGGCATGCCTGTTATTGAGAATGATTTTTGAAATTCCACTCATATAACTGATGCTATAAGGTCCGAGAAAATGTTGGGGTTATGAAGGGAGCTTTAATGTAGCCTTGAATGAAAACAAAAAAAGTCATTGCAATGACGTAAGGTAAGGTTTAAAGGTGATCGGGTGAGGCGGTGTCATGTGTCGAGCCGGTTCTGGTGTATCGGGTGACATGCTCCCGCGCAGCTTCCTCCCAAGTATAAAAACTTCAAGCCTACCGGCATCATTACCAAACGTGTCCCACAGCTCATTCAGCACCACACATCATCATGTACTTTAAAGTAAGAAATATTTTCGGGAGTCATTTTTAAATGCCTATCTAACTTGAAACTTGTCCCGCCTGTAACTGAAATATGAATCCATAGTCAAATTAGCTTTGAAAGCTAACTCGCTTTAAAATCCAACCCCAACACAAATTGGTACAAGGCTAGGAAGATCAAACCTATGAATCTTCATTGAATTATAGAGTCGTCACAGTCTAATTGACTATAAGAGTATGTTGTTCCTGGTGTATTTTGTGATCATGTCCTAAAAACCTAAATGTACTAGAAATACTGTATATAATCGCTTGCTCTTCTTCTTTCTATCATTGTTCTGTTTTCATTATAATTCTTTTGTTTTTAGATCGCAGCTCTCAGCGCCCTCCTGGCAGTCTGCCAAGCTGGCTACATCCAGGACGGTCACGGCCAAGCAGTATCTTCCCAAAGCATCCTTCGTCACGACGAGGCTGGTCCCCAAATCGCTAACCACTTTGCTCCTACCATCGAACATGCCCATGCTCCAGTTTTACATGCTGCTCCCGTCATTGAGCAGACTTCGTATCTTGACCATGGAGCTTCTTACGTGCATGCGTCTCCGCTAGTCCAGCATGTTTCACCGGCTGTCCATCATGCGCCGTTCTTGCAGCATGTTGGTCCAGCTGTGGCGATTGGACGAGCTGAACAGATTGAAGATCACGTGAGTATGATTTCTATGAAAATTCATGGTGTGATGTAATATTGGGCATGCATTCTTATGCATGCCCAATATTACATACAACAAATATAAATACAATTATTAAATATTAGTTATCATGGTAAACTTGGTACCACCTCAGAATCATATGTATGAGAAAATGAATTATCTGAGAGACATGAGTTATTAATTACAGTTTTTGCACAATCTTTTGTTATTTCCTGGCGGCTATGTACTCGTATGTAGCTTCAAAACCAATTTCATGTTATTTTTGGCTGATAAATGATGCTTAACTAAGTTTAGCAAAACATTGTGGTCCATTTTAAGATACACGAATAAGTTATTTAAAATGTAACTTACGAACTAAACCATTGCAGCAGTTCAACAAAACAGTCGAGAAATAATTTAAAAAAGTTGTGTAAATTAGAATTATTTAATTAATTAAAATGTTAACCAGAACGTTAACGCGCTTCTTAAATTAGCACATTAGTTGAACATGCTAATTACATAATTGCCTTTATCTGAAGTTGAATTTTCGTGATCTCACACACACCCAAACACTAATACAAAGAAA
The DNA here is from genome assembly GCA_905333125.1 of Pheosia tremula. NCBI lineage: Eukaryota > Metazoa > Arthropoda > Insecta > Lepidoptera > Notodontidae > Pheosia > Pheosia tremula. The sequence goes on along the minus strand of HG995402.1, from coordinate 7,322,843 downwards.
GTGAAAGGCTTGTTACGATTATGATTAAAATTTTGATCAGTTAATACCTACAACCCAATTAAAATATTTATTGTGTAAGCTCTAGAGTGGACTATAGGGGTTTTGAAACGCGTGCATGGCAATCTATCACGCTGTGATTGGTATTAGAGTCTATTTATCAAATACATCATTAGATTATGTTGATCAAAGTTTACGTAGCACTTGCCCTATGTTGGCTGAATTGTCGATGTGTAATAATTTGCCAATTGGAGTACGGTAAAATTAATTATGGTACTAATAGTATTCGATATGTTTTACGTATAAAAGTTAATTCTTTTTTTAATGGACATTAAACAAGGTACCTTATATGACATTAGCCTTCCTAAAGCACCCAAGTATTTTAAATGCAGGCGTGCGTCGTTATTTCTGCACCCTAAAAGTGTATAGCCAAACCTACTTATACGGTTTAGTGGCAGAAACTAGTCACTCATAGTTATCTTTTTAATTATTCCTAGGCTCCAGCCAAGTACGAGTTTTCGTATTCCGTGGAGGATCCTCAGACCGGCGATCACAAGTCCCAGCACGAGACCCGCGATGGTGACGTAGTCAAGGGAGAATACTCCTTGCTGCAGCCCGACGGTTCCATCCGCAAGGTCGAGTACACCGCTGATGACCATAACGGGTACGTAATTTTTCAGGTTTTTAGTCTCCTACTTTTGATTTGAGAACGACGGTATTATAACCTTTTTATTACTTTAAGAAAAAAGTACTTCGCATCAAAAGTTTTTTTTTTCGATACATGACCGGAATTTAGGTCAGACTTCTTAATATTTATTAAGTGTACAATTTATTTATTTTTCAATCAAAGTACGACCTTTATTAACTTCTCGTTCTTAAGTTGAGTCACAAATTAACATTTATTAACTCACGTAAACAGGTTTTGTCATAATATCTCTTAGTGCTGTTGATTCGTCTAGAATCTTTTTTTATTATAACATGTTATATGTTTATAACTTTAAAAAACGGTGAATGAATGATGATCCTATTACCAAGATAATATTAGAACCATAGAAATTTTAACACTATTTGGACTAATTCGTATAATGCGCTCTTCAATCATCCGTCATATAACATAAACTATTTGCTATTTTACGGCCGAAACAACGTGTAAAGTAACTGAAGAATCCGAGCTGGCGCGACTTATGGCACTAGCATTGCTACTTATTAAGCATTTTAATCTATAAATAGGTATAAGACACTTGTTGTTTCGGTCGGTAAAGTAGATAGCATCCGTAATATCCCTACAATATTCTTTATCTACGGCTAGTTATGTTTTACAGGTTGTGTAAATGCTGTATTAACTGTTTTAGAGATAAACTAATCTATTAATCAAAGGTCGTATGCAAGCCTCTTCAATGTCGATCGCTTATGAAACGAATAAGTATTTGAATTTTATGTTAACACCAAGTTGTTGCGTATCAAACATACATGGATATAATACACTGTGGCGGGGAGTTGACTCTTAATTTCATTAGTATAGGTACCATATTCATTAAACAAATAATCGAAATATACGACGTTGTAAATTATTCAGTGTAAGGAGTATTCAGGTGTAAGGTTCGAGTCTTTAGAAATTTGAACCTTATGTATATCAATCGTATAATATGCATGGTATATATGACATGAGACATATATCACTGAATTGAGATGTGTCGTTCAATAACGTCTACTTGTCTCCGCATAGTAAAATGTGTTATACAACATAACCGCTGTATTCTGGCTGCATAAGAACACATTATCGCTACGGCTATTATAGTAACGAGTTATAATTTATTCATACATTATAGTGTATATTTTTTATTGTGTACTTATTTACAGATTTACATTAGTATAATATATACAGCTCAGACCAAGTAGATTACATATTTTTTGTAATCAAGGAATTTATCGGGATGTATTCTATAAAAAAACTATATTTTCATCTTGTATGTAGCCAAAAAACTATGGAGCAAGCACTATACAATCTGACTGGTTCTGGTCAAAAGCGACGATCATCAGTTTTTATAGGAAAATCCTCCTTAAATATTCTTTACCTTTTATTTATTGTTTTTTTTTTATATTTATAACAGCTTCAACGCCATCGTCCACAACTCAGAGCCCTCTGCGCATGCCGCTCCCCCGAGTCCGACTTCAGTACATGCCGCTCCGGTAGTACATGCTGCTCCTGTAGTACATGCTGCGCCCGTGGTACACTCAGCGCCCGTCTTACATGCCACTCCCGTGGTACATGCTGCCCCGGTGGTACATGCCGGCCCTGTTGTCCATGCGCCTCTCGTACATGCGGCACCCTACGTCCAAGCTACCAACTTAGTCCACGCCACGCCTACCCATTATATAACCCATCAGTAATCTACAATTATGTACTTGAAAATGTATTATCATTATTATACTTAGGAAGTAGAAATTAAACTGTTATTATTTATAAGAATTGTTTATTAACCATTAAATGTATGGAACACTGTAACTGAACTGCTTTTATATATTTCCCACTAGACACAATAATTAAATTACTTATAATTTTTAGGCAATGATATCCAAGTTGGTAGGACGCTCGACTTGGAAATGAGGGTCGCAGGTTCAAACTAGATTTCATATGCGAATGTAAGTTTCAACCATTATTATCACTTGCTAAACGGTGAAGGAAAACATCGTGAGAATTTCCAGACGTTCCACCATCAAGGCGAAGAATAATATAGGTAGTAAAATTTCTTGATAATCCATATCACAGATCATAGTACATATTCACCCGTATTATAGTGTGCCTTTAGCAAAGAAATGTTACTTACAAAAAAACTACTATTTAACGCATCGTGTGAAATCAGGAAACTCGTACGAGTATTCTTGCAACAAAAAGTGCATAGGTACGATTAGGTTGGCGTAGCGTTGGCACAAACCCCGCTTCCAACAATTCATAGACGTCGGATGTATGAGTTAAGCGGGTAACCGTAATTGGTTATTAGTGGCAAGTTATTCGCAGGTTATAACAAAATGTTCCCTTCTTAAACAATAAGTCATAAATGAATTAGCTAATTATACTACTGTAACTTAATCATCTCTTCATTTTAATTCAACAAAGAAATAAACTTAAAATTGTGCAGCATTCTTTTCATTTACGCACATTTTAATATTTCTATTATGTTATAAAGTTATGTGTTGCATCACAACTTTATCAGATGACGGAAGTGTATTAAAATACGTAACTTTACGAGAAATCTTGATGTTGTGATCATGACATGGAAAATGTAGTTCACGAGTTCAGTCACGAGTTTGTGAAAACCTACATGAATGCTGCACTGCCAGAAAAAGAGCCATATACGAATTAAAAAGTCGTACCTCGTATTGTAAACGTGAAAATGGTAAAATCTTTAGTTCCTATAATTTATTTGCTCTGAATTACTAATGCTAGTTGTAAGATAGCTACTTATTTTTTTTTTAACTTGGAGACCTAAGACTAAAATTGATTAGGTACTCACTGCAAAGTAACTAAATTAATTTATGTTGCATACATACTTTTTTTTTGTATTCCTAAAATGAGAAAAGATTAACATCTTTACCCGCCATAACGATACAAATATGTAACACTACATAATCTTAATTATAATATTTTGATGATCTCATTTTATTGTCTAGTAGCTATTTATAACATAATAATATATGATCTAATTTATGATTATAATTCTTAAGTAGTATATTCGCAGCTGCATATTTTCTCAAATAAAGCGTTGTTGTTAGTTATCCAAATAAAGTGCTCTAATACTTAGCTATAAGTTCAGTGAACAAACTATGACATCATAATTAAATATGACAATTATATAAAACCTGTTTTGCATTGTCTAAAATCATCACATTGTTTTATAAATCCTCGTGTTAAAAGGTCAACAAAAAGCCGTGTGTACTGTCGGAAGTTATATTTACAACTAAATTAACAGTGGAACGATAACGGATAAACGAGAATGCTATAGTTTTAATCTATCCAGGCATGTTTTAATGTTTCCAATACGTCGCAAGGTCAGTTTACTTCTTATTTTATGTTTTAGGTAACGAGTACAATCTGTAACGCTCTACTTACGTGCAGTAATTGCGGGTTAAGGAGATGCCTTCACGAGAGCAGAGCGAGTGTTAAATGATTTGCCTACAGAAAAGGGTAAATGAAATAGCTTGTAGCTTAAGGCGTTAATTGGTCGTAAAATTGTTGTATTGCATTCTGGTGAGTGTGCTGCGAAGTTGCAATAGTGTTTAAAATAAATATTTTTATATAAAAAAACAATGTATACCTATGTCGTCATGTCAGCAATATAGAACTATAAACGTAAATGCCCATTATATTTTAGCTTATTTTATTTTGTACATAAAATACTCTGTAAGGTATAACAAAAACAATCAAAAATATTTTAAACAATTAATCAATGAGTTATATGGATCACCTTCAAGTACAAAAGGATTGTGTACATGATGTTTGATTTGTTTTGAACAAGGCGAACCTGCGGGTCGATCCAGAGCGTTTCGACAAGTACCTATCCGAATCGATTCGATAAGATTTTTTCTCGTTTCGACGACGATCTATAAGAGCCATTCTTCATGACGAAAATTCGATACGACCACACAACCAAATGGTTCGATTCGACCACTAGCTATGTTTACATAGTACACCTTATAGTGCAAGTTTCATTTAATAATAATAAAATAATAAAGACTTGTCTTAAGGTTGTGAATCGGGGGGCAGTAGTGTTTGGCCATGCGCTCGGTAGAGGGCGTCATTTTATAAATGCCTAATAATTTCATTTATTCCTTTGGGAACGTTATCTTTATAACCTACAATTCGCCTATTGTTATAGTCTATTGCCACCTATTGTTATATCTTATATAAATATTACAACCACTCTCAAACACACTATTCCCCAAATAACACACAAACATACTAACGTCTATAAAATAAACATACATAACATACAATCCTAACACTCGTAATCCCTATTGTGTGTACATTCTACATGTAATAGTACCAGTTCTTTTAGTAATCTTAAGCAATGCATTGTGTCGTACACGTACTCGCAGCGAGGAACCATGATGACTAAAAACTAATAATAAGAGTCTGAGGCCAATCGATTTTTTCTTTTAATTGTATGTACCATTTTTTTTTTTTTTTTATTACATTATAGGCAAGTATTTGATCTCGATCTCACCTGATGGTAAGTGACGATGACATCTACGATGGAGCATACTTGCCTAGGTAGGAAGGCGGCAGTAGATCGAGACGCTACATTCATTAGGCACATGCAGCGCAACTGATCTGACCCGTCATCCATGAATGGCAACACCGAACATCATGCCGGAACACGGCTAGGCCGCTTGGCGACATGGCTTTGTTCAGTGGGTGGTGACTAGCCACGGCCTAAGCCTACCACCAGTATAAAATATTTTCCTAAGCCTACCACCAGTATAATAATAAACTACTAACAATAGTTTAACAATCACTCCTCAAACAGAAATATAATCTATGTAAAACGAACGAACGAGATACCCTACACGTGAGGGTGGTGCCAACCAGGTGACAACTCTACTGGTGGTAGGCTTCGGCCGTGGCTAGTCACCACCCACTGAACAAATCCATGTCGCCAAGCGGCCTAGCCGTGTTCCGGCATGATGTTCGGTGTTGCCATTCATGGATGGCGGGTCAGATCAGTTGCGCTGCATGTGCCTAGTGAATGTAGCGTCTCTATCTATTGCCGCCTTCCTACCTAGGCAAGTATGCTCCATCGTAGATCTCATCATCACTTACCATCAGGTGAGATCGAGATCAAATACCTGCCTATAATGTAATAAAAAAATAATAATACACGTAATTGTAAAAGGCTCAATAACATAGTGCATAAGTTTCAGTTAAATGTTGGTGCAGACAGATCTATCAACTTATCGACAGTCCCGTTGGCCTTTTCAACTTAATACATTATTAACGAACATCATAAAGAGCAAAATAAGCATACATTACGACATACTAGCCTTCAAATTAATAAAATTGTGCAGAAGTTCACCTAATCAGATTCCATACTCCGATATTTTATTTAGCCTTCATATCGCGAGAAGATCGGTGTTGTTATTTTTTTTTAAGAACAGATCTGTGCAGAGCTTTCAATGTAACGTCTCATGTTAACAAAGCTGTTTAATCTTAAAATCTACTTTCTAACACCGCGCTATTAGAGCCGTATTTAGTGCTTGTGTTATAATAATAAATTCATAAAAATCACAGTTAGATAATACCAATTCTGTTTTATGGCTAATTCAAAATATTACATACCGCACATAAATGGGTATCCGAGAATTTTAACACCTATTTCCTAGTTGCTGCTTTGGCAGACGACTGCGGTCACGTATTGCGATGTATCCTGTAGAAAACGAAGTTAAATCGTAGAACGTAGGAGAATTTAAATATCAAATTATGTGCAGAATTAGTGAAGGATAACACAATAATGCAGCAGCAGATTATTTAATCAATCCAATCCAAATATAAGTTCTTCTAAAGACCACCAGCGCCATTTCTATAGTAGTAGTGATAATGATAAGATCGTGTAGAATTAATGTAGGCAATTCAGAGAAAGTGCCGGTTCTGAAAAAAAAGCCTTAATCCAAGTACTCAACAATTGTTTATAATAGTTTTATCACCTTGAACCATAGAACGCTACGTAATTTTACGTAATTGCTGTATCATTATCAAACTACCGTTTTCTTGCGTAGAGTTGGCCGGTGCGTCGCATCTCGTTGGGTATTATAAAAGTGGAAGGCTCCGCTCCCCGGCATCAGTTGTGTGTGGTCGTGCAGCCGGGGCAAACCTAATTCAAACAGAAAATGATTGCTAGAGTAAGTGCAGCCCGTAATAAATCCTGTACATTCAGTGAGAAGTTATGATATCGACTTGAATATGGAATTTATGACGATATACGTTAATAATTTATTATTTTATTAAATTGCTAAAACTTTTTTGTGCACATTTTTTGGGAGTATTATAGTGCAAGTTTCCCAGTAATTTCACTCTACATATATATTTTTTTTTCATTTTAAATCACCTATTGCATAGTTATTTACGGAAAGCGTCTACTACTTATCCATTTATAAGGTTGTCAATAAGTTGTTCATTCATTTACGCGCTTTCCGCATCACGCGTTCGAAGCTCGGTCTAAGAAGCTTTCGCAAGCCATTATTACGCTCCAATTGTGCTTTCATACGGTTACAAGTTTGTCTTTCTATTTAGATTAATGGCTACATGTACATAGGATAGGAATATTGCACAAGATAATATTGATTGAGCTTGAAAGTAGGTTACAAATCAACCTGATGTTGCTAAATTTCTATACCTAAGTCTATAAATTTTGTCACATGAAGACCATGTTGATATTTTGGTTAAGTTTTTCTCAATCCATAAATTTAACTAAGCAGATTTATATTTAAATCGATTTAGACTCCCCATCACAAATGTGTCTGTATTAGACGCTCAATGTATTAGACTAATCAGGAAATCGCAATGGCTCCACAGACTACAGTAATCCTGTCGGTGGTGGCGCTGGCGACGGCTGGTGTGGTGCAGCTGGCTGGCCACGGCTATGGTGGCGAAGGGTACGCTGGCGAAGGATACGGTGGCGAGGGGTACGAAGCAGTTGGGTACGCGCCGGTAGCAGTCGCCCCCGTCGCGCACTACGCACCGCAAGAAGACACACATGTGGATTACCACGTGAGTTCTATGCAATCTTGGTATATAAGACTTTTCGTAGCTTCAGTAGAGTGGACACGTAAGTCTGCTTGGACTTAACACCCGGAGTTGGAGTTAATTTCGTGCGCATATCCTGGGAGAAACTCGTAGCGTTTCGGTTTATAAAGATTATTATGCAACTACACATATTTGTCAAATCTTGAGCTCAGGCTAATAAAGGATACTTGTAGCATGAGAACAAGACGAGATGCGATCACATGTCGGCCAAATGCCTTCCTTGACTCCATTCGACAAGACATAGCCGGCTTTATAGTAAAATAAATTTCGAATTAGTATACGAATTCTGAAACAAAGAATAAAGCAACAGCTGCACAAAATAAAAAAATAAGCAACTGCTATTACGGTAATTGGCAAATTCTTGAAATTCCAATGAACTACATAAAAACCAGGAAAAAATAGATGCAGTCTGACCTGTTTACGAACGAGATAAAAAAATAAAAACAACGAAAACATTAAACCTAACCTTCAGCTAATGAGCATTGTTCCCCGTTACTCGCAATAAGAGCATGTACACGGTAATGAAGATCATTACAACACTGCACTCGTTGTCATACCAGCTGTAACGTTCGCACTGCCAAACTATAAAAACCGGTCAAGGATGCATAAATCTTGAATACATATCATCACGCCTATTTAAATTAACCAGAATATGTATGTAAGTATATTCATTCCAATTTCAAAGAGGAACTTTATTAACCTCCTCAATATACCATAAATCATCTTGTAATTTTTTTAAGAAGGTTGTATTATTTTAGGGACAAAATTAATAAACCAAAAAAAAACAATATTAACGAATAATAAGTTCAGATTCCATACAAGAATGCAAAATATTTATCTAAACTGGATCATTCTGATTAAATAATAAAATAATGTTCCTAAAATTATCTGAATCTTAGGTTACCAATACTCTTAAATTGATTCTGTAGAGTGACAGTTTAACGAAACGCAAGGCGCTTGAATTTGATGTCGATTTATTGTTTAGGGCTTTCAATATACTCTATGGTATATTGCGGTGGTTGTATTGTGTAAGAGCTCTGATCATCGACAGAATATCGCCCTATTACGTTACGGATAAACAAACTGGTGTTAATATACTACGGTAAGTGGAGCAGCGATAGCTGATTTCGCTTCCCTAGGCCTGTGTTACCCGTTCTCTTTCGTAATACAATAGTAACAAGCTAATTGATAGCTTGCATAAACCGCGCGTGTACAGCGCCCGATCCAACACAATCGCTTCGGTTTCCGGGATATCGACGCCGTAGCTGTTACATAACTCCAATAATTTTCTCATAAAATGGGACCAAGTATATTTAATATACCTAAATAATTACTGCGTTTTCGCCCTGCGCGGTGCTGCAATCCCCGGCTCTTGTGTCGTTTCAAAGACACGCAAATCACTAAGTTTTCGTTGATTCCATTAACATAAATTTAATATGAATGATTTTGTTGATACGTTGGATGGCCTTAAACAGCTTATTAAGATTATAGTCTTATTGAGGAATAGAACTACCAAGTATGTTTATGTCAAAGTATATATCTGAAAAACAACCAATAGTCCAAAATGCCTTTAACTTTGAAGATACAATTGTTTAAAACCACAACGATTTTCTTTTCGATTTTTAAAAATTATTCATTAAAATATGTGATAGTTCTGTCACTACAATAGGTAGTTAACGAAATAAGTTGACCCAACAAACATCAATCTATTGTATAACACTATGTATGTAACAATTTAAATGATGATATTATACTTGGTAATATTTATGGTATTTAGAGGCCTTCCGCACCGATCGAGGAAATACGGATCTAGAAAATTTAGACATAATTCGAAAGAAATTGTTTACTCGGGATCTCCATCTCACTCCGTCCTACGACCGCCGCTATGGACAGCACCACTGTCATCGCTGAGTGAAGCATCAGATTTGAATCTGACGCAATGGGCAAGCTTTCATACATTTAATACATGGGTCTAAAATACTATGATACGGATTGAGAATACTTAGGAAAATGTACCTTTGATCTAGTGAAAACCCCCTTATTTTAAAAGTACTATGACAGCAATCAATCGTAGTACTATTCGTACGTCGCAGTTCTGAGAAGTAATCGGATCGGATTACTCCTCAGAATTCAGGATTTTCAGATTTGAACCAAACGCAGTGCTTAAGCGCTTGATGCTATCATAAATCGTACACTACGGGTAATGATATGAAATAGGTACACTAATCTACATCGGGTTGCGTAATGGATGGCGGAGGTAAGTATATCCCGGTCGTGACTGCAGGGCCGATAGCGTGTCTGTTCCCAGGGACGTTGCAACATGGTGGTTGCCCCAGAGACGTAATGACTATCAAGATACCAGAATTATTAGCATAAACCTCGATGGCGCGTGCTCTCTGACTCGTTTTATGGTAATCGTGGTTCTTTTTAAAGATTAACGATTGGCTGCTGTCTACCTACTTCTTGAACGTTTCGCAAACTGTTTTGACAGTTGAGCAGTATTTGAAAATAGAGATAATAGAGCTATTCTATTCATTATGTTAAGAAAGAAACAAATGAATCATACAAGTAGGTCGATATGCAAAAGTTTTTTTGCTCAACCGAGCAGCGACCGACGTTATATATTATACCTAGTATGAAAGCAGCACGATTATAAAACTGATTACATATTCGTTAATTAAAAACGATTCATAGGTCCTAGTAACACACGCGCGGAATGATTATATTCATGAATCTGATTATGCGTATCTTCGCTAAAAACTTATATTTGAAGTGTTTTTTCTATACAGTGTATTTAGTCACTGAATGGCGATAATTTTGTTCAAAGAGCTAGGCCTAATTTCATCAGCAAATACAGGGGTCCATCTCTCTGCCCCTTTGAATCGCGGTTATTTCAAATATAACTATGTATTATTAGCAAGCTATTGTTTGGATTGAAAGCTGTTATCTAAGCCACAGATTCTTCAGAACTTAGTTTAGACTGCGGTTCTTGAAATATTAGTAAGAAATGTAATTTTCTACACATTATAAAAGTTAGTTTTTATAAGATTTTTAAAATTATATAAATAAGACATAATAGATATCATATAAATAAGACATAATAGATCTATATCATGAGTATATGATAAAGTTAAATCATATAACCAGAAGAAGAAGAACACTAGCCCCCGTATTAATAGACGCGCTTTAACTTAATCAAACGTTATATAGTACAGCGTAAATCAAAACTGTGTGCAGTACTATATGACGCTTAATAAAGTTATAGATCGTCTATAGATCCAAGAGTTAGCTACCTAAGCACTTATGTTCAAATATCGTTCATTTCAATTTCCAGGCTCACCCCAAATACGACTACTCGTACTCCGTGTCGGACCCCCACACCGGCGACCACAAGACCCAGCACGAGGTGCGCGACGGTGACGTCGTGAAGGGCGAGTACTCCCTGCTGCAGCCCGACGGCTCCTTCAGGAAGGTCACCTACACCGCTGATGACCACAATGGGTAAGGGACCAATATCAATATAAATTATTGCACAGGATATTTTAGAACATTTATCCAATGTAATATTTATTGAAATCCACTCTTCTATGTCCTGGGCCATGATGAGCTCCTTTATGTATGAGGCCAGGACATGTTACTGTCTCTGTTTGGACCTGCCACAACGCGGTCTGGCCTTATCTGAAATCGGGTTTATGGATTTTTTTGCCTGGAATCTTTTGTTCAGACAAGTCCAATGTTGTAACCAAGTCACATTTTAATGTCCTCTCCTCTTTTCAGTTTCAACGCGGTCGTCCACAACACTGCGCCCGCGCACCCCGAGTACCACTAAACAGCGGCTGAACCTGCCATTAGCCACTTCACATGTGATATTTAAACTTAATACTTACTGTAGATAGTCTTTAGTCCATGACTACATTTTGTATTATAAGACTGCGGCGAATAAACTTGTCGAAAACTATATATAATTTTATTTCCTTCCTTACTACAAACAAGTAAGTATGTAAGTCTGTTCGGATTAATTACGAATGGTCATGATTACGGGAAAATCACCTTTACGCACTACACACATCGTCTATATGCAGTGCGATCTGAGAGGAGCGTCTGCAGCGCTCGGCGGGATAATGTTGCACCACATAGAGTTGCAATTAGGCTGAAATATGGTCTAAATGTTATCCTGAAACCTTTGATATTCTAGTAATAAAACTACGGTAATTCAAGCGACGATATCTTTAACTAGAGACATATGTAGTCCTACCTCAAGAAACAAGAGATTGATATATATGTAGGCTCCTATTGAACTATGCTTACAACACAAACAAAAGTATTTTAATATTTCCCTCCGGTCCACTGTAAGCTAATAAATGTTTAGAAGTAAACTAGAAAACTAACAAAGTAAAAAGTGAACCTTAGTAGTTTTACAGTCGGGACCAAATATGGATTTTTTTTTAATTTACTTTATTTTACACTCTTTAGTTAAGATACTCAATAGAGATATGTAGAAATATCCAAACTTCCTTGCCTACCTTGATAGTAAAATTATTAATTCGCCCTCGGAAAACAATTTCTTGTTATCGCATATACTTAATTCCGTTATAGGATAATTAAAAGCCTGCCGTTAAAGATATTAACTTAAGACTGTTATTCTATATAAAGTAACTTGTTAACCTTACTCTTGCAAATTGGAAGTACTACCGCATGCATTAAAACAAGATTTTGATTTCAAATATGTGGAAGACCAATAAGCGTGTCGTATAATAATATCAGCAAACAAAATACTGGTAAACGACCGCACTCCGATCGCTATTGGTCTAGAGTCTAGACCAAGCAGGCGTCAGTGGTCTAGACTCTAGACCACTGACGCTTGCTAATCCTGAAAATCATAATATTGTATGTAAATTCCCAATTACTTACTTCTTCTTGGGAACTTTTAATCTGAAGACATACGCTTATGTGGATGAACACGGATGAATGCAATAACCATATTATTTTTACATCGACATGAAAAATAAAAATTAGAAAAATATGTATATATACCCATAACCTACAGTAAATTGTCTACTTGCTTAAGAGTCTATTTCAATCTGCCAATAAATACAAAACAAGGTTTGAGGTTTACGTCTTGCACCCTCAAACATTGTTACATATCGCTTTTGAATGATAATTACGAAATTAGTTTTATTTCATTAAAAATAAAAGTCAAGTCGAGAGTGAACAGGGTCTATGAAAGTATACTCCATCGTAGATACGTCATCATCACTTACCATCAGGTGAGATCGAGATCAAATAATTGCATGCATCAATATTAATGGGACGTGGCCCACCACCCACGTAGTCATACCATTGTTACTCTTCCTAAGCCTGAATCTACAGCGATAACCAACGAAGACGCCAAAGTTTGACGACCCTCTGCGAGTCCCAGAGAAAATCTAATTGTCCTTGAACCAGCAACGAAATAAATCAAAAGAAAAATAGGGGTAAAAATGAAAGGACCACACAATAATTACAATATCTTTTTAAAAAGAGTACCTAACTATGGAGTTTCTAGACCCTCCTTCTTCATTGAAATGACATTCCGAACGGGTGGTAGGATTTTAGCACATTTTTGTTAATATTTCCGATGATCGTTTACATTAATGAAAAATATTCTGATTCTGAATCGTTTGTTATGTAAGATTTCAACAAGGTTGTCTTATTCCATATATTGAACAACAATTTTCATGGGAACTAAAATGAATATGTTTTTTTTTACTGTCTTATAAAGAGTTCAGTGTATGTGCGTAATACTTACTTACCACAACTTGAACGTAACACCACGCGCGAGCTTGCAGTTTCTATGGCATGTGGACAAACCAGTTTCCGACTCACTCAGTGGTCCAGTTTCATCAAACAGTAAACAAAACGCTATAAATAGATTTTGACATACATTAAATCTACAAATTAGCTTTCAGATACAATATTATTCAAAATCTGAAATTATAGATAAAAGTAAACTGGAATATTATTTATTCTACTGAAGGGGTTGGAGGATGTAACTAAAGGTTCGCGAATCTAAAAGATAAAAGAAGTCTCTAGAAATACAAAATGTGGATAAGAAATAAACAACCGTATAACTATTAAAGTAAATAGAATAACGAGGATGCCAAATATGACAGTAGTTTTTTGAAAGCCTGATAATAATTTGATGTAAGTAGACGGTATAAAATCATTGCTATTAAGTTTCTTATAGGCGGTAACAAAGGCGGACAACATGGCAAATATCTGAATATAAACGAACCTTTCCAATCTTCCCAACGTGAAACATAAAAAATTTGATCACTTTCATGATTAAACCATGATCTGGATTCCAAACATCAGAATTTTAAAAATGTTTCCAAAAAAAACTTTTAATGATTTAATGCACAGCAAAGATGATGGCATGGTCCGGACCGTAAACATGCAAAACTGACACTGGGTGAAAACTTAGCAAATAGATGTTTGCACCTTCATGGTTATTACACTGATTATGCTCACTTACAGTCAAGCATGTGGTGCCAAAGAGACGCCCAACAGAATTTGAATAAGTGAAAGATTTCCTGCTACAAGCAATCATGCAGCTGGAACCGACTATGTGTTCACGGAATAAAGAAATAGCAAGCAATTCCCGGTGCCATTGCATAAGTCACGCACTGACTGTACCATTGAGACAAAACTAATTTTCATGCCGCGTTACCCAGGTTTTGTACACCCACGTGCTCCGAATACATGCGAGAAAAAAGACGGTACCTGCGTTAAATCTTCATTAACATATTAATTGTTCGCTCCTATTCATCTAGTCTACGACATTGATGGTTTGTTTCGGTATTACCGAACAGCATACTTTAGAACAAACAAAGCACCTCTTATAAGCGGAGCAACATTTTCAAAAATATCAGTCGTCTTCCATCGATCACCAGGAAAGATGATTGTCAAAGTAAGAATTTGTTTTCTCATTATATTTAACATTACTAATAATTTTTACGTTATAAGCACCATAAAGCATTTTATCTTTTTCAGACTTCCGTGGTGGTATTGATATTGGGTTTCGCCTGGATTAAGGGCGTCCATGGGGCAGCGTTTTCGAATGTCTTTTTAGAACGTGACGTTGCACCCGTAGAATATTATCAATATGGACCACCATCGTTACCAAGTGCACATTTCTCGCAAATAAATGCAGCCCCAGTGCAGTATTCTGTGCCTTCAGTGTCTGGCTCAGTACCGTGTGGATCACCGTGCATAATCCCTAGTCAGACACTTGCACCAGTGCCTCCAAGCCCGAATGTCCTCACTTACAAATCTTCGATTTCAAACGTTCCTGTAGTAGTTACACCGACCAAAGATGTAAGTAAAGAAAACATACAAACCCTTATATTATTATCATTGTAATACAAAACACATACTTATTTTTTATACATTTCATTTTGCAGGAGCCATTAGGCTACGAGTACTCGTACGTCGTGTATGATGAAAATACCGGTGATCATAAAGCGCAACGTGAGCTCAGTGATGGGTCTGTGGTTCGTGGTGAATATTCATTCATCCAACCCGATGGATATGTTCGGGAGGTGCAATACGTAGCAGATGACGTATCAGGGTAAATTATTTTCATCTTTAACTTAAAAATCTTCAATTTAAACATTATCACATATTATTTTTATCGATTTAAACATTAACTCTAACTGTGTAATGATTTTCCACCGCCAGGTTTAACGCTATTGTGAAAAATTTCCTGCCCGTTGCCGTCGAAGGTAAACATAAAGTTAAAGTGGCAGAACATAAGGAATCGGGTATACCTTGCCATGATGTTAAAATTGAATCTATAAAGGAGCATACAGAAGAAGTATCTGAAGAACAAACAAAAGAAAAATTCGGCAAATTAAAAGTTCATCATGAAATAAAACATGAAGAGTCACAGGAAGAAACCAAAGAAGAATCTGAGGAATCGAAAGAACATTCTAAATTGAAAGAGTTAGGAGAAAAATCAGAGGAATCTGAAGAATCCAAAGAAAATACTAAAGAGGAACATGAAAAGAAACATAAAAAAGAATCTAACGAAGATTCCAAAGAAACTGAGAAAGAATCAAGAGAAAAACATGGTAAGAAACATGAACATAAAACTGGAGAATCTAAAGAAAAATCTGAGGACGATTCGAAACATAAACATGGCAAAGAGCACAAACATGAATCAGGAGATTTTAAAGAAGAAACTGAAGCAGAATCGAAAGAAGAACACGGTAAGAAGCATAACACAGAATCGTTAGAGTCTAAAGACGAACCTGAAGAGGAATCAAAAGAGAACCACGGTAAGCAGCACAATGAAGAATCTGGAGAGTCCAAAGAAGAATCTAAAAGAAAACATCATCATAAATCTAAAAATGAGTCTAAGCACTCCGAATCCGAATCCAAAAATAAATCTCACGAGAAATTCGAAGAAATTAAAGAAATTGGATCCCATGCAACTCATGCGCATCATATAGCACCTCACAATTACGAAGTGGCAGAACCAGAACATGAAGCCGTCGTATCGTACCATGATATACTCCGCTGTGTTCAGGCAGCCATCAACAGAGCTAACGAAACGCCGGGCGGACAGAGAGAGGAACCCTCCCCGCTGACCTACATAATATTAAACAAACCTTGTTAATGTAGCTACAATTTTACCAGTCTAGTCTAAAACTATTAATATTGGTTGAAATCTCATAATTATTAATTACTGTTGTTTTTTTATTGTTATTTTCATTAGAAGAATCGCAATAAAATCCTGTATCAATCACTATTGCATGTTTTATTCAAATTTGTTTTTATTAATAGCCTATTTAATGTTCCACTGCTGGGCAAAGGCCTTTTTTTCTTCATTGGACCCTGTCTTGGGCTTATTGTGGCCTCATTTTATTTACAAAGGTGTCCAAATCTTCGTATAGCTTTTGTGGTTTGTGCATATTTATTAGTAAATAGAAAGCCACTCCTAATTTGATATATAATGATTATCCAACTGCTGTTGTCTGTAAATAGGTTAGTACTATATTGTATAGGACAATACAGGATTTTACCCCAAGCTCTCTTAAGAATTTTTCATATGGAGAATCCAGCTACAAGGCCTTACTAAAGGCATGTGCTGGGGTTATGTTTTGCCAAGCAAAAATGACCTTAAGGTGGTTAGGTAGTAATGTAACCGATAGAACTCGTTGCTAAAGTAAGACTTGCGACCTTCAAACATTTAGAAACTATTCCAAAACTGAATTAATTATGCTACAAGTAATTAATGGTCTAATTACATTGTTGTATTTGTAGTTTATGTAATCTGTAAGTACGTTCAAATTAAATTGAAGTTTCTGACACTAATTTCAAAATAATTACCATATGCATAGATTATAATATTTTGTTGTTTGTTTTTTTTTTATTTTGCGCTCCTGTCAAATGTTTGCATATTTCTATAACAACTCGTACTAAGCCTCAGAGCAACAATCTTAAACGCGTGTATACATTACCGATTACAATTAGGAAACCAATCCGCAAGATATCAGGTGTATCTGATAGGTGTAGTATATAACTGCGAGGCGCAGCTAGTATAAATATGTAAAAAGTATAAAAAAGTCATACTTTTTAATACATAGTGGTCGGTCTTTAGTAGAAAATTGGTCTAGTTTTAGGCATTTTCGTTTGCGCACATCATACATGGACACACTTTAGTTTTATTTATTTAAGAAAAAAAAAACAAACCGTTTAACATTATACTTATAAAATTACATTTTTTTAATGGATGAAACAAGCTCAAAAATTAAATAGAAATACGTTCAACATGCTTTTGTATTTGGCAAAATTTGACATCATGCTAACAGCAACACAATGGCGACACTGCCTTATAGTAGGTTCCTCTAAAATGTTTCAAATTAATTTATTTAACCCAATTTAGGTAGGTATTCGGCTAAAAAACTAGCATATAATATTATTCTAGATCGCTATAGCAAATTGAATCAAATCCATAAAAAATAATCTCTAACCGCGACTGAAGTCGTATTATAACTTCGATAGTGTAATTAGCCAGTGTTCTCGAAAAAAAAATGTTTAAGTATAACATGCGTACCTACATGTTTAGATTATATGGGCAAGGTTCACGACAGCAAAATTATTTTAATATTTCACAAACAGCTATAAAATTACCTCAGCGCATACCTTATACACAGCATGGTATAATAATATGCTATGCCAGATATTTTCTTCCAACGGAGGCCCAAACAGACTATTTCACGATGAGTGATACCACGAATTGATATCATCTATAGACTTATCACTGCTCATTGGTCGAAGATGGCTGATGATGTAGTCTTAGGCCAATTACGTGACATTGGCAGAGCATATTATTGTACTATGATACAAACATCATCCAACCGAGTTAGCTGTGTTATATTATTAATTTTGTGACGAAATCACCCCTCACTGTGGTAACAATAACACAATTCTAATCATTTCATAGACGGACGCTTATTATAAAACGTAAGTAAAACTGGTGCAAATTAATGTAAATATGAAGTAATATATACCAGAGCAACTGATATCCCCAAAGGGGTAGGCAGAAGTGCCCTGCAGTGTATCCACGTTACGTTGATATATTTTGATCCAATATAATAGGGGTGCACCAATTCCCATTCAGGGCTAAAATCACGCCATAAATAGGGGGAAGATTCGGGCCATAATAAGTGTTGGTCGGCGAACTTCACACGGCGTTCGAAAGACATACAGGTTTCCTCACGACATTTGCGTTCGCTGTACGTAAGTAATACCTATTGAAAATTCCGACGTGTAATCTGAATATCCCCGTGGTGCAAGGTGATGTTTGAACCTGCACGCTTGGTTTCACTGCATACTAATGATATAAATAAAGATATTTACTTACTTATAATAATAATAATCGGTAATAAATGTAAGCGGTTGAGTGAAATATGCGTGCCCATTAATTTTTGGTCGTAGGTAAGTCAATTAATTAAAATATCACTAACCAGCTAAAAGCTTTACCGAAAAGCATTAACTTATCATAATGCTCGGTTTACACGAGGAAAGTACATAAGTAAAAAGTATCGACATGGAAACGTATGAAATCGGTCACTTGCCTACTTGTTTAATTGCGAACTTGCCAAGCTGTTTATATGAGGTCACTTGTTTACGTGCGTACTGTTTATGTGTAAGCCGGGCATTATAGTATTTTTATGACTTACCTGCCAACGTACAAGTTCGAATGTCTGCCCCTGAAAGTGCAGAAAAAAAAACAGTAAACATTAAACATACACGAATTATCTTAAAATGCATATCTCAATGTAAACAATGACTTTTATTATTTTAAGCCTTAGCATTTAAACCTGACCCACATACTTAATAAAAAAAATAAGTTGCGATAATTTAACTAGAGTGTAGGCTGCTTGCTGCGCAAACGCACGGCCAATCTATCACAGCTTACAACGACAAGAGTTCCATTTGAAATATTTTTGTCAATGAGATGTTGTGAAATCGGCTACTTGTGAAGTACCTACCTAATCATTGTTCACAACACTAGAAATTATTTACAAGAATTGGCGGCGGGTACGCTGCTACTACTTACTACATTAATATCAAAGAAACAAATTCATACGTTGTCATTTATAGAAATACATTTTAAAAATCATTTTTTCAAGGAAATTACTTTTTAATACAATCGCAAGCAGATTGTAACTTATATTTCTTTGAGGGTCAACTTATTTGTACATATTTTCTTTGAATCCTCTACTCGCTCTAGTCTCAAGAAAATATTATAGACAAAAGTGATGACCAAAACGTATTAACAATTATCTATACATCTATACATATAAATAAAATTGGAGTGTCTGTTTGTAATATTAAAATACCTGCATTTTACTAAGTGCATTTGGATGTATACACGTTACCTATACCGAAACAACATTTTTTACAATTTTTGTCTGTCTGTCTGTCCGTCTGTCTGTCTGTCTGTCTGTTTGTTCCGGCTAATCTCTGAAATGGCTGGACCGATTTTGACGGGACTTTCACTGGCAGATAGCTGATGTAACAAGGAGTAACTTAGGCTACTTTTTTTTAGAAAAAAAAAATAGAATCTCACGAAAAAAGTTAAAACCAATGTTGCAGCGTAGCGCCTGATTAAGTTTGATAGCAACAACCTGCAATGCGTCCCGCGGGCTCAGAATGGGCGAGCAGGCTGTTGTCAACGGTTGTCTTTGTTAAATACCACGCGGACGAAGTCGCGGGCAACAGCTAGTTATTTATATGTATCATCCATAAACAAAATGTTGTAAGTATACCTACATAGGAGTTCCGAACTTACTTTTTGTTTCGACCATAAGATTAATAACAAAAAATCTAAACCAGATTTCAGCAATCAATCAAACATGTTTAAAACCGCCGTACATTATCAACGATCTAAATTGCGCTAATTAAGTGCGCAATAAGACATCGCCATCGTTATAATGCAATGATTATTTTGTAGTGCTTACTGTTGGGTATAAGATTTTTGATAACCCGAACGAACCCGTACCCGGTTTTATCATGTTTAAAAAAAACCCCAAGTGGACCTTTAGATATAGTCTTTTGATTTTTACCGCTGAATAAAAAGTAACAAACCTCCGTCCCCGACGCTTTTATTGAATATTATTTTACACATTTCAAACGTAATTTTTCGTGCCAGGTGCTTTTAAACTTTATGTTCTTTTACGTGGCCTGTGGCATGCATTGAACAGAGTTAGCCGATATTAGACTTTGAGCGGCTATTTTCGCCCATCCTGCCGAAATGTATCACTGTTTGGCAAACATAATACTCAATATTTTTTAAGAGTATTAGTCCGTAGTTAAATGGTACTTAATATCATTTTGAGTTACCAACTTCGTAACGTACCCAAGCTGAGATACACAATACTAGTAACAATATATTATTATAAGGCTTAACAATAATAGCGTAACATATTTTAAGAGGGCCATTGGTAGGCTATAAGGGTCATATTCTCGACACAAGAAATTTAATTATTTGAAATTTTAAAGACAACACACTAAGTACTAAGTGCACGGTAAAACAGTACTGGCTGGCTTTCTCACATAAAAATCAAAAACTGTATACACATATATTGTATACATAAACGTGATCGTTATCACCTACTTGATAACCCCTTAAAATATTTTACACTATTTTTGTAAAATCTTATATAATGTTATGACGTAGACATCCTGTTAATTACCAGAAAATACTCGCAAGTAACGAATTCACCGTGTCAATGCGTATTAATAACCAACGGACATGTGGTGGATGTGGTTTCGCGGTCAAAAAGTTGTTGAACGTAGATAGAGACCAGGATTATATGAGTCGCCAATTCGTTCATAACAATAAAAATATGTAAGCCGGACACAAATCACTCGATTCACATCAATATCAAACTATCAGAACTTTGACCTTGATACATGTCAGAGTTACAGAGTCAAGGTGCGCGCGCACATTTCCCCGCCCCACCACCAGTGCGTATCCCCGCCCCACCACCAGTGCGTACGCGCCGAATGCGTTCTATATAACCATACAGCTGGGCCGTTGACATCAATCAACACTTGATCGCAATAAACAATACAACAAAAATGTTCAGCAAAGTAAGTTATTTGACTAGTAATTAAAAATGCAAGTATTGAATATGTTTTACTGAGAATTAAAACGAAATTTGAAGATAAGCAAAAAATTATAATTATTATATACAATTCATTTCTACGAAATAGGCAATTTGAAATACTTTCTAACAATATTATACATTTCTATTCATAGATCGTAGCTTTCGGTGCCCTGTTGGCCGCTGCCAACGCTGGTCTGCTCGGCCATGGCCACGCTGTCTCCTCCCAGAGCATTGTCCGTCACGACGAGGCCCATGTTGCTCCCCTGCACTACGCCGCCGCTCCCGTAGCACACTACGCTGCTGCTCCCGTTGCACACTACGCCGCTCCCATCGCCCACTATGCTGCCCCCGTAGCTCACTACGCTGGTCCGGTAGCGCACTACGCTGCCGCCCCTGTCGCCCACTATGCTGCCCCCGTGGCCCACTACGATGGTCATGATGAATACGTAAGTATTTGAATAATTAATCCTATGTGAAGCTAATATAAATACCAATTATTACTTTTATTTCAAAAGTCAGATTACATGGCAGACATCCATGTATCTAATTTATTTATTTTTCATTCCAGGCTCACCCCAAATACGACTTCGCGTACTCCGTGGCCGACCCCCACACCGGCGACCACAAGTCGCAGCACGAGAGCCGCGACGGCGACGCGGTGCACGGCTCCTACTCGCTGGTGCAGCCCGACGGCTCCGTGCGCAAGGTCGAATACACCGCCGATGACCACCACGGGTAAATTACAATTAGGCACCCTTATACTTGCTAGAGGTTTATATCTCTATAAAAACAATAATATAACATATTTAAATGCCTTGTTTTTAATTATAAACACATGTTTTCCTTTCAGTTTCAACGCTGTAGTACACAACTCCGCGCCCGCCGTGCACCCTGTTGCCACCCCCGCCTACCATCATTACTAAGTTGTAACTTACTTTTAAATCATTTATGATGAGTCATTGTGTTATTTATTTCGTCTACCAAAATGAATGTAAAGAAAATGAGTGTGTATTTAAATAAAAATATATTTTTTACATATTTCTGACTTTTAAGTCCACCTAACCCGTATAAGATTCTATTTAATATGTAGCAAGGAGCAATGATAGCTAAGTTGGTAGAACGAACCTCAGTAACGAGGACTGCAGGTTCAAACCCCAGCTCGCACTTCTGAGATTTCTGGATTTCATGGGTGAATCTTATTTTCGACCATGATTATCCTTTGCCAAACGGTAAAGGAAAGCATTGGGAAAGGAAAGCACAAAAAACCCCTCGAAAAACGTATGAAATCTACCATCCCGCACTGGGCCAGCATGGTGACTCTGGCCTAATTCCCCTCGCATTGAGGGGCGACCGGTGTCCAAGAGTGGGACATTAACAAGTGCTATTAAAAAAATAAGACAAGAAATACTTTATATAATATTTACACAGAAAAAGTGATAAATTTCTTGATGATTCTGAAATAACTTTGAATGCAAATTATAAATTGTAAATGCAAATTAAAAAGACAATAACATTTCTCTTAAATAAAATATATACCTACAACTTTTGCAAAATAAGGACTTACTCGTACATATGCAGGATACATATGTTTGGACTAGAAACGTCACCATATAACGCAGTGACGTCAGTAAAATAAAATAGTATCATCCAAGCATGATTACAATAAGGTCTCACATCTATGATGTACCTACTTGTAAAGCTACTTTGTAAAGATTTTATATTGTTATTGAAAGTGCAACAGACAAAACATGAAATTCAAATTACTAGCTTAGGAAATACTAACCACCTATTGCAATAGACCAAATAATAGCTATTTTTGCATTAAGACGGGTAAAAGACTCTTTGAAAACCCGATGGGCACCCGGTCCCCACGGACTGAATGTCTCTACCCCAATAATTATCAAAACTAGGGTTGCCAAAAGTCTTTGTATGGTCACACATTTCACCAGACCAAGATGCAGACTTTCAGCAACACTAATTAAAAAAACAAAGCACAGACTCTAAAGGTCTTTGAATGAATAGTTAATTTCATAGAAATTAATAGTTTACCTTCGCCTTCAATAATAAAACACAATAATTACTTATGAAATTATTTTTTGTAGGAAGTTGTAAACCAAAAAAGAAATATATCATTACAAGGACATAATGAAATAAGTAAAATTAATTATAATATTTTTCACACTTTTTTGTGTCTTAAGTACACGTGCCAAGATTGGAGTTGATTGGACCAATATTTGCGATGTGATATTTATAGAACAAAAATCTCTGTTTTGAAGTCTGGTCTAAATAACTAAATCACTAACTGCAAAGGTCAATATAATCTTTTTTTTTGTTATAGTATTACTCAGAATACCAGAAAAAGGATAGATGACGCGTTGAAAACTACTAAATAACGCCCGCTATATGAATACCAATAGTAAAGGAATATTATTTAAGGCGCAATTTTTTTTTTTTATATTTAAATAAAATAGTAAAAATACTTCAACCAAAAACTATAACAATAATGAACTGGGTATTGCTTTAGTAAATTACACTTATAAGTTCTGCGCGTTTCCATCCATCCATCCATTCCATCTATATTCACCGTATCTGAATCCTCCATGTAACGAGCGTAAAGACAGATGTAATTTTTCTTTATATAAGTGAAAGTATATTACATTATCAAGTCTAGAGGACGTTGTGTTCAATATGTACTACATGAGCTGATTCTCGTCTAAATACAACAACTATCACGCCCCATGTACAGTACATAAAGTATCACAAAGAGTATATTAAGCTTGGAATCTAGGTGTCCTTAGCCCATTTCTTAACACCATCTGAAGTCAGAACTTCTATATTTCGATTTAAAAATATAAATTTTGTTCCCATCATAACGACAATTATTATTTTTGGGAACAAAATTTTCCTCTTTATTGACACATCCAAATTCTGACTTCACATTGCATTTACAAATATGGTTAGGAAGCCCAGGTTCTAGGCTTAGTATACCCTTTCTGAATCACCTTGTACAGGGCAAGACGTGAATATTGACGCCACTATGCTCACCTGCAGTAGATCAATCCGGACATAAACATTGACTTTAACGTAATTATTGGAAGTGTGACCTTCATACATATCAAAGTGATCAAGGTGCGCGTGCGCATTTCTCTACCCCACCACGTATATGATCGTGGCGCAAGCGTTCTATAAAACCATATGACAGGGCGGCCATTGACATCAATCAACACTTGATCGTAGTAAACAATACAACAAAAATGTTCAGCAAAGTCAGTTTCCCAGTAACTAATTAATTGCAATTAATTTATATAAAAATAGTAAGATGTTTATATATTTATTTTTTATTTATAGATCGTAGCTTTCGGTGCCATGTTGGCCATTGCCAACGCTGGTCTGCTCGGCCATGGCCACGCTGTGTCCTCCCAGAGCATCGTCCGTCACGACGAGGCCCATGTTGCTCCCCTGCACTACGCCGCCGCTCCCGTAGCACACTACGCCGCCCCCATCGCCCAGTATGCTTCCCCCGTTGCTCACTACGCTGCTCCGGTAGCGCACTACGCTGCCGCCCCTGTCGCTCACTACGCTGCTCCCGTAGCCCACTACGACGGACATGATGAATACGTAAGTGCTAGTTTCTGAAAATTATCAAAAAAAACTTTAATCGAGGAACCACACGATTCTAAATCGTTTAAAAATATTCCAGGCTCATCCCAAATACGACTTCGCGTACTCCGTGGCTGACCCTCACACCGGCGACCACAAGTCCCAGCACGAGAGCCGCGACGGCGATGCCGTGCACGGCTACTACTCGCTGGTGCAGCCCGACGGCTCCGTGCGCAAGGTCGAGTACTCTGCTGATGACCACACTGGGTAAGTGGCAACCTATCTGTATTTTTTAAGCATTACATATTTGAATAGGTGTTCACAGATTTGCTGCATGCTACAAGTACATATTAACAATTTATTTTGTTCTTTTCAGTTTCAACGCTATTGTACACAACTCCGCCCCAGCCGTCCACGCTGTTGCCGCTCCTGCCTACCATCATTAACCAAACTGTTATTACTGTAACCTGATGTTGACCAATCATGTACCTATTTATTTTAATATTTTACCATATGAATGAAAATGTGTGTTGTAAATAAATGATGTTTTTACATACCTGATTATTTATTTTATAGTTTTATCGTAAGTGGCTATATATAATAGTTTGTTCTAACGACAATATAATTCATAATGGCTGAAGAATTTATTATTTATTCTTAATATGGGTTTCCGTCAAAATATCCTATCCGATATGGTATAGTTTACTTTAAGAAAATACTTCATCTATCACAGGGGTAATATTTTAAATCTTATAGGAATATACCATGAATTATTTAATAAACAGTAAAATATACTTACATAAAACAATAGAGCCCAGAATTCGTAACCAACATTAATCAGATCATCATTGATGATCTCTCATCAATGCTTTTATCTTCAACTTTACATTTTTTTTAAATTTCTACTTTTTATTTTAACAATTTAACGTTAAAGCCGATAAATTTATTTCATGTACAGCCTTTATTAATGACAATTTATTTAAGTTATAGAGATGCATTTATTAATATTCACTTTTAAATGGTTTCATTGCTAAAGTCTAGTTACTACATATTTATATAAGCCCTGATTTAGAAGATGATTGATACTGATCTGATATTCTAGTTTATCTACAGCTTATTATGAGCTACTTAACAGGTATATCACTTGGGTCATAAAAATATTCGATGGACTCACTTGAAAGTCGCACTATTTTAAGACTTCCGCCAACATAAGCTACTGAATCGATCTACCTCTATAAAATTATGATTTGATTCGTTCAATAAATAATTATATAAATTTAAAATGATATAATTATATAACTCATGTGCTTAAAACCAATGAAAGGATTGCAAAGACAAATTTAGCATTTTTTACCGAAGAAATAATTTAGACAGTTTTGTGAGAGCAATAAAAATCTGGGCTAAACACTCTGTGTTGTTGATAAAGAAGCTTTAAAAATACAATGTATAAACATAAGACAATCTATATTAATAAGTTGTAAGATTATCGACGCAATTGAAAAGATTAAAATATATTTCCTTAAAATCATAAATTAGGTTACCTATGTCATAATGACGCTGTCCATGAACGTCCGTACTACGAATCTAAAAGTAAGTATATACAGTGGACCTATAAAACCTACCTAGCCATTTAGAAAGCTGATTTAATAATATGAATATTCCGTAAGACTAAATCATAAAACTTTAAATAACACTTCGCATAAATTACTCTACAATTACGTAAAGTAATTTTAAATCAAAGGACTCCCGGTTGGATTGCCAGAATAAAGAAATAAGCTATATTTTACTATAATTTTATTAATCTACTTGCTAATCTTAATAGTCAGAGCGTTTGTCGATAAGAAAATAGAACACATCAGGGCTTTAGGGTAGCCGGAGATTTTTTATAGGTGACACACCATAATAAATCTAGATATATACAAAATACGATATAATGATGATAACTAGACATATGATATAATAATTGTCAAAATCAACCTTATTGCTTTGCATATATAACTTCCGAATCCTATAAGAGAATCTAGGTACTTGCCCTATACTTGGGGTATCTACCTGACAAGGCCGTAGGCAGAGGCAGGGGTTGGAGGTTGAAACTCCCGAAATGCCTAAGACAACCCACCGTTTTACATACAGGTATACACTTACACTGTCATACACAGGAATACCTGGCTCCGTAGCCAGTTATTTCATTCATGTAGCTACGAGTAAATTTGGTACCAAGAGGCCGTCCTCTAATTGACTCGTACCAGTGTGTTGAATCTCTATTTGTCACTGGTACGTAACTCATTACAACATTGTGAATTTACCAGTTTATATAGCTATCCTGGCGAACTTCGTACCGCCTCAAAATCAAATGTATGACAGAATGAATATGTTTTCTTTGAATTTTTCTATGTTGCATAGTTATTCTGCTATTCGAGGCGTCGAAAAATTCAGCAAAGACTACACTAAATCTAATCGGCCCACCCGTTTTTGAGTTAGAAATAGTGTAATTTATACGACTATATTTACGCTTGCTGTATACAGGTGTATGAATGTTTGTTAGTTCGAGCTCATTATTTTATTATTTTGTAAGTGAGAATACCTACCTACTGTAACGCGCATTTACCTACCTTATTTCAAAAGAGTTCCAATATTTTATTTTGGAATGTCTACAGGTTAGTGCAACAATTGCAATAGATTAATCCACAACTCTACTACACACAAGTATAGGAACTGCGACCTTGTATATGTCAAAGTTACCGAATCAAGGCGCGCGAGCGCATTTCTCCGCCCCACCACGCATGCGCACGCGTCAAATTCATTCTATAAAATCATACGGCAGGACCATTACCATTATCACTTGATCGTAACAAGTATACAACAAAAATGTTCAGCAAAGTAAGTAATAGCTATAATAATTAAAATGTAATAAAATAAAATCAAAATACATACTAACCCAAACGTATTAATTAATCCCAATTATGATAACAATAAATAATTCAATGTGAACCCACTAGGATCGAGTTATTAATATCCTTTTAAAACCGAAAGCAAAATGTGTAGAGGAATAAGACCTTAAAAACATGTTTCGTAACATCAAGTATTTTGATTTTCTTCTCAGATCGTAGCTTTCGGTGCCCTCTTGGCCGCTGCCAACGCTGGTCTGCTCGGCCATGGTCACGCTGTTTCCTCCCAGAGCATCGTGCGTCACGACGAGGCCCATGTTGCTCCCCTGCACTACGCCGCCGCCCCTGTAGCACACTACGCCGCTCCCATCGCCCACTATGCTGCCCCCGCAGTCCACTATGCCGCCCCTGTTGCCCACTACGCTGCTCCCGTAGCCCACTACGACGGACATGATGAATACGTAAGTGTGAATTTCTCAATATTTATGAGAAAAAATCTACATAATTCAAGGAGATATGCCATTCAATTGTTTTTTTTTAATATTCTCACCATCAGGCTCACCCTAAATACGACTTCGCCTACTCCGTGGCTGACCCTCACACCGGCGACCACAAGTCGCAGCACGAGAGCCGCGACGGCGATGCCGTGCACGGCTACTACTCGCTGGTGCAGCCCGACGGCTCCGTGCGCAAGGTCGAATACACCGCCGACGCCCACAACGGGTAAGTTTTGGTAGCTATAATCATATTTTCATAATATAATTATAATATTGATATTAATACCTTCTTATTATATTCCAGATTCAACGCTGTGGTCCACAACTCTGCTCCCGCCGTGCACCCCGTCTCCGCTCCGGCTTACCATCATTACTAATTTGTTTGTGTTGTGTTTGAGTGTGTGAATTACCTATTTATATTTTTTGTACCAAATGAAGAAATATGACTGTAAATAAAACTTGATTATACCTACATTATCTTTTCTTTACTTTGTACTATGAATTCGCATTAAGATCCCGGCGAAGATATGTGCAGAGCCGTGATTTTCTTCAAGTAGTTTCCCTGTCTCTGTACTGTACCCAGTAGTAAGTTCTGAAGTTCAATAAAATTGTCGTATAAGGATTTTAAAAATGTCAAACTTCTGAGCACTATTATCCTGGACTTATTAATCAAAAAGTTTTCCTCATAACTATTTTTAATTACTTTTCTGTATTATCGTATGCTGTAACACGACTACACCGATCATCATCACAATATAACGGTATAAGAAAAAATATCGTCTCCTACTCTTGAACGGTGCTTGCAGTATAACTAGTGCATCAACGTCATTGTAAAATGGGTTACCTTTCAATTAAATAATGCGAGTTCAAATACCTAGTAAAAGATATTTCAATTGAATAAAATTTCTTAAGATTACGAGTGAGAAGTCTGAATTTTCAGAAGGCAAGACAGTGGTGCATTGTGTAGTCACCTTTCATCTATGATATTAATGTAAATAGGGTTGATAATGTGACGCACGGCATATAGATCATACCTATTCGTACTGTAAAACTGTAACTTAGTTTATTTTCAGAAAATGTAAATAGTTCTTTGTGCTATCCAGGAATCAAACCCAGGAGATTATGTCCGGATCGATAAAATCTTTCCTATTTAAAAAAAAGTACCTAACCGCAACTTATTTTTTAATCCTAATAAAAAAAATTGCATCGGTCAATCTTCGATTCTTGACTGAATTAGCCACAAGAAGTTACGTTGATACTTAGGTAAGGATTAATAAAACAGTATGCAACAAAACATTACAATTTAAATTATAGTGCAACCACATAAATACGCTTGAAGGAGTGCACATTACATGACCGACTTAGTAATGATTTGACTTTGACTTATCATATTAACTTAGTTTTAAAAAGATGATGAAAAGACTTTTAAGACTACGAAAATGGAAGATAATGGCTTCTAAAACTATTAAGAAGGTCTTAAATATGTATGTGACGTGTAAGTATTAGGCCTTACATCCCACAAATAAACTTACATGGATTGTTTGTACTCTTATGTGTTATTTAAGCTATATTATATTATTTATTTGAGAATGGCCTCACCCAACAGTGGGTAGGTATTTTACCAAAGTCAAGTAGGATGTATTTTATTATGAAATATGCACATATGGGAGATTTTATGCATGGCTTAATCCAAAGACTAGGCATAATAAACCCCCCAACCCTAACTGTAAAGTATACGAATATAGTACCCTCCTTTATTGATACATTACCGAACTTGAGAGGACCTGAAAAGTCCAGCTTAGCCAACTAATTTTATTGTGCGTTGTGTTGTACAATATAATGATTAATATTTTTCGAATAAGACATCAAACATTATTCAAAGAAACACAATATTCACAAATTGATAACCTTTCTCTCTGAATACCTCCAAAAAGCTAAGCTATAAAGCTATATGTTGATTCCACACTAGATACGAACCACTCGAGCACTGTTAAAGTAAGGCTACTCATCCAGTGTTGAGAATACAATTTAATATAGGGCATTTTTTTAGAGGGACTCGAGAATAGGTTGTTATGTTATAAAAAAAAATTAAATAAGTGAGTTTCACAAATTTATACGCAACGTTACCCTTTTATGATGCTGCTGAAAGGCCCTTAAATAGTAGTTATCCATGAATTATTAAATCAGTATTATTTTCACTAGGGTATTCACATCTCACCTATTATTGCCTCTGGAATACTTAAAAATACTCTTAAACTAAAACCGCTCTATTAATAAATAATAATTGCATATTATTATTTTTATCATGAACACTTTTATATAATGACATGACAGAAAAAAAAATGTCCGGATATAAGCAATTTTCATTAGATTAGAGTCCAATAATTGAAATAGATTAAGCTCAACTAATATTCTTTCTGCACGGTTGCACGTATCCAAACTGCGACCTTGATACGAGTCAAGGCCCGCGCGCACATTTCACACATTTCTTCACCCCACCACGCATGCGCAGGCGCAAGCTGCGATCTATAAAACCTTAAAACTGGACCAACTGACATATCAATCTACACTTGATTGTATTGAATCATACAACAAAAATGTTCAGCAAAGTGAGTTATTAATATTATAAAAAAATATACAAATATATGTACATAATTGAATATTATAAGTCGTGACATTGCAAGTCGGTCACGTTTTTAATGAAAATATTAAATAGCATAATTCGGACGATCATAAAACCAAAATTTATTAAATATTAACGGGGGCGCAGCTACAAAGTTAATACCCATCCTATTTTATTCAGATCGTAGCTTTCGGTGCTCTGTTGGCCGCTGCCAACGCTGGTCTGCTCGGCCATGGCCACGCTGTGTCCTCCCAGAGCATCGTCCGCCACGACGAGGCACATGTTGCTCCCCTGCACTACGCCGCCGCTCCCGTAGCACACTACGCTGCTGCTCCCGTAGCTCACTACGCCGCTCCCATCGCCCACTATGCTGCCCCCGTAGCTCACTACGCCGCCCCTGTCGCCCACTACGCTGCTCCCGTTGCCCATTACGACGGACATGATGAATATGTAAGTTCTATTTTCTAAAAAAAAAAAATGAAACTATGTTAATTAAGGAAATATTCTAATGTGTTGAAATTATGCCAGGCTCACCCCAAATACGACTTCGCATACTCCGTGGCCGACCCCCACACCGGCGACCACAAGTCGCAGCACGAGAGCCGCGACGGCGACGCGGTGCACGGCTCCTACTCGCTGGTGCAGCCCGACGGCTCCGTGCGCAAGGTCGAATACACCGCCGATGACCACCACGGGTAAGTAAATACACAAGAAACCCTAAATGCTACTAATGCTGTAATACTTAATGACTAAATAATGGATTTGTCTGTTTTCAGTTTCAACGCTGTCGTTCACAACTCCGCGCCCGCCGTGCACCCTGCCTCCGCCCACCATCACTACTAAAATGTTTCATTGCATCAATGAATGTATGAGAAAATTGTCCGACCAATAATGTGTCTATTTATGAGTTTGAATGTGAGTTAGTATGGTATAAATAAATGTGATATTCTTTATAAAGCAATTGTTTAAATAACCTGTCCCAAAATATAAATTGAAGAGTGTTCTAAAGGCTTCGTTTAATGTGCAGTACAATTCATATCTTGCAAATTATAATGCCTATATTTATCACATATACGATTAGTTAACATTATTAGAATATTCATAAAATACGTAATTATTATGAAAACCTAATGCTAAACGCAATAGACCAGTGTGGGGGACTATTCTCCCTCGCATTGAGGAGAGGTTCGTGCACAACAGTGGGGTATTAAAAGGGCTGATATTATTTATATATTATATAAACACCATACAAACGTATGATTACAATTGGACTGTGTAATAATACAGCAATAACTTCCCTTCATCATTATAGCAACATTTATGCCATTTTATATTTAAATACATTGTGCCCAGAGAGATACGCCGCAGCATCAAATTATTTTTAAACAGAATTAATATTAAACGCAGAATTAACGAGACCAAAGAATAATAAAAATAGACCGAACCGGAGCTATTGAGGCGACCGAGTTTTAACTGCTTGTTATTTGCTAGTGAATAGCATATGGGTAAAGATATATCCGTACCTAAGAACATTCATCATTCTACGAACCACCAAGTTTAAGAGCAAGAGGCTCTTAAGGCTCAAAACTGAAGCAATCTTTTAAACGTGTATCATATAGTTATGTATACGTATGTTACGTGCATCATGCTTAGAATGAGACAATACAGGTGATTCATGGATGGCGGGTCAGATCAGTTGCGCTGCATGTGCCTAGTGAATGTAGCGTCTCGATCTACTGCCGCCTTCCTACCTAGGCAAGTATGCTCCATCGTAGATCTCATCGTCACTTACCATCAGGTGAGATCGAGATCAAATACTTGCCTATAATGTAATAAAAAAAAAATTCTGATGGATTATACTAAGCCTGAAACCTGCTTTTCTCTAGCGTATTTGTAATCTTTATGTGACGTCAGAATTTGGATATACAAATAAAAAGAAATAGCAAAATCATTATTGTCATTTAGTTAAAATAAAATGTATTTTTTTTTAATTGACTTATTCTTACTTCACAATATTTAAAAATGCTCTAAAGAAGCCCAAGTTCAACGCTTAGTATGCTCTTTTTGAATCACCTGTATGGTAATGTAATTACTGCACTCCTTATTCTGTGGCCTCTTCATACTAGAAATATTAATTAATTCCCCCATCTCTATTCTATCGTCGGTCTACAAGACGCACGGACAAGTGTCATCCGTACACTGTTGACATTAATTCGGTACGTACTAAGCGTTTTGCTTCTACTTTCATCGTGCGAACTGCCAAGGAATGGAACACGCTACCGGCGTCTTTGTTCCCCGTTGACTACAATCTGGGTGTTTTCAAGTCGAGACTGAACAGGTACCTTCTAGGCAAGTATCCTCTATCGTAGATCTCATCGTCACTTACCATCCGTCACTTACCATCGTCACATACCAGGTGAGATCGAGATCAAATACTTGCCAATAATGTAATAAAAAAAAATATAAAGACAATTTTCGTTCCCAGACGGTCGAACGATACCTTAGGTGCTATAATATACCTTTTGTGCAATGGTAAGAGATAGGTACACCATAGCCCATTACCGCCGCGGTCTATAATGACTGCGTTGCTGGCAGGGATGATAGTGGCCGAAAGCGCAGCGTATCGAAGCTCCAAGCCAACCAAGCGCGGTCGGCTTTGCAGCCCTTGGTGTACAAGCTGGAATAAAGGTCGGGACCATAGGTCCAGACCATTATAGTATGCTTGGCTTTTCAACTTCTATTGATTTATAAACCAAACAAGTTTAATAGATAATTAAATAAGCCAGCAACACCAAACTCTTCTATTCTCTTTAAATACCAAATTAATTTAATGAGATTATGCAGCTACCAATAAATTAACGAACACACCAACTATATACGGTCCCACTTTAAGCTTAACGGCTGTGTTGTGGGTACCGTACAATGGACTGAGGGCGAACTCAGTATATAATACTTATATACATATTAAACATCCATGACTCGGGTACAAACATTTGTGCTCATCACACAAAGCTTGTGTCCCTACCAGGATTTGAACCCGGGACCCTCGGCGCAGAAAGCAGTCACTAACACTGCGGTAATCAGACAGTATTAATAATAACTAAAATATGGGTTGAAAGTGGTAGGTAGCACCCTAATAGTGGCCTATGCATAATACTTACCTACGTATTTAAGTAACCGGTATATACCGTGTAACCGCGATAAAATTCTTAAAATTAGTTTTATTTCAATGTGTAGTATTCGCGTAAATATAAGAAATCAATATGTGAATAGGTGGTTTTTATTTACGACTTTACAAAATTGGGATGCTGCTCAACGCTCACTTAACTTAACTAGGACTAAAGCTTAACTGGGACTGCGTTCCTAATAGGCCAAAAATCCGCCCTACTACGTCTACGTGTCAAATAATATTTATAAAGAAGAATTCTTAGCTAAGAAGTATTCTTGCATAGCAATTATTTATATAGATTAGAACATCATTAGCGTAACAAACTATACTCAAGGAAACCCATACCGAAATTAATAGTGTGGACTAATTTTCAATCACTATTCTGTTCAGTAAGTACTGAATACACTTTTTTTTATCTACTTACGTTGTAAGAATAGGGACTAAGGTGACCAATGAAAACAGAGTGTATTAAAAGTAGTTACTAATAGAGTACAATTAAGTGCTGCATATCTAATAGATAAAAACCATAACTTCAAATTATAATCTAAAGTTGCGAATATGGTGCATGTCATAGATATCGAGTCAAGGGTGCGCGCACATTTCTCTGCCCCACTGCGGTTGCGCATGCGCCGATCGTGTTCTATAAAACCCTACAGCAGGTTCCATTGGTAACAATTTACATTTGATCGTGCCAAATATTACATTGAAAATGTTCGCTAAAGTAAGTTCAGCAATATATTATATTATTTATATTCCAATAAAAGGCTATTAACATTAAATATTTTCAAATATGACGAGGCGAAATTGAATATAGAATTCTAATTTGATGAATTTGGTGATGCAGTACAAAGTAGTAGTACTGCCTGTAAAATAGAAGAAGAACTGGGTGGGCAATACTTTTCATATGTCTAATGCGCTATTAATAGCCAACTCACTACGCAGTGGTTCTTTAATAAAGCTAAACGGAGTAAAATTAAGAAACGATAATATCAGCAAAAGATTGGCGTGACGCGTAACTAAAGATCCTGGATAGCTGACCAAAAAAAAAATAAGCAGGGAATGGAAGCATTTGCTCAGAGGCGCTATATTAAGGGCTGTCTCTTTGATATTATTATATTATGGACTTACTGTTTATAAATATTAAATGTATTTAAATATAATATGATTTAAACAGCGAAGATTATCCATGAGATTTGTTTCACAATTTGCTGATAAACCCTGTACACAATTTACTGTACATCAATCATTCCCTTATTTCAGTTTGTAGCCCTCAGCGCTCTTGTAGCTGCCGCCAACGCCGGCTACCTAGGCCACGGTCACGCTGTGTCTTCCCAAAGCATTGTTCGTCACGATGTTGTCCACGCTGCACCCGTCCACTACGCCGCTCCCATCAGCCACTACGCTGCTCCTGTAGCGCACTACGCTGCCCCTGTCGCACACTACGCCGCTCCCGTAGCCCACTTCGACAGCCACGAAGAATACGTAAGAATAAAAAAATATGCCTTTGAAAGCTTGATTACGATAAAACTTACCTACTAATGTTTATTATGCTCCATGTTCCAGGCTCACCCTAAATACGACTTCGCGTACTCCGTGGCGGACCCCCACACCGGTGACCACAAGTCGCAGCACGAGAGCCGCGACGGCGACGCGGTGCACGGTTCCTACTCGCTGGTGCAGCCCGACGGCTCCGTGCGCAAGGTCGACTACACCGCTGATGACCACCACGGGTAAGACATCTGCGGACCCTACTTATGTTAGATATAACCCAATTGCACCGAGTTTAAAATTTTTATCTATACATGTATTTATTTCTGTAATTAAAATATTCATTTATTGTATTGTATCTTGCCAGTTTCAACGCTGATGTACATTACTC
The DNA here is from genome assembly GCA_905333125.1 of Pheosia tremula. Classification (NCBI taxonomy): domain Eukaryota; kingdom Metazoa; phylum Arthropoda; class Insecta; order Lepidoptera; family Notodontidae; genus Pheosia; species Pheosia tremula. Next base: position 7,286,725 of record HG995402.1, on the reverse strand, counting down.
CGGACACTTCTCTCATCCAGCTGCTGCTCCCGCCTACCACCATTAGGACCTTATGGACTACATCGACCTTTGAATCTTTATGTATCTTCTATTTATATTATGTGTGTGCGATCTGTGTGAAATGAGAATTGTGTAAATAAAGTGTGTTGATATTTTAAATTTTGTATTTTGTTTTCCTAAGTTTTTTGATTAATGATATATCGGTACTAACCCAAATCAGAATAGACTGGAAGCCGACGCCAATACGCAAAATAAAATGGGAAATCGGTTAGAGAGGAGAATACTGCCTAATGACGTGGATTTCATTCAGTACTCGTAACAATAAACTCTTTTAAAATATACTAAGGGCCTGTTTTCAAACTTGCTGATAAACCCAGTCTACACCTTTTTAAGCAAATTTGTAGGATGCCTGATCAGTCAAATAAGTTGTGGACAGAAGTTGTGAAAACATGCCTGCCTATGTATTTTCACAGGATAAGTATACTATGTGTATACCTAAGGATTAATTAACTAGAACCCACGTAAGCCCCCACACTGGACAGCTTATTTAGTCTAGGTATTACTATAATAAAACTGTAACTGAACTGTATTTGTACATCGAATATACAATTTATTAAAAGAAAATGTTCAATATGCTATTTGGTCCCAGAACCCACAAGTGTCTGTTTGTTTGAGCTCCACAGAAAAAATGTCTCAAAAATGTTGAAAGGGGTTTACAGAACGATAACCTATGGTTAAACTCAGTGGATAAGGTACATACAACGTTAAGATATGACTGTTGGGGATCGAGCTACAGAACAATGTTGATATTTACTGTGAAGACGGCAAATCCCGGTAAAAGCTAGTAATTACTATTGCTATCGTGACGTTTACATTATTAATAAATAATATTTAATACCAATTTCACTCGTTCCCATTATCTGACATAAATAATGAGAAATATTTTAAATTTATTAAATAATAACATTTAACCTGGCTTGGTAGAACCATATAAGAAATCTTGTAGTCACAAAAAATATTTAAAATAGGTTGTCGTTATATAGTAGTTATATAACCGTGTCGCAATGTGTTGATATATTTACCACACGCCATCTAACCAATAAGAGGTGAAATATACCCTAAAAGTTATCCAATGAAGCGTATGGCTATAAAGGTAAAATATACAAAACGTATGCCAGATACGGTGGTATAGCTATGGAATGAATGTTTTCATATGTAGCTGTGCTGAAACTTCAGCGAACGGTAGCGAACGTGCAACTGCACGGTTCGCTACCATTGCCTACCATGTTGGGTACTCTTGTTAAAAAGGGGGAATGAAGTATTTGTAAATGAAACACGCAAATCATTATCTCATTATCGGGGTCCCCGCAATGTGTTATCGATTGATCCTTAAATTGATCACGATTATTTGTGCCACTCTTCCCTGCCATTCCCATCTCAATAAAATAGGGGGTGAGCCTGTATTCACATTATTGCCGGCACGATCCTCTTCAATATAAGTCTAATGAATCGTTAAAATGTTCTCATATAAATTTTAAAGTTGAATGCTAAAATTTTACCGGCCGTTCGGAATGCTGTTTCTATGGAGAAGGGGCAAGAAACTCAATTTCTACTCGTTTTTATATGGATATTGTGTAGTAAATTATTGTGAGTATTTGAGAACACCGTAAGTCGGCAAGGCAGGTGAGTAGTTGAGTAGGTGATTAAAAATACTAACCCTGATGGACGAAAGTTGAAACAAAAACATACTTAGTAAAATTATAAAATCAAACTTTATTAATTTCACTCAATTAACACTCTCCAATTATGTCAAATATTTACAGATCCACTTAATAATAATAAATTAGTAATGGTAGGCGGGGGTGGGGTGAGCGAAGTGACCGGAGTAATGCACATCAGCGTTGAAACTGAAAAGTAAACAGACACATAAAATATGTACATAGAAATATAATTTTTGGGTGAGGAACATACTTCAAAGATGGCTCTTACCCGTGGTGGTCATCGGCGGTGTAGTCGACCTTGCGCACGGAGCCGTCGGGCTGCACCAGCGAGTAGGAGCCGTGCACCGCGTCGCCGTCGCGGCTCTCGTGCTGCGACTTGTGGTCGCCGGTGTGGGGGTCCGCCACGGAGTACGCGAAGTCGTATTTAGGGTGAGCCTGGAATATTTGAATAAAAATCATAAAGACCGTTTGTGTTTAATATTTTATGTTACATAATTTCGTTACTTACGTATTCCTCGTAGTGGGCTACGGGAGCGGCGTAGTGTGCGACAGGAGCAGCGTAGTGGACGACAGGCGCGACGTAGTGTTGGGGGACATCGTGACGAACGATGCTTTGGGATGAAACAGCGTGACCGTGGCCGTGGCCGAAGTAACCAGCGTTAGCGGCCGCCAAGAGGGCGCTGAAAGCTACGATCTAAAAAAATATGAAAAAATTACTACAGTTTCGTCATCCTGCAACCAATATACGCAATAATTTTTTTAGATATATAAAAAATGATGTATATTTAAAATTTCTAATCTGATTTACCCGATTGTTATCGTAACGAGAAAGTTTTAAAAATGTTTAATGTATTTATTAAAGCAATTGACGATTTTTAGTTTGTCCTATTTTCATTAATTACAACTTACTTCGCTGAACATGTTGATGTATTGTGTGATACGATCAAATATCGATTGATATCATAACATTTTGTCTTGCGGATTTATAGTATTAAACCAGTGCGTACGAATGCGAGTGGGGCGGCAACATGCGCGTGCGTACCTTGACTTTGTACGTTTGAAATACGTTCAATTTGCAATATTTTATTGTTAGTGTAATTGTAACACGAAATATGTTAATTGATGTAATATTGGTATTTATAATGAAAATATTATGCTTTATAGTCACGTAAATCTGTTAGCCACTGTATATGTTTAAAATAACAAGCAAATTGTTATAGTACTTACGAGTGATATTTTCATGTATGTCAATCGACTATCCAAAGGCGCAATAGTGCCATCCAATCCATCCATCCACCCAATCTATGCGACAGTTTCGATGACAACCTGGAGGAGTTTTTTATTTAGTTTAGTTTTATATTTTTTTACTATCATAATGCTTGTACATTAAATTATATATAACTATTATTTAAGTAAAAATATATTTCAAATAGGTACCCTACAATTTAATCATAACATTTTGCCTAATGCCTTTATAAAAATAAGTTAACGAGACCTAAATGTTTAGTCACATTGGCCTGAATATTAATTATGTGGCAGTAACAAAAGTGGCAGAATTATCTCTGCTGTTATGTATCCAATTAATTTCAATAATTATTACACTTATTGTAGATTAAATAAACAACTTACTTTACTCAAAGAAATACTCAAAGGAGGTTAACGCAAACGATAGTTTCGTATCAAAAATGTTCCATTTGGTTCTAAATTAATATTGTAACCGGCGCGGCGCATATCAAAGACACAATATCAAGGTTTACGCGCTAATTTCTTTGCCCCACCGCGCTTGCGTATGTCGCTGTTGTGCTATAAATCCCTACACCTAGTTTTATGGGTATCAATCAATCTCCGGTTGTAGCATACAATACAACAAAATGTTCAGCAAAGTAAGTGCAGCGGCATAAAAAATATATTTGATAATTTTCTTATACCCTCGTGTCAATATTCTAACCCCCATTAGGTATAGGTACAGTTTTAAAACTTTAGTATAGATATTTAGCGATTACCCAAACTGAATTTCCTGACAAAGTTTAGGGATACATTATAATAACTGCTGTCGACATAATCAAAATTAATGTGTTCTTTGATGATACCTCAAAACCGACACACACGTAACCTCCACTAATAAAAGGTACCTATGTTCATGTTTTTTTTATAGATCGTAGCTTTCGGCGCTCTCTTTGCTGTTGCCAACGCTGGTTACCATGGTTACGGCCACGCTGTGTCGTCGCAGAGCATCGTTCGTCATGATGCGCCAGTGCACTACGCCGTTCCTGTAGCACACTACGCCGCTCCTGTCGCCCATTATGCCGCTCCTGTAGCTCACTACGACGGCCATGATGAATACGTAAGCGCCAATTTTACCTCAATCTTAAATATCCACCCCCAAATTTTTGCAAGCAATTGCAATCAATTTATAATACCATTACATTTTTCAGTAGAAAAGTGAGTGTAATGCGTTCTCAGATGGGTGAACAAGTACTATAATTGTGGGTGGATTTCTAAGTGTTCTAGATTCAAAATACCTTTCTTTGTAATTCCAGGCTCACCCCAAATACGACTTCGCGTACTCCGTGGCGGACCCGCACACCGGCGACCACAAGTCGCAGCACGAGAGCCGCGACGGCGACGCGGTGCACGGCTCCTACTCGCTGGTGCAGCCCGACGGCTCCGTGCGCAAGGTCGAATACACCGCCGATGACCACCACGGGTAAGACCCATCATTGAAGTCTCACCTATAAAGACTCTTTCAATGAAAATACTTTATGTATTTTTTTTTCTTTTCAGTTTCAACGCCAATGTTCACTACTCCGGTCACTTCGCTCACCCCACCCCAGCCTACTATCATTAACTCTATATTGTGGATTTGTTTGAACTTGTAAATACTTATTTATATGTAACAAATATAGTGATTCTACAATGAATTAAATATACATACTTATTTTACTTCCGATATTTTAGTATTATCCTATCTATGCCAAGGGAGTGCACCCAATGCAATTTAACTAACGTCAAATCTCTAGAAAGATTTGACGTTAGTTAAATTTAACCATAGCTGATGCACTCCAGTTTAAGTAAATAATAGATAAATCATAAACTAAGTAGCTATTAAACATTTTTATGTATGAAGATGATTGTTGAATATAAATATATTATAATATGTACAGAATGAATTTTTCAAATACGCATGGATGGCCAAATGCAACACTATAAGGAATATCGAATATTTTCGAAAGGACTTTTGAGACCGATTTTAATAAAAACTAAAACTGCATCATTAGAATTTTGGAAAAATATTATTTCCCAAGCTAAGAATTAAACCTGTTTATTTTGAAAATACAAACAACATGCTGTATTAGTTTACCCGAATATCGATCAAGTTCTGTGAAATAGTGACATACGGCAGACTAAGAAGAATGTTTTTTTTTAAGAAATGATTAATATTTTCATACGATACTCGATTAATTGATGAGAATAAAATATCGGATTCCTAAAAGTAAAAATATAATGCGCACAATATTTTTTCTTATGCTATCGCAATTTATGTATAAGTACCGCTTATTGAACATGTTAATATGCCTGTATAATAAAACATCATGAATTTATTCTGGGGGTAATGCCCCCGCCATGTTGTGCCAACAACACGGGCACGGCCGTACGAGTATCATCCTTTTCTTTTGGCCACCCACGACACTTTTAACCCCGCTGTATCTTTGTTGTGGGTTCCTTATGTCTATAAGTCTATAAGGACTATTATTAAACAGTACGCAGGTACTTAATTTAGCGCCTACAAACAACTGTACGAAAAACACCATAGAACTATAAACTCTATAATTAAAGCTTATAAAATGTTTTGGTTCTTTACTGAATTGAATACCTCAATTATAATAGATGAACGACATTGTAATTCAATCTCAACAATAAGAAGAAATCGGAAGGAACTGTTTTAAAACTAAAAATTTCCTTTAAATTATAAATGAGACAATATTTTGTTCAACTGTTTTTATTGAATTGATATTTTTTCATTCATTCAGATCTGCCTCACGTACCGCGGCCTTGTCACATGACTGAGTTGTAAGATCATTGAACAAATGATAAATTCCGATGCATTCAAGATGACAAAAAAAACCTATCGCGTGAGGTATGTAGAGTCGTAAGGTACTGGATTATTAGATATTTTCGTTTGTTAATATTACTCTATATGAGCTATTGCCCTTTTTAAGGATATCGCGATATTGTCGGTTTCTGATTGACGACGTGATTAAGGCATTCTTACCTAACGTAAAGATCCCATTAAAAGAAAACTAGATATGTTTATAATTGCTTACGAAAATACCTTATATTGGTTTTAGACAACGTGACTTAGGATACATATAAAAGTTAGGATTAAAGTAGTCCAGTCTGTGGATGTGATCTTTTATGTCGTAAATTTCACACCAGTAATGTAGAAAAGGCTGATAAACCACATTTCTTTGAGGAATTCCGTTAAATCCTCTACAATGGTGCAACATTCCTACAAAAGGTATGTTCAGAGGTAAGTTGGCTAGTCAATGACATGTCAATTGGCAGGGGTCACCTACAAACCGACCCTAGGAATTGGGAGACAAGTTGTGTTGCTCGTAGAGTCAGAGGACCACAAACTACAGCCATCCTTTTCATACCCACCTGATTAAAATTCACCGTACACTTAACAAATACACTTGCTCATAACCTTTTTACCTTTTTTTTGTTGTCGGGAGGGAAATCTTCGAAAGATACCCGGGCTCTGTGTGGGAGAGGGCCGGGTTATGTTGGATTCTTACCCTCTAAAACCCTCCCGGTGGCCGTCATCGGCACATGTTAGAGGCCCATTCACACACACACAAATTTTGTGCATGTATATAGCATTTTTGCTGCTAAACCAAACGTGCACATTCGATACGATTCGGCCAGACGCAAATATCGATACCATGACATATATTGCGATTTTATAATCGATTCTTAGCTCGACCTTAGCTATTGTCATAGCGAGGTCCGCATGCAATGTACCCAGCCCCACTTGTTCTAATTCGGTAATTCATATAAAAACCAATGTTCAGTGTCAATTCACATCAATCAACAAACAGGTTTCATCTAAACAACAACAAAATGTTCAGCAAAGTGAGTGCGGTGTTGCCCTATTTACAAATATTTTATAATTACTTTATCTTAATTCTATAACGATTGCTATTTAATGTGCGTCAGTGATTACATAAACATCATAAAATAACATTTGTATCGTCCCCATAAGGCTATTAACTTCTTTTAGATAGATTTTACCCTGTGTGCTATCTAATTTAATTATCCTTTTAAGTACCTACATTTTTTTTTTTGTTAACGGGGGGAAATCTTCGATAGATACCCGGCCTCTGTGTGGGAGAGGGCCGGGTTATGTGGGATTCTTACCCACTAAAACCCCCCCGGTGGCCGCCTTCGACACATGTTGGAGGGGCTCCGGGATCTCCAAACGGAACGCACCGGTGCCCCTCTTGTGCCTCGCCCCCTTATGGGGGCCCGTCTCGGGGGAGCAGATGTTTGCTCCCCCTGCGCCCTCGCTGCGCACGGCGGCGGGGAGCCACGCCCGCCGCCGTCCTCCTCAGGAGTCGTCATCGTCACCGGACGTCCGGGGCCCACACCCCAGACGTCCTCGACCCCGAGGGTAACCCGTTTTTAAGGCCCTGGGCATCAGGGCCGGCTCCTTTTAAGTACCTTATTCAACTTCCTATCGTTGACGTAAAAATTAACATAATGAATTCACATACAATTTCATGAAACTTTCCGAAAGAGTTTCCTACATTTTTTAACCCCTGACAGCCTCAATTATTATAAATTTAGGATTATTGGAAATTGATTCAGCATTTCATAACACGCAACACACTATACATACAGTTTATAATTGTTTGCATATTTCAGCTCGTAACCTTCGGAGCCGTCTTGGCGGCTGTTAATGCCGTCTACTATGGGCCTGCTGTCTCCTCGCAGACCATTGTTCGTCACGATGACAACTATGCCCCACTGGCCCATTACGAACCTGCCCCATTAGCGTATGCGGCCCCATTGCCTTATGCCGCCGGTCTGCCTCACGCTGAACCCTTGCCTGCGCCGTACATCGCTCCCGTAGAACATTATGATGGACATGACGAAGGTCATGACGAATATGTAAGTATTTAAAAATGTTAATCTGACTAATACTTATATTATAAATGTGAAAGTTTGGATGGATGGATGTTTGTTATTCAATCACGCCAGAACGGCTGAACGGATCTGGATGAAATTTGGCACAGGGATAGATTGTAGGCTGGCTTTTTATCCCGGTAAAATGTATAGATCCCGTGGGATAATGGACATACTTTTTAATTTAGGGGTAACACCGCGAGGCGCAGCTAGTATTATATATGTTAGTAGTCTCAGCATAGTTGAGAAAGGAATGTCATTATTAAAAGTCCAATAGTAGGATAAGCAGGTAGATGCTACAGAACTGGGGCCTAATTCTACTAAATTAAATGAAATGACACATAATTGCCAGTCCAGCGACACACTATTGAGGTTCCAATACGACTGTGACAGATTGGCTGTTCTGCTAAAATATTAATGTCGTCTTGATGGAGTCTCATTACAGTGTCATTGGTTGTGTGTCGACTACTAGAACCCTCAGATAACGAGATAGAATTACTTAGCTACATTATATTGATACACGACTGAGGTACAGAATACGAAATAGTTCTATGGGTGATGTATGTGACGTTTTTGAATGACTTAGGTTTAAGAAAAACTAGTAGACTACCAATTGTTTAAAATCATTAGATCGACATGCTATCGACAGTCCACTGAAGCGTTTGTAAATTAGCAGAATTGAGCCCCTGGAGGATTTTATCGAAAAATACTTCATAAATAGTCTAAAATAATAATTTGTTTATATAGCCTATAATATTTATGTCCTACAAATTCCTCCTCGGTGCCAAATAAACAGCCGACAAAGAATAACAAAAGTATACCTACTCAGTTAACGAGATGCGCGGACCAATTTGTAGGTATAGTCTTTGGCGCGGACCGGCAATACTCGACTCAGTTGTTTGTTTGGCACCGACTTCAGATTAGTTAAATATTTGATGTAGTTAGACAAGGTAGATTTAAAGATTAGATTATTTTTCTCTTTTTAGTTTTTTGGAGTTTTTATTTTGTTAAAAAGGTTTTTATTTAAACACATGTCATTCCCCATTTTCAGGCTTACCCCAAATACGACTTTGCGTACTCCGTATCGGACCCTCACACTGGGGACCAGAAGTCGCAGCACGAGAGCCGGGACGGTGACGTGGTCCACGGCTACTACTCGCTGGTGCAGCCCGACGGCTCCATCCGCAAGGTCGAATATACAGCTGACGACCAACACGGGTACAACCAAATTTCATAACTATTCCAATAATGGACCCATTGCTACCTACCATTATGATTTACTAGTGCGTTTAAATTAATAATGCACAATAGGCTGTAGCATAAAATTTTCTAGTACGATTGCATTACTAACCGACTAGGCGCTTATACTTAAAATTACATAAAATACATACAATAATGAATTGCGACTAATTTTGATTTTCATATGATACATACCGTATGATACCGTACCATTATGCCTGTATTCTCCAAAGTGGTAGATAGAAGTGTTATACAGTGCACTGACAGAATGCCAGTGGAATTCGAAACATATCGCACAACACAGATCCACTTGAATGGTTTAGTATACCTTTTGAGAGTTTATCAGTTTGTATCGTTCCAAAAGTGGCCATATTACTCGCTCGCCGGAGGCAAGCGCACGCGCAGCCAGCCTGAGCGCACCATCTGTGATCCACCTCGCTGTCTGCTCGCGCGCGCTGTCTGGATACGGGCATTAACGTCCACCTGTTCAACATGAATTACATTTTTGATTTCTATGAGAATCAAAATTGTCATATTCCTCATTACTCCGGTATTTTATTCAATATGATTTCTATGTCCAATTCCAGATTTAACGCGGTAGTTCTGAACTCTGCTCCCTCCGTGCACCCTGAACCGGCTTACAACCACTACTAATGGTGAGCTACTTATAGTTGTCGACCTGTAATGCCAAATACTATTTATTTGTAAATTATTTATTAAACTATTTATAAACATAATATAGAATTATTATTTTCTCTCCTTCAGTCCTGTCTCTTCCCTTTAAATAAGTTCACAAAAACATTTGAAATTTGGTTCTTTTACCAGAATTCTCTTTACCTACCTTCCATTCACTACCTACCAAAGACTAGGCAGGTAGATAGAAATTGTAGGTAGAGATCGAATAAATTTACCCATAGAGGCTCCATTTTTTTTCCCAAGTAGCCGTGTACTCACGGACCGAACTGCCTTGCGAGGCTGGCTTTGCTCGCTCAGCCGTAAGATGTCTCGTCGAAGAGATAGCCACGGTTCAAGGCCCGGGCGCTGTCATCTATTAGTTGCCTTGCTGTCAGTCCAAATATCAATATCACATGAGCTGATTTCTTGGAATAATAGAGGCAGCTTCGGGTGGTTATCTAGTCAGTACGCGGCTTATGAACTACAAATACTTAACACTTGCGTCGTTAAAGAAAACTATTTGCAGCTAGGTCGACGTTTAATCTGATATTATAATACCCATAACAAGGTTGTTGCGCTCGCGTGACTCCGTCCATAAAAAATAATTTAAACAGTATTTATTCGCTCGGTGATTACGCTTGTGTAAGTAAGGGTTTGTTTCTCAATTTACTGATAAACATTATTCACTTAATAAACCTTATTTACTTGACATAAATCGTATGGGTCATCCGTCAAATAAATTGTGGATGGAGAGAAAATTTATTTAAACCCCCTGGTAAGTAGTGTGAAAGAGCAATTCTAATTTAGTCCGTTAATCGTTATTATTAAGGCCCAACATAGTACGCTAGACAATAAGTAGTTAATTTTATTTTAATTATTAAGGCCCAACGTGGTACACTAGGCAATATGTTTTTAATTTTATTTTAATTAATAAGGCCCATCATAGTACGCTAGACAATAAGTAGTTAATTAAATTTTAATTTAGTTTACCAACTGCACATTGCATATTTTTTTTTAAATTTATAGAAAAAAACATGATCTTTATACAAATGATTATGCATTTTGAAGACCTGAATAGCGCTGTTGGTAGTGACCCTGCTTATTGCGCTTCTGAATTTCTGAATCCCGGTAGGGATAATCTTTATGTGATGAGCATGAATGTTTGTACCCGAGTTATGGATGTTTTATATCTATATAAGTATTATATACTGTGTTCGTCCTTAGTCCATTGTCCGGTACCTATAATACAAGAGTTGCTTAGTGTGGGATTGTATAGTTTGTGTGTTCATCTGGCGATATTATATTATAGACATTATAGTTATGTATAATGATTGATGTCTGATTACATTTAAGTATACCTAATAATATAAAACTAACTAGTTGTATTGATTTGTTTTTTTTTACCCATCGCCTTGTCATTGGTTAGTTCCCAGCAGTAGGACATCATTATTAGGGATTATATTTATTAAAGTAAAAATCATGATGGAAAATGACATGAAATCCCTAAGGTACAAGCCAGCAAGCCAAGCAAGACGAGCCAGTGTTAACACAATCGTTTCTGCTGTTGCTGTTCGATTATGAATCGATTGTGTTAGCAGACTTGGGGCCCTGTTCAACGCTTAACCATCACCACAGTAAACATATCTATATGTTTAGGTACTGTCCTATCAATGCATCAAATGAGAAACCGGCCCCAAAACCTGAGTCTTTAGAACAGGATAAGACGCCTTCTCAATAGAAATATCAAAAAAAAACTTGTGTGGAAATTTTAAAGTAAATCCGTATATACGTAGGTATTGCAACAAAGAGTATAATAGACAATTTATTTGGCATTTTTTACCTTCAGCAAAGTTTTTATTCTCAAGTCTACTTCCTTAAAATTGGAACTACTTATACCTAATACCTACCTATTCTGGGGACAACATGACTAAGCTCTTTGAAAATTGCATTCCTTTTTATTCTAGCGAAAAAAAATAAGCAACGAATCAGAAACGGCCAACTGCGCTATATAAATTTTACAGATGCATTACTAAGTTTTACTGAGAAATTATATTTATTATTTTAGATAGTAGGCATTGTTCCTTTTCTATTATTATAATAAACAATATAATTACACCGAAAATATTCATAAAAAAACAACAAACAAACGGTGGATTTAACGGGTTAAACATTTTCTCTATGATCTCATATGTGATCCTAGATCAACGTCATAGATAGATGATAACATAATACACCGCTGACTAGAAGATAATATACTGTAGCGAGCGACTACTTCAACCGCACCACAAGCTACGCAGATGGCACTACGGACGCATTCAGAACAATAGACAAGTGACGTCACAATCCTGAATCGCGCTAACAGAGTTTTCGGAGCAAGTAACATATATACAAGATCCCGACAATAACCGTCGGGGTATAGCGGCCGCCCCGCCAGGCATACCACCCGCCTGGCTGGAAGATCTTCCCTTTTCCGCTAAAATACTATAACATATCAACCATTTATAGGTACAATCTTTGTCGCCTGTTTTACTTTTATCATCAAAATTTTCCGTCAACTGAGAACCGGGTAAACTTTAGCTATAACCTTACATTATACATATTTGTAAATATTTACGTGTGGTCATAATAAAATTACGATTTCCAGTAAGTGAATCAAGGGAATCCAGGTCTATATTCATTACCTACTAAGTATATAGCTTCCTTTAATTTTTACCAAACCAAAATTTCCGCAATGCTTTAACTGAGATACTGTAACGAGCTCCCTTTTTATTTCATACACACGGTACATAACTCTCGAAATAACTTTATGAGTAAGTTATTTAAAGAGAAACTTCCTACATACCTCACAAGCGTATTATGTGTGGCCGAGTTACAAAAACGCAGGTACGACGAAATGTCGTTCTTTAACACATTATTATTTTTATTCGCCTTAATATTTAATTGGCTCAGACCTTACACAATTTTAACAACCGTTATAATGATATTGCCGACCTTGCGCGCTTCTTTTTTATTTTTGTCGCCACTGAAACGGATATTTTATGACAATTGCACATACTTCAAAAGGACGACAACTAAATCCTATGAAAGCACTGCCTTACCCTTAAGGTTTATCATTAAAACTACAACAGTTACAAACAAAACATTAACGTACGCATTGACCCAGTATCTCAAGTGTAGTATCACAGTTCACAGGGTATATTTTGGAATAATTTTGATAATGTACCGCGAGAATGTAGAAGACAAAGCGCGGCGACCTTGATGCCGCGGGACGCGCATCGGAGCGCTCTCGGCGCCCCACCGGACCAGCGACGCCAATTCTTATAAAACCCACTGTTCGTTATCAAATGTATGTCAGTCACGCACTACCTATCCCACACAAAAATGTTTGCTAAAGTAAGTTAATATCAGTTGGCGAAAGTGATGTGAAAAGTGAATTCCTGCGACCTTTTAGTGAAGGGATTAATGGTTCTTTGTTTGTGCAGATTTTGGCGTTCGGCGCCTTCGTGACGGTTGCCCAAGCTGGTCTTCTAGGCCACGGTGGGTACGGACAGCACGAATACGTTCATGAGGGGCACTATGCGGCTGCCCCGGTAGCCACCTTCGCTCACGCCGCTCCCGTTGTCCACGCTGCCCCAGTTATCGCACATGCTGCCCCTCTCATCGCCCACGCTGCCCCTGTCATCGCCCATGCCGCCCCAGTGGTCGCTCACGCCGCCCCTGTGTCTGCCCATGGTGACTACTATGATGGACATGGCCATGAGGACTATTATGTATGTATCCATAACCCACAATGTACCTTATATCGTTAGCGTTACAGGTATTTTTTCTATGTCTGGCTTAGTTTTTATAAACCAGCTGTTAACTAAACTTATTTGGAACAGTCTCACCCCAAATACAAGTACTCGTACTCCGTGGAGGACCCCCACACCGGCGACCACAAGTCCCAGCATGAAGTGCGCGACGGCGACGTCGTGAAGGGCGAATATTCCCTGCTGCAGCCCGATGGCTCTTTCCGCAAGGTCTCCTACACCGCCGATGACCACAACGGGTTAGTTAACATACATGAATAATAAATTATTAAATTCCCTCATGAGTACAGGCATTGACGCCTTGCAAAAGTCAAGCATCTTAGCCTGGGCCAGCTTGGAAATCTCTATAGATTTTGTTAGATGGTCCATTTAGAAAGCTGGCACCAATATAATGATAGTACACAAAATGCAAAAATAAGTAGGCTTAGATATTATATGAAGCATCCGACAACTTACTTCTACATACGTAATAACTTTCCCCAAATTGCGCAAAACATGTCGTTCTCGTTATTACTTTTCAATGCAGCTTTGTTTGTATACAGTCGTAACAGAATCATATGCTTGTCAGACCGGTAACAAAGTCTAGGTAGTAACGTATGAGTAATGAACTCGTGCGCACTACGCGCTGCGGCCGTCCGTTAACAGGTGTAGGCAAACAGGTATCGTGATAATAAACTAGTATTGGAACTAGTTCCGACGTATAGTTGATTATACTGTCATAGCAATTTGTCTCATTGTTTGTTTTAATAATAAAAGCTTCAGTAGCTTTTCTGCTATCAAAAAAACTCCATACAGATCCGTCGGATATTTATACGGGAAGGTCACATAGGCTTCTACATCCTTATTTGTCTACGTATAAGTCATATAAAACTTATCTTTAAGTAGGTTAGTTCGACGTGTAATATTCTCTTACAATATTTATCTTATGATTAACTAGCTGTTGCCCGCGACTTCGTCCGCGTGGTATTTAACAAAGACAGCCGTTGAAAACAGTCTGCTCGCCCATTCCGATCCCGCGGGACGCATTGCAGGTTCTTGCTATCAAACTTAATCAGGCGCTGCGCTGCAACATTGGTTTTAATTTTTTTTCGTGAGATCCTTTTTTTTTGCTAAAATAAAAGTAGCCTAAGTTACTCCTTGTTACATCAGCTATCTGCCCGTGAAAGTCCCGTCAAAATCGGTCCAGCCATTTCAGAGATTACCCGAAACAAACAGACAGACAAACAGACAGACAGACAGACAGACAGACAGACAGACAGACAGACGGACAGACAGACAGACAGACAGACAGACAAAAATTGTAAAAAATGTTGTTTCGGTATAGGTAACGTGTATACATCCAAATGCACTTAGTAAAAAGCGGTTATTTTAATATTACAAACAGACACTCCAATTTTATTTATATGTATAGATTTGGGTTTTGGACGCGTAGCGGTGCGAGGCGTGATGATAACTGTTCGAATGCGACTCTGTGATGCGACTGCGTGCGGCGCGTGGCGGACGAGACACGGCGATGCGTGGCCGCTCGGGTTTCATCGGCACTGTTCGCCGTTTAGGCGCGAAAATTATTTGAGGAACTCAAAGGGGAAATTCTATCAACCAGGATAATAATTACAACCCGATGATAGAACTGTGATTTTTTCTAAAGGTTACAAAACTAGAGTAACATAATTATGATTGCCTATATCACTAATTGGCATATGGACTCTAGCGATTCATATCATGCTAGATTCCTTTTCAGATGATTGTATTGTTAAATATACCAAGGGCCCAGGGGTGAAAATTATAGACTTCTTGTCATTTATATAATTATAATTTAATTAAATACTCAGAACACTTTTCAAAACAACCGATGTCTAGGAGACGCCTTAGAGAAGAGAGAGAAATCCATAGAGAACATTATGTATAGAGCATTTTTATAAATTATTGTCTATATATGATTACGTTTTTTAATATGAATGTTTTTGTTTTCAGTTTCAACGCGGTGGTCGAGAACTCGGGCCCGAGCCACCACTACTACTCGTCCCAAAATCATCATTATTAAATTCAGCTGAGGCGTGACAGAGCTTAGGAGCCATACTGTACCTTATATATTTATTTTCGCTGTGATCTTCGTAATTTACGTATATTTTAAAAATAGATAGATATTAAAATTTAATATAAAACTTACGATGGTGATTTTTATTAAATGTTTGTTCGTACTTGAGAATTCATTATTTTATTTTACATTTGTAACTAAGTTACCTCTATGTGTAGATCAACACGTAAAATCCTAGGATTTTTTTGCAATATGTAGTTACGTACCATGAATTAAGGGCTTGTTAAAAAGTAAATAATACTTTGCGATGGTATTCTAGAACTATATATGGTTTCGGGATTTGAAGTAATTTGACTTCTAATCTATTTCCCTGCTGTCGTTATAATATTTTTAAAGGTGCCAATTACTGATTGTGTACTCAAGTAAAAAGTGTTAAGAGTCGATTGTTAGCCCCTAATTTATAGACAGTTATTATAGCTTTATAATCCATTATAACTTTCAATAAATTTGCGGTTAAATTGTTACATAAAACTGAGTTTATAAAGTAAACAAGTACTTATTAAACGTCAAGACTATTTAGCTCGTTCCTATAGCACTCTACAAGTCGTAGACGTCTTGTTATCTCAGTTACGAAAGGTCCAAGTCTGATTATTACACTTGAATCTGTCGCAACATAAATACTAGTAACAGCTTGTAAATATGCTAGGGGTCTGTTGAAAGCTTTCCAGTCGCAAATATCTGTCCAGTATCGGAGCTTGCAATTAATTTACCACCCACATAGCGCCACGCAATGGATCGCTAAGAGAGTGTTGCAATCTATTATTGTTTCAGACGTGCTAATGAAAGTGTTAATTTTTTTGTGGATTTACCTACATTTATAATTCCCTTGTAAATAGAAATGTCCTAAATACGGTACAGTTCCTTGAAGTGAAGGTCACCATTCTTGGCAACAAATGGAGAGAAATACTTGGCCAGATAAATTTAGAAAAAATAATAATTTATTAATATGGAGTGTTAAGGAGTCCTAGTCTTAACTTAGTGAAATTTACCTCAATTAACCAATTTTCGGTTCCTGAAATAAGTGTTGCGAAATAATAAACTATGATGCTTTTAACATAGTCATTAATTAAATAAATTAATAAAAAAATTAAAGGCATTGATTTACCAAAGTACAGATCTACTAAGACTTATAATATTAAATTTCCCGTCAGTGACGCTTTAGATATATCTACACTATACCTACACTAGAGAAGTAATTTCTTATTAGTTTGCAAAAAAATGATATTTAATAACAAAGCTATAGGAACTGTCTTCCAAATTAGGCATTAATAGAGTCATTAGTATTATTCCCAAAATAGTACAAACATGTAACTTTTGATGTGATGTGTTACACAGTTGGCTGTGATCTGGATTCTGTACCGAGAGTTCCGGGTGCAAATCCCGGTAAAACTTTGTGTGATGAACACAAACGTTTATACTTGATTCATGGAGATTTAATAAGTAATTATTAAATTATTAATAATTATATAATTATATTAGCATCCCCAGTCTATTTTACGGTACCCATAATAGGTAGTCTAGCAATTTTTTTTTTTATTTAATAACTATGGATTACACCCATTAGACACACTCATAAATTAATATGGTGGTTAAATGATCATAGATTTGAATTGTAAGTTATAGAAAAAAAATGTAGTCATACGTCGACAAGTATCTACAAGTTCCTTGACAACTGAACACAAATTAAGCCATTATTAAATTACAGACAAAGAAACAAGTGCTGTCAACAAAAGGCTCTGATTAATATTAATAGCCAGTTCCGAGTCACGGTCAGACAATTATCGGGTGAGTAACCTCTGAACCAGCGTTGCTTTGTACCTTTCAATCAAATCTATATTCGAGTGTAACCTTGTTTGAGATAAGTTAATGTTACGATCAGAAATAGGTGACCGCTTCCGTGACCGCGCACGAAGTACTGCGTTTAATACCGGACCTTTGTGGCACGATATTAAAGACCTTTTATTACATATCCTAAACAATTAAATCAGTTATTTAGTCTCGTGAATACGATTATGTCTGTCGCCGGGTTCACTATCAACGATCGTGAATGACTTGGAACATGCAGGTTTTTTTTCAAGTTATTTAAAAATTATAAAGTTGTGTTAAACTTTTTGTCATATGAGTCCTCTTACGCAGGGGAGAGTAGGTCATTAGTAGGTTATTTTGGGTATATCAAGAACACTAGTCCTTTTCGCTAATAGCAAATTTCAAATTGGGAATGAATGCGTACAGGGTAGAACAAGAGGCAGGCTTTCCATAAGACCGGCTAGGCCTGGCCCTAAGGCTGCTAACCTGCGTCAAATCAGCAGAAAGAGGCAAGTATTACGGAACGGCCTAGAGTCCCCCTCACAAGTGAAGTAATCACTGTGACGAATAAACATGTCAACACATCAAAAAAGGGTCGCTTTAATAACGGTACTTAATTACAACAAAACAGTGCACAATGAGGTCTTAATTATAAACGATGTGCTCACCTAACGAGGTGTTACATACATAAAGTAAACAACAGCAAGTGAAACAGCTGGTATGCAATAAACGTGCAAAGCCTTTCGAATGTTTTGAATAATAGATTTGATATTATTCAATTACTGAACAATAACAACATGGTCTGCGAAATTGTTCCACCTAGCCCATGACTGTTGTTATAGCGCTGAAAGATTTATTGCACATACCTTCTATGAATTACAAGATTGAGACGACGACAAAAATATAGAACAACGTTATTTTAGCTATACTCTGAAATTTGTTTTTCAATATTCCAACATTATTCACGCACAGTTTTCGATGAATATGTGACAGTCTGTAAGGACGAAACAAACGTTGCATCCATACCGAAAGTTCTGAAGGATCTTTAAGATTATCAATCATTATCATATCCTAAACGGTAAAGGTAAGCATTGAGAGGAAAACTGTACATTTTTGAGTAGATACCTAATCAGTTCTCGAAATACGTATGAAGTTAACTCCCACTGGGTCAGCATGGTGGATCTGATCCCACTCACATTGAGAGGAGGCCTGCCCCAGCAGTAGGGCATTGTAATGTTTTGTATAGTGTTTTATGATCACGCGATAATAACGAATGGACGGCGTTGTAAAACAATAGCCATAGTTTTCCATTCAATGTGATTGGTAATTTCGTTGTCTTTGATGCACGAGAGCTATTATATGTGCACCTTTTTAAATTTTCAAAATTTCCTCATGTATATTTTATAAGGACCGTCCTTTAATTAAAGTTATCGCAACTTCGCCACTTAATCTTATCTATCGATCAAGCAACCACTAAGTGGTTTTTTTAACTGGAGAACTTTATCTCCTTGTTTAGCAAGAACAAATTATTGTCAAAATTACATTTTTGCGAATTAATATCGGGTACATGGGTTACACCAACACTTAATTTACGATATCAACTGTCTGTGATCGCGTTACTAACTTTGGTTAGGAAATGAAACACCGCCTAGCAGTGGTAAGGTTGGCCGATAGATTATCGATAATTATTATAGATTGTCGGCAATTTGAAACCATTTTTATTGTTACTTAAGAATTGCATTTAAATTTAAGGACTAATTACTATTATATTAAAAGACAGAGGCATTAAATATAAAGCATATACAAGTTAAGTGCATTAACATTTACTCGCTTGCTATAATCATTATTTTATTAAAATCATTAGATGTCTACAAATCGTTAATGCCAACGCCTAAATCATGATGGTAATCAATTTATTGCTGTTACTTAGCTAGCAGTAGGTATTATCGACTCTCGATATTATTATCGATGATTTTGTATCCCAACCATATTGGTCATTGGTTCGGCGTTGTCCAAAGTGCGGTTTTACTCGTAGTACATTTGATATACCAATGTGGTAATCACACACTTACTCTATAATGAGTGAATGTCGTTCTGGGCCAATCGAATTTCAATTGTCGTGTTTGATTAAAAATCATATGTCACCATTTTGTATTCGTTCGTTATTAAATACTTTGTTATGAAACATGTCTACTGGGCTCTCTAACGCAAATGCTTGCTAAGGTGTGACCATAGACGAATTCCAGTGACACGCTAATTGTCTTAAAATCTTCAGAGTGTACGTATCCAAAAAAAAACAAGAGCAGTTAGAATAGCACTATGCATTTCCCTTCATTACCAATTTGGGGGAAAATACTGTAAAAGCAATCATCCTTATTGTCACTAGAAGTAAGACTTAAACTGGAGGAAGTTCAGTAGTTAGGCACCACGTATGGTTTGAACTAATTGGTCCTGGTGAGCTGATTATACTGCATTTCAGTAATAGGTCTGGTGAAAACGCATGGGAATTGTCCCTGATGCTATCAAGGTCTATGTTATATACCAGATGATACTTTCAAAGTATATAATAACTAGCTGTTGCCCGCGACTTCGTCCGCGTGGTATTTAACAAAGACACAACCGTTGGCAACATCCCGCGGGACGCATTGTTGCTATCAAAACTTAATCAGGCGCAGCGCTGCAACATTGGTTTTAATTTTTTTTCGAGAGATCCTATTTTTTTTCCTAAAATAAAAGTAGCCTAAGTTACTCCTTGTTACATCAGCTATCTGCCAGTGAAATTCCCGTCAAAATCGGTCCAGCCATTTCAGAGATTAGCCGGAACAAACAGACAGACAGACAGACAGACAGACAGACGGACAGACAGACAGACAGACAGACAGAAAGACGGACAGATAGACAGACAGACAAAAATTGTAAAAAAAATTGTTTCGGTATAGGAAACGTGTATACATCCAAATGCACTTAGTAAAAAGCGGTTATTTTAATATTACAAACAGACACTCCAATTTTATTTATATGTATAGATGTTTCGCACGTTTTGAGCTATAGCCAAAGATGCTTCCGCAGCGGAAGAAATATGCAGATTGGTCGTGCTCGTTATAACGAACGCCCTATAGGGCGTGGAACATTGACGCAACGAAGATACTAATTTGAAATAATGTGCTGCTAAATTGATCATATCATTTTAAATAGACAATATATTATAGTCCTTCGGAAAGATTACAATTAAGTATTTCCTTTGAATGCCGCTTTGTGTAATTACTTCGATTTCCAAAACATTATACGAAGGCTACCAGCACACTTGGTACTATGTACTTTGTAGGCATAAGCTGCGGCTGAATTTATAACTAGGATAGTATAATAATTTAATTATAATACCAGCCCTGTTAATGTCTCACTGTTGGGCAAGGGCCTCCCCTCAATGCGAGGAGGATTGGGCCATAGTCCACTACGTTGGCCCAGTGCGGGATGGCGGACTTCACACGTCTTTTGAGGGGTTCTCTCAGACATGAAGGTTTCCTTGCCATGTTTTTCTTCACCGTTTAGCAAGTGATAATCATTGTTGAAATGAGATTCACACATAAAATTAAGAAATCCCAGAAACGCGAGCCGGAGTTTGAACCTGCGATCCTCGTTATCGAGGCAAGCGTTCTACCAACTTGGCTATCACTGCTTTTAGGATAGTATATCACTTTGAAAAAGTGTCTGATGTTAAATGATCCAATTTTTTTGAAGAACGACATATTTAATTACTTCAAATCTCATATGCAACTACTAATGGCCTGCACTTAAATAGATTATAATAACTACTACACTTCAATATTATTGAGAAACCTTCATACGCAACAACAAAAGGCTCCAAATCGATGGAACCTTCATTGCAGTCCTATAACAATAAAATAGATTGATTATCGCAATTACTCACGCAACATCTACATTTCAGATAATGTCGATTTAGATATGTCGACGGGACGGCCGCGGGCGCAGGGCGAATGTCTATGAATTATGACCGACGTCGGGTGCGCGAGTAGTCCGCGACCTCGCGGTGTCTAAGTCTCGGAACTGAGGTGACCGCGCTCCCCACCACGCAACAGGACTGCGGCTCCGTTTTGCTTTTCATATAAAAGTCACACTCCGGCCCGATAATAGTATCAGTCACCTGCTTTGATTAACGAGTGCAAAATGTTCACCAAAGTAAGACAAGCTAAATATAACTTCAAATACTTGAACCCCCCCTAAAGCATATAATATATTTTAATATTATTGTTTTTGTTTAGGTATTCGCCCTCAGCGCCGTCCTGGCCGCCGCCAACGCGGGTCTGGTGCCGCTGCACCACGGCGCGGTGTCTTCCCAGAACATCATCCGCCACGATGCGCCGGCGCACTACGCCGCCGCCCCTGCGCACTACGCCGTCGCCCCCGCACACTACGCCGCTCCCTTGGTTCACGCTGCCCCCGTTGTCCACGCTGCCCCTCTTGCCCTTGCTCATGGCGAATACGTGAGTAAACTACTAGCTGCTTCATAAATATTACCACCTCTGAAGGGCTACCGACCTCTCTTAAATTCTGAAGCATAAACAGTATTAAAAAAGGTCGACTTTCGACTGACTATCGTGACTTATATTAGTAATGGTTCAAGTTCTAGTATTGAAAGGATATGCGAACCTTACTTATTATGCAAATGTTAATTATTTATTTTCAAATTCAGTCTCACCCCAAATACGACTACTCTTACTCCGTGGCGGACCCCCACACCGGCGACCACAAGACCCAGCACGAGAGCCGCGACGGCGGCGCTGTGCACGGCTCCTACTCCCTCGTCGAGCCTGACGGTTCCGTGCGCAAAGTAGAGTACACCGCCGATGACCACAACGGGTAAGGAAACTTATTTAGCTTACCCACAAAGTCGATAAATCTTCGCATTTCAGTTGCATTTCGCATTTCTAAAGTGACTATTATCCATTTTTTTATATATTGGAATTGATTCTTATTATGCCAATAACATCGCCAAATTCACTGAAGAATACCAACACATAGGTAGCACCACACTACAAATAGGTAGCAATAACTATACGAAAAAACTTTAACACAATTGTGCAAGAAATTTTACAAAATTGTTTGTTATTATTTCAGTTTCAACGCGGTCGTGCACAAGACCCCCGGCCACCACCCCGCCCCCGTTGTCCACGCCGCCCCCCTCGCCCACTACGCCGTCGCCCCCATCGCCCACGGACACCATGGCCTCCATTACTAACCAACTGCAACATTAAAACATACTGTGTGGATATGATCGAGACGAATGACTGTTGATTGTGATATTTATGTGTACATAATGATGAATATACTCGAATGTAAATAAAAATACTCAGCTGCTGAAGCATATCTTTATATTTTAATTTCAATAACCCTGCTAGGTGAAAGATAAAAAAGCAATTTCAATTTGCTCTGAAACTGCAATTCAATTAACTATAAAAAGTATCTATTGATATTATCGATGGGTTTACAAAGTGGCATTGCGAACCGATCATATTCATACCATTTCGACAGACAATTTATTCAAAGTTATATTGGTACGCCATGTCGATAAATGCATTCGTTTCCGATTGCCGCTTGCGCATTGTCAGCACCTTAATCACAGGCATTAGAGTACAATTAATTTGGAATATGCCCTTGAAGAGTAAGACATTGGCTGGAAATAATTACTGTTGTTTTGTGTGGCCACGCGCGGTCGGTTGCGTGCTGGGTTGCCGAGGCGCCGACGCATTCCTCACTTTGTGATTCGGTGCGATAATTACAGAACATTGTATGGAGTTGCGCAAACTGTTAGCCGCTTCGGCTACTGAGCGACCTAGAAAAACCTTTTCGTTGTTACACCTTTGTTTTTATAATCAATGCCACTACAATCTTAATAGCGCGTATAACAATGCGTAACTCTACACGACGCCTACACTATTGCGAGTTTTGACAGATTACGCAAAACCAACAGTTGTCTTCAGTATAACTTGCAAAAATGTACTTCCATCGTATGGAGTGTTTCATAAAAATTCCGAAAACCATAGTACCTCTGTGATTTCATGACAACACGCATAGTACTCCATGCCAATCTTAAGGTCATTTTCGCATGAAAATACATGGCACTGGCTCTACGGCTTCTTAGAAAATTTACTTAATGGGTGATCAATTAAGAATTCTGCGTGTCCCGTATTCTTCCAAATCTTATAGTAGCCCTATCGTATATAGTTTGTGCTATTTCTCAGTGGTTCTATCCTTTAAGTGGACGAGCAGTATAGGCACTGATTATAGAACCTATCCAAAATTTATTTATAGGACTCTTTATTCTTTATAGGCCCGATATTATATTCCCGAACATCAATGAGTTCCAGGATATGCCAAATAAATTTAATGTTTTTAATTACAATTGGCAGAATGCAATATCACTTGGCATGGCAATAGCTTATGCCAAGATCAACATGTAGAAAAACATGTCGGCAAATAAATAGGTTCCCCAAGAAAAACTAAAAAGCACGCGTTGAAATCGAAGGTACTGCTGGTAAAGTACGTATAAGATTCCAATCATACTCCCCTTTAAACAACATTGGTTCCTACAGCAAGCGATACCAATTAAAATGCAATCACTATGACGTCCATTTGTGAGCATGCGAACAGAACCTCGTTATTTGTAATTCGTAATGACACCAATTGTCTAAGAAAATGTGCACATGTAAGTTTAGATAAAGGTTATGTTTCAACATAGAGCCACCGGTAATCAATCATGTGTGTCTTTTGAGGTTAAATTAATCGCCTTAAGTTTATGTTAGTTATCTCACCTGTAATTAATAATAGAACACCCCTGAGCCGCTCCCGCCAGTGTTGCCCTTTATCGTCTTATATGACGGCCTTTTTAGGGGGCCCACCTAAAGAGCGGCGAGTCACCACCTGCTAATAGTGATCAAATAAAAGCTGATTATGGCAGGTGTTCGCAACCCTTCTAATAGTCCTATCCTATCTCCATATAAACTTCATTCTATAGTCCCAAATATCTTTCCATATTGCTGCAATAGTTCCTCCGACTGCTGAGGTCAATTCGCTGTTTATGCTATCATTTTCAGCAGTTAGGCCCAGTAGGTAGCTAACATAACATTACAGATCTCAAAAGGGGCCTATATGTGTTTGACACATGTCCCGGTACAAGCCTTCCAAAAATCCGGGTACAGCTCGTGTGGTGAGAAACATAATAATAATATCGCCAGACGAATCCACCAACTGTATGGTACCCTAAACTAAACATACTATATGGGTACTGTATAATGGACTAGGGTCGATCCTATGCCCCGAATACAAATCGAATCGAGTACAAACATCCATGCGCATCACGCAATGTTTGCCCCTACCACAAGTCGAACCCTCCGTGACCCTCGCTACAGAAAGCAGGTTCATTACCGACTGTACTAATGCAGGCCGTCAATCCATTTATGATGTTTCAATATTAGTCATATAAATCCATATTACTTCTTCAGTCGAAGCTGCATCCACTAATATTTATTAAGCAGTGGATTGCCTGTATGGTTTCGCCTAAAGTAATCCTAACGATGTACCTATTTGCGCAAAGTAACGCCTCATTTACTCATAATTATTATTTGAAATTTAATTAAGCCTACCCAATTATAACTCAGCGCGAAAAACCGGCTAAGTGGTTTTACCCCACATCGCATCAGTTTCAGTATATCCGGAGCATTAATAAAATCATAATTATGAAAACCAGTTTTATGGATGTGAAAATCACAAGCAATGGGTTCCGCGAATAATATATAACCATTTTTGAACAAAAAAAACCACAAGCTCATAAATTCGCCTCATCAAATCATAATATAACAAAACTGAGTATTACACTTATCGCGTTATAACTATAATATAAAAAACAACAATCGTTCCAGTTTCCTTTATGCTGGCAGGCTCTACATTGTGCCATTTACTCTATTTTATCACTAACTCCCAGATTAGCATGGATATTAGTAGCCAATAGCTTTGAAATATCAATTTTATGTGGACAAGACACATTGTCACGGTTATACTTCGAATCTTTTTAACAAAACATCTGTCTTCCGACACGAACAAGCCGTGACAAATTAAAGCTGCAAAACGCTCAATAGCATTATTACTTTGTTAGTCTCTATGTACGCACAAAGGTACGTAAAATAGATCAATAAACCCGAAAATTTTAATTAAATACTTGTTAGGAATATTTATTTATTTTACATGTATTTGCGGAAGCAAAATTATATTCCTAATATTTTATAGAGTTAAGAAAAAGTTGTATTTTGTATTCCATAAATGTATTATCTATAAATGTGTGTGAGTTAATAGAAATGCGAAGCGTATAACGTAGGGTTAGTTACAATAGAGGTAGGTACAGATATCATAGTTTGTTACCTATGATCTAACTCAACCTACCCCTTAAGATTACAGGCGTGAATATATACAGGGTGGTTCTGGAAGGGTATACTGGAAGGGGTTCTGTGGCGTATTTTTAATCATTATGTGAAGTAGGAAACACCAATAGACAATTAAAAAAAAACACAAAAAATTACAATTGTCATTTCGATGGAAAGCAGATTTAAGCCTTAGTATAACGTTTCTGAATCACCCTGCATAGCCTACATACGTAAAAACCTCTATTATATACTCCTGTTGGTTCCGTTTGGCTTTTTATTGTACCAATTCACGGAACGGGTTGAATCACGTTAATTTGGAGCGAGTTGGTTGAACCTCTCGAACTGAGAGGTGACCTTGGACCACCTGATAATGATCTCAGGTGGCGACGCTACGCGTGACTAAGGGCGCGGCTACATTGAACAGTGACATGACACTGTAATTGTTTTATTGATAAAAGAACTTAATGCTTAACATTTTATTTATCAACTGGAAGACACATAATGACGTGGACTTTGACACAAAGAGACAGAAAAATATTAGAGAGTAATTAATGCACTGAACATGTACTCTCTGTAATACATCCTGTATTACAGAGAGTTCAAGAAAGAAGATCATTAATGGAAACATACGGAATAGAAGGGGGAAGATGACAGGCCATCTCATGAGCTATTAATTATGTCTCTAACAAACATACAATATTTTAACAAACAACGTTATCGTTTTAATTAAAACCGTGGTTCTAGACTTCAATGGGTAATGTTGTTTTTTTTTAATATTTATTTTTATTTTTGTCTCTATATTGTGTTCCATTGTGAACACGGCATGTTGGCTAATACTCGTGCGCGCGAGCATTGTTTCGTGCGACGGGATTGGTTTCCATTTCTGCTCATTCGCGTCAATTCTTGGCTATTCGCTGGAATTCCGCCACTCGTGGGCTTTCTGTGTCCATTGTTATTAGATTAATTACATTGTAGAGTTGTATAATTATAAATATTGAATGCCATTTGTAATGTGGTATTTGAATAAAAGGCTTAAATACATTGTATCACTCGTTTATATTGTATCTCTCTTTACTCTAGTCAAAAGCCAAGATAAAGGCACATGGACTTCTCTTAGGTAGCCACTAGACATTTCTGGTGACAACTTTGATTTACAATAAGCCGTAAATATTACACATAGGGTGTGAAAGAGACTATCAGTCACAGGTATGAGTGACAGAGACGAGAGAGACGCTATTTAACGTGTAAAAGCCGATTTGTAATATTTACGGCCGGGTACTCTATATACTTATGAGACAATTATTTATAGAAACATATAGTCCCATGTATGCTAATTACAATCTATTTACAATGGAATCACAAAGCAGTTTTAGATTTATATTACAAACCAATCTTTTGGTTCACCTCTAATCATTTACGTTTTAATCATAACAATTAACCCCGTTCCAAATTAACAACACAATATCGCTGCTGCAGCAGTTAACAACCGTGTCAATATCAACTCATTATGCATAGCAATAAAACAGAATCAGATATTCATATAACTATTATCAAACTCCACTGAGCGGATTTTAATGAATCTTAGCATAGCAACAGCTTCTAACATGATTGACATTGAAAAAATATTTTCGGGAAAATGTTTGAAAAAAAATGAAAATGAAAATGAGTTTCCCGGGTTAGCCAAAAATTAAGTCTGTGTCTTAGAAGTCACGGGCACTGAAAGTACTTTATTAATTTATTATTAAAAGTTTTTATTTGTATTAGTGCCAACAAAAGTTCGGCCAAAAGTAATATTAATACCATCACGCCTCTAATCCCTGAAGTGGTAGGCAGAGATGCACTGCAGTGCACCCACAATTCTCTGATGATACCTACTTAGTCTCAATGTAATCGGGGGCGTGCCTATTGCTATTATACCGAATTTCCTGCACTCTATAACATTGGTAGGTTCTCAGTACGAGGAGATCTTAGGCAATAGTCAACCACGCTGAAAAGTTCAGCTATAAAAAACTTTTTAACAAAATAAAAACCGTCTTCAAAAAACTAAGAAGCAAAAAAAGCAAAAAATAATCTAATCTTGAAATCTACCTTGTCTAACTAAATCAAATATTTAACGAATGTGAAGTCAGTGCCTCCTACTTCTTGAAGTCGGTTAAGAAAAGTATTAAACTAATATGCTATGCTCTTGTGAAAAAAATGATAAGAACTCTATCGTTTCATATTTTTATGAAGCCAAATATAACGGCCTACTACAGCCTGAGGATAATATTCTGTGACTTACGTAAGTCGCAGCCGACGCTAGTTCCCACGCGGTCGTTTTTTTAAATTATCCACAATTATTATTTTACACGTCGTCGTGTATATCAATGTCAACCGTATATCTGATTCTAACTGCTTTGATTCATCCCAAGTTAATACTAACTTATATAGAGTATTAGTCTTAGATAAATTCATATATTACTGTAAATTCATTTTTAAGTTTTTTTTTTTATGTTCCTGTCGTAAATATTTAGATGATTATTACCTTAAATTCGATTAATCAATAGGTTTATGGACAACTCTCCCTTTTTGGAATTTCCCAAGTTCAATTATAGCTCCACAAAAACTATTTTTTTTAATGAAAAATAGTACAGAACTTGACAGGTCACAATGGTTAAAACATTTTGAACATATTTTAACTGAAACCATATTATCCAGACTAACAATTAAAATTGGCAAAGCAATTAGTTTTCATTAATTAAGTACATAACCCTGAACGCATCGCAGAAATTATGAAACTCGCAAATTGATCAATCATGAAAAATTCTCAGAATTGTTCGCGATTGCGTATCGTTATTTGACAAGACAAGGTCCGGTTGTTAGAAAAAACCTATGTTACTTTCATTGAAAGGTTAGCTTTACAATCCAATAGATTGATTACGGTAATGTTGCAACAAACAATATTGTTGTGCTTTAGTTTTTTTTTTTTTATGTAATTTAAAATAATAATCTTTTTACTTACCTATAACTTACCTACCTACTAGGTACACATCGGTGAAGAGTTTGATACCTTATGTTAGCGAACCCACGATTAAATTCTAGGTAATTATACTTGTATTTTTTAAACGAAATATTGCATAAACGAAATCCCTGACATACTACTGACATAATATCGCCTAAACTTTTTTTTTCATTCCCACGCCACGCACGCCGCAAACCATAAAAAATACCTCGAAACATCGTAAAATTTACCAGAATCTCAAATACTTTGGTGCAATACCGGCCCACGGAACAGTAGGTACGTCAAGCGCGAGATAATTCTTAAAATAACCGTATACTTTATAGTCTACGTATTTAGACATATTGTATGGAGAATTGAACAGCGCCTCTAGCGGATAGTATTACAAACTTTCAATTCTCCGTACAATGTGAAATGTGTAGACTATAAAGTATACGGTTAGCTTACGAGTAATCTCGCACTTGACCTGCAGATTCTAATAAAGATAACGTTAATATTTCGCCCGTTTATTGTGTCGTAAGCAGGCATCAAACCAGCGCCACGTAAATTAGACATTGGCCCAAAAACTACATAAGTGTGCAGTCTTAAGTGTAGCAAACTGTGGCCATTGTGCAATGGTTCAGTTACGAATGGGACTTGACAAAACAAATACTACTGCGTATGAATACAAACACTGGTTCATAATTTACCAGAAAATTTAATGTCTCGAAAACTGATCAAAGTAGTACAAATATAGTTTTCTATCAGTATCCGCCTAGTAGCTTTTACACGCGGTTTCATTCGAATGAATGAACAACAATAAAATGTATGTTCAGACTACCACTATATAATCCATCATGATTGTTTTAGAGTTATGTACAAATATTAATTTTTAATTACAAATTAATGTATAATAACTAGCTCCTGAACTATACAGGTCCTTTATCCATTGCATAAAAACTAAACCTACTAGTTATAATCTCCCAAATCTGGTTTAAATGTATCTAAATCGATTCAATTAAAACACAACCTAGAGTTATTTTTTGGCATTCACACATAATATTGATATATTGTATATAACCGTATACAATTAATTAGCTTGTTAATGGCAGTCGTAAGCATTTATCCCCAAATTTATAGACGTTCTATAACTTTATCAAACGTCATATATAAGTGCGCAAAGCAAAACTCTTGTGCGCCGTACTATGTGACGTTTGATAAAGTTGTAAAACGTCTATAAATTCGGGGTATATTGTATGATTAAGCATCATTTGCATTTGAACACACGTGTTAAGTGCACTCACTATGTAAGAACAAGCGATTAAATTTGTCTGTAGAGTTTGTCTCGTACTCATGTATTTTATGTGCTATTGTCGCGTTTCTTTCTCGCGTCCAAATGCACGTATTCTCACACGGTTTAATGAAATATACATACGTATACCTACCGGCAACTAATCGCTTTGTTGTAACACTTGAGGCGTTGACACGGTTCTTGTGGAAAATATTAAAATGTTATACTTGGTATGTATACCTAATAGTACCTTCGAGTTCGAGGACAGATTTAAGATTTCAACTAAATAGGTATCAGCACCAATAGAGACTTAACAGTTTCAGCATTATCCAAAAAAGACAGTATCCAGGCAGCTAAGATACTTGCATATTTAACTGAGAAATTAAATATACCCGAATATATTTTCCGAATTCGAAAATAATATTAATAAAATCATAAGGTTTTACTACTATATTTTGTAACTTCATCAAACGTTGTCTGTTTAAAAACGTAAAATAATTTCAAGTAATAATGTCACAACTAAACTGTATCTAGGTGTATTTCTTAAAGTGACAATAAATTAATGTAGGTAGTAGACTGAAATAACTAATTTGTCATGTGCTCAGGTTCATTTCATTGTCGGCTTGAGTGCCGTTGCCATGACGCACACGACATTGGACAAATCATTGAATGATTGAGGAAATATAGTACTTCAAAAACCCAACCATTACTTTAATTACTTTTTATTGGAAAGTGCCAATATTCAATCTCACCTATTCATTGCGAACAAATACCTGCAATGAAGCTCTAAATATACCTAAGCTGATACTCTAGCTAGGACTACTGCAACAAATTACTGCAAACTAGTAGTATTAATTTAATCTGTAGGTATACCTCTGGATCTACCTACCATATCGAATTAAATGGAGAGGTTGCATCTATAAGGGTGGGAAGTGAGAAATAGATACAAACCTATATTGTAGAGAAACTCAACATTACAATAATTACATCGCCAGGTGAACACACAAACTGTACGGTCCCAAACTAAGCAGCGCTTGCATTATGAGTACCGTACAATAGAGTTGGGTACAAAAACTCATGCATGTCACACAGTTTGCCTGTACACTCCAACCGGCATTTAAACTTGTGAGAATAATTGAAAAAAAAACTTATTTTACAGATTTTATCGCGTTTAATTTATAGTTTTACGATCCGACGTTTCGGCTGCTTTACAGCTACTACCTACTAGTCAGGGCAGGATTGAAGGGCAGGGTTTTAGTGGGTAAGAATCCCACATAACCCGGCCCTCTCCCACACTGAGGCCGGGTATCTACCGAAGATTTTCCCCTGTCAACAAAAAACCGGGGTTCCCTCATATTTAGTTGTTGCTTGCGGTCCGATCTACGCAGAAAATGCTCAGTGTCTTGAGGTCTATACCAATACGTTATTTTGAGCCAATCACGCTTCTACAATCGATTGATGTAATTGGATGCCTGAAATCGACTGACGATCTTCTAATACCGGAACTAATCGCTTCGAAATGGGACACGTCTGTATATTAAAAGTTGTATGTGCAACCCTATAACGCAATTTGTTCGTTGGATATTTGCGATCAATCACGCGATGCTATATGGTATTGATTTACATATGGGTTGTAACGCTTTGTAAGAACCAAATGAAAGGTCGCTTCGCTTAGAAGAAGCTTCTAAATATCGTTTAAGGAATCGAAATTTCGCATCAGTTCATTTTTTTTAAATAAAATTAACTGTTCCAAAATGTTCGTAAAATATTTATTTATTAGATTTACGCGAATACTACACATTGAAATAAAACAGATTTTTCTGATTTTATAGTGTCTATTTTATATTCTGATAAAATAATTTTTGTAAGACCTTGCGAATTTTGACTTCTACGTTAAACATATTTTCTCTTATTTGCTCGGTGTTCCTACCACTTCATATGTATTCAGTATCGACTAACTATGTAATTTTCTATCTATTACCAACCTTTATATGAACTTCTTTAAGCAAGTGCATTAAGATATTGGCAAACCGCGACACATAAATTCAATGAGTTTTTGCTCCAATAATTCCCACAATTATAACTTCTATATAAACCAATGAACTATATGTACGCGCACATTATCATGTATATCGTTTGAGAAAGTTACTGTTTAACTAAGTTTTATTAAAATGTTCACTAAAGTAAGTTATTTTTAAAATTATTTGTGTGTTAAAACATTCTGTCGGCGTCTGATAAGTATAACTCACAAAACAAATCTCTATGATATTAAACTCAATAACTTCACAATTCTTCACTAAACTACATAGTTGTACGCCATGCCAGTATCGTAAACAATGTTTATTGTTATGTTTAATTTATTTATTACAGAATATAATATTGAAATATGAATACTGAACAGACACACCAACAGTGTTCTCATTCATCATCATCCATTGGTAGTATTATAAAGATCGAAACAAATTTTTCATAGAAGTACACCTATATTCGGTGCGTACAACACGATCCAAAATGACTTATTTAGTACAAAATTTAAAATAAAAAATAAATACAAATTAAAGTTAATGATTAAAAAATCAAACTATCTCTCATAAAACTAAAAGTGAAAATAATACGTTTAAAATAAAAACAATACTTAATTATAGTTTTGCGTATTTGCGTACGTAGTTCTCATGTAATTAAACGTTTGTCTAAATTAAACTAGAGTAGCCCATTAAATATAAAAAGCTTAGAGAAGAATGAATAAATGTACATTTCTTTCACCTGACGTAACAATTTGCTCTGTACGTCCTATAATCTCAATCTAAATGGATAAAATGCATGCGATAAGTAATTGCACTTCCAGTCTTACATTTATCAAAATGTTTTAATCGATAACTATTGTTCTAATCCGTCCATTTAACGATGTCAAGGCACTATTGTGATTGAAAGAGATGTTATCAAATCTTGATAAACGGACAGTTACCCTAACCTAATTCGTGGGAAAGTAAAAAAAAAACGTTTTAAAGCAGTCATGTATTTTTGGCAAATGCATTTATTTTTACCCATAATAATTATTATTAACTTTTATTTAGGTGTTTCTTTACACACAAGATATAAACAGGGAAAACCAGTGACAATGTTAATAATAGAAAGCCTTGTCTCCGATGCGTCATACTATGTCTCTACATCTTTAACTACTACTACATATACCTAAATTATTCCCTACACCACCTGCTGTACACCACTAAAAGCCCAATTAACGCAGCCATTTTAGTAGACTGTAGAACACATCACTAAATCAGAATCTACAGCAAGTTCTAGAGCTCTATAGTAATATTTCCAGGTGATAACGCTTTTAGCGGCTGTATCCGCCTGCCAGGCGATCTTCCCGCTCCACTATCACCATCACCACCACCCCCCAGCAGTGTCCCACCAGGAGGTCCAGAAGCTCAGCGGACCGCACCACCCCGTGAGCATCCAACAGCCAATCTTGCAGCCCATCATCCCCGTGCATCATCATGTGCCGCTGATTCACCACCATGTACCACAGATCCAGCAAATAGCACCCATCCATCATGACCATTATGTGAGTAATCGGTGAAATAATTAATTGATAGCTTATCTTTGAACAACGTGGTTTAGTGCCTCTACGTTTTTGCTCTACGGATATAAACGACATTTAGACAAAGGTTAATATATTACACTCTACAAGCTGCGCCCCGCGGTGTTACGCGCGATTAAAAAGAGTACATTTTACTGAGATAAAAAGTGGCCTATGTGCTATTCCAGATTATAATCTATCTCTGTGCCAAATTCCATCCAGATCCGTTCAGCCGTTCTGGCGTAATTGAGTAACAAGCATCCATCAATCTATCCAAACTTTCACATTTATAATATTAGTGGGATGGACATATTATACTCAATTGAATCAGTTCAAAGACTCTCGTTCAGTGTCTGTGTTCTATAAATATTTATTTAGATGGGTTATAAAATAAGAATTATAACAAACAGCAAGCATATTCATAGTTACCACATGTATATACGGAAACTTACTATAAACTTACTATTGTGAATGCATTGACTCCATTTAAGAACAACATAAATCTGTTCGTTGATTTTACGATAGATATTATGAAAAGCAGAGAATACTGGAATAATTACGACAGAAACATAAATAGCACTAAACCAAATTCCCTTACGCACCAATTGCATAGCTATTAGGCGGTTGAGCGAGCGAAAGGTACTATTACATTACACCGTTAGTTTCCTGTCTACATAGTCCGGTTTTTGTGCACGTATTCTGTAATTAAACCATTTATTTTCGGAATAAAAAAATACTTTTTAAATCTATATAAAATATTTTATTGTTGCGTTCACAAAGTTAAATAAAATCTATACTAATATTATAAGTGTGAAAGTTTGGATGGATGGATGGATGGATGGATAGATGGATGGATGTTTGTTACTCTTTCACGCTCGAACGGCTGAACGGATCTGGATGAAATTTGGCACAGAGATAGATTATAGTCTGGAATAGCACATAGGCTACTTTTTATCCCGGTAAAATGTATGGTTCCCGTGGGATAGATGTTTTAATTTTTCATACTTTTTATCGCGGGTAACTCCGCCGGGCGCGGCTAGTATAATATAAATGTACTACCGCAACTATAATTAATAATGTTATAACTATGTTGTTGTTACATTGTATTTCTTTTTCTTTGTGCTCAATTGCCTTTGTGCTTTACCGGTAACGCATATTAATATTTAAAAGATACCGTATCATTTAACCTTAGCCTACGGAATTATTTACTTTTAAAGGTTTCAATTTAGTATCTTAGGTATATGTACAATAATGCTAATTTCATTCAGATGTATGCGTCTATGTTACACAGAACGTGCAAATATCGATCTATTTGTCTCTTGTTGTGAGAGTTTCTTGCCGAACAGTGTGTCCTACGTTTTAATTAAGAATAACCCATTGACTTTACCTGAAAATAGCAATGGCTTGACAAGCTATTATAAGTACTACTGATATTTTATAGGTACGTAATTAACTATTCCGTTGAAACTAGCCCGTGTTTTATTAGTGCACAATCGAACAGCAACCACTGTCACTTTTGACAGATATTCTATGGTATATCCGTCAAAACTGGCAGTTCGATTTTGATTTTGTTCGATTCATAATCGAACAGCAACCGCACAGTAACTGTCACTTTTGACAGAAACTGTATTGGATATCCGTCACTTATGACAGATACTGTATTGGATATCTGTCACTTTTGACAGTTACTATGCGGCTGCTGTTCGATTATGAAACGATTGTGTTAGCAGACTTGGGGCCCTGGTCTGATACTTCTGCAGGAGAATTACGAAACTATCCTCTATTTACAGGCGTTCCCAGAGTACAAATTCGAGTACGCCGTCCACGACCATCTTACCGGTGACGTAAAGTCGCAGCATGAATTTAGGCACGGGGACTTGGTCAAGGGAGGATACGAGCTGATCGAGCCTGACGGCAGGTTCAGGAAGGTGGAGTACAAGGCTGATGACCAGTCTGGGTGAGGTTCTAGAAGTACCTAAACATAATAGACCATACAAACCGGCTATGGATCCTCTACTACCCGTAATATTAAACTCAGCAAGTTATTCCTCAAAGAAATATTTATTGTCTGGAAAACTAAATTCATTTTTTTTATTCGCTTACTAGAGAGTTGAATTAAACCAATCTAAATGCGAAAAATAACATTCTGTATTATACAAAATGATAATCATTCTGTAAATTCAGAATTTGGGGGAGACCATTTTTATATTTCCATCATCATTTATAATGTGTATTTATTGAATTTTCTATTGCTATTAAATACATGACATCGTGCAAATCATCCACTAATTTGTGGGTGAGGCCATATTTCATCAAATTTCTTTTTGTAAAGAAAGAAGAAGAAAATTACAAACTTTGAGGTCTAAATATATTTAAAAAAACATTGATAATGAGTGAATATTTATCTACAATAACTGAATTGACAACCCGATTGGCACAATTGGTAGTGAGCCTGCGTTATATAGCCCCCACAGTCCGTTGAACGGTAGGAACGGAACCATAATACAAGAGTTGGTTAATTTGGGACCGTAGAATGGATATGCTCGTCGGGCGATATTTATTCATTCAAGAATTTTTTTATCAAAATTTTATACATTTTCAGGTTCAACGCCATCGTCCACCACTCCTCGCCTCATCACCACGTGCACCTGTCCCAACATATATAAATACGACTGCGAGGTCACCACAACCTTGGCCTCCTGCACCCTTGCAAGACTGGCTGTTGCAAACCTAACCTTTTAACTGAATCCTTTCAAATATCACTTATAATTGCGCACAAATTAAAAATGTTATGTGTTACGTACTTGTTTCTTTTATTTTGTACACTACCAATTCCTTTTGTAGTTTTTAATTGTTACGGAAGTCACACATTTTAGATGTGATGATGATTTTCGTTAATTTAATAATCGTTCAGGTCGATTCTCAACAATGCTGCTTTTGTAAATTACTTTATTATTATAGCAGATTGCTCTAGTGGAAATGATTTAAAACCTACATTATTAGTAGTAGGTAGGTACTGATCAAGTAATTATGATTGCTGAAACAATTGTCCCATTCAACCCGTGGTAACCATGACAACAACGCAATAACTTGAACGTGGGCAATAGTCCTGGGAACCAAACTATTGTCATCGGTGTTTTATTCACTCTTTACATACCATCAGCTAAGAGTGATAGATGACTCTTTATTGATCCACCACATAGAGTGATAATAGAACGTCTTCACTATACACCATGATAGGGCAACACTAGGTAGCCCAATAACTAATAGTGATCTATACCAGGCTAATTTTAAAACATTACACTGAATTAAAGTAAGTAAAATGCACATGGATTAAACTTTGCTAATTTATCTGCGGAGGCGCAGGCAGACTACTCTTAGTTAGTTGGTAAGTACGTTAAGGTTTTGGATCAGGGTACGATACTTATAACAGGAGACTATAAAGTAATACAATTATGCTATATTAAATCCAAAATGAAAGATGCAGTAAAAAAAATACAAATATAGTTTAGAACAACTAATAAGAATTGATCTGTCAACGCCATCTTGTGACAATATCAAAAAAGGTTTCTTCACATAGTGTACGATTATTCCCTACGTTGCTATCTCAACAGGGGGCCAACTCTCGTTATGATCGAAATCATTTTATTTTCAGTTTTATCAATGTATTAAGATTATATTACCTGCCCAATTGCTCACTGCCACCGACACTGATATCAATTACCTTCTGAAATCTGAGTTTCCGTTTCATACCAATATTAGGTACACGCCCATCCATATTCAGAAAATCTGCAAAAAAATACCAACTTAATTGATTTTAAATGTATTGTACTACAGGATACAGATGTTTATAGGCAAACGCATGTGTATAAATACTATACGAGATCACGATAGATAACACAGTTCGATTAAGGGAATCACTGATAAGTCACGATGATTTGGAAGGTACGACCAGTTTATTTATCTATTTATAACAATACCATACTAAAAACTACAGCCTTCTTGTAAAATCTATGAATTAAATGTTAACTCTTTGTGCTTCAACGTCCGACCGCTGCTGGTGTGCCGCTGGTCGACCGACATACTATGAAAGTATTAAATAATGAAGACAATACAAATAACAATCGTATTAGATGACTCGGGGCCCTGCCCACCCTCTCTCTCCCTCTCTCTCTCTCTCTCTGCTCTGTAGTTGTTTCCAGTCCAAACACAAAAGAAATTTAATGACTCTCTTTCATCACCAAAGAAAGGGGAAAAGTGTCGTGTTTGCGGTTGATAACTATTTAGAATGCCTTCGTATTTTCAGACAACAACCCTACTGAGCTTGGCACTGTGTGTGCTTGGTGATGGACATCACGCGATCTCAGAACAACGAATTAAGATACATCGGACGGAACATCAGGGGCAGCATGGGGACATGAATCACATCGGTTCCAACCCGCCTGAGCATCATGAGGAATACGTAAGACTATTAATTAATGCTATGTAGACTATAGACAAACCGATAATAAATTTTGTGGAAGATTAAATCATATTAATATATAATTATAATAGCAGTAGTACAGATCGAGGCTTACTAATCTAACCATGTTTTGGACTTTAATTTGTAAAGGCCATATAAAAAGCTTGTTCAAAGATATATAATACGTTTTTAAATTTTAACAGGCGTGGTCGTATCCATCATACGAGTTCTCATACAAAGTGCACGACCCGCACACCCACGACATGAAGGGCCAGGAGGAATCCCGGAATGGGGACGAGGTAAAGGGCGAGTATTGGCTGGTACAGCCCGACGGCCACAAGCGCACCGTCACCTACCACGTGGATAAGCATAGCGGGTAAGTTACCTAAAGAGCTAGGGACAAATACAAGTGGGAAGAAAAACAGCGAAAGATTAAAAACGCCAATATACGATTTCTCGTATTGAATCGTTTTCTTAAGTAGGTATTCTTATCATGACAATACGGAAAAAACTGATATTATTTATTTCTCACACAGTTTCAAAGCTACTGTCAAATACTCGGACCACCACGAAAAGGATGACCACAGCGGTGAAATCAAACAGGGCGGTGAAGCAGAAGGTCGTAGTGGAGAAGGTGAGAATGGTGAAGAAGAAAAGGATGCGGAAAAGGGTGTTGCTGGAGACGAGGGCAACACCGAAGAGCAAGGTCGCGACGGTGAAGAGAGCCGTGGTTATGAGGGCTACAGACAAGCGGGAGCCATCGCGCCGAGGGAACAACAAGAAGGCCGTAGAGACGAAGGTCGCGGTGGTGATAACCAAAACGACCGCCGTGGAGGTAACAGAGGACGTGATGACTATAGTGCCATGACTATCCTAGAAAACATGGGCAGCTTCGGTCGCAGGGACTCCGATCGCGGTCGTGGCAGGAATCACGAAGAAAGCCGCCGCTGGGAGGAAAGCCATAAGCCATCGCAACTCAAGAGCCGTCATGGCCATGATACCTACGAATATCCTCGCTTCTACAGACAAGCCAAGGTCTAAAACCTCATCATTAATTTAATAATTTCTTTGAATTTATCAACACCAGACCGCTGCTAATGTATAATGTAAACTGCTAATTGTGATACGGCCTGATTAGCGCAGTGGTAGTAACTCTGCTTTCTGCGCCGAGGGTCCCGGGTTCGAATCCTGGTAGGGACACAAGCTTTATGTGATGAGCACGTATGTTTGTACCCGAGTCATGGAAGTTTAATATGTATATAAGTATTATATACTGAGTTCGCCCTCAGTCCATTGTACGGTACCCATAACACAAGCATTAAGCTTAAAGTGGGACCGTATAGTTGGTGTGTTCATATGGCGATATTTATTTATTTATTTATATTTTTATTATGTTAATGC
The DNA here is from genome assembly GCA_905333125.1 of Pheosia tremula. Lineage (NCBI taxonomy): Eukaryota > Metazoa > Arthropoda > Insecta > Lepidoptera > Notodontidae > Pheosia > Pheosia tremula. The sequence continues at coordinate 7,247,039 of HG995402.1, read as the reverse complement.
AATATACGTCTAAACGTAGAGTCGTTATTAATTTCAACCTATCCTAATATTATATACCTACCATACTTCACCACAAAACACACTAATTATATCCACTATCAATTCAATCATTCTTATTTGGAAGGAAGCAAACCATGGTTTTATCAAATACTTTGCAAAAGATCAAGTTTTGAAATGAGATTCATCGGCTCGAAATGGACTAGACTTGATTATTCTGAATACTAGTACAGATTTACATACTAAAGTACAACTGGCTTTATATTTGTAAGGTTTTAGGTGTTCACAATGTAACTAAAAGGAAATAAACTATGTTTTAGCTAAGAAGTTTTTACTGGTGGTAGGCTTCGGCCGTGGCTAGTCACCACCCACTGAACAAAGCCATGTCGCCAAGCGACCTAGCCGTGTTCCGGCATGATGTTCGGTGTTGCCATTCATGGATGGCGGGTCACATCAGTTGCGCTGCATGTGCCTAGTGAATGTAGCGTCTCTATCTACTGCCGCATTCCTACCTAGGCAAGTATGCTCCATCGTAGATCTCATCGTCACTTACCATCAGGTGATATCGAGATCAAATACTTGCCTATAATGTAATAATAAAAAAAAAGAAAAAAAAAAGAAGTCCTTTCCTGGCGAATAAGGCATTTCTAGACTTCTGTAGCGATTTTGCGAATGGGGTATTCTGCAACTAATTAGATAGAAAAAAATACGACAGCTATTTTAGAGTGTCTAGCGTGTTATATGTTTCACCCCTTTGTCTTGTTTATATTTAATATCGATGCTCCTATAACAACACACACAGAAATTATTTCAACGCAGATTTAGTATGTATTTGAATTAGGGACCCTTAGTTGTTTCGTCAGACTAGACGTCTCAAAATATTGAGACTACCGATAGGTTGTCTGTTAAAAATGTTGGTCGCTTATTGATATTTATAACCACTACGCATGGATATGAGTAACACGTTTAAAATAAGATAGTATTAGTACGAGTAGTACAATGAAATTGCAGCTGTAAAAAAAAATCCTCGTACGCCCACACGTACTTACCAAAAGACTTCTTCGTTGGCTATTTGTTTGTTTTTTTTTTATTACTTTTTAATTATTTAATAAATTATATACAATAGCACAATATTATGTACATTGAAAAATAAAAATAAAAATAAATTGTTAATTATTTGTTTGTTAGCAGAGGTCTCTATTGGAGATTCTTAGCTATTTTTGGTGGAAAACGGTTAAGTTTTTTTTCAATATACGCATTCAGGTTATTTTACTTCGTATTATGATTGAGTTGTCAAACGCCTAGTCCGGGGCTGTGGTTGGAACGGTATGTCGCTTGAATCAATACACTGAGTTGTTGCCCTCTGGAAAAATATTCGAAATAATTAGTGTTACTAGAATGATTTCTACTGTACTCTACGGTACCCATAATACAAGCGTTCCTCAGTATGTGACGATACAGATGGTCTAAGTACTTACCTTAGCCTAAGATCAGCTAACCAAAACATATATTTTTTTGTTTTTATTTTTTTTTTTTTTTATTACATTATAGGCAAGTATTTGATCTCGATCTCACCTGATGGTAAGTGATGATGAGATCTACGATGGAGCATACTTGCCTAGGTAGGAAGGGAAGGAACGGTAGTAGATCGAGACGCTACATTCACTAGGCACATGCAGCGCAGCTGATCTGACCCGCGATCCATGAATGGCAACACCGAACATCATGCCGGAACACGGCTAGGCCGCTTGGCGACATGGGATTGTTCAGTGGGTGGTGACTAACCACGGCCGAAGCCTACCACCAGTAGAGTTGTCACCAAGTTTGGCAACAAATAGAGTATAGTAAGTTTCTCATTTCGCAAGTAGCTTCACTGCATATGGCGAGCCTTCAGTGCGCTCTTATCTTGCCCTTGAAGCTATAATTTACACAGGAAGACTATTGTACACGCAGTTGAAGCGCGTCAGATCAAACCAAGGGCGAACGCGGTATGGGCCGTTTACAAATAACGCATGAAAATATGTAACTGTATGTTAAAGCTCTTAGGTAGGTGCAACGAGTTACGGGTTGGTCAGCCTTGGGAAGAGAACGAGTGTAACTAAATGCCATAACTATCATTAGGTATAAAAATATATAAATAAATAAAGGCTTGTATTTTTTGCTATTGTACCTATATCTGGGCAGTATTATTTAAAAAAGTACATCATTCACAAGCCCAAAGCCGGGAATTCACTTCGCGGGGGTTGAGTTCACTTCAGGGGGAGGTCGAGCTCAGAATTAGAGACATTACTGAGTACCTACGCCTATGTATAAAACTGTGCCTTCTATAAGGCATTTTGGGGGAGTTCGAGCACCCAAAACACCCTGTCTACGACTTTGCATATGCCTGTACCTAAATAAACCTAATTAACAATGATATAACAAATCATATTCAGAAGAAAAGTTATTTGAAATTTCATTGTATATTAACCAAAACTTTTTTATAAATTTGAAGAATATCGTTTAAATTACGATTATTGACAATAGAGTGATCTCGGTCTGATCCACCGACGGATCCCTTGAAGGATTCGTTTTATTATTATAATTTTCCGTTCTGATCCACCGACGGATCCCTTGAAGGATTCGTTTTATTATTATAATTTTCCGTTCTGATCCACTTTCGATACGATCCGAAAACAATTGAATACTTAAATATTTTTTTATTTACAACAAACGATATCAATTAATTCTACTCTCCAATCGTATAACACCACGTAGATGATAACTAACAATTATATAGTATTTCGCATTAAAAAATACTTAAATCACGTATGAACGCATTACGGATACAAAATAATTACCTCCGTCGATTTGCGCACGTATTTGATTGTGTGGATCAGCAACTAGTATTTATGTGGAGACGAGATTATTCAGACAGTTGGTCAGTAAGACATTGACGTTCTTGTCCGTACCTTCAAAATGTTAAAGGTAAAGTATACCTAACAACATCAAATACATACCTTCATATACATTGCACTGATGTCTTTAATCCGATCCAAATTAAAGTAACATAAGTACGCAAGCAATATTAACGAATTAAATTTAATATTAACGGGGATACTATATTATACTCGTAGTAAAGCCTATCTTTGATATGAGTCTAGGATCATACCATGTGTATGCGACTGTACCATTCATGTTAATAATACACCGGCCACCGTATAAATAACTGGCTTCTGCCTACGGCTCCGCTCTCGGTACCTCGATGAAATAAAGCCATGTAGCACTCAGGGTAATGTGGCTTTCTATTAGTGTAAGAATTGTCAGAATCGAATCAGTATATTCGGACATACAATACCTCCTACACCTATCATATTAGTATAAATATAGATGTAGGTAAACAAATTGAGATGAAACAGATGATCATCTTAACATCATTCTAAACACCTTACAGTTACTACTTTTAACGACGGTGGTCATCGTTACATGCGCCGAGGATATAAAAGAGGCAGCACCAGATGTCTCCGAGCCAGAGCTCAACCCTGCCGAGTCTGCGACCCCAGGGATGATCAATGACGACCGTCACAGGATTTTCCGTGACGGGTTGCAGCTCAACCGGTACCGTGAACAACGCCTGGATTCCAACCGCCTACGAGACATGTCCCGTGATCATGATTACGACTTTGAAGACCACAGGAGTGGAGGCGATGATCACGATGTACATGGTCCGGTTATATTGAGAACTATTAACCCACACTCTCATGTAAGTTGAATAGAAACTGCACATTTCTTACTTACCCACGCAACAAATAATTATATAACTAACATTACATACATAAGCTATCATAACGTTGGTATGTATGTTATGGTCTGCACTCATTGAATAAGAAAAATATTGCCCTCTAAAACTCTATTTAAAACCTCATACACAATCCTTTTTACTTATCGTTTCGGTAACGTAACGTCTTCCAGCTCTTACGCACCACAGATTTCATAAATAAGAATGACAATGACAGCATGTTTTCTCGATGACGATACGATTACATTAGAAGTTCCTGCTTAATCTACTTAAGTTACAATTTTAGCTAAAGAGAGGTTTAATTATTGCTAGTGTTAATATTAATTACAAAATGATTTTCCCTCCACAGAGACACCCTGACATCGAACTTCAAAACAAGTAAGTTAGCTAGAAGGTACTTTACGTGGTTACTTCATGTTCTTACTAATCTATCCCGATCTTGTCTTCCTAACCGTTTTCGTAATAGTTTCATTATAGACTGTTAACTTCAAATTCCCTTCATTTTTTAGAATAATTGCCGACGTATACAGTCCTGACTACTACCAGCCAACTTGGATTCTGGACTACAGATATCTGAAGACTGGCGGGAGAGACTACACCCGAGGCCCTGGTAGTCAAATCCTTATCTTGCCGAAGAATGTTCGTAGCAAGGAACGCAAAGAGTTCCCTGACTTCGACTCCCTCTTAGAACATCTACGGCTCAGTCGGCTATCGGAACAGTCCCAACGTCGTAGGGGTCCCGGACATGAAGATGCGTTCCAAGGCTACAAGCAAGTGGACCAGAGACAACATGAGTACAATAGACGACAAAATTCGTACAACCCGTATCATCAGTAAATGATCTAAATCATTAATGAAAATATTATTCTCTCTTCCTTAATTAATGAATAAAGTATAGTCATAAAATGTATAATTTCTTCTCGAATACGCTTCTTTCAAATTAAAAAGTTAAAAAAAATCTTTCATATGTTATACTTAACCTGTCTAGAAAAAAAATCTCAGTTGGTTTTATGTAATATCACTTAATTAAAATGTTCGATATTTTAAACTTTATTCTTCTCGTATCAGACTAATAAAATATTATTATTAATTATTGTATTATTATTATTTATGTAGGTTCATTCATGAAATTAATTCACCCAAATTGAGTGGATATGCATGCATGCATATACAAAACCTATTTAATCTTCTGAAACATGTAGCACAGAATGGAACACTAAAACCGAGATAATAATTACGAGTACAACGCCTAAGAGTATAAAACGTTTTGAAAGACGAGAGCTGAAGTAAGGTTTGAAATGTTTGTAGGCGTTGAACTCTCGATATAAGTATACATACAATGGCATTACAAAATATCTACAATCATAATATAATGATTCCAAATTTGTATTTACCACTATGCCTAATTCATGATTCCATTTACTTTTCCATACTTAACTTTTACTTGAACTTATACAGTAATCAAATTTACTGTGGGCATAAAATTACCATGAATAGAGAAATGTATGATCGTTTAATTGACGCCCTTCACATTTAAATATAAAATATTTAAACTGATCAGCCAGTCTCCATCTCCTAAACGTTAAGGATGCTTAGGTTTATCTAGTAACCGCATAGCACAGCACACAATCCAACTGCTTGCATATTTTAAATCATCGGATGGTCACAGGCGATAGTGGCCCTGCTTTCTGTACCGAGGGTCCTGGGTTCAAATCTCAGTAAGGGGATATTTTGTGTGATGAGCACTAATGTTTGTGCCCGAGTCATGGACGCTTAAAATCAACCTAAGACATTATATAGGTACTAGGATCGCCACCAGTCCGCATTGTTCGCAGTTCTCATAATACTCGTTGTTTAGTTTGGGGCCGTACAGTTGGTGTGTTCGTCTGGCTGTTATATTATATCAATATGGCTGGATGCTGATGATGAGGGAGAGCAAGAAGTAGGCTATAAGAAGAATTTATCATCAGGCGTACTTATAATTTTATAAAAATTATCAGGAAATACTTGACACTGGCAAAATGGCTCTATTTTGTTGCCCATTGCCAACCGAGAATGACTGACGAACAGACGGACATAGTCGCGCAATAAAGGTTCCGTTTTTATTATATTGGTACGGAACCCGGACCCGAACCGAACCGAAACCGGAAAGAAGAAGAACTGTCAATAGAGACAACTTTACTACTTATTATTACCATTCGATTGTAAGTCCATTGTAATAGCGAACTTGGGGCCCTGATATACGATCGTCGCGTGAATACGAATGCAATATACCGGTCATTCTGTTAATACTTAGAGTATATACCTACCTACTTAAGAGTGAGTAATTATTGGCAGGATCGCAGCAGGTATCGATGAGTTATCAATTAATCTGTTTAATAGTTCGAGTCGTCCTTCAATACTACGCTGAAACTTGATTTTCACGAATTAAATTCATAATTTTGACCACTAGCGCGGGACTAATTTGTCTTAATAACAAGTGTAATCTCTATTGTAACGGAATATAAACTCATCGCCTCGTTGATTTCATCATTAGTTGAAGTCCAGCTAGCAAAGCGATATTATACCCAACAAGATGATATACCGAGTAAGTTGACCCCTTACTTATTTTATTGTGTACTAGCTGTTGCCCGCGACTTCGTCCGCGTGGTATTTAACAACGTCTCAATCGTTGGCAACAGCCTGCTCGCGTTCTGATCCCGCGGGACGCATTGCAGATTGTTGCTATCAAACTTTAAGCAGGCGCAGCGCTGCAACATTGGTTTTAATTTTTTTAGAGAGATCCAATTCTTTTTTCTAAAATAAAAGTAGCCTAAGTTACTCCTTGTTACATCAGCTATCTGCCAGTGAAATTCCCGTCAAAATCGGTCCAGCCATTTCAGAGATTACCCGGAACAAACAGACAGACAGACAGACAGACAGACAGACGGACAGACAGACAGACGGACAGACAGACAGACAGACAGACAGACAGACAGACAAAAATTGTAAAAAATATTGTTTCGGTATAGGTAACGTGTATACATCCAAATGCACTTAGTAAAAAGCGGTTATTTTAATATTACAAACAGACACTCCAATTTTATTTATATGTATAGATTATCCCTGTATGTACCTATGCAAATCTAACTTAATACTTACCACGCAATACTAGCAAATACTATCAATTATAATAAAACCCCAATAGTATAATAGATGACAATACTCAATCTATAATTAGAATATGTTCCCAAAATGTCCATGCCTACCTACCTACATGCATATATTTTCATACATAATCACTGATTTATCGAACCTAAACTATGGTTAATGTGCTACCTTAAACAAACCGTAAATAATATTTTGACGATCGTAGTTATTTTCTATCGCACTCATTAAATTATGTTAAGTAGTACATTAGTAAATAAAAGCTAAACAAACACAACTAGATAACTCAATCAATCATCAAAAAGCTTCATGACTATATGTGGGGTTATTTCTAAACTTGATTACTAAGGTACGGTTAGTTACAAATTCGTTTCAAATCTACCTTATCCTGTACATTTCTTTGTCAGGTATCCGCCGTGTGTCTCCTAGTGGTGTGCGTACACGCACACTCCGTTGCAGTGTCACACCAATCCCGCGTCGAACACATCGACAGCAGACATCATGGCCACGATGACAGGCACGAGCACAGCTTCGACCACCATGTGAGGCACGAACACCAGAGGCACGACGACCATAGGCAGGATGACCACCACCCGCAGCATGAGCACCACCATGAGGACCACCATGAACACCACGTGAGTATTCTGCTTTCTTCTCAATCAGACACTCTTGTCAGAGTGATTGTGGTTATAAGTCGCTTTTTTTCGGACATAAACGCTACCCTTCATTTTTTTCTGCATGTACCTCGATGCAAAGTATTTCGAAAATTCATCTATGGGTCCATTTGTACTGGATTTTATCTGGTCTCCCTACATCTTGTTGGAGACCGACCACGTGACCGTTTGCCTTCTACCCGGCCATGCATCCTCATCAGACATTGCATGGAGTTATTTTTTCGGACGATGTGTCCAAAATCTGAAAAGATTTGTAATTGAACAATCGGTGAAAGCATTTGCTTAGGCTTCGCTAGCATCACATTTCCAAGGCGTTGATTTTCCTTCGGACTTGAAGTCTTACCCCCGCGTACAAGAGTTTTGCTTTGCGCAGTAGTATATGATGTCTGATAAAGTCGTAAGACGTCTATAAATTCGGGAGTTAATGTCCATATTTCAGCTCCATATAGGAAAATTGTAAAGTTCAAGCAGTACATTAGAGATTATTTTGTGTTTCTCGTATTTTTGCGATCCTAACAATTTTCATGAGCTTCTCGACGGTTGCTCTGGTGTTCTTTGATAAATTGCAAAATTGTTGTGCTAAATAGAATTCGTGAGAGCAATTAGCCTTAGTAATAATCAATCAGGCAGACTACAGGTTAATTTTGTATACATGTAATGTTTAATAATGGCTTAGAAAAATATAGGTAACCACCCAAACAACACTTTAATGAATGAATAGGAGCTATGAGAGAAGCAGTGGAGAGATTGATAACTCAAAGGATGTTAAACCAAGACATGTAGATTCAAAGCCCGGCTACCAGTTCACTGTTTATCAAATAAATTATCTTGATAACGTAAGGATCTAACTCTCATCGTTGTTTACAGTACCCCTCGTACAAATTCGAGTACTCCGTGTCGGACCCCCACACGCAGGATATCAAGTCCCAGTCGGAGAGCCGCCACGGTGACCGCGTGGAAGGTACCTACTCCCTGGTGGAGCCTGATGGCAACCTGCGCACCGTTCATTACACAGCTGATCACCATAATGGGTGAGTTGATATTTAACCATTTCACATGTACTCATTGTCATGAAATTCCTTAAAATGACATCTGGAATCATTTAAGGTATAACTAGTATTATTAGGCGCTATATTCTCTTCTTTTATTTTAGTATATTTATTTTATGATATTTGTATATTTTTGTTATTTTTGTGATGGCTAACGTAGATGTTACCTAATTAGGTAGGTACTTATAACAAATAAAATGAGACAAATAACGTCGGGAACGGTAAAATAAACGCGATAAAATCCGTAAAATTAGTTTTATTTCAAAATAAAATAAGTCTACTTACTGTGCTTATTCAAATATTTTATAAAATTGCCTTACATAACTAGTAATAAACGGGTGATTCATAGATTTCTAACTTTATCCTCTTTCTATCTATATATCTTATTTCTAACTTTATTTCCTTTATCCTCGTAGTTTCCACGCCGATGTTCACCACAAGACGGCGCACCACCACATCATTCCTCATCATCGCCATCATCATCATGATCATCACGACGATCATCATCATTGAACTGGATTCTTCAATATCTTCGAATACTTCCATACTATCGAACTCGACCAAATCTAGCCGTCATAATATAATGATTAAATTATTTGCAAATTACGCCAGCGCTGACCAATTTAAAAAATGTTTTTATTTATTCCTTAAATTGTACACAAAAATATATTCACTGATACATTGGTTTTAACTTCAACCACCGAACTCACTGACTGGGTACAAACGGAAATAAGATTTAACAGAAACAGTAAGAAATTATAATAATAGTGGAATTCATAGAATACAATACAACTGAACCAACTTAACAGAAGTCGACATAACTATAATAGGCATACCTACCTACTAAGAAATATTAATGATTTCGTACACTTACTTACCTGCTAATAATATCAAAACACGCTATTCAAAGCGTAGGAATAAAATAGATCTTATTTTTGTGAAAGTTTTATATTGTAAGTAGAATGTTCATTAGCACATATTTAAAATACTATGACATTCTTTTTGTTAAATCATATATTATACCCTTCGTTCTAAGGAGTTTGTAATAGACTTACTACACAAAGGTAATTAATTTAAACAATGTATCTCAGTTATTATCCTCAAGCTTCCTCACTGCATGAACAACACTGAAATTCACTGCTTGGTTATACAAAGACATAACAGGCTTGGCAGGCTCATTACTCGTGCTAAATATATTTTGGTGTACAATATCATTAGCAGGGGATTGCTCGTAACCGCCGTGCGCTGTATTTGATGGCAAAGGTTGTCCAGAGCTTCGCGCATGTTTGGAGGGCTCGTTTCTGCTTACTACAGCATTAAACCTACAAATAAGTAAACTATATAGGTGATTTTTTTATAAACAGACTTCATTTATAAATATTAATACACCATCACGCATGTAACCCAAGAAGGGGTATCTGTATCCATTAGCAGAGAGAAAAATATTAAGCACCAAATTAAAGACTAAACGTGCCAACAACAACTTGAAAATCGTAAATCATAAAACTATGAAAAATACCCTTTGGCAAAACACCAAAGGGTCCCAAAAAAAAACCCTCAAAGGGGTAGGCAGCGGTGCACCCACATTTCTTCTATATCATTTAGTTCCAAATTCAAGGTTCAATTGACCTTTGGATGATGATATATCTCTGTCTCTTTCCACCATGGTATCAGAAGGCAATCTTCTTACCCGTGCAAAGCATCCGCAGTGTACTCGACAGTCCTCAAAGCGCCATCTGGTTCATACAACGTGTAACCTCCTCGCACCTTGTCCCCGTCTCGGCTCTCCCAGTGGCTCTTCCTGTCACCAGTCTCATGGTCCGATACCTCGTACTTATATTCGTATTTTGGCTACAAAATTGAAAATACAATAACACTTGTTATGATATCAGCAGGAGCTTTAGGTTTGAAAGATTGACACAATAAACAGAAATGCTATACATTTCCGCTAGATGAGAAGAATTAAAAGAGAGCAGGCAAAGTTCATTTTTTCTGTCAATGGTACCGTAACTAACGTACCTACTTACTAAGGGCTTAGTAGGCAAGTAGATATTGTAAGATAAAAAAGCTTAAAACTCACAGGACTTCCACCGTTTTGATCCAGTGGTGATGGTGGTTGTGAGGCAGCTGAAAATAAAAGAGTTGATTATGTGCCGAACCGATGTCTTGATCATAAAAAGAAAATGTAATTACAAGTGATCGGATGTGCAGACGAATCCTGGGCCTGGTGAAACACGATGCTTTGAGAGGAAGTAGCGCGCAGCATCGCTACTGGCGATCCCCTTGCGAACAACCAACTATTCAATAGTAACACTATCTAGAATAAACAAATGAAATTTCGTCAGATAAACACACCTATGGTGTGGTACCAAACTAAGCAACACTTGCACTATTGTGTACCATACAAGACTAACATCTAGACCTTAGAAAATACTGTATACATATTTTTACGGCTACTTTACAACAACCACGGTCCATGAGTCCTCTTGTGGCCATGGTTGCTGTAAAGCAGCCGAAACGTCGGGAACGTAAGAACAAAAAATAAACGCGATAAAATCCGTTAAATTAGTTTTATTCCACTGTGTAGTATTATAAGAAATCAATATGACTATTAACATGGTTGGTCCTACACGGGAATAAAGATAAAATATTAATTAATTGGATCCCTAATTCCAAAGTAAAAAAGGAGAGCATAAAAAGCCTCCCACAGGGTAATATTATAAGTATACGATTCTAACGTGCCTTTAAATAAACACACTTCATATTGTAACGTAGCTCTATCGATAGAGACGTTAATAGAGTGATGCAGATGATTGAAGAGTTGAATATCGCAGGACTGCATTTTATAGGGTCATCTCATCTGATAAGTGAAACAATGCCACCGCCCGGCGGATGCATTTGCATCGACAAAGGTCGATGTTAATTAAAATTGTTGATAGCACTGTATGCAAAGTTACGCGAATGAAATATGACATACAGTTGAATTCCTGTCGGTTTGAAATTAAATCGGAGCAGCTTCTTTTGTTCTGTATTTCACGTAGGTATTATTTGCAGGTGATGTCTAATAATGCATGAGTTTTACGGCTATGAAGTACTAAATATGTCAAAGAAAATTACATTGTACCTATAACATCAGTCATAAGAAAATAAATAGAAAACCCAATACCTACCCATGTAGATAGCTACTATTGTTACTGTCAGCTTTTCTTTTACGTATTAACACTACATCTGTTAAGTGTTGTTTGTACTTTTATAAATGGTAACAAGGTTCTGACTGGTTTAGATCAATGCAAACGATTTCACTGCAAGTGCCCAATATTACCGCCAGAGGGCAATACGCTTAACATTTTGAAACAATCTGATTTTAATTAAAACTGTAAATAGTAAGTCTAAAGTATGAAACTGTAGAAATACTTACTTACCTATTTATTTTATTTCCAAATTTCTTTATTTTATCTTTGAAAATAATTTCTGGTTGCTCATACCTAATATTATAGAAAACAATATAAAAGACGTGGTCAATTGTAAATGGTAAGCTTATACGTAATTATGTCCATGAATAGGTACTAACTAAAACGACAGTTTATTTGCCAAGTACCTACTCAATTTTATTTAATCACAATCACCTACCTACTTAATCACAGATTTATAATACACTAACGTCCTTACAAATCCAGTTTTTCTGAATCTCATATGTGATAATTGACAACATTCGTATCTTTAATTTAATCACCTAAGGCCTACAAAGTTTTAGTGCTGAAATATAAATTTAATTTGGAATGTAGGTACCTACAATCTCAAGTTGCAAAATCCGTGTGAAAATCAACATTGAATTTGCAAATCGCACTCACATCGTTTTAATGCAGTATGTGCTCGATAAATTGTTAGTTTCATATATCGTTTGCGGTCTGCTATTACGGAATCTGCACATCATGAGAATAAAGGCAACCTTTGCGACATTTTGTACTTTTACTAAAGCCGTTTGTTAATTCTTTATACCTGCAACTGGATACACTCTCAAGAGATGTTTCGAACGCAAATAAATATTGGATTAAACTCTCTACAAAACAATGAAATTAGATCACAATCCCATAGCTAATAACTTATCGCCACAATCCAATTGTAAACTAAACATTCTTTTTTAACTTAACCGTTTAGACTATTGCAGAATTCAGTTTATATGTATTCATATTTTAATATTCACTGAAACTATGTTCTTCTTCTTCTTCATGACGATTTTCTTGGGACAATAGTTGCAGTGGTTTCCCATTGCCTTCCGCACCAGACATTTTTAGGAGTATTTAAACTATGTTACATACTTACTTTATAATTAACTAACGGTAGAATTAATCAATAGCCACACTAAAACAACCAGATATACAACTAATCCAATATTAAAAAGTATAATTGCTAATAACGCGTAGGCGCCGTAATATAAGCACGGCGCTAATTATGTTCTCAAATATATCCAAGAGTTGGATAGCTCAATAAAAACCTGTCAATCTAAATACATGTTAAGAAATGAGCTTTAATAGCATATAATTACAAACGTGTTTTGCACATTAAAATATATCTTTAATTTCGCATGTTATTGTCAAATAATTGCGTAAACCCACTGACGCAACTATTAAATAAAGCCAGGCTGCTAGATCTAGATCGTAGGTAAATGTGCCGGTACTCATAAGCGCTGGGTCCTTTTCCGTCATTTGATAAATACCAACTAGACCGATATTTTAAATGCAGACGTTGGGAAATGGTATTCGTGATATGTAAGTAACGCATATGTTTTGCATACGTACCAACGTTCTCAGTGCTTATTAGTCTCATTACTTATGAATCGCGTCAGGTCTGCATTGATCAATATTCAAACTCGTTTCATCCTCAGTCGTCGAATCTGTGTGGAATGTACCTATAACTATTTGCGTAGAGAAATATTATATTATTATCACATTATGTAATGCTACGTTTACACGAAGACAGTGGGCAAGTAAAAACTGATAAATGTGTTTGTTACTGTCCCCGCGTGAATTGAGAATCAGATATGCTTATGACAGATATTACATTATTATACCGGGTAATTCAGAAAGGCAAGCCTGTAATTTAGGCTTTATTAGCGCATTTGAAATAACTTTTTCAAATCAAAATTCCGATATGTCAACTTATAAAATAAAAATAAATGTTCCCACTAAAATGACAATAGATAGATAGTGATAGATAGTTTCTCGATTAACATCTTAGAGGAGTTCGGGTGTTGTTGGCTTCTTTTATTATCGATCAAACTTGTTTGGTTTATAGTCGAAGAGGTTGACATGCCGAGGGTCAGTGGTGGGTCCTCTTTCCCCATAGGTTAACAATGGATTTCCGCCAAGTATCGCCTAGTTCTATCAATTATAAAATGACAATTGTTATTTCTTTCTGATCCAACCCTTATAAGACTTATTTCATATCTTGGCTCATTGGTATATATTTATTTAATGCTCTAGGTAAGATCTTTGAAAATATCCTAGATAAATGATAATAGAATATCCCTATTAGAACAGCAGCGGTTAAGGGTTCGTATGTTTTCACACCGACACACCGAGTTGCAGACATCGTTTCATCTCGTTTTGGTGTCGCTTGATGTCTATCGACATTAAAGTCATATGTCAGTGTCACCGTATATTATTCGTAGACATAAGTACTGAACACAACACCTTGGTGTAACAATTAATAATTCTGAATTGGGCTTAGGCTGAAAAAATGTCTTAGCACACCTGTTTATTATGGAGAGAGCCTTAACCCAGTTCTAAAGCCTAGAATGACACGAGTTGAATAGCTGAAAAAATATACACTGCAAAATCAAAAGGCCTTGGCACCGCAAATGCAGTCGTTACACAATGAAAATGATCTCTTTAATCCTACGAGCTCTTAGTACGAGCTTTGAAGGTATCCAAATACTAACGGAGTGATCGAATGTTTCCATACATTAACTGGTATAGCTGGACGCTTCCGGTAGAGCACTACAGCTCTGTAAGTTATCAGTCAGCGTCTCGATCTACTGCCGCCTTCCTACCTAGGCAAGTATGCTCCATCGTAGATCTCATCGTCACTTACCATCAGGTGAGATCGAGATCAAATACTTGCCTATAATGTATAAAAAAAAAAAAAAAGTACGTCAAGAACGAGATTATTCGTAAGCTGACTGTATGGTTTATTGTCTACCGTATTTAGACATTTTGTATGGAGAATTAGACAGCGCCTCTAGCGGACGGTATTTAAATTCGATACGGTTCGCTTACGAATAATCTCGCACATGACGTACAGAAGATTAGAGCACTCGACCAATGTTAAAACTAGTACTAAGCCTCCTGCACTATTGTCAGTAAATCCATTGCGTCGTGTTTTCAATAGTTCGTTCACAATGTATTATGTTTATTATCAATCATATTAATCTCCCGACACTGCATAATATCGTATACTGACGAAACGATTGATTTCGGAAATGTGCCGACCTGTTCCGTAACCTTACATGAATATCGGTTGGCATTCTTTATAGTTCAGAAATATGGAAAGGTGTACCTACAGGGTTATATTAATCACGGCGGCCGTAGGTAACATTGACTCCCATACAATATAATGTTCTTAGATTACATTTGGAGCTATATTTTGGGATATCATGCATCATATATGTACTTACATATAAACTAACGACCTGATTAGCTCAGGCAGTAGTGACCCTGCCTTCTCGAGGGTCTCGAGTTCGAATCCTGGTAGGGACAAACTTTTTGGATCAACATAAATGTTTGTATCCGAGTCGAGGATGTTTAATATCTATATATGTATTACACAGATTTATTTATATCTAAAGAAAAATCCATTACAAGAACAACGATACATAACAGATTAAATAAAATGACACTTCTGTCAAACACGTGCCCGCGCCTATCAAGTTCACACATGCGCGTACTCAACTACTGTATCTAAGTAACCCAATTCGTGATGCGATAATCGATCATAATCCGAGTCTGGGCCACTCGACTGCCCTAATCTTCATTTGCACAACATTCTTTGCGTGATAAACTATGGTAGCACGTATTAAGTCAGTATTAAGTAAGTAAAAAATCTAACTTTTGGAGATTAATATCGTTCACATCTGTTCCTAAAACTTCTCGTGATAAAGGAAATATAAAGGTAACCCTAACCCTAAACTAGGGAATTGCAAAAGGGGGTAAAAGTTAGGGCTGCCACCCGAACTATATTTTATAGAATCGTACTATTTTATTGAAGTCACTCTCATAATTGCGTCACGTAACTAAAATATACGCTGTATATTTGTTTGAACCGGCCCACGGCCCTCATATATTTAAAAAGTAAATGAGTACTTTCCTGTCCAGAAATCCCAAGAAGTACTATATTTTTGTTTTTTTTAAGGTCGCAATCCGAGAAGATGACGTAAATAATATCACAAAAATGACAAATAATTGTACCACAAAAATTATCAATAAGGGTACGTAAATCGTTGACACATAAATTTAATTAATGTAGGTTTATACAGTGATCATGGTCACGGTTTGACGATAATATAGCGGCACGGTCAAGACCTAATTTCATTGCCCAAATACTATAAGAGGGGCCTGGCTTACTCACAATCCCTAGGAGCGTCCAATTTTAATTTTTTTTTTTTTGTTTTTTTTTTTCCTTATTAATGATGACATGACAAACAGATTTAATTGATTTACATATCTGTCAGAACCAATGGTACAATTATTCGCGTGCTGATGTAATAAGCAAGCTTGTTCTTGAGTTTACCTAGTTATTTTTATAAAAGTTTCGGATCTTGCACAGGAGAAATAAAAGAATTTAGTTTTAATTGAACATGTAAATGTAGGTCCAAAATCTACAAATTATTGTAGTGTTTTATCTAGTGGCGTAGCTACCGTAGGACTAGGCGGGACAGTGTCCCGGGGCCCCTAAGCTCAAGGGGCCCCTCGACCTCCATAAACAACGTTCAAAAAAACAACATTGAAAATTATCTATGCATTTACGAAGAAATTATAAAGCGATTGCGGATATCCGTCTGGGGAAGTTTTGATATTTCGTTTCCGATGTTGATTTGGAATGATTTAAAATAACCCCGCACGAGATATCAGCCCACGTTATATAACAACATACTCGATATGTCATACGATACGAATCTATCGACTTTCAATGACATTTTTATCAGCAGTCAATCAAGTAGCGGCTTCAAAGAGAGCAGTGAGATTCAGTTATAAATAAAAGTATTCAGTTTCAAATAAAGGTATAATATATATAGAATCAGAAAGCATAGGTTCCAATAATGAAGATATTTTTTTGTCTCCATGTGCGAACAAGCAAAAAAATCCCAAGAGGTCGGCTTCTGTGCAGTAAATACTTAATCCCACCTTAGATTTACTTTCCAAATATTAACCAACCAAATATCAACCCCATCAAGCTAGTCTTACCTCCAAATTTATAGACATTTTATAACTTCAGTCCTTGCTTTGCGCAGTACTATATGACGATTGATAAAGTTATAAAACGTCTATAAATTCAGGGGTATTATATATATAAACTACTACTTACTTACTATCTATGAGTCATGGCAATATAAACAACTTTTAAGGTAGGCAGGCACACAATTATAGTTAACTTTGAATCACCTAAAGTTGTTCCAGGATGCAGAAATCAGGTTATATTTGCATTTTATGATCTTTTCATTGCTATAGATTGTTTAATACTATTTTAAAGAAAATACAATATTCATTGGCTACTGAGGTCACATCTAGGTCAAACGTTAAAAGGATTTAAAAAGTAACCGCGTTAAGTGACCACTAAAATACAAAAGTAACTGTAGGTTATTAAATTATTGTCGCCTGATGTTAAAATAGGTAACCTCCAGGGCCCTCAAGTCTGCTAACACAATCGATTCATAATCGAACAGCAACCGCATAGTAACTGTCACTTTTGACGAGTTTTGAGGAGTTCTGAAATATTTTAATGCACCAAAATTTCAAACAGCTTACAACACTAACACTCGGTCTATCTGTCTGTCCTTCCACCAGCATGTCTGTCGTTTTGAAATCTTCATACCTGTACTTAGCCACATAATTAATTTTGTATGTATATTATGACATCTACTGCACGTAATCTGGAGTTTAGATCTTTACCAATGAATACTAATAAATTGGTATAACTAATACGTACCTAACTCACATTACCACATTACATGCGGTCCGAACCGTCGCACCGAGCCATTATAGTGTCTAGAAGCCCGACATTTGAATAAAGTAATACAAATTGCTTTGTTTCACAAAATTCAAGTCATAACTCGTAATGAACTAAGGTATACTTATATGTATGTATGGAACTAATTGAAAAGGCAACTATTCATTTCGTTTGGAATTCATTACAGAATTTCTTGATATAAATTAGCACACATATACTTAATACATAAAGCCAGAACTTAACTACATTTCCAAGGTAATTTCATGCATTTTTTCTAACAATTATTTATATCCTGAAAACACTATATCATCACATTTCAAAACGAAATAAAAACTCCATTCAAAATCCGCCTGTCGTTTAATTAGTTTTTATGTTGGGACTCCCGATTGGTTCGGTTGGTAATAACCCTATTTCTAACCGACTTCAAAAAGGAGGAGGTTCTCAATTCGATTGTATTTTTTTATGTTTGTTTCCTCAGATAATCTTCATTTATGAACCGATTTGAAAAAAATATTTTTTTATTGAAAGCATATACTAATATACATATAGATGTGATTCTGCATAAGTCTTGGTTCTGGAACCGCCAGTCAGTGGAACAGTACATATATACCAATTTGCGCCAAAATTTGTGCTTAATTATTATCTCGCTGTGATGTGCATTAAAAGCCAACAAACGTTGGTATTGTGTATAATTCCGTCAAAAGTATGCAAGCGTTAGCGTGTCCTACATTATAATTGTCCTACCAACTAGTAATACCTGAATAAAAATATATATTAATATAAAAATGAAAGCTACTAACATTCTGCTATTTCTTTGTTGGTAGTGTTGACACTGATAGGTATCTAATCTCCAAATTTAGAATATAGGTATGTGGCTAAAAGAAATCCCATATTTAGAGTAAAAAAAATTGTCTGATACAGATAGATACAGAGAGATACAGGCTGATACCAAGCCTAAATATAATAATAATAAAATATACATTTTGAGCCCAACAAAATGAGTTTGTTTTTTAAGTTGACTTAATCGTAATTCTGACTCAATAATGATTTAATTGATAGAACTAGGCGATACTTGGCGGAAATCCATTGTTAACCTATGGGGAAAGAGGACCCACCACTGACCCTCGGCTTGTCAACTTCTTCGATTATAAACCAAACAAGTTTGATCGATAATAAAAGAAGCCAACAACACCCGAACTCCTCTCAGATGTTAATCGAGAAACTATCTATCACGAGTGATCAATAATGATTAAAAAATTCGCTAAAGAAGCGCAGGTTCAAGAATTTGTATACGTTTTCTGAATCAGCCTGCATATTTTAGTTACAAATATGTGCAGTAGGTCGAGTACAAGTTTATTCGTAAGCTAACCGTTGACTTTATAGTCTGCGTATTATCATTTTGTATAGTAAATTAACAGCGCCTCTAGCGGACGGTTTCTAAAACCCTCAATTGTCAATACAAATAGGAAGCTTTCAAATATACTGGGCCCCAAGTCTGCTAACACAATCGATTCATAATCGAACAGCAACCGCATAGTAACTGTCACTTTTGACAGATATTGTATGGGATATGTGTCAAAAGTGACAGTTAGTATGCGGTTGCTGTTCGTTGGGGCCCTGTTATAAAGTACTATTATAGTATACGAATAAACTCGCAATCGACGCTTGAAGTTAAAACATCGGACCCATACGAAAATAACTTACAACTGTTCGAGTCATATAAGTAAAGACAAAACATCGTGTGAAACGAAATTAACAATACGAAAATGTGTCCTCGTGTATACCATTTAAAGCTAAAAATTCGCGCCACTCCGAAAATGGATTTCTGTGTTACTATTACTAATTGTATTAGAATTGCAGGACCGTATGGCAAGAGGTTTATACGCACCAACATCTGCTCATAATATGCGTTTTTAAAAGGTGGGTACCTTCAATTCGACTAATGAAGTTTCAATAAAGCTTTTGTTTTTTTCTACGCTTACGTTACCAATAATAAAAAAAAATACAAAAATGACAATATATACCAAAATAAGTATACAGATAGGATGTAGTAGAACGTAAACACAAGAAACCGAACTAGTTTTCTGTGCAAAACTTCCTTAGAGTTGCAAGTCTATTCAATTTTACGGATTCAAGTCTCAACAACCTGCACGCTAATCGGTCACATAACTGGGACAAATTAACGTCGCATACAATGGACCGCGAGGCAAAGGGTTCCCAGCGACCTCATGTCACGATTGTTATCTGCGATTGTTCTGAAAGCTCGCTGGGCCTGTCATTTGGCTGACAATACCTACAAATTGGTGAAATAATCGAACGTAGCTTACAAAAATTGGTAACCCAAGTACAGAAGTAGGTAAGTACTAGACAGGTATTTATAGTATATAGATAAGTATCTTAACTTAATATCTTTTGTAAGTTTGTTTAATCCGCGTATGTTACACAACGACCTATGAATACAGCTTTTAAGTGTCACGCACGATCAAGATGCGAATGAAAAGAAATCTTCAGTAGCATGCTAATACTTCACTGGTTCCATACTCGAGCCAAAGGTTTTTAATATGTAGATACATTATTTAACGATCTAATGTTTATTATGTTTGTCTCAGTACCTTTTTTTACAACTGGCTGCTTTGTATTTAATATATGTTTATACTAGTAATTAATAAAGAGTTTCATTCATTTAGAAAAGGGTAAAATCACTAGAATAAATTTTGTAAAATTATTGATAATTTTATTGCATATCGTAATTAACATAGTACTCGTATATACATATTACTAAGTACAATCAAATAACGTTAAATACGTACTTACTATATTAACATGTCAACCAATTCTAATTACTCTGAAGTAATTTAAAAACTTGCATCTACTTAAATAAATAAAATAATATGTTCGCATTCTAATTATACCATGATACGGAATTACCAATAAGCTAAATTAAACTAACTTTACTTTTATTAATAAATCAATTATCTTTTTATTATTATTTTGTAATTACCAGTTAGCCAACTGCATCAGGAAACAAGGCTCTATTCATCGTGTAAATACTTTGAGTTTGAAAATGAATGAAAAAAAAAATGAATGAAAAAAAAATCGTGTGTGTGAGTTATTATTTTGAAAGTCAAAGAAAACACAATAACTTCTAACATTAGGTATGAACAATATCCGTAACCAAGGAATCTTATTACTTTTCACATTTTAGCAGACTTCCAAACATTAGACACCCAGCTCAAGGTGACGAGTACGTAAAAGCTCATTAGGTAAAGAGCATTTTTCGATGTTTTATTGAAGTATATCGACCTTGTCGCAAATAACAAATTCAACCATTACTTTGGGAACCTCGCGCCAGATAGACTGTTACGTAAAACAAATTACAGCGCGGTACCTTGTGTTTGATACATAATAATAAAAACTAGTCAATAAAACAAATAGTATATGTAAAGGTTGTAAACAACTTATCTCTACTTAAAAAATATATCGTTTCCGGGATAACCACCCAATAACACTTGAAGGGTTTGAGGGAAAAATCATAAAATTAATCGGTATGAACAGTACATCAAGTGTGAGATTATTCGTAAGCTAACTGTATACTTAATAGTCTACCGTATTTAGAAACTTTGTATGGAGAATTGAATGTTTAAAATAACGTCCGCTAAAGGCGCTTTTCAATTCGCCATACGCAGTTTCTAAATGCGGTAGACTATGAAGTATACAGTAAGCTCGCACTTAACGTGCAGAGATATATTATTAAAACTTGTAGTTACGGCAGCCATGAGTGAATGATGTAAAAGTCAAAGCAGATACAAAAGCAGAGTACTAGTGTTTTGACACGAAATCACGCAGGTAGCCCTAAAGCATAAGTATTTTGCATATGAATTTGATTTATATAAAACACAATTTTGGTTTTTTGGTTTCAGAACAAGCGCTGTCCGAGTTTCCGATAATTAGCAACAACCTCGGACCACTACAGGGCCTTTTGAGTTGGGAACATTCATATACCGATACATACATTTACCAGTAATGTTGCACGTTACCGCTAGGCTCGCTGTGAAATGTATACAATTATTCGATCGATATTTGATGCTGTCAAAACTTGTACTAAGCGCTCTCCTCGAAGTAGATCGCATGTGAGGCCTTTGGCGACATGATAAATCGCTAGTCGTTCTGTCACCCGCCTTATCGTCCTCCCGATCAGCTGTTGCGAACTTTATTGCAATGTTTGGTACGTACGCATGGCTCGCTCGTGATTTAACAAGTCCACGTGTCAGTTACGTCATACGAGGTAGGTCTAGTGATAGAAGCAGTCTGAATATTTCTGTTTGGTATCACATAAGAAATAACTTTAGTAGGTATACCTACTAAAGTTAACATAAGAAATAACTTTAGTAGGTATACCTCTTAGTAGGTATAGGTCTTAAGTTATTTAAGGTATTTAAAAAGTTATTTAAGTCCATGGTATTTAAAATAACCCAAAAACTATAAACGTGTATAAAACTGTCCTCATCATAAATACTCTGGATAATTTTGAATTCTATGACATAGTCTCGACTAATAAAGATGCTATTGCTAAAATCTTCTGATCTATTATCCTCTCCATTATACAATATCGCTGGACAACCAACTGTATGGTCCCAAACTAAACGATGCTTGTATTATGGCTACCATACATACAGTAACAGCCAGATCAGGGCAAATTACGAATTGACAATTATTAAATTTGGTTCGGGTGGGAATCGAATCCGCAACCACCCGGTGCACGAGCCCGGCGGCGGCTTGCAGTCAAACCACTACCAAGCTGTCATCTATCGAGAAACTGCAGAGTTTTGATCAGAATGAGACCTTATTTTGATCATCATAAAAATATGTAATTACACCATATTTTATTCAAATCACTATATCAATTTCAATATCATTACAGAATTCTCGGCATAGTTCGTACCATTTGGTAATATCCGTTTAATCATAGAGACTCCGAACTATTTCCATTCGACGGCAATTAGTTCGCGCACCGCTGTTGCTGTTAATTCCATGTGGTAGGTACGTTTCAATCCTTCCCATTGGGCATGTGTATTTCGTTATTTACATATGTATAAGCTATAAAGAGCTTAGGGGCTTGTTGGCTTGCGCAAGCTACCGAGCCTCAACCCGTATTCAACGTTTTGAACGACGTAAATTACTTACTGGATACATGTGTGAGGAAATGTTGCACTGATTCGCCGACGCAACTGTGTGCAATGCAAAATTCAGATGTTTACAGCGTCTAAGAAATAACCGCCCGAGGGTTAATGGGTGCAAGTTGTATTTTAAAATTAGAGTCTGTGATGGACTCTCAAATTTTTAGAAAGATTTCGCCGATTTACAAAGCCACTATAAAGCTCTTAATTCTTCTTCCGCAAAACGAACGAAACTTGACCCACCACTGTTAAGTTCTTTTATATCTGGGGATTAGGTCTCCTGGAAACGAATTTAATTGGAACAAAAATAAAAGTTGGAAAGAATATTACCCACTTTCCTGTATGAAAAAAGCTCCATGATTATTTTAAAATGACAGTTTCGGTCTCAAAGATGATATGGAAAGTGTCAATGGAGCAGTGTGTCAATCGCCGCGCTCTTTTATGGAAACGCGCAAACTATTTTATAATCACGATAAGTAGGTATTTTTAATAAAATTAATGACTTCCACTTGCATAGCATTTATGTTGATGGATATTAGCTGCACCCTGATCAACCACGCTGCCCCATGAGGCTGCCTTTCCTCAGTCAGACGGGACGTGGTTCACCCGAGGCAAATGCTCGCGTTGCGGAGCAATATTGCGTTGCCCCGCGACGAGTGACGGTGACGCGAGCACTTTCTTTCCCAAAGTCGGCGATAACAACCCCTTGTGGGCGCTGCAGGCCTTTAGGGGGGCGGTAAGAGACCCAGAAAAAAAAATGAGGGCGTTGTGTAGAGGCTAAAATAATTAATTTAGTTTTAGTGGTTTTTAAGTAGGTGAAAAATGGGGGCGCTTAAATATTATTCATTGTCAAAGTGGCCAGTAGACAAATTAAGTTTGGGAACAATACGTTGTTATAGGTATGTGAGAACAATGTAGGAACGGATAATCAGACTTTAGCAGCAGGTCAATACCTAATTTGACCAACCTACTGACTAACTATATAGTTGATATTATGGCACGTAGTGTCTAATTGCCGCATTAATATTGCAACTTGTATACCAACGTACAAAATATAATGAATGTCGTATTAAGGGATATTATTAACTTAAAAGTAGGTATTAATTAATTCTTAACGTGTGGGCACAATTATTATTCATAAATCTCTAACCGACACGAAAATGGTGTTATTAAAGGTTTCTAGACTGGACTTGGACCACAGGTACAAGCTTTTATTAGGGCAACCAGCTATCGAAAAGTCCCGATATTTAAAATTAACCATGAGTCGATGAGCATTCTTTACTCATAATCCTATAATAATTATATTGTATTTACTTAAAATTACGTTGGTACTTCTACTCGTCTACTAGTCATCTTCCATCGATCTCACACCATATACTTCATAAATAAGTATGATAGTGACAGCATGTTTTCTCAATGACGTTAGGATTACATAAGAAGTTCCTGCTCACCCTACAGTAAATACAACTGAGGAACTTATATGTTGTAAACATGTGAAATGAACATTCAATATTTTTAAAATATATTTATCATTAAATATTAATATGTTGTGATCGTGAGCTCATCACATTCCCTGTTAATAATTAATAATTATATAGTTTAATAAAAATATACAGGGTGTAACAAAAATACGAAATAATATTTCTGGGTATGAATGTACCCATAAAAGCGAAGAACTTTCCCCAGGGAACATAAGTCGAAATCTTGAAAAAATATTTCCATATAAACTTAAAAAAAACCATTTGTCTAACATTTTTCGGCAACCCTGCGTATGAATGAACACCGCCGCCCCCGCCTCTATGCCGCTACACTCCCCGCTGCCGCCGCGACACTGCCCGCGCCGCGGCCGCGCAGCCGCCCGCGCGCCTCGCTATCACCCTGTCTGTACCCACCGTGAAATTTCTACATGATTTCCATTCGCATATTTAACATAGGTACCTATCCTATCTAATAACTAAATCATCATCATCATCATGTCAGCTGAATGACGTCCAACTGGGCATAGGCCTCTTCCCCATAGACCTCCACTACGCCCAGTCTTGTGCTTTTTGATTTTAGCTGATTCCCGCGACCTACCTAAGCAGGGTCGTGATAACATAAATAAAAGTACTAAATGCAATCATTAAAGTTTTATTAGGTACAGGTAACCCAATCTACTTCAGAAATCAAAACATAGTCAGACACAGTAATCAAACAAATTCAACAAGTTAATAACAGTATTATCATAACACGATTTTCGAAAGCTTAGCGACTCATTACTTACAGTTTTATTTAATTTAATTTAACAACAATAACAATCCTGATATCTGCCTACGAGTAGGTAAGTAGGTGTACACACAAAAAGATTA
The DNA here is from genome assembly GCA_905333125.1 of Pheosia tremula. Classification (NCBI taxonomy): domain Eukaryota; kingdom Metazoa; phylum Arthropoda; class Insecta; order Lepidoptera; family Notodontidae; genus Pheosia; species Pheosia tremula. The sequence goes on along the minus strand of HG995402.1, from coordinate 7,221,644 downwards.
GCTCCTACTGGGCACGTCTACAGCGTTTTAACGATTTTAATCACAAACAAAACGATATCGGTAAGTAGGTATCTACCATACAAGCTAGTGAACCAAATTCACTAGCGACATATTCCTAATTTCGTATGTAATTATGGTAACCATAACAATAACAAAAAACTTAATATGTAGACAACCTTTGTACCTACCAGATTCGCATTTTACACGTATGATGGTATTCACACAAAAAACAAATTAGGTGTTTATTATTATCACACAGCATAGCACAGCACACATTCTTGAGACTACGTAGGTGTCTATCGCATCCATCACTATTACGCATGCTATAAGTATGGTTCAAAGTGAGCCCCTTCTTTTTCGATACAGGGCATCATCCTGCGCAAAGTTTACGCCCGGACGTTCTGTAGCATCTGTGGGGTTACAGAGCTGAATGCGGAACGTATTCCGTCCTCCATCTCCTCACGCGTGGTGCACTTTTCAGCGTACACTGTGCTCTTTATGTGACCCCAGAGAAAAAAGTCGAGTGGAGTTAAGTCCGGGGACCTGGGAGGCCACGGCACTGGCCCACCTCGGCCAATCCACTCAGGGTACCGGGCGTTTAAATACTGCCGGACGACGCGTGTGTAATGCGCTGGCGCTCCGTCGTGCTGGAAAGTCATGGCCAAGTACTCCGACAATGGCAACTCCAATATTGCGTCTTCCACGTACCCCGTCAGATGGTCCAAGTAGTTCGTGGAGTCGAGACTATGGGGTAGGATTACCATTCCAACCAGAAAGCCTAGAATACCAGCCCTGGCATTAATCTTCCACTGATGCTGGTAGTTGTTTTCAGTGGGGGCGTGTGGGTTCGTATGTGGTGGCTGGTGAAGCTCGCTTCGTCGGTCCACAGGATCCGCTCGGTGAAACGCGAATCAGTAGATACGCGCTCCCTGTTCGACTGAAAGAACGTCATCCTCGGCACAGAATCCGCTGGCGTGAGCTTTTGTATCCGTTAGAAGTGGTAAGGGTATTGTCCGTCGTCACGGAGAGTACGCCACACCACCATGTGATTGACGTTCAACACAGCAGCGGCACGGCGAGTGTTCGTACTCTTGTTAAAAAAAAATGCTGGAGAATCGGCGTCTCAATCTCGGCCCCAGCGCGCAGATTGGGGCGGCCAGCGCTCGACTCCACGCCACCACGGGCCCCGCGAAAGGAACCGGTCCTATGCACCCGCAGGCAAAGATTGCGGAAGCACGTGTATGATGGAAGCCGGCGCTGTTCAGCAGGCGGCCTTCCATCACTGTACTGATGGCGGTAAATATTCACCGCCTCGAGAATACTTCCCCGTGCTTCACCCAAACACAACATCATTTCGTAGTATTCACTATTTGATAGTAAAAATGTGGCATTGCTTCTTCAATTTACGCGCTTACACCTTAAAAGACTCCGACTGTAACGTTTGGTAATTATTATGCGGTGGCGGGTAGATATTAGATACTGTAATGTAGGTAATAGCTATTGTTTAATAAACCAGTCTGTCGCTCATTTACGCCTTTCATTGACGTCTCACTGGCGCTGAGAACGGGATTTAAAGAAAAAAACTTATTTTTTTCGGTCTAATCACGCGTGTTACAATGCCAATCGGCCGAATTGAACCGTTCAATTTGACGTCAAGACAGTGGCCGGCATATATTCGTCGCGTTAACCAGTACATTAAACTGAACGAAATTGACGATGGATTGAAGGTATCAATGCTTATAACGGTCGTAGGAGAAGAAACGTATGCGTTGATGTGCGATCTGTGTTCACCTTGTTTTCCAGAAAACAAAACATACGACGAATTAGTGCAACTTGTGACGGAACACTTGGAACCACAACGCTCGGAGATCGCTGAGCGCCACGTATTTAGGCTGCGCCGACAACGCGCTGGCGAATCCCTAACAGAATACCTACAGGCATTAAAACATCTCGCGGCTACCTGTAATTTTGGAAAGTGCAAAACGTGTTCGTCGCTCGAAGAAAATTTGCGCGACCAATTCGTGTCAGGCCTGACGAATGACGCGATGCGATCGAGGATCTTCGCCGAAAAGAAGATCCAATATAAAGAGGCGGTGGAGCTAGCGCTAGCTCTAGAGGCAGCTGAGAAACATGCCGAGGTCAGCGGCTCCACTTCGGCGGCGGACTCAACAGTGGCGGCGGGTGGCGAGGCGGGCGAGGGCCTGCATTATACGCGCGGCGGGCGAGCTGGCCCGCGCGGGCGGCCACCGAGAGCGCCCGGCGCAGGCGGCGCGGAAGCGGGCGACGGCGACGCAGGGGCTACGGGCTCACGCGCGCGGGCTTGCTGGCGCTGCGGCAAGGCGCACACGGCTGAGAGGTGTCGGTTCAAAAAATACAATTGTGACGAGTGCGGTCAAAGAGGGCACTTAAAAGTGATGTGCAATCGGGTGCGCGGTAGTGGCGGTCGACATAATTATGTCAGTGATGAGTCGGACGACGGTATGTTCAACATTGAAGTGGCTACTAGAGGTAACAAACCGTACTTTATTAAACTGTCTATTGATAAAAATATTATCGAATGTGAAGTTGACACGGGTAGTCGTATTTCAGCAATAGGTGAAGAAATGTATCGACGCATGTTTTTGCATAAAAAGATCGTAGCCGATAATTTAGTATTACGTTGCTACTCGGGCTCACAGATTAAATCACGAGGTTACATTGAGGTGGACGTTTGTTTAGGGAGTGTTGAGGCGAAATCATTACGGCTGCACATCATAAAGGATGGGGCACGGCCTTTATTAGGACGGGAATGGATGCGCGCGTTAAATGTTAAACAAATAAACCTCAATGAAATCATAGATGATGGATTTGTTAATCAATTACGTAAGGAATTTCCAGAAGTATTTTGTGACAAACTAGGTACATGCAAGCGGCTCATTCAACTACAGCTGTCGGATAAAGAACCGGTTTACGTGCGAGCGAGACCGATACCGCTGGCACTGCGCGCACGAGTCGAACGGGAGCTAGCCCGTCTTGAGGCGGACGGCTCCATTTATCGCGTTGATTACTCAGATTATGGTACTCCGATAGTTCCTGTAGTGAAAGAAAATGGCGATATACGGATCTGCGGTGATTACAAAATCACAATTAATCCAAAATTAAAGAGAGACTATTATCCGTTGCCGCGCATTGAGGAGTTATTTGCAAACCTTAGTGGGGGCGAAGAATTTACGAAAATTGATTTGAGACATGCGTATGAACAGTGCATTTTAGCAAACGACTCTCAACCCTATACGGCTATAACTACCCATATGGGTACATTTGCGTATCGACGAACACCGTATGGTTTGTCGTGTATACCCGAAAAATTCCAAAAGATAATGGAGGAGACTTTGCGCGGAGTGCCAGGTTGTGTCGTGTTTTTGGATGACATCTGTGTGACTGGGTCGAACAGGCTTGAACATAAGACCAATTTGAGAGCTGTACTTGATAGGTTACGCAACATGGGGCTGACTGTAAAATTAAGTAAATGTCGATTTTTACAAGATAAAGTAAAATACCTGGGGTTTATAATTGACAAAGACGGCTTGCGGCCGGACCCCATGAAACTGGAGGCTATTTCCAGTCTGCCTAGACCGGAAAATGTATCGCAACTTAAAGGTTTTTTAGGGATGTTGAACTATTATGGGCGATTCATTCCCCGGTTGAGTACTTGGTTACATCCGTTGCACAATTTGTTAACGAAAGATGTGGGCTGGAAATGGGACTCTAATTGTGAGAAAGCCTTTATAGAAGCGAAGCGATCTCTCCTGGGCGAGCGAGTGCTGGCGCACTATGAAGAGGGGCGCGAGCTTGTGCTGTCGGTGGATAGTAGCGCATATGGGCTAGGGGCGGTGCTGGCACACCGATATCCGGACGGCAGTGAGCGGCCAGTCAGCTGCGTCTCGCGCACACTTAGTGCGGCTGAACGCAACTACAGCCAACTCGATAAGGAAGCGGTTGCTATTATGTTCGGTGTCACGAAACACCACCAGTACTTGTTTGGCAGGCACTTTACGTTACGCACCGACCACCAGCCGCTGACGCATATTTTTGGTGATAAAAGTGGAATCCCACAAACGGCAGCAAGTCGTTTACAAAGGTGGGCGGCGCGCCTGGCCGCATATGAGTTCACTATTGAATTCGTTCGATCGCAGGACAACGGTCCAGCTGATGCGTTGTCGCGATTACCGCTACATCAGGAGGGTCGCTCCGCAGACACTGTAGATTACTTAAACCTCATAGGCGAGTCACTGCCTATTAGTTTTAAAGATATTGCGAAAGAGTCCGAACGCGACGCATTACTTTGTAAAATTAAAGGTTATGTTCTTTTTGGTTGGCCATCGGGCCCGAGCTGCGAGGAGGAAAAACCCTATTTCGTCAGGAAACATGATTTTTTTGTGGATCAGGGATGCGTAATTTATAAATATAGAATTGTAGTTCCTTACGTTTTACAAAAGAATATTTTAAATGAAGTGCATGAAGGCCATTTGGGCATGAATAAAATGAAAAGTTTAGCCCGGAGCTATATTTACTGGGGGAGTTTGGACAAGGACATTGAGGAAGTTTGTAGGTCATGCGCCGCTTGCCGCACAGTACGCGACGCGCCGCCGCGGGCGCAACTGCACCCCTGGGAGTTCCCGCTGTTTCCGTGGCAGCGCGTACACGCGGACTTTGCGGACTGCGGCGGCGTACGATATTTGATTACGGTAGACGCACACTCCAAATGGACAGAGGTCGTACCTATGCGGAGTACGAATGCGAATTCCACTATTAAAGCTTTCAGAAGTATGTTTGCACGCTTCGGGTTACCGTCGCAGCTCGTGACCGACAATGGCCCGCCGTTCTCGTCTTTAGAATTTAAAGTATATTGTGAGAATAATTGTATAAAACACACCACTTCGGCTCCTTATAGACCCCAGGGGAACGGAGCGGCTGAAAATGCCGTTAAAACCGTAAAAAAGGCTATTAAGAGAGCTTTGTACGAAGGCGAAGACGTAAATGTGGCCCTGAGCAAATTTCTTTTGCAATATAGAAACTCTGAGCATGCTACGACAGGAGTTTCGCCAGCGGTGGCGCTGCAGGGGCGGCGGTTACGCAGCCGGCTGGACGCGCTGCGGCCCGACGTCGCGGCCGTGGTGCGCGCCAAGCAGGAGCGGCAAGCTGCACGTACCGCGGGGACCGACAGGGACTTCCGCGTGGGGGATCACGTGCTAGCTCGCGATTATTCGGCGAGGGGGGACAAGTGGGCTCAAGCCACAGTGATCAAGAAAACGGGGCCGGTATCTTATAAAGTTAAGGTGGGTAACGAGATCGAGTGGCGAAGACACTCGGACCAAATGATTAAAAACCAATACTCACTATCGCGAATGAGTGGTGTGACGGAGGTCGAGGACCCGGGTCCCAAATCGCATAATCCTGGGGTCGATAACGAGGCTGAGGGTGAGTCGTTTGAGGATGCATCCAGTGGTGACGGCGGGGTGCCGGTAGAGGCAAACGAGGCACCGACGAGCCGGGTGAAGCGGTCACCGCTCCGGCTAGGGCCTGAGCCGCCGGCGACACCACCGGATGCCTCAGCTCGAGCATTGCGCGCGGTCAATCGAGCGAAACGAGCTCTTCCGCATTAAGATATGTTTATTAGCTTAGCGAGGAGAAGTGTAACGTTTGGTAATTATTATGCGGTGGCGGGTAGATATTAGATACTGTAATGTAGGTAATAGCTATTGTTTAATAAACCAGTCTGTCGCTCATTTACGCCTTTCATTGACGTCTCACCGACTAACTGGACGACTTGAAAGCGGAATCAAACAAAATGTGCAAATGCCGACATTTCCGAATTGTGGGGTTCCCATAAAACAATTAAAAAACCCTTTCAAATAAATACACGTACATAAGCGATGGAGCGAAGCAAAATAGAAAATGAAAAATTAATTAAGTGCTTAAACAAAATTTAAGACACAAAATAACTACTTTAACGTTAAATGTGATGGGTTATGGGCAGCAAAGTAAACGATGTAGAAAAGATAGAAATGGATTTAATAAGTAAGAATACACACGGACATGTCGTAGAGAAACAGACAAGCAAGTGACAGCTTTGCTTTTCTGTACACAGAGGAGTTTACTATCTAACACTCCCCCTTAAACTACTCCGACATAGTTCAAAACATAAGACATACAACTTATACTCACAGCAAACTAAAAAACAACAACATATCAACATTCTTAAAAACAAACATAACTAAACCGTCATAGCATATGACAACTCTAACTACCTATGTCTAATAACCTTATTATAAATTAGACAAACATAAACCTTTAACAAACTGTTCATGTTTTTCTTTTGTCAGAGGTTTAGTCAAAATATCTGCTATCATCAAATCTGTTGACAAATACTTGACATCAATAACATTTCGCTTTATTGCCTCTCTAATGAAATGATGCCTCACATCAATGTGCTTAGTTCTGCTGTGGAACATTGAATTGATAGTTAACTTCTGAGCAGATTGGTTATCGTTGTACATTAAAACTTTACAATCTTTCTCTAACAATTCAGACAGAAAGTTGCGAACAAAATAAGCTTCCTTGCAAGCATCTGACATCGACATATACTCCGCCTCTGTGCTTGAAAGAGCAACTGTCTTTTGTTTTCTACTCTCCCAGGCTACTAAAGACTTTCCAAGTTTAAAAATAAAACCTGTGTATGACTTCCGGTCAATATCGTCGTTAGCCCAGTCAGCGTCAACGTAGGCGGTGACACTGTCCAGTCCTCCTTTTTCAAATGTCAATGAAAAATTGGACGTTCCTTTTAAATACCTTAGTATCCGTTTTGCCGCTTTCCAATGAACTTCTGAGTAAGTTTCGTTAAATTGGCTTAGCACACTCACTGCGTGAGCAATATCCGGTCTACTGCATACTGCAATATACATTAGACATCCAATCAAATTTCTATAACTATACTTCTCTTCCTTTCCTTTTTCATGCGAAAGTTTTAGCCCCTTTTCCATTGGTGTCTTAGCGGACTTACAATCTGTCATCTGAAATTTCTCTAGCACTTTCATTATATAACCAGATTGATCAAGAGTTATTTTATTATCACTCTTCTTAACTCTCATGCCTAAAATGTGGTTAACAGGACCCAAGTCTCTCATTTCAAATTCCTTCATCAAATCGCTCTTTATTTTCTTCTTTAAGACCGAATTAGTACTTGAAAACAATAGAATATCATCCTCGTACAAGGCAATGATCAACAATTCACCTAGCATTCTTTTAAAATACACGCAGGGTTCTGACGAAGTTTTTCTAAAATTCATTTTCTTCAACAAAACTTCATTTAATTTATCATACCACATCTTGGATGCTTGTTTCAGGCCATAAATGGCTTTATTTAATTTATAAACCATTTGTTCTTTACCTTTCATTTTGTAACCATCAGGCTGCTCCATATAGACCTTTTCTTTTAGATCGCCATTCAAGAACGCAGTTTTCACATCGAGTTGATCGATATCCATATCGTACTCCGCAGCTATAGCCAGTAACATTCTAATAGTAGAGTATCTTACCACTGGGGAAAATGTTTCTTCGTAATCTACGCCATACTTCTGAGTATAACCCTTTGCCACGAGGCGAGCTTTATACCTCAAGAGTTCACCGTCCAGACCTCTTTTCTTTTTGAATACCGATCTGCACTTTATAGGCTTTTGGTCTTTTGGTCTCTCAGTAAGTGTCCAACATTTATTATCAATGAAAGATTTGTACTCATCTGACATAGCTTTTCTCCACTCAACTGCTTCTGAACAATCCATGGCTTCCTGTACGCTTTCTGGCTCATCACCATCGCTGCATAATTTCTTCACCAGCAACACAGACTGCGCATCCATCTCTGGATCTTCACAGTCTGACATGTATGATGTATCGTCCAAGCTCGTATCACCTGGAATATATGTTGGATCCGCACAGCTATTTGATTCAAAAGTGTCGTCACTATCTGTGTCATGTACTGTATTTGTACTCATCCTTTGCCCTCGGTCATCAGACAACTCTGGACTTACAGTAGATAGCTCAGACGGTCCATCAGGCTGTATAAATACCAAGTCCTGATTATCATCATGTGACCTATTCTTGTAGAAACTCTTTTCCAAGAAAACCACATCACGAGCCCTGACACATTTATACGAATCAGTAGGATCCACAAGCCTGTAGCCTTTCGTATCGTCACAATATCCAACGAATATATATTGTTTTGATTTTGAATCTAGTTTGTTTCGATTCTTTAAAACAACTGCATACGCTAAACAACCAAAAATACGTAAATGGTTTACGTTCACCTTTTGATTGGTCCACTTCTCCTCAGGAACTTTTCCAACTACAGCCTTAGTTGGTGTCCTGTTCTTCAAGTAAACGGCAGTATTCACAGCTTCCGCCCAGAATTTGTTCTCCAATCCTGCATCTCGTAACAAACACCTTGTTTTCTCCACAATAGTCCTGTTCGCCCTTTCCGCCACGCCGTTCTGTTGTGGGGAATACGGGACTGTTGTCTGATGCTTGATTCCACTTTTCTTTAGGAAATCCTGTAATTTGGAATTTACAAATTCACCACCGTTATCACTACGAAGAATTTTTATTTTGTGATTAGTTTCATTTTCTACCACCGCTTTAAAATTCTTGAAATGCTCAAATACTTCATCCTTCGTCCTCAAAAAATACACATAAGTTTTTCTAGTGTAGTCGTCGATGAACGTCAGAAAATACTTTTTACCGCTAAAAGAAACACATGGCATAGGGCCACACAAGTCTGTGTGAATCAACCCTAACACTACAGTAGCTCTGGTGTATGACTTCTTAGGGAAAGGCAGTCTAGTCTGCTTGCCCTCAATACACGCAGTACACGGATGAAAAATATTTGTATTATAGTTCACTCCTGTCACCATACCTCGTTTCAAAAGCGTCATGCTCCTGGAGTTCAAGTGGCCTAAACGACGATGCCACGTCTCCTGAGACTCCTCTGCTACTTTACCTTCCGAACTTGATGAAGCTCGCAAGACCGTCTTGCGATCCGATTGAAGTTCCTTACCATCTGTCAATGCACTGAAAGAAACAGATTTATTGATACTCCCTACATAGGGTTTAGCGATGATATCGAGTTTATAAATACCATCCCTTAATGTCGCAGTAGCTAGAACTCCCTTAACATCGGATATACAACACATATGTTTATCAAAAACTATTCTATAACCTTTCTTTACTAAAACACTCACCGATAGTAAATTTGCTGAAAGATTAGGTACATAATAAACATCTGTTATTGTCCTTACACAGTCTTTAAGGTTTACGGTAACCTGTCCTCGACCCGCTGTCAACAGCTTCTCACCATTTGCTATATTCACTACAAACGGCTTCTCACACACAAAATCGTGCAATAACTCTCTGTTGTTGCACATGTGACTCGTCGCTCCACTGTCCACATACCACATGTCATGCTGGATATTCGCCGTTAGTGCTGTCAAGGTAGCCTGCTGGTGTACCTTCTCTTTAGTCACCTTCTTGTTTCCTTTCGGGCAATCCTTCATAAAATGTCCAGTTTTCTTACATCGAAAACATCTAAATGGTTTCGTAGTGGTTGACAAAGCCATTGTGTCGTCAGTCTTCTTGTCACGACGTCCGTACTCTTGCAATAATTTACTTTTTACAAGACCGCTGGACAGTTTGACGTTCGAATTCTCGAGGGCCATCACGAGAGGATCATAGTCGGGTTGCAATCCGCTCAACATAACAACCGCTAAGAAATCGTCTTCCAGGGGTGAGCCAATGTCCTGCAATTGTTGTGACAAATCTGACAATTTGGTGAGATAACTTTCCATGCTGCTGTGCTCATTCAGTTTCGTACTGAATAGTAATCTTAACAATCCTAGTCTGCGACACAGTCCTCTGTCTTCATAGGCTCTACTTAAATTCGCCCACGCTTCTTGCGCGTCCTTCGCATTTCTAATGTATGGAAATGCACCTGGTTGCACAGACAGAGAGATTTTCGCTAAAGCCTTCTGAGACTTTTTCGGACAGACTTTTTCTTCTTTGCTATCACCTTCAATGCAATCCCAGAGGTCATCGTGTATTAAAATCATTTTCATCATGAACTTCCATGTTGAATAATTGTCGATACCTCGTAATTTGTCGTTACATTGAATCAATGTGTTTGCTGCCATCTTTTCCAAAAATCACCCGATCGAAAAATTTAATTATTTAATTTCACGAAAATGGTTTGGAAATATATTTACATAACTACAGGGAACTACGCCCTGGGCCCATAACCTGATGGGTTATGGGCAGCAAAGTAAACGATGTAGAAAAGATAGAAATGGATTTAATAAGTAAGAATACACACGGACATGTCGTAGAGAAACAGACAAGCAAGTGACAGCTTTGCTTTTCTGTACACAGAGGAGTTTACTATCTAACAAAATGGTACCAGAAAAAAAATATTTCATTAATTAATTAATAAAAAATAATAATCGACGGAACCAATCAATTCAATGAATAAAAATAGCGGTGTGAAAAGGGCGTTACTTATTTTGTTTGACATGTGCCGACATTTCTTTGTACATGCCGATGTTTGTCGCTCCCAGCCAATGAGAGTAATTGAACATTTGGACACATCCATTATTTTATTTATAATGTGTATTTATTGAATTTAATATTGCTATTAATTACTTGACACTGGCAAAATACCCGCTAAGTTGCGGGTGAGGCCATATTCATATCCATTTTATTTCATCGCATTTCATTTCGTAAAGGAAGAAGAAGAACATTTGGCGCGACTTTATCATTGGAGCGGCGACGCCAGCGCAAAGGATTTCATTGAACTTTGACCGTAAGTCCACGTGGACTACGCTGTCGTATCAAAGACTAGTTATTGGTAGAATGATGAATTGGTAAAATGTTGTCTCAGATCTGTAAAGGTAACAGACTTGATACAAAAAATACCAATTTAACATTTAAATTAATTATGTAAATGTTTTATCGAAATTATAACATTTTATTAACTAACAAATATTAGTTATAATTAGTTTTTAAGCAGCAGGTGAGTACTAAATACCTAGTAAAATAGGAACTGATATGAAAATTAGAAGAATAATGAGTAACATAAATGGTATTTTAATGCTGAATTAAAATCAAAGATATCAGTAACTTGCGTAATGTTTATTGTTAACCTTTTGTGTCGTAGGCAAGAAACATATCCTATTTTGTCACGTCTGTGAAATCGTTGGTCTTAATTGGAAAGACTAGACACTGATTGTAGGGTTGCACTTAACATTTTTTTGGCAAAAGTTTAGACCTCATTATCTCGAGTCCTAATCACTTTTCGACCTATGTGCTAGAACAAACGTTGTTCAGTGTCATTAGTACTTACACCTCTTGAAATATTATTTCGTATTTTTGTTACACGCGGTATAATTGTCCCATTAAAAATATATACCTACTTAAAGACACCGTTTATTGAATAGTAACTACCTATCGCTTATCGTGTCCTATATCAAGTTCTCTACGAGCTAAACCATCAAATAAATATAGAGCTATAGTCTGTAGAGCAGCTTTGGTTTGCATAACTATGCTCTATCAACTAGCATTGTGTCAGTTTTTAAGTTGTTTATTACTTTAGTATATTATACACGTCCTAATTATCAAATTACCAAAAGCATCAGCTATTATTTAACATCTATATATTTTAGATTTTAAGATTTTTTGTAATAATAAGTGCAAGCCACAACAGTCTTTAATTATGCGTCAATAATATGAATCAGACTTTAATGGCTGTTCAGTTAGGATTGGGCATTAAAAATGGCCCTGTAATTTTAATTAATAAGTGAACTGTGGTTTAGTTCACCTATTCATATATGCCACACGAGCCGCGCCCACCGAGTATTATCTATACACACTGTGACGGCGAACGTGAAAAAGTGTGACCCGCTCTTACACATATGTGATCGCTATATAAGTCTTAGCAGACCCACTTTGCTCTCATTTCGACTTACGCTTAAGTTTGGCAAATACATTTCAAGCTTTCGACAATTTAATGCGAACATTGCCGCAGCGCAATCCATTTATGCGATATTGTTTATAGAGTGCATTATAAAATTAAGAATGAAGCTGGTAAGTATACAAATATTAAATGTTCGTAATCTTACACAATCCCAAGTATCTTTAACTGTATGTTAATTGATTCCGAATTATTTGAATCGTCAATTATTTTTTTCTTTTCAGGTAATATTAATAACGCTGGTTCTCCACAGCGTGTTTGCTTATCACGATCCTGATCTAAATTACCATCTCAGCCAAGTGCAAAAGATATCAAATTGCGACAATGGATATTCGTATGCGGCACCTGCTCTGCAACTCAGCACGGCTGGTGTGAAGGCCGCGACAGGACCTGCGACCTTCAACGCACAGCCTGACGCCGCTGCTCCGGCTTACCAGTACTCCGGGACCTCGGGATACTCATCCAGCGGTTCAGCTGGATACTCAGCAAGTGGAAGCACGGGATACTCAACCGGCATAGCGTATCAATCAGTGCCTCAAATAACGTACGCCGCACAACCGGCCACAACTTACCAAACATCTTTAATAGGATCCAACTATGCCCAAGGATACGCTACAAAAGAAGTCCAAGGGTACGCAACGTCCGCTGGACTCTCGTCAGCTTCAACCACTGGAAGGATAACACCGCTGGCAACATACGCTCAGGCGCCAATTATCGCGAAAGTGACTGCTGCTCCACTCATTGCTAGGTTTTCCTTAGCTCCGGCCAAGACTTCATATGCTACACAAAACCTGATACAACAAGGGTCATTGACGAAGACTTCCCTAAATTCGTACAGTAGCCTCCATGGAGGTGGGCCGGTGGTGTCTCAAGTTTATGCGGCTCCTTCAGCTGGATATGCGACGTCACCAGCTTTGAGAGTACAGCAGAATGCAGCTCCAGCTCAGCTGGCCATCTCAGCACCCGCAGCACAGTACAACCAGGCTCAAGTGGCCTCTGTCTCTCAAGCAGCTCCCGCAGTACAATACACGACATCTTCTGTGTCTCATTCGCCCGCATCTACTTCGTACTTCACTCCAAATGCTTATCAAGGCGGATCAGGCGTGTCACAGTACTCTGGTGCCGCAGTAACGCATTACTCCGCACCAGCAGTTGCTCAGTATTCATCATACTCGGCACCAGTGGTTGCTCAGCGTTTGTCATACTCGGCACCAGCAGTTGCTCAGTATTCGTCATACTCGGCACCAGCGGCTGCTCAGCATTTGTCATACTCGGCACCAGCAGTTGCTCAGCATTTGTCATACTCGGCACCAGCAGTTGCTCAGCATTCGTCATACTCAGCGCCAGCGGTTGCCCGGTATTCGACATACTCAGCTCCGGCGGTCCTCCAGCAGTCGGCACCAGTATTCACTCAATACTCGGCCGCGGCAGTGCCGACAGTGAGGCAGTATGCGAGTGCTCCGGTGGCACACGGGCACGTCTACTCCTCTCCGGCTGTAGCGGTGGCTGTACCTTCAGCGAAATATGCAACATCACCTGTTGCTGTGAAGAATGTTCACTCGGAATTCCTGGAGAACTATGTGAGTATTCACAATTATTACTTAATAACAGTGCCCACGGTATCGTACGCGCGTAGACATTAGTTTTTTGTTCATCTCAGGTATCCCTTCCAATTTCCGGGACAAACGCATCCTACATATTGATCTTCTTATAAAGTATCGACATGCCAGGTTTCATGTGGGTATATCAGAATATTTATTTTTAAGATACAATTTTTGGCTGGAACCCATCCCGGGTTTCCAAGTCATCAAAATCCGACCAGTAGTTTTTCCGTGATGAACGAACACACAGACAAAAATACAAATATGGTGGATTCGAACTCACTGTAAGCAAAACTCCCCTACAATTATGTTTTCAAGATTGTTTCAGAACTTGAAGTACTTAGCTAAATGTACAAACACGAGCATACCTATTACAGTCTTATTATAATGTACCAATAGCTTTTAATATATAATGTTTGAGCCCTTACATAATATACTAACGGTGCCAAGCTTTAAAATACTAGCCTGACATAGATACTTATGTCTAGGTACGCAACAAAAACATTTTGCACCTAACACTTGATGGATCGTTTTGTATTAACTCTTTTATTTCTACTGTTTGTCTAACGATTAGTCAACAACACTATGGGTAAATTTAATCATCTTAGGTACATAATCATTGCCTCAAGGCATTGCGGTAGGTACCCACATACTTATATAAGTTACCTCATATCCCTTAGTTTATCACCGTGATGTAACCGATATGATTGGTCACCCATTCGATCCAGGACTGGTTCTTCATCGAAATTTTGTCCGATCACTCACGCACTCAAACGTGATAAATTGTCATTGATGTGGTACTAGGTATGTTGAGCGCTATATGTAACCTACGATAGTTGTGCAATGATCTGATAACCCCCATTAGAAACTTATTAGATTGGTGGTAGAAACATATCAATTTAATTAACACGTTACTGATTGATGGATACGCAATTATTGACTGTATCTACAGTGGAAAATACAACCTTTTTAAAGATAACTTTAGACGAAGACATTACAGACGGAGTGTTCCATATTATTTCTTCGTATTAAAAGCTACCGTACAATCTACTTATCTCAAACCAGTTGTTGATAGGTAGTTAAAGAAATTAATTACTGAATTACCTAATCACTACTCTAAAGAATTTGTTAATAGTCACTCACCTTATCATTAAAGCTATCTAAAACTATATTATATTCTTGACGACCTGTTAGCACAGTTGGTTTTGCCTTTTTGTATCGAGGGTTTCCCGATTCGAGTCCTAGTAGGCACAAACTTTGTGTGATGAGCACTAATGTTTGGACTTGAGTCTTGGATATTTAATTTCTAGATATATAAGTAGTATATACTAGGATCATCCCCACTCCATTGTAAGGCACCCATAATACAACAGTTGCTTAGATTGAGACCGTACATTTGATGTGTTCATCTGGCAATATTATTATTATTATTACTTAGTCTTATAACTACCAGAACACGTATAGTGAAAACAGAATGCGACCACCTAGTTATCCAACCAAAACGATCCACATTCTGCCCGAATAATGTGTCAATTTACTAAACTTAAACACAATCCGAATTGACTTAATTAAATTATCTATCAAATGCTACCTACCCAAATACCGAGACCTAGATAATACTGGTGACTGTCGATTATGTCAGCGATCAATAGGTATTTGCGTTCCTAGACAGATAATACCGACTACCTCGTTCAAAATACGTTTATACATAAGGTAGCAGGCAGCCAGGCAGCTTCATATTGGATACACAATAATAAAAGTTGACTAAGTCGACTACTAGACTATACAACTAGACTATTGACCGTGTACGATACCCACGACACAAGCGTTGCTTAGTTTAAAACCGTACAGTTGGTGTATTCGTCTTGCGATATTTATTTATTTATTAATAGGGGAAATTAAACAACAAGAGAATACATATTTATCCCTAGAAGAACAAAGCAACTAAGCAATGCTTTTAATAAGGCTACGATACAAAAGACATATACATACGATACGAACCTAGTAACACCTAGAAATCTTGAAGTTGATCATTTCTAAATTTGCTCCGATTAGAATCTGCGACAACCCTGTGCTGTGACCCGTATATATATCTGACCCTATTCCTATACTATGTAGGTACTTATTGTAGTAATATTTTAAATGTCTACGTGAAATCTTGGCACCAGTTCAGGTACTTATAAAATTATTTATATACCTATAATTTGTTTCTTACAACCTAATTAATATTACATCAGGTATTGGTAGAAGGCTACCTAAGTACCAATACCGACTAGTAGAAATACGATACGGGCTATCGCAACTCCTGCGCCTCGATTGCTCAACATTCATTGTCAAACCGAGGGACGTTTTACGCACATTGGTCGAGTTAAATCAGCGACATTCACTTACATAACAATTAGTGCGAACTCGTCCCACTGAATCTAGACTACTTTCACTGGAACTAAATAAAGTCGTACCTACGAATAATACCCATTGCTTATACTTCAAATATTAACCAATGAACATAGCAAGTAGAAGCGTAGGTACCTACGTACCCCTTTATCAAAGTTTGCGTCTCCATCATACAATTCACTTTGGTCCCCACCTAAGTGAGGGGGTCGATCAAAGACATTTCGGAGGGTTGAAAATATTTTACACTATTTTTGTTAAGCCTTATATTATGTACTTATAGGTAGCTATCAAGCTTGGCTATAGAACCCTAATAATTTTCTATAAGTAAAATTATAGCAGATTTAAAAGCTCCTACATATTCAGAATAAAAATAGTTTAGGAAGTAGTCCTAGTAGCAGTAGGTCGTGAATTTTGGAGCTACTATAGGTAGGCTTGCTTAGGTTTCTAAGATAAAAGAAGTACCTATACTTACATAAAGTTCATTTGGATTAGTCGGTAGTTAACCAAACAACAGTTATTAGGTGGTAAAGTTCAACCAACCAAAGGCGCGACCTTTTCGCGGCTGGCGTTTTCTCACGGCATTATCTAAACAGCTAATACAACTTCTTGCAGGACGCCCACCCGAGGTATGCCTTCGAGTACAGTGTCAACGACCCGCACACAGGAGACATAAAACAGCAGAAAGAGGAACGTGATGGAGAAATCGTAAAAGGTATGTTGTTTTAATCATCATCTTTCATCAACCAATACCTAGTGGCGGTTCCAGGCGCGGAAAAAGGTGGGGGTGCGCAATGTGTGCTATTCTCCCCCCCTCCCGAATCACGACTCAAATAAAGATAGGTAAAATCCCCCCTGATCCCCCCCCCCCATCCCATACGAAATTGCCATTACCCTCCCTCCCCGCACTTGTTCAGAGTCGAATCCCGTGCCCCATTTAAACTATTAATGCAAAAACGCGGATTTTTACAATGGACGGGAAGAGTGCAGTCAATATTATGATGAAGGTTAACGAAATTTTTCAAGTCCAGCCTCAGACTTATTTAATGTTACCTACTGCTGTCACTATAAGACAATTCTAAGAAGGATCTTAAATTCGATCTTTACATTCAACAAAGGAGTTACGACTTATAGGAAGATGACCTACATCGATTCCATCACAGTGAACTGCCTGATAACTTTCATTATTTGTACATTTTGGATGATTCATTCTTTTCAATATGAGAATGCGAAAGGATAGGTATTAAAGGTTTTTGATTGTTGTGAATTGACAAATATATATATCGATTCAACACGTTCGAATGATTGATTCAACACAATGATATTATCGATTAAACTTTAAATTGCGTCGTGTTGTTTTAATATAGTTGTGCCTATTTATTGATTTACAGGTCAGTATTCTCTAGTGGAGCCGGACGGCTCCGTGCGGACCGTGGACTATGTCGCCGACTGGGAGACCGGTTTCCACGCCAACGTGCGCAATAGCAAAGACAATCAGCACTAGAAATATATAGTTCGTTAAGGCGCCCACCACACCAGCTGAGTGGACGGATTCCTTATTCGGTACAACTATCTGTCTATATTTTACTACTGACTGTATGGTAGTTTGTGACTGTAAATAAATTATTGATACTATTTGAATGTAATTAGGTCGAAAGTTTTTGTTCTTTTTATAAAAAATAAGTTCATCAAGTAGGTGGTTTAATCACTAAGCTACTTTATTTCCATACAATCCAAAGAATCGATGTTCGGAGTTTTTTTTATTTAAATCTACCTACACGTACCAAAATGTACCTATATTTTTGAATGAAAAAAACCAATAAATTAGGTAGCTTTAGCATGTACTATACATTACCCGCCTACTTGTTAAAATTTTCTAGAAGAGATGTGATCAAAGTATTGATTTTTTTTCGATATTATCATGACATGTTGTATCTTGTGCCATTAGAGTGCTACCTATAAGTATTCTTGATAAATAAATAATTAATTTACTAAGTATGTGCCCAGGCAAATGTCTATAGTACTAATACTAATGGACTCTGTACCAATTATAGTTTTAAGAAATGTTCTAGGTTCTTCATTGTGACTGAAAACATTATAAATCTAATCAATTACGGAAAAGGATATTGTTGTATGATGAAAGCTACTTTATTTACTAAGTTACAAAAATAGAAGTGGATATTATTGTGTAAATAAACATTTATTTGAAATATTTTTTATTCTACCCTGATTCATAATAACCACTTAAACATAACATTATAAAATGATATTGAACTAACACAATTTATTGAATATCACAGCCCAGTACCTATTCCCTTAAACATTAGATTACGAATTTGTAGACTTTTTATAACTTTAGTTTATCATAAAGTACTGTGCACATGAGATTTTTATGTTTTGCACAGTACTCTTTGATATGTTTCATAAAGTTATACAATGTCTATAAATTCTGGGGATATAACATATTAAATACTTATTACTAGATCAAAACATTCATAACAATAACTTGTTCATGTGAAGACAAACTTCATTATTTCTTGTCCATTATAGTAGCATTTTGGACATGCAAAATCTTGGTCTGCTGTTTTATTGGCCTGAAACAAAAATACATAAAATATAAATAGTTAAACAATTACTTGCCCCGAATTTTATATAAAGTAAGATTTCACTTATATTTAGGTTGAGAATCAACTTATATTTAGGTGTTTTTTCAAAAGAAAATAGATTTTTATAATAGGTACTATCGTACATGTTGAAACTTTTCTATAAATATAGAAGCTAATTAATTTTACTAAATGTTGTCATACATTAAATAAATTATGTACTTATAATTGAATGCTTTATATAAAATCTATCAGATGTATTCAATTATTGAATTGTAGGGATATTTTATATTTTCCAAAGCAAATATTTTGCACACAACTGTTTCTAGAATAGATAAATTTAGTAACATCCATATCTATCTGTATGTATTATGGAACATACTATATATAAAAAAAATGCTAAAATATTAACAAAGGCATGCTTACCACCAAACAATAATAACAGAAAATATGATTGCAGCCCATAGTGTGGGGTATAACAGGTTTATTAGAACAGTATGCACACACAGTATGGATGGTCATGGTGGCTTCACCAGCCACTGCTGTGGGCTTCACATGCTGCCTCCACCATACATACTTCAGAATATTTGATAATCTTCTCCTCAAGCCAAATATATTCAATAGTGATATTGTTGTGCCTATCAATTCCTGAAATTAAAATAAAATTACAAGTAGATTGTCACAGTCAATTGATCACAACATTATTGAACTTCATTTATTTGAAGTAGTCAGTTGAAACTGGTTTAACCCTTAGTAGCCTGATTTACGAAAGTGATTTTTTTTAATATTACTGTGTTTAATAATAATGACATTTGTTTTTTTTTTAATTTCGTTGGAAAGAATATTATACAACAGTAAAATACGTACAGCCAACCTATAAAAAAAAACTAATAGTAATGTGAACATTCGGTTTAAAAGATTGGTATCAAAATTGAAACTCTAGGCTATTAAGGGTTAATCTTTTTATTTCTAACTGTACTTATACACTTACTATAAAATTGTGCCACAAAAGCTCTCTGGTCCAGGAGAAATCTGTGAGATCCTCTCTAGTAAGTTTATCAGCTGACAATTGCAAACCAAGAATGAAATCTATTAGCAGAGGATATTTCCCTGTTTGAATAAATCTACAGAAATTTAGTATATCAGCAATAATTTGGAACATCTCTAATTTATGTACAAAATTCTGAATTTTTGTGTTTGTGGTAAAACTGTAAATCATTCTTTCTCTCAAGTACTTCAATCCTATTGTGTAACCATAATACCAATAGAGTTTACTTTTTGAAATATTGTCTGAATTATATTTTAATGATAGCATCTGCTGCCCAAATGTACTTTTCTCTTTGTATACTGAATTTTTAAATATCCATGTTCTTATTACTAGGTCTAGCTCTGGCAGAACAGGTTGAAGATACCTGGGCTGCAACAAAAATATATCTGTGAATGAAACATGGCAATTTGACCTCTATTTTACTCAAAAATAAAGTTGATTTCCTTACCTCTATGAACTTTGCAGCTTGTAATACTAATTGCTTGAAAAGTTCTTCAACTTGAAAGTCCAAATGCACTGCATCAAGCTACAATAAGTGAGTATATACATAAACTATCATAACTTATTGTTTTCATTAGGTTCTGTTTTCAATATTTGTGTTTTAAATTTGGGGCTCTATGCACACTCAGACTTGAGAAAGATAATCAAATATAATAAAACTATAAAACAATATGAAAATGTGTGTAACCATTGTTTATTTTACATAAATAAGTCGTCTTGAAACTACTGTTAGTTACTTACCTGTGTTACACGGGGTATATAATTTGTAGTCATTGTGCAAGACTTATCTTTTGCTCATATTACGAAGTTAATGTTTATTTGTGACATTATTCAATCAAATTTGCAATCTTTTCTTTTCAACTTTGACGACTTGGCTTGGCATCACTATTGTAGGTATTTTGCCGGTATGAAGTAATAGGTAAAAATCAGAACTGATGATGCCCATGCCTAGCCACTATGCTGGATAATGAAATTTATAAATTTAATATAAAATTCTTGGTTAACAATTATTTATAATGAAACTGGCAAATTTGAATATGCTTGGATTCGATTGAGTTACATGCAAGACCCGACAAAATGGTTGCAACAGCAGGAAATTTACATAATTGAGCCAATCCTCCATCCAATGGGTATTGGGTAAGTAACATTTTAGGGAGTCCCGATTAATGTTGTACCCCTTAACGACTGCAGCTCATTGAACAATTTGGCGGGTCTCTGAGGTTGACGCCGCACTCAAGGCTCCAAAGGGCTAGTACCTAATGCCATAAAACAATATATAAATGTCAAGTGACAGATGACAGACAAGATCAATTTTCCTTAACTTTGGAGCGCGTTGTGTGATCAGATAAAACATCTTTACAAAAACATATTACCCCGTTGTTGTTATTTAATTATGGATATTTAAAAACAAAGAATACCTAGGCTACGAAATGGTTGTTTCACCTCAAACCCCCGACAACGAACTCCCAAGTGTACAAGCAAAAAGAAGCAATATGGCGTCCAAACAGTCATCAGTAGCTGACACTAGAGCAGAGCTGGCTGAATTAGTAAAAAGGAAAGCTGAAGTTGCTGTAAGTAGTAACCTACCTTTACTGATTAATAGGCCATAACTTGCTAATATTTATAGTTCTTATTTTTTTTTTAGGAAACCCTTGCAAACTTAGAACGACAAATATACGCTTTCGAAGGATCATATTTAGAAGATACACAACTTTACGGTAATATCATTAGGGGATGGGACAGATATCTCACTACAAACAAAAGTACTAACTCTAAAGCTGATAAACGAAACAGAAAGTTCAAGGAAGCAGAAAGATTGTTTTCCAAATCAAGTATTACGTCTATGGCTGTAAGTTGTTTGGAAACTAATAGGTAACATTAGTTTATCTATCTTTATAGAATGATAATTAAATTTATTTTAATTTTATAGGCAGTCAGTGGTCTTGTGGATCCTGCTGAAGCAAAAAGTAAGTATTAAGAAATGCATAAGTTCTGCACTTTGTACATATTATAAATATTTTAATAATTAATTAACAATATTTTTTAGATGAAAGAAACAGTGAAACTGAATCACAGACTAATGAAGACTCATCAGACACACAAATTAGTAATGGAATGAATTCTGGCAGTCTAAATCACACCACAATACATGGTTCTACAGAGAGCATAGCATCTAAGCCAGCTGGCAAACAACAGACTAACGGGATTGAGAAAGTGATCAATCATTCACAGACCAAACAGAGTGTTACACAAAAGATAGCCACATCATCCGGCATGCTTCAGAAAGTATTTAGTGAAAGCAAGATGTTATCTGCAGTAGGGCTTGACAGTAGACCTGGTACACCAAAGGACAAAGACTCAAGTATGGGTCTGATGAACAAAGGAGATCTTACACCTAATTCATTAAAACACAAAATGTCAACTAGTACAGGTAGCAGCAACAGTATGAAGAAAAGCAACAATAAAAAAGCAAGGCATCGTTGACTGGTTGCCTAAAGACAAGTTTTCTTTGCGCCCCATCAGTAATATACAACATCTACAAAAATAAACTTTATTTCTTTGGTCAAATGTAAATACATGGATTGTGTTGATGTTATAAGATTAATTTTTCTGCACTCAGTTTACTCTCCCATTCACAGTTCTCAAAATTCTTTGTTTGAATCTCGATTCTGAAAATAAAACATGGATATTAAGGAATTGGTATTGCATTGTTTTCACAATTATTCGTTTTGAAACAGTAAGAAAATAATATAATGCCTTATTATGAGGGTTATTTAAATTGTAAAGCTTTGTATAAAAAATACTCACGTCTTAATACATATGACAGATCTCTTATTTGTCCAAAATACTTCAAAATAATGTAGTATAGCAATGGTAATATGGCTATAATTGTTGTGCAACACAGAAATATAACTTCAGGTGATTTTCTGACTTTACAACAGTTTAGGCTTTTGCTCCAAATTGATCTTGTAGCATTCATCTGAAATAATAATTCTATTGTTTGTAGTTTGGTTACAATAAAAACAAAAATAGATACTTTGTACTTTTCTCTCAAAGGTTACATTCCCTGGCCCTACAGCTTTACATATTTTAATCCTTGGAGTGTCTGCTGTGTGAAGTAGATGACAGCCTATAAAATCATCTGCAGAGGCCCTTATCCAAACACAAAAAGTGTGTGTTTTATATTATGTTTTATATATGAGTATACAATAATTACTGAACAGATTTTCATTTAATGGTATAGAGGAAATAATGATTTGAAATAAAACATCTCTATTGGTGGGGCTGCAGGTAAAGCCTAAATAAGGAATATAAATACACAATACTCACAGAATCTACAATATCCATGCATACACTATCCAGCCCTATTGAGTCTGTACTTAATGTTTGATAGTAATTGTCCAACTGGATATATGCCTGCATGCATTTCCCACATACTTCCTCGGAGTTATTTCTAGTGGGGTTTATATACTTAAGAATACAATCCATTGTCTCATTATATGCATTATTGAATTTATTTGTTTCATCTGATAAGACTGGCTTTAAGTTTGTCCAGTTGTAACAAGCTGAAAAACATGGAGAATTACATTAAAAAATATTTTTTTTTTTAAATCTTGTCTCCCTACTCTAGGGTACCCTGTGTTGACAGAATCAAGTAATATTTGAAATTTTATCTGGCATGAAACAAAAAATATTTTATTACTTCAAATGTATTTGCATTAAATATAGGGTGGCACTTAATATGAAAATGAAATATTGTTATGACTAACTTACCATTGCAATGTCCTTTATTCCAAATACTCAGTATATTGTCATGATATGCCAAAACCGCATCCAATCTGTCATGAGATATAAATATTGTTTTGCATGATGTACCATTTACAACAGTTGTCAAAAGATCATTAAATGTATCAAGAAAACTGAGATACTGGTCAATGCATCCTTCACATAATCTTATAGGTCTGGCATGTTGGATAGAACACATAGTAAAATTGGAAGCACTCTTAGCGAATACATCCAATTTCGATATGCATTCAGGAGGATAAGGCAATAAATAACCATCCCAATTTATTGACCTGAAAAATAAACAAATGGGTGATAAAGTAGAATAGTTTGACAGTATTTTAATTCTATATAGAGCTATCTACTCCTAAAAACCGGAGGTAATATGGATCATAAGAAATAGTAAAATAGGAACATAAAAAGTAGGTGCTGACTAATTATTTATTAAATTTTTACCCTGTAGGTGTGTACTGAAGGCTATTTTATAATTAAAAAGCAAATGTTCATGAAAAAACCAATTCAATTTGATTTTTGGTATACCGATCTAAACAACTGAATCTCTCTGTGTAAACAAAGAAATCGCGAATGCATTTATTTATAGGTAAATGGATGGTACTTACAAACTGATGGGCTGATTGTTCGATGTGTTGGCTTTTAATATATTAAAAGTCAGAAATAGGAATAAAATCGCAGTATATTTATCCATGTTTCATTGAACGTGATTTGAGGTTCACATTAATTATTAAGTGTTTGAAACAATATTATTTATTCTTATTTATTATTGTAATTCTTGACACTGGAATCCCAAATAAATAATTACACAGACTAATAAGAGAACTAGCTATTACCAAGGACCAATAAGAATACCAATACCATAGACTACTTAATTCTCAGTCGGGGATACAACCGACGGCTTTTCAATGGGAATGTTGAACAGTAAACTTGGCAATAGGGTTTAACTTTCCAAAAAATGTGTTTCTTTGAAAAATAATTTGTAATATTACTGAGATTTTTACCATTGTGTGTTAGTATATGTGCACAACGAAGAAAAATTTAAAATGTAATATATGTGTAATTTGGCAACGTTGTGGATGCTGCATGCAGTTGTCAAGTCAAACTAGTTCGCCTTGTCACTGAATTATGGATTCTGTTCAGATTTAGTCTATTAAAAAAAATTTTGTCTTTGAAACTAGTCTGTGGACGTTCTGTTCTGTGGATGTGATTGATGCAGAGAATAATAAATAATAGTGTAGCAGTTCGTCTTGTAATTTTACAATAATATAAAGACATATATTACAAAAAAAAAAACAGGATTTAGAAAACACTAAAGGCATCACGTTCGTGAAGCACGCATTTTGTTCATGTTATAAAAACTATATCATCGATAAAATAATTTGATGTATTTACTTGTGAATGGTCTTTATTACATTAATTATATAATTGTTTCTTTATTATGGAAATAACCGAACCAACACCAGAAGCTTTACAAAGAAAACTGTACTTTTTACTAGAACAACTTCAAGATATGGCTAGAGAACTACCACCGTAAGTATTTTATGTATTTTTAAATACAATATATACAACATCCAAGCATGTCTGTTGAGGAAAAACAGTTAATGTGAAATTTACAGAAAATAATAATTTTCCATCCTATCATAAAATCACAGGTAAACTATTGCCAGCAATTTTTGACCACCAGCCCATTTTAGACCTTTGTTAGTTGTTGCCAGGCTTCTGAGCATCTGTAAATACGCTCAATGTCTTCTAACAGGAGATGAAGGTATAAGAAAGAGGGAGACACAGCCTCTTTTTTCTTAGAACTCTTTCTCTGATGATTTTAGAAGCCCTACACAGGTCTTCCAGCTAAAATGCCTTGGAATTATTGGTCACAAAACATATTATTTATATGAATAAACCCTTATTCCAAATCCAATATACTAAGATATATTGAAACTTTGGTTACTATTGTATAACTTATATAAATAATTATGAAGATCTTGTGCTAAAATTACAGGAAATATCAAATGAGAGTGCCAATAGAACTTCTGTCAGGATTAGCAAATTGCCTTCTAAATGAGACTGTGTTTGAAATTGTAAAAGGATTGATGGAAATCCAACATGTAACTGAGAAACATTTATTTCAGCAGAGGCAACAAATTATTAATAAACATACAAGTAAGTAACCAATAATAGTTCATATTTAAATTAGTTGAAGACCTCTGAATTCTGTGCAGCGTAAGTTTGAGGTTGCTTATGAAGAGGAGATCAAGTAACACTGGTCTATATTCACTAGGTATAAGCAACACTTGATAATATACTATTATATATTTGGTATTGCTTTTACTTGAAGTCCTTAGTCGGACAAATAATACAGACTAAGTGTCGTTTACAACATAGTATAGCACAAATAACCAAACAGATTTGTGTAGTACACACAAATTCGCATGTACTACAGAAATTATAATATTGATTTTTCAGTGGAAATTCAAACGATGATCCACACAACCCTAGACCAGGAGCAACTAGAACTACAGAAAGCTCTTCTATTAACACGGCACAAAGAGGAATTGCGACAGACAGATATGAAATTAGTACTTCAGTTAGACCAAAAAGTAAGTTTTTTTTTTAATTTACTAGTTTTGCCAGTGGCTCTGCCTGCACGTACGCCAACATTCAGTCTAACCATAGGCTATAAATATAGGTCTACAATACAAATAGTAATAGTGAAAACTATCTGGCCAGTAGTTTTGCATAATAATATTTTGTGTTAATAGGAGAAAAAAAAAACCAAAATCTAGAAATAGATCCAAGTACTATATTGAAAACATATTAATAGTTGAAGTACACATAGTAATAGGGGACCATGATCCTCCCGTGACCATGGTTGCTGTAAAGCAGCCGAAATGTCAGGAACATAAAATAAATGCAATAAAATTCAAGAAATCAATATATTAATAATTACTTCAATGGTTATTATTGTTTTGTTTGTAACTAAATACAATTTATATATGTAATTTTAATTATACAACAATATTAATTTTCCTTGTTATTTTTAAGCAAAGTATTTTATTTGTATGGTTGTCAGCCAAGTACTTAATTGAATTGAATGAAGAGTAATAATACTAGCCCTTTTAATGTCCCACTTGGCCACAGGCCTCCCATCAATGAGGGTTGAACAGTATCAAATGATATTGTAGCAATTCATATTTTTTTTATTGTTCTAGGTGAGTGACCAGCAAGTAACCTTGGAAAAGGCTGGAGTCCCTGGGTTTTTTGTAACAAACAAACCAATAGAAGTCAAAGTGCAAATGTATCTTCTAGATTTTATATTAAGACTAAGCAAAATGGATATCTCATAGGGAGTAATATAAATACATTATTTTATACTATTTTTTTGGGGATTTTTTTTGCTAAACCATATCAGAATGAGGCAGGACCAGTAAGTATTGGAAGGTCTTTTGTGATTTCTCTATATCTTCTTGCTACTTCTGCTCTATAATTACGGAACAATATGATCCCACACAGACCTAATAGAATTTTCATTGTTCTTGATCTACAATAATCACTCTGCATATAATATGCAATATCTGTGTACCTAGCTACCTACATTATAACTACTGAAACGAGTTGAGAGTGACTTCTCCAGAGTTACCCATTAATGACCTACACTTGATTTGGACCTTTTGCAGTGTGCTAGGAAACCCTATCCACATCTAATTTAACAGTATTTGTATGGTTCATCTGTGTACTAAACTGTAGATAGGTTTTATCGTCGACAATAGGCGCCATGTATAGACTATAGTGCGTCGTCCATATACATAAGGTTTTCTGCGCATTGGAAATGTTTGTGAAAAAAATCCTATGCTAAATGACATATTTTTAATGAAACTGAGCATGGTGATAGCTTACAGCCCGGAGCGAATACGGGGGTGGTGGGGGGTGCTAGTCTCAACGTAACAAATCCTCCATTTTCTTATAAATAGGCATACAATTAGATTCAATGCATTCCTACGTACTTACAGTCGCTAAAATAAAACGAATAGATACAAGTAGTACAAGTTTAATAATAATAAACATACGTACAAAGTTACAACATCTATTTTATCTATTCAAACGAAAATAACCAACGACCAAGTCTATGATTACTTAGAAGTATTGTGCTATATTCATAATTCTTCATCTTTGTATCTCGTCAATTTGGCTTATCACAATTTCGAAATTTAGCAGACGTGTAGGCTGAAATACTTCATCATGCACATCAATAACAGAAATATCCCAGCCTTCCTTAAATTTATAAATAGTATCTCTCGTGATTTATAAGATATCCACGATAATAACGCAAATAGGCATGATGACAGTAACTAAGAATCACTAAAATAATGTGTTTATCTAATGAGATAGGATTAATAGGTTCTGAAAAATGTATTTATTTACAGATTTAGGGCGAGATTGATAATTTATTTAATAAAATAAAACTACAAAATTCAGCAGTCCGCCATGATAAGTTGAACACCAATCAGAGTGAACTACGTCACGAGCATGTACACATTGTAAACATCGATAAGTTTCTTACGAACTTCGACGATCTCTGCACCTAGTAATTGTTTTTACCTGCGTTTATAAAGTATTTCGTGATTTCTATCGATCAATTACTTAGTTTTGTGTTCTCAAAACATGTAACGAGGATTTACCATTTTTGACACAAACATATAAAACCTGTTGCTAAGCAACCGCAACATTATCTGCAAAGAGTAATAAGATAAACTCCATACTCTTTACAATATTTATATACGTAAATTACTGATTTGTTGTGTTTACGGTCAGTTTGCATAATAGTGACGTCACTAGCAGACGCCATGACACCGGCGATCGTTTTGGAGCGAATTTTAAAATTGCAATTTAAATAGCTTTTTTTTTCTAATAAAAATTAGTTTCCTGCCGAAATAATATATTTTTTTGGAAATAGTAGATACCTTAGAATATTATAGAACAGTTTTTCAAAATCAGTCATCATGCCTATAGAGATAATAAGTACACCGATTATTGCCAAATAATCTTTATTTTGAACAGACTTCAAAAAGGAGGAGGTTCTCAATTCTGATGTATTTTTTTTATTAATCGGCGTATTATTATGTAAGTTAATACTTAAATAAATACGAAAAAGTGCGCATTAAAATTCCTTACTCACTGGCAATAAATCGAACAGATTGTTTAACGAAAACGAAATGATATTATATTTTAAAAAAAGTATAACTTCTAATCTTTATAAATTAACAAATTCCGCCATCCACGGAGGCTTTGATCGTCATAAATTAACTAGACTTAACGAAGTCATGAGTTTAATTTAATGTATTTGAACATCTTAAAAATACATATTTATGTGTCTATTAGTCGGCTTTTAATTTGGCGATTAATTGTTAATCGGCTATCAGTACAGTAACTCTAGAAACAAAGCAAGTAAAGCGATCAATTAAATCAAACAAAAAAGTTTTAATAAACAAGCTCTCTTTAAACCCCATGTACTTATAAATATAACATCGTCGATTGTGCAACCACGGGTGTGACTTCCAAACAAGCGGCTCTTCAATATTTTTTAATATATACGTGATTTGACCAATATATACTTACGAAATTAGAAACAAATGCTCAAATAGGTAAGTACTTACCTATTTGAGCAGTTGTTTATAAGTACACAGTAATAGGTAGGTACTTGGATAATATTTAGTTATAAGCCGCTTTATAGACAGAAGACAATACTTCTTATGCCTAAAGCCTATTCACCAGCGAAGCTATGGAGCTCCGTAGTCGTATAAGATCTCTAAATTATTTGACAAAAATATCCATAACCCAAGATACCTATACTGTAGTCAAATACTGTCACATGTCACTGCAAATAATTATAATGAATGCACCTAGAGGGTTATATTTCAATAAAGACTATCTACAACCGAAACAAATTCAAATCCATAAACGAAATTTAATAATCTATATTCTTATCTGCTTTTATCCATAGGTATCATAATCCAATACATCTGATTTCATATCCTGTACAACTTTTTATTGAATAGTATTCCGTCATCCGTGACCACTGTACTCGCTTATATTATAGCTAGCTATCCCCACGATCTTCGTACCGCCTCAGAATCAATTGTATGGTAAAATTATATTGTAATATAAAAGTCTTTATTATTTTTATTGAACTTTTCCCATATTTAATTCATTCGTTATTCAGTTATTCGGGACGGAGACAAATTCAAAGAGACTTTAAAGCGAAGTTCATAACACAACTTTGTTTTTGATTGTTATTTTTTTCTATCATATCTGAATTTACAAACCGCAACTCAACTAAACTTGAATAAAGGGGAAAATAATTTATAAGTTGCTTTAATTGAATAGCTATGTACATTAAAAGCAATTTATATTCGAAGACGTGATAAGAAATCATTCTGAGATATTAAAAATTAAAATTGTCTTGCGAATTCAAATAATGCATAGTTTCCGTGACGTATATTCTACTTTGTTCGTCAACTCTCCATTACGTCTTCACAAATTTGTTGACATGTAATTACTAAACTGCCATTGTTACCTCGTCATTCTGACAACACACGAAACTGACCAAGTACTTGTCATGTCAGTTACTAACAATGTAGGATTCCATAGCCTTATGCCAACGAAAACTTACCGTAGGCACCTCGGTAAATAAAACAAAGTTATACTTACCAGCCACTGACTTCTGTAAAAATGCGCGATTTACTATTGCATTAAGGGGGAAGCTCAGGGTCAGGGCGCGAAATTCGAAATGTCAATGGTTATTATTTTTTTACGAAAAATTTGGACATCTTTACGATGTAATTTAGTGTTTTGCGATGTTAACATTCTGCATTGGATGTCTCGATGTATTAAGTTTGCTTAACAAAGTACCTAATCCGATACAACACCATAAAGTGAGTAAAAGTAGCGGTTTTTACAAACCTTATGGTATTGTATCGGATTAGGTACTTTGTTAAGCAAACGTAATACATCGAGACATCCAATGCAGAATGTTAATATCGCAAAACACTAAATTACATCGTAAAGATGTCCAATTTAAAAAAAAAAAAAAAAAAACCATTGTCATTTTGAATTTCGCGCCCTGACCCTGAGCTTCCACCTTAATATGGTCGGCTATAGCTCTTGTTCGAGTAGACCATTAACTATCGCGATATTTTTCGTTGTAAATGCGTAAGTACCTACTATATGACTAAGTACCCCAAAAAAATATTTTTTTTCTGAAATGTGGGTCAAGACTTTAAAGGTGAAACATGCAACTCACGTAAAAAGGTCACAATGAAAAACAAAAAAAGGTTAAAAAATTGTGCTTGATTGTTATAATATGTGCATATTATAATCGTTTACCAAATGACTTATTTGTGTTATTGTCTGCGTTGGTATACATACATATTTTTTTACATATAAAATGTAAATACTAGGCTTTGTACGGTTAGGCTGGCCACAACGCTTAAAATAGTTTTTTGTAAAAGACGGATAATACACAATGTGGTACAAACAAAACATAAAGTAGCTTTGTAGCGATCTGCAACCGAATTTATGTTTAATTTCTACCAGTTAAAGTCTTATCGGATTGTTCCAATGCGGCCGACCAACGGAAGTATGCGTTAGCCTTTGCAGTCCTGCTAGATTGGTTTAGCTCAATAATTAGGCATTTTGTGTACACCATTTTAAACATTTGAACCAGTGTGTGTACATATTATTACGTACAAATATTATCTAGTATACTAACTAGTTAATATTCTATAAGTAATACATATAAATAAAATTGGAGTGTCTGTTTGTAATATTAAAATAACCGCTTTTTACTAAGTGCATTTGGATGTATACACGTTACCTATACCGAAACAACATTTTTTACAATTTTTGTCTGTCTGTCTGTCTGTCCGTCTGTCTGTCTGTCTGTCTGTCTGTTTGTTCCGGGTAATCTCTGAAATGGCTGGACCGATTTTGACGGGAATTTCACTGGCAGATAGCTGATGTAACAAGGAGTAACTTAGGCTACTTTTATTTTAGAAAAAAAAATTGGATCTCTCGAAAAAAAATTAAAACCAATGTTGCAGCGCTGCGCCTGCTTAAAGTTTGATAGCAACAATCTGCAATGCGTCCCGCGGGATCAGAACGCGAGCAGGCTGTTGCCAACGGTTGAGACGTTGTTAAATACCACGCGGACGAAGTCGCGGGCAACAGCTAGTAAGTAATATGATAGGTTATATACGTTTAACAAATACTTTCATAAAACCCCCTTTGATTAGATGGGACAATAAGTAATTGAAAACGTTAACGGATTTTGGTTAATGATATTTATGAATCAACTCACTTCAAATACTGAAAATAAACTTTTATTGATACAAATTCGTTACATATTTAAGTTTAATATTATTGTGCGACGATAACAGTAAGCAACGAGATTAAAAAAATAATCTATAACGACGCGACATAATATGGTATGTATGTATGTAGAAATTTACCTAGGTACACTTTAATAATCTTAGTCATAAATTAAGATAATTTAATAACAAACGATTAATGTTCAAACGTAAAATACGACCATATAGATTTGCTTTTATCTTTTCCCTGTTGTCAAATGAAGAATAATTAATATAACAAACAAAACACAACAATAAATAAATTGAACAATTCTTAGTTCAAGTACCCAAACACTTGGAAAACTAACAGTTTATTTTGTTTCAGCATATTTGCATTACTGCGGTTGTATTATTTTTTGTCAAATTAAAACATTCTAAAAATGCACCATACAACCTATATTTCATCATTTAATTCCAGCAAAATTGCGTGTGATCTAGATTTTAGGTTTTCAATTTTTTTTTTTTATTACCTTAGTCTACCACCAGTAATGTAATATTAATAATATTTCCGATTGAGATAGGTACACAGCTTTTTTAACTTTCCACTTTAGACTATCTAACTTTGCAAAATGCTTAACCTTTATAAATAACAAAATACAAACATGATTCGTAGTTCATTCGAAACACATAATAATAAATTTCCGTATCTAATTTATTCCCTTTTTATTTAATTATAGTATACGGTAGGTATTTAGAATATGGTATTCAAAACAAACCAATACTGAAACGGGTACCTTATTTCTTTTCTGTTCCATAGGAAGATCCTTGACTGATTTTCGACATACCGATGGACTTTTGAAGGAGGATAAAGACTGAAATAGAATAATTTATTAATTACAAAAGACAAAACCTGTATCGAATAGACAAATTAAACTTTAATAATTATAATGAGCAGATGTAATAAGTAATTATAAGAAAGATAAGAAATGAATGTGTAAAATATTCATCTCTTATCTTACGTATAATTACCAACAACCTATTATAATAAATATTATTTAGTCTAGTCTTATTAAATTGTCAAGTTCACTTTATCGGGGTTAAAATTGAATAAACATGCGCGATTGTCGACCCCGTCGACTCAAACATGTTAAGGGGGAAGCTCAGGGTCAGGGCGCGAAATTCAAAATGTCAATGGTTTTTATATTTTTACGAAAAATTTGGACATCTTCACGATGTAATTTAGTTTTTTGCGATATTAGCATTCTGCATTGGATGTCTCGATGTATTACGTTTGCTTAAAAAAATACCTAAAGCGATACAACACCATAAAGTTAGTAAAAGTAGCGGTTTTTACAAACCTCATGGTATTGTATCGGATTAGGTACGTTTTTAAGCAAACTTAATACATCGAGACATCCAATGTAGAATAGTAATATCGCAAAACACTAAATTACATCGTAAAGTTGTCCAAATTTTTCGTAAAAAAATAAAAACCATTGACATTTTGAATTTCGCGCCCTGACCCTGAGCTTCCACCTTAACAAAAATAAGGTCAATATTCAACCATCCGTCATTGTCAATGACTCATAAATAAACAAGCTACCAGAAATACTGGATTCGGAATGAATTAAAACATTGAACGATATTAACAGTAGAAAAGACAGTTCAAAAGGCGGGAAAGGAAAATAAAATATGTTTTTTTTTTGCCAATTGGCGCCAAAATCGAGCCAATGCTACCACTGTCTAGTATTTTTTTGTGTACCTGATTTATGGACATGATGGCCAACAAATGAAATACCTCTACCACCAACAGTACAGTGGTGGATCCATTACTAAAATAATACCGGAATTATTGGGAGAACTCAAAAAAGTTTAAATATTTGTCAATGATACTTACAAGCTGCAAATATAGCGCAGCCAATTGAAAAATACAGGAGCTTTCCACTAAACAATAGTCCAAGCAGGTAGTAGAGCATGGGAGTGAGGGTGACGACCGCCCAGCCGATCGCATTCAGTAATGAATATATCGGAGGCTTTATTACAAACGAGTCCACCCTCTCGACACCAGACTGGAGGAAAAAGTCACCCGTTTCCAAAAAGGAATCTTGCATTTTGTCCTGGAACAGAATATTTTTTATTTAAATTTTTTATATTTAAATGTTTGTTACCATAGATTTAGGGCCACTTGCACATTCATCTATAGATATAATAACAATGTAACTGATCGCTGTCTGTACATGAAATATATATGAGATAAGCTATTATTGGGGGCATTTCTCAATGCATTAGAACCTAAAACAATGATTGTTAGATTTCTTTTCCTGTGCGCGCTAATCTCAAAAACGGTTTAACGATTTGGGTGCGGTTCATTAATGTATTGTTGTAAGCTTCGCATACAATTTTGTGGTTGTATTATTTCAATCAGTTATATCAATTTAAAGAAGTTTATATAAATAAGTAAGATTTCATCATAAATCAGTTTAAGTTTAGTTTAAACTATTTTCCATATATATTTAGTTTTAAATAAAACTGAAATATTATTAAGATGGATGTGTAAGGGCACCTTACTATACAATAGTCTTTGTAACCTAATGAATATGTAATAAAAATGTTTGCATCAGTAAATTCTTATTTACTTCGTGTTTTTTTAAATTAAGTAGCGCTGTTGCCCGACCGTTGACGAGATGAAAACCGTTAGTATCCAGCTTATGCCTTAGGGCAGCTTGAGAAGTTCAATAGCTTTCATCTGAAGAGCAATGAGGGAGGTAGGTACGAACATCGGCGTGGGAGCTGGTTGGATTGTCTGGATTGATTGCAGGAGGAAATAATGTTCTTCCTCGTATAAATACATAAATTCGAGGTTTAAAATGATATATATGCGTGTTGTTTTAGCAAAATTCAGGGCAAGTTTATATAATGGCGACAATTTTTTCATAAACACGTTGAACAACAGGTCACGTTAATCTACTAGCATCAAGAGAATGTTCTGCTCCCGGCTCCGCCCGCGGTACCTCAATCAAATCTAGCCTCACAGGCATAATCTAGGGTTTTAATAGCTAAAGATTTTTTAGAATCGAAAATGAAATCCGGACATTACACCATAAACCCAAGCTCACAAACTTTACCTCTATATTATAAGCGTAGGCAGGTGTCTTATATAATTCGGACAAAACTAAAATAATCTTCGTAGGTAGCAACAATGTTGGGAATGCTTACCTTTGTGACAAAAAGATCGTGCACCCACTTCGATGCTTCCCCCTCATCTTCAGGGACCTGCTCCACCGGTATCCGCTGGATGTACAGATGGCCATGCACCGGCTTGCCATACAACAAACTCGTTAATGTTGGCGGAGTCTGTAAAAGAAGCATACTGTTTGGCGACAGGTATCGTTGCTCAATTAAAGGCTAAATAAAAAAAAGACTATCAGATATCAAGATAGAGTAGGTATCGCAAATCATTTCATTTAACCCTATACGGTCACCGATTTGCTGCAAAATAAATACAATTGGTAATATTATAAACGATTATCCTTTATATCGTGTTTATTTACGATTACACAATTGTAAGTTGGCGGTGTAGGTATAAAAATGTATGCAATAGGATATTCGGATATCTCTGCGTTCAAAACAATTGTTTTAAAACTCTTGTTTGTCTGTTTGTTCGAGCGAAATAGAATACCTACTAGAAATTAATAAACTCAAAAGATAGGATATCATTATACTCGACTAGTATTATTGGGGGTCGATCTACAGAGCAGCCGGAGCCTCGGGGAAAAACTAGTACTTATATAATAAAAACGTTTTATACACGGATTATTATTACGGTAATATAAATCATATACAGCAAAATATGTATTATGTTTTTTTTTGGATATTTTTACCTATCGATGTAGAAATGACTATAGGTACAGAGTTTAAATTGATTACTATTTTTATCCGAAGTGGCTCATTGTTATCTTTTACAGACAAATCCATACTGGAAGGACACTTATTTTATGATATCTGTAAACTTTAATGTTTTAATCTACCGTTCACCTGGTAACAAGATAATATAAAAGGTGTAACAAAAATGGCGCAAATTATTTTAACAGGGCAACTTAAAGCAGGTTACAAAGATAACATTCCAAATGAAATATGTAAATCAAATACTTAGACATTTAAAAAATGACACCTGTGCTGAGCGCATGGAAACTACTGGGTCGCTTTGTTTAAAACTAAATAAACACCTGATACAGAAATATTTTTTACATCAACGTGATCCATATATCTTACTGATTCATCAGTTAAAATATTTTACACTATATATGTTATACCTTATATGGTATGCCATTTATGATATCTTATTTCCTAGTAACTGCGATGAATGTATATGTATTCATCAGACTAGTAAGTATGTTTTGGGCTCCACCCGTGTAAGCATCGAATTTACCCCGCAGCTTGGTACCCAATAGCCATAGCGCGATGATATATAGGTCTCTTTTGTGTCTAACCCCAACCATAGGTCAACCGATATTGAACACCTCGTTAGCGAAGCGTCAGCGGCGATATAGACGGACGTTTGAAATAATTTATCTCGTTTTAAGGATATTTATTATTCTATATTCCGTGGTTCAGAATACGTCTGCCTAGTTGACTGAGTTGTCGCTGAAGCATCAAGGGCCGTGGCCAGCTGAGAGAATATAAACCATCATTGATTTCACAGTAATCGCCTTACATTCTGTAGGGAATACGAAAGAACTTATTCTATTCCATTTTCTGCAATAAAAATAGCTTACCTTGCATCCTGTTTCAAAGGCCAGCTGTATATTGTATATTGCGGGTATTTTGCCTCTGAAAAACTGTAAGCTTGTGGTAAAGCCTTTAGTGCGAGGCGTGAGATGATGTTTGAGGAGCGGCAAATTCTTCTCTTGGGCAAATTTTAATGATGCTTCGTGTTTTGCCTTGGTGTATCGTGTTCCTTCAGGCGTTAACAGTAGCTAAAATTGTATAAGCAATTATATATGCGTGATTTAACTTTAAATAGCTACATGTTACCTAATATGCCGCTTTAAGTAAAAGGAAATAAATAAAAATCGATAATAAGACCTGTGATCATAACGGCTCGGGATGCTGGGTAGCTAAAGTACGTGAAGAGAAATTACTGCACTCTGCCGAGTTGCGAATGCTTATATGGACGTCGGGATCAACACGAATGGATAAGGTGAGGAATGTGTATAATGTGAAATGTATCAATATATATATGAGGTAGATTAAAGAGAAAGTATGAAGCAGGAGGCTGGTATGGTTTGGTCCCATGATGAGAAGAGACGAGAAGCATGTAAAACAGGGCTACGATTATGAATGTGGATGGAAATAGAGCGAGAGGAAGACCCAAGAAAAGATGGATGGATTGTATTAAAACTGAGATGAATGGAGACATAGACATACTGCACCTAACCCAGATAATGATAAACGGTAAAAATAAACATCGCCGGCCAAACACATCAACTGTGTGGTCCAAAGCTAAGCAATTCCTGTTACATGTATCATAGTATGGATTGGGGTGATCCCAGTAACACCCAGACGAGGGCAATATATGAGATTATTCTTTATTTAATTGCTCTTAATATACAACCAGTGCAGCTTACGCTCATATCACTAGACTAAACAACACAGCCTTAAAATGCAATGCAATATGCGGTTATATCTGCTCTTGAACATGTTATTTCATATCAACACAATGTATTGAACTCATGCACCATACATGTACATGCCGTATATGTGAAAAGTTTTTTTTTATAATTTATACTGATTTATTATTCATTGACTCACCCATACAGGATCTGGATAATCACAAATTTCAGATATCTGATTCTTGATTATTTCCTTATCTTTTTCAAATGACCTTTCTAGAAAAACAAACTCTGAGAATTTCCACATCCATCCAATTGGTGGTAAATATTGAATGGATTTCTTTGCATATGCTTTACAGTTCTGAAAATAATTATCTATGTATAATTACACATTGTACTACATAATGTGAACAACTATAATAAATGTGAGCTTAACTTCGCAAAAGGTATTGGAAATAAAAAAAAAATATACAGAAGATCTGGGAAATTTCCTCCTCTAATGCATACCAATGTATAATTCCATAGATATTGTGGCAACTATAATGTAAATTTAATTGTGAAAAATCTGGGCATTAAATCTAAAAATACAGTGGATCAACACAAATTTAATGAGTATTATAGCAATGTTTGCTACTCACCCCCAGAACACCAATGCTATTACAAAAGTGCCATCCCATGAGCCAATCTATCTCATAACTATGGTTCATTATAAGATACCCATGTTCCTTTCCATAAAATTTATCATACTCATCTTTTTTAATATACAAAGATAATGTTGTATTTGACCACCATTCTGACATAAATACTAATTCTAAAAAGAAAACAATTGATTAGACTTTCAAATGACTCCGTCTATTCAATAAGTCAGTATATTATTTATACTTACGACTGTAAAATGAATATGAAAGATAATAATTTATCTTTCTATACAGATATTTATTGAACGGCTTAAGTCCAAAGTACAGTACCCCTTGCACAAAGGTCAATATCACACCTGATGTGAAGTATGATATTGCAAAACATAAGTGAATAATAGTGGACTGCTTCAAAATGTTTAGGTTCACCATTTTGAAATTGTCATGAAATCTAGAAAAAAAACATTACATAATGGTTAAATGGTTATTTTTTTATTTAAATAATAGGTGTTCTGTATTATGGCCAATTAAGTGTTGATGGTTGATTGTCAAACTATTGCAGTCCAAGTGCTGTTTTTACAGACTGTACACAGACAGTTGTGTACAACAAAGATCTTCATTACTCTTTTTTGAACTCTTCATGAGTTAAAATTAATAAGTGGAATATTATCAGGGATACTAAGGACACAATTACAATTATACAGCATAAAAATAATTAAAATATACAATGAACACAACAAAAATAATACTTGACCCCATTCAACACCATGTGATAATAAATAATGAACATTTTCGATTATTTAACACCCTACTCATCTCATATTTGATTCAAAAGGCTCTATTTATTATTTCCTATAGTTTTACAAAGTAATGATGATACTTTTACCGACTTCATCAGATTATCGGAAAGCGATAAAGTTTTATGTTATTTTATTCTTGAATTCCACTTTTATCCTAAACAAATGTTACAAGTCCATGATATTTACCATGTCAATACAATCCAATCCAATTTGGTTATATTTTCCAAGTGTAAGAAACACTACAAAGATTAATACACGAAATATTTGCACTCAATGCTTACTGAAATTATACTCTAGATGGTTTTGATTTGTTTGCGTGCTTGCGAAAGAAATGCATGCAAGTGGGAAGTGGAATTTAGATAAAATTTAATGATGGCTGCTGTCTAGTCTGTCAGACTGACAATATTTGACACTGACAACATTTAATGTCTTTATGTTATGACACTTTCATTCACTGTTCTACGCATACTGTGCTGTTCATAATTCATATTCATATCCATTTTATTTCATCACATTTCATTTCGTAAAGAAAGAAAAATATGGAAACACATGTATAGAAAGAGCTACTTGATATTGGCAGGCCAGAAACAAAAAAGTACACAGACCAATAAGAGTTAAGAGCATAGAATAAGAGGTAGGAGAATGTTGTGAAGAATAATATGATATAATTATCTCAGTAAAATCAGTATTGAGCTGTACAATGTTATTATTACATAATTTAACAAAGATTCCAACGTATTCAGTTCGTAGCTGTTGCTCTAGGGTGCTAAAATATTCCAGGAATACTACAGTGTTAGGCATTGAAACTTCTTGTGATGATACTGGTTGTGCTATTGTTGATGGCAGAGGAAACATACTGGGTGAATCTCTATACTCACAGAACGCTATTCATGTAAGATATGGTGGAGTGAATCCTCTAGTGGCTCATGAATTACATCGAAATAATATTGATAGTGCAGTCAACGAAGCATTGAGTAAAGCTGGTAAAACAATTGAGGATATAGATGCTATAGCAGTGACAACAAAACCAGGACTCCTGATAAGCCTACAAGTTGGTGTACAATATGCTAGATATCTTGCAAAGCTCTATCACAAGCCCATAATACCAGTACATCATATGGAAGCTCATGCCTTAATAGCAAGAATGTACCATAGTCTTTCATTTCCATTTATAGTGCTACTGGTTTCTGGGGGCCATTGTCTACTGTCGCTAGTTAATGATGTTACAGATTTTATGTTGCTGGGTAAAAGCCTGGATAATGCCCCCGGTGAAGTCTTAGACAAGGTGGCAAGGCGAATGAAGTTAAAAAATATCCCTGAATACTCTCAAGTTGCTGGTGGGAGGGCTGTAGAATTGGCAGCAAAGAAGTCTACAAATCCTGATATGTTTAAATTCCCATTGCCTCTATCAAAGTACAGAGACTGCAACTTTAGTTTCAGTGGTCTTAAGGACTCCTTAGTTAGAAAACTAATACAGAAAGAAACTGAACATGGTACTAGGGGTGATGAAATAATACCAGAAGTATATGATCTGTGTGCTGCAATGCAGCTTGCTGTTGCTAAACACTTAGCTCATAGGGTGCAAAGAGCAATTTTATTTTGTGAACATAAGTTCATAGATGACAAACACAAAAATATTGTTGTCTCTGGTGGTGTAGCTTGCAATGACTTCATATTTAAATCAATTGAAGTTGTTGGTAACAAAATGGGCTATAATGTTCTACGGCCACCAGCTAAGATGTGC
Source organism: Pheosia tremula (assembly GCA_905333125.1). Classification (NCBI taxonomy): domain Eukaryota; kingdom Metazoa; phylum Arthropoda; class Insecta; order Lepidoptera; family Notodontidae; genus Pheosia; species Pheosia tremula. The sequence goes on along the minus strand of HG995402.1, from coordinate 7,181,021 downwards.
ACAGATAATGGTGTTATGATAGCATGGAATGGTATTGAAAAACTAAGAAAACAATGTGATGTTAAGAGTGATATCAGTGTTAAAGAAATAGAGCCTGAAGCACCATTGGGGAGAAGCTTGATTAACCAAGTTACAGCTGCTAATTTAGGTACTAGAGTGACCATATTAAAAAAATATCCAATATATTAAAATACATACTTGCCTGTTTGTTTTTCATCTCTTTCTGATTATGGGGGTACTAAAATAAAACCAACAGATATTGAATAATAATTTATTGACTTTAAAGCTCTACCATACAAATAATAGTTGTTGATAATCATGCATGCTAGCAAAAAACTTCCTTTATTCACTTAGCAGCAACATTTTGCAAGTCTGAAAACAATAAATTTGGTTAGCATAATGTCTGAAATGTATGTCATGCAGAAGTCACACAAAACTGACACGCAAAAACAATGTGTCTGTTAAATATACCTAGAAAGTAAATCTAAAACTGTCCACTACTGTTAGTTAATTCAAAAGACATCCACAATCATGACAACACTTTTTATTATTAACTTGAGTAAGCATATCTCATCTCTATTAGTTAGTTGACCCATTTCATAACAGAAATGGTACACACAGAAAATGTTATGTCTTTTTCTAATAAGCCACTAATTAGCTCATTTTGTCAAACCTAACTTACATCACCCTTTAGTCCTTTTCATCTGAAAAATCAATTACAATTAAAATATTGTATTCGGGTAGATCCTAGGTTTCTTGTAGTTTGTAAATATTTGTTAACCGAGTTCTGAGGCTGTTGGGAGTGTTGTTGGTATAATTTCCCAATAAAATCCAATCTAATATTAAATGAAATGAGATAAAGGCAGAACTGCATTGCGGGATTTTAGATGTGTAATTTGGACAGGTTCATTTCATTATATGTATTATTAAAAATACAACCGAATTGAGAACCTCCTCCTTTTTGAAGTTGGTTAAAAATAAGGGGGTACTGGGGAGCTGTAGGTGCAATCAATATACATATTTTGAAGTTATATTGCCAATATTTCTCTTCTATAGTTTGTTGTTTGCAATTTATATGAGTTCATAGAGCCTTATTATAATCTGGTAAGGATTTTTTTACAGAGACGTAGGTAGCTCAATAAATTGAAACTTACGCGCTGGCCTGCCGTTAGCCCAGGGCGTGATGCGAACATGTGATTCGTCGCGTTTCAGAGCATCAGCACGTAATTCAGGCTTCAAGGCTCTTCGCAACATTTTAGCGGCGATGTTTGAGTAGTTTATGTAACTAGAAGAACATAACCTTTAAAATATCGTATTTCAAATCACTTTAGTAGAACAATATTACACATACAATAGCGCAACTTACTTAAGTCCAACTTGTCTCCAAGCACTCATTGTAAGGTTATTTGTATAATTTTGCGCTATACACTATGCTGAGAAAATTGAATTCCGAAAATTTCTGGATCGGTCGAAGCGAAGTGAGGTGACGTAACCAACCAATGTTGCCATTGCAGTTCCTTCTTTTTTGTCGTCAGCAATCCACTAAAAAATAGTGCTATTCTTGCCAGGGTTGAGGAAATTCTTTCATCGTTGTTTTAAATTTGAGTACCCCTGATGATAATAAGGATATCGATGACAATGATGATGGAATGCATTCCTTTCCCTTATCAGTACCTAAAGCTCTAGATACTTAACTGAAAATTACCGAATACCTTGGAATAGCCAAAATTCTCAATCTACACACTAAAAATGATGGAGGCCATCTTTACATGCGATGCTCTGTGGAAGCCATAAAGTTTAAAAATTGAATTGAGGTATTTCCATCTTTCTTTCTTGGTTTGGTTACTATGGGAATCTAAAAAAGTACACAAATCAAAATAAAATACTGCATTGTTTCATTTAATAACATTCTGATTCCTGGAGATCCTGAAATAGCTTTTATATTTTTCCAGCAGATTGTTAATTTTTGGTAAGTTGAGAATCAAGCAGTAGGTAAATAATGCTTATAAAATTGGATTCATGCGGTAAATTTGTCGACGTTTCATATTTTTCTTCTCATTATTAGATTTCATTAACGTGGATACTCCAGTGTATCTCATTTCGTCTTTACGCTACGTTTTTTTTAAAACATCTAATTCTAGAATGTGTGTCGGTAGCCAGAACTCGAAAAGGAAAAACAAAATGTAATAAACAGCTGTTATACTACACGCAACATTTTGTTACAGATCAAAATTGTGTTCTAATAAAATGGATGCTGCTGATCGCCTGTTGAATAAAGAAAATGTTATTGTGCATGGTGATCTAGAAGAAGACAAGTTGTTCTTAAAGCCAGCTCCATCGGGGGTGAAGTGTGATGTTATTAATGAATGCCAGATGTTTATTAAAGCTGAGGATGGAGGTGGTGATGCCCATCTGAGTCTACCCAATAAAGCAGCACAGGAAAATCCAGGTATGACTAGAGTATATCCTATTGCACAGTTTAATGTTTATGGTTCAATTCATCTTTCACTTGTAATTCACACAAGCCTAACAACACACTTGTCTCTCCTCATTATTTGTGATTGATTAAGACCCAAATGGCCTTATCTCAAAATTAAACTGTGTTCCAACCTTTTATATCTCGATGTAAAGAAATATTTTGACTTGACAATTGGAATTATTTCTGTAGGCTTATGCAAAATGAATATTTTGACTTTATAATTACCCAATATATTATTTATTGTGTCTAGTGCTTGTGCCTCACTTATGGTTGCACTATAAGTCTTATTTATTTTTTTTGCAGTTAAGCCCAATTTTGTTACATCAACACCAGATCAAAAGAAAGAGACACCATCAGATAATCAAGTTGCAGATTCAAATCCAGAATGTGACATGGAGGGTAAATATTATAAAAAATACTTTTCAATTATATGTATTTATTCATTTTGGAAATGAATATTACTGAATGATATTGATGTGATGTCTTTAGGCTAGTTTTATATATAGGTTTTCTAATGTTATTGAGAGTGGATAGTGTTGTAGATTTATTATACTATTCTTCTAAAATATTACTATATTATTTGATTATTAGGAGTGCCTGACTTGCCAATGGATGATACCCTGCCGAGTACTGTGACAGTGCTGGATGCCCCTGATGGTGGCAAAGTGTATTTAGTGGGTACTGCACATTTCAGTTTGCAGTCCCAGGAGGATGTCTCCAAGGTAAGCCTTTCCTTTCTAGCAAAATTAGCTATAACATTAAATGCAGCTTGCAGTCATATGCTCTATAATGATGATAGCAGTGATAGCCATATTAGTAGACTACTTGCTTGGGAAACGTAGGTGTGCAGATTCAAACCTCTTGAGATTTTTGGCTTTGCATGTGCAAATCTTATGTGCAGTTCTACAAACCGCATTGCACCAGCATGGTGGACTATAGCCGAAATCTTCCTCATATTGAGGAGGACCATGCCTGGTATACTAGACTCGCCTTATTATTACATTGGCACCAAATATCATTGGAGAATTGTTGGTGCAGTATGATGCACTACAGTGCACTTCTGCCTACCGCTTTAGGGATTACAGGGGTGATGGTCTTTTTATTAATAATATTATAGCAATGGTGTATTAATTAAAACTTGGGGGTTAATGAATACTGTTAGTTGTTACGTAATTACTTTTTTCAGGTAATACAAGAAGTGAACCCTCACATTGTGATGGTAGAGTTGTGTGAGCAGAGAACAAACATCCTATTGCTCGATGAGGAAATCATACTTAGAGAAGCGAAGAATATTAACATTAAAAAGATAAGGTTTGTATTCTTATTTATATTATTTAACATTTTGGTTTCATTATTGACTCAGGTGGATGAGATTCATATATTATTTCCAGTTTGGAATACATTAACATAGCAAACATGCCATGTTCAAAAAGTAATAGGAACACAAAAATGTCAAATTAAGCCGTCATACAAAATAATATCACTACAATATTTTTTTTCCAAAAATATTCCATTTTGAAGCCTTATTATTCCGGCTGCACACTTGAGAAAATTGTTTGATTAGTTATTGTCAGGGCCGTTAGCAAGCATATCGCTATAGCAAAGTATTGCGACGCGAATCTGACCTTAGTATACAATGTCCCTGCTAGTAATATATGTATGTGTTTGTTATAGAGCAACGATGGCACAAAACGGTGTATTCAATGGACTTATGTACATTCTATTACTGAACATGTCCGCGCATATAACTCGGGAACTCGGGATGGCGCCGGGCGGCGAATTCCGACGCGCAATGGCCGAGGTAAATATAAACTTTAATTGCAAACTGCGGCATTATTGCTTACGCACGAAATTGTACCTTAAATGGTGGAAATTGTAAGCAATATGCACCGAAACTGCGTTAATTCGCTCGCTTTACATTCCATGGCACTTTAACTACTCAGGTTGATCCTTATAATGTAGTATAGGAAATGATATAGCGATTGTTAATGGACTATATTTATTCTAAACACATACTAAGTCCACACCAACACACAACCGCAAAACATTAACTAGCACAAATGTCGCGAGAAACTAGTAATCAAGTAATTGTGTGTCTGTGGTGACGACCTGATTAGCGCAGTTGGTAGTGACCCTGCTTTTTGCGCCGAGGGTACCGGGTTCGAATCCTGTTAGGGACAAGCTGTGTGTGATAAGCATGCATGTTTGTATTCTGGTCATGGATGTTTAATATCTATATAAGTATTATATAGTGATTTCGCCCTGGGTCCATTGTACGGTGTCCATAATACTAGCGGTGCTTAGTGTGGGACCGTATAGTTGGTGTGCTCGTCTGGCGATATTATTATTATAATTGAATTTGGCCATATCATCCTGGCAGAGTGGAACGCGTTTAATAGCTATGCGAATGGTCTTAAGACTAATTAAAAGAACATAATTGCGTCGGTGAGAGAACCTGTGCAAGTGTGATTGCACCCACAATTGTGCACTATAATATCTCCTACATGGTTTGCTAGTCTCCATTAAGAACGGCTGCCGTGACCGAAATTCGGTCAGGCGGACTATTATTACTATTTGACTATGTATTACAGGCAAAGAAGATCCCCAATTGCGTGATACAGCTAGGCGACAGAGCGATAGACATCACTTTGCACCGCGCCATAGCGTCGCTGTCTTGGCGACAGACCATCCGCTTCATATGGCACTTGCTCACATCCAACCAGACTATTAGGTGAATATTTGTTTTTTTTTTTATATTTGAATAGTGAATGGTTTGGGTTCAACGTGTGAGCCGTCGAGATGGGTGAAAGTGAATAAATTTGTAAATATTGTAAATGATTAATTTGTTATAAGGAAACATGGTTTCGATTTTACAGTCAACAAAAATTGTATTCATGCATTTTCAATTAACTGATCGGAAATCGAATAAGTTAGTAATGTTACCGCAATAAATGTGAGTTAATTGATAGTAGATAGTAAGAAAGGCGTGTCAGTTACACCATTTATAACTCAAGAAAGGAGGACCGATTTTTATGATTGACTTTTGAACTTTTCTCCGCCCCGAATAGCAATATACCTGTGAAAACATGAAGAAAATTCACTAAAACTAAATAAATGAAGTTAGATTAGTAGTATAGAAGAATCGTTTACCTGAAAAATAGTGAGCTTATCACCGCAACGACCTCCCCAGATAGCCAGGGCCCGAAGTCTGCTAACACAATCGATTCATATTCAAACAGCAACCGCATAGTAACTGTCAAAAGTGACAGATATCCCATACAGCATCTGTCAAATGTGACACATTTCCAATACAGTATCTGTCAAAAGTGACAGATATCCCATACAGTATCTGTCAAAAGTGACAGTTACTGTGTGGTGGCTGTTCGATTATGAATCGATTGTGTTAGCAGACTTGGGTCCCAGCATCACTCTGGGTAATCACCACAGTTTTAATTCCATTCCAGTCTAGAGGAAGTAGAGAAGTGTAAACAGAAAAAGATGTTGGAGGACATGTTGGAGGAGATGGCGGAGGAGTTCCCCGCGCTGAAGCGCGTGTTCGTGGTGGAGCGCGACATGTACCTGTGCCACTCGCTGCAGGTCGCCGCTCTACAGTCGCGTGAGTATCAATCTATAACTTTTCCTTGCATAATTCCGATTTCCTTTTTTCCATTTAATTCTTTGGATGGTACCCATAATCGAATAATTCTTAGTAGAGTTGGTTGTTTTCGTTTGGCGATATTGTTATTATCATTTGTTTGCAGGTCGGGAGCCGTGCCGCATCGTGGGCGTGGTGGGCATTGGACACGTGGCCGGCATTGTAGACCATTGGGGTAAAATTAGACCACAAGATATACCGCCGCTGCTGCAGTGAGTATGAACTTGTATTGTGTCGACCTGAGAGGAATTACTTCCTCAATGAAAGGCGATAATGTTAAGGCCGTGAATTTAATTATATTTGCTACACAGTTTGTACAATAAGGCGGGAACGGTAGATACAAGCTATGCAAGGCGGGCATATATATAAAAGGTAAAAGTTGACACAGACTAAAAATACATTAGGGTTGCGTTCCATTTCAAACACGACCGAATTGGCACGGGTGTTGGTGATCCAGCTTGCTGTACCAATTTGTGTAATGAGTACGAATGTTTGTACCCGAGTCATAGGCGTTAAAAATCTATACATAAGTAGGTAATTAAATTATATACTGGGTTCACGCCACGTCTATTGTAGGGTACCCATAATGTACGCATCGCTTAGTTCGAGGCCGTACAGTGGGTATGTTCGTCTGACGATATTTATTATCGTTCAATATATGTCTTCTCGAATTAACGAAAAAGCTGTAATAGGTTCGAATCAAGATCTGCACTATTTTTAAATTGGGGTTATATTTTAAATTGTTATATACAATATAAAGATGGACAGCGAAAACAAGACCGCCGGCGGTCGTCCTATACGTCAATGCGTCAGAAAAGTGGCAGTGAGATAGGATTACCGTCTAATTGTTAAGCGTGCTACCAATCTTGACATAACGACTGCGACCACTCTGTCAAGAATGTAACCGTTCAGATGAAGAATACAAAATAATTAAACTATAACTTGGTTTTGTCTGTACTTCTATACGAAGCACTTTTCTTCTGAAAGGTACTTTAAGTACTTGGCTCATTCGTAACCCAGTGGTCATAGTGTCGGCGCATAGTGTCGCGGAGAATTGCATCTTATTTGAGGTCGCGTCACTCGAGAAACATCTTAGAGGAGTTCGGTGTTGTTGGGTTCTTTTATTATCGATCAAACATGTTTGGTTTATAATCGAAAATGTTGACAAGCCAAGGATCGGTGGTGGGTCCTCTTTCCTCATAGTTTGAAAAGTAGTTTTAAATGCCTTGATTATAACATGTACTAGCTGTTGCCCGCGACTTCGTCCGCGTGGTATTTAACAAAGACAACCGTTGACAACAGCCTGCTCGCCCATTCTGAGCCCGCGGGACGCATTGCAGGTTGTTGCTATCAAACTTAATCAGGCGCTGCGCTGCAACATTGGTTTTAATTTTTTTTCGTGAGATCCTATTTTTTTTTCTAAAATAAAAGTAGCCTAAGTTACTCCTTGTTACATCAGCTATCTGCCAGTGAAAGTCCCGTCAAAATCGGTCCAGCCATTTCAGAGATTAGCCGGAACAAACAGACAGACAGACAGACAAAAATTGGAAAAAATGTTGTTTCGGTATAGGTAACGTGTATACATCCAAATGCACTTAGTAAAAAGCGGTTATTTTAATATTACAAACAGACACTCCAATTTTATTTATATGTATAGATGTATAGATGAATTGGTGGCTATAAGTAAGTGTTATCGTGGCAGAGTGCCGCCGCCGTCGCTGTCGACGCGCGTGATCCGCGTGTCGCTGCGCGTGGCGTGCGCGGGCGCCGTCGCCTACGCCGCGTACAAGCTGCTGCCGCGGCGCTGGCTGCCGTGATCATTGTACCCGGACTTCTGCCTTTGGTAAGCTTTTATTCATGCGCTTAAGTTTACAGTTTACAATTATGATGGAGATATTAGAATTATAAAAAAAACACTTTCGCTTACAGGATCGTGTGCATTATCATCTTACTGAAGACTAGAGAGCTAATGAAAAGATGATTGTTGTTAGTTGGTGATATTCAAACCTTGACTTGTTACTTATTAAGGGCATAGGTTAACTTATACTATTTAAGACGATTTGAAGGCAGGTGTCCACTAAGTTCACGCTTCTACTGTGCTCCGACCTCGATACATTGAAGCTCTCAGACTGTTGAAAATTGTATATTATTGTATGCTCCGGGGTAAATTTTGCACGCGACGGCGGTTGTTGCGCGAAATAAATAATTCATATCGCCAGACGAACCAATTGTACGGTCCCAAACTAAGCAACGCTTGTTATAAGGGTACCGTACAATGGTCTGGGGTCGATCCTAGAATATACTGTTGTAACTTTGATATGGGTCTGTATGGGGACTATCGAAACTATACGTGATAGAAAAAAATATTCTATGGAACCATGTTATCGATTTTAGAGATTAGACAATCTGAATTAATAGATTAAAAAAAACCTCATGTGAATCGGGAATCAAACCGGGTCATTTTGTAAAGATATGTGGTTATTTTATTGCGATATAAATTGTATAGGTGGTAAGGTATATATATAAGTATTATAATACTTATAATATATATGGGTATCGATTCGCGCGAACACATCCATAATCAACCGTCTAGTAGGTACTCATATAATATAAACGCGACTAAATCACGGAGGTTATTTATTAGTCCCATATGTTTTCCTTTTTGAAGTCGGTTAATAAGTGCCTGCGCCTGCGCTTTCATTGTGGACGGGGCCTTAGAGTGGTTGTAGGACCACGGCAGGATTATGTCAAGGTATTTTAGCGACCCTTATCATTTACTTTTTGTTCGGTTGCTTTATGTAGATTCTTATAGAATGGCGTTCATTATAATTGTCGACGTACACGTCTTGTTTTGTTTTAAGCATAGTTTTGTCGTGTATTCCGTTGCTGTGCGTATCGACAGGTCGACGCGTACCTTTAATGGTATTAACATACGATCGAACTAAGTATGGGCCAGACCAGGGACTCGGTACGCTCAGTTCCATCCGTCCGTCCTGTATTGTCCGCACACTACTCTCTAGACCAGGGGTTCCCAAACTTATGTCTACTGCCCACTTTGAGAATGAATTATTTTTTAGAAAGGCTGCTCTAGACTAACAGATTTTACCGGACGGACCATGCTCATGGTCCAAGTTCGATTATAGTTACTTTTAAGTAGGCAGTATGTAATTAAATAGAACTGGAAACCAATTCATGGAAGTTGAATCCAAAAATACAGTTTTCAGAATTTTAATTTGAGGCAATTCTTCGGGGACTTCTACTTCTGCTCAATCTGTGAGTTACATCGCGGAGATGTTTATAAAACACCAAGTGTTATTGTAATTATGTATAACTTGACAGGGTAATGCCATCGAAAATTATTTAAGAGGTTTCTTATGATGACGGTTTGGTTTATATCCATCCTATGGGTGGGAGCAATCAAAATATTGTTGTTGCGAATCTCTCACTTGCGACTTCATTTGAATTTAGACACCAAGCTTCCATCTAGTTTGAAGAATTAGTGAATGTCATAAGAGAACTTTATATTCTCGAATTGTAAGACTTTAGGACTCATTTCTTTGTTGCGATTGTTGCAGCGTTTCGGCGCATGCGTTGAGCGATCTCCGTTTACCGGTTTAACACATTTTTTTTTTTTGCATTCGTTTAGCGAGGCGTAAGCATTAAGTATGTTACTAGATCGTGTATATATATATATATATTTGTAAAAATAAAATGGTAGCAGATAATATTACGCGATCTTTATCAAAATAATGTCCGACCACTGCTCTCAATAGAAAAAAAATCATCATAGTTCATTCATTAATTTTTATTATATGTATTCAAATCATCAGCGACAATCGCAACAAAAAAGCTCCCTAGATTTTATTACTCGGCTGTTTCTTTATCTGCAGTCATGAAAAACTATACTTTAGTACGTAATTTATTAATAAATAACTAGAGTTAATAATTTTGAATTTATTATTCAGGTTGTTTTATATCGTAAACGCTGTTGTTTTGTTATTATTGTAAGTGTTATTGGAAAAAATTAAAAGTACTCGTCACTTTAAACGCTTTGTATTAAGGTTATGTTATTACGCGATTAAGTATGGGCATAATAAATAAATTGGATTTTTTTTATTAGGTTAGGACCGTGATAGAATAAGGGATTACAATTCAAGTTTCCATCCATAAGTGATAGGACATTATTATAACATTATGTAGGCACGTATGTATATTTTAGCATTTGACTGGTATCACTGATTTCCATTCTGTGCATTTTTTATCCATCCGAATAAATTAATTATGTACTTATAATTTTTATAACCTAACATACTTAAAGTTTGCTATGGATTAGATAAGATGATACTGACGTATTATCACAGGTGATTCTTCTTCTGTGTGCGCCTCTCCAACTGGTGAAGGTTGGCTGTCATATTGGCATACGCATTACTGTCTCTCGCGAGGCAGAGCAGTTTTACAGCACTTGCGACGCCCATCCACTCCCTGATGTTGCGCAACCGGCTTTTATTTCTACGACCTACACGTGTCATTCCGGCAATCTTGCCCATCATTATGAGTTGCAGGAGTTCGAATCTGTTATCTTACAACCCATATACAATTGCATACACAATTGCCCATTATATCGGGATATGTATTTGGCCTATCACAGATGATACGCGAATCCATATATCGGTAGTTTTGACGGAATCTAGCTAGTACCTATCCTGAACCCTAAACTTTTGCATTGGAGTTGGGCTGTCGAAGAAAAGCGCACCGATAATGTTAAAACTTCCTAGCGGGATTATCCAACCTATTTACGGATCTATTCAATCCATAGCAAATATTCTTATAAATAAACAGTTTTGCTGACATTAATATAGGTGAATTAAATGTAGATAAGTACCTACCACAACAAGTGTGAAAGGATCCAGTAAATAAGTAAAAATCTTTTTGTTTTTACTTCAGTTGTATTGCTTACATTTTCTACGCTGTATTCAAGATTAATAAAATTTAAATAGTTTTAATGTTTTCTTTGACTTGATAGCATGTGTTCAGACATGTGATGACTGGTAATAACATTAAGTAGCTTTGAAAATTAAATGAGATTGCACATGATCGTCTTTTTAATTTTCTTGACTAAGTACCTACCTTTTTCAATGGATTGGGATTTAGGGATGCTATGCTATGCATAAGTGTAATTTTCTAACTAATTGATAGCAAATTAAAGGCTATGCTGTATGTTATAGCCTTGTACAATCTTGGTTATTGGCACTGTTGACCTGGCTGCCTACTAATATGTGTTCGATGAGGTGCCGTTTGATGAACCAAATAGGTTCGTGATTAGTTGTTTGAAAAAAAAATCATGGCATGCAAAAACACCTGCAACGCGAACTTGAAACGCTATAAGGTTTTCCTATATCTGTGGGTGTTCCAAATAGGATTTATTTGTAAAATAAAAAAGAGTTTATACTTAGCTTTGTTAGCTTTTTTAAGTATTTCATTTCATTATGATCACTGGCCAGGCAACGATGTATTTAACTAACATCTGTCAAAAAAAAAAAGCAGATATCAAAAATGGATACACACACCACATACAAAACATTACGAAAAATTCTAAATTCTTTATAAATATACCTACCCTACCATGTACAGTACAACAAAATTATTGTTAATCCAAATCGTATAGAGAAATATGAGAAATCAAGCATGCACATTCGCCAGACAATTGTTAGTCAAAACCAAAACCGTTGAATATTTTACAGTGCCCAAGCCAGTTCATAAATTTCATTTACGTAAGTACTTACACATACCCACGATTTGTGCTAACATGACATGTGGCTGATGAGAAGAAAAATATGTATTTACCATGCCACATAATGAGACAGGAATAACCGTTGTTAAGTTTTAAGAGTAGTTCACACACTTACTAACCGGTGTTTATTGTAGCAAGTACAGCGCTACGGAAGCTCAGTAGTCAAGCAAGCTTTCCTATACCATCATCTGCGACTTTTCTTCAAAATGACTCCCGCGCTACAGTGGTATTATTGGGAACGGTACATTTTAGTAAACAATCCGTCGAAGATGTTTCCGAGGTATGTGTTAATTAATAATATTAGAATGAGAAATTGCATAGTTTCTTTTGACGTCAATTAATTCTCGTATTCCTCAGATAGTAAAAGTGTTAAAACCAAATGCAATACTTGTGGAGCTGTGTCGTCAAAGAGTATCGCTTTTGGAACTAGATGAAAAGAAATTTTTGGAAGATGCTAAAAATTTTGACGCACGGAAAGTAAAGTAAGCCAAGAATACCACCTTTCAAGTTCAAAACTTCTTCATAATTCTGTATGATATCACTGCACTGATCTCAACTCTGTCAGTGAACTCAAGTGTACTTTTGAGATGTAAGTTTAGTTGAGAACGGCATGTAGAGAGTTCTCAGTCTTTCCACCTAGTTGGTCAGTGGTCCTAGCTACTAATACTGCTGGTCTGGACTGTGATAACAGGAACGTCGTACTGCCTGATACAAGAACGACCCATCGACAACTACATACGTCACACGTTTTACGTGTTATTTTATTAACAGGCAAGCTGTGAAAGGTCAAAACGTCGTATCTGGGATGTTACACGCAATGCTATTGAAAACGTACGCCGATATTGCTAAGGAGTTGGGTGTTGCGCCCGGAGGAGAGTTTAGAAGGGCTTATCATGAGGTAACATGTCCCATGAACTCCTTCGAAATAAGTCACTTACCCGATTGCCACAGTTGGTAGCGTGACCCTTTATTCTGTACAGAAAGTCCCGGGTTCGATTCCCGGTAGGCGAAAACTTTGTGTGATGAGCACGGATGTTTGTACCCGAGTCATGGACGTTTAAGATTTAAGTAATTATATAGGTGACATCGAGATGGCTCAGTAGGAAACCTACGAAACCTGATGTGATCTAAAAATATCTTCTAAGGAGCTATGATGTCAATTTTAGAGATAAGCAAAGCCGCATTCATAGATTTAAAAAAAACTCATACGTGAACCTGAAATCAAACCAGGTCATTTTGTAAAAAAACCATCGTTATTTTATTGCGATCTTGATTGTGTAGATCAGTGATTCCCAAAGTGGTCTATATCGACCCCTAGGGGTCTATGACAACCTGCAAGGGGTCTACGTCAGCGAAAAAAAATTTGGGGGTCCATGAAATGAAAATGGGGGTCCACGATAGTGGATCTCAACACATACACTGATAGTACCTATTTACTTACATCATACTATCTTATAATATCAAAACATATACATTATTTATAAAAGTACCTATGAAGTAAAAAAAAATATTATATATGTTTATAAAATTGTGTAAGTTGTAGGATGTTGGCACTCGCTTTGTGGTCGCAATACATTTTGAACTTGTAAAAACCTGAGAGTCGCAGTCTCAGAGCTTCGCTACCTTGCACTGACTTGTTCAATTCGTCACTCTATAAAGGACGGAAATCAATATCAGGTAAGTAGGGGGTCTACCCAACACGGAAAAACATGGCAAGGGGTCTACGACACAAAAAAGTTTGGGGAACTCTGGTGTAGATGGTAAGGAGTAAATATTTGGTCTTTTCTGATTGCAGATGAAGAAAATCCCCGGATGTAAATTATTTCTTGGCGATCGACCGATACAAATAACTATTGCCAGAGCATTTCAATCCTTAAGCGTTTACGAATTGGGGCAAGTGTTATACCACCTTACAACTTCAAATCCCAAGCCTTTGGAGTAAGTACCTAGGCACCGGGGCTCTTAGTATGAGTTTTGAACATAATCAAATACCGATCGTGTCACCAGTAAAGCTGCACGTTTCCAATAGGAGCGTTGTGAAATGTATGTGTACAGATTCGATTAGTCGATCTGTATTTGCTGCTGTCAAAACTCGTACTAGGCCCCCTAGATTTGCGATAGCGCACATACACGCCGTATAACGATTGTGATCAAATATTCGGAGTTTCTATTTTTTTATATGCTTTAATGTTTAAATAATAAATTTTGCGTTACAGCAAACACCAGTTAGAAAGATATAAGGATAGAGATTTTGTGCAAGCCCAATTCGAAGAAATAACTAGAGATGTGCCGGCGTTTAAGAAGATCTTCCATGTGTTCGTTGACGAGCGTGATAAGTGCCTTGCGTACTCTGTACAAGAGTGTGTTCGTTCTGGTAAGTATTTCAGAACATACTTTTGACACAATAATCCTCCAGACGGCGCTAGTGTACCGTGGTTAGCTCCAAAATCTCCGAAAAATGGCTGACTCTTAAAGTGTGTGCTTAATAGACTTTACAGAGCTTACCCTATGTTCTCTTGTTGCTTGCTGTGAATTACTTCTTACTCACTACACTACGAAATTTATAAAGCGGCACCCAAATTTCAGCGTGTTTACGGGAATACCAATATTAACTGTATAGCAGCGAGGTTGAAATTCGAATGACGTTTTTACGAATACTGCCGAGGGAGGACCATAACTTCGTAATGATTCCAACAGACTCTGATTGGATTGTATTTCTAACTCCTGGGAGCGTATTACGATCTCTTTCGATCCAGACATGATACTGAATTGCATGGCAGCTTTATATTTTAACTCAATAATAATAAACACTTCATTTTACCTACCAAGTTGTCTATCTGTTATCAAAAGTTGTCCGTCCAAATTACAATTACAGACTGAAATACGGATAATAAGTTTTAGGCCGGGAAGTGAATTGCCTCGTAATACTATTTCGTTATACGCCCCTGGTTCGTTCTAAATGTGCTTAATTTCCACAGTTGAGAACCCACGCGTCCTCGCCGTGGTGGGTATGGGTCACGTGGATGGGATTGTCAAATATTACGGTAAAATGACACAAGAGGATATTGTCCCGCTGCTGTTGTAAGTACCTGCATATACACGCTTCTCGTCATTTCGTTAGATTTAGATTAAATTTCGTCGCTGATATATTGTTACGAACTACTGTAGGCACTGTAAATATTTACGGATTGTTGCATTTTCATATATCTATGGCAAAGGTCTGAAACTATAAAAAAACTATTACAAATTACATAAATATGATGTCTTACATCTGTGTCATAAACATATGATAATGGGGCTATCTATGCTATTGCTGCAACCGCGGCGCATATTTTTTCCAAGATTTGATTAGTTGCTCGATGATCGATATCTATATACGTATGTACTAAAGTAGGCGTTCGAAACAATGACTTCTTTTCACTGAACTGAATCACAACCAACTGTTAATTAGTCCACTACGGAGGCCGTTTCTAAATCTGAGTAGCGTAGGGGGTCTAGTTGCACCAAGTGGTTCCGCGTTTGGACAGCTTTCCTAAAATCATTTATTGCACTCAATCATAAGTATTATGACATACTGTGAAGGAAGTTTCGATATATTTTAGGTCTAACAGAAACAATGTATGTGGATCCTACTGATCACGTTTATGTATAAAATACAGGCGTAAATGTTGTGTTTTTTTTTTATATAATACACTAAGGTCTACATACGATTGACACTCACTAAATAATCTTTATTTTTCTGTAAATATATCTTTGACTTTGACCACATAATATATTGAATACTACCTATTTTAGTTTGACATATTACATAGCTTAAAATAAAATCGTTATTTTTTGGTACAAGCAAAAGTCGGAAGGGACTGAGTGTTCTATCATTGTTTATGTTAGTTCCTCACATCTCTTCCCATTAAGAAGGGGAGGTGGGGAGACTTTATTAATGCTATGGACGGGTCGATGAGTGGAAGCACCAAGGTCATGAGTCTAGGTCAGCATTTCCCAAAGTGGGCAATAACGCCCCATTATGGGCGCTGCAGACCTGAAGTGGGCGGTAAGAGACCCAGAAAAAAAATGGAGGCGTTGTGTCCTTTACAATGATTTATGCTCACAATAATTTGAAGTTATAGTGGTTTTTAAGTAGGTGAAACAAGGGGGTGCTAAAAAATAATTCATTCTCAAAGTGGGCATTAGACAAAATAAGTTTGGGAGCCCCTGGTCTAGGTGTTACTGACATGGAATTGTAACAGTGCTTTTCCCCTAATGCGGGGATGGTTCTCCGCTCGGATTAAATACATACAGAGATGGAGAAATTGTAATACGATTTTTTTAGAAATCGTTTCATGCAGAGTGAGGAGTATCTTGGCCCCGACCACTTCTATATTTTCCGTCCGTTTTTCTTGATAGGAAACTTGAAACGTCTGTATTGTTGAGTAGTATTTAGTTGTATAGATTTTTTTCACTGTAATCATAAAACTTAAATTGTATAATATAAAAATGCCAGGCAACCCTATTTAATAGCCGTGTCCAGACCGACCGCACAGCCTAGACCCCCAGCTATCAGCCGTATACTCTAATGTTAAATAAATTGTAAGTCCTACTTTACTGTTTGATATGCCGAAGTTGTCTTATTTTTTTATTTGACCCGTTAAAAGCAGCCCTCAAAAGTGAGAAGTGCAAGAGCGCTGTCATCTCATTTGCCTCGCTGTCAGCTCGCGCGCGGCATGTGCCCGAGGCAGGCTCGCGAGGCTGCGCGATCGGTCTGTACACGGCCATTACCGTGTCCTGATATTCTCGGAGCGTGTAAGAAGGCATTTTAAAAATATTAATTATTTATTTTGCTCAACATACCCACATTATTAAAAAATAAATAATAAGTATACTTCTTTGTATTTTTCAGCATGCCCCGCCAGTCAATCTTTAGCACTCTATTACGGAAAGGATTGAAGTTTACATTATATTTTCTATTCTTCTCATTCTTTTACAGATTAGTATTTGGATAAAATTTATAAGTGGTTATGTACAATATTTACTTTATTTCTTTTAACTGGAAGCAAGTACAGTGTGTATTATAAACTGTTTGTTTTATTTTGAGTAGGTACGTCAGTACATACACTACATAATACTTCAGTACCTATGTTTAGTTACTCCCCTATCCTTATGTAGATATTGATATCTGAATGCACCAGTGTACAATACACTACGGTACTGGTAAATATAAGTACCCACCTACTCGTTCTCTGAGATTTATGACAATACTATAACTATAATCATACTGCGTACTACAATAATCGGATATCGAGTTGGTAATAGGTAAATGGACAGTGAGTAAATAAATCGTTCTCTAGTAATTAATGGTTAACAAGTGTACCTTGTGTGTGTATTTACATACATAATAGATACGATGACCGTTACCTGAGGGAGTGGCCTAAAATATATTTCAAACAAAAGAAGGTTTCATAAGAATAGGGGTTTCCGGTATCATGCCATTTAATTAAAAATACTGTAATTATCATTAGTTTCATAAAAATCGCAAAATAATGCGGTAGAAGAGTTGAAGCTAAACCAGTGACAGTTGGCCTATGAACCTTGGTAAATGGCTTGATCGTGTTCTTGAAGATGCACAAAAATTTGAAATGATTTGTACGTAACTATACTGCCGTCGTTTGCCGTCTTTATTCCCTTTGTTTATGGCTGTGTTAGTACCCCAACAGCTGGCAGGCCTCAAAAAGTCAGTACCCAAATCGGATGTTCCCATGAAACTGCAAAACAACAACAGCTGTGTTTCTGACACTGTCAAAAGTGTCAGACGTCTGTCAATGTTACAGAGTTCTCAATCAATGTCCTTGCGTCTTTCAATCCGATCTGTTTAAATTTTATGTTTTAATAACAATGTTTTTAGCCATAATATTAATTTGTTTATTGCAATCTGTGACTACCTCGAATAAAGAGAGTACTGGTAAAGATTGCGGATGTAGTGTTAATCGTGAACAAGCTGAAAATACAATCCAGGAAGGACACTGTGCTGCTGGATACGAAGCCGGTGGATTAAGTAGTTTGATCCAATCAAGTCATGGCACAGTGGACATGGTGTTGGTGCCTGCCGGTTCATACCAAGTGGGTACCGATGATATCGCAATCGAGAATGATAATGAAGGCCCCAAAAGAATAGTAAAGTTGGATAGTTTCTATCTGGACAGATATGAAGTTTCAAACAGGGAGTTCCAAGATTTTGTTACTATATCTAAACATAAAACTGAGGCTGAAGACTTTGGCGATAGCTTTGTATTTGAACTATTTCTGAATAATACATTTAAAGATGAATTGAAGGATTTTCGCGTAGTACAGGCAGTCTGGTGGTATAAAGTAATGGGAGCTGACTGGAAACATCCATATGGTCCAGACTCGGATTTAGCAGGTATTTTTTTACACTTATATTAACCTACTAACTAATATTCTTTTCAATATAGAATACCTATTTGCTTGTGTAAATTTTGACTTGAAATAAACATCTGTGCATACAGTAGTATTCTCATATTTCAAGGTAAATACATTTTTAAGCATAGCATGTAGGTATCACACAACAATAAAGTACACAATTATTCCTGTTTTCCCCAATTTAGTAAGCAGAGGTGTATTATTTTCCACACACATTTTGCCAAATAATATTAGGTACTTCGGTTATTGGAGGAGAGTCTATAATAGGGGCAAGTTAAAAAAATTGTATTGTCTTTTGTAGAACTATTGGATCATCCAGTGGTGCATGTGTCATGGCGGGATGCACAGGCATATTGCAAGTGGAGGGGAGGTCGCTTGCCAACAGAAGCTGAGTGGGAAGCTGCATGTCGTGGTGGACACAAGGACACTAAATACCCTTGGGGTGATAAACTTTTTCCTGGACGCCATCACATGTTAGTTAACTGCACTATATCTCAGTTCACAAACGGCTAAATAATCAAATACTGAGGAGTCCTTACTCATATGACATTGGCAGTGCTAGCCAAGACCAAATTTGCTGGATATTTTTTTTTAATTTTGCTTTCATTTAAATTACTTAGCTAACTTAATTGTTATATTAAATTAATAAATTGCACTTTAATTTTAACCTTTAAGTATGACATTAATTTTTTTTTGCAGGGCAAACATTTGGCAAGGAACATTTCCCATACATAACTCGGCCAAAGATGGATATGTTGGTACAAGTCCAGTGACTATGTTTCCGCCAAATGATTTTGGCCTATACAACATGGCCGGTAATGTGTGGGAGTGGACAGAAGACTCGTGGTCTAAGGATGATGTAAGTAAAATACTTGTATTCTTCCTCATATGATAAATGAGAAGTTAAGACCTGTTCAAAATGAAATATACTGCCACCGTTATTGTTAGCAAAAATGAAAAGGCCTAGAAAAATACTTTTGATGTGGCACACATGTACTTGTGTTCATGTGTGCACAAATGTTGACAAAATAATTATTCATTTTGCCACTCAAACTGCTATGTAACCTGCTCTGACTACAGACGGCCCTACAGAATCAAGAACCTACATATAATGTTGTGAACATTAGTAATGTGTGAGTTCTACTGATGTCTCTCTCTGATAGTTGAATCGTATTTCAGGCCAATGAAAAAGTGAAGAAAGGTGGATCATACTTGTGCCACTCATCCTACTGCTATCGCTATAGATGTTCGGCACGCTCACACAATACACAAGATAGTACCGCTGGAAATCTAGGTTTTCGGTGTGCTAAATCACTAAAATGAATGATTGTGTGGGTATAACTAATGTTTATATATACTTTAAGTTTTTGATGCAGGCTACAAAACTATTGTACTTACTTAATTTAGTTATGGGAACCCAATTTAGGGTATTATGGAATATGACTTCATTATTCCTATGAATTTTATAAGAATTAATTACAATACAAATATCTCCATCCACTGTTTTTTGTGGATATATATAGGGTACCTACCTACCTGCGTAAGCTATGTCTAGTCTTCCAGCCTAAGCTATAAAATGTTCCTTTTTTAATATTGTACCTATATATTTTATTTTTCTATTATAAATATTGTGTAAGCTTAACAAATATTTAGCAGTCAAAGTGATGTTGTGATTTATGACTTCGTTATTTTTATATGGTGTATTCAAGATAAAATGTATTAATGTTTCGTGTTATTGAGTAGTCTTGTGTGGGATCAAAATTTTCCAGTTATAAGAACTTTGGAGGATTAAATAAACCCGATAATTTTTAGAACTCTGGACTACACATTCTCATTAATAAATTGCCTGTGCCACATTCAAAAAGTTGCAGAACGATGTTAAATCTTGCATTTCTATGGACATAAAAAAAGAAATAAAAATCTCAGATAATATTAATTAATTCTTATTATTTAATTGCATATTTTTGTATAAAAATTACAATAGGTACATAACTGATTCCTATATAATGAATTAATGAAACAAAATTTATATTTACAAGGTGAGCTTTAGCTGCTTGGTAGCTATGTAAGCATAAGGTTCGGGGTACAGGGCACCTTATATTTTGGTAAGTACAAAACAAAACGGAAGACTAAATAAGGTACAAGTTCGAAGGCTACTGCTATTAAACCCGTTATCGATTTGATCCTATATACATTTGGTATAAATAAAAGATAAATTAAACGAAATAAATAACCAACACAACCACATTAGTGTCACAGTATGTCTAAACCTAAATTGAACATTCGAAAGAAATTAAAATACAGTTGTTGTACTTAAACAATAGAAAATAATCACGTCAATGATACAACAAAAGTTGACAAACAAAAATGTGTTAGAAAAATAACACATGACAAACGGCGGTGATTAGTATAATTAGCTATTTATACAAAATTGTAAAACAATCTCGGAACATACCTACATTGGAATATTTAAAAATAATTATTAACAATGTCGCACGTATGTATGAGCTTGTAAAAATACTGATTTATACATAAAAAATATATAATAATGTTACATTGATTGAAAATGATTTAGGCACATGTTGCAGCAGTATTCAAAACAATAATCTACGTGTTTCTGAAGCATCTTATAGGCACAGCTATAATGTTGCAGTAAAAATTACCATAAACTGCTAAATCATGTTTCTGGAAACAAATAATGATGTTTAAAACTGATGCAACTTGTATCTGAAACATTGTTTCGTTGATGATTCGGAGATTCTCGATTTTCAGGGCGTTGTGAATTTAGACAAACATAAATATTCGCTATAATTGAATCTATTGCGTTTCTGGTAAATAAAAAAGAAACGTATATTCCAAGCTTTTTACGTGTAGCAATTAGCGAATACATTTCAATCAATTATTATTTTAATGTTAATAAGTGAAATTGTATATTATCCTAAGTCGACCACGCTACTGAATAGAGTATTATTACAAGCTCATCATAAATAGAATACTAAAATAAGCACCGTATATCGAATACTTGCAGATTCCATAAGTAGGTATTATGACTGTCTTCTTTTAGAGGTTCCCTATACTCTAAAAGCAACACATATAATTCTAATAATAAAAGTATAAAACGCTATGCGATCACAAATCTAGCTATACATCAATAAAATAAAATTTACACCGTTGATACCGCCTAACCGTATGTACACTAGACAAATCACATGTACCGCTATAGCTCTAGGGTCGCGGCGAGGCGACGCGGTGGTTCCGAAACAAGCTTCGCCGCTTTCATTGCGATTATCTATATTCTCAACGAATGCGCCAAAGGTACAAGTTCTGCACAACTCAAAAGAAGCATCGGCAAAATTCACAAACTCAATTGGTTCCGAAAAAAACGTCCGCATCGGTCGACCAATAGCAATCGGTCATTTTGCACCACTCACGAGTCCATGTCGTCATTCGCTCGTTCGGAAGTGATCGGGATTCCGAAGTTTGCCGAGGTTAGTTCGGAGTCGCGCAGGACGCTCGCGGCGGCCCCGCCCTCGCCCGGCGCCGTCACCTCGCGCAGGTTCACGCATTAAATAAGAAATATTAACGTCCCGCAATAATTGGAGGCTATGAATCACAGAGTAGTAGGGAATGCGAATGCCGCGGCGCGTCAGTTGCCGGCCGGCAGCACGGTGCGCGCGCGCGCCACCAGCCCCGTACCTGCGCCGGCGCCGTGCCCGTTGCTGAACCCGTTCTTCAGCGCGCCGTTCTTGTACGGCACCTCGGTGATCTCCGTCGTCGCGGGCTGCGGGGACCGGGCGCGGACCTGATAAACGGAATCAACACATTAAATATCCCGTACGGTCCCGAACTAGGCAATGCATGTATTATGAGTAGGTACCGTACATAACTAAATATATAAATTAGCATAACTTACCTTAGGCCTCGAGTATGACTGGTTGTAGAAGTCTTTGAAGAGGAAGAAGAACATAACAGCGTGCATGCCGATCCACCAGACGAACGCGCGCGGGTAGTCGCACTCGATGAACAGCAGTTGGAACGCGTGCACCATTATACCCACGAATTGCGCCTGGGAAATTAAAAAAAAAAGTGTCTTTTAGCAAGGCGGGGATACAAGATTCCGCGAAGGAGGGGGGGGGGGGCGCCGTTTTTGTGTGATTTTATCCATCCATCAGAAAATGAGTTGGTTATACATGTAATAAGTACTTAGATTTGAACTATGGTTATTAATTACTAGGAATTTTTTTTTTGTTTTAGCTTTAAATCTAACTATAGCGTAATTCTGGAAGCTAGCTACCTCACTCTATAAACCATACTGCAGACAAACGATCGTGACCTAAAAAAAAAATCGGTAGAAATCATAACTCACCATTTGAATAGCTGTCAAGTATTTCTTCCACCACAGGTACCTCCTCATCTGAGGGCCCATGGCTGCGAGCATGTAGTACGAGTACATGAGTATGTGCACGAAGGTGTTGAGCAGGCCGAAGAAGGTCGAGTGTCCACCGGGTGTGAACTTGACGCCGAACCACACGGACATGGGCATGACGCCATGGTGGATCACGTGCAGGGTCGACACGTGATCAAACTTCTTCCTCAGCACGAAGAAGATCTGCACATGTAATAAGCTAAGGGCCACTGAAGCTAGCGACAAACACGTGACTGTCGTTTTGCGACATTGATATCGATACGACACGAGACAGTAATACGTGTCGAGCTGGAGAACTACGTTGCACCGAGTCGCTTTCTCTCCCTCTCTCTTAATGCATATGAGAGAATAACACAAAATTTATATTTCACATTTTGTTTTGTCATGGCCTACCGTGTTAGGCTTGCTGAAGTGTTGCAACTAATGACCTCAAGGCTTGAATCCATTATTATGTTATCTATATTTCTATCTGTGGCAAGTATCCAAACTTTTAACCAATACTTGTTACTATCAGGATTATTTAAATTCAGAATTAACATGAGCGTGGATCCGGTATATGAAAACGATGTCAGTAACTATTACTAGGTACTATGGTAAAAGGAAACTCGAATTGATCCATTATATTTTCTTCGCCGAAAAAATTGCCCAAAAGTCGCCATCCTTGATATGCCACTGCTTCCATTTGTCAAGCTACTATCGAGGCACATTATTTATTGACACTAGTAGTGATATGTTATATTTTTCTGTGGCCTCCATGAGACAAGGCGGGGCTGCCCCGCTCTGCCCCACCGTAGATACGCCCATGGGTAAACCAGTTATGTAGCTTATATTAGACACGATAATGTCTACCACCGCCCCGTAGTTACTCCTCGAAACGACCGCCGAGCCTCGGAGCGACCGATTGACATTTAAAGTAAACGTGAAGACGGTCCAAATGTATAAATAATTTACTAACCGTATCAAAGAATTCTGTGAATTTCGAGAAATAGTACCACCAGCAAGCGTGTACCATCTGAAAACATTAATAAAAGGTCAGTACACGAAATATAAGTATGTATTCATAGATATCCGTTGATGGATAAAAAAAACCTAGTACATACTATTTACAACAATCTACATAATGCTTTGTGTAATAGAATCAATCCTAAATTGGCTTTGGATGAAGTTAATCTTTCCTCAATACTGGGCCAGAAGGTAAGGTTATATTGTGCGGTATTACCTACTAAAGGGCTTTGTGTTGGTTCCACTTGATATCATTCAGTAATGATTAAAGGTCAATACGGCACGCCAGCATTGAGATATGAAAACATAGTTCAAGACGACGGCAACATATTTTTCTACCATATTAATGTTCGTTAACAAAGATAACCTTGTCTCTTGTTTTACAATTAAGGGCAGTGGATCAATTATTAACAAGTCTTATTTTTTTTTTCGATTAAATTTATTGTGGTTTCCAAGACAATTCGTTTATCGCCAGGACTCGGTGAGGTCCAACTTTCAAAGGGCTTCTTCGTGGTACACGACTGTAGATCGTGACTGACAGGAGAAAGAGGTGGTAGTGGGTGTCCTGACTAATATTAGCCCTACAAAATGATTGAATGACCGATTTAACCATATGAAGACGTCTTTACAATCGGTGATCTTAATAACGCATACATACCATCTCCTTGGCATCAATTAGCCGATTTAAGGCTGTAGAAGAAATCGCAAGCGACCAAATTTACTTCTATGAGTTAGTTCGGCATTATGTTTGTATTAGACATGCATTTATGGATATGAGGGTTGGTATGACTGACGTGACCGTTGTTAATTTAATGAAAATGACTTGATGGCTCTTATAACAAATAATGTTTAGATAGTTGGTAGGTAGATTAACAAACAACAATCTTCTGGAACTAGTAGGTACCTATATACCGCTCCGATCGCTTACGAATGACAGACAAATAGCTATTAGCACTCTTTTTTATTGAGTTACAATAATTGCCGACGCTACGTCAGAGCAGATAATCCTGGCAAGATTGTACTGCGGTACGTAGTTGAAATGAACAAAGTAAGCCTGGGTTTTACACTAAAGCATATGAATGAAATTGTAAAATAACCAGGCAAACATATCTGCATAAATTAAATGCATTTGTATTCAGCCCTCACACGCTTCCTTGTGTGAGCTACAGTAGCATAAAATCTGCTACATCTTTAGGGCTTTATTCAACTTCCGTGTGACGTCATAAAATGCCTAGTATTGCTATGATATCAATAAATTATTGAATGAGTGACTATTAACATATACGTAAGGCAAATCATTTTATCTTATAAATCGGTGCAGTGAGTGGTTTAATGTTTTGAGTAAAATGTTAAGGAAAATTATTTTGATTTGCTTGCCACGACGTCAATGATTAAAACAAGTGGATCGAGTACATGCTAGATCAGTTAAAAAAGTGCACTCACAAATGACACAAAGAAGCAACAATGATAGAACACTAAATGATTAGCTAACAGGGTGTTATGTGTTGGTTGTTCACGCAGGGATGGTGCGGGACATATAACTAGGATACCAGTTCTGGGACGCGAGGGCTAGTGTAATAAACGGAAGTTATAGTTCACCCTCATTGTTTGTGGATCTTTGGAGTTGTCGACCGGCTGACAGTGAAAGTTATACCTGGCTGTGAACCAGCCCGCGGCCCCGATCTGAAACAATACGCCGACACCAGGCCCTTATTTACAACGTCTGCACATAGCGCCACCTCGTTGCGTCGCCGCGCGGACCGTGTTAATGTAGAATCAGTTTAGCGGATGTTGGCGCGTGCGGCTATTTTACGTTATGTTGTTAGTAGCAACCGCTAGCAGTAGGTATTATACAATTCGAGTGATATACTCGAATACCTTATACGACTATCTAACTTATATAAGGTCTAACAAAAATTGTGTAAACATTTTGAGGGGTCAACAAGTAGGTCATGTTAATGTATTAAATACACGAATAACTGGTGTTCTTTTTATATACTAAGATGCTTGTCAAATGATTTACACTCATTTCAATAATCCAAGCATATAAATATAATCTTAACCTACCGGACCAATTGCTAACTTAAAATATTTTACACTATTTTTGTTAGAATTTATAGTAATATTAAATACCCAAAACACTATTTACAAGTTGCGTACTGCGATATCCTGAAAACAATACAATGATCAATGTCTATTTACAATGAGCACTGGTTAGTTCGCTCTGGCTTGATACCGTTGCCCCGGCGCAGCCAATCGACGCGCGTACTGCACTTACTCTAAAAGCTACAGGGCTGTCTGTGTAGTCCACAGGTTGGCATCTTAAGCTGTAATGCTTCAGCCAGCCCCCCATCAAACTCTGAGCATGGCATATCAAAAAAACGTCATTTGTATACAGATTAAACAAGTGATTGAGACGGCGAAAGAAAAAAAAAAACTGTTAATCAAAACGTCGATTTTTCATAAAATTATGTCACATCCATTATTTTATTTATAATGTGTATATATTGAATGTGTTATTGCTATTAATTACTTGACATTGGCAAAATACCCGCTAAATTGTGGGTGAGGCCATATTCATAGCCATTTTATTTCATTGCATCTCATTTTGTAATCAAAGAAGAAGAGAAGTGATTGAGACACCAATTATTGTGTATCAATAATAAGTACCTAACACATAAATAAACTGATATTACATGCAAACACATTCATGTTCATTAATCTTCACACAGTATTAATTAAATAAGTAATTAATTATTTAAAGAATGAAACATATTTACCTGTCAAAAACTGAAAATACATAACACCAATCCTCAATAAGGTAGGCAGTAAATCCAATGACAACTAATTCTATGGTGTTTGAAACTTATCAATCAATGTGGTACTTTTTTTAAAGTTTAAATAAAATATTTTTCCCCATATTTTAAGAGTAAAGGCATAAATAATTATAAAATATATTCAAAGCTGGATATAGGCCGAAATACCCATTTCTATTATAATTTACTTCTACATGTTTTAATATATTTTCCAGCCTAATCTCTGAATCCAAACAAGGTAACTACATTGGTCACACCTCATTAACCTTATCAAAAGTTTTTTTTTAATTGCTGCACCTAGATCTCACGTAACACAATTAGCAAACATTTTAAAAGAAAATAAATCTTTCTTACCTCATAAAATAACCATGCACTGAATAATACTTGTGAAAAGTTATATACAGTTAATATAGTTTTAATTTCATATGGTTTTCTGTTCTCCATAAACCGTGGTCCTACAACCTGGAAAAAAGAAAAATATTGAATGAACACCAAGTTATTGCAGACATCTTAATCTTATGTAATTGAAATAAGATTTTATGTATACCTTGACTAGATAGACATAGCTTAGACATATAACTAATGTCGGAAATGGAGAACTCATCAGGAACCATGGATTTGTCCGAGGATCTAAAAAAAGAAAAAGTCTGATAAATTATCATTTCTACATCAGCAGAGAAATGTCATGATAAAAAAAACCATTAGGGATTGCCTATCATATAAATGTGATTGATAACCAAGTCATTGTACCTATGAATATTTTAAATTTTGTTTATTTTGCAAATATGGTTAAAATACATGCCACATAAAAAAGGTAAGAGAAAAAAATAATTAAAAAGTATTTCTTAAAAAGTCCAGGAGCTCAAAATTACTTATAATAATTTTTAGCTCCTGGGCAACAGCCTCCTGTTTTTCACCATGATTGGTAAATTCAATTTATAGTTAACGGGTGAATTGGACCTATGACAAACAGTTAAGGATTCCAAATTTAAGTATTGTACCAATAATTGGGCATCTCATTGCATGTGTGTTAATAAAATTCACTGCAATTAGAAGATAAATGAGTAGCACCGTGTAAAAGCCCAGCTGTTTTGTGGGTCATCTATAAATACCACAGTAGTGTTATAACTGGAATTGTGGTCGATGTTTTATGATGAGATATAACACTCTTATACAATCATTTACACCACATTTAATACACCATGAATTCTACAGTAAGTACCTAATAAGATTTTTATTTATAAACTAGCTTTTGCCCCCGGTTCTCCTGGTGCTAATATCAATTATGTGTTGCAGCTCAACCGCTAATGATTATAGAGTAATGATATGTGGGTACCCTATCTTTTTAATCTAATAATGAGCTATCCAGTAGTGAAAACTCCATAGGAGTTAGTCTGTTAGTTTTGCTGTAATGCTTGAACAAACAAGAATTCTATAAACACTGGTTTTTAATTCAGAGATATCTAAATAGCCTAAGTTTATCGCATTTATTTGATATTTTCAATATAGACAGCCTATTTAGTTTTATACTAGTAATTATAGAAAATGGACAGGTAAGTTATTTTCAAATATGACACCTTTATTATTAAGTTAAATATGTACTTACTATATTAAGAAAATGTATCATGAGTAACTCTTTACATTAATTTGTTTTAAATATACTAGGTCCAGTTATTACATCATAAATTAAGTAATGGACCATATAATACCATAAGTATAAGCATAAATAATATCTCAGTCTATAAAACGAATTATGGTTGTGGCTAAGTTAATTTTCAATAGGATGGTTAGTATATTTGGTAGTGTACGAAGCTAGTGACAATATGTAGATGAGTACTTAAGTACAGTTATTTAACTTACCTCCATGTTTCTCCATAAAATTGTGCATTTCATTTATATACTGTAGTACAAGAGCCATGGTGTTAAATTCCTGAAAAAGAATAAGAGATAAGTAATTAAAACAATTGAAATAAGCCAAAACTGTCGAGGCGGGTAGATACTTTTAATAATAGCATTTTAATACCTCTAGACTGACAAAATAAATAGACCCATTACACGTTTCATAACACTTTAACAATATACGTTTAAATTAAATATCTATGATACACATTACAACGATACAAAATTTTATTCTATAAAATGAAAATAGGTTAGACATTAATACTACTCTGACTGGACTGCACTAACCGGTGTTGCCAGTGCGTTTGCTCTAAGCTCTACCTGCTGTCAAACCAGAGACCAATAAGCAGAAAAACAGTGTACAGTTACCATTGATATTCATCTTATGACATATCAACGACAGTACTATATTTTTGGTGAAATATTAATTAATAGTGTTGGAAAAAATTGTGCAATTTGACTATTCCGTCAAGAAATCCGTATTTTTCAGCTACCAAGAATTTACTTATACAGTTAGTGGTCAGCTTGACACAGCTTAGCTGGCTAGCTTAGCTTCGGTAGCTTGGGATAGCAGTAAACATGATAAAATAATTATATGTATTCTATATATTTGTAGACTGACACGCTAAAGGCCTAAATTGTATCTGAATAAACCTATTAAAATACCTACCTATAAGCGTGTTTCGAAAGTAAAAAATAACATGTGTAGGTGCGTGACCTTAGAAAAAATATATACCTACCTACCAAACTACCAGTACCATCCTCGTATGTATCGATAGGTGCTGATCATTAGGTTGTTATGAGTCGCTTGGCCTACTTGAAACACTGGGTCAAGGTCAAGGTCAAGATAAAAATTACTAAACTATCTATGCCATGAATTCATTAACAAAATATTGTCTCAAGAAACTTTACTCTTGTATTGTTTTGGCGAGGAATAATAGATTACTGTTATGGAATGGATAAAGAAGGAGTAAGGACATAAAATAGTAGTGGTAGGTAGGCTACCACCAAATTAATAGAAACTGTAAAGTTATTGTGGGAAATTTGATTGAATTTCCTATAAAATAGGGGGCAATTGTTTGTTTCAATTTCATTTAATCTTTGCCATGTCCATTGCGATTGGACTGATAAACGCATGTATAGTATAGTATCAGTTACACGATGAATTAAATATTCATGTTTGTGACATAAGTATGAGCAATATTTGTAATTGTAGTGACAGTGAGACGCTGCACGACCGTTAGTCAGAACTTTGTATAGGTACCTACGTATTATAGTTATTCGCCATCGGTCATCGTGCCAAAAATATTCTCAGAATAAAACTAGACAAACAATTAGGTACCTATATAAGGTTTAACAAAAATAGTGTAAAATATTTCAAGGGGTTAACAAGTAGGTGATAACGATCATAGGATATTTTTTTAAAATATGGCGACCGAGAAGCCTTTGGCCTAGCGTTCAGTACGAAGTGTAATTTTTTAAATGTCTAAAAATTTGATTAGCCTGAGAGAACCTACTGTTAGCCCTGTTAAAATATTCTACACTATTTTTATGACACTATGTAAGTACCTGAGTTACGTACTCAATGTAAAAAATATGCTCACCTTAATAACTATTGTACGATAATTCGGGGTACTTTTTTACATCCGCTGCTAAACTGATCTGGAAAGATACAAAATCATGTTAGTTACGTTAAAACTTCACAAATTATTTTAGAATTAGAATATTTTTTTATTCGCGTAAAGCATTAAGTACAATACTCATGAATCTTCAAAAAAGTTACCAATGCTAAGCTACAAGCTACAACTTTACCACCCGTACGGAATGTCGCTCCTATGGAGAAAAACGGACAAGAAACTTCATGGTTGCTCGTTTACATTTTTGAGCAGTGCATTGTTATAGCTATGTGAGAACAATGTAGAAACGGCTATTTGACAAAAGATACCTTAAAAGATGAAATAATATACCCACCTACCTAGACGGACGGACGGACCTAGAGGGACTGATTTGTTTTCGTAGTAGTTGATAATTACACAAATTCGCGTGTATTACACAAATCGGCTTCTTTGTTTCTGCTTCAATATGCGGTCTGAGGATATGGCCCATACAAATTCTGTCGCATTGTGAAACGGGCCCTTATTTTTCATAACTTTTTATTTATAATTGCTCAAAGATGAATACACGTTATCATTCCATTAATATGTAGGTATGTAATTAACTTGGGGTTAATATGTTGGCGACAATAAATACACACTTACTTTACACTTAGTAGGTAAGTACATACCTACGTATCTATTTTCTGATAGTCAGATACCTACCAAGCAAGTTAGTGACGTTGAGAACTACGATCCTCTGTCTCAAAATAACTTGGAAAACATAGGACCTACGTTTATATACGGAAATAGCCAAGCATAATTACTTACCTACCTACTTATAGGTTAGTATAATATAGAGTTATAATAAATGCGAAAAAAAAGTAGTGTTGCCTACAGGGTGCCATGATGGTTTGATAGTATGTCTTATATGTACTTAAATACTTACCTACCTACTTATTATTTTTGATACACACACATTTAAAGGAAATTCTAAACAAACATTACCACGAGAGGCTTCAAAATAATGAGCTAATTTCTTGGAATCATGAAATACTGAAATGAGAATCAATACGTAGCTGAGGCACTTCGACATCGATGAATGACGTTATTCATTGTTCAAGGAATCTCGATGGTCAATATCGTGCAATTAACGGTTACACGTTGGATATTTCAGCCTCTTTTGTAGGTAACAGGTTATTCGTACTTGAGAACGTAGGTAATTATGAAACAAATTATAATTGTTAGGTTCGGCGGTCTCTATCGTTTTACATTTTTCTTATAGGTAGGTCAATCATTAATCTGTGATATTGCCTTAGGCTGAAAAGTAGACAAGGGGTAAACTAGGCAAGTATGTAGTAATCTAGGTAAATCCTGACGATTATCCGCTGTAATGACATAAATTCCATACAACTGGTTTGACATTGATTCTTATTTATTAAAGCAAATTACGTTAGAATTTTGTCGTCTCTAGTTTCATAGTAGGTACACTAGTATTACAAATATTCTAAGGATACCTGGCACTGTTTGGAAAATTTCGGTTTCTTATTTAATTACGCAACATGATCGCCAATTTAAAATCGCATAAAATATTCTAAAGATATCATACCTGAATGGTTTAAGATACTAGGTAGGTACACAGGGCGGTAGAAATGATATCTGTGCCGTGAATATCTGCTGTGAATATAAGCTGAATATCTATTTGTACGTCATTATATGTGACCTAGTTAGGCATGCATGATTCCTAAAGATTAGATAACGTGGCTGACTACGATTTATGACAGGAGTCGTTGCTATCGTGGAATCGTGAGATACGCGGAACGTAGAGTCGTCGCGTCGTGATAAATTTATCGGTATTATGTACATTTCACAATACACAGATACAAACTATAAGTACCGACTTAGATAACGTATTAGCGTCAATCCGATATGCCTTTGATTAATTACAATATTTATCGGTCAAGCCTGTACAGGTCGTAGAGAATATGCGATCTATGCGAATAAATCAAATACTCTATAAGCAATGTATGATATTATATTTATAGCCAAGCTTAAATGGGTTTTCCATCTATCCTAGTTAGGTTCCTATCTACATATTCGTTAGTCCATGAACACGAGCAAGTCCAGGTAGAAGGGGATGGCGGCATGCATGGAGGCAGAAGTGGATTCTAAGCCATCATCCATTTGATGCCGTCGGTAAAATTATTTTTGAGTCAGTACCAGATAATATGTAATAAAAACTACTTGTATGCATAAGTGTACAAGTAATTTTATTACATATTATCTGGTAGGTACATACTTAAAAATAATTTAACCGACGGAATAGGTATAAACTTATAGTAGGCCTAGTTATTCGAGATGTAGATAAGTACGTCAGTCCAACTCTAAAGTTAAGCAACCATAAACTGGGTTATCTAATTTTGCCTCAATCCAAGTTAATGGTTCATAGTAATACATTTCTTCATTAACAAACATGCATCACAAACATCTAAATAAGAGGAAATTATCGCGAACAGATAGGTCCTACTTCATTTCACTTAATTCGCATTATGCACCGAGTCATTACCGAGTACCAATTAACACAATGCATCCTACGTTAA
Organism: Pheosia tremula; assembly: GCA_905333125.1. Classification (NCBI taxonomy): domain Eukaryota; kingdom Metazoa; phylum Arthropoda; class Insecta; order Lepidoptera; family Notodontidae; genus Pheosia; species Pheosia tremula. The sequence goes on along the minus strand of HG995402.1, from coordinate 7,148,329 downwards.
AACTACGCCTGAAGTACATTATATATTTTCTTGATTTTCACCTTTGTTTCATTTCAGTAGACGGTTTTATTATCCTTTGTAAATTATTTTACTGAGTAGGTGTTATTATTTTGCTTCTATTTGTGTATTAATCGCCGCTTAATCTATGCTTTAAGTTATGTTCGTTTTCGTTTATACCTAGGTATAAGCTTTGTTTACATTGTTTGTTCTTATGTGTGTAAGTACTCGCCTTAAAATGATGTGGGTTTGTATCACCTGATTGTAACCTGTCTTATGTAACAATTAATAAAAAATAGGAGTAATTGAATTTAATATACCTAGTATAAAAATAGGAACAAAACATAGCGATACCGCAAAGCATCAATGAACCGCGCTGTTGAATGCTTTGCCTTATGTGATATAACTGACAGTAGGTACGTAGTAGGTACTAGTACCGTAGTATTATCGGGCCTCGCAATAATGATTACGACGTCTTTATTCGGTATTCGTGTTCATTATTTTGGGTTGGGTGTCGATTTTCTAATCGTGTACTGACGTTGGATCTACGTTGATAATACATTCCTGTAGATACATTATATTTAGTACATTTTCATTTAAGTAGTAGAGGGAACCTACCTACCTATTAATTACATAATTACTGAGTGTCTCCTTATGAACAATAATTTCGGTAGCTTCGATTAATTATAAGAGGTGGTCAAGTAGGTAACTTACATACAATGTATTTTATCGGGATTAAAATTGCTAGGTACCGACTTATTCCACTAAATTATTGTCAATTAAACATTTAAAAAAGACAACATATATATCTTGTAATTAAATATGAATAACAGTCAATAAATATGGATTACGAGCTATTAAACAGATAAACTTGATTGACTCAATTAATCAATAATAGTATGTGGTTGGTGGTATGATAATATCTGACGTCATATCTTAAATCGCGATTTGTTATTTTTTTTTAATTGTTCGTAATAGCCTGAATAATATTTTATAGCGAATGAAAAATTTATGAATTGACTAGAAAATTGCAAATCCGGGTAAAACTTAAAGTGCTTTCTTCTGCCCATGGGATAACTCGAAGATAACTGATACTGCCAACGTCTGTTGGGTGAGCTAGTAAGTAATAAATAAATGTACTAAGATAAATACGTAAACTTAAACAAATATAATATTTTCATAAAACGATATCATTCTTGTGTATAGTGTATAGTATATTGTGTAAGGGAGTAGATAGTTATGATGTAACAAGAATGCGTTTATTGCAACTCGATTCGCGGCACAACTGAAGCAGAGCTGTTGTAGCGCACGCCGCCCGCCAGGAGGCGCCGCGCCGAGGACGCCGAGGGGCGTTGTTATTTGAATACTCTGTGCACAGACGAACTAGAGATTATTATTGTGTTAGCAATATGTGCCGCCACATGCCGAGGGAGCGCTGGCGGTGTGTTACCAACTCAACTGCCTCGTAATTTTACATTTTAACTCAATCTACATCTATATATCTATATAAATAGATGTGTAAAATAATTGTGTAAATTATGTTTGATTTTTTTAAACCAGCCATCCAGTAGCGTTTGGCCATGCGCTCAGTACGGGGTGTAATTTTTGAAATGTCTAATAATTGGATTTATTTTTTGTTAATGTTATCTTTATAGCCTCCTGTTGGCCCTCTTATAATATTTTACACTGTTATTATTACACCTTTATAAGGTTTAACAAAAATATTTTAAAGCGTTAATAGGTACTGAGGCAATAACGATAACGTTTGTATAAAATATATGTGTATACAGTGTTTGATTTTTTTGTGAGAAATTTGAAATAATTTGATTCGTGTAAAGTGTTTAAAGGGTGGCCTTTTAGTAGGTTCAGTAGGCTACAAGGGTCACATTCCCGGACAAATAATCAAATAATTTCAAACTTTAAAAATAGCATACACTAAGTCCGCGATGAAACAGTATTGTCTCACTGTCTCATAGAAACATCAAACACGGTTTACACATATATTTTATAACATAAACGTGATCGTTATCACCTAGATGTTATACATTTTAAGAGGTTAACCTCTTAAAATATGTTCGTTAAACCTTATATATCCTAATAAAAAAAATGTTTCAAAACGTTGTCAGTCAAAACAATTACAGACCGAGACAAAGTAGCTTATACGTAGGGGGATGGTTTTAGGTCGGGATGTGAGTTTCGTGAAAATAAAAGTTTGCTATACCCCCAAGCCCCCACGGCTCCATACGTCCAGTACGGGCCGTAATAATTTTCTCGTTTGTCATTAGGCGAAGCAATCGCCTCGTTCTAAGTGGGTCATTGGCTGCACGTCGAATTATGCAATGGTGAACAAGTCAGCGCTCGCGAGCCGATCGCTCGCAAGTGCACCGGCCACCGCGCGGCCGAGAGCCTCACCTCGCCACCACGGTGACATTTGCAACTCACTCAACTCTATTCAGATTTATATCAAACCGGTTCCACAATTTAGAACAACCCGCAATAGATTTTGTAACTTTTGTCATAAAACGATGATAATTTGATACCCGTCCGCTAATTTATGGGCTTCTATCATTTTCATTCAAATGTGACGTACGTAAACATGGACGCATGTCCGTTTACTTCTATTGTGTATGGTGGCCATTAATTAGACTGCGTTTGATTGAAAACTATAATGTATATTGTTATTAAGTCGCTTTCATGTCATGTATGTCGGTTGAGGGCAGACGTGTGTTTGGCTAATGATAATGAAGCAACATTTTACAAATATAAAACCGCATGACGACCATATGGTGTATTATCTAAATGTGTTACATGCATAATGAATAAATACGAAGAGGACTGCCTTTTCACCCATTTCGTAGGCCGCACGAGTTGATATAGAATATGCTAAGCGTAGCGTACTTCGCTTGCAGACCTTTGTGGTCTAAGTCGCCGCGTGGGAACACACGTACAAGGAATTATAATTATATTTACATTCCTATACTGTGTACCATGTAGGTGTGGTGAAGTGCCTACGAACAATAAAGAAACGATAGCATTCTATGAATTCTGTGAAAGAAACAAAGATGACATAAATACAAGGATATAAGACTATTGGTAAGGTAGCTATTGTTTTCACGAGGAAAATGGATTGGCGTTTACTTGTGAGACACGAGACAGTGGCAAGCCGGTGACGTAGTGTTGGTGTTGAAACTAATCACGGTACGTAATTTAAGCAATCACAGTTGATAGGACAATGAAGAGAGTAATCACATCTAGTTATGTCTAGCGTATCGTATCCTATCACAAATGTATCTCCTGTAGCTAGAGTCTTCTACAATAATGTTTCATGATTAGTTAACGAATTGTATTAGTAAAACTTCACGTTAGAGGTAGTAACATGATTTTTTTTTCGTAAAGTGACAGCGGCATAATTTTTATTGTGTTGGTAGTAAACATTTTAGATATTTAAACGTATTTGTGAGATCACGCGATGATTCATGGCATTATAAATTACAAAATCAGCCGTGGGGAAGCCCAAGGTATTATTGAAATTCTAGTGTTGTCCCTTGGGCGTACCATGGACAGCCGCACAATAGTACGCATATTTAAGCATACTCATAAGAGTAAAATCTATAGTACAATTCGATAGACAAGTGATGTAGCACGTTTTGTCGTGGCATATCTTGCTCGTCATTAGGTCGCAGATAAGATTCCTATCTTATCTTATCGTTATACTGTCTAATAGCAACTTAAGCATTAATAAATTCTGCTGCATGAGTTTTTATAAAATTATTGCTTCCATTGCATCTAGGTATTTGTATACCTAGGTAACAAGACGCAGAGGTCTACACTTACTAAATAGTAGATAAATCTGGTAGTTAAAAGTTTTAAATATCATTTAATTTGATCTTTTCAGGTATATTTATGTAAAGTAAGAATACTACATCTATTCGGGACATATAATATGAAGGAATGCATAATCAATGCCAAACACTGTGGTGAAGCTGACCCAGGAACCAAACCGTGATCGATTAGCGGCCATGAATAGTCACCATGATAAAAGTACGCCTGCCTTGAATGCCGTCCACATATTAGTTGCATTAGTAGCCTGCTTTCAACAGTATAGCAACAGGCCATTACGCATACTCTGTACTTTTCGATATTTGTATATAATGATCGGTAAACACAGTTACTATACATTGAAATAAAACTAATTTACGGAATTTATCGCGTTTATATTATGTTTTTTTTACGTTCCCTACGTGCCGGCTGCTTTACAACAACCATGGTTACGGGAAGACTGAGGTGGTTGACGTCTTAGTCATAGTCGGGAACGTAAAAAAACTTAATATAAACGCGATACAATCCGTAAAATTAGTTTTATTTTAATGTGTAGTATTCGCGTAAATGTAAGAAATCAATACAGTTGCTATCGTTTAATACAATAAATAAAATTGGAACGGAAGGTATAAAGTGAATTACTACCTACCTATGACGTCATTGTGACATGCATTGGAGGTTGACAACTTATTTGCATTATTTCTTGCAAAAAGAAAATTAATATCTAGGTAAGTGGGTAAACACAATGTTGTTGGCCCCGAAATAAATATGCGTTTAATGAGGGGCGCAGTGTTATTCATAGCTTGCAATTCTGGAAATTCAAGCCTATACTATATATTGATTGCTGATTTGACATCTGGGGGCGTATTGCTGACTCTTATATCCAGACAGGATACTGAACTGCCTGGCAATTTTATATTTTAAGTGAATAATGAAATCCTGAATCCTAATAAAGTTTCAACTTAGCGGAAACATTATGTTGTTGATGATGACAACTTCTAGGCCGGGCAATATATTGCCTGCTAAGAATGGTTCGTAATATACCCCCGGCCTGGCCCCGGCCCGGCAGTCCAAAGCATGAACGTCTTTGTATCTGGTAATCTACTAAGTAGTTGGGTCTCGGAGCGCAAATGGCGGTCGTTGTGTAAATGTCGGTAATTATTCAAAATATCATGGTTAATATTTGACGATCGTACGCCGATCGGGCCAATGTACCCGGTCTTTCCGAGTTCGTTTCCATCAGGTAAATTCCATACCTTGGTCTGGGCCTGACCCAGATATAGGAGACTGTACGGTCCGCATAATATAAGCATTGCTTAGTTTGGGAGTTGGGACCGAACAGCTGTAATAAAAATAATTAATATAATAATTCCAGCCCTTTTTAATGTCCCACTGCTGGGCACGGGCCTGCCCTCAATGCGAGGGGGATTAGGCCATAGTCTACCACGCAGGCCCAGTGCGGGTTGGCGGACTTCACACATCTTTCGAGGAGTTCTCTCAGACATGCAGGTTTCCTCACGATGCTTTCCTTCACCGTTTAGCAAGTGATAATCATGGTTGAAAATGAGATTCGCACATGAAATCCCAGAGGTGCGAGCCGGGGTTTGAACCTGCAATCCTCGTTAGCGAGGCAAGCCTTCTACCAACTTGGCTATCACTGCTTTTTTTTTCTGTGCCGAACAGCTGTGTTTCTCCTGAAATATTTTAAACTTAAAGACGATTCATTATAAAATGTGAAATGGCTTAGAGGAACAGGCACAGGCACAGGCTTGTGTGAACCTTATCAATGGCTTCAAGTCGGGGTATCTGGCATGGTCATCCACTGCACAATAGCGATATTACGTAAATGCAGATGTACATTAAACGCTGTGCACTTTACCTGCCGATTAATATCATGGGCATTGTAAAGTAGGTAATGATTTAATAAAGGTTACCGTGGAAAACTGCGTAGGTTTAATGCGCAACTCCTATTTTTAAAATCCTTACGACACCTACTTCGGTTATTTGCACGAAATAAACGTTTTTGCACGATTGTTGACTATTAGTTAGGCAATTTATAGGATCGCGAATACGAATTAAACACACAAGTGAAATAAAATGACAACATGCCACCATACATTCTACCTAGATTCCAACTATTAGAAAAACTGATTGCTTATATTCACGCGAATAATACACATTGAAATAAAACATTTTTTCGGATTTATAAAAAAAACTGATTGTGCGGATTTCATCGCGGTTATTTTATAATTTTACGTTCCCGACGTTTCGGCTGCTATACAGCAACCATGGATGGTCACGGGAGGACGAAACGTCGATAACGTAAAAATATAAAATAACCACGATAAAATCCGCACAATCAGTATTTTTTCATTTTTTTTCTTAGGTAGTTACCTAGGGGCCAAGACTCCGTTCAGCGCTTACTAGGTACTGTCTACTACCAAAGTGGTAAAGTCCACGTCCAACCCGCAGCAAATTACATACGGGGAAACTATAAACACAAGACATTCTATTTTTAAAGAAAATTCATATTTTGTTTTAAAAATGTGAGGCTTAACAAAAATTCTGTGTCAAATAGTATTTTAAGTGGTGATATCGATAACAAGTAAGTGATAACGTTCACGTTTATGTATAAAATACATGTGTATACAATATTTGATTTGTCTCTAAGAAAGCGTGGCAGTACCGTTTTATCGCACACTTACAATGTAGAGTTATTTTTAAAATTTCGAATAATTTCATTTATTTCTTAGGGAATGTTATCTTTATAACCTACTGTTGCACCTGTCAAAATAATTAAACTATTATCATTACATCATATATATGGATATGCAATGTGTAATCACGATGGCTCGACGAATAAAACTCTACCATAACGTTTACCAAACTAACATTAACAGCTAAGGTGCCCGGTACATTGACGCTATGTAGTAGGAATTACAAATGGCTGGTGGTGTTCTAATCTGTTGCAATTGTATTCAAATGGTCACGTTGGCTGTAGTATTTGTCGCATCGTCAGCGGCTATGGCATTGACATTGGTGGCGCGTGGTTGCACGCTACCGCCTCGTTGAAAAATCCGTTTTGTAATTGAAAACAACTTTCAATGAATTGTATCTATAGAGCGCGGCTCGCGAAAGCATTAGCAAGAAACGCATCTTAGATACATTATTATATTCGCACTCTGCTCTTTGTATGTAAATATATAAGTTTTATGACTCATTTGTTTCGCTTATTCACATATTATTAGAGAATTATATCTCTATAGTTTATTCGTCATATACGCATATGTGCTAATTATTGTAAGTCCATTGCCAGTAAAATTAGCAAATCACTTTAGTGTTGCAAGTGGCTGTAGTAGTAGTCTGCGTAAGTTAATATTTAGTTATAACAACTGTGATAGGTATATCACAAATATATTAAATTATATACATAAATAAATATAAATATCGCCAGACGAACACACCAACCGTATGGCCCCATACTAAGCAACGCTTGTGTTATAGGTACCGTACAATGGACTGGGGGCGATCCCAGTAACAGCCAGACCAGTTCAAATTACGAAAATACCATTTCCGAAATTTGCACAGGCAGGAATCGAACCCGCAACTACCTGGTGCAGTGACCCGACCGGCCTACGCTCAAACCACTAGACCAAGCTGTCGTCAAAATGTAAGCAATGTAAGGTGTCATGTGTAAGCAATGATCAGGTGACCTAATTTTGTTGCTGCATGTAGCCGACAACCGTTGAACAACTTTGAACAATATTTGGTAATAAACTTTTTGCTGTAAATATTATCTTAATATTTTACGTAAATATACAAACTGTCGAAAATAAAATGGGTATGCAATATAACAATTGGGTATGGATTGCGACGTTGCAAGCTACCTCATCTAAAGCATTGAGTAAGTTATAGAAGTTAGTTTCGAATCCTGTAGGAGCGAACTTTATGTGATGAGCACGAATATTTTGTATAAAATAAATGTCAAAATGTTGTTTGTCGTTTTTTAAAAAAGGCGATCCATTAGCCTTTGGGCATGCGCTCAGTACAGAGTGTCATTTTTAAATGTCTTATAATTTGATTTATTTGTTTTGGAATGTTATGTTTACAACCTCCTGTGGGCTCTGTTAAAGTTTATTACACAATTATTGTAACGCCTTTTTTATAAGTAATTATATACATAACGATCCTACGGTACCCACATAGTACAAGCGCAGTGTAGTTTGGGACTGTAGTTGGTGTGTATATTTTTATAAACTACTAGCTGTTGCCCGCGACTTCGTCCGCGTGGTATTTAACAAAGACTCAGCCGTTGGCAACAGCCTGCTCGCGTTCTGATCCCGCGGGACGCATTGCAGATTGTTGCTATCAAACTTTAATCAGGCGCAGCGCTGCAACATTGGTTTTAATTTTTTTCGAGAGATCCAATTTTTTTTTCTAAAATAAAAGTAGCCTATGTTACTCCTTGTTACATCAGCTATCTGCCAGTGATTCCCGTCAAAATCGGTCCAGCCATTTCAGAGATTACCCGGAACAACCAGACAGACAGACAGACAGACAGACAGACAGACCGACAGACAGACAGACAGACAGACAGACGGACAGACAGACAGACAGACAAAAATTGTAAAAAATGTTGTTTCGGTATAGGTAACGTGTATACATCCAAATGCACTTAGTAAAAAGCGGTTATTTTAATATTACAAACAGACACTCCAATTTTATTTATATGTATAGATAAATACATGGAGCTAAAGTAGAGGGAACATCTCTAGTAGACATTTGCCATTCAATAGATATTCTAACAAATGCACGTTAGTAAACAGCAACAACAATATAGTAGCACTGCCCTCTACAATTTTATGATTGATTGTCTATAATAACTGGCAACGAAATCAACAGTTTTATAGGTACCTACTTTTATAGCTACAAACTACTAATATGTATAGCTAATAAATAATTGCGGAACACAATAATATAACTCATAAATATACCTATGCTCACGACCTTCATTCTCCCAAGGGAGGACGCCACGAGACCACTGTGCCCATGCTACGATCCTGGCATACCACTTTGCTGCATACATTTCCGTCATCATCTTTACAGGCACGGATTCCGGGTTTCTTTTAGAGAGGGCGGGGCAATTTCATTTAGGGGGAGGGGGGGCATTATGATTTTACGTATCTGTCAGTAAAATAAAAAATCTGACTTCTGACTGGTTGCAATGACGGTCCAAGATGCAACAATGATAAACGGGATTGCTTAAAATACCCTTTGAAGCACAGAGGTCAGATGTTATAATTTGATCACCCATCCAAGGTCCAACCGAGGCAATCGTCGCTTAATCGGGTGTTTTTACCAACTATGCTATGACCTCCTCACGTATAAGGAGAGCTACGATGACCAAAATATATATATATCTCAGGACTGGCGCGGCTGCGGCGAACATTAACACTTTACGAGTTTTTTATAACAGTCTCACGTTTGTAATAGAGTGATATTGCCTTGTGTTTTTTTTAAATGAGTCCCATTTGCAATTTAAAATAAAGTCCACATACAACAGTGTGCTCGTTGCTTACCGAAATTTTCAACATTTTCATATATCCCGCGATTATTCTTTACTTCTGAATAGGTGGCATTTAGTTTAGCACTCAGATACTTTACAAAGGTACATCACTCAATGTCAAGATTTAATATAAATGTTTAATCAATTTGCAAATCATAGTAATATGAGTTCATTAATAACCTTCAATCAAGTGCTTATTGATGCACTTAAATAAGCGAATTAATACATGAAATAAACAATTCAATTGTTTTGACAAGGATTTGTCTATTATTTCGGTTTAACATTTTAAAAAGCACCAGGATAGGGTATTGAATTACTCAACACGAGATCTCGTTTGATTCCGTAACTCCGGTCTATAGGTCATTATCTGTGAGATTGCTAACATCAATTATATCGCGTCAAGGTTATTATTTCTTAGATTAATGATTAATTACGTGCTCTTCTTAATGTGCTAAAGTTTACATTAAAACACTATAGGTGTTATTAAGAATATTAATAATAGTCCTTCTGACCGAATTTCGGTCACGGAGGCTAAACTCAACGGAGACTAGCCATCTGCGCAGGAGATATATTAGTGCAGAACTGTGCGCAAGCATAGGTGCACTCTCTCTCTCACTTCTCTCTCATTAGAGGACGTACATCCAACAGGTCTATAGCGAGATCGCGTGCAAGACCGACCGAATGATACTCATGGTTGAAAATGACATGAAATCTAGAAATCCCTATGGTACGAGCCAGGGTATGCGCAGTCTGAACCTGCGATCCTCGTTACTGAGGCGAGCGTTCTATCGACTTAGCTCTCACTGCTTATTAATACACGTCCGAATTAATGATTCGTTGAATTCTTTTCTACTGAGACGTTATTATCTGTTATCGTCTGGAGATAATTTTGTTGATGTCAACAACTCTGTTAGTTATATAGATCACGGTGATGTATAAAACAATTGTGTAAATACTGTTTAGTTTTGATAAACAAAGCTAAATAGTAGCGTTTGGCCGTGCGTTCAGTACAGGCTGTATTTTTTTAAATGTCTAATAATTTGATTTATTTCTTTGGGATTGTTGTTTTTATAACCTACTGTTATAGCCCTGTTACAATATTTTACACTATTATTATTACACCTTATAATATTGTTCCTCTTAAAATATTGCTGTATAAACGTACCTCATACAGAACTAATTTCCTAATTTCTCTGGGTGATTATACGTATAGGTAGTATTTTTTTATTAATTAGTTTAAAACTGCATTTGCTGTATTTCTTTAAAATGTTATTCATCCGTTTTAATTTTATAATTTCCTACGAGCATTTTTCTGTGACAAATAAATACCTCAATTACAAATGGCAATATGCATGTGTGTTACCTAAAAAGTTGAGGAAACTGGTCTGCATATTCCAATTTTGGACATTTTTTCGCAACACCCGCGCATATTATTACGATAATCGGAATAAAATTTAATATGTGAGCAGAGTGGTGGAATATGAGACGGTGGGTTAATAACAGCTGCACTATGAAAGTGGAGCGTGGAGCCTGAATCGGTCCCCTTGCGCGTGCGCCACCGCGCCGGCACTCGTTATACAATTGCGGTAACGTATTTCATAAAGAGTGGCAAAACGCCGCGAAAAGTATACACACCATTGACGAAATTAGAAGGGACGATCGCGTATGATATGCTTACACGCACACGGACGCTATTATATTGCCAAATAGCAACGCACCGCACCGTTATAGAGCACATTTGTGAAAAACATACATAATAACGTGAATAATGGGCTATTTAAATCGTTCTCTGAATTGCTTTAGCTTTACGCTATTTCTTTGGCGTTGGTGATTCCAATTTAAAATGATATACCTACACGTGATGTGAATTAAGCCCTCCTCTATTATCGGGTCGAGTGTATTGATAAAAATAACATGTATTATAATTACTCTATCTATACGAATCAATTTGTAAGAGCGTTGACTGTCTTTAGCGTGAAAACAGATAAAAATCAAACACAGACTCATGGTAGGGAACAAAAAGTCACGTAATAGAAGTGAATTTCAAGAGATTATCAACTATATCTGCCACGAACAACAAACAAAATACTGAGGGCGAGCACATCGTGGGTGAATTAATCTTCGATGAAATGAAGCATCACATACAGACAACTGTAGCTAGGCATACTGGCTTACTGGGAAATCCATAAAAACCATTGTTTTTTAATACATTTTACGAACAAAAAGCTATCATAGTAGGTATATACAAGGTGATTCTGAATCAAGAATAGACTGTTGCTTAATTTTAAAGTTAATAGGGGTCATATTTTTTTTAAGAAAATTAAGGCGTTATTAACCTCTGTTACGCGGACAAGCCACTCGCCTGAGGAGTGAGGACGTGTGTCTTAGGGGGTAGATTGTTATTCGAACAAATAATACAGACGGAGCTTCGCGAACAACATTGAAGCCCTAAAACTAAGCCGATCTGTGTTGATTACGTCCACGCGAATTCGCGTGTACTACACAAATCGGCTTAATTTTTTGTGCTTTAATAAGTTCTTCGCGATACTCCGCCTTTATTATTTCTTCATCTTAGTAGCTACTATAGAATTATTAATTAGTTAGGACTTTAAGAATATTGAATCTTAAGTAATATTATCAATAAATAATGACTCAATGAATAAATTTCTTAATAATTAAAACCAGTTTGGGTGTCTGAATTGACCGTATGCTTTATTTTACTTGCGCAGGTATAACTCATCTATGTCAGCAGAAAAAACCATTGGCTTTGAAACCTGACTAAATTGCATTTGATGACGTGGTAGAAATTATCCCCGAGTATACTTGTGTTACCTACTGGCTTATTATGTGAAGCGCCATGAACAGAGACCGATTGAGGCTAATCGTTCAAGTGTGGACTATCCAACGATGATCGCGATCCTCAGACATGAGGGACCGAGCATAGAGAGAGAGAGATGTGAGCCTAAATAAATTTAATAATGTGTTGTTTGTTGGTGAAATGGGTGCGCGGCGGGATGGCTGCGCAACACCCGGAGGCAACGCACGCGACCCTGAACTCAATTCGGCCGCGATCGTTTTGCAACTAATCGGTGGTCGGTGCGCCCCGCGGTCGTCGCCGGCGCAAATGTAAACATTTGCAGGCGCGCGCCGAACGCACGAGGCCAGTGTGGACGTGCTCTAACACTTCGTACACCATCAAATGACTATCCTTGCTAAACGTAACACAATTTGTGGCCGTATTCAAATTGAACAATTTAAACCTTGAATTTTTCGGTAACCTTAACGGAGTTGTCTTAATGGGCCTTCCAATGACGAAGCACTTTCGGACGAGACTATTTTGCTTGAAGAAAATTCTGTCATATTGACTCATTTATTACGATATCTCGAACACGATTAGGCCTGTAAACTAGTGTTACCAGAATCGAGCCACATGCACTGTGCTCTAGTTTGAATTCGTCCTGGAGGAGGGAGGTTGATGCTTTAAGTAGCGTTGAAGTAATAGCAGCATGTCGGCTTATCTCGTTAAAAGTCTTTTTCATGTAGTTGTTAAATATTAAATATTCTATGCTCGTACATAGTTACCTAATGGTCAAAATAAAATAATTGGCCACTACTCTTTTGATCGCATGATGTTATATTTTTAGTAAGTATAGCGTTTTCACACTTCGGACATTATACCTAGTAAAAGGATTTATTTCCATTGTAGTACCACCGTGCCGATTGACGCGACTGTCTGATGATACCATGTTAGGTATTTGCTTAAGCAATTCCGTTACTGATCAAATAAAATCTATGTAAAAACAAGCAGTGAACAATAACTCGTAAACTATTTCCACTTAGAACTTACGTAATTGTTAACATAATGTATTGTTAAAGTTACTCAGCGAAAATTCGTTATTCGAAGTTTCATTAGCGAGCACTCACTACGCAACAAACGCTTGTTCGCAAAAAAACTTGCTACCGAGCTCCGTCCTATAAATGGCTTCTATAAATTACATTCGGTTCCTATAAATGACATTTCGTAAGTTTATGGCTTTAATTTTACGAGTAAGATATGGTTTTGCGTTTAGAACACCGCTCTAACAAGATCAGCTGCGATCCATACCAGTTGTTACGTAACTTCAAATTGCTTGAGCGAAAAAACTTTTGAATGTCAATGCCAAAGGCCTTGGTATCAATTTAAAAGGAGCTTCGACCTTAAGGTAAAAGTATTTATCGTAGTAAATAAAAAAAGCGGGATCGATTCGACATTGAATTTTAAATATGAATTATGCGATTTTATATTTACCGATTCAGCTGATGGTTAAGCAATTTATTAGTCAACACCATTTGAGTTGGAAGGTACTGTTTAAATAAGTCTTAAATAAATCTTAGGTCATCTTTACGTACGGATGCAGATGCGACTAATTGAAGCTCAAATTTGGATTCTAAATAGGAATTAACTTAAGTTTTTTCGCGACTGAAGTCATTAAGGATTAATTTCACAAGAAACTTATCGTAGATATAAAAAATAATTACAAAATAATTACCTACTTATTGAATTGAAACTTATCAGATCAATTAAACTTACTCATTACTACATTGGAATTTTATTAGATCGGATAACAACTTTTGTTAGATTTATAACAAAGGTTCATTTGGTCAATACACCGATATTTATCTGGGAATAATAACGGCTAAAATTACACAGAAAACAAACGTCAAAGGTACTAAGTGAAAAAAAAGTTTAAATGCGGTGCGTTGGACTCCCAGGTTACGAGGCAATAAGGAAGCTAGCTGCGGGAAGATTTCGAACCTAACGTAGGTATCTCTATGTCAATTATCATACATAGCTAGATATATTATTGTCTCCGCCCAAAATGCAGAACAACTTTTAAAACATTATAATTTTATTATGATTTGTTTGTACAAATTACCGTCACATCTAAGCAATAATGTAGTGTGTGTCTACTAAGTTTTTATAAACGTTTGAAACTGCAGTACTTGGTTAATTCTCTCATATGATCTATTTTCGCAGGAGAGGATATGACGTGCGTGAAAGTTGTTGTAATAATAAGTTGCCCGATTACAAGTCGAAGCTTAATTTATGTTAAGGTCTTTGTATTGTCTGACCTGGGCCTTGAAAGGACCAGTCAATAATTCGATCGTTTAGCAAGAACTGGAAACAGATAGGTGCGTTCAACGAAACTGTGTAGGACAAACCCTGATAAGGAAATCCGCCGCAGGGCTAAGGTCGCATATTTAGTTCAGGATCAGCAGGCTAAATTGACATTGACCCTGTTGTACAGTGTGAAAGTGATCATCAACACAGCAGATAAAGTACCAACTTACAACATATTTAAAAGCTCGAAAATATGTATAATTTAATTTTATTGTTGAAATGCTAGACTAATTAGCTGTCCAATAAAGGTATACAAAATATTACCCCACTCGAGACAAGGTTAAGTAAGGTGAAGTTATGACTTCAATGAAAATCCTTAAGTATATTGATTAAGTTTGATTAGCGATTATTTATTTTGTACTCGCTTGTCGACCTTCATAGATTTCCTTGTTTAGTATTAGCCTTCATTATTGTGTGTCCAGTGCTGCTTTAATTACTTTTCATCATTTGTCTTTTACCTTATTTTTTTAATTACATGGAAATTCTTGTCTTGTCCCTAGGAAGGTCACATTGTTGACGCAGACCTTCACACTCGTAGGTAGTAATTTCGCATCATTACACAATAATTACATTATCAGTATGGGAGTTTTAATTTACAAAATTGTTGATACATAGTTTGTTTTCATATTATTTTTATGTTTTTTATTTTATTTTTCTGTTTGTAAATATTTAGTGAGATGTAAAACTAATAAAGATTATACTTCAAAAATTTACAAATATATTTTAATGGCGTTTGTTGCTTATACTTTAGAGACGAATTCGGAATATCTAATATTAGACCTTAAGTATGTTGTTATAAAAATAATGTTAGCATACTGGCATCGTTTGTGCAGTTTCCGCGTTGGGGAGCGTATACTGTGTAAGCTATTGGGGAGGTTTGTTAATCTCATGTCATCTTAGTGGCCAGCCGAGTTGACCTTACGTCACGCGTCCACCGCTGTGCGGCGCACACGCGCTGGGAATACTAACTCCAGCAGAACGCCTTGGTGGATCCTTGGCTTCAAAACGGAGCTCCTTTCTGAGTAGACTGTTGCATGTTTTCTACTATTCAGTCCACAGTTAAATTAATGTTTGCGATGCCCGCACAATCCGCATACCGTGCAGTGTTGACGGCACACGGTTCATCGCCGGATGTTTTCGACTATTGGTAAACAATTTTCTAGTCACAATAATTGTAATTAATGTATGTGGGTTAGGTCGTTGGTTTTTATACTTCGAGCAAATTGACTTCGTTTGATCTCTACCTACGATATGACCCGCGATCGGGAACGCGAGTCGTACTGGGTCCAATTAACGCCTCTCGGTAGAATCAACTTGCAACACAAGACTGAAATGAATAGGGACATTGTGTTCACAAAAAAATGTTAACTGCTAGTGAAATATAAAATTGACAACTGTTCCTTTTTACAAGTTATTTATAATCAGAAGCTCTAGTACCGTACTGAAGTTAACAATTGTCTTTAACTTATGTAACCGTATCAATAATTAGGTTAGATAAACTTACGTAGTAAACGTACTCTCAATTAACTCGCGAACGTGAATCATGCGCAGATAAATTTTCGCCGTCCAACGCGCGTGTCGATAGCAATGTCACATACCAACACGAAACTACGAGTTTTTAATTCAGTTAATTCGCCGTCATTTAACCATTCCATTGATGTCGACACAACTACAAATCGTGGAATTTTATACTCAGCCGTCGAACATGAAGCGTGCACAACCTTCTGTCCGTTTCATCACATGATGCCGACGCAAGCCGTTTAGATAATTATGATTAGCCTCACCTGAGCGATCGATCTGTCAGACCGGCGAGGTCCTTTTTGGGAAGTAAGTCCAGCTCGAGGCGTCCGAGCACACATTCACTACCCGACGAAGATGGACAGCTGATGTCCTGCTCAGTTTTACGCACGCATCGGTGGGGGCGCTAGGGTTGCGTGAGATGAGGTGTCGCGAGAGTGGCGCGGGTCGCCTGCGCTCGGCGTGCAGGTGAGCTCGGTACTGCGCGCGCGCGCTGCCACCGCACGCTTTTATCACATCGCACATCACACGCCTTCAACTTGACTTATCGTGGCGTTGATTCGCTCATCATATGCTCGTATCACTCAAACGTATGATTAGAAGTCGTCTTCATCTACACCGGCTTACCTTTGCGCATCTTCCTCCAGTTCAATATCTCCCCTTTGCACGTTAACGTCACTTCTGGAATTTGCGAGCATGCAATGTAGATATAGCTAGCTTCTTTACTGCAAAGAGGTGCGACGTTAAATTTCAGCGAGTGTTTTGTTTACGATTTTGTAAACACAGTCGATCGATCAGAAAATATTTATAGCGCCGTCCGAGATAAATTAGTTCTAGGTTAAAGTCACTTTAATTACCAGTTAATTATAATTAGAGTCATATTATTATTGTTCGATAAGGCTTACTATTTATAGTTGCTTATCCAAGCAGTGATTCAAATTTCCACACAGAAAATTACGCCATTTTCTATATAAATAAAAAATAAAGGCTAATCGTTGGTAAGCGCATCACTTGAGAACAGTTGGACCAATTTGGAAGATAATGTTGTATGTTGTAAAAGATAATGTGAAAGATATTAAGAAAACAAAAAAATTGGACAGGACAATGTATGTCATGTCAGCTAGTTGCAAATAGACATGTTTCGAAGCGAAGCCTTATAAGGCTTTGATTTTATTTTTCAGGCGGTATATATACCACCTGATGCACTAACGGAGAACTTCTTCATTTGATCGTAACTTTATAAGTAGAAAATAATAAAAATAAAGGAGTCACAAACAGTACCTAAGTTTAAATATTTGTATGCCTTTTGAGTATATGCCTCGATGGCCGTTCGTTTGTTTCGAAAAGTATGGATTTTTGCTTTAATTATGCATTTTCGTTAGTAAATATTCTCACAAGAAATGACGTGTTAAGATTGATAAGTTAAACAAACTAAGCATTAAATTCTCGCATTTTCCAACGTATTACGTGCTTATGTGTGTGTTCAGCAAATCGAGTTTTGTACCTTTTCAATCGATTAGCCTATTCCTACGTTGTCGAATTGTTATTATTGTAAATTGATTTTTAATTTTATACGTCGTAATGTTTTGTTTACTAATTAATGTCCGTAAACAAATACATGATAGGTATAACGCCTCTACACAATTTCTCAAGCGAGTTTTATTGTAACCTTAATATGTCGGTAGGCAGATACTATATTAAAAGGTGTTTAAATAATAGTGTTCAAAGTTTTAACACAGCCAACAGTCGGTTATAAAGATAATATTGCCAAACAAAAAAAACAAATTTAAAAAATGACACCCATACTGAGCGCAAGACTAAACGCTGCTGGTTCGCCTTATTTAAAAAAAAACACAATTATTTTTTAATAATTATTTTCACGATTATTTTATGAATCAGTATGTTACCTATATGGATCATGTTCATGAATGTAACCCAAAGAACTGTCATCGTCTGTTAAAATACGCAATTTTTTAAACCTTATATTTTCGGCGTATCTATCGTTTTCGATGGAAAATTGAACAACGTCTACCGTATAAGAACTAGTAACACATTGTCATACGTCTTAGATTTTATATCACAATGTGCCTTATAAAGCCTAAACGACCATTTAAAAAAAAATACCATTATCCCACTAATATTATAAATATGAAAGTTTGGATGGATGGAAGTTTGTAACTCAATCACGCCAGAACGGCTGAACGGATCTGGATGTAATTTGGCACAGACATAGATTATAGTTTGGAATAGCATACAGGCTACTTTTTTAACCCGGTAAAATGTACACTTTTAAATCTCGGGGAACACCGCGTGGCACAGCTAGTGTTAAATAATTCGTGTGTAGGGTTAAGGTAGTATATATTGCAGCGCATTGTGACACAGGGTCATACAATTATAATTGGGCTATTTTTATATTTTTGAATGGTACAATAAAAGCACTTATACAGAACCGGCGATACTACACCGGCTTTATATAGTCGCACAATATGACAATATTTAATATGTGTAAAATTGAATTCGACCATGGATCCAGCGCTTTTAGGAGAATAATCCCACTAATATTATAAATGTGATAGTTTGTATGGCTGGATGGATTTGTTGCTCAATCACTCCAGAGCGGCTAAACGGGTCTGGATGAAATATAGCACCGAGATAGATTATAGTCTGCAATAGCACATAGGCTACTTTATATCCCGGTAAAATGTATGGTTCCCGTGGGATATATTAGTTTTAATTTTTCATAGAGCATAGGATTGATAAGATTTACAGAAAAGGAGATAGAGGAAAAGGACATACTTTTTAATCGCGGGTAACACCACGGGGCGCAGCTAGTATAATAATATTTTCTATGAATTTACAATTTAATTTAGGCTCATTTACGGGATAAGATCTCTTTGATAATTTGTCAAACAAGAATAAAATCATTACTCGATCGTTTACAATCTTCTATTGATGGAAATTTGGAAGCTTCCTACTAACTACCGTCGTATTTGTGTCTAAGACACCTACCGAGTCTTTGATCACATCAGCTAGAATAATTTGGCTCATCTTCCGGTTTGTCTGTAGACGTATGAGATGTTTTATTGCGTATAGGTAAGTACCTAGTGGGTACTTTATCTTTAGGTTTTCCGGTTTACAAAACTAAATAGATGGAATGCTGTAAGAGGTTTAAAGCATCTTTACATTATTTTTAAAGAGATTTGTAAACAATTGAGGCTAGGATCTCCGTAGTTTGTAGTGACGTAGCTTCAAGCGTATTATAAATATCAGCCTTGGTGTTTTTTATTATATAGGAGTTGTTGTCAAAACTGATTGAGGATATTCAAAGGGGACTGTACCTACTCACCGGGTACAAAGTCAAACATTAATGGAATTACAAAAATACTTACTAAAAGTGCTAAATGTGGTCATAATTTTATTGCGGTTGAAAGAAGTAACTATGTGTATTGCTTTTAAGATGGTATAATAACACATTTTTTCATATTTATATATTTTGTTGTTTCGATTGAACCAATGCTTTTGTTGAAGCGGTTATTGTTTTTTGTCCAGTTATTTGTTTGGGTACCTAGTTTGTTTTTTGCACTATCCAAAGTAAACATAAAAATATACTTCCCTAAATCGTCGAATGTTGTATACGTAGGTATAATCGAGTACCGACATCACTGGTTTGACAGCTTTAGGTATTTTTCGCGCGCCTATATTTAATTGGACATATGTGATTCAAGTATGTTTCTATTTAAAAAAATCTGTCCAGGAATTTTTAATAGTTTTGTATAATAATTAAACAATGAAGATTTATTCAGCAGATATTTCGGTTTTTACATTAAATAATTAATTCAATGACAGTAGAAGTAAACATTTTTACGACAAGCATCTATTCCATGGCGAGTAGCAAAAAATTATGAAATTACTAAAATATCTGACGTCAAAAAATGCAAATGAATGTGAGTGAATAAAAATGAAGGAAAACTACATATTTGAAGTAATACGAGTATTGTGTGTACAATGTAAGTATATTATGTCTCTTGATTCCGGTTCAGCCAGTTGCCAAGTCAGTCATTAAATATGTAAAGTATATATGAAATACCTACTAGCTTGTTATATACCTACAGTTCCGCATAATAATAATGTCCTGAATACATACCTAAACCACTAATAGGCACAGGTGTCCAGTGGAAGATTTTCAATTAATTTAAACAAATCTCGACATTATCTATACATCCTATACATATAAATAAAATTGGAGTGTCTGTTTGTAATATTAAAATAACCGCTTTTTACTAAGTGCATTTGGATGTATACACGTTACCTATACCGAAACAACATTTTTTACAATTTTTGTCTGTCTGTCCGGCTGTCTGTCTGTCTGTCTGTCTGTTTGTTCCGGCTAATCTCTGAAATGGCTGGACCGATTTCGACGGGACTTTCACTGGCAGATAGCTGATGTAACAAGGAGTAACTTAGGCTACTATTATTTTAGAAAAAAAAATAGGATCTCACGAAAAAAAATTAAAACCAATGTTGCAGCGCAGCGCCTGATTAAGTTTGATAGCAACAACCTGCAATGCGTCCCGGTTGTCTTTGTTAAATACCACGCGGACGAAGTCGCGGGCAACAGCTAGTAATCAATATAATAAGATAATAGCGACAGATAAACACGCCAACTGTACAGTGCCAAACTAGCAACGCTTGTATTATGATCACAGTCCTAGTTAAATACTTACATAATAAATAATACCAGTCCTTTTAATATCCCGCTGTTGGGCACGGCAACAGTAATATATTATTATTATTATTATAAAGTATACAGTATATTGATTATAATATCAATAATTTTTTAAGACGTTTCTCCCTTGGCAATTTTCTTGATTTCCCACGAGAATGTTAATTCCGCACATAAAAAGGCTTATGTTACTACGACGACTTTTTTTTTTTTTATAAAAAAAGCATGTATGAGTATAATTTATATTTTAGTATACTCATATATTAGTATACTTTTCTATCATATTATTAAAAAATGTTTTTGGGTAAATAAATATGTGAACAAATTGACTAATATAACTAAAACTATTGACTAATCGAGCAGCCTCGTGAGGCCGCCTCTGCTCGCTCAGTCTATGCACGGCTGCCCGAGGCAAGGCTTACTACATATGAATTCTTGACGATTGTACTCGCAAAGGCAGTTGTATGTAGCTTGGTCTCTGTAGGGATTTGTTATTGCGGTAAATGAGCTACATGCACGTTGCCCCGGCTTTTCAGTAAGCAGCTTATACCCACAGTCTGTAGGGTGCCTTATAATTTTCAATAGGCTCGCTAACCACCTATAGGGATCTATCATTAGTGAAAAGTGCAAGACTGCTTTTCCCATTGGTCTAAGTCCCAAGTCCGATATAATCCCACCTTTTTGATTTGTATATAATATGTAGTTGTCTTAAAACTCGTCTGCGTCTTATTATTCAAGGCATATGTTTATTAAAGTAGTCGCTAACCACAATGATATCTAATGCATAATAAATATATAACATTATCTATGTGTAATTGTCAATGCAAGTTCCATAATTCCAATAAATATATACGTATGAATAATGGAAGTTTCCAGTCAATTAATAATAGATTTTAGGATTCCGCGCAGTGTTATAATATCGTTAAGTTCGACTTGCCGTCCCGATCTATCACGGCTTCATAACTTGTGCAGTTATTATCGGGATACATTAGGCATGGATCTCAATTCTAAAAGTTCAAAGTACACCGTGCTACTTGCGATATAAGCGTGTAATTACTAAACTGTTAGACCTAGAAACTTTTAATCATCCATGTTGGTGGAAAGTGAATCCTGTAATAAAACCTAGTTATTGAGAATATGTTATTTTAACGACGGAACCATACAATTATTCGTGGTCGCAGACATAACCACTTGGCGGTTTTTTGGTATCATCCTAATAACCTCCCCCACTCCCACGGCTACACACAGCTACGAGTGCGTGGGCGCGTAGCGTTTCCGGATGCCGGAAACGCTACGCAATTAGGGCTTCCATCAAGGGCATACAATTATTCGCCCCATTTTATTATTCGGATAATTCTGATACTTGCAAAAAACTATCCGGATATATTCGGATAGTACGGATATTTCGGATACCACTGTAAAAAAAGGGTAAATCAAAATAATATGAGACTCAAATCATTGCTATTACTAAAAATGTTCAACAATATAGTCATTATCCTATTACTTCTAAATTAGTTGGTAATGTTAGCAAAGGAAAATCAAGAA
Source organism: Pheosia tremula (assembly GCA_905333125.1). NCBI lineage: Eukaryota > Metazoa > Arthropoda > Insecta > Lepidoptera > Notodontidae > Pheosia > Pheosia tremula. The sequence continues at coordinate 7,126,000 of HG995402.1, read as the reverse complement.
ATCAAATGTTTTGTCGCTCAGAGATATCCTCAGTTTATTAAAAATATAACCAGTGCGGGGAAAAACCTCTTTTAGCTTGGACGCTGGTTGGAGGAATTGTTATGAGGAGGTTGTATACTCGACTGATGAATATTTCTTTGCACCCCTCAATCAAAGAGTACCTTTTGTACTCGGCAAAGTGCTTCTAAATGTTCATTGTGCACATTTGCATTAATTGTGTGTGTGAACGTAAACAAATCATGATATATATCGTTTTGAATTTGTTAAAATACCTACAATGTTACTATTATTTAAGTGATATTAAGTAAGAAAAATTTCAAAGTGATATGTCAGCCCTTTATTAATAAAGTAACTATTCGGATTATTCGTTGTATCCGGATAGTAAAACTAATATTATCCGGATATCCATCAAATTTATTATCAAATTCGATGGATATATATAGATGTATAAGGACAATCGATAGTGCCTACAATGTTTAACTATATAATTCAAGATGGAATATTATGATATGGAAAATAATTCTAACAGCATTATATGGAGTAGTTAAACAATAACAAGTTTAAAATATTATTTATTATTTATTTATAGAGATAATTCTTGCGTCATAGGTACCAACAACCTTTTCCGATAACTTAATATTAACTTACTTACGCGATGAGAAGATTAAGTATTTTTATCAATTTATGCAAGATCCTGTGACGTGCAAGGTTTTATATTTGTACTTATGTCTTCGTTTTACGAGTACGTAATGTAATTTATGTATACATAACAAACTTTACCTAGTAGGCAAAACATTACAATTTGTATAAAGTTATACTTTCTGATTTGTCTTTCAGTCTGTGTCAACCCACTGCTGGGTCTATACCGGGATTGAATCCGATCCCGAACTGGATCGAATTCGATCCCATCTCGTGACATACTTAACATGTTATTGTATTTTCCTTCACATGGACAAGAAAACACGAGTTATGTCGTAAAATAGAATGAAACCCGTTTAAATACTTATGTCAGAACATGAATGTCACTGTACATGAAGTAGTGGCCCTTGTAATGAAAGGCATCACCCTATACTAAAAAAATCTTCACGAAACCGATAATTTAAAAGTAAAAAGCATGATGTTTATAAAATGTTTCGTTGTAATTTAAAATTAGAGCGTCGTGTTAACTAATCAATCTGAGTTTTATCTTTAAATTTTTACTTATCAATTTTACATTGAATCTTGTAAAATGAGTCTTCCACCTATTTATACCTATTTACCTTCAAGGCAGGTAAATAGGGCTGGCCTTTATTAAAATGTAAATAGTATCTTTTTAGTTACAATCAGTTCATTAATAAAAAAAAGTTATATTTATAAGACGCGGACGAAGTTGCGGGAAACAATATAAGTAATAAGTAGGTAATTAACATTATATTTACTTACATTTTAACATATTAGATTTAATGAATCCAACTATAATTAAAACTTCAATTAGATAACTATCTGATAGAATGATCTAAAATAACCATTTACAATGTAAGTATTTTTATGTGAATTACATCATGAAATTAAGCTTTGTCTGCATTATATTTTTTGTAATTTAATTCTTACAAAATTAATAAGTGTTTTACAGACACCCGGATATAAAGTTGGTCAAGGAGTAAAAGAATAGTGTAAAATAGAGATATATTTAAAAAGGTTAACGAGTAGGTAAAAACGTGTGTAAATCTTAGTTGATTTGTTTTTAAAGACTTCAACTCAGTAACGTTTTACCGAAGTTACTGGTGGTAGGCAGGCTTCAGCCGTGGCTAGTCACCACCCACTGAACAAAGCCAGGTCGCCAAGCGGCCTAGCCGTGTTCCGGCATGATGTTCGGTGTTGCCATTCATGGATGGCGGGTCAGATCAGTTGCGCTGCATGTGCCTAGTGAATGTAGCGTCTCAATCTACTGCCGCCTACCTACCTAGGCAAGTATGCTCCATCGTAGATCTCATCGTCACTTACCATCAGTTGAGATCGAGATCAAATACTTGCCTATAATGTATAAAAAAAAAAAAAAAAAAAACCGTGAACTTAACTAGTATGTCGTGTTTCTTATGTAATTTTTGAAAACACATTGATGTATTAGCTTAAGCCAACGACTTATTAAAATTTACAATATTATTTGTACCTACATCGTCTAAACTCAGTTGCAATAAAAGGGCTAATCATGAAGGTATGTATGAAGGCATGTAATGGATATGTTACATGAGTATTTGAGGCACACATTAGATGTGCCCCTGCGGCCTGAGGCCCTTGATGCGCCATTTTGGTCAGCAGAATATCTGAAGGCTAAGATCAGGGCGCGGGAGGTCGGTCAGATCAGTATGATGCCGACAAGCCGGTCTCCAGTGATCGATCATTTTGGTTATGGTGATAGCCGAGTGTCAACCGACGTGGTACATACAGCGGTAACTGCCACTTATGTAAATTAATTTACCTGTTGCCATATATAACTGCCAGATGGTACACGATGATATATTATCGCAGCATTCTGGGAGGTCAAAAACATAAGTATGTGCTCATTTTAGTTTGCCAAAAATATGTTCAGATAAATTAAATTGCTAAATACTATAGACATAAAGATAATTAAATTGTACTACAGTGAAGCTTTTCAGATATTATGTAGGTACCTACATATAGATCACTACCCTTGGAAGTACTGTAATGTAGAGGGAATGTTTATTTGCATAATAACCCTAATGTTGTGTGATATTTTGCGTAGCAATATGGATTATGAGTTTGAAACCTCCCAAACGTCAGACGCGTATCTACTGGTAGTTATTTTTAATTTCATGTAACTTCAATATGAATCCATTATTTAACGTTTAGTATTATTTACTTGTACTATTTACTTTTTTATGGTAAATCATTTTCGTTAATTTAGCTGGCAATATATTTCCAGTAAGTATGTCGGAAGACAAGTTTTACATCTTCTTTGTGCCGATCAATCACGCGCGATTCTAAGACATGGAGGTTGACACTCATTAGAAATGCACCTGTGTCTATTTTTTAAGAATAAATTAGTATATTTTGATTTTGATACAGCATCAAAATCAAATATAAATGTATAATAAGTCTCCCAAAGATCAAATTTTATAAAAGCACCTTATCGTAACACAAAAATCCGGACCGTGTTCAAGACAGCACAAGAAAATGGTATTTACAAGTAATAGTTTACATAAGTGGTGTAGAATATTAGTTAATAATAATGATAACCGTAATGTAAACTTAATTTCAAGAAACCTAAGCTTGGTGCACAGTATATTGCTTTTGGGAGATGTGGGAGATCCCATGAGATATGGAAATCAACAACTATTGCTCTTGTACAATGAAAGAAAAGGCACACAAGGGGAATAGTATGGAGTGTTTTTTTAGATTATTTCTGAAAAAAAAACAACATTTATTTCAATATATTGGCACATAAATGCATTGCCGCATTTATGATTGCAAAGAAACTTCTAATAAGCATTTGGATTATGCAGTACCCATTATTTATAATAGCAGTGCGGTAAGTTGCTTATCCTGTTTTATTGATGCCTTTTGGACCTTTCCATTAGGGTTATTTCCATCTGGAATGCAATCATGCACCTACTATAAATGGTGAAAATAAAAAACCGACGGCGATGACGCACGAGAACCTCCTTAGCCGGTGCCTACGTAGGTTAAGGCTGAAGAGTTTAAAAATAGCCTTAATTTATATTATAATACCTAGTTGCAACCAGAATCAGAATCAGAATATTTCGACGTTATTCACGTATTCACGTAGACCCTTAAGTAGTCCTTATAAATCGTCAAAAGTTACAAAATACTATGCTACTACTTTACCACCCGTTCCGAATGCCGTTCCTATGGAGAAGAATGGGCAAGAAGCTCCATGGTTGCTCTTTTTAAAAAAAAGATCTTTTTTTATTTTTGAGCAGTACATTGTTGTAGGTATGTGAGAACAATGTAGCAACGGCTAATTAGACTTTAGCAGCAGGTAAAAGAAAAAAAAGTACTAACTAAGTATACAATTACAGTTAATAGCTACATGGTTCCCACATGTACAAATTACTTTTGTTAATGAAAATAAGAAGGAAGAAGAGAAAATCTAAATAGTCTGCTCGAACAAGGTTATTTATATTCCTGACCCTAAACCTTTCTTGCTTATGCTTATACGTAGTAAACAGTTTAGATTATTTCTCGTTCCATTTCCGAATAGTACCTATATTTACATTTATTAAAAGGTTTTGAGAAGGTATATAAGGTTAAATAAAAATAGTGTTAAATATTAAACAGGTGAATCGATAAGTTATATGGATCACGTTGATGTGATACATCAACGTGATCCATATAACTTATCGGACTATTCGGAAATGGAACGAGAAATAATCTAAACTGTTTACTACGTATAAGCATAAGCAAGAAAGGTTTAGGGTCAGGAATATAAATAACCTTGTTCGAGCAGACTATTTAGATTTTCTCTTCTTCCTTCTTATTTGATATAATGATTGTGTAAATAATGTTAGATTTTTTTGTGAAGGCGAACCTGTATCGTTAGGCCTTGCGCTCAGTACGGGGTGTAATTTTTTCATTGAAATTGTAATTTTTTGATGAATTTGATTTATTTCTTTGGGAATATTATCTTTATTTCAACAGCTATACTATTTTAGAATGTTCATTTACGAAATCACGTGTGGATCCGGGGTGAGATTATAGGCATTCTCAAAATGAGTGAGTCCAACACTAGTGCCATTCATTGAGATAGCAAGTGAGAAGAATTACGTTGACTTTCGTTCGTTTCGTTACTCTGAAACTAAATTCACCCGCCATCTAGGTAGTGAGTTTGACTGCCGACATGAATTACGATGTGAATTACTTACCTTTTTCAGAATAGCAATGCAGATTCTTTACATCTGTCTGCTGTAGAAAATTGCTCGTTAAAATCGTTTATTGAATTATAAAAAAGCAGGGGTATCAACATCCGTTTGCTGGCATACGTACGTTATTGGTGCCATAACAAACATTTGACGATCAGTATTTGCACAGATACGCTGGCAAAGGTCGCGATCTCATTGTCATTCAATTTCGAAGTGGTTCCATATTTGCTCACTGCTCGCTGGAACACGGAATGTCAAGTTGAAAGATAAAAACCAAAGTCATGGATAACATATTATTAAGTAATTATTGCAGAACAATTTACTTATTAGTTAGGCAATTGTTTTGTTTGGTTTGCTTATAGGCAGTTGTGAAGGTTTGTTTTCGTTGGCTAGAGGCAGAGGAATAAAATTTAAAAATATTAAATAAGACGTTTTGGCGGGAAGAGGAATATTCCAGTTATCAGTTTTGTTTTATTTTCTGATAATAGTGTTTATTTGATAATATTAGTGGGATAAAATTGAGTGCTCATAATCGTGTACGAGGGACGGAAATTAAAATAAAACAATATAGCTTGACTTTTCGATTTTACCAAGATATCCGGTAAATTTTCAGAAAAGTATCAACAGCTTTATTGATAAAGGTAGGGGATTTATTTCAGCATCGTCATCGTCAACAACGTGATTATTATCATCAGGAAACATTTTCCTGGCGACTGGCAAAAATGACACTATTTCGTAGCCAACTGCCAACATAATAAAAAGAAGAATATTAAATAACTGAATTGCATTCCGAATGAGAATGTTAATCGCGAAGGTTCGGTCCTACATATACCTTCAACAATTTTATGCTAACAGAAAACAATATTTTGTTGATTCGTTCAAAATTTACCTATTAATAATTACCAACCGCCTCGCACATAGATATTGTTACGTGCGGGGGTAATTAAATGCCGATTACGTGAAAATTACTTTAATCGCTCTCCACACAGAAGGCAAAAATAGTACACACCAGAACACTAACTAGTAAACACTCAAATCACAATTCACCAAATCACTTAGAAACACAGTAGTCCACAGTATTCGCTAGAGTCGCCGGTATAGTCTTCTTAGTTCGCTTCCGAGAGATGTGTTCACAATCGCTTTCAAATAGAAACTGTCTTGTCGCTGGTCCTGCACACTATTTATAGTCCGAAAATAGCGAGGGTGGATCTTTCCAGAAAGGTGTCGATAAAAACCTACTAAACACAAATGTTCCATAAGGAAAATGAACCTTATTTACACGGTAATAAGGAGGGTCCAGAATGTTCTAGTGTACGTAGCTGCATTCGTGAAATCGGTATTATTCCGAGAACTCCCAGTTCCAGGAATTACATTGTCCTCGCCTTTTGTTTACTAATAATTTTAATAATAATACGAGATATATTCGGGAAGCCGGTTGCAACATTGTTGACGATTCTAGATCTTTCTTCACAGATCGATAGGGGACCTTGGACCCAACAATGCGTTTTTTGTTTCTAGAAGCTTCGATAACTATTTCTCGAGTTATCGATACCTCTTTTATACGCATCGTAACAATATTATATTGGTCTTGTTGATTGCTGCGCTAATTTTCGTTCCATGTTGCATCTTAAATACTAATATTCAGGGTTTTGTAATACAAACATTAGCCTTTATATCCAACACACTTGCCTTAGCCTTATTGAAAGCAACAGGTTAATGCAACTAATTCTTAGAATAGATAACCTGCTCACAGCTACATAATGTAGCACAGCTTGGATACATTGTAACCTACTATTACCATATACCTATATATTTTCATAATTTAATTATACGTACATCATAACATCACGACAGTCGTTTTAGTCCTTTATTAGTTATTTTCCACGCTATCCACTAGAACCACTAGAATTGTAGGAGAGCTCTTAAAAGGGGCACAATTTTCATATCACTTTGTTTTTTACAAGCTTACCTATTATAGCTTAGTCAAAAAATATACCATCCTACTAAATATATAGTTTTACGCTATGTCGTTTTTATAGTCCCAATAAGGGCGATAATTATACGCCTGACCCAAGCCGACAAGCAAAGAAAATAACCTAGATAATGACTGAGTGTTAACTCGTCCATTCCCCATCCTCTCTTCTTCATTCTTCAGAGGGAAGGAAGGAACTTATTAGTGTAGTATATCTGCGTATTAATGTCAAGAATAAGGTACCTGCTTATATCTAGCCTAAAGCTGCGGGCAGCGACCTTGATGAACGAATAATATTTTTTATAATCTAAATATTTTAGAATTCAATAATATAGGAAATGTTTAAGTTTATTTTTAACCTAACCTAACTCGTTTTATCGAAACTAGTTTATTTCAAATATATATTGAAATTAAAAATTTATAGATATACCATAAGAATAGTAAATAATGATTTGCTTGGATTTTTGTTCTGTAAATGATTAAGATACCATGCTTCTTCTATCATGTCGACGGCAACAGTTTTTAAAGACTGGCAAAAGACACTAATGATCTTTATTGTTCAAAAATGAAGAGTAGCGCCCCGGTATTTATGGGGCTCAGTGTCTCCAACCATGCCGTAATTACGGTAGATCTACCGTAATTTTTCTAGGTCTACCACCTACCGTAGACATGTCAAAATCTACCGTAATTTCGTCCGCGTCCATATTTCTATAAGGACAACACTTGATTTAGCAAAATATTACGGCAACATTGCATTGGGATGCGTAATGTAAAAAAAAAAAGGTCATTCGCTGCTTCTGTTTGGAAGAAGCAGCAGAATGACCTTTTTTTTTACGTTACGCATCCCCACTGCATGGGTATTTTTGCTGCAAACACTGGTCTGCCGTAATTTTCCACCATCTACCGTATTTTGAGACCAGGCAACACCGCAATTTTGACAAAGAGGGTTGGAGACACGGGGCTATAATGTAGGCGCTGCTACTACGCGCCCGCGGTTTATTCTTTGTTTTGAAAGCTTTTTATATTACCTATAACAACGACGACCACTATTTCAAATGGCTTCTCTTAAAAAAATTGCTTCGTTCATTATAAATTAACGTTTACCCTCGTGTGAGATCTAAGTTCCTTTGATTAATTGCCATCGATGTGATAATAATAGATTGTACAACAAGTGCATAAAGTACAGTTTTACATGTGAACATTTCAGAATATGGTCTCTGGTTTCAGTGTAACTGGGATGGTCCTCAGTGCAGTGTATCATTTCTGCCTTCTACCTACCTATAATACAAGCGTTGCTTAGTTTAAGACCATACAGCTTGTGTGTTTGTCCAATACCCACCGAATATGATATTGTACCGGTATTTTATTCACATTATTTGGCCTTAACTGGTATCGTAGATTATCGAAAGATGGTGGCGAAGTTGACCTAGGTTTGAGGTAAATTTCTTGCTACAACACGATTTTTCAAGTTAGTCTACAGATTTTTTGCAATAGGTATACAGAGGTTTTGACCGTCGAGTAGATACCTACATATTGATGTGATTGTCGTGCATCTAAAATGTAGGTAGGAAAATTTTTGTTTTTGTACAATTTATGCTTTTTGCGTCGTAGAAATAAAGTTACCTACTTATGTATTCTGTAAATATGACTAGTTCGTTTGCTATGTTTAGCGCAGCTAAGTGCTGTCTGACGGTTCTTTACAAGTACATAATTTACGTATTTATTTATTTCGTTGTTTATCTCCTAAATTATTAGAAGTATGTACTTAGGTGGATATTTATCGAATTGCTCATGCTTGCATGATAAAAATTTCGATACTTACCTGTGTTTCCCTTTCATAATTTCAGAATTTAGTGTATCTACTCAATATTATATATCAACCGATATAAATAAATGTTGTTCATTGGTAAGTGCATTACTTGAAGTCGCGACGCCTTGTGGTAAGCGTTGCGACGCATTACAGTAAGCGTCGCGAGGCCTGATAAGTAAGGGTCACCACGCCTTATAATGAGTAGCAACGAATTCGAATGAGTGCTGGGACGCCTTATAGTAAGCGTCACGATGACTATTATATGTTAATGATATGCGTAACTGGTTAAGTAGATACCCAATATTAGAAAGGGAATAAAGTACTAACTGTATTTAACTAATAATGTTTCTTGTCTATTGACACGTCTTCTTCTCTTTTTTAAGGTGTGTAATCGGATACAAAATAGAGCCATTTTTGCCAGTGTAAGTATTTCTTGATAATTTTAATAAAATGATAAGTACCGCTGGTGATAATAATAATGTCAATGACGATGATGATTAAATGAATCCCCTACCCCTATTGGTAAAGCTTTGGATATTGTAATGAAAATTTACCGGACAGATTTGGTAAACTTGATAAGACTAGCTATAATATCCTGCACTTGTGCACGCATAGTAAATATCCCAAATTATCTTTTTTTGTTCGAAAATAAAATAAAAATGACAATATACCTACTTACACAAATGTGTGATGCCAAAAAAGAAAAAAAAATACAACTTCCCGCCAAAAGTGTGACAAGTCTACTACAAAGCAAATAAAGGGTTTAGTTAGGGACTTGTAGATCTTACCTAGGTTTAGTGTAGCAACGATTAAATAGTAAGTGGCGGTAGTAGCTGCTTTAGTTCTTTTAAACCATAGAGCGATCACGACAGCCGACCACCAGCAGTATAAGTCATGTCGTAGTTTTCCAAAATTCAGGCGCATTAATAAAGCGGCATAATACCTAATATTACTAAGGCAACTGTTTGTACCTACGTTGTCCAAATACCACTTATTAAAGCGGATACAGCAAATTACAGGACCTAACTTAATGTACCTACCTAATAAGCAGTAATACCTATTTGAAACGATTTGCCGTTTAGGCAACGCATAGCATGAATGTCGTAATATGCCTAGATGCGTCCTTGGACACTACGCTCGCAGGAATTCGCGTAGGCTACCTACATGATGAACTTTTGACGGATTTTTATAGATTTTATACCTACCCATCGAGAAACCACAAGTTTGTTCAGATTCAAGAGTGGAATCTATTGCAATTTTATTATTTCAAAAGTAAAATAACCATTATCACCTTAAGACAAAGTTATGTATCTTACGCACGTCATAGGATGCCAAGCATTTGAACATAGAACATTCCAAATCTCATCCATAGTGAACATTTCATGAACCAATCGTTGTCCAAACTAATAAACCACGAATCACCTTCCTCCACGACCTGGGGTCGAGTCACCTTCGTCCGTAGGAGAATTAAGTACCCTCGAGATACCCTACACGTAACCCTGGGTGGTGACAACTCTACTGGTGGTAGGCTTCGGCCGTGGTTAGTCACCACCCACTGAACAAAGCCATGTCGCCAAGCGGCCTAGCCGTGTTCCGGCATGATGTTCGGTGTTGCCATTCATGGATGGCGGGTCAGATCAGTTGCGCTGCATGTGCCTAGTGAATGTAGCGTCTCGATCTACTGCCGCCTTTCTACCTAGGCAAGTATGTTCCATAGTAGATCTCATCTTCACTTACCATCAGGTGAGATCGAGATCAAATACTTGCCTATAATGTATAAAAAAAAATCTAAACCATGAATCACATGTGGATTTTCCTATGTTCAACTTATAGTATCTACCGAAGTATGTCCCTATTGGCACCACTGAGACGACCAAGTCTTAATTTTAGTCGTAACTGCAGTGTATCATTTTTAAACATATGAGCTATCACATTTATGAGTAGCTTAGTGCCTAGTTAGCAGTCAGCTACAAACGGTTCGCTGATTGTAATTACTCTTCGGGCAACTTTTTAAGACGCACTACTGCAAGTGCCACCAATGCCTGTAAATCCTGAAGGAGTAGGTAGGGTTGCACTGCAATATATCCACATTAAGCCGATGGTGTATGGTCCCAATGCAATAGGTGGTCGACCTTTTGCCATTATACCGGGCATCCAGGGCCCCAAGTCTGTTAACACAATCGATTCATAATCGAACAGCAAACGCATAGTAACTGTCACTTTTGACAGATATCCCATACCCAGCCCAGCCTTCATACGTCCATCATATAACCATTATTTACACTGCCCAGTGCGGGATGGCGAACTTCACACAGCTTTCGAAAAAAAAATATTAGGTAGTAATATAGGTATAAGACTCACCCTCCAATTTGTTTGGTAAGTACGTTAACGCTTTTCCTAAGTGCAGGATAACGACTAAGAGTCAAACACTCATGGAGGACTTAGCTTTAAAGTACGCGGCCGCTATTTAAGGAGTGCCCATTCGAGAAATTACTACGTTCAGGGCCGTAGCCAGTGTCGACCTCTGGACCAGACATTAGTAAGTACTTATGTATAAAACGATGGGCTGTCTAAGCAATTGGGTTTGAGTCCCAAAACCCCTGCCTACGGCCTCGACTAGGTATTAACATGTAGAACTTTTTGAATCCCTGTGTACTTTCAATAAAAATATATTCAAATACGCTTTAGACGTTAACAAAACGAAATATTGTTAAGTGACCTACCCACATATCAATATACTTACTTACTAATACATTTTGAGTCAATTTGTAATAACAAACATAATTATGAAGGTACCTATATACTATTTTTAACATACCTAACCAGTTGTCTTCCCAAGGGGATCGTAATGAATAAACAATCCATAAAAATCGTAAACGCGGTGCGTTTTCCCGCTAGACGCAAGTGCAGAGATCAATGGTATTATGTACCTACCTGATTCTCTTTAAGAACTGCGCAAGCAACTTGTATTTTTCCATTATGTTTTGTGGTTTATTCCAAACCGACTTGAACTTTGAATTTATAAAGGCTTCAAACCTGCTGAGCGTGTCGAGTTCGAAGACCCGAATTGTCGTCGCTGCGTTCGTATAAGACGAATGCAAACACACCATATAAAATCAATATACACATAGGTACAATTTTCGTTAATTATATTCAATTGACGATATGGTGAGAAACCGGTACCGAGCTCTAAGTATTACTTAAATTAATAAATATTTGCTATGAAGAGATTAATATGACCTACCTAGCTTTTAAACATATTTTAATGTTATTTGAACAAATAATACCTAAGTATTTTGTCTTCTACCAGTCACAGAGCGTTTGAAACACCGTCAGGCATAGTGCCCCATGGGTTAAAGTAATACAATACTCCCAGTACTAACCTTTCTCATAGGGCGGGAAGGTATGTTATAAAAATGAATCTATATTTAAAAAAAAACATTGTGCTAGCTACACAATTTATAACTCAAGAACGGGTGGGCCGATTTTTATGATCCTATCTTTTTTAATTTGTCCGCCCCGTCTAGCAGAATAACTCTTAAAACATGGGAAAATTCACAAAAAAAATATTCTGATAAAATTGAGTTAACATTAATGATTGCTCAGGTGGACAAATGTGTAAAAATATCCATCAATTAATGGGATACCACATCACCTATTATTTTAAAAACTCTACTATGATTATAAACAGTCGGTTTATTTTAAAACAGGTAGGTACCCATATACTTACTCGACTTATATTTCAAATTAATTTGCCATCAATTGATGTCTTTATTAATGGTCTTAAAATAATCGGAATCGTCTATTTAGTTTAGAACATTGCCAATGATTTCGCATTCATATTACGTCATCAAGACTTATTTCAACACCGCGGTATACCAAACCAAACGGACGATAATGAGGTGATTGGATGTTATATAACTACAGTTTAACAGGGGTAATAAAACTCAGTCGTTTTGGAAAATCCTTTATTAAAATTAAAATAATAAATATAGTTGCAAAAGAGTTTACTCGCAGAAATTGCTTGAGCAGAATTGTCGTGTCGCGGGCGGACGCAGCTCGCCTTTGCTCAAAGCAACCAGTACTCCAAATTACATAGCACTAAGGCCTCAGCCGCGAATTTAGCGGGCAGCGGGGCGGCGGCGCGGGAGCGGCAGGATCTTATGCGTAAAATCAAATGGAGCGGTTCTCGAAAACAGCGGCGTGGCAGCGGCGCGGGGCGGCCAACGAGCTCCGCTCCCTTACCGCCGCCGCCGCCCCGCTGCCCGCTAAATTCGAGGCCGAGGCCTTAAGGCATCGTTGCACCAGAACATTATAAAAAATAATACTAAACATTCACGTGATGACTTGGCGCGGAGACTGTGCACCTACATACAGTGTTATTTAATGAACGAATAATAGGTATCAAAATAAGTTAATATGTTTGTCTATTACAACATACCATCTTGTAATTACATACCTTAAGGTTATAATAATATACAGGTGATACAGAAAGGGTATACTTAGCCTTGAACCTGTGCTTATTTAGCGTATTTGTAATCATTATGTGAAAAAAGAATTTCGAAGTCGATTTAAAAAAAAGTTCCCTAAAATGAAAATTGTGACGTCATATAATGATTACCAATGCGCTATAGAAACGTAGGTTTAATCACACAGATATAAGATGTAACAATAATTAGTGTAAAATACTTCAAGGCATGCTAACCAAGGTTATAAAGATCCCATTCTCAAAAATAGAATTTAAAAAAAAATCGCCATGTACTGTGCGCGCGGTGGAATGTTCCAGATTACCTTTCATTAAAAAATCAAACCTTCATTTACACATTTACTTAATACATCAATGTCAGCTGTACTGTAACACCGGGTGTTAGTCACTCAGTCTGGTTAATAATAATATAACCAGACCAACACACCAATTACACGGTCCCACACTAAGCGCTTGTATTATGGGCACCGAACAATGGACTGGGGGCGAACGCAGTATACAATACTCATATAGATATTAAACATCCATCACTCGGATACAAACGAATCATGCTCATCACACAAAGTTTGTCCCTACCAGGATTCGAACCCGGGAACCTCGGCACAGAAGACAGGGTCACTACCAACTGAGCTAATCAGTTCGTCAAACTGAAGTCAGACTGACCGTCTAACCTACTGAGTCTGAAGGACTTAACCCCAGACTGACGGATTATAATGTGTTTCAATATTTTCGTCAGACTGGTGGTGACCAAACTGCGCCAGACTCGTTAACCTCCTAAAATATTTTACAAAATTTGTGTTACACGTTATATTATAGAAAGCGCAGTCTCGTAACACCGATGAATTATATTAACGTTAAAAGCAAGTCACAATAATGGATTGTGAAATACAACAATAAAAAAAAACATTTGTTCTGGGTTCATGTAAAAATATAAACACAGTATACAGTTTCTATACAAGTTGTGGAAGAAAAGATTCTAGTAATACTTGAGCAGAGGGCATAGAAGACAGAAGAGAAACGGTGTTAGCGAAACACACTGGATATATAACGAATTGAATTTATGGTAACATAAATCATTGCTAATTAGCGTCTAGTAAAAATATATTTACAAAAATCCTTTAACCTTCAATACACCTTAGTTACACATGATACCATAACTACGATTAACATTAAAACTTAGTTAAATAAGAAGTATATACATAATACAAAATGCCCATCCACTTTCGCCTGTTTTCAACAGTGTAACAACATGCATTGTGACAAAAATACTCCACTGCTCGCTATAATTATTTTACTGATTACAATTAACATTCTCTTGCATTCATTTCGATTTATAGAAAACATATAATCGCCAAAACGCGACTAGATTTCACATAAACCAGTATTGATCACTAAGGAATCCTAGAATAATTTCATTACTTACACTTTGTACTTAAACGAATTACAAGGCAGTAGACGATCCAAGCGAGATCCAAAATAGTGACTTTGTGCATTAACAAACTTTATAGAAGAAATAATCGGTTATATAATTTCTTCGTAGAAATATAGTCTGACATGGTACCAAGCCAACTTTTGTTCTGTCCCTTTCTGCTGCGCTTCCCGGGGTAGTGCGGCGAACAACGCGAGCACCGTCGTGTTAAAGATTTAAGAGGCCGCCTTCGAAAGGGATAGCATGATTTAATTTAGTGTGTATTAAACAGGGATGGAGAGACTACTACAAGATTGATGCATATAAGAAAACCGTTATATCAATAAAAAAAGCTTATTTATAAAATTCGAGAATGATGGCAGCACACATTTTCCTTAAGGTTTCAGTAATCCGATCAAAAACGGGTGAGAAGCAAGGCAATTCCGAAGATTTATATCATTGAGACTTGTTTTTATCCCATGATCTCAGATATCAGTTTGGATGGTTACCGAACTAAACATAGGCGGCCTCTTAATTTTCCAATGATCTTAGTTGAATCAAGGGATGAGATGCATTTACGTTTCCAGGTTTTAAAACCAGGGCTTTGCTTAGAATTAGGGCGCCCTGGAACGTGTAGGAAATACTTGTAAGTATGGAGTACTTTTGCAAGTGATTCCCACATGCATCGCGGGCAGGCACAAGTTGCGAGTTCTGGGTTCGCTGGCCGCGCCCGAAATATACCGGAGCTACCCGAGTGCACGAATCGAAATCTGTGAGGTACTTTAGGCACGTGCGACTAGGTCCAGTGGAAAGCTGCCAAATACTTCCAAGTATTTCAAAGCCTGGTTTTCGACCCTGTAATTGTAGATACTCGTACTTCGAAGCCCTGGTAATGAATATTACAAGTATATCATCGGCGCTGACGGCGTTATAGTCACTCGCAGCACTAAACAGTCTCAGACATTAACGTGGAAGGTTCGCGGTGGCGTATCAGCCGCGGCACCTGGTGGCTGCACTAGGACACGGGCCGCCGGCGCACGAAGGCGTCTGCCCCCGACGACGCGTACGAGTTGGGCACCTCTGAGTCTACCTCCTGCTTGTACCCGTTCTTACCGGTAAGCGGGCTACTACTGTCGTCCATCACCGTCTGCGAACATAAAGTGAATATTTAAATAAAACTAATTTTACGGATTTTATCGCGTTTATTTTTGTTTTTACGTTCCCGACGTTTCGGCTGCTTTACAGCAACCATGGTCACGGTCACAAAAAATCGTTTTATTGAAATGTGTAGTATTCGCGTAAATATAAGAAATCAATATAAAGTGAATAATTTATAACCCTCCGATGCATTAAAAACGGTAGAACTCGCAACTACGATTAAAAACCATAACATGAGTTGTAAAAATTTTTGGAAGGTTAACGAGTAGGTCATAATGCTCATGTTTATGTATAAAATAAACGTGTTGTTTGGTTTTTATTTGTAAAAGCAAGCCAGTATCATTTTCACTGCGTACTTACGAACGTGGTGTTATTTTTAAAACTTTAAATAACTTAACATGTTGTTTTTTTTTTAAATGTAATCTTTATAAATATTACACCTTATATACAAAGATAGATAACTCTGTTGTTACACAACATAAACCAAAAACAATAACCTTGTTCCAACCACCCAATTAACAATCAAGTAACGAAAGATTACTTATAAAATAATAAAATTTTCGAAGTAATTTAATCCATCCTCGAGCTACGTGTGCACAGATAACTGCGCTAAGCCTTCAAATACTAACACGTCTGCATTATTACCCGAATGCATAAGGTTGTATCACATTTCCCATGACCAGAACCCATGGCGGTTGGGGCAGTAAGATTGTAGAATGGGGATGACGAAGCGTAAGGCATAGGTAATGTAAGATGACCCCCGATTAGGTGTCACAATACTAATCTAATCTATCAGCCGATAAACGTCCACGTCCACTGTTGGTCATAGGCCTCCCCCAACGACTTCCACACGTCACGGTCTTCCGCCACTCGCATCCACCGGCCTCCTGCGACGCGTGTGATATCATCGGTCCACCTTGTGGGGGCGTCCTACAATATGTCTCCATCTCTACCCGTGGATGTCGTAAGAGGCGACAAAGGGACAGACCAGGGGACGGGCAGCAGCACCCCCCCTCCCCGTGTATAATCAACAACACACTGCGGTCACCAATTCGTCCTTGCCAGGCGTTGTGACTATGGCAAAAACCCCAAATGATAAGCCACAATAATGCAACGTTACAAATGTCGTATTCTACACTAACATTATTTATTCAAATTTAAACACTAAATTTCGCATGTGACGGGATATAACCCCGGACCTCTCAGCGCCTTTGACCACTAGACTAATGTGATAAACTAGTATACATTAGCATATACAAATAGTCTTTGTCAATACGCCGGCGTGACGCACGTTCTTAAGCATCGGTGCGAACATGAACACGGATACAAGTGCTCAGTAAATAATCCTGCTGCTGTAATAGTTAACTTTATATAATTTACTTAGTAATTATTTTCCATGAATAAACTATACAAATATTATATAAGTGTATTGTAAGCAAACTATTGGAAGCCTGACCTGAGATCCAATCAGTTTAAATGAATTTTCCTTATACTTCATCTAAAGGTTTCTAACATCAGCTGTGGCTTATTACGCGTGGACTTTTGTATTTGACTATCCCGTTAAACCCCACATTTTCACCATCATATCTTATTTGATTTTATATGTTAACTCATTTTAACTTTTGTTAAATTCCATCCAATAATCTAATATGGCAGTTTGCCGTTTGTATAGAGAAAATTACATTAATTTGAGAGTCTTTAATACTTCAAATAGCTTAGCACAATTATCTATTATATCACAGATACTTCAGCATTCACTTTAATTATAAATATGCTAATTACTATGTTAGGCTAAAACATGTATCCATAAAAAAACTAGATGGAAATATTTAAAAAAACACCGCCAATCCGGAAAAAAACACCAGTATTGAAAAAAATCATATTAGGTCATTTTTGCCACGCTGCACACTTAGCCCCCGCTCAGTCTCTTATAGGCGAGTGAGAGATGCTTACCGCAAACATCACGTGGGCAAGCGGGATAGAGAGTGAGTCCGCGCGCCCGAGCTGCGGTAGTATAGGCCCTTACCGCTACCCCACTTACCATACATAGCCCGTTGTTGATAGACTTCATGGCTCTCTTAGTCTTCGAGTACCTCGCCTTGTAGAAGTCACTGAACAAGAACAGGAAGAGGAATCCGTGCATCGCGATCCAGTAGACGAAAACGCGTGGGTACTGGCACGAAGGTCGGAAGAGCACTTGGAGCTGGTGGCTGAAGATGAGCACGAATTGCACCTGGTGGACAAGAGATGGTTATAGCAATAGCAAACCAAGAAACTATGCAAACAGAACCCTAAACAAATATCATAGAACATTGCTCAGATCATAATTCGACTACAACTGAGAAGATCCGACAAAAACTAAACTAAAATAAATTTACCATTTACCATTTATTAATTCACACTTTTTATGCATTTTACGTCAATAGATTTCCTTTGAAGCATATTAGTGTGATACGAAAAAACAAAATAATTGCTATAATAGCCCCTTATTATTATAATCGTTGTTACAGGCCAATAATATAATGCGTTAATAACGTTTAAACTGCCGAATTAATCGGCCTTTTTGAACGCAGAAAAAACAAAATATCTAAAACAACAGCACTGCAAAAAAGTGCCAAGGTTTATGACAGTTTCACTATTAGTTTTACATAGAGTATTCATAGCTTACCATTTGGAAAGCAGTGAGGTACTTCTTCCACCATATGTACTTCTGATACCTGGGGCCCATGGCAGACACCATGTAGTAGAAATACATCACTATGTGTACGAATGTATTGAGCAGCGCGAAGAATGTGCTGTGACCACCTGTTGAGAATTATACACTTCGTATTACTATTTAATCCTTATTTTAGGAACTTTTAAATAAAAAATATTAGCCCTTATGTTGTCACACTGCTAGGCACGGGCCTCCCCTCAACGCAAGGGATCCATAGTCGACCACTCTAACCCAGTGCGGGTTGGCAGACCAGACACATTATTCGAGTGGTTCTTTCAGACATGCAGATGTCTTCACGGTGTTTTCTTTCATAGTTCAACAGGATTATAGCTCCCATATAAGATTAACCAATTTACAATGAAATTACAAATATTTTTTCATTATAAATGTGCTTAATGACATTGTAAATAAAAAACATTCAATAAATTTAGAGCTAAATCTTTATGAGCATTTCGAAAGGACGTATAGTTAACAATTCATATTGTTTAGATGTTGAGGCGAAAGAGTAATGATGTGTGGACGACGCAACCCGAATGACATAAGCATTTGGATCGTCATCGTCACGTATACAAAGAAGATAAACATAACAGAGTTAAGGCAATGCGTATTGCCCTTACTACGAGTATTGTCCTTTTACTAAGCGGTTTGTTTGCACATACGATTAACAGTACATGGGGTATGGCGGATGTCGTCTTGCTAATAGAGGACATAGTGTGAATTGTATTTCCCAGTAAAGTCACGGATAATAAAAAAATACGTGTTATTTGATCTAAGATTAATTTTTGATTTGTAAACATGTGCGATCACAACACATACACGATTTGTGACCGCATATGTTTCTTTACTTGGGAATTTGCCTATAATATGAGTAAACTGTCAAATATAGTGTCATATAAACAATCTAAACTAAAACTAGCTACAACTACAATTTTTTTTGCTATTTTACAATAATAAATTTTGGAAAACGTCTTTATTTTCGATAGAAAAGCTAACAACTAAATTTTTGTGAATTTGATTCAGCCTGGGTGTCTGAACGCACATCTAGGGAAAACTATCGGTGTGTTTTTTATATTTTGGTTCGCGGCCGTGGGTGCTAGCCTTTTGCAGCCTGTCAGTATCGGTGTTAATGTTAGTGACTATTGCCACCATGGTGTTCAATATTTAAGACACCTTTGTCCTGAGAAATGGAAGGACCCTCCCGGTATTGTCGAAAAACTGGACATCTTGACATTCCCTTGGCCTTTTCCGTGTTAACAGGTATGATGATACTCGAAAATCGGGTCATTTTATATGGAACTTCTTATCCCGGACATTGAAAGCTTTGTCCGGTATACTAAAAGAAGTGTGAGGAAGGCTCCGCACTATGCGGCTCTCTGTAATGCTCCGTCTGGTGAATTGTTTTATGATATATCATTATTGTCTTAATTGTAGGAAGAAATAAACACACAGAACGAAGTGTGTCCTAATGCTGTAAGAGTAAATTCCTATTTTGTCGCTTTGAAAACCTTCACTACCTACGTGGTTGAGGCCATTACTATAATGGGACATGTACCGTGTAGGAAGTGAAACTATAACATACTTACATTAAAAATATTCCAACATTACCTTAACCTTTGAGATTTGTTAATATAACATGAATATATACCAAAATATTTACATAAATGGCAAATATTACGTGATGGACGAATCAATTGACAGCTGTTGAAGTTCCAAGTTTGAATGTGGATGTATAAAAAGTTTCAACACCACTCGTATAGCCAAAATATTCATCGCCAAAATTATCAAAATATTGAAAAATTCAATCAAAATAAAATTGCCTATGCATGCATTACACTCGAAACTGAGAGTAACATGGGAATTTCAAGTTGAATTTGGAATTCTGAGTTTTTTTTATGTATAATAGTTTGTGTATATGGCTTACAAATAGATTTACGTTTATACATTGTGTACTACTGATAATTACAAACATGTTTATAGTGCATTTGGTACCATTTCGTTTTCTTACTCCCTGCCATTTCGGATCATTTAAGTATCAAAAGGACTATTCTTAAACTCCAGCATGTGTTTAGCTGTGAATAAATGTAATATACGTACCGGGAGCGAACTTAAGCCCGAACCACACCGACATGGGCATTATGCCGTGGTGTATGACGTGCAGCGTGGACACATGCTCATTTTTCTTACGCAGCACGAAGAAAAGTGTGTCCATGAACTCCGTAAACTTGCTGAAGTAGTACCACCAACACGTGTTCGCCATCTGAATAGAAAGATGATAACAATAAGGATTACAATAGCTAGACATAAATATTTTTTTTTCTTGTGTGCAAGATGATACTAAATTTTTAGAATGCAGAAGTAAAGGCTATATTTTCCGATAATAAGAATACGATCAGGTTTACTTCAAATACTAGCGTTTTAATTTATAGTCGGAATCAATATTATACATCTATAGCTATATATACGGGAGGCCGGGTACACACATGGGTCGCCTAAAATTCCTTTATTTGTAATCTTACCCTGGTCTCTCGGACCATGAAATATTATTTATATGCGCAAACTTGTATCATTTTGCACTCCGTAATGGCTCAGAATCAAATGTACGAAAAAAAAAATTGTCTCATTACTATTCCCATCTTTTAAAATAGTTGTTCTGCTATTCGGGCCGGAGACAAATTTATAAAATCAAAGATCATAATAATCGGCCCACCCCTTCTGAGTTATAAATGGCGTATCTAATACGACTTTGTTTTATATATATAATATATATAGATTAACATACAATACAACGTAGGTATATAAAGCTGGAATTCGACAGTTTATATGAGCTATTTTTATTTAATTAAATGTGAGACAATAATAGGTTAATTTATTGCTATCGATTGTCGGTACAAATCGAGTTGTTTTAATTTTAGTTCAATATTTTCTGATGACAGTCATATTTATATCGCATTATTAGGTATGTACAATAACCAGGAAAATATTTTTACTCATTAAAAAGGTAAACACACTAATCCGGATTTTTTTTTAATTCTCAACGCTGCTGCATGTAAGTCAATCGCTGTCAACGACATTACATAACGTGCTATTTTATTATTAATGAGTGTGTCCATGACACACATTCCTAGTTGTTATCGATACAGAGTGTATCACATTCGCCGTTCCCGTGCTACCTCTTATGGTAATTCGTTCCGACGCTTGTACAATCAGATTAATTTATAACTGCAGTGGTCAAATGGATTTGTACCATGACTCAACTGGTGAAAATATACGTATTTTGTTTTTTCTCATTATAGTTTATGTTTTTGATACTGTGTTATTATTTAATGTGTGGATTTTATCTATATGTGATCGTTATACTATCAATTGGTTAAACTAAACTTAGTAACATAAAGAAATAACTAAAAAAAGTACATTGATTACATCAACGGGGCGTTCAGTTTTTAATATTTGACATAATATCCAGGCTGATACAGTAAGGGTATACTAATCCTTGGACCTGCCTTTCTTAGCGCATTACAAATGCGCTAAGAAAGATCATTATGTGAAGTCAAAATTTCGATATATGTCAACGTAACAAATAAAATTTGTTCCCAACAAAATGTTAGATTTTTTCGGGACCAACTTTCCTTTAGTTAAAGTATCAAAATTCAGACTTGGCAAAGTGATAACATATGCGCTGAAGAAAGTTAGATTCAAGGCTTATTAACACTTTCTTTTTGTATAATCAAAACATAGCTATTCCAGTTTAAACGAGGACCGATGAGCAAAACTACTAAACATTTTGTTGACACAATATTGTTTGCGTAATTAACTGGCGGGTTACAAAAGTTGTTAAGAATTTGCATGTATACCTACCTAGGTAAACATGCAAATTCAACAAACAGCTAGGTAAGTACCTGGTACCTATATTCTATTAATGGGTATACCTACATTCCAACATTGTATTTTAATTTCATTGGATCCAAACAAGTTGATTAGTATTCTAATATGCAAATATCCAGTATTTTAAATAAAGAATATCTCTAATAACCATAATATTCATGTTTCATGTGGATATATGAGATATTCTGTACTTAAAAAATAACACATACTTGCATATTATTATTATTAAAAAATAATAATTATAATGCATTTTAATTAACAAAACGGCCATTAAATCAGGACTAGCGGCTCGATTATGTAGCTTTTGTTGCTATCGGTTTTCGTTTGAAATCAGAAACATGGCATTTTTGCGATCGCATAGGCAAATATCGATACAATTTCTGACGTATATTGATTGCGATTGAAAACGTTTTTGACCTTTGCGACTGATTTAAGATTGTTCGTACATCTATACTCGGTTCATAACATTATAGTATTCTTTGAATCGGACGGGCTAACCACCATTTGCAACAACTTTACATAGCATATTGGCGATTGAAATCGAAAAGATTTAAGTTACGTAATTGTAATAAGCCAATTGAAATTATTTTCTGTTACAAACATGATAGCAACAGTGTTAAATAATCTGTAAGTCACTGGGTAGTAATTCAGCATCAGTTAAAACAAATTAAAATAAGAAGTGTAGAGGTATTTTAGAGGTAATAGAAATAAATATTCTAAACTAACAGTTTGTCACTATCTATATTGGGTGATTCAGGAAGAGTATATGCTTTAAACCTGCGCTTCTTTAGCTTTTTGTTATCCTTATTGGAGATCAAAATTTCGATATATCGATTAAATGACAAACCAAATTCGGACTTCACATAATGACTACAAATGCGTTTAAGCATAGCAGTTTCAAAGGTTAGTACACCCTTTCTGAACCACGCTGTAAACTGAAAATAATGAATATCTTACCCTCATCCCCATGGGGCTCCGTGAGTAGTCGACCAGTTGACACCTAAAGTCATACTGACCCCACCATCCACTCATCAAGTACTGTAAAGTAAATACACGTTTAAAACTTTTTATTATATTATAAAATGTAGGTTAACACAATAAATATGCCAAGTGCAAGGTTTATAAAAAAATAAGTTTAAAGGTCTATAGATTGGTTTTATTTTTATATACGACTTTAAGAATATTTTAAATTCTTGGATGTACAGTTTCGAGTGTGATTTTCATCACCAATTTTTCCCACTTATTGTCAAAACCGGCAATTGCGATGTGTCCTTAGAATATGTAGACAATAATCATTATTATTGACACTTCCTTTTAACTTGATATTGACACAATAATAATATATTTTTATAACACGTCCTAGTTTGGACGACGCTTGTATTTATTATTATTATACTTAGCTATGTTAAGACTAAGCTGACGTCAATGAAGTAAATTTATAAGTACATAAATAACGATATCAGATTTTAGTAGGATTTTTTTTAGGTGATATTCCTATGACTGCACCTTAAATCAGGAATTTAAAAGTTTCCTTAAAACTTTATCTGAGTCGATAGTTAACATATGTCTTGCAAAAATCAATGATGGTTTTTTTACTAATTTTATTTCAAATCGTAAACGTTATGTATTGTGTTGTATCAATAACTCAGATGGTGTTGTGTATTTAAGAAAATCCTCACCTCATAGAATATCCACGCACTGAAAATGGTCTGTGCGAAGTTGTAGACGACTAGAACAGTCCGGAACTCGAAGGGTTTGCGGTTCGCCATGAGTTGCGGGCCGAGTTTGCGCGCGCAGAACGCGTAGCACACGCACGCCGCTAACGTGGGCCACGGCGACGACATCATCGACCAATCCTTCACGCGGGGATCTAGACATTGAAGCAACACAGGGTGATTCAGAAAGGGTATACTAAAAGTTGAACTTGAGCTTCTTTAGCGTATTTGTAATCGTTATGTGAAATCAGAATTTCGGTAAGTGATTTAAAAAAAAATTGTTCCCAGCAGAAATACGATTGTGTAAGCAATTTTTAAAATTGACATATTGATATTTTGATTTTACATGATGATGACCAATGCGCTAAAGATAATTAACTGTCTATGTTGACAGCATTTTGGTATGTGTCACAGTGCCCCTAGATAATGTGCATGAAAGAAAATAGGTGAACTAGACCAAATATAATTGAAAAAAATCTAAAGGCACCTTAATTACCTGGGCAACAAAATAGTTAAACATCTATAAAAATTAAGTGTTCTATTTTTTTCTAGATTTAGTTCCAACCATTTTCTATCCGAGTGAAAAGACAAAAAGCACTATTTACTTATTTGTTTTTATTTTATCCCAAAAATGTACTCTAAATCAAATAAATCATGATTTTAACAATCCTGGTGATAAAATCTTACGGGCGACGACTGATCGCTAATTCGTGTATATAAGTTGGCGATCGTGCACGGTTTGCTTTCCTGAATATTCATGAATTCTTTAAAAGAAAAGGCATCAGACAGTAGTGTCTGTACTCTACGTATTAATAAAAGTCTATCTATTGGCCAAGTATATATCTTACTTAGATTTCCTCAAGCTTATGGACAACTATGAGTAATTGTTCATATTATTACACGTGCCAAGTACCTAAATTAATATTATATTATTACTTAGCTTCATGTGTTTGTGTAGGACACACTATATAAATATGAACATATTTTCCATGCGCCAAACATTCTTGTAATATTTATCGTATAGTATTGTAACATATTTTACATAACAGTCTGTTGCCATTTTGGGTCATGTTAAGGCATGCGTATAACATTGTTTAGGCTCCAATTTGTAATATTTAGTAAACTCATTAAGCTTATTAAGCAAATTGAATTAAATAAAGATTGCGATAAAGACAAAGAAATGCAATTAAATAAAACAATAGCTTTGATATTAGCAATTAGCATTAGCAATCAGAAAAGTTACTTCTCTTATCAATCAATTAATCTCAAAATGTACGTATGTGGCTCAATAATCGAGATTGATGGGTTTGAGGTCGCCAGCATAGTTGACATAACTTTGGCCGGAGAAGGCACGTTACGGCAGAGTGGGGCTGCACCAGACTGAATCGTTCCGCGATTCTTATGCAATGGATTGGGCAAACTCTTAGACGCTACCATAGCTGGCTGGCGGCGTCTCACCACCAGTGCAGTGAATTCACTTTCAATTACTTAATAATTGCTGGTTTCTTAACCAAATATAACGCTTACTTTATAAACATTTAGGGAAGTAAAATGAAAGTAAACAGAAACTAAAAAGATGGTGAAAACACACCATAATCCTACGACTTATATTATAACTGAGTATAATCAAAATTAGACTTACCGCTCCTATTGTCCATCAGATCTCTGTACCAATTATATATGTTTGCCATCTTTGGGTCGGTTACTCTAATGACTAATTGAATCTGTAACAAAAAATTGTAAATTTTAATAAAAAAATTTAATTACTGAGGTTGGATTCAAATAACCAGTATTAATCAATATTTAAAGTTTGCACGAAATTAAATAACATCGGCAGCAGCCATGGTTTACATAATTATGTGCAACCATGTCGTATGCGCTGTAGTGAGCGTTTAATAAATTGATCGTATTGAATACACTTAAATGGGTACCCAATTTCAATATCGGAATATAGAAAGAAAACCGGACAAGTGCACGTCGGACCTGCACATTGAGGGTTCCGAAATATAGCGTTTCTAAGTGTCCACAGCTGAATTTGAAAAATTGAATTTAGTAATAAAAATACTTTTTACAAGGAGATAATAATATGTACCTTGGACTGGTTAACTTAATTTGCAATATCACGATAAATATATTATCTATAAATCTCGTGTACTTGTTGGCAAGACATTTGAGGAAATGGTACCTAGATACCATAGAACCATAACCAATTGTTGTTATTTTTTATTTAAGTATCGGGAGCGTAATATGCGCGTACCAGAGAAATATTCATTCATAATATATTTTTCTATAAAAACTCATATCGGGGAATACCGCGCTTAAGTATACCGAAACATCAGAAAGTAATGTGTTATATACAACGCCTCTGCTGCTAATAATGGTGATATTACACGGCTCATTACTGCCATTTAATTTGGATGAAGTAATTGAATTAAATTATTTATTTATTTGAGTTTTATTAGTTCGGCCGACAGTTTACGAGATCATTGTCGTCCTAGTTGTAAGGCAGCACTAATGATATTTAGTTAGATGGTCCGATTATTTAGAATTGATAATGCAGTAATAGGTGTGGCAAAAACGCTAGAACGCACGGAAATTGTCCTTGGTTTCAACAAGGTCTGTGTAATATACTACTCTAGCCATATGACACATGCAATATATATATTTGCTCGTTTTGTTAAAGAAGCAAAGGACGTGATGTGCGGATTATTCTTGTTCAATTTATGTGCGTTTGAGGTGGAAACTAACATTTGAAAGCTCTACCAGCATAATTTCATCCCGTTCTGTTTCATTTGATGACGGTTTTTATTTGGAATAGTCCTAAGTGGTTTATAAATAAGCGCCAATCACATACAACACAATTGGTGTAGGAATCTCGGTCGTTCAAAACGTTTGTTGACATCCACTCCTGGTAGGTATAGCAGATCAATATGTGCCATTCATTAGACATTTAAATCAAACAAGTTAGTGATTTTAGTTATCCATACCGTCGAATTAAATAATAAAGAAACATTAATAGTTTAATGGCCCAGACACAAGAGGAAGGCAATTTACTAAATCGTTACTTTTTAAACACGGAAACCATTATTAGATGCAAAATGTCAAAACTAAGGCTGCCGCGCACCCGACCGCGCCAGCCTCGCGAGGCTGCGCGTACGCTGCTATATGAGTATATTTTATCCTTTTTTAATATATTACTAGTCAAAATTACGGAAGAATTGTGCTAAAACACATTGCAGCATTGTCCTTAAAAACTCGTCATTTCAGATTTCGCATTCAGAATGACTGATTGAGAGGAGTTTCCGTTAGTTGCAACACTCGACACATCGCACTCATGCCGAGAGAAAGGGGGGCGATCCAAGCAACCGACGGACCCGTTCGCATTGACGGTTGCGACCGATGCCTAAGCGCAAATATACGATCAAGTTTTAGATCTTCTTACCCATTTTCATTCAAATACGATACAGTATATAATTACTCAAAAAGTAATCAAATAAAGCCCATGTCATTCTTTAGTTATACTGGCACGTAGACATGTCACCAAACGTCACGTCGGTACGTACATGTTTTCTAACTATCGTCACGTTCGGCGAATAATAAGATTTTGCTGTAGTATCGAAATACTATATGTTGGTGATGTTAATATCGCGGAAAGTGCGTAACTCGGAGGTTCACCAACGTTAGGCTCCTTATTAAAGCGAACAATCAAGGGAAATCAGATGGCAAAGACGTCAATAAGACCTCTCGACTCAGTATTAATTTAATAAGCATGTTGGACAGGTGGCAAGGTTAGGTTAACCGCCATTATAAACCATGAGTGGGGAGTAAATAAATTATCTCGAGTACACTCGCGGTCCGATGCGGTAGTGACGGAAAATAACGAGATGAGACGACTCAGAACAGGCTGCAAGCGGCACCTGGGCAGCGGCGGAGTTGCACAACTGCCTATTGTGGACGACCTTGGCCTGCTCTTCACGGCAAAATTCACTTACACTCACCTACACTTGAGCCCAATTACCCATTTTGTAAGTGTAGCTCTTACATAAGTATTACAGTCGTTTTTTTAAAAAAAATATGTCTTATCCTACGTCCTTAGATACTTATAATTTCTAAATATTTTGGGGAGGCAAATATTTTTCTAGTTGTGCCGTTTATTTATATTGTTTAAGTAAATTCGTTTTGAGCATAAGGGGTTAGGAAAGGTGACTTACATGGTACGTGGTAAACGAAGGATCATCGAACTTGAGTCTGGTGCTAATTGTTTATCTATCTCGCGTACGTCAAGGAAACGTAAACGTTATCGTCTCGAGTGTTCTATGAGGCAGTCTTAACTTTCACCATGGCCCGCTCCGTAGTCCGCAGGTTTTACGTAAGGGTGTTGCGCCAGACGGCCGCCCGCGCCCTGCGGTACCACTGACCCACTGCCACAGACTCGTGCGCAGCACACACCACCACCACTTGCATAGCCATCCCGCCCCGCGCCGGCTCCAAATATTGCGATATATCGCGGGTACATCTAATTTTAATGTTTTTTTTATTAATGACGAAATATCTATCCATAACAGCTCACTATGAATTTTAATAACTTTCATGTAATTGAAGTTCATTTTGAGATTAGTGTTACGAGTCGTAATTTAAATATATTATTGCTTGGTAGATATGTATAGCAATGTAACTATTGCGATAAATAATATTAATAGTTAACGCAGTAAGTAACATGTTTAATAGTCTATTGTATTGCCCTCTTCATTTATACGAAGTAAATATTTATTATCGTGAACACAGACTTGTGTAGAACATTCAGACAAAACAGGACGTGCGCTTCAAAAGTAAAACCTAAAAAACTTTTTTCTAACAAGTAAACACACGCACTGTCGCACGCATAAAAAACATGACAAAAATGTGTTACCCCCGAATTTATAGCCGTCATATAGTATTGAGCAAAGCAAAACTCGTGCGCGGTACTATATGACGTTTGATAAAGTTATAGAACGTCTATAAATTCAGGGGTTAGTCCATGGCGGATATTTTACTAAGCAAAAAGTTTTGTATATTTACCACTACAAAAGCATCGAAAAAGTGGCTTCACTTTGCTAGTGGCAACACGTTACGTCTGAACTTCTATACAAGTCTGTGATCGTAAATATCAGTTTTTATAGTAGGACAAGGAGCAATGATTGTAGTGCTCGTACACAAAATAAATAAACTCGCCCATGTCTCAACTAATTACATTAGTACCACCACAATAACTAGGTACCAATTATTTCAGGTAATTAAATTTGTTTTTATATATTTCTAAAGCCATGTCCGTCTCCGATCAGCTCTGTTAAGTCTCGCACTACCGGAATTTCACACAGAACGTGCTAGCCTAGCGCGCTTAGTGCAATAGACAGGTCATTTAGAAAGAAGTTCGCACTTTTTAAGACATGTCCGAATCATAACTCAAAACTTTAAAACCCAAGATTTTGTAGGTACTGGAAATCAAATCTGCACACCCTTATTTCAAGGGCAAGGGTTTGACCAACCTGGCTTATATTATCATATTAATTATTGAGACATTAATTGTCGAAGAAGATTTTATAAAGTACCAATTAAGAATACGACAATTAAGTAGACTATTAACTTAACAAGATTTATATCAAAACAATGAATTTTACGTAGGTAAGACAAATGGACATTAAACTGTATATTCTTAATTATAAACTATAATTATACCTCGGATGTACATATTGAATTATAAAAAATACATAAATAATAGTAAAATGATAAGCAGAGGTGAAAAGCCAGCCTTGACCTAAGACCTTATTATCTTTCCAGTTATACACACGTTAATCAATAAATTCCTGAATAATTAATTTATTTTCGGTATACCATATAGCTTCTGCATGCATGTTTAGATACAAAGTAGGGATGTGCCTAATATTAACCAACCATTTTATAAAAGAGTTTAATGGGCATTTATTAGTTTCAAATACTTAATATTCAATTTCAACCAGTACGTAATACGTAAGTGAAAATAAAAATATTACAATACCACAAAATAATATGCTCTCGGGGTCGCTTGTACGCATCATCGTTGGATTTCACGGTACAAGCGGCGTTTAGTAATATATGTTAACAAAGATTAAAATATCTAAAATTAGAATAAGAAAACAATTAAAGACAATACCTTATTTTTGGTGCAGTCGGGTAAAATATTGTAACTGACGATCAAAATAAAGAAAATGAATCTGTGGCTTTTCTTAACTAAAAATACTACCTGGTTGGCCACAAATAGCGTTAAATCGGATCATTGAAACCGGACCTAAATTGAACCGAATAATTCGGCCGAATACTTGGTTCGGTAAGTGTTGAACCGAATAATGTGCGATATTCAGTTCGGTTTAAAAGTCCATGTTCTGTAAGGCATAAAAAACTCTATTAAACAGAGCATCGATGTGTTATTTATAGGTGAACCTAGTAAGTAGCCTTACCACCCAAGGTTATAGTGCAATGTTATCAATTATGTTTTATAAAGGCTGTATGCGCATAATGATGCCATTGAAGGTTTGAGGACAAAATAGCCCTGTATTTATGTAACCAACGTTTTAGATACAAGTTGCCCGAAGTTTCTAGGACACCACTATAACATTATGCGAACAGATAGTGTAACATTTCAATTAATGTTACCCGAAATACTTTACAAACATCT
This sequence comes from Pheosia tremula, assembly GCA_905333125.1. Taxonomy (NCBI): domain Eukaryota; kingdom Metazoa; phylum Arthropoda; class Insecta; order Lepidoptera; family Notodontidae; genus Pheosia; species Pheosia tremula. The sequence continues at coordinate 7,095,282 of HG995402.1, read as the reverse complement.
GAACTAGTATTACTGAAACACAATGTATATACTTTGTACCAGGGAATACGTAATATCAGTACCGGAATAAAAATACGAATTAATACCTATATTAAACATTAGACACCAGGCAATACAGTGCATGCATATTATAGCGGGTAATTTTGTAAATTCACGATCGATAATAGATTTAACAGATAATATATATACATATATATAACCACCTGTATCTTTATTTTATACTAGCTGTTACCCGCGACTTCGTCCGCGTGGTATTAAACAAATACAAAACCGTTGGGAACAGCCTACTCGCGCGTTCTGAGCCCGCGGGATGCATTGCAGGTTGTTGCTATCAAACTTAATCAGGCACAGCGCTGCAACATTGGTTTTAATTTTTTTTCGAGTGATCCTATTATTTTTTCTAAAATAAAAGTAGCCTAAGTTACTCCTTGTTACACCAGCTATCTGCCAGTGAAAGTCCCGTCAAAATCGATCCAGCCATTTCAGAGATTACCCGGAACAAACAGACAGACAGACAAAACATGGGAAAAAAAATTGTTTTGGTATAGGTACCGAGTATACATCCAAATGCACTTAGTAAAAAGCGGTTATTTTAATATTACAAACAGACACTCCAATTTTATGTATATGTATAGAAGATGTATAGATGTATAGATAATTATTATATGTACCTATTAAACATTCCATAAAGGCAAAAAAGGAATTGTTTTATGTATTACGTTGTGAATTTATGAGCTTCGACCCACATACAACAAACGCACGCGGTCTTATAACATGTATATTTTGCAAAAACAAAATAAAACATAGGAACTTGGTAGGTATACACCGTAAGACGTAGCTTGAAAAGATATTGAATACTTTCAATACAACATATTACCTATGAGAGTATGAACAGACAAAAATCAGTTTAAAGATAATTTCTATAAAAATACCTATCTAATGAAATAAATAAAAATGCCCCAACCCCCACCTGATACTCTAAAAGGCTCGCTAAGTATAGAATGAAGTGGGTAGAGGAATGCCTTTAGGCAACAGGACATGACAAGCTCGTAATAAGCTATCACTTGGATCAAGCTACATTTAACAGAGAATGGACGTCTACAATCATTGCAAGAGGCCAATTCACTTCTACCAACTAACAACTTTGTCCAGTCACAAGCGACGTCGCTTGACACAGACTACAATTCACCTAGAACGGAATTGCGTAAATTCATCGATATGCAGCGATAACCGATTAGATATGAACATAGTGAAATCTGACGGTTTATTATATAACGGCGATGATACATCAATTCAATTATTAAACTACATTATAGTGTAACCTAATTGCATGTAGATATTATATGCGCGTTCGATGTGCTTATCTTTCACGACAATTTTCTTGGTCACTCGCTGATACAGAAAATATATTATAAGAAGTCGGTGGTAAATTGGTTACAAGTGCATGTTTTAACATTAATTAAAATAATCCTTGCTTTAAGGCTCATTAGAGAGCTGTTAGAATTGTTTTGAATGATCTGCTATTCAGAAGACATTAGTGAATTCCCTGCATTGTTAATCTGGACCTTGACATCCATCGATAGCCGATTTCTATGTGGTCAGATCAGACCAAAAAAGGTCGCAATTGAGAACGGATAAATTTCAATGTTATATCGGACAGAATATTCACGGTTGGATTAATTTATTTAAAGTAACGAGGTATTTACGTATAGATATCTTTTTTTTGCGTTTCCAATCATACATATAACATACCTACTATTTATTTATGTGTGTACGTATACGACATAACAAGTTTATAATGCAAGAACATGTATATGTTGATCTTTACTGTAATGTAACATCTAAGAAATGCGGGTTTTTCGTGAAACATGCTTTCGTAATGAGACCACAGATAAAAGGATATTCAAATAATGATAAGCTGACATAACCAAATGGTTACAACATAATTTAAAAATAAAATAAAATAAATATAAACATCGCCATACGCTATACGGTCCCACATTAAGCAACGCTTGTGTTATGGGTACCGTACAATGGACTGAGGGCGAACTCAGTATATAATAAGTACTTATATACATATTAAACATCTATGACTCGGGTTCAAACATTCGTGCTCATCACACAAAGCTTGTCCCTACTAGGATTCGAACCTGGGACCCTCGGCGCAGATAGCAGAGTCACTACCACTGCGCTAATCAGGCCATCAAAAATGTAAACTTTATATAAATTCATTTGATGCGCAGTCCGTACGAATATTATGTGTAAATACCTGTACAAATAGATTTTTGTTATTACATGGGACTGTCGACAGATCGGGATCGACCCAATTAATGGAGACGTGTTCTCAATGAAATCTCAATACATACATATAACATGTATAGACGCACAGAGGTTAACTTTTCATATAACATATGCTGCTTATAATACGTAAGTAGTCTATGAAACTATCAAACCCCTCTAATTTATAGAAAATGTATATCCATTTCCTATTTTATTTCATTATTTGCTGCTAGACCCCAGTCATACGTCATAATACATGCTATTACGCCAAATGATAAGCTATTCAATTGCGAAAGAAGACCATGTTGTAATCGGTACCGTAGTTGATTTTCATTGATGCTTAAACCAACAAACGTTCTAAAAATAAAGAATTCTTATAATATTTTTTTTGGAATAAGTGACGTTTAAAATTACAGCAAATATTTATTTTTTTATTTGATTCAATACATACACAACCCAGTTACAGCTTTCAGTATAGATATATTGATAAACAACATAGTAAATAAATGAAAACATCTATAAATTGGGGGGTAACACCAAAAAAAAAATACTCTACTTACGTGTGATGGGGTACAGTAAAACGACCGCGTAACAGCGAAAGGACGACACAATCCCTTCTATAGGAGCGTGCCTGTTAGGTACACCTTGTGAATACAAATAAAAAGCAAGCAGGTCGACTTTCGCGTTGTTGATGGTATGGCGCACGCGCAGGTGTTGGCGTCCACCGGCGCGGCGGACACGGACAGTGACTGACAGGCGCGCGCAAAAGACGCCGACCGTCGAGCAGCACCGTATCTTTGCAAGCTCCCTGCGTCACACAGAACGCGTCACACAAACGTCATCCTATCCATCCTGTATTGCAATCATAGACTATCGGCATCGGCCTTGTGATAATCCGATTTCTCATGGTTTACTCCATTTCCAACGACGAATAGAATATCATTAAGTAGATACTTATTTGTCGACTAGACTATTTGTATCGTAATACGACGTTTATGGTATTTCTTTTTTTTTTTTCCCTAGCCTTTTCGTATAATTATTGAAATGAAAGATAATTATTATTACTTCTTCTTTCTATACGAAATGAAATCGCGGTAACAAATGAAGGCATTTCTTGACAGCTTGAATTTCATATTTTCTCTGATACTGATCAAGAGTATCAGTAATAAAATAATAAAAAAATGCGAGCTGCCACAAGTGCCATCATTCGTTGTTGAGAGTTTAGATACGATGAATGCAAAAATTTCCAGTTTTCGGGGCCTTACTTCAAATGCCAATTCCGTTCATGGTAATATTTAAAAGTTAAGGCTATTGATTAATCTGGGATTTCCTAAGGTTAGCTTATATCTGCGGTAATACCGAATTCCGATATGGAAACACGACTTTTTAGGTGTAAATCCAATTAACATGAATTTTGCATATTAATGAAACAAGTCCTATGATGTCTAATGCCGGGATATACCCATTACGAGAATTATTATTCATAATTAAATACAGATATCTGTAATTTACACCATTATTATATATACATATTAAGAATTCGCCGAATATTCATTATTCGGCATGTTTGTCATGATTTTATAAGTTCGGTATTCCGTCGGATATTCGATTGATGTGCCGAATATGAACTAAACTTTTATAAAACATAAAAAATAGTATAGTATAGATAGATATAAAAATAGTTTTACTAACATATATTAAAGTTCTAAAATCTTACTTAACATTCTTCTTTAACACGTACTTGGTAGGCAATTATAAATTAATATTAAAGACCCGAAAATAACGGTCTTCTTATCGTAGGTATCGTAACGTGTTTAGCTGGGACGGTAAAAGCAGCTTTAGTAATTTATGTCAAGAAACATTACAAATTTATTAATTCTGGTACAGTCGTGTACAATAATTGTAAATGACAATCAAAATAAGGAAAATAATCTGTGGCTTCTCTGGTACCTACCTAATTAGATACACATGGCGTAAAATTGTAAATTCGGCCGAATATTCGGTAAGGTGAGTGCTAAACCGAATAATGTTCAGTAATCGGTAAGATTTAAAAATCCATGTTCGGCGCATCTCTAATACAGTGTTGCAGGGCTTAATAGTCAATTAGTGTCAGTGTAGACTACGAGAGCAGCTTATTTTATGAAAATATGAAAATAAATAAATAGTATGACTATTACAATGTGTCAGTCTGTACAAAATCACTTACACCCGCAATAAGCTTTAAAATAATTTCTTGCACCTTTATATATACTTTATTTATACACTCTATAATTAGATCAATGTACCTAATGTACACATTTTTGAGGAGTTCAACGAGGTCAATGTTACAATGTATCGTAGAAACGGAATATAAAGTTAGCAGTCTATGTCACGGCAGCAAATAATGTGGACGAAGCTTACAAAACAACTGCGAAACGAGACCGAAGGGGGGTAAACAACCCTAACGGAGCAATCGGTTGACACGATGGCGGTTGAACAGGAGGGCTGTTCTGATCTGTCTTTAGAAGTACGTGTGTTCCGTGATAAAAATATGTAAGCAACACGCTAAAAGTCTAATATTAATGAAAATATTAAGTAGGTACTACAAGTTTTAGATTTAAGTATTTTTTAAATAAGATTACATTTTAAATCTTTTCTTAATAATAAACCTGTGAAATTATCTCAATGTTACAGTGTGCGGTTGTTTGATTAATGTTCTTACAGGGGACACGATTATAATTTATAAAAAAAAATATGATTACAAATGGTTTTCTTGAAAATAACATCAAAAAAAGGACGTTTAGTTTCCGATTAGTAAAAGAAAAAGGTGTACATGCCTATAGCTCCATAGGCATGTGGCATCACCACCATTATTCAAAGCGCGTGTGACGGAGAAAAACGCACAGCCACTCTTACCAACCATGTATACAAGAATATAATTGAAATCATGTAGTATGTCATAAATATTCGTACAAAATTGAATAATAGACAAACACCCATTGAACAATATTAGATTTTTAACAATCAATATGTCGCGTCCTGTTATCCATGTTACCTACATACCACTTAAGGAATATTTTACGACGACCTGTTCACAAAATAATATGTAAGATTCAATTTTATATGGATAGTATTACATTTTAAAGTATATATACACATAACTAGCAAACCTGGCGAACTCCGTTTCGCCACCAGATGAATGAATTTTCTTTGCTATAAACCTCACGGAGCCCGAGACCTTTCCAACGAATGCAAAACCGTGGAAATCGGTTCGTGCGTTCTGGAGTTATAGCGTCAGGAAGGAAAACCCGACTTATTTTTATATAGTAGATTAGGTAAGTGTGTAGGTATTTATGATAAACAAAAATAACTAGTTAGGTGGGTGAGGCCATTTTCAAAAAAAATAACTAGTTTTAGACGCCCGTCGCTTTGGTCGCAAAAGTTGAGCAACACGCACGGGTCACTCACAAACTCGCATAATTTTGTCACACGTAGCCGGTTCCGTCGAAATATTTGTGCAATCTCGTCTCTGGCGATTCCGAGCAACTACCTATAGTCTTGTTTTTTCTTAAAACATAAACAATCTTGACATTTTAATTCAATTTGACTTTTTATATAATTGTAACTAATACAAACTATTTTACATTATTAGGTAACGTTTTTAACCAGTTTACTAGTAATTATGTTTTACAAATAGTTATTTAAAAACAGACCTCCCTCCCACCATTGCTATCTTTTAGGACAAGTATGGCAAAACAGACTGTAGCTGTATGTTTTTTGTAAGATAGCGTAGGCGTTTATCAGGAACGGACACATAGTACACGTATTGTATAAATATTTTGATGAATTCATTCCGATTGCAGAGATAGCATATCAATCGAATAGCTATAACATGCGATAAAGGCGACATAAGTTTATAAAAAAAAACCTATAATCGCGGGACAATTTATAGAGTTATGATATTTTCCAAAGAGCTAAATCTATAAATTATATTTTGTTTACAATCCAAATTTTGTTTAAAATACAACATTAGAAAAAGTAGAAGACCATTTTAAAGATTTTTTACGGATATTATACTGATTAGGTACTTACATACTTTCAGAAAGTTTTAAGATATGGTGGATTTTGCTTATCGGCAATAAATTTTAGAGCGTATAGAAACAGCCCGGAGGTTATAATAAGTAAAGGTGACTACTGCACGGGTGATGTTATTAAATCAAATGGCGAAGGGTTTGAAATTTGCTGGACTTAATAATAAAATACTCAACACGTAAGCGCGTTGAGTGTGCGTGTTCGCGCGTCGTGTTTGCGAAAAAGTCATCGTGTGCGCAGGTCTATGTTTTATATTTTTTAAGGAAAATGATAACGGGTTGGCGATCAATCTAGATTCTGCATGTAGGCCTACATGCCATCATTTGACAAACATATCAACCTTTAACATTGTTTTTTATTATTGTATTAATAAATTTTAATTTTGGTATGTTTCCCTGACATTATATTTTTTTCATTAGTATGTTAAATACATACTGTCCATCAAAATTAAATTGCTTCAATGCAATTGTTAATTACTGCAGAAAAATAAATCAGATTACGACAACTCATTTATATACATTGTTATACCCTATTTCCCGGGCTCATACAGGATGTTAATTGTGGTACTTAATTTATACCACCGAACATGGAATGGATAAAACACATGGACCTACTTACCACATAAACTGGTTTTATATCACAGGCCGACGGTGATCGGGATCAACAAAATTATCTAAAAAAAAGAATAACTTGAATGCATTGAATTGCACGTCGGTAAACCTGTAGGTACATATGCGAATAAAAGTTAAAAATAAGTATAGGGCACTTAATTTTAGCATCCTTATTTATAGATGAACTGTTACACTTTAAAAAAATTTTTTTTTGCTTCATTGGAAATCTTTCCGAGGGCCTGTCGTTCTGGTTTATTTAAACTAGTCTAACGTCAGACTTCGTCCGCTTAGACTTTGGTTTTGACAATGACAATCCCAGAGGAATTATTTCAATTGATTCCAGTTTATCCTAGAGGTACCAGCTGTTGAATTTAAAAACGACGTTGAACTCGGTCCATGCGTCCGGGAGATACGGTGCGACAGACAGACTTAAATATTAAATCATCTCTTTTACTTTTGCGTTGTGTCAAGGACTAAAAAATGGAACAATCACGTCATATCAGCTATAAAATTGCAATTTAATGGCATTTCAAATTATACTTAATTTTATTTTAATTGGCCACTAGAGGTACTATTTAAATCCATTACGTTTGTCGGGCAACACGGGTTTAGTTATATAAACAATTAAGTACCCACCTACCTACCTGATCGATAACTAAATATCAGTGGTAGCTGAGTTAGTAAAACGGTCGCCTTGGGAGCATGGGTAAGGGTACGTCTACCCTTACTGACGGAGGAGGCGGATTTGCGAATCAAATTTTCACCATGTACCTAACCAGTTTCCTAGAGACGCGAGAAGTCTGCAGTGGCGCAGCTATGCCACCAAGGGTCCAGGCCAACATGAAATTGGCACCCTATTTAACTAAACTCCAAAACTGGGACCTAACGTAATATATAAATGCAATAAATACTTTACATTTTTAATGCAAATATCGATGAAATAGGTAGGCACTCAGGCTACGTAAAATCAAATCGATTTCAATTGGTTACAACACTTTATCGGGGTTTATAATGAAGGATAATTCGCCTAGTGCAGGGGTCGGCAACCTTTTGAGTCGGAAGAGTCAAAACTTACTATTTATTCATATATAAGTAGTGCTTTTTCACAACAAATTAGATAGGTAATATACAGGGTATCCAAAAAGTGGCCAAATACAAAAAAGCGAGTACAAGTGGCTGAGAGCTAGAAATGGTGCCTAATCCTCGTTAATTCAGAACGATTTTTCAATGCTTTTTTGTATTTCAATGTAATATTTGCGTATAGAACTAAAGAGCCGCAGCTTCACATCCAAAGAGCCGCTGGTTGCCGACCACTGGCCTAGTGGAATATCCTACACAAACAATTAAGTATGCATGCTTAAAGCCGTACTTATGTTCGGCAGGTTGCAAAAAAATTCGTGATTTCAATTCGAGCTGTTTGAGGTTTGTTGGTCAGGGGCTAAAAAGTAAATAGTCGAAAATTCTTTATTCAACTAGGATATTATATAACGTTTTTAAACGTCGTTAATTAAAGCCGAGAGGCCCCTTGAGCTTGGCCCTGGGGCACTGCCCCGCCTAGCAGTAGGGAAGCTAAGCCACTGGAAATATGCCTACCCGCAATAGGCAAGCATACCTGAGGCCTGTATCCCACCCGCGTTGTAGGGAGGCCCGTACCCACCGACAAACTGGCGCTACTCATAATGCTACTCTACGATCAGCCGTTATCCCGCCAGACATTAGGTTGCTGTATTGCAAGTTTCGTGTAATCGCTCCTGGTAAAGAATATAACGCTTAGGCATGAATATGGATGAAAATATCTTCAGAGTAGGGTATTACACTATCATTGTATTGAGTGTATGTATGAAATCTTAAGTACTACTAACATATGACATAAATGTGTAAGAATATAGTATGTAATATCAAACATCATTTCAAATATATTCCTTATTGGTGAAAGCAATAGTTGGGAGTGAGTGGGGTCACTCTTTCCCTGTCGCACGAGCGGCTCTGGTGGTGATGTCACATGCCTGTACCTGTGTTTACGTTTAGCCTCATCTGAATCTTTAAATATCTGAGTATTGTTTTTAATACCGAATCATTCAATTTAAATTAAGTATAAGTGATATAAAATAAGAAGGCTAATTCCCAAAGTATCACTTCCAAACAATGAAAAAAAAATTTGTGTGCATCAGCAATCTACCTAATTAGCTAACTAGGTATTTGATACTTGATATGCAATAGCAACATTAGAATTATATAATAATAACAATTTATTCCACATCTTAACACGCACAATCTAAAACAGGTAATACAGGACATGGCCTTGCCTAATAAATTAATTATAAAAAGCAGGTAGCTAGGTAGTATAACAATTGCAGAGCAGATACCTAGGTATCCTAAATTAGTTAATAGATAAACTTGTTGATTGTTTTAGAAAGCAAAGTAATAACTGTTAACTAGAATATAATTAGAACATCATTTTTGAGCAATTATTATACTAATGCATAAAGTAGCACTTCACACAAGTCAATATCAATCAACATGACTCGGTGATCTTAATTTATTCACTATAGAATTCTAGGAGATTGGGTACGCAAATTTTTGGAACATTAGGAGCTGAACATGTCTAACTATTTAATTTAAGAAATTGAATTGAATTGAAAATATATGCTCAGGTCCCCAAAACATATATTAAACCAGTATTGACAATACCAGATAACCCTACTATACAGATAAGGTTTGCCTAGCTGGCTCTTTTTAAAATAATTTGTAACTTCATAACAAAAATTAAGTTCTTATTTTACTCACAGAACATAGCCAAAAATTTTGGCCTAAAACCAGACAAAGTATAGTCTTATACAAGAGAAAACAGCTTATCTTACAACTCATTTAATAAAAGGAAGTGGAAGAGAATCAGGTCAGTCCGGATTTAAATGTTTAGTCGGACATGGCACAGAATAAATCCAGATATATCTAGCTAAATCTGTACATCTGGCAATCTACAGTAGAGTTGCTGGTAGCCGGCTTAACTCTAACATATTTTGTACAAAATATGTAGGTAGCTACTTTATGTCACATGATTTACCATAAAATAAATAGGTACTTAACAAATTTAATTCCAAAAACACTGATTCAGTAGATAAGTTTATGTCTAACTTATTCAATCCAAGATTTTAATATAGTGGCTCAATATTCAAAATTATCAAGTAAATCCAGAAAAAGAATATTTTCCAAAGGTACTAATAGAATAATCTTTGGTTGGTATCTACTGTAACAATGAAGATGCCATAATTTGGCGAAATTTTAGTATGTATCTTACCTGTTTTAAGTCCTGGCGGTGCCTACGGAATGTGTGGACATGACATGATGTATGATTTCATTATCACATATAGAAAGTTAGACAAGACTTTATAACTGTGGGCGTGTACGTAGATATCGATGACTAATAGGAGTATAAAATATAAAACTGTCACTTACCCAAATATAAAATATCTTCCAAAGATAGCGATGAAATATAACATTGATAGGCACGCTATGCAACAGTCAATGATAATACGATACGCACCGTCTGTCTGTGTCTGTTACATACAACTATTCGTACAACTTAAAAATTCAATCTATTCACAAATATTTAAAATAGGTTATAAAAATAGCTGACAGTTCATCTTCTATCCAACGTTTAACTACCGATAATATACAGGGTTATTTAACGGCATTCTTAAATAAATACAAGTAAAGCTCAACTTATTAAAACCAACCAAATTAAAAATAATACATAGCAACTAGCCAACCCACTCATTACCACCCTCGTAGTGGCCAGTGTTGCCACTTAACTTTTCAATAGTGGCTACGTATGGAGATTGGAGATAAAACAAGCTAAAAATTCCCAAAAAAGGTTGTGAAAAAGGTCTAAAAACAGAATACATTCATAGCAAACTTACTAAATATACCTTGAAAATGACATTTTATTTCCAAACTTTTACTATAGACTAAAAAACGTAAAATAGTACTTATACTATTACTTCCAGTCTTATTAGAGTTCCGTACCAAAATTGTAAAAACTGAACACTTATGGTGCGACTATGTCCGTCTGCCCATCTGTCACACCTGATTATTTATTACTGCATGTTAAAATAGGCATTACTTTACTTAATATAACAAAATGAAGGTAGGTAATTAAAAGTAGTGTATTTTTCATAAGTATGTATCAAAAGTGGCAAGATTGACTTTGTTCGGGTTTAACAGTGAAAAACGTGTTTAAGCACTGTAAAAGGGGCTAGATCCTCTAGCCTGCTAAGAACTAAGGCGGCAGCACTGGTAGCGGCTATAACAAACTTTAACAGGCTCCACCTTCCAATCGTGTCCGAATTATCGGGTGAAATCGCATAATGTGTAAGGCAATCGGACGTCCTACATCCTAGTTAAAGGACGTCCAATTGCGCTACACATTATTCTATTTCGACATGTTCTACACTTTCCTATCCGATCCTAATTATCGGAGGCCCGTTAACCGATTTAATCCGATAATTATGATAGGATTGGTTAGGATCGGAAGGTGCGGAGGGTGCTTCGATGATTAGGATAGGATTGGTTAGAATCGGAAGGTGTAGAGCTTCCTATGGTGACTCATTTCGTTCCGTGGCTCGTGTCCAAGTAGTTTTTTTTTATAGGTTTGTTTAAAAAGTGGACGTTGGCATCTTTCATATATGCGCGGTGGATATATTCTATCTTTCAGGGGACAGGAGGCAGGTTTATGTCTTATTTCACCACATCCGGTCGCAAGCATGCTTGAGATGCAACGGCTAATTCTGGCAGACTGGCATACTACAATACAATATTGTAATTTTTTTACTAAATACATACAAACCTGCGATTAGGTATTTACACGGTGAAAAATAATACAAAATAAATATATAGAATAAAAATAACACATTATATAGAATGAAAAAATGGGGCTCCCAATATATAATTCTTTTTTTACGCTCGGAGTGAATTTTCAAAAAAAAACCATTGGTAATTGAATATAAAATAGGGCCTCTTTATAGCCAATCGACAAAAAAGAAAAGAAAAATAAAGGTAAATCACCAGCTTTTGTGTTCTGTACTTGTCGCTATGGTCGGGGTATTCTGTGTGGCACAAAGTAATTGCTATTGCATTCATTTTGTTTCTAACAGGCTCATTGGAGAAGCATTTTAAGTCAATTGCTATATTGGTATTTCATAATCACAGAACAAATACTTCATAATGGTATAAATAGGCTACACTTTGGGAGTTGACACCATATTTTGGTCGAAAGAGCAGATATACGGAAATCCATTTCCGCACATATATCAGTTTGTAACGGTTTATAAATATTTTCCACGCATTCCGATTCAATAGTATGGTTTAAGTTTCAATACTTTCAATGTGACATAAAGCGACATCTGTAGTTTAAAAAAAATGTTTTTAATATATGCTCAAGATATTAAGGTAAGCTTCTTTAAATATACCGCTACTCGACGCTAGATGGCGGACTGTTACGAACTTATTAGCTAAAATCTTTGCTAGGGCATTTTAGCACCACACATTATGGAGATAAATTACAGACAAATATAAATAGATATAACTCTCTTGTGAAATACTAAAATTCATCTAAAATTTACGGTCCACTTAGTTTTAAAACCTAACTCATCAACCTACAATCATGCAAAATAACTACTTACATCTGAAATAAATACGTATACAACTTAAAATTTAAGTACGGATTGAGAATTTGGCCGATAATGTACTTAAAACAGAGACTAAGTGTGATTAAGCACGTAGCCCACTACGTAGATACGTGTAGAATACAGTTATCTTTATGTGCATGGCTTATCACTGAAGGCGATAAAAAGCACCCCTGTAAGTATAAAATCGATTAAAAGAAAGATTGCGTAAATATAATACTTAAGATGTAGTAGGTACCGTACCTACTAACTACCTAATTATATAGACAATTACCTATTTACGCGCTACGGGGCGTCCAGACACAACGTACACATGGTTCTAGTAAATACCAAATACCGAAGTGAATATAAATCATAAATAAAAATACATGTGTGCTGCTCAATAAAAATAACATTAGTTTTCTTATTGATTTCTTATATTTACGCGAATACTACACATATAAACAAAATGAATCTTACGGATTTTATCGCGTTTATTCTACGTTTTTTTACCTTCCGGACGTTTCGATTGCTTTACACTCCTCCCGTGACCATGGTTGCTGTAAAGGAGCCGAAACGTTGGAAACGTAAAAAAGTAGAATAAACGCGATAAAATCCGTAAGATTAGTTTTCTTTTCATTCCTGCTAATCTGGTTAGTGTACTATAAATATTAACATTTTATATTTGTCTAATGCGATGTCATCATTAAGATTAATCAGTAAAAAGTCTGGTTATTAGTCAAAGCGGAACTCGAGACGAGCCAATGTCACAAGGAGCCGCTATCCAAACTAACATAACATTGCCTTGAACATTATGTATATTTACTTACTGAATATAATATTTGCTACATGTCCATATAAAAATTCTAGAAGTCTTCTTCCAGTGACTATAACATATAAATAAAACAAGTCCGTATGACCAGTATATAATATATCGTCGGAATAAACTATGAATTAATGTATGTACCTACAGTTGGAGCATTTGGGATTATTGTGGCCATTTATCAGATACGGAAAAAAATATTCAAAATAAAATAATTATTATACTTAGTGGTTATTAGAATTTCAAATTATAATTTATAGTTACCGGTTTGAGATTGACGACAATTTCGAACACATTGTAAACATCATAATAAAAATTTAATTTTCATTTCATTTGGTCTGTCACCATGATTTGTTCTGTCACAAAAACCTCGTAGACGGTAAGGTGCCCTCTCCAATATATGTCGCCTGGAAGAACTAAGGCAGCGCAAGATTGCCAACACATGCGCAACCCTCCCAACTTCGCTAGGATTAAGATGAAGGATAATTATTTGTGGTGTCGGCTCAGTAGCAGGTACCTAACCCTACGAGGCGCCTTTCCGGGTATCTTATCTTCTAGTTTTCCTTTTCTTCAATTAAGACTATGTTATGAGCTTCTCTTTAAAATTTAATACTGATTGACTCATTTGCCAATAATAATTTGATTTTGAAAATTTAATAATGGTGAAGGCTTTTGTAAAACGATTGTATAATATAAGGGTTGTATACTCATATTACTGAATCATACACACGTAACTAAACATATAAATAAAATTGGATTAAAGTTTATAAAATAGGCATAAAAAAATACGAAAATCAATTGTAGAGGGCCTTCTTGGGCGTAGTTAGGTAAATATCTGATACAGATAATGATCTTATATTGGCCGAGCAGTGTATTTTATTATCCGATCAGCAACCAAATTACATAATAATAACAGAGATATGGCATTGGTATTATTCTAGTCGCTTCGATTATATGGTTCGATTTATACCAAAAATAGCGAACAACGACATACAACCTGGCGATATTTCCGCTTCGCTTGTTAATAAATTCCTCATGTCTATGTATACATAAACAAAGCTTCTAGGCATCATGTTCTCCATGACAGTCCTAATACGAACACTGTGGGTGGAGGTAACTTACCTATTCATTAAATGCGGACTGAAATGAAAAATAATTCATTTAAAAAAACGCTGACTCAGAACTAGAACTCTAGAATTAATTGAGAAATTTAATGAATTTTGCGATGAGATGATACGTCTCTCATAATGTTAGTTGTAATGAGGCAACTTAGTAAAACTTTTGATTGTGTTTTCACAATATATTTTCGTTTAATGTCAAGTCAATTAATTAAAAGATGTTTAACCATTATACACGGTGATCATTTAACTCTTTCATTTCGCTATTAATTGCTAATTGCGTTTTGCTATAGATAAACAGCAATTTAAGTTTATTACAAAATTGTAAATTGACGACATGATTAGCACAGTTGATAGTGCCCTGCTTTCTGCGCTGAGGGTCCTGGGTGCAAATCCTGGTAGGGACAATCTTTGTGCGATGAGCATGAATGTTTGTACCTGAGTTGTAGATGTTTAATATTTGTATAAGTATTATATACTGAGTTCGCCTTCAGTCCATTGTAAGTACAGTACCCACAATACAAGCGTTGCTTAGTGCGGGACCGTATAGTGTGTTCGTCTCGCTATATTATTATTATATAAAAAAAAAATTGTAAGTGACTAGTCTACACACAGATCACGAGAGATATGCCGTGCGGTTCAAAATGTATGGGAACTCGCTGCCTCCGCTTTGTTCCCCACCACTCTCTAAAACCAACCAATACGAAGTCTCTTCGGTGCGTGCTGCGTCGCCGCCGTATACAGCGGCCGTACCACGCGACGCACCAGTTTATTCAAAGTATCGTTAGACGATCTATACATTGCCTCGTACATTCACTCAGTAGCGAACATAGGTGGTACTTAAAGAGCCATGTATTTTGTACAAAAATAAAAAAGTCGTTGTGCTACATGAAAACTAAAATAACATAATAAAGGCATTAAATATTTTTTGATTTGTTGTTTTTAATGATTTTAAAGACGAATAAATAAAATACTTAATTCTGGCTGGTGAAATGAGATTCCATCTTTCGCGTAGTTCACTTTGCTGCTAGTATTTTTGCATACAAACACGGAACAACCCGGCATTTTGAAAAAAACTAGAGCACCGGCACCGACGTGCAGTTGCAGTGGACTGACGGCGAAAATTGTAGGTTAGCCAAATGTACGCTAACTTTGTGCGCAAGCCCACCGCTTTCATAACATATCTCCTCTAATATATCTGTGAGTCTACACATATTTGGAAAATGACCATTCCAGAGCTCACCATCAAGCATTTGCGTCAACCAGAACTAGTAGCACAGCCGGCTGTGACAAGACAAAATTTGAGATGAATCAATATTGTCTCCTTCACTCATATGAATTACTTTCGCGACATATTGTCAATTGTATTAAAAAAAAATGATAACACGTGTATAAAGTGGTATAACAGGGGTAGACCCACACAAACTCTATGAGTAAGTTAAGCCAGGGCATGTCCACTCCAGCTCATGCTTCTTGGCCTCTGAGCTTACTATTCCCGAAAACCAAGCTATACAATGTTGTTGCACGTGTTTACAAAAGTTAAATTCCGTGAAGGCCACCTAAGATCACAACTCTGAATACGTAAAGGGTCTGCATTGACCTGCGTGCTAGCCATTCTATATTGGATATGAATTTTCCTATAACATTACCATAGTAATGTTATTGGGATTGTTTTTTAGATAACAGATACATGTTCCAGCATATAATGTTTTGTTTACTATGTTTTTATCACTGCATATATTTCCTGCTTTATTAAAGTAGGAAATAATAAATGTTGCTTAGAGGATAACATGTTTTGTTATAGTTTTTGCCTATTAAGTTCATATGCAACTACATTAAATCTTTGGTTATGGAGATAACGTAAAGTATAAACATCGTGAACTGTGTATTTTAGTAATGATATCTTAGATGTAGGTAAGGTTGTTAACGTATGTTATGTACGTACCTTTACCTAAGGCGTTTGTTTAGAAATAAAAATGGTAGGTTTACCTAATTTTTTTTTTTTCATCGCACCGTCCCGGAATCGGCCTTTATTGTTCAAAATCTTCCTCATCAATATTCCCATGACTTTGATTAATTATAACATTTTCCTAGATGTAGTAATATGAAAAGTTGTGTATTTCGCACGGCTACTAAATTATTTGAGCCTCGTGCATTTGAATCTCTTGCTGCGCTCATGATTCTATTTTTGTATTGAACACACAAACGTAAAATCCCTCCTTCGGAAAATAACACAAAATTGACTAATTCAAGTACCCATTCAAAAAAGTCGAAGCCTTGTCCAAGTCAAAAGACAAAAAAAACACCGCTACGAGGTTCTTCTAGAGAGTAAGATAGTGGGAGGATTAACATGAATATAAAAAAAAAAATATGAAAATAACCGTACGTTCCTTTAGTTTATATTTAGATTGTCGAATCTGCATGTCAGTGGGAGTTCACTAAGCAAGTTAAACGGCAAAAATATGGGCCACGCCACAGCCATAAGATTAAATTAATTATTACGTGTGACACTATCCGCGCGTTTATGTTGATTTATTTCAACCAATAAGTAATGTGATTTCATATTTTATAGACTTAATATAGCTAGACATCCTAACGGTGAAGCATCGGCCGGGTTAAATGACTAGCGGGTTTAATAGTCCGTTGACCAGAAGATACCTGCTGTTTGTATACAACATAACATGCATAAAGATTTGCTATATAAAAAAACCCATTTTTTATGCAATTTAACATCGAGTAATTCCCCGATGAGCATGTTATTTTTTGTTTCCATTTGCAAATGACGCTAATGTCCAGTAATCTGTGGGCTTAGTACGAGTTTTGATAGCAGCAATTACAGATTGAGTGATCGAAACTTCCCATTAAATTTCACAGTTAGCGCTCTTCGAGTATCTCAATGAAGCTATTAGAACTAGTTTCTGTACTAATTTTTTGGCCAATTCTAGAGGAAGGAGTAGTATAGACACACATTCGTGCAAAATGAAATCGTATCCATACACGCTATCTAATATGTGGGTACGTATTGTGTTTCTTAAAACAAAATTAACAAAAATATCATAAAATATATTTTAGAGGTCCGCGAGTAGGTCAAGCTAACCACGTCATTGTGTAAAAACATATGTATTGTTTGATTTTTTAGGTATACATCACACAGAACACATGAGTTCACATTTATTTGGTTGAACATATTCAAGCTACCAATTCAGTTATTAAGGAGTATAGTAAATTAAGTGGTATACAAATTAAAGTGTACAACTTATTCACATACCATTGAAAAATAAAAAAATATGTTAACGAAATAAAATAAAGCAAATAATAATGTAGTCAAAATATCTAACTCAATATTGATTTCCTATATTCACGCGAATACTATACAGTAAAATAAAACTTTTTTTTTTCGAATGTCATCGCGTTTATTTTAGTTTAGTTGCTTTACAGCAACCATTGTCACGGGAGGAGTGAGGTGGTTGACATCCTAGTGCCACAGTTTGAACTGGGGTATTATGTGTCCTAAGTATCACAGATTGGATGATCAAATATATAGGACGCTCGCATACATTGTTTGACCATGAGAGCAGCTGTTCTGCAGTTATTTTTTTAAATAAAGTCAGGGTGAAATGTGAAATGTATTACGTATTAATATATCATGGACACTCATTTGATGTGTGCGAGAAACCACTGCACAGCTCGCTAGCTGTAGATAAAACCATTTTAAATGTTAATGTCGCTACAGACTCATATTATGTTACAAAAGGATAACGACACTAAGGTATCAAATAAAATAATATATCAATATAATATAAACAAATACATAAATCAAAGTCGTGTTACACCATTTTTAAATCAAGAACGGGTGGGCTAATTTTTTATATTACATTATAGGCAAGTATTTGATCTCGATCTCACCTGATGGTAAGTGACGATGAGATCTACGATGGAGCATACTTGCCAAGAAGGTACGGTATCTGTTCACTCTCAACTTTATAATCTTTGATTTTTTTGAATTTGTCTCCGCCCCGAATAGCAGAATAACTATAAACACACTAAAAAAACACTCTTTTCTCATACATCTGATTTTCAGGCGGTATGAAGTTCTCCGGAACCATTATTATACATTTTTATCTCAACTATAACCTAACCTTCAAATTCATAGAAATTATAAGTAGTTACAAAGCAGTTTTAGAACAAAGTTTTTAAGAACAATTGTTTGTGTGAAACCTTGCAATTTTTTGTATTGTAAGTATGGAAATGCTACGGAAAAAATAAAAATGAGCCAGCACAAAAAAAAAACTAGATACAGACTAAAAACTATGACTATGACATGCCAATGCCATCGACAGAGATGCCTTCTTTGAATGTTTCCTTTCCCTGTTACTTCCGATACTATGCTCATGTGGTTCATGACAATTTTCGCTAGGTATTAAAACCTAAGACGATGCAATACAAAGAGGATAACTATATAACACGCCATATAAAAAAAATTTAAAAAATAACGTCAATCCCAGACATTTAACAGGAAGCGTTATCTTCTCTTTGATATAAACATGTAATATCACATCTCATTTCGTAAAGAAAGAAGAAGTAATACATGTATTGTGTAACCAACCGTGTGATCCAAAATAAATACATTTTCAATTACTATGGAGGATCCTTTGGCTTTTGTTTATCAGTGTCTCTTCTTATCACCGATCTCTGGATAGAACACGTATCGTTAGATGTTGTGATGATGCGAAGCCCTTATCTTGGTGCTGGTTAGTGACGTCAGGCACCACTGTGATATATACGAGTGGAAAGAGCGCGCGCGCACATAAACCAGTGTAAGAGTGGCCCGCGCATTTGCCCACGCGACTCGCAGTTCGCGCCATAGTTCTCGGCTCCTGCGCACGTTGATATCCCATTACCAGCAGCGAACATTGCATTAAGCCAGTGCCTTTAGTGAATACTAGTGCTGGAGATTTTATTGGGCCGGTAAGTTGTGATGCAACGCTATTTATTGCACTAGAACGACATTACACAGATTTTTCGTATATTTCATTTGAGGCTCTACATACTGTTTTGTAGAGGGTAGTTGCAGTTAAAGCCGCAGATATTTTCTAAGATTTTTGAGCCTACTCATTGAAAGTAAAATATTATTTTTATTTTATAATAACTAACCTAATGAAGATATATGTATAAGTTACAAAAAAAACACACTTAGTATATTGAAATGAATCTTATATATAGTTTTTTTTTGCCATATAAATTTATTGTACTGCCTAACTGCTGTCGTATCCTTTTTTTTTTCGAAACCAAAATTTATATTAAAAGACATTACTTATGCAGATATCAGATGTGTAAAATATTTTTTATTAATAAGAAATGGATAGTGATCCCATTAAAAAATGTACTACTACATATGTACGAGTTTCATAATATTAATTTAAAAAAACATGCAATCAATCGAAATCTTTGCAATTATATCTATCATAGTAATTAATTTCCAATAACATAATTTATTTCACTTTCTGCCAATGCAGACAAGTAGACTTGTGTCATACTTATTCGATTGATCAACTATACTAGTTATATGTGAATGATCTGGTTTCTGAACGAAATGAGTATGTTCATTTGCCTCCGTAAAGGCCGTTATCATATGGCTCTATATTCGACCTATCAGATAATATTTTATGAATCGTATATAATATATAATGTACCGTCACAATATCTCCTAATTGGCCCGTCGTCGGTTCCCCTGGAATGCGGACCCACGGCTAATTTCTTAAAGACGTGGTATACTTAATCAATTGTGTGTTAACATTCTTTTAATGTTACTCAATTATAATGACTTTAAAAAATGTGTGTTGCAGTACCTTAATTGATTCTAGATGTTTTGCATACCTATTATAGAAATGCGCTGTGAATTCCTATTTTGTGTTAGGTATTTTAACCCTATCTTTTGCACTCGGCTTCACCCCCACAATTATCGAATGTTCTCCGCAGTTCTACCCAAAATAGTCATACCGCAATGATACCCCATTTTTTCAGATTAACCATAAGCCTATTCAATTGTGAAAAAAAACCCCTTAAAATGGTCCAGTATAGTGTTTTCGAGATGCTAACAGATATAAACAGTAAGAGAACACTTGTTTGGAATTCAGCCATATTCAAATAGGGTCTTGAACTTCTTATTATAATTCTTCAACGTATACACGGATCCTAGTTATACTTTTATTATTTAATGTTCAGACATGAGAATAAGTAAAGCGTCATAAAGTGAAACAAATTAAATATATTGGTGGAATAATGTGTGAAATCATCATGGTAGATACTTGGCTCCACTCGTGAGAAGTTTGTTCGCACAGCTCCACTCCTAATGGTCTTACCTAGCTCGTTTTTATGTCTATCTATACGATATCATTAGCTAATAGAACCGCAATTTTCTTAGTCCATTACTTCTGGCGTCATTTTTACACAAACAAACGGAAAGATATTAATCATTTGTTTTGTTCCTAAGACGCCCAAATAACCTTCTGTAACTGTTTTATTTTTTATAAAAACGTACCTACATACCTCTGTCATGTCTTCGAATATTAGTAAACGTATTTGTTAAATATTTATCCCCGAATTTATAGACGTATTATAACTAACAATAATCATATCCTAGTAGGTACTATACCTATGACGTTTGAAAAATCAATAGAACGTCTATAAATTTGGCGGTTAATAGATAAGAAATATCTATATACCGATATTCTACCCTATTTGCCAACAATACTGACAAGACATTGAGTCTAAACTACAAATCGTTGCGATTCATTTCCATCGGCAAATATGACTTGCGAAAAAAAAGATGACAAGCAAACTATAATTTTCCAACGTAACAAGGAAAACTCGCAAAGGTGAACATGATCTTATTGTTTTACGGCACTAAGTGGTATTAGTACACGGGTTTTACAATAATCTTTGTTTATTACGAACAAAGAAGTGCTCACTGGCGGAAGAATAGTACGATGTAATTGCAAGCCCTTGCGCACTTATTCAAATGACGATCAAGACGACTTGCAACAACTGGGGAATCGCCACAGTTGTAAAATAGTCTGTATATCTGAAATAGCAAGCTTGCTAATAGCACAATGTCAAGAGAGTCTAACTGTTATTTTTATTTTAATCAGTCCATTAGTTTTCGCATATGTCACAACTCTTTATGCCTAGTTCAGGTTGACATACAATCGAAGAGTTTTTACAATGAATGTACTTGAGATACCATTTGTCACCTGCAATGAGAGCGACCATGGCCAATCCTTAGGTTTCTATGTGAAAGTAGTACGCGTATGATTTGTTACATCTTTGTGCTAACACCATTATTCATTAGTCACGGTTCTTCAGTCCTAGGCCTCTTAAGATATATTAATGTTATACATCTTGTGTACACGTTAACATTTATGTGCTTTGTTTACCAACGACTTTTTCTTAGTGCTTAGCGGAAATAATAAATAACTGGTGATATTTAGACGTGTAGTTATTTATCCACACTGCATCTAAGATACGATACACATCATTAATCGTTACCTACCTGTCACAGACTGTTGTACCTATAATGTTACTTTGATTCTAGGTAGACAACTTAAACGTTACTTAAATAATAATAATAATATCGCAAGACAAACACACTCAACTATACGGTCCCACACTAAGCAACGATGGTATTATTTAAATAAATTTCAGGTCCTACTTTAGTGGCTGTACAAAAATTATGAGGCGTTCAAATTAAGCCACTCTTAAATTTGAGTAGCGTTTAAGTATTCAGTGTATACCGTTCTCATTGCAAGCAGGACTTGACATGTCTTTCAGAACTAGTTAGGTTCTCGTAGATTACATCACAATGTTTGCTTTCGGGTTAGCAAGTGATAATCATTGTTGAAAATTATCTTTGCACATGAATTTCGGAAATCCCCAGTGGGGCTTCAATACTTTTAACGTTGGACAACTGTTCCGCTATTTCACGTCCCTGCTCAACAAGTTTCTTAATGTTCTAAGTGTTTTTCTAGGCCAATTAGCAGATATTTCTGAAAACCATAGGCATGTGGTTAGTGACTTGCACAAAAATTACTTGTAACAATGTGTTTGCAATGGAATTAAAGCTCTGTTGTATTTTGACTATAGTTCTTTAATATAATAAAGTTGACTTAATCTAAAACTAGGGCCAGGGGGTAACTGATCCGTGTAAAACCTAAAGCTGCTATATAAGTATCATTCGATATAATATATTGTAAAAATACTACAAAGCAGATGGAGCTTTTCAAATAACGAAGCATAATAATAGGCTTTAAAATTGTGTGTAATAAGTATTAAAATGTGTACGGTTAATTAAGTATTTAATGGACAATACAATAATAATTAGCTATTTTGTGACAAATAGTTTTACTAGAGGTTGAACACAAATTATACATTGAATACTTCAGATTTCGGATAAAAACTTTTTTCAAATTAATGGACTCCCAAAACTATTAGGATCTTATAATTACCTGTCGCTAACAAGAAATCCACGCTGATTTGCTTAGTGTACGCAAATTACATACACAAACACATCATTGCGTTCAGTTTAAAGTAGACGCGTTTAGACTGAACCGAATGCGATCGGCTCGGTTCAGATGTACCTAACATGTTCGAGAATTATTATTATACGCACATCGGTATGAATTGTTTTTGCTACATTTGGTCGATATTTTTCACAGTCCACGTACTTTAATCTTCTATACATATATTTTGGAGTGTTGTATAATTGGAGTGTCTGTTTTTTAATATTAAAATAACCGCTTCTTACGCCGCTTTTAAGTGCATTTGGATGTATACACGGTACATCTACCAAAACAAATTTTTTTACAATTTTGTCCGTCTGTCTATCTGTCGGTTTGTTTCAGCTAATCTCTGAAATGAATAGACCGATTTTGACGGCACTTTCACTGGCAGATAGCTGATGAAACAAGTAGTATCTTAGGCTACTTTTATTTTAGAAAAACTTTTTTGTTAAATACCACGCGGAGGAAGTCGCGGTTCACAGCTAGTTGTATAATATTTTATTAAAAAAAAAATTCTTTGCTAAGCATTTGATTGAATCTGATTAGATTAGCACGTCCTTCACCCGCGCTTTAGTAAGTCAAGTTCATGGCAATGTTAGCACAAGTTATTTAGTGGGCTGTCGTCAACTTGCGGTAACTGGAAGGTAAATAGTGTTTAACACATTGAGTACATGCTCTATACGTAAGTAGGTGTAATGTTAGCAGCAATATACGTCATCGTGGTTGTAGCCATGCTGATGAAGTACTATAATATCGTATCAGGCAATCATATTATCGCGACTATAATTATTATTCGAGAAACGGGTGATTTTTTTTATCTTCTTTTCACGACCTCTCTTTTAATTAGGTATGTTTTATTAGTTTTCATTTAACCGAATCAATTTTTTGTGAATATAGAACAATTTGTGTACTAAGTAATGCGGTGGTTCCATCACACAATACAGGTTTGCGTTAAAAAGGAATCATAATTGAAATATTAGTTTCCATTTATGTAATTATGTATTTTTACCTATTATGTGAAATGATCTTGGTATTAGAATGCGTACCTTTTATTTTTTGTTGACGTGGGGGAAATCTTCGATAGATACCCGGCCTCTGTGTGGGAGAGGGCCGGGTTATGTGGGATTCTTACCCACTAAAACCCCCCGGTGGCCGCCTTCGACACATGTTGGATGTCCTCCGGCATGTCCAAACGGAACGCACCGGTGCCCCTTTTATGCCTCGCCCCCTTATGGGGGCCCGTCTCGGGGGAGCAGATGTTTGCTCCCCCTGCGCCCTCGCTGCGCACGGCGGCGGGGAGCCACGCCCGCCGCCGTCCTCCTCAGGAGTCGTCATCGTCACCGGACGTCCGGGGCCCACACCCCAGTCGTCCTCGACCCCGAGGGTAGCCCGTTATTTAAGGCCCTGGGCATCAGGGCCGGTAAAAAAGCGTACCTATACCAACCTTTGAAACTTTGCTTCTAAAGCGCTTTTGTAAAGATTGCGTTCAGTAAATATTTGGATGTCGATTTTATAAAATAAATTTACTTTACAAAAAATTACAAAAAATTACACATTGATTTCAAATTTACCAAAGAGGCGCAGGTACAAAGGTTAGGATACGCTTTCTGAATCACCCTGTATATTTATGTTTAGCAATCATTACAATAAATAGCTCGCATTTGCATCAAAAATTATAATAAATAATTATATGCATATTACAACGTCTGTGAAGGTTTCTTTTTATTTAGTCGTTTATGATTTGATATACGAAAATCATTGACCAAGATACATGCAATTTAGCAAAATATATAAATGCAGCAATTTCCCTTTCAAAATTTATTGGTACAAGGATTTTGTTCGTTGTAATCCTTTTTAGTGTAGTATATCGCCGTTGGGACTACACTCCCCATACTAAAGGTTATAGAGGTTTATTTTTTTAGATCGGCAATCGGCTACAAAATAGTCCCATTTTGCCAGTGTCGAGTTTTTCTTGATAATTGTTACAAAATCATTATTGTTACAAAAGTACCCCTGATGAGAATGATAATGACGATGATGATGAAACGAATCGCCCACTCCTGTCAGTAAACCCGTGGAAACTTTACTGCACATTTACTGGATATCTTGGGTAAACTCAAAAAGTCAAGTTGTACTATTTTATGTCTATTAAACTCACTTGTGTACGTTTATGAACACACAAGAGTCAATATTCCTTTAATATTAAACATTATATATCAAAAAAACACAAGTTTCAGACAATCAAATAAAATTGGCATTGTTCAACTTCCCGCCAAAAAGTCCTTATTGAGGTTTTATTTCACGAACCATACAAACCTTGGCTATGCTATGTTAAAAACGTTAAGGTAGGCTTTTTGTAAGGAAAGTACACACACATTATATTGAACTCCCAGTCACGACTTAACTATTCCTATAATTTGTCGCCAGCTTAACCCGCGACTTGCTATTTTGTACGTTTTACTTTTTTCTTATCTTATCTCTCTACCTAGAAAGTAGAATGATTCTGAACTTTGATACGACCCATCGGTCAAGGGTCTCTTGGTTCCATAAGGAGTAATTGGTCGGATCGACCTTCATCTTTGACGAAATAAAGGTATGGTTATCGAATGGTGGGTGGAATTTTCGGTGAATGCGATCATGACATATTTGCAGTACCAATTTGGATGTACGTCGTCCGAGATGGATTTTGCTTGTTTTTTTGCTTAATAATTTTATACGTTGATATAAACTAATGTTACGAATTTTATCGCGTTTATTTTATAATGTTACGTTCCCGACGTGTCGGCTGCTTTACAGCAACCAAGGTCACGGGAGGATTAAGGTGTTTGACGTCCTAGTGTCATATTTTAACGGGGTAGCCTCATATTTAGTTGTTGTTTGCGCTCCAATCTATGCAGCAAGAGCTCATACTCTTGTCAGTTTGCACTTGGTTCTGGATTCAATTATATTAATTACTGGATCCCAAGTCGGTGGTAGCACCGACTTGGGTTGGAGGGTTGGAGATGGCTGGGTGCTACCACCCAGCCATCTTCCCATTTGAAATTAGGATTTTTTTTTATTTCAATGGTCTCACGTGGACACTATTCAAAATTTACGAATTTACTTTGATTTTATTCCTTTATGTAGTAATAATTTCAAAAACTTTGTTTCTTACACTTATATGAACTCTTAGCCATCCTATATACGTATCTTATTTTAGATACCCATCTAACTTAGCTGTAGTTAATTAGCACTTAAATTATAAGGACACAGCCATTTAAGTATATCTTAGTAGAACTGATTTGACTGCTTGCAGGCAGTAAGCATATTATCTGTGATAGAGTACACATTTAATTGATTCATCATTAGTCACCGTGGCCAGGTGTAATTATCACTGGGAATTGTAATTGCGATTAACGACAGGCGGAAACTGAATGAGAATATTTTCCATGTCCGAAGGTTGTGTTCCGTAAGATAAACACATTGTGATAACATTGAACTTATGGTGTCAGTTATTAGCGAAATAAACAAAAAAGTCTATTTAAATATTTGAAAAAAGAACTACCATTAATTATTTTTCAAAAATATAATATGATAATAATATAAATGTTACAAGTAAAGAGTATAAAAAAAGTTTGTGACGACAAATAAGACAAACAGGCGTTGGCAGGATCATTATTTAGCCTATTCTAATGGTGTATATAATAGTTTCACAAAAACAATAAAAAACAAAACCTCAGAAGCTGTAACAAATAGGTATGTATTAAGTAATGTTGCGGTCTATGCAAAACTAGGCTGCCTGAACTCAGAACCAAATATGATGTAATTACATAAATCAATATTTAGGTTTTATTTTCCCTGTCTTGTCAAACATATAAAGACATAAACGCACTGTGTGCGCTGATTCACGTGTGCAATAAATGCTGTGCAAAACGAATAAACATGCCGTATCAACGTGCTCCGGTTTTTATTTAAATAATAGGTCGCTGTCCCGGCGAACTTCGTAACGCCTCAGAATCAAATGTATGAGAAAATGAATTATCTTTATTATATTTTTGTGTATTTTTTCCGTGTTTTGATAGATATTCTGCTATTCGGGGGCGGATTCGAAAATCAAAGATCATAAAAATCAGCCAACCCATTTTTGAGTTATAAATGGTGTAACTAACACGATTTTTTTTTTATATATGTATAGATACATTTATTTACCCATATTTCAGATGTTTTTTTTTCAATTCGGCATGTCCCTTTATTAGCCACATCGCTAGCCAATGGGAGTACGCTACTGATGGTTCCTTGAAATGGGTAATAAGTTCCGGCGGTTCCGTATACTTAAGGGCTCTAACAGTCTTGATTGAACTATGATCTATCATTATTCTTTTTCAAAAAAGAAACAAGGGCATACTAATTCGTGAGAATATTAAGTTGTCACTTACAGATTATTCTTTGTCTTTGAACTTGCAAGTGTATTTGCAATAATCTAGCTGAATGTGTGTTTGTTAGTGGGTCTATGTCAAGAATGCGGCGTCATTGCCATGTCGCAAGTGCTTAAGCATTGGTCCCCGGCGCAATGCCGGTTGCTTAGCTAGTGTTGCAACAGAGAACCGCCTTCGTCCCTCGCCACGACCAACAATATTGCTTGTGGAACTTTTTTAATTTTGGCAGACACGAAAATACGATTACATAAAATGAAACTAATATTAAGGTCTCGCGGGTCATACGATTTAGACCAACTAATACCATCCGTGGTGCTTTACAACTGGGCTTCGTCCAATTGTAAGACTCTTATTTCTGTAGCAATCTGTCTAGTTACACATACGGTTCATTTTTGTGAGTTAAGTTACTACTGGGTGCTGACCACTGGTAAACATAACATATAAAGTGGCATGTTACTCCATACTATAAAATAGGATATAATTTCGGGTTCACAAAATTATATTTTCCCCAGGATTAGCCATGGGTCAACACTTGGTTAGACTAGATCAGACAATGTCCTGGCTTACAAAAATAAGAGGATAAATACTGCGACCGGCTAAGTTAAATTTAAATAAAAAATAAACATTACACATATAAAACAACATACCATTGCGGAATACCTTTATGCTATACCATTGCGGAAATGTCATCACCAGAATGAAGTGAGGAATTCCAATGTAGAACTATAAATGCCGTATATTTCATATTTTATTTAGGTCTTTTGTCTTGTTTTAACAAGGTTCGTATGGTGACTTCTTCCCACAAAGATACAATCATCTAGCCTCCTTCACAGAATTACACAAAAAAATATGTTTTCCGTACTTATTCTCCTTCACAAACATGGTTAGGCACATCATGAGAGGTCTCCATCACACTTTTATATGCTTACACACACTCACTGCAGTTTATCATTAATTATTTTAATATATAATAATCACATAGTGGCGTGGGAGGAATCGGTACATTAGACTCCTGTCAGAATAATGGCCTCAGAGACTATAAAGTTATAAAATATTCAAAGTGTGCGACAAAGGCAACGCGCGCATTTAAAGCTGTTTGTATTCAGCGTATTACTGTTCTAAAATGTTTATTATTGGCATCTACGGCGGCACTAAGAACTCCATATAACTCGCGTATGCGGGGTTTAAATAGATTATATATTTTTTGCAGCCTCAATAGCACACATAGTACTATAAGATGCTTTTACGATAACGTTCAGTATGTAATTAGTTATTAAACCTTTTAATGACCAAACAAATAAGAGTGGTATTTCAGACCTTCTGATTCGGTTGAATAAAATGTCAATACTTGAGATGTTATTTTTTTCATATTATTTTTGCTCGTCCTGTATAGTAAAATGCTTGTTGTATGCGACCATTATTAATTATCATCTAGTTACGATCAATAACAATTCATGAGAATCGTGAAAATTTGCCAAATAATAAAACATTTAGATAATAATGAAACGGGAAGTCGTTGCAAAGGTCGATAACCTTATATGTTTCATGCTTTGTATATCCTGGGCACTGAGTTCATAGATTGAAAATCTTAAATTAGATGCACAATGGAACATTAACCGGTAGAATCTTTTGCATGCGGCGTGTGGATACAATATTAAATCGAGGACGACATGTTGGAATAAAATATACCTTCCTATGCCAAAACATAGAATGCGCAAATCCAAATTATCTAGAATATTGTTACTTTATAGACTTTAGTTATGTAAGCATAGGTACAATGTGTGAGCATGTGAACGAGTTGTAAGTACTTACGCACTTCACAGATAATTAAAGAGCCGCAGCTTATTGATATCCAAAAAAGAATTGATTTCATTTTCCTGTGGTAAAGGCCGTCTAGGTACTATTATATACTTATATATAGCTATATACTATTATAGGTATCTCCGTAAGCGCCTAAGTGTTTAAACCCATTTGACGTCATCATCAGCAATCGTTATATATTTTTATTCTTGTTATCTGGGTCTCTGACATGAAACTAGTACTTATATGGAGTTAATTATGAAATGGGAAAAAAAAATATTCTGACGTCAAATGTGCAGTTGAAGTCATAATATTTTGTATGTCTCAAAGTAGATTTCAATGCGATTATTTATTTTATCATCAATTAGGTAGTTACCTAGTAAGTTTATTTTTAAATCGACATACTATGGAAAGCGTCTTAACCCCAATAATATCAAACATTATCACGAGTTTAACATCGAGGTGACTATCGTATATACCAAACAGTATACATTACTAGTTATAATTACTTCCCCGCGACATTTTTCTCAATGATTGACGAGTATATACCAGCCGTAAGTCGTCGTAGAAAAACGAGGGTTGGGCATCGCAACATATTTCTTGATCGGATATTACTCAAAAATATTCATAAGGTGATAGGCTTTGCATGTATAATGTCATGGTCAATGTAATAATTAGACCGCAGGGTGGTGCGGGCAACACTCACGGCCGACCGCAGGGCTGCCAGTGTGGTCACATTTTTCTTTTTCACACGTCATTATGCGGTACAGTACAGCTATTTTTCTATCGTTCCATAGATACCAAATCATGAACCTACTCAATACACATGCCGGATATCTTAGTGTTGGAGTATCTTAAGTACTAGCGCATTTAATTAATTGATATTTACAATCTTCGATGAGTTTGAAACGAGGTGTGCAAATGGGAATAAAAAAGTTAAAATCTGGTCAAATATATGCAATAGCGAACTTAGACAAGCAATTAATGACTATTCAAATGGCCACAAATGTTGTAAACTGATAACCAGGGTTGCCATATATAACAAATCACTATTAAAATATCACGTAGGTACTTATAGAACACACATTTTTAGCGGGGCGTTTTAGTCATATCAAACGTTTCTTAAAGCAATTTGAAAACACAAATTTGCATTTATATCAGAGCGCTTGGATTTAGAAGAGCGTTCTGTTAAGGTTTATAATAAGAACACAAAAAAAAACCATTAGGCCAAGCGAACATAGATAACCAACACTTTAGTTGGACACTGGTAACCATGGTGGGAATAAAGTAGTGTTATGGGTACCAGATATTATATTTATACGTACTTATTTCCATCTGGCAGCCCTAGGCAGTCGCGCGGTGATGCTACGCATCAACGACGTCGTGTGTATGCGACTCCCGCGCCGATGCTTTTGTCAATGCGTAATAAACTGCGTACCTACCGACCACCGCTGCCGGTTGAGGCATGCGCTCGCGCACCGTAGTTTGCGCCCTGCTTGATACGGTGCGTAACGCTGTCAAAGATTTGCTCAAGATACAGGACAAGATAGAAAAAACATAAACTATACCAAGTAGGATGGTTTAATGCTGTGTTAACTGGTCAGAATACCATCCAAAATGATTTTAATACATGTGGTATGTGATATTATTTCAACTAACAACGTGAAATGCTAACACCGTCCCCTTGTCTCATGTAAACATCTGATATCTTCCCAACTTGCTATGAGTGACTATTTACAAAAAGCAGACATTAATATATAAATATAATATAATTTAGTTATTATGTAATATTTCCGGTTTGATCTAAATAAGTACTTACTTTAAACGTACAATATATATATATATATATATTTACGTTTTACATGTGCATAAACCTATTTGCTTCAACACTGCAAATGCACGGATTTAATGAAGCGCCTTAAAAAACCCACTAAACAGCAAAAAATATGAACGATTACAATTTTTGTACCTACCTTATTATTATATTTTAAGTCGGTGCCAGGCAAAGGTGTTGAACTTTACCTACCTAACAATTAAGTTTTGATTACATGTGCGAACCTTATATTTTCAATATGAACACAGACATCGTGAGGAAAACTTTACGGTTTTCAAAAAACTTTTGATGGATTCGTTCAGCTCGTCAAGTGCGAGCTAACTGTATACTTTATAGTCTGCCGTATTTAGACATTTTGTATGGAGAATTGAAAAGCGCCCCTGGGGGCCGGTATTTAAAACTTTAAATTCTTAATACAAAGTGTTTAAAATCCGGTAGATTATAAAGTTTACGGTTGGCTTCGAGTAATCTCGCACTTTACGTACTGATGGTGGAAATGTACGTGTGGACTATAGCCCGAAACCCTCTCGCATTGAGAAGGTAGGTTATTTATAAATGGCAGTAGGCTCACCCGTTTTAACATTGAGACAAAAATAGCATAGATTTTTTCTAATCCTTTCGGGAAATACAGACGATGCAGGTGTATTTTTTTATTATTTATAAAGTATAACAATTTCATAAAGCTTTTTGCACGAACCATTTACAACGCAAATAGTTTTATTAGGCAATTTATATGCCAGCAAAGGATGCTATTAATATGTGCGTATAGTTATTTTTGTATCTAATACAAACGGTTGCCGTAATTTTCCACGTAAACATGGCAGTGGTCGATTCTAGATTCGTGAAATAAAAAGTCCTTGTGGCTATTAATAAAAGCTTCGATCAGTATGCACATATGATTATTGGTATAAATGCAAAGTTCATTCATTGTAATATACTAGCTTTGAAAGTCATAAGTCATAAGAGTTCATTGAGCCGTCGATTAATAATAAGTATATACTCACTTCTTGGTGTCTATATATTGTAAGGATGCAACTAATTTTATAGGATTAGTCTGCATTTTATTAGATGATGATTTGCATACCTGAAGATACCAGTATCAGGGTATTATAGTTGTGAATAGTGGCATGTATATAGTAGTGCATATTAATCTTGATCTTGGTTTTATCGTAAATCGTGGATGAAACGATGAAACTATGATTCGCATAGCTACTTGTAACGACCGGCTATATTCACACCAGCCTTCAGTCACTGAATAGTCAGCGCGGCCCAATAATTACATTGTCGCTCTCCTTAGCACGCATCGGCACGCATGAACCTTGCTTATATTTTGCATCCGATATTTTGTCTGAATTGAATTAACGACCGGTTTATTAAGTAGGTCATATGCCAATGATTAAGTAAGGCGAGAGCCTAATTTGTACCCTAGAAATTAAGTTTTATTGCTATCAAGGTGACGCACGATATAAATAAGGCATTTATTATGAGCGGGTCCACGTACGAGCAATTAGCCTTGGATTGATGTGTGTGAATGGGTTTTCAGATGTTCATAAATATCTAATCTGTTTGATCATTCATCATAGACAGTTTAAAAGAACCCTATTTAAAATAATTATTATTGAAGCTATAAATGTCAGCGGCGCCATATTATGGGGACTAAATAAACGAATCAGATAAACATTTAGCTCATGTAATTAGATGATCTGACTTATTCAATTGATTCTTAGAAGGATATTAAAATTATTATGGAAGGGAATTTATGCAATATCAGATTAGAAACTACACAAACTCGTTTATGTCAAAGCTCTCAAAGCTTATTTCGTTCGATAATTCAAATGTTAAGGTCACAGAGCAAAACAGATGTTTGAATACACATCTTCTTCTTCTTCTTTCTTTACGAAATGAAATGCGATGAAGTAAAATGTATATGAATATGGCCTCACCCGCAACTTAGCGGGTATTTTGCCAGTGTCAAGTAATTAATAGCAATATTAAATTCAATAAATACACATTATAAATAAAATAATGGATGTGACATGAAGAAATGAAAATGGCGTGATCTTGAATACACATAAAAAGTATAGAATCGTTGTCAATGACAATGACATGAAGATACGAAGAAAATAATGTTGCCTTGCCATGTGACGACCTGTCACACATAGATGTCAACGGTCGACCAGCAGTTTACCGCAATAGTTTGATTGTGATAGCAGATTACAAAAACTGTAAAAAGTGACGATTATGCTACTGCTAAAGTTCGATTAAAAGTCGATAGCGTGAGCAGACTTGGGGCCCCGGGTTCGAACGCTAGTAGGGACAAACTTTTTGTGATGAGCACGAATATTTGTACCCAAGCTAAGGTACTATATACTGCGTTCTCCCCCAGTCCATTGTACGGTACCTATAATACTAGCATTGCTAAGTATGGGACCGTATAGGTGTATTCGTGCGGCAATATTAATCTACAATATTATTATACAAATCTATGAAATCACTCACTTGTCTAAGTATATTTTTAACGTCTATAATTCCTACAGTGTTTACATAAAAATAAATGTTAACTTAGACGGTAATAATATGGTCACGCGAATAATATTGGAAGTATTTGGAAATTCACAATAGCAACCTTGCCTTGAGACAGGCATTTTAGTTTTATCGGTTAATAATATAAGCCTGAGAAAAGGTCATCGTTTCGATATATCGTTTCGAATTTAGGCAGGAAATGTTGAGCAATCAATCGTTAATAATAATAATCGCTACTTCTCATAGTACCTACTATACTCATTCACAAGATGTATGTGTATTTTTCTATCCTTTTTTTGCCTATTTACATATTATTATTTTATATTTTCATTTAACTTGTAAATTAAATTAACTGTATCAAGTGCCTACATCTATAATAGCATATTTAAGGTACTCCATATAATATTAATTGTTTGAGTAAACAAAATGCCAAACCATTTCACAACATAGCCTGCGTCAACTTTTCTCCGTATATTATGAAGGATACCTATTGGGTGGGGCGAAGTCGATCGACGACTTTGAAAATATTGCGTAACTTTTATAGTATGTAGTAGTGAGGTGGGACGGGAAGGTCCGACATGAATCATTTTTCATCACCTTAACACTTGCGGAGTAGCGGCATAACGTCGATTGGAATCTGAGCAACGTCGCCTTGATATTTTTAAACACAGCAAACGACCTTCAAAAGAATTTCGGACAATAATTGGGTCGAATCAAACAAGATGTACCGACATTCCTTTCTATTTCATGAATAGACTATGGTCGCTGCTTATAATGAAAAGCTCTTGTCTATAACGTAAAATATATTTATTGTAACGATCGATTCATGGAATGGCCTGTCTGTTTGTTTGTTTTTGCAACATAAATCACGCAGATATCACTGGATGGATTTTACAGGGTATTTTTTCTGTCGATAAACTAGAATATTCCCGCGAGATGTTCTCATAAGAAAGTCCACGCGAACGTACCCACATAGTGGCAGACTATGTAGTGTAAAATACGAGCACACGTTTTGGAAACGCGTGGTCGAGACGATTGGCGAATCGGGCCGGCACCTGGTCCACCCTGACATTCGATAAACTTGACGTTCGGCGGTAAGCGGCTCAAGTAACCGCTACACACGAAACCTCTCATTCTGAGATCGTGGTACAGTGTGCACACATCTTAAATTAACGAAATCCACACAAAAATATTATAAAAAAAGTGAATGTAATCAATAAAGTGTTTTCAAATTATCCTTGTGGTTGTTGCAGTGAAAATGGAGGCGTTGAGTAGGCTGGTCGAGGGCTACCATGATCTGATGGACAACAAAAGTGATCAGAGGGTTAAGGGCTGGTTTCTGATGTCGTCGCCCTTCCCCACGCTGCTCATTTGTCTCACATACGTGTTCACAGTCAAAGTAAGTGTATTGCAATGATCGCTTTAAAACCTACTTCATAAGGCATCGATTAACGATGGATGTCACGCCAACGATATAAAACACCGTTACGATTTTTTTTCCACTGGAGTCAACGTTTGTTATCTTATCTAATTAATGTTACGTAACCAACCATTAAGACATATGTCATAAAATAGTTCTACCCATATTGTTTATAATTGTTTTTGTCATTGTTTTTTTTCTCTTTTCGGCAGGTACTGGGACCGAAGTACATGGAAAACCGAAAACCTTTCGATCTCCAAAAAGTTCTCATATTCTACAACCTGTTCCAAGTCATATTCAGTATTTGGCTGTTCCATGAGGTTGGTAATTCATGGTAATGTCGGTTGATGTTGTGCAAAATAGATTTTTATTGACATTTCGTGACGAATTGTGCATATTATGTGATTTATTTTTAATTATGGATATATTTGTACGCAGAGCATAGTGAGCGGTTGGTTCACTACGTACAGTTTTAGATGCCAGCCAGTTGACTACTCGAGGTCCCCGGAGGCAATGCGGGTAAGAACCTTCACTGAACACTTTCTTAAACCATATACCATACGCCTTACATCACCGTGCCATCTGAACTTGCAAAGCTGTGACAACATACGATTTTCTATTAAGTTGTAACTAAGGGTGGTGGTTTTTAATTAGGAGCGTAGATTAATTACAGATAGCGTTTTACTTTTAATGTTTACTCTCATATAGTTTTATAGGTAGCTACAATTTCCATAGATTATAAAACACTTTTTAATTTTTGTAATAGTGACCTGATGTTTATTTAAATTCATATCAGTTATATCTTCAGATTTATTTTATAGGTACAGTATACTTGGGTGGATTTGTTTTAAATTATTGCCTTATATATCTGACGCAGCTAAACTCCATACAAATGGGCAAGGATTGTCTTGTAAAGAGGTTAGGCGTTATGTTAAATAACTAAACAAACTTTAATAGCATTGTGGTAGCTCCTCGCTGTATTTAATAGGCCTAGTCGACTTAACCATTTCCATTTTTAGTTCCAACTTATGTCGCTACCAGCTCTGTAGTAGTATACAATAACTTGATACTTGTTGAATGAACATACGATTTGTAGTACCCGTTGCTAAATAATTAACGGATTCATAATTAGGTTACCCCACATTTCATTCACTCTAAACTTTGCCCGCCACTTTCGTATCTATTTACTGTGTGCCTGAAAGTAAACTAGCTATTTTACAGATCGGCGTCATTTTGTAAAGCGCCTACGCGTTATATACAAGTGCATACTATCCCCCGAATTTATAAATGTTTTATAACTTTATCAAACGTCTTCTATTGCTGCACAAAGCAAAACTCTTGTGCGCAGTACTATATGACGTTTGATAATGTTATAAAACGTTTATAAATTTGGAGGCATAACTATTCGTCTGCGACATATCTATTCTAATACTCGAAGAGATTTTGAGACTTTGAGTTCCTAACACGCTACATCATCCCGTTTACCTTATTTAAAGTGTTTGTCTTGTAAACTATTTATGATAACATGGAACCGGTAATCGAGAACCAGAAAAATAACTATATATAAATACTTGAAAGACATGGAATTGCACATGGTACCTATAGATAGGTGAATACAGGTTGTTTGCCTTCAAGTTCATTCGCTTCGCTACATAATTGCAATGTAGATAATGATCGGATGTCTAGTATATCTTAATATATATTATAGAATGTAGTTTGTTATTGCGTAGTCTAGAACCTAATAGACGATTAACCTAAGATGTTAGGTATGTCGATGATTATATGTGACAACCTGATTAGGGCTGTTGGTAGTGACCCTGCTTTCTGTACTGAAGGTCCCGGGTTCGACGAATGTTTGTACCCGAGTCATGGCTGTTTAATATCTATATAAGTAATATGTACTAGGTTCGCCCTCAGTCCATTGTACGGTACCTATCATACAAGCGTTGATTAGCGTGGATCAGTATAGTTGGTGTGTGTGTTCGTGTGGCGATAATATTATTATAATTATTATTTAGGTAACATACCTAACCATATTTTGGTTTTAATGACGACGATGTAATTTCATTATGCTCCTTTAGTTTGATTCAGATATATTATGATGATAGGATGCAAAGAATTATTCATAAAATCCGTTTTTATGAGGGCGCCATAACTTAAGTGTCTAAACTGTGCACTTTTGTTTTAATGTAATTGAGATGAATTTTGTAATATTTTTTTACAGTTTAAGTTAATAAGTAGTAGGTTGGCTGTAGGATCGTCCTATAAAGTATCATTGGCAAAATTTGGGTACAAAACAGTGCAAGCCGGCCTGCCCCTTTTAGTTTTTCATAAATTAATAGCCTATAAAGATCACATTTTCAATCAATGAAATAAATTAAAATATTAGAAAATTAAAAATAATTCCATGGAGCTCCAGTGCACGAGGACCCATTCACATTTATTTTACACTAATTGTTACACCTTACATAATATTATAAAATGTATTTCTTTCTCATATAATATTTTCGTTCACAGACCGTCCGGGGCTGTTGGTGGTATTACTTCTCCAAATTCACAGAATTCTTTGACACGGTAAGTTGATGCTTTGTTGATTCATTGATTTATATTAGGTACCTATCTAATTAACTAGATAAATACCTATGTAAGTATATAATATACTCGTAGTAGTTCCTAATTTATTATATACTATCGTAGCGCCCAAAAGCTTCCAATGGAAAATAAGGCGTTACGCTCAGTAGATAATTAGTATTTCCAGGCAAGTGATATAAGGAACAAACTATAGTTTAATATATTTTTAAGTTACTACGACCTTGAGTCTAGTAGGTGTCTAAAAAATATATAAGTTTAAATTCTTTAGTGTCTAAAACGTATAGAGGATTTTGTTAACTTGTATTGCTGGTGCGAATAGGTCAAATGTTAACATCTCCATTCCATTAACTAATATAATATGCTCAGCGCGTACGACTACAATTTCACGGCATTAAATACGAAATGCAATATTTATGGACATTAAAAAGTTAACACATAGGTTTATAGCGCCAAACATTGCGTTATTTCTACATGTTTAAGGACAAAGTCTGTCCGTTAGAGCCTAGAGCGAGCTATAGAATAGATTATTCAGCTTGTTAGAGCCTAGAGCGAGCTATAGAGTAGGTTTTTCTGTCTGTTAGAGCCTAGAGCCAGCTATAGAGTAGGTTTTTCTGTCTGTTAAAGCCTAGAGCGGGTTACATAGAGTAGGTTTTAGCGTCTCTCAACTTAATGTGTTACTTTTCACCGGATTGGTAGAAATGTTGTACTCTACGTTTAACTGGTTTCTCACAGGATATTGCATGAATGGATATTAATTGCTATTAATAAGTAACATATACTGAATCAAGCTCTTGACTGTGTAGTAGGTCCAGTATACTCGTTTCAGTGTCATAGCTCCTACGGTCAGTGCGTGTACTTACCTCGTTACCTTGTTACCAATGCAAACTAGTAATACATAACTCATAAAATGGAATACTAGAATAAAATACTAGCTACTAATACACCTTATAATTTGTTCACTTCAATATAGAATGCAGTTTTTGCTGATCTAAAGAATTCTCACTGTCAAGGCGATGCGAGAGACGTACAATTATTATAGGGTTACGTTACCGGAAACAACGCTATTCATTTACATAAGTAGGTGTATGTGTCCTCTCTATCATTAGATCAATTAGTTTGCTTCCTTCATGCTATGCCGTAAGGTCTACGAATCTATAATTCTCAGTACGTACCGATACAAAACATTTTTTTTTGGAAATTAGTATGTCCACGTGGGCTCAACCTTGAAGTGTCCAATGTCTATGAATAAAAAAAAACATTGTTTATAGAATATGTATACATGTTAAAGCGCGCGATAAATCTAATTTGTTTTAACAAAAAGGCCATTGATGTAAATCAAACTAAGTAGGTATTTTTCGAAGTTTATTACTGCTCATCTGCTTTTAGAGCTCGCGGTATTTTTATAAAACTGGTACTCATGTTGTATTCAAATAGGAGTAATAAATTATATCCATTAAAATAAAAAGTAAAATATCTTTACATACTTGGGTGCATCGTGTATAAAATAAACTGGATGAACGAGAACCTGGTCGCGGAGATACATCTTCGTTTATCTCTACGTTTACGCGTATTAATAGCATCCAGATATATTTAAATGAATTAAAACTGTATCGTTTTGTGAAAAAAACACAGGCCGAATACCTACGCCATTTTTGTCTGTGCCTTTGTCTGCCGTCGCACAACACGGGAAAACTGCTCGATAGGTTTTATTAAACACTGGAATGCTGGTAGCTTACACGAGTCATCATAAAGGATATACTTTATTCCAGGAAACTGATAAACATGTATCCCAAGATTCTGTAGATTTTTTTAAATAAACTTGGCAAGGCAATAGGTTATAACAAGAAGAACATCTAACAAAAACATTCTGTAAAATAAAACGGTTCCCCAGGAAGCCAAAAAACTAACAACTATGCATGCGTTTGCGCGCTATTATAGTATACTATTTTAGTAGGTACTTTATTCAGATTAAAACAAACTCGCATAATTGTAGTTATCAAGTTACTTAGAGTTGAAAATTCTTAGTAGAAATATAATCTGTGTATATTACGAAATGGTTTGCCGTTGAATAGGCTTAAGAACTTCCAAGTTATGCCCTGGAGATCGTAGTGAAGTAAAAGCACCAACGAAATTGACCATTTAGTAATATGTTAATAACTAGCTGTTGCCCGCGACTTCGTCCGCGTGGTATTTAACAAAGACAACCGTTGACAACAGCCTGCTCGCCCATTCTGAGTCCGCGGGACGTATTGCAGGTTGTTGCTATCAAACTTAATCAGGCGCTGCGCTGCAACATTGGTTTTAATTTTTTTTCGTGAGATCCTATTTTTTTTCTAAAATAAAAGTAGCCTAAGTTACTCCTTGTTACATCAGCTATCTGCCAGTGAAAGTCCCGTCAAAATCGGTCCAGCCATTTCAGAGATTAGCCGGAACAAACAGACAGACAGACAGACAAAAAATTTAAAAAATGTTGTTTCGGTATAGGTAACGTGTATACGTCCAAATGCACTTAGTAAAAAGCGGTTATTTTAATATTACAAACAGACACTCCAATTTTATTTATATGTATAGATGTATAGATAGAGGAGTGTATTGTTTAAAAAAAGCAGAACATCTAACAAAGGTTGCCGACGCTAGCATAATACTATTGATCACATTGACGCTTTCAAGCAAGTCTTATTTAAGTTCTGTCACTGATATAAACCAGTGGATAGCATGTACCTAACAAATGCGTTTGTTGTATGTTTACAGATCTTCTTCGTGATGCGCAAGAAGTTTGACCACGTGTCGAAGCTCCACGTGATCCACCACGGCGTGATGCCCATGTCCGTGTGGTTCGGCGTCAAATTCACACCAGGTTTGTCAACTTACACTGTGGACATTCCTTCGGTACGCACTAAGCGTTTTGCTTCTACTATCATCGTGCGAACTGCCAAGGAATGGAACACGCTACCGGCGTCTTTGTTCCCCGTTGACTATAATCTGGGTGTTTTCAAGTCGAGAGTGAACAGGTACCTTCTAGGCAGTATGCTACATCGTAGATCTCATCGTCACTTACCATCAGGTGAGATCGAGATCAAATACTTGCCTATATTGTAATAAAAAAATAAAAAAAAACTTTATCATTTGTATAGGTCTCCAACAATATCTCCCCATCGCGTATTCTAAAGTAGGTAGTTTTAAATTACTAATGGGAAAAATACTCGAACGTCATTTAAATTTTAAAATATTTTACACACATTTAAATTTAAAATGACTTCCCGCTTTTTAAATTAAATCACTTGACATGACAACTTATGGACGTGAATTTTAAATTTCTACTTTATATGTGTACTACGTAATAATGTAGGGACAGATTTCTGCTATAGGATATAACAAAAAAAAACTATTTAATTTCTTTGCGGTTACTAAGATAATACAGCTTTACCCCGGTTTTCAAATATCTGCGTCTCCGTTAGAAACTACTGTCAATCCTGGCTCAGAGGAATAACATAGGCGGAAGTACATACTAAAAAAACGTTTCCTACTTCCTCAAAAAATACTACACTAATAATCATTAAATTATATGGGTACCTATAACTTGCAACATCTTACACATGAGCGCATAACACTAGATTCATAATACCACTTTACATTCCTAAGTGTAAAAATAACACCCAAAACTTCAATAAGAATCGAATCAATGACCTGAAAATTTTGTATATACACACATATGGTCATAACTGAGTAATAAAAAACATATCAAATGACCGATGGCATAAATCATAGGTTAAAATCACAAGATTACTCACAGAATAATAACATACACTGGAACATAATTTGTGTTTCGAAGAAACATTCAAATCTCCCTGCGAGTGGTTTCACATTTTTTTTTGCAATAAATTGTAATAACTACACATTGCTTAGGTTTACGTACATTATGTACAAGGCGCTGAAGAATCATTGGAAATACCAATTGCCTTAATGACATACGAATTAAGTTGTGTCGGTTTATCTTTAAACCTTGGTTAAATTATTATAGCGAGTCATAATATAACAGCTCCCGCACATTTTCCACCGAGTTTCGTTCACATTAAAGCTGTTTCTTTAAACAAAAGCGTGTGAATGACTAAGACCGTGCATTTAAGTATACCTAGGTACTACGTAGCGTTGACGGGATTACGTAGCGTCTATTTTAATATGGACACCAGAAACGTATCTATGATTTAAATCAAGTTGAAGCTCAACTGATCTCGCAAATTTATAAAAATACGGTCTAATAATTATAACTAAATAAAATAACGTAAAAAATTATAACTAACTATGTTAATATAACTAAATGAATAAATAATAAATATCGTCACACAAACTATAGGGTTCCACACTAGCAACACAGCAACACTTGTATTATGGGACCGTACAATGGACTGAGGGCGAACCCAGTATACATTATGTATATAGATATTGAACATCTATGACTTGGGTACAAACATATAACAACTACATGGATTCAAACCCGGGACCCTCGGCACAGAAAGCAGGGTCACTACATCAAGAGTCAAGTTTTAATGCATTTTTTTATGAAACCAGTTATATATGTAGGTACATATATATACATACGAACCGGATATAATTATGTTGCTGTAATTCAATTTATACATAGCAACGCCTCGGTCACATAAAGATAACTTGCATCTCGTGACCATTATCATTTCACTTGGGGATTTACGTTCTGTCATTGCAGTATCTTGTTGTATACTATTTATAAGCAGAGTTCAACTCGGAACAATAACACTCCATTTCAAAAGTCGATTTAGTAAACGCTTAATACCTAACCTAATTCATAGATAACATTAATATTTATGTGTAGTATTCGCGTAAATATAAGGAATCAAAACATGAATATAATTTACAATGTTGTCTATAAATTAGGTTTTAACAGTTCGATTTAACAGGACATATTAGATAACAGGCAGCCTTGTTAGATTGCCATCATAGTTTAGCTCAAATTTAGTAGAACGCAGCCAATAATATACTTGCGTTTTATTAATTATAACGGTAACACAATTCTATTTTCTTTAGGAAGATCTTGCATTTATTAACTATTTTTTTTGTCATAATTCCCTGATTTATCCACGGAGCGATTACCGCTGCCCGTTCTCTGAGTCTACTATAAAACAACTGTGTATTAAACCTATTGTCAGAATTTTTCAGACTTTTTCGGCTTATAAAGACTATTATTATACTATTATTGATGTGTGGTGGGAACAACATGCGTTCAGTAGTATAATTACAGGATGCTATTAAGCATAAAAAAGAAGTGATAGTGCAGTCTGACTACTATACCTACTTCTGTAACGTGAATATACCAGCCGTCGCGCGCAGTCACCTCCGAAAAATTTACAGCAAAATTTTTTTATCACACATTAAATTGAGGAAAAAATAAAGGAGCATATTTATTCTATTACTTTATTACTCCTACGTGACAGAGATCTTTTCGAGGATGTATGATGTACGAAAATATTTCCTCGTTTATTTGAATAAATTAAACATAAGTAGGTACCTACCTTATGTTCGTTCACTTCAACGAGCCATTCTAGAATCCTAAACGTTCGTTTAACATAATATTTGAGCAGATATGGTAAACTACGCAAATATCAAAGAGTGTTTACACCGCAGAATAAACTTAACCCTGTATTGTGATTTGTCTAGAACCACGTACTGCGTTCACGCAAATACAAAAAAAATATTTTCGAACCTCGCGCAGAATCTCATTCAATCTACATTTTTTTGAGGTTTTATTACAGAAATTTCCTGCTAAAAATCCTTTACTTAGCTATTGACACACCAGAAGCATATAAGGCTTGCTAGTTCCTCAGACTTCCTGATTAGTCAGCGGTTTTTATAGCTCACAGCTCTCAGATAGGAAAGTAAGGCAATATATTAATTCTTCTTAAGCAATCTGGTTTCCTATTTGCAGGTGGTCACTCCACATTCTTCGGTATGCTGAACACCTTCGTGCACATCGTGATGTACTCGTACTACCTGCTCGCGGCGCTCGGCCCCAGGGTGCAGAGGTACCTATGGTGGAAGAAATACCTCACCGCCCTACAGATGGTGAGATTCTTAAATTATTCTTCATACTTACTACTGTAGCGACCACTTCAACCGCAACACAAGCTACGCAGATGGCACTGCAGACGGATTCAGAACAACAGATAATTGACGTCACAA
Source organism: Pheosia tremula (assembly GCA_905333125.1). NCBI lineage: Eukaryota > Metazoa > Arthropoda > Insecta > Lepidoptera > Notodontidae > Pheosia > Pheosia tremula. The sequence continues at coordinate 7,051,361 of HG995402.1, read as the reverse complement.
TCCTGAATCGCGCTATAAGAGTTTTCGGAGCAAGTAACATATATACAAAATCCCGACAAAAATCGTCGGGGCATAGCGCCCGCCCAGCCAGGCATACCGGGTGGTATGCCTGGCTGGAAGATCTACCCTTTTCCGCTATACTACATTAATCTATGTATAATACCGTGCCGATAGCAAACGACACGATATCGGTTCAGTTTTTGTTCGTGATTAACTCGGCCATAATCTACTATTGACAATGAAAATTAAATCACATAACCACTTTAAAAAAGATAAGTCGTATCAGAGGTCACTAAATATTTGATTATTGCGTGTTTCGTGCATATTTTGCTATTCTCCTTGTCATATTATGTTTTCGATTTAAATTACCATAATATTAATTTATATACAGAAAAATAAACACAAATTTTAACACGCTTAACCTTGCGCTTATTTATTTTAAATGATATACAGCGAAAGTTTGTAATATTTATATTTTCCGGTAGGCATTTTATTACCTACCTAATTATATAATATTTGTGAAAAATCTTTTTTTTTTTCAATGTTAAAACGGGTCTCTTATAATCGTCACAATAGTGATTTAAAAAGGATACAGCTTATTTAGCGCATTTGTAAAGGTAGCTAGTATACCCTTATTGAGTCAGAAGTCTGTATAATGGGAATAGACCTATCTACGATTAAAAAAATATTTTTTTTTTCAGGTTCAATTCGTGCTGGTGTTCGTGCACGCGTTCCAACTGCTGTTCATAGACTGCGACTACCCGCGCGCCTTCGTCTGGTGGATCGGCATGCACGCCGTACTCTTCTACTACCTCTTCTCTGACTTTTACAAACAAGCATACCTTAAGAAAACCAAAGTAAGATATTCCTTTTAACAAATAACTAACCATCTTCAAAAATATTCTACGTGGTTAAATTTTAATGAGCTCACGCATTTTAATGCTAAATATAAATAAAAACGCAATTCATTTCAAGGTGGTGTTGCGTAGAATTATCTTGTGTCACAATATAAATTAACTTGAGACCTTCTTGTCAATTTATATATATATATAATGAAAATGTATTTCGTTTTGCAGAGAGAAAAGGCCAGAGTGAAGGTGGAAGCGGAAGCAGCGAAGTCCGAGACGAAAGAGAGGATGCTGCCATTACTGAATGGCTTCAGTAATGGATCAGCGCTCGGCGACGTTCGGCAGCGGATGGCGGGCGCGGTGGCTTCTCAATGAGGTCACACACTATCTTCGGTATAGTGAATACCCGATGTAAATACCTACACTATGTGTAGGTACAGACATTCCGCTATTTACTATTGTTTGAAGTACAAATCGGGAAGCCCACAATCGCTTATCAATAGCTACTGTCTCTGACGGAATAAAGCTCAATTAGGTTAAGTTTGTATCTATATAGTTTAGTTGTAGTAGATGTAATTTATGCAAACCGAATAAAATAAATAGCGATGTCGTAAGTTGAATTAATAAGTAGCGGGCAACGTTGGCTCATTGCGACTTGTTGTGCAGTCGCAAGCAATTGAGGTTGAAAATGTTAGAGTGATTAACGTTTATAATTTTATACGAGGAGAACCTCTCTCCCGGCTTAGTCCAATGTTGCCCACTGAGGTAGTCCGCACTTAGGGTACCTGATTTTAATAAAAGAGGATGTTTATTTATTCGTGTTGATAAGGTAGGACTAAGGTAGAGCCAGTACTGATATTGATATACGTATTGTATGTTTATTGTTTTCTTGGAACGTATCTCGAAGATGAACAAATATTCATAGCTACCTATATGCGGGATTGAAATTCACAATTGACTTATTAATTTTATAATATTTTCAATGAAGTTACATACCGCAAAATACATACATAATAAACGTATTAATGTTAAAATGTTTCATTTATAGAAATGGTTGTCGAGACATTTCTCCTTGCGGTGTTTTAACTCCACCTATAGTTTAGTTACGTAGGTACGTATCAGAAGTTAGAAAATTTGATACTTAGAATACTATTTCCACTGGGTACGCCATACGGCTAAAATATAGCAACATAATATGTAAGTCTTTGGTGGTTGTTAATTAGTAAACGTAAACATCTGTACACTTAAGTATACTTACGGAGTAATTAGTTTAACTAATTAAAGAACAAGCGGTCTGTTTACATGTACCTAAAGTTTAGGTCCTAAACAGTCACGTTATTAGCAATTATGCAAAATGAATGTGAGAATATTATGCTCTCTGTGTAAAAGAAACAACGACATGAAGACCCAAGTTAACCAAAAAAAGGAAAAAAGAAGCTTGTGTTACAACAAATAAAGACTCATACATAGTGCCTCTACTCTTGTGATAAAATATAAGGCATCGTATCGTGTCATATCCCTATGGCGATACAACACGAAACTAACTCAGCGTGAATTTGTAATAGTTTTGTTTTATATCTGAAAAGGCCTGATTACTGATCACACAGTGATAGTCTAGTTGATGGAAAGCTCGCTTTTGAAACGAGCAGCCCCGGCATCGCACTAGAATTTTAATTTTTTTCCAATTGTGCGGTGTTTTATTAAAAGTACATTCGGATCATATAACATCCACAAACGGTGCGTGCGCTGAAGAGCACCTCTGCGCACCACTTTGAAGATAACAGTCGTGATAGTATCTCATATTGTAATGTCGGTCCTATACAAAAAGTTGCTATAGCAATTGGACTTTCGACCTTGTCTACATAAAAAAAACAATATAAACTCATGATGCACTATCGAGGTCATTACTCCCTGTGCATTTAAGACTTTTTCAGTTTGAACGTTACAGGTGTAAGACAGAAGCAAGTCGTAACGTTAGTGCTAAATATTGCCGCAAAATGACCAAGCAATAATGCCCCCGATACATTTTTCCGAAATTTTACATGTTTAATTGTCTCATGTTCGCAAGGCTAATGTTCCGTTGTCTGACGACAGATTAGAGCACCATTGTTGTCTTAAACTAGCATCACAACGACGAATCTGTATGAGATTATAACAAGTAAAATATGAAGATTATAATGAACATCACCCACCTTATTAGGATCTGAGCAATGAGGAAGACTGCATTGTTGATTTTTATTATTATGTACCTATCTACAAACATTACTGCTGCCTAATGTAACCTCTTGATGTGTACAGAACGGGGGTCACATGCGAAACATTATACCAACCAGTATGGACATAGAAATATGACCTATGTGCTCATTTAATATATATATAAAAACTAAGTATTGTTAGCTACACTATGATCATTGATTTTATTGAATTTGTCTCCGCCCCGAACAGCAGAATTACTATTAACACATAGGAAAAAAAAACTCAAAAATAATTATAAATATAATTCATTATCTCATACTGACTCCTCAGATTCTGAGGCGGAACCAAGTTCGACGGGACAGCTAGTACCTAGGCTATCATATTTTGGCCTAATTAACAGATGTTTAACGCGTTTTACAATTGCATTCCTGAGCATTTTTCAGGTGAAATATTCTTCCGAAAATACTATGGTATCCCCTAGTGAAATTCCATGGTAAATGGATAAAGCTTTCTCATACAATATTAATGATAGTACCAAAAATATCTCAAGGATATTTTGCCAAATAATTCAAAATGGTCACGGCAATCAGAAGTGCATAATAATTAGATATTTCGGCAGGCTATACTTTGAGGTGAAATTACCGTTATACCAACGGAAAATTTCTATTTTGGAGGCCGACCTATCACGATTTTTTTTATGTAAATAAGACAATCTGTAAATATTATACTTAATGGGTAATGAGATATACATTCATATGTTTTGTGATATATAAGTTAATAAAAAAATATTTAATACCTAAGTGTGTTGCCTTCTATAGAATCCTACCAGATCCACACATATACACAACAAAAAATAACACGGTATGTCTATGCACCTTTTATGTAAGCTGATGTTTACAGAAGCAATACGATGATCTCTAAATAAATTATAAAAATGATATCTGTTTGACTAGCTCTTAACTATGATGATTTACGACATAGTTCAATTATCATTATGTTTGCAACTACCTGCCTAATTAACGCCTTGTTGGTATTACATTTTAAAGTGATTAGCCTCAAAAACTCACCGCATATTATTCCATTGAATATCTACGTAGCCGTTACAAATATTGCAAGTCATATAGGAAAAATCCGTACGACCTCGCAAAATAATCGATCCGTAAATATGTGAGTATTTACGGACCGTACTAGGTACCTATGATATTATAAATATTATATAGAGCTCTCTTAAAACATTATAAATTAACTGCGTTTCATAACAGTTAGGAGCTTGGTACAAAATAATACCTACCTACCTATATGACTAACTTGCGGCTAAATAGTATTCGCCTAAATTTTTAGGAACTTATATTCTTAGATAAGGTAAAAATCTTATCTGAAAATTATAGGAGATAATTTATAAAGAATTTTAAGAAATCGAATGTCATTATAGGACGAAATCTTTCCATAATGAATAAGGGGCAAAGGTTAGGTGATTAAATTTTTAGACTTGACTTTGCTAGTGACATCTATCGTATCATAGAGAAATTAAACTGGACAGAAATAACAATTATTTATTTTAATAAAATTATATTGAATATATCTAGAAGTAACTTTTTAAAATTTAAGATTGATCAATTAATGATAGTATTGTTAGTAGGAACAAGGTAGGTATACCAAGATACTAAACAATCATCATAGGTTTGCTATCCGACAATAGAGGGCAGTGTTTAAAAAATATTTTGCATAATTGGGATGTTTCGCTATTTTTCGTTATCTACCATCGGATTTTGCGTAAATATCTAGTCGCCTGAATTGATATTCATGCAGTGTTATTAGAAAGTACCCTTTAGACCTTGTAAGCCTCATCGATCCAAGGATGTGGATGCTATCGAGTTTCATTATCATTTAATACACATTTAAAGTAGTTGGTAGTGACCCTGCTCTCTGCGCCGAGGGTCCTGGGCTGGTATCCTGGTAGGGACAATCTTTGTGTGATGAGCATGAATGTTTGTACCAGAGTCATGGATGTATTATGTCTTTATAAGTATTATATACTGAGTTCGCCCTCTGTCCATTATTATATACGGTACCCATCATACATGCGTTGCTTAGTGTGGGACTGTATAGTTGGTACGTTCATGTAGCGTACGATCTTATTATTTATTAATTCTCTAGTTGGACTCTTCGATTGGAACCTTCCGATCCTCAGTCATGCTCTACATCTGTATGTGGGTAGAGGATAGTAACTCTACTATTTAAAAACTTATCTGATTAATAACATGACTGCTGATGGCAATGGTCGTTCTGTTTCATGACCAATTCAAAATGAATATAATGCGCATTTAATACTAATATTGTATTCTTCATAATGTTCTTTCCTTTGATTTCCACATTCAATTTAATAAACGAACGTAGGGAGTTATTAATAAGTCCTCTGTTTTAACATATTATACTTACCTAAGACATGATGGCTTAGTTTAATTTGTGAATAGGTAATTTCGTTAGAAGTAATGGTTTATAGCATTGATTTCGGACCTTCCTTTTTTGGAATGTTAAATATTGTTTATTTCAGTATTTACTTACCTAAGTACTTATTTATTTGCTTTTTATTCAACGTATCTTTACTACTTTATAGGTACTACAAATAAAACACCACATAGAAGGTAGATGGGTACGTATAAGGTTTTCGTCATCGATAAATTATTAGTAGCGTGTGGTGTGAACTGGGGGCTGTGACACCTGTTTTTTGATACCATAAATTGATTTTAATCTAGGCACTTATATATTCTTAACTAGGTGTTTAGGTATCTTTATAGCACTATTATTTATGTGCCTTTATGTACCTACGTAGCAGGTAATCGGCCTATCATCACACCACAAGTTGTCATCACGGCAGTGTTGAAAGCATTCTTTTGTCTGTTCGCGTGCGTCTCTGGGTTAAACATCTAAATTATTCACTAGTTCTCACGTGCTTTGAGAAATGACACAAATTGCACAAGCCATTGTATGTATATCAAGAAATCTTTATTTACAATGAAATATTTTACAATCTATCGTCTTACTTTCTATTGTACACAAACATGATCTGTCATTAATCACCAATGTTGATAAGCATTTACATTCCCTACTGCTAACTTTTTCCGTCACGTGTGAACTTACACTGTAACGAAATCAACTTATCTATTACCAATAGAACATTGAATAATAATATCACAAATAATTTAGGGTAACTATACTGGTAAGCCTCTTTAGATTTGAACAACACTGGGTAGACGTGTGCCTGTTAATACATATTTTTGTTAATAAATATCCTAAACTGTCCATTGTATTTACAAAAAACTGTTCTTTAATAAAACTTTACGTGAGATTAAGATGACGTCTCCAGTTGCTTTTGTCATAGAATCGTTTCTTTTTCAACTTAACTTATATACTGAAAAGGCTGCGTTAATTTGCGGCAATGTTACTTTTTCCAAAGAGGCGACTAATTTAATGGCAGTGTTTAAAACATAAGACATTAAAATCACGTTCTCCTTTTAGTTTTCCCGAAGTCTTCTATGTGATCGTATTCTGAGAACCCGGTGTCTGAGTCGTAGTACGCGTAGTCATAGCTGGTGTCTTCTTTTTTATTGGGTGGGTTAGCGAAGTTTGGGGCTCGGGTCGTCGGTCGGGGCGCAGGCTTCGGCGAAGATGTCGCAGGCGGAGCTCGGCTCGGTGGCCGCGTTGGCCTAGTCTCCGGCTGTCTAGGAGCTACCGTCGTCGTCTGCCTCGTTTGCGCCTCATAAGCTGATGGACTGTTTTGTCCCAACCCCAAATAGTCCCCTGGTCTCGACGTAGTGGTATACGTTTTGTAATAATCAAATGTGCGCTGCGTGCTCACAGTTTGTGGTACGTACGTGGTGGTCGTTTCGGGAGCGCGAGTGGTGGGAGGCTGAGTTGGCGTGGGAGCAGGTCTAAAAGGCCGAGGGGCCGCCGTCGGCGCCACGGGTTTCTGTGGCGGTTTGGTTTTCGCGTACTGTTTTCGCTCCTCGGGCAATCTGTTGCCACTAGCTGCGATGTTGAGCGAGTGAGCGCCGGAGAGGAGTTCGCGATCGTACACATCGGGTTTGTATTGTCCGTCATCTTCGCCATGCGGAGGGTGGTACTGGCCGTCGTCCTCGTCGTTATCGTCATAGTTGTTTGACTGTGTTTGGAACGCGATGTTAGTATTGTAAGCGATAGTGTTCAAGTTCGGAGGAGGGTCGGGACGCGAAGTCGTGTAAATCGTAGTAGTCGGAGCGGTTGTGGTCGTTGGATTGTTGTAGTAGTTTTGTTTCGAATACGGTATGAAATTCTTCTTTTCTGATTCGTAAGGTACATTGTTATAGTTTTTATATGCGGGTGTGGTGTTTGGGACATCTCGCGTGGTGACACTGAAGTCATTAGTTGTGGGGTAGTTATCTCTTACGCTATTTAAGTTATTATTTTTAGCGCGTTGTGTTTCCCGCGGGACGTCTTGTACGTTGAAGCTGTTCCTAACGTTGAATGGCCGATTATCGTTTTGTTGACTCAGACCCGGAGTGGACTGAGCGTCATGGTTGTACAGTTCTACAAGACCTTCCTTTTTGTTATAACGGGGCACAGATGTGGAGGATGGGAATGATGTGGAAGGAGCGTTATTAGAATAAAACTTGTTTTGCTTCGGCGTCACGCGACTCACTTCGACGTATTCTTCTTTGTATTGTTTGTACTGAGGCGGCACATTAGGCGTTGAGAAGCCTGGCCTATTTTGGTTATTATGGTCTAATTTAGCTCGACGGTTAAAGTTTTGAGGGGGTTCAGTGTATGTTTGTTGCGGTGGCGTGTTAGGCGGGAAGGTTTTGGGAGATGCTGTGGATGCGTAAATGGGGCGTTTCCTTATAACTTTCTTTTTTGAAACTTCATAAGACGGTGAGTTAGACGGTTGAGGAGGTGGCGGCGGGCTCGCGGTTGTGAATTGGGTGGTTGGTGCGGTGCGTTGGGTGGTTGGTCTTCGGTAGGTTTGTCTCTGTGGAGTAGCGGGGTAAGCAGGTTGTGCGGGAGGGGAGGGAGGTGATTGAGGGACAGCGTCGTCACGGCCACGGTCGCGTTGACCACTGAAGAAATCCGAAGAGTGTGCCGCACGAAGGTCGGATGGCGGGCCGTTCGAGGCGGCGCTAGTGTGCGAGAGTCTCCGGTCGCCGGTGTCGGCGCGCTGGAGACCGAACTCAGCTTCTTCCTCTCTGTTCCCTGATGACGACAACTTCTTCGTATCGTACCCTGTCGTAAAAACGCAAAATTGAGTCTTAAAAATAAAACTGGACTTCTCGATAGCACTTAGATTTCTTTTTACCTTTGTATACCGTCTAATAATGCGATACAACAGTAAACTTCGTCGAAAGCTTCAACTTGCTTAGTTTATTTTGATTAGATGAATATCAGATAAATACATAATATAAGTACCTATGAATAAAGCTGTTGCTCGCATGAACCATAATAATACATACATGCTTTTAAATAACAGATGATTAACGCGCTAAACTTTTCAGTAAAAGCAGTAGAATGCAAGCATACCGTCGAAGCTCAATAGTTCCTCCATGGATCTATTCCGAAAAAGTTAATACTATAAACATACCCATTGTATTCTCGTTCATATTTCTAAATGATGGCAAATGCTTTCACCTGCAATTTTAGCTTTAGGTATATTTTACGACATGTGTAAGGTCATTAAAACCTATTTTGTATTCAGTCCACAAGAGCACGGACAAGTAATACTTTAGGTATTTGATATGATTAGCATCGTTTTCTTTCTGACAATTTTAAAAATAATAGCTAATAAATCAGTTACCAATGTTGAGTTACTATTTAATGGACCCATCAATTGATCAATTGCTTTTTGTTCATGGCGTGTAGTGAACGTTACATATATTTAAAAGTTACTGACTCTACATGGTATTAGTTACTGTGGATTATATAGTGAAATGATATTGTAAAATGCCTAACTTTTTAATTCGAATCCATCAGTTATAATCCAATGACAAAAACATTACTTGTAAAACCAAACCTAAACATTTTCTTTTGTCAGTAATAATACAAGTCTATTCTCTACCATATCGTACCATGTCGTTTGTGAGTGCAAAATGGTTAGTTGCAAAAGCGAGCTCACCGGATCCGATCTTGTAGAGATCAAACTGACCGTCGTAGATGTCTGCCGGACAGGCTAGCGCGTCATCGTCCCCCCAGTCCGTGCACGTCTGCGCCTCTTGGTGGAACAGGGTACCGGGGGGGCAGAAGAACCTGAAGTCTCGGATGCCGCCGCCCGCGACCTTCACGCACACATGGAAAGCTTTGCATCCGGACTTCGTGTCCGCATAGTACCCGCCGAGAATGCGCCCTTTACAGTTGAAGCGTTCTGCTCCTCCTGAGAAGAAATGGTGATTTAATTATTTTTTTCTATGTTTAAATCATATTTATGGAATGTTCAGTGTTGATGACGGGATTGACTTTTATGGCAATAAATCTATTATTATTTATCTGCCTTAATATAATCATATTGAATGTTTTTATATACTCGTATTACCTACTGCAAATTGGTTTAAAAATCAACTTATATTTGATTTAATGTTCTTTATGTTTTTAACTAAATAAGTTATTTCTCTCGCTGCACAGGTACATTATATATTCAATATCTTTACATAACACACCACAGATTTTGGAAATTAAAGCTATCTGCGTACATATCAAAGTCTCTTTCTCAACAAAGTGTGTCGCACGATGTGGGTTTCGCAAACATGACCACAAAACCTGTGCGGTCGGTAGCAAACGTACGTAAAAGATATTATTTATAGTCGACAAATCTGAGATAAACATTCTTCATAATTGTTTGACATTGGTTTAAATTTGATATCAAAGATTAAGATTGATGATTCAAGGCGAGTCGTACGAAGTAGCACGGTAAACGTGCGGCAATATCTGGGTGGCGACGCATGTCTCTACATAGAGCTAATGAGTCTTGCACCACAGAACCACACTCAATTCCAGTGAATGTTGCCACTACGTGCGATCTTTATGAGTGCACTGACCTGACTACTACGAAAGTTTAATAAAAAAATATATCTTTCGATACATACAATTCAATATCCAACTGTATTAAAAAAAAAAAAAAAAAAAACTTGAACGGAAGCTGAGATCTTCTTATGACGACTTAGCTTAAACAATTTGAAAGTAAGCGTTTTTTAAAATGTATCGAGGCAACGTTGGTTTAAGATATCTGCTAAGAAGTACTTGAATACAAACACAACTACAAACAAGATTGCAATCGTTTTACGATGTTTGAGAAGGGTTGAAGACATTTCAAGGGCAAAATAATCCCTTCTAATTACTTAGAAATTACAACGAATTGCTTTTTACTGTCAGATGTATTTATTCATTGAAAAAAGAAGATCACACATTATCATTTTTTACTGCCTTTCGGAATACGGTAAACCCTATAACGACATGCATGTAAAGGAAACGAAACGAAAGAGTGTAAATAAAATACCTACATACCTACTGTGACGTATGTAAAGTCGAATTTAAATATAGAATAATTGTTTTAAGCCCGGTAAAGAACAAAAGGCTCGGTTCTCATGCGTAGAGCGTGTGTGGTGAACCGCGAGGGGGGCAAGTGGGATGAAATACCATCGCGGACGCGCTTGCGCAACGGCGCGCGCGCAGTTGTAAGGTGGCATAGCCATAGCATCCTATGCGAAAGGTCAGCGGTAGGTACTACATTAGCTTACGTAAGTATAATGTTCTAAGTATGCTATATAATCTGATTCCAATTCTTTTATGTCACCTACTACCTACATAACCGCTGTGCAGATTTTAATAATACCTAGCGTGATGATAGCTTATATTATGATGATCATGTAGGATAACTTTTGTTTCGGAAAATGAAAGGGTCGTGTGATGACCCCGCGTACGTAGTCGCAGGCGCAGCTGGTTTAATAATACTAAGAACCCCCCCCCCCTGACCGTTACGAAATCCTGGATCCGCACCTGATTTATCCTTCTCATCATAAGAAAGCTGTAGGATATCACAAAATTATTATAAAAAAGCTTTTAACAAATTTCAATTGATGAGATCAGCGAAGAAAAAAAAGTAAGCTAATTAAAATACAAATCCTTACATAATATCGTTAAAACAATGTACCAACCCAATGTAACAAACCAAGACAATAAATAATTATCTTTACATACCTACATAAAAAATATTCCTACTACATCACAAATTTTATTTTTCTTTTCTATTTTTACTATCATAATACATCATAAAAGAGAAAAAAAAACAAATACAAGAAAAGTAGGTAATTGTTCCGTTGGCTAACCTAACTATATCATCCTTTCTCCGACATTGTTGCTGTGTCCAGCCGGGTCCACAACTGATTTATAAATATTTAAGTTACCGAACACATAGTGGACTGCACAATAAATATGTACCTATACAAAAATGTTCTGTTCCGAATATGAGAGGCTTACAATTTAAATAATAGCCAAACTCCAGAAATTCGTCCACATAGGTCTACCTGTTTCTACTTTCATAAGCTTACATAGCTCATCAAATAGCTTGATGTGCCGTAAAAAAGTGATGTAAGCGCATAATACCAAGTTTTTATCCGCAATAACAGCATGATGATGCTATCTATGTCATAATGTGCAAAAAAAACTTACAACACCGGAAATCGTTATTTGGATATGTAATAATAATCTTCTCAGCTCAGCAGTTCGCTCTTATATGAAGTAATGTACATAAGTCATTATTGTAATTATTCATCAGGTAATTCTGACGGTCATTCATACTTATTGAAAGACAATAAATGCAACGTCCATACAAAATAATATGCAAACACTTAAAATTCATTCATTGTATCACGATAAATGCTATATTTCTCACGCGTTGACTTGCTACGATTGTATGGATTTTCGACACAATAAGAGCACTTGGTGGCAAAAAAATATTGGTTCACATATTACGACATTTTCCAGCTCCGTATGAAACACGATCAGGTCACAGAATTATTAGTGTTACATACATACAGTTGTTTTTGCGAATCATACTATCATTACGATTGCGGTTGCAGATACAAATAATTGAAAATACCGGGCTTCAAGTCCGCTAACACTTTAAATTTATTATTGAATTATTTATAATTGATATATCTTATCAGTTTTCCTGTACTAAATCTGAAACAAATTTCTTAGCACACTAGCGACCTATTTCACAGATTAGGTCAAGAGTTCATGTTATAATTTTGATGGCAATATATTTTAAGTAACATGTTAAGAGGAATCACGCACTGAATCTGAAAATTTTTATAATAAATATATATATTTAAATAAGACACACCTATCCAACTGGGTAGACCCTCTACTGCGAATAGTATATGTGTGTAGTGTTTCGTTATACATGCATAAACGATCGACGGTCACTCGACCTTATCGATGCATCTATTAACCCTTTCAACATGGACGCGTGAAATATCTAGAAATCGCGGGTAAATGCCCAAACACGTGAACCTTGAGGCTACCCATCCGTTCTCTGGCGGCCGTCACGCCGCCCTAGTTCTTACGGAGAGCGGAGCGTGGGAATATCACTTAATGCAAATTCGGAGAATCGATTATCGTGGCGATGCGCGATCGGGTGCGATCGGTGCGTCGCAGGCGCAGCGCTGGGCGAATGGAAAGTGCATCGCTTGCGCAAGACGTGCACTATGCTAGTACCTGCGTGGTAGGTACTGTAAAGCCTGCGCATCTCAAATGTACAAAACGTGCTGCCTTCATAGGTACGGGTGTTTCAAAACAATGGATCTAAGCAAGCCGTGACTATTTTACTGCTATTGTTATATACAGTTTATGCAGTAGGTGCATTGTAAGTAAGCGAAAGGTATTTTGTTGCAATAAGAAACGTTATATTAGTTGGTTGATTATAATTTCTCATTCCTATTTGTATGTATGTAAAAATCTATTTTAATAGAAATAAACAATTAATTAAAGTTGATGTCTAAAAAAATGCACAATACATTATCTTAAATCAACAAAGTAGTTTTATTTCCTGATAGTCTAATGCTAATTTCCCACGCCCCCGGACGTCCTACACACTACGAACACTGAAAGTTTTACTTTCACAAAGAAGCGCACGCGCCGCACCCATGCATACACATTACACTATTTCTCACAAATTAATAGTAATATTTACACTAGGTACTATTTAATCACAAAACCCTTATACGTACTCTTCTATCATTTATAAAACGATAAAATAAGCACGATAATTTTTGGTCACTTCCGATTTTCCACATTGTATATGCGCCGGCGGTGATAAAGGTGCGTAGATCACGTGTGTATTCCACTTACCGAGTATGGGGAGCAATGTTAGCAAGATCCACACGAGGGACATGTTGTCGCGATGTGCGTCGCGAAGGGACTGGTGGTTGGACGCGCGCGCGCCGCCCGCCCGGGCCGCCCCGGGAGGGGAGATCTGAAAGCTTGCCGCCCGCCCGCTGTTGACAATTACAGAATGGTAGCGACATGTAAACAGTAGATTTGTTTAATGTTATAAGATTGAAATAAAAGTAATGCATCGCATTGACCCCCTCGCTTTGAGGGGAGGCCCGTCCCCAACAGTGGGACATTAAAAAAAGGGCTGGTATTATTATTATATTATAAAAGTAATATACCTACGACCAGATATTGATGGTTGTTTTAAATTGTAATGATATGTACTATTTATTTTGTGTACATAATGTAATTATTTTATTTTGGTAATTACTATACCTATTGAAATACCAATAAGATTGTAACATAGGGATTTACTTACTTACTGTAATGTACCTATTACTCGTAGTAACCTGATATTTGTGGTTATATTTAATTTGTAGGATGATGTAAATATTATTGTAATTTGTGTACATTATATGTTTTTTTTTTACATTGGTAATGTACCTATCGAAAAACCAATAAAAGTACACCTCACTTACTGGCTGTATCTTATTCGGAAAACTTTTGTTCCTCCAAGTAATGATTTTTTCCAAAATATCATATTAGAATATTGAAAAAAAAAATATAAAGGTAAGTAGGATTAAATGTTCACCCTCGTTTCGACTATACTGACCTCAGCGGAAAATATGCGCGCGATCTATTGACATAGCCGATGTCTCTCCGCAATGAACCATTGTTTTGTTCTACACATTAGTCATTATGATAGCGTTACGTCACGGCGGATGCCTAATCTATTACACCGGCGTCTGCGCACCTATTGAGAAAACTATCAATTATCTGATCGCCCGGGCGAGAGTGCAAGACTAATTGTATAGAATTGAAATCATTCATGATAATAAACCCTTGCATGTGTTTGATTGGATAATGGCATGTTGCGTATAAAAGGGTAATGATCGCCGATTTCATTGTCTAGGTATAGTAGGCGTGACATCTTGTAGTGATCTGGCTGTTTGTTTGCTTTCTTTCTTGCTATGGTCAATATGTAATACACAATATAAACGTACCTTGAAATAAAACTATTTTTTTCGCGTTTATTTTATGTTTTTACGTTCCCGACGTTTCAGCTGCTTTAAAGCATTCATGGTCACGGCAGGACGGACTGATTTGACGTTCTAGTGTGATGGTTTGAATTGTGGTACCCTCATATTCAGTTGTTGCTTGCGGTCTGATCTACGCAGACAGTGCTCACAGTGTCTTAAGGTCTTGCAATGGTGCGCTTGGTTTTGGATTTATATATATAAGCGTCCTATCTACAATACGTCTGATGATGAAGCCGGATAATGAGCACTGGAATTCGACGAACTGGGTAGACGTCTTGTTTTGATTCGTTTGATTGGTCTTGACGAGTAATTTATTGATACAAAGTGAACAATAAAGACGAAAGAAGGTGATTGGAATTCGATGTCAGAATCGAGTAGATCTATTGACTTTAGGTCCCTTAACTTGATTGATCTTGAAGAGTACTTAAATTTATTATTATCGATGAAAATTTAAATGGGTTATAACGTTATAGATGCAATTATATATATAATCCAACATAAGGTAAATGCACATGCTTCTGAGATGAATGCACTGCAGCAAGCAATTACCTGTATCGCATACAGAAGCGCGCCCACAGTTGACGTAACCCGCCGTTATGTAAATAAATACAAAGCCAATAACACTGCGCTTGCTGTATATATGTATACACGAAAATGTCTTCGTACCATTATTCATTTTCACAGCGCAGCATTTACCGAGGGAAGGTGATATTACTTCACGACTGCGGTAACCGGACGATATTAAAATTCATCAAATAGTTTTCATATAAATAACCATGAAAATTATGAGTGGGTAAAATTTATTCACAAAGTTTTGTTAACGACCTCGCATGTCATTTGTTTTCACAATTTCCGATAAAAAATGCTTGTTTCGGCTGATTCCACTGTTTGGAATATGTTTGCTTACCAGCTCTTTAAGGTTTATGGTCATGATGTGATGTGCACGATTATGACATCAGCATGTGAGCTAAGCGCTGCAGCTTGACATTGGACCGAATACTTCTTGGTCCCCGATGGTTATTGGATAGTTAAGCTGGTACAATCACGACTCTATATGGACTTGTATGTCATTTGCGACACCATATAAAAGACACATCAATCTAACTTAAACATTGCTATCAAATATTGTGTGTAAAACTGTACAAACTAGATAGCATCGGTGGCGTGGGACCCCATAGCGATTGTGCACCGCTCAGTTCCTCACGACCCACTGTACCTACACCCAAACACACGCAATTAACTGCTTATATTGTTGTTCAGTGAATCATGGCTACACGATGTCATTGAGTTGAACAAACAGTCGGTGATTTGTCTATGGAGATGTATTTTTAACGGAGACAATGAAGAGCGCAATAAATATAAATAAGGATGAGGGTTAAAGGTTATTTAAATATAGAAGTTACATTGTTGTTGACGAAGCCATTGGAATATGTAATAATCTGATATATTAAGCGAATAGCAAATTGACTGCAAGCTGAAAGTTATCACGTATATTTAATAAGAATAAAACTACAACAACTGTTTAATTAAATTAAAAAAAAATGACACAAAAAACAAAACACAACATTGTAAAAACTCAATATGTTGGCAACCCAACAAAACCTTTTAATTACTATAAAAAAATGTAAAAGTATGGCAACATTATTACAGAAACAATGGACGCAATTTAGACTGTTTTGTACGCTTTAACGAATAATTATTGTAGTGTCAATTAACATCAGTGATTACATCCACAATAAACTCTGTCTTATAAAACGGCTTGTCAATTAAAACCTACAGCCCTACAGTCCACAGTGAAACATGGTCCTTAGATTGAACAAAGGAGCCGATTTTATACAAGTGATGGTGAATTTTGTGTGGTGTACGGTGAAGGCACATGCGTAGCACATATAATAATTCGTGAAATTATTTGGAGCATTACATCAGTTCGTCCTACTGGAACATATTTTCGATCGCGGATAATATCGATCGATTTATTATATTTCAACGACGCCATATTTTTTCGTCGTGGGAGCATTCAAGAAACCAACAAGCCGGGTACTAGGACTTCGTCTCTCAACTGGAGCAAGCACACAACATCGCATCGCCGGGAGAACAAGATAGAAGATCCAACATTGTGCCGAGAGTGACAAAGACAACAGCTGTACGGACTACGAAGATTCATATTGTTGCATCCTAGCTATTCCAACTCTATGGACTGTAGCGTGAACCCCGTAGCTGTTGAATGTACGAAAGAGTGAACGAGCGGCCATTTAATGTCAAAAGTTTTCGTCGCGTGTTTAACAAACTTATAATTTGTATTATCCTATTTAATAATTAGCCTAAGATTAAGTTAAAAGGTGAAAATGACGGATGTAAACTTAAAAAAATTGATTGCTAATCGTGGCTATGTAAAAGCCGCGATAACTAGAATGTATAAAGCGTTTGACGAAAATGTGAACTTCACGCCAGCGAATATATTGGCGCGTCGTGAAAAGATCCACGAACTCTACAAAGACTACGAACGTCTTAATGTAGAAATAATTGTGCTTAATGATACGGATAATGAAAATATAGAGGAAGTAGAAGGTAAATATTTTGAAATATTAGCATTGTTGGGCGAAAAATTAAAAATTGAACAACATCAATGTGCTCAGTCTCCTTCGCTCAAGCATCCCTCATCTACAAAAGTAAATTTACCAACTATAAACATACCACCTTTTACAGGGAAATACTCTGATTACCTGTCATTCATAGAGATGTTCAAATCACTAATCCAAAATGACTCTAGCTTGGACAACATACAAAAACTGCATTATTTGAGATCCTTGTTGAGGGGTGAGGCCCTTGATTTAGTTAAAAATTTGCCTCTTGTTGCTCACAGTTATGAAGATGCCATGACTATATTGGGTAATAGGTATTACAATAAGTATAAAATCATTTCTGATCATATCAATAGCCTCTTAGATTTAAATATCATGACAAAGTCTACATCTGGCCACATTCGTGAATTTGTTTCGAGCACTAAGCAAACAATATCAGCTTTAAAAAATTTAGACATCAAAATAAAAGACTGGGATCCAATTCTAATATGTATTTTAACCCGTAAATTAGACTTATACACTGCAAGAGCCTACCAATTGGAGCGGGACATTAAGACGGAGCCTACTATGGTTGAATTTCTGGACTTCCTGGAAAAAAGAGCTCTCGCCTTGGAGAATTCTGAGCCAACTCCAATGAAGCCAGGCAAGTTAGCAGTGAATGCAGCAGCGGTGGAGCTGAAACAAGAATGTTATTACTGTAAGTGCACTGATCATAAGATTTATAATTGTAAGACTTTTAGGTTGCTGCCCTCAGCAGAAAGATATAATTTTGTGAAAGAGCAAAGCTTGTGTGACACATGCTTAAATAATCACAAAGGGAAATGCCGGTTTCATTTTAGATGCAGTGAGTGCAAAAAGGGGCATAATTCATTAATCCACATTCAAAAACCGGAACCTGTAGTTATGCTCTCTGAAAATAATGAAAATAATATTTTACTTCCAACAGCAAGGGTCAAGCTTTTCGGGCAGGATGACAAGGAGGTCCAGGTGAAGGCTATTTTAGACTCTGCCTCCCAGGCATCATTGATAACTGCAAAAGCAATAAAAGTGTTGGGCTTGTCACCCATGAGAAATGATACCAAGATCATAGGTGTCACGAATGCAAAAAATAATATTAAATATTGTATTCCACTTGAAATACATTCTCTTAAATCACCATTTAAAACTATGGTCAATTTCTATGTTGTTGATAAAATTACATGCTTTCTACCCCAAACAAAATTTGACACCTCAACCCTAGGCATTCCGCACAACATTCAATTAGCAGATGCTGAATATAACATTCCATCAGAAATTAATATGCTTATTGGTGCTGATATATTTTTTCAGGTCCTGCTTCCACCAGACCACCACCTTCAGCCGGTGCAGAGCTGCTCTGCGGGTCTACAGAAACAGAACTTGACATCAACTGAGGGCAGAGAGGTGGCGACGCAGTGTAAGAGAGAAGCAGTACCACATATCATTAATACACAATTTGGACATGTTATTGCAGGTACCTTACCTGCAAAACAAGTAAGCCAGTTTGTTTCCTTGCTTTGCTTAAAATGTGAGTCAAATATAGACAACACAATTCAATCCTTTTGGGACACAGAAAAGGTACCAGAGGTTTATAAAGAACAAATTAGTGAATATGGTGTAACTGAAGAAATATTTGAATCCACTGTTAAATTAAATAATAACAAATTTCAAGTAGACTTACCTTTGAAGTTGCCGCTCAGTGAAATTCCTCAAACTCTAGGAAATTCTTTTAATTTGGCACTGCACAGATTCCTTAATCTCGAAAAAAGATTACACAAAGATCATAATTTACTCGAAGATTATAAGAAATTTATACATGAGTATATTGAACTTGGTCATGCCCATTTTGTAAATTTAAATTCTTATAATTTTAATAAAGATCCACTGTACTTCTTACCGCACCATGCTGTAATCAATGAAAATAGTAAAACTACACGCACACGTGTCGTGTTCGACGGGTCAATGAAAACAAATAAAAAAGTATCTCTTAATGATATTTTACTCAATGGCCCAGTTGTTCAAAGAGATCTTTTTGACATTATGTTATTGTACAGATTTGGAACATACACGTTTAATACGGATATTAAAAAAATGTTTAGGAATATTTTAGTAAACCCTGAACATACGTCACTACAGAATATACTGTGGCGTGCAGAACCTTCTGAATCGATTCAGTGCATTCGCTTGGATACTGTTACGTATGGCTTAAAAAGTTCAAGTTACCTTGCTACTCGGTGTTTGCTTAAGCTCGCAGATAAATATTGCAAAGAATACCCATTAGCATGTTTTATTTTAAAAAATTGCACGTATGTTGATGACGTCTTATACACAAATTCTAACCTTACAACTATGCTTGATGCTAAACAACAGCTGAAGGAACTACTTAAGCTAGGTGGCTTTGAGGCGCACAAATGGTCATCAAACTGTATTGAGATTTTATCAGACATACCAGAAAGTCAACGCCAACTAACTGAAATAGAGCTTCAAAAAGATAATTGCAGTATAAAGGCATTAGGGTTGACTATAGATACTAGTAGAGATTGCTTTGTGATAAAATGCCCAGAGAATATAAACACTAATAGGGTAACAAAGAGAACGATTCTAAGTGAAATTTCAAAGTTTTATGATCCACTAGGATTTATAAGCCCAATTATTGTCAAAGCTAAGGTAATAATGCAACGCCTATGGCTAGAGAAGGTTGGCTGGGATAGCAAGGTGCCTGATGCTATAGCTCATGATTGGTTACAGTTTGCAAGTAACCTAGCTTCGATGCAAGCAATTTATTTAAATAGGTATATTCAAATAACTTCTACGACAGAAACAGTGCAACTAATTGGATTCGCCGACGCATCAAGTTCTACAGGATATGGGTGTTGTATATATTTACGCATTATTGAACAAACGGGTGAGGCGAAATTAGCACTGCTTTGTTCCAAATCCAGGATAAATCCGCGCACAAATCCACTTACTATTCCTAAGCTGGAACTGAATGCATGTTTGTTATTGGTGAAGTTGATGACAAAAGTCGTTGAAACACTTAAAGTAAAAATTAATATAGATAATGTCTTTCTATTTTCTGATTCTCAGATAGTGTTGTCGTGGATACAGAGCAATGTCACAAATTTAAAGGCCTATGTCTCCAACAGAATCAGGGTAATTCAGGATCTATCCAAAGAATGGATATGGCGATATATAGATACTCAAAATAACCCTGCAGATTTAATAAGTAGAGGAGCAGACCCGCATGTGCTTGCTAGTTCAAGTATGTGGTGGGAAGGACCGCCACTCTTACATAACAGGGACTATAGTTTCACAGAAAATACACAGTTGTTAGGTAATAACTTGCTTGAATTAGAAGTTACTACGACACCCTCTGATAGGATTTCTCTTTTAATACAAAAACAGGTAGATTTCTTTAAATTCCTTGATAAGTATTCTGATATAACCAAAATGAAACGTGTGTTTGCATACATGTTGAGATTTTGTCATAATATTAAACCTAATAATTCAAAAATTACTAGTAATTATCTCACAAGCGCAGAGTTGAATATAGCATTATCTATAATTATAAAACATCAGCAAGAGGTTAACTGTGAACATGAAATAAAATTATTAAACGATAAGCAAGAATTAAAAGGATCGCTAAAACCTTTATGTCCTTTTTTAGATAGCATGGGTATGTTGAGAGTTGGGGGACGTCTCCAAAATTCTGAACTTTCTTATTCCCAAAAACATCCCATAATCCTACCAAAGGAGTCAAGGGTGACTGAGCTCATTATACTTCAAGAGCACCTTAGACTGCTCCATGCGGGACCTAAGTTATTATTATCTCAATTAAGACAAAAATATTGGTTAGTAAATGGAATGAGGCAGGTTAAAAAGATAACTAGTAAATGTTTAATTTGTTTTAGAATGAAGGCCGAGGCTGCAAGACAACTAATGGGTTCTTTACCTCGACAGCGCGTCACAGCGTCTAGGCCGTTTCAAAAAGTAGGCTTAGACTACGCTGGGCCTATTCAAGTAAAAAATTCCACAATTAGGAGAGCACAGATAGGTAAAGGTTATGTATGTATATTTGTTTGTTTCGTCACAAAAGCTATACATCTAGAGTTAGCTTCTGACCTGTCTACTGGTACCTTTCTTGCATGTCTCAAGAGATTTGTCGCACGTAGAGGACTGCCCACGGATATATTCTGTGACAATGGAAGCGCTTTTCGAGGAGCAAGGAATACATTGGTTGGGTTGTATAAGATAAATGACTCGCTGGAACACCAAAGACAGGTGCAATTTTATGCTAACCAACAAGGAATACAGTTCCATTTTATACCTAGTTACTCACCTGTGTTTGCTGGTCTGGCAGAGGCAGCAGTTAAGAGTATGAAGTTCCACCTTAAAAGAACACTACAGAAATCTATACTTAGCTATGAACAACTAAATACTGTATTGTGTCAGATCGAAGCAATACTAAATTCAAGGCCGTTACTGCCATTAACCTCTGATACAGCAGACTTTAGCTATTTAACCCCTGGCCATTTTTTGATCGGTGGTCCCTTAGCTTCATATCCAGAGCCTGATGTCTCAAATACTCCAGAGAATAGATTAAAATTATGGAAATTAATCGAAAGCATGAGACAGCGTTTTTGGAAAGTGTGGCACATATGCTATCTGAATGTACTGCAATCTAGGCCAAAATGGCGTGACGAATTACCTAATGTAACTGTAGGCTCCCTTGTTATTCTACGAGAACCAAATGTACCGCCATTATGCTGGCCGATGGCCAGAATTGTAAAGGTTTTTCCAGGCATTGACGGGAAAGTTAGAGCGTTTGAAGTAGCGACACCTAACGGAAAAACTTATACAAGGTCTTTATCTGGAATAAGTGTACTTCCTATCAATGATTAATGTAATATGTACTTGCCTTTGTAAGGTATGTAGTATCTTAAGGTTATAAGTTTTAAGCTAATTGCTATTGTGTTCCATAATAAATATGGTTATTATTTAAGAATTATATTTTAGTATATAAGTACTTGATTAAAAATAGTAGTATCTTAAGGTTATAAGTTTTAAGCTAATTGCTATTGTGTTTCATCATAGATATGGTTATTAGTTAAGAATTATATTTTTAGTATATAGGTACTTGATTTAAAAAAAAAAAAAAAAAAAAAAATACTTACCAGTAATTGATTATATTTAGGTATAATTTTGTGTTTGTTAGGCCGCAGCATGTTGGCAACCCAACAAAACCTTTTAATTACTATAAAAAAATGTAAAAGTATGGCAACATTATTACAGAAACAATGGACGCCATTTAGACTGTTTTGTACGCTTTAACGAATAATTATTGTAGTGTCAATTAACATCAGTGATTACATCCACAATAAACTCTGTCTTATAAAACGGCTTGTCAATTAAAACCTACAGCCCTACAGTCCACAGTGAAACACAATAGACTCTATGGTAAGTATTATAATGATATTCTCACATACACAAGGTATTAGATTCTAAAGTTAAGTAATTAAAATATATAAGTCGCTATAAAATAAGCAATTGTATAACTGTTACGCCAATTTTATTGATTATAGCCCGCATAAAACATTGTTAATGGTTTAAAAGCAAAAATGCATATTTTTTTCTTTTGCTAAGAAATGTGAAAGTGATAATTATGAACGCATCGCTACGGTCACTAATACAAATATGTATGCATTTAAACTAAGAAAAAAAATAGAAGGTTAGTTGGTTACGTGCCGAAATCAGGCTAGAAGTTTCACATTAGCACGAGTTGGCGCGAAATCGTGAAAGATTCCCATGCGGTGTCCCTTATTGCTCAACGCGCACCTTGTTCCGTGTTCACGAGCACGAGGCGCCTATCGAGATGCTAACTAACTCACGTCATCGCGAAACATTTAGAATTAAAGTACATTATTTCGAATTATGGCATCAAAAATTCTCTGTTGAGCAAGAAATTAAAAAAAAAATCGAACACATACTTAAGTGTGGACGGAATTATATTCCCGGTTTGGGTTTCTTAATTATTATACTTTGCCAGTAATATCCCTAACGTTTTTTTATAATTACTTATCTACCCCAAATATACAATTTTGCAAAACGATAAATATTTATGTAGAAGCTATACCTATCTGTGTAGGCTTTATTCAAGGATATTTATAGGTTAGTTTTAAACTCTAGAACCTTCGTGATGATTGCACAAAACTAGTGTTAATTTTGAGAACGCAGTAGTGACGAGTTATGCCTCCTTGGTATTGAGGGACCGACATGCGCACGAATTCATGACACGACACCCAGCACGTTAACTGTTGCAAATAGCTATCGTTGCTCAATTATAATTACATACTTCATCAATATAGATTATCTTAGGAGTCGAACGCTCACTTAACGAGCCAAAGTAATGTCTTTATACCGACACATTAAAAAGCGTATTCCGGTAATTGACATTCCTATTGCGTACCGTCTACGTGTTACATAATTCTAAATAGTTTGAGGGTGCAACGGCAAGCAATAGCCTCGTATGTGTTATTTCAGCATTTGATTCTCAGTTTTAAATGAACGGATACGATATACATTTATAAATGTAATATACAGCGACAAAATCGGCATTAATTTTTAATTCTTGTCGTTAATTAGAAATTCTCAATAAATAAATAAGTAATGCGAAGGTGTACAGAATGTTGAAATATTATGGAAGACAGCAGATAGCCAGCAGGATTATATAAGGTAGGCACGGTTCTAGGATATCATTTTAATAATTTGTGTCGTAATATTGTGGACAAAAGACTTAAGAAATAAAAAAAGTCGAAATTAAATCCGTACGCGCTTTGCATTAACACATTTTTTCGTTTGAATAGGTCTCGTCTTCTGAAGAACACTGCAAACAGTGTCCGGCTTAGAACAATGATGCAGATTTCGTTTAGGTCAACTTTGAAGCTTAAAACCCGCACGGTCACGATCTTACGTCATTTATCACGTTTGCCGTTTTGTTCGCTTCTTACCTGTGTCTCGCCGGTGCATAAATCATTAACCACCGTAATGAATTTTATGTCATTGCAATAAGAGTTCCAAACTTGTCAAGCGGTTACTCAATAAACCGCGGCGTATTGTCTTACATCCAGCGACCGACGGGCCGACTATTATACACTTATCAACCGAATAAAAGTACGAATGTCGAGATGAGGCAAACAGAAATTTCGTCAATAGATAAAGTTCCACATGAGAGGATTTGAAAATAATAATTATAATATAGTTTGAAATAAAACTATTTTTTAAGGATTTTATCGCGTTTATTTTCCGTTTTTACGTTCCCGACGTTTCGCGTAAACGCGATAAAATCCTTAAAAAATAGTTTTATTTCAATGTGTAGTATTCGCGTAAATATAAGAAATCAATATATAATATTGTTTGTTTTAAATAGTCGTGAATAGTCTGGCCGTTTTAACAGGCTTTGCAAGTATTGCATTGGTACTTTGTCAAGTGTTCGTCGGCTGCATTTTGAAATTTGCAGTCAACTTGTGCGAAGTTGTGAACAAATAAACTGAGCGGTTCCATGTGTGTCATAAACGTGGCATGAATGTTAAGGTATTCCATTGAAACATGTTTTATTATAATATACTTATAATAAATATTTACACACAATATACATGCACCTAATGCTACTTATTAAATTATAATTATAAAACAAATTTGCCATAAAAATTACAAAAAACCGTTATTTTATTTTTAACCACTGTTAGACAGCTATATTCTCCAATTTTATACCTATGAAATCCAATTATAATTCACAGAGAATTGACACCAATATTAGGTCGAATAAAGTCTAGGTAGTGTTGGTTGTACAAGTCTTGATACAACATATTAGATAGTTCTTGTAGAAAGATGTTTAATGAATTATGTTTATCTGCACATCTCCGTGCTGAGAGATATTATTTATCTGCAAATTCGTGGAGTAATAAGAGATAAAATTAAGTTTACGTACACGAGAGCACCTAGTATCTAATGTATATACAATTTTGCATATTCATAACATTTTGCAAGAGAAATCTCTGAACTAAAGTGAAATGTTTCTGTTATATTTTGTTGTACACTTGCTATTCTAACTATCACTTTCATCTCGGTTGTTTTAGCGTGTAAACATGAATTATATGTATACCATTCATTATTTGTATAGATAATCTACACGTGAAATCGATTCTGTAAGTGAAAGAATTCAAAGACTCCATAAGATTCTATAATAATTTTAGAGATTTGTTCTAGTGACGAATCAATAGATTTCGATGCATAGATAGCTCGAGGCGAGATTTTAGACCTAATAATTTAAATCTAAATTTTAACCAACCGGTGAGTATATTACAGATGTTATAGCGTGTTGTCGGTACATCTTCAAACAAGTCTTACATACGAAATCTCGTTTAAGGATGCAATCGTGTGCGCGCCGTCTAATGTCGCAAACTCCTGCGCATCTGGCCTGTATTACATTAACTTTAATCCGCGCTGCATGGGCAGCATACTGGGTCTATATAAACAAAACTAACCAGTGGTACGTAACAAGTGTGAACATACAACTTTCATTTTAAAGATCCATAAGTTAAAATTCTAACTACGTAATATTGCTATGATAATATTTATCATATTTTTTATATTCCATAAACCAAAACTAATTCAGTTTATGTATACACCTGTTAATATATAGACCTGTTTAGTTAATTATAATAAACATACAACATTTATAAGAATGAGATTGATTCGGTATATCATGGTAACCGTATTACGTAACCTGACATCAATTTCTTCAACGTGGTTCTATGGCCGAATACATACTTTCACGCCTGTATTATCCGAAGGTGTAGTCAGAGGTGCACTACCCAAATTTTGGTAATGTTATTTGATCCCAAATTAATAATGTAATAGAAGCAAGCCTAAAGCAACCGATAAATGACACTATTTGAAGAAACAAAAAAAAACAAAAAAAATGAAGTTACTGAAATTAGAATATAAAATAGAAAATATTTACACACAGACTGTGCCCTTTATATGCTTGCTTATGCTTTTGTGAATTCAGTTTTTAAAAATTTAATAAAATCTTCAAAATAATTTCCCAACAGTTAGTTTTTTTTAATAATTGACATAAATTACCTACAGCTCAATATTTGTCAATTATTGTATCAGATGTCAGCACAATTAAAGTCCGTGAATATTAAAAAAAAATGTAATGAAGCGGTAATGGATATAAAATTCGTCACGTTTTATGAGCAGATGAACTATTACGCTAAACGCGTCTTTTCACAACGTGAATGGAACGTGAGGCGGCCAATTAATTGTGTGAGATGAGCACGCAGCCTCACGTTAGTAGTCTGGTCACATTCACATTATACACAGTGCAGTTAATACTGGTTAATAGTTTTATTTGTTAGAACTCCATTATGATCACGTAAAGTCAAGTCCCATAAAAATCTGAAATTCGTTCTATAGTTACATATGCTATGTCATAGAAGTAAACCGAGAAACTTCGAGTAATCATACTTATTGTTGGGATAAAGTAATGCAACAGGTTATTTGCATTATTAATAACAGTTCTCAATACAAAAATTGACAGGAAGGGAAATTTGTTTGAAAATATTTAAAGTCATAATTAATTAGGTATTAGTTCTATACCTATATTTTATAAAAATACATTTACATGCCACTACCAAACAAATAGCATATACCAGTTTGTTGGCAGTATACGATGTGCTTAAACTTATCCTACCACTGTATCTATATTCATATAAGTAAACGAGTGTAGAAGTCGCTCACCGTAACGCGAGTGGTTCTAACGTGTATAGCGCTTATGGCAATATGATGGTTGGCTGATTGCATCAACCGCCGCGGGCGCTGCTGGGGCCAGCTCGCGCATCCGCGGTACCCGCACTGACGGACCGCGGGTCACCTCGCCCGAGGTCACACTGATAGCGGAATACGGACGAACGTCAAGCAATCAAGATAATCTTATGGTCCAAGTTATTATGCCCGTTATGGTACTTAAGAAAAACGATGTCACAATAGAACAAGAATATAACCTTTAATCGGAATGTTCACCTCGCGGTGACCAACCATTTTAGGAATTTTCGTTTGTCCCGCGTAGCTTCGTGACATATTGGATGTTACAATAATACATATAAATATTAGGTACCTACCTACCTACTGGTAATATTAAGGTATAAAAAGCAAATATTACTAATAATGTAATAATACTTTTATATGAAACTAGCTGTTGCCCGCGACTTCGTCCGCGTGGTATTTAACAACGTCTCAACCGTTGGCAACAGCCTGCTCGCGTTCTGATCCCGCGGGACGCATTGCAGATTGTTGCTATCAAACTTTAAGCAGGCGCAGCGCTGCAACATTGGTTTTAATTTTTTTTCGAGAGATCCAATTTTTTTTTCTAAAATAAAAGTAGCCTAAGTTACTCCTTGTTACATCAGCTATCTGCCAGTGAAATTCCCGTCAAAATCGGTCCAGCCATTTCAGAGATTACCCGGAACAAACAGACAGACAGACAGACAGACAGACAGACAGACGGACAGACGGACAGACAGACAGACGGACAGACAGACAGACAGACAGACAAAAATTGTAAAAAATGTTGTTTCGGTATAGGTAACGTGTATACATCCAAATGCACTTAGTAAAAAGCGGTTATTTTAATATTACAAACAGACACTCCAATTTTATTTATATGTATAGATGAAAAAGCCCTGCACTGCCCCTGCTTCTTTGTCTACCCTTTCGGTAGATACAAGCTTGACGGTATACATACCATAACATTGAATAAACTTTATGCAATATTACACAAAACATTAATATTATTGTCACAGAAAACGCGTCAATAATTCAACGTCAATAAAGTAGAAAATTGTGTAATACAATTTCATGAAAATTAGTCACAGTTTCAGAAAATTATATACCGTATTATATAAATCTGCATTGACATAACAAAGTGTTTACGGGCTGTTGTACATAATAACAAAAAACTTTTTTTTTATATTTATTAAAGTAAGTAATAGTTCATGTTTTTGTTTTGACCAGGATAAGTTTTTATATTATTTCAACCTCCTTATATTAGTCCAAAGATTAATGGTGACCGATAAAGACATCCGTTTCATACATTAATAGCATATGCCCTTTTATAAAATAGTAACCAGTGTTGTACAAATAATTGCTACAGCAGGTAGGTTCCAGTAACTTCATAACATTGAATGCAACCTCGCTGTGACCTTTAGAGCAGAGGATGCTCACATTCCGACCCGCCGCTGCAAAGGGTATATTTATGTGGTAACCAAACTATTGTTTAGTAATTATATCATACTATTATTTGTAATAAATACATAATTATATATTCACATTGGTCTCATAAGTATGCGATTTGATTTCTTGATTCGATTCCTACTTATAATGTCGGTATTTAATATAATTTTATATAAGGTTCATCACACATTGTTATTACGAGTATGCTGTTTTTTTGTACTATTGATCGTCGAAAGTCGTGTAAAGTTCACCAAACTGCACTGGGCCAGCGTGTCCTTCTCGCTGGCCGATAGTCTAATTCCTCCTCATGTTGAGAAGGAGTGTGCACGGTATAATGACTCATCTCCTATCTGGCGCAGATCCAGGATTTTGTCAAGGAAACGGGCAAATGCAACCATTGCTTTACCCCCTGTATCCACCTGCGTCCGCTATTACATTGGAACCATATACCATCAGCGAAATGTTGTCGCATTGCAGTGACCTCTGCCTGCATCACCAGTGATTTCGTGTGTGATAGTGTTGTAATACAATTAAATGCTGGCTTACACGATGGCAAGAAGGAATATAGAACGGTTAAAACTTCTAGTGCACTCTGAAATTAACAATAATAAAAAGGTATCATAATAATACACATATATCTACAGACCGTACGTGAGATATATATATTGCAACTCGATAAGCTATTTGTATAAAATTAACACCTCGCACGAGATGATTAAGTAATTATCGGTGTACATGAAAAATAGTTCACGTATGTAGCGCAATCGAGTGAAACATTCTCACGCCCAAATAATGTGCGGTCTAATTACGAGGTGGTCATCAATCACGATAGGTGGAAGTAATCGCAGCATCCGGTGCTTCGGTGGTGTGCAGGCTGTGAGGGACATGCGCAAGCGCAAGGTTCCTCACACCACTCTCTGCCATTGTTCGCCTGCCCGCGGATGAGCGAAACAAAACGTACTTACCTATTTTTTTTTTCAACAACCTTGTCGTGCACACGGTAGCTACTGTATTTACTTAACAGATATAAAACTTTAAAGTGTGTTGGCTGTATTGCATTAGTGGGCATATGTGTTAAATATTGCTTTGCGACTATTACGTACCTACTTAACCTCAGATAAAAAAATGCAACTATAATAAATACACAATTATGCATGAACCATGTTATTTACTGATCAATCTGTTATAATATTTTACACTTTTTAGTTACACTTTATGTAGGTATGTTCTTAGTTTTCGTATGGGGTATACCACGAAAATCAGCATAGTTTTAGCTTGAAAATTTTGTTAGCGACAATGAATATATTTATTCCGAGTCTGTAGTAAATATTAGATGGTAAAGTAATTATGCTTTATACTAGATATGGGTAGTTTTCAATTTATATGACACACTAGCTGTTGCCCGCGACTTCGTCCGCGTGGTATTTAACAAAGACACAACCGTTGGCAACATCCCGCGGGACGCATTGTTGCTATCAAAACTTAATCAGGCGCAGCGCTGCAACATTGGTTTTAATTTTTTTTCGAGAGATCCTATTTTTTTTTCTAAAATAAAAGTAGCCTAAGTTACTCCTTGTTACATCAGCTATCTGCCAGTGAAATTCCCGTCAAAATCGGTCCAGCCATTTCAGAGATTACCCGGAACAAACAGACAGACAGACAGACAGACAGACGGACAGACAGACAGACAGACAGGCAGACAGACAGACGGACAGACAGACAGACAGACAAAAATTGTAAAAAATGTTGTTTCGGTATAGTTAACGTGTATACATCCAAATGCACTTAGTAAAAAGCGGTTATTTTAATATTACAAACAGACACTCCAATTTTATTTATATGTATAGATAAAAGTATTTGACACAATATTATGCAATAAAATAAGTAAAGAATTGTTTTACATCGTCTTCATTAACCACTAATCTTAGTATTACATCGATTATTAATTGCAAGAAAGGTCATGTTCTATTGAGATCTTGCTCCTTACCTACATACGGCACTATTCGTTTAAACGGCTGGGGCACAGGTCTCTAGCAAACCGTAGCGCTAAAGATTATTATTGCCATGCGAAAATAACCTCAAGGTGTACATAACAATTAGTAATTAATGCATCTGTTTATTGATTGTTTATTGATCATATTGATTTTGTAATCAAACATGTTTGTTCATTGTACTCTCAGTGGGTCATAAACAATGTTTATATAATATATGTTGCTATTATATTATTGTGCATTCTGCTTTGTTGTTATGTACACAGGATTGAAAATATATACAAAACTTCTTTTAAGCGTTTGTGTAACCTCGGCCGTTGCAGATTTTAATACACACACTAAGAATAATTATATAAATTTAATTTAATCTATTTAGATTTATAATACCTAGATTTATTGTCGCTGACAACACCCAGATTAAAACTAAAAAAACACAATCTTTGATACAGCCTGCGGTGATATGAGAATTGTGTAGTTCTCTTTTGTGAGAATATTTGATAGAAGATCAAATTGTATGCACATATAAAGCGTGCATCACCCCGCCCATAGTATAGACATCGTAAACAGGCGTGTTTAAGGCGGCGCGCCGGCGTTAAGTGCTGATTTGGTATTCAGATGAATCACTGAAGATAAATACCTATAAGTCTATTATATCCTAGACAAACTTATTGATTCACTGGATATCTATACATCTATACTCTATACATATAAATAAAATTGGAGTGTCTGTTTGTAATAGTAAAATAACCGCTTTTTACTAAGTGCATTTGAATAAAGCGTATACACGGTACCTATACCAAAACATTTTTTTTTACAATTTTTGTCTGTCTGTCCGTCTGTCTGTCTGTCTGTCTGTCTGTTTGTTCCACGTAATCTCTGAAATGGCTGGACCAATTTTGACGGGACTTTCACTGGCAGATAGCTGATGTAACATGGAGTAACTTAGGCTACTTTTATTATAGAAAAAAATAGGCTCTCACGAAAAAAAAAAAACCAATGTTGCAGCGCTGCGGCTGATTAAATTTGATAGCAACAACCTGCAGCAATGCGTCCCGCGGGCTCAGAACGTGCGAGCAGGCTGTTGCCTACGGTTGTGTCTTTGTTAAATACCACGCGGACGAATCGCGGGCAACAGCTAGTCTATTAATAAAATACCGGTTGATTTATGTTAAAAAACAAAACAAAAAGTATAGTTATATATAAGGTAAAATATTAGTGTAAAATATTTAACAGGTTAATAAGTAGTTACACAGATCATGTTTTTGTATACAACAATTGTGTAAATGATGTTTTATTTTTTTATCAAGGTGATCTCTTATGTTGATAACTTAAACTAAACTTAAAATGTCCGGTGAACGTACTAGTAATGATACTTACCTCACTTAACTATAACTGTAACGTAAATGACTTTACACAGCACATCAACAGACCTTATGACACCGGAAGCAATGAAGACCAACCTCAAACGATCACGGTTGAGGTAGAAAACACTAATCATAATTTCAGAGTAAATGTTGTTAATGCGCAGAATGTTGGTAATGTCGTACCAAGTCATTATAGAATAGTTTATTTTTGACTATTTTAATAAATAGAACACGCAACACAGTTAAATAGCCGTGATAGCCAAGTTGGTAGAACGCTTGCCTCGGTAACGAGAATCGCAGGTTCAAACCTCGGTTCTTTCGGTTCTCGGTTATTTCGGGACATCGTGAGGGAACCTGCATGTCCGAGAGAATCCTTCAAAAGTCCTGTGAAGTCAGCCGCACTGCCAACCCGCACTTGAGCCAGCGTGGTGGACTAAGGCCTAATCCCCTCGCATTGAGGGGAGGCCCGTGCCCAACAGTGGGACATTGAAAGGGCTAGTATTAATATTATTATTATATAGAACAAGATTAAAATATTCTAATTCTGAATAGGTATCAGATCTATTAAAGATAACCCTTCGTATGTAGGTATAACTTCTCCAAAGCGTATTGCATGTTAGGTTTCAGTGAATAATACATATGTATTTACTAGGTATCATGTTTTATTGTGATTATTTAACAATCATCGATTATTTGCACGAATTACTCGAATGAACTTACGCATTCATTAAATTATACAACTAATGTTACGCTCTACATGCGGCCAGTATTTGCTTACTCTACCATAGCATTGATTTCCTTCCGTTCACTATACTTCCTATTTAATTATTAGTTATCGTGGCTTAAATATTTCTATTATTATAAATTCCTATCATGTTACTTAAATACTTTTTCCAAATATTTAAATGTACCTAAATTGATTTCTTATATTTACGCGAATACTACACATTGATATAAAACTAATTTTAAGGATTTTATAGCGTTTATGATACGCGAGGCCTTTGAAATCATCCTAATTTCCTACATCCTAATTTCAATAGGGAAGATGGCTGGGTCCTACCACCGACTTAGGATACAGTAGTAAATATCCTGAAATCTAAAACCAAGCGTACGAATGCAAGACCTCAAGACACAGTGAGCTCTTTCTGCGTAGTTCGGACCGCAAGTAACAACTAAATATGAGGGTACCCCCCTCAAACTATGACACTAGGACGTCAACCACCTCAGTCCTCCCGTGTCCATAGTAGCTGTTAAGTGTTAAGCAGCCGAAACGTCGGGAACGTAAAAACATAAAATAAACGCGATAAAATCCTTTAAATTAGTTTTATTTCAATGTACCTAAATTATTAGACATACATCTAGACATAGATTAGTTTTCAAATATCGAAGTCAAAGCTTCTCCCTACATAAGGATGGACATAGAAGGTCGGCACGTAAGCAACATGTCAAAGGTCAAGACAACATACCAAATTTTGGTCAAAAGCTGTACACTTGCGAAACAATGGATTGTAGGTAACTATTATGAAAACGCGATGTCGCGTGCTTTATCGACATTATACCACTCTGTTGGTGTTACCGAATGGATCCTTATTTGTAAGTTAATCTTTCGGTCATGCCATACTAATACTTAACAATTAATTACTCTGCCATCATACAGTGTTTGAACTAGATCGTAAATCGCCATAGTACAGTAACACTTTTGACTTACCTACCATTTTCAACATAATTTTTACTAACCATATTATGCCATTTAAGAAGGTAGTTGTTGTCATCACAAAGTTTATGTTTAGAAAGTAACCGGGGTTTATTGGTGAATAAATAAATGAACCTAAGTAGGTACTTTAACTTTGTGGCAAATGATTTATATTAAATAAATGATCGTTTATCACTTGCTAAACGGTGAAGGAAAACATCGTAGGGAAACCTGCATAGGTATCTGCATATCCCCGAAAGTCGTGTGAAGTTCGCCAACACGCACAGGGCCAGCGTGGTGGACTATGGCCTAATCCCCATTGCATTGCGGGGAGGCTCGTGCCCAACAGTGGAACAATAAGAAAGGTTAGTATTATTATTAAATGTAAAAATAAAACAAATGCCTAAAAGTGTTTCCCTAACACAATGCATGCCGTGTCGCTTGCGCACAATATGTAATTTGCATAATTTTAGACCATAGTTCTCATAGAGTAGTTCTTATATACATAACCTTGTAAATAAATATTACACATACTATTAAGGAATGCATAACGAACTAATAATTTCATTTAATCCGTTTAAATACAGGGCAATAGACTTGAAGCCAATATCGTAAACGAGGTTCCCCTCACTCACGTCTTTGAATACCGATTCGAGCGATCACGAATAAGGAGGCAAGTTAGCTTGTGGCCGTGAACCGAATATTCTTCACGGTGTATAACCAAGGCACCAAGCCAGACAGATACACTGCACACATCTACGGCTTACCGAACGGAGCATGGCGAACTGAAGCAACCTGTTAAGGAATCTTTGATGATCTATTGTTATTTTTTCATTAGTGACGAAACGTCTATCGACTTTTGTTTTCAAGTTGTAAAGTTTACGAGCGTTACAAAAAAATACGCGTTTCGCAATAGCGAAACCAACCCAAGGTGCTTGACCTTTCAGTCTCAGCCCCTCTATTAGTCAAACTGTAGTATTGGTATGGTGTGAATCAGAATCAGAAAATTTGTTATTCATGTTAACCATTAAGTACTGTACTTATGGATCGTCAAAATAGTTACACAATGCTAAGCTACAACTTTACCACCCGTTCGGAATACCGTTCCTATGGATAAGAACCAGCAGGAAACTCCATTGTTGCTCTTTCATATAGCCAAAGTGATCACTGATCTGTCATCGCTGATATACTCATTAATGTTAAAGAGATACAAAAGATTTCAGTTAACCACACATGTTTCAATGTGTATAATTTAGATTCATAAACTACGGCGAACAATTATTGTTATCCCAAGTTTCCCGGTTTATTGTTTTAAAATTAATAAGTGCTGCACTCGTGTAAAAACCACATTTTATTTCGCAGCATTTTGATGTGCTCACGCTAAATTTAGTTCATGACTCCGTCACACACTTCACCATCAAAATCCAAAGCTGAATAATATATCAGTATCGACAAAAAAAAATCCAGTCAGATGTTAGCCATAAAATATTTCCACGTCAACGGTGATTAGCAACTGTGTAAACTTCCGCTATCATCGTGATCATAATGACGATGCGATATCGACATAAATATACAATAAAAATACAATCTGTCTTTTTTTAAACCACATTCTTACTTCCAGTAGATACATGCGCGAGTTTAACTGCTGGGCAAGTATTGCACGTCTAGACCACGGAGGAAATGACCGCACTTACTCCGTAATTAAGGCTTCTTCTTCTATGTACCGCCTTCCCACTTAGCTGTTATGTTATAAAACAAACTACGGTTTTTGCAAATGAGATAAACACTGATCATCATGCACATCGGTTATATACAATGATGAATTCTAAATGTGGCTGTAAAATCGCTTGGAAATGTCCAGGCTGTGCTTGTATTTTGCAAACATTATTTCCATATATAATTTAATTATACGGCACTTTCAGTGAAATTTTAGTTTGAATATTAAGGTAGGCCTACCTTATACTGAACTCTACATTATTTCGTGTAATCATTTGCCTAGATTTATTTAAATTATTTTATGGTAGACAAAATATTATATCTAAATAATTAATAGGAAATAACATATCAAATACTATCAATATTATTAGTAAGCCGCTAGGCTAGATGCCTTTGGGGCGATTGGCAATACGATCGTGCTTCGTCATAACAAAAATACAAGATAGAAAACTCTAATTAAATGTTAATTATTTGATCCTACGACGATGGATGCGTCCACTGGCATGCGCTTTCTACAGATAACAATCAAGCGATCCGATAATTTGGCTGTCACAGTTCTGGTATTTGATGAGCCGCGTTACGAAAGAGTTTCGATACGTCTCCCCGGTGGGGGTGCGCCCGCGCCGCACGACTCCCCAACATCGATAACAATGACCGTGGGAACACACCGCTCGTCCAACACTCAATCAACACCACTCATTAGCTATACGACTGCAATTTAGAACATCGCTGGAGGCCATTATGAATACTTTTTTATTGCTATACCATTAGAAAATTACATACCTACTCGACTTCATATTTACTACCGATCACGCGCGAACAAACAAAACGTGAATGAATTGCTACATGTTAATTTAAATGATGAAATTCGTTCAAACTGGCAGTAAACGATAACGTTTATTGATTTAAAATCATAACACATCCTTGAAACTAAATCCGAATCTATCTCAATGTTGCCTACTATAATTATCGAGATATGACTCAGATATGTATTATTTGTGTTTGAGAAACGATTTGGCGATTATTATCGGGAAGGAGCGTTGAAGAAGCATCCTTATTGTACATCTGACCTCATCGCGGAACTAGAATGGCGGCGAGATCATTATCGTACAGGATCTCGTAAAAATTGTACCTAAAGTGTTCCGTGTTTACCAAACTTCGGTTCAGTTGTGAAGGTAAAACCTTCGCGGGTAATAATACTTTAGTACCTACCTACATTACAATAGCTTAGTAACTGGAGACGTCGCAGAGTATGTAATTATAATTTTTCCGGTGCAATAGTGCGCATTACATTAGATTTGTGACTCTTTTTTATATAACACTAGCTGTTGCCCGCGACTTCGTCCGCGTGGTATTTAACAAATACAACCGTTGACAACAGCCTGCTCGCCCATTCTGAGCCCGCGGAACGCATTGCAGGTTGTTGCTATCAAACTTAATCAGGCGCTGCGCTGCAACATTGGTTTTAATTTTTTTTCGTGAGATCCTATTTTTTTTTCTAAAATGAAAGTAGCCTAAGTTACTCCTTGTTACATCAGCTATCTGCCAGTGAAAGTCCCGTCAAAATCGGTCCAGCCATTTCAGAGATTACCCGGAACAAACAGACAGACAGACAGACAGACAGACAGACAGACGGACAGACAGACAGACAGACAGACAGACAAAAATTGTAAAAAATGTTGTTTCGGTATAGGTAACGTGTATACATCCAAATGCACTTAGTAAAAAGCGGTTATTTTAATATTACAAACAGACACTCCAATTTTATTTATATGTATAGACTAGCCGCTGCTAATGATATATAAATAAGCTTCACCCACCAGCCCCTGACTTTGTTTGCTTAAACTTTAGTTTTTGATTATCCCGAAGGTTCAAAGTATCGTACACATTGACGTAGCTTATTAGCTCTCACTATGTAAAATTTTACTAAACTCCGACCAGTGAATATGGAGATAGTTTTAAAAAAATGGGGAAAAGGAACCCACCACTGACTCTGGGCTTGTCAACTTTTCCAATTATAAACCAAACAATTTGATTGATAATTAAGATAAGATAAGGGTTCCTCTTCCCCCATTTGTTTAACAATGGATTTCCGCCAATTATCACCAAGTTCTATCAATTAGATACAGTTTTGTTGTTTATCCGAACTCGTGAATTTTCTTCCATGACTGCGATGTTCAAGTGCCATCCTCCTCCCAGCATTTTGTATGCTCCTCTCAACTCTTACAAACAAACACAACTTTACATGATATTGTCTGTATCCAAGCTGATCTCAATAATGTGAGCCAGAAGTAAATGCAGACATCATTTAAATGATATTGAGCCTAATAGCTGATTATGTAAAGTTCAATGTAAGTGAGCCGTCGCTGTGTATCATGATTGCACCCCGGAGGCGGGCGGCTGGCAGCGATCTATAGCTTTCGTTCCGGGCGGCTATTCTTAGCGTTTTTCCCACCATTAAGATTGTTCGATCGCTCGATAAATGGCGTGTTTAATGCTAGAATAACCACGTATGTAACATAGATACATCGCACTGGATACGAGAATACATTATGTATGTGTTTATTTTTACATTAGCTTTTGCCCGCGGCGCGCAACTAACGTATTGCTTACTCCTAATGGTTATAGCGTAATGATATTGATTATCTAATAGGGTAAAACCCTGTTAATTTTTTTCCAATAGTTTTGCCGTGATGCTCAAATGAACAGACACATTAAAATATAGAGTGTGAAAATTTAAATCGATCGGGCGAGTAAAAGTAGAACACTACATCGACTTGGAAAAGAGGTGATGATCTTTAAACGGCTGAACCGATTTTCACCCAACAGAGCTAAAACCAAAAACAAAAAACTGCGTTGAAATCGGTCCGCGCGTTTGGGTGCTACGATGCCATAGACAGACACACGGACAGACCGACAGATAGATAGACAGATAGACGTAGACTTCAAACCTATAACACCGCGACTTAATACATTAGTAAATTGTATTGAATCGTTAATGTCTAATGTTTATTGAATCTGTTAACGGTTGAGAATTTCTATCACATGGTGATAATGACCATTTTTGCCTAATTTACGACGTATTAATGTGCGCAACCATTTTACGTTGATTGTTTTTATCATTAGGGCACGCTCACACGTCATCGAAACATACTTGATGCTGGATATTTATGTATAGGTTCCGTACGTCAAGTGCTAGATTATTCGTAAGCTAACCGTATACTTTATAGTCTACCTCATTTAGACATTTTGTATGGAGTTGTTTTAATTGACTGTTATCTGTTGTGTTGTCTGCATAAATAAATACATTTGTTAACTGTAGGTAGTTTGAAATGGAATCTTAGGCCGTATACGTTATAAGCCCTATAACGTATACGGCCTAAGATTCCAGCCTTGAATGTTCAATGTACACTATCGACAATATAGTTGTAGATAGCTGCAACAGCTCCGTCACAGTGCCCTTAGTATGGGTTTGGAAAATATTACAAAAACGATTGATTGTTTCCATACATTTA
The DNA here is from genome assembly GCA_905333125.1 of Pheosia tremula. Classification (NCBI taxonomy): domain Eukaryota; kingdom Metazoa; phylum Arthropoda; class Insecta; order Lepidoptera; family Notodontidae; genus Pheosia; species Pheosia tremula. The sequence continues at coordinate 7,012,588 of HG995402.1, read as the reverse complement.
CCGATGAAGTTGCACGTTTTCTTTATATATGAAAAGATTCGATCACTTGATCGCCGATGGTGTCAAAACTCGTACGAAGCTCCCAGGAAGCTGTGGTCAGTGTGGTGCGTGCCTTTGTTGCAACATGCACGGTGCGCACGGTTGTTGTCGATTATTTAACGACAAACAATGCGCAGTCGCACGCGGCCCGATGCTTCTCACGGCTGCCGAAGGTCGCGGATAACTCTGTTCTTACAACACGCTTTAAATAATTTGATTTCATCATTTTTGGCATCCCGCATGCGTGCTCTTCCACGGTAGAATGCAGCAAACATTCTCCATATGAGATTTTTTTTTTGTAATTTGTTACATTTATCTACAATGTCATGGAGCGAATTGATTCGATATGTCTGTACGGATGTTATTTTGAAATTTTTGCCAACCTCACATTTACAGGCAGGCTTACCTAAATTGGAAGGTCAATACTCATATATTGTGTTTGACATTTACTAAGAATGTCATTCATAAGATGCAGCAATGAATGGCAATCCCATAATTTATAATCGTGCACACATGCAATACATATGATATGGTATAATAGTACCTAGGTAAAGGTACTTATCATATGCTGTAGGTGACTCTGAAAGCATCATAATAGTTAAATAAGTTCTTCATCTTCAAAGTCTTCAGTTTCAAGTTCTTCATCAAATAAGTTTGGGGACCTTAACATCACAGTGTCAGGTTGGATAAAAACATGGCGTCATGTTTCACTCATTTGATATTCTATGTCCGTAGCTTATTTATTTTTCTTTTACTACACCTTTGTAAGAAGTTTTTCATTACCTTATTATATCCGTGTCGATGGCGCAAACGGGTCAGTGATTCGGTTATTAATGGAATGATTAGTATTAATTACAATTGTTGATTGGTTCTGTTATCCGCTGTCAATGTTGTGATCATTACAGAAGCATAATTAGGGTATGATTAATTGGTATGCTATAGTACTAATTATGATAATGACACAATAATACGCTTAGATATTTTTGCGGTAGACTTTCGAATATTTTGTTAAGAGTTTTAATGCATTACGTTACGAATTAGGACCGTATGTCTATTGCCATAGAAATCAACCCATCAATCAATCTACCGTCTTGATATACTGGTCACCTGCTACTTACTGATAAAATAATTCAAACAATACCCTCATGTACTTTCTCCAGTGGTTTATCTGGACAACTTAATATCAGGAAGACAGTATAGAACCACATAAAGACCTAATGTCACTTAAGGCGATCCCAGACCTTCGGATGGGGTTAGATAACAGAGCCAAGCACTTTCACCCATGGTATATCACGAGTTGGCGACCCTCCCTCCCCTTACCTCCGTTCCGCGGACACGAACCGAGAGCGACGCGACCGGTAGGTTAATTACGTATCTTGCAATAAAACAGCGATAGCAAGAACCGCGAAATATTTGCTTTCCAATCACAAATTTGTATGCGCCGTAGCGCTACGTAATTCGAATTAGTGATTTGAATGCAAATATTGCGTGATTTTTGCTATCGCTGGGCAATTGCAAGTTACGTGATCAATGCCGGAGTGACCTCTCGCGCGCCGTGCCCCGGGCGACAGATGAGACGTTTAGCTATATTAATTTAGCTACTTTATACCGACATGTAAGGACGTTACAGCTATTATGTAAACTTAAATCATTTGATTGTGTGGGTGGTCGTTCAGTTTAGATTAATTTGTACCCACCTACAACTATTACTACTGAATTTGGTTGTTGAATATTTTTTTGTATGACTCTACATTTATGTTGCACGATTACTAACAGTATAATTATTTTCGAAATAACTTATGCACAACACATTCCAAAAATCCAATAAATCTTGGTAGCTACATAATCTTACTGGAGACAACCATAAATACCTATATTTCCATACCTATTTTATGAAATATCTTACCGAGTATTTCGGGTATTGGGTGGTGGTCTTATTGAGTATTGGGGTCGAGTCACCTTCGTCCGTAGGAGAATTAAATACCCTCGAGATACCCTACACGTGACCCTGGGCGGTGCCAACTAGGTGACAACTCTACTGGTGGTGGGCTTCGGCCGTGGTTAGTCACCACCCACTGAACAAAGCCATGTCGCCAAGCGGCCTAGCCGTGTTCCGGCATGATGTTCAGTGTTGCCATTCATGGATGGCGGGTCAGATCGGCTGCGCTGCATGTGCCTAGTGAATGTAGCGTCTCGACCTACTGCCGCCTTCCTACTTAGGCATGTATGCTCCAACGTAGATCTCATCATCACTTACCATCAATTGAGATCGAGATCAAATACTTGACTATAATGTAATAATAAAAAAAAAATTAGAAAAATATAAGACTAACATACATCAATGCTAACAAATAGATTTCAATACGTTAATTCCATCTCAATTACCTACCGATCAAAGATTTCTTCAATACAATAACAGTTAATTGATATAACATTTTCGTTCGCCCTTACCTGTAATTATTTCTAACTAATCGGTGTTTCTGTGCAATCCTTCGGCTTAAAATATTAGAACAATAATCGAGTCAAGATCGTTGTCCAAAGTATGTCGATGTGTTTGAAGTCGAGGGTCAATAGGTGAAATATGATAGCATCTTCTAAATGTCAAATGAAGGAGGTAAGTTCATGATATTAGGATAGCATTCAATTTCATCAGTGTCGTAAGACATGATTTTTATTCCGACGGGGTTTAATAAAAACGCCATCAGGCCTGTAATCTCCAAAGGGGTAGGCAGGGATACCCTGGTATTGGGTCCCAATGTAATAGAGGCAAGCCTTTTGTCATTAGTATACTACATGTCACACTCCTCGTCAATATAAGAAGGATTTTGACTAAAGTCCACCTCGCTGACATATTATTGGTGAAAAGCCGCATCTAAAGCGATCTAAAGCGATCTAAAGCGGTGAAATACACGTTTCCTCAATATGCGCATGCGACCTCCAGTTCATACTAAAGCTAACTAGGTATAGGGAGGTAGGTACCAAACACAATTAAGTTTGTATATTTGCAATATTAGTTCATTGAGGCCTAATACTCAAACTCTATTTCAATAAGATTTTTATGACAAGTTAGATTTAAACAGTACTCAAATTTGACTTACATTTGTCTGTTATTTTTCAACAACATGCAGTTTACTAGCGCAGTAAAGCTTTGGTAGATCTTTTAGTTATCATCATACATTTATGCACATTCCTATCATAAGGCCCGAAGAAGTAACTTCACGTCAAACTGTAGATGTGGTATTTTTTGGTCATTCTTTTTTTAAGGAGCTTAATCAGTTTTAACGATGTCGCTCAATAGTGATGTTCGCTTTATACCTTCCTATTCAAATATAGATTAATTTATAACGCCAAAACAAAGATCTTCTTAATTGTTCGTTCCGCACGCACTCTATCAAAACATGGTATATATCTTCAACCACTTGGCGCTCTTCACAATAACAATAACATAATTTCGTTGCGCATTTATAAAGCTCTGCTAGCTGAGTATCATTTATAGGCACCTTACTGACTGCCAGAGGTTCATTTATTTGCGATCCAAGCATTACTTTCAGATTCCGTTACGGTCCATATTTGCATTAATCTGCATCAATCTATGCAATGTTCAATGGAAATTACTCCGTCGATGGACCCACAAGCAGGTTGGATGTTACATAATCGAACAAATTGGAAGCCTCGGAATGCAATAATATTCATAAACCAATACCTTACGTATTGGTCCAATAACATTCGAACTCTTAACTATAGGTACATGAATAAGTAATTCTCACAAGCTTTTATCATGACGCTATTGGATATATATGATACCTATCTACTTGCGTAACGAGCGCCGAATGTGAATGGATATATTCATTTAATGATGTTGATAGATCATTGTTAATTGTTACCTACGCGATGTATTTCCTTGACCTAACATTATTGGCTAACCTCCGTTTATTTATTTTGCATATCCCCATAACACGCAGGAATGGGTTTGATGGTAATTCTAACTAGTTAAGTATGTTGTAATTCAGTTATACAATTTCCTCCCACATGCGTATACCGTTAATTAGAAAGGTAACTTCTTAATTTGGTATCATATCTTATATAGAATATAAGTGAAGTATATACTATTTAGGTACGTTTTATGAAACTTAATTTGCGGATAAGAAATAAATTCCAGAGGGAGCAAAGGCCCTAGATGTATGTGTACTTTGTAACTCGTAAACAGCCATAGATTTGTTCCTTATTGTGATACTTAATGAAAGAATATTAAGGATCACAATGATTTTTGTTTTATTTTGCAAAATAATAAGTCGCACTGTATTGCAGTTCATAACCAACATAATTAGTTGGGCACAGTGGGCAGGTCGACGCTTTTCATACATGTAAAATACTTACATGTAAAAAGTTGAATTAAGCAATAGTATTGCTGGCAACACTAAGGAAGTGAAATTGTAATAAAATTCCAAAAGTTGAAAGAGCCGCACTTTGTTTCAATTACGACCGATATCTCTAACCAGTATTTTATGATATTTAATTACTAAAAAGGGAAGAACAATAGCGTCTCTATGATACGGTGACTTATCGTGTACCTATCTCTAGAATCAATCAGCGTCACAATAGAATTGCGCGAGCGCTTTCGCTGCCTGCGTCCGCTTCTCACTTATTGAAGACCATTTGTCTGCGATTTTGACCCCATCAATTTAACTGTGCTAGACTGGTATTGTGACGAACTGCTATGAGGAGACTATTTTATAATAGTTGAATAAAGCAGATGAACTGATTTTCTCATGGCCTTTTGAACTGTCAGTTAGTCAATAATGAAGAGGATGTCTTGTGATGACCTTATGTAATGACACCAGTAGATATACTCATAGTATATCACATCCATTATTTTACTTATAATGTATATTTATTGATTGTGTTATTACTATTAGTTTATAGTAATAACACAATCAATATGATTGACATTGAAAAAATACCCGCTAAGTTGTGGGTGAGGCCATTTTCATATACATTTTATTACATCGCATTTCATTTCGTAAATAAAGAAAACGAAGAAGGGACAGAAAAGTTAACTGGCTCGCTTATAACCACTGTGTATAGACAAAATATAACAGATACTTATATATTAATTCACACTCATTTCCATTGTGAAAACTTCAGTGCAACTTTTCAATATACTTACTTAATCGATGTTATTAAGTTCCGCATACTACACGCTTGGCATTTACCTGACCTCCGCGGTCAAAAAGGCCTGGGAAATAAATACCATTTAGATGATGGTTCACATAAAAGCAGTGATAGCCAAATTGGTAGAACGCTTGGCTCGGTAACGAGGATCGCAGGTTCAAACCCCGGCTCGCACCTCCGGGATTTCTGGATTTCATGTGCGAATCTCATTTTCAACCATGATTATCACTTACTAACTGCTGAAAATTTACCCCTATTAATTAACACAAGTTCTTATTTAAAACTTCGAAGATACTGTATAAATTGTGTTACGTGTACCCACTTATTATAAGAATGACTAATATTTTAGTAGGAAGTATCATTGTTGTACTCTTAAAAACTGAACAAGTCGATAAGCGTGCACAAGTTTTTCAATAGGAAAAAACTAGATAGGATTTCTAAAGTAATTTGACTACGGGCGTGAGGTGATGAGATGAGGGGGTGACAGGTCTATCTGAGGTCTCAGTTCATTTTTGAAAAAGGGTCTCATGCTCAAAATACTTTGGGAATCCCTCATTTAGACCCTTACCCTTGCTGCTTGTGTATCGGCATGCGGCACCTTGATAATGGTAGACAGATACATTGAAATGTGACTAAGTGTATTGTAGGTACCTGTCAAACAAAAAGTTTCACAATAAAAACGCAATGAATTTGAGTAACTACCTACCTAAAATCATATAATCTGGTATTAAGTGTGAAACATAAGAACATTATTCAAGCTTTCAGCAACTTTATAAACTAATCTTAATAAAAACAATTACCGTATTAGGGGCAAGGTTCAGATCGAGACTATGAGACTGTTCTGTTGTTCTCTTAAATTGTATCTGACTGAATGTAAGTAGGTACTCACATTTTCCCGTGTTTATTGCACAGAAGGTCAACTATGCAAATGACTATCGCTTTTAAATTTGAGGTAGAAATTGTGTCAATGTTAAATGTATCCTAGAATCTCGTTACATTGATGTCTAGTTAAAAACCTACAACAATAAAATACGATAATGGGTTCTTACGGCTATCTATATTGACTTACATATCAAGGACTAAAGTGACTAGCTCACATCCTAGGCACATCCTTTCACGACCTACAAAGGAGCGTTTAATGAATATGTACTAAAACAATTACCTATCTACAATAATTGAGTATCTACCTACCTGCATATATTTATAAGCCGACTTTGCCAGCCAAGAAATGAACGATATCATTTGCATGTCTTATAATGGCGAGGTTTATTTTCGTCCTGTGTTACTAATTTGAATGAAAATTCCAAATCACTACCAACTGTTCAAACAGATAAATTATGTCATGGCAGACTTTATACATATGTAAAACGTTTACTTACCACATAACATAGCATTCATCTTGCTAGAGTAAATTTGTAGGGACTCTCATAGATTTAAATGACTCAAATAGGTACTAGATACTTACGAACGGATTAAAGACAGATAACTACAGAGTTTATTTATATAAGTAAGTAGGTATTACCTGGATCAAATTAGGTTCAAAAGGTCTAAAATGAACATCGTTAGTAACTTTTAAGTCGATTAACATACAAAAATATATTTCACCTTGAACTTTATGCACCGACAATGAGATAAACGATAATGACCATCTTCGGGAACCCTTCACTTCGTTGTAATGAAGTGTTGATGGCACCGCTCCAAGTTCCAATACGCAACAATCACCTTTGACTATAGTCGGATAACTATTTATATAATGCGTCTGCGGACTGTAAGCGCAGTTGGTAGAGTCCCTGCTTTCCGTGCCGAGGGTCCCGGGTTCGAATCCTGGACAAACTAAAAATAAAGACAAACTTGTGTTATAAGCACAAATATTTGTACTGAGTCATGGATGTTTAATATCTATATGCGTATTATATACTGAGTTCACCGTCACTCCATTGTACGGTACCCATAACACAAGCGTAGCTTAGTTTGGGACCATATAGTTGGTGTTTTCTTTATAAAAAAACACGTAGGTACTTACTTACATAGTTACGCCATTAAAAAACTTACTAAGTATTAAGGTAATGTACGTACCCTAGGTCTACGTGCTCCGTAAAAACCATTTGAGGAATGTAGGGCCCGTACCTACCCACCTATAGTATTATAGAAAGCAAGACACTTGACAATGAACGCTCGTAAGGTGCTAAGACCAGGCATTTGTAAATAAAGATTGCATCTGATGATATAAATAAATATCGCCAGACGAACACACCAACAGTACGGCCGGACTGGGGGCGACCCCGATAACACCCAAACCGGGACAAATTACGAAAAGACCATTTCCGAAATTTGTACAGGCGGGAATCGAACCCGTCACTACCTGGAGCAGTGACTGGGACCAAGCTGTCGTCAAATATGTTCCAAATGTTACCTTATCATCAATAACTGAAATAATTTTGAAAAAATATATAAAGGCCGTAACCCTCGTAGCACAGTGATCCAGTAGTAACATGAGCCGATATGGCGGAAGGCGCGCGTTGTGGCAATGCACCGGCCCCTTCCGTGCTTTGTGGGTTCTGCGGCTACGAACCGGGTCGCAGGCTGACCCTACGCCCGCGTACGGAAGAGAGGGGAGGCATTTACGACAAACACTTTATAGGAATGCATGCAATTTTATTGCATCTGATACAATAAAATTCCTAGTCTTAATATATATAAATTACGTGTCAAGGTGTTTGTCCGCTATGGACTCCTAAATTACTTAACCGATTTAAATAAAATTTTGCTCACTGTGTGCAGTTTTATCGAACTTGAAAGATAGGATAGTTGGTATCTCAATTTATAATCGCAAATATTTAACTATAAAAATATTTCCTAGAAATAATGTATATGGCAAAACAAAGGAGGGGTGCGGGTTCAGCTAGTCTATGTATATGTATATCTACGGGCAATGGTAAGGACAGCATCGTCTTGGCGTAGCAGTGAAAAGGTAGATAAATGAAAAAAGTTATTCACATTACTTTTGACTTTTTATTTACAATATATTAATTCTCTTTAATTTTTCTGTTTTTTATTATTTTTTTCAGTTCAGGCACTAAACATTTATCCGTTTTTATTTAAGCGTAAACACACGATTTTATCAGTAATATGTTAGACCTCACTTTTAACATTTAACATACAAGTGCAACTGAAATTTATTTAAGTCTATTAAGTGTTAATAAAATACTTTTCGCAAAATACGCCTTTGGCGAGAGATCATTTGCACAATAATCTCATCAAATATGGCTTAATTACATATTTAAACAATAACGTACGAACTAGGACAGCAATACATTCATATAACAAGTTGCACAAATAACCACAAACGGACACATATACAACCCCGAAGGAGCTCTACGACCGTCCACACAGAGTCCCACGATCCATACATTTAAAATCGGTACAGAAATATAAACATAATCCTATTTTGTATCTAAATACTAACACAATTTATAACACTCCAATCGATAAAAAGTGAGGTCCGTGCGCTGAGATGAGACAAGAGATTATAACGGATACAAAATCCTAAAATGTGTACAAGCTGTGTCTTCATAACAATTGTTTTTTTTAATCATCTGAAAAGTAACGCAGCAATTTTAATCGCTGGCTATAATTATTTTTAAATAAAAAAAAAACAATCAGATATTGACAAGTTTACACATACAATTTGTTACACAATTATTGCGACACTTGTACTTGACGTCTTACAACTAAACATGAACAAGAGAATAACATGCATGATCCGAAACATGAAACAATTTCACATCACATCAGCAACCCGTCTAACCGTCCGTCAATCATATCAAACACGGTGAATGCTTGTTTTCAGGTTACGACGGAACTCAGCATTAAAAATGTTGTAAAAAAAATGCACTGTACACAAAACAAATATTATATAATGGTGAGGACAAAAATTCATTGATGTTTTGGCAAGAACTCTACAACTATTTGGTGTTATAGCGTATTTTTTTTTCTATAAAAATATTATTTTATTGCCACTTTTAAAATTTGAGATCTACTAACTACACTAAATAACGTATAACGTTTTATCATCGACATTACCGCCTGCCCACGATAAAGCTATTTTCGCATGGCAATACATAGCTTTCAACGCAACCGTTTGGTACGGTCCTGTAGCTGTCCCGTACAAACAACAATTTTTCTCAATTTTTCTCTTCATTGGGCAGGGAGTTATGTCGGCGATTGTACATACATATAACACTGTGAAATACAAACCAAACAGGTACAATTTCACATTTATGATATTTTTTTTCAGTTTATTGCTACTCGGTAATCGGCAACAGTAAGTTTAATTAGTAACAATATACTTTAAACATACATGTCACATCCAACCATCCATATAATTAAATATCCGTTTTGTTATAAACGGGCGCATATATCTGGTTAATCTATATAAAATTAGTCTATACAGTATACACATAACAATCAAACACGAACCAAATAAATAGCAACATTAAGTATACCATAGCCAATTTTTGTTCAAAGCAATCGCCAAACACAACGGAAACTATGTTGAGATTTGATCTGTGTAGATAACAAACTTTGAACATGATTGTCTAATACTATTTATAAACATAAGGAGAGGAAATGAGTTAAAGGCGTTATTATCTATTCAACGAGCGATCCAGCGCGGTAAACAAATTGGGGTACTTACTAAAAAAAGCTTCGCGGAGTACATATGAAAGATCATTTAAGTCGCGACAACGAATCATGCTACTTGTAACAAATTGCACATCCATTATGTGTCGTAAATATTGACAGATAAGTATCAATGAAATAACGCAATACTTCATTGTTACTAAGGCTATTGTAGGCAGTGACTGCTGACTATAAAATATTTATTACTAGCTGTCCCGGCAAACTTTCACATTTATAACATTAGTGGAATATCCATTGAAGATGGCATATCTACGAGAAAACATTAGCCCCACTGTATAACAAAATAGCAGCACCAAATACATACATTTTACTTGTACCGGTGACAAGCGCGCAACATCAATGGCCATTCAGAACGCCATGGCAAATCCATCCAATAGTATCTCTAGTCTATGATTTCTACTGAAGCTAGCTGTCAATATTTACGATAAAAAAATACGCGTACAATGTCAAAAGTGTCCGTATTCGCTGTCGAGAGTTTAGCGTAATTTGTTATGTTAGTGCAGTTCGCGTGTGGGTTGGGTGAGGTGGTTGAGTGTGGGATCACGTGAGGCGGCAGGAGGGCAGGCGGCCGCAGGACGAGTGCCAGCGCCGCTTGCGCTGACTCGACTCTCCGTCCGACAGCTCCGCCGTGGACAGTGTCCGCGAACCACCGTCACCTAACTCTGCAATTTAAAAAAAAAAAATCGATTAAAAATTAGAAAGATTTTCGAAATAAAAAGAAAACAATACATGTTCGGATATATTTTTTGTAATGTTTGGAATTGAATCTCACTCAGAGAAGCTATGTGGTTTGTTAATAGCATTTTAACTAATATTCAAATTTAAAGTAAGGCTTTGCCCATTTAACCGTCGATTAGGAAGTAAGATTATAAACAGTTCGGAAAGGTAATAGGGAATAATTGGATAGATAAAACATTATTTCGTATACCCATTATTTTGTTAATAAGAAACACATTTTGGCATTAACTATTTTCATAGTTATTTTTTTTGTAAAATAATATATGTTGCCAAATATAATGGTAATAGCAGGATTTCGTTATTTGCGCGTAGTTAGTAACAATCTAGCTAAAGGAATACACCCCTATAAAGTTAAAATCACTACCTACTTGGTTTTACACGGAAAGCCTAGCAGTATAATACTTAAGTTCAATAATGCACAATATTAGAAATTTAAAACATAAAGCATGGATTCATAAAAAAAACTATATTATGCATCATTTAATTAAACTCTAGGCGTGACCGTCACTCGCATGCCACGAACCTAACTCAAGGAACAAACGCGTGCGCGAGCGCCGCCGGCGACGCGCATCGCATCGGACTCTGCAAATGTCATAATCTTATTCATTTATTTGTTTTGTATTATGCAAGTGCCTTAGTTAAAATAGGTTACTAATACACACATCAAATTGATGATCTTTCTTTTTTTCTAACCTTTACTCTAGTTCTTTTTTTTACTTGGTTCATTCGGGTCGATTCAGAACTCCGATAACCAGTTGAATGAGTCTATTAACAATTTTTTTACTCGTGTCGCAGACATATCCTTCAGAGCCATTCTTATTATTCGATACTACACAACGAGGGGATTTAGTTCACTACTCTTTTGTTTACTCAGTACATTTTATAATGACAATCATTATTGACCGAATCGGTCGACCCTACTGGGCTTGTCGTATGGTTGTAAATCGAAAGGCTCATTTGGTTGATTATCAATTATATACTCTATTGCTATTCGAGGTACAACTAGTAGGACTACCGGTTACCTAGCAAGGGGAAATATATATTGTCAGAATTGTTCAAGCTTTTAACTGCCCGTAACAACTATCAATAGTGTTAGAATGACAGCCAGGACCGCCATCTCAAAGTCCCCTTCCAAGCATGGAGGAGTTCATAATAATAATAGTTCATAATTCGGTCACCCATCCTAGCGAGGGTCGCGCCTTTCTATCGGGGGTTTTAACCAAATAGGCTACGCTCTTTACATTCAATTGATCTCCATTCACCACATAATAAAAATATCACTCAATAACTATCTAGATGTGAGGACGGTATGTAAAAGAAAAATAAACCATAAAAATGGATTTTTATATACTTGGTCTTGGATATAACAAAATGATATAGACAAAGTCAAAAGATAACAAAAGGAAGGCTTAAAAAGACTTGTCAATAGATGAATAGAACAAAGTTAATTCATGGGAAACCATAACCAATAAATAACCATTGTGATAGCAGTGATAGCCAAGTTGGTGGAACGCTTGCCTCGGGATTTCATGTGCTAATCTCATTTTCAACCATGAAAGATGTGTGAAGTTTTTGGGGTCGAGTCACCTTCGTCCGTAGGAGAATTAAGTACCCTCGAGATACCCTACACGTGACCCCGGGTGGTGCCAACCAGGTGACAACTCTACTGGTGGTAGGCTTCGGCCGTGGCTAGTCACCACCCACTGAACAAAGCCATGTCGCCAAGCGGCCTAGCCGTGTTCCGGCATGATGTTACGGTGTTGCCATTCATGGATGGCGGGTCAGATCAGTTGCGCTGCATGTGCCTAGTGAATGTAGCGTCTCTATCTACTGCCGCCTTCCTACCTAGGCAAGTATGCTCCATCGTAGATCTCATCGTCACTTACCATCAGGTGGGATCGAGATCAAATACTTGCCTATAATGTAATAAAAAAAAAAAAAAAAAGTCCTCCATCCCGCACTGGGCCAGCGTGGTGGACTATGGCCTAATCCTCGCCCTCGCATTGAGAGGAGGCCCGTGCCCAGCAGTGGGACATTAAAAAGGGCTGGAATTATTAGACCATAGTGAATGCAATACTCACCATGCCTCAGATCTCTCTCCGTGAAGTAGTCCTGCGCGGAGGGGTAGTGGCGCTCCACCAGGTAGGGGATGACGGTGGAGCTGTGCAGCTCGTCGGAGCGGCGCGAGCGCGGGCTCACGAGGCGCTCGCCGGCCTCCAGCGGCGGCGTGGCCTGCACCCAACTAGTGCGAACAAATTGAGGCCATTCGTCAATATTTTAAGATGTGTAGCGACCACTTCAACCGCACCACAAGCTACGCAGATGGCACTACAGACGTCACAATCCTGAATCGCGCTATAAGAGCTTTCGGAGCAAGTAACATAAATACAAGATCCCGACAATAACCGTCGGGGCATGGCGGCCGCCCTGCCAGGCATACCACCCGCCTGGCTGGAAGATCTTCCCTTTCCCGCTAAAGGTGGAAGCGCTAGGTCAGGGCGCGAAATTCAAAATGTCAATGGTTTTATTTTTATACGCAAAATTTTGACATTTTTACGATGTAATTTAGTTTTTTGCGATATTGGAATTCTGCTTTGGATGTTCCGATGTATTACGTTTGCTTAAAAAATACCAAAAGGGATACAATACTCCAAGGTTTGTAAAAACCGCTACTTTTACTAACTGTGAGTTCGGCTGTGGAGGGTAATCTTTGAAACTACTGATCGGATTCCAAAAAAATTTTTCGCTACTAGGAAGCTACATTATCCCAAGTGCTCTGGCCTGTTTTATCAAGGTACCCCGGGTGAAGCCGCAAGCCAAAGCTAGTGTATTTATAAATATACATTTGCAAATCGATATTGTCTATAGTTTTTCCGTTTATTACTATCACATCACTATTCGTCAACACAAACAGGATAAGGTATCGTAGTTATTTATGACTGAGAAATGTTGCTATCGACATTATTATTATAATGAGTAGTTATAAATAACAGCTGATTGTTATTGAATAAACAAAGCAATTAGTTTATTTATAAGATCGACGTAGCGATACAGGTGTGGTGACTAACACATGTTGTATTTTCCTGTTCTAGATTTCACCTAATAAACACACATATACACTCTCTCTAGCCTCACTCTTATAATCCGATAGGACCGACACAACCGGAGACATTGCTAATGGCAAAATACTTGTTTTTATTTTTTTTATTACATTATAGGCAAGTATTTGAACTCGATCTCACCTGATGGTAAGTGACGATGAGATCTACGATGGAGCATCTTGCCTAGAAGGTACCTGTTCACTCTCGACTTGAAAACACCCAGATTATAGTCAACGGGGAACAAAGACGCCGGTAGCGTGTTCCATTCCTTGGCAGTTCGCACGATGAAAGTATATGCAAATCGCTTAGTACGTACCGAAGGAATGTCCATTGTTGTGTGAAGTAAGAATGATAGTAGGTAGTAAACTTACGAGTGCCTCCTAATCTCGTGCACGGTGGGTCTGAGCGCGGGGTCGCGCTGCAGCATGCGCGCCAGCAGCGCCGCGAGCGCGGGGCCCACGCAGGCGGGCGGCGGCGCCGGCGGCCCGCGCCCGATCGCCTCCAGCAGCCGGTACACGTTGTCGCCCTCGAACGGGTACCGGCCCGTTGTCATGTTGTATCTATACGACAAACATCACCTTACACCTTAGCGGCAGTATATTATTATGACTATCATCTTGCTAATTAGCTTTGTTACTTTTTACGTTGACGGAGATTTTCTGTAAACATTAGACTTCCAGGTAGGTACTTATAAGACACGCCATTTTCATCTCATCATGTCACATGCATTATTTTATTTATAATGTGTATTTATTGAATGTGTTATTGCTATTAATTACGTAAAATTATGCAAAATACCCGCTAAGTTGTGGGTGAGGCCATATTCATATCCATTTTATTTCATCGCATCTCATTTCGTAAAGAAAGAATAAGGTACTTATAATTTTTAAAAGCGTTATCTCGAATATATGAAATCACTATCTTAATTTTAGTGGGAATCGAAACTGCAAAGGTGGGATCCAGTGTACGCTATAAATTCCTAGGCCTAGCAGTTGCTAGTAATCTTTAAAAAAATGTGGTGTAGGTATAAATTTCAATATATAGCTTGTTATTCACCGAGTTTCAGGTCAAGTATGACTCATTTTGGTACGGTTATAAATGACACAGTATTTAACTATGACACACACAAACAAGACATGTAACATAACTCATGTTTTATATTAATATTGCAAACAAAGACTGGAAAATTTTAGTTTTAAGTACAAAGACTGCGTTTTACCCTGTCCTACAGTGTTGACAAGGAAACAGATTTTATTTCTGAACACCATTTCATTACATTAACTTATGAATGTATCATAGCCTCATTTTCAATCATGCTTACTCTTTCTGTATGAAAGCAAATATCATGAGGAAACCTGCAACTTGCTTTTCGAATGTCGTAGGAAGTTTGAAAACCTACTGTACTTGTGCGGTGGACTATGCCGATATCCCTTATAACAGTGGGCCTACTTCCTTATAACACTGCAGCACGTCTGCATACTCTTTCAGGGATAACAGACATAATGGTATTAAAATATTTAAAAGACGAAAGTAAGCCGAATGATGAATGCAACATTCCATGAAAAATAGAAATAGTTGCCAATTCGATACGCATCATAAAGTACCGAACCTATACAGTGTATACATTGTAACAATGAATTAACATAATCCTTTGTAAATACAATCGTCAAAGGTCACTGTTAGTAAGTAATGCTCTATTTTCACTCACAATGTAACTCCGCTGCTCCATATATCCACTTTGGTGCCGGAGAATTGATCGGCACCATTTGCTATCTCTGGTGGTTGGAATGCCGGGGAACCCTGACCTGTGTAGCATGTATCTTCCGGAGAAAACATGTCTAAAGCCTGGAAACAATCATATTAAATTGTAATGTAGTAATCCCTTTGATTATTTCTATTGAAGGTTTGAGAGATCCAAGATGGAGCTTGTTGGGTGTTGGCATACATTGAAGAAGCATGTATAGCTCAGGGTACTTAGCTCGTTGTCTGCCTGCATGATGGACATTGGCACATTTATTTTATTGAAGGTGGTATTTTGCTAGGTATTTTCTGTCATGGGATTTTAAATAGCTTTATTATCAGCCTCTTTATCAAAACTCATGTCTTTCAGGCTAATAGCTTTTAATATCTTTCTATTGCCTAGATAAGACTGTAGACAATTACTTCAACACAATATCAGCAGTTAATTGATAACTCCTGTTAACTTCACAAAGTGACCCATACAAAAACTTGGCCAGTACCTATTGTTTATTTCCAGATTGTTGTAAACAATTTAATGTGCATGTTTTGGCTTGTTATTTGTATGCCATTTCGATAAATAGTTGTCCCTTAAACCTGATAAATGCAGGTAAAGAGATATGGAACCAGTTACTGAACTCTAAGAGCAATCTACATTTTAGTTGGCTTTTGAGTAAATATTTCCCAAATAATATGGCCAGCATAGTAAGATAATTTAAGGTGGGTAGGAGGGCAAATTTGCCTGAGCAAATAAGGCTAATAATATTGGGCCAGCATTTAGGTACTTAATTATGAACATAGTAAAATATCCAAAATCTATTAACCTCAGCAACACCAAAATCTGTTATCTTCAATGTCTGATCTAATGTAAGTAGCAAGTTCCCTGGTTTAATATCCTTGTGAACAACTCCTTGCCCATGTAGATACTCCAACCCATCCAGCAATTGGGTGAAATAGTCATGCGCTTGCCGCTGGGGAAACTTCTTGCCTGGACTTGCTTCCAACATATCCTAAAACAGAAAATAGCCAAAAAGGTTCAATGAAGACCAATATGTCCTCAAAACTTACCTGACATATATTGCATCATATGGTAGTGTGATGCCCAGTAGCCACTAGGTATAAATTTACATTCCTAAATATCTTAATAACTCAAAGCTAGCTTTGTTCCCTGATTTGAATGGATTCTACTTCCTTGTGCCCAGCCAAAGAGTTTTATAAAAATTACTACCTAAACAAATATTAAAGGAACATTTCAATATTTACCTGAAGAACACCACAACAAAATTCCATCACAAGGTACATCTTCTGCTTTTCATCATTATACATAACATCAACTAGTTCTATAACATTTCTGTGTCCAAGTATCCGTAACAACTGTAGCTCTCTCTGCACATTTTGTTCACCATTGGGTATTCTTCTTAGCTTTCTCTTCTTTAATATCTTTACTGCTCGTCTGCACAGGGTCTCAGAATCTAACATCTCCTTAACTTTGCCATACGAGCCCTCTCCCAACACATCTCCCATCACATACTTTCCTACCATTTTGCATTTTTTCTTTTTGCTCCTATATATAATATCGGCGCTATCAACTCTGTGAAAGCCTTGAAAACATAGATTACTTTGGTCCAAGTTAAGATCTAGATCATCTATCTGATCGTTGTCGAGCCATGTCACCGAGTGCAGCTCTGGACTACCTTCTATCATAAAATTCTCGTCGCTCTCTTGTGGTGCTATGATATTCCTCACCTCGTACTCCTCATTCTCCGCGTCTGGAAGACTGTCACTACTACTGATTTTCCTGCACATTCTTGGATCCATTATCTATCAAAACAACACATTTGTAAATCTATGCGTATTGCAAGGCCTTTTGTCATGAGATCATGAAGGCTGTATCAAAATAAATTTACTTATATAAATAACACATGTCTCAAAATATACACCATATAATGTGCGCAAAATAATAGTTTATAAATATACTCTTTTATTTGTTTTTATGTAAAATTACGATGGTAAATAAAATTTATAGACGATCGCGCAAATACTCCGCTTCCATTCAAGACTGAACCACAAACAATTTGACAGATAATAAATTTATTTCTTGTCTGTAGTAGATTTTTAAATCTAGTGAGGCCCTACGAAAACATCGACTAAAACTTAATTACACCGATTTTTTCGATAGGACTGTGTTTCTCAAATATATATTTAATCAATTCTTATTACCTACCTACCATACTCAAATTCTTTAAAAACTTCTTGGTTGTTCTAATATCTATAGGCTGGGTCCCTTTTAGGCAGTTTTTGATATTTCTAATTCTTATACATTGAGATCATCATTGTTCTTATAATATAATAAAGTCCCACTGACAAGATTAAGCCACATCTTGTAGCCGATTGCCAACGAAAAAATTAAGATGTTGAATGTTTTTTCCTTATATTTTTTGTTGGTTTATTCAAACATGACGCAAAAATGGGGATTTCGCTATTTAACTGTAGTTATTACGAGAAAGATATCTCTCTATGACGATTGTTGCACGCATGTATAGCTGTGGAAAAAGCCAAAGCTGTAGCTTAAATCATCATATACGTAATATCCAAACAACGGTTTTATTATAAATACCCGCGTTCAAAATTTAAATAATGTTATCGTTAATTTACAATGTCGTTACAAAGCGTTGTGAATTGATTAAAACTTCTATTACTTAGCCATTATATATAAATTATCTAATGTATATGTTATCTATTAGCGTACCTAGCCGTATTGTATTAGGTAGTGTACTTACTAGCAATAGAAGACTATTATTTTTTATTTGTAGCCTAAGCGCACCATCTAGGGGCAAGTAGGAATAAACACAACTTAATGCATTTCATCGGATTCAAATAAAACAATGCCAACTCATTTACAAAATTATATTAGGTACTGTTGTAATGTTTTACTACCCACGTCTTTAAATCATTCTTGTAATATGCACAATTTACTACCTAGGATGAGAAGTATGCATGATTATTCAGTTTCATGTTCTTGCTGACGGTCTTGGCTTCTTAATTGTAGGTGTCGCATATTTCTTGTAAATATTATTCAGTTCTTGTTAAATTGTTGGGTAGTTTTATACATAATAGTTATTATACATAACGGTGAAGGAAAACATCGTGAGGAAATCAGTATGTCTGAGAGAACCCCTGGAAAGATGTGTGAAGTCCGCCAACCCGCACTGGGCCAGCGTGGCGGACTATGGCCTAATCCCCCTCGCATTGAGAGGAGGCCCGTGCCCAGCAGTGGGACATAAAAAAAGGCTGGAATTATTATTATATTATATATATTATACATAAAGTCCGCACTTAGTTGTTATATTTCTTTTCCATCTCTTTCTTCAACAGCGCGAGGCGAGTGAGGCAGGCATCTCGCCACGCTCGTCGCTCCGGCAGCTTCTCCAAAGGCACCATCTTGTTCAGTTGATCGCAGATTGTGTCGGCACTCTTGCTTTGTGTCATACGAGGAATGTCACCCATCGTTTTGCTTACACTGTGTATAGTATCACCGTACCTGGAAAAAGTAGGTATAGTAGGTAAGTAGTGAGTCAAAAGTGAGTCAACAAACAGTGATAACCAACTTGACTATTACCAAACAAGGAAGGTAGGTTGAAAGAGGATTTTCTCATGGGACTCTTGTTTTCAATAATATTAATTGCCCACCTATATTTGCTGTGCGGAAGGCAAAAATCGTGACAAGACTCGACTCAAGACGTCTTTCTCATACTGTGTGACGTTCTCCAAACCACAGTAGTCCAGTGTGGTGAAATACGTCCGAGTCCCCTCACATTAAGGGAATATGCGCGCCCGGTATAGTGACAATAGACTCGCCTCCTTTTTAATAAGGATCAAATACCATAGTTGAAATTTTCGCAAGAAGGCACTTCAGTGCACTTCACCTGCCTACCTCATTCTCGGATTTGACGCGTGATGGTGTACATGCATGTAGGGTCTGTATGATGTACTTATAAAATTTATCGAAGGTCGCATAATTATGTAGTATGACATTTATGCAGCATAGGTGGACATTTACTACGTACATCCTGTTAGCTACAAACTACACACCTATGAACCACTTGATCAGGTATGTACACTCACTACCGTGCACTTAGGTCAAGGTCGCCTTGTAAAACGCCTTTGTCCAAATTGAAATTGGCTGGTCAGACGTGATTCGCCCCATTGCCACTGATCTATGAAAAAAAAACAATATCCGGTAAAATACCTCTCAATATAACTCTTCATGCCTTCTGCGTTCAAATGCGCGGTCTCCAACGATCCAAGGAATGCGTATCTCATGCCGAGACCTTCCGAGATGACTTTATCGACATCAGCCACATTCACAATGCCACCGTCCACTAAACGCCATACCTCGTTGAGAATAGCGTACCTGAAAATGACCCAAATACTATAATACTGAATTGTAAGTAAATGACAGATGATCCTGTATAACTAGTTTGTTAACGACGCGATCTCCTTGGTAACTTTATATTTCTATTGAGACTTTTGTTTTACCCTTATAAATTTTTCGCCTCTTATGTCCGCAAGTGAAAATTTTCCTTCAATATAATATTTTTTGATTTAGTATCCCTCCTGCCGTTTTATTGTCACCCCGGCGTGTGACGGACCTGCGGCCCCGCTTACAAGGTTCTTTTTCATGTATTAATCGCGGCCACGACAAACTTTTTAACAAACGCGCATGTTTTTATTGCCCAGATTATTAAGGTATAGCCAATGTTATATGCTACTGTTATTTTGTGACAAACAACAGTAGGTAACTTCCTTTGTTATTTGTAATTCACATAACTAAATACTAACTGAATTCGGTTCAAGACGAATCCATCTATTTCCTGTGACAGTGAGACAGGCGCCTGACCAATCTCCAGCATAATCTCGCGTGTCTTGGTAGCCACTTCTTTCCTAGTCCATGGGGCGGGCACGATCTCAACGAGGGGCACGTAGTAGGGTGGGTTTACAGGGTGGGAGACGATGACCTGTCAAAAGTAACAGTAGTAGTAGTATATATATAACAGTGAAACACTGACTGACTCACTCATCACGAGATCTCCAAAACTATGGGAACTTAGACGACATACCGCATGGAATTAGGCACGCAGGTATTGTACGAGTAGGTTTTTTATATCGATTACATTTTGCCATTCCTGGCTTTTTTAATTAATTAATAATAATAATATTGCCAGACGAACACTACAACTAGACGGTCCCAAACTAAGCAACGCTTGTATTATGAGTACCGTACAATGGACTGGGGGCGAACCCAGTATAGATATGAAACATGACTCGGACACAAAAATTCATCTTGCTCATCACACAAAATTTGTCCCAGGAACCTTATCACAGAAAGCAGGGTCACTACGTTTAAATATGTTTTTCTTAACGCTATGGGGCTGACATTAGTAGGAGTAGTATATTTACTATCGTCAACATAGAACGTAACTTTACCTGTGCCTTATGTTTCATATTTTCTGAGAACAGTGACGGTAAAGTAGTACTAGTGGAGCTGGATAGGATAGTTCTGTCGTCCACAACTTTATCCAAGTTCTGGAAGACCTTAATCTTCAGATCGAGGTTTTCTGGGACGCACTCTTGCACGAATATGGCGTCTTTGACTGCAGTCGCCAGGTCTGATGATCCTGAGGTTATGGAATATAGAAAATAGTATACATTTTTTTTTTAAGAGAATACCGAGGAAGTAGTTCGTACCGATCGCTTTTATGTAATGGTTTTTTATGCTGTTCATTTAATAAAATTGACGCTTATTGAATAATCTCAGAATTAAAATTCCTCACGTACCTACTTACGTCATTTATTGGTAAAACTTGTATCTTTACAAGGTAATTATACCTTGCAAGTAGTAATTTAAAGTAATTTAAATTGCAACTTGCAAGTATAAACGGGGGTCATCGGCATTAGTTACCAGCTTTGTTACCTTTTGTCTTAAGGAAAATCAATTTTATTTACTTGGGTGTATGTAAGTATACACTCGAATTTTGCCTCGGCCAAAAAATTGTAGGTACGTACCCCCGTGGTATATACCTAGGTTAGTTTTGTTAGCTGTACGATCGGTAACTACTAGTTTTTTTGGTAAATCGCACACGACACAAACCTACTTTAATAATAGTGCCTATTTCATTGAACTACTACATGTATCTAGCTAGATACATTTTCTATTCAATATTGACCAATTCATACAATTTAAGGCCCATTAATTTATAACAACCACAGGTCCAATATAATGCAGACCTCGCCTGAAATGTATATAACTATTTGTGCGTACACAAAAGTGATTAAGTGATCAAGTGCCTTACAATCACAGCTGTCCTTATCGGACACTTAAGTAGAAAACAATAAGCGTTATCTACTTTTTATTAGGTGACTTAAGTAAACGTTCAAGATATTTTATTTAATAAAAAGAATATAAATAACGAATATTTCTGAAGTAGATTATTGATGAACCCATAAGCACCTATTTAATCTTCTCGTTTGACAATCGTGTCGAAACAAAACCGCATTCAGTTCTGTACGTATTGCATTCTCCCTACACAGAGACCTAAAACCAGGGTTGTATAATTATTCTCAAATAATTAACGTGGGATCCTGTATACGAATGCATGAAGTAACTCCTCAAGTATATCGTAGCTTTGATTAAAAAGCTGATAACATGAGAAAATATGTCATAACAATGTCTTGCTTCTTAAGTTTTGAATCAACAATTCTTATCACTTATATCAACTCTATAACTAGTACCTACATGCTACAGTGTTCGCAACTGTGTACGAGTGAGCATTAGTTTTTTTATTATTTCAGGAGAACTCTTTTATTTCCCGGGATAAAACATATGCCTATATAATTAATCCGGTATGTAAGCCGGATCCGGTGTATCCGGTATCCGGATTTTAATTAAACCTTACTCGGTTTAATTAAAATCCACCCAGTATAGATTTTAAGATACAGTATTTTGGCTATCCCGTATTTCCGGAAATTCTAGATAATAGCTGTTATTGTTTGAGACATTTCGAAATACCTACCCTGTAGAAAAAAAAGTAATCGAATCCTATAAACTTAATTCGTCAACCATAGTTCACCGTATGATACTGGACCTGGGGTAGTAATAAGTACCGATTATCCGTTTATCGTGATCCAGAAAACCGGTAAATAGGTGCCTCAATTACCCTAACCGGTAAATATACTTAGGTATCTAAGTCTGTTACCCTTAATGCACTGAATCTGTTGTTGGGCATTCAGTTTTCCACGCAGCAGACCGTCTTTCTCCAAGGTCTTCAGCTGCACTTCGATGTCAGCGAGGGCGTCTGTCACCTGCTGTGGTACGATGTCGAATATTGTCACCTGGTAGCCCACAGATGCGAACAGCATCGCCCACGAGCGGCCGATGAGACCGCTGAAAACACAAGTATTTATTTATATCAATAGATAGTTAGATACTGTCTCTCGTTGTAGAGGTGATCTGGATATGAGACCGTCTAAACCCGGGCCTAGGGCGCCCAGATTGCCAGATATAAGGGGTGGCTAAACCATGCGCACAGCCGGCAATACCCAGCAACACTCAGCAGATGTATTACTAGACAGCCTTCTTGGCCAAGATTGTTAGATATGATCTGATGATGAATCTTAAAAATAAATAATTATATACAATAATAATACCAGCCTTTTTTAATGGCCCACTGCTTCGCTCGGGCCTCCCCTCAATACGAGGAGGATTAGGCCGTAGTTACGCCAGGCCAGTGTGGGTTGGCGGACTTCACACATCTTTCGAGAGGTTCTCGCAGACAAAAAATAAAATAAATAGAATACATATTATTAATTATTTTAAAATATTTTTAAAACGAACCTTGAAAAATAATAGAAATATATTAAACATTACTTAGTATTACGTTATTGTATACGTGATAATTTTTATGACAATAACCCTTATGTGAACTTTGTGATAACGCTTTATTGTGATTTTCTTATCTGAAAGCAAGTATACTGAGCGATTAAGATCCAGAAGGTAATAAATAATTACTTGTCATGATTTTTTAGTAGGCAGTAACCAACATGCAAGATGACCCTTAGAGATAAAGTTGCGTGCAATTAATAAACCCGTAAATTATTTATGAGTTTCTAGCTGCGACTCCACTGCAATATACTGATAGTACCTGCTGCTCGACTAACTTTATCAATAACTAGCTGTTACCCGCGACATCGTCTGCGTGGTATTTAACAAAAAAGATTTTCTGAAATAAAAATAGACCAAGTTACTCCTTGTTACATCAGCTATCCGCCAGTGAAAGTACCAAAATCGGTCCAGCCATTTCAAAGATTAGCCGAAACAAACAGACAGACATATGCACTATAATTTCACATATAATTGTATACATCCAAATGCACTTAATAAAAAACGATTATTTTAATATTACAAACAGACACTCCAATTTTATTTATTTGTATAGAGTATATAGATAATTTTATTGAATGACCAATTGGAAGATTCATTATTATATTGTTATACTGGCATTTGACCATTGATATTAATTATTTTTTCTGTGTGTACGTTTCCAATAGACTCGCTCGCTCTTTTTAGTATTTAGGAATACTGGAATGAGTGAGCATTAGCCTCGTTGGCGTTGATCGCAAACTTTCTAGTGCAGCAAAATGCAATGGCTTTTTGCAATACTTATAAACTCGTGTCGTACCTACAAGAAAAAAACAACCAATACCTATGTTTCGATTACTTAAGAATTCCGTTGTGCATATAAAAAAAAATACTGTTTTTACCTGCCTTAAACTAATTTTAATAAATAATGAGTTTACTTAAATCCAAATCCGAATCATGCCTAAGTATAAAAGCGATATGCGGACAAAGTGAGTTTCAATAATTTGCAAGATCACTTTCGCTGCTAGGTAGTTGGAATGCCAAGCGTATAATAATTAACACTCACATTCAATATAACGAGACAATTGTAATGTATATATCTATAACACGATATCTATAAAAACTACCAATAAATAACGAGTAAATAAAATAGTAGATCCTAATATGAATTGCAATACGTTTTGGTATTAGCATATTTGGTATATTAGTTGTATTTACTTACCTCCCAACGATACCGACTTTTTCACTCTTAAAAGACGCCATGACGAAATGTAATCAGTCCTCTCAATGCGGTACACAACTGGTGAATGACACGGGAGCGAGACGAACGATGCTTAAAAACACCGCTAGTTATCGCGACTACCACAAGGTTGGCGATTCATTTCGATCGTGAATACATACTGCCATACAACACTAACAATTGTCTTTAAAAATTAACATAATAATCAGCTACCAAAACAATTCAAGTAGGACCTACCATCTAGAGAAGGTCCTACTACTAAGATAAGATATTTTCGAAAACTCAATGTTTTTCATTGGTATGAGAACGTTCAAATATTGCATATGGAGATATTACATACCTAAATATTTTGCAAGTGAAAGTAAGTAATACCTGTAACAGATAAAGTAAGAAGGAGATTGGAATGGTTTGGGAATGTGATGAGTATGAATGTACAAACTAAAAGAGTGATGAGTAGAATGTACAGGACAGAGCTAGAGGAGAATTATTAAAATATGTAATTAATTATTTCTGTGATATGAATGAGGTTGGGGTGGATGTTTATATGATAGAAAGCTATGATAAATGGAAGCACAAGACATTGCACCGAATTGAGATAATGGGAAATGGGGATAACAAATAGATATACGTATACATACATTAATGTTTACAACCATGACTAATCCCTGAAGTCATTCTAAACAGTGAAACGCATGTATAACATCCATTTTAAAGGAAAATATTTCTTTAGATTTCTCAGATATAATGGTACTTTGGTCGAGCAGACTGCGCAGCCTCGCGTGCCTCATAGCACATGCACGTGGTGACGAGATAAATGACAGATGACAACCTACAGACGAGGCATCGCGAGCGTTACTCCGGGCCATTGTGGTTGCTGCGTGACTTTATTTATAAGTAATTGTCTTATATCCTTGCAATTGAACGCGATTGATTCCCCTCTCAGTTAGATACTTAAGCATGGTAAATACCTAATAATTTATCATAAAGAATAACCCCTTGATTATTCTATGGTTATACCAAACAAACATCCTTTG
This sequence comes from Pheosia tremula, assembly GCA_905333125.1. NCBI lineage: Eukaryota > Metazoa > Arthropoda > Insecta > Lepidoptera > Notodontidae > Pheosia > Pheosia tremula. The sequence goes on along the minus strand of HG995402.1, from coordinate 6,986,908 downwards.
TGGTGAGGTTCAGGATAGCAGATAAGTTCGTGATTCGAGTAATAATATAACTTTTAATTATGAACATATTTTATCTGTTTTATTTATAATTCTCTGCTAATGACCTTAGGGGTTACATAATTTGTACTCATATCATATAAAATAAAACAAAAACAGTTTGAGTTTTTTACGATAACCTAACAATTGCCCTTCAAGCATTAACATCTGAACATCCGACAGTTGTGAAATTTTAAACAAAATTGTGTGTTAATATTAATTAATCATTTATACAATTTCATATTCCTCTATGTTACTTCATATGCTCAACCGAATTGTACCATCTTCAGAGATCATCAATAGTCGAGCATACCTACTTCTTATTAGATAAGTACTGACCTGGTGTAAGTTCTTATCTAATAAGTATGGCTATACATTTTCATTCGAGATAATTATTTTAATTAAGTACGTGATGGCAATGAACACATCAACTAGCAATGAAATACTCAAAGGAAATACAACATGCGAAGTACACGTTGATCAGAATCAATTTAGCTTCTGCTACAATAGTTTTTGCGGTAGAACATTCACATCATATTGCTCCAAACTTTTGAATATACAACTCAATATTTCAAAGCCCAAAATGTATTTGTATTGAGAAATAAAAACACAGTATGAATATTTATTCAACAGAATAGAATTCAGCGATGACTATGTCAATCTATGAAACTATGTTAATTCGGCGACCTTTTAAATTAATAGGTTTAATTTTATTATTATGGTCTCCTACACATACGTCATCATTGAACCATAGGTAAAAATACTAACGGGATGAAATCCTTAGTCTAACTATTGACCTCATGAGTTCACAACTAATTAACTTTATCAACGGTATTATAATATTAGTAATTATATATAAACATCTGTAATGTATATAAGCATATTGGGGTGAACATTTCAAAACATTATTAGGACTAATCTCAAGTCGTATCACACACCAATTTGCCACACGCACACACAGAAAGGCGTCTGTAGATACAACGTTTCTAGACTTTTGATCCAATACTGCCTCAGACATATACTTAATGTAATATAAATCTTGCTCAACAATTATTCACAAGCTGTGCCCTTAATAGCCTCAGCGGTGTCTACACTGAATATTCTAAAGTTGACCTCGTCGGCGTCGAGTGTCCTGTAGAGGAAACGCGCCAACCTGTCGCTGAGGACCCACATGGTGCCTTCGCTGTCGACCTATAATCAGAAAATTATAAGCTTAATAATCTTACAACATTCGATTTTTGCGCTTGATCTTTGTTACTGGCCGACCGCTTTTCTTTGATCGCCTCCAATTTTACGTTCGATGCGCTGTTTGTATATTGATTAAATTGTAACAATTCTGTTTACAATGGCTTTATAAAGACTAATGCTTCTGCTTATAACGTTTATAAATTCATGGTTTTATATATCAAAAGATGCAAGTATATTTTACAATATTAGCATAATAATCGGTGATAATTATGCTAATTTATTTCATGGAAGCTGTTAGGGTGTTCTGGATTTTGTATAATTTCACTAACCCGTTATATGGGATATCACCTCTAGATTCTTAAAGGATAAGCATGCTCGTTTGCCTGCACTGTACAATTAAAATGATTCTGGGTTGTCAGAATTTAATTCCAAATTTTTTGTTTCCTTGGTACCAAGCGCAAAAATTTAAAGATTCACCTTTAAGTCGTTGGGGAATTCGAAGAGTTTCTCGTCGTGAAGCACCATAGGGTTGGTTTCAGGAGTGTAGGGCTTGCTCGGGTTCCAGCACGCGACTCCATCGCGGTTCACCTTGAATGACAAAACCAAATGATGAATAAACTTAATTGGTTTTTATTATTATTATTACACAAAGAGTGGTAGGTTTATAAAACACTATTCCATCACCACAGTTACTAGGAAGTGGTAATACCTATAACCTAAGTAGTAAATAGGATAGGTAAGTAGTAATAAGTTCATTGAAATCGTGCACGTCAGCCAAATTGATTGAAATTGTACCAAACTTAAATACGTGACCAAAAAATAATTAAGCACACAAATCAATCTAGCACGTGTCGGTTTTTCCATTATAAATAGTTTTCTCATTAACCATTGTAGTGCACCATTCGCAGTAGTTCGAAGGTAAGGATATTCTTATAAACAAAAACACGTAAGTAGGTAAATATAGAAAGAATGTGAATAGCAGTGAACGTTTGGCATTCGGTATTATTGTATTGTAACGCGAAGGTTGCCCTGCGCTTTGTAATTTGAATATAACAGTTTATTAACTAGACGGTAAGCATTCGCCTACTAAGTATTCACAAAGGCGCACTATTACATTCTTACAAGTATTACAAATATCTTTAGGCATGTATTGACTGAGTGGTGAGTACGTCTGTCGCATAAGGCACATGCTCGTGCTGTCTGGCCCGAGCGCTGTGATTTACGTCGCTCTCATTAGCTTGATTTCCCGACTGACAGAATGCTCGAATAAAAACTGAGGTGGAGTGCGTGGCATATAGATCCAGCCTCACGAGGCTTCGCGGTCAGTCAATACACGGCTATATACGATCATAGATAAACATAACGAAGGATTCTGATTTGTTTCAAAGTCCAATCCGTTTTCTTCGGAGTAATCTTTTATGAATGTGAATTAATCTTATAAGTAGATATAGCTATGAGATATAATATAATGTCACCTGGGTGTAAAACAGCACGTGCGTTTTGGGATCGTAGTAGCTTGCAGCCGATTGAGAGCGTTGACCCCTGTCTCCCAAGAGCTGAGAAAAACCGGTTAAAATATTTACAAAATAATGTTTTAGGAAAATAATGAATACAGATGGATATTTAGTTTATTTCAATAGTGATCAGCGTATTACGTTATACAAGGTTTAACAAAAATAGTGTTATTTTTTTAAGCTGCTAACAAGAAGGTCTTACCGATCACGTTTTAACAGTGTTTGATTTTTCTCTTAGAAAGCAAGTCAGTAGCATTTCACGGCGCACTTAGTACGGAGTGTCATTTAAAAAAAAAATCGGTAATGTGACCTGTTAAAATGTTATACACTTTTATTGTTACGCACCTTATATAAACCGTCTAGTGGCCGGAATAATAAGGATTTCATTATAACGTATTTCCGAACGTGTTATGTTTCGTGACCAATGACGCTGCTAATTAATGCATCAACATAATGAAATGTGTCTATTTGTTTTGCAATTACACGTTAAATGCTGAACTATTTCGCTGCCTATTTCACAAATGTTTTATTCAACGAAATGCGTAAATTGAACGGTAATGAATTTGTATGCGAACCTTGAAGTCATGGAATGCCTCCTCTTTGTCGATATGTTTGTAGTTGCGCAGGAGTTCAGTGGACACGCAGAACTCCTTGGTGCTTGAGAACGAATGGAAGAACATTGTTCTATACCTGTGATAATAAAAAAAACTAGATAATGCCAAAAATATAATGAGGCACTATGCTCACAGACGTTTAACCTTTGTTGCGAACAAGGCTTTATATGTTTTGGGGTCAATGTTGAACATTTATATTAATTATCACATGATAAGTAATTTTGAACTTTAGTTAAAATATTTCAATGTACATTTTATTTTGCATATGCACTTTATGTTTAAAACACAGTAATTGAAATTAATGTTATTAGGTAATATTGACACTAGAATATATTACAACGTTCAGAAGAGGCCATCAGGATCGTTAATAGATTATAGACGATCGTTTACCGAACATAAAGCATGAATTTAATAATGAATACTCACCCGTCTTCTCTTGGCTCGGACAGGGCCAGTGCAAACACACCATCAGTCCAGTGGAACTCGATACCAGACACATTGTACGACCCAGCCAAAGGTTCGAAGTAGAAGTAGTGATGCGAAATCCGCCAGGAATCGTCCTGCTTCAGACTGTAAACGACGACTCCGTAGCCGCCCAAATCGGGAATGTAGGCGTACGCATCGTCACACGTGTCCTTAGTTACGTCTACAACCTGAAATAGTAATAGAATGTAATCAAATAACATATAAAAATCAACATAGTTTGTCTGGTTGACCTAGGTGCATCATAAAATGATTAACCTCGATTTAAACCTAAACATATATAAGGTATAACAAAAATGAAGTAATATATTTTAACCAATGGATAAATAAGTTATATGAATCACGTTGATTTATAAGATAATTTAGTAAATGTTTGATTCTTTTTTTAAACAAGGCGACTCAGTAGCTTTTGGCCATGCGCTCAGTACATGGTGTAATTTTTTTAATGTCTAATGATTTATTCCTTATGGAATGTTTCCTTTATAATCTACTGTTAGCCCTGTTAAATTATTTTACATTATTATTGTTACACCTCATATGTTTATATGTGAAATGTGGTATTTCCACATAGGCATAAATATTCTCAACTTCGTAAACAAGTCAAAATTTCTAAATAGTGAAAACTAGGATATACTGATTTTTTTTATTTTGCATCGTTACTCACTATGTTAGCAAAGAAGGAATCCTCTTTCATGTCTCCAGCCTTGCATTGATAACGATGGATGAGTTGATCAGTCTTCAAATCAAATATTAAAATCGAGGGTCCATTGACCTGGTTCGCGGTACCTGTAATGTTTAAAGTAAATTAACAAGTGTAAGAGTGGAAATACCTCGATAAGCGCATTTATTCACTCCACTAGGTTCGTATTTTATAATGATAACAGTCATCGTAGGTAACAGACCGTGTAATTGTAATCCATGGTACTACATAGAGTAAATAATTTGACGTGAGTTAGGGGCCTACTTGTTCGATAACATAATCCAGTATGTGGAAATGTCTATGACATCGGTGGCAAAATTATCGCACACCGTATTAAAATTAGTTTTTTTTTAAGAAATAAGGCCTCACTCACAATTGGTTAGGTATTTTTCCATGAAGTTAAATGTTGTTTGAATATCAAACATGGCAGATTCTATGCAGGACTAATCCCTAGACTAGGCCTAGTAACCCTTAAGGGGCTTACTGCCCTATCAGTAAAGTTCAGGATACTTTACTGACAAATTGCCGTACTTCTTGGGAGAACTTGAAACGTCAAGTTTTACTATTTAGTTATATATTTTCCTATATACTCGTGCACATTTAGGAAAACAGAACGGTTTATAATCCTCTAGAATCAGACATTATAATTCAAACAACACACATTTTTAACAAAATTGATTACCTACACTACCCCCAAAAACTGCATTTGGTAATGTTATCTTCGTTGTTTACTCTGCTTATAACTATAGCCAATTATCAAACGCTCATCCCTCGTGGGATATTAGAAGAGCCAATTATTATAAGCTAACGGGAGAAACAAAAAGCTCATAATGTATAGTATATACTGCTCTAGTATCTATAACTTTGTATCGTAGCTAAAGGGTCTTGCTTGCTCCCATCGCGTTGATTTTGGACATACGCACAAAAACCCCTTTTAAAAGAGAAACCGTTGAGTTTCTTGCAGGCTCTTCTCAGTAGACCCACCTTCAGAACCGGTGGTAACTTCTGACTATTCGTGCACGTTTTTTTGGCCTAAATAAATTTAAAAAATATATTATACGAAGTAAAGTACTTACCGTAAATATCAGCAAGTCCAGAATCGATCACCCAAAGCCTATCGCATACATCTACATACACGCGAAATACTGAAACAATTGTACTATTTGATACTAGACTGTTCGCTGAATCCCTGATCAAGTTGTCTTTGAACGAAGGATACGGTTTCAGGAGCTGGTCTTGCGGGCCGTCCACATCGATGTAGTTTAATGAAGATGCGACGCCAGCCTTCCATCTGGGCACCGTTACGAACAACTTGTTCCTCCAGCGTGCGAGTCCTACAGGGACGTTGTTTGATTGAACGAATGTTCCATCTTTGATAGCATTCTCGCGTGCCTCCGGCGACTCCCAGGCGTAGTCTACCTGTTTCCACGCGAATCTCAGTTGAGGGGTAGCGGCGTGACACACTGACGCAATAGCGAGGACAACGACGACGCCGAATGCCCGCATGATTGCGCTGTAACAACACATTTATGGGTTAGATCAGTGTTTGTTGTATTTATCTGTCGATTGATTTTTTTTTTTATATGAACTAGTTACAACATATTTATGAAGCAACAGGAGAGTATACTCGTACACTTGTTACTTTACACAAATCGGATAATTAGGTCCCATTTAACGGATAAAGTCGTTGTTATATTAAATCTCTCATAAGGCGCGATTAAGTGCAAAAGCGCTTAAATTAGAGATGCTTTTTATTCTTTGGCCCTGAATATCCCTCTGCTCGGCCAAGGGCTTACCTTACGTTTCCATAGAAGGCTGTTTTCGCATGCTAGCCGTACTCACGTACGATGAAACTGAATTGTATTGAAATACATTACAATCAGGTTCGATTGAAATCTGTTAATTTTATTCTCATATGTGCGACACGGTCATATTGTTGCTTATAACAATCACAACAATGACTTGCATGTATATTCTATACAAAAGACATCAACGATCTCAATTATTTCCCGCCAGCTTAATTAATGTTAAACAATGACGCTTTTATAACGAAGTTTCGCGGCTGGTATTTTTGAATAGTGACAATTCTATTCATTCGGCAGGGTGTTGTAACATGGTAATGGCAGTATTGTGAGGCGGATCATCTCTCAAACTCCATCGTAATAGCAGACTCACGTTTTTATGCGGATGACTTGTGATCTTATAATTGAGAAACTACAAGTTGGGTGCAGAATTCTTCCTTATCGAGCGATCGAGCTTGTTATGTATTCGGATGGCGTGGGAACTGTGACGTGTTGCGCAAAACTAAATAAAGGGAACATCACAGCTGAGGTTAAGTTAGGCGATGTAAAGTCCCGGCAGCTGTGTAGCGACAATGATGTCAGAACGAAATAGATGTGTTTCTTAAGGCTGGTAAATGGTACCACAAAACTAGGCTGAGCAGCCCCCCCTGCTACTCAGTCTAGGGAAAGCATTCGCAGAGGTCGCTGTGCGTGTAAACACGGAAAATTATCATTAAAATGCCGTATACTGTGTGAGTCGATACTTTACAAACTTCACAATGAAGACTGCTAAAAGTCTGAGCATCACATGTCATTTTGCGTTCACATCTTTCAAAAAAACATAAAAATCTAAGTAAAATATTGAATAATAAAAGATCGAATGTCCTAGTAAGCTACATCGCAACAACGACATAGCGCAACATATGTCTTGCTTTTGCTATTGTTAGTTCTGAAGCCATCCGGCTTACACTGACATTGTATAGTGACTGCAACCAAAGAACGGTCTTTTATAATGTTTACGTGTGTACGTCGGCTAGGACATGGCAACATGACTTATCTACGTTTTTTAAATCATTGTGTAGCGAGTAGAAAAGCCGCACGCAAACACTATGTTCTTATGCAGTCACATTATACATCCAATTGGAGCGAGACGCACATGTGCAGGAACAATACATAAAAGAGAGAATGCTTTTTGCGAGCCGTTCAAGGTCAACGAGTGGACGGTCAGAGAATTTAAATAATTAGTTGCGAATCATAACATCGCCATAATACTTTAATAATATGGCCAGACAAACACACCAACTATCCGACACTAAGCAACGCTTATATTATGAGTACCGTACAATGGACTGAGGGCGAACTCGGTATATAATACTTATATAGATATTAAACATCTATGACTCGGGTACAAATATTCATGCTCATCACACAATGATTGTCTCTACCAGGTTTCGAACCCGGGACCCACAACGCAGAAAACAGGGTCACTACCAACTGCGCTAATCAGGTCGTCAAAGCATAAGGAAAGCCATTACTGATCACATCAAATGCAAATATGTGTAACAGATGACGTTATTCGATTGCATTGTTCTGAGTAGGTACTTACCTACTGTAAACAATCGTGGTACCTTGTGTAAAGAGCGATCCTGATACCGGCTTCCTATACCTACAACTAAAGTTGAGTACTTATTCAAATTAAGTTACTGGTACAGAAAGGTTTCACGGGAGGTAATAATTTAAGTAAAAAGTCCATATCAATTTAACATATCTGCTTATAAGTATTGTCGTATCATTTTGGACAGCAATTTATACTTTGTTGCGCTTTCCTCAAGCCAACATGTATCCCTGAAAATTAATTCGATCTACCAAATTCCTTGACATTACAAACAGGAGGTAATGTTTTACATAAACACGGAAGCGTGTTGCTGTTTGTGGTTCATTCTCAATAGTTCTGAGAAATTATCTAACAAAAGATCGGGAATGACAGATATAGCATTAGTGATAAAAAGAATTAGAGCAGTAACCGGTTTTTTTTGGAGCAAAAAAATGTGTATTTAATCATGTTCTTTGATTAAACTTTATGTTAGTCATTTTGACACAACGGAATTTTTTGAATAACATAAAAACGGTTTGTAAACAATAATACCGATTGTTTTTATCAAATATAAAATAACTTGATTTAAAAAAAAATATGTTTAGTACAAACTAGACAAGCATGTAAAATGTACTTAATTCTCAATATATATGTTTTTTTCTATGTTTATAAATATATAATAATAATAATACCAGCCCTTTTTCATGTCTCACTGCTGGGCACGGGCCTCCCCTCAATGCGAGGGGGATTATAAATATACATTCCCCTAAAACACCTTATTTTCCAAAAATAATAACTACTTATGTAATTTATTCATTGGAACTTTGGTACATCACGAATTTAATCTGGAGAACGTAAAACTCATTGTATTAAAATATATTTCAGATTCAAAATCTCCAGAGCCTGTAGTGAAGCGACTGTTAGGTATAAGCCTAAATGCGTTCTCACAAAATTTGGATAAGCCCTCGTCCAATTGCAATTTTAACAATCTCTTCCTTATAGCATGACACATAAACGATTTTAGTCATTTGAATATTTTGACTTGTTACAACCTAAATCACACACCCAAAACAGTACTAAAGTAATTACCCATATAAAAAAAAAATATGATTAGGCGAGTAGAGGTGGTTTTAAAATTATTTACACTAAGCATAAAGAGTCAAGTCCAAAATTATCCAATTATATTGCGGTAAATGTATCAAAGTTTACTAAAGCTTATAGAGATTTTAAAAATCTCCACTAGTAGTTTAGTGTAGGATGTATATCTAGAACATGCAACATATTATAATAATGAACTTACGTGTGATTTAGCACTGAGTTGTGAACGGTGTGGGTCGATCAGTCCGCGACCGGTTCAACGGGGCCGTGTAGACAGAATAAACAGTTCGAGGTCTCGCGAGCCTTTATATATTCATATCAACTTCTCGATACAATGGTCTTAGTTACTATAGCTTCATTAGTTCATGAAGTTCTTACTAACTTTACTATATTTCAATTAGAATTTTAAAAGAAAATATCCGTTTAATGTTTGTTAAAAAGTTGCATCCTAAAACAACATACCAACTGCTGCACAGGCTATTAACGCGTGATGCGTAAACAGTGTAGTGGATTGCGCAGGCGCATGTTGTGAATTCGACTCGGATAGGTGTTTCAAGGCCCATCCCCGTGACCAACACATCCGTCGTCCATTCAAACGGGCCATTTACTTTTTTACCCACGACCTATGATTGATAATTTGAAAGCATTTATAGAAAAAGTTACATTATTTATGGTTGCTATAAATGCGCAAGGCCCGAGTATGTCGTTATCACGTCGCTTATACAGCCACCGTTGTTGATACGAAAATTGTAGTAAATTATAATTGTTTGTCTTTCAATATCCATTCCCTTTTCTGGTTTTGTTTTGAGGTCGGCTTCCAGGCTACCCTAATTTGGCTGGTCACCGATATTTACACAAAGCGATGGACATCTGCCCTTCGAGACCCTATTAATGGGACTTCAGGTAACCTAACACCAAGTCAGAATTGTAAATCCGTCTGACTAATCATAACAACTGTTAAAGTCCTTATGACAACTGGGACCGCTAGCCTATCGTACCCTCCAAGGATCTCCATCTAAAATCCGACCGAGCCATATAGCGATCTATCGGGTGTTTTATTTGACCAACTACAAGCTACGCACTCCACACAGCTTACTTCTCATGATCACGCCCTGTAGTTGATATGTATTAGCCAACACATAAAACAATAGTCAACTCATCAAATAAAAGCTGGCCTTCTCTCTCTTACTCGACTCCTCTGTTTTTAAACGACTTCTAAAAGGAGGAGGCACCCTCCTTTTTGTTTGGCACCGACTTCAGATTAGTTAAATATTTGATTTAGTTAGACAAGGTAGATTCCAAGATAAGATTATTTTTTGCTTTTTAGTTTTTTGAAGACCCTATTTATTTGTTAAAAAGTTTTTATTAATGTTATATTTACTTCTGTCTGACAGCTTGTTGACTTCGAGTCTCATACGCGTGGACTTACGTCTTTTTAACTATCGCAGAAGAACATCTTTCGAGGGCCAGTAGTGGGTCCCTCTTCCCCCATATGTTAAACTTATGGCAATAAACCAAACTTTCATTTTGATACCGTCTTAAAAATATGAAGATCACCAGTTGGTGATCTTCGTACAGGTACAGTTGTAACATCCCAAATTAAGCAAAACTTGCATTATGGGTAGCTTACAAATCATCACATACAATCAATACAATCTCACTATATACATACTTAGATATTAAACATCCATGTCTCAGGTATTAGCTTTCGTGCTTACACAAAGTTTATCCCTACCGGGATTATTTTTAATCGACTTCAAAAAGGAGGACGTTCTCAATTTGGTTGTATTTTTTTATATTATGTGAATTACAAAAATAAGTTCACCGAGGTAACGTGAAATACAAATTAGGAGTAAACCGCACAATTCAGGACCACAACCACTGTCCCTGAACTGTGCGGTAATTAATGTAATTAAAGCTATTTACTATGTCCAAAATAGATGACTGATGTAATCGCCTGCTGTAATTATTATAGCAATTGCATTTGTGCGTTTGGTAATATTCTGATGGCTGACTCCTGCAGAAAGCTTCTTGTCAAAAATAGGTATCGGTGGAGAGGGATCAATATATCATGATTACTGTTCTTGTTTGTTTCCCAGAATCCAACTAGAATCTTAGTTGTTTTCTGCAGAATAACATTGTATATTTTTTGTGGGAGATCTAGACATTTAGTATTTACTATTAGGTGTATTTTATTGTTTTGAGCACTTCAGTATGGTATTATTTTCAGGCCTCCACTGTGCGAATTCAGCCTTCGCCACTAATAGGACAGGACAACGACCCACATAGAGATACGTTATTTTCCTCGTAATATGTACACGCATTCTGCTTATCGAAGCGTTGGTAAAAGTGAGCGTCCAAGCGCAACCGAGCTATCTCCTCAACCAAATGCTTTACCTCAGAAATCTGACTTAGCAATTAACTACATACGGTGTAACAATAATAGTATAAAATATTTTAACAGGGCAAACAGTAGGTTATAAAGATTACATTCCCAAGAAATAAATAAAAAATATTCTACATTTAAAAAATCACACCCTTAATGAGCGTATGTCCAAACGCTACTGGTTCGACTTGTTTAAAAAAAATAAGAAAACATTATTAACAACATTATTTTATATACTGCTAGCAAACCTGGCGAACTCCGTTTCGCCACCAGATGAATGAATTTTCTTTGCTATAAACCTCACGGAGCCCGAGACCTTTCCAACGAATGCAAAACCGTGGAAATCGGTTCGTGCGTTCTGGAGTTATAGCGTCAGGAAGGAAAACCCGACTTATTTGTATATAGTAGATATCCATTTAACTTACGGTATCATCTGTTACAATACATCATGTATAAATATGTTATACCATTTTTGTCACACCTTATATAATTACTAGTAATTGGGACTGAAACAAAATATTATCTCACTCTAAAAGGCAGTGGTCATAGCAACGAGAATGATGTATTAAAAACTAAGTAAAACTACACTTACGAATTTTAATAACGTTTTACTAATTGATAAATACTTACAATTACTATACAAAAACAATTTATATTAACTAAAATACGTACCTACCTGTTCAAAGTTGATCAGTCAGGATTTTTATATTAGAGACATTGCTTGCGTTTTCTAAATGTCAATTCCATCATCCATGTACGATGGCATTGCAATAATAAAAAAAAAACTATCTATGAATTTGAGAGTACTCATTTGTATATGTAGGTATAATCAATATTTTTTTAGCACAAATTCCCAAAATAGATGGAGATAGACACATATAAATATATTTAGCACACTTATTGATTTTAAGTCCAACAATTATTAGCAACGGAACTTAAATCTATAATTTTAATAGAATACTTGAGAGCGACGTCTGTACGAAAAAAAATTATATTATATCGCCCAAATTTATAAACAGTTATAATGGCATTATAACAAATATTTGAGAGGAAAACGAGCTTTATAAAAGCTTTATAATCCGTTATGACTGTCTATAAATTTTACCGGAGTATTATTTTTATACTGTAACTTTAGCCCTGCCGTTTCAAATTCGCGTTAGACTTCACAAATGCATCGATTAGGATATAACTTACACTGAGTATTGAAATCAGTTTTTAACACAAAAAATATAATCAGTCTTTCGCTACTAGAAATAGACGTACTACAATCAGCAGTTGCCGGTTCTTCGGCAGTACGCGTAGGCACTACGTTCGTCTTCTCGCTCCGGTTCATTGTCGTGGTGTTTGTATGGCGACGAATGTTGGTGGCCGAAGGGTCTCGCAGAGCGAGTGTACTCGAAGGCTTGTCCCGAAGGGCGGCGGCGGTCAGGCCACCTCCTCCTGCTACGCTCCTGGTGAGCGGTACGCGATGGCCGCCGCGATCTGTTACGTGAACTGAAAACAGCATTACAATAAGTCTTTGAACTTCATTCGCACACAACATCCCTCTTGCGCTACCGACACGCATAAACGGGTGCATGCTTGCATTTATCATGTTAATTCATTATGAATGAACGGCACATTTTAAAATTAATAAATCATCGAAGTTTTCAAGACATTATCGTTACATGCCGTTTCGTAATGTGTTTATATAATAATTCGATTGTGGTTTACGAAGAAGTAACCTACTCGTAACTGTATACGTGACAGAACCGCATAAGGTATAAAAGTTAAAGGTTTAAGTCCGGTAAGTTTACTTTTGTAGCATATTGGTAAAGTTCGGTTGGGATGAACTCGGGGCTACATGATCACACTCACTTATATGGTCTCTTCATAAATTGGGGGGCCTTCTTGTATTCAGGTCGATGCATTACGTCATCTTCTTCATTTGCCGCATGATCCGACTCATGGTCTTCGTGCACGGGCCGCGTGTGATGGAACACTGGCCGAATATGAGGAATGTGGACAGGATAGGGCTTCTCAACAGGAACTGCAACCTGCATACGCAAATACTTATAAGTACTAATTGCAATTTCATATCAATAGAAAAAGTAAACTGGCACATCAGGGAAGAAATTATGTATAATTATTCAATTATTACGTGCGATTTATACGCAACGTAGGTGCATTATGCTTTTTCAAACAATGAAATAGCTCGTTACATTTTATCATGCAGCTCATGCACTTAATTATGTGAATGTTCAAAATGCAGCAGTCGTGAAAAAAAAAACATTTTTCCTAACTGCCAACGTAAGTATTCGTGCAATGTTTTTTCTTTTCCAATTACGAAATAAACCTATAAGAAGAAAACATGGCGGATATATGAACGATGCATGGGAATTTAACACGTAAATTGCCTACTACTTACATCCTTTTGATAAATGGAATAGCCACACGGATTGCGCTAAAATCATAATACAACCTGAGGTGCACTAACCTCTTTTTCAATTGTCACTGGGACTAGCTTCTCTACAGGGTAAGGGACGTTTTTGATGACCGGGTAGGGCACCGGCTTCACTATAGACACGGTCAGCTCGTGCACCACGGGCACCGCCACCGGCCGGGCCACCGGCACACGGACCGGGTACGGCCGCGGCACCGGCACTATGACCGGGTGGGGGACTTCTATCTGGAAGGTCACCCCACACTCTCAGCCTAAGTATTATACCCATACGGAAATTAAATTATTAATATGAAATGCTGTCCCAGCGAACTTCGTATCTCCTCAGAATCAAATGTATGGGCAAATCTTTATATTTTTTCCGGGAGGGAAATAAATTAGAAAAAATAATGATCAAAATCCCCCCCCCCCCGTTCTTAAGTTATAAATGGTGTAACTTACACGACTTTGAATTATATATATACAATATAGGTATATAGATTGTTTATATTTTAGGGGTTAGTGTAGCAGTTATATACTTGGCTACCAGATGTTCGACTTTCAAGGTTCTGTTAGTGCCTTAAGTTAATTAAATAATATTATCGATTCACTAGAAAAATCTTTAAATGCTGATAAATAAAATAAAACTACAGTCTCCACAACAAAAGTTACTAACAGCGTAAATCAATAATAAGAAATAGAAAGTCCCTAATAAAAATATACGCGACCGTCATTTGTCCAATTTTCATACTAAATTAGCACGATGAATAATTTTGCTAAGTGTTTTGGTAATCTTTACAATATTTGCACAATTCCTTTTTATATGAGATCAAGGCTTTAATAATGTAGACATTGTCCTTTGAGTTTCTTTAATTAGTTCGAGATGTTTTTTGTTGCAGTCTCTAGGTACTAATAAATGATTTGTGATCGACAGTGAAATGCAGTGAATATATTTAGAATACATGCTGTGCAATAAGTACAGCGTAAACTTTGAACTTCATAGTGGCGGTCGCATGATATGGTAATTCGAATAGGTATATCGATTACAGTATGTACATAGGTACATACCCCATATGCAATATCATTCAACGCTGTAATAAATAAATAAAGCCAAACGAAGACACCAGTTGTATGGTTCGAAAATCAATTCGAAAATTTACCCACGCGGGAAGCAAACGTGCAACCTCCGGTGCAGTAAAGGCCTACGCTCAAACCTACTGTTGTCATGGTAAATAACTTTACAATACCTACCCTTCGGGGATTTGCTGGTAGTTGACAACAGATAGATAGATTTTTAAAATTCTATCATACTGCTGTCGACGCTTAAATTAAGTCACGTAAATAAACCGATCACCTTTTTGCTTAAATGCGAATGATGATGAGGTTTTTATAAACATTTATATACGAACGTGTACAATACCTATTACTATCAAGGTAGACACATTAAAAAATCGAGTTAAATAAAAGATTTTTGAGTTTTTTTTTTTTTTTTTATTACATTATAGGCAAGTATTTGATCTCGATCTCACCTGATGGTAAGTGACGATGAGATCTACGATGGAGCATACTTGCCTAGGTAGGAAGGCGGCAGTAGATAAGAGACGCTACATTCACTAGGCACATGCAGCGCAACTGATCTGACCCGCCATCCATGAATGGCAACACCGAACATCATGCCGGAACACGGCTAGGCCGCTTGGCGACATGGCTTTGTTCAGTGGGTGGTGACTAGCCACGGCCGAAGCCTACCACCAGTAGAGTTGTCACCTGGTTGGCACCACCCAGGGTCACGTGTAGGGTATCTCGAGGGTACTTAATTCTCCTACGGACGAAGGTGACTCGACCCCAAAATCGAGTGATGAAATATTATGCATGATTAGATAATATGTGCATATATCAATTTTCAATGTTGTCCCCTAATATAGCTATAAAGTTACCATCATTTTGCAAAGGTGAACATACGCGACAAGGCAAATAATCATATTGTGGTTGATGTAATACTCTATTTTAACTTGCAACAGGCGGCAAGTACTGAAAATATCCTAAGGTTTTATAGGACAATTATAGGACCCCAGATATCACTTTCACTGCGGACAATCGTAACTTAATGTAGCGTGACTCTAGGGAGGTGGTTGATGTCATTATTGTAAGCCTAACTGATTGTTAAACCATCGATCGAACTTGACTTAGTAATTGCCTGATTTCCATTTCTGTTACTTATATAAGCGAGTTTTCCCGACAGGACTGTTATTTTGTACTGGTATATTTGTATGCTTCGATCATGGTTCTGACAAGATCGTGTTTATTTATTCTCGTAGTCAGATCTTAATTATATGGAAAATCCATGTGCTAAAAACCATACTTGACTATAGACTCATAACTTGGCTCTCCATTACACTATTGATTACCTGTAGCCCACCCATTGCACGGACATATATCCAATATACTATTGTATATCATGTTTTCTCCGGACCGCATGCACGCGAATCATTTTACTGACCAAGAGCGAAGAAATTAGTGCAAGACGCGAGTTGTCTGCTTTTCCTATCCGCATTCCAACATATCAGAGGTTTTTTCCTCAATAAGACCCACACATAAATGCCTATTCAATATATAGATACCGCGCCTTAACGTATGCTACATTGAATCAAAAAACATGTAATAAAATAAACAATAGAGCCGCTTTAGTTGCATCAAAAAGATCTGAGAGGAAAAACGAATCAAGCACTAACAGTTTATAGGGAAAGTCAAATTAAAAAGCACACTAAACATATCAGATAGGTACTTACAAGGAAGGATAAATGTTATAAAAAATATAGCTACTTACCGGGTACGGTTTCGCTATCGGCACGTGCAAGGGTTTAATTTCTGTTCCATAGCTCTCGTGATCCCGCAATGATAAGTCTTTGTATTTACTCTTTAAATAAGACTGCCTCCACTTGTCGACTAGCTTTTTAAATTCTTTTTCACTCTCAACCGCATCGTTGCTGGGCTTGTATGTCGGTATGTATGTGGGGTGTGAAGTATCGTGATTTCTAAGACCCAACAAATCTTCTTCAGATTTATATCTAGTGTCGACAAAGTCTTTAGTCCAATCTCTAAATGGCTTGATTTTTCGTGGTCTTTGATTTGCAGAAGGCCATTCTATGTGTTGATATTCGGTTGGCTTTTGTGTATTTAATTTATTTGGCCTTTTTGGTATATTAACTACCATATCGTCGTTATTATTCTCGTTGAAATAAGGTTTCTTTACATTATCTCCAAATAATGAATATTCACTATTCTTAAAAGCATTTCCCCAATATGATGTTGCAGTTGGTACTGTGCTTTGCGAACTTTTGAATTGACTAAAGGCATCTGTAGGTTGTAATTCGCCTTTGAAGGATGAAAAAGTGGGATACTCTTCTTGAACATTAAATTCAGGCATCTTTTTAAAATTTGAAAAATCTGTTTCGTGTGACTGGTAATTAGTTAAGTCAACGACATTACTACTGGCGGGAACCACTTCGTCATGGTTGCCACTGAAGGGCTTTTTAGCGTCGCCGGTACCATATTTAAAATGCATATTACTAACATTTGTGGAATATCCATATTCTTTCACAGAAGATAAATCTTTCCAGTGTTTGAAATCGTTGCTGTGGTGTCCCGTCATCCAAGGTTTACGTTTTATTTTCTTTTTAAGATCGACATTATTTTTTGGCATATTTGTTATGATATCATTATACGTATAATCTTGATCTACGTAAGAATTTGATTGTTTTAAAACTTTTTTTTCATCACTATCTTCATTATTTTTAAAATCAAAAGTATCTGCGAAGGCGGGCTTGAAATTCATAAAGTTATTTTTGTTGCTATTAAACGAAAATGAATGTTCCATTGGAACATTTGAGATGGTATTCTGGGAGTTCGAATATTTTGTATATTCAGGAATCTTACTGGTTTCCGTCTCTGTTGGATAGTATTTTGTGAAATCCACCATTTTTGGGAAATGTAATCCGACGTGCATATGATTTGGTAGTGATTTTTCGAAATTATCAACTTGTAAAGTCGGGTAAGATGGTACATAGTTATTATTGTTTTGATAATTTGCACTTGATTCACTGTATGTAGGTTTGGCTTCTAGTTTGGGTTCATCGTGAAAGCCGAAATATTTGTCGTTATCCAGATTTGAGTAATTATTACTGAATATACCTAAATCCGTGATATTCAATTGATTAGGAAATTTGCTTCTAAACCGACTATTTATTTTAGTACCATACACAGGAGCTTCAGTCTCGTCGGTATTATGCTCATTTACATTTTCAGAACCAACATTTTTACTCTGGCTCTCGGCAGTACCAAAATTTTGAGTATTAAAATAGTTAATTGGACTAGATGGATAATGTAACATACCAGATTTTCCTACACTGTCTTCACCTGTTCCTGAGGATTGTCCAGTAAACGGCAATGAATCAAAACTTCCACTAAAACCTGTCGACTCCATGGCAGACGGGAATGCCGGCGCATATAACCTTGTGGTGGATTCTTGCCCATCACCGCTGAGGAAGCTGGCATAATCGGGAGAGGTTGGTACGAATCCATCGTAGGAAGCCACATCGTTGAATCCGAATGTAGAGTACGCAACTACATTAGGTTGTATCGTAGTATAATCTTCTTCAAGGTTTGGTCGTCTGTTTTTCTTAGATTTTTTTCCATCAGCAACGTTACAGAGAACTAGTAACGCTATAATAGCAAAAAAGAGTATCTTCGTGTACATGATTGATTGATCACTGTTGCGGTTAACAACACACTATTTACATTGTCAGAGAACGTGATCAATGATAGAAGGCCGATTGTCGACTGAACGAGGGCGCGGTACGGTATGCTCATGAAACCACGGAGCGGCCGGGGTGAGAACTCGCCGGCGGCCGCGGTGCTCGAGTCTCCCTCGCGTCCTAAGAAAAACGAAAGCGTTTCATGCTTGAACAATTCGACAAATTTCCCCAACGAATTATTCGCAAATTACGTTCTATACGTTTTAATTAGGCACTAGCAGATATTTATGCGAAATTGTTAATTAGCTCGTGTTACTGCTCTTCCGTCTTATTTTATGCTAATTTATCATAAGAAGGCAGCTAGCAACAGTCAACAAAAAATGCCGAGCTGATAATTAAGTTACTTATACCTATAATCGGTATTACACAAGAATGCTACCCAGTTATTAGACCCTCATTAGAGGGTCACCAGCCAGCGCCACTGTCTGTATTAACAGACAGTGGCGCTGGCTTTAAGATAACCCCTTGGGTGTTCCAGCTCATTTGATGACTAGTTAAAAAATCCTGGTGAAATACACAACCACGAAAGAATATCCTACATAATGAAAATCACATCAACATCCGTCCAGTAGATCTCAAGCTATAAGCGCACAGACAGGCGATAGGACGGAATGATGTTGCATTTATTAAATTTAGAGAGGAAATGGGTATATATAGAATTTAAGAGAGAAGTAGACAATTCTAGACTTTTAATATTGTGCTTATTTATAGCTCATGATTCGAAGCATTACGCGACCTCTACAAGCCGTATTAAAATAGAGCGTGAGATCGTATAGACAGCATTCAAAGTCGACCATTGATTTGTTTTGCATGATATCATTGGTGCGCAGCACCCACTATTCACACCCTATGGGTTCTTGAGACCCTTCTAAATTAGACAAAACTCTGTAGATTCACTTCGAAGAATCGCCATTTTCGATGACTCTCTCTGTAGCTCTACATGACAGATCGTTGAAACGATTCGTCCGTGATATGTTCTATTCTGTACGGGTTCTGGTCAAATTAAAACATAACGATATGCTAAAACATTTTTATTTGACCATGCAAATAATTATTGAATTCTCATACATACTTCATGTCAAACATTTATTACAAAGAGTAAATTACTTAAACACTATCTTCTCCACATAATATCGAACTTATAATGGCCACGATTCAGCTTCGGAAGCCTATAACTAAAACCTCCTTTTGAAGGCGCCATTTTGTACTAAGTTACAATACAACTTAACAATAATCTTAACAGAAAACGGATAAAACACTTGACAAAGAAATTAATAAAAAGTGAAAGAATAACAAGTGGAATGGTAGGTAATTATTTTCCTGATTTTGGTATCATTTTGAGAATCGACATCCTATTATATTCTACCTTACAACGATAAATAACTAATACTCTGAAAGTAAATAACAAGATTATAAACATATAGGCACAATGCGAACTAAATATGCATATTAAATGATATCTATCTAAACATGGGGGAATTGATGGTACAATAGCGCCCTACGCATTGGCGTATACTATCAGAAGGCGAGTTTGTTTAAAAATATTCAGAGATTCATGAGAATAAAACAACATAGCCTCTAGATCAATACAGATGGCGCCACAAATAGCAAATTGAAAGCAAATTCAAATCAGTTCTCAAGTGGCTATTAAAGTTTCTATTGTAGATACACTTTTATTACTAGTGTAGATTATTATTGAAAATGCATTTTCGGGGTTCACTACGAATATCTATTAAACATTGAAAACCTGCAGACTAGCCGCGGGTGTCTCAAATATATAAAAATATTTTTCTATCACTTTTATGAACACTTCAAATTCAAACAGACTGGTCAACTATTCATGGGGTGCTTCATTATTCGGGAAGGCCTTTTGCACAAGTGCACGTTTCCATAGAAAATTAGATATTTTGTTTGTGCATTAAAGCTCATAAAATTCAATTCAATTATTGAATACATGTAATGTATGTGAAAAGACCTCTTTACTAAACTACCTCGTTACAATACTTGAATATATGCAACATTTATTTAGGATTTACTCTTTTATAGCCTACTTTTCATAAGATTTCTACTCTGACGATAAAATATGTAGGTATAGGTAATATGTTAATATTTCTAATCCATACAATCTATAAATTGCAAACATCTATCTACTCTATAATAATTAAATATCATAAAATAGTTATTACAAGTATTACTTGGAGAGTTATGTCAAGACCGTGACTTTATTATACCGACAGACAAGGAGTACGAGAACAGTAAATGTTTATAAATGAACTCTTAAGATTTGTTAAGTTCTTGACGTCAAAAAGTTTAGAAAAATATTTGTATTCTCTTGCTTGAAGTCGACATTACACTTATTATATACTATTACAACACACACAGTCGATTGCTCAGTCAATAGTTGTTCGCTATTAAATTACGTATTTTGCACGTGCATCAATCAACATAATAACATATTTTTAATTCAACAATTGCGAACGGCCAGTAAACAATATAAGACTCCCATGCACTAATGGATTAATAACATTTGATATTTTTGTGACACTTTTAGTGACCTTTTTGTTAAAAAAAAAGATTTTAAGCATAGGGTTCGACTTATATAATACCAAATGAACCTATTATCATAATCAAACAAGCTTTGGCGTTCAAAGCATATCCATCACATCATTAGCAACGCACACATATGCTCAAATCTTATAATTACAGTGCACCTCCAATTCCTCTGTACCTGTAGGTACCTATAGAAAATTGATGTTTACAAGTTCCCAAGTTAGGAACCTGTAAACTACCAATAGTTATTTTCTCCAGAGAAAATACTTGCTCTGAGTTTTTCTCCATCTACAACTAGATGGCGCTGTAGATAGTTACAATAAGTATTTACAGATGGCGCTGCACGCTTACAGCCATTGTCATAAAGTGTTAAATTCTTGAATATTATTGCTATTTATTAGATTTTATGATTTTAAGAATTATTAGATATAATTAAATAATAAGCTACTACAAGATATTGTAATGATTTGATCAGATGAGAGTGACGATTTTTGGGTAGGTACACATACGATAATTACCTATTGGAAGTTTTAATAAATACATTATCGGATTGAAATTGAAAATCAATAACCTATCTGACTAAACAAACTTTCCTGAACCATATTTATATACAAAAAGGCTGCCTTGTATTGACTTTCTATATCTGCGAGTTGAACTTTAGTCCTAATGCGCACGGTTAACTTTTTCCACTGTCGCTTATTAGTAATCTGTGTCACGGATGTTATGCCATTGTAACATAATCTAACGGAATATAAAGATGCGGCAACGTTACGTAAACGAAAACTGACAAATTTTAATTAAAATACAATAAAATGGTTACACAATGACATAGGTTGGGTTGGAGGAAAGTCGCCCACGTACATTAGGCTTACATTGGATTGTTTGGGCCGGACATTGTTTAATTAGATGTATAAGAAAGTACCTCTCTCAAATCGTAGGTTGGATTTTCAATTTCATCCCTTAAGAGGAGTAGCGGTGTGTGGTTAGGGCGGGCCGGCGCTCAGTGCGCGGAGGCGGGCGGCGCGGCGTGGCGCAGGCGCGCGCGCACCTCCTGCAGCGTGGGGTTGGTGCCCGCCTCCGTCTCCTCTACGCTCTGCTCCGCTTGCTCTAACCGCCGAGCTCGCTCGGCTATCGCTCGCTCTAATTCTGAAAACAATAAATAGTCGGTACAATTTTACATCTACTAAATTACAGGGGATTTAGCCGGTCCTTAAACAAAAATCCCCTTACCCATAACATTCCTTTTTACGTTGCGTTGGGGTCAAAATATACAGGTATTCACTAATAAATATATTAGTGAGTTTAGGGGTTAAGGCTATTAAGGGGCTATCAATCGATTTTGATTGGTGCTACCTTGATATTGAATGCAAAGTCCCGCGATAACAACAAAAAGGTGAGGTTTAATATTTTATTTTTTGTTTGTGCCTTGATGACCAAACGTCTGTCTTGAAAGGATACCGGTATGCCACATACCTACGAAATGAACCGCACGTAATAACCATGGCAGACAATTTCCCAATTAATAAAGTGGCCATTTGCAATACGTTTAAGTAAAGTATAACAATTTGTTTTTCTAATGAATATGCTAATAGAGAGACATTGTTGTCCGATACACAATAATGTAAAGCTTTATCGCTTAGTTAGAGGAAGCCGCGACAGATAATTGTACAATGGGTTCATTTCTAATTTATATTTTATAAACAGCACATACTTTGAAATAAAACGAATCTTACGGATTTTATCGCGTTTATTGTATGTTATTTACGTTCCCGACGTTTCGGCTGCTTTACAGCAACAATGATTACGGGAGGACTGAGGTATTTAACGTCCTCGTGTTAAAGTTTGAACTGTCACTAAACGCGATAAATCCGTAAAATTAGTTTTATTTCAATGTGTAGTATTCGCGTAAATATAAGAAATCAATACAGTACTTGTTTAGAAGTTAAGACGTGACGTTGCCACTAGCAAAGTGAAGTCACTTATTCAATGCATTTGTAGTGGTACATTTTACCACATACAAAATTGTTTAGTAAATGGTTGGATTAAGAAGTTCTGGATATATTTTTGTATGTGTGCTTGAGTGCGTTGGTTTACAAAGTCAAATTCAAATAATTTATTTCGTATAGGCCTACGGAAGCACTTACAAATTGGCATACTAGACAAGTGTTTTTTGAGGCTCCACTTGTAGCGCACGCCGCGTGTTATCTAATATAGGCTTCTGTTTATCACAGACTTGTTAGAATATTAATGACGAAGTCTATACTCTCTATGTTATAAAACTATACAGGTCATAATTTATTAAAACTGTTGACTATTGAGTATCCACATCATTACGAAATATGCCAACTAAGCAAGATAAACCGTATTTACCCATACATTAATCGACAGAATACATGTGTAGTTGCAAGCGGCCACCGTGTATTCAATATTTCCGTGTAAGTTACATAATTACATGGAATTATCCTCAGTACCAAGTTACTTTTAACATTTAAGGTATCAAGTTATATTTATTAGTTGTCTATTTATAAACCTAATAACTGAGAATTGTTCTTACACTAAATTGTTTTAAAATAAACCTACACGCTAGTAAACAAATGGATAAATAGTTCAATGTAAAATGATGTGCATTTAAATAAGTATCGGAATTTACAAGTGTCAGGAAATATGCACAACAGTTCCGAGCCATTATCTATGGCAGTAATTTCTCCCACGCTCGACCAATCGGCCAGAGCCAGACGGGAAACAGCCAGATGCAGTTTCACTTTCATCCAACCTTGGTTATCGACATCCGCGCAAAGCTAATTAGAGGAATTTGTTATAGGTTCACACAAGTAGGCACGCACGATTGCCGTTGGATAAGTTAAAATACGTATACATATATCGTGTGGCTCGTAAACGGAATGTCTACAATTATTGGCTTGTGGGGTGAACGGCCGCCGGCTGCACCTGCGGTGCTCATATCGAACTGCACCGGATAAAGGAACCCGAGACCCAAATATGCGAGCAAAAAACACGAGCCGCAATACGAGTTATGTGGCATTAACATTTAATCTTAACGAAAATGCGACAGTAAAAGTAAACAGCATACCTGGTATGCTAAACGAACGAAAGAAGGAAGTCATGGTATGCCATACGATGTCTTCCATGTTTAGTGATTACAAGAATGTGTCGTTTAACATTGTATTGAGAACCGTTGCGAAGTAAATCGCGTGAGGAAGTCACGGAAGTAGTGCTGACTGATTAGTTATACGTAACTCTTTTACCTTTTATGAATCAGCTCCCATTATAAACCACGATAATGAGTGTTTATCTATAACGTATGACTGAATCATTACAAAGAAATACTGGTTACTATTATATAAATGTTTTTTATTGTATTTATGTTACCTGGTGTCTCCTTGTGTTCCTTGACCTGATTCAAAATCTGTTTCTCCTTGTGTTTTGACAGGGCCTTCTCGAGTTCGCTCTTTTGATTCAGTACATTTTTCCCTCTGTAACAGTGAGATAACAGAAGTTAATAAAAGATAATAAACAATCAATATCAGTAGCTACCCGAAAATGATAAGAGTTACACAGATGCATCGCATGGACATTCTACGTATCGTACACGTATCAATATCCACATGCTATCTTATCGCTAATGATACAGAACTCTTTCGCGTTACCTTATAAGGTAATATACAGTGTCGTTGCGATCGATTACGTAGTGCCAACAATTGAGTGATAAGTAGGTATACCGAGTTGATTAATTATAATAGGACGGTTATGTTATACGCTTAATAATATTTTATTGTTATGATGATAACAATAGCGATTGAGTTACGAAACGATACATTATGCAGTTATGCAAATAAAACGTGCATTTTACACCTAACACATATTGTTAATTGCTCCACATACAATTACGACGTTATCCTTGAAATAGATTCGAGGAATCTCTTTTACTCGAATTAGTTACCTAGTTACCTTACACACACACACTCACATTTGATAATAAAGCAATGTGTGTTTATTGTAATAGCTCCTTAATGTCTTTCCCACGCACACTACCTTCATGTGTGGACTATTTTGTTTTTGTGACGTCAGGAACATGCTGCATTGTTTTATTTGTTTAGCTGCACATCTGTGTCGTAATGTGCCGACTGCTGTCTGGTGCTGTCCTACATAGGTTTTATAGTTTGTTTGCATTCAATATTTATAAAATTATTGTATTATTTTATCACCGGTTTTCAATCGCTGTCCAACTAATCCCACTAATATTATAAATGTGAAAGTTTGGATGGATGTTTGTTATTCAATCACGCCAGAACGGCTGAACGGATCTGGTTGAAATTTGGCACAGAGATAGATTATAGTCTGGAATAGCACATATGCTACTTTTTATCTCGGTAAAATTATGGTTCCCATGGGATAAATTTGTTTTAATTTTTCATAGAGCAAAGGCTCGACATGACTTTTTGCATAGGTAGTGGTAGTTTAGGGGAAAGGACATACTTTTTAATTGCGGGTAACACCACGGGGCGCATCTAGTTTTTGATAAATGTTATCATACAAACGCTACATATAGTACAATGTTAATTTCTAATAATGTTAAGCAATACTCAATTTAGCGCGCAACGTGTAAACAAATCTGCAATCACCAAGTTATTTGGAGCATTAACATTTTGAATTGCTTTTCCTGGCGGGTCGAGAGTAGCTTGCACTAAGTTGCCGCGCCATTACGAGACCGTCAGCGTGATTTAATCCTGGCTAATTGCCGCCAGCTCTACGGTATATTGCCGTTCTGCCTACAGCCCCGCGTTCTCTCCTGCTGATGAGCCGTAACATTATTTACATATCAGATTCAGGTCATCGTCGATACAACATATCGCGCCCCAAATCAACCTCGAATTCGACCATCTTTGCCAAGCGAATACCTATCTAATAGCAAATATCTCGAAATAGGACGCTTCGGTAGTTCGTGCGTATTCGAAATCAATGTTGATAGGGTACTTATCGGTTACAAAATAATGGGGAATTTCAGCGCTGGTGCTAAGCGGATTAACCCAGATTATGTACGTTAATAGCTGTTTTAAGAATGAGTTTCTGGCAATGTTGGTTAAATTTGCTAAGCATGGAATAAACACCCAAATTGTCACATATACCTAGGTTTAGAATTCCTGTTAGCGAGCTGGGAATTGCTTCCTTCCGTCAGCGCCGTTCGCAGCCGGACGCGGAAATAACAGGACGAGATGGCTCCGACAATCAGATTGACGGGGAAATGGACTGAATCAACAGGTCAGAGGCGTCTGTAAAGCTATTCAATATTTCTACTTCCCTTTTCACTTATCGTTACATTGAATTAATTCACTGGGTACGAGTGTTGGTTGGCAATTTCTTCAAAGACACGTCAACCGGTTGAACTAAATTGAGTGAATAAATACATCAAGCCAATCGTGTTCTATGTTCGCATTTGATTCTATCAATAGGTATATATATACATATCTGTGATTTTTTATAGACCCATTAGGTGCAGGTGTTACCCAACACATGTTCATGAGACATTGAGTTTCTTAGAAGTCATCGCCAGAGTTCACAAACAAGATGACACAAAAGAACGGGTTCATCGTGTTGCCAATGTGATCGTCGTCGGTTCGGGCGACAGATGTTCAATAATTATAGTTGTCCTCAAGCCTTGAGACAGGATGCGGTGCACCTGTGCGCAAACGCAGATACCAAACAGCCCTAGCAAAAGCTGAACATTCTATTTCGGAAGGTATCGCGCATATACTTGTCATAGCACTATAAATTTGCTAAGATATCTATGGAAATATTTAATCTGCTTTTACTTTTCTAGATAATTACTGTCTATCACATTAATCCTTGATATTCAAAGTACGTTATGTTAAAACGACTTTTATATTATCTCGATTTTTATCCAGACATAATATTTTATCACAATAGATATGAATTAAAATCAAGACAAATCGTTCTATTGTTCTGTAATTAGTATTTAAAATATAAGTACCTTGTCAAATAAATAACAGGCTATACTTGCCAAACCTTTGCCAAATAATATTTTATGAAAAAAATGGTTTTGTTACTACATAATATGCGTTTCGAGGTGTCCGTACCAAGCAGTGGCAAGAATGGATAGTGAAAAAGTTGAGAAAAAAAAACGGAAAGGCAGGCCGATATTTGCCGGAGGCACAAAGCTTATCGGGAGAGGTCCTTATCGTCACCGCAAAGTGCTCTTAGCAATGTTCTCCTTTAAGTATAACAATAGACAAAGGTAAGGTGACCGGGACAGGTATAAAGAATCTCAGGAAATTTTATATTGTAGCTTCCATTCTGGTTCCACTTTGCAATAGCCAATTTCTATGCCATTGGCACTGGCCGCGCCTATGAGACGAGATTAATGGTCCCCTTGGTAGGTATTTAATGTTGACTACCATATTGGCGCGAGATTGCGGTGTTCATTTTCAACACAATGATGGACATCGCATCTACTCCATGGATTCCTAGGCCATTACGTACGTCACAGATTAAAAATCCATCGTGTTCACTGTAGAAAAACTTTTTAATAATGATCGGTTTCGCGTAAAACCACAACGTGGTCGACATCATTTCGGTTTTATTCGTCTCCCTTTTCCTACCAACATTTAAAACGGTGCAATTGCTAATGAAAGAGACACTAATTCATTTACGCCGGGTGTTGCCTTAGCTTGTCCTTTTATATCATAAAATAGTAAGCAGTGTTACCAATTTCTCTTGGTACCCAATGATCACACATTTATCATTCCACACGCAGCCATTGCCTGCCAATACTAGCCTGGCAAATGCCACAATTGTAGGTAACGATTAATCTAGCAATATTTGAACGGCAGCAAGCATTTATACATAATTTGTATCGGTTGGTACCTTTGTTGTTAGTTCATATATATTTTGAAATAAGAATGTGTACGCAAATCCTGTTTAATCGTGGCTTGTAATCTTAAATTACAGGATGGTCTCCCATTGCTCCGTGCAATTTGATGGTTGAAACGCAAACGATTTCAAAGCTTTAATAAACAAACCACTCACATCCTCTGGTTGAAGAGCAGCTCCCTGTGTAGGTCCATACGCTGGGGGCTCTCCACGCAGGGATTGGGTAAGCGGCGGGGCGCGATGAGGCCCTCAGCGCCCGCGCCGCCATCCTGTACCATGTCCACGTCGGCGCCCAGGGCTGCCTGTGACACCAGCGTGGGAACCAGGCCCACGCCGCTCACCGCACTCAATGCGCCGCTCGACAGAACTGGGAACCAAGGATATTATTCATTATCTAACAATACATATACGTACCAGCTTGAAGTTAGAGAGTTTAAGCCATAGAAAATGAAGTCAATCTTATTAGCCTTACATCTTAATTTCGAAATACAACATAGTATGCAATGGATGACTGTTTAATAATTCCCTAGATTCCTGACGAATTAATATTGATATTTCGCGCTAGGTAACTGTATTAAATATATATTAGAGGTTACATCCTACCTAATTCAATGATTTTATTCCATAAGACGATGTAGAGGGTACAGGTAGGCGGTAAAAAATCTCATGAATCATTGATGATATCATCAAGTATTACGCATTAAGCATACCAACATAAGAATGTAATATGGTGTTATGAGATTCGTACAAAATGTTAGCACATGGCCCATTTAGGTACCTATAATATTAAATGTATTGCCCAACATTCATACTTATTTATAGTATCGTTAAGTCTACAACAGATTTCTAGGCATGGGCATATTTATACAGAGGTCAAAGGTCGGACGTGTTTTTTTCGTAATTCTTACTTCAATGCACGTAGAAATAGTTTGACTAATCACACATCATGTTATTTGCGTTATTTCGCGATGACTTGCGAGATATCTTAGCGATAAATTAGCATAAAGATAAAATTAATCTAAGGCCGTTGCGTTCGGCTACATAATCTAGCAGGATTTTCATATGCTAAGGCCATTAATTTATTATTCACAAAAAATACGTCTACTTTTTCACGGTAGCGTAACCAATCAAGGCCATTCTATTAATTCCCGAAAATAAATAAACATCGATCCAACCAAAGCCCGTTACAACGGTAATAAATTTTGCATTGAAAATCTTATTGGCAGCCTGAAAATACGAACTTCAGCATGGCTTTATGGTTGTGACCTGGTTCACGAACATAATGCCTCTGTTGCATGATTGCAAGCTCCCCGATCTCAGGTTAATAAGAGCGCTGAGTGCCGAGGCGTCACCGTCGCTTCCTTCCCGGGGAAAAACAAAAGCATTACATGGGGATTTTTCTATAGACACAATTTCAGTCCAACCTTTATACAGTTCGTTCGTCACTCGTGTCCGCTCGTTATCTGACGGGACGACCCCATTTTCAGTTCCAAACGGAAACTGCAATTATCATTTTTTGTTCATTTATTTTTTATCAACATTTGTCGTAAGATCATTAGTGTGTGGGACCATAGTAAGTTTATGGATAGTTGGGTGGTAAAATCATCGTGACAAGCCACTGAGGCGAGAATAACAATTGTTTTACTTTAAATTATATGTAGGTATTTCAGTAGAATAAGTTTTCAGTAGAATGAATGTCGTTGTATACATAGGTAAGTATACCGTGTCTTATAAGCGTGTGTCTGTGCACTATAAGAATGCAAACACAAGAACGTCAAACACAAATACTTTCCGTTCGTAAGTGTTTCAGCCAGCAAGTTCACGTACAATGTGTTTAAAAAACAACGGCATTCACGAAATACGTGCAAAATCTCACAATTGCACAATAGCCGTAGGTAATTAATTTTATTATTGTCTGTCGAAACGGTGGAAGGAAACTGTGAAGCAATAACGATGAACGATAGCCGCCAGTAGATAACAGTTATCTGGTCAGTTGCATGTTCAAATATTTCATGCAAAGTTATTTTAGAACGTGGTGCTTGAATTTTGTAAATACAACGTTATTCTCTTAACATCATTGTTTTGTATCCGAAACAAATGGATAGATGTGTTTATATACAGTATAGACATTTGTTAAAACACATTGTAACAATGTGTAAGTAATGACTTGGGTAGGCTTTAATTTTGTAGCGACTACTTCAACCGCACCACAAGCTACGCAGATGGCACTGCAGACACGCATTCAGAACAATAGACAATGACGTCACAATCCTGAATCGCGCTATTAGAGTTCTCGGAGCAAGTAGCATATATACAAGATCCCGACATTAACCGTCGGGGCATAGCGGCCGCCCCGCCAGGCACACCACCCGCCTGGCTGGAAGATCTTCCCTTTACCGCTAAAATTTTTTTTATAAATTGTGTCGCAGTTCTTCATTATCCTAATAGTAAAAAAATCTATATACATCTCTATAAATAACAATTTTGTGCAATCTTCTTAAAATGCTAGATAATTCCAATATAAATGGATTCTAACCGTTATTAAATGTCTTATCTATGTATTCCGTGGAAGTGGCTAAATCATAAAACATCCATACGTTCCAGATACTTAAGGTCAGTGGTCAAGCACTACCTAATTAATATAAAGTATAGTACACACTAACGAACTAGTTTACATTAAAATTAGGTAGGTTACTGACGACGTCATACAAGAAGAAAATTGTCATATGTCGCAGAACCAGGACTACTCATCGTGACTGGCATTTTATGCTCGTAAACCTTCTTTCGGGTGTTGCACAACTATAAAAAACAAACTCGGCTAATATGTACACACATCCGCCTTAACGATCTACCTACCTGGATTGCAAATACAATCACGTATTTAAGTTTAAAGATTTCTATTTTTAAATAGGAGTTGGGTTCCCTAATACGTTGTAGCGATCACTTCAACCTCTCTACAGGATACACGGATAATATCCCCAAAGAAATAAATATAATTATTAGAAATTTAAGAAATTACACCCCATACCGAGCGCACGGCCAAATGCTAATGGTTCCCATTGTTTAACAAACATCATTTACACAATTATTTTATACATAAACGTTACCCCTAAAACTTACTAATTCATCTGTTAAAATATTTAACACTATTTTTGTAACACATATACAAGATCCCGGTAATAACTACTTTATTGCCGGTATATACTTAAGTAGCATATTAAGAAACGAATTTTAAACAACTAGTATCGGTTCCATTTAAAATGTGTTTCTAATTGATATGATGTACAAATCAAATTCAATCCAAGGGTGTTTAACGTAGAGTTAAAAGCAGAATACTCGCATCTATTAATCGGACAGGTACTATTTTATAAAACTAATGCATTACTTTCACTACAATTTAACACCTCATTAGCCAGTGCGCTGTACAGCATTACGATTATAAATTGTAACCGGCAGTCGTAAACACGAACCGTAACGCAATAATCAGGGAAATGTCATACTGATGCGGACCCGGAACCTCACGGATGGACGAAATAACCAAAGAATTAAACACCGAATGCTGCATTAGTGGTGAGCTCAGTGAAGCTAAATGTTTACATCAATAAAAGTATTCTCATTTAAGATTTATCTTAGCCTACCACAAGCTGGTGTGTTGCACGAACCAAACGTAAACAAACCGGCTTTAGATAGTATTGGCTATTTGTAGAGAGAAGCAATAATTACAACCATAAAGTACGTTGCCGTGAGCTCGTGATTTTATAAATTAACGTGACGATAAAGGTCAGGTTTGTACGCACTCCGTACACACGCTACGAGTATACGCAAGGAGTGCCCTTGAAAAGGATATTATCTACTGCGTACCAAGTCGCCGCGCGTATCGAACCAGCCGCTTGTGAAGGTCGAAGCTAGACGTACGTCCAGGGGATATTTCAAGGCTATTTTTAAATGGAACAAATTCACAGGTATCTGGGTTTTAGGAAAATGCGCTAAGCATATATGGACATGGTTACCCGTTATCTTAACAATTTGGATGATAACTGACTAAACAGTTCTGAAAATGGCGTAGATAATAGAGGCACTCTGGGTGCAAATGACTTTATAACTGTAATAAATTAATAAAAAAACGTAAATCTTAAATGTGAAATAGCAAAGCAAAAACCAACTTCCCATTTGCTAAATATTTGATATAGTTAGACAAGCTAGATTTCAAGATTAGATTATTTTTTGCTTTTTCGTTTTTTGAAGATATTATGATGTCGAAGGCATAATATATACCCCACCCACTCAACCTTTAGGTTATAATATAACCATCTGACTCTAGCTTATTTTCCTCTAGAATTCAAGGTAAACTAACGTTGTGTCATTCCGAGATCAGATAGAAGTACAATAATCAATATTTTCTAAGCAATATCGCTCACCATAAAGGTCACTCGCGCCCTGTCAACTGACCCCTGACCTATGGGGTATTTTTAGCTCTCCATTAAACCATATATTGCTGCAAGGCCGTTTCAGTACTCATTTGCTGAAACAATTGACGTCACTCTGCGTCTGAAGGCTGCTTGTTTATTCTACTTTGTTGATCTGATAAAACAGAATTTCAGGAAAGTTTCCGTGTGAATTTATTAAACAGAAATTAAGCTACAAAGGTAATTAAGCGAAAAAAATGAAAATAGAACATTCTAGGAGAGAATCGAGTAGTTTCTTTAGAACATCTTCTAAAGAAACTACTCGATTCTTTGTATACATTTCCTACGGTTTTTTGTTCGTGTGCAACTCTTGAGCTCACACAGCGTAATCCCTATTCAGAGGACGTCTAGTTTCTGCATCTCGCATCTCGTCAAAACAGCGCAAATGAAGTACTTATAACTCTCTTAGAACACAGCAACACAGTATTTATACTCGAGTATAATAATTATGACACGAATGATAAAGCCACAGTTTATAGATAGTTCCTATTTTTTCATCTGAAAATGCTTTGTGATGCTCAGATTTATATAAATTTGGGCGTATAGGCGGGCTCACAAACAGGATTAAATACCATGCAGAGTGTTTTAAAGTAATAACCGGAAGTATTATTAGATACGAGCGTTACTCTTTCGTTACACTCATAATTGTGTTGTCTCATAAGTGTTTAGTAGAAGATAGATAAGGATATGTTATTTGCCTAAACTACGAATACCACTTATTTTTTTACGTTTACCGTTAATATGTATCAATCAAACAATAATCTGTTACTTATAGTAAAACATAGAAAATATCAATTATTCATATATCTAGAGCTCTGTATACTAGCATTATTATTTCCTTATATAATCTACGTTGACCTAAGCACATAATACTGGACTATATCCAAATGTTTATCTGCAAACCGTTATAGGTACCTACGTTATAAGTAACAATATGTCGAAGCTCCTTATGTCATTGAATTTCACATAAGGAACAATGGTCATCTATTGTTTTGTTAGTGCGATATTTCCTGGAAAAATGTCTGCAAGAAACAAAAGAATAATAGTCTATGGTGAAATATGTAGGTAAAGGTGTTGAACTTGAATAAAAAAAACAATTAGATTTGTATAATAGCGAACATAACTTACGACTTGCTTAAGACCAATGGACAAAGGATACATAAATAAAGATTTGCTTGACCTTTACCTATTTTTGCAAAAAGAAAAATATTATGATTGACGATATTATGATACCCTATAGATTGTTTATGCTAATTAGCACAATTCGGTGGGTGACTGGTTTTAACAAATACAGGTAAAAAATGATAATACCACTAGGTACTTGCAGTAAAATGCTAAATTGGCCGGTAAAGTTTGAATTGGTATTTTTATAGGCGTTTCCATTGCCGTATTTTTATATAAATTGCTAACAAAAATCTGGAGCAAATGTTATATATTGAAACAGAACGAGAACAGCACATATGCAATATACATACTGCAAGCAGCTATTATGAAAACGATGAGATAAATAGATTTATAGGTTAGTAATAGTGAAATAATTTTGATTATAAACACAATAGCATAACCGTATTTATTTTATGACAATTTAAAATTAGCACTAGTCTGGACGACCAAGCACAATTTTTCTTAAAACGCACATATTATTGACTTATTACACAATAATAAATGCAAATAGTGTTGTCTCGTTCATCAAGTTAAATCTAATTATAAAGTCTTTAAACTAATCGATCCATAATGGGTTTTTGCAATGAGTATATCACCTCAATGTCGCACCGTGTATAGGAATCGTGGTAGGTACAGCGTACCTACGACTAAACTATGTCAATAGAATGGGTGTACGCGACGCAGTTAAAACGGTAGGCAGTAAGTATGTTGCGCAAGTCTGTCTATACTGGCGAATGTAGGTGCACTAGTGTTGTATAAAAACGTTTCGAAAGCATTTACTACCAACATAATGCACATTAAAAAACTAACTATGAGATTGTAGCAATTTACATTTCAGGATAATGACTATGCATTTTTTTTGTTAATAACAAAAATAGTGGAAAATATTTAAACGGATGAATCAGTAAGATGGTGCATAAAATTGTTGTGTAAATGATGTTTGATTGTTTTTAAACATGGCGAACCAGTAGCGTTTGGTCATGCGCTCAGTACAGGTTTTTTTTTTTATAATTTGACTTATTTCCTTGGGAATGGCTTTATAACCTACTGTCGGCCGTGTTAAAATATTCCACACTATTATTGTTACACCTTATATATTATTTTTAGTTCTGGCGCATCGTTATGCACTCGTGTTTGATAGCACTTCACTACGTTTTCCATGACATGATAAAAAGACAGATCCAAAACGAGGTCATCTTCAATCGTTCAGAGTAGGTTTTATTGAATCAATTTTATTAGGATTTTCTATATCTGGTTTACGATTTGGGTAATAATCACTATGAAACAGGCGTGACCATTAGACAATAAAGTAGCGGGTTTATTTTATCCAACGATAATGGTACGGAAGATATTATTGCTACACGTGTGTGATTCCCAAGACACGTGCGGTAAATTATAAATGAAAACGGTTAGGAAGTACTTATGCAGTAAATGTTTTAACAGAACGAGATAGAAGACGCCAATCCATACTGTGTTATTTAATTACTTTAGTTTATGTAAATGCTCGATATAATATATCGATAACATGAAATGTAGTTACGTCCATATTTTTCATTTGAACGTGAGTAATCGGTGCAATAAAGGTGTACAAAAATAAACAATACACCGCGTCGATAAACACTGACCCAACATTCATATCGAGACCAACGCGTCGGATACGTGCAGTGTTTAAAATCTCTCCGCTGTCTGTAGTGATGACATACGGCAATCAACCGAATGATCCCTCGGCGGCATAATCAATAAGCCGCTTCCTGATGCGGGTGCGCACGGATCGGTTATTATACTTGATGACATTTATGACTATACAACACGAAGTTTTCCCGTGTGCTTCATTCAGAGAGGTCAAATGATTCGACCAAAGAACATGCATACCGAGTCGTGGTAGCGCTTAATAAGACCAATAAAACTAATAGAACTTCATTGTTTTAATAAATGAACGTTCTAATTATAATTTAGTCTACTTTCTTAGGGTATTTAGTAGTATGATAGAAAAAGTATTTTTAATCCTTTATGATGTGAATAAACTGTTTTACTTTCGTTACATATTAGTGTACCTTTTAACTAGGGTGTGAATAGGCAAGGGTTGAATACGATTTGGGGGACGACCCCATATTTGATTGCAAGGACACTACTTGGTCATTACCATTTTACAATGATATGCTACATAGAATAACCGTCATTTCAACATTATTTTGAACCCAAATGCACAAACTAAAACATGTTTATGTTCAAATAGATCTATTAATTCGATTAGTTTGGTTCTATTTAATAGTAATTGCAAAGTGATTGAATAAACTGGCAGTATTGGCGAAGGAATATTTATCGCTAGCAGCGTATAGTGCACCTAGATCCATATATTGCAAGGTATTAGAGCTAGGGTACCTTATATAGAATCGGCCGCCATGTACTAAGGTAAACTTGAGGATATTTATGTTAGTACAATGTTAGTTTGTGTATAGGTATCAAGTATATCGTTCAGTATTACTGTTAAACATTGTTAGATGCATAGGTATAGCAGGTAAAGTACATATATTTTTACAGCTAGTAAAAAAAGTGAGTCCTGGACGTGTCCAGGACTGACTTTTTTGACAGGACGTCCCTATTTGAATGAAATTGTTTAAAAGTAGTCTCAATTACCATAAAAGCACACACTATTTTCGTCCGCCCCGGCCGTCATGATAAATCTTTTATCAATATGAGTGCCTGCTTACCTATCAACACTAACACAGTACCATGTGCCTTTATCGCGCCCAGTAAATTTACCTTGACCGCTCCCTATACCATTTACCAAGAATTCTAGACCTTCGTTCAAACACGAAACCAATTGAGCTTTGTAGAAATCGCCATAAACATTGATTTAACGCCGATCGGTGGACTGAATTACTCAAGACCAGGCACGGAGGTTGCTA
Source organism: Pheosia tremula (assembly GCA_905333125.1). NCBI lineage: Eukaryota > Metazoa > Arthropoda > Insecta > Lepidoptera > Notodontidae > Pheosia > Pheosia tremula. The sequence continues at coordinate 6,950,286 of HG995402.1, read as the reverse complement.
CGAGTATAATCTAAATCTAATCCAATTAAGACACCAAACGTAGTCACTTGTCAGCGATTGCCAAACCTCACACACACCAACTAATTATAATCATTCTAATTGCGTACTTATCCAAAACATTCTTGCAAAAGATTGTACAATTGATTCAGAACGAACTTGTTTCAGGTTTTGTGTTAAGTTTTCACGTGTGTATAGGTATACTGGAACCTTAACTTGGTTTATTAGCCATCAGCAAGAACTTGCAAATAAGGTCTATTTTCATTGTTCCTTCCATGCAATAAAGCCTGTAAGCTTCAGTTGTTCATAGCAGAGTTGCTCGGTACTCATACATTCACGTCACTGTGCAATAGGAATGTCCTTGTGATGTAGAGCAGTGACGGTTTTTCCATAGCGCTTGTAACAAATCGGGGATGTGAAAAATAGTAGGTACTTATTGCATTAAGAAATGGATAAACTACTTATAATAATGTAATTATTACTTTTGTTTGAATCAAGTAATCAGTATTTAAATTGATTTGCATAGATAAAGCCGTGTTTAGTACACAATCATAATGTCAGAAATTGCTATCTGATATCAATAGGTGCGTAGATATGCCATCTTTACATGTTTATTTACTCAGAGGGTAGGTATCTTTAATATTCGAAGGGCAATGTTACATAACCATATTAAAAAAAGTCTATGAATATACCTACTTCGAGAAACAGTATCGATAACAAAAAGCTTAAAAAGGGCATCCCTCGCTAGTGCGTTCATGGGCAGGGCTCGGAGGGCGTTGACCCCTAACAGCAGACGGAGCTTTTCGCGTCTCGCCCTACTTGCCGCCCACCCGCCCAACTTGCACAACATACGCGAATAAGTCAATCTTAACTCATTCTCCTCGTTAAGATGAAACATGAAAAGTAATAGCAAAGCATAATACCTACTTAATCTAATTAATAAAATTAACTGCTGTTCGCTGGAAGCACTTCACCTGGAAATGGCTGAGCCGACATGGCTATTTTTTTTAATGTTCGTAGGAGTCCAATAACGGTTTTAAGGCAAAGAAAAAAGTTTTACAAGAAATAGTATCAATACTGTTACAACATTATAGTATCTATCCTGTGTTATCACTTATCAATATCAGAACTGCTCTTACATCTGTCGAAAAAATCGTGCTCAAGGACGACGCGGCAGAGTGCACACTTGATTTTAAGTGGTATTACGTTGGTACTCATAGCATTAAAAATGCTTACCAGAATATTTTAAGAACCGCTCAAAAATACAATGAGCGAGGTCATAAGTACCTATTGTTATTGTTTAAGAATGAAGTTAGCAATATCTAGTATGGTTGAGTACTTAACTAATTAGCTTTAAATTATTAAGTATTAGCATACTTATAAAAAAAACTACTATCTGCGTCCTAGCATTTCTGGCTTTGAATTGAACATAGCTTTTTAGAGGTGTTAAAGCGGCAATTCAGCTGCCGCGTAACGTTTGAACAGAAGCGTTGACGGACTTCCTTTGTCCTTTTAAGCATAGCCCGAGTGTGGAACACTACCTAGTGGGCTTCAAATCAAACGAAGCACGCACTTGATAACACTTTCGCTTTCAGCGCAGAGGCATAGGCCACTGTGCGGCATTTGTACAACCGTAGACAACAGTTACACAAGCCTTAAGTTAGGCTTCAAATCAACTATTATTGAAATTTTATCGCGTTTGTCCATAATTTTCTTAGCTATATTGTATTCAAGGCAAGAGGAAATAATTCCAGAATAATTTTTCCGAATGAGAGTTTTGCGCACCAAACCATCTTTTGTTTTTTTTTCATAATTAATTTGCCAACATACACCAGCTGAGTATAATTCCTATTTTCTTCAAATACGCATAGTTTATATAATTCTTCTAATAATATTTAGGTATAATATTATGTTAATGACGATATGACCTTTACTTTGTTCAAGTAATTTGAAGATGAAAACGCTTTTTATAATGACTGCAGTGAATGTTGCGCATAGTTGTTGAGATTCGATAACGATGATATCATCAGCACTTTGAGAGGCACCGAAAAATTACTGCGTGCGATATGTGTTTAGTCGCATTCTTGACTGATTATTTTATAATCAAGTATTACCCTGAATGGTTTTATCACGGTGCCTAATTCCCTAATCGTTATGTATTATTTGCTATAACATTGTGAGATAACTTAGTGTGTAATGCGTCTATCTTGAGCAGCCGCTTCGCTCCGCTCTCGTAAGAGATTACGACAAATGCGTAATAGCCGTGTCGTAAGTTGACAATTCCGCCACTTTCTTATGAAAAACACTATTTGCAGCCGGCTAGTCCCCAACTAATGTAGATAACTTTTAAACGCGCGCTGGCAAGTATACAATTATGGCGATAATAAAACACTGTGATTGGACAAAATGTAACCTATCACACCGATATGTAAGAGCTAGTACATAGTTTATTATTCATTCATCATAAAATACCTCACTTTACTATTGTTTTCATTGACGATTATCGAAGTGTAGTAGGGAATCGATTAAACTTCGAGGTCATAAAACTATAAGTACGTTTGACATTTCAAGGATGCCTTGAACGTTCTCTTAGACCAAAAAAGCCAGTGACCCCAACCACTCGGGTCAATATCTTGACATTCAAAATATGAAGAGTACATAGGTCATTCAAGATTCTGGCCTTTTTGGGGTGCAAAGTAACATGCATTAACTGCTGCCTCATTATCTATACAAATAAATAAAATTGGAGTGTATATTTGTAATATTAAAATAACCGCTTTTTATTAAGTGCATTTGGATGTATACACGGTACCTATACCAAAACAAGTTTTTAAAAAAAAATTGTCTGTCTGTCTGTTTGTTCCGGCTAATCTCTGAAATGGCTGGACCGATTATGACGGGATTTTCGCTGGCAGATAGCTGATGTAACAAGGAGTAACTTAGGCTACTTTTATTTCAGACTAGTTGTTACCAGCGACTTCGTCCGCTTTTTGTTAAATACCACGCGGACGAAGTCGCGGGTAACAGCTAGTGTTTAATAAAAATAGTTTTATTAGAATAATATGTTGAAGAAACGGCTATTATATTAGTAACTAGCTGTTGCCCGCGACTTCGTCCGCGTGGTATATAACAAAGACTCAGCCGTTGGTAACAGCCTGCTCGCATTCTTATCCCGCGGGACGCATTGCAGATCGTTGCTATCAAACTTTAATCAGGCGCAGCGCTGCAACATTGGTTTTAATTTTTTTTCGAGAGATCCTATTTTTTTTTCTAAAATAAAAGTAGCCTAAGTTACTCCTTGTTACATCAGCTATCTGCCAGTGAAATTCCCGTCAAAATCGGTCCAGCCATTGCAGAGATTACCCGGAACAAACAGACAGACAGACAGACAGACAGACAGACAGACAGACAGATGGACAGACAGACAGACGGACAGACAGACAGACAGACAGACAGACAGACAAAAATTGTAAAAATTGTTGTTTCGGTATAGGTACCGTGTATACATCCAAATGCATTTAGTAAAAAGCGGTTATTTTAATATTACAAACAGACACTCCAATTTTATTTATATGTATAGATAGAAACTACCTACATGCAACTGGAACAATTGTTTAATATTAGCTGTTTGTAGTTTCAATCGATATGACAGTATAGAGTATGGACGAAATGCATACCGAGATATTTCCACATACACGATGCTACGATCGGTCTCTATCCCTACGACAGAGGAACAAAATGTAAACAAAAGTCAACGTAACACGCGACTCGACTTTCACTGAAGGTCAGTCTTGTTCATCAACAAATTCAAGATATAGTTATTTTTACTCCAACACATGCATGTTGGCTGAGTATAAGTAGCCATTCCAATAGATACGTGATTAAGATCAAGCGATCGCCACCCATGGCGTTGCGGCTTTTCCCCAACTCCCAGTCCCTTTTGTCCGGCTCCCGGGACCCGTGCCAAATGATACGCGCAGACTGCATACGTAATTATAATGCAACCAACCACAATACAAATTTTAAAATGCTGTGCACAAAAATCTAACTGTACGCATGCTGTCCGCATTCCACAAGCACATAAAATGTTTCCTTATCTTAGGTCGAGAAATTATGCACGGTTTATCGTATCTAAGTAGGGAAACAACATTTTCGACACATTTTTATAATCTCCGTCACTTAATCAAAGCTAGTTGCTACTGTCTAAAATTAGTTCTACTGATTCACACATTCAATAGGCATCTTTGGTTTTACAAAGCTCTAATGGTTCACGATACATATTTGTTTGCTATATGACATCATGTTACAAAACAGGGTTTCATTTGAAGACTACTACATATAGAAATGTGTTGAATTCCTGGTACACGTGTGTTGTTCGAATGATAAATGTTTCCGAGATAAAGAAGTGGTCGGTCACCTTCTGACGGTACTTATCAAAGCGGGGCTAATCTCTGGTTCATCATATTCATATGAGGACGTGTCAACAAAGTGTTATTGTACTCTGTTATGTTGCGTGTGACTGGCAGCATACAAAGCTAACGATGAGGATGACGCAGTACTAAGTTTCGGTACAGAGATAAAATATAACCTTACATTTTTATTGATAAGAACGAACGAATGGTTTCCAGCGCTACACTCTAAACATGATGTTTTAACACTAATTGAAATAATTACAATGATAGGAAATGAAGCGTTCGTGGTTTTTTAAACAACAACAATGGATCACTGCAAGGAAAATGAATCAGGTGGCTATTTCTGTAAAGGTAAACAAATTGATGTAACAATAGGGTATCAAGTGTCAGCGCACTGGAACAGTATGTCATCGTGGCCAGCCAGACACCGCAAGCACGCGCCGTGAAAGTGCAGCTGGACATGACATGTGCTCTTGTTTAAACAACGCTATCAGTACGTGTGCCAAATGACAACTAGCCGTGGTGAAACACTACCTTGTCCAAATATAAATGTGGCGGCGTAATGATAGAATCGGGTTACGATACTTTCGATCATAAAATGCTAAGCCGAGCCTAATCAGATGTGTACGGCGAGTTATGAATATGATAGAATACCGTTTTCGTAAATGGCGACCTTCTCTTGTATGGATGGTGCAGTTCTACGTAGCCTGGCGTCGCACATCGTAGGGACGGATGCGGGACGAGCGGCGGCGACTAAATGCCTCGATACGATACAGAAGCCGGGCAACGTGTCACGGCCACCTAACAGGATTAGCTTACCTGCCCTACTACGCAGGTAAACTGAACTGAACCAGTAGTACAAACCACAACATTCAATACTTTAACCGGCTTAAGGGCGATGCTTTAATTTTGAGCAGAGTCGAACATCGCCGGCCTTTAAATCAGATTACCTGCTGCAACTGTTAAGGATAGGTTCTTGATTTGTTGAGTTATTTAATTTGGGAGAAAAGAAAAGTAACTGTTAAGGTAGTGGTTGCTAAATATGTCTATTACAACTTTACATCATTTGTAATAGATTACCGATAATTTCCTTTTGTTGCTGACTCCATTGAACACTCACACAATATGTAGTATGACGTAGGAATTATAACCGCGATATAGATAGTCTTCCTGGTTACTATATTGTAATTTGTGTCCTACTGTTGGACAAGGCCTTCCTTTACTCTCTCCACTCCTGTCTGTCGGGGCTTTGGAAGATATTATTCGCAAAGGTTTCCATCATTCCAACATTTCCGTCTAGGCCTGCCGCTATGTCGGTGCTGCTTCGTGTTGTGGGACCCAGTTAGTAGTGGTTTTCAATCAAAAGGTGTTAGATAATACGCAGACATAGTTGGTCCAGTTCCATATAAACTTGGCGGCTTTTTGGCCCGCATCGGAAATTTGTGTATGGAAGCACAGTATGCTATTTCTTACGTAGTCCATACTGCGCTCCGTGACTCGCTGGAAAACTGCGAGTCTGGATTTATATCGGTCTTTCAAAGATCAAGACTACACCATAACTAAGGTCACCCGTAAAGGTGCCTAGGTGGTCAATCAGCTCTGTCATGGATCAAAACCGCTTACAAGTGTCAATCCGCCGACATACATCTGTGTCCTGGATACTATTCGGTCCAAGTAAATGCACATTTTCAATCTCCCCACCATAAATTCTCTACCGTGATATTTTAACATGATTTCCATCATTGATATACCCATTTTATATCAAGTCCAACCGGCTGTGTGTAGCTTTTGAAGCATTTGCTGTACCTAGTCGACAAGCCGACGAGAGAAAATTCAGAGGATAATAAATCCTTGTGTATAGCACAACTCAGCTCTGATATCGATGCTATGACTACATTTTTAGGTCACTATGTAAGTATAGATTGTCTTGGGTCGAGCGCATGTTTATGCAATAATCATCCGATGACAAACTTTCTTGTTGAATGGAAAAACTAACGTAAGTCGTGACGTAGGAACAAAATAAGCACTAATAATCAAATCTAGTAGGTCACTGCCGCATAGGCCAACGTTAAGTCCTAGGTAGTTTTTTTTTGTGTTTAGCTGCTCTTGAGTTTGACTTGGTTAAGTTTGAGTAGGTGCCTACTGTAGGTGTTACTTAACTAAAAGTCTCTCAATAGATCGCATTAATCGTCGTCTTCTACCTATTTAATAAATAAAATATAGGTCTTTTATGTGCCACTCATGGGCACGGGCTTCCCCGTGCCCAAGAGTTGCATTCTTTCTTTCTTCTTCTTTTGCTTTGCAAGGTCGTTCAGATCAGACCCAGGTAGGTAATGAGCGGTAATGAGGTAACACCTCCTTAGGAAAGTGTCTAAACCCACTTAACGAAATTGTTTATATCTTACCTACCCACCCCCTAAAGTAGTTATTTATACATAGGTATAGGTAGTGTATTTAGTTAGGTACCTTAGTACCCAATGGGTAAGTAAGAATATCCGAGGGAATAATTTTATTAGCCTTCAAGCCCGATCGTTATGTAGTTTTCGCAAAAAAATATTACTAGAACATAAATATTTACTAATATATTTATATTAGTAAGTAATTTGTGAATACCTAAGTATTAACTTACCTGATTATATCGTCTATTTATGCTTGTTTTCATGTTAGGTAATAAAGAGTTTATAATATTTATGAGATAAAACTTACCGCAGTCAATTCAGTGCACTTCACTAAGATTAACGTCTGTTTAAAATATTTCCGTATGAGCGTAAAAAACCGTATACTCAAATCGATTTACGACTAAAATGCTCGAACGAACGTTCAGAGACACCACATGCAGACACAGTCCTCCGCCTGATTTGATTGATAAACAAAGTTGGGATCTCGCACGCACGCGGCGCGCGCATTTTATTATTGCCATTGTGAAAAATAAATATATTTTTTACACGTTCTGGACATTTTTTATCAAAATTTAAGAATATAAAATATAAATCTGACTTCTTTTTCATTTTCACACAATTGTCATCTTATTTTGGCAAAATATAATCTAAATATTTTAGATGTTACAAATAAAATGACTACACTGGCGACATTGACTTCGTTCCATATCATAAATGTATGTCTACGTTTGCAACAAATATTGAATGTCCGAAACAAAACAATTTGAGTATGAAACAGAAAGAAATAGCAAGTCCGATAATGATTAAAATAGTAGTCTATGTATGGCTAAGCAATGACATCATGCAAATTGACATAATATTCTTTCTGACGCAAAAGTGACATTTCATCTGACGTTACATTGATTGCCGACTACTAGCCAGGGTTCTGATTTTATTTTAGCCAATAATTTGATAAATCCGAGTAAAATTTATTATTAGGGATGGGCTACAAGTTTTTGAAACTTGCCTCTTCTTCCATCAGGGTAAGCTTCGTCTCTCATTTATTCCAAAAAATCGTTTAACAATCTGGATATGTCCTGAAAAAAGCTGTCAAATGTTATGCAATGCCTTGTACTAGTGCTTTAGATATTATAAAATGGAACATTTCTATTTATTTTATGGTTACTTTGTAAATATTTTCGGAAAGAAACGAAGCGATGCTCTAGATTAGATACTCCTTCTAGACATCCCATTTTTTGGGCACCTACCCAGGTAATTAACCTGCAATGACCTTGCAACATGTGTAGTATCACTTATCAATATTTCATGAAAAATCCGTGCAGATAACTTTGATTTTATATTTATAATTTTTATGATCATTAGGTTGATAAGGTATTGATGACTAAATTTATATATCTATGTTTTACTTTGTCATTTAGAATGGAAGCATCAGTATCACTTCCAGGACATACTCCACCACACATGAAGCTGATTTAGTGGTCATAGGATCGGGCCCTGGTGGCTATGTAGCAGCAATTAAGGCTGCCCAACTCGGCCTAAAGGTAGTTCTCCAATATATTTCTCTATTAGTATTGTATGGTCACAAACTAATCAACAAATGCATGCAGGCACTGTACAATGAAATGGGGGCGACCATAAGAAGAATATATATAAGAAATAAATATGTATTTCAATTAATTTTTAACAAAAAATTGTAAATGGAAGTCATTATTTAATTGATGGAAAATCTATACAAATAAATAAAATTGGAGTGTCTGTTTGTAATATTAAAATAACCGCTTTTTACTATGTGCATTTAGATGTATACAAAGTAACTATACCAAAACAATTTTTTTTTTAATTTTTGTCTGTCTGTCTGTTTGTTCCGGGTAATCTCTGAAATGGCTGGACCGATTTTGACGGAACTTTCATTGGCAGATAGGTGATGTAACAAGGAGTAACTTAGGCTACTTTTATTTAAAAAAAAATGGGATCTCACGAAAAAAAATTAAAACCAGTGTTGCAGTACTGCACCTGATTAAGTTTGATAGCAACAATCTGCAATGCGTCTCGCGGGCTCAGAACGCGCGAGCAGGCTGTTGCCAACGGTTGTGTCTGTTAAATACCACGCGGACGAACTCGCGGGTAACAGCTAGTAATAAAATAAATTTAAGGAATCTGATACATTCTGAAAATTTCTCAAAAAACACAAAGTAATACCTACATTTAAAAATTGTCGTTTTGTAGACAGTGTCAGTGGAGAAAGACCCAACCCTTGGTGGGACCTGCCTGAATGTGGGTTGCATCCCCTCCAAGGCGCTGCTCCACAACTCCCACTTGTACCACATGGCCAAACATGACTTCAAACATCGCGGTATTGAAACTGGAGATGTTTCATTTAACTTCAAAACCATGATGGATTATAAATCAAATGCAGTGAAAGCACTTACTGGAGGAATTGCAATGCTCTTCCAAAAGAATAAGGTAAGATTGCAAATTGATTTAATGTCTAAGTACTAAGCGAAAGGCCCCTATAATATAGGGTGACTTGTAAGGTGTTAGGTGCATTATCACATTTGTCAAGGTCAAACTGACAAATAATGATTGATTTGGGCCTTAGACTTAAACTTGGATAAAAACTGTCTACACATAATCCACCATCAGCCGGAAGATGTTCTATACAGACTTTGCCAATGATATATGTTATAAAAAAACTGGCTTCCTGTGACAAAAGTTAGGTTGTCTTCTTCTGCTTTATGGTGCCAGAACAATCAGTATACAATCAGAAGTAACCATTACCAAAAGTTTGTGGATAGTTATTTTTTTATTATATGTGCTAGGAGCTGGATCTTTATAATAGTTTAATGGCCATATGCCTGTCCCCTAGGATATACCTAAATAAAATTTACTTGATACTGGCAGTAGAAGCTAAATTTTGTACCCATTTGGCCAGAAAAAAAAGAAAACATGCAAGTGTACTTGCAAACCAAGTCAGGGTCACAAGCAGTCATCAATGTTTGTGTATTTCAGGTGCAATTGGTCCGTGGTGTTGGTAGCATTGTAGCTCCAAACAAGGTGCAGGTGAAGGGTGAAAAAGGCTTAGAAACCATCAACACAAAGAACATCCTGATTGCTACCGGCTCTGAGGTCACACCCTTCCCTGGTGTTACGGTCAGTAGACTTGCACAGTAATTAGAATGGACACTTGTTTTCATTAGTTGTAAGGCTAATTCATTGTGCATAAAAAAATGGTGAATAATTTATTTTTAAAAATTATCTGGAAATTTAGTCTGCTCTTAGGAATGATCCAGCGAAATCAAGTAAATATAATTTTGCACTGCTAACGATAACGAAATCGATTTTGTCTCCTTCCCTCATATAAATTACGGAGAGAGTGACTATCCCTTCCGTAATTAATTTGCCACATAATCCGTGACATAGGTTTTGAATTGACCTGTCTGTTTGCATTTCTATAACTGTAGTATTACAGTTCCAATTACAATGGGTTTTTATTTCCTTGACTGAATTAAAGCCACATGATAGCCATTTATGATACAGAATTTATAACGAAATAATCCAACGGGCAACTAGAGTAGTTAACACAGTCCATACGATTAGTAAGCAGAAATGGCTGTATGCTAGTCTGCCTACAACCACTGGAGACCATGACTAGGCTAGGCCTTAAACATAGTGTAGGACGCTCTATGGCCAGGCTGGGAGCGACGACCTGCAGAAAGTTGCTGGCAAAAAAGAATGCAGACATCTGGCAAACGAACTAACCTAGCCTATTGCATCTTCCAATGCAAACCACTAGTTTGCTTTGGAGGGCAATAGGTTGATTACATTGAGAGTTTTGTTTTTGATGCAGATTGATGAACAACAAATTGTGTCATCAACTGGAGCCCTATCACTCCCAGCAGTCCCCAAGAAGATGTTGGTGATTGGCGCAGGAGTCATTGGCCTCGAGCTCGGCTCGGTGTACCAGCGACTCGGCGCTGACGTCACTGCCATTGAGTTCCTCCCGTCCATTGGAGGTCAGAATACATTCACAATCAATTGTCAATTTTGTACAATAATTGTGTGGTTGGTAATTAAATTAGTTTATTGAAGTTCGCTCATGTGAATAAACTGTAGATACATACATGCTGATAAGCGACTGAATTTAGGACAATCATGGGCTCAGTGATACGTAACAATGTTTTTTTCATTACAGTGTTTGTTAGACATTCTATTTATTTTTATCGTAACAGAATCTCAAGAACATTTATCGTTTTAATCGGAATCACATGCACACAGCAACGGAATGGGCATTTGTCTCTGATGCGTATTTTGGTTTCGTCAATCGCGCGTGTCCGGCCCATGAAAATGTGTGTGCGTGGGTACTTATTTCGTCACACTCTTAGCTTAGCTAAAAGAACTGCGCATCAGTTATGATAATGTTAATAGTTATAAGATTGCTCTCAGATTTTTGGAGTAGGTATTGTTATTTTTTACTGATTAGATTAGAGGTACTATCTGTCTGAAGATTGCGTAGATTTTACTTTCAGAGAGACGTCACAATAGAAGACCTTTTGACATTTTATAATCGAAACGAAATACTCAATTCGAATTTTCTAATCTTTTACTAAATGGAATGACTACAGGTGTTGGTATCGATGCTGAAGTAGCTAAGACGCTACAGAAGATCCTTGCCAAGCAAGGCATGAAGTTCAAACTCGGCACGAAAGTCATGGGTGTCAAGAAGGACGGGAGCTCCGTCAAAGTGGACGTCGAGGCGGCTAAAGGCGGCAACAAGGAAACCGTAATTATAATTTCATCCCCCGTCCTTATCCATTAAGTTTGCCTATAATAGTGAAAACTCGACCAAAATGGGGGCCCCAAGTCTGCTAACACAAATGGTTCATAATCGAACAGCAACCGCATAGCAACTTTTGACAGATATTGTATGGGATATCTGTCAAAAGTGACAGTTACTATGCCGTCGCTGTTCGATTATGAATCGATTGTGTTAGCAGACTTGGGGCCCACATGACTCGTTTTCACGTGATACTCGAATAAGTAGGCGATTAATAAAACTCACTTTTATTCTCGTTTAGAAGACGCCCAAATAGCTAATGCAACATTTTTCAGATGGACTGCGACGTAGTACTCATTTCAATCGGCCGCCGCCCGTACACGAGAGACCTTGGCCTCGACAAGGTGGGCATTGCCCTCGACGACCGCGGCCGCGTTCCTGTCAACAACAAATTCCAGACGACTGTTCCTGGGTTAGTATACCTATCTATGTATGGTCTATTTTAACAGATTCTTCGCCTTTCTTTCTTTAAATGACGTCACCACCACTATCGGTACTATCGGTACGTATTCTGCGGTAGTCAAGTAATTAATAGCTGTAACAAATTATATTAATAAATGTCGAAGATAGAAGATCAGTATCAGTCTAACGGATTTTGCAAAATATGTAAACAAAGACTGGACTGTCTGGGAAGGTTTGAAATGCCACTGTTATGTTTAAAATGTCATGAATATAGCCTATACTAGCCTATATTTAGTTTTTTGTATTTCCTACGGTAAATGTTTATATCCTTGTGGCCAGCCTCTGCTCACTCAGTCAGTACGTGTCTTGCCTGAGGCAACCGTACGCGCTACCTTGCCCAAGCGCTGTAATTGGTCATTAGCTATATCCCAATCGGCTGTGTAATCTAGTTGTCAGCCCACCCGCGGCGTGTCTGATACACGCTCGCGAGGCTGCACTGTCGGTCTGAACGTGGTCATTAGATTTGATGTCAGCCTGCAACTGACAAATTATAGTAAATTTATAGTTTTTTTTTTTTTTTTGTATTCTATTTAGTCGTGTTAATTTCGTTTTTAAGAATTTACGCTATCGGTGACGTCATCCACGGACCCATGTTGGCGCACAAAGCTGAGGATGAAGGCATTGTCTGTGTCGAAGGCATCAAGGTGAGATAGAGTGATTTAAGGTGGAAGCTCAGGTCAGGGCGCGAAAATCAAAATGTCAATGGTTTTTATTTTTTTAAACTAAATTACATCGTAAAGATGTCCAAATTTGTCGTAAAAAAATAAAAACCATTGACATTTTGAATTTCGCGCCCTGACCTGAGCTTCCACCTTAAAATTTCTTTTAACTTTTATTAGGGTAACCTTTAATAAGTGTTGGGGTTATTGCAGGGTATGCCAGTGCACTTCAACTACGACGCGATTCCATCAGTCATTTACACATCACCTGAAGTCGGCTGGGTCGGCAAAACTGAGGAGGATTTGAAGAAGGAGGTATGTCGTTGAATTTTTATGGATATTTATGTAAACATTTAATGGGGAAACATTAATATTTTGTTGTATGGACACAGGGTAGAGCCTACAAGGTCGGCAAATTCCCCTTCTTGGCGAACTCAAGAGCGAAGACGAACGGCGAGCCTGACGGATTTGTCAAAGTGCTCTCTGACAAAGCGACGGATGTCATCCTCGGAACACACATCATTGGCCCTGTGAGTACATTTTATTATTTAGTAACATCAAAATGTTGTCTTCACAATCCACTTTCGTGGCCTTCTGAAATGACTATAATGTTGCCGCCAAATTCGTAATTTTAACCTCCATGCCTTTGGGTTGCCCTTCACGACTTTCATGCCTTTCTAAATGCAAAGGAGGCCACCAACCCTTACGAGAATAACTACCACATCTAAATTCGCCGATAACTATATCTATTGATATAAAGACATGTTTCAACTGGATTTGCTGAAAACAATTCCGGAGATAATAAATAAATACCTACTTCTAAATAAATTACCTGCAACAGGGTGGCGGCGAGTTGATCAACGAAGCTGTGCTTGCGCAAGAATACGGAGCTGCGGCTGAGGATGTCGCCAGAGTATGCCACGCACATCCCGTGAGTTGATTTCACGTATTTCGTAGACCCGTTATAATGTCAATAGTCTGGAGCAGGGTTTCCCAAACTTATTTTGTCTACTGCCCACTTTGAGAATGAATAATTTTTTAGCGCCCCCATTTTTACACCTACTTAAAAACCACTATAACTTTAAATTAAATTAATGATTGTAAGCCTCTACACAACACTCCCTCTTTCTTTCTGAGACTCTTACCGCTCCCCTTTAGGCCTGCAGCGCCCACAAGGGGGCGTTATCGCCCACTTTGTGAAAGGCTGGTCTGGAGACTTGTCCTTGACACTATTAGCATGGGAAAAGAACCCAATGAGTTGTATATTTTTAAATAGAACTCTATGTTAAGCACTAATGACGTCATATTTGATTGCACTCAATCGGAAGGCTCGAAGCATTTTAGGTAACCCTATTGAGTGTAATGACATGTGACGCCACCAATTCTGTTTCCTTTATTGTTTTATTATTGAAATATGTTCGGATCCACCCGTATTTAGTTTATACTAATGAGATGGATGACAATGCATGTGCCATCCAAGCATACTTGTTAAGCAATTTTGACCAACAATAAGTTCTGCGAATAGCTAATTTCTCATTACTCGTTTCTTTCAGACATGCGCTGAAGCTCTCCGCGAAGCGAACTTGGCCGCGTACTCTGGAAAACCGATTAACTTCTAAATATTGAATACGCAAGTAATAATGTGAAACCCATTGAATCAGGGTGGTATTAGATAGGCTAGTGGCAATCCTCTTTAAGGAATCTTGTATGAATCTGATTTGAACGATTTTTGGGTATTAAACGTAATGTTATCACACGCCGATCATCCTGAAAGTCATCAATAACAAGTGTATTTGAGGCGTTTTACGTCTACTGTGTTACCATGTTATTTATTGAGATCATGTGTACCGCTTTCTGATTATGTGATATTTGTTTGTATTTATGTTTTTTCTGAACTATTTTTTATCACAATTTCATTCCGTTTTGTTTATTTTTTGTTTAGTAAAGCCCTTGACTCCCGCATTTGCTGTAAGTAAATGTTAATGGTGTATTTATTTATTTTGTAAATATATTTACATGTTACAAAAATGTATAGAAACAGTTTTAATTCGTTATTTCGGTACAGCAACATTAATAATATAATACAAATGATCTTTGTGCACAATTCAATTACTTCCCTTACTCCCGAGCTGGTAACAAATGGAGAAAAACAAAAAAGTAAGTATTAGAATTTTATTTCTCGAGTATTTTATTCACAGTAAATGATTAGGGCACCATTTGATTGACAATACATTGTTAAACAAGTTTATATAACAATAAAATAAAACAAAAATTAACCTAATGACTAGACTATTACAACAAAGTTATTATTATTTGTCTAATATACATTTAAAATAGAGTTTAGAAAATCATATTTAAATTTATAGGCATACATCAAAATAAGATCAATTACAATGGTGAAACATTTATGTAGTAACGAAATACAAGTTTAACACTAACAACAGGCAACATTAATATTAATAGAAGGCGAACGGGTAAGGAGCAATACGATAAAATATGACCACAAAATAAATTATTCAAGGGCAAGTAATTATTACAATAAATTGAATCATAATTAAATTAGACTTAAAAAGAAATCTTAATCAATGCAAATGTTTAGACAGGATTATATTTGATAATGTTTATGCTAACATCGTTAGATGTGGCACTACTTGGATAACTTTCCCAGAAATATAGAATATTGTCATTCTTCTGCATATATCCAGCATTCTACTACACGTATTCAAATACAATTAATGGCATGAATTACGTTACTTTATCAGAAGTATTTCTAAAACATATAAATTCATTCCCATGTGTCCAACAATCGACTGCACATATTCAAATAAAATTTTGGTGAAAGTATTTCGCTGTACGCAGTGCAATCGTCAGAGTACAAAATGGCCGCTGTCATGGTCTTAGTGTTACATTTCATGTATTCGCGAAGTAAAATCTCCAATTCAGATATGGACATATTATTTTCTAAATAGAAATTCTTCGAAATGCGGAAACATACTTCCCACAAATCTGCGTCAACAGGGAACATGCTCAAGCATTCATCTATTATCTTTGCAGTTTTAACAGAGATGTCACAGTCCGGTGTGTTAATAATTGATTTCGACGATAAGCCTTTCTGCAGATACTTTGTCTCATCGCAACAGCAAGGCAACGATTGATATGTAGTTGTTTCGATCACCGGGTACGGCTCTTCGTTCAGTATAGTTAAAGACACGTCTTTAATGCGCTTAGATATAATATTCTTGATCGCCAACATCGATTCATCTTTCCTCAGGCTGGATTTTGATTCGCTAGATAAATCATCATCCTTATCATTAGTAGTATGAGTCATGTAAATCTGATCATATTTCGGTTCACATTTCAAGTTATTCAACAGCAATCTCAAGCATTCTGAGTACATTTTATTGTGATACGCCAATTTGGCCGCCATATTCAGGTTACCTGTGAAGTTTTCCTCGGTTATCCACGGCTTGAGGATGAGAATGATATAGTCAGCCCAGGATTTGCTTTTGAAATCCTTCATCGAAGTCAAAGGATTCAGTTGCGCCTCAATCAGTTTTAACTCTATATCATCCATGTCGAAAGGAAACATGATATCGATTCTGTCGATAGGTTGAAAGAGGAACTTGTTATTGCCTCGACTCGCGGGTATTTTTATAACTCGTTTTGTGGTCTTCATCATTATAACGCGATTCGTTGTTTTTTCCCTTTCGTTATTCGCCTGAAACACATTAACTCAATGTGATATATCAGTAATAATAGTACACAATATTATAATATAAATAATTCCAGCCCTTTTTTATGTCCCACTGCTGGGCACGGACCTCCCCTCAATGCGAGGGGGGATTTGGCCATAGTCCACCACGCTGGCCCAGTGCGGGTCAGGTCGGTAGACTTCACACATCTTTCGAGAGGTTCTCTCAGACATGCACGTTTCCTCACGATGTTTTCCTTCACCGTTTAGCAAGTGATAATCTTGGTTGATAATGAGATTCGCACGTGAAAAATCCCAGAGGTGCGAGCCGGGGTTTGAACCTGCAATCCTCGTTACCGAGGCAAGCGTTCTACCAACTTGGCTATCACTGCTTCACTTGGCTATCACTGTTTCATTATTATAATATTATTTTAGTAAAAACACGGGAATGGTATGGTACACAAAAACATCAAACGAATCGAATCTACATGCCAGCTTTTAAACCACAAATCAGCATGATGATAAAATTGATGAAAATAGGCGATACTTGGCGGAAATCCATTGTTAAACAAATAGGGGAAGAGGAACCCACCACTGACCCTCGGCTTGTCAACTTTTCCAAGTATAAACCAAACATCTTAGAGGAGTGCGGTGTTGCTGGCTTGTTTATTTATCGATCAACTAACTTGTTTGGTTTATAATTGGAAAAGTTGACAAGCCGAGGGTCAGTAGTGGGTTCCACTTCCCCTATTTGTTTAGCATGATGATAGGCCAATTTGGATTAACTATTGTGATTTAGACTGATAGCTAAAGAAAGCAATGTACGGCGCATTTCTGTTAATGATTTCATTAGCGATCTTACCTGTAAATGTGTGTTCCCCGTGGCGTAGACTCTCCCATCGTCGTTGATGTATATCGTGAAGTCACCCCCGCATGCGATCAACGCTCTAGTTGACACATCTTGGGACTCGTACTCGGGGGTCTTGGCCTCGCTAGTCTTCACCGCGTCGGGTTGAGTGTCCGTGCGAATCTTTATCTCCGTCGGTATTTGTATTTGCTTTCGATCACCGCTTCCTATTATACAGATAAATATTGGGTATTAAAATCACATTAATAGAATATTTTTTTTTAGATAATATGATAAATGATACTTACCAAGCTGTCCATCGAAATTGAGACCCCAGGTGTAAATAGTGCCGCCATGGTTGAGTATGCACGAATGATGCCAGCCGGCAGCGATCTTTAATAACATAGTTCAACAATGTAAATATAGTTGTTGACATTAGAACCACATACATACTTAGAAGTTCAGATGTAACATTGCCACTAGCAAAATGAAGTCACTGTATCAAAGCAGTGGTAATGTTTCCACATACATAACTTTTTGCCTAGTCCGGTCCGGTCAGAAGTTCTGGACATAGTTTATATGTTATGGCATTGTAACTTATGACATTTCCCTAACACCAATACAATTGTCGCGTTTGAGAGAAAGCAAGAAAATAATAGCATTCACTTCAGCAATAGAGGCATTCTTTTCATCAAAAATCTATTGACGGTTGTTGTTGTGGTTTTTAAGTTTAATTACTTAACAAGATTTTATTCATTCGACAATAACACCGATTGTATGCTACAACCCTAATGATAATGCATTGTCGTAGTGGACTGATTATCGAAAACTACACAGGACTACCTGTGTTGTTTTCGATATTTTGTACAATGATAATAAAATTGTTAATTGGATTGTTATACAGCGTGAAAATAGCGGCGTTTTACCTACCAATAAAACGCTTATTAATTTACTTACCTTATTCGAAGCTTATTTAATTGAGATAGGCACTACGTTTCCCGCCTTCTTTTTCTTCATTTCTGTCCTACATCCGCTCGTCTTTGTGACGTCACTTCCGCTCGGCAGTGGGGGGGGCACTCGATATATTGAGGCCCGCCATTTTGGATCTTCATTGAGTCTTGATTAAGTACCAGGCAGAGATTATTTATAAGCTTCGAATAAGGTAAGTAAATTAATAAGCGTTTTATTGGTAGGTAAAACGCCGCTATTAATTTGACTTGACCGTTATTCGAAGCTTATTTAATTGAGACGTGTTTGTTATCGCCTGGTGGAAGTGACGAGATGCCAATGTGACTGTATATGGGTATACTGATATTAAGAACATTTTATTCGCTTGGTAATAGGAGTGTTTAGATTCAGCCAAGAAATAAAATAGTGAAGTCGCAAACGATGAAATATGTATTCATCCAAAAAACAAAAAACGATGTATATTAGGGAACGATTGAGTGCAAAATAAATATCTTCTCTCTAATCAACTGGATTAAACAACATGGTTACTGAAGAACTATTACGAGTGGGTTTGACCTCTCGTCTATAAAAATTACAAAAAGTATTTTGCGATCGCCAATTACCCCTAGCAAGTACCTCCTCAAGGGGATAATTATCAAGCCAATTCTTAGAGGCTACCGCCGACCTAACACTGCCGGGAGTAGCAGTTATGCCGGCAGTTAACAATAAGGACTTAAACCATCCTGCTATTAGGGTTCGCGATGCAGGTCTAGGGTCACCCCTAATATTGATAAATAAATTGTTAGAGTTAGCACTGCTCCTTCGATGTTGAAGAAGAGATATTGTGCATTGAATCCAGTAAACTGGATCCAACCTTTCATTACCCTGATTAGCATATAATCTCCAGCCAGACTGTCTATAATTAGCGGAGTCCGTTTTTGATCCAAAAGCGGGCCAGAAAACTATAGAATTATCCTGGACCAAGCAATTACCTGAATCTACTGTAAGTAATGTCAAATCATGGATTCTCCTCCCGGAGCATATGAGCAATAAGGCTGCAGTGTGTCTTTGCACTTGAAATATATTGTTTTTATCAATCGAGTAGGTCTCTAAATGTGAGGCCAAATCGTCGATGTCCCAAATAGGGGGCTTGGTATGGGCAACTGGTTTTCGCAATGCTATGGATTTAAGAATATGTTTTACAAGTACATGTGAACTTAAATCGCCGGACATGTCCGGGTCGCACAAGGTTGAAATTACAGATTTGTGTAGCAAAATAGAGTTGTATGATAATTTATGAACTAGGTAGAGATCAGATAAAAATCTAGCCAGCTCGTTTGCTTTGGGTGTTGAGGGAATAACCTCATGAATTTCGCACCAGACGAGCCATCTCTTCCATGCAACGCTATAAACTTTTTGTGTTGATGGCCGCCATGAATCAACCAGTAGTTTTAACTGACTGCTATTCCACGCTGTTAAAGCCCCAGACCACCCCCACATATCCACACTTCTAGAGTCATTTCCAGAACGTTCGGGGGTGGAAGCCCTGTTGTGACGTCTATTAAGACGTTTTCTAGGTGATGTATGGTGAATGGGGCTGCTAGAGCACGCACCTTGACGTCTGGGCGCCAAAATACTCGCTCCCACCGAGGGATTACTAACAGATAAGTCCCCTGAGACTGATTGAGATGGCTGAGCACCTTGGGTATCAGGCATGGGGGAGGAAATAACCAAGCTAGACTGTATTTCCAAATTTTGGAAAAGGCGTCGTGAAACAGGGCTTGTTTGTCGTTCAGATCCAGGGATGCGTAATTTACTACCACATGCGCTTGGCGAGACGCAAAAAGGTCGATTACTGGAGTTCCGAACTTGGAAAAGATTTTGTTCGTGCACTCTGTTGAGAGATGCCATTCCGGGATTGCCCGTAGCCTTGACAGGTGGTCGGCATGGCTGTTGTAAATTCCGGGAATGTGAAAAACATTTACATGAATGTGGTAATCTTCTAAAATTTGAAAAACTTGATAGGTCAAATCCATGAGGGGAGCCGATTTGGTTCCTCCTTCGTGTCGGAGATATGCTACTACAGATTTGTTGTCGCTCTGAATTAACATTGTACTGTGTCTCAGGAGCCGACAATGACCTTGTAAGACTTTTAGGATAGCTAGTAATTCTTTTTGATTGCAATGGAGATGCTTCTCGGCTTGTGACCAACGGCCGGTAAGTGACAGATTGTCCAACCGTGCTCCCCACGCAATGTCTGACGCATCGGTCGTGAGAAAATGAGATGGAGGTGGTACGTGAATAGCCGACGGGCGATTGCAATTGTGAAGCCACCATGTCAAGTTCTCTGTGGCGATGGACGGTATGACAAGCAATGTCTTGTGATCCATTTGCAGAGACTGATTCAGCAGATTCAAGAGAGCTCGATAGTTGAGTCTGCCTTTTGGTACTGCAAAACTGGCAAAATTGAGAAAACCTACAAGGCTCTGAAGATCTTTGAGCGTTGTGTGCTGTTTCCTCAACATATGGTTTACTTTGCACAGAAGTGAAGGGAGTTTTCCTTTGGGTAGGTACTTGAGATTTTTCCATGGATCCCATTGAATACCCAAGAATGCCAGAGTTTTTGTCGGAATCAGGAGCGATTTTTTGTAATTGATCAGCCAGCCTAATTTCTCTAGGAGATCTACTACCGTGCTCACATGGGTCCGAAGCATATTCTGGTCTTGGTGGGCTAATAAAAAATCGTCCAAGTATACCACAATCCTGATCTCTTTGCGCCTGAGCACTTGGGCTATCCAATTTGTGAGAGAGGCAAAGGTTTTTGGAGCTGTGCTTAGTCCAAATGGTAGACAAGTCATTTCCAACAACTCCCCGCGATAGACTAGGCGCAGAAACCTTCTGTGGCTGCGGGCCACAGGGAGATGGAAGTAGGCTTGTGACAAGTCTATTTTGCAAAGCCAATCCTTCGGTTGCAAAAAGTCTGGTATGCGATGGACATTTATGAGCTTGAAATGGTCTGTCGTAATGTACTGGTTCAGAGCCTTCAAGTTGAAAATTGGACGAACTGATCCGTCGCTTTTGGGAACAAGAAACATGGACGAAAGGTAACTTGGTGAGGCCACAGCACGTTCTAAAACTCTGAGCTTTCATTTTGCCTATAACCGCTGTCATTTGGACGGATTCTGGTACATGAAAGCTGGGGCCGAGGGCACTGGGAAGAACAAGTGGTGGCTTTTCGCAAAAGGGTATGCGATACCCGGTTATGATTTTCAGAATGTAAGCCGGCGCTTCCAGTTGTTCCCATTGGTTTTGAAATTGTGCAAGTCGCCCGGCTCTGAACGGAATTAAGTCAATACTTACGGCGTTTGTTGTCTTTATTTTGGCGGGGCGGGGCCGAAGGGCGCTTCCGTCCCTGGTTCGCCTGGTTATGCTGTTTCGCATTTCCTCGCGAGGAATTTCCTCGAAATGTATTTTGACCAATGCGATTATTCGGTGCGACCGAATTATGTTGGACCGAATGACTATGGGCATTGCCCCCACCTTGCGGAGGTGGGTTATGGCCATGAGCATTGCAGCCACCCTGCGGAGGTGGATAGTTGTTGGTGCATTGATAATAACCCTGCGAGGGTTTTAAGGTTAATGTTGACCCCTGCGAGGGGCCTCGAGGTTTTTTATTATTATGGTCTGCCTGCGAGGCAGAATTATTACTGGACCTTTGTGTCCAAAAACATTTTCGTACGCCGCCAGCTTTCTCTACTGCTGCAGTAAATTTCTCGGCGTTAAAAAGATTGGTAGCTGTCGGCGGAATCTTTCTAAGATTGGCCTTGACCAGTGGGTCCTTTGCCTGATTTGTCACGTAATCCCTTCGTGTCTGGATAATCTCTGCACGGTGGCCACAGATAATCTGTAATAAATCTGAGGAAGTTTTGTGAAAATCCCCTGTGGAAAAAAGATCGATAACCTTTTGATGCAAAATGTCAAAATTTACGGTATCAACCTCTCGTGCCCATGACAAGAGATTACGTAATATTTGTTGCAAGGCATCCTTCTGCTTAAGAACGCACATAGTCAAGGCAGCGTAAGCTTTATCCGCATGAATTAGGTGACGAGCAGATTCATATGCTTTAACTTCTTCATTCATCTCGATATCAGTGAAGCCCGGCGCATGATTATACGACTTTTGAGTCTCAGCGTATCTTATTTCATTCCAGTCACTCTTGTCCAAGTGCTGTAGTTCACTAAGCAAATTTAAAAATGATTCCGAAGTTTTAGGTATTGATGGTTCCTTTAATTTAGTCGCAAATGCAAGTGTAAATTCATTGTCATATTGTACCGATTTGTCAGACTTATCATCGGGTAATTGTTCATAAAAATTTCTGCTTACTCCAGATGTAAGCGATATCGCATCGTTATCAAGATTGGTACTCACGTGAGAATAACCGGTTTGGCAAGCGATTTGATCTCGGAGATTGCGTATCTCCCTGGTTAGATTTCTATGTTTACGCCTGGAGTGGCGTTTTCGTTTGCCCCCCCTTTTCTTTTTACGATGTCTTCTTTTTGGGGCGCTTGAACTGGACGTAGAGCTTGAACTACTGCTGCTAGAGCTCGAGCTACTACTTGATCGTGACCTTCCTTTCGGTAATGAAGGAGGCCCCGGCAAAACTTCAACTGTATTAGCACTATTTCTATTGATTTCATCCATACTAGAATAATTTAAAGTTATTTTCCAATCGCCTAAAAATGCGGGTAGACAGAAAACAAATAATAATTCACTCTTATACGAACGGAAAACCGTTAAATTTATAACAATTACGATTATTAAAACAGCCTTTAATAATAATTGTTTAGCCAGCACTTTTTAGCAACGGCAAATGTGTAACAAAAAGTAATAGTTACTTACGCGATGACAGGTTACAATATCTAACCTTTATCCAATCACAATTTTTTTAAAACACTTTCACTGAATAATATACTTTAATTATTTAATTTTAAAACTATTTTAGTTATAGTTAGGTCTTGTAGCAAGTCTCGGTAGGTCCGAGCGCGGCGGGAAACAAGACGCCAATGAAGATCCAAAATGGCGGGCCTCAATATATCGAGTGCCCCCCCCACTGCCGAGCGGAAGTGACGTCACAAAGACGAGCGGATGTAGGACAGAAATGAAGAAAAAGAAGGCGGGAAACGTAGTGCCTATCTCAATTAAATAAGCTTCGAATAACGGTCAAGTCAAATTAATGAACCATTTGGCTGTTTAATGAAGGATTTATAAGAGGGTTGAGCGGTCACCTGTACAATGCGGCCGCGCACGTTGGAGGTGTCGACGCGCTGCGGCAGCAGGTGTAGGTCCGGGCGCGGCTCGGCGGCGGCGGGCGCGGGGGCGGGGGCGGGCGCGGGGGCGGGGTCGGCGGCGCGCCTCGCGGCCGACGCGCGCACCTGCTGCGGGCTCGCGCCCCACACCCACACCTCACCTTTGCTAGTCAGCGCGAGCTGTATGCAGGATCATCAGAAACTGTTTACTCAGCTTTGAACCTTCTTTTCGTTAGTGCATTTGTAATTATTAGTAAGTATTTTGATCCCCCCTCGCATTGAGGGGAGGCCCGTGTCCAGCAGTGGGACACAAAAAAGGGCTGGAATTATTATATTTTGAAGCCATTTAAAAAAAATTGTTCCCAACTTGCGATTTTTTGAAGCAACTTTTTTTTTCTTAAATAAGCGCACCGAAATTCTAGCTTCACATAAAGATTACAAATGTACTAAAGAAGCTGAACGTTAAGGCTTAGTATTATTTAACCCTCTGTGAATCATTCTGTATATTTTATTTAGCGTAGGAACTGACGTACACGTATCACTGTCACCCGCTCGTGATTGCAACTGGGAGTACGACGAATGAGTGAGCGCACCTGTTAACATTCACAGGAATGCGGCAAAAACGGCGAACACATTTACGTACCTATATAAGTAGGTAGGTACGTGCAAGTGAGAACGGTCTGCGCTCAGGCATTGGTGCCTAATTAATTATTTTATTTATTTATTTTTATTACCATAATATGCAACACGTTATATGTATCTTTCTATTCTATTACTTTTATTTCTATTCTATACTTTATACATTTATTGTGTGTATCTGCGATTGCGTCTGAGTTTGGTTACCAAGCGATATGATTAATGTCCTACTGAGGAGGCTTTGGCTGAAAATCAGCGCTGGAGGAGAATCCGTTCCCCACCAGCTCATGCTGAGCCAAACGCCTTTCGGCACAGCTCACACTGAGATCCACAATACCTACTTTATATTCCTCACTTTTTAATGTATGTGCCTATTTGTGTATCTTTGTGTGTTCTTTACTTCTACTTTTTCATGTAAATGTACCCATTTGTGTATCTTCGTGTCTGTGTCGAATAAACTTTTTTCATTTCATTTCATTTTCATATACACCTATAATGTCATCTGGTGCACAACATAATACATGACATTACATTTTATCCAATGGGAGAGTGGGGAACTTGGCGAAAGGACGTTTCAGACAAAAGCTCGATTTACACGAGGACACTTGGTACTCGTCAGTTGTGTACTGATCTCGTATTGTAATAGCAAGGCACTAATCAAAATTAAACATAACTTCGCCATTTATGTTATAAACTGATTATCCACAGCTTTACTGATAGGGATAGGAGAATCATTCCATCATCGTCATCAAAATCATTATTATCAACAGTGAAAAAAGGCTCTATTTTTTAGCCGATCACCGATTAAAAAAAAAAGAAACTATGTACAGGAGTCGCGGCTTAATACTTACATTATGAAAGTAGCCGACGGCGATGGCTTCAACGAAGTCGTGTAGCAGCACGCGGGTGGGCACGGAGGCCTTGTGCCGGCCGCCCGCGCCGAGCTGACCGAACACGGCCGCGCCGCACGCCCACACCTCCCCGTTCATGGTCAACAGCACCGTGTGACACGAGCCGCACCCAACACTTAGCACCTGCGATTGTAGACATACTGGACGATATTAAACGGCCTATATTTTTTTTATTTCCAGACGAACACAAGAAACTGTACGGGCTCAAACTAAACAACACTTGTATTATGGGTACCGTACAATGAACTGGGGGTTGAGTCAAAGTCAAAAAAAAAATTTCGTTTAGGCCCTTACAATTGGTCATTTACATATTTTTTTTCTTAATTGTGCAACCGGATCGGAACGCTACCTCAACGGAGAAGATCCGAAACGAGTATATCGCAAAGAAGAAATACACTTGTTTTGGATTCGAGAGACATAGATATTTCTATGTCTCTAGACTTTTTGTACCATTTTTTAAAAATATCTTCAATGTACACACACCGCCGGGTTGCAGTATAATTATAGTATTAAGAATTATACCAACAATTGAAGATATAACATGAACTTACTTTTCGTCCTTGGAACTTTGTGACGAGTTTTGGCGTCCATTCATCATCGATAGTTCCGAGACCCAACTGGCCGTGGACACCCCAACTGAAAGGCCGATATAACTTTTTATGTGTCATGAGAGCTCTTACGACTACAACATAATTTTATAATAGCGAAACCCACTGACTGATTCACTCACTAATCACAATATCTCCGAAACCATGAGACCTAGGGACATACAATTTGACACGCGGGTTCTTTTGGGCCCCTAGCTGATCGCTTAGAAAGGATTTTTGAAAATTCGACCCTAAGGAGGTAAAAGAAAAATAAGTAAAATTTTGTTCCGGAGTTGCTCGAGGAGGCGCTTCAAATCAGCTTAAAAAAATAATTATCGTTTTGTACTGTAAATCAAGTCTATATATGTGTCTCACCCCCACGTGTAGAGCAGTCCAGCCGTGTCGAGCGCGGCAGAGTGGTAGTCGCCGGCGGCGAGCGCGGCGACGGGCGCGCCGAGCCCGCGCGGCACGCGCCGCAGCGCGCCCGCGCCCCCGCCCGCGTCCCCCGCGCCGCCCCCCCACCTCTCGCCCACGCCCAGCTGACCGAACGAGTTGTCGCCGGCAGAGTACACCTAATTGTGTTGACAACATTTTCTAAATAACGACGCCATCTATCCTTCCATCATCAGATAAAAGACGTTGTCGCCCGCAGAGTATACCTATTTGTGTTGACAACATTTTCTAAATAACGACGCCACCAGCCTTCCATCATCAGACGAAAGATGTTGAAGATGTTGTCGCCCGCAAAGTATACTTATTTATGTTCAGAACATATTCTAAACAACGACCCTGTCCTTCGATTAGCCGAAAGAAATCCAGTGCTAGACACAGGCCTCCGGTGGCCTGACTTCTAAGCTGAGACCGACTGGTATTACTTCCTCTTAGCACGGTTCTCGCGATAAAATATTAATTCAAGTGTAAACAGATAGGCATATCAACATATCTGCCCTGGAAAAGACCAGCAAAATAATATGTAATGTAATATAACATTGATTTAAGACAGATTTTAGCAGTATGTGATGTGTAGTCATTGTCACGATTTTTAGTTGTTCCGGAATACACAGCTTCAAATAGGGAAAAAGAAATGAGTTTATAATCTATAATTATTTTTGCTTTAAAATTCACCAGAAGCCCATTAAATCCAAACTTCTAGACATAACTCTAGTGTATGCCCCCCAATCCTAAAGGAATGGCATACATTTTGTTGGTAAGTTGGTAAGGTTCGCAAGTTGTGCAACTTGCGAAAAGTTCAAAAGTATGTCCGGGGAATTGGAAAATTCGGGACAAAATATAGTCTAAGGGGTCAACTAGTTGGAAATAAAAAATACTTACGCCATTTTCTGTGAGCACGAGAGTGTGGTGTCTTCCACAAGCTACGTCTATGACTCTGCCGATGATCTCCGGATTAACTGGTGTATCAGTCAACATGATCTTCGCGTTCCCTTCCTCCACAACCGCCCAGTGGGCTAGTCCGCAACTCAGTGCCCTCTTAAATGTTAGTTTTTTTCGCCAAGGTACAGGATTCTCTGGGAGTTCGCGGTGAATATCAGGGCAAGGCTCTCGAGCTTCGATTGCGCTCAGAACATGTATAAATGTCACTATTAATTGCTGCATTCTCGTCGTCTGGGAAAAATACACTGTTTTAACGGCTATTTAAAGTCTAGAATTGAAGTGTGTTGGACTTTGGACTAAAAATCTGCTGAGTAAAAAAAAAAATTATTAGAATATAATCTTCATACTTATTACTTACATATATTGAAATAACCCCTTGTTTCAAGTCACGCATTACGGGCCTCAATTGATCTTGCAAAGGATTCATCCAGAGTGCTAAACACTGAAAAAATATACTGTAAGTACCATAGATATTTCACACGTTGTCAAGTTATCTATAAAAACCGTATATCACCTTCAAAATCATAGTATCAAAGTTGTTGCACTTTTCAATGATGAAATCAAACAACCATTGCCCGTTCCCTTCTAGCAATAGAGGCACAAGGCACCTTTGCCTCAATAAACAGTTGACAGCGCCTCGGCACATTTCATTGCGGGACTTTAACGCAATGAGAAGTAAATTAGGACAGCCTCGTTGTATGCTAAACACCGGGACATAGTCCCAAAGTCCAATTGCTGACGCGAACGAAGTTAGCTCCAGTAATTCAATTGGACCCAGTGTCGTGAGCCTTAGGTCTCTGAAATTGAGAAAATAATGTCAGTGATGAAGAGTCACTTCTGAAAGTATCTGATAACAGAATGAGGATAGAAATTAGGTATTTTTGATTAGCAACTTTCAACTCTTAAGGCCATAAGATTAATCGTAGTTTCTATGTTTTAGTTAAGACAAATATCCTATACAGAAATGTAGGTTAAACATAGAATCACGGAATAAACTCTTGATATGACCAAATGGGAGTCACGCACAAGAGATTTTGGTTGTATAAAAACACAATAAAAAAACATATCATGTAGGTACAATACTACAAATCTCAAATATGTCGGCAAAATTCGCATACCCGATCACGACCGAGCAAACCACCAATGGCTGTCGCTAAACTTTCCGAGTAATTCGCGCTATTGGCTCATTTCTGGATAAACACTACAGCCAATATCGTC
Source organism: Pheosia tremula (assembly GCA_905333125.1). Classification (NCBI taxonomy): domain Eukaryota; kingdom Metazoa; phylum Arthropoda; class Insecta; order Lepidoptera; family Notodontidae; genus Pheosia; species Pheosia tremula. The sequence goes on along the minus strand of HG995402.1, from coordinate 6,921,986 downwards.
AGTAAATAACAAAGGTGCACTACTACTTCCTTGATGTTAGGTATTTATAAACTTACGAGTCAAATTCTTTCTCGTCATTGCACCCCGTAATGAGCAACAGAGCCAGTAGTTTAGCGGTAACAGCCGCGTTCCCGAGACTGCCCGTGACATTACCGACTTGCTTGAATATACAGAGCTCGTGGAGTCGCCCGAACACACCGAGTCGAGCTGCCCATCCGTCCGGTGGACTCTGGAAAACGTAGGCTATTAAAGTCCTTTAGGCGTCGTAATTATTATATAACTAGCTGTTGCCCGCGACTTCGTCCGCGTGGTATTTAACAAAGACAACCGTTGACAACAGCCTGCTCGCCCATTCTGAGCCCGCGGGACGCATTGCAGGTTGTTTCTATCAAACTTTATCAGGCGCTGCGCTGCAACATTGGTTTTAATTTTTTTTCGTGAGATCCTCGTTTTTTTCCTAAAATAAAAGTAGCCTAAGTTACTCCTTGTTACATCAGCTATCTGCCAGTGAAAGTCCCGTCAAAATCGGTCCAGCCATTTCAGAGATTAGCCGGAACAAACAGACAGACAGACAGACAGACAGACAGACAGACGGACAGACAGACAAAAATTGTAAAAAATGTTGTTTCGGTATAGGTAACGTGTATACATCCAAATGCACTTAGTAAAAAGCGGTTATTTTAATATTACAAACAGACACTCCAATTTTATTTATATGTATGTATAGATAATAATATTACTTATTAGATAAAAGCTTATTATCGATGATCGCAACCCTTCTAATATCCCCATCCCATCCTCAATCCATAGTCCCAATTATATTTTCCTCCGCCTGCTGAGGTCAATTCGCTGTTCTCCCAATTCGCTCTCAATCTCCATTATTAGTACTAGTAGGCGTCGTTTTGAACTACTCAAATGTGGTCCAGTCCAGTAGGTTAGGCTAACCTAGGCAAGGTGGGCTTAGGGGTGAAGTTCACGCTAGAGGGATTCCCTAGTGTCAAAGCATAGGCGGGATAAAGACACACTGTGCTGTTTTTGTGGGTAGGACTCCGACATAGCCCGTTTGCGAGCAACCATGAGGATATCCACGTTAAAAAAATATCGTAGGTTTACCTTACCCGCACTAAGTCAGACTATGGCCTAAATCCCCCTCTCATTGCTCAAGCCTCCCGCTTGTGCCCAGTAGTAGGACATTACAGGGTTATAGTTTTTTTTATATCGCCAGACACAACATACCAACTGCCAAACTAAGCAACGTTTTTATTGCGGGTACTGTACACTAGGCGGGAGGTAGAGTGGGGGCGATACCAGTATATAATATTGTATTGATATTAAACATCCATCCGCGAATTTACCCGAGTCAGGTAAATTCGCGGTTAACGTTCGTGCTCATCATGCATAGTTTGCCCCTACCAGGAATTTAAACACTGGATTCTCGGCACAGAAAAGCACAGAGGCGTCTCTAGCCCAAGAAGCGCCCGGGTGCAATCATCACCCTAGCGCCCTCTAGTACCTAAGAAATTTTAATTTTGAAATTGCCGGGCCAGGTGGCGCTTGGCGAGTGGGGCTCGGGCGCCCCTGAGATCGCGGCGCCCTGGTGCATCGCACCCTGCCCACCATAGGTAAAGACGCCTCTGGAAAAGCAGGTATACTACCAACTGAGGTAATCAGGTTTTTTTTTTTTTTTAATTTTTTTTTTATTACATTATAGGCAAGTATTTGATCTCGGTCTCACCTGATGGTAAGTGACGATGAGATCTACGATGGAGCATACTTGCCTAGGTAGGAAGGCGGCAGTAGATAAGAGACGCTACATTCACTAGGCACATGCAGCGCAACTGATCTGACCCGCCATCCATGAATGGCAACACCGAACATCATGCCGGAACACGGCTAGGCCGCTTGGCGACATGGCTTTGTTCAGTGGGTGGTGACTAGCCACAGCCGAAGCCTACCACCAGTAGAGTTGTCACCTGGTTGGCACCACCCAGGGTCACGTGTAGGGTATCTCGAGGGTACTTAATTCCCCTACGGACGAAGGTGACTCGACCCCAAAATTAGTTATTATGGTTACCTGCGAGAGCGAGTAGAGGTAGTCGGCGGGCGCGAGCTTGCCGCGCGAGAGCAGCAGGTCGGCGGCGGCGCGCAGCAGCGCGGGCACGGGCGCCGCCAGCGCCGCCGCCGCCTGCTCCGCGCCGCCGCCGCCGCGCGCGATGCCGCCCACCAGCCACGAGCACGGGTCGCAGCTGCACCCCCCACACGGACAACATTAATACCTAAATGCCTACCATCTACCATAAGCTCGTCATAGTTATTGATAACTGCGCCCAGGCAAAGTATTAGTAAGCCTTGCGTAAATGACCTTAGGAGCAGACAGTGATATCCCACCCTCTCCGACAACGACGGCAGATCCGAGCCTAGCAATAAAAGCTCGAACAGACAGAGATCTACTATCGCGATCCACATTCTGTTTCCGTATGTATAGGTTGGTGGATAGTCTGATGTTTGCAAATGCGCTATAAAACATTTAAAGGCGTGACTATTGTTATGAATACTTACACTGTGTTTAAGATATAAGCTCCACAATTAGTCACAATGAGACATGGTTCCAGACTGAACCTCGGCAGTTGCAAGTCACACATGAAAGTTGGTTCTCTCCAACCACTGGCTGAAGTGGTAGGGTCTTTGGCGGTCATCAAGTGTGCCCTCCGCACATCCCCTATTAGCTCCGCGCGCCATAGCTCTGAGTACTCCCTTTTAGCACCTAGTAGAGCTTCACCCTGTTAAATATATTTAAAAAAAAATATCCCAAACCAACGTACGGAGGATGCACATAAATTAGGCTCTTTAAAAGGCCCCTTGGCTGACAGAAAATACACAGACTAAACCAGTGGACCTAGTGGTTTGAAGGATTTATTGCTTGAATACTCTAGAGGTACTAACACATTCGACTTCTAAGAGGGTCAAATAGTGTATCAATGTTTATATGATGAAACATTATATATTAACAATCAATTACAATCAGACACATGGCTACTTGTTAATAAACTCCAATGCCTAGCTGCTTTACATTTTTAAGCACTCAGCTAGGCCAGCCATTATACATTCCAGTAGTTATGAGCTTATTGCCATAACAAGTAGGAGGATAAGGATATTATTTTTTCCTATATTTCTCAATATTAATTGAAGCAACCAGTTTCAATATTGCATAACTGTAGTATGATTCCATTAATAAATTGCACTATTAGATCTAATTATTATGCTTTTAAAATTCAATTATGTTATCGTAAAACGACACATCATTTTTTAATTACCTGTATAACTGAAAAATTGGCAGAATGCACTTCAACTTCATTTTTCCTCAGCAAATAGATAAGTCTCTGTGACCACAGACCTTGAATGTATAAGCCATCTTTCTTTATGTAAGGCTTCAATGTCCTGGATGGTGTGTCTTCTTCAGGACTTTCTAACTGAGAATGCAAAATTCCATCATATGTATGTTTCTTAAAGGTAATGTAGTTTATTCACATATAGCACGCCCAAAGCAGGTTGCCAGACTTGACATCTTTTGAGAATGGAATAGATTCTCTCAGACATGCAGGTCTTGTTATAATATTTGCCTTCACTGTTGAGCAAGTGATAATCATGGTTGAAACCCAGAAATCCTAGAGTTTGTTAGGTTAGGGCTACTGCTTGTTTTCAAAGCAATATTTCAACCAAATATACAACATAAGTACTTACACCTGAATGATAAATAACAAAAAAATTCAGTAATAAAAAAATTGTGCATATTTGAGGCAAAACTTTAAATACTTAGGTAGAATCAGAATCAGAATATTTTTTATTCATGTGAACCATTATTGTACAGTACTTATGAATCGTCAAGTTACATAAACATTATTCTACTGCTTTACCACCCGTTCGGAATGCCGTTCCTATGGAGAAGAATGGGCAAGAAACTCCATGGTTGCTCTTTTTTATTTTTTTAAATAGATCTTTTACATTATTGAGCAATACATTGTTATAGGTATGTGAGAACAGTGTAGGAATGGCTAATCAGACTTTAGCAGCAGGTCAAAAAAAAAAAAACATATATATATATGTTGAATATAACTTACAATAAGTGTGCCTTCATTCAATTCAAATGCTGTAAGAAAATGTCTGCCATTCACATATTGTGCTGTCAAAGCCCAGTTGTTGGATCCTTTACGAAATAATGGTAAATAATCTGTGGGCTTCAGTACATATTCCACTGTTTGGGATTTGTTGTCATCTAAAAATACAAGTCATTCAAAAAAATAATGGGTAGGTGCTTATGTAAATAATATAATAAATAATTTGGCTCTAAAATTACTCTGGCATGTGTAGGTATGAAATAGTTTTAGTATATTTTTTGGTTGAAATATATATATTTTTTTACCTTTAGATCCACCCTGTATGAAAAAAGTAATTTTGTCTTTAGACAGCTGTTTAATGTAGGACATGAAACTGTCTTTTTTGTCTCTGTCATTCTGCGCTCGAGTTTGTTGCAGCCAGTTGTAGCCAAATGACCTATGCTCTAGCACCAGCTTGCATTGTTGAGATTTGCTACTGCATATCTACCAAAATATATATTTGATTAACAATGTGTTTTTGTCTGGACAAAAAATTATAAGGTAATCAGAGCTATTTAATTTACCAAAAGTGAAAGCAAGTCCAGTGAGTCATCAAAGCATATCTGCAAGTCTACCACTTCTCCTGGCACCTTACATTCTCCAACAATACTTTGGGAATCCAATGAGTAAAATGTTATGATTCCTGTCTGTAAATAATTACTGAGTTTAGTAACGAAAACTTGACACAATAACTGTGATGATTCTCCAATAATATTTGACCTACCTTTGAACCAATTATTAGTATATTTTCAGACTCTTTAGTCAACCAACTCACAACTGATGAGGGATTTACAATATTTCCCAGTGGTAATACAGTGACTCTATTGAGAGACCACTTATGATCAAATGTGTTTTGAGGTATAAAAAGAGGAAGGAATGGCACCAGTAATACTTTCTGTTCACTAATAATCACAACCCATGTTCCGCTCGGCTCAAAGCACATGCAATAAACGGGATTATCTAGGAAGTCCCAGTCATAATTCTTCTCAAACCGTTCCAGCTGAGGGTTCATATAAATGAAAAATAATTCATTGTCACTTGAAAAAGCAAAAAACTTTTTAAGGCCTACTTCATAAAAACTGTAGGTTGTAATATCGAGGTGTATAAGGACATCTAGTTTAAATAGTCCTGAAAAATCTAAATTTTCGCTCTGTTGAGCCATTTTCCTTGTTTTGACGTTTCTATTTTTTTTCCGTTGGACTTTTCTTTTAGCGTGTAGTGTAGGTAGGTAGCGTTGTTTTGTTTATGATTTTGACTTCTTTTTTTTTTAAGTTGGCAATCGGCATTCGTCTACAAAATAGTGTTATCTTTTGCCAATGTTGAGTAAAACATAATCTGCACTTTTCTATATCTTCATTTATTATTATAGATTGCTTGATTGAGTGTTGTTCTGTTCTATGCTATACGTTATCCATAAGTATCCACTTTTCCCTATTTACCCATCTCGTAGCAGTGAGCCTCCTAAAGTTGAAGGGGCTCAGCTCAGGTCTGTGCCATACTTCCAACATTTAAACTTATGGATACGATATTTTTTTATCCATATACGATAATTTTACGGACCTGGTACGATAGCTGCCTGGCTTCAGGTTGAGAACACTGGTTCGTAGCATCTCTAGTTGTAGTTCGTCTGTGGAGGATTGTCCCGTGCACTACATAGGTAACACAATGGCGCAAATTTGAATATTTATTTTATTTTTAGTTAGAGCAAACTCAATAGCTTGAGTTATATATTGGTTTTATCAAATAGCATTTACCTAATGTATTATGTAGTATTTTATAACCCCTTCGCAAACTGCAGGCGGTCTTTCATTGCAAAGAAATTGGAAGCGATCGCTTTCCGTCTGGGGCTTTATTTCATAATATATTTTCAAACTATATTTTCTTCCTTTTCTTATAGACGTTCTAGATTTGGACTCAGTTCCCTATAAAATGTAACCTTCATACTCAAGAAAGTAATGTTGATGTTTTATTTCAGGTTGTATGTATTTACAATGTTTTCTTCACACAGTTTTAAATTAATACAAGCAGTTCCATTAAAATATCATAGAAGGAAACAGTCTACATTTTGTCGTGGTATACAATTCCTATTTAGGAAAAATTTATTCCTCATCAATAGTATTAGTTCTGGAGCATGTATGGCAATTGGTGATTTAGCTCAGCAAGAATTTGAATTTCAAACAGAAGTTTTATCTACTAGATATGACTGGACTCGAATAGGTACCAAACTGCACATTATTATAATGAGAGTGTCTTGTTTATTTGAAGTAAATATATTGTTGAATATTATTATTTATTAGTTATCCCAGCAAACTAGGTACCACATCAGCTTGAAATGTATGAGAAAATTAATTATCTTATTATTTAATTTTTTTGTGAATTTTCCAAATTTCAATAGTTATGCTGCTATTTGTAGACATAGACAAATTCAAATACTGAAATCTCACAACCCCATTTCTGGTATTTTCAAAATTTTGCAAAGATATTGATAATATTTTTTTTTCAGCTCGAATGTTTACAATAGGAATGGTTTTGGGGCCTCTACATCATTATTACTATATCAAAATAGACAAAATTTGGCCTAAAGCAAATTTTAGAACAGTAATGAAAAAAATATTTGCGGATCAAGCAGTTGCTGCTCCACTCACTATAGTAGTTTTCTTTTATGGAATGGGAGTACTTGAACATAAAACTATACAAGATAGCACAGTTGAGATTAAAAATAAATTTGCAATTGTTTATTTGGTAAGTTTCAAAGTATGTACACCATTCTTTATTGTTTCATAAATATGGCTGATAAATGTACCACTCATGATGGTTAGTACTAATGTAATATGTGTAGGGTAATGAAACTGTTGATTATAAAAAAATAGAAACTAAATATAATCTTTTCTTTGTTACAGGGTGATATTTGCTTTTGGCCTCCAATACAATTCATTAACTTTTATTTTTTACCAACACATTATCGGGTGTTTTATATCAATGTGGCAACAATGGTATATAACATATTTTTATCTTACATGAAACACTTTGACCAACATTGACCAGGTATAACCATAACTAGTGCAATTTATTTATAAGCTGTTTAAGTATAGTCAGATTTTTGTTATTGTGATTTATTGTTTGAATTATAGTATCAATTTACAAATTGTATTAATTTTATGTAATGTAAGAAAAAATGTTTAGAACATTATTTAATTATTATTTACTTTAACAAAGGTGGAACTTTCACTCATTTAAAATCACACTATTAGACTAAACCACCACAATTTTTTACAAAAACTAGAAGCTCTATTAAAATATTGTTATATAGTGTCTCTGAAATGAAATGAGAATTTTATGCTAAGTATTACCTATACAAGTAGCTAGTAATTTTAGCCTCACGAATTTAGAAATATGTTGTACGACATGAAATCCAGATGTCTTTGTGTGAAAAATTCTAAATGTGAAACTTTTTGGTATGGAAACATTGAAGATATTTTAGTACTTATTGAATTGTGAAATGATATGTTAAAGTATTGATTACCATAAAGTATTGCATGCCGAAATATATTTAAACTGCTGAGTAAAAATCTATAATTTATTTATGTAAAAAACACAAAGTGGGTATTAAGTTCTTATCACATTAGTAATATTAAAATAATATACTTGATTATTTTGTGACTATTAACCCCAACACATTGTCCAGTCATCTTTCCTAGTTTGTAGTTTAACTATAATACGGTACAGGGCCAGAGCTGGCCCCAGTGGTAAGCCTAGGCCACGGACGATGTCGGCGCGTCTGGCCATACTTAGTGATTGACCATCAAATTCCTGAAAAAGGAAAGTTGTTTAAATAGATTTCTCTGTTATAATTATTTATAGATTATATATTATGATTCTAGTTTTGTGCCACATATAAGTACATACAGTACAAACACACCTCATTTGCTTTTCAGTAAACTATCTAGTTGTAATAACAGATGTTAAAGGTGGTTCACCTTTAAATATTTGCAAACAAAACAACTGTTGGAGTTGTATGTTCATACTATAATCGTCCTACTGACCGAGTTTCGGTCAGGCGCAGGACTGACGGCTTTACGTGCTTTGCGAGCCACGGCAAGTGAAAATCATGGTTAAAAATGAGAGGTGCAAGCTGGAGTTTGAAACTGTGACCCTTGTTACCGAGGCGAGCACTCTACCAACTCGGCTATCGTTGGTTATGCTATACATACATATTTGTATTTGACAAATGGCGATAATCTGGTGCAAGAAGACCTGACCTGCGCCTTTTTACCAGTATTTAATTTATGACTCAATATGAGCGATTAATTTACCTGTTCCTTCAGAATAGGGGCTGCCTCTGGCAAATGCTTGGAAAAATATTTAAAAACATCATCTGTTGTCCAATTTGTAATTTCCGGGATGCTAGGATCAATGGAAATCTCTTCTAGTAATTTTGATGGAGCTCTATCTAACTCATGTGGTTTGAGAAATGGGTCAACACTAGCAGAGTTTTGTGAACTATAGTCCATACTTCTAGTCATGATAGCAGGTGACCCCACAACAGTGGGTCTAGATTCAAGACAGTTATTACACTCCCACTGGTCCCAGGCTTTCAGTCTTTCAGGAATACGTGGGGCGTGACAGAGTGCATGATAAGCATCAGAGCATATGCTACACACTGTAAGAATACCCTGAAACAAGGTTAACATTGTTTTTAATCCTACTATGAATTGTTATGGTCATGACTATATACCATATTTCATTATTACACATTATGTGGTTTACACTTACAGCATCATTAGTTTCACAACATACAACACATGTTTTACAATGTGGACATTGCCATGTGTTATCTGGCCGCGGTTTTAAAATACCCGATCCAGACTGGAGGCAGCTGAGGTGAGCTTTATTATTGCAATCACGGCACTCCACTAGCCTGTCATTAGAGCCACGTGGCTTCTGGACGAGGCAAACTGAACAAACTCCACCAGATGTCTCATGTGGTAAAGGCTCATCTTGTTCCATTTCATCTCCACTTCCATCTAAAGAAAGTTGACTTTCTGACAATGGGTTGCCCTCTTCAGACTTTTCATTTGTAGTAATCATGAGACGTTTCTTGATAGTGCTTTTGTTTAATGAGCCTACTGGTCTGCCTCGTTTACGTTTACTTGGAACATTGTTATCAGAAGGATCAAAGACTTTCTTTGCCATTTTTCGGCGTTCGCCGACACGCACTCCCGCATTGCGTGTGGTGCTGCTTGGACCACTACTTGAAGTACCACCACCTCTTTTTCTTGGTCTTCCTCTTGTCCTTTGAGGAGAAGATCTACATGATGAATTTGCTGATGAGGTCATCTGATATAAAAATAAAGTCATGTTACAAAAAAACTTATTGTTTCTTTCCCTGAGATCAAACATTAGGGTTCGTTATAATTTTATTTTAGCCCATATTTATAAAATACCTTTATAAATAAATCACCACATGGATAGAATAAATCAATATATTAATACATTGAATTAATAGCAGATTTCATAAGTTTAATACCCTTAGCACAAGTGTCAAAAAGTTTATTTTATTTATGACCCATATTTAAAACTGGCAGTGTACACTATCTTTTGAGTTTTTATGTAAATAAAAAAATCATTATTTTTTACTGACCTTTGTATTAGAGTCAACATTGTAATCAAATTTGAAGCTATCAGAGCTATCACCATCATGATCTGCTGGTCCCAGTGCCAGGTTCCCATTCTGTAACTTGACTAGACTACCAGAAGATAGCTCTTTATTGACAATGCTTTCAAGCTGCTTCTTGGAGTATCTGGACTCCTGTGATGCAGCTGCTCGGACAAGGTCCTCAAAAGCAATGCCATTTTCTAAGTAGCTCTGGTCTTGGTAGATTAGAGTGGCTATAGCTGATGTTATTATTCTTCTCTCACTTGTTGCAATTGATGAAGACATTTCTAAAAACAAATATTTTGTTAGGATTAGGTACTTACAAGTACCTAATAGTCAATCATTATAGATTAGTAAAATATACATACTTACAATTATTTTATAACTTTATATCTAAATATATAATGTGAATATTTAAATATAAATTACTGAGGTATAAATTGTTAATAATAACTGTGAAATTTTATGAAGGAATTTTATGGTGAAACTTGTTTTGGTATAAAATTTGGTACAGGTCATAATATAAATAATGTTATTGGTTACAGATACTAACTTATATAGTGAAATGTTAGTTTTTTTTTATAAAATTGTATTATGCAACTCACTGTTGTTTTGTTTTGATTTCTTTCGCCACTTAGCAGCGTTCCTATAGCTTACATTATCCTTATAGTCTACTTTAAAAATACTTTTTTCCTTCAAGCAACGCTTGAGATCTGCCTTAGTGTCCTTAGGTGCTACTTTGTAACACTTAAGCATAAACTTACAAATTCTATTTATATCGGGACGCGATTTACGTGAACGCAAGTGATCTATTGCAGCCAAAATTTGATTTTTATACTTTATCTCTGACATTTCTGTAATTATAAAGTACACATTTTAATCAATTACATTGCTAAGAACAAATTAAAGAGCGAAGTAAAATAAAACTTTACCTGAGAAGAATCATGCCTGCGAATTTTAATCCAAGCATGCAGCTGTCTTTACTTTGCTTTTAAAAAATACGTGTACAAACTGTAGGTACCTACCTAACAAAAACACTTTCCAAAAAACAAAAATCGTCGCTCAATTAGTACCTATCTCGCGTGGACTTATGGCGAGATTACACGTAACGAGTAAAATGGTGAGGCAGTGCTCTCGGTGGAGTAACTGGAGTAAGTAAGTCTGTTAACAATGTTTACAGACACAGACAAGACAATGCACCGTATAAACTTTGTTTACTCAACCGAGAGAACTGCCTCGCTATTTTTAGCAGGATATACATCTTCCTATTCGATCCTAATTGTTGGTCGGGGCCAAAGAGTAAAATAATATTATACTTAAAAACGTCGGGTCGGATGAAAGGTTTGGTTGGATCCTGCTTTACTGGTTACGTGTAATCTAAGCATTAGAATTAGTAGAGTAGCAAGTAGTATAGATAGATAAGTAAATAAATAAAGTAGAATCCACACCTTCCGATCTAACTAACCGAAACTCTAACCGAAATCAAAATGGTCGGAAATTCAAAATCGGAAAGGAAAGAGTGCTCCTCACACATTTCTGACGCGCGTCCTTATTAAATTAAACAAGTTCTAAATCGTTTCCTCTTCTTATTTTTTAAGGGTTGGCAATCGGCTACGTAACAGAGCCGTTTTGGCCAGTGTTGAGTAATTCTGGAGATTTGTTTTTGAATCATAAAAACCCTGATGATACTGATAATGATGATGTAATGAATTCCTTCCTACCAGTAAATCTATGGATACGTCATTGAAAATTTACCGAACATCTTGGGAAAACTGGAAAAGTTAAGTTACACCTTGAGTTATACCATATACTATTTTAATTCAATTGGATTCCCTTTTGGTCGTTTGTGAAGACAATATTCAAATTATAACAAAGAAACACGTTTTTGAAAAAATAAACAAAAAATACAAATTCACGGTTTCGTCCCGCCAAAACATTAGCACAAAAGTCGTATTCGTAACTTTTGACACTGGCCAAATATTCCATTGATGAATACGCTCTATTATTGTAATCACATTCTATAGTAGAGCGAGGATCCTGTTTCCTCTTATTGGTTTGTTTTGTTCTGTGGCACAGACGGAACGAAATTACTATAGAGGAAGAAGTAACTGGTTGTGTTTATTTTCAATGAAAATTTTGTTCAAAATCTAGCAATATAACTAATTGCGTATATTTTTTTTAGCTCATATAGTTAAGGTGCATCATAATTATGTTTGTGTTGTTTTCTTTACGTACAAGTTATAGTAAAACACAATATATAAGAGCGGCCTTTTATTCATCACAACTTCAGCATGCAGATAAAAAGATCCTAGGCAATGTTGTTAATGTGGCTATTATTGGGTCACCAAATTCTGGAAAGAGTACCTTAATTAATAAAATCACTGAAAGAAAGGTTTGTTAGTAAAGTATTGAATATAACCTATAAAGTTTTTTGAAAATGTTTTACACTAAGTAGTAAATTAAAATTACAATAAAATGAAAATTAAAAACGAAATGACGAATGAACAAATGACTTATTATTCTGTCAATCCAGTCAGAGTCAATTGAAAATTCACCTATAAAGTAATATGTAAACAACTTGGATAAATGGTTTTATTGTTATTACAGATCTGTGCTGCATCTAATAAAGTACATACAACAACTAAACTAGTAAGAGCTATGTGTTATCAAAATGATACACAAATCGTATTTTTAGACACGCCAGGTGTTGTTACTGAAAGAGAAATGAAAAAGTAAGCTAACATATTTCATTTTTAGTGCAAAATACTTAAATATTATTATTTTAATACATGCTTATTAATAGTTATTTTTTTTAGATACAACTTACCGGAGTCCATGGTGAAATCATGTCACAAAAGTTTGAGGTGTGCTGATGTTGTGGGTGTTGTACATGATGTCTCAAACAAATACACGAAAGACTATATCCATGCTGATATCATTAATATGTTGACCATGGTTGAAGCAGTACCCAGTTTTTTGATACTTAACAAAGTTAGTATGTCCCTGATATTAAAAGTAATTTTTGTTACAACAGAATATAGTATTGCACTAAGCAGATGTAATTAATAAAATGCAAATGGTGAGAAAATGCTCTCAGTAGAGTCCTTGTAATAAACCTTGTCAATTTGGCAGAGTATATAATCTGTCAGGATAAAAATGGGATTATGAGACTCACTTGATCTACACTGTCAGCAATATACTACTGTATTATGTAGTATCTGGATAGTTAAATTTTAATATTATAAGTGCAACTCTATGCTCTACCCACCAATATATAATACCTCACTCTGAGTCACCTGACTCCACTTAGAGGCTCTTTAAGAGATTATTAAAGTTATGTAAAGCATTTCTTTTATACTAGAATATGATCCTAATGTTATTGCTATTTTAGGTTGATATGTTAAACTCTAAAAGGCAACTACTAGCTGTAATAAGAAACCTTACAAATGGCTATATAGCTGGCAACCCTATGCCCGGCCCTGTACAAAACAATAAAAAAAGAATAGAAAAAGGATATAGTAAATTTTCTGATGTATTCTTGGTGTCAGCATTAAATGGGGATGGAGTACAAGATATAAAAGTAAGTATGACTTTTTAATAAAATCAGCTCATTTATTAGTAGTTGCTCTAATCTCTGGATATAATCTTTAATCACATATCAAAATGTTGTAGGTATTCATCATAGTTGTATTTATATGCTACTCAAGCCTGCCTAGCCATTCCGCCATTGTTATCACATACACATAACAATGTACTGCTCAAAAACTCTTTTGAGATAACATTCTGAATGGGTACTAAAGCTGTAGCTTAGTATTTTGTGATATTTGACGGTTCATAAGTACTGTATTAATGGTTTACATAAATAGAAATAACTCTGCATCATGTATTGTATAATTTTTTAACAATTAAATATCTTGGAAAATTTTAAATTTCATAATTTTTATTTTCAAGGAGTACCTCATAAGCAACGCAAAACCAGCAAACTTTCAATATGCACCAACTGAATGGACCGATCAGAAGCCAGAGTCAATCATAGAAGAGGCGGTCCGAGCAAAATTCTTAGACTTTCTATCTCAAGAGATCCCTTACAAATTGAATATTCAATTGGAATATTATGAGGAAATTGAGGAACAAAATAAGGTTCTATGTTCAGTGACTGTGGAATGCCCCTCCGAAAGGTTAGCGAGGCTGGTAGCCGGCGCGGGCGGCGGTCGCCTTCAGCAAATAAAATCACATGTTAGAAGCGATCTGTTAGATATATTTAAAAAAACTGTTCAATTAGAAATAATTTTAAAAGTTAAAATGTAAGAGGAGTAGCAGTCATAATGAAATTGTAGACAATAAAGAATAACATTTGTAAATATACATTATCAAAATATATATAGCTACTTATTTAATATTAACTCTTTACATACCTACCATTATTATTTACAGTGGCATGACAAAACACTTACCCCTAAATTTATAGAATTCCAATTCCAATTGATATTTATGGCTCCATCGTTTACCGATGATTTTGCCAAAGACAAGTAGATGAATGAAAAAAAATATATAAAATTGATTATACAGTAAGTGAATGACAGTTAACCGGTACTTCGATAGCTGGTTTCATTTGGGCATTCTGTAAGAGAACAAAAACAACATTTTAGTGATATAAATAACACATAATTGCTATAAATAAAAGGAGAGAACTACCCTATTTACAGGACAACACAGTAAATAAATAAAAAAAAATAAAGAGAAAAGCGAGGAAAATACAAATGACGAGCTACAATCTGATGTTGTTAATACTGATAAATTTATAGAGGATTTTAATCAGGGGAGTGTGTGCCAATGACAATAAAAAAGAAATGTTAACTGGACGAGGGACTACATCGGGGAGGAGATCATATAGAGGTACAGTTAGTCTAGGGCAGGAAAAAAACAAGTGTTCCAAGGTACCTTCATCTAAGCCACATTCACATAATGAATGATCTCTAACTCAAATTTTTGCCAAAAAAACTGCGGAACAGACAAATCCTAATCGTAGTCTAATAATAACTGATGTGGCTAATTTGTTTATATTTTTGTGCTTACAAAACCAAGGCCTCGATGGAATTGTGGGTTGAATAGAGCCGAAAAATTTGCCTTTGATCTGCCTGGTTAATTGCCATAGGTTACTCCATGAATTCTGCAGGGATGATTTCGCTGAGCAACGAATGTCGCGAGCAAAAGAAGAGTCGTAATTAGCGCAACCGGTTTGAGCTGCAGTCTTAGCACAGGAGTCAGCAGACTCGTTACCTGTAATGCCAGTGTGGCTGGGAATCCACGCCAGGGCTACATTAATTTCCGCGCAATGACATCTGAGTAGAGCTTCCCTAATTCTTAAGGTTAGTATAAAATTATCTTTAGACCGGAAAGGGACTTTAAGGATGTCTTGCAAACAGCTAAGGGAATCAGAGAGGATTAATGTCTTGTTAAGCCTGTGTGATTCTATATATAAAATGGCTTCCAGTATAGCTACTGCTTCACCAGAAAATATCGAGAATGATGGAGAACACTTGAAGTTTAAAATAATTTTAAATTTGGGCACCCATACGGCAGCCCCAACATTGTGATCTTCCGATAATTTGGAGGCATCAGTAAACATGAGTAACCAGTCAGACCAGTCCTCTTCTATTATTCTGTTAAAAATTTGGTTGGCTCCAGGGGAATGCTTACTAATACCAAAATTCAAAAAGACTTTTGGCTGAAAAACTAAGGAATCAAAATTAACCTCAAATATGGGTTGTTTGTCTAATCGAGTCAAAGGAAAGGGTAAGGTTGATACTTTATTGAAGCTCTGAACAAGACGCGGGGGATCCTTATGGGTCCAATATTTAGAGGAATTTAATGATCGCGAAATGGAATTGAGGATAGGAGGGAGAGGATGGAAGTTAAACTGAGCCAGATTAAATAAAAATCTGTCTGACAGAAATTGCCTACGTAAATTTAGGGGGGGGTCCAAACACTCAACCTGAAGGGCATTTACTGGGGAGCATTTCATTGCACCAGTAATGATTCTCAAACATTTGGACTGGATTTTGTCCAGTTTGGCAATAGCCATTTTATTACAAGGCTCTAATAGGTAGCTGCCATAGTCAAAATGACTGCGTACTATAGCGTTGTATAAAGTTCTCTGCGTAGTAGGGTGCGAACCCCATCGAACGCCAGAGAGAGCTCGCATAATGTTGACGCTGTTTTCACATTTTTTAACAACATGATTTAAATGATGAGTGCCGGTTAATTTGGAATCTAAAATCATGCCTAAAAATTTGACACTATCCTGGCATATAATCGGCTCTTCATCTACAGAAAGGTTAATAGGGGGGATATTACGTTTACGTGAGAAGACTACCGCCCTACATTTGGGGATTGAAAGGCTAAGGCCGTGATCAATTAACCACTGATTAAGGTAGTACAATGCAGAGTTTAGACGGGAAGTGGCATCTGAAAAGGAAGAGGCTTTGGCATACAAGGCAATATCATCGGCATATTGAAGAATGTTACAGAAAGAATTGACAGAAGAATCCAGATCAGAAGTATAAATATTATATAAGAGAGGGCTCAGAACCGAGCCCTGCGGCAACCCTTTCCATACCAGACGAGGAGAAAGAAGATTATTTTGATATCGAACTGAGATTGAACGGATCATAAAAAGGTTACATATGACATTAATTAACCTCACAGGGATACTCAGCTGATGCATTTTCTGCCTGAGTAGTGGAAGTTGGACATTGTCATAGGCTGAAGTGATATCTAGAAAAACGCCAATGACGTTTTCGTTTGACGAGAATGCAAGTCGAATCTCAGAGACAAGAATACTGAGGCTATCCAGAGTACCCAAACCTCTCCTAAACCCGAATTGACTATTAGGTAATAAACATCTGTTCTCCAAAATCCATTCTAGCCGATTTTTGATAAGGGATTCCATAATTTTAGAAAGAACAGAGGAGAGAGCTATAGGCCTGTACGAAGAGGAGACTTTTGGATCTTTACCGGGTTTCAAAATAGGGATGATAATTTGAGATTTCCAAGCTTCAGGAATCTTGGCAGTTGAAAATATTGTATTTAGAATATCGAGGAGGTAAAGTTGACTAGAAAGAGAAGACTTACATATGAAGGAGTATGGAATACCATCATTACCTGGAGAGGAGTCCCGCAGATGATCCAGAGCGGAATATAATTCAGGATAAGAGAATAAATCATTCATACTGTCAGGTGAAGAAGCAGGAAGGGGGACGTCGAAGGAAGGAAATGAGTCCAGATGGGGAACAAAAGGGGGGGCTAATTTATTGATAAAATCGTCTAACCACAGAACAGGATCGTTACTTGAAATATTTGGATCTTCATAGGATTTCCGGAATGCCTTAATTTTCTTCCAAATAGCGCTATTAGGAGACCGAGGCGATAGAGATTCACAAAAGTTACGCCATCCTAGTGACTTCTTTTTGGCAAGGAATCTGGTTGTTTGGGCAACGGTTCGTTTTAATGCTAGATAATTATCCATATTTAGGTTAGCTGCGTAATTATCCTCAGCTGCTTTTCTTTGACGTACACTTAAGGTGCACTCCGCATCCCACCAAGGGGGTGAGGAAATTCGGTTGCTAGACTTTTTTAGAGGGATGGATTGGGAAGCTGCTGCGTGAAGACAAGTGATATATTGATCATATACGAGGAGAAAATTCGAGGAATTGACAGAGGGAAGGGCATTAATTTCTCCATCTAAAAATAAAGAATATTTGCTCCAGTCAGCCTGACAAACACGGTATTTTAGTAGGGGTTGATTAGGTAAAGGAACACGAGATGAAGTGAGATTTAACTGAATAAGAATAGGGAAGTGATCACTACCACAAGAGTGAGGTAGAACTGACCAAGATAGAACAGGAACTAGTGGGGGAGATGCAAGAGAAAGGTCAGGAACACTTTTATTTTGTGTAGGAGGAGCCCTACGGGTAGCAGAACCATCATTAAGAACACAGAGATTATTATCATCCAAGATATCCAATACATAAGAAGATGAGGGATCATCACTTTGGCAACCCCACAATGTGTTGAGGCAATTAAAATCACCTAACACGATCGAAGGAGCTGGAATAGACGAAAGAATAGAGTTGAGTTCATTAAGAAGGGACTGATTCGGGTGTGGAATGTAAATAGAAACAAAAGAGATATCAAGAGCTCTAACGGCAACTATGTGAAAACCTGAATTGTGAGTACGAATAGGAATTTGGTTGAAAGTGATGGACCTACTAACCAGCAGGGCACATCCTGCCCAACCGTCGCTTCTGTCATCCCGAAGGCATGTAAATCCTGGGACCCGAAAGCGGGAGTCAGGACTCAACCATGTCTCCGAGACAGCAAATACCACTGGTTTATGTTGATTTAGGAGGTAAAGAAGTTCATGTTTTTTCTGACGAATGCTTCTACTGTTCCATTGGAGAATGTTGTGGGCCATTTTTGTTGATTAAAGCTTGTAAAAGTTCTTGCACTAATATAACGACATTGTTCGGTAACGCATCACTAAATTTGGAAATTATGTTAATTAATGAGCAAGTTAATAACTCAATTAAATTATCATTAGGAGTGCACAATGGAGTGGAATCCATAAGCTCAGAGTAAGCACAGCCATTTGGCTGAGAGGATTTAGGGGAATTGACAATGGAATTATGAGCATCAATATCATAGGATTTCCCTAATTCTGGTCTGGGTTTTGGGGAGAGAAGAACAGTTTTCCTATAGGACGATTTAGCTGGAGAGAGAACAAGAGAGGGAGAGCGGGGAGGAGGAACATAGGACTGAGTTGGTTGGGATAGAGGAACAAGGTTATACTGAGATGTACGGGCTGTTGCATCCGAATATGAAATTTTATTAACTGTTGGAAACCTGGCAGAAGCTTCCTTATAACTAATATTTTCCTGGGACATAACCATTTTTATTGATTTTTGCCTTGAGTGCTCAGGACATTTATTATCAGTTGCCTTATGGTTACCTCCACGACAAAGAAGACATGTAGACTCTGTGTCAGGAACAGAGCAACTGTCCCCTGGGTGCGGTTGTGCACAGCGGTAGCATCGTGGCTTTGATCTACACTGCATCTTAGTATGGCCAAACCTACAGCAGTTGTAACATTGAATGGGTGGCAGGTGATAAATGGAGACAGGTAAGGAGGCACTATAACAATAGACTCTCTCAGGGAGAGTTTGACCTTCAAAGGTTAGCATAACCGTGGAAGATGGAATCCATGAAACAGAGTTTTCATTTCTTGATTTTATATTTAATCGTCTTGCCTTAACAACTTGTCCACAATTCACTGGAGTATCAATAGCATTTATTAGTTCTTCTAATGACCATTCTGTGGGAATATCCCTAACCACTCCCATACGTGAAATTAGAAATTTAGGGATTGAAGCTGAAAATTTACCGAATAAAATATCATTTGTAACAAACTTATTGGCATCTACAGCTTTGCCAAATTCTATTGAAATTTTATTCCTGCCTACAGACTTTATTCCACCTTCCACTATACCTGAAACCTTGTTTTTGTGCAGAAACTGTGCAAACTTCAATACTTTTAACGACGCTTCTGAGGACTCCGTTTCCGAACGAGATACATAGACAACAAAGGGTCCCTTGTCACTATCTCCGTACTGCAGTTTTGTACCGCTTTCGTAACCAGGTTTAGTGAATACAGACTGAACGGATTCAGCTGGAGATCTATTTTTTTTCACAGTAACCTCCGGATCAGGGTCGACAGAACGTTTCAACGACGGTTTAAGGCTATGATTATGACTAATATCTGGAGGCTGGCCCCCACCCCCATCAGGGGGATCTTTGGCACTCATTTCCATTCGGAAATGAGTGCCAATAAAATAAACGTACCTTTTGTTAGTTTGTACTAATAACAACCAACACCAGGACGACACAGAACTAACATAAACACAAAACAGTATTTGCCACAAGTAAAAACAGAAAAAAACTCTTCAACACAACCGAGCGCAATCCTTGTCAATGACAGAATCTCAAATTTATAGAAGATTTATAACATTATCAAACGTCATATAGTACTGTGTAAAGCGTAACTCTTGTGTTGTATATTATGTTTGATAAAGTTATAAAATGTGTATAAATTCGGGCATTAATATAAATGCTTACTAACGTTATTGGTAATTGATTAAAGCATTGTATATATATTTCGTGGAAATAATATGAATTGTGATTGCTTTGCTCAAAATGCAATAAAATATACAGGATATTTTTTCCAAGTGTGCGTGGATGGCCAAACCCTGGCGGCGAAACCATAAGAAATATCGAAAAATGCTTAATCGACTCGAGACCGTTTTTGATGAAAACTACAACTGCATCATAAAATTTTTGAACCATTATTTGCCATGGGCAGGAATTGAGCCTGTTGATTATGAAATAAAACACATACTGTATTATTACACCATCCGATAATGTCGTTAATAAGGATCAAGTTCTCTGAAGTAATGACATACGACAAACAAAAGAACGTTTTGGGGTCGAGTCACCTTCGTCCGTAGGAGAATTAAGTACCCTCGAGATACCCTACACGTGACCCTGGGTGGTGCCAATCAGGTGACAACTCTACTGGTGGTAGGCTTCGGCCGTGGTTAGTCACCACCCACTGAACAAAGCCATGTCGCCAAGCGGCCTAGCCGTGTTCCGGCATGATGTTCGGTGTTGCCATTCATGGATGGCGGGTCAGATCAGCTGCGCTGCATGTGCCTAGTGAATGTAGCGTCTCGATCTACTGCCGCCTTCCTACCTAGGCAAGTATGCTCCATCGTAGATCTCATCGTCACTTACCATCAGGTGAGATCGAGATCAAATACTTGCCTATAATGTATAAAAAAAAAAAAAAAAACCTAATATAAGAGAAAGTATATATAGCATGAATATGTCTGCATTGTTTAATTTAGTGTATTCGCAGCCGAAAGTGAAGTTGGTTAATAGCCAATAAATAATTGCGAGCTCGGTTATTTATAGTTAACATAATAGAATTGTACGCAACACTAAGAGACTGTTCAACTTAACCACAAAACTTTGTTAAGACTTGTTTACAGTTCCACTTCTAGTTTATGTGATGGTGGTCCCTATCGCGGTGTGTCGGTAGGTACTTACTTGTTCTCCTCATATCGATTTACGTCGTTAAACGTTTCGAACAAAACTTCTTAATCGTGTTTTACACTCGTATCAATCTCGTAAATTGCAGAGATACCTACCTACCGAAGTTATGGTAATCAACCCTGAAACAATTAGCCTGGGCGATCTATACTACAAACAAATTATGTTCGTAAGTTTGTTAGTTTGAATTTAGGGGAAGGTAATCTCCGGAACTACTGATCCAATTCTGAAACTCTATTAGGCTGGACTAGCATTGTGAGTTAAGATCCTAGCCTTCCAGTATTGTAAAGTACCCCGGGGCTAAGTAACATGATTGATAGATTTACAAAAAAATATGGCCTAAGACTAAGATACTAAGATAGATAGATTCTGACATACCCACGCCGCCCAAAAATAATGCCGACACGACAATGTGTTCAATCCGAATCTGCACATGAGTCGAAAGCTCTCGAGAGCGCTTTTGTATTGTAGGCGTTAGTTCCTATTGACAAGACCCTTCAATATACCGCCATCGATCCGATATCTAAAGGATAACATTATTGAAATAAAAACTATTTTTTAAGGATTTTATCGCGTTTATTAACGCGTTTAACGTCGGGAACGTAAAAACGAAAAATAAACGCGATAAAATCCTTAAAAAATAGTTTTTATTTCAATGTGTAGTATTCGCGTAAATATAAGAAATCAATATGGATAACATTATGTTTGTAGCACATATAAAGACAATTTTCAATAGAACTAATGTTGATTTCTTATATTTACGCGACTTATACTACACATTGAAATAAAACTAATCCTACGGATTTTATCGCGTTTATTGTTTATTTATTTTATCCAACCGTGAACGACAACTAAATATGAAGGTACCCCAGTTCAAACTTTGACACTATAGAACGTCAAACACCTCAGTGTTCCCGTGATCATGGTTGCTGTAAGGCAGCTGAAACGTCGAGAACGTGGAAAACATACAATAAACGCGATAAAATTCGTAAAATTAGTTTTATAACAAATCTATTATTTTTAATTTATATTGGTTTTACGTGGAGGGCTGATTAATCTACGAACCTTTTCGTAGGTATAGATCTTGAAGTGAAAAGTCAAAGTTTCTCCATCGGACGTGTTGAAATCCATTAAAAGTAAGTAAAGCTTTTAACCACTCGATTCTCAATTATAATGGCGTGCGGCGCGGCGGCGCGGTGTGCTTCTAAAAATTCACACCGCACCGCATTTGGGAGGATGGACTTGAGTCGAACCAAACTTATAACGATGTATATGTAAATGAGGTAGGATGCCTTACTTGGATGACCTTACTTACTGTTCGATTGGGAAATAGTTCTTTTATTTTTACCCCGTAGGATATAATATATAAAACAAACTGCCTAACAAAGCTGTTCTAGGCTCAGATGCATCAAACAGTTCCTGTAGGTACTACGGTTTATTGCTGTGCCTGTCTAAAACGCCCACAGCTAAAGTGGTGAAATTAGTTTCAATATTAAAATATTCAAAGTTACGCCCAAGGTTTTTACTATACTTTAACTAGGTATGTATACCTACTTAAGTTAACACATTACTGTCCCTTGTATCTTATAGAAAATAGTAGGCAGGAACCCAACTATTTTCCTAGGACTGTAGATTGGCAATATAGTTCATATATTGTTTGAGTTAGCTAAAATTATATACATAGCCTGCTACCTGGAACTGCATGCCCAAGTACAGGGTGAAATTCAAAATATACCTAGATCCAAGTAACTACTTAAGACCGCTCGGAGTTATAGTTGTTTCCATGAAATTGGGAATTGTTCTACTGAATGTTCACACAACAGGATTAAACTAAGGGTACCTACTTTAATATCCACCTGGTTACCTATTTAGTTTAGTTCAT
Organism: Pheosia tremula; assembly: GCA_905333125.1. Lineage (NCBI taxonomy): Eukaryota > Metazoa > Arthropoda > Insecta > Lepidoptera > Notodontidae > Pheosia > Pheosia tremula. The sequence continues at coordinate 6,899,128 of HG995402.1, read as the reverse complement.
ACCAATATAGAACTTCGTCACTCCGCTAATTACTTCAGATGTCCCTTTGGTATGTGATATCGAACTATAGACGAGGAAATACAACAGGTAGGAAAACCATCTATATAATAGAATTAAAAGTACTTAATTGTTGGCTTTGACTTTAGTGGGTACATTACGTATATTTGATATAATTGGTCTTAGTCGTTGTGTATTAATAAAATCGGGATAATCGCAAAAAAATAATATACTAAGTCAGTACACGTGTCGAATGGTTAATCTTTTTCTTTTTTTCGTCGGTTAGAATTCCAAATAGGTAGAATCCGGAACGTGGCCAAATACCTAATAAGGAATCACAGACTAAGTTCGCAAGCTTAATAAAACAACCACCAGCTACTGATATTGCACAGACCACTACTAATGGCCTGGTTAAATATTTTACTCTATGTATTATTCTTATCCCTTATTTGCGAAAGGGTTACCCTCGCAGGAAAAAACAGCTCTATAAATAATCAACAACACGCTAAATATTATTATCATGGAACCATACGTAGATTGGTAAGTATGCACCTATACAAAAGTTAAAGCATGAGTAAAGGGTATTCAATTTCTTAAACGACCATCATTTTTGCCGGGGCTCGCCATGAATCTTAAAGATAAGCGTTTAATGGAAATAACAGCGCTACGGAGAACATTATGGTCATACTCGAACTATCGCCAGGCCATAACCCTAAAAGGGTAATATTTCTGCATAAACAAACTATTTGTTTCTTGTTCGTATTTTTATGAAACCCATTATGCCGGTGTTTTTGCGCCTACGTAAATATGTATAACGCGGCTGTAGTAATTTCAAAAGGGAGGAATCGGTTCTAATTTCTTGGTACTTACTCAGGTAGACATTATGGCAATTACTGAGGATGAGCTGGGCATTTTATTACAAATCAAGAGTCTCTTGAGGTGGTACAAGAGAGTAGATGCATATCGATTACAAAGGACAAATCACGTGCGGTACCAATTTGCCTCATCTGTCAAGATCTAAAATACACAGTGAGGTTCTTCCTATCTTTTTTCATCAATTCGCAAAAGGAATCTGAAAGTTTAATAGGGAATTGCATTTATACCGTATTCTTTACTAATACTAATAAAAGTACCTATAGTAGGTTCCTAGTTCATGCCATAGAATTTAAATACATTACTTAGGTACTAGTACTAGGGTAGGCTACAAGATAGGGAACATCTATTTATTCTCACATCGAGACGTGGGCACAGATACCGTTAGGAAGTTTATTTTATGCCGAATTATAAAAATAAATGAATATATTCCAGCAAACGGTTCAGTGTTTTAAATTGTTTTAGGAATTAAGTCTGTTTACAAACAAACAAACAATAAGCGTGGTCGGGAAATAATTAAATAACTCAGTAGTAAAGTTTGTTCTCCATCGACGAATTTTTTTTATTTATTTACTAGCTGTTGCCCGCGACTTCGTCCGCGTGGTATTTAACAAAGACTCAGCCGTTGGCAACAGCCTGCTCGCGTTCTGATCCCGCGGGACGCATTGCAGATTGTTGCTATCAAACTTTAATCAGGCGCAGCGCTGCAACATTGGTTTTAATTTTTTTTCGAGAGATACATTTTTTTTTCTAAAATAAAAGTAGCCTAAGTTACTCCTTGTTATATCAGCTATCTGCCAGTGAAATTCCCGTCAAAATCGGTCCAGCCATTCCAGAGATTACCCGGAACAAACAGACAGACAGACAGACAGACAGACAGACAGACAGACGGACAGACAGACAGACAGACAGACAAAAATTGTAAAAAATGTTGTTTCGGTATAGGTAACGTGTATACATCCAAATGCACTTAGTAAAAAGCGGTTATTTTAATATTACAAACAGACACTCCAATTTTATTTATATGTATAGATAACAAATATTTCGTCTATTTCAAATTGACAGGTTGTTGATAAAGGAAAAAACACCAGCAGAGTCCAAACACACCTAAAGGGATTCCAATGTAAACAATGTCGAATCAACACGATGAATTTATCTAAGGGGAATCTCTTCAGCGAAAAGCAAACACGTCTCGAGCAAAAGACTATGGAGGGATGAGTGACTCACTGGGCTAGAAAATGTTAGTTGATTTTTGAATTTCACACTCCAATACTCGCTTTAACGTGGGGACCGGCGCGCGCGGGCCCGATTGTGTTTACATGTTTTTGAGTGATCATCCACAATCTAAAAATATGAGGAAAATACACCCGTTTGTTTTTTTTAACAAAACAACTGAACAACGCTGTTGTTTCGATGAAGCGAAATGCATTTGCACGGGTGAACACGAATAGAATTGCAACAATCAAACGTTTTGTATTTGCTGGTGAGTTAACTCAAAGTTAATTTCTACAAACAGGTACTTATATATCTACTGAATGACTTATAATTCACCTGAGTGAACCCAGATATCTTATTGTGTACATTAAATTGTAAAACAATAGACGAATATCAAACAAAAGGTACGATGCATTCATTTACATAAGATTTTACTACAAATAGACAAAGCGTTTGATCCCATTTACAAACCAACGTACCTACTTAAATAACAAACCTTTAACATCATTAACAAATCACCAAAAATATAGTGTTTACTCATAAACGTTAGTGTCAAAGCTACTCGTATAACTGTATCACAATGGCTACACTTAGCACCCATTTTAAAAAACGAGAAGAGAAGAGAAAAATATTTCTTATATATCTTATATGAAATCATGATGCCTAGTTAAAACAATTAAAATCAACTAATGTATATGACCCGATTGGCACAGTTGGTGGTGCTCCAGCTTTCTGTACCGAGGGTCCGGGTTCGAATCCCGGTTGGGACAAACTGTGTGATAAGCACGAATGTTGGTAACCAAGTCACGGATGTTTAATAATCTATATACATACAAGTGAGTAATAATATACTAATGGATCACCTCCAGTTTATTGTACGGTATCTATAAATATAAATAAAATTGGAGTGTCTGTTTGTAATATTAAAATAACCGCTTTTTACTAAATGCATTTGGATGTATACACGGTATCTATACCAAAACAACCTTTTTTTAAAAAAATGTCTGTCTGTCCGTCTGTCTGTCTGTCTGTTTGTTCCGGGTAATCTCTGAAATGGCTGGACCGATTTTGACGAGAATTTCACTGGCAGATAGCTGATGTAACAAGGAGTAACTTAGGCTACTTTTATTTTAGAAAACAAAATAGGATCTCTCGAAAAAAAAATAAAACCAATGTTGCAGCGCTGCGCCTGATTAAGTTTGATAGCAACAATCTGCAATGCGTCCCGCGGGATCAGAACGCGCGAGCAGGCTGTTGCCTACGGTTGAGTCTTTGTTAAATACCACGCGGACGAAGTCGCGGGTAACAGCTAGTTTTAAATGAAAATAATCAGTTTCGCAAATTCGTTCAGTATGTACCTGTGTAGTAAATTACATGATAACAATTACTACAAATAAGGTTTTTTTTAATTAGTTCTATCGGCAGTGTCAGGCGTTAATTAAATTAACGAAGATCAAAGACTCAATACAAGTTACGGCACCGCTACAAGGGCGTATCTGATTTTTTTCTTCGCTTTGTTATTTACTCCATTTACTTGATTGGCTATGTAACTATTTTTCTTCTGTAAAAAAATACTACGGTATAGTAAGCCCGTTCCAAGCCATTTAAGTTCATACTTACTGCCATTCGAATATATCTACCGGCAAGTAATCACATGTACTATTGGGGACTTTACTCACTGCTGACTACCTATCCGCTTAAGTTTTTTTTCGTTTGAACGTTACAGCTATGGAACCGTAGCAATCCATTGTGCTAGACCTAAGTATTGCAATGCAAAATGAGCTTTAATTTGGTAAGTAGTAAAATTGCTGACAGCTCGTTTCATTGTAGTAGCATCTACTAGTTTTTTAATCAGCAAGTAATCACTGACCGAATATTACGCCTACTTTAATACCGCCTTTTCATGAGTAGTTCACAAGGATAATATGTACCTACCACGGACATATTGAAAGTACCTACAATCAAGAAGCCTATTAGGATATTGGAAAAGGTCAAGTGCTCGACTTGACCGCTGCCAAATATCCAAAAGATTGAGGTACGAAACCCTACATTGAAGTGAAGTTTTCTCATTAATTTGATTACGTCGATCCCAGGGCCCGACCCGTGTCACAAGTTACTTCATTAGTTACGCAACTCGCTGAAAGTAATCCGAGCGAATTAGGTTTTGTAAGACACGAATCATCAAAATTATACTGACGTTGGAATACTTTTTAGACGCTTGGAAAACGTGTAAAGTTAACGTAACTAAGTAGTTAAATTGATAACCGCCCGGTCCGGGCTGCTGGTGCAGTGGCACGGGGTGGTTACGGGTTCCATTCCCGGCAACTACAATTGTAGAAATGTTATTTTTGTGAGTTGCTCTTTTCTGGGTGACACCTTACCACGTAATACTTCTAGATCGTGCTATATTGATAATATTCATTATCATGTTGTATTATGAATTACAGACGCCATTTTAATTATATTGTCCCGTTTCAGATCATAGTAAGAATACGTTAATGATTCTACATAAATTATGATGTAATAAACCCTTATAAATAGTTGTCCAACCATGAATAGCGTGGTTACATTCGAGTTATTCCAACCGAAATGCGCTGTGATATGCAAACTAGACGATTCATAAAATTAGAATTTAAAATCAAAGCTCCGCTTCAGAGGTGTTTTTGTCTGCGAACGCGACACAGCGCACATAAGTTACGCCGAATATTTATGTTGGGTGATGCCACCTACAGGCTCATATTTATCCCCAAGATCTCGTTTACTGCATTCTCTTATTTGCATTTTACATGTATTATTTTATTTTGCGCATGTTGGTACTTACCTACATTTATTTGCCCGAAAAAAATCGATCGAAGCTTTCTCTTAACAACTTCATTGTTAATATAATACTCAAAGGTTCATTAGCGTAGGTATACATAACGTATATACACACATATATCATTTAATTAATACGTCTGTATGTAGTTAGACTGATGAAGATTGCATTAGACATCGTATACCCGTGTTGGAAGCATTACGTGGTGCCAAGCTCGGGTTTAATTGATCCAGGCAGGATGATGGATCGTCGGCAGTAGGTAGATGCGGTGGCGGTGGCCGGCTTGCGGTGGATAAAGACGAATCTAAGTGCCGCTTCCGCAAGACGCTTTCGGGACGCCCCACCCCTATCTTGTGCATGTATATAACTGTGTATTTGTACTTTATAGATTAGAGTTGAGACATGAGATCACATTTTCCTTGGATTAATACAGAATACCACTCACTCGGCATTAAATATCCAGACAAAAATATCAACTCGAAATTTGACATTAAGGTACCCATATGATCCCGCTACGCTGATAGTTGGGTATAGAAAGAAGGCACCATAAGATAGAATAGCCAAGGAGAGGTCCTAACTATTAAGAATTTTAGAAATTTATTTCTAGCAAGGCGTGTAAATGGGAATAAAAGAGTTGTAGCGAACTCAGTATATAATTATTATAATGTAATGATAATAAACTTTCATGACTCGGGTACAAGCATTCGTGCTCTTTACACATATATTGTCACTACCAACTGAGCAAATCAGGTAAGGTCAGTGTCAGGTTCACTCAGGAATTACTAGTCCACTTAGGTACATGTACATGTGCAATACATCCTTGTAACAAATGCGTTACGACCATAAAACGTGGGAGCCGGTTCACAGTTATTGTATCCGATATTAATTAACGTTAAACGTTAATAAAGTCTGGCCCGGGTTTTTACTGAATCACCATTAATTAATTTCGAAGTAAGCTCTCTAAAGAGCTCGTTAAGAGGCTATAATATAGTGTAGCGTTGTTGTTTGCGTTTTAAGAGCTTAAAGTATTAGGCAACGAGAGCTGCGTTGCTGGTGACAAGCGACTTAATTAACTGAGCGCAAACACAGTAATATAATAGTGTCATAAGTAGGTGCTGGCCGATGCAGCATCGTGCTTACGCCTGAGACTGCGAACAGACGATAAACTAGTCTATCATCTACCTGGCGTAGATGAAAGACTAGACGTCTAATCAAGAATTCCATAAGATGAGCACTATATTTTTCATGGGGTAAAATTTTACTGCGCTAACGAAACGCGATATTGCATTTTTGCCTCACTTTCTTTAATATGTGTTTAATGATTATCTTACATTGAGTCAGAATTAAATGTTGAAAGGATTCTTGGTAGAAAACATTTAAATTTTTAATGGCATCACATAAACCATGAGCGTCGTCCGATTCTCAGGAAATACAGTCGATAATAAAAGGTTGTCCTGCAATTTAGTTTCAGCCGCTTCGTTGCAACGTCTGAGGAATTTAAATTTTTCCTTCGGGCTCCATCGGTGATAATCAAAAAGCTGCCGGCTGCGCCTTGTATTGAATACTAATGAATTAATCATGCTTTGATGTGCCGGGCATGATTGCACGCCCTGCAAATTATCGTAGTATCATTTTATATAGCAGGTGTACGTTTTATTAGGTGTGGTCTTATTTTCATAAATATGTTTCTTTATTTGATAAAGTTATACTTAACATCTAAGCTACATGCCTATAACCTTTGATGTTACAGAAATACGAGTAGTGTTACATAGGTATTTACAAAAAGGTCATATTGATCACGTTTAGGGTCTGTATAAAATTAAATTTACGAACCAGTAACGTTTGACCTAGTAATTAACATTTTAGACTTTTTTTGTTAACGTTTATATAGAGAAACATGTATCTATACCTTTTTTTTTGAAAATATAATTTCTTAATTTAAATTTCATTCAATCTATACTATCTATACTAATATTATAAATGTGAAAGTTTGGATGGATGGATAGATGGATGGATGTTTGTTCCTCTTTCACGCCCGAACGGCTGAACGGATCTGGATGAAATTTGGCACAGAGATAGATTATAGTCTGGAATAGCACATAGGCTACTTTTTATCCCGGTAAAATGTATGGTTCCCGTGGGATAGATGTTTTAATTTTTCATACTTTTTATCGCGGGTAACACCGCCGGGCGCAGCTAGTATTTTCATAAATAGGGTAAATTAAAATATTTTTTTGACGTGTAAAAGAAAACCGTTTAAACCTTTTAATAATATCTATAATCTTTGCTCGGTAGGAATCCTGTAAAGTGAAGAATGATGAGAATGAACCTTATAACCGACCATTAGTACGATTCTTCCACTAACCGTAATCACAAACTCAAAACACAAAAGAGCCAGTTAATGCAAACATCCTTTTGTTTTACCACAGAATTGCTCTGTCCACACTAATGCTCAACTACCTCTATAATAAATCCGTTGTTTTAGCGGAAATGGCATCGTCTTAGCCGAGGCCATAAAGACATTAGGATTGGGTTCCACTGCGGCTGTGAGCCGAGGCTGTTAGGTTGGTACGTAAACCGTTATAATAATGCGCATAAAATTCTCCTCGGAGAGCTGTGAGCGGGTGAAGTTGCCGGTATTACAGCTCTTGAGTTATTCAACGTCACGTATCCGGAGACCAGTCGTGTCGGGCCCGTGTCGTCGCTACGCCGTAGTCGCTACGTAGGTACTCGGTGCAAACTTGCGTACTAAAACTGTTGCAGTTTGAACTCGGCCTGATTTCGAAACTTATGACAGTAACAATCGAATGTTGTGAATAGTTTTCTACTCTAGTTTCGACTGGTATGCGGTAGAGCTTGCCAGCTGTCATATTCAATAAAATAATACATTTATACGTAGTGCTTGTATACTTTGTTACTTTTATGCTTTTGAGACTGAAGGTGATAGGCGTATTGAAGAAAATTAAATTTACAACCAGCCAAGTTAGCCTACTACAGAATATACTGTAGGATACTACCTCACTGCGCACGGCCCTTAGCTATTCGCAGATAACCGGTAATTGCGAATCGTCGCGATGTGGTGTTGAAGAGACACTGGTATTTGAGGATCTGTCCAATATTTCAGTTTATGCGCACGAACGAACTGATGCTTTGAGTATGGTTATCAGAGTTCACTTTGTTAGTTGAGTTTCGAATAGTAACTGGTAGACGGTTTTATTTTTGCGAGAATGCAGGAACCTAACAACACACACTTAAAAATAGACCTTAAAATTAAAAACGTACGGTAGGTATCGTTATCAAAGTTTTCGTATAATCGGATCCTCACACAACCACGGCATATAAAACTGCAAGTACCTATGTAAACTAAGCCGCGCTGTCCCTGAGAATGTCGCTTGTAAAACTATAAATGACGAAAGTTTTAATGTACTGCGTCTTCTAATTACTTTACGTACGATCATTTACTGAACCCTTGCCGAATGAGCTCGAATAGAGCTTATGGCTCAGTTAATTTAGATACTTACCCGCGACTTCGTCCGCGTGGTATTTAACAAAAAAGGTTTTCTAAAATAAAAGTAGCCTAAAATACTCCTTGTTACATCACCTATCTGCCAGTGAAAATTCCGTCAAGAGATTAGCCGGAACAAACAGACAGACAGGCAAAAATTTAAAAAAAGTTTTAGTATATGTAACGTGTATACATCCAAATGCACTTAGTAAAAAGCGGTTATTTTAATATTACAAACTGACACTCTAATTTTATGTATTTGTATAGATTGATGATTGAACGTTGTATAATGTCCTGACTATACCTATCTGCCTCCTTTATAACGAATTATAAAGCGCCCAACTACGGACAGCAGTTATAAGTAGGTAGCAAAGTGAAACACCTAATTGACACGGAGGCAATGTAGACTCTATTCTAATAATCTAATCAAGCCGAGCAATCACACGTCGAATTGTCTATAGCACGATTCATGTTGCATTGCGCTCGTTTGGTGCAAGATTTGCTTGCTGTTCCGAAAAGCCGATTATTTGAGATGTACGAATTAAATTTTCAGCACCAACTGTAGGCCTAACACAGTTCAGTACGTCAAGTGCGAGATTATTGGCATATTGAAAGCATATTGAATAGCACCTCTAGCGGACGGCGTTTAAAACATTCAATTCTCCATACATAAATCTAAATACAGTAGACTATAGAGTATAAGGTTATCTTACGACGTACGTCAAGCACAATCCTTTTCAACCGACTTCAAAAAGGAAGAAGTTCTCAATTCGGTTGTATTTTTTTTATGTTTGTTACCTCAGTTCTATGTCATTTAAGAACCGATTTGGAACATATATTTTTTCATATGAAAGGATATGGTTACAGATTTAGAACATGCATCAGGAGGCGTATTGCGAACATTTCATTTCAGGCAATTCACTTCCCGGCCTAAAACTTGTCGTCTGTATCATGTTAACGGCATAAGTTACCGCTAGATAGTATAATAGCTTTATTTTAGGTCTGTATTTTAATTTTGACCGGCAATGTTTGGAAAGATTGCCAGGCGGGATACAGAACAGACTGGCAATTTCATATTTTAATTTAATAATACATACTTTTCCTATTACAAAAACTGTTCTATTTCCAAACGATCCGGGTTAAAATTACAATTACAGACTGAGACAAAGTACTATATCGCGGGAACTTAGGCCGTTTACATGCTACAGATGATCAGTGTTGTACCTCATACGCCCCTGCCTGGAAATACAAGGTCATAATACCTCCGCACCCAGACACATACATTCTGATATTCTTTCGTTTGCCATAGATTGGATTAGCATGTCTTTAATTTTTCTCTGTCCTCTCAAGGTTCAAAGAATAATTATATAATCTGCGTCGGTGGTACCGCATCACTTAGATTCTCGCCATCTATCCTTGACCCATATCATCTTAAGCCGGTTTTATTTCGGAATTTTGCAAATTGAATTTTAGCGAGTTGAATTTGCGTTTCATATTCGATAGTCGAGTTGGACTCGATGAAGCGGTCACGTTCGCTAATTCTTAGAAATATTAATGTAGTTCACGTGGACGTAATCCGGAGTCCCGGCACGTTGCGGGCATTCCGCCTTTGAAATCACTTCCCGGCCCCACTCTCCGCTCCTGACAGTGACGTATTGTTGCTCTTCTTTAACATTAATGTAATGGATTTTGTTTCATGTTGCGGAAGTTATCGTATATTTTACGATCTGCTTAATTTAACCACTAAAAATTGTTTTGTTTTCGCACGGTGAGGTTATGCCTTTTTGATGAACCGCTAAGTGATTTAAACGAAACCGTAAATAATTTTATGATCTTTCTTCACCTTATTTTAAACATATACATATAAAAATATCAGTTGCTCCGATGTTTATTTTTATCATGTCACAAACGTTCGGCTCTTTTATGAGCTCGTCATATCGTCGACTTTCATTATAAAGGACTTAAGCTGAAAGATGCAATCATCACGCTCCGTCTATATTGTGAACATTTATACGAAACACTTCAATATCGGTGCAAATGGCGTTAAAACGAATAAAACGCGTCTAGATTACGGCGTAGCGGGTCAGAGTTGACGTAGCAGCGTAGCAGCGTCGTAACCAATAGATTGGAAGAACGTTAGATTATTATTATGCAAATTTAATAAAATAAATAAAAGTGTTTCGTCTTAACATTTATGGAATAAATAAAACAGATGAAAATACGTTATTATCTGTTCTGTAGATTGAATTATGACAGTGATATTTGTACTTAAACTAATAGAGAGGCAGAAAAGATTATACAATATTTGCATATAAACACAAAATAATTTATATTCGCATAGAGAATGTAAAAAAAATTATAAATATTGTTCTGTGGCCTCTCGACTATCATGACAGAAGCGCGGGTGCTCCAGTAATTCCATTGTGAAGGTATGCAGCGCTCAGGTGGTCGGCAAAACGCTTCCCGCTTTGTATAACACGCTACCTGAACATCTTAAACTCGCTGTTTCAGGACCTGCACGCTAATGCCTGATGCACACGTGGGGCCTTCGGACAGGTACTCAAAAGCTTCTGCAGGCTTTAAGCAAATCATATTTGAAATAGTAATGTAGAACGATGCCTAGGAATAACGTTTAGGTAGGTAAGTATTTGAGTAGGTTGCCCATTTGCAGTCGGGGACATCAAATAACGATAATGCAAATTAAGTAAGACCTATTTGCTACCGAATGCTAGCTAAATCTATACATATAAATAAAATTGGAGTGTCTGTTTGTAATATTAAAATAACCGCTTTTTACTAAGTGCATTTGGATGTATACACGTTACCTATACCGAAACAACATTTTTTAAAATTTTTGTCTGTCTGTCTGTCTGTCTGTCTGTCTGTCTGTCCGTCTGTCTGTCTGTCCGTCTGTCTGTCTGTCTGTCTGTCTGTCTGTTTGTTCCGGGTAATCTCTGAAATGGCTGGACCGATTTTGACGGGAATTTCACTGGCAGATAGCTGATGTAACAAGGAGTAACTTAGGCTACTTTTATTTTAGAAAAAAAAATTGGATCTCTCGAAAAAAAATTAAAACCAATGTTGCAGCGCTGCGCCTGCTTAAAGTTTGATAGCAACAATCTGCAATGCGTCCCGCGGGATCAGAACGCGAGCAGGCTGTTGCCAACGGTTGAGACGTTGTTAAATACCACGCGGACGAAGTCGCGGGCAACAGCTAGTCTTTATATAAAAATACGGATCAAGATATATTTTTTTGTAACTATGGTATTACTGCATAAATTAATAACTAACATTAATATATTTTTGATACATATAGTTTGTTGTTACACTATTTTTAAGTTTTGTTATTATCCTATTTAGTTTAACTGTAATTGTACATTTAAATTTTTCCAATAGATATTTTAAATAAATCTAATGTAATAATAAACTGATGAAAGCTTAACAATATATACTACAAATGTACTTTGCACGACACCTAATAAAACGTCACGTGGGTATGAACAAAAAAGTTCTTATAAGAAGAAAAAATTAAAACAATATAAGTACCAGATTATCTAAAGGGAGGAGCTAGCATGAAAAAGAGGTTCTATACGGTAGTTACAGATGAAACATTCTTTCAAATTTCTTTAAATTAGAGGAAGCAAATAACAGTTCTTGAACGTGTGTACAAATTGTGCGAAGGCGAAATGAGAGGTAAATCCGTTTTAAACCACAGCAGACGACCCGGACGCGTAGAGCTCTCGATCCGTCACGCGTCGCACAAACTTAATCCCTCATCAAATCCAGATTAATTAAACTGACGCCGACCACGACCCCCGCCAAGCCACTTGCGCATATTGTAACACATGTGTAAACCCACCCAGCCTTACATCACAGCATAATTCTTACAACATTGTCTAGTGATACGCTAGTTGCCTTATATGTTGTCAACATTGTTCATACAGATTTTTAGGTATGTACTGACATAAAAGTAAAAAAAAACTCTGTTCTCTATACGCATTATTATGCGTTTACTTACTTGAAGTATCCTCTAAACTACATATTCACAATTTAGAGTGTGTGTTATAAGAGCATCTTTTGTAAAAGTCGAAAAAAGCATAGAATTTAAACGATGGTAATTTACCATTGATACTTCGGAAAAGATATAACTTATTATTTTGTTCATAAAGTTTGAGAAGTGACTGTCGCATCCGAAGTTTGAAAAAAGAATAAACCAAGAACGGCGGCAAAAGATTAACAAGCATTCGAGCCGGAGTGTACGTAATACAATCAAAACTTTTGATGAATTTCCCCAAAACGGTCTTTGTTTCCCCTTTCTGTCCAAGTTAAATAATAAAATCCACTGCACACCCGCTATTTGAGTCCCGTAAGAAGTTTCCCGAGAAACAGCTACGTGAAGAAAAATTATAACTTTAACAGGATGGGATCAGGTACGTACCACACTATCCGATGCTACCAACATCGAACTTTACTTAGACGACACTCAAGTACCGTTAGGTGTCTAGACTGTCAAAGATCTTTTCAGATGTTTCGTGTGGACCTGCGGTCTCAGTAAAACCTTAGTTAATTAAATGTCTAGAGCGATTTATGCAAGTTGCTTTTTAGAGTTCGGTTGGCAGTTAATTGTACCTGCTTGCATGTTGGTTTATTCAAAAGAGGTTAACGGTACATGCGGTACAACGGTGGTGTCTTCGTCGACGGGTAAGAACGAATCACGGAGCATTTCTAGCGAGACACCACGTACTGAACCCTTATTTTCATACGTCACAAGGTTTCATCCTCGGATCAGCGTGAAGAATTTATTGAAGCTGTTTATGCGAGAGAGAGAAAATAGGCGATGTCGAGGTAATTTTCGAATATTTCTTATTTGGATATTCTTTGAATGCACTACGTAGGATTCAGTTGGAAGTCAGATTCATTATGATTGGTTGGGATTATTAGAGATAAATTGCTTCATATTGTTCTAAGTAACGCAATTTATATATTGCATGTCAAAACTACGTGCGTAGCATGTGAGTATTTAACTTGATATAGTAGGAATAATACCTCTCGTGTGGCTTGTAGTTGAAATACCAGGGAAGTTTATATCGATATTCATTTGAATATTTTTTCATCAATACCTAGAGGATAAAGTATACGTAGTCCTACCTTTCATGTGCTAACAGACCATTTACTATGGCCATTTATAAACTCCGTGTCATGTACATAGCTAGAAAGTTATAATAATAACTAATATCCATCTACATACGTAAGATATCTACCTCACTGATCGTGCAATCAAAGCTTATGGAAGATTCCTCGTAAAATTTTACGACAAACATTATGGAGCAGGAATAAGCCGAATAGTACCTATTGCAACAAACCATAATATCTGTAATTCGTGCTTTGTATGTTGGTTTGAATAATAATGTCGTCGGTATATTTAGATCGTTACGATATAGGGCTTACGCGTTCTATATGCAATCGAATTGAGTGCAACCCTAGTATAGCTCAATGATTAGTGTTTTGTTTTGATTCAGTATTAAGCTGAGCTCAGCATTATGCAATGATAAAGCATACGCACTTCGTTAGGTCATGAAACAAGCATATTGCTTTAAACGGGCGATGTTTTTGTTCTATACCAAATAGACTAAATTAAGCAAATGCTAAAAACGCGATATGTAAGAAAAGGGATACTGAGAACTGATTTTTAGTGATATTCCAATATACAAAATTATTAACCGTGCTTTTAATAATATACAAACTTATTGACAAATAGACCATTAAATCTTAGATACTGTTAATCATTACGCCAGCATAGTTTAGAACACGAAAGCAGTTTACATGAATGTGCGGTATCAGCTGAATAGTGCGGCCAGCGGAGCATCCTCCTCGGGAACAAATTAAATCCCATTCACTCGCACTCCTTCTTAGCCAAAGATAGTGAACTCCGATAGTATGCTCTGTGTGGGATGAGAGACGACCCCGAATGAGGTTGGAGTTTATATATACTTAATATTTTTCAGCTACGCAGCACTTCAAATATTATATTTCGTTAGGTATCTATATATAAAACTATTTTAAGTCTATTTATTGACATTTAACAATATCGACGAAGATCACGTCATATTTGTAGTTTTTGTCTCTGATTATTCGCGTATCATAGGAAAACTACACAACAGAGTTTAATGAAACTTAAAATGGAATTAACATTCGAGTCTGATAACGGTATCGCCCCCTATTCATTATACGGAATATCCACACATAATATAAGGGTTGCTGAGTTTGTGACCGTAAAGTTGGTGTGTTCGGCTGTAAAAGATTTTAACAAAGAAACAAAACAAAAGGTAAAATTAATTAAATACAAGTGGCCGTACACAAAGAAAAACCCCACTCCATATTAGATGTATTAGCGGAACGGTGAGAATTGAGTTAGCTTGTAGATTCCCACCACGTTCGTTCGCCTTCATTCACGCGACTCTAACGGCGTAGATAATAGAGACTTACTGCGCACTTTACTCAGCCATACCTAAAGCAATAATTCTCACAGAGTAGTTTTCACGCGCGCAAGTAAAAGATGAGATCGAGGGAATCGACCTGTGGACGATACGAAAAAAGTTTTGACAGGGCTTTTTATGAACTTTCATAACGGAACATTTAACGAGGGCAGGGCGCTCGTCGCCGGTGCTTCTGTGTCGTCCCTGCGAAGACGTAAAAAGTTAGTTTGCGATTATTGTTTAAGTTGTGCGCAGTGTCCACTGAGCCGTACCGTCATGGGCTGCGGAACATCACACGCCACAATGCGCAAGTAATTGTTGATCCATCCCTTATTGTAATGTAACTTCTGAACTGTACATTCATGTTGTATTGATAAATAATCAAGGTATTGCACATTCATTGTGGTTACAACATTCATGATTTTCGTACATGTGTGAAACCTGAATTTATTAATAGGTTTTTTAAAAATATTAGTAATAATATGTATCTATTTATTTCTGTGTACGCCGACCTGCTCCTAATCATACTTTTATTTATTACTTGTAATGTTTTTTGGTTATATATACCTAAGTGAGTATTTTCAGCAGGGTAATTGAGGTCGAGATTGATCTGCTTAAGCAGGCAGGATTGTTTTGGACCATCGGTAACCCTCCTATATCGACGTATCATAATTATGAATTATATAGGTATCGTATAGGCCTCCATACTCTACAAGCAGTATAAGTATACCGATATCCATCACCGAAACCACCGCTCAGATTGGGCTGTCAATTACGTCAGAGCTACCCCGCCCTTAATCTGTCATCTAGACATCAATTAGGGGAAAACTGCCACCACGAGGAGTCGTTAATTTGTCTTACAAAATATAAACCTTGATACTAAGAAAAAATAAATATCCGTCGCAAAATTACTTACATACTTCAAAGAGGTGCGAACAAAAAAAAGTATGCGGCTCTGTGGGTATCATCGCAAAGACATGTCCAATATTTATGTTATTCTCCTGATTTTCATCGCAATACGCGACGCGAGTATGAACCCGTGTACGTACGTATGGGACATTTGTTACTGTCATAGTAAATATAACGTAAATAAAGAGATATGTTACCTTTCCTCAGTCGTTTGGGATTAAGCCAAGGCGACTCCGTTGACAAAGACACGACTGTTGTGTTGTCACGCAGTGCCGTTCGTATTCACGAATAAGGTTCACGTATTCACGAATAATATTTAGGTAGGAATGGAAGCGTGAAATTCTGGAGTCAAATGTACCGCCGACTTTGCTTCACAGCGAATGACGCTCTACATGGATTTTACGGTATTCCAGTTCTCCTGTTGTACGAATGTATTGAACTTTTGCTTCAGATAAAACATTTCTTGCCCGCGATTGCCTCTTCTGAATTAGTTACAGTGGGAATGTAATTTTTCGAATAAAATATTTCTTTTATAAAGCATGCATCCATGAAAGCTTTTTTCATGGATGGCGGGTCGGATCAGTTGCGCTGCATGTGCCTAGTGAATGTAGCGTCTCGATCTACTGCCGCCTTCCTACCTAGGCAAGTATGCTCCATCGTAGATCTCATCGTCACTTACCATCAGGTGAGATCGAGATCAAATACTTGCCTATAATGTAATAAAAAAAAAAAAAAAAAAAGCAAAAAAAAAAATATATTTCAGACTACGTACAGCTAGTGTATCTTTAAGTGTTAAGACTTTTTATTTAGTGATACTTTGTAATTTATGAGAAACTAGCTGTCCCGGCGAACTACGTACCGCCTCAAAATCAAATGTATGAGAAATGAATCTTTTGGTACTCTATGAAAAATTTAAACAAATCTATCCCAAGGGAACCATCCATTTTACTGGCATAAAAGTAGTCTATGTGCTCCTTCCTATGTATCCCAGATTATAATTTATCTCTGTGCCAAATTGCATCCAGATCCGTGCAGCCGTTCTGGCGTGATTGAGTAACAAACATCCACCCAAACTTTCACATTTATAATGTTAGTGGGATAAAAAAAATACTGGTAAGTTACAGTGGCTTTTAGTATTTGAGATTATTCAAATTACGTGTAGACTCCTACCTTATGTTGCATTTAATGGTATGCACTCGGCGTATTCACGCGATAGTAGGTGTAGTGGTGATGGCGCGGTGCCAATCTGCGCGCGCTCTCTAAACGTGTGTTGTAACAATTATTGTATTGCATTTTTATTGCTTACATAACCCAACGAAATTTAAGTGCACATCGTTGGGTAAGGGGTCGTCAAAATATATATACATAGACTTTGTTCCTAACGTCACTAACTATTAAGTTCATTATCTCTGCAATTTATAAGGTTGGCATTTCAAATCACAGTCGGCCTTTTGAATCTGTATTTTTTTTATTCATGTAATACATTGTAGTACTTATGAATTATCAAAACTATAATGTTGGGATGATTCTACCATAGAAGAAGGCGTAAGAAACTCCATGGTTACTCTTTTACAAAGATGTATATATTTGTTGTGCAGCACTTACACGGCTATGGATATGAGAAAATAAAGTAGACTAACATAATCGCAATCTTAACTCTATGTTTTTAACACAATCAAGTCGTTGTTATAAAAACACTGGTAGTTCAACTTTATATAACCTCGCGTACGGTTATTATAGTTTGCTATACTTCTGAATTTACTTTTCCAATTCCTTTCCGAATTTGTTACATTTTGTTTTCTAAATTCAACTTGTACTATAGTTTTTTCAATATACCTATTTGGGCGGCTAAAGCTGGCTGGAAACATAAATCACATGTTAAGCTTAATGGGTGTTTTCAAAAGGTGCAGGGAGTACGAAATTGTTTATAATGCAGCTCTGAGCCGCGTGATTGGATGGTAAGCGAAACAAAATTTCCCCGCTGTTGTTTTGTTTGCTTTTAACTTAATTAATTCGCCGGCTGCCAACAACATGCTGAAAATTATTATTGTATTATAATAAGTAATAATAACTTTAAAACATCAACGGGGGATACATGCGCATGATTTAATATTGCTTCTGTTATTAATAAATTATAATACATTTACATTTAAACGTATTTATATTTCAATATCGCCATCACCTTTGAAAAGCAAAACGAAATCAGTTGTTATTAGCGACGGCCGTAAATATAAACTGGTAAATCATTTCCCGGTTATGTTATAAAGGAAGGAGCTTATTTTTTGTTATACCTGCATATATATTTGGGTGTCTGTTTATCAGTAATAATCGTAGTGCTACTACTAGTTGCACTAGCACTAGTAGCACTAGTAACACTTGGCGTTTAATCATTCATTATAATCAGATTTATCTCGATTTAAAATAAAAACAATCTTATATAAATAATAAAGATAATTAATGCATTCTATTACGTACCTATTCTGGAGTTAACTTATGTAGCACGTATAAATTTGATTACTTTCCAAAAAATATACGATTTTTTTTTTAATGCGAGTGTAGCCTTTTAAAAGAGGCTACGCCGCGAGAAAAAGTAAGGCAGACAATATCAGGCAATATCATCATAGTACCAAAGCGTTGCTTCTTTTTTTACTGTCTAATAAAACTCGGACAACATTTACGAAGACAATACTATAAAATTGGCATAAAATCACGGCGCCGAAAATTTTATACAGCGATACTATGACGTCATAAAGCGTGTTCAGGATGTGATTGGGGGTACGTGTTTGATTGGACACGCACAATGTGAACAAATCTGTCTGACATTTTAGGATTTTTAAAAATATACTTGTCACCCAAATTAGTGTCAGTAGGGTATATATAATGACACATTATATAAAACGGTGACCTATTTTATCGCAATTAATTTGTTATGGCTTTCTTTAACCGAAGCACGATTTTGTCTTAGGGTAAAATTAGTAGGCTTAAGTTATCGTACCTTCATGAAAAAAGCATCCTGTCATAGTACTTTTTTATCATCTATCTTTTTTATCATAGTATTTTTGTAATTTTGTAGTGCGAGGGGGATGGAAGACGCTTATATTACTGTAAATAGCAGTGATAGCCAAGTTGGTGGAGCGCTTGCCTCGGTAACGAAAATCGCAGGGTCAAACCCTGGCCTCTGGGTTTTCTGGACATCATGTACGAATCTCATTTTCAACTATGATTATCACTTGCTGAACGGTGAAGGAAAACATTGCGAGGAAACCTGCATGTCTGAGAGAACCCTTTGAAAGACGTGTGAAGTCCGCCAACCCGCACTGGGCCAGCGTGGTGGACTATGGCCTAATCCCCCATGCATTGAGGGGAGGCCCGTGCGCAACATTGGGATATTAAAAGGGCTGATATTATATAGGGGTATGTAAATAGACTGCTAAGCCTCTGAAAGCTCTTCACCATTTTCGACCATGCCAGTAGGTAGATAAGTATATATTTGTAAATATAATAATAATAAATACAAATAGCATCGGTCCGTAACAACATCGATCGTAACCCTAACATATAATTTGAAACGAATACGTAGCTATCCCTTCAATCATAATGTTTATGTGTACGTGGAAATCAGCACCGCGATATACCGACCCGGCGGCACGTATTCTATTGAAAACTCCGGGCTATTTTATGACACAAAGACTTTAATTTATTCTTGAACCGGATTTATTCTTCGCATGTGTTGGGCGGTGACAGAGGGCCCTTAAGGTTAATGTAGGTCTTGTCATCGGAAATTGGAGCGGTCGCAACCGAGCAATATGTCAGATGTCATGTGGAATTGAATCCTAAGGTGTGGATAGGACGGCGGCCGACCGTTAAGGACTTCTCGGAAAATTATTTTTTTCACCAGACACCTTTATCAATATGATATTAGGTCGATAGATGAGATATTGGCATAAGTTATACTGTGAATTTTCGAAACGTTTGGCGCGACTTGCGACTGATGTTTTTCCTTTTATTATTGAGTTATATCTTGGGCTAGTTATATGTAATGTACAACAAAATGGAAAAGCGTAATGAAAAACATATAGTATGGAAAGGGAATTTTAAGTACCGAAAACTACTTAGTTGTACTCTTAGTTATACCTAAAAGATAATAGGAATAGAAAAAGATAAAAGATAATAGAGGCATAGGAAATATAAAAGCGGCTCTGTGACACTTTGCCTTAAACGAGCCCTGTGATACTAAGACTTGCCCAACAATGTTCATATCCACTACGAAATTCTCCGCTCGAGTTTGTAGCACGCCAATTTAAACTCTAAATCTGTTTTCAAATAAACTTGTATTCACATTCCAAAAAGTGCACTAAAGCGCACTATCTAAGTAAGGGCTGGCAATAAATAATTACATTTAAAATACCTTCTAAAATGTATATAAATGAAACATCTACTACAATACATGTATGAACACAATTACGAACAATCATATCTGAAGCCGTCAACTCTACACGTCCTTCGGGAACCGCCAGCAATGAACGAGTTCACTAGCAAAATAACAACGTCCATTTGAAACAAAAAGTCCATTCATCAAACAAGATAACAATGTCACGGCGTTATCAAAACATGACCCGTGAAGCGATCACAATGTTTTGCTGCGAATTCTGGCCGCCGCTAGCAAAAAGTTAACACAATGGAAAAGTTTGCGCTTCCGAAATGTATCGTTTCATTTATTTATTATAACTCTTGTGTGCCGCTCTGTTAAGCTCTATTTGCGAACAAATGTCGTTTAAAGGATGAAATTTGAGCAATTAGTCATTTTTATAGCGCGGCAGAGAAAAACTCCGACGTACTGAATGACTCTACATAGGTAAGTTAGAGACAATAATTTGAGAGAATTATTTGTTGTTCGGCAACAATTTAACTATATGATGACCTGATTAGCGCAGTTGGTAGTGACCCTGCTGGCTGTGCCAAGGGTCCCGGATTCGAATCCTGATAGGGACAAACTTTGTGTGTTGAGCACAAATGTTTGTACCCAAGTCGTGGATGTTTAATATCTATATAAGTATTATATACTGGGTTCACCCCCATTCAATTGTACGGTAACCATAAAACAAGCGTTGCTTAGTGTGGGACCGTATAGTTGGTGTGTTCGTCTGGCGATATTTATTTATTTATGTTTATATGTAAGTAATTCATTTATTTGTTAAGAATATTGGTTCGGCGCTCTACGGGTGTTTTCATTCTCTATTTGATTCAGATGAATGCAACAAATCTAAGCTATTCGTACGTCATTCTGAATAGAATACAACATTTGTCGCGGTCCCACGTCGCAATAAGACGCTCTGGAGACATCGCTCGGTACTCTATAAATCCGTCTCAACTTTAGCAGCGCATCTAGAGGCGAGGTGACGCTGATACAAATGCAATACAAAACAATATCCCGGTGTAATTTCCTACAGGGGATATACGACGCGCAGTGCTCCAACCGCACGCGATGTTCCGCAACGCTATTTTTGCCGTTTCATTTATTGCCAATTTTCAACATGCAGTATTTGTTGCAGTGAATTGCCAAAATAAACCCCCAAATTTGTCGAATGTTTTCGTCCATTTACAAAGCACTTGCCTACTGAAAAATATTCTGGAAATTGATTGAATTTTTGTAAATTGTTGGTGGTTAGGTACAGGCTATGGAATAATAAAGTTAGCAGTATTTAAGTTTAAGATTATGGGTTTGGCAAAGTCTGAACGCTATGCTAAATTTGCTATGCCTTAAGACTAAGTATGTCTAAACATTCACTTCAATTGATTTAAACAGTAAAAACCCCGTTTCTGAAGCTTATGTCTATAATTTTATTGTCATTTGACTGGACTCTTAAAGGAACAGGAAGGTCAAAGTTATTTGTACATTAAACCTCAATAGGTATGTGCTTTCCGATACGGTTCGGAGGTTTAAATCCTTTTACTTTGAGACTTTTAATAGATTTGTAAAATTAATATTGCAGTGTTTTACGTCAACTTTTTTTAAGTTGACCAATACTTCAGGAACCGGGTGAAACTTTCAATCAGAGGCCAGAGCAAGTAGTGTAAACAAATCAACGCTAAGTGGGCGAAGTTTTTAAATCGTTTGAGTTAAGGTGCTTTTTCCTGTGTTAGTTTTAGTTGGCTCAGTGCCGAGTGCACGGCTGCAATTAGCCAAAATTATGCTCAAAAACAAGTTTGGAAGCAATTAGCAGATGTAGACCGAAGTTCAGGACCAGCTAAACCAGCTCACTGAAGCTCGACACCCGATGAGATTTGTTTTAGAGTTTATTAGATTCTTAAATAGCTAGGTACCAATTTATATTGGTCACTGTAGTAAGTAGTGGAGTTCGGTTTGTTTGGCTATCCCGGGAAACCTTTCTATTTCGCGGGATAAAAGCTATTCTCCATGTTGATCTTGTTATCAGCTATTACGTTGCACCACCAACGGTAGGTAATCAAAGTCTGTCCTGTAGTTTTCTTGTGATGTTCGATGCGGGCTCTGCATGGAAAACGGTGCCCTCTATGAATATTAACACATACAGATAATATTGATTTCTTATATTTACGCGAATACTACACATTGAAATAAAACTAATCTTAAGGATTGCAGCAACCATGGTTGCTGCAAAGCAGCCGAAACGTCGGGAACGTAAAATAAAAAATAAACCGCGATAAAATCCTTAAGATTAGTTTTATTTCAACATACAGATAACCTAATTATCTGTTTGCGTGTTTGTAACATCGCAGCTCCAGAGCGGATCATTTGTTTGAAGCACGTTTTTGTTTTATACTTGGTAGCGGTGGTTGTTACAAATCGGTCGGCTAACGTAACATCTTTTTAAAATGTTACATTTTCAAATTTTCTAAACATTTTCTACAGCTTCTTTTCTTATTTGTCTTCAGCGGGATATTCTAAATAAATCTTGTTGTGAAATCATATATTAAATACTAACGTAATTTTCTAAAGACAACATAAATATTTCCATGAATATCAAGCAGACCAAGAAATTGGTGACTTAAGATAACGCTGCAACCCCCACGGATCGTTTTTCGCCAATTTATTATTGAGGTACCCGTAAACGATGGTTTAAATGTCAATTTACTCTGGAATATCAAAATGTAGAAGTAAACAGGGCAGTAAATATGGATGGTCTACGCCATTAGGGCGTGTAAACAAATGAAGCGCGCGGGACGCGCAGGCGACGGTGATGCACGCTTTATTATTATCTTTATAAAACATATTGAGTCTATTACTTTTATATTTCCTATTAATCGATCAACAAAACCATATATAAATAATGAGTAGCTATATTGTATTCTTCAAATAAAAAAGAAAATAAAACTACGAATATACTTTTGGTAAGCGTATATTGAAACATATCAGGAAGTACCGACAAAAAAAAAATAAGATTAAATAAGTTTGTCTGTGGATGCATAATGATTTGCCTTCGAAGTCACATTTTATTATTATGATGTATTAACCGAATTATATCCGTCCTTTATGTCATCAGTATATAGCTTGGCGCCCGCTAACGAACTATATATCAAAGTGTAAGTAAGCGAACACAGTAATGATAAGCTCGAGTATCTGCGTAGAAGCGGCACCAAATGCAAGCGGACATATTATCGTGGTTCAAAGGTGCGTATCGACGAACTTCTTTTTGCACAAGTTTTATAATGCATTCAGTATGTTCTTAAAAGCCAAAAGAAGGATGTTTCACATAAAGTTTTACGAGTACATGTATACGAGTCGTTCTCTAAACAACAGAGCAACAACTATCTTTTTCCGCGTGGAATCGTTACGTCGAAGTTCACGGAAAAAGTTAAGTCACTATTCCAGGTAATTTCTTTAGAGTCATGAAGCATTATATATATATTTTTTAATTAATAAAATATTTACAGAGCTGTTACTTGATCAAGGAAAACATAAAGACAACATTCCGGGTAACGTAATCCGGATTTGAATAAAGCAATAATTGTTTTTTTTGACCCTACTAAATTGTTATTGTTCGTATAACTTTTAATAACAAGCTTGGAATACATTATTAATGTAGAAAAAATACATAGTGTACAAAAGAGCAAGAAAACAACTGAATATCAATATTTTAAATAAATTGCCATTTTTTTGTTCCCAAATTCCCATTGACATTAAATTATATTTTACAATAATGAAATACAGCCATCTTAGTAATATGTCTTGCAGAAATGGTACACATATAGTGGAGTAGCACGCTCGCCTCGGGGTAATCATTGCGGGCGGAGCTAACGAAGCCTGAATACAAATCGAATGTTTGTGACGTGTGTGTGTCATCCATGTAGGTACCTTCCTAGAAGCCGCGGCGCTACCAACTGCCATCTAGTCTCTAGATATTGTACTATGTATGATAGTAATACCTGATTTGATATTGTGCTTTCATTGATGAAATCAGGAATAAGGAAGCCTAACGGGATTGTTTTATCGTTGAGTATATCATGGATGGCGGGTCAGATCAGCTGCGCTGCATGTGCCTAGTGAATGTAGCGTCTCGATCTACTGCCGCCTTCCTACCTAGGCAAGTATGCTCCATCGTAGATCTCATCATCACTTACCATCAGGTGAGATCGAGATCAAATACTTGCCTATAATGTAATACAAAAAAAAGAGTAAATATGTGGTCACCGTCATTAGCTACGGCAAAATATTTTGCTTGAGCCACTTATTCAGTTTTTTTTATCAAATCATTATTTTATTTGTCTTTTTAATATATTAATGTGTTCGAGTTTCAGCAAGGTACGCGTAGCTTGATAATCACTTAACATATACTCACAGATTACTCGTAGACCTACAAATTTATAGAAATAATTTATACAAAGAAAGGCAAAGCCAAGATACTTTTAATAGTTTATTTCTAAATCATGAAAAAAAATGTATTTTAATTAATTTATTTAAGTTTATTTATTGTTAATTCTATTGCTAATTT
The DNA here is from genome assembly GCA_905333125.1 of Pheosia tremula. Classification (NCBI taxonomy): domain Eukaryota; kingdom Metazoa; phylum Arthropoda; class Insecta; order Lepidoptera; family Notodontidae; genus Pheosia; species Pheosia tremula. The sequence goes on along the minus strand of HG995402.1, from coordinate 6,874,366 downwards.
CAAGACTTATTTACAAATTTGCAGGTAAAAGTTATGTATCTCGAGTTTCCAGAAAAAATAGACCACTATCGTGGATAAAAATGTTAATCCATAGACAAAAGTGCTTAATTGGACTTACAATAACATTATAGTAACAAAGGTACAAATAATTTACGAGTTAATTTAATTTAGTCCAGTCTTATTTGATAAATCGTATTACTTTGAACGCACAAAATAGCAATAAAGTTATATAAGGTTAACGAGAAATTATTAGAATTCAAATAGAGAACAATGGTCAATGATTGTGAATAGAAAGCTTTCTAGATCCAATCAACCAATCATGTTCTCGGAAAACATTTTTACTCCATAAATAAAAGTAGTTTGAAATGAACACGACGCGGGCGGCCCGAAATGTCGTTCAGTAGCAATTAAAACTTTGCCGCTGATCAAACATCAGTTAGCTTCACGTGGACGAGTTTCCGCGGACGTCTTAGACGCATAAATAGGACTACACACACGGCTGCCGAAAGTTTTATTACAATCGAAACTTGTGTTACACGTGTAAAATTACTGCAGTTAACCTTGGAATACTTGAAGTTTGAAATGGTATTAACTATTGGATATAGATAAAGTTGTTAAAAGCAACATTTTATTTATCAAAAATCTGAATAATGTATTTAATTTGAAATAAAGCTAATCTTACAGAATTTGTCGTCTTTATTTTATGTTTTTACGTTCCCGACGTTTGTATTTAATTTACTAATCTTTGAAGATTTTATATTATTAAAACCCTACTTGCATTGTGGGGAGGCTGGTGAATTTCTAACGTTACTTTAATCAGAATAATGCGTTTTATAGTTATTCTGCTATTCGCAGACAAATTTACAAAAATCATTAATATCAGCCAACCCGTTCTTGAGTTATAAATAGTGTAATTAACACGACTTTCTTATAGATATAAGATGATATAACGTGGTTATAACGACGTTATATCTTATTCAGAGTTATCCTAGTGTTGCTTAATTAAACACGAAAGAAATATGTAAGAGAATGGCTCATCAGTCAAGTCGCTGGGACGGTTACCCGCTCAAATCCGTGTAAGCCGGGCATCCCTCGCCAGACCACCGCTCCCGAAGACGGATCACTTGTAAGTATCCGGTAGAACTCCCAGCAAGCATAATCACTATATTTTTATGCTCTAGATACTCAACATTGTTCTAACATTTTTTTTATTTAATAAAACTAAAAAACACAACTGCTACAAATTAAAAAAGAAAGTTTGTGGTCTTAGGCCTAATGATTTCGTAGATTATTGCCTAATTCTAAAATAATATTAATTAATTGTACAGTTTTAATTTAAAAGGTATCTCATAAGTGGCGACTATATATATATTTATTTATTCAACCCTATAGTATGTATATATTATTTTTCTATAATGGACTTCAATAGACAGACACGTCGATAATTATATTACTAACAAATTCACAAAACACTAATGAAACACAAAAGCGAAGATATTCCGTTAAAGACGCATTCAGCGTTCCGTTTCATTAAACATTTAAAAATGGAAAAGTACTCGGGTATTTTGTAGCGAAAATTTATCGATAAGTGCGTTGTTATTGAGTTCATCGCCTCCATTGCGTCACTCGTGATCGTTCGAGCGAAATAAATCTTTTGAGGCGTTTGTGGATAAAATAAATTAATCACGGTTAGATAAGTGTCTGGAGCAGGCATAATGCGGGGTCGGAGTGGCGCAGCGGGCCCCGGGGACACACATCCTGCACCTCTAGTTGCCGATAAAATTTTACGAGTACTCCGTATGAGCCGTTACAGCTCTTGTTGATGTCACTTATGAGTGCTTCAAGTAGTTCGCAACTGGAAATTTGTTTTTAAGTATTAAATTGAGAGTACATGCGGTTAATAATAATATCATATTTAAATAAACGTAAAACGTTGCTTACAGCAATACTGTTTTAATAACTGATTTCTTTTTGAATTCGGAATCTTACAAAACGAAAACATCCGTACAATAAAAGTACCTGTACTGTAATTCTATAAATTTGCAATAAAATATTCAAGGAATAATAATTATCATACCGAAGTACTTATCTATTTATCGCCGAATGTTACAAGCGATAACAAATGTACAGTAACAAGTTTATCCTCTAAATTAGTGTGTATAACCACAATACTGAATCTATTTGTACAACATGTTATTGCTGGATGTAATGAATAATATGTATAATCCTGTGTACATGTTTGCCTCAGGGCAATCATTGCGAAGCGAGTTAACGAACTCTGAATACAAATCGAATGTAGGTGACGTGTTACAACTATGAACACGCAGCCATGAACCACAGACCCAGAAGTTTCATATATAATAATAATACCGCCAGACTAACACACCAACTATACAGTTCCACAATAAGCAACGCTTGTATTATGGGTACAAAACATCGATAAGTCGGGTACAAACATTCATACTCATCACACAAAGATTGTTCCTATCAGGATTCGAACCGGGGACCCACAGCGCAGAAAGTAGAGTCACTACCAACTGCGGTAATCAGGTCGTCAAATGTTGTACAATACTTGATATAATGTTCCATGTCTTACATTGCGATAATCATAAAAAGGTGTAGAGTTGTCACAAGAACTTTATATGTTTACCTTTCGCTTGGGTGATGGCGCGAATCCCCTTTAGGATAGAATATGGTGAAAGGAGGGATTACGATCTATCAAGATCAAGGTGCTGTTGTTTTACGAGTGTCTCCAATAGATATTACATAATAAAATGTCATAAAATACTTGGGTTGTGTTTCTGTGGTAGAATATAGAGTCAATATGGATATGTTTCTTTCTTGCACTAGCTATATCAGCTCTGAGTGATTTTGGGTTATCGAACTGATACCAAATGAATATGGGCACTAACGACATTAAAAGCAACTTTATTTAGACTCATTGTGAATTGATTACAACTTTCTATAAATTACTAATGTATTACTACTTATTAATAAGTTATACCAACTTATTAATAAATCATCAAGAACCTTAATTAGAGTATTGATAGTTTCAACTAAATCAGCGTGATCAATATTATAATTAATTAAACACATATAGAGACGATTACATTTGTATTTAAAATCAATTTTATTCTTGGAAACAATTGATTACAATAATTAAAATAAATGAGAATACAGCAAAATTAAAAGAGTATCAACAGTCTACATTTTATGGTACTTAATCGTGTGCTTTCATTTTGACCTGGTAAATGAATATGAAATATTCAATTTTCTAATCTTATTACGAGTATAATAACTTAAGGGATGTAGCGAATATTCTTTCAATTGTCTCTCATGCTTTATAGTTTAACTTTAGTGACAAAAAAAGAGTATCCTCTGTTATCTAAGTAATTATAAGCAATTCATAAATATGTCAACGAGGACTTAGCACGGAGGTGCTTACCAACAAACATCGAACTTACAATATTGTTCAACTCATCATACATGCATTAAAGTTGAAATGAGTTTTTATTGTGTACATATATACGTAAGTTCAAAATAAACTCATATGAAAAAATATGAATAATTTAAGTACATAACATTTTTATTTTTAAGATGCTTATAATTTTACTTTGCGGTTGTGTGTAATGCCAAGCTAAAATCATTGAGGCTGATAACAAAACGTTGTGAAGAGAAAGAAAAAGGCCAAATTGAATTGTAATCTTAAACGAACAGCCGTTCGTTTATAATGTTTTATTCATTATAACATAATTACTACAAATACTACATATAGTATATATAATTTAGGACGAATTACTATACCTAAAGACTTCTTCATGCATGAACCTCACTGAAGATAATGGAATCGCATAAAGTGCTTGTGGTTTATGGCGGCGTTGCTTTTGAAATGACGTTTTATTTGGCAATACGTGAGGTCGTTAAAAGTTGGTATGAAATATACGAGCTATGTCTTCTGGAGCCTAGCAATTGTCCCAACAAAATACCTATAAATTTGAGCCTGGGTTTCTAACGACACGTTTAGCAGATTCTTTTTTAGAAAACGTATTTAACCTCTCATGTTATGTTTACTCAGTTTCTCTAATTATATACAGAGGTACAGACGTCCCAGAGGCAGGTCCATAAAATAGTCCAATTAAAAAAAATCGTGCAAATTATGACCGTTATCTATGTCCGAATTGAGGCATTAAGAATAATGTTTTACTAAAGAACATGACCTGAGAAATGACTATGATAATACAGACATAATTTCGTGAACAACACAATCAAATTTCATTTATTGCAACATAAATTAGATCTGTTGGATTTCTGCTACGGCAAAAGGAGGGATCACCCTCTTCCCTCCTTTTGCTTAATTAAACAAGAAAGAAATGTGTAGGGGGATGGCGCATCAGTCAAGTCGGGAATGGTTGGCCGCTTAAATCCGTGGATTGGAGTCTTTCGCCTGTAACGAGAGTCTATGTTCTATACGTGCAGGGTGAACTTCATATTATATACCTATTTTACATACCATTCTGAAGATTATATTAGGGGTAATATGTGGTGAGTAAAAACGAATCAATTATGTGGTGTGTGATTTTGTATATAGGTTTCATACAGTAATGTCTGACATTATTCTTTAAAACTTATAAATACATTATGTCTGATATAATATGTTTATAATTTTTGATTTAACATTTTGTTGGTACAATAATCTAAATTTCATGTTTTCTAGACAAAGATACACACAGATATAGCTATATCATTACTATTAGTATAAACAATGCCAATGTTTTCAAATAAATTAAGTACAGCGCTAATATGTAATGAACGAACTAATGTCAAACCTGTGACATTGTAATTTTTCACAGGTTATCGAGAAGATACGATAGTTATCTAGAAGTATACGAAAATATGATGGTACCTGCTATCAGTTGAGCTAATGCGGCATCTAGGTTGTTAATTAAGCAGCCTGCATACAATTTGCATCTAGTCGGATTGGAGTCGCGAACTTCTGATTATTTGAATAAGATTTCGCAGAGCAATATTATGGAAATTATTCGTGGCACGGAGCACTGAGTAGATTGTGCGAGAAATAAAATAAGACGTCTGCAATAGGTACAACTTAATAAAGACGTTAAGTGCTTCATTGTCCAAATTATATTAAGGAATGGCGCCCCAAACATTTTTCTGCTGTCTGTTTTGACATTTATAGTATAGTAAAGCATGAAGAATTAGATTCTTGCCCATGTTTTCTAAAAAGAACTGGTTCTACCCGATAATTAATTTGCTCACAATTCATAAAAGTAATGCCACCAGCTATATGAAGTGATATTTAATCTTGTCAGAGTGATCTGATTATGTTATATAAAGGTCAAAATAGTAGTAATAAAACATAAATATATTGGAAACGAAATAAGGTACATATCTCCAAAAACATACTTTTATCCCGACTCAGAATCAAATGCGTATATCTTTGTTTTACGAGTAGGCGCCGCTCTTATGTCTCATACGCGCTCTCGTCTCGTCATTTCGCTTAGGTTGACATTTCGAATGCCCCTGACCGCTCTCTTAGATATAGGTCGTAATAAATATAATCTTACTTAGGGTGACATTGTGTGTTCTTTTTTCACTTAATATTTTTCCTGCTAAAGGTCCCCGACGGCGATTACATAAACAGGATTCAACCGAGACCTTAATGCGCCTAATAAAGTTTTACGAGGGACCCTTGGCAAAACCGTGAACGTTCCAAGGCGACAATGCTTTTATCTTTTCTGTTTTACTGATTGTTTTGTTCTTTACAATTAGGTTTAGATATTGTTTCGTACTTAACATAATGTTTTTTGTGCGTCGCGGAGTTATTATATCATCGTAATCTGGTGGAACACAATAATAACGTGAATTTTGCCGAATGGTTTATTTACATTACGAACTTAGATTCTTATGGCTGGTTTGAAAATGAATGACATTAAGATGGAAAAACAGATAACTCGTACATTAGTCACGTTTTCTAACGATTATTTTATTATTACACATTTATACAGATTCAGCAAAAAGCAATCAAGAAACAATATAGTAAATAAGGTACTTATCTTATAAGTTTCTGAGCAGTAATTAGCTCTGGAACACGTTCGCGGTGTAAAGTCGCTTTCTAAGAATCGTTTAACATTCTCGAGCTTGGATGTTCGTTCGCAAATCACCTCCGAGCTCAATGTGACGACGTTGATGTATTGCCTATATCTGTCTCACGAATTACTAATACTATCGAGTCGCTTCATAAATTCCTTTTTTATTTCGGATTAAAACACTCATACGTAAGTAAAATGTAAGAATACACCAACAAATAAGCCAATAAAGAAAGAAATTTATATCAATGATATCTCATAGAATAAAAGCAGAATAGCTATTTACTTTCGAGCCAAAAATATAATAAGTAATTGGCCCCAATAATCTCGTCGTTATGGCAAATTTATTGGTCCTCATGCTCAAATATTCGGCGAACGAAACGTCAACGCGTAACTGTAAATATATACCTACAATAAACAGCGGCAAACAATTTTATTTACTTAAGCGATTTATATAAACACTTGTTCCTAAATGATTATGGCCTGGAGTGGTGGAATTAATGCAATAAATCAATGTCGCGACATGTTTACGAGCTAACAGAGTTAATTCCACTGTGACATGACGTTTATATTCGTGAATGATTGTTGATTGCGTGTACCGTGATGCTGCGTCTAATGCGATAAACATAATTTGATTGTCATCATTATGATTATCGTGGTCTTGCCAGCGATGCATTTTTTTTTATATACAAACACACCAACTATACGGTCCCACGCTTGTGTTATGGGTACCGTGCAATGGAATGAGTGCGAACTCGGTATATAATACTTATATACATATTAAACATCCATGACTCGGGTACAAACATTCGTGCTCATCACACAAAGCTTGTTGTCCCTACCAGGATTCGAACCCGGGACCCTCGGCGCAGAAAGCAGTCACTACCACTGCGCTATTCAGGCCGTCATTCATAGTACTTTTAGTTTTACTAAAGACGCGCATCTTTACAGAAGATATCGAGCTTAAAATATATCTGTAAGTTTACATATTCTCAAATTTTAATTAAGATGTCTCTATTCTGTACCTGTCTGTACCTATGTATTAATACCATATAAAATGTTTGTGAAATCGGTGTGCAATAAAGAGTTATCTAATCTAATCTAATCTAATCTATTCGCTTACGTATACAAAATTCACAAATATTTCAAAGAACCGAACGTTTAATTAATATAATAAACGCTGCGCCTAACAGTAAAGATTCAATCAAGCTTTCAATTTAAATAGTCGGATTGAATTAACGGAATCTAATTATGTAACGTAAGAGATGAAACACATTTATCTTATAAATGACTGCGATAGAAGTCGTTACACTTGAACGAAATTTACTTAAAACTATCATACGAAGTTTAAATTGCTTAATACAGATACATCTAGTAGGCTCGTATACCTATAGAGACACATTAATTAAGATCTTCTTAGTACATACATGCATATTGTTTGGTAGTGTGTAGATATCTGGGGTTTCATGAAGTTTCTTACTTTCAATAATCGATTACCTACCGATTGATGTGGAATATACTTAAACTGTCATATCGAATCAACGACCTGAATAGCACAGTTGGTAGTGACCCTGCTTTCAGTACCGAGGGTCCCGGGTTTGAATTCTGGTAGGGACAATCTTTGTGTGATGAGCGTGAATGTTTGTACTCGAGTCATGGATGTTTAATATCTATAAACGTATTATATACTGAGTTCGCGCCCAGTCTATTGTACGGTACCCATAATACAAGCGTTGCTTCGAGTGGGAGGCATAGTTGGTGTGTTCGTCTGGCGGTATTATTATTTCAATATCGTGTATGAAATTCATAATTATCTGTATTTATTTAATAACAGCTATTCAATTAAGTGTAGTTTCTTAGAAAATAACTAATAAGTAGTACTATGGATACCCAACAGCCTTAAAGTTTATAAAGACTCAAAATACGGCGCGAACGTACTTTCGAAGAGTAAAACAGTTAGTGGATTATCCCGTTTTCTAGGCTCCATCTAATTCGTTTGCAGAAGTTTACGCGCCGCCGGCGTTCTCAGGGATCAGGTGCCTCTTAAGGCTCCGCCTTGATCCGTTCGAGGCGGACTGTGGCACGATTACAGGATCGTTACTGCTTTACTTTTTAAACTATCAATCGGGTGATGTTGACATAAAACTAGACGAGTATATTTTGTTGTATTGTAGAATGTGGTTCTTGTGGAAATTTTCTTTATAATCAATTATTTCGATAATTTTTTTGCGTATGTTTACGATCACGCGCCGGCCATGGTGCGCTCCGCGGACAAGTGGATGGCTAGTTAGTTTTCCCGTGATCGCCGTCGTGCGCGCAATGCTTTGCGCTTTGCGTCACAATTTAATAATTAACCACGTAAGAACCCTACACATTATATTATAATATAAAAATGTAGACGATTTTTAAAATGTTGCCTAGCAACTTAATCATTTTGAAAAGTAAAACAAACTAAAATTGGCTAATGTTATAAATTGTAACGCAAGTCTAAGTAAATGTTATATTAATGAACGTCAACTTTTATTTGTCGTGACGCAGTGAAGCACATGAATCGAGTAGAGTTCGGATCGGTTGTTAAAATTCGTTAACTCAATTAGCTATGAACAGTCACATAATACCCCGAAAACGATTAATTCAACTAAATTAGTCGATAGAAATACATCGACTAATTTGAACGATAGAAATATACGAAATGATTGAGTTACAGAAAAGCCCCGATGTGTTGATTTATCGCGGGGAGTCCTCCATTTTCACGAGAATTATAACGAGTATTCAATCAATTTAATTGTGTTACAACTACAAAAACTTTTAGATACATTTCGCTAACTTACCTTGTATTCGGATAAGACAATAAATTTGTCACTTCTTTGAATGTAGCTCAGATGTGTATACCATATGTTTGGTTTTTCTCATAGGTCTCTCGTTGTTTGCTTCATCATTGCAATAATAATGTTACCGTACACAGTAATAAGTACCTATATGTAATGAACAGGTTTACTATATGTACTCACGTATGGATATACACTACTGCGTTTCTTTGCAATTTATTTGTGCAAGCATTTTTTTGCGACTTTAAAAGCTCAATATAACTGTTATACTAGTAAAAAAATACCACTCAACATCGTATATTCCAAAACAGATTACGTCACTACCGGTGCTACTTTGCTTTCAAAAACTATTTTATTTCTGTTACACTGCTCTCTGAAACTTCAGTGGCGCTGTATACGAGCATTTTCTCAATTTCAGTTTGCAACAAAATCAGTTTATTTTCCAACTGACAAATTGCATTGAAGTAACAAAGTACGAGTTTCCTTTGAAAATAACCTGACAAAGTTTAGATGCACACAATAAATAAAGTTGAATAATATTTAAGTAGTTATGCGTGGTCTCGTGAAAGTGGAGTAGAATTTGTAAAATAAGTGTTATGAGTGAATTTCCTGTGGACTTAATCGTTTTCCGTGCAGTAATTCACTTGTGCGCGGCGGGCCGCGGCGTTTCCATCGCGGAGGTGGTTCCCCGGACGTCATTATTTCCTGCACATGCTGCCGTGCCAGTGCTGGCCCGCGTCCACGCGATGCTGTCTCATAGTTCATACACATCCAAATATTATTCAGTAGAACTAGAGTTTAAATGAGTATAGATTAACACACGCTATTTATAATTTATCTTGTAGTATCCTGTAATTGACAAAGCAATAACATCAAGTTCATAAATGTGCGTACTTCCTGTGTCGTTGGATGTCCATATCTATCAATATATACAAAACAAAGTCATGATAGTTACACCATTTATAACTCAAGAACGGGTGAGCCGCTTTTAACGATCTGTGTTATTTAATGTCTCCGTTCCAAATAGCAGAATAACTATCAAATATGGAAGAAATCACAAAAAATATATAACAATGATAATTGATGGAGGCAGAAAGAAGTTCGCCAGGACAGTTAGTTAATAAATAAATTACACCTATTAAAAAAAATGGTGATGAAAAATAAACTGCACTAAATGAAAAAATATATTGCTTTTAGTAATAACATATTTTTTTCAATATCAACATACGTCTCTGATTCAAAAATAATTTTCTACCTGTTTACAAATATTTCATAGTATAGACAAATAAACAAAATTTCTAGCATTGCTGGTAGGATGAAAATAGGTATAGTTTTAAATGAAAAATACACTGTTGTCTTCACAAAAAAAAATACTCAGCTAATTTTGTCCAAAAAAGGTTTCAATCGACAAAGCCACAGACAAGTCACTAGCTGGGGTGCACCCGCCCGTTCCAATTACAGAGCGGCAGTCATTATTTCCGCTGCCATGCGATGCCTCCTCCGCCGGCACTCGGAGCCCGCTGACCTGCCGAATTTCACTTACGAGACCACCACCCTAACTAGAACCGGCTCGTCCACCAATCCACCATCATCCACAAAGCAAAAAGAGGCATCTCACTGATCACGCTCGGCTCTACAATATTTTGTAGCTACATAGTAGGTACAATATACCATTAGGTAGATAGGTACCATTGAATATTGCACATAACTCGTCGAATTTGGCGGAAATAACTTTGATCAGTAGTACTGGCTATGAGTATTTATTTAATTTCAAAGATGGAACGATATGTTTTCAACGATTTTCGTTATTTTTATACTTTCCTATAAATAATATTATTCGTCATAGCTTGTTCCTCGGGCTCAAGCACTTCTTTAGTGATTTTATAAATATTGCTGAAATGGATCGATTGGTTATTAATTTAAAATGTACCATGGAGAGTATAGTGGTGGGTAAAAAATATATTAAAAAATGTAAATTAATAGACGATTGTATCGCGAATACTTTCGTTGGCTCGACGACGAGCCAAGCTTATGCGTTGCCGGTTCAACCGTTAGCTTTTTAAGGTAAGGACAGCATCGTGCTCAAATAATGCAGATATTTGGGCACAAGGAATGTCTCTAATTTCCACTAATGTTATAAACAAGTATTTAAAACTAATACAAACAATAGAAAAAATTGAATTGGTGATGATAAAAGTAATTTGAAATTACTTCGTAAAGCTTGATTGCATTTGCTTTGTTATTGCGTATAGGTGTGTATTGAGGGCTGATGATGTTGAATTGTTACATGCAAGCATAATTGAATGACATCTTGTGCAATTATTCCGCTTTAAAACCTTTTATTTCCAGAGAATTCTCATTTCGTTAACGATGGCCAGTCATTAAAGATATATATTTATATACCTATAGCTTTACTCATTAGACTGTTGCGGTGAAAAATGTATAATGACGTCGCCTGCTCACAACAAAAGACTCACAATACGCGCTCACACACGCCATTGTTTTCACGTATATTGAATTCAATGCTCATTAAAAACTATATTTTCGAATATTATGATTTTAACGCTCACCTAGATTTCAATTCAAAGCCGCTTATCTAGTGTTCGTAGAAGAAATTTATATGATTTAAATAACCGCTAGATGATTGCATCTAGCGGTTATTTAAATCATCTCTTCATCATCATCATCTTCTTCTTCTTTCTTTACGAAATGAGATGCGATGAGATACAATGGATATGAATATGGCCTCATCCACAACTTTGCGGGTATTTTGTCAATGTCAAGTAATTAATAGCAATAACACATTCAAAACACATTATATATAAAATAATGGATGTGACATGATGATATGAAAATGGCGACTCGCAATCATCTATCTAAAGTTTTTAATTAATAGTTCTACGGATTATATTATGATTTTCATAACGAAAAATGTTCCCTGTAAGGTAAACCTTGTCCCGATAATGAGTGAGGCACGCGTCTAACGCCTAGTATATAAACGACTGTTCGAACATTCCACATTTTTATATAGGTATAGGTAAATCTAACATACTTCATTATCTACTCTTGACATAATTTATATTGTCGTGATGTATGTGTAAAGCGGTAAGATTGAGGTGGGATCATTATGCGGCTATGGGACACCACTCGCACGCCCCAGCACAGCTCGGCCCCGGGCCATTAGGCCGACCATCAACCAACGCCTAAGAGCACACTCTGATACTTTACTATGGCGTTATTCCTCAACTTGTTAGGTTTCAAGATAGCTTGCTATTACATCTCTTCATATTGATCGTCCGAATATATATTTATTCCAATAAAAATACTAGGTAATGTTTCATTTCGATATTTGTTTTTTTACTTATGATTTTTTATTAATTCCAATTCCAATTTCAATTTAATTTTTATATTAATTCATTCCTATTTTTATAATTTGAAATGTTTATTTCATTTGACGGATGACAGCACGTTATCTTCTTATTATTTTTAAATAATAATTATCTCATTGAATTATATCGTTTCGATTATATTTTGTATCCATACTTAAGATATTTTCTCTTTGGCATGCTGGCCATATTTATTGAAAAGCTAAACTTTGAAAATTCATAAGTATTACTGATTCCATTCTATTTTCAAGTTGACAAGTTTACCTTAGAAATGCAAAAATATGGACGAGCTTCTTCGTCAAGCAGTTGAACCTTTAGCGGCGAGTCGAATTGGCCTATTCCGAGGTCCACTGGTCCCGGAGCTATACCCAGGATACTAAACACTACCAACCTGTAAACTCTTGAAACTTATTCTGCTACTCCTCAAATAGTGCAACGTGCCCCTGGTCATAGGCACGTAGACGAAGTACGTCCCACTTGAACACATGCACGTTTTGGCGGCCCAGCGACGAGCCAGGCTTGTTCCTGCTTCTCAACGCTCCAAATCATAACATCAAAAGTGAATTGAAAAATATATCCTTAAAACGTTCCTGCTTTTCAGGAATGAATAGTGTTATCATACAATACCAGTAAAATACCGGGCAAATACCAGGTAAATAGGTACATTATGTGTGTATCACATATTTATACTTGCAGTCAATATTTACTTACGATAGGATTCGTTTAATGTCCCTTCTGCAGGATACCTTTCATAAAGGGAATATCTACTTAGTTACGAGAGATTTCTAGCATTGTAGGTAAATATAAGTTCGCGCTACCGGATACGAGCCTTGCATTCTTCCGCAGATTCCTATTCCCACAATTCCTGCCAAAATACGCAGGCATTCATGGATAAAACAATTTAATCATAATAGTTCAATTCGCGTCTTCCTGGGCTCTCAATTTTATTACGTAACTAGCTGTTATCTGCGACTTTGTCCGCGTGGTATTTAACGTAACAGTTTTTCTAAAATAAAAGCCTAAGTTACTCCTTGTTACATCAGCTATCTGCAAGTGAAAGTCCCGTCAAAATCGGTCCAGCCATTTCAGAGATTAGCCGAAACAAACAGACAGACAGACAAAAATTGTGAAATTTTGTTTTGGTATATGTACCGTGTATACATCCAAATGGACTTAGTAAAAAGCGGTTATTTTAATATTAAAACAGACAATCCAATTTTATTTATTTGTATAGATATATAAAATACTTTATTGTTCCGGCGGTATTTAAGGAAAGACGTATTATCACTACGCAATAGTTCTTTTAAAGGAATAAGAGATTAACGGAACAATTGTTATGCGACTATCATACGTGTGCCTCAGTGCACTAATTAGTGCCTTGATAATGTCACTAAGCAAATTTGACCGCCAGTTTAACACATTAATTTACTAACGTCATAACTGATGACGTTAAACATTAACCCCAGAATTTATAGATGTTTTATAACTCTATCAAACTTCATATAGTACTGCGCAAAATAAACTCTTTTCGCATAACTACATGACGTTTGATAAAGTTAATAGTACGTCTATAAATTTGGGGGTAAGAGCTTTTGGCAGAACTACATTGAAGCCGAGCGTTTACCGTGGCAATTTTTAATAACTTCATTATGGCGTATATTGGCATTAAGAAAACACTAACATTAACGCAGGTGTTACCGTAGCATTAGAAGTAGTGGTCGTCATTTCTGTTGCAAGCTCTTGTATGGTTAACAAATTTGAGGCTTTAGCCATGGTAGGCTTGTGCAGCTAAACACAGAGCACGAATGTTCTTTGAGCCGTGCTTGTTAGATATTTAAGCTTCAAACGCCCTACGTCACGCGGATGCAAATAGTATCTGTATAGTCTAACCATACAATAAAAGTAGTGATAGCCAAGTTGGTAGAACACTTGGTAACGAGGGTCGCAGGGTCAAACCACGGCTCGCAACTCTGGGATTTGTGGATTTCATGTGCGAATCTCATTTTCAACCACGATTATCACTTGCTAAACGGTGAAGGTAAACATCGTGAGGAAACCTGCATGTCCAAGAGAACCCCTCGAAAGATGTCTGGAGTCCGCCAACCCGCACTTGGTCAGCGTGGTGGACTATGGCCTAATCCCCCTCGTATTGAGGGGAGGCCCCGTGCCCAGCAGTGGGACACAAAAAATGGCTGGTATATTATCTAATCATTATTGAATTGACATGTAATTGAAGTTCCTTAATTATATCGCGTTAAAAAACACGTATTTTATAAAAAACGCTTTGATGGTGTGCGTGAAGCGTAATATGAAGATATATTTTCAAAGGTACATAATTAGTGAGTTCCCTAAAAGTAATCCTTCACGTAATTAGATCAAAGTAATATAAACATGTTATGATATTTGTTTTCGTGTAACGAGTCTTGCGTAACCGAATAAGATGTCAATGTTTAAAGACAAGGTTTAATTAATGACTTTGTTTTCTCATTATTTTCGAGGAAAAAATAATGTGTCAGCTATAGTATAAAGCTAATATTGTGAACATTTAATGAGTTATCTACAGAAGAGCTCCGAACAAATACTGATCAAAATATTGTGAGAATGGCAGCAGTAAAAATTATATGTTTGAGATATCATGAACCGTTTGATATGTCCAGCACAGACGCGGATGCGGGTGCGACGCGGGCGCGGGGCGGGGTGGGGCGGCGCGGCAGTGCGCCCAACTGAGCGCCCGCGCTCCGCCCCAGATTATCTTTTTCATCTCCGTGGCATTTCGTTACCCTTAATGAAATCCAGCCAAAGGAAAGAAAGAATTTAATTTAAGACGAATCAGAAAATATTCAGCTGCCGCTCGCTAGTTATAAATCATTTGAATGCTAATAAATTCGACTAGCCCCCGAGCCCCAGGTGGGAACAGACTCTCTTCCTGCCCCATCTTTGTTTTTAGTAAAAATTGAATATTATACTGCTCTTTATTATTAAATTCTTTCGTGAAGCCGCGGACCGGCTTTGGGGATTTTCTTTAATATCGTAATGGAATTTCATTTGTCTTGCGGCTCGACCGCACGGCGAACATAAACATAGTCTTAATATATTTCCATTTGTTCCTTGTTATTACCTTTACCGCCCTTTATAATTGCCCATCACTCTTCAGTAAACACTGTTACATAAATTTAGGTGCTATGATAAAGAATTAGGCAGTTAGCGGATGAACTGTCGTCAACAACAGAATATAATTAACGTGTAAAGGAGTCCTTCTATGCTGTGCTATAGCAAAAATTGTATCAAAATGTAGTTAAAAAAAGTCTGGAAAATAAATTAAAGAGAAACAAAAAGAAAAATAACGTGGGCCTTTTCTAGAAAATTGGCTACGAATATATTTATGTAAAATGCCGATTACTTCAGTTTAAAGCTACAATCATTCAAGCCGCCAGCTGAGTGGACGATCAATTTGCGGCTCCGATCTCCTCCGATTCTCCGTAAGCCCTCCTAAGAAACTGATTTCGCTGTTTTAGGTGGGTCTTTAGATCTTGGCAAAGGACTTAAAGAGGTTGGAGATCATAATTTTAGATTACATTGCTCATAATTACACAGTACTAATAATTAACGACAGGAAAGAATTTAACTTCCAATATGCGTCTCATTGGGTTGATGAGATCATCATAATTGTTTTTGTTTAGTCTTCTTAATTTACAAAATGATATACGATGAAATAAAATGGATATGAATATGGCCTCACCCACAACTCAGCAGGTATTTTGGAAATTTTATGTAATTAACAGCAATAACATATTAAATAAATACAAATTATAAATAAAATAATGGATGTGACATGATGATATGAAAATGGCGTGTCTTTGTTTAGTCTTAATATTATTAAGAATTTTATTTAAAAAAATATGTAATTTAAAAGATAACTCCAAAAATATTTTTTAGTATGCCGTGAATTCGCACACGAGGGACTGCAGTTTCCGCCCTCAGTTGCTCTCGGGACGTCACGTCGCGCGCCGGCCCCGCCTGTAGCGTCGTAGCACCCCGCGCCGCTACGCCACCGCTACGAGACCCATAAGTGTTTATTGAACTTGGTACTTATCGAATAAGTGCTTATCGACTGTGAAATATGAAAATTGTGTGAATAATATAAAGTAGGGAGTACCAATATTTTGTGTTATACAATTATTTACGGATCATTTTAATTCAATGGTGAGTATAGAATACGAAATAAAATAAAGTCCATTTTTCTTTCACGGTATTTAATACACCGGCTTTTTGTATTTAACAAACGCTTTTTATATGTAGGGGAACCTTTTATAATATTACGTAAATGTTTATAGACCGGACCTACCCTACCAAATTAAAATAAGCAGTGGTTATTTTCATAGGATGACCTTTATTGTGTACCCACTCAAGAGCATGGAATTTGAATTTGGTATTGAATTGGGCGGACATTTTAAATAATTTTAAAATACATATTGTATCTCTACTGCAAGTTACAGAACAGGTAACTAGGTAACACATCAGCATGGTCTGAATGCTTACACTAATAAATAGCCATGTATCACATTTTGTGGAAAAACTAATTACTGCAGTTTTTTTCTTATATTCAGAACTAACTAATAGCTGTATACGCGGTATCTGGAACTAGCAGCTAGATTTGGTACCGCGTGAGGCCGGTAACTACTTACCGCTTGGGATGCTGAATTGGTAACTCTGAATTCCGATTGCTTTTAGTGGCAACCTGTGATATTATAGTATCTATAGGGCTGATAGTCAGCGTCGACCCTTTGAGACCTACGTCAAACATGAACTGGACCGAACAGAGACCCATATTTCGGAGTACAATTAGAAAATGACATGATATTATACAGCTATCAAACTGATGAGTTGTCATATCCATAGTGCTAAATCCGCAATATTGTAGATGTGATTTTGTTTACAGAATAAATTAGCAGAAACCTATAAAAAATGTAGATATATTGTCGCTAATCAACTCCTAAAAGGGAAACCGTAGTAGCTCTATGTTGAACTAATTATTCGATTCAGAACGTTTCGACAAGTATCTGAATCGATTCGATTAGAAATTTTCTCGATTCGCCGGCGATCTTTCAGCCATTCTTCATAACCGAATATGCATTGCTAGTAACAATATAATATTATTTTCTGGGAAACAATTACTTTAGCGGAAAAGGGAAGATCTTCCAGCCAGGCGAGCGTTATGCCTGGCGGGGCGGCCGCTATGCTCCGACAGTTATTTTCGGGATCTTGTATATATGTTACTTGCTCCGAAAACTCTTATAGCGCGATTCAGGATTGTGATGACAATTGTCTATTGTTCTGAATGCGTCTACAGTGCCATCTGTGTAGCTTGTTGTGCGGTTTATGTGGTCGCTACAATAGTATCACTCAATTACCAACGATTTATATAAAGTCTAGTATAATAAAATCAAAATTCAATAACGTTTTACCCGTCTAGACAATTTATAACAGTGCTGACGATTTTGGGAATTCTACAATCAGGTAAAAAGAACCGGCTTAATTACGAAAAATCGGATTTGAAATAAAATCGGTACCAAGAATATATAACCAATAGAGAGAATATAAGCAAGAATATCGGTAGTATATTATCTAAAACAGTCCTGTTATACCTAATGATGGTTGGGTAATTTTCCATGATTATGTCAGAAACAGCTCAAATTCGCTCGCTTGTGTGTATAATAAATAATTACGAAAATGATAGACGTCCATCCACTTTATCGTGGGTCAACCGCGGTCACAATACAAACGCAAACGAGTGTCATGTCGAAACTTTATCTGCGAGTGACAACATGAGAAGATACCTGTAAATTAATTTATATCGTTGTAAAATTGTAGTTGTACTTTATTTACTGGCGAAGCTGAAGATATATTGTCTTCGCAATGAGTGAGGATAATACACATCATAGTATATTATTGTCACTAATTGTCTTGTCTATAAATTAATACTAACAAATTGTACACAACTGGGAATACACAGTCATATTAGAAGACGAAACGTTGCCTCTAGCAAAGTAATGCCACTTATTCAATGCATTTGTAGTGGTAAATATTACCACATACAAAACTTTTTGCCTAGTAAATGGTCCAGCGTAGACTAAGGAGTTCTGGACATAGATTTTTTTTTTACTAATGTGTCTGTGAGGCGTGTGTTTACTTGGTAGACCAGGGTTTTTCACCCAACTGCGCGGCGAAAAGGAGGGTAATGAGTTTATCAGCCTGCCCAGCCCATATGTATCTTTGTTCCTTTGTAGCGCTCTAGAGACCAAAAGCATGGGCCAATTTTGCCATTTTTTCTTACGACACGCAAATCGATTTGTCTAAATCTTGCAAGTGTCAACGCGGACATGACAGTAATGAAAATTCAATATTGTGAGCACCACACGCCATATTGAAAAAAGTAAAAAAATGAAAATCGACGAACTGTGGTAAGTGGGGTTTCATTGGATGGTATTTCAAAACCATCGTTGGGCTTTCATTATAATTTTTCAATTTTAATGACCGTGTAGGCTCTATAAATTTAAATTGGTGAGCAAATATTCTCACATAACTTAAAGTACTTATAATAAAGCTGTGATAATGTTATTCTATAATCGCAGAATACTCGTAGATCTAAGGTGTAAAAAAAATACAAATACCCGACATATAGTCGCTATTGGACTTGTTTTTTCTTTTCAGTTTTTATTTTAATTACTTTAATTCAAATGTACTTTTTTTATTAGCCTTCACTTTTAGCGCAGACCCTGTTATGGTCTGAATATTCTATTATAAGTTTATGTATAAATATTGTTCACTTGCTCATACATTACGAGCAAGAGCAGGATGACGATACATACTCATATAGCGCCGTTGTGTCCGATATAAGTATACCTAAAATATCTAGTAAAACTAGATACTTATCAAGAGTCCAAGGGCCTTTATACATTGATTTAGTAGCCCTAAGTCCAATTCGGGTAGTCGTTAATTCTGTTATTAGAAAACTTTTAAAGTGACTAAACTAGGTCAAATTATCAGTGCCAACGTAATATGGCGGATGGCAATGGATATACAAACCAAATCCACGTGATATAGTTACGGCAATAAGGAAGCAATGCATGACGTTGCCCCGCACGCCGGAAAACATTTAGCTTTATCAAGAGGCCGATATTCATGTAGATAAATAGATGTATAACTAAACAGCGTGATTCAGAAAGAGTATGATATCCTTTAGAACTGCGCTTCTTTAGCGCAGTGTTGTCAGATGTGATTTTCTATTTCTACCCAAATTTGAAATTATTTTTCTCCAAAATGATACAATTTGCTTGAGTTTTACCCAAAGGCAAAAAGTTGATAACATCGGTTAATTTTTCTTATTTTTTCCTTGAAAGACTGTTCTAATTTACAAACTGAAACAGCAGAATGAGCTTTTTTTTTTTTTTTACTAGAGAGAAAAAGCAGAGTGATAAGAATGAAAACTAAAAAGTACCCAAAATTCTCCATGGTATTTTTTTTTTCTCCAAAATTTTCTCCAAGAATTTCATTTCTCCAAAATTTCTCCAGAGCCAAAATTTTTACCCAGAATTGCGAAAAAAATACCCAATCTGGCAACACTGCTTTAGCGTATTATGTGAAGATTTTCCATATGATATTTTTCGGGGTTCCATACCAAAATGGTAATAACGTACCCTTTATGGTGCGAATATTTCAATCTATTTTTTTTAAATTGCTCAATATAACTTACAATTTCCTTTTGTTGGAATAAAATGTATGTTGTAAAATCGCCATATCGAATTCGGACTAAAGAAGTGCAAGCTTAAAGGATAGTATACTCTTTTACGATGTATAGTAGGTATAGTAGATGTATAGTAGGTAGGGTAGTGTAATTTATTCGGTTTAATTGGCTCAGAGATTGGATATCGAGAGACAGTTGTGTCAATATATTTTAGGAGTAACATTTTCATTTTGTTGACAGGCGTGTGGAATTTACTTGAGGAAACATATCCAACATGTCTGAAAGTTGCGCAGGAAACGTGTCAAGAAAGTCAAGAGACGGGCCAGTTGCGTGAACTCGTAATAAAATAAAGTTTGACGATGACGCGGCTAGAGATGGCCGTTTAGGGCTTTAAATATTCAAAGAAGACAGGCTTTGAACTAAGTGGGAATTACTTTGATATTTTTGATTAAACGACGAGATAATAGTTCATATGATACATGGGAGCGCGGCCTCTTAATGCTGGTAGGTTATTGCTAACTTAATGCGCAACCTACATGATCTGTAAAATATATTCATACGATATTAAAAATATATTATAAATGTTGCCTGACAGTCACACCAACCAACTGCATAGTCACAAATCAAGCAATCTTTGTTTTCTGGGTATCTCATTTCCATTATTATTCGCTTACTTTCAAATCTGCTTACATATAATGCGATGTCAACTTAATTGACCTTATACTCTGTAAAACGTTTAAAAATAGATGATAACGTAATATTCCCCTAACCATATTTTCTCGACCATTCCGCAATCAGGTCGTATCGTTGACAATGGTCATCATAACAGAGAGAAACAGAAAGCTGATTGGGCTATGCAATTACTTATCTAAATGTGAAGCTTTTTAGGAATAATATGGCAGTTCCTATTTTTATTATATTCTTATACACGCGAAAGAAAATTGCTGAAACACAAGCTATAATGGGTACTGAAAATTGTAGTATTATTTATTTAATACTAGTTGACCCGGCAAACGTGGTTTTTCCATATGCATACATTATTTCTAGGAAATATTTTTATAGTTAAATATTTGAGATTATAAATTGAGATAAACTATCCTGTCTTTCAAGTTGGATGAAACTGCACACAGTGTGCAAAATTTTATTTAAATCGGTTTAGTAGTTTAGGAGTCTATGGCGGAAAACCACCGTGACACGTAATTTATATATATTAAGATTATATCAATACTTTACGACTTAAGTATATTCTTTGAATGGTCACCGATTACTAAACTATCATCTATTCGACGGAGCGTGCGAATGTACCGAATAGACTCATAAAATGAAGTGGCAAACGGATCGCGGCGCGGTGTCGTCGCGGTGACGTATCGGCGCCGCACGCGCGGTCACGGTCCCGGCCATTCCTCTTCACGATCGAACAACTGCAACATACGGAAAAAGAAACCATTAATATTAAGCCCTGTAACGAAATACTGTTTGATATATTGCAGTGGAAATTAAGTGGTAACTGTTACGTTTTTAAAAGGTAATGTGGAATCTGTCGTCAGTTCATTACACGAGGTTGGCAATGTTGTATCTATTACTCAATAATAAATTCATTCAATATCATGAATGACCGGCCCCTCTGAAGCTGTTTATACGCATTGTCTATATGTAAGATGTAACTGTTACGTTTTTAAAAGGTAATGTGGAATCTGTCGTCAGTTCATTACACGAGGTTGGCAATGTTGTATCTATTACTCAATAATAAATTCATTCAATATCATGAATGACCGGCCCCTCTGAAGCTGTTTATACGCATTGTCTATATGTAAGACCATCATGTAGATCTTCTAATTTGAAAGCCGTTTATTCGTGATTTGCAAAGAACTAATCATAACACTCCTTCTTTCATTAGCCTTATTGGGAGGGTAAATGGAGGTAGGCACCCAAAAAAAGGGCCCACATTGTAAGGTGATTAGGTATTAGATTTAGATTTTATCCATATAATATGACAAGTAAAAAATATGTTGTACGGAGTAGGTAAGCATTTAATTATGTGTGGAATTTATTAAATCACAATAAAGAAATTAAAATTAACGATATATTGTTGTTTAATTTTGTTCAGTCGATCTTTTGATTAAATATCACAAAACTGAATAATCGGCACAGCTCATGGAAATGAACGCTGTTATTCAACTTAGGATATTCAGAACTTAATAATCCGTCTTTGGACTTGGTATATCTTGCTGCAGAAACATTCAAGTGTTATTTCAGTTATCTATTCAAAATTCAGATGTCCAACTTTCAAGTAGTTTCTTTTCATTTATTCAAATGAAAGATATGAAACTACTTAGAATATCAACCAGCTAAAAAGGAACGACCAATTGAAGATGGAAAATGAGAATTATTTGGTATGACCAAATGATTAATTGAGGCTCTTTATTTTATTTGATTTTTGACTTTCATATGCATCTAAAACCCTTTGGAAACATGCAACGAGTTTCAAACATAAAATAACATCCTAGTTAAAAATATATTGGAAAACAAAAGTAATAAATCAAAAAACCAAAGAACCTCACTGCGAAAAACATAATTTACAATAAGACTGAAAAGAAAACAAAAATCCAGTAGCGACTTAAACATTATTTTTAACTGGTCGTGCAGTTCAATATGCCCATAAAAGATGGATTTATTAAAAAGGCTAGAGACCATCAAAGATAGTTAGAGAAGCTTGCTTTATCATGTTTACTTTTATGTTTAGGTCAGGCAGAATAGAAGCTCACGCTGATGTATATATTTAAGTACTTTGTACACTTTACACAAGTTTGAACCGTTACCAACCTGGATGCCATAAACAAGGTAGCGGAGTGTAGCGCCGGTAACGTGGCAATTAGTTAGACAGCTCGCCAAACAACCCCGGGCTTCCAGGCTGGCGCTTGGATGTTTGCCCGCTCCTCACACGCTCCCCGCAACCCATGAATCTAGGTGACTCGGATTGCACCCGTTTATTATTTCATCCCCATTTAATATAACTTAACAGGGACTTTAAAGTGTGTACATGACATTTTCTGCCTCGCATACACTTAGGAAATATTTTTTAATATATTATTCCCTAGCACCAAAAGTAAAAAAAAAACATATAATTAAAGATCACGAGAAAATTAACTGTTCTCTTTAATGGTTTTTGAATTTAGTGTTCGATTCTTAAATGTTTAATACTGGCATATTGATATCGGCAGAATATAGAACTGACAGTGAAAAAAGCTAAATTGCACAAAATAAAGCATTGTATCGTACGTTTATAGTTTAGACAACGATTTGACTATAGTATGTTTTTTTTTAGAAATATGTCAGCTCAGGGAGAGTTTTATATGGCATCAGAAATTAGTAAACGTAGGTATAGGTATTATATCCGTTACAACAAGATACTTACTTCAAAATAATTCAGAACATCACAAAATAAATCATATGTAATTAAATACTACCGCCACACGGACACACAAATTGTAAGGTTCCAAACAAAACAACGCTTGTATTTTATTATTTTATAAATATAATATAGCAACGATTAAAGGAGTAGGAGGAATTGCGAAAACATACATTCTGAAATTCGTACAGGCGGCAATCGAACCTACAAACACTAAGCTGTTGTCACAAAGGGAACATATTCTGGTAAAATGAAAGCAGGCGGTGCGTGGAGGCGAGACAAGCGTACTACACCATTTATTGAAACGCGAGGTTAGCGCATGAAGTCATTAGTCCTCCGTATGCCTGAAAAAGTGGCGTTTTCGCTGAAACACTGAGCAGGGTGCGCTATTCAACTAGCGAATGTATTTTATTCTCAGCCCATCGATCTTTAGACAACAAAACGCATACCGTGATCGGAGTGTCTCTCGAGGCAATAAATCACACGATACGTTTAATGAAAAGATCTCTCTCCTATCGCCCTGTTTTATTACTATTGAACGGCGCCTGTTCGCGTCCAAACAAACGTATAATATATAAATATGTACGAACTGAATCTGAGTTTTCCGATTCCAAAGCGCTGCCACTGCAAAACTTCGCTACGAACACGCCGTTTGATTTGTAGTTCTGTCATCCGAGTTTTGAAGAAAATAGAGAAGATAATGGAGATAAATAACTACAATATAAGACAAATGTTCCGATTCTCGCTCTTGATTGTGCATTGTTCGCCTTTTCACATTTATCACATCTAAAAGCTTTACGTCGTCGAATGAAAGGACACACTTTAATATTTTTATAACATCGCTATCGCTTGCAAATATTATTTTTGTTAAATCTATGGAGCGGCTGTATGAAATAATGTTATTGTTGCAGATGGTTTTATGGGCGCTCAAAGGTGTGAAGATGTCAAGGGGGACTGTATATCATAAGTAACTCTATTATGGAAAGACAACGCGTGCAATAGCGTTTGTAAAATGAGGGGAAGTTTGGGGCTGGTGCGCAAGAGTGGTTGGGAGGCGATCGCGACATGACGTGTGTGCGCCACCGCTGCTGTCGCGAGGGCAATATGGCTTCGCGTCTCGCGGCCATCATTATATGGCTCGGTGGAAGTAAGTACTGGTACAAACTTGTGTAGCCTAAGTCTGGTAAGCGTTCGACTCCAAAGGAATCTTATTCCCTATGCTAATGTTCGTAATGATTGTCAATAAGATCTCTGCATATATGTGAGCTGTTAATATATAGAATATTAGACAAGTGTTTAAAAGGAGTGTACAAATATTGTATTTTTCAAAAAACATTCTTTACAACGTACCTCTGACAACAATGTATTCCATCTACTTTGTTATTTCCACTTTATTTACAAAAGCATCAATATATATAAAATATATTCGCGCGCTAAGGTAGCTAAGTCGAACATGAATCTGACCAAATTGTTAAAAAAAATACTTTTATTACATGATAAGGAGTATTATATACATTCATAGACGATAGAAGTACCTAATTGTATTAAACTAATACATAGTTTTCTTATCTCAATTTAATAACTAATATTATATTTCTAAGAAGGTCTTCAAAGCTTAAAAACGTCGTTGTCGTGGCGACCCTTGACTAGGCTTGGTTTTATTGCTATAAGCTATCCTCGGGACTTATGAATTTCCTCGGTCGTAAATATTATTGCTATTAGTACTTACTCCTTTTTTCTTCGCTTTTTTTGTTATAACCTAATAATCTTGTCAGACGATATTAAAGTACGTGGTAATTCATAGTTATCTTTTCATTTGAATAGGGAATTTAGTTTAATATGTGCTGTAACAGTTATACACAAGGCATGTAATGTATTCAATAATCAAAATTCTACATTCATCTCTTTGAGTGAGTATATATTTTCAATAAGATGTTTCATATCCCATCCAGTGTAAAAGCGATGAATTATTAAAATCACTCCGGATACAATCGAGTTTTCGAATCCAATCCCTTAAGTAAAGCTGATTATCGGATTCGGTATCCTCCGTAGACCGAGCCGGGCGATGCAAGAAAAATTCTGTAAAGTGCCAATCTCTCTCGGTATGGAAGATTGGGAAAATTATTGGATCTGAACACGCAGCATACATTTATTATGGACAATATAAATTACATACGTGTTTCTTCATACAAACATTGGCCCCCAATCCCTGCTTAGTTCACATCTTAGGGCACTCAAGGAATATATCCTCCGAACTTCAAATATAGCCTTGTGAATCTAGATATTTGAAATTTAGAGTTTTAGGTTGTTCGTTGTCTGTAATTCAGTCAGTCAGTGTTAAGAATTTTATTAAATTGATAGTGAGGCGGGAGCAGCCGGGCCGGCGCATTAGTTTGTACCCCGTCACCGTATCGTACCGCAAAACTTTTTTTGAATTATTCGCCTCTTGACATTTATGGCCAACTGAGAGAAATGTATTAGGTAATTATGACCAAGCTATTGTTGATGAGAGATGGGAAGTTCCGCCACATAAACCTTTTTTTCATATACTTATATACATATAGTTGGTATGAGATGTTTATAATTTAACCGAACTTTTATCTGACAAAAAAGATAAGGATACGCTCATATAGTCACGTGATCATATTTCCATGAGGTTGTGGCTTCCACGCAAAGTGTAGCCTCCAGGAAAAGCTATCAAATCGTATTTTTATATGATTTACCCTTACATATAGAGTTCTAAACGACACAGTGAATACGATAAATATAAGAAGAGTTCGAAAACAAATAACAGATTTGATGGCTTATGATTATGATTTTGAGAATAATATTAACAGATTGTAAGTTTATAGTTCCATAAACTTATTTTATTCGGTAAAGTCATTACTTATTCCCGATTTTTTGCTAGTGCGGGATTGCGTATTTCGGAACTAAAACGCTCAGTACAAGATAAAATATATTTTCCAACCAATAAAAGATGTTTACGGAAAACCACTTTCGTACGAAAATAAATTTAGATTTGCGAACTTACCAACAAATACAGCTTTACACACTTCAGCAAATCGAAAATTAAACCCTTGTTTACCGCACAAACGTACCTTCGCGAACCAAACACCTAAACACAGATTTATATTCTTATTTAAACAGAGGCTGGAATGAATTCAGTTCACATAAATATTAAACTCGCACCCAAATGAAATATTATGATGTGTCTGGCACTGTAAATTGAATTTGGGTGCATTGTAATGAGTTCATCTCGACGGGAATTTGTATTGGCTTAATCGTGAATTCTATCACGTGCTGTTCACTTGATTTATGTATTCCCAACCACCTACACTAAGCTGAAGGCCAAGATTTGATTACCTACGCCGAGCTGAAATTCCGCCCGGCGAACCGCTAACGGATCGACCGCAAGCTCACCTACTTAGAAACAGGGACCGTGGAAATAAAATTGCTTTAAGTTGCACGTTTCACAAATAAATGGTTCGTTTCGTGCTGCAATTAATGATGTTGAGACGTGAAATAAGGCTAGCCAGTTGCCTTTTCTCACCGCCTCTATGTTTCCCACGTACGTCTTGGAATTAGTTTTAGTTTTGTAAATGATATTGCGGTCCCTTCGGTCTCGTGGTCGCTACAGCGTTCTTCCGACAATGACGTTCGAATCAGATAATTTTTTATTTTGACTTGGCCATGGCCTATATGCTTATGAGTCTTCCCTTAGAGAACTATAAATGTATATTTAGTTATAGGTAGGAATATAACTGCCGCTTGCAAAACACTCCTCAGGATTAATTGGGTTTAATATTTTATGTGAATGCAAGTTTTCCTGGAGCTATTTTTGCTTTCATGGGCAAACAACGGTCGCAGCCAGACCACTATCAATCTTGATAGAACATAATTAGTGGCAAATTGCCAGTCCATTGACCACGAGTGGGATTGCAACCTATTTCCTACATTATTCTTACAGATTGTGCGTAAATAAGACGAATTTTGTTTGTTGATAATCTGAATGTGCCTACTCCTTATTCAATGCTAAATTTATTACCAAAGGCAAGTTGAGTCGATGATATCAGTGTTATACCCCAAAATCGTTCTGCTCAAAAAAACTATTTATGGTCTCTAAGTACATTAGCTGTGTACTGACTAACCAATCAGCCTTCCTAAGCAGTTTCGGGGACAACAATCAAGTCATCAGTTTACAATAATTTGTCATTATATACTCTGCCTGATATCGAGGAAAATTACATATATACGAGAGTAGACACTAGACATATATAAGAGGGCGAGTCGTATCCTACATGAGTTAGGAAAAGCAGCCTACTAAGGCTTTTCAGTCAGCCAGTAGGCATTCCTGAAAATATTGGTAACGAGTATTAACCTTTAGCATACGCAACAGATTTATACCAGGTACATAAAACTTCACGTCAAACTTCAGGATTCCTTATTATTTTTTTCAGCACAATTTTTAACCTACCTTCCTATGATATTCTGAATAAAATAAGTTTTTAAACCACCCACCTCTAATCTACAATCTATAAACCTACTTGAAAATGTATATCCTAATGTCAAACTGTGGTGGCTTGGAACGTTGAACTGCGACCTTTATAAGCTTCTTGCGAGGTAAAAATAGTGGTAGCCAACGACAAAGTCGTTTAGATAAGTATTTATCCGATAAAATGGTTACACGAGTTTTACAGAAAATATTTGTATCTATCTACAGTGCACGCGATTTTAATATATTTATTTATATTACAACTTACTTTTACTTTGCATATATATTTTTCAGGTAACAATAACCATTTGAGGTATTGTTTGCTGAAGAATTTTATCGATAGCTCTATCGCTTTATATTTGGTATTATTTATAGGTGCGCTCGGCCTCCGCGACATCCAGCTCAGCGTGCCGGAGGCCGTGGGTGTGGGCTCCAGCGCAACGCTGGGCTGCCGCTGGGCGCTAGACGTGGGCGAGACCCTCTACACCGTCAAGTGGTACCACGGCGCCCAGGAGTTCTTCCGTTTCGTACCAAAAGAGCTGCCTAACACAAGAGTCTTCTCGCAAACTGGGATCAGTGTTGATGTAAGTGAATGATAATTCAGGTGTCTAAGTAGCAAAATTACTTTTCTTTTTAATCAAGCTCAATGTGATCTGGGAGTAAATAGATTAGTCTGGGTATTTTTCATTACGTCCACTATTTGATAAAATTCAATTTGAAACTAAATTAGCCCAAAGGCGGTGCTGTGTTTCAAGTCTCATATTTCTACGATATTGCATTTTTAGTATTCTCTTTATTATGAAAAATGATAGCTTAAAAATTTTAAATTCAGAGTAGGTAAAAAAATTTGCTTCTTAGACTGATTGCAAATTGAATTATATTGATCAATCACAAAGTGAGAATCCAGTTGAATTACAACTCGAACAGATTACTCAGAAGGGCCCAATCAATCAAGGCAAGATTGCAAGAATACGAGTAAGCCCAGTATTTTGTTAAAATGCCGACTCTGCTTTATTAATACAAATGACAAATCGTTTAAAACAGCTAATAAAACATAGCAAAATATCTTAAAATATACAACGACAAGAAATCTTTTCTTACCTTGGTCATTAACTACTCGAGCACATAAATGGCAAAATAAAAAGTAGCGGTGTTTCTTACGCAAATGGCGTACTTAACGGCGGTACGATAAACAACGTCATAACTCCGATTATATATGGGTCAATGGTTGTGAGACATCTTGCTAGTTCGTTAAACTGCCTTCGCGGGCGGGCTGGAAAAAATCACTTAAGAAACTCGAACGGTCGCTACGTTAAACCTTAAGCGGCTGGCACGCCGCCACATCCGAACTATAACGTTGTGCCAAAATAACACATTAAAAAACCTTTCAGTCAATAACTTATACTGAATGTATGCATCGAGACGGCATCGGTTGTGAATACACTACTCACAGAAGGCGACACAGCCCTTGGAAATCGGGTCGGGCTCTCTAGCGCGGGGCGGCCATGATTTAGTTCTGCGGTTTCT
This sequence comes from Pheosia tremula, assembly GCA_905333125.1. Classification (NCBI taxonomy): domain Eukaryota; kingdom Metazoa; phylum Arthropoda; class Insecta; order Lepidoptera; family Notodontidae; genus Pheosia; species Pheosia tremula. The sequence continues at coordinate 6,844,876 of HG995402.1, read as the reverse complement.
CAAAGTGGACTTTCCGTAAGATGGATCGAAGCTTTTAGCTCAATTTGACTTGGTACCAGCTGCGTACGGTGAAGAGCACACGGCTCCACGTAATGGGATTACTCGCCGAGTCACGTATAAATTACGCATGAGCACATACCCGCGTCCACCACCTGAAATCAATGATACATCGCCTCGTAGAAACTTTGCTTTACCTGTACGGTACGATATGCTTTGGGTAGAGAATCGAATGCCAGTTGACGTATTTTCTAACTAGTATAGTACGCAGTTTTTTAAATTAACATACGTATCACGATTTTCTAATGGTCTACTTTATAGTGTGTATTTTGTAGGTAAATGATAACTCAGGGAAATCCCTGAGTGAACAAATGTTTTATCCCGGAGGGTGTTTAAAGTAGTGCTATCTTGAATTTGCTAAATCTAGTGTTTGATCAAATCCCTAAACTCGTTTAGTAAAATCATAAAACTTAGGAAATTATAAAACTTAGGGGTTCGATAAAATCTCTAAACGGGTTCACTAAATAACAAAAACCTAGATTTGAACATTTGCCTGGTATATATAAATTCGTTTATATTGTTCTCCGTAAAAATATACCTACACTCAAAACAATTTTTGGTCAGAACATATATATTAATTCTTACCTTATACAATTCTATAAGGTTACCTTTTAGAATTACGCACGATACGAAGCATCTAATTAAATGATTTCAATTAAATACGCAACGCTACGGTGTGTATTTAAAAGCATCACAAAATAAGGAAATCGAATTCCCCAAACAAGGTAAACTTGTTAGGAAAGTATCACAGGTCCGTATAACATTTTCGCGTCGCGACACCCTTATCGTGAGATTTAAAAACATCATGTTTGTATCAGTAACCTACTTTCCACCCTACTTTCTTTGGTTTCCGTTGAGGGAAATCTGTCAAGTCATGTTCATGCCAAGGTGAGTCGTATTTCATTATGTACCTATTGAATTCAAGGGCTGCGCAAGATTATAATTCGATGTAGAGTCTCTTTAATTAAAGCGAATTCAACACACTCCATCCCCGTTGGTTATAAACCGATAAAATGCGTAGGTGCTACATAAAGTACATGTTTATCGTCCCACCGTTGGGCACTGGCCTCTTCACAATGCGACTTAAGGCATTAGTCCATCATGCTGGGGATGGCGTATTTATAGAAAACATTTTCTGATGAGCAAGTGATAATTATGGCTGAAAATGAAATTCGCACATGAAATTCAGAACCCCGTAATTGCAAAGTTTGAACCTTTAAATTTCTACCAATATGGAGGTAATAAGTAATTGTGATATTTCTGGATGATATGTGCGAATCTCATTTTCAGCCATTATTATCAGATGCTTGTAGCTCGGAGAGCACGTAGAGCCGCTAGTCCAGCGGTTAATATCTCTCCGGTCGTGTTGGATATACATCCCATTGAACTGGGCCCCAAGTCTACTAACACAATCGATTCATGATCGAACTGCAACCGCGTAGTAACTGTCACTTTTGACAGATACTGTATGGGATATCTGTCAAAAGTGACAGTTACTGTGCGGTTGCTGTTCGATTATGAATCGATTGTGTTAGCAGACTTGGGGCCCTGGAGGAATGAGGTACATGCACAAATTTGTGCGCAAGTACAGGTGCGCTCTGTAGCTGCGCTTGCGCAAACTTTTGTGTCACATAAGCGTAGTTGGAAAGCCACCGTTGAGATTGGCCACGGTGACCTAAATTAGGTCAAGAGTTTAAATGGAAATTCTTACTTTGGGTATCCATTTTCCTCGCTTCTTCTGCTGGATCTTATGTACAGGTATTACAGGTTATTTTTGCTATAAGCCGCGTTGTGTGCAGGTATCCCGTTCGGGAGCGCAGCAGGTGGTGCTGCGCGGCGTGACGCGCGGGCTCGGCGGCCGCTACCGGTGCGAGGTCTCCGCGGACGCGCCATTCTTCCACACCGTCTACAAGAGCGCGAATATGAGGGTGGTTGGTTAGTACTCTACAGGCTGATTCAGATAGGGTTCAACTAGGCCTTGATCCAGAGCAGCAGATTATCACTATCCATGCAGCCAGCTGTCCAGAAAAAAAAATTATAGCATCTTGCTACTGTACTGTAAAATTTGCGTTACATTTGACCCTGCTTTCTGTGCTGAGGGTCCCGGGTTCGAATCCTGGTTGGGAAAAATCTTTGTGTGATGAGCGCGAATGTTTGTACTCGAGTCCTGGATGTTTAACATCTATATAAGTATTTTGAGTATATACTGAGTTCGCTCTCAGCCCATTGTATAGTACCGATAATATAAACGTTGCTTAGTATGCAACCGTATAGTTGGTGTGTTCGTCTGGCGATATTTATTTGACCTCCTTCTTAACCTGATTTTTTACTTGAAAACACCGATGTTTGTACTTGATTTTGTCGTCTTGTACAAGCATTTCACAAATCGAGAATGTTATTTTGAGTAGGCGCATTAAACAGGAATGCTCTAAACCATTACAAATTGCTACGCAATTCTCTCGAAGGTAACGCTCGCTAATAGGCTCATTTCTACGGTAACAACTTAATCACTGATATAATAGCCAACAAAAGTTGTTACAAACACCTCTTTTAGAATATAAATAAGTATCTAGACGAAAAATAACAAGTTTAGGAAATGTTAATTTTAAAAATATATATATTCCAAACTTAAAATCCCTACTAGAATAAATTAGAATTATTTTCCACCCTTATTATCGTCTGTATATAGGAACCAAAGCCACCGAATCTTTGTCTCAATAATTCGTATTGAATGCGTAATATGTTGTTCCAAGTTATATATTAAACTAGCCGTCCCGGCGAACTTCGTACCGCTGCAGAATCAAATGTATGACAAAATAAATTATCTTTTTTTTTTGTATTTTTTATGTTTTAATAGTAATTCTGCGAGTTGTGGCATAGAAAAATAAAACAAATCAATAAACATAAAAATCGACCATTCCGTTCATGAGTTATTAATGGTGTAACTAACATGATACTTTGTTTAAGTCAGGGCGCGAAATTCAAAATGTCAATGGTTTTTATTTCGTTACGAAAAATTTGGACATCTTAACAATGTAATTTAGTTTTTGGCGATATTGGTATTCTGCATTGGATGTCTCGATGTTTGTTATGTTTGTTTGTTTGTTTGTTTGAATGTTTGCTTAAAAGAATACCTAAAGCGATACAATACTCCAAGGTTTGTAAAAACCGCTACTTTTACTAACTTTGGAGTGTTATATCGTTTAAGTTAATCTTTCGGTAGCCTACCTAAAAAACAGTCAATTCTGTTATTATTATTTTAAATCGGTCACAACGAAACCTGAATCGTACTAAATTGTTACGTGGCACTCATTAAAGTAACTCCCTAATAGCTATGTCGGGTAAGTGAACAACATAATCAGTGATCTTAGTACTAACAGTAATGAGTTCCAGGCTCATGTTTGTTCATATTACGAGATCCTTAGATCTTTATTAGATCTTAATATTATATGTGCCTATTACTGGGGCACGATTTGTAATTTCGTTAATCTATTTAAAAGGCTTCTCCTGCGGTTATTTATAGGGTTTGCGGTTTCTGTTGTAATAAATGTTAGGCGATTGAGATATTTTTTTTTGTGCCTTTAATCTTATTACAAAGATCTAGAAATACTATTAGATCGCATATAAGTATATTTTGTTTTATAATACTATTTATTGATTTCTTATATTTACGGGAATACTACACAATGAAATAAAACTACTCTTACGGATTTTATCTCGTTTATTCTACGCTTTATTTCAATAATAATATTAGTTTTAATTATTACATATTTCACTAACTTAATTAGATATCTACTATTACAGGATAATATTTTGAGATTCAGTGCTATAGCGAACATAATTTTGTTGTATATACTTTTAAATTAATAAAGTAGATTAACATTTTGCATTTGCACAACCCACAACTTAAGTTTCTTTTATATATTTTATTATAGTACCTACTCTATAAAAAGGCTTTCACTGAAATGTTTAATCGAATTCGCAGTCGGTGTAGTGGTTTTATTGAATAAAATTTGTTTAAACCATTCACATATCGTTCCCCCTCGGAGCGCAGACCGACAACCCGACGCGAGTAACAAAAAAATCGAATTGTATCCATCGTATTGTCCGTAGATCGAGTTTCGCAAACGCAATGAAACCCGCTCAAAGAGTGATAGAGAAATGTAGTACCTATGTGTGAAATTACTTTGAGCTAAGCCTACGGAAAACAAATATAGAAATAAATAGTTGTATTTGTAGTCTTCATTATTATCTACCTATGTAGAATAACTACGTTGCTGTTAATATAGTATCTATTAGTAAGCAGATCGCAAGTATATTAAAATCAGAATATGTAAATAAATTAACAATTTACAAATAACAGCAGTGCCCACAAATAAGGTATTAAACAATATCTTAATTCGTTTAACAGCCGTCGTTATAAATAACGCGAACAATCCCACCGCGGCGCCCCGTGCAACACTAAATCGTAAATCACAACTATTGTTAGGCAATAAATGCGAGAAATCGAACGCAGGGGATGTTTGATTAAGGTTTATCTTGGTTAATTTACGGTTATCGAGAAGCTGGGTTATTCGCGACCGTTTCATCTCTAAATATTTATGACCGATGTTCTAGGGTCTCATAATCTAAACATATAAATAAAATTGGAGTGTCTGTTTGTAATATTAAAATAACCGGTTTTTACTAAATGCATTTGGATGTATACACGATACCTATACCAAAACAACCTTTTTTAAAATTTTTGTCTGTCTGTCTGTCTGTCTGTCCGTCTGTCCGTCTGTCTGTCTGTCTGTCTGTCTGTCTGTCCGTCTGTGTGTCTGTCTGTCTGTCTGTCTGTCCGTCTGTCTGTCTGTCTGTCTGTCTGTCTGTCTGTCTGTTTGTTCCGGGTAATCTCTGAAATGACTGGACCGATTTTGACGGGACTTTCACTGGCAGATAGCTGATGTAACAAGGAGTAACTTAGGCTACTTTTATTTTAGAAAAAAAATTGGTTCTCACGAAAAAAAAAACCAATGTTGCAGCGCTGCGCCTGATTAGGCTTGATAGCAACAACCTGAAATGCGTCCCGCGGGCTCAGAACGTGCGAGCAGGCTGTTGCCAAAACGGTTGTCTTTGTTAAATACCACGCGGACGAAGTCGCGGGTAACAATTACTCATATGTACCTAACAAACTTTAAGCAAGAATGTTTATGATTTTCTTTCTGTCCAGATTTGTCTACGTACTGATTTAGCGATTTATTTGGCGTTACTTACTTGAAGTCTAACTTAACTGTTGACTCCGTCGTTATCTTTTATTAGTGCACGAGATGTTAAAATGAAGCTCTCAAATAGTTCATGGTTAATGATTTACCTATCTGAGGGTAAGGAAGGATAGTGGTGATTTAACTATTTGATAATCTCTTCCAAAATAGTCTTTAGCGATCAAAGAACGTGTTTTATTCATGTACGCGAACGTGATGTCCATATCTTAGCACAATGTTTCCAATTTATCTCTGATTTGGGACCCTGGCCCCGTTGGCAGCGTCCGACAATTTAAGAATTACGCGTAGTTGTAGACTGCCGCTTTATTGAATATCGCCCGGACATATTTTTGGACCGCGGCCATGAAGGTACTAATGGACAAGTATTTCGGTACTTACTGATCCAAGAGTTATGTTTTACAATAGAATACACCTCGTACGACTTTCAAAGATAACATAGTTTTTAGATACTCAATGTAATATAATAAATTATCTTACATGTTTAAAATTACCCCTAAATTGGTTCCCAATCATGAGAAGATATAAGGGGATATATGAAAACTATAAAAATGGTTGAGATCACCTTTGGCTCCAGAAAGCAACTAACCTGTAACAAACATTGAAGAATAGAACGCTACAAATACGAGACGTGGTAGACTCTTGCATCAGTCCCAAACCATGCCTACCTTTGTGTATAGTAATCGAACTCCCAATAGCTTACGAAACGAAAACAAATTTGGTTGTTAAATAAAGCAAGATGATTTATTGGTAGGTAACATCGTGATTAATCAAATAAACACTAAGATACACCCACAACAGCCAAATTAAACGAGGTCCTGGAAAACTCCCTGCGTTCCCATTAAGTAGAATTGGCAAAAAGCGACAGAACAGGAATGTAAACACTTAAAACTTTGCTCGGCGCTGAGTTCCGCCGCTCCCTCGTAATAGAGGGCGCTGCTGGCAAACAAAAGCACGCCGAGTGTTAGTTTGGGCCGCCATTTTGTCTGTTCGGCGTTATAACCGCTTTCTACGAAATTCGTGGGCAAAATAGAACCGGGCGGTGCGACGAGTTTTGAAGATGAATATGCAACGTCGACGTCGACGAGCATTGAAACGCCTGCGAGTCGTATACCCGTTATTTATTGCTATCTATTTACTATCCCTATGCTATGCTATATGCTCGAGGCAATTTTTAAGATAGTGAGAGATTCGATTATGGTGCCTTCCTTGCCCCTAATCTATACATCTATACATACAAATAAATAAAATTGGAGTGTCTGTTTGTAATAGTAAAATAACCGCTTTTTACTAAGTGCATTTGGATGTATACACGGTACATATACCAAAACAAAATTTTTTTAAATTTTTGTCTGTCTGTCTGTCTGTTTGTTCCGGCTAATCTCTGAAATGGCTGGACCGATTTTGACGGGAATTTCACTGGCAGATAGCTGCTGTATCAAGGAGTAACTTAGGCTACATTTATTTAAGAAAAAAAATAGGATCTCTCGAAAAAAAAAACCAATGTTGCAGCGCTGCGCCTGATTAAGTTTGATAGCAACAATCTGCAATGCATCCCGCGGGATCAGAACGCGCGAGCAGGCTGTTGCCAACGGTTGAGTCTTTGTTAAATACCGCGCGGACGAAGTCGCGGATAACAGCTAGTATAATATAACATTTGTGCGTGCAGGCATGGACCTTGGAAGATCTCGACAACTTCTTAAGTCTCGCTGTTTAATTTTGTCTGACTGTAAAAACTGCACCCATGCTTGGTGTACGTCTCTGAACGCATCACAGTACCTGAAGGATTTGAAAATGAAAAGACAAACAAAATATGTAGGAATTAAGTTGATTGAATGGCAGCACCACTGGGGGCACCTCGCAACCTGGGTTCTGTCGCCTGCATGGAGCCGCCGCTCCGTTCGGCAATTCACTATCTTTGTTAACGAGATCCGGTTCAGTGACCATGCAAACAAACGATAATTATGTTTCTCCAATTTTCATTTCGTCGAATTGCAGATTTAATTAAGTAGTCTTTAGACTCCGTCTGTGTTGTGCAAATGGTATTGTTCTTCGCATACAGGTACAAAACAACCAAGGAATGACTGAGATGCACATATACCGGTGTGTGCGTTGTGTGTTGCATACCGACAACACTTGCATTATAATGAAGAGCAGCACAAAGAATACTTCATTATTAAAATCAGGGTTCATTTTCAGTGCGGAAATTACCATTTTTACAATTAAAAACAAATCTTGATTTATTTCAGAGCGCTGTTTGCATTTTCCCTTGCGTTCCGATTATTACTTGAAATTGAGATTTTTAATATCGCTCGGCGTAACAATGAATTTAATATAGCCTCACACCCGAATAGAAATAAAACGACGATATTATTATTGAGACGGGACTTACTTATTTATTAAAGCAATTATATATTTGTTATTCCTAACAGTTATTGATTGTGATAAACTTCAGTGATGAAGTCTAGATAACAACGACGACCTTCTAATATACAATAGAAAATCAAACATTATATTTTTATATCTATTATTCGTACTAGTTATTAAGAAAATTGATTAAAAACATCGAACACCCCAATTGTTTTAGATATTTTACTCCTGATACATTAGTGTAGAGGACAATACTTTTGAGCTTTTTCTTAATTTAAAGAATAATATAAAAGACTAATGATTTTTGATGTAGAATTGCCGGAGGGGGGGCCCATGTTACGGGCTCAGAAAAGCTGGTACTCAATCGGCGACATGCTTCGAGCCAACTGCTCGTCCCCGCCCGCCGAGCCGCCGGCCAATCTTACTTGGCTACTCAACGGACAAGAGGTATACTTACATAAGGTTACTTGAAATTGGAGGTACAAAAACACGGTCCTAATTTGCAAACAAGTCTAACAGGGTACATTTAAGATTTTTCAACGATTTCTATTAAACATAAGTGACATGCTTTATTGGTTGTTTTTATAAGTACTTGAGAAAAAAAAACAAAACTTTAAGGGGAACTAAATAATAACAATCTATAATATCGGGTACCTACTTGGTAAGTATGTATGCTGTATTTTTTATTAATTTAGGTATTTGCTTTTACATAAGATGTACTTTATTATGTTTATATACATCAAGAGTGTTTTGTTACATTTATTATCGTTTGATAAAAAATAAAAAGCAATACAGAAAGCGACAACACTACCTCCCGCGCTCGTAATAAAGTAACTGCCTACTACTGGAAAATCAAATCAAATCATTTAGTAATGTCTTGCCAGAGGCCCACAATTGTTTTGTTACAAAACATCGAAAGAAAATAAGTACAACAATAATGATTTATTATGAGCAGCATTCAAAGTGAATGTCAAAATTAATGAATGAACAATTCAGGATAATAATTTATCACATAAATAAATATCAAGTTCTACGTTTTAAAAATAAGTTGGAATGTATATATTGAACAAAACATAATAATTGTAAACAAACACATCCATTCGAATAAGACATAGCTTTAAGAAGGTCTTCATTCCGAAGATCATTAATAATTATAATATATATGGGCTAAATATACGGTGCATGTTTTCCAGCGACAGCATCACATCGCTTATTATTCCACTCACAGGTGAAAGGCCTCGACATCCCGCTGCACGACACACCGTACGCGCTGAGAAAACCTGTGATAACCGACACGTCCCTCGAAGATGCAAATAGAATTATATTCAGTCCGTGGGACGCGATCTCAGGCTACGAGGAGGCCGTGACGGACAATGTAATAGACATTCCAGCCAATATCGCCAGCGCGGTGGCTGCTCCCAAGCCTGATGGCAATCGGAAAAACAACGAGGAGGCCACTACTCGCCTCCCCGGGCTAGCGCAAATAGCAAATAAATTGAACATTAGTGCCGAAGATGAGAAATCGAATAAATCATCCTCATTCAGCCAGCTTGTTATAAGAGTACAGTCGGTGCACTTTCGTAAAGTGAGTGCCATTGAAATTATAGATTACTTATATAGTTTATTCACTTAAAAAAATAGTTAAATGATCCTTAGGTACGCTGAATTTTAAAATATACTTGATATCCATTGAGAGAGCTATTTGCGTTCTTTTAGCTATTAGTACATAATAGAATAATTCCTTAGTGTAGTACTATATGGGTAGACAGTAGATGTAATGTGTAATATCTGGAGATAAAATCCAACTACACATATACTATACCTCTACATATACGCATGTAACACTAACTGGCTGGTTCTTAAATATCAGGGCCGGCTGAACGTGACGTGCGTGGCGCACGTGTTGTCCGTGTGGTCCAACAGCAGCGTGCTGTTGATCGACGAGGAGCGGCCACAGATCGCGCCCGTCATGGGCAGCAGGGACTCCAACTCCAGTGGTACTTATTTATCGTTAAATAATGTGAATAAAATTGTAGAAATAGCATGGGTCTACTTCTACTGTATATATAGGAATGCGAAGATAGCGCTAACAAATAGTAATAACTTTGTCTTGCTTGTAAAATATATAATCTTCAACATTCAGCTATTTACCATGCTATTTCTACAAAATTAAGAAAAACTTTTGATCACACGCATAAATAGGACAATTATCCAGTACTAGCTTCTGACCGCGGCTCCGCCTGCGATACATCGATGCATACCTATAAGATACTAAGATTATATGTCCTGTGTCCGGAGGTTAACTAGTGAAATAGACATTATATTTTAATAGATCAAACTTCTAATTGATACCCGTTAAAACAAAGGGTTTCAATAATTTCACACATGTATCCAATCGTTCGTGCTGAGGGGTGAAAAGGACTAACTTAATAGGTACCTATATTATTGACAATTAAACGGTTCCATAATAATAATAGTTAACTAAAAATATATCAAAAGTTGCACTTATAGTAATTGTATTACTGACTGTGGTACAGGTAACTCAATATTCAATATTCAATAGTCAGAGAAAGGACAAACGGATTAGATAAATCGATGAGGCCCTTAATATTAATATTCATTCCACGTAATGGCCGACCAACGAGTTCCGCATGTGGTGCTACTTTGCCAACATATTACTATAAATCACACCTAGATCAGACGATGCAAAGTTGCTCAACAGTACTATGATTATTGTTTTGTAGGTATTTTATGAATTTGCGTATATGGTTTTATTTGATGGTATGTAGCCTTATAGATAATATTTGAAAACGCTACTCATCTTAAATGTTACTACGAAGGTACTTATTTAGAATATTAGACTCGCCAAATAATAACATAATTATTTACTTAAAAACCAACGTCTTTTGTAATAAATTCTTCACAAACCAATAGACACACGTAAGTACTTTCAACTTTTTAAGATTATCCAACGTCTACAAAATATCCATTATTTAATAGTAACCTTTTTTTTGAGATATGGATATAAAAGTTAAAAGAACATAACAATAAAGTGAAGGTTATTGCCTGCTCTGACATTTTCATAGGCATTCTTCGGAATATTCGTCACTTTGTCGTTACAATGTTTCTTATAAATAGGGTAATATTTCGTAAAGACGCCAAGGGTCGATACAAGCTATAGAGAGTAAATTTGGCAAAATTTCTGATATTTTTTTGATGTAAATACGCGGATCCGACTAGGTATAGTCCGAAGGATCTGATATGGCACATATTTCAGCGATTTGTTTGAGGATTATAGATATTCCCATCGAGAAAGGATTAACTATCGTCAAGTTGTACACGTCGTCGAACAAAGTTGGAGCAAAAGAGCTTTGAGGTGTCCCGGGTACAATCAATATACTAACAGCTTAGATCGTTTCTAAGCTTTTCACATTTAAACACATATGCTTTGAGCGCACTTTTACTGGGCGATTGACAATTTTTGGCACTCACTTGAGGTATAAATACGCAATTTGAACTATAGTAGCGTTGAAATAAAACTAATTTTATCGCGTTTTTATTATGTGTTTTATAAAGCGATATATTTTTATCGATTTATTTCAATGTGTAATATTCGCGTAAATATAAGATATCAATATAGTTGCGTTGTCAGTAGTCGGCCCAAATATTATATCAGTAACTTATCCTGAACAGTTTAATTTTGAGGGTTATGCACTCTCAGACTATATTGTTATTATAGGATCCCCTAACACTATGATTGTGTTTCCAAACTGGTAATTTGCAAGCTCCCAAAATTGTTTACAAAATTGTTATTACTTGTTCAATTTGGATCCCTTTTCGTGTGTATACTAACGTTTTTGTTTATTGTTCTAGGGCTGCGTTCGTCATCTCACATCGGTGTTGTAACGGTACTCAACTGTTTATTATACAGACATTGGTAAGCGTCTCTCGCATTCCTTATCATCTAAACAAACGTTAAACCGCTGCTGGTATATGTATAACTTATCTACTTAGCTGTTTGTGCAGGAATAATATTTGATTCGAAGTATACGTAACTAATTTAGATTTAAATGCAATGATGCGCTTAATTACCTAGTGGGTAAAATTTATAGAACTATGCGATACTTGGCGGAAATCCATTGTTAAACAAATGGGGGAAGAGGAACACACCACTGACCCTCAGCTTGTCAACTTTTCCAATTATAAACCAAACACGTTGATCAATAATTAAAGAAGAGAGCAACACCTACTTATTAAATCGACTCAGAAAGGGTTGAGATTTTAGCTGTCTATTCATATATTTTTCTTGACGTATGTTCGACCATAGCGCCTAAACTACTGATCCACTTTTAATGATCGAGGTGTCAATTGGATCGTTATTTTGCGGAGTGACATAGGCTACATTGTATATTAACAATACCATATACTGAATATTGACTTATTTCTATTTACAGGACTACACGATGATCACAAGACTAAGAAAAAAAAATGATCTTCTAACTTTCTCATCTAAAATCAGTGTTAGACATTAGTGATTGAAAAATAAAATGAAAATGATGCAGGTAAAGATATTTTATCAGCGACATGAGTTGGATGTAGTGAATTTTATACTTGTAAATAAATAGATATGTAATTAGGACTCTTAAGATAATAGTGATGATTTGTCTCCGACGAATTTCATGTAACTACGTAACTGTTAATTTAACTTTAAAATAAAGGATTCCCGTTTTTTAAGCGCATTTTTATTATCAACCTAACGTAAAAAAACTTTGTTAAATATCTACCGACTGAAACCACGAACGCGCATCGAGATACTGAAGAATGTAACGAACCATGTAAGTACCTAATTAAAAACATTGGAAGACGATTGGAAATAATTCCATCACAGTTTTTTATTAGGAAAGATATTATATGTACCTACTCGACGGAATACAGTAGGTATTGGATTGTGGATTAAATATTTCTAGGTGTATTTTTCGAAATTTTAAAACAAGAGGATCACGAACATAATTGTCTGGCTACATTAATTATAAAAAAAAATATCGGTAATTCGGAATTCTTTTCAAATTAAGAACGATATCCCTGTCAGTATATAAAGTCACTGGTCGAAAAATAAAATGTGTGCACACCTCAGCCAGTCTCGTATATTGTTGACGATATTATAGTAAAGGCTTTAAAGCCCCGCACATGCACATACGAATTAAATTGTTGCAATGCATAATACGCAACAACTCTGTTTGCATGTACCACTAACGAACATTGATCACTGTGTTCGGCGAACATTTTCTTAGTAATTATGATGTTCTGCATGGCCAGTGGTGTTGGGAGAATGTGATAAATATACGTAACAATAAGTCGCTATCATATTACGCACATTTAACGGTGACGTTACCATAGCTACTAACACAGGCAGTGACAAGGGGTGGTTGATTCACGAACTTGGTACGAAACTTTGTTTTCGTGTTCTCTAAATTTCCATACATTAGTATACGACCCAAAAATTCGTCATCGATGTTCGTGTTTACGATTTTCCTGTTCGTGAGTGCGTACAGGGCTTAAAACATTCATATAAGTTCATATGTCAAGTTAGGAGCCAAGTATCCGTCATGCGGTCCCGCGGGAGCCGTGCGGATACCCGAATCAATTTGTCACGAGGTGAGAAGAGGCTGAAAGGGGACATCAAGGGGATAATAAGGTTGATATTTCCACAAAATAAAATGTAATGTGGCAGAATACCTTCCAAAATTATCCTTATTGCAAAATAATGATAAGCACACACAGCAATTCTCCTGAGGATATTAGGTACTAACTTAAGGCAAATATATCCTTTTCAAGTCTATCAAATTAAATAATAAAAGCCCTGACAGACAGGGCGTTCATAGCTATACGTTAATTAAAAATATATTCATTAAAAATCGCGAATGGGAATATAACGCGAAACTAAGAACAGCGTTCCACACAGTATGCTGAATGGTCTCCTGTGTGTTTGAACAGTATTAGCCAGGTATGGTGAAGGAAATATATATATATATAATATTACGTAGAGTCAGTAATATGTTAGTATATTGAAGCTACATTTCTAAATATATACCTAGATCGACACACAAACTACCTTTATTATTTAGGTAGGTACTGTATAATAGTAAAAGGGAGAAAATAGTACCCAAAATCGAACAATACCTACCTAAATTAGAAAGGTAGTTTTTGAGAAACAAGATATATTATATATAATCCGATTATGTAACACTACATCGTAGATAATACTCATGTACTATAGCTTAACATCGTATCGTATTTAGGTGATATGTAAATCCACATTTTACACTCGTAATACTAGAAATGGAGCTCAAACTCACGGGTATTCTACACTCAAAACAAATAATTGCTGAAACAGCAAGCCGACGAAAATAAATGCGAAACATTTCCGACCTTTTTTTTTTTTTTTTTTTTTATTACATTATAGGCAAGTATTTGATCTCGATCTCACCTGATGGTAAGTGACGATGAAATCTACGATGGAGCATACTTGCCTAGGTAGGAAGGCGGCAGTAGATAGAGACGCTACATTCACTAGGCACATGCAGCGCAACTGATCTGACCCGCCATCCATGAATGGCAACACCGAACATCATGCCAGAACACGGCTAGGCCGCTTGGCGACATGGCTTTGTTCAGTGGGTGGTGACTAGCCACGGCCGAAGCCTACCACCAGTAGAGTTGTCACCTGGTTGGCACCACCCAGGGTCACGTGTAGGGTATCTCGAGGGTACTTAATTCTCCTACGGACGAAGGTGACTCGACCCCAAAACCTGAAATGAAAATGCACATAGATATGACATTAAAAATTCAATGAGGATATTAATTAAGCAAAAGCAAGCAGGTGCCATACTCTGCGATGAACCCGCGACATGATCTCGCTACGCTATTTATACCTTTAAGATTATGAAAATAAAGCATATTTTGCCGCAGCGGTTCACCGCAGACGTATTGCCTCAGCGGCTTTTGACGTATTCTACGTAATAACGCTTGTTCGTCAATGTCTCCCTAGCGTGAATCTTTTCAAATAACCTATTCAGAAGCGATGACGTCAGCCTAAAGTACCTATTACTTACTTTGAATCAGCTAAAGCGTTCAATGACCAAATTTATATCCAAACACGACGATTTTTTTTTTTTATAAAATGATAGGCGCTCAGTACCCTTTCTGACCGACTTCAAAACGGAGCAGGTTTTCCATTCAGTAGCTATGTTTGAAATAGAATAGAAATGGGAGCTAATTTCAATAATTTTGTTTTTAAGATTCCGTTGTCAAATTAGGAACAATTATAGTTTTGGCATGTCCGTCTGTTCGCCCGTCCGACGTCACAGCAATGTTATTCAGAGTTACTTAAACAGTAAAAGGTAGACAGTCATACCTAAGTTTGTGTGTGAGTGTATCGTACAAAACCTAATTACGAAAAAACAAACGAATTAAAAAACAATAGGTTCCCTTCTTGCGCAATCAGGTTCAAGAAATACTAAAAATATTAAGAAATTAGATTAAAACGAATAAATATCCAAACAATGTATACTTATTCGTCCATGAATTCCTCTACATGAAGTCTAATATGCGATATTATTTCAAACAAAGCAGCCAAATTACGGTGAGTAGTTTTGAAAGGCTGACGCGTATCTACACTATTCTGCAGTTGAATTCAAACCAGTTATCTTGTACGAGCACACACTCAGCCTTCTCATGCAGGTACTTATCAAAGTGTATTATCAATGTGTACTTACCTTAAAACACTTTGTTATAAAAGCTTATCCGTCGGTATAAAACTTTGATTCAAGTAGCGCATTAAAATGATTCATGTAATATGAATAGTGGATTCGAATCCTATTCAGAACTTTTATCCTGAAACTTCTATTGAAATATGTGAGTAAACACTATTTATAACCAAAAAGATATTACCTACATAATTATTTTTGTTTGCAGTTCAGACCAATCATCATATCTTTTACAAAAGTGTTATTTAGTTAAATCGGCTTATATCGAGTGACACCTACACACTCAAATAATGGAGACCCTTTAATTACTGCAATAAATTATACTAACTTATAACTGAGCAACATAAGAATAACTATGAATGTAGATCGTAAAAAAGTATATTTTAAAATACGGAATGTTACATGTTGGTAAGTAGATAAGTTTTTATACATATATAACGTGATTTTATTTGATGCTATATGCAGATTTTCCACCCATGGGGATAAATTAACTTTTGCGATCAGATTTCGAACAATAAAGACAGCCTTTCCCAGCTAAAAATTTCTTTCAGCACCTACGCTAATCCGAGACGGAAAAACCATAAAATTAATCTTTGTATTTAGTATAGTTATTCGTATAGGTAGCATTCAGATAGATCAATACTCAAGATATATCTCTCTTATGGACGGTGTTTAGGTACCAATTTGAATATTAAATATTGGATTCGTACTCGCTCTACCCCACCTAAATTTGTGAATAAATACTAAATTACCTTAATTCCATTGAAAATTGGGTTGTAATGCCATTTTAGTTTGCCAATTATCTATCTGCAGCTCTCGTACATCCGTGCAAGTTGTGGATGGCAAACACGATAACATTAATTAAGTAGTTTGGATTCGGACAGCTTTTATTTCCTAAGTCTTGCGATGAGTTGTGTTGGTGAGTTTATCAAGCTTTGACCCATACGTCCTTTTAGTTTGACATCTTCGAAGTTCGCCGGCCGGGGTCCACATTCAACCAGAATTTATTAACTTACTATTTTCATGCATTTTGGCAACACTCGTGCAATATAGTTCACTAAACTTGTAATGCGAAATATATGTCTATTTTAACTGTAATTATAAGTAAATAAAATATTTGTTTGCGACTCTCGGTAAATTATTGTTTATCGAGTACGTTCACACGTCTGCAAGGATACGAGCTCTACATTACTAACAGTTTTATACACAATAAGTGATGTCATATAATATTAATTATTATTCTATACCAATCGTGCTATTGAACGCACATGCCGATACTCATAAAGCTATCTGTATAAGTAAAACGAGCCTCCTGAACATAATTGCTTTGCAAATAATAGATACTCGTGCCGAAGCTTAGATACGGGAGCGGCGGCTAAGTGAAAACTCTCTCGCAGAGATCGTTCAATATTCATCAACAAATGCCAATATAAATGCTGTGGCGCTAAAGTTGATTTATTACTAACGGGATATTAAAATTAATCGCGATTGCGTACGGGTTATGATCTATATCGGTGTTATATACAGCGTCTATAAAACCTTCGATCATTAAGCACCTTACCAACGACAGTGCGAGGCATAATTTCAATTAAAATTTTAAGATTGATCGTTCGTCAAATCATTTCAATTGGTTCTAGAATTGGTTATGAAATAGAGATTAAGTTAATAACAGTCGAGATAGTCGACACATTATTAACATTTTTACATACTAGGAATATTATTTGAGCGCACTATAACATAAATACTCATGTTGTGGCACTTCTTACTAGCTACGTTCGCATAACATAGATTACAGAATCACGATTCAAAGTTAGGAGATGCTTGATTCTGGCTATACTCTTAATACGGTACCCAAAATGTTATCAGTAGGTAGGCAATAAAAACCACTACGAATCTGGGAAAACAAAAATAAGTATACTTGAATTTCACAACGAAAACGTAGAATAATTTTTACATAAGTTTTACATTGGAACTTTTAATGATTGAACTTCATTACTTAGTCTCGAAGGTAAATTCTTTTTTTAAATTGGATTCAAACTTTCTTGTATTGTAACATCAAGTTATTTAGTGTTTTTTACAAATAAAATACTACTGGCAAAGTTATATAATATTTCGATAGTGACTTAGTTATTAGTTTCTTATTTACTTCTATCAGTAAAAAAGATGAGTACTTAAGTACCTACTTAAAATTCCTGCAATTAGAATTTGTCAATTCTATATTCAATATAGCGTATCCGATATTGCATGCATACAAATACAAATTCGAATTAATTTGATTTCAGATTTCTAACTTCATAATAACTTAGCTACGTGCTTTTATTTCTTTATGGAACTCATTCTTCCAGTACCTGGCGTTTTACCGGTTATTTTGAATCGCTACCAAATGTTTCACTCCACAAAGAAACTCAAGACACCCAAAACAAAACACACCTCCCCAACACAACTTATATTGAAATCCGTTTTAAATGGCAGCGTGAGTCTCTCAATAGCGATAAAGAACAATAAAAGATTCTCTTCACCTGTGCAGGGTTGGTCTTTGTACGTGGCATTTTTAAACGACCGCTAACGAGCCCGCTAAAGCACAGCTACCCCACGAGACAACCATTGGCATTTGTTAAAACACAAACCATTGCACGTGGGACACGATGAGATCTACCTACACAACCATTACGGCTGTACCGTCCTCTTCAACCTCGCCACCAGCTACACAGATGGCGCTGCAGACAATATTCAGAACAAATGACGATTCTTTATACGATCCTGAAACGCGCTATGAGAGTTTTCGGAGAACGTAACATATATACAAGATCCCGACAGTAACCGTTGGGGCATAGCAGCCGCTCCGCCAGGAATACCACACGCCTGCGTGGAAGATCTTCCCTTTTCCGCTTAAGTGCTATATTTTAACGGGACGCCATTATGTGGAATACCGTAAGAGACTCCCGAAAAATGCCAAGAGTCATCAGCGTCACCAATCATGTGTAGCAATAAATGGGAGCATGCGGGAGAGTGAAGGAGGCCGTCACTGGCAGTGCAACTGGCGGCCTGTAAGACCTAAAAAAGCCAATTTTCAGTCACCTTGACTTAATAATATGACACAATATTTGATTACTTTGCAATTTTGTCTGTAGCGTCTGAAGCAAATGGGAATTCCTTCCTCAACATTATATTATTGACAATACAAGGTTCCCTTAAATGTGACTATTACTCTTAACCCCGAACATATAGACGTTTTATAACTTTATCAAGCGTCATATACGTCAGGACTGCGCACAAGAGTTCTGCTCTTCGCAGTACTACATGACGTTTGATAAAGTTATAAAACGTCTATAAATTCGCGGGTTACGAGTACTTTTTATATACTCAAAAGCATACGAGCAATTTTACCATCCATTGATGGTAAAATTGCTCATATGCTTTTGAGTATGCCTTTCTTCTGACCATAATAGGCTCCGATCTAAGAGATCTGTGATTTTAATTACCTAACTGCTGGTTTATTCTTTAAGTTATTTGAGCGGTACCACTTTAATTTGTACAATTTCACGGAGAGATAATTTAAGTAGGACTGGCGCAGTCAGTAAGCTTCTCGAGGGGGCTCTTACTACGCGGCCCTCGAGTCGAAGTTGCGAGACGCGCCGCTCGCTGTTATCATGTTCACTGTTCAAAATTGGGCACCTCCATACAGTGTAGTGCATACTCCAGACTTATACACATATTTTTCGAACAACTCTCAAAGCAAGTATGCATAGCAACTGTCTTTAAAATTAATTACAAAATCAAATTTAAAAAAATAACTTTGTTGTGGGCCTATAATACGCCTATCTATCTACACTATTATAAAACTGTATATTTTATCAGTAGTGTAAATAAATTATAAAAAACATGTGCAAGACACATTTTGTGTATCTATGAATTGCAAAGGAGCGTATTTACAATTATAGACTGTTTGTTTTGCAACTAATATATAGTATTGGATTACCTATAGTGCTACCAACATTATAGGGTACTATCTTACCCTACGACCATTTAGAGTCGAGCAGCAGAAAAACGATGGTTGCGCGGGCGGAGCTGCAAGCAAAACTTTATAGCAAAAAACACATAACATATATATGTGGGTATGTACGTAACATATCTTTTAGCGGCCAAAAAAGACCAAAATGTTTTAGTTTGACTGACAAAAGTCTGATCGACTCTTAAGCATAGCACCGTAGTACGAGCAAAAGACACAATTTCCTTGAACATTACCTAACATTAATGTTCTATTCAAGACGGGCGGTAGGTGTGGCACAGTTGCAGGGCAAGTTGTGAGCATCGGGCGCGAGTTGCGAGGGTCCTTGTCACCGGCGCAGTTGTTATCTCAAACTCTTGGGAACTACCGCACCGCCCCACGCGCCGCTCGGGGCGGACGGGACGAGCCAAGCTCCGCACGGCGACCGACGTAGATTTATTTGAATTTTTTAAATGCATTTTCATTATCATTTGTTTAATGATGAATGAAATATCATAAATGAAACTACGGATGTCATGATAGGTGGACTGTATGTATATTTTATTAGGTACTAGGGTATTCTGGTGAATGATGAAAACACAAAATCAACTTAATTACAGTTAAGTTATTTAGCGAATCTTGAATTAACTTATTTGTGTCAGTAAATTTTGTAATGTTTTTTTATGAACATAAATTAATATATATGCTTTACATGAAGTAGTTGTGTCAAATTATATTATTTGATATAAATATACATTTTAATATTAATTTAATAAATTCCTAGTAGCTGCCCGCCACTTTGCGCTTCTATAAAACGATTAGTGCAAGAATTCATTAGAATCGTGTCAGTAATTCCGATGTATACACCCTACATCCAAACTCATAAAGTAACAAACTTTACCACTTTATAATTTTAGTACCTATATAGATAACCGCTGTTTGATAACACAGATATCAATATTCCTCCGATTCCAATAATCGCTTAACCCATTAAATGTACATCTGAATCAGCCGTTAAAGCGCCTAGTTGATAATAACTTGATAGTTGCGTGTTTCGCTATCAACCTATCGACTCACGTCACTCCACTAGTCCTATCGATATCGTTAAGACTCTCCTCGCCCAGTTTAGATAGTTACACCATACTATCGCCACAATTCCGCCCGTTGTACACACTCACCAAATTAACAACCGTATCTCATGAAAATATCGAATTTCTAATTTAGATAGTTCGAGAAGGGATCGAGTCGTTAACCGAGGCCTACACAGCGATATTACATCGATAAACTTGATTGCTACAGGGCCCTAAAAATATAACGGTCTATATTTTCAAGTAGCTTTACATGCGACGTATGAAAATACACTTGTTTTTTATTTCAGTATTTTTTTTTATCGCTGATATTCGATTTCCTGCCTCTCTTTGTGAGATACATAAAGGGAAGGGAACCGAATACCGCTGGGCTTAATTCTGAAATATATAATACCGGTACCTAGTTACCGCTACTGCGTATACAAAATTGATAGTTTTCGGAATATTTCCGAAAAACAAAATTAAGTTTTCTACCCAATTAATTATACACTGTGCTTTATACTTATGAGTAATGAAACAGAAAACTCGAGCTAACATTTTACAGGCCTGTGCAAGCACAAAAAGTTCAATCTTCATGCCAGTCTTTGCAAAAATTTGCAAATCATTTATTACAAAGTTTTGGGTAGCATTAATCCAATTAAATTCAACGTTTTTTAGGTCACGAGGAGTCAACTGAATAAATGCAGTTTTATTTTGTTAAAAAAAAAAGATACGAGTTTTAAAATGTTGAGTTCTTTTTACTGCCTGCCATCATCATCATCAGATCAGCTTTATAGTAACATAATATTTGTAGTCATCAGAAAAAAAATATTACAGCTACGTCGTTTAATGATTCAAAATAGACTTGCATGATTTACTCTATCATCTAACTACAATACTAACAAGTGTAGCTAAATGAAAGCTGATGGTGAAAGTGAAGCTTATAATGAATGGGTGAAAATAATAAAAAACTAAATTAAACATAATTAAACTGCCATGTAAAACTAAAATTCAAAATTCGATCATATTATTTTGTTTTATGCACACAACATTTTTTTTATATTAATTTACAACGTTCCTCCTATCATCTGACTAACATACTAACACGATGGATTAAATAAAAGCTTGTAATAATAATAGTGAAAGCGAAATTAAAATTATTCCCAAAGATTTAATAAATTGTGTAACTCGTTCTAAAGTTTGATTACTTGCGGTGCTCATGAAACGGATTGACGGACTGGAGTGTGTCCTATACAACAATACGTTTTACGTGACACGAAATTAATATACACTACGCACCCAAATAATTTCATTAATAATAACCTTTTGCAAACAACCAGATTGAAATAAAACTTATTTTACAGCTTTTAGTGCGTTTATTTTATGTTTTTACGTTCCCGACGTTTCGGCTGCTTTACAGCAACAGTGTTTGACATCCTAGTGTCATAGTTTTATTTCAATGTGAAGTATTTGCGTAAATATACGAAATCAATACAAAGCAGACAGGTATTGTATAATAAAAATAAAAAACTATGAATAAAGGTCGGTATTTTTTATTATCCCCGACATTAAATCTAGGTATTTGTTAAATTGGATTTCTCTAGTAATTACTCCGTATCCGACAACGTCATATTATAGTTTTTTCTAACAATTCATGCTTCTTTTTTTGTTCACATTGCCTTTGCGTCTGAAGAAAATACCCTAAATCGTAGGCTATTCTCAGAAGCCCTTTATCCGCAACCTAATGTGGGTAGGATTAGTATTTTGCTCTCGGTTTTATTGTATTTTACAGACACAGACAAAACTCTTAGATAAGTATACTTAATCCATCAATTAGAGACGCAATGCACCTAGCCTTCGAGATATTCTAGGGTATTAGAGCAATAAACCCAAAAACGTTATAGCGTTTAATAGTCGGTAAGTATACTTATTGTTCTACATCATATGATGTATCTATGTTAATAGTGGCAGTAATAAACTAAGCCACCACTTAGAAATGTAAGGAAAGTTGGGCGTAAACAACTTCATTTTCCTTTTAGGGTCATACGAATGCACACGTTAAATCTTATCGTTTGTTGAGTGAGCCGAAGACTCCCGAACTCGAACTAACTTATAGTTCGAGTTCGGGAGTCTTCGGCTCACGGTATTCCAGTACCTCCATTAAACCCTCGCCCTGCAGAATTACGCAATATCGAGACACTTTGTACGACTGATGGCAGGGTACTTTATTGAATGATGCTGTACTGCGCGGACAAAGAATCTTCGATCGCTGCAGTATCTGAGCGCAATATCGATGTTATTGTTGTTTTCGTAACCGATTTGTGGTCCAACCGATGATAAACGAGATGAGTTGTTTGTGGATGAATGATGTTATCAAATCAGTAGATAATACACCTTGTGTGTTTTCTAGATAAAATGCCAAATAAGTTTTATCCTACTTATAGTAAATAATAAAACCTAATCGAATGATATAAATGTCTTACGAATCCAAGTTATGCAGGTAGTAAGAGATAAAGTACTTCAGCTCATGTCGCAAGTCATACTTTAATCACGCAGCGGGTTAAAGCTTCCCTAAGAAATATCCACTTTAGTAGGTAGTCTTTTTTACTTATTCATTTGACTACACTTCACAAAGTTCAGGTTTATTCAGTTTCAATTGCAGCCCGTCGTACAGACCTTTGTTTGAGAATTAATACAGCTTGCCTGTACAGAGGCTATAGTCTTGTTGAGTGCTTGCCGGCTTTGTCCGTAATCTGAAGTCTAACACGATTGTTTCATCTGCAGCGAGATTAAAACTCATAGGCTGCATTTAAGTTTAAAAGTTAATATGTCATTATTGTAGCGCCAAGTCAGAGTTCCCTATTCTTTTAATCTTTAACGCGTGTCTATTGATAGATTGTCTTCAGTTTTGTCTATGTTATGAAGTTAAACATTCTTTAGCGATATACATATGTTGGTTACAGTGAGAGATTAGTTTAATCACGCTAAATTACTCTGGTATATTTTTTTTCGTTTATTCAGAGCTTTTTGGGTTAAACCAGGAGTCCCAATTATCGCTCGGCTTTGAATTTGAACGAGTTTTGATTGAAAACACACGTCACCCGCTAACGGGACCATCAAAAAGGATTTAAACTAACTGCTCGCATGTCAGAGTTAGCCGGCACCATCGGTGGTTCGCGTAATCCATGCATAGGTAAGTAAACGCAGGAAATTCTCTTAAATTGAATATAGATCTCGCTTGTAGGTGACCTGAATGTCATTTTCTAGTAGACATTGAAGAGCTGAGTGATACGAAGGAGAGTTAGTAAAATGTTTACTGATTGTGGACCAGTTATATAAAGTTTTAGAATCTATTATATCTATATACTTATATTTCAAATGCCGTACAACGTTACACATACAATTTTAAAGTACAAGATGGTTTTGTGTTAACTATTTACCTAATACAGCAACAGCCAACAACACGGCAAGTGTACGGGAACGACTGGACCATAAAACAAATATTGTTAGGGACTTCGCTGATGTTTCTTCTTCTTATTTTTTTAGATTGCCAATCAGCTACAAAATAGTGCTATTTTAGCCAGTGTCGAGTAATTCTTGATAATTGTTATTGAATTATGTGTACCCCTGATGAAATGAATCCCCTAACTCTATCAGTAAAGCTGTGGATTTTTACAGAAAACTTATCGGACATCTTGGGAGAACATAAAAAGTTAAGTTATACTATTTTATTTACCTTCACTCGTGCCCGTTAATGGACACACAATTGTTAATATTCCAATATAATGACACATTATTTATAAATAAAATAAAATTGGCAACTTCCCGGTTCAAATTCCCACCAAAAAGCCGGCTGACGTTTATAACGAACTCTTTTATAGGTCAGTCGATTATACATAATGCATAAAACACCGAAACATAACACAAAGGGCTTCGAGTCAGTGCGATTGTCGGTAACATTCCTTATCTCCCACGTATTGGCACACTTACCGCTCTCCACGCGGTCGAATGTAAAACGTTATTGAGCTTTCACGGAGCTGATATTGGACTTTCAACGTCGATATCCCGTGTGGAGATGGCGGCCGCCGGAAGCATGTCAGTAATTTAGTATTCATATCAAGATTGTTATATCGACTCCTCTAGATAACGGCTCGAACGAGATCCGATCGCAGTACCGCAGAGATGAGGCTTGCGACTTTTTTTAATTTGATACTTTTAATTGACTTCACTTTTTGTTGATTGCATTTGGCTTGCTTCATACTCCTACCACTGTTACTCCTATAAGACTAGGAGTTCAACGAATATATTGCAATGTATTTTACTTGGACGTCCAAGGAAAAAACTAATTGTGTTGAAGCTCGCAAAGAATTAAATCGAAGGAGTTGGAAAAAATAAAATAATTTTATTTTCATATAATTTCTTTACATAATTATTTGAGGGATATTCAGACAAATGAAAAAAGATATTTCCGGTTCGACTTATTGCCGATTCATTTAAAATCTACACCGATAAAGTTATTACCGAACCAACGAAATGTTGAATGAAAACTGACACTTAAAAAATCCAATTAAAAGTTATACTATCTTATCTTAATGTAAAGGTAAGTGAATAGTTACCTACCAAACGACTTGATACTTAAAAAAAATATATGTTTTTTTTCCATTTAAAGAAAAACGTTAGCATTAATAAACACTCAGGAAAATAAACACAAGATAACGTAGTAATTGTACGCAAAGTTTATTCCACCGCCAGGATCGTTTTAAACTACATTTGAAGTCGTGCGAATCTCGTCGGCGCTGCAGGTTAATCTCGACGAGATGGCTCGCGCCGCGCCGAGCCCATCCTGCACCTCACTGACCAAACACTGTATAACTGAAACTAACCCACCCTGAAACAAATGCTCTTCAATCCACGTACACATTTTATGTGATGCGAATGAACACAATTCTGTTTACAAATGTTCCACCGGAGCTACGATTAATTGCTCGTATTTTATTCTGCTTACGTGCTAGGTTTTCTTGAAATTATATATATTATAGTATGATATAGTATAAGTAAATAAAAAAGTAGTGATAGCGACGTTAGTAGAACGCTTGCCTCGGTATAACGACGATCGCAGGTTCAAACCCCGGGATTTTATGTGCGAATCTAATTTTCAACCATGATTGGGAGGCTGGTATTATTATTATAGTAAATCCTTGGTATTACTAAAATGTATATAAACACCGTTGATTAAGTTAAATACAAAAGACAAACAAGCAAGATCTTTTTCCTCTTTCCTTTTCATGTATGTAGTAAGTATCCTTTATGTCAGCGTCGTCGTTTTCGGTGTATTAAACCGGAGTAACTCCTGAAAATGTTTATTTTTTAGCAACGTTTTAGAGGGATTATTCTATAGTCAAAATTCGTCCTAGATTTAAGTAAAATTTTGGATTTTGTGACATCGTTTTATTAGCTTTTGAACCCCGAGAGCCTCAGAGCTGGGTGCGAGGAAGTCATAAATATCCCGCGCGTCCCCGATTCCTACCAAACTTTGCTTGCAGTATACTTACTTTATTTTCTCGTTCTACTTATATTTTTACTCTAACAATGGAACACAATAGAGCTTGAAAACCTCGCAAAGTATAAAATGTTAAAACTAAAAATTTTACCTATTGGTATAAATACTTCAATGAATATGATTTCATTGAGAACGTTAAATTGAAATTATTTCCTGCAAGGGGAAGGAAGTGAGAACGACATTGAAGTCACTTAGACCGGGGTGAGTGAAAGAATAATGAGACCCGCGGCGCGCGCCCGCGCCGCCCGCCTACCGCGCGGTGATTATTTCAACTTATTTGTTTCAGAATGAACATTTTGAAAGGAATAATTCCTTTTTTATTTTCCGTACTCGAACAGCGCAATAGATATATCTAACAAAAGCCACAGATCACAGCGATCGCGTTGACATAAATTAGGTTCATATAAAATACAATAAGATGAACAAATTTGCGAGTAATAAATTTTGTTTAAGTTATTTGCCGGGAACAATATTAACATTTTTTTAAGTAAGCAGCTACTTAAATATACATGAATATGACGTGCAGTTAGTTACATTACCTGTAAAATATAGTACCAGGTATGCATAAAGCTATTAATCCTTTATGGCTTGAACCAAAATAAACTCGTTTTTATTAGGACACTGTTATAGAGCATGTAAAATTTATCGAAAAATGACGTCAGGAAGAATCGATAAATTGAACCGTCAGCTGGTCTCCATGGCCCCGTACTCGGCTTGGCTAACCCTGAACGAAGGTGAACCGGTGTACTTTATTATATAGTATAAGTAAAATGGATCTCTAAGGCAGAGTAGATTACTATGATTTTTATATATTTAATTATCCACCAAAGTTTTGCCACAGAAAAAATAATGTCGAAAATAAATAATAAGAAGATGCGGTCCTACCCAATTTATTTATAGTCTAACAACTATTGAGTAAGTAACTATGGTTGAATTTACTGTATTTGTTTTTTCTGTGTAATTCAATTCAGTGTAACAAGCCAAAAGGCTCATTAGGTTAGGGTAACAAAAATTTACCCTCATAATCGTGTTAAAATCTACGTAGATCTATCCGCTGCGATACCGGTAATGACGTGCGCGTAGTTTTATAGCTAATCAATTTTCTAAGCCGTTAACAACATCTAGGGAGCACGCTACAAGCACGACAGGTTCGGTCGTCAGCGGCAGACAGACGCAGTACGTTTAGTTCACGTAATAGCCGGTTACTTGTTACGTCGTACACTTACGTGGAACATATATTACCGCACCACAGCCATTAGTCACCGCACGCCGACCCTGGCTCGAACCCGGACTGCTCGAGGACCTAAGTAACGACCGAACCTAATGCGCTCACATTCCTCTCGTATTTTTCAAGTCAAGCTACCGCGGGAAATAAGATGTTTCCACTGGCTTTGGACTGCTGAAATGGCGCGATTATTCAGTTTCAGGGTTAGCTGAGGGGACTACTTTTGTGTTGGTACAGCATTACGGTAAGGAAATATATGTTTTGTGTAAGCTTTCTTGAATTTTGCTGAATGTTCGGAACGATTTATTCTAATTTTAATATTGAATACATTAACATTATGAAGCATGATTAGATCATAATTTAATTGATTAATAGTAATTATAATACAAGGAATTCCTTCGTTCTTGCTTTTGTTGTATCCTAAAATATTGAAATCCAGTAGGTACCTAAATCAAATAACTCATTGTGAAATAATGGCTCCTAACCTATGACGACACGGCAGACATATAAATACCTCTTTGGTAGTATTACGACGTACTTTATACACACACACACACACACACACCACCCACTCACACTAAAACTCCAGTATAACAACAAACACAACATGCACACGTTTCCCACTTCTCACTTAACCTCATTGTTAATATTAAGTATCTGATGGCATCCTCATGACACAGGCCTTGTATGAGGAACACTATTATATGTTATGTATGTGATTTTGATTATTATTTTATGAATAAAAAAAATGCAATTATGTTTAGAAATGTATATATATATTAAATTATGTCTTCATGTTGATAGCGGAACTAGACAAACCTTTTTTTAGTCATTTTAATGTATATAGTTAGGATGAAATAAATAAAAAGTTTTTGACGCGCGCTTAAGCCAAAAAGGATATTAAGAGGAAACAATGTTGCCGCAATATTATAGTCATTGAGGTGCATTTATCCGCCAATTGGCCGCGTCCCCTGCGTTTCCGTTCGTTAGTCCGCTCGGAAATGTTCCGGAAAATTGTTGCGATTCTCACAGAGAGTTTATCTGCTCTATGTAAAGCAGAACTAAGGCGCACCTCGCCGCTACTGGAGGCAGGCTTCCGTTAACTTCTGAAATTCCGTTATTTAAGGGACCACTATCCGCCTCAAAGTTGATGTTTTCATTTCTGTAATCCTCTGTTTGCCATTGTGTGCATAAATTATAACTAAACTTTAACTTTAAACCGGCACTATTGTATAAATTTGTTTAAATTTTTTACCGTATTTATTTTAAGATATATTTTGTTTGATAAACAATGACTTAATAGCGTTTTTTCTTAACAAAAAAGTTTATTTATAGTTCGGTAATATCCAATAATGAATGTTGTTAGACAAACTACTACACATATTCGTTCCGCAAAAGGTATATGTAGATAAGTAGTAGTTAATCTTTTGACCGAATGAAATTTCGCTTACGGTATACGTAGCTACAAAAAACACATTCACAGGCAGGTAAATATTTGAATCGTCGTCGTAGCAATAAATCAGAACTATCGATTCTCAAATAACGTGTATTGTGTTATGGTGACAATAATTGGTGTGTCAGTAACGAGGCCCGCAGATGTCGCTGTTTAATTAAAACTTCGAGCGACCGTTATACGACCTTTGGACGCTATAGAACCTATGTATAGCTCTAGTCGTGTAAGCTATGTGTACAATTTTGAGATCGTTTCAATTTCATGCATACAATTCACCAATTTCATTAATACCCGTATTAAAACGTAACCGTGTGTTGGATTTGTTTTTGTGCTAGATTGGAATATAGATTTGTGGATTTAATCTACTAGGTAATTGTGAAAAATATATGGAAGATAAACTACAAAAAAGCATCAAAATTTATATTTTTCAGAAATTTCACAGTATGTCTGTCCGGCAATATATTCGTACATCACAATAGACCTAGTGTACGGATTTTAATGAAATACCTAAGACATAATTATTTATCCTGAAAAATGGAGAGGTACCTGCATGATAGTCAAAAAACCACCACCCCTACGAAGTCGTGTAGATAGCTAGTATTAAATATTTCAAGATGCTGCCACCACAAAAGTATATTTTACGGGCTGTCCCAGCGAACAAATCGCCTCAGAAAATGAATTATATTTATTTTTCGTGAATTTTGCTAACGTTTTAGTTAGTCTACAATTCGAGGTGGAGACGAATTCAAAAAATTAAAGACCTCAGAAACTGGCCCATCCGTTCTTGAAATATAAATGGTTGTAACTAACACGATTTTTTTCACGACGTGATAGATAAATGAAATCGTTCACATAGTACAGAGGTGTTATTGTCTAGCAATATCTGGTAATCAATTAGCTGGTGCTAGGAAAAGTCATAAAAGACACTCGACATAAGCCAAAAGTGCGTTCTTGCCTACCACAATTTTCAAAACTACAAACAAGGACTAGCATGTAACGACTTTTTGCTTATAGGTTGTGATAATTATATAAGATCTGGCGCTACCTATAAGGGGAGGTGACACACATTATCTGCATTGAAGTTCCGATTCACTTCAAATTCATCTGTTTGCCAGTGAATGGTTACGTCAGCGGCACACTCGGGACTCGGGAGAAGCCGACCCGACTATTATGGATAACAATTACGAAGGGATCTGTGGACCCTCGTTAGGTAGACCACTTGGAAACGACTGCGATTCTTTTCTCGTTGAGGTCACACGGAACTCTAATTTGAATATATTTATTGTGCTTTACGTGAAGGAACACAGTAAAATGCGACCCTTTTCGGGCATTCTTTTCACATATTACTATTAGGTGTGTAGGCTGCAATTGTAACATTTTTTGTTAGAAAATTTCGTTTTGAATTTGTGTCCATTCATTCACTTAAAAATATTTCAGTACCTACTTAATACTGTTTTTTTTGTAGATTTCAGCGACACGGCTAGTTACCACTTTGGATTACATTTTGAGCTGTATTAACTATGGTAAAATTCAATATGTATGTGGTATGGGAAATGCTCATAGTTCCAGCTACTATTATGTTATATTGAATATAGGTTTGAATATTGATTTTTTGAATATTGAATATAGGTTACAAAAAATATTAAAATTCCTAGACTTAAATTACATAATATTAAATGTACTATTTTATGTTTTACGAGTAGGTATATACTATCTATCTAAAAAGAACCGATTTCACAATCACGGTTGAGTTTAAATCACAACACCCAGCACACATACCTATTGTGATGTAAACAAATGCAATGCAATGGCGGGCATATATGAACAGAATTTCCTAGTGAGCTAACAACAGGAATAACATTTAGCTTGTATGTGTACCGAAGAAATACTTGAACTCCCAAGATAATTTAAAATGTTTGATATCGCATTGCAGTATTAAAAGCAAGTAAGTACCATTCTTTTTAATAGTTTATCATGAACTTTTTGGTTACTGTTCAACTTTACCTCATATAGACAATGTATAAGTATATATATGTATAAGTGTATATTGCCGGCCGATGGCGGTGCGGATTTTTTGAGTGAATTTTGGATTCAGCCTAATTTTATGTATAAGCCAAATATGTACCTCAAGTAATCCAAAAAGTTAGTTGATATAGGAATATGCACGAGGGGTCGACATGACTTTTCATTATATTTTTAAAACAGTTTCGGGTGGATTTGGACCTTATGATAAACATCTCTATGAATTATTAGCTTATCAATAAATAATCAACCTTACAATTAGATCAACACAAGGTTAATTTTTAAGTGTACTGTAAATTTTAAATCACTAATAGTAATTTTAATCCGTCTATCAGTTGAAATTTGATTGTTTCCATAATTTAAACGGAGTAGGTACCTAAGATTATAAATTGAAGGATTTAGATGCCGCGGGCTATCATTAAAAACTTTTATGAGTTTGTTGAAGTTTCTTCGGTATTGCGAACAGAGTGACGTCCGAATTTTAATGACTTATTGTAGATCTACGCGATTGCTATGAATTGTCATTCAGATTTGTGGTAGATATCATTCTAATTCTAACCAATTAATCCGCACTGAAATAACTTGGTACTATGATTACACTGAATTTTTTTTTTATTTTTTTTTTATTACATTATAGGCAAGTATTTGATCTCGATCTCACCTGATGGTAAGTGACGATGAGATCTACGGTGGAGCATACTTGCCTAGGTAGGAAGGCGGCAGTAGATAGAGACGCTACATTCACTAGGCACATGCAGCGCAACTGATCTGACCCGCCATCCATGAATGGCAGCACCGAACATCATGCCGGAACACGGCTAGGCCGCTTGGCGACATGGCTTTGTTCAGTGGGTGGTGACTAGCCACGGCCGAAGCCTACCACCAGTAGAGTTGTCACCTGGTTGGCACCACCCAGGGTCACGTGTAGGGTATCTCGAGGGTACTTAATTCTCCTACGGACGAAGGTGACTCGACCCCAGAAATAATCAAAATTTATCAAAAAAAAAAACAAACCTTTAAGACTATTATTTTTTGGTGAATATACTCCAAAACTATGTAATTATAAATGAGATACAATTTTTCCAGCTGGCCTCATAATATCCAATGAATCCCTATGGAGCCATCTTCCCTTATTTCGTTGCGACAAATTTGATTTTATTAGCATAAATAAATTAACTTTTTCGCGTGGACCATGTTTTTATATAGCTTGTAAATTTATTTTTGCTAGAAATACCACCTACCTAAAAACTATTGTTTTGAAAATCCAAAAATTGTTTTATAAAAATGTGTAGTTATGTATCGTAATATTACCTCCCGTGTAACATTTCTTATGACGTCATACAAGTCTAGAAGGCGCTACCAAAAATTACAGACATTTTAGCATAATTTAATTATGTATTATATTCCCGTCAGCCAGCCTTGGAACGCGGCCCACCAAATATTATGAAGATAAGTAGGTACGTGCATTGTCTTTAGTCTTGTCTTGTAGTTCTCTCTAATAAGTATGTTTTTGAGTAGATAATGCTGAATTAAATTTACTCGTGTATAGATTTTAACTAGCTATTACCCGCGACTTCGTCTGCGTGGTACTTAACAAAGACACAACCATTGGCAACAGCCTGCTCACGCGTTCTGACCCCGCGGGTCGCATTGCAGGTTGTTGCTATCAAACTAAATCAGGCGCAGCGCTGCAACATTGGTTTTAATTTTTTTTCGTGAGATCCTATTTTTTTTTCTAAAATAAAAGTAGCCTAAGTTACTCCTTGTTACATCAGCTATCTGCCAGTGAAAGTCCCGTCAAAATCGGTCCAGCCATTTCAGCGATTAGCCGGAACAAACAGACAGACAAAAATTGTAAAAAAAAAGATTTTGGTATAGTTACCGTGTATACATCCGAATGCACTTAGTAAAAAGCAGTTATTTTAATATTACAAACAGACACTCCAATTTTATTTATTTGTATGGATAGATATGTCACTTAATATTTAGTTTATTATGCATATTTCGTGTCGTTGCGGTCCGATATTTTATCGGAAGCTCTGCACCGAATTAAGAGCAATTCACATCGTCCGATTGTCAGTCGTTGCAGCGTGGTACGACAATCCAATTAATTAGCAAATTTTTCGTATTCCCTGTGAATATCGAATGTTTGTACGACAGTAGAGTCAATTGGTCGGGCAAATAAAATATTCATATGCGGACATTGTTGGGCACGATTGTGACACGTCGATGCATCGCTTATGTTGTTGGTAAATGATTTTACACTACAGCAATTTTTTATTCTTTTTAAAGTAATGGTAACAATCAGTAGGTATACAACTCTACTTATAGATACTTAAGAAATTAATACTAGTTTCAACAGTAAATATTACAAAATAAAAAGTAGAAAAATAACATAACTATTATAAGGTGTCCTAACTATAATAATATAAAAAAGTTAATAGGTAGTAAGTACATCGGTAAATTATGATGATCATATTTACCTACACCATGTACTGTTGCAAACATTCATATTCATACAACTACAGCATGTACTGTTGCAAACATTCATATGGGACCCCTTTTTCGATGACTTTTACAAGGCAATAAAGCTGTAAATCTGTATATCTACACATCTAGTAACGTCAGTCAAAATAGTACCTCTTCTAGTAAACGTTTGCTGTACGATATTCGTCCTTATAGGTCCTAAATTAAATTCCGCAAGTGTACCTACCCACCAAGTGTACAAAGAAAAGTTACTGATTTGCTTTCTATAAAAACAATCGAATACACACCATTCACAGGTACTAAACACAAACCGTCGCCTATTCCATATCCTCTTAAAATATTCTACACTATTAATATTGACCTTATATATCTTTATTGTCAGAGGTAAAAAGGCTTCAAAATGAATGTGCTTAATTTGTTACCGGCTGCTTTTTATTAAAAATGTAATTCATTTATTCACAGCTCACCATTTAGTGTTCTCATCTACATCCACAGCGGTAATATATAATGTCCATCAATATTCTGACCACACTTACTGGAGCTGTAGCTTTCACGTGTATCCGTAGTAATGATCACAATCGTAGGGGTCTCATCCCGCTGGTTCTGTGCATGAAATAACAGATTGCTCCGTCGCGGTTGCCTTGATTTCCCACAAGATTACCTCAATGAGGGTAAGAAGTCAACCGCTCTTGCGATGTTTCTTCTTCTCCGTTTATAATTTTGTATCGCGTCCCATAAATCTTGCTTGAATATCTTATTACTTTAAGTATCTGGCTTTTTTAACACATACATTAACATTGAGATCAGCGGTTTTGCGGACAATAAAGTGAAAATATGACCACAATATAATGTAATTATAATCTATATTTTCTATTACTGAAATAATGTACTAAACTGCTATGTAAAGTCAGATTACCTGAGGTATTATTTATCAGTCTCTGATCGGATTGTAAAGTGCCTTCGGTGGCGTAGAGGCAGGGTTTCAGTAATACAATTTTTATACCTATTGGTAGTAATAAGTTTATGGATATTGACGATATTATTGAAAATACATATTTTCAATTTTCAACGCAAAAGTCATTTGGTAAAACTTTTGTATGCATGAATTTAAAAAGGAAGGTATACTTCTAATAAGGTTAGTTGTGAGTAAGTTATAATTACCATAAATAACTTAATATAGTAATATTATAGTTACCACCAAGTATTAACCTAAATTTAGTAAGGAACGATTATAAAGATTTGATTATTTTCAAAGCCTTACAAATAAAAAAAAACACAAGAGGATTTATTTTAGACGTTATTAAAGAGTATATATGAAAACGCCAATTGCTACTTTTCAAAATATACCATGATTATAGCTGGTAGCAGTAACAGGCAAGTTGGTAGAACGTTTGCCTCGGTAACGAGGATCGCAGGTTCAAACGCTGGCTCGCACCTCTGAGATTTCTGGATTTCATATGCGAATCTCATTTTCAACCATGACTATCACTTGATAAACGGAAAACATCGTGAGGCAACCTGCATGTCTGAGAGGACCCATCGAAAGACGTGGAGTCCGCCAACCCACACTGGGCTAGCTTGGTGAACTATGGCCTAATCCCTCTCGCATTGATGTAAGGCCCGTGCCCAACAGCGAGACATTAAAAGGGCTGGTATTATTTATTCATTATTATATAGCTTATATAAACATGTTCACATATAAGTACTTATTCCTTAATTGTACTGAAATATCCTGATCAAAAGAGTTCTTTGACGGATGTCTCGTTATAATTGTAATACAAAGCGGTTATCATCACAATTAACACATTTAATACTGAGAACGTACCGTTATTATGTAATAACGTATGTAAATACACACGAGTTTGTTTCGTTTGCGTGTTTATGTTAATACCTACAGAGTTGTTATATTGTTTGTATGTATAGAGTACAGTTTGTTGTGGGAATATTAAAATCTGATTTATATTTTATTAATCAATGACAATTTGCAATTTATTCGATTTTATCCAAACGAGTCGTCTCTTTTGTATACGTACTTAAATTTACTAGCCCTTTCCCGTCGTACCGCCCGCACAATGATCAGTTTCGTTTCCCAGTTCAATCCCAATAACCTTATTACGTGTTCTGAATAAATTTCAGCAGCATTTGTGTGTATGACGATTTATAAGTACAGTACTTATGAACCGTCAAAATTGTTACAAAATGGTGAGCTACAACTTCACCACCCGTTCGGAATCCCGTTCGTATGGACAAGAACGGGCATGAAACTCCATGGTTGGTCTTTTAAAAAAAAATGTTTAGCAGTACATATAATTAATAATTAAGAATACTGCAAAAATGAAGTGTACCTATACTACATGTAGCTGGGTGTGTACAATTAACATCACATCATGGGTGGGCAGCCAGCGAGGCGGGATAATATGTCTTCATCTGTCTAGTCCGGGGTGGGGCTCGCGCTTACGCAATAAAAATTCCACGTCGACGGCGCCTAACACAAAATTACTTTTACTAACGTCAAGTTACTTCAATTTCGTACCTTTTTGATGTCGCACCCGTTATTCGCCAACACTCTCGTTTAAATTCATATTTTAGAATAAATTACCTTCACCCTGATTGCTGAATTCAATCCGAAAAAATATTTTAAATCAATATAACAACAAATTGACAACTAGGTGGCCCAGGAATGGAGCATCAAAAATTGTTTGTGAAGATATTCATAGTGATAAGTTTTAAGTAGCTACACAGCTTGGCAAATATATAACGTACCTCGTACCAATACTAAGAACGCAATCCTCGTACCTACCTAATTTGAGTGGTAAGTTAAGAATTAAGATTAAAACTTAAATTTTCATATAAACTACTTCTAAATTTATTACTTTCCAGTTCGACCTAAAAGGCCGCCTTGGTTATACCCATTTGACCCACAAAATGAGTTTTCTCAGAGCCGGGACTTAGTTAAATCTTCTCGGGAAATCTGTAATGTTTGCGAAACTTTTTTTACAAAAACAGCTTTCTTTACCGTAGAGCCGCTGTAGAGTCGCTCTGAATAGGTATGTGGTAGCAACACGGTGTCGGGCGCGCGTGAAGGGTGGATCGTGACAAATTACTATTACGACACTTATTTTTCGCTTCACACGCTTAGAAACGGTGGCGAGAATAATGATGCCAGTCAGTGTCACCCCTAAGTGCTAAATTTATTCCACTTTTGTTCAATTTTGGTAATTTTGTCAGTAAACACAGGGTGTAAAACTTCTTGTAAGTTACAATGTTAAGGGTCGCACGGAAGGTATAGTGTGGAAGTGGAACGAAAATTGATACCATGGATTCAGCTTATGATACTGGACCTCCCAAAGCTGAAATTTTCTTGAACAATCATCAATCTTTGAAATCAATCTTTTCGAAATCAAACTAATTTTATCATAAAATCATAAAAGAAGTCTATATTAACGTGATTTTAAATTTTAAAAATCATATCATCAATCAAAAAAATCAATTTAGAGCTAAAACTGCAATGTAACTAAATAGTTGATACGTTCGAGCGCACTCGTCTCTCCCACGCGTCGGGTATCGCACGGAGCGTTACGTTGTGATCGCGTGGTTTACAAAACATTGCGCGCTTAAAATGACAACTTTCTATGATTGATTGATTGATTATATTAATTAACCTTTACCCGAAGTGTTCGATACCGCGCCCCTTATACTCTGTATTATAAATATATGTACTATAAATACAGAAGAAATATAAAGTTTCATAATAGCATTGAAATAAAACGAATTTTGAGGATTTTATCGCGTTTTTATTTTGATTTTACGTTCCCGACGTAAATTAGTTTTATTTCAATGTGTAGTGTTCGCATAAATATAAGAAATCAATATTTTATAATAACTTTATAAAAATATTCGAAAAGTATTATTGGTTAGTTGTCTTCAAACCTTCAATCATCAAAGAAACCGTATAACCGTAAAATGCAGAAATAGATTTTCATTCACTCATAATTCGGGTTCCAAATAATCGGTTATTGGTACGATCTTGCATCACTCTACTTGATTGTTCAATCTAAATAAAACTGGCAATTCATCCATCCCCGAGCCTTCCATGGGAATACTGATCTTCTTCGGTGTCTGGTAACGGTACTCATAAATTAACGGTTCCTCGATTAAGCACCTCTGAGGGTGCAATAAAATAAATTCACCCTACTGCGTTCATTCTTCACGTGAAAATATTGATTCCAATCTCTTTTACATTCTGAACCCGAACGCGATTGGGAGCGTATTCCAAACGACAGTTTAGATCCTCCGGTATTAGTTATCTGGCGCAGTGTACCTAATATACACCTCCATGTTTATGTATGTGTAAACAGGACAACGTTCGATGCACTTTTCATATCATATAACTTTCATAACATAGAATTAGAATATCTTCGACAAGTATTTCAATTCTTACTAATAAACAATAATCAATTTCGCCAGACGAACATACCGATGGTCCTAAATTAAGTAGCGGATCTATAGTCCCAGACAATATACTGAAATACCTTATACCACGCCTTCTGCGTCTCGATCTACTGCCGCCTTCCTACTTAGGCAAATATGCTCCATCGTGGATCTCATCGTCACTTACCATCAGGTGAGATCGAGATCAAATACTTGCCTATAATTTTATATGAAAAAAAAAAAATCTTGCTATTTGC
Source organism: Pheosia tremula (assembly GCA_905333125.1). NCBI lineage: Eukaryota > Metazoa > Arthropoda > Insecta > Lepidoptera > Notodontidae > Pheosia > Pheosia tremula. The sequence continues at coordinate 6,806,932 of HG995402.1, read as the reverse complement.
CTAACCGAAAACCGAGCGAAACAGGAAATTAACGGAAGATTATAAATCAATAGCACAATTTAAATAACATATTTTACAATACGCAAAGCCTTAAAATAACGCCTCGGTCCATTTCGCTTTGATCGGCCTTTGAAGATTATTCCGAACAAACGGTTCAACGTTTGCTGAAATAATTCTATAACTGCTTTATATATAACATCCTTCTTCTTCAAGGTTGTTTATAGTAGGTTTACACAATCTACCAGTGCCACCGGTAGCTAGGTATTTAGGAATTTTACTAGAGTTCTAGACCCTAATTTTAGTTTCTTCACTGCACTCTTGCCAAGAATCTCGGCACGGATTCTTGGCATGAACTTAGGCAATGGTTTTTTGTCTCGTTAATATAGTATATATAGTTTTCGTAAAGTCACAAGAACAAATAAGTACGTCCACACCCTTATTCTTGTCTCATTCCGAGAATGTTGGAAAGGGCTCCACGGGTTATTTTCAAATAACAATTACATATTTTACTCCAATGAAAGGTTGTTCCTATTATTAAAAAGGTAAATACTTATGTAATATTTCTCCATGTAGGCAAGTAATGCTAGTCGTACACCAATTTGCTTTTCGTATTTAAATATTTTTTTGGTCGTAATCCGAAACAAAATAAATCATTACAAAAGAAACTTCAATTCTTAAAATGGAGCTTATTTATAACTTTAAAAAATAAATACATAAAATTAGCCCGTTCAAATTTTTTTTTGTCGACTCTTCAAGCCTAAATGGCAATACTATAACAATTTATTAACGTTTAAAAGTAAGCACCCTTAATGTTACTCTACAGTTGCATTGAATGACTTCCGGCTACCCCTACTCCGCCGATACTAGTCTCCGTAACTTTTTAATTGGCAAGCATTACCTACAGAACGAAAAAAGTCAACAGCCCTTTCAACGTAATTAATTAACTCTTAACTGAAACCAAAATAAAGCTGAATGTCTCGGGCAAATATCTGGATAAACTGTATTTGCTGTAAATATTAAAATTTATATGGAATAAAATCTTTAAAAATGTTGTTGCCACTTGAACTAAATTGTTACATCATTGCATATTTATATTACAAATAGGATGCGTCTTTTTGAATATTATAAATTGTGGAAATGAAAATCATCATTTCTATACCTTTTGATACGACCTTGTGATTCATCGCTATAATGAACTTTGATGAGAACGCGGTTCTCCTCGATAGGAATTATTATTATTGGTCGTTAATGAAACGTCTTATTGAAGGGCACGAATAAAGAGCAATACTATTAAAAAATTACTGATTCGTATCGAATAGTTCCATAAAATCGCCTTTATCGCTTCAATTTTGTGCATGATCGAATCGATTAAAAGTTGTTTGAAATAGGTAGAACACGGCTTGGTGATTACAGCGTGTATTTGCTGAGCGCCGAAATGTTGAACGGATGGACAGCGACGCAGCGACGGGGAGCGCTATTTGCGAATGACAAGCTGATTTCGTCCGATAATCTGATTGGTGCTCGTAACTTATATCAGCGATGTTACTTGACCCAGCTACACTGTCAAAGGTAATTAACTGAAATATTAACAGTTCTAATTTGGCAATTAATATCTGCCAACCACAATTAAAACGAAATAAAAAACAAAGAAAATGTTTGTTCCCACTTCTAGTAATTAATTTGTAGATTTCTTAATCATAACTTTGCTATGGTGACAGTTCAGGATTTAGTCCTTACCTAACAATCTTTTCTTTGATCCTTAACTTTCATCCTTCCCATACATGATTTTCGTAAATTCTCAACAAATGAATTATTCTTCAAACAAGACCAATTATAAAGAGCCAATTCGTTTTAGATTGTAGATAAGTATTATAAGCATAGTTGGCTCAACACAAAAGAAAACTTCCACAATGTTAATTTAGCTCAAAGTTTAACATAATTCATTTAAGTGTTGCGGCTCATGGCCATACCAGCGTTACTTTTGTCGAGGTGGATAAGGGTCGCCGTCCACGACAAAGGAACAAAATAAAGGAATACGACAATCCTATTCTTTTATGAATTATTTATGTATGCATTGAGATAATGTCGTAGGAAAATAGATAGAAGATATTCCGGGAATATTATCTAGGTTTCATAGTTTGTGATGACCTTTTAAGTATGTAGGTACCTACCTCGCGGCCTTTATATTAAAATGTCTATAAATCTTATAGTAGGTACGTACTACGTTATTATATAGATGGATATTAGAAGTTATATAATGCAAGTAGAAAACACGATAATACGGATGTAAGTTGGCAACTAAAGCTAACATTTGAGATTGCTTAAATTATAATACCTAATCATCTTGTTCATTGTTCAAATATTAATTAGCCTATCACGAGGCATTGTGAATAATAAATGCCACCAAGCTTATCGAAAATAAACCGGCTTCCAATATCAAACAATGGTTTTAATAAGCAAAGATAGATTTATGTGGTAAAGGGATACTCTGTATTAATTATATGCCGGCTGTGGGGCTTATCGAGGTCTGTTGTTTGGGCTTATGCCCAATATCGGGGTCTGTGGGATATTTTCATTCTGACATTTTTATCAGGCCGCCATTGCCAGGTCTTGATAAAACAATTCTTCTTTATATGTCTACAACATTTCCCACAGTGTATTTGACATCATAATTCTCGTTTAATTGAGCTACCCCAAGTTTTTTTAAACCTATACCTAGGTGAGTCAATTGATTAGATTTACAGATTTTATTTAAGTACCATGCAATATTATTTATTTAGTAGATAAAAACCTACACGGTTGTGTCGAGACAGCTGCGCGACCTCGCGAGGTTGGGTCGAACATGCTGACTTCAGAGTAACAGCGAGGCAAATTGACACATGACACGCGAGGCCCGGGTAAGGCGAACGCTCTCGCTGCCCGAGCCTCACTGGTCTGACATACCTCAAGTAACAACATGAAAAACACCCGTAAATACCTACTGAGCTTCTGAAGTAGAGCCGTAGCTGTAAGAGCGCGAGACAATAGCGTGATTACACGATAGAAGGGTGTGTGCACCGCTCACTACGCTCGGGCTTGCATTAAATGTATTCCTCTTGCGTTCAACAAAGACAAGTATTTTATACTTTTCTGTCGTCAGCGGGGCGGTTGTAATTCCAGTCCTTTAACAAATGGAAGACATTATCGCTGCTCTGGCTTTTATATAATTCATGTAACTAACAAAAACGTTAGTATAGTTTATGGGCGCATGTAGGGTACGTATTGAAATGCATTTTGCATTGTAACGGATATTTTAAACCGTATAAAAACTCTAAGCCTGATGAATAGGGACATAGATCATGTTAACTTTCTGAAATATCCCAGTTGAATTTTTCTCCATTACACACTAGATACTTTAAAATTAATCGAGTAGCTAGTTAATCTATATAAATAAAATTGGAGTGTCTGTTTGTAATATTAAAATAACCGCTTTTTACTAAATGCATTTGGATGTATACACGGTACCTATACCAAAACAACATTTTTTACAATTTTTGTCTGTCTGTCTGTTTGTTCCAGGTAATCTCTGAAATGGCTGGACTGATTTTGACGGGTCTTTCACTGGCAGATAGCTGATGTAACAAGGAGTAACTTAGGATACTTTTATTTAAAAAAAACATAGGATCTCAGGAAAAAAAATTAAAACCAATGTTCTAGCGTTGCGCCTGATTAAGTTTGATAGCAACAACCTGAAATGCGTCCCGCGGGCTCAGAACGCGCGAGCAGGCTGTTGCCAACGGTCGTGTCTTTGTTAAATACCACGCGAACAAAGTCGCGGGTAACAGCTAGTTCTTAAATATACCTTTGGAAAATGAGGCAAACTGGTCTAACTTTTGTAACTATCTAATTTGCAAGAAGTACCTCTTGATTTCGTAATAATGAATAACAAAAGTCTTACTTATTACTAAACAAGCTGAGCGAATTAAAAATAACTCATTAAATTTAACCAAGTTGCACAGCCGCGCCGCGCACCGGTCGGACTTCCGTTAACGTAATCCGCGATGCGTAGTTATGCCCGCGAACCGTCCAATTATGATGAAGCACGAAACTTACTCACAAAGAGATAGAGAGGAGAGAATCACGAATTTTGCGGCGTTCCTGAATAAGGACCTTATTTATCACTTCCACTGCGATTACCATATTAACGATGGTATCATATAGTTAAACGAAACCTATATAAAGTCGCTCCGCGGAGTCCGTGGTAACGACTTCAGGTTTCCCTTTAATTTCGACTTTGTTCTGGTTCACTAATTTGAGGAAGATATAGGTACCCTTTCGATTCACAAAAATCGTGCCTATGTCTACGAGGCTAATACCTCTAGAATTGATAGCAATGTTTGTACAACTAAAAAACTACGTGTGTATCGAGAATTGATATGAATTATGTATAGGAATGCGACTGATCGCTTCCACCTTAAGAAAAAGCCTACGTGCAATATAGGTCTTGCAGTGACGACCAAACAATTTGTCAGAACTTTTAATCTAATAAGTACTTGTTACAAAAACAGTATTGAAAAATGTTACCTGACAGTTTTTTATGTTTTATACCTATGCAGTACGTCGGCTTGCTTGCTTCCTTCCACATGATACAAAGTATGTACGAAACGTTTGGAACTGCCTTTTAAGGGTCATAAACGTGATTGTAACAAAGCCATAACCGCACGTAAAACTACTCGGTGAGTGAGTTAAAGCAACGGTTGTTTGCAGCGACGACGTACCTCCTGTAATAATGTTTGATCGTTGGGAAAATATCATCTAACATATAAATTGCTTTATGACTATTGTCAATGCGAATAAGATTCTATCCCGAAATTATATACCTACTCACTTTTAAATAAAGTGTCGGTTAGTTGTAGAACTTTACTGAAAGTGCAATGAAAATATGACTCAAAATGTATAATTCTATCACTTGAAGACATCAACGGTTCAGGCTGCAAATAAATAACGCAACAATAATTATATATTCTTATGTTCTTCATTTATTGTTCGAACGCTGGGTAAGATTAAGCAACTGTAATAAATCCACCGCAGAGGGATATTTTTCAAACAAGTGAGGCATATGAATACATCAAGTGAGGTTTATAAGTGGTAAGCTTAAACAAATATACTATATTATAATTATCATCGTGCCCACGGACTCATCTATATGTTCTGAACATTATTATTATACTTATGTACCTAATTGCAGTACTGCAGCGTTCTACATTTTAGTGTTCTTCAGCCATAAGCATGACTATTCAGACTAACCTACTTAATAGGCTTCAATGCTAATTAATTTCCTCCTTCAGAACTGCCACCCTTTGTACAAACGACGGCTTTTGAAAAACAATATTGAAAATAAACAATCCAGTTTCAATTTCTTTTACTGGTCAAAAAGTAAATTTAATTAATTCCAAAGAGTCCTTGACTTTTTTGGGCAAACAAAAAGCACCAGAACTCGTAACAACCGGATAGCGACAAGCGGAGGGGTACCTACTCAAATTTATTCGATGGAACTTTGTGACAATAATTTAAGAGTACCACTTAAGAACCGCCGTACAAATTAAATACTCTGTGTTCCCTCAGACATTAAGAAGTGCATACTTACATATGTTTTTAAAATTAATTTACCTATTTGTTAGGCGGCAAATATGCACAGTTGCTTAATATATCGTGTAGACCGCTTAACAAAAAACGATCAATCTGAAATAGATTTTATTTAGTTAATCACATAAGGAAGTTTATTACAAAATCACTTAAAGAAACACAGCTACCTTATATTATTTACCCACTTTGCAGTGATTTCATACGCGTGGGCATTTGATTTTTGACTATCCCGCGGAAATCCATTTAGTGTCCGGGATCATCCATAACTTAAACGTTGACCCGGGCGATCACCATTCCGAGTTTAGTCAAAATCCGTTCACTAGTTTTACCCTTAGTTGAGCCAGACAAATAAAAAATGCTACTTTGGCTACTATATTAATAATTATGTCCACAACGGTTATTTTTTTAAAGTTATTTTTTTTCTCCTAATCGCCTTTTTCATTGAGTCCGACCCAACTTGATTATGCTAATTTTAATCTCACTTTCTCGTTGAAATTTCATAATTTAGGGGATACCACCTTAAAACTTATTGTATTCCTGTGGCCATAGAATTAGGGTCATTATTTTCTATAAAAATATCCTTAAGTGAAAACTGAGTCAAACACAATATAGCCGCAAAATGAAATGAAATCCAATAAAAACCTGAGATACCCTGTCTGCAAGTGAATAATTCATATTTCAGGAGCATTTTTCATCAACACTGAAAACGGGGGAGAAAATAGCTGTCTTTTGGTTTCCACTTCTGTGCTAGGTTTTTTGCGTCATCCACATATTTTACCGTTAATCCGGATTTATGGAGAGTTAAAATACAAAATGTGATCTTTTCAAAAATACACCTATATATTTGGGTCCTTTAATGTCTGATTATCGTAATTATAAAGCTAATTCAGAGTTTTACATAACCCGTAGCCAAAGACAAACATGCGACACGGCCAATCATGGATAAGACGGATACATAAGAAACTTACCGACAGAATTTAATTCAACAAAAAAGTCTAATGTCTGTTCCGTACTCATTTTTATAGAGGTTTATAAAACGCAACTCTCGTCAGAGCAGCTAAGTGAAGGAATATGGAAATTCCATTTTTCTATGAATTATGTATATGCTATGAGATAATATTATGGGTAAATAAAGGTCAGCTATTATGCAAGAAATATTTAAGTAAGCTTTTAGTTAATAGACGGTCATGATCTTTTTATTTAGCAGAGTTGCATTAATAAGTTCATAATGTAGAAACACAAAATGGGTCAAAACGTTTTTAGTACCTATATTGTCGATAATAACACCATTGTAGAGCTTATTTCAAACATTGCAATCTAACATAGTATATTGTTGTTTTGTTCCTATGTTTTTATTTGTAAGTATTAATTAACTTAAACACAAAACAAATAGTGACACAAGGTTGTTACCAGGGGATCATGAAGCATCAAGAAGTGGTCGCTCTTGTGAACAAACCTGCTCTATCGACATCTCGGAACCGGCGCAGCCGCTCAATCAGCCTCTTCAAGTGTCAGCGCCTCCGCTCGTGAGCCCTCGAGCCGGCTAATAGTTCACAGGCCCCTCATTAGAACTGCTAGGCTAGTACAAAAATCAAGCTCGATGAAGGCCAAAAATCTTTCAGCTGAGGAAGTAAATACGTATACCTAGACTCTTGACACCATCTATATTATACCTAAGACATACCTATTTTAACGTAGACGATGTTTGTGAAGCTAGCTTTATAAAACTAGCACCTAAACTTTATAAAGTTTAAGTAATTTTCCAGATATTTCTACTTAAAGACAGGTAATTGAAAATATCTACCAAGTAAAGTTTCTGTGAAGTCGAGTCAAACTGTGAAGATAAGCCCTCGGTGCGTTAGGGCATTCAATTATAATGAAGCTCAAAACTTGGTAACAAAGAGGGTGAGCGAGCAAGTCGTGACATCCCGAAATACGGCTTATTTATAGCTCCCCGCGAGAACCATGCTAGCTCATAAACAACGACACAGATTACCTATAACACTTGGGCGCGCGAAATTTCGCGTTTGCCTATCCTTATCAATATAAACGTGTACCAAGAGATTTGGTAGTAAAAAATATATTAAGGTGCGCACGGCAGGGGGAGGGAATAATTTTATAGAGGTTTACTTATAATGTTAAGGTAAGTATTAAATTTTACCAAATATTTTTAAGGGACCTTTACATGATATTTGGAAATTAATAAAAGTTAAAAATTGCCTTTGGCTGGACTAGGCATCTCCAACCGCTCTATAGGCCTACTTATGATAATACGAAACGGATCACACAATTTATCGTAAGCGTTGAATGTATTACTTAGTTAATAATTAATGTTACTAATTGAAGAGCTGATCTCTTGCAAGCACTATAATCAAGGTTTCTTAACAGATTCCTAATGAAGGATTACTTTATTAAACCGAAACGTCTACATTACAACGCGAGGAAATAAAATTTAATAAACCGCAGCAACAGGGTATACGAATCTAAAGGGCCCTCATCAAACATTGCGTCGTAAATTAAATATTTAGCGAAAGCTATCAAATAGAACTCAGTATTTTTATTTAATTAAGTCGTTACTCCATCCTGGATGAAAGCGTAAGTAGGCAATATACTGAACCACGGAATGGGAAAAATTATGAATATTTATTGATACGTTTGTAGAAGTACTATACGAGCCACGTGTTTGCTACGTTGGCTACGGCGTAGTAAGCACAAGCCGCGCGCTTACTACGTAAATTAAAACGAAAACTAATTGTGGGTACGCAAATCTACCAGCAAAACAAGTTCAATTAAACCAGTGAGTTTTAAACAGAGATGAACAAGTAGGTATTTGTTTTTTTGGTCTAATGATTGGGAAATTCTTTAAAATTAAGAATGATTCTTCAGTAAGTAAGAAATATTTTTTTATAAAACAATGGCAAAAACAAAGACGCCTAAGCAAAATAAAATTATAAACAGTTTATAAATACTACAAATTCTCATACGATCTACACATTACGACGTTTATAATTCAACGCTCTGAACAATACCTACTTACCTACTTGATTTGGCTGTAACTACGAAAATGTTGCCTGCCGCAGACTTGCACTGAATAAGTTTAAGTACTCTCCTCCGGCTGTCGCTACTCTACAAGTCTCGGTAACTTTTTAATTGCCAGCGTTACAGATCGAAAAAAAAAACTAAGAGCCCTTTCAACTTAATTAAATTTACTCTTTAGCCAGTGAAACAAAATGGAGTCCTGCCTCATTCCATTCAACGTTGCCTTTATCCAAAAGCGGACGAAAACAAAAACTTAATTACATGAATGAGTTTGACATCCGACTCACTGAGTTATTACGACCACCTGCAATGTTCCTTTTATTTTACTGTATTGTTTTCTTCTTTAAAATGTATACTTGTCTTTACCTAAACTGAGTTATAAAAAGCCACGGACCACTCCCTAAAATGGCAATGTTATTAACAGATATTTAAATTGACGTTTATGTCACGAATTTAATCTGTGGCGAGGCTCCCGGGGGTAGAACGTCGAAATGAAAGGCTGATTCGAATTAAATCCTTTTGATACCAGCTTCTGATCCAGTGTTGTAATGAACTTTGATGAGAAATGTGGTGGGCTTTGATAACATTATAAATTATTGGTAGATTATTGTATAGCTTTACTTTCCTGATTATCGCAGTTGTTAGTGACCCTGCTATCTGTGCCGAGGGTCCCGGCTTCGAATCCTGGTAGTGACAACTTTTATGTGATGAGCACGAATGTTTGTACCCAAGTCATGGATTTCTAATATTTATACAAGTAAGTAATTACGTGAACGATACAATTTTCTTTATACTTCTATACCTATTATAATAAACGTGATATATAAACTGCTGACTAGTTTCAAAACATTTAAGGACCAATGGTGTTCACTTTTTATTTTATTCACGAAAAAAACGCCCCTAAATAAGTTTTTAAATTTATTCTCAACGCTATTATCATGGTATCTTAAGCGGGCCTCAAGTGGTTCGCGTCTAGTATCCAATCACCATGTATATAAAGTAAACGACTTGCCCTCGAGAACCAAACCTGCTCTATCGATATCTTAGAGGCGGCCGTTCAATAACGGCTTCTTCGGAACTACCCGTCCCTTCCTATTCCCTCGAATGGGCGAATAATTCTCAGAGCCCGAAAACGTATCGTGAACTAACAACGCTGTTTTCTTTAGACGAAGGCAGACGATACTCACTAGGTTCATGCTAAAGCTAGAGAAATAGAATAAGCTATATTGCATAACAATTTACAACAAGCCCACCAGTCTGGAATATTTATACAGTCTTATCATGATGTAAGGAGACAACGACAGAACATTAAAACTTACTACAAATTTGAAGCTCGAGAGCGTTTACGACTGAAAAGCGGTCGACCTCTTTTATTACATAATCAGAAGGCTGATCGGGCTACATGAAGCGTCTGTGTGTGCGAGGATTTATCCGACGTTCTATTGTACCGAAGCCGAGAGCGAGCGAGCAACTTGTGACGTTCCCGAATAACGGACCTTTTATCGTTTCCCCGAATATTACCATACGCAATGAACAGCAACGCAGCTCACCAGAATACTTGGTCGCGTAAATTTCGCGCATGCCTTTCTTTAGTGCGATAAAAATAAGATGTAGATGCGATATGTACGAAAAAAAATCATATTATGTCAAGCTTTACTTTGACCTTGAACATTACATTAAAATTAAGTATGTAGAATCAATATTAAGTACCTTCTTACTTAGTAGGTCCCTATTTTTTACCGTCAAATTTATAGAAAGTTATAATGGATCATAAAGATATTATAAAGCACTTTTTCCTCTGAAAATTTCTTTATAATGCCACTATAATCCATTATAACTGTCTATAAATATAGGAGTTCGTTTATGATATATGATATTATTGCATCTCATCGCAAGTGATGGGCATGAATCAATTAATTTCTAGGCACCGTTTGGCTATGCTATGTGCGGCAACCTGGTGTCAGAGATAATGTTACCTACTATAATTTGACAGAGTGCCTATATGTTTAATACTAGACACGTACAAATATGTTTTCAAATATTATAGTTAAGTGTATGATCGTATCTATTTTTATTGGGACGCTATATTGGCAGACCGCTGAGATCCACAATAACCCCGATATTAAAGTAGCGGCTGGTTTGTGTTGCCCTTTGGCTATCATGTTTGAAATACCCGTTCGCTCGTATATAATACAATTCCAAAGTGCACACACAAGTACCTGCAGTACAGTACAGTCGACCAATAAATAGGTCGCAATAGCATTCTTAAAATGTTAAAAATATCAAAAAAGGAACAGTGTAACATTACCAAATTAGGTATCATGTCTGTACCATAAATCGGTAAGTACGGAAACATCAACTTCTCAGCAAATCATATAGTTCTTCACTGCAATAAGTTAACGATAATATTGATAGTAGGTTTACATTTAATTAAAAAAGCGCGTAATTCAATTCACTAACATGAATCGACATAATAAAACTCAACATCACGAGATACGAGTCAAAGGAGTTCGCCTCGTTTTTCAGCACTAAACATATAAACTGAAAATGTTCAACCCACGTTCCGGCTTTTATTGGCGCACTCGAGATTATACAACCCTCGTTCCGGTAATTCACTCCACTATTCATGGAAAATATTGCACGATGCAACATTGATCACATCAACATGTTATCGGAGGAATAACTTAACGGAAACATTGAAAAGGTATGTTAACTGGCGTTTTAAACGAACGTATTCAAATGCGTTTATATATACCGACATATATTGGACTATGAAGGTTGGTTTTGGATGGTAATACGAATGATAATTATTACAGCCATTAGACATGATAATAATCCATAACAGATTTTTTTTAATATATTTATATATATATATCTGAATTACAAGTTTGCGGTGCATGCTTTGTTGCGTGAAGAGCATTATGTTTTAACCGCATGTTCAGATTTAATAGTCGCGGTCTCGCCGCCCCATACGAGTAAACACAATTGCCGCCTATCTGTTCGGTATTTGAATCTATCGGTTCCTATCGGTTATTTGAATATAACTCCTAAAGACGATATTCTTTGCTTTTAAAGATTTATTTTATTAAACGTACATTACCTACTTTAAATAGTTTAGTTCTAAAATCTTTTGTTTTTATTACAAACAAAGATTTAAATTTCTCTAACTACTAAGTATTTATATCTATTTGTGTGTTCATTATACATAAAAGTTATTTTAAAAAAATATTTTTTTTTCAAAATCAACAGTTTCAATTGCCTCAAGAGAAATATATATTTTTAATCTTATGATTCTATTTTAGTTTAGCATTTTTAGTTTAGTTAGCATTTTTCGATATTCCCTATAGCTTCGGATTTAGTCATCCACAATTAACAATTAAATTATAGATACTCTACACTGAGAAAAAAGATAGGTAAATGCAAACCTAATAATGTAGGTAATGCAAAAAATAGTTGAATACAACCTAATTTAGGTTTTCTGAACCTAGTGTAGGTAAATGGTTTTACCTTCGATTGGGTAAATACAACCTACAGTGTTTGGTAGCGTACTATATTACGTAATTTTAACCTATTTTACGTTAAAGAAACCTTTTTTTTTACCTAACTGTTACGTTAACGGGCCGTCACCTAATATACACATTTAATTTTACCTATCACTATCGGTGAATACTACCTAGTATGATTACACATAGCTTAAAAACACCTAATAATAGGTAAAAAACACCTAATAATAGGTAGTCGACTAAATTGTACTTAATCTAAATAATTATTTGGAATTAAAATTGTACATTCGGTTCCTATAACCTAATAAAAGGTAAATATGCAAAACAAAAGTCTGTTGAAATAACACAATCCTGTTATAATATATTTGTTATAAGGTTTTAAGATATAAAACCTAATAATACCTAGTTATGCACAAGTTAAGTAAAACCTACTCATAGGTAAAATATATAAGATATACATTTAAGGATTAAATGGAGATGGTGCGGCTCATTAGGACCACGCCATGGCCTTATTTATACCTACTTACTCTGTGGCAAGAGCATAGCAAAAATCACATTTATACATTATATGCACAGTCACAGATTATCAAGTAGGTACATAATTTGGAGAGCACATATTTTTTATGCTATGTTTTTCTTTTGGTATGTATTTACCATGCTAATTTATTTAGACGGCCAATCTCGTTACACAACATTTGACGCCAGTTTTTTGGCTATTACCCGAATTGTGTGTTGCCACATCTCTATTAAATTTACCTCTATATACAAAATTTTGTGACACTAAATAAATGATGATGGATAGGGCGCCACAATGGAATAGACTCTATGCTATCTTTTTTTATTATTGAAATACTTAACTTATACATATTTTTTTGCTTTAAAAGTATTACATAAACCATGATTGATCTGTAGTGCATAAGTCATTTTTTGTTATAGCTTTCTTCCCGAAAACAAAACAGATGTAGTTGGTTCCAGTGGCCACATGACATAATCCATATTTATTATTGGCGATAAAGACATGTTTCATTTATAAAATATAGTTATAATTACAAGAATAAGTTTTTTACGGCGGATCTGGCCATCTTTTAAAAATTGTGCTAGCAACACTAGCCACTGTATAGACAGACAGTCATTTTTGCGTTCGCTTCGGTCGGGCCGGCTGCGACAGCGCGCTGTGCTGTTGTGGCGCCTTTTTTATTGCTTTCATTATACTGGGTTCGTGAAAATATGTACTGGGTTTGTGAAGTGAAGTCATGGAAGTGCTACTCAACGATTGGCAAATGCCAGAAGAAATTATAGTAAAATTACTGGTAAGCTATTCACAACCAATTACATTTAGCCCTAGTTGCGTTAGATTTACCTATTTTGTAAATGTTGATAGGTTATTGATGGTAAAATATGATTTGGGTATTGATTATATGGTTCAATTTATATTGGTATCTGCTAATATTGATGTGGTTTTAGAGCAGCAAACTCCAACAAATATTACGCGTCATCTTATCGGATGGTATGGATGGGGTCTTAGGATTTAACCCCGGTACATCAGATACCTCCTGGGTTTGTCACAAACGTCTGCGTAAATAAAAATATGGCATAGGTAAATTAGGGATTCCAACAATATTAGCTTTATATGGCTTTATTTTGGTTGTTTGTAGGTTATTTAAATTTTATTATAAAGCCTGAGGTTTTGGGATACTTATTTGTCATTGCATGGTTTCTGCATTGTTCTTGTATTTGCTGTTTACAGAGGAAAATATTGAATTGAATGCAATAGAACACCTTATCGAGGAAGATTTGGTAGCGCTGATTCCAAGCACCAGAGTACGGGCTAAATTACAAAACGAATAGAGAAACAAAAATTTGATGTTGGCATGCTTTCTTGTTTATGATGAGATTGTGACAGCTGGTGTATACATATTTAATTGATTTAATGTGATTTCAGAATATTAGCAAAAGTACAGCATCTTCAACTACTGAAGAAAATCCAACATTTGATTAAGATGTAAATATGGAAAATATGTCAATAGATTTAGAGAAAGCACGAGAAGTATTTGAAAATGTGATGCATGAAAAGTAAGGGGCTGAAGTTAAAAATGCAACCTAAATTATTATTTTATTTTTATTTTGTGTCAATTAAACACAACTATTGCTGTTTCAGAGAAAATAAATCTATTTTAAAAATAGTGGAAGACTTTAAGGCAGGGAAATACTTAATGGATTATCTTAAAAAAATGTGGAAAAAAATAATTAGGTACATAATACCTATCATGTTGGCATTATTAATGTACTTTAACGTATCCAGTTGATTACCGTTACCTATTAATTATTTTGCTATAATCAAGTAAATACTTAGTTACTACCTACTACCTATGTACCCTACACCTATCGATAAGGTAACTCTAACGCAACTAAAAAGGTGCAGACAATTCTCAGTAGGTTATATTAAAGCACTTATTAGGTATCCAATACCTACGCAGTACACTACCGGAAACTATAAATTTGGTTATTTATACACATTGAAAAGGTTACAGACATCTAACCATCATCTAGACTAGGTTTAATTAAATCATTTATTAGGTATATATCAAAATTTATTTGGTCAAGTTTAACGTATATTAAGGTAAAATTAACGTAAAATACTAGGTGTTATTAAATGTTTATTAGGTTATAGTATCGAACCTAATATTAGGTTTTTGTCGGACAACCTAGTCACTACGTAACTTTAACCTACTATTAGGTGATAGTTACCTTACTAGAAATAGTTTAAAATAACCTAATGAGTCGGTACAACATAAGTTTATGTAATAACTAGTGCACTTGGTTGGTGTTACCTAATGCACTACGTTGTCCGACAAATACGCAATATTAGGTTAAATATTAGGTAACCGGGACCTAATTTTTTTCTCAGTGTACGTACCTACTATTCAAAGAACAAAGTAACCTACATTATAAGTAACACAAACCTCAAATAAAATAACAAAATAAAGAAGGAAAATCTCACCACGGTACAAATTAAGATTATTTAGCGATACACTAATCTGAACTGGCATCTTTCACCCACACCGTACGTTATTTATCTAACACGAATCTGGAAAAGGCGACGCTAAGAAATTGTAACCACATTGAAAATCTGCAGCAAGCATCTGCGCTCCGCGTGTTTCGGCCATATTATGTAGAAGTGAGCGGAATAAGCCGTATACTTTGTTACAAATCCGGGACTCGGGTTGGATTTGCCGGTGTCCGTTTGTGCTTGTTATTCTGACTCCGGTAGACCGGCGAGCTTAAGTAACTCGTACGTACGGATAGAAAACCCCGGCGCCGGACGATCTAACTCGAATCGAAATGGAAGGAGCCGGTGCACTGCAGAAAATGGATCAAGATTAACAATTAGTATTCCGCCAACGGAAGATGCTTTATCGTAAAGTTAAAAGGTATTTTATTAGTATCTTTAGTGATTTGGTATGGTGAGTCACGGAAAAGTGGGTTCCTAAATACTTACCATAATCAACTTAAGTTTGGTACTGTTGTATATGATTCGTAACATTTAATCGAATGCAGATACGGGTTCACTTCTGAGTAGACTTCATCGGATCCGTCGTCGGCAACAATACCTTAAAAATGTCGCTTGCGACATAAAATAGGTATAGTTTGCATAAATACAGACCCAGGGTTTTAAGTACCACAACTAAATAGGTATTATCTTCACTAAAATCTATACTATATACCTGTACAATGATAACCCAATAATTTATTAAAAATATTTTAGTACAAAAATAAAACTATTATTGAACTTAAAACACATTTAACTTATACACGATTCGTATATCAATGGCATCCAAACATTTCATCACCTAATTACCACCGCCTTTCAAGTCTTTAAAACTTCCATAACCATAGTTATTTTTAAGTAATAGGTAATTTCCGTTTTTTAACGCGTCATTTTCCTTCTTCCTTAGGTTGAATTTTCAACTTGATAGTATTAGATCTGTGAAAACGAAACCGTTGAAAGAGGAAACTCGCTGACTGAATCACTCAAGGGAAAAAATAAAACGAGGAGCCAGGCTTAACGACCATCAAGGGATGTCATTAGCCGGTGTCCACTGCTGCATGATGCGAATTAAACTCAACTCCGATGTAAGTAGGTAAGTCCGTCTAAAATAAACTTGACGGGCTACCCACACAAACAGTTCCCTTAAGTTATCTACTAGAGTTCTGTTCAATAAGTTACCTAGTTAGAAAAAATACATACATACATGCCTACCGGCCTACAGGTCGACTTACCTACCTACTTAATAGTGTGTGTGTCGCGTGCTGTTGTTTTTACTATTATGAAACTATCTCAAATCAATCAATTTCATGTGTACAGGGTCTCTTGCTATGAACGTAACATACAATATTGAAATTTTAAGATTTTGAAATTTTGAAGATTTATTACAAAAGAAAGCAATCAAAAATATAGGAAATCAGAATGAATGCCTCCCACATTATATATTAAATCTATGGTCTACATATAGCTATAGGCAAGTTCCCGAAAAGCATTCTTGATCATTTTGATGATTGTGATTTTGCTGTTTTTTTAGTTTTATAACCAGCGGCAACAGTGTTGATAACGTCATCAGCTCACTACGTTACGATATAGGTAGGTTACCGATACCTAATTACCTACTTACTGATTTAACCAATGCTTTACAGACAGAGCAAGCTCTTTGGAATGTAGGTAGGTATCCACCCAGTAGCTAGAATTAGGTAGGTAGGTATCAATCTATTACGGTCGGTCCTTGTACTACAATTGTTACATCAGGAATTCATTACCTCGAAAATCCTAAACTTTTGTCATGTGGACTATGAGCGAACAAATTATTTTGTGAGCGTATTCTTATCACGGACACAGATTTATTAGCGGATTTGGCCCGATTCCAATGGCCGCTGCCCTTGGAAACTTTTAATTGGCTAGTCTAACAATCACTTCCTACGAGGGTTTTTTGGTCGCATTGCATTTTTACAGTTTAATTAGGGGCCTATGTTAATTTCATTGGCAATTATTTTATTAATTATATCAAAATATTCACCTGGTTATTCCATTAAATTGAACAATGGTTTAAGTAGAGCAAGTAGGTGTAGGCATGAAGGTACTAGGTACCTACGTAGGATAATAATCTAAAAGCAGTGATAGCCAAGTTAGTAGAACGCTTGCCTCGGCTACGAGGATCGCAGGTTCACTCCGGCTGGCACCTCTGTGATTTCTGGACTTAATGTGTGAATCTCATTTTCAACCATGGTAATCACATGCTAAATGGTAAAGGAAAACATCGTGAGGAAACCTGCATGTCTGAGAGAACCCTTCGAAAGACGTGTGAAGTCCGCCAACCCGCACTGGGCTAGCGAGGTGGACTTTAGTCTAATCTCCCACGCATTGATTAGAGGCCCATGCCCAAATGCGGGACATTAAAAGGGGCTGGTATTATCCAAGATCTATCTCCCTTCATCTTAGACGAAAAAAAACAAATGCTTCAAATGATAAGCAAACACACTTATTTCATAAAATGCTGCAATATATAAGTACCTACGATGAAGAAAAGAAATTCTAAAAAGTCAAAACAAATACCTACCTATTTTTTCTGAATATCTATGCAGAGACATCTACCTCTAATCCTAAATAACTGACTAATATCGTAGTATAACTTTAGATAATCTTTATGAAGGAAAAGCAAAAAAAATAAACATTACTATAACCACAGACTATGTAATATTGTAAAACAATGACATCTATGGCTTGCTGCTATCAGTTACATAGGAGGATCATGTACTAAAATCACAACCATACCGCATTTTTGTTAAAACCGTGACATTACTTTACATACTGACGCCACTAGGTGGCGCTATTCTACAATAACAAGCGCGGGCATGCCGGTGTTTTCAAATTGAATGATACATAACACGCTTACGTAGGCCCACCCGCCCGTGCCCAGCCAGCCCCCCTAGCCTGGATGTCGATGATTATGTAACGGTTACAGTGTGTTCATAGGTAGCTAGGTAGACAGTTGCTTAACAGCTTGTGATTACCAAGTTACATAACCACAAGCCCCGTCAATTTATATAACTGTGAAATTAAAAACATTTTATAACT
This sequence comes from Pheosia tremula, assembly GCA_905333125.1. Classification (NCBI taxonomy): domain Eukaryota; kingdom Metazoa; phylum Arthropoda; class Insecta; order Lepidoptera; family Notodontidae; genus Pheosia; species Pheosia tremula. Next base: position 6,788,638 of record HG995402.1, on the reverse strand, counting down.
ACTAGGGCTTCAACTCAATTGACTTATGTAAACACAACCTCTTGCTTCACATGTATATTTAATGTGGGTTTGTAATAATTTATGAAAAAAGTTTAGATAATAGACAAAAATTTGGTGTAAGAATTGGTATCGAAGATCTAGGTTCAACCTAGAAATAGGACTACAAATACATTACAATATAGAATAAAAATATAAGATAGACTTAACAATAATGGTCAGTTTAGTCATAATAACCAGACATTGAATAACACCTAATGAATTAGGTCAGTGGAAGTGAGCGTTTCTACTTGCTCCTCAGCTTGATTGGTCACATTGCTCTTAAACTTCTTAGCCTGTGTTCCCTCAGAATCATTAGAAGATTCTTCTTTACACAGTTCATTTAAGTTATATTTCTTATATGTAAAGTAATTGTCCACAATGCTCAACAGGCAAATACCCTTAATAATTTCCACTATAATGCAGAGCTTTGGGTTCTTCAGGTCAGCTTTGTTGCTGCTATTCTTCAGAACAACCAGTTCAGCCAGCTCCTTGATTACCATTTCTCGGGAGACACTGCTGTTGAATCGCTTGTTGAAGATTACAGCAAAGGTTGATGATTCCTTTAAGAAATATTTATCAAAGAGCTTGCCGGCAGACTCCATGATGTCGGGCAAATTGGCTTTGCATGTTGCCATTATGGGCAACAAACGTAGCACATGGCGAGTCTTTTGTAGCCTCGTTGTAAATAAATCTTTGATGATTGCTGTCGTCAGCTCTTCTGGGCTAGGTAAATTCGTTTTGACGAAAATGCAGTTAGATGCACCAGTCTCAACAACTTGGAATCTTTTATGTTTGAGTGACTTCTGGGAATCCTTCTTCATAGTTTCAACCTCGCGTTTGAGCAGGTCACCAATCTCAGTCTCATCTTCAGACTCGCTGTCGGACTTGTCCTCGGGCGCAGCGGACGCAGGTACGGCGGACATCAGTTCGGCACCGAGTTCCGGGTAAAGTTTCCCGGCGTACTCGTTCAACAGATTGTAAACTTCCTTCACGCAGTCTTTCTCTCTGAAGTTACACGTGCAGAAAAAACCTCTGAAGCCGGATTCCAAAAAATATTTGTTTCTACGCTTTCTGAAGTAGAACTTCTTCTTCTTTCTTGAGTCACCCATTATGCTAAATGAGAACACAACCTCCTGCTACAATGTGCTGAGGAGGGCGGAGGGTGATGATATAACAAAGTAATATGACTATTACGTACGTATTGAAGCGAATTATGAATTCATTAATTCAATAACACAGCATCAACACCCGTTAGGTAATGTCAATTTATGTCAACTGTTATCTGCCAACGTTATATCAACTGTCAAATCACTTTTGTCAAAAGAACCGTCGGCGTAGCAGAATCCAAACCATGCAGGTTGGCAGAATACTAGGCATTCTGCCAACCTGCATGGATTGGATTCTGCTACGCCGACGGTTCTTTTGACAATAGAAAATGAAAAATAAGAAAAAAATCCATGCACGATGCATAATTATTAACATGCCAGTCAAATTGATGGAATTGATGGGATAAGCATCACCTCTATTCCATAGTAAATGCGTCAAAGCCATGTAATCAAAACGCGCAGGATTTACTGAAATATTCGCAATACTTTTTCTTGTACTGGAATGATTGCATTATGGTTCATGAACTCTTGTAAGAAAAAGTGGTGATGTATCTTTTCATCCCGCGACTGTACCAGGGCCCGGAACCGGAAAGCCTATGAATGAACGGGGTTTAAATGGGTTTTTGAACGATAAGCTGTCAGATACGACTAATGATTACCCATTCCCTTACTTACCTTTCGAAAGGGCTTTCCTGTAATACTGGGAAAGTTTATGATTCAAATGCAAAACCCCATCAAAAGGGTTTCCTATATAAAGCACACCGTCTTTCATATACATAGTTCGTTTTTATTTGGATTCGTAGCACTGCAGGAACCCGCTCAGAAGGGCAAGTTACGGTATTAGGCCAGTACGTAAGAAGAAGGTAGCATTGTGATTCCCGGTGGGTGAGGTGGCCATTATTTTAAATCTAGCCGGTTACTCCAGCTACCTATCCCTGAAGACCTATCGTCCACAGAACCTACGGGTAGCTTTCTACTTGGCACTAAGGCCTAAAACTGCGTTAAGCGGGCACCCGCGCGTTTTCATACAAAATTGCTCCGTCGCGGGGACCTGTGCGGGCGCACGTCACGGAGAGGCGCGCCCCGCACCCACGCAACGGGGCCCGCCTCCGTGCGACGGAACCCGTCGCGGAGCCACGCGCGGTGCCCGCTAGCGGTAACACGCACGGCAGTGTGACCGTTTTTAGTATATTCAGTACCAAATTGGTATAATTTGGGCTCTGTAAAACTGATTTAGTATTTTTTTGGTATCCTTTCATATTCTGATATTTTTTGGTACATTTAAGTGTCCGCGTCGGGTCCCCGCGCCGGGGACCGTCGCGTTCCCACAGAGCCCACCCGCGTGTCCACGCGCGAAAACACGCGACGGTTGCCCGTCGCGGGCGCTCGCTTAACGCAGTTTCAGGCCTAAGAGTAAGTTTTGCGTACCTTTGTATTGGCTCAGATATACCTAAATACTACTTTAAATACCTATCCGTGTTGTATGACAGTAATGATTATAAAAATATTCCTTATAAGAATTAAGTTTATTCACATACATGGTAATACAAAATAATATTTTATTGTATTTGGTATAATTTAAAGTAGGTATTGTATATTTGATAAGTTTATTTACATTAGTTTATTTATATACTTTATTTTCTTACACACCGTCACGCACGTTCGTGCAATCCGCGCATTCGGGGATATCCATCGAGTGATAATAATTATCAAAAATGAAACCAGCACATGAAATTCGACAATTTGAGAATGGCGAGTCGAAATTTGAACTTTTGCATTGCTTTCAACGCCTTCGACCAACTTTACTTTCACTGCTTATCTTATCTACTACTGATTTATTTTATTACTAAAATATTTAACAATATTACTGTTCCTATATAGAGTAATCTAATACTATTACAATACTTTTAGTAGACATTTTGCATTGCCTTAAGCGCTTTGTCCGAAAGAGTTAAAATTAAACAACATGAAATTAATTTTATTTTCTAAACTTGCAATATTTCGTCTTCATGATGGTGGGCAGGTTGGCGACCACTGGCTTATTCATTTTCGGACAAACAGTTATGCTGAAACAAAATAAATTTTGTAAGGCTTATTACACATATGCTGATAGAAGAGCGTTGTGTCTGGTTAAGTAAATCTCGATTCAGATCAAAACAACTGACGGTCGCGTGAACGCGACGCGTAAGTTGCCATATAGCTAGTTTCTTCGCGAAGTCAGGCGATAGCTAGTTCAAATATATAACTGTTTATGCAGAAGCGATAGCTAGCGACGCGAAGCACATCGCGGTGTATCTCCCTAAACGAGCCCTTACACAGACTATGCAGAAACCGCTTCAATAAGAAATCTAAAAATACTTTCAAAATAGTATAGATATATATACATACTCGGTATTGTATTCAATGGAGGACAGCTTGAGATATTCAATGTAAATGCTGGAGCTCTTCAGCAGCCGCCACGTCATCGGGTTGAACAGATTCGCCTCGTACTTCCATTCGACGACCACGAATATCGGCGGGTGGCCTGTGTCTTTCACTGCTACCATTTTCGTTTCCATTTCACCCGGCTTGTAGAACTTTCTGTGAACGAGATAACAATCGATGGTAATGATATAATATCGGGTCATTGCCGGGACACCGGGTCATTTTCGCGTGGCAATTTTTAGCTAGCGCTCGCCTGTGTACGATATTCTCAAAAAGGTGATGCACCAGCACCACAAACACGAAACGGATTTATTGAAAAGTTAACATTAGATAGCAATATATATTCAACTCTCACAATATACGAATCGTAAAATATCGCCATGAACATCATAAATTAAAAAAAACAAAGCAAACAGTCGTTCAAAAAATTATCGATGTTAAAAATCTTTAAGCTACGCTTGATAATAAATATAAACAAAACAATACGAAATCGTGAACGATTTCCGAATTTCGGGAGACAATTATTGTAGGTGTGTGTATTTATTTTTATATTTTAAAACGGATAAAGATATTTAATTCAAAAGAATGGACTCTATGTACTATTTTTATCATACTTCTTTAGCTAGTTATAAGAATTAACGTAAACGACATTGAGCTTAGCATCATCCAGCTCTATGGCTCAAGTAACTTACAATCAGTTTATGCAGCGTTACGTGTCTTCCACCCCACTCACACTATAGAATTCATTGATAAGTATGAAAGTGACAACAGCTTTTTAATGAATTTACTATTGCGTTAGGAGTGTCTGCTAGGGAAGCTATGCGATGTTGAATTAATGTACTAACAATAATCGTATACGTACTGTTCGTCGTTCAAAAATATGTGATCACTCTTGTTGCTGTTTCTGTCGACCAATGTAATGGTTAGTTTTCCAGTTTCCGCACCATGCTTTAAGCTCTCAGTAGAGTTGGACACCTTGACGGTCACTTCATAGTGCACTCCTGAAAATATACTGTGTGAAAGAAGCTGCTCTAGATAGAGACAGGTGGAAAGAGCTTCATCAGCTACACCGTATTTTTGGGGTCGAGTGACCTTCGTCCGTAGGAGAATTAAATACCCTCGAGATACCCTACACGTGACCCTGGGTGGTGCCAACTAGGTGACAACTCTACTGGTGGTAGGCTTCGGCCGTGGTTAGTCACCACCCACTGAACAAAACCATGTCGCCAAGCGGCCTAGCCGTGTTCCGGCATGATGTTCGGTGTTGCCATTCATGGATGGCGGGTCAGATCAGCTGCGCTGCATGTGCCTAGTGAATGTAGCGTCTCGATCTACTGCCGCCTTCCTACCTAGGCAAGTATGCTCCATCGTAGATCTCATCATCACTTACCATCAGGTGAGATCGAGATCAAATACTTGCCTATAATGTAATAAAAAAAAAACCGACTAGGGTCTAACCCTTAAATTAGAAGAAGAGATTACCTATAATTTCAACCACCTGTTTTATTGGCTCTGTTCAGAACTTCATCATATAATAGTGGATGATTTCCAATAGAAGCCATACATTCTGTAGACATCAAAATAATGAAAGATATTTATTATGAACTAGCCATCCCCGTAAGTTTAGATTCGATTTCGGTAGTCTTGCAATATTTTCTCATGGAACAATAGAACAATTGTTTTGAGCAAAGCAAACTCATGACATTGCATGTCGACAGAATGACACAAACATACGCGTATCACGAAAGAGGAGTCTTTAAATGACGCTACTTACTGCAATAAGGTTTAGAATTGCCCGTCATAGCGTATAACGCGACATGAGTGTTGGTGTCGACAAGCCCGCCGGCTTGCAAGCGCCAGTAGATGCTGTACGAGTAGTAGCCCATCGGGATGCAGAAGTGCTTGTTGTCGCAGCTCGTACAATTGCCGGCGACAAAAGCCTGAAAGATTGCAATACGTTCTCTGTAGATGCGAGTGCAGATCTGGGCCCCAAGTCTGCTAACACAATTGATTCATAATCGAACAGCAACCGCATAGTATCTGTCACTTTTGACGGATATTGTTTGGGACATCTGTCAAAAGTGACAGTTATTATGCGGTTGCTGTTCGATTACGGATCGATTGTGTTAGCAGACTTGGGGCCCTGGGTAGTGTTGATAGTGAGGAAGCGTTAGTAGTTTTTATGTCTGTCGCGTATCCGATGACATTATTCCATATTCTTATGACATAAAGAATAATCATTCATAATCTACTCTTTTGGTTTTTCATGGTTGTCAAACCGTATTTATTTAGATATAAAAAGCGTATTTAAAAAAAAAATATTAATATAAATTAAAAATTAGCATGTAATCGTACTATGAAACCTACGTGGTAACGAACCCCTTATCTACAAAATTAATGGAACTTTCAATCAATGCAAACATAAACGAAGCTTCTATAAATCCCGATCACTATTGGCTACAGTGTATAATTTTCTATTTTTACATCAAATTTACTCCACCAATCGCGAAAGTTAAATGGTAACTTACATCGTAAGACTCGCATTGAATCGCAATAAATGGGCAATTAGGTGCGATGGTCTCTATAAAGTATTGGTAACTCCTCTCGTGGTTGCACCCGACGAATTTAACGACTTGTTGGTACGACAGGTCGTTGGAGCCGCCATTGGGTGAGTTGTCCTGCTTGCAGCCCGGCTGGGTGGACCCACCGTTGGGGTAGAAGTCCACGTGGCCAATCGGCTCGGTTATACCAAAACCTGGAATACACCATTTAATGTTAGTACTGGTCTTCATTCAGCACCGTCTTTCAAGTGCATATAACTTAATTATGGTAAGTAGGTACGAAAGTATTAAGTGCGAAATCTGCTTACTTAATAGTTTGATTCATAAATGATGCATCCCTTAAAAAAACTAGGTCAAAAAATGCAAGTTTAACAAAACAATTGGAGATTTTTTTCGCATCATAAAAAAAAAAGACAAGCCCGCTGAGTTTCTTGCCGGATCTTCTCAGTTGAGGTCGCGTTCCGATCCGGTTGTAGAATTAAGAAACAAAAATGTAATGACAATTTGTAAGTGCCCCCGTAGGCCTATACGAAATAAATGATTTGACTTTGACTTTGAAACATTATTGGAATGAAATATTCCCGGAATCTAGAATATAATAATTATGAAAAATATTTACCAGAAAAGTATAGAGGCATTGCATTACTATGAATAATATCAACATATTTCGCGTCAGACCGGTCCAGGCGCACCAAGGTGACCGTTTTACTGAAATACGGAGCTGCCGGGTCTAGTCCCGTAATACGTCCCAGTTTAAGATAGAATTTCTGAAAGAGAAAAATACGAATTGATACTTTCATATTTCCGTGCATTATTAAAAACAAAATTCAACTGAGACTTTTGCCCAGTAGTGTTAAAAAAAAGTTGGAAAAATAATCAAACAAACCTTCTGCAAAGCGTGACCGCAATAACCGCCTAGATGCGCACCCAAGGAATGGCCGATAAAGTGGAAGTTGTCTATGTTCGGCAATCCTAAAACGTCCTGTAACATAGATAGTTAAGTGTTTGTTATTGTGATTCATACCTTATGGTCTTTTATTTATTACCTAACTTTTGACCCGCGTAAAAGTGAACATAATAAATATAATTAGCTAAAATTTGAGTCCGGCAACTATGTGACGGAGGACCATAATGTATGGGGGCTATTACGGGAAGTCTATGTCCAGCAGTGGACTGTTTCGGCTGATTTATAGATAATGCACCTGGGCGAGCTCAAACTGGGCGTTAGGTCGCTTGCAACTTATTCGTTCGTTACGTCGGTGTCGGAATTCTAGAGTTCAGGTGCAGTGTATTTTACTCCGCACCGCGACCGATGTGGTAGCAGTATCAACATATGACTGCTTTGTCAGAATCCGTCATTCACCAAAAACGTGGATTTTCTGCTCGAACGATCGCATCGCTGGCCTGTAACGTAGTATTAAGTTGTTTTATGTGTACTTACATGAATATTGTGTATAAGATGCGCCGTCATAACGCCGATGAGCCTGATGTTGGCGACGGCTTGTCCGTAAGGCGGCTGCGACCCGCCCCTCCAATCCACTATGATCACTGTCGCTCCCTCGTTACCTTCGATGTTTAGGAGAGCATTCGTCATGGTTTCAATCTACAAACATTATAATACACTAAGGAAAAATGTTTCATACTTTGCGTATAAAAGTTTTATGCAATGTACTAGAAAATTCTCGTCATCGCAGCCCTATCGTAATAAAATATTATATCAAAGTTAAGGTTGACACGATTATGATTCATAACATCGATTATATCGAACGACAGTAATTTCCCAAAAAATAATTATTCATGACAACTGCTTGAGGAAAAGCTTCGCTAATAACTGTATGCACAAAGACGTTTTATATAAGTACTTATATACAACATTATCCATATAAATCTGAGTCCACATACCCACGATTTATGCCCGCCTTCCAAGAATCCGTGTGAAATAAAATAAAACGGTCCTCTAGGGTCGAGATTCGCATTTTGTATTTTATCTCTGTCTTCAGCATCGAACAGTACCGGTATTTTTCTATTTCTTCTGGTAAATGTAGGATATCTGAAAGCAAAATAATAATAATAATATCGCCAGACGAACACACCAACTATACGGTCCAAAAATAATCAAAGCTTGTGTTATATATTGGTAATGTGAGTTCAACTTGCTCAGGTGTGTACTTATGAAACACTACTTATCATGATAACAGTAGATATTTCGATGTCATAATAAACTTTAAGATTGCTAAAATAGGATTATTACTCATATCTATTTCTGGACGCGAGATATTGCTTTCGTGTGATACCAAGAGACGGGCACGATCAAAGGGCAATAGACCACAAATAAACTATGTCCGTTCGATAACGGGCCACATTAGAACAAAAAAACAAATAGTACCTACAGTTTGTTTATCGAATAAACATAGTAATATAGATACGTCACTATGCAATAATTATGGGACGCAAACATTTGTTTAGTCTCCGTTTGTGATTGATCGATGTCATGGACGAGCCCCCGCGCGTTATCATGTTGAGACGTGACATACTACATAACTATAAATAGTAAACACAAAGCGGATCTTGCACTGAAGCGTGTGTAGTATGTACCCCTTTGGTTTTAGACGTTATCAGTGAACAATAAGACTGAAAATACATATCTGGAGACGATATCTATAAATTATGTTTAGAGTTTAAGATCAATTAATACCGCAGATAGTTTTTAATAACTAAATACTATCACGCCTGCTATACTCATAGATGTAGGCAGAGTAGCACTGCAGCGAGCCTATTAACAGTATAATGGTTAACCACCGTTAACGCGAGGGAGGATTGGGTCTCATTACATATATAATTAGCGCAATATTTAATGTTTAATATATTTTTCATTTAAATTTAGACACACATGTTACGTTCTCCAAAAACGCGTCCGTCAGGCCAGCCCAACCCCCATTATTACCTCCACCCAGGATTGTATGGGGAATCGTCATTTGTTTATTGTATAGCGAGGTAGAATAGGTCGCTACAGGTGCGAAGGTGATCGCACTATTTAAAGGCACCACAATGGGGGTTCAAACGCCGGCTTGGGAATAGGCGAAGGTGCGCGGGCCCTTAAGGACATTTTTACTAATTTCGTAATTGTCTCACCTCACAGCCATAGCCTCAGGAGGCACAGGGAAATAGTTGTCAGGTCGGTGTTCAGTCCACGGATAAGCTTTTGAGAAGCACCCGTAGTCTCCATAGCAGCGTTCTATCTCAACATCATCTATAAAAAGTGTCCATAGAGAATTGCGCGTTCTTATATTACAGACGGGCTATAGGCACTGCCGGGTCTCAATTCTATAGATCCAAAGATGTTTTGTAACGATCATTGTTAGCTATATTTTTATAAGTATACGCCAACATTTACACATTTATGCCAATCTTGTTCTTAAGGTGGATTGAGTGCCCGTAAATGCCTTAGGTTAGGAAGACATGCAAGTGGTATATAACATTAAATATTGTCGAGATAGAAACAGAAAACAATGAGTAGGTACTAGTGAGTTTATATCGGAACTTATCAGTGTAATATAATAAGTAGTATTAATTTTGCGCACACATGTCCTTTTCAAACGGATATGATAATGCGTATATTTTTATTCTAACGTTATACAGATGATTGTTTATGAGATGACAGTAGTTATTTAATTAATAAAGTTAATTATAAAAGGTGAATAGGAAACTATGGGGAATAGTGAAAAATGCTTAAGGACTCTCGAAACCGATTTTGATGAAAGCTCAAACGGCATCATTCGATTTTTGAAAAAATAAGTTTCCCTATCCAGGATTTCGGCCCGATTTTGAAAAAAAAAAAAACAACAACATATTATTGCACCATCCGTTAATGTCGCTAATGAGGATGAAGTTCTGGGAATTAATTATATACGAACTACTAAATTAAGTATGTTTTTTTAAATACAGCTTATACTAACATATATAGATTAAACCATTGTTCAAATGATCCCCCCCCCCCCCCTTGGTCATTAAAAATATATTTTTGTTGTTGACTGTCTGTCAGTATGGTCTAACCGCGAAAAGATACCTATCAAGAAAGAGTTGTAGTGGTGCTAAACGTAGGTGGGTACAGTACGTATTGTTTATGTATGTAAATATTTAAAAAATCAAATATTTAATTTGCCGTATTAAATTTTTTCCCAGAACTTGATCTTTATTAGAATTATCGAAATGGTACAATAATACAGTATGTTGTTCTTTTTCAATATCGATTTCGAATGATGCAGTTTTAATTTTCATCAAAATATGTCTCGAGAGTAATTTAAGCATTTTTAGCTTTTCCCTATAGTTTCAGCTTTGGCCATCCACGTACACATGAAAATTCACCTGTATATTAAAAAGGAAAACCATTTTTTTCTGATATATTTAAAATTATTATCATTACTATTCTAGCTAATAAGAGTTAAATATATATGTAACGATTACCACATAACAGTTAGGTTTTTTTTACCAGACTTTACTAAGTCATATGATTTACCGTAGTAATTATTAAATAATTATAATTACAACTTACCGTTAAAAGGAAAATGAGTCACATCTGTTGAGTTTTGCTTGTCCATCAAAACCATTATCGTTTGCAGCATCAGCGTTGCACTTGTTTTGTTATACATTTCGCCGTCCGCGCACAAGCCTCCACGAAAACCGAATACAACAAACGCAGGCGCAGCGAGTCGCAGCGCACGTGGATACGTCACTGCGTAAGCTACCAATTCCGTTACAGCGTAGATATACGATGTTTGACCCGCGAGCTTTCAATGCTCTTACTAATTGTACACTCGACAGTGTAATATGAAATGACACGCGTTGCGCTGAACAGAGGTTTATATAGACGCTAGGGATGCACACAACCTCCGCTGTGTCCGGCGTTGTTACCTAACGTGTTCCCAGCGCTCGTAGTTCGCAGACGTTCCGGGATACGAGATAACAGGGGTTACAACGTTATCACGAAGTTATTTGTTAAAAACGATTGACGCACGAAGCGTCTCGACTCGACAGGCGTATGTGTAGGTACGCTAAATAATAAGTAACGTTGTATAGGTGCACGCGACCGTACTCTACATTTACATCGAGAGTAATGATATTTACGCAAATAAGGATAAAGGACAAATTAATTGTGATAGGTATTGGTGGTTACATTTATATACAGTTTCTCGGTAAAATTATTAAAAAATATATAAAGTATACCTACATTTTTTTGTGATAGTCATCAAATTGATATCAAGAACCTACCTTTATGGTTAAATAACTAACAATAGCTTTCTATTAAGGTGGAAGCTCAGGGTCAGTACCTAATCCGATACAATACCATAAGGTTTGTAAAAACCGCTACTTTTACTAACCTAATGGTATTGTATCGGATTAGGTACTTTTTTAAGCAAACTTGATACATCGAGACATCCAATGCAGAATGCTAATATCGTAAAACACTAAATTACATCGTAAAGATGTCCAAATTTTTCGTAAAAAAATAAAAACCATTGACATTTTGAATTTCGCGCACTGACCCTGAGCTTCCCCCTTAAGGTATTTTGGCAATAAATCCAGTTAAAAAATACATAAAAAATCATAACAACCTGACAAGAAAAATAATGATAAGTGCTAGCACTAAGTAGGTACTTACAGTTGAACATAACACGGACTTTGTAACAACGTGTGATAATGCCCTTTAATTAACAAAATTATATTATAAACATAATATAATAATCAACTAATTAATCACTTGCAATATTGTGTTGTGCCGGCGAAAATTAACTAGTCATTAAAATAAACTATCTTCATAGATGACCTATTAACTAGAGAGGTCATAATACAAATAGACTTGCAGCAGGGACTTAAGGACACACTTACGCGGAGGCATGCGCAGGCGCATAGGCATATTGTTTCAACGAATCCAAAAACGTTTTTCAGTTTATCATTTCAGTCTTGAAACTTTATTTAACTTATTTTTTTACTTACTTGACTCAAGTAAACACACGTCTAACACGAATAGTCACAGTAACAATCAAGTATTTCATGCAAAATATTATCCCATAGTCAATCAATCTCTTACAAAATATATTTTAACATTACTAAATAAATCACCCCTAATAATGGGAGAGAGTCCAAAATGTTCTAGTAATAATAATTATCTTAGTAAATGCATATAAAATTCATATCGGCGTACAAAAATGTGCTAAAATTATAATAAATTAAACTACGATTGAACTTTCCGCGACTTATTTTTTGACGGGGTCGATGAAAAGTTACAGTTGAATGTCATGTCGTCGGTGAAAATGTCAGAAATGGACATGGCATCATTCTTATTGGTAGCTTGGCCAAGGATTTTGTCGAAATCCTCAGCTGCTAAATTCTCTTTATCATCCAACTTGGCCTCGGAGTAATGGAAACTATTAATTGTTTTCACTGAATTCTCATTCGCGTGATAGAATTGCACACAATCGGAAGAGTTCTCATCTTTGAACCCGCTATCGACTCTCATCCAGTGAATATTTGATATTTCTTTGAGTGCATTCTTGTTTGGCTGTGATATGTTTGTTACGGTAAGTTCTGAAGGTTTTATGGCACTTTCGTAGTAACTGGAGGCGTTTGTATAGAATGTATTCTCGTTAAAGCCGCTATCGACTCTCTTAAAACTAGTTGAAAAATCACCACCCACTTTGGTGATGTTGTTAGTATATTCGAATTGTGATAAGTTTTCAGTCAACAATTTGAGATCAACTTTGTTAAAGTCTATTTTTTTGTCCTCTAAGCTAAGAGGATTATCGAAACTATCTATGCTATTATCTAGAGACATGTTCAGTGGGGTGACCGGCGCTGGTGCACGAATTTTGCTAATTTCATGTGATAGTATATTGCTCTTAGCCTTGCTCTTTATAGGTGTGTCATCTATGTTCACATTAGAGCTGTGCATTTTAGTAGACAACTGCAACTCGCAAGATTGATTCTTGGCCGATTCCAATTTAACTAAATTGTGAATGCTTGTCTCCTCGACAAGCGACCACGTGGCCTCTTTATCTCGCGGTGTACTTGATTCAGAATCAGCTGAAGACAAATGAAAATATTATATTAAACGACACCACAAGTTTGTCAGAACTTTTATAATAACGTATTTATTATGATTTTAGCAGGCTATGTGAGCTTTTTAACAGCGTTTACGTACTGCGTCCGATGGGAATTCCGAGCCTTCACGCAGCGGTGGCGGAGTGAGAGGGAGAATCTCAAGAGAACAAGCAACATTCGTATTAACTTGTATTCTATTTAGAAGCAGTCCGTAAGCGACATTCGAATTCGGGGTTTTGTAGATCAGTATTTTTTCGGTTACAGATCGGATTTTGTGAGTAAGCACTCTACTGAATTCCACTCCTGTATTGTCATATCTATTTAACTTATTATATAAAGCAACAAACAAAAACAAATACATACCTTGCGAATGATTGTGTAGAGATCCATCAACACTCATATCCATACTAAAGTCCAACTTCTGAACCGACCGACTCCGATGCAAACTAGATAAACTAAGGCTGCGTTTCTCAGAGAAGGAAAACGAACTTTTCCTGCTTTTGTGCGGCGATTCCTTCAGCGATGCGCTCCTTTTTATTTTGTTCGGTGTTAACTTACAGAAGCATGGTCCCTTTTTCTCGGTATCCAGTTTAGATTCAATACAATCGAGGCATGTGGCCATCGCCTCGGATTCCGGTGACGTGAAGTTGTTTTTCTATAAAACGACACATCATCAATCAAGTTCATATTCATTGATAGTAAAATATGCTGTTGTAAACACTACACTCAATTTATTACGCCAAGGATCTTTAATAGACCTGTATCTATTACATGCAGAATTTGCTCTTGATATGCAATATTGTCCTAACTAATGTGTTGTCATCATGCCTGTTATCTGATCTGATCATGTTAAAGGTTTTATTGTTCTGTTCATGAGACAATCCTGCTCCTGGTATTCACATAACATACAGCACTTATTGGATATGGAAAGTAAACATTTAGAAGAATGGGAATTTTCTCCGTTGCAAAATGTATCTGCTAATTAAAACAATTATTATTCCCCAAATTCATAGAAAATCGATTTACAATGGCACTAAGAAGCGTTTTTAACAAAAAAAACTTGGGGGTTAGACTTTGATTAGTCAGAAGAAGTATTGCCCAGCAATCAGACATTGTTGTTGTTGGACAACCTACTAAGTAGAACCAGTCTTGAATTAATATTTCATAAAAACTAAAGTCCTTAAAGTTTACTGTGTAGTGTATGTCTAAGAAAATATAATTCACCTCTTCATCACTGGTACTTGATTTGGTGACAGGCGATATAGAAGCTGAAGCCAAGGAAGACGATGTAGCGGACCCCTGCTCCACGCGCCTCGGTGTCTGGAAGCCAATCGGGCTAAAGCACGGCTCCCCGAAATCCACAACATCGAGAATTTTGTTACGATACGGCTTCCCGTTCGCCGATAGACCTTTTTTCAATGGCGTACCGAATGTACGCTTCATCCCTTTAGCTACGAGGTTTTGGCTCTGTGGAAGGTGATGGGGAAATTAAAAGGTAAGATTCTTGCATAACACCAGTACTATATGATATTTGATAAAGTTATAAAAAGTCTATATAAATTCAGGGGTATATTTTTTGTCTATTGAAATTTGAATTGAAATAAAACTATGTTTTCCGATTTTCCGCGTTTACGTTATGTTTTTTATGTTCCCATGGTCACGGATATCCTCCATATCGTCGGGAAATTAAAAAACCTAATATAAACGCGATAAAATCCGAATAATTAGTTTTATCTATATCCATACATATAAAACAAAGTTGTGTTAGTTACACCAGTTTTATAATTCTAGAACATTGGTGGGCCGATTTTTTAGTTTTGTTTCCTGTCTGGCAGAATAATTATTAAAACATGGAAGAATCCACATTTTTTTAATAAAGATTTTTCTGCTCAGGTACGAAGTTCACCATAATAGCTAGTTTATCATAAAATTAAAATAATCATAAACTTGTACAAACTTACAAGATCAGGACTGAACACAATAGGAGTATGAGTCTCGAAGCTCGAGGGTGGACGCTGCTCTACATGTATTTCATCATCAGTCTGCTCCGAGTCATAATGTTCCATGTCACTGTGCTCCTCGAAGAAAAGCTTCCGTCGCAAGGAACCATTTGCCGTAATTTCATATTCACCTGATATGTTTTGATCCTGTTTTATAAAAAGCAACTTAATTAAGTATTCCTTAATGTACAATTTGATCTGCATGGGTATCCAACATCTCACACAAAGTGAAAATGAGATGAACAATTGCAAGGCACAGCTGAGGAATCTTATGTCATATCTTGTAACAATTTGGCAGTGAATGTATTTGAAAACCTTACTTGTGTAAATGTGGAGTACTGCTGAAGTATTTTTTCAATTTCAGGTGGCAATTCTGGAGGCAATGTCAGAACTGTCTGTGCTGAAACTGAATTTACCACAATCATTTACAGGATTATTAAGTTGCATATTTTATATCCAATAGTAACAAATGCTGGTAAGCAGTGAACCACAATTGCTGTTTATTTAGCTTAGGGAATGCATTTACTACTCTATATTTGAAGAAAGATTCCATCTATTTGCATCTTAATTAAAATTAAATTACCTTCTGCAAATATGAAGTATTTTTTTAAATATAAAAAAGGTACAGCAGTATGGAATACAATTGCACCTAAAGGAGTGCCCTATCAAAGCCAGCAGTTCAACCTAATAGTCTAATGGGCTCATAGCAATAAAAAATACCTACAGATGAGATATAGATTGAAAAATCCACATCAGAAACAGACAATAGACTGAACAATGTGTATTTCTCGTTGAGATCAAATAATTTTGATGTGGTTCAACTAAATGATTAACACCTTATTACTAGTTTACTAACCTTCTTTGGTGACTACAAGTTCTTTGATCATACCATCTATTTGGATGCTTGCATCACAAGAAGTTTGCAGCAAAGGTTTGACTTTTTTGGATGATTCCAGTGGACTAGGCATTACCATTTCTTGAGAAAAGAATCTGAAATGTTCACAATTTAAATGAATATTTATCTGTGCTTGATATGAAATGCTAAATATGTTTTAATTTAATAGTTATTCTATCATTAACCCATCTATTGTTTTGGTCCAGATTCCTAGTGGTATGTAGAGATCTATTGATTATTGTTTGTTGTAGTATTAAAATGTCATATTGAAATAGTCTACTCTACAATCCAGATGCATGGGGCTTGATAAACATTTGGATGAATTAAGAACAGTTACAATATTTCGACACATTTTAGCGCCGTACCTATCAGTAGCCTCTTCAGCAATCTTCTCCAAGGCTGGGTCGGGCGAGGGCTCAAACTGGCTGTTGCACGCCACAATGTCTTCCGGCACCAGCGTACATGCCTGATCAATGTCCCAGCGGAAGGACCCACTGCTCTTCTTCTTGTATATCTTGCACATGCCCGGACTATAAACAAAAAAAAGGTAGTAACAAAAAACACCCCACATCAACGTTTACATTTTGTAAAACTGATACTGACCTACATATAGGCTTATGCAGCTTATCAATCAGCGCTTTGTCGAATGGATTCCGTATTTTTCTATTCGTTGGTGGAGGCGTCGATTTATATATATTATTTGGACCGTCATTTTTACGATCACACATTTCAAAATTAACGTTGATTGCTTGTGTGATTGATGTTTCTGTTAGTCTGGCTGTCACACACAGTCTCACATTCAGTGTTGCCAGCCCTATCAAGCTTGAAAGCAGCAAATTACCGATAAGAAAACAGTAGAAAAAATTAAAATGGTTATTTTAGAACATACGATCGTATTTTATCCAAAACTCCTCCCGTGAACGAACGGATTTTTTTTATTCCTATACCGGAAATTAAAGATTTCTCAACTCAAATGAAATTTTACTCAAACTGGCAGGAAATATTCTATTTTGTATCCAATTGCCAACGTTAAAAAAATAAGTGGGAGCGTACTACAAACTTTTATTTCCAGGCAGTAACGGCACTGCCTGGCAAAATAATATTTTACCTCATGAATCATCATACATTTATTTTGCTCATCTATCTATTGAGTCCCACTGCTGGGCAAAAGTCGGTTGTTAACTATCTCACAACGGCCGTCTTCACGAGCGTCCAGAGTTGTCGTGCCTCTGCTGTCTGAGGCTTCCTCGGCGAAGGACGGCGTCCGTGGTCTGGGACCCATTCGGTGCTTATTTCCAAACAATGTTCATCAAAATTATAATTCTTATTCTTTCTTCACGAAATTAGAAAATGCAAAAGATGAAATTATGGTGGCACCTACAAGTAGCGGGTATTTTGCCAGTGTCATGGATGAACGAAAACAAATCCAATAAATAATAAATGGTGGTGACATGAACATATAAAAATTCTTTAAAATTAAGACAATGTAGGCTAGCGGGAATTAATAACTCTAACATGATCCAGATGACAAGTTATAGGTTGGGAAATAAGAGAACAAAAGAGTTTGTAGTAGGCCTCCTGAGCAATATGTCTGCAGTCTGACACAGTTGAATACTGTACTGTCAGTTAGTGGTGGTAAAATTAAAATTTGAACTGAACGGCGAAGCAGTTAGATTTTATTTCGATACAAATTTCATATAAATCTTAATTAACCCAAAAGCAACTACTCTTATAAATATATATCGTCCGTTAATTGCTCTCATTATGGATATAAATATGGAAAACTACAACACAACATATGAACCCATGGACGTTGATCTCAGTGCTCAATCACTCACGGATATGGATATTTCTTACGGCGATTCTTCTGATGTTGTTCAACGATGTAGTAGAAACGAAGTTGCTGGCATTTCAACAGTAAACAGCGGCATAAATATTAAGCCAGTTATTAAAAAATACCATATCATGCAGAACAAACCTGTGAAAAAAGATAAAAACTTGAATTTAAACATATTATCGGCAATGCTACTTCTACTTCTTTCGATAGTTACTTACCAAATTTATAATATACGATGCAATGACGATATCAACATTACAAGATTCAGTGAGACACTTTCCCGCAATGTGTTTGGACAGTCTAAAGCAGTAACCACTATAATTGAAGCTTTAAATTTGAAAGAGAGGAGTAAGATTTTATTTTTCTACGGTGGGACAGGTGTGGGGAAGTCCTTAGTTTCTTCATTATTATTGGACACAGCGGGAATGTCCTCAAATGTGTATCATTATACAATGCCAAGCTTCACTGATATATTTTCACCTGATGTTATGCTTGGCCTTACTTTCTGTCAATCATCGCTGATTATTGTAGATGACTTATCCGGAGATGACACGCATATTGTGACAAAAATAAATGAAGTAATCACCAAAGCTGAAAACTTAAGTAGAAATATTACTGTTATACTAATATATAATTGTCATGACTCAAAAAAAGAATTGTTTCGTAAGTGCGATGAGTCATTTGATATGAAACTATTGGATAC
This sequence comes from Pheosia tremula, assembly GCA_905333125.1. NCBI lineage: Eukaryota > Metazoa > Arthropoda > Insecta > Lepidoptera > Notodontidae > Pheosia > Pheosia tremula. Next base: position 6,769,975 of record HG995402.1, on the reverse strand, counting down.
ATTTTCTGGAATAACGGCCCACAAAAGCTTTGTGAAATTTGAACCCTTAACTGTAAAAGAATTGAGGCAATGTATTGAGCAGGAGATTGGGAACAGAACATTAAAAGATTATGAACTGAGTGAGATAATGCATCACTTCAATGTGACCAGTGATGGCTGTAAAGGAGTTCACTCAAGAATGAAGTACCTAAATGTCATATAAGTAATTAAGGTATGTAAATTTGGTCCTAAATAAATAGTTGTATGTATGTAGTGGAGATATGTACCTATAATAGTGTTTAGACTAGTTGCTTATTTATACTTCCCTAGTTATTGTACAAAAATTATGAATTAATTGTATAAATGAACCTTTTTCTATTATTTATGGTCACTTGTACAAATATGGCCTTATTGTAGTAGTTTTGGAAGTGAATTATTTAGTCTGAAATTTAGGTTGTAGAATTGACAAGAGGAGTTTCTCTTCTTCACTTTCAATTGTTTACTATTGTGCACAAAATGTAAACACATCACATTTAACTAAATATGTGGGTCTGAGATATCTTTATTGGTATTTTATGCAAAACTTTTTAGATAAATTTATGTAGTTGCAGGTTACAAATAAAATTAGCAAAGATGGCTCCCCTGCACATGTCTAAATTTATAAATTCTACTACTAGTACCTATATGAAACTCCTCTTGTTAAAATCTAATTTATATATTATAAAAAGATAATGCTTATATAATACTTATATATATATATATATATATAGATTAAGAAATATGTTTAGATCAAAAGAACTTTATTTTTAGAGAATTTTACATTATAATCGGCAATGCAGAGGTTCGAGAAATTATGTCGAATACAAATATACTGACAATATTTTAATACACCTAAGCTTCCACATTTGGAAATTATTCTACGACAAACTTAGACTTCATCAGAATAAAGATCAAACATCTAAATGAAATTTGTAGTGCATAGAACAAAATACTTTAGAAATATTTTTAATACTAAAATAATCTCAACCATATATATCTACCTAGCAAAGGGTGCAATTTGACTGTATAATTGCCAAAGCATTTTTTCGAATAGTAATCTAATTTATTTAACAATTTCAATGCAATGGTTAGGTAACCCTTAAGAAAACTGTACTTGATACAAATACTTCAGTAATATAAATATTTAGTTTGGCTCGAAAATATTCAACAGGATTCAAGCTGGATAGTCAAAAGTTTATAATATTATTAGGTACCAGCAAAGTTACTACCTACATTCATTACCTATTAATAATATTACTATGACACAAAAATGAATATGTTTAATTTAGTTTTTTTTTTAATGTAACCTTATTGCACTACACCCATGTGAGATACCAAGGTACAACATTATTAAAATAACCAAGTGACCATTTGCAGTTAGCACTTGACCAGAGATGTATGGTTTGGGTGTTTTGCAAATCAATCTTTTTTTTTTGTTATTATTTCTAAAAGGTACCTACTTCAAATGGTCACATGAGGTTAATTGTAATTAAGTACATCATTAATGTAAAATAAATAACACAATTGAATAATAACAAGAATTGTAAATATATGCATAGGTAATAAAAAGCAGCCAATGGATAAAGATTCAATGTTTTTTTATATATTCCCCTATACGTAAAGCCAGTGAGATAAATGCACGCAGAAAAGTTTATGTGCGCCAAACATTTAGCAGAGAGCAGATTTTATAAGTAATTGAAATTAATTAATTAAGGAACTACTTAACATTTAAATTCCAAGTGACAGATGGATTAGGGGTATATTCCATTTTTAGGATTTATTGGAACACTTAGGTATTGAAGGAAGACTATATAATATGGGTAACGAATGCAATTGTGTACTAAAGTTGTGGGTAGGTATTGGTGCTAGTTTCGCTGGTTTGCAATTGATTCTATATCATTTCGGGGAAATATAATTCCGTCCATCTCATTGTAGTAATGCATTAGCAAGAAAGCATTTCTTTTTGTCGTATCAAACTCTTAGGTACCTATAAAGTAGGTATCATAGCATTTTAATCGCCAGTTGCGTCGGGTAGAGACCTAAAGTACCTACGTTATGCTGGTGAGTAAGTAATAAAAACAGAAACTCAGCTATATAAATGAGGAAGTTTGATAGGTAGGCTATTTAAATAATGTTAAGCCCTCATATTGCCCTTGGTGAAGGTAAAGTAGGTAAGCTTCGATAAAATCAACAATGAGGTACGTTATACGCAGGTAGATAGGATCAAATAAAAGTAAGGTAGGTACTAGGTACTCCCAAAATACGATTAAACGCTGAAATACTGCAGGTACGTTAACGGGAAACTTCCAGCTCTAGTTTCTCAATTGAAAATAAGAGAGCAGAGAGACTTAGTTTTCAATAATTGTGATTAATATTAATGATTTTATAAGTAACCAATAACATTAGGTAAGTACTTGTATGTATTAAGTAATAATGTCGCAAAATAGGCACAACTGAGATGTTGAGAACTCGAATATTTATAGTAACTACCCAAACTATGTACACCTACATACATACACTCGCTGGTAGGTATTTCATAGGGGTAACAGACTTGTTTAGATATCAGACGTAACGTCGTCGCTACTAGCAAAGTGAAGCCACTTTCTCAGGTAAATGCTAACACATTCAATATTTTTTGCCGACTAAATGACACTGCTAGCATAGGCTAAGAAGTTCTGGGCATAGTTTTTTATATGTGTGCGTGAGTGCGTGTGTGTACATGGTACACGAGATGTTTTCTAGGGGTCACTTGCAGCGCACGCCGTGTGTTGTCTGAATATTCTAACAAGTCTGTGATAGGGCTTTACTGAGATTATAGCTTGCCACAGTAGTTCACAGAACAGTAGGTACCTAGCTACAGCTGTTCACATCAGATCGTGTTGATAATAGACGCGGTAAAGGGGGGGGGGGAACTGTCTGGCATTCAGGGAAAATCTAAAGAAAAATGAGACAACGTCTTAATCTTAATTTTCTTATAGCTAGCTCGGACTTTTGCGATCCCAACTATGTCTAAGCGTCTGTTAAGAACTAGGTACCTACCATTTCTCTTACCCCAAGGAACATTGAAATCTATTAGAATAGAATAGATACAGAATAAATAGACAAACTATTACAGATCAGCACATTTTTTATATAATATATAGGTATTGATTTGTTAACGGACTTTTGGCAAGTTTTAGTTCGAGAGTGCCTATTTAAATAAATTCAACATTACTTGTAAATCAAACTCTCGTTAAAATATACAAGTAGTTATGTACCATCAAAGAGCCATGTATACTATAAAAACAACATTTAGCTAATTACGAAGACGACACTTTAAAAACATGCAATGTGCAAATCAATATCTATGTACACAATGTCAGTTTATGTACTTATGTTTATATGTTCAAATTTAATTTTAAATGTTGATTAATTTCTAAATATGCATAGGTAACAATAAAGACTAGAATACATTTTTTTTAAGTTTTACAGTTATTGGCACTAAATTCCATGATAATGGCACAACTATGTACCTACTCTGTTAACAGGACAAATACCGTCATTAATGAGTTGATTACGAATTCTATGTAGGTATTTCCTTATTATGCAAATTTATTATTATAATTCCAACTCCTTTCATGATTATAAATTAAGTTTTGCTAACTATACTAAAATATGATACAAAATCGTAAAAAATATGGTTAAATGTTTTATTTATATCTAATTTTATTTCTAGTAAATACTGAATTTACTGCAGACTTATTATAGATCAAATAGTTAAAGCACATTTTCATAAGTGAAACTGTGCAAAAAACACCTTACCTTACTTAATATCACTGTTGTCGAAGCTCCTCTAGGTGAATACAAATATGTGCCAACAAACAGACCATTCTCTTGCACAGTTATCACTTTAAAATTCTAAGCTATCAAGTACAACTGGTTGTGATAACTTAGGTACAGAACAAATATTGCCAATTAATTATGCTCAATGAAATCGCATAATGAAAAATGACTTTATCACTCTAAAGCTCTATTGAGAAAAGCCAAAAGCAGATTTTTTTTATTAATATTAAAATCTAAAATTGACAAAATTGATATAATTCACTTAAAATACAATAAATATATACTTACGTACATTGATTCTGCACTAGTTAAGTAATACATAATGGTACTAATCAAGTAGATGAAGAAAATCTAAACCATTGTATTCTACAAATAGATAACTACTATTATAGAAATCCTCTCACTGTTTCAATATCTCTATTATGTGCGTAGTGCCAATAACTGCATATTTTATTAGTTACTTAAACTTACTAGCTAGGGTATTTGATAACAAATAGAACACCATTTTAAGCACGACAAAACATTTATAGTTCAAAAATGTAGAGAGACTTATTGAGAAATGTGCTAAAAATTCTTAACTTTGAAAATTTTCGCGGATATACTTATAATGTAGATTCTTTAGTATTTACTATCAGATCTGTTGGTATGATGAGATTTTATCATCTTTTGACAGACAACATTTTTTCTTTATATTCGTTGATGATCTTCGATTGCGGCCGAGATCAGAATTTTGTACACTCTACAATAACTAGCACAAAGCATTGATTTTAACGGTATCACATTAGCCACATTGTTAATTTCAAATTCATAGGGAGGTTTAATTCATATACAATTACATTGAAAAGCACCTTATTAGTGAAGAATGCCATTATAAATGGATTATACCTTTTTTCTATGTATTTGGGTTTCATATTTATTGTTACGTATCAAGTGACTTTAATGGATAAGAATTAATTTTCAAATTGCTTATACTGGTGTAGATAACATTTACCTATAAGTAATTAACTTAATTCTTGAGATTACAAAGAATTCTAATAAAATTCGTGTAACTTTATAGCAGAATTGGATAATAAATTTTATATTATACGACGCCGATAATAAATTTTGTGTGGTCTCCAAGGCTCATTTAAGTCGATCGGATCGGATCGGTAATGATTTTCGCAACGGCGTCACCATTACAGGCAGGTTGATTTGCGAGACCATTATCCTCTGGCATATGGGAGTGGATCGAAGAAGGGACTAGTTAGGAGCGATGGAAATGTATTGCTGTCCACTTGTTGTGGCGTTTGTGCCATATACGAGTCTCCTGTGACTGATGTGTGGCGCGTCGTCCTTCAGCATCTACACTTTGCGTTACGCATACATATGCTATGACGGCTACGTCATCTCCCAGAAGATGCACTCTAGGGTTTAAAATCGTCGTATTAGTTTTCACATGAGTTGGTGTGTTGTAAATGAAGAATTTGTGGAATTCAGCACCTTCCACTAGATTTCCTAGTGCATCAGGATCAAATGCTGTTAAATTCGGATCACATAATTTGGAGTATGTGTCATAGTCACCATTATTGATGGCATCTATGAGCACTTCCGTAACTTTGATTACTTCTGCTCTACGCAAAGACGCATTGCTGTCACCACGCGCCTTACCAAATGAATCGGCTTTTGTTAAAGCTTCTTCATCATGTTCTTTAGAAATGACAGTGCATGCTCTATCTACTCCCTTCTTGTCTTTATCGATGTCGTCATCTTCCAATGTCGTACTACTGTCAGTAGACTCTTTTACTTGCGACCCGTCTCCTTTCTTGTTAACCATGGATTTCCCAGAGAAGTTACGCGTGGCAAGCATAGTAGTCAAAATTGCACCTTTCAGTTTGCGCCGTGCGTTGAACTTCTTCAAACAATCCACTGTTTCTTGTCTGTGCATAACAGACGCCACACGTTCTCGGTGGCAAATCCATGGGTGCTTCAAAGCTTCCGAAGCTGTGATCCTCTTGCTAGGATTAACAGTTAACATCTGGTTAATGAGACTTTTTGCCTCGGGCGTGACTGTGTCCCACTCCGGAGACGGGTAATCATAAGCGCCAGCCTTAATTTGTCCATACAGTCGATGTTGATCTTCATCCCAAAATGGGGGATAACCAACAAGCAAAATGTATAAAATCACACCGCATGCCCATATATCGACTGGCTTTCCGTACGGTTCTTTTTTAAGGACTTCAGGTGATAAGTAGCCTGGAGTACCAGCAAAACCAAACCACGCTTGCTGATCGCCTTGTACTTCAATGGCCAATCCGAAGTCTGCGAGTTTTACAGCAGCTCCTTTTGCTTTACTGGCTAGTAAGAGATTCTCAGGTTTTAAATCTCTATGCACAACACCATTGTGATGGCAATGATGTACAGATTCCAAAATTTGTTGTATACAATGCGATGCATCAGCTTCGGAATAAAATTCTCGGGCTACAATATCTTCGAATAATTCGCCACCGGTGACTAAATCAAACACCAGGTAATGAAAATGTTCTTCTTGAATTGAATCGTGAAGTCTAACAATATTAGGATGCTGAAGTTTTCGACAAATACGAGCCTCTCTTTCTAGCTTTTGAAAATCCCTAGCCGATAATTTTTTGGTGTTAATTATTTTGGCAGCAAATTCATAACCGGTTGATTTTTGTACCGCCCGTCTCACAATTGAAAATGCACCTTTTCCCAATTCTTCTTTCAGATCATAATTATCAGAAAATCGAGTACTGACACTTTCACGATTTGGATTGGCCATATTTAACACAACTTACTTCAACTGATTTAAATGAACTCACTGTGTAAACTTTGAGCACGAATCTTCAATTTTTAAGCCGGTAACTGGAACAAAATACAAAAATAAAATTAAAATACGTTTTTATATTTTATGATAGAAGGTTACTGCGCGATATCGCGATATTTTAATAACATTGGAAAGCTTTACATATGTATGGCATTGTTTAAAAAAGTCACCGTAAAGTAAAACTTTGATAGCATATCGATTTGGAGTCAAAATGCAAGTGCTAAAATAATAAAAAAATCTTATAATGTTCCTTTTCAGTTAAGTCGCATTTGTCATAACATATTTTTTTACAGATTGATACTCTATACAGATTACCGATGTAAATGATTTTATGAATTCTAAATTATGTAGAGGTGCTATTTATATTTTCTCTTATATCCAGCTGTTCCACTATCCAAATGGTCAGAAAATAGACATTGTCAAGCAGCAGACGGAATTTATCCGAATGAAAAACGTCGGCACTATTTTGGTCACTCAAACTAAATTGAAGTTCTGCATGCTTAATATAAAACGCGTAGATGCCTAGACAATAGTAATCGTTGTCACAAACAGACTTCTAATATTAAACACTACGGCACCGCGATGACATTTAGTTAGCGCAAAATAATCGATACACCATTGTCCCAACACATTTACCAAAATTCCGAGGCCATAATCCACTTAACTAAATAAAATAAATTCGTTGAACTAACAAAAATAAAAAAAAACAAAAGCACAAACCGTTTAAAAATATCACTGATATTACATTTTGTAGTAATAAAATTATCATTGCGCGACTTTGGGCGATATTCTTAGCATTACTAAATTACACAGATGGCTCATATAAATTTTTGATGTTGGGGAATATGATAAGTTCGCGATTTTAGGGGAAATTTACTTTATACGCTTTAAAACATCGTATTTACCTATTATGTGCCCATTTTACACAATAATCAACTTGATGAAGATCTAAATCGAAGGGCCTGGCCCTACACCGCACTCGCCTTCTGCTCCGGACACGAGCTTCGGGGTCGAATTCATAGATATTAGTGTGTTGCCAGGACTGCTCGCTTAAAAATATACTTTAACTTTATCGTAAAGGCTCATTGTTTTTATACTTAACCTCTGTAAAACATGTATCTTGGGTCTAGAAATACATAACTTATTACGATTTTTAAAATCTATTCCGTTTTTACGCCTTATTAATTATTTTCCTCCATACCTTTTTTGCGAATGTAAACATCGAGTTGACTCCACAAAATCGATACACTAGCGCAGCGCTAAACCAAAGAGAATTTTTAAAATTGAGAAAACTGCCATCTAGTTGCTTCACGAGGCAACAAAATAATGCGTTTGGGAATATCTCAAATTCTTTGTATAGGTAATTGCATTAGTGGTTAGTTTCTTAAATAAAGTGGCACTCAGTTATTGAGATTTTTGAAAGGTCATCATTTATTTTAAGTTCTATATCAGTCGTTTTAATTTCATACCGAAATATATTTGATCAGAAAATAAAATGTGTTTAGAAATGTTGTCATGCCTCAAGTCGTACCACATGAATTCAGAAAAGACTGGAAATATTTTGTTTTTTATCGCATACCAGTAATGTTTATAAACGTATATTAACATAATTTAAAATAATGCAATTTTAAATAGGCGAAACATTCTAGAAATGGAGGTATTTTAATAAATGAATAAGTGAGTGAGATGGTATTTCCATTTTCCTGATGCCATTGAAATAGGATATTCTGCCCTTTGCTAGAATAATTGGAATTCATCGAGACTCATTTAATTAATAAGCCCACACACTATACAACTGCATGAAATCGTCCAGGAATTAGGTAATTAGGTCGCAGGATCAGGACAAGCTTAGGATATTCTTGTAGTGTCACATGTAAAATTTCAAGACAAGCAGACAAGCGGAAGGTGGAAGTATATATAAATATCCATTATCCAAAAGCCTACAGCATAGCTAAGGTCCCTAAACCAACAAGAAAAAATACGTACTCAATAGTAATCTTCGTAAACAAAGTCGCGGACAAAATCTAGTTTTATATATAAACATGTTTGGTATTTAAATATTTTGCTTTATTTTTGTTAGACCCTACTAAAATGTGCCCTTGTCCCGTTCATGTGTTTCATGCAATAAAATAATTTCACTGTGGTGTCCATAAGGCACTTGTTGCAAAAGCGCTTACCTAGATTCCTAACTTTAATATGGAACCGCGTCCATGATTGGCGACGCCCCGTGTCAAATTGCACTGGGGCATTTTCTTTTTGAAATTGTAAATTTGGGAAGTTTTTCGTTTAGGGTTGTTCGACTAATTAAAAAAGTGTTTTTAACACCGTAACATCGCATCTATTCAGGATGAGGTACTAACCGTTGGACATTTGTTATTCTATAAATTATTTGTTTTAAGACAAAATTAAATTAAGATTTTGTTTCTACTTTTTAATACAAGATATTTTCACGTGTGTACGTTATTATTTCTATGGATTAGGTTATCATTGTAAGTCTTTCGTACACATATTTGATAAGATCTCTAAACTTTTGGTGCCCTAGTATTTGGTCGTAATGCTATGATTGTTAAAATACCGGTTTCGTAACGGCACGATGGGATCAGTCTCCCTTGTGAACAGGCTAACTCTAAGAGTTGAATCACAAAAATCAAAACTGGTTCGCATCTTGCGCAAGTGCAGGGGGAACAAACAAGGGCTTTCGGAACGGGCCCTTCCAAAATTCGCCGGTGCACAATGCACCCTCCGAAACATCCCCACGCAAGCACTCTTATTATTACGCGACTCCGGTTCCTGTCCCCATATTGTTCATATTATTTCGGTATTCGCTAGGCGCGTTACGAAGTTTTCGTACCTCCGTGCCGTTACTTTTTGAAAACTTCACGTTTAACATGTGCAAACGTAGAGATTATTTGGTGGGCTCTTATATGTAGATATACATTCAGTCGGCTTGAAAGTTGTGCAAATTATTCGCTCGAAGGTACCTATTCGATCGGCTCCCTCTTCGATTCTGTCACCCAATATTTGCATCGAAGGGAAGTATTAAGGTTTCGAACGCTGCGGTCGTCTCAAGTTGCTTTTCTCATGAGTGGACGTGCGTGTAAAATAATAACTTGAGAATAATATGTGTGGTAGGAGCGTCGGATGCACGGCGTGCCGCGCGCCTCGTGCAGCGCCCGCACGGCTTTGTAGTGAACAAGTATTATCGATCGCCGCGGACTGCTTCGCTATACGAGAAATGCGTTCTGTGTATTCGGTGGTCGCTTCACAATAATTTGGCGGGAGTCCGGTTACGCGCTAAACTGTATGAGCAGAACGTGGTAAGTTCATGAACTTTGTGTTATTCTGTATTTTATGGTCTATAAGATTGGCTTAGCAAATAATGATGGACTCGATTGTGTAGACTTTTTGAATGCGCGTCGTCGGTTTGCTAACGTTTCCATGGAATACAATTATTGTATGGACATTTCCTATTCTGATATCTGTAGCTTGTACCCGGTATGCACATTTATTGTAGATTAGGTATAGGTCTGTATCCATTAATATTCTTTAATAAAATATAACTATATAGTAGTGACTAATTTAAAATAACGAGGCGATAGATAAGGAAATGCAGCACAAGGGATATTCAACGTGTCCGTATATTCACTACCCGTTAACCCACGGAATTACAAAGTATTTATGTTTTTTTTTGGGATTTTCTAAGCTGTGCCTTCGTGCAATATGATTGTTAAAAAAGCTATTATTTTATTTCTTGAGATGAGTTGAGTTGAGATGCAAATGTTATTTATACCTTTTTAATTGGGATTTCAAGAACATAATATAGGCTAAACGGATACCTATAACCGTTTTGGCACTATCATAATATTTGCTAACGGTTCAACTATCCGAATCCATCCATCATTCACCTACCTAATTCAATTTACGTACTCTGTGCGCGAATATACCGCAGGTTGCCTTCGTTTTTAACCGACTTCAAAAAGGAGGAGGTTCTCAATTGTATTTTTTTATGTATAAATACCTATTATATAAAGTCTAACTTTAATAGTGTAACATATAGCAGGTTAACAAGTATGTCATACGGATGCCGAATATGTATAAAATAAGTGTGCCACTGACCTTTTGTTTTTTTTTTTATGAAAATGAGCGTTTCAACGTGCTCTTAGTACGTGTTGTATGTTTAAATTTCTAATAAAATATTATTTCTATGGGAATAGTAGCTTTATAATCGACTGATCGAACTCTTAATATATTTTACACTATTAAAGTTACACCTTGTATATTTAGTTTCGAGATCCAAAAGATTAAATAATTGTTAATATTTTTATACTTATGACATCTCAATTTCTGTGTTATGTTAAAATGTAGGCAAAGAAGATTTCAAGGTAACAGATCAATATCAAAATCTTTGATAAGATAGGACAATAGCAACACAATCTCGGTCTTTACAATTATAGTAATATAATTGATAGAACCTACCTATAGATACCTGAGGATGACTCGTTTAGAGGCGAAACACGTGTCGAATATTTTTTTAGATTCGCTTAGTGTCGCGGAGAATTGCATTTTATTTGAGGTTCCGTCACTCGTGATAGATAGTTTCTCGATTAACATCTTAGAGGAGCTCGGGTGTTGTTGGCTTCTTTTATTATCGATCAAACTTGTTTGGTTTATAATTGAAAAAGTTGACCAGCCGAGGGTCAGTGCTGGGTCCTCTTTCCCATAGGTTAATTATAGTAATATTAAATTTCTTCTAGCGCGGATGAGAGAACCATCGTTTGCAATCAAAAGATTTATGTTTCGGAATATTTTTGTGACCCATTATAATATTTAAAGGTCTGAGTAAACGTAAGACACTCCGTTACGGGTAATTCAATATTTACTATAGCATAAAAAATTGCAAAAGCGGAAGGCTTGAACTCAATTCGCCGAACGCGAAACATTACAATCATGTCTCCACACGTGACGTTCAGAGGTTGCATTGACGTCAGAGCTACTCACCGCTGCGCAAGCCCAATAGCACGTGTATTTGTGAAAACTGACCGCTGAAACCATGTGGAAAATGGAAACAGAGCGTCTAGGGGCAAACTTCTACATACGTCAATTCATACCCACTTTCTGTAGGTAGGTATGTACCTAACCTAAATAAATAGGATTTTTTATATGGCAAATTGAACAGGTAGACGAATACCTAAAAGTATGCACTTAGCTAGCAGATAAACTCACACACAAACTAACTGCAATCAAACTTAGCGTACGCAAATCCTTCTATGGGGGTTATTACAGGTCGTTGCTTGATGTCATAATATAACAAATGCTAAATAATTAATGCTTATTAATTAAAGCTAACTTTCACTATGCGCTTTCTTACATGATAGGGTTCAGTGCCCCAAGTCTGCTAACACAATCGATTCATTATCGCCCAGCAACCGCATATTAACTGTCACTTTTGACTGATATTGTATGGGATATCTGTCAAAAGTGACAGTTACTATGCCGTTGCTGTTCGATTATGAATTCATTGTGTTAGCAGACTTGGGGCCCAGATCATATGAAAATCTCTAACCCTCGTTACAGGTTCACTCACCTAAATATCAGCATGCATTTATTGATTCGAGCATAGCCGTGCGTCGAAGCTAGTTACTTAAGTACCCTACTTAAGTAGGGTAGGAAGTCCACCTAGGAAGCGTGCGGCCGACCCCCGTGAGGGGTAGTCTGTCGTTGATGACATCACGTCAAACACTGCGTATTCCTAGCCGTTTTAATGGCCTATCTTTATCTTTGTAAATTATAATACATATGATGAAATTTGACAAATAAGTGGCCACCGTACATGCTAAGAAAGGACATAGGCTACATATTGTTTTTTTTTTTTAAATTTGACCCCTAAGGTGGACTTAGCTTTTAGCTATGAATTATTTTTCCGTGGCTCAATTATCTGGACATTTAGTGAAAAGACTATGTAACAATTAATTAAACCCATTTTTCCAAAAGTTTAACCAGCTACTCAAATCTGCCTAGCCAGGTGGTGGTCACGGGAAATCGATGAGATTATAAAATAGATCCATCGAGTTTGGATTCGTTTGATTATATGTTTTACCTACCTAGTAAACTGTATAAGTACCTAAACGTATATATACTTTGTATTATGGGTGTGGTAGCTACTACATTCATAGATATACCAATCATATCAGCGTATCTAGGTTTCATTCGTTACTTGATATTCTATAATTCTGACGGAGATTGAAATATACAGTTGTTCGTAGGGCGGTCGGTCGACATCGGACACCGCTGTAGCTCCGGTTACAACTTAGATTATAAATCCGTAGATATTACCACAGCGTCGCCGCGTATAATACAGCAATATAAGTAAAATAGCCACGATAAAATAATTTTCTTTATGCTACTTCGCATAAAAAGTAAACCGGCCACGGTGATGGGTCAGGCGAGAACGAGAGAGCACTACATTCACAGTTCAAAGTTGTCATTATCATGATTAGGTACATAGTACATCCTGAGAAATACATTTATGGGATACGCACCATTCGAATTGAATATCAAGCGCTTCCCAAACGCTGTTTTAAATAACGTGCTGATTTTTTTATTAAGCGTCCATTACATTATCCAATTTGCAGAGCGCTAGATCTAGTGTCGCAGTGCGATATAAAAAGAGCTCACTCATTACACTAGACTAGCTAGCGACGCTAGTTAGTTTAACTTCCTTTCATTTCGGTAGTGATCGTCGGCCAAACCGCATCTTTCGAAGAGCGCTAAGCGAATATGGCACCATCAAAACACCAGAAAGTTGGCATTGCTTTAGCACTAGCATCAGCCGATAGACGTCCACTGCTGGACATAGGCCTCCCCCAATGATTTCCACACATCACGGTCCTCCGCCAATCGCATCCACCGGCTTCCTGCGACGCGTGTGATATCATCGCTCCACCTTGTGGCGGCCGTCCTACACTACGTCTTCCGATTCGTGGTCGCCATTCTAGAACCTTTCTGCCCCAACGGCCATCAGTTCTTAAATTTTGTTTTTTTTTATTAAGCTTTTCACTGTCACGTTGCTATCAAATCCTTTATACACTTCGAGAAGCACCTTGTTCCCATCATGTCTAACATCTTTGTTTTTATAGTCTTTATTTTTTTTTATCCCAAAGAAAGGGCATGTCTTTATATATATCTATTATATTTAAAAGAACTTCCCTTTCTTTTGTCGTTGGTTGCGTCATTTTGAAACCTAACATACGTCCTCCTGTCCGAGCGCATGCCGACTGACTGATCGAGCCCAACTAGTGCTTAGCACCAGTGTTGCCAACCCCAAGGAACTGAAAAACAGTAGCTCACCAATAAAAAAACAGGAGAAAACAGTAGGTAAAGTAAAAAAAGGCAGATTTCATACTTTCCTCATATAATTAAAACAATTACCCACTTTTATTAGTTACCAGGACTCACATGCATTGTTATATTATAATATTGATCACAAAAAAATAAAAAACAAAAATCAAAGTAAAATTATTTTCCACTTTCATCCTCAATTGCTATTTTCAGACTCATTTTCTTATTTAAAATCATACATATTTTTGATAAATTTCTTCATTTGCCTTTCTGTGGCTTAAAATGAGTAGCACTCGGTTATTTCGGATTTAGTGTTCAATCAATTCTGTTGCGTAATTTGGTTTTCATAATATTTATAGCTGAAAATAATCTTTCTACGGTGGCGCTGCTATGTGGTAGGCACAAAAGTTTCTTCACCAATTCACACAATGTGAGAAATGTTTGAGACCCGTCTCCATTTTTAAATTTGTGTACATGTTTCCAGTAGATACTGCCATCTAGCGTCAATGCGTTTTATTACATAGGGGTTATCACAAAATATTTGCATAGAGTAATAGGTGGTCCTGAACGGTAATTGAAAAACAGTAAAAATTTGCAGTGAAACAATAAACAGGGGAATCAATGTGAAAACAGCAAATCTACTGTTAAAACAGTAGGGTTGGTAACACTGCTTAGCACGCTAATCGGCTTTACACCATGCAATTTAGTGCACTAGTTAGTGTACGGGCTGAGCTAGTGTGGCAGAGTCCATGCGATCGCTCTAGATTGGATCACTAGCTGTCTAACTGCCTTTACACAATACAAATTTAGCACGCTAGCTCAACTAGCGCTCTGCAAATTGGATAGTGTAATGGACGCTTTACTTAAATTATACTTTTTCTATGGTACCAGTTGTTAGATTGGTTGATTTTGTTGCGATGCGACCTAAATTTTCTTGATTCTGAACTGTGCTCTGTAATATTATATAACCCGCCAAGTAATAGTGGTGTTATTTGGTGAATACGCTAGTACGGTTTTAGTATTTCCGTACAATTGTGAGAAATAACTACAAAAGCCTTAATAATGAACGTAAGATGGAATTGAATGTTCCCGTTTACGTGACTGAAATTTGAACACGACAAAACCGAGGAGAGACGCACACGCGTACGTTCCATAGCATCCGCAGGCGGATTCCACCCAAAATGTGTGTTTGAATTATTCATCTTCTGGTCTGAAGTTCCACTGCAGCATATATTTTTAAACAAGTACTACTACTTTTTATATTTATACCAAGTACTATAAATCTTAAATCTGTGTCTTTGACTCCCTGAGATCCACAATATCTTCTAACTGCAACCTAACCCTTTATATACCTACGTTATGTTCTTTACTTTTACTTTTTCATGTAAATGTACCCATTTGTGTATCTTCGTGTCTTAGTTCGTTCTTTCTTTCTATCTTATATCCGTACACCACATTACCTGCTGATTAATGTCGTGGTGCCTGGATGAATTGTTTTTAAGTTTTTGCAATTTTGTTATCCGCTGCTTTAGCTGCATAATATGCCTGATTGATTTTTCGGTATTTAGAAACAAATCTGTTGATTAAGATGCTTACCAGGAAATAATAATATGCTACGCCAGTATTCTCTTCTAACGCGCGCTGGCCAAGACTACGCCACAATCAGTGTTGCCATTGATAGACATCTTCAATACAATCAATACCTATCTTACCACAGCCGATGTCGTAGACTTGGAGCAATCACGTGACCTAGGTGAAATATGGTGATACTTGAAGCTGGTATATTATCCTGTTTATGAAAAACACATCTTACTGAACCATTTTGATGGGAGTTATAGCTATGTAGTAGGTAATCATTAGCATACCAGTTTTAGTTTCTGTGGTAAGTTGTAATTTTGATAGTAAATTGTTCGGTGGGGGATGCAAATTCTGTGGGTAAAATACCAATCCTACGTAACGTAATTCTGTGAAATTATGTAAATGTGACACGATTGACGTAGCTCGTGGTCGATAGCTGGGAACTGGGAATTGGTGCTCACGCCTGATTTCTGCTCTCTGATCTACGTAATAGGTGCCTACTCGTGTTCACGAGCCACATATTACAAGCACTTATACTGAGAGCCATTAGAAATGGTTCTTACCAGAACAAAGAAATAGTACCTAAGTGTGTGACTTAGGTAGTATCAAAATAGGCAATTTTCGGGAAAATTGCTTTAGGTATTCGTAAAATCTAGGATTTTTATGGCCCAATTTCTATTTATTGGGAAATTTGCCGTTACTCGTTCACGATATCTTCCTATATACAAAGCGTTCCAGAGTATTCCAGACGGATCGTGTGATTTATTGCTTTATTCCAAGAAACGGTAGCACGCCACGCATGCATATAGGTACCTCTGTTTCTTACCGTTTATTATATTTGTCGACAATACAATGAAATAGGAATCCTATTGTATCCCTCTTTCTTCGCCTAGATGTGACTTCTTAGCGCTCCCCTTCTTAGCGCACCCCATAATGAATCTCGTATTAATGAAAATCCATATTCCTATGGCCATAAATTCAAAAGCCGTATGCGCATTAAAGATATTATGAGAAAAGTTTTTATTAGAAACATTAGAAAACCGTCGAAATTCAACAAAAGCTTCAGCTTGCTGTTTCAAAGAGTATAAAATAATCCCTTAGGCTTATCAACGCAAGGATTCTTTTAAACAACAAGAACAGCCCTAAACAGAATGAGGAAAGAACACGTTTTTGTGAGAACCAAGTTCAAGTACCTCTCGTTAATTTCCTAAAATAAAAGGTGGAATCGAATTAACATGTAATTTATTCTATGGAATATCATTTCTTACCGCGCGTAATCTCAATTGTGTTTTTCTTCGAGCGTAAATCTGTACATAATATCATAATTAAACAGCCTAGTTCCTGTATTTTATGCTTTATAACAATACCAGATTACTTATATAGATAGGCATTCTAGACGGCAGCTTTACCTACCACTTTTAAAGTGCGTGTATAATTGTATTTAAACAATTTGAATCTTTAATATTCCATTTAGGTAACTAGCTAATGCTTT
The DNA here is from genome assembly GCA_905333125.1 of Pheosia tremula. Taxonomy (NCBI): domain Eukaryota; kingdom Metazoa; phylum Arthropoda; class Insecta; order Lepidoptera; family Notodontidae; genus Pheosia; species Pheosia tremula. Next base: position 6,752,906 of record HG995402.1, on the reverse strand, counting down.
ACGCTTCAAAGGTGATTTCTAGGAATACTCGACACCTAAAGGTTTTGCGTTCGATGAAATGCGACGTTAAAGGTAATCCTAGCTTACCGAGACGACAGCCGTCAGATCTGTGAGGGAAACTCACTTTCTGAACGTTTTGAATATTATAATAATTTAGATTGTTGTTCTGTCAGCAGGCTTTTGTATGCTAGATAATTTTTAGAACCAGTACATTTATTGTAGATATGACTTCTTATTCTGATGATAATTTGTTAACTTATTTATAGAAATATCAATTAACTATAGGTATCTTATATCTTTTCCTACCCTTTCCCATTTCATTAGAGTCGACTGCCAGTATACTCTGGTTTGGCTGATATTAAATATTTACACGGAGTGACTGCCGTCTGCCTTCCGGCATTCAATTAGCGAGACTGCGAGTAACCTAAGGGATACTCTAGTTGTCAGAAGTGTTCAGCCTTTTAATTTAACTGCTCGTAACGAACTATTGGATGTACAGTCGGCGTGGCCAGCATAACGTAACCTCCAAAAAACGGAAAAGGTCGGATGTTATAATTTGAGAACCCTTTGTTCACTCTTCGCCTACCTGTCGGTATACCAACGCGCAATTATGTATGTAAATATGACGAAATAGATTTTTCCTTGCCTCATCAGACTTATCTTTCATAGTCAAGACCATTATGAAACTTTGTACGTACCTAAGTATATCCACTATATATCTAAGTAAAGTATGTATCTAACACCTCTTTGGGGATTACAGGTATGTTGTGTGATGTGTTTTAGACAGGAATTCAGCTTGGGGAGGCCCAAGCTCTGGACCAGAAAAAATTACAATCCACTCCACACCAATCCTACCTACGGCCTTGCTGCTAGACACCAAAAAACAAATTGCTTGCCTTGGTTTCGTTGTTTTAACATACAACAATGGTTTTACTGTTAATGTCAGTCAGTACTTATCACATTATTTATTTTACAGCATAGTGAATAAAGTCGCAAACAAAGGCTGTGATAAAATTCGCAGTGGCGGCCGTGCGTGCCTAATCTTCGTGCAGAGGCTTTTACATACTCTCGAGTGGCGCCCTACCCCTTCCCACTACCTACTTGACGTTTCGATCTACATACGTATTGTGTTATTATGATAATGCTTACTTAAAATTGTATAAAAGGATTTTAAACTTAATTCTTATAAAATAAACATTTTCTCGATTTGACAGATTTATCTTTGCGGTTGGCTGGCGAAAGTTGGTGAAATCGTTATCAAATCAAGAGTGTTAGCAGTCTGACACAAGGATAACAACTAAGTGGGAACTTACTGAAATAAATGACGTTCCCGAAAAAGCTAAAAATCTCCAAATAAACAAAAAAAACCCTCGTTGCGGTGACGAACTTTTGTTAAAAAAACTAAGGTAAACTAGTACCTTCCGTACTAAATTGAATACAAAAGATGTAATACGTAGGTAGTAGTTTCGACACAAAATTATATTAAATTACCTACTTACCTATTTAGTGTACGTACCTAAGTAACTATAAGGGTGGAAAAAACGAACGTTTCAAAATGTAGCAATAAGCGAATTCTACATAAGTGATTACAATTTCAAAGGGAAATGCTGTATAGTCTATGGGGAAATGTGAACGAAGGACCGAGCTTGGGGGTCGATGACCCGTGCAGGGACGTCCGGAATTGCAAACAGGATTGAGGATAGATGTGGAACTGTGTCTTATATCAGAAATACAAGATCCAGGGATTTCGTCTTTTTCATTTCGGGATGATGTTTTATATCGAAAAATTAAACCTCGATTTGAAATTTATAGTTTAGTAGGCAGTAGGTACATACTCTGCTGTATATATTATACGTTTGCGTTAATAATAGTTAAGTAGGTACGGCTTTGTTGAACATAGTCTCCGTCACTAATATCTCTGGCTGATAGTCCCTTTCTAAAGCCCGATTTGTAAAATGTACCTAGTCTGTCCCATTTTAATTCTTCTGTGGAAAAAATATTTTATTTCTTTGGAGGAGGCTTTGAAATGTATAGAACCATATTATGTTATCATATAGTCAGTAACTGTCCTACATTCCGAAACTACTCCTAAATTTCCGACGGAGTAATTCTATATCCAACTACATCTCCATAATCCACTAAACATGCCATTGACCTGCGAGGATGTAATATTCCTGAAAGCATGAAGTTGTTTGATGTGTATATGGGTGACGAATTCGAAGGGTCGCAGACGGCATGACGCCACGGGAGCTGCCCTCTCCCTCTGCCACGATCGAACATTTCAATAATACTATAATTTCCACCCAAAGCACGTACTACAGTTTTGGCATCCAAAATTACCGAAACAAAAAACCGCAGAATGTCGATAGATAAAACTCGTTCGGGATTCTGATACGATCACGTATCTATTGCTTTTTATTGGTACATATTTTTTGCACATTGCTTTCATATATGGAGATGTATACGTACTAATTATTTTAGAACGAGTGGTAGAAGAACGTATTTAGATTAGTAATTAATAATGATTGCATTTTGCTCTCCGTTGGGCCATTTTTGAATCGTCCATGTGGTTATTCAATATTATCACGATATGCTGTGTGGGATGGGAAAGGTAACAATAGTTTTTAAAAATGCTTTTGGTCTTAAGAATCTTGCAGTCATTAGATGAGACAGTTATTATCAAACCATAAAGCTATGAAGGTTTACTTCTAAAGTTCTTATCACTAGCTGTTTAGCATCTTCATATAGTACACACTATTTATAACACAAGATCTAGTGGGCTGTTTTTATGATCTCAGATTTTTTGAATTTGGCTCCTCCTCGAATAGCAGAATATAACTATTTAAACATGAGAAAAAAAACACTAAAAAAATATATAATAAAGATATTTCATTTTCTCATACATTGGATTCTGTGGTGGTACAAAATTCGCCGAGATAGTTAATAATAGTTGTCACAATTTGACTCTTGGATAGAGCAATCTCTTTATATATATTACTCAATTAACTAACCACACAGTTATGGTTATTGAGTATCTAATATAAGTATACGAATCAATCAATCACTCAAATATCCAAAATAAAAAAAATATACGTACTTATATTAGGATTTAGGCAGCCTGTGGAACCCTTATCACATTCACCAAGGCGCGGTTACATTCTTTCGTTATTAAATTCTGATGAATTTCGTCTGATGTTTAGTGTAGGTATGGAAGAGCGCCAAGCCATTGTACTTTAAATGTATTTTACAATTGAATTGCTCGATAACAATTAGGGTACCTACAAATAAACAAAATCGATGAAATAATCAGGAAGCCTCCGAGCGTGCGTGGCACAGACCAAAATTAAAAAAAAAATCAGTGCTCCTAATTTATTACTGTACCTACCGACTTTCACATCATGTTGCTACAGTTTTATTTCATTAATATTACCAGCTGTCCCAGCGAACTTCGTATCACCTCAGAATCGAATGTCTGAGAAAAATAATTATCTTAATAATTTCTTCCCATGTTTTAATAGTTATTCAGGCGGAGACAAATTAAATAATTAAAGATCATAAAAATCGGCCCACTAATTATTGAGCTATAAATTGTGTGACTAACACGACTTTGTTTTGTATATTTATATTATAAGATAAGATAGTAAAATTCAGATCAGATTTACTTTCTACATTGGTAGCTGAGTATATACGTAGGTAAAGCTTAGGGGGGAAGCTCAGGGTCAGGGCGCGAAATTAAAAAAAATATAGTGTTTTTATTTTTTTACGAAAAATTTGGACTTCTTTACGATGTAATTTAGTGTTTTGCGATATTAACATTCTGCATTGTATTAAGCAAACTTAATACATCGAGACATCCAATGCAGAATGTTAATATCGCAAAACACTAAATTACATCGTAAAGAAGTCCAAATTTTTCGTAAAAAAATAAAAACCATTGACATTTTGAATTTCGCGCCCTGACCCTGAGCTTCCACCTTAAATATTCATACCAAGTGAGCGCGTTAAGCAGAGTGAAATATGCGAGTATCTAGGTTCTGAAAAACTTAAGCAACTTAACTTATATAGAAATACAAAACGTACAGTTTTGCTCTTCAATTAGGGTTCTCACGGTTTCTGACTGAGATTGAGTATGTGAACATACAAAACTTAGCTTTAAGCTCTTTAAGTGAGGATACGTAGTTATTTAAAATCTACTAGCCATGTGCACGATGGTATCTTAAAAAAATATATTGCTTTATACAAACTGAATCCCCATTTGACCTTAAGGATCCTCTTAGGGATTAAATTTTCAAAAATACTTCCTTTGTCACATGTAGAGTAGTTACACGAGGAATATATCCCTCAAATTTCAAATCTAGGTCCACCGGTTCAGGCTGTGCATTTTCTGTCTGTCAGCTAGGGACTAGGTAGATAGAAATTGCATTTATGTTATGCTTTATTACCCTAGATATGGTTCATTTACATTATATTTTTGCAATAACTCTACCGGGCGGGGATTGGTCGGCAGCAAAGACGTAAAGCGGCGCGGCGGGGCGTAGGTCGATAAAAGTTATTTAATAACAAGAAACACCCGGCCTTTGCGAACTAGTTCACCACCGTGATCTGACTTTCTATCACCTTATATTTACTTTTAGGGCCAATTCTGAGTATGGGAACTAGCCTAGTCACTTTCCAGGCGTTGGAAAGACACCAGTTGTGAGACTAAGATTAAAAATATGAGTCAGGGGTTAAATGATTTGGGTTTTATGCATTTCAGTAAATAAACATGGATGCTACTAGTCGGTCAGCCAGTACATTATAATTTTAAGTTGAATAATTAAATATGCACTTCATATGCATTTGTGGGTTGCAAGAAGATATTTTAAATAATATCTGTAGTAAATACCTACCTCCAATAATAAAACCTATGCAAAGTACAAAATAAGGTGCTGTGAAAAACAAGCTATTTTAGTTCCTAAAGTGTAATATAACTGAATCCTTAAAAAGTAATGATTTTCCGTTCTCATTCTACGTAACTGAAATCGAAAACCCTCATTTTGTCGTTGATATTTCCTCGAAACGATCAGCATTGGATGTTATTTACTTTGTTGATGGGTTTTAACGATCGGTACCCATTTATGATTTAGATTTAATGTTTTCGAGCTATGTTTGGAACTTTGAATACCTAGGCACTTATAAAGCGATAGATCAGATATGGGTTGGTAGGTACTTACTTAAGTATAACATAATATTACACAATAGGTTTGTTGGTGTACCCACCTATTACCAAAAGTCCAAACCCATCCTATAAACACATCGATATAACATTCTAAAAGCATCAAATAATTATACCTTGTAGAGGTATTATGTTATGGAAAATTGAAACCGACTTTTGGATCGTGATGTTATCCATAAAATATGACTTAATTAACAGATAGTTTAACATTTGGCTATCGTCCGATGAGTCAATTTAATAACACAAGTATTACTATAGACTAGATAATTAAACCTACATCATATTTAATTTGGGAACGATAAAGTTAGGTGAAGCGAAGAAGGGCAGCAGTATGCCGGAATGGGGCCGGGGGGCCCCAAAACAGAGGTATCCGCCGGGGCGTCACGGTAGCGTGCTCGTAGAGCGATCCCGTGGCGCCCCACAAAAGGCACAGAGGGCGGCGCTGGGTTTTAGTGGGTAGTCTGGACTTTTTCCAGGAGCCCCACATAACCGTCCTTGCTCCCCCGGGCTTGGGCGGTATGCGTAAATGCATTTCCCAGCGGAAACAAACAAAAAAAAAAAAAAGGTGAAGCGAAGAACAACAATACAGAATGTTTAATAGTTTATTGACCGGGAGTAGAAAAGTCTTATGGGGATCACACTAGTACATTTTTTATTAGGGTTACATAGTCAAACTAAGAACAAATTTAAATTTCTTCGTACATGCCTACCTCTAATGTAGGTGTAGATACACATAGCATTGTTATCATCCACTAAATAGAAAGTACGAGAGCTTTTATTAATTTAGAGCTTCCGATTAGAAATAGTTTCCTTTTGTTCGGCCCCATAAGGTAGGCTTAGGAAGCCATTCGCAATTTACTTATTTTTCTCTGTTGCTTATGTTAAGTACTTACCTACTTACTACCTATGGTTATTACGTAAGAGTACTTAAGTACTCATTGCCATATTTATATGCTTTCTTACAACAAAAGCCTCTAATGGATTCTGGATAATCTGTGCAAAATTCTCTATATATACAAGGTTCTCTGTGGTTTATCTTCTCTATGGCGTGTCCTCGACATCGTTATTTTTAGAGAAGATTAATATAATAATTATATAAATCAAAAAAGTTTATATTTTCGTTCCAGGGCCTTCGGTAGGCCCTATATTTACCAGATTCAATTAACGCCTATCTGTACCTACCTAAAGACTAATACAGGGGGATTTAGAGTGGTCGCGTTATATACCTACTTACCGCAATGAATTTAAAGGTAAATTATTGAATGCGCAAGTGAAACTCAGCGATGGAGTCGTTTCCAGCGACTAAAAGAACATTCTGATGTTGTCTTCTATTACCTGTCCATTGAAATTGCGAAGACGTTGAACTCGCATAGTTAATTATAGGCAGAGGTTTTAACAAATTATTGCATGGTGATGACGGACGCCACTATCAACGATGGCGAAACGAAAAACAAACAAAGGCACAACAATATAGCAACTGGCAACATTAAGCAGCTACAATATAGGTACCTACTTAATCCGTCTAATTTTTTTTAATTTCCGTTCCGACTTATTTGTTTATATTAAATGCAGAGAAAATTAAGTATCCGAATTATTTGCAGGCAAAAAGCACACGGCACGAAACAGAATTGTGGCTAGAGGTTCAGCGTCGCCCCGGCTGGTACCACTGTGTTTGCATTAAGTAATTTACTTTTATTAGCATTAATTCAGCGGAATAGAAGCGACTTGCAGCTCGGCGCCTGTCTACCTCACAGAACTGGGTCAATGACAAGCCCAAGAATAGAACCGTCGCGTCGCTTTAGGGGCGAATGAGTTCCATTGTTACTCCTATCACTGTTAAGCAGTAGAGATGACTGCATGTTATTTTGTCACAGTCCATTTCTCGTAGCATTATTTACCACTACAGACTAGGTTGAAACGCTGACTGGCTTTCTAGAAAACCTACAGCTTAAGTTTTTACATTATACCGACACCATATCCGCCAACCCGCACAGGGCCGGCGTGGTGGACTAGGCCCTTATCCCCCTCGCATTGAGGGGAGGCTCGTGCCCAGTAGTGGGACATTAAAAAAGGGTTGGAATTATTATATAATGATGAAAAAAAATCTTTATTTAGTGCAGTTTTTTTCTGATTATTACTGGTAGAAACAAGCAAGCGCACAATGCTAGAACACAATTCCTTATAGAAGGTGCGTGGCGAGGCCCTATCTATTATATCACCGATCAGCATTACCATTTATCATGCATATAATTAGCCTTTGTACGGCTGGGAGTCCTACACCAGCTGTGCTGTACTTATGGGAATATAAACATACAAGAACCGCTGAATCGATTTCCATGGCATATAGCTAAGAGCCAACGCCAAGAAACCAGCCTTCAAATAAGGAAATATATAAAAGTCGGTATATCTATTTGGGGCTACCAAGACATCGACAGACGGACAAAGACATCAAACTTATAACACCCCTTGTTTTGTGTCGGGTTCAAAACGAGCCGCGAGGGCATCGTGCAACTTCTTCCCTTTCAGGACGGAACCCAATTACGTACTTACCTAACTTCATTTATTATGTCTCACTTTGTCAAAACAATTCTTGTCTACAAATAAGATTATTAATGGAAATAACAGTACCTAGCTAAATGGTTCCTTAAATAAATACCTACTCAATTTTTTGCAGGTGTCGACACGACAGCCTTTTGAAGCTTTTGTTCTCGGCTTCTGTTAAAGGAAATTAATTACAAACTTCGCCAAGAAGTATTCAATGGATCCTTTAGGACTTTTTCATACTTAGTCATATTGAAATAAAATCGATATACTTGTATAAAAGAATAGGTACCTATTTATATTTAGAATCAAGTTTTTCTTCACTAGGTATTACGTAACAGTAGGTAAGTGTCTAAGCAATATGCAGGCAGCTTGGACCTTAAGGTCATTTTGGTATGGCAATACATAGGTTACGCTACGGCTGGCTACGACCGTACCATGTAACGGTTAAAATATTTTTTTCTGAAGGCGGTAGTAGCGGGCATGGAGTAATGTCCCGATAGTACGTAGAATAGAATGATAGCGGACAAATAACAAACAACCCCAACATATTTTTGTATTATTTACTACAATTTCTCTTCTCGTCCAGTTCTACGGACCTAGTTCCTCTTGGTAATACCTATAAATAATCAAGAAAGCGAGGTTCTTCAGGACTTGGGCGTAATTTACGGATTATTTAGTACCTACTCAAGTTTAGGAAAACAGCTATGTGAAACGTAGTTTTGCTCGACGGAAATAATATATCGGATGCGAGAACTTGTAAGACGCTTTTATCGCTAAAACAAATGAGCGAGTACCTACTTACTTATACTTAGTAGTTATAACATGAGTAGTGTTATCTATACATATAAATAAAATTGGAGTGTCTGTTTGTAATATTAAAATAACCGCTTTTTACTAAATGCAGTTGGATGTATACACGTTACCTATACCGAAACAACATTTTTTACAATTTTTGTCTGTCTATCTGTCTGTCTGTCCGTCTGTCCGTCTGTCTGTCTGTCTGTCTGTCTGTCTGTCTGTTTGTTCCGGCTAATCTCTGTAATGGCTGGACCGATTTTGACGGGACTTTCACTGGCAGATAGCTGATGTAACAAGGAGTAACTTAGGCTACTTTTATTTTAGAAAAAAAATAGGATCTCACGATAAAAAATGAAAACCAATGTTGCAGCGCAGCGCCTGATTAAGTTTGATAGCAACACCTGCAATGCTTCCCGCGGGCTCAGAATGGGCGGGCAGGCTGTTGTCAACGGTTGTCTTTGTTAAATACTACGCGGACGAAGTCGCGGGCAACAGCTAGTCTATACATATAAATAAAATTGGAGTGTCTGTTTGTAATATTAAAATAACCGCTTTTTACTAAGTGCATTTGGATGTATACACGTTACCTATACCGAAACAACATTTTTTACAATTTTTGTCTGTCTGTCTGTCTGTCTGTCCGTCTGTCTGTCTGTCTGTCTGTCTGTCTGTCTGTCTGTTTGTTCCGGGTAATGTCTGAAATGGCTGGACCGATTTTGACGGGAATTTCACTGGCAGATAGCTGATGTAACAAGGAGTAACATAGGCTACTTTTATTTCAGAAAAAAAAATTGTATCTCTCGAAAAAAAAAAAAAACAATGTTGCAGCGCTGCGCCTGATTAAAGTTTGATAGCAACAATCTGCAATGCGTCCCGCGGGATCAGAACGCGAGCAGGCTGTTGCCAACGGCTGAGTCTTTGTTAAATACCACGCGGACGAAGTCGCGGGCAACAGCTAGTATCTAAATATAGTCAAAGTCAAAGTAACAAATTGTCATTTACATACATACAACCGGATCGGAACGCGACCTCAACTGAGAAGAGCCGACGAGAACTCGGCGAGCTGGTTAGTTTTACTTTACTGTCAAGGAACATTCTTCTTTCTTTACGAAATAAGATGCGATGACATAAAATGGATATGAATATAGCACTCACCCACAACTTAGCGGGTATTTTGCCAATGTCAAGTAATTAATAGCAATAACACATTTAATAAATACACATTATAAATAAAATAATGGATGTGACATGATGATATGAAAATGGCGTTTCCGTCAAGGAACCTACTTAATTCAAGAATAATTCATTGTGTGGCGATGACGTACCTAACAACGTCCATGTAGGTACCATGTATTATTAACAATAATGCTACCGACGACCACATTCATAAACCTAAGACACATCACCACTGTTACGCAACGTGCCCCTGTCATCATTTTGACACTTATTGTCGTGAAATTTGAATGCAATGTGTATCTTGTAAACTTGAACAAACAATATTATTACTAGGTACCTATTTGAGTCTCCTTTACGCAATGTTTGTGTCTACCGTTGTGTATTGATGCGAATATAGTACAGACATAACGTTGTAGTATCGATCAATATTATATACAAATAGCTGCCTATATCCATGATAATAACACGTTACGGCATTATTTTTTTCATTGGTAAGTATTCAATTGGTAGGTGTAGTTCGTTCGTAGACGCTATCAGTTCGCCATGGACGCTTTTCAAGGTTACATGGCTAAATGCCCGTCGACGATATACGTGCTACTGACATATTTAATTCATTGGCTCATGTTGGCCATTTTGCTGCAGTAGGCCTTAGGTTATTTATAAGCGTAGCTCCCCGGAACACGTAAGAATATCACCTACCTCGTAGTTACATTTACAGAAGATGTAAAGCTACTGCAATCCCAGATTACACTCAGAGGACAATCTAGGACCTACCTACCTAGTGGCACAAATATTTGTAGTTCCTGTATCCTATATTACAGGATCAATTAGGTACCTAATTAATTTATGTTTGCAGATATTGGATAAGGGATTAGTCCTAATCCTTAGATCCTAATTAATGAGAATAATATCCCCAGACGAGTAGATCAACTAGGTATACGATCCCACACTAAGCAGCGCTTGTATTGTGGGTACCGTAGAATGGACTGGGGGCGAACCCAGATTATAATACTTATATAGATATTAAACATCCATGACTCGGGCATGAAGTTTATCTCTAACAGGATTCGAACCTGGGACGGGACCCTCGTCGCATAAAGTAAGGGTCACCACCAACTGAGCATATCAGGTCGTCAATAATTGGCCATTAATATAAAAAAAATGCCTGAAAAGAATAGGAATATCCCTCATTTTGAAACGTGTCTCAATTAAGTAGTAGGTACTACATTGAACAAAATATTTAATTAAAATTGTGATCAAGCTTATTGTAGGTAAGCAGTTATCCAGTTAAATGTTAAAGAAAAATACTAGGGAACCATTAGACTATATGCATTTGAAAGAGCACTATTTCAATGAACAAGCGCAATTGCTAAAGTTAAACTAACTAGCGAAGTTCAGTTATCTGCTTCTGTTATTTCAAACTGCAGGTACGGGTATCTAATTAGTTTCTATTTTATAAGGCTGCTGAAACCGGGCGCAGACCTAATTGCTTTCGAATGGGCTCGAGTTTCAACGATTCATTCGGGATTTTGTTTCAGGAAAAAAATACTCGACTAGTCCTCAAATTTTATAAAAGTTCATTACATTATTAAAAGCAATTTAAAATTTAATTACCTACCATTGTAGCATAAAATTCGTAGTAATGATTGCCATATAACTTGCAAATTACTAAGCTTTATTAATACGGATATTGAGCCTGCAATCGCAAAGACTGAATATTATTTCGAATATAATATACTATGAATCAGTCACGTAAGACCTGGGCCCCAAGTCTGCTAACACATTCGATTCATAATCGAACAGCAACCGCATAGTAACTCTCACTTTTGACAGATATTGTATGGGATATCTGTGAAAAAGGGACATTTACTATGCGGTTGCTGTTCGATTATGAAGACTTGGGGCCCTGGTAATCGTGAAAATCGTAATGTTTTTAATACCGACGCTACCAGCTTCAAGTCTCATTGGTTCAACGAAATCAGGCAGTAGACGCACTAACGCGAATGAACATCTTATCATAGTATTTTCTATTATTTTTTTACCGGTATCCTTATTACTTTCACGAAGGTACTTTTACTTTTTTGTTTGGATAAATGGCCCGAATTACCTAGTATCTCGTGCTTGATAAAAATATGTTTTTATCCGTTTATTATTCGATTGTATAAGGAAACTACATTTATTGAAAGTTTATCGCCTCTATGGCAAGCGCGTTTGTCTATTTTTTGTCATTAGACTAGTAATCGTTTTAACTTTGATCGTGGAAATTGTGCAATCCCCTGTGAAATTAAACATGCAGGTTTTTTCCAGTATAACCCCCATGGATCCTATTTATTTTTATGTAACGTACCTACGTACAGCCATTACCTTCCATAGTACTAAAAACGTACACCTATCTCGCTACTACTATTTACTCTTATAAAACTGGCTGGCCAGTGTTTGTCGTACTTACATTGAAGATATTAAAAACAATGATGGTACAAAATGCTTTTAGATTTATTGTTTGAGTATTACCTATCCACAGATGATCTGTGGTATTATCACTATACAATTGGGAGTCAAGCAGAAGAGCAAAATCGATGGTCAAGGGGGTCGAGCCGCGGATAAAAGTTAGGTACTTATTGATTTAACAATTCTGTTTACAGTGTAGGTCCCGTTATGTTTTAGATTACGATCCACCTCTATTAGGTATATTGTTTGCCTAAGAAGCTCTATTTAGTTAGTTGGGTAGTTTGCTTGGTTACGTCAGCTACACCATCCCCCATCACCTCGCTCGAGGCCCGCCCTCGTCAAATCTGTCGTTGACAGAACGTCCTTTAAGGACTTGAGAACTCATGTTTTTGTAATTTGTGCTGGCTTAATTACGTGATGTTTGCGAGAGTTTAAAACCATTTGATTGGTGAAGTTATTCGGGCATGCTTCGTAGATATATATTATAAATCACTATCGTAGATATCGCTCAATCTAATTGATTTAACACGGAGTACTTCAAAGCACTTTTCTTCTTCTATTAAAATACATGGCGTCAACATCTTAGGTATTACGCCAGTTTCAAGGAAATATATCAGTGTCATATTGAAGGAAAATTACAGACATAAAACATGGAAAGACCATGTCTGACACCTCGAAATTTTCATGTATATTTTATTTATGATGTGTATTTATTGAATGTTTATTTTTGTTTATAAATATCCAACTAACAACTTAACAAAAACACTGTTCTTAACAATGCTGCCGTAATACGTTGAGCATAATGGTGCTTACCTAGTCGGAACTAAGTTCATTTATATTATACATACTTATGTAAACAAGTTTTAAATTCAGAAATCTAAGTTAGGTTTGTTTTAATTACTTAACGCTCTATGAATACGGATGCATAACCATTTGTTTCTTATAAAAAAAGGTTAATTTTCTTGTGCCCCACCGCCCTGCCTGGATCACACACTAAATCCTAAATAGATTTACGTAAGTATCTTTCAGATATTAACGGTTTGCCGTGTTCATGGTTCTACATGATATTTACTGCAGCTAAATACTTGTACGCTAACGATAGGTGATATCGTAAAAATAAGTAGCATGTATGTAATCAAGGAGAAGTTTTCTACCTGTTAGGGCATCGCGTGAACTTTCGAAAACTCGTAAGCTCGAGAGTCGGAGGACTTGGGTAAGTAGTTATATAGGTAAACTTCCACAATAAAATACAGAACAAGAAATAAAGTTGCAAATGGAACGTTGACATCAATTAGCTAGTTACATACCATCTACCTACGGAGCATGTTATGTACTTGTAGAATAGACTAAATAGGTAGTGGTTTTTATCTAACTATAACACCGGCCGACATGATTTTTGTTGTCCAAGATATAATGAATTTTTTTTACCATTTCTGTAGTGCTGATTACGAAATTCAACCTAATTTTATAGTATCACATCAGGTTTTTCATAATATTTATATATTCGCCTTTTACATTTTTCAGTAAAAATAAATTAATTTATTGAGTTTTGGCGCTCTTTTTTCGAATTGAGCGGCCTCTCATGAGAAAATATGTTAGTTGCAATAGCGACACGCCCAAAAGAAACGCATTACGTAAATGTGCCATTATAGTTACTTTGTTTATACTCTTTTTACTGAAATCAGTGCGTTTATTTACAAAAATTGTTTACGTTTTACTTTTGGTATTTAATGAATTAAATTCATGACTTGTAGCTGAAATACGTCTAAAAACATAATGTCCTCAAGAAAGTGTCATAATAGGCGGATACGTTTTGCTATATTTGTGGTAACTTTATGACTTCAAAGCAGAAATTGAAAATCACAGATTTTTTGATGGACTACAAATTAGATCTTTGATGGCTGATGAAAAGTTTGATGCAACAATGAATACGACTGAATTGGAAGCTTGGCAGGCATTCAAAGATGTTGTCAACAATTTTTTAGGGAATCATAAACACCCTGATTATAAAAATATTGTGGCAAACTTGTTAAATAAGTATCAAAGATTGGGGTGCAATATGAGTATAAAACTCAATTTTTTAGATTCACATCTGGATTTATTTCCCGATAATCTTTGTGACTACAGTGAAGAACAGGGAGAAAGGTTTCACCAAGACATAAAAACTATGGAAGCAAGGTACCAAGGTCGATGGAATGTGAATATGACGGCTGATTATTGCTGGACACTGAAACGTGATATTATGGACGATTCTCACAAAAAAATAACACCCAGACGTAATTTTATAGCTAAACGTAAAAGATGTCACTCAAAATAGTCCCTAGGACAATGATTCTACGTGATATTTTCGCTGTAAATATTAAAATATATTTATTTGCAAAATAATTATTGATTTTTTCTTAAAATTTTTAAATAATCGCTTTTTCCTTTTTCTAAAAAAACCTGATGTGATGAAGTAAATACGTAGGTATTTTTGTGTTTAAAATACTATAATTTAGTGATATTTTTCACTCAAATCAAAACAACGTTCAAAAAGTTTTCATTTGTCGGCCGGTGTAATGTACTGGGTAAAAATATGGGTCCTTAACACTGACATATTATTGATAAAGTACCTATGGCGTTTTATTTATTGCAATATATAATTTTATTAGAATTTTGACTAGTGGAAGTGGAATCCCGATACATTAAACGTATCCCTGTTTCCGAAAACCAAATGTTACCACTCAAAAATTAAAACTAATTTATTTGTATAATATATGAAAAGGTTACTTAATTATAAATGTACCTACCTATTTCCTTATTCAAATGATAAATATCGGTTCAGCCAGAATGAAAGTTATTTGTGATTCTATCTCGGCACCTATCATAATCACTGTTTTTTTTTAATAATCCAAGTAATAAATTCTCATTTTATTATCGATATTATTTTGGAAATGTTACACACACCCACATCAATCCAATTACGAATACACGCGCTTCGGGGCTGTTTTGTTTCAGCACGAAGACGGTGGTATTGATAAAGAGACAATAGACTTGATCAACACAAACGTCTCCGTTTCTGAACTAAGTAGGTACCAATTCAACCTACTTGTCAAGTAACTTTGAACCTAGAGCGCCTAGTGTTCTTAAATTTGGCTATTATTGTGTTTGTATGTAGACGTCTGCTTGTTGCCTTGACAACAGATTCGTGAGAAAGTGGAGTAGATATATAATTAGATACCTATACGGGGAGGAATAATTACTTACAAAGCTAAACTTTCAAGGCCCTTACGTAGCCATCGTTGTACGAATGGCAAGAAAAATACTTTATGGCTAAAGTAGACCGTTATATAGCGATAGGTGCTACATGGTCCATAAAGTAATGTCATAGTTCAAAAATATTGTTGCTTTAACTAAACATAGGTATTAATACGTACTAGGTAATAGATTCGGATTTGAGATCGTAGCATGCTTTTTTTTATTTACTTAGCCTTAGTTACTCCTTGTTTCATCAGCTATATGCCAGTGAAAGTCCCGTCAAAATCGGTCCAGCCATTTCAGAGATGAGCGGAATCAAACAGACAGACAGAAAGATAGACAAAAATTTAAAAATATGTTGTTTTCAAATGCACTCAGTAAAAAGCGGTTATTTTAATATTACAAACCTCGCCCTCGAGTTCACCCTCAGTCGATTGTACGGTACCCATAATACAATCGTTTCTTGGGGACAGTAGGGACCGTATAGTTGGTATGCTCGTCTGGCGATATTATTATTAATAGCATAGTAGGTACTCGGATATATACGCTTTATTTCATCAGGTTTGTTTTATTAAATGTGCCATTCCTATAACTGATAGTCATAACATGAAACACACTTGTAATTTTAACATGCCCCACATTCCCTAGTTTATGTACCTAGGTCGGGCCGTAGTCTCAATAATTAGACTACCTACTCATACTACCTGGGTGACCCAAGTAAGTATATATGAGTAGTAGACCTAGCCTGGGTCTAGATTCTACTTTATCTAGGTTAACCTAAAGTAGGTCACGATATTGTTTAAGATATACATCAGGAAATTATAATAACTTAGTAAGATCAATTAGAAATTCTTTGTACTGTACCACGCTCAAGTATCCGCTTTATAGAAACGCTTGAAGCTGAAAGCCTGCCTCGTGGCTTCAGGGAGACAACCGAGATCGACACTTGCTATCACCGTGCAGATGTATGAAGGATAGGGACAGCACGATGTTGCTACATGGTGTCAGAGTGAGACATCTAATTCGGCCATCGCTCGCTCTTGAGGGCGTTGCGGTCTGACCGGAGATTAGCGTAAATTGTCAGCCGTAACATGCCTGCGGAAGGCTGTATAATTTCACTAACGTACATTTCTCGGGAATATTTTTTAAAGCTTTTATGCTTCACGCACCATGCCAGGATTGTAGGTGTCAAGGGACACTAGATCAAAAAACCTTTTCGGTCATTGTTTCAAAGGTAAAGTCGGCCATAAAAGTGGTTTATAAATTTTTACAACAATTCCAAATAATGAAAATTTTACTAAGGCTGAAATACGAAATCTACGTTCAAATTAATAAATGTCCACAATTTCCTTATTCGATCGAGTGATAAAGGAATTTCTTGGCCGACTTTATATACTTTTCATTCAAACGGTCATTATATTTATTGTCTTTTTTTTTGTCCTTGCAATATTAATTCACAAATAATCTCTATAAAATGTTAAATTTCGTTTCGTTAAATTAGGTCGTACTGGATTATATTCTGTCGCAAATTGAATGGTAGTGCTACGAATGGACCTAAGTCCGAAACTAACTTGAAGTTATGAATAGGCAATATATTTGGTTATCAAAAGATATGCGACAAGAATTCTATTACTGGTTGAAAAGAAAAATATATCCACGCGGGACCAATGACAGTCCCATTTTTCTTGCCAGCGAATTTTGTTCCATATTGCTAAATGAAACATTCAATAGCGAAGGCAATTTTGCACGCAATTATTGTGTTAACTGTTTTACGTTAGCAGACTTGCTACTGTGGCTACTACTGATCTTAGTATCAGCCGAGTAATAAAATTAATGAGGTGCGGGTTCGGTATCTAAAATTACTGCTAATTCAAAAGATCTCCGCTTTACATTTCCCATTGGTATTTTTGTAGTAGATATATTCAAAACTTAACCTACATACCGTTAGGTAAGTTACAATTACTTAACAAACAACTACCTATTAGTTAAGAATAAACTCAATAATTTGCAGTTCAATCGAAAAAATAAGGTCTTTGAGTCAACACAATACTCCCAGAAGTGTCGCGAATCGTGAAATCAATAACCACGAATCGCTAGAAGATTTATAGTTTATAGATTTATTATTATGTAACTGTGACAACAACGATTTTCTGTCAACGGTGAGCCGGTAGCGGAGAGCGATCCTAAATAAATAACAGTTTCATAGTCCATACAGAGCAGTGGACCGGACATTATATTATGCTGAGTTTACCCGCCTGATTTCCTATCAAGTGCTCGGGTAGGTAGGAACTAATAAGCTGTATAAAAAAAGGTTTAGATAACAATTCGGGGCAGTAAAAACTTCCAGCTCAACATTCACGGTTTACAACTGGCCGCCACCCTTCAATTTGTTTAACGCACCGTAAATTTATTTGTTCTAGGTACTAAATAGTATTTAATTTATTGTGTTCTTGTCTTAGTTCGCTCGAAATTAATAACTACATGAATCGCGGAATAGTGAAATGTAATGTAATTTAAATTAATGTAAGTACAGAGCCAGTTCAATTGTTTGTTACATTTGTGATGGGAGACGTGTGTATTAAAACTAACTTATCTACTGATGGTTTAACTCTAACAGTATACCTACTAGTACAAGAGAAAATACGAAGAGGAGCTTTAGTTGGAACAATGCCCGAGGGCATCACACTAAGGGGCATCACGGTTACTAAACACGAGACCAGAGTACCTACCGTGGTTAGAGTAAAGTTTATAATTACCCAATTGATATACAAAATTTGATTTGCTCCTTTGTGCCTTAGACTCTGATGCTTTATGTTTCTAAGTATGTATATAAAAAACTTTTACGTCCGTGTTCAGATATATAAAAAGATAAACTTACACATGAATCATCTCTTCATACTTGACAAAAATCTCTTACCGAATTTGACGCCGACAAAGTTAAAGCTACAAAAATGGCGTCTTCTACGGCGTTATAATAGTGTGCACATTATCAACACTTGTTGTTCTTATAAAAAATCTAGTCGTTACCTAAATTACATATTCTCTTCAAATATATTTTTTATTTGAATTCAGTTACAGAGGTACAGTACCTCTGGGGCGAAGACTAACGTAGTTTTAAAAGGATCTAACTCTGAAATGATTATAAGAGCTCAAATGCACTCAGATCACAAACCGTAAAGCGATGGAGTGCTGTTTTTTTTGCACTTATTCTCTAGTAGGTATGGACTATAATACATATAAATAAATATATATATTTATGACGTATATGCTCAGAAATACTAGCTGCGCCTCGTGATGCGGCTCTCACGCGATTGTGAGGGTGTTTTAAATGGACGTAAGTTAAAATACAAATGTATATTTTGTGGTTGTATGTTTCAGTCGGTCAATTTATTAGGTCGCCCACCGCCCGTGTCCGGTGCATGAGGGTAGGCGTGTAGCGTATGTAGCGGCCTTTATACCTCTCGTGTTATGTTTATTTTGTTTACACGTCCCATTATTCCCGCTTTTGTTCCGTTCGCTTGTTTTGATACTTCCCTGTCGAAAATAGCACTCAATATTCCGTAAATGTGTCGCGTTGATGTAAACTAAAAAATGTTTAATAGGTGCAGTAGTTGGGTACCGGACCGAGTTACCTCGGCATCAACAGTGTAGCTTAGTTAGCTAATCATGTATTCGATTCTATTGTAGATATTATATCGTTTCGATTATATCGTTTTTATTCATTGATTTCAAGATGTAGTACGAAGTGATTTTTTGTAATCATTGAGGTAAATGAGGTAGAATATCTAACTCAATATATTTGAGTGCTGTTTTTTTCAAAAGCTGCATTTGATTGCCAAGCTGTATTCGGTACCCATTCAAAGTACATATGTACAATTAACAAGAGGTACGTCCGTACATGTACCTACACGCACACGCACGTACATACATACATGGTAGGTTAACTCATTTTTCTACTTAAAATAATGAAGTCCAGACATGTTGCACCTATACGAAGTGAAAGAACTTGTACACCTAATTCTGCTCACATTTTGCAGCTAATTAATTACAAGTACATATATCTACATACCCTGCTCTGCCCCTTTAGCCCTTAGCGTAACCAGGTGTAGATTGACTTACCGCTTTGTGTTCACAGGTCGGTAGTTTGACTGTTTGCTGTGCCGTCTCGTCTAGCCTGCCTCTCGTCGACACCCTGTCAACACAGTTATCGTCTACAATGGTGCTCCCAAACGCTCCGTAAACAATATCAACCCAACCAACAAACAGTGTCAAACATTACCCACACCTTTCAGCGAAGGAACTCGCGGTATATTTTATATTAAGGGGGAAGCTCAGGGTCAGGGCCCGAAATTCAAAATGTCAATGGTTTTTATTTTTTTACGAAAAATTTGGACATCTTTACGATGTAATTTAGTGTTTTGCGATATTAAAATTCTGCATTGGATGTCTCGATGTATCAAGTTTGTTTAAAAAGTACCTAATCCGATACAATACCATAAGGTTTAACTTTATGGTGTTGTATCGCTTTAGGTATTATAGTTATTTATACCTTAACAACGCTCCGAATAGACGTCTTCAGAACTAATTTTATAAAAATTTGAGCCAAAATGAACTTGTAGGTACTTTGTAATATTTTATGCTTAATAAATGCTTAATAGAACTGCAAAGTACTGAATTTACATTTATTACGCCACTTGACTTGATCCAAGCGTAGAAGTCTCAACTATAAATGGTTATTCAGCTAATTATGTAAGGATCTGTGCGTAAAACTCAAAATGGTCCGTGTTCATTACCAACTTTGCTATAAACACAACACCACACCACCACACTTCACAGTGAAAACACTGTGAAGTTTTGGGAGATTCAATAATCTTTGAAGTAAATCCAAGGAGGTACCTACGAAAATGTTCAAAGAGAGCTTAATATTTGGGAATAAGACGCCGTATTTTGGGATGATGTGATTATTAACACTTGACGCTTTTGTTGATCGCAATTCTAGTTAAGTGATTCAGTCAAGTAACATTAAGCGACAGAAGCCGAAATACGAGTGAGAATGTGGAAGCAGGACAGATAATACAAGGCATTATGTTATGCAGGGTCCCATTGTTACGTGTCTTATTCCTCACTCCACTCAGATCTATTTACCCATCGAGATTTTACAATAAGACCTCCGCAGAATTCGTGTAGTGTGTACCTACGCATATATCAGCTCCGTTTCCCAATTTGAATTTAATTAAGAATTCATTCCAGAAGTAAGAGTAGAGAGAGTAAGTACTTTTCGCACCAAAATGCGTCATACAAATAAAAAAAATGGTAATAAAATAAAAAAAAAACCGTATACATTTTAAATGTTGCGCATTGAGCGTAAGAATCTTTCCTATTTCAAGTAGAAGAGTTTGAATTGACTCCCATGGTGTTTGAAGAGATATACCTTACCTACCCATTTCACAATAAAGCCGCGATGATGAAAATTTCAATCTTCTATACCCTTTAGAAGTTGGGAAAACCTTAAAATTTGTTTCATGGGTACACTGAACTTTCTGTAAATGAAACTTTGTATTTATATAAGCAGGTATTTACCTACGTACTGGTTTACATAAGAAAGGAACATTTGTTAATAGATATAGAGCAAGTATGTATATAATACATAAACATAATTAACTTTATACCAGGGCAAGCCTACAGCCCTAATTGTTAGAGCTATGTTGGTATTAGGGTGAACTTTGAAACATGGACTTCAGGTTTACGTATAAAGCTAATTGAGATCAACCATGATTATCACTTACTAAACGGT
The DNA here is from genome assembly GCA_905333125.1 of Pheosia tremula. NCBI lineage: Eukaryota > Metazoa > Arthropoda > Insecta > Lepidoptera > Notodontidae > Pheosia > Pheosia tremula. Next base: position 6,731,694 of record HG995402.1, on the reverse strand, counting down.
CTACAAAACATAAAAAAAAATTGTTTGCTTCAAATCACAATAAATTGTCATTTTGTCAGGAACAAAATCTATTTTTTTAAATTGCCATTAATAATTTTTTAAATGCGCTAAAGAAGGCGAGGCTCCAGGCATAGAATACCCTTTCTGAATGATCTGTATATTACAGTGTTTTACAACTTAACATGTTGCTATTCCATCTCCGTCGGCAATGTCCTCAGTGACTGAGAAATATGTTTCTTGTTGTACACGCGTTAAAGTACATATTTATTTAGGTTGTGTAAGTACACATAGGTATATACTTGCTTTGGCATCTGTTTACACGTTTCCTATATTGTTCACGAGCACCTTTGTAGCTGTTATTACTTTCTTCGACAGAGCAAGTACCCACTCGGGCAAATGAGGCTATTTTAAACGCTTCGTACAATCATATTACACCATATGTACACACATACACATACAGTATATAATGGCGAAATTTCTAATTAAAATTTCACCTCGTTTTCACGATCTTGTATCAGAACGACCGAAGATGATATTATCTAAGAATATCCCCAATAATATAGAATCTGATAATATTCCACTACTTCTACCTAAGGATAGTGTTGCTTAAGTATGTTCCTTTTTATGAATCTTTTGTAAAACACGTAAATTTTTCTTCACCCTAGGTACCTAAGTAGGTAAATAGTTCGAAAATAATAACATATCTACTAAATAGTAATTAATTGTACCGAATACTCCATGATTTATATTCATAACGGTACCTAGATGCCGCCACATCGTGATATGCAACATTTAATGACAAAGCGCGGTGCCTCGATGAGCTGTTTGCAAAAGGGGTTAAGCAAGTAAGTATGCCTACCTTTTTTGCGTGGGGAAATTGTCATGGATACCCGCAAGCACCGGGAGAGGCAAGTGGGCTATGTCGAACGCCTTTCGAATAAAACCCCACAGTGGTCCTTCTCGTGCCTTGTGGGGAACACGGCAACGCTTTGTTTCGCACACAATTCGGTAATTCTTCTTAATTTGTAATAGGTACAATAATTAAGATAAATAGATAGGTACGCGAGACTTGCACAAATACTATAGGGTAGGGCTTCTACAACTGACTGAGAGTTCATCCATTCTTTCTGATTCCAAGTTCGTAAAATTTAGAACAAAATGTAGACACGGGACTACATCAAGGTATAAACTGATAACATGTCCCATTTATAAATTAATACGCGAAATATGTCTAATTAACTTACCACTTTAGCCTCTATTTAATTCCCCCATCAAAATTAACCTAATGGTTGGTAGTTTGTAGATAGAGCTATTTGCAAATTTCGCCAGGGAATTGACTTGAGGCACATGGTGGTAATAAAACAGGAGCAATAAACTGAATCCCGATACACGGCTGTGTTATATGTTCACTAGAGAGCAGTCGCTAAATTAATGTTGACTCTGACTCGTCTATCAAGAATTAATTACATTTGCTGATCCACCGATGACTATGTGTCCTTATACTACCGTTGCTCTAGGAAATAGATATACTTATCCTTTTTCAATAAGGTGTAACAATAATATTGTAACAGGTCCAACGGTTATAAAGGTCACATTCCCGAAAAAATATTTGAATTTAAATTATTTGAAATATTATAACACTGCGTATAAGTGCGCGGTAAAACGGTGCTTGCTTTCTCAAAGATAAATCAAACACTGTTAACACTATATTTTATACATAAACGTGATCGTTATGAACTACTTTTAAGCCCCTTAAAATAAGTTACACTACCTAGTATATTACCTCAAGAATTGTCAGCGAAAAATTTGAACAGAAACTAGGTATAGCTCACAACTAATAATTTTAGATACGAATTTAAAAGGCAGAAACTTATTATGAGTACTTATCTAACCTTAAGCCTGGTTTAAGTTTGTGTTCATTTAGCTGGTATTTTCATAAATATACGCATTATAATAGATATAATAAAAATAAACTCATAGAAAATAACGAACGTGTGGTTATTGTGGAGAGCTGTTTCTATTCACGCCAGTGCCGGACTAGAACGTCCCTAGAACCGTCTCAAACCTTTTGTTAAAGGAAGTATCCCCTTACAGCCTTTGTGTCGCGACGGGATGCGCCATCTAATTGTCCTGGACCCTTCGCGCGGAACAACTCTATGCTTTAAATAACTAACCCTGGACAACCAGCATCAGTATTCTGACAGCAGCACAGGAACATTACCGACTTATAGACATTCAGTTTATCGCGAGTGTTCCACGCATTGTGATTACCTACCCTCAAGCGAGTATAGTTCAGTTTAATTTCATATTAAGAATAATATAAACGTGACTAACCCCTAGATAATTCAAGTGTGTTGAGAATATAAATACATATTTAAAATGATCACAGACGAACAGTGTTCGTCGTCTCGGTATAATCGCGGCAACGTCTTATTTATGCTGGTTGTGGGGCGTGGACTACGTGTCTGCCGGCAACGTGACGAACTATGATACCTACCTACCTACAGTTTGTGACATAAAATTAAATTTACTTGCTGATATGTACATAATATTTTTTTTATTTTTCGACAGGTCATCATTATGACGATCGTGAGAAAGGAAATCAATTTACTCGAGTACATTTTCCTAGTTGAGATGTCAACATGCTTACCAACTAAATGCAATTTTATGACCATAAAAAGGGATTTTAGGCAAAAAATCGCGCATACCTAAGTTGGAGACTAAAACAAAAAAGGGTTGTAAAAAAAATAGGTATCTATAATGAAAACAAGATCACAGTCTTTCGCGTTTGGGCCTTAAATACCGAAATAAAGAGGTATTGTACCAGTACGGAAGCAAATCGGTTTTAGTGAACGTTAATAGCCTAGATATTTCAGATGTCAATACATAACAAAACCCACGTAAAAATAAGGAAAGTTACCGTTACCATTTTTTATAATCAAGGTACGCAAGCGACTTTCACGTTGAAATTATTCATGAACACCTAATCAATTTCCATTTCTTTCTCCCCTTAAAAATTCGGAACGGGGTAAGCTGATTGAGTGTTCTTTAATGCATAATACCTACCTTAAATACGTTTCTATTTTTCATTATTTATGGTGTGTAAAGCAATGGTAAATTAGGTTACACGATACCTTAAAACCTATGTAACCCTCACCATCTGGTTTATTGGTAGCTAATTGATATCGATCCAATTTGTTGCTTTTTTTTGAAGAAAATAGGTACCTATCTATGTCACAACAGGTTGCAAAATAGTTCAATATTTTACAAGTTTGTGTCGGAAAGGAGTTGCCAAAATAGCACCGTATTGGGTATGCATACCCGAGTAATGGATTTCGAAAATTCGTACGTACTTTTTGAAGCTGACACATTAATACCCAGTTTGGGGTTTACCAATGACCTACATTAGTTTATACGCGGCTGACTGAACCGTTCAAGTTCATTATAAACTATACTAAACGTATGATAATCATATTAGGCACACGTGAACCAATTATTTTAATATTTAGTCAGCTGTGCCGGGATCGCGGCTAGCGGGGCGCGGCGGGCGACGGCGCGCGATCAATAGCCGGACAGGTAGGTAGGCACACTAGACGTAAATAATGAAAACGTTCAGCGCGGCCCTCCTGAAACGACTTGCGTTAAATGTCACACTATCAGATGCGATACGGCACATAGTCGACTACACGCTTCTTGCAACACCAAACTAACTAAAATACATAATATCTCATTCCCGAGAAAATAATTTTACCATACTTACAATTATTTCAGCTGTATAAGAAGGTTTTTTCGTAACGACACGCCCGGACTGTTTTACAGTTTTTTAGCGACTTAACTTTTTCGTGTGCTAGCGAAATTGCTCTCTTACGCCATCTTGTGATAAAACAGTCAGATTATTTTATACATTTTCACACACCTATATAAAAAATATTTCGTACAATAACGTCATATTTTATTCTAAGTGCCTGTTACTAAGGCGAATGTTTCATCGTCATACCCAACAGGCTGTAGATAGGTAGGCGAATACCTATTTCCCAATCAAGAAATCGTTCACACTGCCGGATATTAGTTCCCTGCGTCCTCTTGTAATATAATATAGTTAGGTAGCTACCTTAGTACTCTTATTTGCTCTATTTTAATATTAGTTAAATTTGACGTAACAGCAGCATTCGTACAAGTACGTAATCGCACCGTTGTAGGTATAAGTAATGATGGTACAATAAAACACAGAAGTCTGTATATAAATAATGTTTAATATATTAACAAACTATTGAGTTAAACTATCCTACTTCTTAACCTCTTAAAATATTTTACTACCCATCTTTGTTGCACCTAATACCTAAGCATACTACATACCTGTATGTGCCTGTATAGGTACCTATATGTAGTATGAACTGCATTTTATTTTTAAATTATTGGTTATCTTTCCATATGAAATTGTTTTTTTTTTTCAATATGTTAGATATGAGATTGTTTGACAGGCCACGCCAAATACGCTCTTACACCTAGAAGCTACATCCCACAATTGCCTTTACGTGGTTTTAGATTTTTTTACAGAAATAACATCTCTCAAGACGAGAAGAAAATACCGAAACCGCTGAAGACTCCGTGATCCATAATTTGACAACTGAACTCGAGTGTGTGGATAGAGTGATTAATTCTCTAGCACCATTCGAATTCAGTGCTCGAATCTGGATGCCCAACAAGGACCTCATATCATTATCGGCATGGACTATTGAGCAACGAAGTCTGGACCACATTGGACTCGTGCATATCGAACTTTCACTTGTGCGCTATTATCAATGGGGAAAGGGACACCACCGACATTCGGCATCTCAATTTCCTCAATTATACACAAAACAAGTTGATCGATATTGAAGAAGCCAACAAAATTTAACTCGTCCAAGATCGCAGATCTCACGGCCCCAAGTCTGCTAACACAATCATTTCATAATCGAAAAGCAACCGCATAGTAACTGTCACTTTTGACAGATATCCCATACAATATCTGTCAAAAGTGACAGTTACTATGTGGTTGCTGTTCGATTATGAAACGATTGTGTTAGCAGCACTTGGGGCCCTGGACCTTAAATAAGGGTAAGTTAGTAGGTAACTAATTCGTGGGTACCTTTCCCAAATGTTAGCAAAGATTTCCGTGAAGTATCGCCTAGTTTTATCACTTATATCTTATATCTAATCAAACAATTATAAAATACATTCTTAGCACAGTTGTTAGTAGTACGTTATTTGTTAGCAATCCGATGTCATCCCTCACGCATTGTTGCCCTTATGGTACACATATAAAGGGCATTATTAATAGCAGCCCTATATGGTTGGTCTAACGCATAAGCGATCTGTTACGAGCTCTTTTGCTCTCCATTTATTTTTGTTCCACGAGGCGTTCTATCTAGATTTATCTACTAAATGGATGTGTATAGATAGGGCTTTATGCTTGTCGGATCCATCCACCATCTGAAAGCTTCAACTGTGCCTGCCGTGCAGCCAGAGTAGTTAGCTATTTATATACATGTACCAGCTTCCTACAACATGTGTGATGTGGGTTTTGCATCATGTAGGTTTTCTACTCTACCTACGACTTCCAGTTCGTGGTTGGCATTCTAGAAGCTTTACTAGACATCTAAGAGTAAACTGTAGGTATAGTAAACTAGGTAACTAACTGCATATGTCGGAAGCTTTTGTTATTGTAGAAGCTGTTAAGGCAAGATTATTTATTAAATATATTATTCATTTTACAGACTTAGCTACTACTTGTGTAACATGAACTAGGTTATAGTTAAAGACTAACCTCCACATTTATAGAACGTCAGAATGGATTATAATGAACTTTTCAGAGGAAAAAGTGCGTTATAATGTCTTTATACTCCATTATAACTTTCTATAAATTGTAGGGTAAAAATATAGGTCATGGTTTTAATTTCCTTTTCATCGGAACGATGGCAATAGCTGTTCTAAACGCTTTCTGAAATAGTACGAGTCACGTGTCAAGGTCAGTACTAGTTACTTAACATATTACCGTAAATAAAATTAATGAGTAAAATATTACAAGTCACTTGTGTATAACTTTAATTAACGGTGTTAGCGTGTTATTATGCTAATGAGAAAAACTAATTGGTGGCTAAATATATGACCGTAGACCATTTCGCTTCTCACGAACCTAGTAATCGTTTTTTTTGCACTTATTCGGTTTAAAAAGAGCTTAACTCGTAGCTTTTTCCTGCATCGCTGCCTTGAGCTATGCAATGTAGAATTATCGGAACTGGATTATTTAATATCTCTCCTGCAACATTTATATAGCGTATCGAAATCGATTCAGACTTCAGAACATTAGAGAAGTAGTCGTTAGATGACGCCTCTTTTCTTTTATAAGCGTTTAACTGATTAAGAATGGAAGTTTCGGCACTAAATGTCCGTGTATTATTATGTTGTTTTCTATGTCTATCTTTTTGGGGTCGAGTCACCTTCGTCCGTAGGAGAATTAAGTACCCTCAAGATACCCTACACGTGACCCTGGGTGGTGCCAATCAGGTGACACCTCTACTGGTGGTAGGCTTCGGCCGTGGTTAGTCACCACCCACTGAACAAAGCCATGTCGCCAAGCGGCCTAGCCGTGTTCCGGCATGATGTTCGGTGTTGCCATTCACGGATGGCGGGTCAGATCAGTTGCGCTGCCTAGTAAATGTAGCGTCTCGATCTACTGCCGCCTTCCTACCTAGGCAAGTATGCTCCATCGTAGATCTCATCGTCACTTACCATCAGGTGAGATCGAGATCAAATACTTGCCTATAATGTAATAAAAAAAAATGTGTTTTTGTTGTTGTAATGTTTGTGCTCAATAAAAGAAGGAAGTATGAAGTAGGTATACCACATAATATGGTCTGACATTCGTACTTAACCATTTTTTTAATTTATAATGTGTATTTATTGAATGTGTTATTGCTATTAATTACTTGAAATTGGCAAAACACCCGCTAACTTGTGGGTGAGGCCATATTCATATCCATTTTATTTCATCGCATCTCATTTCGTTAAAGAAAGAAGAAATAACCTACTTACCAAAAATATCGAGTAATATTTATTTGGTTGATTGGTTCGTCGTATGATCGTTGTGAGAGAAGTATGTTTTAATAAATTATTTTCATAATATGTCTTTTGATATCTTGCCTGACGATGCTTCCAAGGGTTCCTAGGTAAGATACGTACCTATTTGGTAGACCAAGTAAATAAGAAAATGAAACACATAATTTCATAGGCTATGTGTATTTGCATGTCTTCAACGACCTTATACCTTAAATTAATGTGCATAAATAGGAAAACGTTATTTACATACATCAAGATACCGATATTTATAAATATATATAAGTACTATAAGTCGCGACCACGGCAGCCTGCTGCCCGTCACTTTCTAATAAACACAACAGGAGCATTCAAACTTAAATTATTTTCCTCCATAATTTCTTTTCCAATCAACTTATAAAGGAAATTTGACATAATTTTACTATATTACATACTTATACCTAAACATAATTATAATGAAAGTAAGAGTCTTCTCAGATGAGGCCAATCATCATTTGTTTTTAATTAATACGATTAACCCTTCCGTATCCCGGATTGCTAATACTCAGAAGTGTCAAAGATCCGTGCGAATTTTGGTTATTTTGGTCCGACGCCCGTACGAGTAGGTCAGTGGGTTTTCGCACGCGTTTAAGATCTTATTTCGCATGTTTTTGTCAAAAAATGCTAGTTGTATAGAAAGAGAGAGCAATACAATAATCACCTGATGCTGCAGCTATTGGTCATCAGCTAATTGTGTTATTTTTTTGTTTTATAAGTTGTAAAATAAACTATAAAACTGCATGGTATGCTTTATTTTTTTGAGATGATTAACATATGTACTTATCTACGACCTTATCAAGGTCTATGGCTGTACAGATAATGACTCTTTTATCCGAATACCAGCATTCAACAATCAATAAAAAAAAAATCAATTCGATAATTTTGACGTAATATTTCGACGGGCTATCGCTACGATACATTCGAAGTTTCACTTATAACTACATATACGTTATACACAAGGAACATTGAGACGTTTTAAAGTGAAAATATAAATTAGTCACTTTTCTAGTCATATCTTGAATTACCAATCGTACAATGACTATTATTTACAACACTAAACTTAACCTACTAGTGAATTGTGCAAAAGCGCTCGTACTGAGGTAATAACTTACATTGTGTAACTGGTGACTACTAATTGACTATTCATAAACATTTACAATTAAATAACATCTCACAAAAACTTTACCCAAAACCTAAGGTAACAGAATTGTCATGGATTTCCAATTTTAAATTACAAACGTCACATTCCGTGGCCATTATTAAAAGTAATAGCTTACTTCATGCAAAACAAGTGGGAATTTATTGATGCTCCAGTTAGCATCATGAAAATGCCTCGTAAACTTTCCGTAAGTCCGTAAACCGAACCACTTAAGAGCTCATTTAGCTAAGTTATTATATTACGACTCCGCTCCTTGAGATAATTTTCGTCCCTTGCTCTTTCGGCTTGTCGGTGTCCGCGTTAAGATTGAGCTTCGATGTCTGTATTTGCTTCCACGTGTCGCCGAGGGCTTTGCTGAAGTGGTCGTCGACGCCGCCTTTGCCTGCCGACTGCACCTTTTCGCTGTCTTTTAACCTCGAAGTTTGTATTTGCCTCCACGTATCTCCGAGAGCTTTCGCGAAATGATCATCTACCGACATGCTAGCGTCATCGACCTCCATTGCGATGATTTTAGTTGGTTTCGTTTGTTCTTCTGGTTTGAATTGTATGGGGCTACTGGCGCGGTCCTTCATGTTGGGCTTGGGGGCGGGCTGGGAGGTTTCTGCCTTATTTTTGAATAAGTTCATGTAATCGTCACCGAGCGAGCGCCGGAAATGTTCGTCGATGACTGGATCGCACATCGACAATGAACCTGAAGGAAGAAATGGGTTGGCAATAAGTCCTACGTGTTAATTGAATAGGAATTAACATGCATTAACAGGTTTTGTATAATAATAATCCAAAGAGCAACGGTTCTGAATAGGTACATGCAAGATTGTAGTAATCCTCTACAATTATAATGTAATTAGAACACAACGAAATGATGAGGACCATTTCTTGATCGGCAGAGCCCGCTGATTTGGTTATGCCCCAATTACTTGGGAGAAAAAATAATAACAAAAAAGGTATCGCCAGGCATATCAACTGTATGATCCATACTAAGCAACGCTGTTTTATGGGTACCGTAGAATGGACTAAGTGCGATCCCAGTTTATAATACTCATAGATAACAAACATCCATGCTCATCACATTAAGTTTGCCCTTAGCGGGAATCGAAAGCCCTTAGCACAGAAAACAGGGTCCCTCCCAACTGCTCGAATTAAGTTGTCAGCTAAGCAAGTATTATAAGATGTGATGAATCTCACCAGGCGGCGTGTCATTGCTCTTGGTGATGACGGAGGGGCGGTTGTAGGGCGGCGGCGCGGGCCGCGCGCGCAGGCGCATGTCGATGGGCGCCTCGTGCTTGCTCGCCGGGTACTCCGGGGGCGCTCCTGAAACAATACACGTTACACATTACATTAGATATATACTAGAATCACTGCATACTCAGTCGATAAATATACGTACGTATACTTAAGATTTTTTATACAGAATGATTCAGAATGGGTACACTAATCTTTATTCTCACTTCACTTATTGGGTGAAACCTTAAGCTGCACTACAGTACGTGATTTGCAACTGAGACGAGCAACCAACTAAGTGGTCATTATTTAGGTAACTCTCATTAATAATACAAAACAAGCACTCACTTTTGCCATTAATAACTAAATTGGCGGGCACATCCTCAATCTCATCGGAGAGCTCTCCGTCGCTGTGAGGTTGCGCGCGCGCCACCGAAGCCACGCTTCGCCGTTCGTTGAACGACTGGGAGCGAAGCGCCATCTTACCATTCTCCCTGAAAAAAAAAAGTTTTTATTAGATAAAATATTGAAATGTATAAATTATTGAACCGTCATTTCAGTCCCAGAACCTCTAGTAGGAAAGATTCAGGAGTATTTATGACAAAATTAGAATAGGCAATATCAATAGTAAAATCATAAGTAAGGAATCAGATATCAGATTATGATTAGAGAGAGAGAGATATCAGATTATGATTACTCGTATACGTACTTAAGTAAATCGGGTATAAATTAAACGGTGTAATTAGTTGAATCAATGATAACCCTAATTATTGTTTAACAATAGATTTCCTAACAAAGTAACAACAATTTTAATCAAGTCAGTTATCGCATGAATCGCAATGAATAAACTTTAAATACCTTGGCCTGTAGTCGGGTAACCTCGTAGATCGTCGTTCCCGGCGCCATTTTCCGGTCAGCTCCTTGGGTTGTGAGGCGCGAGGTGCCTCGGGAGACAGGGTCCGGTCCCCTTCGGACTCACCACTCGAGGCCGTGCTTGGCGTCTCTGGAAATAAACAAGTCATTGAAACAAAACGATACAACTATCTAAGTATAACAAATTGAATCGAATACAAAATAAAAAGCTATACGTAAAATTGAGTGTTTAGGACGATCCAACATTGCAAATTAGATTCTGTCTAACCGATCTAAGGTTTCTAATTGGACTTAAATTACCTCTATAGTTAGGGTTTTAATTAGTGTCAGGTTTCAAGTGCCTAACAAACTTGCTGAGAATCTGAAACTATTATGAAACAATAAGTACCTGATACCTAGTAGGTATAGCTGAACATATTTTTTATAAATTTCATAGCCGTCAACAATAACATAGCTAAATTATATGGTATAATTGAAGCTCAAATTATTTTAATAATCCCTTGAGATTAAAGGTTTTGATTAGGTTAGTCCAGAGTGAGAGCGATTTTGATTTGATTTTGCCCGGCCTATGGCCAAAAAAATTGAAAACCATCCAAATTAGTACCTTTTTGTGGAGACGAAATCCACGGTTGCCATAAAGGCAAGTTAAACTTGGGAGACTCCGGAGGTTCCATTGAATGGAGGTTCAGATTAGTCAACGAAGTCCGAGCCAAGAGAAACAGATATTGGGGTAGTTCCATCATCACTAAAGTCATCAATAGCACAAACAGAAGGACTAAACGATGTCACATGTCCACTGATCCACAGCACAATAATGCACAAACAGTTTATCATAGTAACAGAAATGAAACCACAACACAACACATTATTGTTTAAGACTCTACAAACGGTTTTAGCAAATGTGCTGAGGCGTTCCTAAAACAAGGCTTTGGCGTCCCGGCACAGGTAACACTGAAGGCCGACTGAATAAAAAATGAACTGGAAGAGATTACATTGGAATAAATAAATGAGATGAACAAAAAACAAACCAAAAAGGAAAAAGAGCATCACGCTACATCCACGCGGCCGGACGTTGCGGCGCTTCCTTCGAACCTCCCATGCACAGGATGATAGAAATACCCCATATTCGGATAAAAGCACACAATAAAGGTGTTACATGTTAGGAAATACAAAAGGAATGTAGGTCGACTTATTGCAGTATTCTATAATTACTAGAATTAGCCTCGGTGGTGTGACGATTCAAAAATTAATTTTCGTAAAATCGAAGGACGACCAATCATGTAATAACAATGGTATGGGAGTTGTAATGGTTTTGATGATACAACAACCGTTATAAAAGGTGAGGGCGAAACGAATGTGGACAAACACGGTCATCTCAATCATATCTGAACACAAAGAAAATGATGACATCACAAAATTTCGGATTCAGCGACGACAGCATTATCGCTTAGGACATTGTTTTGTAATTTTAATCAGTGACCTCATTATCTCCCGTTTGTTTGTTATCTGTGTGAATAAATACATTAAAATCTACGTGTGCTTTATATTATAAACATAGGTATAAACATTTTTCGACTTGTGTTCCGCCATCTGTATATTTTTGTGTATAATTAAATACCTACATTATTAATGAAAGCATCCTGTAGGCAAAACACATCAACCTGTTCGGTCCATTCATGAAAGTGCGTGCGCGCAGGGCGCGGGGATTAATGAACCCCCTTCGCTCCTCTTGCTTCCTTCGCCTCAACAGCCTTCAGACCACTTATGACCACTACAATTTTAGATTATATACCCACGGTTTTAGAGTCTGAATTACTTTGTAATGCGATATGCTGCAGAAGCTAAGGGATAGAAAGGTAAATTGAACGTTGTTCTTTGTTGAGCAGTGTTCAATTTCTCTGGCCAATTCCAGGTTGATATGTTGGATTTAAAATTACGGTGGTTGTATCCTTGGAAGGTTGTTTTATTTTTGTGTTTGCGGGTGCGGGGTGGGGTGCGAGGGTGGGGAACTGTGAGAAGCCGCATCTCCGCAGGCTGGTACAGGCATTAACTTTTTTATTGTCTAATAGAGCGACGGGCAAAGGTTTACCGACAGGTAGAGTTGGCGCCGCTGTTTTAATTATGTCTGAGGATTTCGCCGAATAGAAATGATATATTAATATGGAGATTACAAGGCATGTTAGATACGAGCTGCAGATACTTATTTTAATCCACGTCGTGAAAAACCTACTCTAAATTTAGTAATAATTACTACGATACATATTAAAGTAAGCAACATAGTAATTAGTTTAAACAATGCAATTTACTAATTTTACAAATATAATGTTTTTCCTAGTCGAAAACGTAAAAGTTACAAATTCTGAGCTATATCTTCATTTTAGTTTTTACGACTCAGCAGGTGTAATTATCGATTGTGTTTTTAAAACCTTATTGTGTTCTAGCTCCACTGAAGCGGAGCCACTTTTTTATTGATATCGCGTTCTGACCGATCGATAGACCGGGAAATGCGTTATTAAGAAAAAAATGTAAACCTAGAGATTTATTAATGTGTGACAGAATTGAAGTAAAAACAAAGAACAGTTAAGTAATCAATTTATTAAACAAAAACCGTTACAATTAACATTTACGACAAGTAATGCAATAAATGCAATAATTAGATGTTTAGGTTATATTACCGACCTCATTGGCCTGAAATACGAACAATGCCTACTTAAAACAACAACTCAATGCTTTTAAAAGTAGTCAGGTATTTGGTTTAAGGGAATAAAATAATCCCAATAAGTACCTACAATGAGTAATACCTATCAAAGCATAAATTACGAGTACTAAAAGGACGGATGCCATCGTTATACTGCTGTAATAAATCTGGTCATACTAAGATCCTTTGCCTACGGAAACGGATATATACTTATAAAAATAAAAGCGATTTGAATGTCGAACACAACATCACAAACGGGTAGGAATTTGTAGAGGGAGGATATGCGTAATTCGGTGGACGCATGCGCAGTAGAGTGGCCAGGGGCCCGGCGGCGCGGCGGCCTGCCCTACCATTCCTGCCAACTTAATTTTCTGCCCCGGGCTCGGGCACCGCTTATTTGCACGTATATCGATCATTTAAAACGCTGCAGAAATAGGGAGGATGTTCCTACGCACGAATGTGAATAATAATGAACATTTGCAAAACCGCTTCGAGTAGATAATGAAATTTAGGGACTGAAAATTGAAATCACGTTGTGTACTTAAACTAGAAATAATTTTCACATAAACATTTTCTCTCATGATTTAGAATGGAGAAGAAATTATAGAAACTAAACTTAGGGATAGACTTTTCAAAGACACTTTGTTGGAGGTTGGACTCAGTAAATATGTCGTTTTGTGGGAGACCCGTGACCAGTAGAGGGACATGAGTATTATGTGGTATCCGTATATTACATCGATAATTTTTTTGGTTGATATATCGACGTTTACTGCTGTACATAGCCTCCCACCGAAATGTCTTCCACACATCCCAGTCCTAAATCACTCGCTTGCACTGGTTATGGCATGAGATAGGGCGTCCTATACTACGTTTTCTAGCTCGTGGTCGCCATTCTAGAATCTTTCTGCCCCAATGGGCATCGGTTCTACGCGCTATGTGCCACGCCCACTGCCACTTCAACGTTGCAATTCTTAGACTCTGCTTGTCGGTTTCTTTAGTTCGTACGCGGGTCTATCATCGATCATCTATAATAGCTTCCGTGAAATTCTTGTCTTTTGACTCTACATTTGTCAGACTCCAATGAATGTCACATCTCTTGATTGATCGTATACACTAACGCAGAGCCATATAGGGAAAGTAATATCGTCGTACTCATTGGTTACTGATACATTTGCATAAGTAATTGTTTTCGGATGCGTATCGGTGTAATCATGAATACCATTGGAATGAGTTGCGAGTGCTCGTGAGCGATCATTCCGCATTGCAACTGGCGCTTCCCTGATCGCTGTGAGCACGCTCATGTATGACCAGTCGCTGCTCGGTGGCGTTATTTCCGCGTGCTTTAGTAATTATTGTACGTTATATTAAAATAATGTAGGCAGCACGTTGTTAATTTGGATCGGTCTGATGCTTGTGGGCGCCATTGGTAGTCGGCCTTGAATTGAAGCTTAGTAAGTACCAGTTTTGCTGGCATCATATATCAATCGATTAATCACATCTTTCCATATAATTCAGAGACAAGTACGGGTCACTAGTAAATGTATGGAAGAATGCGATCACTCAATTGTCATTAGAATGAATACATTCAAACTCATATCTAAGGGCTCGGTTTTGAGACCTTGGATATCCGCTGCGACTGAGGCTCAGATGCAGCAATATTCTGGTGATCGAAGAAGCGCATTAAAAGGACGTAACCACGATGCTCTATTTACGACTAGACAGTCACGGATAAACTAACCAGACAAAAGGAATAGAAGGCCTACTAGAAATCTACCAATAAAATTAATGAAATGAAATCGAAAAACCTTTTATCGATTAGTTTTTTATTTTATTTTAACTCGCGTGACGCCAGTAGCCACGCATCCATCTTGGGGCATAAACAGCATTTATTATATTTCGTTTATAAGGTGAAGCAGCGCGCGCCACCTCGGGGGCGCATTTAACAACACGAATGATCGACCGGTAGCAGTTGCTTGGAATAAAATACACTTATTTACATATGCATGTTAATATATTTCCTTTCCTCGCTCATGTAGTGCTTCCAGACTCATCTGCATATTATATAAACGAATGCTCATCGGATCGGGAACTCGGGTACAGGATACAAGGGTTATTAGTTTATTTTAGGATATGCCGCGGGATATATTATGTGCTCTATAGGGGAAACTCCAAGGAGCTCTATGGGCGTTTTTTATATAATCGATGATATTCTATAAAACACATCTTATGATTTTACACCAAATTCTGGATTATCTCTACATTGTATGTAACCTCGACTATAAAATGAGTTAGGTTTTGGCAAAGGTTTTTGTTAGTGAATGCCCAGTAGAAGTAATGCCCGATGAATTAATAAAAATATTATTGTATTTAATACAATG
This sequence comes from Pheosia tremula, assembly GCA_905333125.1. Lineage (NCBI taxonomy): Eukaryota > Metazoa > Arthropoda > Insecta > Lepidoptera > Notodontidae > Pheosia > Pheosia tremula. Next base: position 6,716,231 of record HG995402.1, on the reverse strand, counting down.
GCGGTGACGACACGCAGATTAGGCACCCAATTTGGCGGCCGTCAAAACAGACACGTCGATCATAATAGGATATTAAAACTGTGTTTACTAAACACCGCCATTGTCTCGGGACCGGCAGCAAAGATGTCTCGGTGATCTGTTTACATAACATGAGAAGGTTAGCCGGGTGCAGCTGCGGAAGGCGGATGTTTGGAGCGAAAGTGCGGGAAGCGCCACCCAAACATTCCGCATTCCGCACTTGGCGAAGTGAGCACTGGTCGCTGCACAAGCGGATCCACAGCACAATGCTTGAGGCATTAATATTGCATAGTATTGAAGAGACCACAAAACAGTAGCTTCATAAGATATTCCTCTTAGTGAGATATTTACCAAATAAGTACCAAGTGAAATAAAGAGCCATTTTTTGCCACAAGAAATGTTAATATATATATTTCTGATTATATTGTATCTAATTCTTATATATTAATATTATCAAAATGTTTATAGCTATATACAGCTACCATTACAGGTCTAAGCCCGATGCGATTATATAACAATAATATACTTATACCTTCTTTCCGACCAATAACATTTAATGTTAAATTTATTTCTGTGAGGTACATTTGCTGTTCTCTTCTCGCGAGTCTATTGAACCCAAGTACCTACACTACGAAATCTGCATAGGTATGTGGTGTTAATGGATTGGTATTACACATTACGTGTGATAAACTATTTTAATTGAATTCAAATCGTGACTATTAACCATTCTGTTTCGGTTGTTGCATTACAAGAATTCGGGTGTGAATATAGATATTTACAACAATTGAGATTATATGTTTTGTAATAACTGGGTATCTACCAACTATAACAACGTTCTCTAGGTAACTTCCATTAGTGGTAGGTACACTGACAGGTAAGTACCTATTTAATAAACGAGACCAGAGAAGATCACGAAAACATTATATTTGAAAATGAAATCTACTTAGGCTGGAATCGAAGTCGCAACTACCCGTTACAGTAAGCCGAGCGGCTTACGCCCACATCAGAAGTATTTTATTTTGTACCTTACTTTCGGTACTAGTGGTGCCACCTATTTAGTATACAGTAAAGAATCAAATGCTTGCTACCAGGGCCATCGGGGCTCAACATGGCACAGAGCGCCATCTATGCTCAAAAGAAAAACTTTTACTGAATAAGGCCATGCGTTATGTAGAGCTTTCCAGCTTTCGACGTCAGCTTTCAAAAGATGGAAGCACTGCCATTTTACTTTTGGATGTTTTAAGTATTCTGCACTGTAGGCATTGAATGTAGGTATTATTTTTAATAATTAAGGTGTATACCTATTCAATCTATACCTAGATAGTTCTTTACAAAATATATATTTTTTTTTTTATGAAAATTCAGTGTCATTCGGTGGATTTACAGACAGTCTGCCGCCGAAAGTCGACATTTTTAAGGAAGGCTAGTGTACCTATATTTATAATAACGCACTTCAATTAAAATTGAATTCGGTATTTACAATTTACAAGATCTTTTATCAGTAAAATAAATAACTTTCTTATAACTTATGTAGGTACATTCTTACAGATAAACAAGAAAAAACGTGCTACACGGTAAATTAATATGATATAAAAATACATTTTAAACCTACTGAATAAACCAATGGATTACATTATTATAATAAAACGATCCTAGAGAAGACTCACATAACTCTGGCTTCTAGCTAAATACATTATTTAAAAAAAAACATACTTCAGGCGGTATTAAAATGAAAAGTGTGTACCTATGTAAGTAATTAACATTTTGCCCTTGGTTCCATACTCCATACTACAACGGGCGGACGGTTGTCGGCTCGGTCGGTTGCATAACATTTCGCCCGTGACCTCGCGTAAGATGGGCTTCAAGTGCCCGTAATGGGGCAGTAAGGCTTCTTAGTTTAATTAACTTTTAGCATATAGAACATGTCTATCAGATTGTTGGCTAAATGGTGTTACATAATTTCCATTGCATTTGTCAGGATTCTAATGAAGAAGCTCTGTGTATATTATTTTAAAACCTTCATTTAATTTGATCATCTAAATTTTAGTTTTTTGTGTAAGTACTTATTGCCTGTCCATCGGGGCCATTAAATCGAAAACAGACCCTTTTCAGGATTTTTAAATTCACACGTGGGTAGGGAAGCTACAGTTGTATAACCTCAAGGTATACAATGGTAGGTAGAGCTAGATTTTAATAGCAATAAATTTAAATAAAAAATTGCATACCTATCTAATACTGCTAGAAACAAATGGTAAGAAAGAAAAATGGCTAGAAAACAATGGTAGTTCATTTGGATGTATACACGGTACATATACCAAAACAACATATTTACAAACTTTGTCTGTATGTCTGTTTGTTCCTAAAATGGCTGGACCAATGTTAACGGGACTTTCACTGGCAGATAGTTGTTGTAACAAGGAGTAACTTAGGTACTTTTATTTTAGAAAAACTTTATTGTTAAATATCACGCGGACGAAGTCGCGGGTAAGAGCTAGTTAAAAATAAAATTACCCACTTTATCGAATAGATTTCTTCTACTATAAATAGGTCGGACTAGCTTCCATATACATCATCAGCTCAGTCGATCAGGGCTAACGCAATTCAACAATAATTAACAATGTCACGGTACGAGGTTACGAAGGTTGATCATATTTTTTATATAAGAAGCCGAAGCGATAAATCAGCGTATAAACTTGCACGCGTAACTACCTACCTGACATGACAGACATAACAATGTTATGACAAACATTCAAACTCGGCTAATTGTACGTTGACTGTGGAAACTGTACATCAATTACTGTTTACAGATAACTTACTAAAGGTACATAGCTATCAGAATCAGAATCAGAATATTTTTTATTCACGTAGACCATTAAGTACTGCAAGTACTTATGAATCGTCAAAAGTTACAAAATATTATGCTACTACTTTACCACCCGTTCGGAATGCCGTTCCTATGGAGAATCGAGAATATATCGTTTGCTGCTACGTATTAGGTATTTGGCTTGCATATTTTTTTTATCTTAAACTGAGTGTTTAGCAATAGATGCCATGCCCAACTGTGGAAGATTTGAGTTAATTTGGATTTAAACTGTTCTATTAACTCTTCCGACTACATGTTTTATCATCCTGTCAACTTAACACGAGGTTGCTCTTGGTAATAAATATACTATAGGCTTGATAAAATACGGAATAATTTTCTATACTGTAAAAGTAGTTGTACTTAACGATGACCTGAAAATGGCAGGTATTTCAAAGATGTACCCTAGCAACAATAGCTGGGACATTTGCGATTTAGTATTGCAGTACATTAAAGGCATTCCTCGTCGTCACCCCTCATTGCAGAGTGCAGACGTCATCATGTCGACACGCAATCCTTGAGTTTTGTTTTCCGTTTCATCTCGATGAGTCAACGATTTGACTCGACTTCCTTGATACGATCCCTAGTTTCATATCTCCAACATGCCGTAATGCAATAAAATCGCAGGAAATTTCGATGAAATCAAGTAACATAAGCCAGTTAGTCATCATTGATGAGTGATGTGAAATTGACAAGTTGCAAGCATAAATATTTTATGCACATTCCATCCAGTCAGTAATGATGAGCGATAGCAGACTCAAAGTGTTACAAATCGTTTAAATTTATGCTGATTACCAATTATAAACATAATCCGTTCGGAATGCGTAGGATTGTATGAAGAAGAACGGGCAAGGAACTCCATGGTTGCTCTTTTTATAATGATCTTATACATCAGTTCAGAGGTAAGTCCAACCCTGTTAAGTATGTGTCGTAGTTTATTATTGCATAACGTAGCATAGCACCACGTACATTGGCATCTTAGTACGTGGTAGCCCTGACATGCTTCGATGAATTGATACGCAGCTATAAGGAGATCCCTTATGCGGACTCAAATGTTGGCCTAATGTTTCATGCAACGATAGCAATGCATAATGTTCGAATTCGTATACAAGAGATTCATCATAATGCCTAATAGAGCGAATAAAAACGTCTAAATTGATAAGAGACCCATGAAATGGAGCAAACACTAGATTAATAAGATTATACAATTTATATTTTGTGAGTGGCAATTAAAATATGACGATGTTCCGTCGTTGCGCCGCTGCACATTGCATCACCACGAATACGGGCGCGTGTGGAATCCGAGAATTCCAGTATCTATGTACTGCTTATTGAGAATGTTATTATCTGTAGCGCTAAGTAGGTGCAGCCCGGGCGTTCCTATTAGCGTAAACATTCGAGTATTCGAAGACACGATAACACGACTGCAAGAGGTCAAGTGAAAAATCAAACGCCTCCGAAGGCTATTAACATTCCTTACTTATTAATAAGTATGTAACGATGCATACGTATCTGATGACTGAAGTAATGTCGTAGCAATCACGGAACGAATTGTAAATGAGTCCGACGTTACGCTTATCACTGTTATGTCTAGAAACTGTCAAACATCAATATGCATGACAAATACATAGTTTAATGAGAAATTCCTTGTTCCATCATTACTATAGTTGATCATTTTATTTCTCAAATGATTACTAATAACATTTTTCTTTGATGACGTTCTATAATTTGATCTACCTGTTCGACTCTGAGAAACAATAAAATTAAATGATCAACTCATGCTCAATGTCACGTTTAAACTGCTCTAGTACAAGGTTCTTCAATTATGATCCGTGCAACGTCAAATTCTGTGATATTTTTATTGCAAAAATAATGCCAATTATCTGTTTTAATGTGTGCATCTTGTGGTGCGTCTTTAAGATCATTGTAACTAGACGGGCCGAATAGCTGGAATACCCGCACTCTCACTACGCTGCCAACGAAATGGAATCCGTTGCCATTAGAAATTCTACTCTACGTGATGACTTCATTGCTATCGGGATGCCTTCGGCGCGTGCCGCGTCCACCTCACCGGTGCCACTGGCACGCATCAGCATTTTTCTAACTAATCACCGATGGAATTTATAAACTAAACTAGCTATCTTATTATATTCTTAGTATATCCCCAGGGAAGGCTTCTGTTAGTCGGTCAGATCTTTCTTTCGTATAAGTATTTTATTAACTATGGCAACTATTGTTTTCCAAATTATAATTTTGAATAGGAACTCTTATCCGAACCTTGAAATAACCTCACGCTGAAATGAACCTTTGAACTGTGTAGCAAATCGCTTCCTTTGTTTGTTCAAGCAGAATGAAACAATGGTCCCAATTTTTTAATTGATGACGTTTATAAATAATATGGTACCTACCGACCACAATAGTGATCAGTGATTGCATGCCGTCCTAAGAATGCTTGTAACTGTAGTCCGCAACGCAACCTACATTCAGCATTCTTTTCGAAACCGTAACACGCCGCCTCTGCGTTCCGGATATACACGCTCATGCCACATTCACCCCAATATCATTTGCAATAAAACCTATTTTAATTCGATACGAGCGATAGAAATAGGTATTGCATTTCTAGAGAGCTGTAAACCGATGTTATACGAAGTAATGTGCGATTGATATGATAAAATTGATAACCATGTCAATACTGCTGACACTTGAAGTTTCAATATAATTACCAGACTGTAATTAATAATTTCTACCTGTGTAGTAGTATCTATTTATATGCGGATTGTGGTGTTTATCTATACTTAGTTAGTTTAATTTGTGTGTTCAGTTACCTAATAGATATTTACGATCAAAATTAAGATTGTATTTCACGAGTATCTGAATACTGAAATTATAGTTAAAGGTTTGGTTTTAATCTTGTTATTTTCGTCGCAGCCCTAAAACATTGAACGTGCCAATTTGTTGGTCGGTAGAGAGCATGGTCCGACCAAATTCCTGAACGCTTTCTCTGGTCGCCGGAGTCGGCGAGGGCGGCGCGCACGCAGGCCGCGGCCACCGCGCCGTGCGGCACGCAGCGCAACGAAAGTGAGCGCCCACAGCCGCGTGCGCCGCTGTCATCATGTTGCATAATTATTATTCGCGATCCGACCATTGTTTGTAAACACTCAATAAACCAGAATAAAAAATTTAACAAATTGCGTGACCATATTTTGATTAGGTAGGCAGGTACCGCACCAGCAGCGTTTGACTAATTTAAATAAGTCCATTAAAATCAGTGATTTAAAAAACATTGATTTAAATGATACATGACTTATATACTAAAAAATATATATTTATTTCAACCATAAACATGTTTCATATATGTTTTTGTAATGGGAATATAACAAACTACAGATTACATTAAGGACTTAAAAATCGAGGAAATCAAAACGTTTTATAAAAAAAAACACCTAAAATACAAATAAACATTTTCGTTGCTTGAATCAATTGAACAGAAAAAAATATTTATTTGTTTTTTTTTCTTCAAATCACAAAAATCTATCAGAAATTAAATCTATACTAATCTATACTAATACTAATATTATACTTTATACTAATTATACTATTTATACTAATATTATAAATGTGAAAGTTTGGATGGATGGATGGATAGATGGATGGATGGATAGATGTTTGTTACTCTTTCACGCCCGAATGGCTGAACGGATCTGGATTAAATTAGGCACAGAGATAGATTATAGTCTGGAATAGCACATAGGCTACTTTTCATCCCGGTAAAATGTATGGTTCCCATGGGATAGATTTGTTAAAAAATTTCATAGAATACCAATAAATTAATTTTCTCATACATTTGATTCTGAGGCGGTACGAAGTTCGCCGGGACAGCTAGGTATATATCATAATTTTCATCAACCCAGGATTATATCAGTTAATAAGTTAAACCCATTTACGGCCAAAACAATAAATTTTATAAAAAAAGGAGATAAGAATAAATATGGTTTTATTATTTAAAAAAAACATGATTTTATCAACCCTGTGCACCAAATCATTATTGAAGACCACAATTATTATTTAACTACAAAATTATCGTATGTACGAGTAGGTAGGTAGGTAGTTGAGTTATAAAAATACAAAAAAAATGTCAAAATGCATGGACAATCAATGTCCAAAATGTCAAACGAAGGTTAGAGAAATTTGCGTACACTAGGCAAATCGGCATGGTATTTTGGCATCTAAAACTTCATAGGGGATTTTTTCGACTAATAACTAAGTATTTGGCAGGTAAGCTATAATAGTCTTCAAATGGACGGTCAGTATCATTATAAAACCTGTACTAAATTAGTATCGGTATGGGATATGTGGGTTACTGTTGGAGGGATGCAAGCGGGATGGAATATTGGTTTGTGGGTCAGCGAAAATGACGCGGGAGAGATTCACGTCGCATATGCAGGCATGTTCTCGCGACTCTCACAGAGAGTTCCACTTTCTCACTAGGGGTTACTCCATTGTCAATCTTTTCATAGTGAGAAACTCTTGATTCGAGTTTGATAATAATTACAATTAATGTGTTCGAAGTCTGTATTTTATTTATACACTAGCTGTTCCCCGTGACTTCGTCCGCGTGGTATTTAACAAATAATGTATGTATACAACTTCCCTATTTGAATCGAATATTATTAAATTTTTCATTGTTTTTAATTTTTTTTCGTGAGATCCTATTTTTTTTTAGTACTTTTTGTTACTCCTTGTTACATCAGCAGTCTGCCAGTGAAAGTCCCGTCAAAATCGGTCCAGCCATTTCAGAGATTAGCCGGAACGAACAGACAGTCAGACAGACAAAACTTGTAAACAATGTTGTTTCGGTATATGTACCGTGTATACATCTAAATGCACTTAGTAAAAAGCGGTTATTTTAATATTACAAACAGACACTGCAATTTTATTTTTTGTATAGATGTATAGATTTAACCCGGATATGTCGCTCCACTCCACAAAAACAACAATTAAATCGGTCAGTGTTACCGTCAATTCAGGCTGTCATCGCGGCGAGGAAGCCAGGCTCTAATCGTCAATGAAACCTTTATCTTGAAACCGCCACAAGTCTATAAACAATCTGTCTTTGTGTCGCAGATGTGTGGGTCTAAGTCCGCTTTTGTGTAGGTAGTCGTAGCGGGACATAATAGGAACTATTCGTCATTCAATCTACCTATTCATAAATTGTCGCTTGTCAAATTGAAAAGTAGAACTAATGTATCGGAATTGGTTTTGAGAAGTATGCAAAAAGAGAGCCGATAGTGTCACAGCGTTAAGTATCTAAATATATCGTAATGTCGGTATGCGAGAGGTTATAGAATCCTTTTCTTGCAAGACCGGTGGCCGGAATGGCCGGCTGGCACGCGACTGTCGTAGTGGACGTCTATTAAACAATGTCAGCTGGAATCTGGAATGCGACCCGCCTACAAGGCCACATGCCATCTCGCCTATAGGCAGTCGATACGATACTCAACTCAACTGCGTTTTATCAACGTTTTATCAACTATCTATGCTAAACATTATGCTTTGTTTTTTAGGACTCTCGTAGAACCTATTTTAGCAATTTAATCTTTTTGAAAGTTTCCCTATAGGTAATAAATTACGGAAGACAACTGTAGAATGAATGCAATTATTTTCTATCCAGGATCTTGATACCTGGACACCTTAAGGTCATTTTTGCATGCAGCTCTTTGGTAGCGCGACGGCTATCTACCTGTTCCTTCCGATAATAGGTACGCAGTAATTTAATATTTACCGAAGCCTTCAGAGTCGCTGGCTGGATATGCAGGACAAGGCTGCACCATCGTCGCAGCCCGGGACAGCACGTCCAACGCTGACTCTACCTTCTCCATCCTTACCTGTGGTTGAAAACATTACAGGTATTGGTATATTAAATTGGTCAGATAAATAAGTAGAGCAAGATAACACGGATCGATAACTAATAGGCAAATTAACTAGTGATTAAGAATATAGGCAGCATAATGGATGTAAAGTAAACTAATTTATGGAACTAAAATATTACAAACAATCTATTTCGACAGAATAATTTTGCAAGTACATTCCAAGGAATTCATGTTTGGCCACGCAAAAATATGTGGCTTGGAATTAAATATCGCAGACTCAAAGTCGTAAAGGTATGCGAATACCAAAGCGGCGGAAATTCCTTGTAAACGGCTAGACGGGGGACAGACGTGCGCCAAGTCTTACGAACACCACGTAAATATGAAGGAGGAGTCAAATGATCAAACAAAGAGTTGTGAAACGTGGCGGTCGGCCGCATACCGCGACCGCACCGGGAACGAAGCCAATGGACCAATGTATTGCAGATCAGACGTACGCCGACAATATGCAAAAATATTTTGCTTTAATTTGACTGTGATGTTGCCGCCCGACACACCACTACGATGGTACCACAATGGCAATGGTACCGTAGGCGTCACATTTGACAGTTCTCCCATGACTTATAAGCAATTAATTGTGAGATAACTATGTTAACATACGTGGCTCTGATAAATATACATTTAGACCGATAATTCTAACTACATTCACCTTAATAAGTATCTACTTTTAATAGTCATTACTTTAGCATTTTCAAAAATACCTCTTATATTTTATTCACATCAATTTTAATGAGTAATGATCTCTCGCGACTTTACCCATCTTAATTAGTCAATTGATTGATGACTTGCACGACTTGGCCGATTTCATTTTACCATCGGAATTTTAATTGTACCACCATTTAACGTTGTGTGTTATCGGACAACGCAGACCAAAATATTGTGATAATAATAAACGAGATTCGCGCGGTTAAACCTGCATACCATACAAACTATTTGTGTCACGGCAATGACAACCAAAACAAATACCTAAAACGTCATCGCTGAATAAACTGAATAATGGTTAATAATAAGAACTGGGCGTAGTTAATGACACTTAAATTACGATACGCTTTGAAAGGCATACCGTACATAGCGAGCCAGTAACGATAGCTCATAAACCAATCCCGCCGTTAAATGTGAATGTTCTTTAAATGCCCGGAATGTGGAATGATGACATTAAATTTAAAAGTGAGACAAGGTGGTGATATTCTCGCAAGTTACGGAGGAAGAAGGGAAGGGTAAACAAAACATAGCAATGACGAGTGGTGCGATGACTGCGTTAATGATGAGGAATTTGGTACATTAACCACAATAGAATTTTTCTGGCTGGAGGCGGAGTCACGAGCACTGGTGTCGGTATGTCGGTGCACACATCGAATAGATCATTCGACACATAGTCACGAACCCATACAACGGAACATTGGAGTTGTAATAGAATTTGACCGTAAATTCCATCACAAAACACACACAGCTTAAGGAGGCAAAATTTACTGGCCACAAAATTTGATATATACCTAGATTCTGAGTATTAAATTATAAGGACTTAATACATTCATAATTGTTACAGAACGAATAACATACAGGTAAACAAAATGGAAACAGAATTCAATTGGTGACGTGAGAGTTGAGGAATTCAAGCTACGCATATTATATTCTTCGAGCAACATTGGAATTTAGTAAAGATGGTTATTATATCATTAAAATATTTGTTAATACAAATTAAGACCGACGCGTTAAGACATATTGGCCTCTGATGGATGATGGGCCAAATTTTAACCAAACCTCCTCCGTGTTTTGGAAGGCACCTAGGTTTAAACTGGCAGTGCTGGCTGTCATTCTAACTCTAAATATATCTTTGGAAGTCGTTACGGGCCCTCTGAAGGCTGTGAAAAACTGACAAATGGTTTAATTCAGCCATTACACCCACAAATAGGTCTCGGAATGCGGATATCAATTGCTCGAAGTAAATTTTGGTATTCAGCGCAATCTAAGTGGACTAGAAGTTGGGACCAATAGAAATATAAATGAAAATAAATAATGAATTGACTAGACAGCTGCATAACATCTGCTTATAATTGCAATCCAGATGATATTGAATTATTTTTTGTGTAAATAAATTAAGGTGGCTAGCTTAAGAAGCTCCAGCATAGAGTTACAAAAGAAATCTTTGGACGATCTCGTGATGCTCCTTCAAGTTGTGCAGTCACTTAAGCAAATCCTGAGCACAATATTAGGTTGTATGTATACCAACCAAAATGGTTGTCCCAGCGGGCATTACTTTGAGGAGCATTTCACTCAAGCGATTCAACTAACTACAACCTAAATTGTTATCACCTGCTTATTCTCCAAACGTGCACCACATGGTGGTCGAACCTTGACATTCCAAATGTTAAAAATAATACTCCATTTCAGTTAAACGTTTCCAACTTTCGAAATTATGCTTTAAGCTGAAGAATTAGGGTAACAAATGGATATTTCGTAATTTCTATTGTCAGCAGTATGCCCGCATTTGGGGTGAGGTGTTCTTTTACGACCGACGCCACCCCTGCTGTGCGGCTGCGCACGTGGCCCGAGGGGACGGAATACGGGCAGATGTTACGCACGTAGGGTTGCTGAGAATCCCGTTAAACTGCGCTTGGAGTACAAAACTTTTGGGGGACGAATTGAAATAAAGCATGTTGAAATTGCGACTTGCGACAACGTGATAGGTCAGGAGGAATTTTAAGTTACCTAATACTCAGCTAGGGAGCCAATAAAACTAAATAGGTAAGTGCCTGCCTTACGTAAGTTTCTCGACTCACAAATGAATTATTGAATATCGATTCAAGGGAAAACACAATTTTAATATTCGAATATATTTCATCACGCAATTCAGCACGGGAGATACTTCAAGTCTTCGGCGTGAAATGTGCGAATAATTCGCACCTAGTCTGCTGAAAGTCTACGGGGTCACCGTCAACATTGGCTAATCGGACGTCGTTTTATCGTGGCTCTTATCACCTATACGTTGAGCACATGCGCGTGTGTGGGGATAGAGCGTTTGTACGCGGCGTACGGTCGCATTCCATGCTATTATGTTCGCGAGATTCCATGCCATGTAGCTTCGCTGAATACGTTGTTGCCTTCGCTCTGCAGAGCGGCGAAATTTTTTGCGTGCCGCGCTCGCAAATCAAACCGGTAGGTAACTAACTACTTATTACATTACATAGCGTTGCGCTAAGTAGCCAGTTGATGCTGGAGTCAATGCTTGCGTTTACATTATGATAAATTAACATAACGTTCTCATTTCATTGAGAAGTACATACTTTAGGAATTCTATATGCAGTTATCTACATTTAAGGTGTAATGACCAAACATTTTTGTAACACCTTACTTACCTAGTAAGTATATCATAGGTAAATTATTACTTACTAGATAAGTATCTATATACCTAGTATCTATAAAGTTTGTGTAAGTGTAGGTTTATGAATACTACTTTCCTATCGTCTTGGTGAAGACTGTTGTCATATTAACTTTTAAGATAAGTAGGTAGGCAAGAATAATAATAACTTATCAATTCCAGTTAACATACCTCTCGTTATATACGTATAAACATTAAAAAAAGCTGGGTAGTACTTACACAATGGATATTTTTCCCACGATGGTCCTTGATGAAAGCAGGGGAATTAATGTGTGCACTTATTTTAAAAATGTCAATATTTAAACACGTTGTGGGTATAGTACGTTTAACGAGTAAATTAGTGTTCTATGCGATTAAAACCTTCAATATAATGTTACAAAACCGGCGAAGAACAAAAATCAATAGGTAAATATCGGAATCGTAGCAACTCTTGTACAATATTTAGCCAGATTTTAACACGACACGGTGGTTAACTCTGCGACGCAAAAAATATACTGACTTCTATCTTTTATTATCCATTGTCCACCAAACGCACTGTACAAAAGTATTTGTTGTTATTTCATAAAATCCAACTATCGCGCCACGACTCTGTTGACGAAATAGTCGCGTTTGACATTTGAGCCGAGCCCACAACGACTGGAATCCGCGGAATGTCAAATATTTTCACTGTCGCCATCTATGCGAGGGAATCTCAAATCATGCAGAGGCGGACACTGGAGTAGCAGCTACTTTATGCTATATCGTTGCAATCAATCACATTTATGTGTGGTAATGATAAAAAACCTTCAGAATGGTACACTTTTTATACTAATGTGCATATAGCATCATTAACATTGAATTGTAATGGAAATTTAAAGAAATAAGAAAGCGCCATGGCCCGTTTGCGAATCCATTGGAATGCGTCCAAGTTAGTGCCGCCCGTGGGAGACGTCACTGGCGCAGGCGTGATGTTGGTAGGCCCCGTCTGCTGCAGGGTTATCGACACATGGCGGAGGCGAGTAGGGTCGCCACTCATTGCTTACTTGCCGACCTGCGCATGTAGCGTAGCATAACTGACTGTTTCGGTTCGATAATTTCGGAAGAATTTATAATTTACAATTATGGAATTTCTCAAGCATAGCATCAGGTGATGGTAATTTTTTAATAACCAACCACGACTTCTAACTTCTTTTAATCCGACTGCGCAAGGAGGGTAATGTTTTTTATAAATTTACTACTTGTTGTTGTGGTAAAAAGTAATTATATTTATAGACATAATTTGATATAGGCACCACTGATAACATATGTGCATCTGTTGAATCGACACGACACGGTTTGTATATTTTTTCTTATCAAGCATTTTTTAGTTACAGAGGTACTAGTAATGTATGCAATTCACGCCATCTGGCGGTATATGAGTATATACTGAAGCTTTATCTAGTAACATACACTAGATGTCACTAGTACATGTGTCTTCTTTTATTTAGTTTCAATTTTTAATTTCGTGTCAGGATAAAGTGTTCTTATGTTATATTGTGTTGTGTATACTTATATTGGGTTTAACTTATCCGAACTAAGAAATCTCAAAGTCTTAAATGCGGCATTGCATCGCATAGCTAAAAACCATCGCACTGATACTTATACCTATGCGTCCTACCTACCTAAATCTTTTCTATGGTTTCTTTAGGGTCTTTGATGAAAATGCTTTGGTCATTAAAAACATCAAGTTGGACACAATCTTTATTTCTAACACAACATTCTCAATAAACCTCGGAAATAAATCAACGCATCGTACAACGAAAAACAAGCGACAATTACTTTTCACTAAACAATCATGGTTTTTATCTAAAACCGAATCGGTAATGGCGACTGCGTTTTTTTTGCTAATTCTAAGGTCGGTGTCATTTACAATAGTACTTATCTATAACCGCTCATTAGATAAGTTACTCGTATCCACAATTAACATTTAAATGGCCGATTCCTAACTACAAGTATGTATCAAATATTAATGTATATTTTTATGAAGACAGTTTTTTTTATTCAGATGTCCAACACGTTATTTCAAAACTATTTTCTTTTTAATCACGCACGTACTTCCCGAAGGAAATCGCGGCCCGCCACAGCTTACCGAAAACTCCATGGACATTTGTCAGGCTTAGATAAAAAAAAAGAAGTAGGAATCGTTCAAACCTGAGCATTGGACAAATTGGTCACACCGGTCACTCCAGTGTGACCGCGAGGAGATTGGCTCGCGTTCATTAATCTATTGACATAGGTATTAATCAGTTTTGTATTACTGGCTGTGGGTTCTGGAGATGATCCCTAGCAATCACGGAGTTAGCGCCCCTGCCCGAAGGGAACTGGGAAATGCTGTTCGTACACCAAAGTTTTTACATAAGTTTCCAATGAAACAAATAATTACCAAATTTAAGTACCTGTCTAGGTTCCTAATATTTAAGGAAAATATATACATACTTGGATAGATAAAACCGGTTCTTTTTTTCTTAAATATTTTTTAACATCATACTTCGTAGTTAGGAAAAGGCTTAAACATTTATAATAAATTGTAACCATCACTTGTATGATATAATACTTACCTACTACATGGGATTCGCTTCAGAGCCATCTAGGACTTATGTGCTAGGTAATACATAATAATTTTATAACTTGGTTCCGTTTTCGTAAGTTGTTCATTACACATAGATTACTTACTTATTTCTAAAACATATTGTAATGGAGTTTAGTTTTTAATATAAACTTGTAAGGTTGTGTTTCCAATGTAAGAAATTATAATCTTTCTATCATGTTATGAAGATTCCAAGGTGATTATACCTATATAAGTAAATTCTATACTTTATTATTATATTACTTAAGGATAACGTGGGACTTGGAAGAGTTGGATCACCGTATAATGTTTAACAGTATCTTAATACATTTAGCATGAAATATCTAAGTAGGTAGGTACCTATTTAAGTAACTACCTATTTTATAGATAATTAGAGACGCGTGGATACTGGTACTAATGCCCCATGGCCTTATTTCAGATGTAAGTAAATAAAAGTTTTTGGTGTCTCAGATACTACGGTACCTCCTACTAATATGAGCGCAGGACTGGCTTGGGTAGGTACAGGTTATATCATATTTACTACTAGCTGTTGCCCGCGACTTCGTCCGCGTGGTATTTAACAAAGACTCAGCCGTTGGCAACAGCCTGCTCGCGTTCTGATCCCGCGGGACGCATTGCAGATTGTTGCTATCAAACTTTAATCAGGCGCAGCGCTGCAACATTGGTTATAATTTTTTTTCGAGAGATCCAATTTTTTTTTCTAAAATAAAAGTAGCCTATGTTACTCCTTGTTACATCAGCTATCTGCCAGTGAAATTGCCGTCAAAATCGGTCCAGCCATTTCAGAGATTACCCGGAACAAACAGACAGACAGACAGACAGACAAATTTTTTTAAAAATGTTGTTTCGGTATAGGTAACGTGTATTCATCCAAATGCACTTAGTAAAAAGCGGTTATTTTAATATTACAAACAGACACTCCAATTTTATTTATATGTACAGATGTCAGTTATTTTTTAAGTCTTCGATGTATGAGGCTTAACAATAATAGCGAAACATATTTTCAGGGGTCGGTAATTTCCGAAAGAATAATAAAATTATTTGAAATTTTATTAAGAACACTACAGACTAAGTCCGCATTGAAATGGTACTGTCTCGCTAACTCACAGAAAAAATCG
Source organism: Pheosia tremula (assembly GCA_905333125.1). Classification (NCBI taxonomy): domain Eukaryota; kingdom Metazoa; phylum Arthropoda; class Insecta; order Lepidoptera; family Notodontidae; genus Pheosia; species Pheosia tremula. Next base: position 6,700,324 of record HG995402.1, on the reverse strand, counting down.
TACACTGCATACATATACAGTTTATACATAAATGTGGTCGTTATGTCTGAGTTGTAAACCCTTAAAATATTTTACATTATTTTTGTTAGACCTTAAATAATAAGCCGATCTCAGCTCTAGAGTACACTCGTATGTACGCTCATTTTAAGATGCTGTTTTAAATTATAATATCTCAGATAGTAGAGTAGATATAAGTATCTAAGCAAGTACTAAGTGCCTGGCGAAATTCTGATGATTCGTCGTGTAATATTTGTACCACTTTTAAACATATCTATTGTAAAGAGTCGCCACAAAAATGGAGCCCTGAATTGTTTTGCGCGCGGTTTATTTACTTTTTTTTCGTGTCGATTTTTCATTGTAAGTTCAATACTGTGTTCTATAGTCAAAACGAGATACTTAGGCCTGAAACTGCGTTAAGCGGGCGCCCGCGACGGGCAACCGTCGCGTGTTTTCGCGCGTGGACACGCGGGTGGGCTCTGTGGGAACGCGACGGTCCCCGGCGCGGGGACCCGACGCGGACACTTAAATGTACCAAAAAATATCAGAATATGAAAGGATACCAAAAAAATACTAAATCAGTTTTACGGAGCCCAAATTATACCAATTTGGTAATGAATATACTAAAAACGGTCACACTGCCGTGCGTGTTACCGCTAGCGGGCACCGCGCGTGGCTCCGCGACGGGTTCCGTCGCACGGAGGCGGGCCCCGTTGCGTGGGTGCGGGGAGCGCCTCTCCGTGACGTGCGCCCGCACAGTTCCCCGCGACGGAGCAATTTTGTATGAAAACGCGCGGGTGCCCGCTTAACGCAGTTTTAGGCCTTAGTCGACACCGAAAATCCCTTTGGGTAGTTACCTATGCATTTACTCCTAAAATGTAGATTGAAGGAAATATTTTGGCAAAATTATTTTTAATTGTGGCAAAATAATTAAATATGTGTGAGTACAGAGTACCTACCTACAAGTTGACTTCATAACACCTCGCAATTCTTGGATGATCGTAAACAAACTAGTTTCTTTGATTTGTTGTTTATTATCGACTAGCTGTTGCCCGTTACTTCGTCCGCGTCTTTAAATGGATATTACTTTTTTATTCATGAACAGATTGAAATAAAATAAACACTAAGTTGTATGTGAAGCATACCACAATACATTAGTGAAAACCGAACCTAAATCGATTCAACAGTTTCAGAGATTAATGCGCACAAACGCACTGACAAACAAACGGACAAATATTCGAACAATCATTGTTTCGGGTTCTATTGCGTTGATAAAGGCCCCCCAATAATAGTTATTCTCATAATATATCTTCCATGTACAGACAGCGATCAGTTACGTTTTTATTATATGTATAGATTAGGTATACATTATAGCTATTATAATATTTGCTGGTGTTTCCTGAAAATATCTGAATTTTATCTAGTTAAATTGGTAAATAGATAAAGATTATCTCCCGTATATTATTTTAAGAGGTATTTCTAGTTTATAACTAGGTTATTATATATTAGGTATGTTTTAACACCATAAGTCTTTCTATAGGTAATAATAAATTATCGAAGTAACATTGGGACATAAGCACACATAAATAAATACAATATAGTATACAAACGTTAAATTAGTATCTATACTATCTACTTAGTAAAAAAAAAACAAAAAATGGTATCATATAAGTCCAAGAAAATTTCTAAACTCATGCCCTTACCAACAGAGAAGAGAAGTGAACGTAGCTGTGTATCAATGAACCTACAAGGTCGATTGTTTACTCACAGCAAGTAGATTGCTCTCAAAAACTAACTTAAATTGATTTCCGCGTCACACAAAAACTAATACAAATAATAGCAAGAAAACACTTAAACATATAACACTTTGGTACATAAAAGATCATTAATAAATTACGTTTTACGTACTTTAACCTAACTATACGACAATGTGCACCTTAATACTAGAATTTTGGTATAATGTCTCCATACATATTCTTAAAACTTCAGGGGACGGCTTAATATGTTAACTAAAATAATGATTTAATATTAGTTATAGATAATTTTGGAATTTACAACATAGCTATGAATAATAAAAAAATCGTAAAAAAATATAAACGAATTGAGAACCTCCTCCTTTTTAAAGTCGGTTAAAGAACAAGAATACCAGCAGAGCATAGACCCCCCCCCCCCCCCCCCCCCACCAATGCGAAGGGGATTAGGCCATAGACTCCAACCCTGGCCCAGTGCGGGCCGGCAGAAGTGACATGTTTTTTGAGGGGTTCTCTCAGACATGCAGGTTTCCTCACAATGTTTTCCTTCACTGTTTAGCATGTGATAATCAAGATTGAAAAAGAGATTCGCACGTGAAATCCCAGGGATGTTAGCCGGGACAAAACTGTTATTGGATTTAAATTACAAAATGTAACTATTTAGGCGAACGTGAAGTATGACTAAGGCTATTAGTTAGTATAAAAAAAAATATCATTGATATCAACCACAAAACAATGATAAAATACATCTTTTCTATTTATAGTAGATAGTACTTTATGGGTTATAGGACTCATAACCTAAGTCTAATGTTGGTAGGTCTACATATGTTAACTTCTCTAGATCGCTATTGTTTATAATATTATACATACGTGGTTCAGAAAAGGTATACTAGGCCTTGAATCTGCGCTTCTAGATTGTCTTATGTAAAGTCAGAATATATCAATTTCAATGGTTTTTTCGCAAAAAATCACAATTGTCATTTTGTTGGAAACAAAATATTTTTTTCAATATTTTTATTCGATATAGCGCTCTTCTAATTCCACTTAATGATATCAAATGCGCTACAAAAGTGTACTTTTTCTGAATCATTTTCATTTGTAAATGAAAGGACAGATAAACATAACATTAAAATATATCTTTAAGGTTGCTTATTTCTTAACCTTTTTATCAATAAATACACGGTTTCATCGGTAACTTTACACTCATGGATGGTAGTGGCCCTGGGGCGAGTGTCGGGTAACACATATTAAAGTACGTTCCGGCCATATTTATTCGGAAAATTCTATGGAAGCAATAATATATTTCTGTTTATGTTCAATCGGATATCTCCTGCAGGCTATAAGAAATTAGGGCAAACCCCAATTGGCTCATTCTAATAACAGACAAGACAAATTAACACAATATTTTTTACCCGTCTATTACCGTTTAATTTTATTAGTGTGATTATTGTAATATTATTATAGGTGGTATAAAACTACACGCCTTAACGGACAATGTTTCCAGAGTTATAATGTTCCTTATATGACTGGTACCAAGATACTATTGGAATGATAGAAACATGTTAGTTATAATAACTTCATCGTAAGCTCGTCCGAAATAAATTACTTAACAAGACTTATCATACAAACATTGATCACCTAAACAAACATCAACTAAGATCTCCGTCTGCTTAAAATTGGAAGGTTGCTGGTGAGTTATACTGAAGTTAAGGTTTGATTCCTCTAACCTGCCTTATCTAAATGTGTACTAACAAAAATATACATACAATATACTTATCTTTTCACTCCCATATATAGTATATTAACAGCAAAAGCGCAAATTATTATTTATTCTCCAAAAGTACAGTCAAATCTTATGATTATTGTATGAATCCCTTAAAAGTGTGTACTGTGAGAGCTTTATCAAATATCCATTATGTGTTGTAAGGAATAATCCGTGAGGTTTTATAACAATTAGGTTCATCGATCACTTTTGATGTTGACTGTACTTCAACATACATATTTATTTTAAATGTACATTCATAACATTATATATCACAATAAAATTAAGTTAGGTTAATCACATTATATCCGAAAATGATATGTCGCCAAGTAATATTCGTAAAATGGACCTAAGTAGGTATATAACACGTATAATATAGGTACATATAATTATACATATATAACATTACAAAACCATGTAAAATGGGGAAGTTACGAAAACTATCAAAAGTAATAATTATGTCGTATATTTATAGGCCGCTTTTATCCGCACGGTCAATTCGACCAAAACTCTTCAGCAGTTTAATGGAATAATTTATCACGTTGAAATCTTTTGAAGCCAAATTTATTGATTCCGAAATATGTTCGAATTCACTCAAGTATATTATGCAACGTTTAAAAATGGAGCTACAAAAACAATTGCTTGACGAAAAGCAGTGGGCGGTCGCGCGACCTCATTGGTCGGCTGGCGGGGTCGGGCGCGGCCGGCTCGGCGCCCGCGCACGCCGGCATGCGCAGCGGCCGCGTGGCCGACGACGCGCCGCACCGCCGACACTCACTACGTCGGACACCTAAAGGCCGACGCCACCACCAAACCCCATCCGACGACGATTCGTAGCTAGCCTTATCGTAACCCGACGCAGTGCCCTTCTCGTACCCTGTAGACCCTTTGTAGCTCGCCGTCGAACCGTCGTAGCCTTTCTCATAAGTCTCGTAGTTACTCCTATTGTACGTAGCCCCTTCGTAGTTCGATTTATCAAAACTGTCAAAGCTTTTATCGTAGGAAGTGGATGGTTCGAAACTGGATTTGTCGTAGGATGTGGACGCTTCGTAGTTTGTTTTGTATGACGTAGAGCCTTCGTAGTTCGTTTTGTCGTAGTCGTAGCCTGTGTTGTCATAGCTCGTGTCGTAGTTAGAGTAGCTGGAGGTGTACCCGGTGGGGAAGTCGCTGCGCCCGCTGCGGAGTCGCTCGGACCAGGTGGATGTTTCGCTGTCGCATGGGGTCACGGGAGCGCTTCGGATGGTCTTGGGTTCGTAGCGTGGCATCGTTTCGTCAGTTAGTGATCCGCGTTTCTGAAAATCGAGGAAGTCATTGGTAAATAATGAATCATCCATCTATTTATTGGGCCTACAAAAATAATTTTTCACACATTACTGGCATCGGCCTATCGCATACAATGTTTTCTTGGTGACCTTTTTATTTAGTAACTCTTTGATATAAAACATACACTCAATTTTAAGTTAAGCTTGTGCACAATGCATTAATGAAAACTAAAAAAATCGGTAAAGCCGTTTCTGTGATTAGCGCGCACAAACGCACAGATAAACAGACAAAAATTCTTGGAATCATTGTTTGGCATGCTATTGCAATGGTAAAAGCCCCAAATAATAGTTTTCTCATATATTTCTATAAACAGACAGCGCTCAGTTACATTTTTACTATATGTATGTATAGATAAACGTAATGGGCTCTTCTTTTTCTTTCAGCCTGTGTCAACCCAATGCTGGGTATATAATCTCCTCCTTCATGCCATTCGGTCCTGTCCTATCCTCTCTAGTCTAATATGTACCGGCAACCTTTTAGGGCCCCAAGGCTGCTAACACAATCGATTCATAATCGAACAGCAACCGCATAGTAACTGTCACTTTCGACAGATACTGTATGGGATATCTGTCAAAAGTGACAGTAACTATGCGGTTGCTGTTCGATTATGAATCGATTGTGTTAGCAGACTTGGGGCCCAGATGTCATCGGCTTGTCTGCCTCTCTCTCTCTCTCTCTCTACGTCCAGTTCTAGGCCACCACATGACCATACCCTGCCCTGGTCCATCTGCCTTCCACCAGGCTCATCAAGTGCCTTGGCTCATCCTAGATTCGCGATCCGTATAGGTACTTACTCTGAAAAAATCGAAGTTGGGCAGTCTGAAGCGTCACACCTCCTGCAGAAACTTGATGGGGCACACGCCCTGGCGGTTGTCGCCGGAGCGGATCATCACCATGCCGTCCACCTCGTCGCCCACCTGGATCACGATCTGGTCGCGGAGCAGCATGAGACCGTTGTCACCGTCAGATACCTGAGGAACAATCACAACTCTTTCAGCCTGATGAGACTTCATGCTGTATTTAGAAGTCAGCATCGTTCAACCGCAACGTCTGCGCAACAAACTTATGATGAAAACTCTTGTAAGATTTAATTCATTTACAATGGCTTACAAATCATTTTACAAAAGAAGACTGCATGTTTATGCTAGCGTAAATGTATTAAAATATCTTTAGATTTTGGGACACAGCTTTACAGTGCTGACCCACTACCATACACTATTCATGCGACTCAAATCAAAGCCGCGATTGGACGATTATATCACATTAAACAAGCTCGTTATACAAATTTGCGATGTAGATTCATTGCAATAAATGAGTGTATCGCAATATGTATAATTGTTATAGTAAGTACAAAAACATAAACGGCTATCCAATATTATTCTGGGTTGCATTCGTGTAAGCTGTTGTTTTGTACTTGAAACAGTTGCTTCACATCTATTTATTGGGTGTACATCCAAGATTTTCTCGCGGATGCTGCGTTCAATCTGCGCTGACCCTTAGGCAAATAGAGCTTTTTTCATTCAACATTTCATGATCAAGATAAGAAAATATAGCATAGCTAAAGACAGAATCAGGTTTTTAATCAATAGTAAGTACGAATCCTCCAAGATGTAAGTCCTTTCAAAATATTCCTATCAAATAACAACGTATAGGGACGTTTCTTACTCATATTCAATATACTTACCTGAAGATTATGCGTGACTTGAAGAGGCCTCTCGCCAGCTTGCAGCTTCGTGCAATACTTCGATGGGAAGTATCCGATCTTGCCCAAGCACTTCCCCTTCCACCAATCAGGGTCCGAGGTGTCGATCACGGTCACTTTGTAACCAGCCTTCAAGTCTAACTCGTCGGCGTGGCGCGACTTGAAGTTGTACAGGATCACATACAGATTCGTTGGCAAGAGTCGCTGGTGCTTCTGCAATTGTTATGATATTATTCAGTAATACTGCTTATAACTTCCTTGTACTATAAAAAAAATAAGCAATAACATTTCTTTACTATTGTTTGCAATATTTGGGTAATACTGGAGTAGAGACTAGTTGAACACTTGCCATGAAAAAAAGGTGTGCAGGTTGAGACCCGGCTTGGACTGTATCATATACGAATCTCCTTTAGATGATTAAATCCAAAAATATAATTAAATCAAAATCAAGCGTGCCATTGCAAGACCTCAAGACGATCACGGATAACGGATCGTAAGCAACAATTAAATATGAGGGTACCCCAGTTCAAACTATGACACTAGGACGTCAACCACCTCAGTCCTGCTGTGATTATGGTTGCTGTAAAGCATCCGAAACGTCGGGAACGTAAAAACATAAAATAAACGCGATAAAATCCGATGAAATAATTTTATTTCTATACGCTCTTCCTCTATTACATTGGTAGCAAATACAATCGTCTGCACCACCGGTCACTGCTCCGCGGAACAGGCGTGATGATAATGGTACAGGATAAGTAGGAAGGTACACTAAAAGAATATTTGGTTAGAAACTTACACTCGGTTGTTTGACAGGCGAGGGGCAAGGGCTGGCACTGTTAGAAGACAAACTCTTATCGGGCTCATCGGGTAGGTCCACGCTGCTCATCCGGCCACCCCTAGCGCTCAGAAGCCGTCGGCTGTGCACCGGCGATGATGGCGCTGCACATTCCACTTTAGTTCTAGATACTTCTTAATTTAGAGTTCAAATTCAACTGTTATGTTAACCGAACATTACGTGTGAGTATGGAATATTAAATTAGTAATCCTTCGGCTTTGATTGCCTAGTAATATTGATATGCTATCTTGAGGTTTTATTAACATCACCTCTGTATTTACTTGTGCCGTTTTATATACCTATTAACTACTCTACCACTTACGAAAAGGTTATATTAAGTCCGCCCTTGTGAACACAGCTAACATACATTACACGTGTTTCTTGTTTGCGACCATAACCTAGGTACACAAACTAAGTTGGTATTAATTTCATAAATCAGTTGCTCATAGTTCGTTAATGGCGCCCTAACTGTGTTAGTTTCAACTATAGAAAGTTGGAACTATGTATAGTATATCCATCCATCTATTAAATATTAGAATCTCGATAATATTAATTGAATAAGCTATGGATGGTTAATTCATTAGTATTATATTTCGTATACCTAATTACAATCCTTTTGAATTTGTGGCTTGACTACCAGCACTGGGGGATATTCAGTAATATTATGCCGAGAATGATAACAAAGAGTATCAACAATATTCACATGAATAATAATCTTAGAGTTAGTACTTACTTATCTAATAAATAACAGAAAAACAATGTTGTATCAGTAAACGATAACATCACTAATGAATATAACTGATATTTAGACATATTGGGTATTATGGTAACATAATATGTTAGCTTTGAAAACAAAAGCTCTTTTGTTATGACATCTGGATTGATGAGAGCTCTATTATTATACTCTAGAAAGCTAAACAAAGATAGATTTACTGATACTACATTATTTAAATAAATATAAGGTGATTTTATATTTAACGTACATGAACGTGTATAACAATGAATTGTGTAGTTATTTGCTCTATTAAAGCCATGCTTCATGCAAACCGCTCTGTAGTTACCTAGAAAAGATAAAAATAAAGAAAAATATAAAAACAAAAACATGCAATAAATTACTTACGATTATTCAGTATAAGATTACATTTATTTGGCAGTGAGTGTACAGAATTTTAATGACATTGATTTCCTCGTGGTTGGCGAGTTTTTGTATCCGAGATAAAATCAATTTCGATAAGAAATGTTTGGTAGGTATTTATGAATTCTGTTCACGTTATCGAGCGATCATAAAAACGACACGGGAGGCAAGAAAATGGCAGAGACAGTATTTTTAATAAGTAAATTTTCCAAGACCACGTAAGATCTAGAAAGTATAAATAACCAGTAGATTATAAAGAACCTACCGTTGTTCTAAAACACACAAGCTAAGCTGAAGGGGAAAATTTTGGAGTACACATTGCCTGTGCTCACAACATTGCTCGACATCAAAATACCAGAGTCCAAAGAACCATTAACTGCTAGCTATCATCGAACGTCTTTTGTTGCTCGATGCTGTTTCAAATTTAGAAGCATCGTTGAACTGAGCTTGAGACGTAGTTGGATCGCGGTAAATAATTAATGTGTAGGGTTTGCTAAAGGGAAAGCGAGAGATTGTTTGGACCCGGGTTTGGATATTACTGGCAGTACTCGTACATAGCACGCGGCTGCCCTGCGAGGGCTGGTGGTCACGCGCCGGCCGACGTCTCAGCTCCCCACATTCCGGCGAGTCCAGCGACAAACTCTTCATTCTAAGGTTCAACTTTTGGCGTCTCGGAGAATGCGGCGCTATAACATTGACGCAATATGAGCATTCAGCGTTATACTCATAGACTCCACCTAAAAGTTCGCTTTCATGTGTGTGTGTGTGTGTGTTTCACTGTATCGTATTTGTCATGTATTTACTATTGAGTTAAATGAATTGTACGTTGTCAATGGAACAAAATTTTGTCTATCATCATTATTCACTTCCCCTTGTGTACTTCCCTTGTATACTCTGGCGTAGTTTCGATAGGAAATTATGTTACATATAGTAAGTGCTTATTAAGTAAAATTATGAATCGATATAAATTATTCCTGATATTATAAAGACTTCTTAAATCACAATCGTTAACTTGGAATTACTTCATTACGTTGCAATGTGTATGCATGTTGATGACAAGTTTTAGAGTAGGTTTGATTACAGAAGCATATGCAACAGTTAAATTGTGAAGCAAGTCTCACTTATTATTTGTAAACACCAGATACGGGCAAACCATACTGTATTAAATAAATCTACAATCAAAAATGCGTAAGCGGTGCACATCAAATTAATATAAAAACAAGATAAGAAATAGAAGGATGCAGATAAGAACTGGTAATAGAAAACCTATCGACTACAGTTCGAGCAAGTTATGACTATAGTTAAAGCTACTCTTTTGTTGCGATGATGTTCAGTTCTGGGTAATACAGGAACTGGACTGAATAAGACAGATACTTAATAACAACTATTAACGGATGCAGCTTGTCATCGGCAGTTCCTAGATAGTAACAGAAAATACGTCTCACGAATGAGTTGATTAACAAAATGCTCGCATATCTGAACCAACATGGAGTTAAACTACGGGGATTCAGTTATATAGTACGGTTTCAGTATGGGTACCAGGTAAGGGACTCGTGCGGTCTGCTTGCCTCAACATTTGGGCACTCTTGGAGTTCCTCATCGAACCTGTGTGGACAAGTAAACACGAGCGGGTCTGTAATAACATCAACGCTAGTTTCTCTTAGACCTTGGGTGGGTGATGCCCCGAGAAAATGGAAAACAAAAAAGGTCGGGAAAGTTATTCCTATAAAGAAAGCGAAAACAAACGAAAACCTTAGACGTTTCCCAGCTGGGTACATGAGTATTGCGGTTAAACTTGTTCTGTGATGTAATTCGCTCGGTGTTAGTTTTATGTCAGAATATGTTTGATAAATCGTGTTACGATAGAATCGAATCATGAGAGACGAATGATAAGGTGCGAGTATAGGCTTACCCCCAAATTTACAATAACATCACAAAGTAACTTTCTTTTTGTAGTGTCATTGTAAACTTCTATAATTTTGGGAATTTGTGTTCAATTTGTTTGCCGACTATGAACTGCATGCAATTATCAGCACGCCGCGTAAAGCCATGCACCACTTACGTTTAAACGCACTCGAAGGTATTAAAGGCGAGTCCGAATTAAGAATAAAATAGTGCTCGAGGGTAACCAGAGAAAAGGAAGCTTAATTTTTACTTTTATTGTAACAGTAACAATATCAATATCACAGTACGCGGGGCGCTTCGGGGTAGTTACAGTGAAGATTTTGTCCGTGAAGCGGCTATTTAGAACATGTCATACTGGCGCGCTGAGTCAGTGCTCTCGTCTACGAGGCGATAGGGTAATGAGTTCGTTCCCGTGGGGTGTAAATGTTTCTAATCATTTTTTCTTGCGGACGCTCGCCGTGGACTTGAGTATCGAGGGCGGCGGATCCCCGTTCTCGTTAATAAAACAAAGGGGCTGTCCGAAAGCTCGCGTGGTCGTCACCTCCGTCTCTGCAAAGACAATGCGCCAACAAAACAAAATAAATAAAAGCAAAACTCTAATCGTAAATTAAAGTAACACAAAACATATTAAGGAAAATAAAAACATTCAAGTGGATAAACAGAGGAAAGTTTCTTTTAGGAATAATGACATTGACCGAGTTCGTCGATAATCCCTGTACGGTAGGAGGTTAATGAACCCTGCGAAGGGATAGGATTATGCGCCTATGTGATCGCCGAGCTTTGACTATATATATTCCTAATTGCTAAACTAACACTGCAATCGCGAAACTAAAAAATAAAGAACAAAAATACAGAACACACAACGTAAACGTGGCACCGTAACCCAGAAGACGGGACAAACAAAGCCGTGAGACTGAGAGAGCGATGCGCTACGGCAGCCGTGGGCGCGTACTTTCCGGCAGAGAAATCGACCGATGCTGCGGCGAGCCGCGGCGCGACCGCGAGCCCCACATGGACAAACTCTTGACGCCGGCGAAGAGCCGCCGCCGCACGCCGCCGTCGGGCCGCGTCGCCCCGCCTACCGACAAGCACCACTCAGTATCGACCGCACCCCGCCCCCGCCCTGCGCCCGCGACTATACAATGCGTGCATAAAACAACTCGACACTACTGAAAACGAGTGATCTGAGTGAAGCCGCCGAGCGGCCGTCGCGCGTCAGCGTGGACGCGGACGGCCGCCGGCCTACGGCGCGACTCGAGCGGAGAAGCGAGCGACTCGGGTGCGGCGCCAGACCTGAGCTAGAGGAGATGGGCTGCGGCGCCACGGCCAGGCCGGCGGTGGGCCGCGCCGGCGAGCGCGCCGCCGGCGTCTCGTCCGGCGCCGACACGCGCACTACCGGGCCCCCGCGCGAATCCCCGCCGCCCGGCTTCGCTATTTCGTTGGCCCGCTTGAGAACTTGGTAGGTCTGATCCACTTCCTCCTCTGAGCATCGAGCGAAATCGATTAGAGTCAGGTTCTCGATCGCCAGCGGACGAGGGTCACGTGAAACTCGAACTTTTATGGTGCGCTGTAGTCTACTCGCTTGTTAGTAGGTAAACCGTTTGTGTACAGTATTTTTCGATTGGGTTGTGTGTTAGTATTAGGAACGCTCGGCTTCGGGAGGGTGCACTGGGGTCACTCCTGTCTGATACCGTACCCTCGTCACAGTAGCTATCGAAATCATCATCGAACTCGACCGATCCCCTGAACGAGATCTTGGTCAGTCTCTGTCCCGGCAGCCACCCGTCCTCCACCCCTGGACAAGGTGAGGTTAGCTTCCAACTGTGTTTACATAGCTGATGCATGTTCATGATCATTGTGTTTTTGCAAGCTGATGATAGAGCTGTGTTTGTTGTAGTCTCCAAGTAAATAATTTGTTATACTTATGTTAAACAAACATAATTATGGGCGATCATCGATATATCAAAAAATCATGACAATATAAACTTACCAAACATCTGACGGCATGGTCTGATATATAAATTGTAGAAATCGTAAGTACCTATCATCTCAATTATTACATTTGTGTAGATTATTTTCAAAACATTGATTGCGAAGATATAACGGTTTTCTTTGCTGAATGAACATTATAAAATACAGTGTTCAAGTAATTGCTTGATTGTTAATATATTCATTATGCACGAACACTTACTTTCATCGTCGAAGGCGGTTTCCTGAATCCTGTGGGACTCTATTTCCGAGGTGCTCTTCTGTCGGCGCAGGAGTCGCGACTTAGTCTGGCACCTCCCGACCTGTGGCATGCAGTCGGTGTGGACGTTCATCTTACACAGACGGCACCGCAACCCCTGTCGTGTGTGGCCTGCACAAGAAAGTATGTAATGCAATACATGACATTTGATCTATGCGAGGACATATTCAGGTAGAGTAGAAGTTAAAGCATTAAGGCTTTAGTAAACGGGCTTGAAGATTGACCGGCTTACGCAATAAGCCTTAATCTATATATATATAAAACAAAGTTGTTTTAGTTACACTATTTATAACTCGAAAACGGGTGGGCTAATTTTTATGATTTTTTGTGTTTTTAATTTGTTTCCACCCTGAATAGCAGAATAACTATTAAAATATTGAAAAGAAAACAAAAAAATATATATTTCTCAGAAGTTTAATTCAGAGGCGGCTAGTAATTCATTTAAACTTACATATAATTCGCAAATAAGTAGGTTGTTTTGACTCGAATACAAAAATCGAAAAAAAGAAAATGCAGGTATAAAAGGTTTAATATTGAATTTCAATTTAACAGTTTAATCAAACTTAAACTTGATTTAAAATTGGTCCAACGAAATAGACAAAAGATAAACGGGGCTACTACAAGACACAGCACTATTACTATAGGCATTGAGTACTTTATTAAATATTTAACAAAAGTTGAACAGTGTTCACGAGTTGCATGGAGTTTAGGCGATTTAAATTTAACAAACGGATTGAATACCTCGAAACAAATAAACATTCGAAGCTTAAATTATCTAAGTAGTCGGTGACCTAAAAACTGTAAGATCTGATACAGCGTCAGTTTGTGGAGGGATATGAAATAAAAAGACTTGAGAAGTCTTTAACACGGAAACTGAACATTAAAATCTTATGGTAAAAGAACTAAAAATAAAGTCAACTTTATGAACTTTTAGGTAATTTAATAAGAAAAATATTATAATTATCGTGCTCATATAAAATTAAAGAGGATGGATTTTAATTTAGGAAGTACCCAAATACCTAATTAATAACCTAAATTCTACTAAACATTATCGAAGAAAGTGCCCCATCATGGTATAATATTCTGAACGTTAAATTTTTCCAAAACATTGAGCAGTAGCATTGTTTGTGATTTCTTTTGTGACCGCCCTTGATTAAATGGTAATGGCGACACGCACAGCAAATATCGAATAGCTTATCCTGAGGCAATGAAATAGGGCTAATAACCCCATACCTATATGGCTGCGAGATTTTAAAATTCGTTAAACCAAATAGCAATATAAATTAGACACCAAAAATTTGTAAATATTTATGATTAGGTTACGCAGGATAGCAGTGATAGCCAAGCTGGTACAACGCTTGCCTCGGTAACGAGGATCGCAGGTTCAAACCCCGGCTCGCACCTCTGGGATTTATGGATTTCGTGTCCGAATCTCATTTTCAACCACGATTATCACTTGCTAAACGGTGAAGGAAAATATCGTGAGGAAACCTGCATGTCTGAGAGAACCCCTCGAAAGACGTGCGAAGTCAGCCAACCCGCACTGGGCCAGCGTGGTGGAATAGGGCCTAATCTCCCTCGCATTGAGGGGGGCCCGTGCCTAATAGTGGGACATTAAAAAGGGCTGGAATTATTATAGGTTACGCAGATCTTAGCAGTATTGGTTTCAACCTTCTTTATTACTACAATAATTTGTAACAAAAAATAAGAATGTTGGTTTTAATCTCGTTACTTACTATAATCATTACTAGTGATAAGGTCACACATTGTAACACTTTCATTGTGTGTTCTGTTATGTTCTACTATTGGTACTCAATGTGGTGGAACAATAAACACGTATATATCTATCCATAATATGTAGGTGCCACATAAAGGAGCTAATTATGATAGAACAGTTTATAACATTCATCAATAGAAATAGTATTGTACAAACACTATGTAAAGTGAACTAACAAACACCCAAATTGTAAGCCAACAATTTGAACCCAAGTCAATAACCTCGAACACCGATCGTGCAAAATACTACGCATAGATAGCTAACGTGTTTGGAAACGTCCCTATAGAAGGTACGTAGAGGTTTTGCCAATTCCAGTTACAAGGCACGTGCCAGGCACAGGCGGCGTAGACTCAGTAATAATGTCTCTATTCAAATAAGTACCTGCTACTATCTACCAAACTATGCACAACTTTATCACCCAATGTCAGAACCAATGCCTTTCAAGTAAAAAAAAACTTGATACCAAGTGAATCAATACTAACTACTGCAAAAAAAACTTCAATATTTTCAGCGACGTCAATGAGAAAAAGTTATCGTGGTCTGGTCGAGAAACCGAAGGAATTTTATTAATGTTTCAGTCATTCTTATACTCAACTACTTGAACCTAAATGTTAATTACATACGGAAGGAAAAATACATGGTTTACAAATTAGGTAGGTACCTAAGTAGATTCATTTTACTTGAAATTGTATCTATGAATAAATTCATTCCTTTTTAAATTGTACCATTTTTTATTTTTTTTTATTACATTGTAGGCAAGTATTTGATCTCGATCTCACCTGATGGTAAGTGACAGCATACTTGCCTAGGTAGGAAGGCGGCAGTAGATAGAGACGCTACATTCACTAGGCACATGCAGCGCAACTGATCTGACCGCCATCCATGAATGGCAACACCGAACATCATGCCCGAACACGGCTAGGCCGCTTGGCGACATGGCTTTGTTCAGTGGGTGGTGACTAGCCACGGCCGAAGCCTACCACCAGTAGAGTTGTCACCTGGTTGGCACCACCCAGGGTCACGTGTAGGGTATCTCGAGGGTACTTAATTCTCCTACGGACGAAGGTGACTCGACCGCAAACCACAATGGCTTCTCGGCTTTTAAAACCAATCAGGGCACAGTATGAAATTATGACACTTCATAAATGTGCTATAAATTCCGTAGAGTAACTAAAATAGTCCACACGAGCAAATAAGTAACACCTATAAGTTTTTATGTAAGAGCCCATACAATTGTTCTTACCTCTGAGGACTTGCGAGCAAACATCACAGGGAGTGATTTTCTTGTATGTGTATTCTTGAAAGTTATGAGCCTCGGAATCACCGCCGGCGCGCATCGCATCTCTTGCCGCTCCATTCCTCCTAGAACATTGTCTACATTCGTATACAAATTATCGAAACTCATTGCTTATTTTTGATAAAATTATTGGGTAGACTTATTGTTGAGATATGGCGTTCATTTAAATGTAGGTATATCATTGATCTAGTACATCGATGAGGTATATTATTATTTACCGATACTTTGATTATGTCATTTAGTAAAATGATATTTAAAATATGAGCGATA
This sequence comes from Pheosia tremula, assembly GCA_905333125.1. Lineage (NCBI taxonomy): Eukaryota > Metazoa > Arthropoda > Insecta > Lepidoptera > Notodontidae > Pheosia > Pheosia tremula. The sequence continues at coordinate 6,684,322 of HG995402.1, read as the reverse complement.
TTCAAAATCTCGGCACTTACATTTTCGGCCAGATTTATGTCTACTTTAACTATATGAATTACTTTGCTCTGTCTCTAATTTTAAGTGCACTATGACGAAGCTTTGAGTGGTGGGTAGTGAATAAAAATTTACCCTGTAAAGGATCATAGTAGATAATATTCATACGTCATAGATATCGATCGAAGTCGTTCAAGGTTAAGGGGAGACAGTACATGGATAAATCAGTGAGGTGTTCGACAATGACGGCCCTCCCGGTGTCGAAACAACACCCATAATAATCATTTTGGTAATGACCTTCATTCGCCTTAATGTTTGTTCCAATCACGAACTGTCTCCTACAACACGATGTTTACTTAACATATAGGTAGTTGGGGGAAACAAAGCAAGCACACATATTTTTTATTGATTGCGAACTGAATCAAAAGCCGTGAGGAATGAATTCAAGATACTCAAGCAATTACATCGCTGTACTGTGTATTCGCACTAAAAGCTGGTGAAAATGACTACCGTTAATGTCGTGTACATATCTATGGTATGAAACATGCTGAATATTGGAGTTGTATCTACGTGGATGAGCGGTAGATCCATTATATTTGGGGTAAATGAAACATTTACAAACATAGGCTCACACCTACGGGGCACAATTACCTCATCGCCATAACCGTCGACACCGCATGGTACATTTGATTTTTTCTTTATCGATGCAAAAAGAGAGAAACACCAACATGAACATAACATGACATAAAAGTTATAGTAAATGGTGTGCACAACCCTTATATGTATAATATAGCAATGCGTTTAATAAACGTAGATGATAATATTTACTTGTTATTTTTTTCAGATTTATTTCAATGACCATTTCAGACAGATTACCTACCTATAAGTAGGTACAGAATACAACCATTACAAGATGACTTTCTAACATTTTAACCACAATTTGATGTTATTACTACATAGAAAACATTACAAAAAAAATCTTATGCTGTTTCATCATGGATGAGGCTAAAGGTTTAACTAGTGAATTTCCGCATTTTTTCTAGTAATTATATGATTTAACATAAGAAAAAGATGCAAGTAATATATAGATCCTATTATCCAACTATATGCTTTACGCTTAGCATAGATTTTCCAGTTCATAAAGTCTAAACAAATAAAACGAAAATCATGTAGAACTAAGTTGCCTCTACAGATAAACAGTAGTTTTGTAGACTATTGTATGCATCTCGTTAGCTTCAGTTTTATTATTTACATAGAGTGCTTGAAGTGTGCCGACGATTGAATTTCTTACTCTATCCGTCGGTCTAGATTCGCTGAAACCTACTTGAATTGCTCTATTTACATTTATATCTACCTACTGATTTATGTACCGTGCTTTATTTATGAGTACGGAGGGCAAAATGTGAATTAATTCTGCAGTGCTATTCTGTAACGACAATCACATATCTCACGCGTGAGTCCAAGAGTGAATTGTAAAATATCAATACAAATTTAAATTTTGCTCTAGGATTCATTCGTGCGATATAGGTTGTCATTAAATCTCACGCATGATTCCGAGGGTGAAATGTAAAAATTGTATTGATATTTTACAATTCACTTTGGGACTCACGCGTGAGATATGTGACTGTCGTTACAGTATAGCACTACTGTTACGAAGCCTTATATGTAAATAGATACCTACTTGCTAGTAATCTTGTTTGCAAACAGACATACGTTTAATGCTCTTACCTACATAATCTGTGATCAATAACTGTAATCCGATTTTTGCATTAACATCCGATTGAAACTGTGTTGAGAGTAGGTACCGTACGTTTGCCTATGTCTATGTTTGTACGATATTGAACATTGCTTTAGCGAACCGAACCAGTTAATCTGTGGCTGTACACCGTCCAGAGCTGAGCAGTTAGTGTATCGGATAGATGTTATCTCTGGGTTCAATATCAGTGTACAAGTCAAATCAAACTCCCTGCTGGTTTTATAAGCGACTAAAATGAGTTGAGGATGATTATTAAGATCACCACAGCGTATGTCTATGCAAATTATAAGTGTCATAAAATGATACTAACAATTAGGAATCAGTCGACCAACTATCATATCAAGAGTTCGAAACCCGGTAAGGGCAAACTTTGCAAGATGAGCATAAATGTTTGTCCCGAATCTGTATAAAGCAATTATATACAGTATACTGGAATCGACACCAGTGTATTTTATGTACAGTACCTATAAGGCAATCGTTGTAATTTGGGACCGTAGGTACAGTCGATGTGTTTACCTCCCAATATTTATTCATTTATGTTGTTTGTTCGAAAAGAAAAATGAATACATCAAAACATATTTGTTCGAACAAAGAAAATAATAAGACCGGAAAATTTGAGTCTTAGAAAATTAAGGCCACTTTACAAGTAAAGCCGATGAGTCACTTACTCGAGAATATAACGTTCATTACGAAAAGTATAAGGTACCTAAGTACTTTGTGTTAGTTAGGGAAGTAGTGTTCGAGAATTAGGTTACGTATACTTTTTCATAAATTGCAAACTGATCTTACGTTCAGATTTACATTGATTTGACTTATTCCTTGATGGTGTAGACAGAGGACTAGTTTTGATAACATATTGATTTCTTATATTTACGCGAATACTACACATTGAAATAAAACTAATTTTAAGAATTTACCCTGTAGTAAACATCATAAAATCCAGAACCAAGCGTACCATTGCAAGACCTCAAGACACAGTAAGCTCTTTCTGCGTAGATCGGACCGCAAGTAACAACTAAATATGTGGGTACCCCCGTCAAACTATGACACTAGGACGTCAACCACCTCAGTCCTCCCGTGACCATGGTTGCTGTAAAGCAGCCGAAACGTCGGGAACGTAAAATCAAAAATAAACCGCGATAAAATTCTTAAAATTAGTTTTATTTCAATTTTGATAACATGTTAAATTGAATGATGTTCGTTGGTAAGCGCATTACTTGAGAACGACTGGATCGATTTGGCTATTTGTTTTTATAGTCCGAATAAGGTTTTAAGGGAAATAGTAAATTGAAAGTTTTGAAATATGGACAGGACAACGACTTTCTGGTCAGATAGTAAATAAATATCGCCACCAACTGCGTGGGCCTAAACTAAGGAATGATTGCAATATGGGTACCGTACATATAATGGACTGGGGGCGATCCCAATATATAAGTTATAACAAAAATATTATAACAGTTGAATCGGTAAGTTATATGGATCACGTTGATGTATAATAATAATTGTGTAAGATGATTTTTTTTATAAACAAATGCAAACCAATAGCGTTTGGTCATGCGCTCATACAGGATGTAATTTTTTGTCATGTCTAATAATTTGATATATTTCATTAGGAATTTTATCTTTATAACCTACTGTTGGCCCTGTTCAAATACTTTACTTATATTGTATACTTACTTATATATTAAACGTCCATGATGATATAGATGTAAAACTAAGTATCTACAGGAACCTCACAAGAATTAAATTCTTAATTTGATATGTCCATTAATTAGAATTGTTGTGGCCCAGCATTCTCTCGCTGGCCGTTCGCTGTCTCATTTAATCAAGTTGCGGTAGTTTCGCAAGGAAAACAAACGCACGGGAAATAGTAAATTGACGTTATTAAAACATTTAGAAATTGCGTTGTCTTATAAATATCGAGAAAGCGGATATTATCAGCGTACATTATTATATCATATTTCTGATTGTCTAATTTAGCATTTCTAAAGATAAAAAGAGAAGTATGTCTTCCCATCTTGCAACTCTAAAGTATTTTTGTAGAGTCGATACTAAACCAATAGTATGACAAGTAGGTATTCTAGGTATATGTTTATATAATTAGTAGGTAGGAACCTAAGCACCTGGCCAGGTGTTAATTAACTAATTAGATAACACGCAATACAATTGTAGGTAGGCGGGACCTGATTACATTAAAAACGCGTGTAGTAGCTTTTATGATTATTTCCTAGAAATGTACACTTACATGAAACTTAATATTACATACAATTTTATATGTAGGTAAATGAAATCGCAACATCAATTTATATAGGCGTAATATATGAAATCGTTTGTGTTATAAATGTACATGCTTTGCATTAAGTTCGTGATGGATTAAAGTGTAGGTAGAGTGAACGTGTCTTACTTGTCCGGTGGTGCGGCATGGGGGGGCGGGGCGCTGGGCGGCTTCAGGCTCCGAAACGCCTTCAGCCACTTATTCTTCATGCTTCCAGCCGACGATGACGAGAGCTTTCGGTCTACGGCTGCGGCGCCGCTGTCAGCTTTTGCAGCGAACAACTCTCTCTGCGTAAAAAAAATAAGAAAACTTTGATAAGTCCTAGCACTTGTTAGGTTTTAAAAGTAAATACATATACTTAATTATTGTGTAAGTATGCCCCTATAAATGAAAGTATTTTATCAATTTCATGAATTACTATACCTGTCTACAAGTATGTATAATCACTTGATATCTCATGTGATATGTTTACTAATTCATGAATATTCCTGCGAAAATATTGGTAAACGAATCATTTAATTAAACCCAGAAATTACATATCTGGCAAGGCGTGAATACGGTGAATGACCGAATAAGGTAAACTCACTAGGGCTTATTTAGGTAGGTACCTACCTAATTGATAATGACACCCCAGATGGGTAGCCTAATAAAAGATCACATTAATTTTATGATCTGGAGTGAGGGTAGAGCCATTTACTTACTACCCGCAGGATACTCTTGTTTGTGTCTATATACACTATCGAGCCTATAATCCCTGAAGAGTTAGGCTGAGGTGCACCGCAGTGCACCCACAATTCTCGACTGGTATTTGATCCCAATGTAATAGGGGGCAAGGCTCCTTAAGGTAAGGAGGATTTGAGGCATAGTTCATCACCACGGCCGAGTGCAGTTTGGTAAACTTCACACGGCTTTTCGACATACGTGCAGGATTTCTAACGATGATTGCCTTCTAATTAGAGCTTGTGATGAATAATTATTATTGAAATTTGCACATGAACATCCGAAAATCTCAGAGGGGAGAGGCGGGGTTAGAACCTGCAGACCCTGTTTCCAAGGCAAGCTTTCTACTAAATGTTCTTAATTTTATTTATTATTAAATTCAACTTCTCTGTTGTCGTAAAGAATATATTTTAGTTTTACGCAACTTGGTTAGTCAAACACGTACCTAGAGTTTTGTTTGCACATGTAAAGGCAACGGTATTAGATTAGGTGCTTATATAAATTATGGTACGATGATTGTGATCTGTTGATTGTGAATTATTTTTAATAAATTGGCTATCATTGGTTTTTCTTGTTAACGTTAATTATATTCACTTTGTAGTGTGATTTTATAAACAAGTCACGCAAAATATGACATGGCCTATCTACATTGGTAAGTAAGTAAATTGTTTTTCCTGTTTCAATTCGTCGCTTCAATAACGTAAAAGAACCAATCATTTTTGTCAGATTTTAGGTACATTAAACAACTTTGGTATTCTTTGAGCGAAACATGGGCTCATGGTAAACAACTTATTTGGTATGTAGGTACAGTACCTACTTACATACGTGTAGGTATTATAATATTAAAGATGAGAAGATCCGGGTACTCAACATCAGAGATAAAATACATAAAACATAGCCCTTAAAGATTCGGAATAGAGGTCTCACCGCAAGCACTGTGTAATGCAAATTAAGGTATTTACATACCTTTCTTTCCTCAAGCATTTTTTACAGTTATACAAAGCATTTTTAATTATTTGTTTACAAATTGTATACTACACAATATATGCATGTATACCTACCGGGTGTAAGTAATTATAATTTACCCACAACGCATATCTACTGAACGAATAGAAAATGATATATTAGTGTGAATTTATCCGGACCACCTTAGTTTGAAATCATAATTGACAAAATAGGTAAGAAACATTAATTTACAATAAGTGGGTAGGTACTTCTTACTTAGCTATACGGTTTTCTATAAACCCATTACATGACTAGCTAATATAGTTCCCTGCATATATAAATATTATTTATTTAATGATAATAATACCAGCCTTTTTTAAATCTCCCCCCCTGTTGGGTCCGGCCCCCCATCAATACGAGGGGGATTAGTCCATAGTCCCCCACGCTAGGCCAGTGCGGGTTGGCGGACTTCATGTCTTTCGAAGAGTTCTCTCAGACATGCAGGTTTCTTCACGATGTTTTCCTTTGCTGTTTTTAGCAAGTGATAATCATGGTTGAAAATGAGATTCTTACATGAAATCCAGAAATCCCACCGGTGAGAGCCGGGGTTTGAACTTGCAATCCTCGTTACCGAGGCAAGCGATGTAGCAACTTAGCTATTACTGTTTTTTTTTAATAATGTACATACAACTTTTCTACAGTCATATAGTTAGTTATACCATATACATACCTTTAGCTAGCAATAACGTTATTGCTAAACAAACTGAATAGAAGGAGACAGAAGTCAACCGCAAATATAACTTTGTTTCTTGTAATTCATGACTACGAAAACTTTTTGCTGTTGACATGGCTTAGAGACCCTACATTGTGTGTCTGACCCGACACGCACCTGGTCAGGTTTTTCTGATATTTTCGTGTAGATACAGTCTGCCAAATTAAAGCTAGAAGAAGAATATATTAGAAGATATTCTATTCTACCTAGTAGATCAATGTATTCACCTATATTATATAGGTTCGTTAGGTACGGACGCGAGGGTAATTAAAATCAAGTTCGATCGATTATGAAGTTTTGGTGTACAATAGGGCTATATTGTTTGACTTTAAAATATAAGTAACTATAGCAACAAATAATCACAAAATAATAACTTAACCTATTATTATTTAAGCCACGATATCGTGCTAACCATTGCGTGTGGTTCGGCTCTTTTCAAACACGTTTGATTTGGGTTGTTTAGACAAATATTTTTAGAGTGCGTAAGAGTTTGGTAGATTAACATAAACTTAACCAACACAGGCGCGTTTCTGTGGTAGGTACAATATTTAAGTGCATCAAGATAGGGGTCGAGAATCGTGTCAAGTTCAAATAAAGGCCGGGACCATAAAGCTTCTTATCGCGGCGGATGGACGGTGACGGTGAAGAGACTTATCTACCATACCCTTTAAGTCTCCTTTATCCAAGCAGTCCTCCTCAGAAACTACCATTTTTTTAACGCATCAAGGGTCTTAACGATTTTTATCTTTGACTGACAAGATGTTTATGCAAAGTAATTTTAATTAAAACGTAATTACCGACCGCTCAACTAAAGGGTCGGTAAGGCAGTTCGCTTATACAGGGGTAAACCTACTAAGCCTTGAACCTGCGCTTCTTTTGAGTATTTGTAATGATGGGAAGTCAACGAGCTCGTGTGAAGTCCTGATTTCGATGTCGAGTTGAAGATAATCTTTTGCTCACAAAAATCACATTAGGAACATCCTTAATTTTTTTTAGTATCGTTTTATTTCAATGCAATTTAATATTCTGCCTATTATTAAGGAACGGTATTTCAAAAAATCTTATTTAGGACTCGTTCGACGGATTTATACAGATCATTTGGATGGAAGAAAATTGGTATTAGGTAGATAATACAAACAATTAAGGGAATATTATGCTATGCCATATATCTAGGATCCTATATCAGAAACTATGGCCATAGATAGAATCATGAAAAAAATACATTAACATAGGATAAGGAGGACGCTCAATCTATATGACACACAGAAGAACTGAGGTAGGTATATTTTTTTGCTATCATCAGCACAGTTCTCCTTAATCCTTATTTTTTTTTAAGGCCACTAGGCTAGCGACGATTAAAACATTAGCACTTTAGTCAGATCTATGAGTGTAGACTCACATCGTTGAAATATGCTTGTTCCAATCGTTGTCGAGTTCTGTTGGCTCTGCTGTATTCGGGAAGGCTGGACTGTCGTCGCACCCTCATCCTCTGCTCGCGTTCCATAGTCATAAGATCCGATTTTTGCGACAGCACCAAGTAGTGTAAGCGATGTATAATATCCATTTTTACGACCGTAAATCTAAATCGCTGTTCATATGAGCCCCACAATTTAAAAACTTGTTTGAAATGGCATGAATTAAAATTAGACTTTTATTCCTGGAAGTCCTACGCGTAGAAAATAACTTTGCAAAAATACCGTAGGTTAGTAAATAATTAAAATATATATATTTTTTATTTATTCGAACTTTGATTTACACATTGGTAAACTATTTTTTTACGTAACTAGTTATTTACTTATTTATTTTTTGCGAACAAAGTGATGACAATAAAAGTATTGTGGGTACATAACATTAGTTTGTGATGTTAACTTTACAGTTGATGTGTTCGCGATAGCGGCCCGCTTCATAGGGCGGGCGCGGAGTGACTGACTGTTGGTAGGCTGAGGGCGCCGGATGTAGCATGGTGGCGACTACGACGTCTCCCGGCAACCGTTTGCAGACAACACGCAACCAGGAGATGCCATACATCATGTACAGGCCAAACACCTTAGATAGTAAGTATTCATTTAAGCAGACTTTGAACTAAACTATCAAAACCCCCGACTTAGAATTACTACATTAAAAAAATAGTCAAACCAACCTAATAGCTGCTACATATGAGAGTGGGCAGAATGTTTGGATCGTCAATTTACATTAGTATTATAGAGATTCCTTATAAAGCTTTGATGATATAATGGACGAAATATTTATATAAATGTTCGGGTTTGTCTGTTATTTGGATCAAAAAGGTACACGTTAAATTGTCGGCGAAAACGCACAACACGCAATGATTTTACACGAATTTGCTTTGCTGCAGACAACAAAGGCATTGTCAAGCGACATAAATATCTAGATAGTTCTAAAATAATTTAGAACTACAATAGACAAAACATCCAATTCGTCGCGTCATGGATGTCGTACGGGGGGACCGACAGATCGAAGTGCACATTAAAAACATAGTACCTTTAATGAATACTTTATTAGTATTTAATGCAGATATACACCTCTGTAAAAATCGCACAGACAAAATGTAATTAAGAACAATACCTACACAGGTATTTCAACTGATACCAATAGAGTTACAACATTCAATAAATACAAACTGTAAATATTCAACTTCACTTACCATAATGCTATAAAATATTGCGCAACATTTTATTCAGTTAAAGTGTCTGTTACTATTAATAAGCAACAGAGAATTATCTAGTCAAATGTAATCACAGACATGATTGGCAAAATTGATATGTAATGTTGTGTAAAACGATTTGCTATAAACCAACATGTACATAGAACGAGATCTTGACTTATTTTATAATGTTCGTTCGCTAGGTATTAAAATACGAAAGCGCAAAATCGCAATACATACCTACGAACGTTTTATTTTCGAGTTTATTTTCACACACAGCTCCGCTACGACATTACTGTTAACCATTTTCTCTAGCATTTACAAAAAAAAACCTTATGTATTTCATATTTACATACATCATTCTGAATGTTATACCTGATAAGACTAGGTGGTGGTTCAGTTAAACATACCTTCAGTTATGTGAAGTTGCAATGTATGAGTACCAGACCAGCCTATTAGTAATTATTAGGCACAAAACCAGAATAGGCTGCCACATAAAATGTTTAATCCAAAAGGCCAGGTGATTAGTAACCAATGAGGCAACCAGTGCCTTAACATGAAATACTAATGATTGCTATACATGCTGGTTAAAGTAGGTATGATTCTGTGAACACAATATAAGCTTTTGCACTTTAAAGTTATTATGCCTCCATACTATTCCATAACTTATTTTCCTACTACCAGAAACAATATCACACTGGTTTTAACTTCAATATCATTATTCAGTATGTAGATAAATCAATAGCACATATTATATGGGACAATTATAATAAACAATAACGTAACCATCATAAAATGGACCTGTACTTATTTTAAACACAGCATAGCTCATAACACTGCCAATTTAATTAGTCTAATATACAATGTTATTTACAGACATGTTATTGTTTACCATAACTTTTAACACACTCATCTTATCATAATTATGATAGCTATGTAGATATATTATGTATAATTTATGAGTCATGAGGTATACAATGTAAATATTAAATAGTATTTACAAAATATATAAAAATTAAATATATATATATATATATATATATATATATATACTTATTTACTTAAATTGGTTAGACAAAATATAAATAGCTTTATAGTATTTTTTTTTTTTGGGATTTTTCACAAAGGGGAATGATTAGCTGGTAACATTAGCTGTTGCATTAGTTAAAAGTTTTGTGCATAAAAAAGATATAGATTAGACTATCAATCAAGTATAAATATTATTGTACTTGCTTACAATTGCAAGATGGAGTCAATATTATTGCCAACAAGGCGCTATTGCTTTTCTTAAATACAGCAGTAATAATGATATTACTTAATCTATTCATGTAGTTCTGATAGACAGGATATGGGGATATGAAATCATCAGGTCCCTGACGGTCCTTTGAAAATATTTATCTTATGTGAGGAATTATAGTGATATATTGCTGTACAATTCACTCCACTTTTTGACTAAGTTTTATATCTATCAAAAGCTGCTTTGCCCATTTACTCCATCCCAATAAGGTAAAGCATTAACATTGGGTCATGTCATAAATTATGCATAACTGCACAACGGTTCTATAATTAAAAAATAAAACATATTTTGTTATGTTTCATTGTACTAGGTACTAATTGTAACTTAAATTAATATTATGTCTCACCAATTTTCGATTTACCATTAAGTTTACCTAGTTGTCCTAACATCAACACAGTGTTGATGAGGTTTTCTGAATATATACGTTGGTTGGTACCCATTTTTCTCAGTTTCTGTACAACATACTTTGAGAAAAATTCAAGTTCATTTTCACTCCCCTGACCTCGTACTACTGAGTCATCTAAACTGCGTTTAATTTTAGCCTCTCTAGGTTTTCTTTTTGGTGATTCAGGTTTGCTATCACTGTTCCCTCTATTAACCAATGCCAGATTTAGATCTTCAGCCAAATCATTGGCTTCTTCTTCATTAAGCTGAATAGTTAAATCATCGGGCACTGTTACCATTGGTACATGATTATCAGAAAATATTGGAGAGGGAAGGAAAGAAACTCGCTTCCTTACTTTTACTGCTGAATGCTTTGGTTTGACTGCGCTTGTACCTTCTGTAGTCACAGGAACAGTATGACTGCTATTTGTTTTCTGTTTTTTAGTTTCAGTGTTATGAAGCCGACTAACTCGCTTATTGCTCCAAAAATTTATTTTAATCTTTGGTTTAGGCTTAGGCTTCTGTTCAGATGATTTTATTTTTTTTGAAACTGTTGGAAACTTGTAGCGGGCAGTGTCATCATCACTTTTTTCTATGTTCTTAGCTTTTGCAGGTGACTTACCAGTTTTATTGAAGTATTTAGTGTTTATTTTATATCTTACATTCTCATCATCTGACTGGTAGCCATTTCTCTTAGATAATGTCTTTTCCATAAATACTGGTTTCATTTTATTGCAGTGATAATTGAAACTTATAGGTAATTTTTGTATATTTATTTAATTGATTGGTAATGCACCTGAAAAACAAAAGCAATTATGTGTTTATAAACCATATACAACATACATAGGCAACATAAATTACTACCTATAGTTTGTAAGAGTTGCAACCTGCATTATTTTAAGTAAGAGCAATTAATTGTATGTAAGTAGGTACTTAATTTAATTATGCAGCATCATACATTTCTTGCAATCCCTTAGAATTGTTAATAATATGTAGGTACTTCTTGGACGATAGACCACTAGTTAGTTTTTATATTCAAATGTTTATTTTGACAGCGTAATTTCACCTACGAAGCTAACACTGAAACACGTACCCATATCAGTTTCCCGCCTAAATAATTTCTTGCTAATAAAGCTTGGATTCTAACATAAAATGTTATTACAATATTTGTCCATAGCTTATTTACCTACATGACACGTCAAAGGCCAATCAGTTCTATGATATTTGATTCTCATTAGGGGGAAAAATAGATAAAATATTTTGAGGTTATATTACTGATAAGATTAATCTCCAGCTTTTTATAAATCTAGTTATTGTGTTCACTTAAATATATGCTTCATAAAACATTTAGTTACTGAGACTTGTTGATAGGCCTACGAATTAGCAGTTTCCTTGAAATTTTCTTGTCATCATCAATCGCGACAAATCGCGAGTCCAATTACTATTACATAATCATATTAAAGAAAATACATCTTACCTTCATAAACTTTCATAATTATTTAACAGGCGTTCACTCACTGTGTTGGACACTAAAGTCAAAAATAAATAAATATTAACCACGAATACAAACACGACACGCACCAGCGAAGTGTACTTGTTTGACGTAAATTAGTTCGAAAAATATCCGAGTGGCGCAAGGCTCAATGCGTAGGGGCGGGAAAACTTTGGACGCGTTCATTATAAAAAAGTAAACTCGAAATAATAATAATAATAATGGCTGGAAAAAAAAGGTTTTTTGCATACCGACCTCATAACCTAAGTTGTATAAGTAGGTAGTCAGAAATACTAGGAGCTATTGTAAGAAAATTGAGAGTCCTTTAGATATTTAGGTAGGTATTTCAAAAATAATTCCATTAATTTGAATTTATGATATTGATGAAATAAGAAATCCCATTAAAAGCATAAAATACAAAAAGTGGAATGCCTCGCAACGCCACACAATCTTTCCACGGTAAAAAGTTGAGAGATCTCATTGTAAAGAGATGCCGATATTTTAGTATGGAAGCACCTATTCTGACGACCTGATTAGAGCAATTGGTAGTGACCCTGCTGGTAGGGACAAGCTTTGTGTACATGGATGTTAAATATCTATGTAAGTATTTTATACAGAGTTCGCTCTCAGTCCATTATACGGTACCCACAATACAAGCGTTGCTTAGTGTGGGACCACTGGGACCGTATAGTCGGTGTGTTCGCCTGGCGATATTATTATTATTCTTATAAATTGTTCCCTAATTAGTTAGTTGCCTACCAACATTTAGTGACTTATTTCTATAATGAAGATAGTGGCTTGGCAATCAAGTAATGTTACCTTTGCTCGTTTTTGAGTCAACATAATTACTTATCTAACTAATGTCAATTTAAGGTGGAAGCTCAGGGTCAGGGCGCGAAATTCAAAATGTCAATGGTTTTTATTTTTTTACGAAAAATTTGGACATCTTTACGATGTTATTTAGTGTTTTGCGATATTAGCATTCTGCATTGGATGTCTCGATGTATTAAGTTTGCTTAAAAAAGTACCTAATCCTATACAATACCATAAGGTTAGTAAAAGTAGCGGTTTTTACAAACCTTATGTTATTGTATAGGATTATGTACTTTTTTAAGCAAACTTAATACATCGAGACATCCAATGCAGAATGCTAATATCGCAAAACACTAAATAACATCGTAAAGATGTCCAAATTTTTCGTAAAAAAATAAAAACCATTGACATTTTGAATTTCGCGCCCTGACCCTGAGTTTCCCCCTTAACGTATTTTCACATAGCAGCGCTATATTTGTGTTGTACAATATCTTCAATTGATTGACATACTACATCTTCATTACAAAAATAAAGATGTCTTACATTGATACAGTCACTGAATGTTGATTGGTAACCAATTACGAAACAATTTATGAGAAAACAAATTGGCCTTACAGTTTGAGTGGCAAGTTGGGCCGTTCGTTGAGATTTTAGGTAACTATTAAAATGTGATTTATTGCATGTAATTTTAGTTGTTTGGATGGTTTGGTATCTAATAAGATAAGTAGGTATCTAGCATAGGATTTAGTTTAGTAATTTGTTAGAAATAATATCGATAGATAATTATTTCTTATATATACGCGAATACTACACATTGAAATAAAACTAATTTTAAGGATGTTATTGCTTTTATTTTATATTTTTTACGTTCCCGACGTTTTGGCTGCTTTACAGTAGCCGTGGTCACGGGAGGACGTAAAAAAACATAAAATAATCGCGATGAGATCCCTAAAATTCGTTTTATTTTAAACAATAAATAATCTAGCACATGTAACGTCATAAAAGTAGAAAAGGTACTGACTTATTTATTTCACCATTACTTTAATAATAGTTATGGTACACACCAATCCATGTAAGATGATATTTGCTATAACATGTTATGTTACGTTATGTTCTGTTACGTGTTATAAACATGTTATGTTATGTTACATGTTATAAATAAGTAGGTACTAGTAGCTAAGTGTATACGTAAATAACAAAAGCACGTTGCGAAATACCTAAGTACTGATATTGATAATACTGTCTCTAGACTACACTATCCATACCTATCCATACCCATATTGAGGATATTATTAATTTATAAAAGATCAACAATTCATCTTAGTCTTTCATATCTGCATAATCCAGCGAAGATAATTCAGGCTTTCAGGAACTGCACCAATGAATATGTAATCCTGAACGTCAGTAATGTAGTATATAGGTACCAGTGTTCTTTTTTCCATGTCTCTTTATTCATTAATTATGATTATATAAATCTATATAAGTTCCTTGAAATAAAACTAATCTTACGGATTTTATCGCGTTTATTATACTTCTTTAAGTACGTACCCGTATAATAAACGCGATAAAATCCATAAGATTAGTTTTATTTCAATGTTTAGTATTCGCGTAAATATAAGAAATCAATATATAAGTTTAGTAAATTTACAAAATAAAAATCCTAGTACCTAGTATTGAATCGTTTATACAGGTAAGTACTCACCATATGATTTTTCATAGAAATCCAGCCCATTTTAGCACGACACTTGAGTTTTCTTTTATTATCCGTGATTGGTGATTGCACAAATATGTTAAGTACTTAAAACAAGCGTCAATGCACTCCGAAAACGAGGATGTTAACGTTATTTTGTTATTAAAATGGAACGTTGCAAGTGACGTGAATCCGTAGGTTAGGACGGCCCCCGAGATCTGCTCTCAGACTGAGTGGGAGGCTGTGCGCAATGCGGCATCGCTCTTTTCAAAACAGAAACTCTATTGACAGTGCAGTGCAAACACTACGTATGGGATATTTTTTGCAAGAATAGACACTATTTTTAAAGAGCATTTTAAAATTAAACACATTCTTCTTATAAGCAAAAATAATAATAAATCCAGAATTATGATTTGTTATTTTATATTGCTATTTAATTCCGATTGTTTAAATAATACCTTATTTAAAAAATAGTAGGTATTGTAAGAATTAATAGGTATTACATATTTAGAAAGTAGAGGGCCCTGGATATTTTGAATTTATTGATCTATTTTGGGAACTTTATTTCGCATGTGCCCTAGCTACCAGGCGTGCGCAGTGAGCGCGTCTCTATGAATAAAATCATTTTTAACAAAAATCTTTAAAGATTCGTCTAAGTAGGTATTCCTGATTCTTATCTTTGATTGTTCTTACTGAAGTATGAATATTATTTACATACTTATATCAGAGATTTTAATACGAGGTAGGTAAGGAGGTTAATTTACTTACATTACTTCGTTCATTTTACTATCAATAGCACGTAAACGTGCTTAAAAGGTACTTCTTAATCTTCTACTAAGAATAAGTAATAAGCAGGAGCTTAAGTAAGTAGGTAGTTACCTATATAGGTATTCTACCTATTCCTATATTACCTACGTATATATGTACCTAACTACCTTCTTAATTCATTATTATAACAAAATATATCGTGCCTATACTTATTATTTCTTATTTTCAATTCAAATCATAAATCAACGTTGACAAATTATGTTGGAATATACCTAGGTAGGTACCTAGAAAGAAACCCGCGGTTTTAATGAGAACGAATGAGTCTTTTGGGACATTTTCGCAACCGTATATTATACCCGTACGTTATGTTTCACGGATAAGCTTTTTTCAAATTCTTTTGTGTTTTATATTGTGTAATATTGAATACATACGAGGACATGAAAAATGGGGATACGGACTGAATCCTGCTTACACGCATTCAGATTTCAAGCCTTATGGATAAACAAATAAATAAAGATGCACTCACCTGTGCTCTGACTGCAGCTAGATGCAGTTGTGTCGCTCTGTAGTCATATTTCTTCTTAGAAATATCCTCCTGTGTAAGTGGAAGTTTAATTTTTAAACTGTTAATGAACATGAAAATGATTTCAATACATTTTAACCCTTAATAGCCTAGAGATTCAATTTTGATACCAATCTTTTAAACCGAATGTTCACATTACTATTAGGTTTTTTTTATAGGTTGGCTGTACGTATTTTACTGTTGTATAATATTCTTTCCAACGAAATTAAAAAAAAATCAAATGTCATTATTATTAAACACAGTAACATTAAACACAGTAATATTAAAAATAAATCACTTTCGTAAATCAGGCTACTAAGGGTTAAGTTGTAAGCTAAAGTTTCATTTCAAGAGATTGCGTTAAAGTCTATAGCGACATCTAGTGTGGATTTTGCGAGTCAAATTGTAAAAGCGCTTAGACATTTTCGGTGTGCTTTCGATACCTACAGCGGTTTGTAACACATTATTTGGAAATGCTAGTAGATGTCGCTTTTAAGAATATAGTTCAATTAACTGAGTCTTTCAATAAGTATTTTTCTCTAAGTATAGATAATGTATAATTTATACAGGCCTTTTTACATTCAACATAATATATATATATTCTACCTATATTTCTGTTTATAAGTATTGCGATTGCTGTCAGTTAAAAAATAAAACTAGATAAGTAAGTCCTATACATATAAAAATTAAGGAGTTACTTCGTTAATGAATGATTCCATTTCCATAGTCATACATATACGTTTTATTCTCATCTTGAGCGTGAAGTTTTTATAATGCCGTATTTACAAATAGGTTCCAATTTTAGTTGCAAAATAGATAATGTACTACAAGTGCGTAGGTAAAAATTAACAGAAAATGAATTCCACTTACTTGAACCTCGTTGACTTTGCTGTACAGATTATCTTCAAGGTTTCTGTTTTGATGGCGAGCCAATGAATCGAGACTGTCCTGTAATATATTCTAAGATAAGAAGTCTTATGGTTACACACGGTTTCCATTAGGCAGTAGTCACACATTAGCCCAAGAGTCTTTACATTCTAGTTACCCTATTAGGTACATTGTATAATTAAAAGTACGCTATACGTTACTAACTTGCAGTTGTTTGATCTGGACCTCCAACTCTTGCGCGTCCTTTCTTAGCTGGTCGTAGTTCACGCGAGCTTGGCCGCCCATCCGATCCCGTAGTATTTCGCCTCTTAGTATGGGTGGCATACTCTCCTGTACACATAAATAATACCTGACTATATTATTCATGTTATATAGTACACGAATAAGTAGATTATTTACTATTACATGCCTACACCCAACTCATAAGAAACGACTGTCAAGCTTCCAGTAGTGCCAGTGTTCTTTAACGCCGTCGAAAAAAAGGGTGTTTAAAAAAAAATTAACAAAAATATACGTTTTTTCAATGTTATTGGGTGTAACAAAAAATGTGTACCTAAATATTTTAAGAGGTAAACGAGTGGTAAGTAATCCGGACTTTTTGGCGCGTTATTGAACAGGCTATTTAAAAAAAGTTGTACTTTTTTTAAAATAGCTTATTTTGTGTCCCACTCCTGGGCAAAGTTCTCCCCAAATTATACAATTTCATTTTAATTACCTTCACTTGTGTCCATTTATGAACACACCAAGGTTAATATCCTATAATATTTTGAAAGAAACACATTTTTTGGAAAATAAAACAAAATGTACAACTTCACTGTTTTTTTTTCTCTTTTGGCATCACACGTTTATGTATATTGCCAGTGTCAAGTTTAAAACTTCACTTTTCAACTTCCCGCCAAAACGTCATTATCTAAAAGTTATCTATTTTTAAATATAGTTCGATTATTTTTTAAAGAAAGCAAATTAGGAACAGGATGACCATGCCCTTAGGTTTTAGTTTGTTTTACCATAATAATTTGGTTTGTTCTGGAATGTTATGTCTATAACCTACCGATACACCGATTGTAATCCTCTGATTAAAAACAAACGTATAAGTAAATAATCTTAGTCAAGAGGCTAACAAACCTAATGTAGGTATTTATACCTCCTCATTACTAATGTTAGCAAGGAACAATAGGCTTAAGGCAGACAATATTCCCGCATAATCAATGAGCGCGATTGGTTGTCTGAGCAATGGTGATGAAGATTATTCCAAATTAGACCATATTAGGTAGGTATAATCAGCTTGCCGCCTTATAGTGCGGCCGGTACGTTATCTGCTATAATTAGCTAAACATATCCGGCTAAATCAGTGTTCGTGAAACATGTGTCTATAAATATAAATTGAAAATTTGCCAAATGTTTCCATCAAGCTGTATGAGGCGCAACATGATTGTCTATTGAATATATTTCCATCGGAATCAGTAAAAAAAATGGCTTAATGGTGTGTTTCCACCGACACGCGCAGACGAGCGGAACGGAGAAGAATACGTCAGTCAGATTGTTTGAAAAACACCGCTTAAAAATTTATTTCTTTCTGTATCACTCTTTCGCGTTCCCCTCCGTTTCAGTGGAAACGTACCCTAATGATACTATATAAAGAATAAAAACAAAATAAAATCCTTGCTAATCGGAGTTTTAGTAGATTAATTTACATTGTTGTAAAATAGGAGTACCTTCAGTACAAGGAACGACGTCCGGACTTATTCGTTTTAATAAAACTAAGACGGGATAGGTTGTTAATCGCGTTTTACGGTTTTGTGCGAAAGCGTTTCCGTGGCCCCCCACAAGGCGGGAGAAGGACCACTGTGGGGTTTTAGCCGGTAAGCGTCCGACATAACCCGCTTGACTCCCCCGACGCTTGCGGGTATCCATGAGGATTTCCCCACGGAAAAAAAAAGATTCTTAATCGCGTTTGTCCTCCGTCCGTCTATAAATTCTACTATTAATCCCTTAAGCAATTTAAACTAATCCCAATTGAAAACCGCATTCGAATCCTCCTGATGATAAATTAACAATGGATCAGTTATTGCTGGGTTCTTGTCCAATATGGCTAATAGAACTAATTTATAGTAGGTATATGTCATTTATCGAGTATCTACTCGTAACCATTATGAGCCATGCAAGAAGAAAAAGTTTAGGTGAAAGAAAGTCACATAACTGCGTTGAACTTAATTTCAAATTTAATTGCATACCTATTGTTAAGTTAATCGCGACGCAACGCAAAGAGTTTGGCGCCTTTGTATTTGTGGCATCGTAACTTCAGATGGAATAACGGATTTTGCGTTTGACGTGTTGCATTAGCGGCATTCTTCTTGCTTTGTTCGATGGAACTTGTTTCAAACGTATTCAAAATACACACACGCATCATGGGGGTTTTTTAAATTATAATAATATTTATTTTGGTTCTTTATTTTCGTTTTTTTTTGGAAGAACCTAAATATGGAGTTCTATGAGGCTACTTGGTAAAATAAGCATTTCTCATGCATCCTAAAGTCTCCTTCTGCTCATTCTGTGAATACGTAGATCGCTCGCTCGAGGGAAGCAAAAAGGTTTCAATCCAAAGCGGTGCTTGTCATTTGTCTATGTAGGTATACAGTCAGAAACTAAGCCTACCAGGGGTTTGCCACCCTTCCACTGCCCTCTTGTATTGGCGGCTTTACATTATACAAAGCTATGGCCGTATGAGTTTGATTGACATGAAAGGAAAACCAATTCAAATCATAGACATTAATGGTCCACTTTCATTTGAATTTTGATCATCGAAAGTTGTGACTAACTATAATAAGTAGGTACACTAAACTATATATAGATACTCTTCGCGTTTACGGATTACTTGGTTAAAACGGAGGATACCGTAACGCATTAATCTGTAACCTCGCCGGTACCGGATTAAGCCTACGCGGGGCCTATAATAGTTACTACGTCTTTCCATTCCACGGTAGGTGGTATAAGTACCATACCCATCTTACTTGACAGAATTACTTTCCGCATAGGCGTAAGGCTCCTCTAGGCGCGGGGCCCGGAGCATTTACTACGGTCTAGTCCGACACTGAGGCTCGCACATGTCTATCACAACGCAGCTATTACCGCAGCGACGTCCAAAGGCGGGTCGTCAGGCTCCGGTGGGTATGGAGGGAGGAACGCTCTCTTCGGCGGCCGCATCGGCGGCTGCGCAGTCAGCAGGGCGCGAGCAAGGTGCGCTAGATCCGCTGTGCTGGACACTGCGCGCGCCTGTGCGCAGAGCGACTCGTAGCGACGGAGCTGATTGTTGCTCTGTGCGGAAAAGAAGAAAAATAACTTTTAATAGGATTCTGTTAACGTGGTCGCGGTTTATGATTTGCGACTAACAGACCTATTGTTAATTGATATCTGATATAGGTAGGTAGATGATGATTATGATGTTAACGATTATATGAACCTATCTAAGTATTCGATGTTTGATCTGTATTCGCTTGTCTGTCTGATACATATTTTTAGGGTCGTTTATGTTCTGTTATTTTTCTATCCTTTTTAGGGTCTAGTAGTAAAACAAGGGACCCGAAAAGTTTTGACATGTCCATCTGTCCGGGTCTCAGTCATTTTATTCAGACACCATTAGGGAAATTAGGCTGAAAATTGGCATATTCATAGATATTTGTCATCACCGTTGCATTTGATAGGTACAAGTTCTTACCTACCAATAAATGATTTGATTGCAAACTAATTATAAACTATGTAGCTTTTGATTAGTGATAGAGTTTTCAGAAACGGATCAGGAGAGAAGACCCAAAGATTATCCCCTGCACTTATACTCACAAACTAAGACTTCTTTATAATAATAGTATTCATATATAATTTGTAAGTCAAGGACAACTGATTAGCAAATACTGGTTACATATCATTGCTGTTTTGTTTGCACAGGATATTAAAATTACCTTATTTGAATAACAAGTGTCAATTAAAAACACAATGAGGTCGATGCGGTAGACGTTTTGCGAAATTTCACATTTATCACAGTGTGCAAAGTTTATAAAGTATGTCGGTGTTCTTTTGCATATTATGAAAACGATTTTTTTTTCATGGGATGTAGCCCGACCCACACTGTTTCTCATGAAGCCAGTATATTATGTAGTGACGTGCTAAATGTTCGATTTTCAACGAGTCCCGAGGAAAAGCCTACTGATGTTTTTTTAAAAGAGTTAGTGATAATGCTAGACGTGATAGTATCAATATTGTAGATCTACTTGTTTTACTGTTATGTTGAAGTTCTTTGAAGCGCGTGACAAGGAGATTTGGTATTATTTACAAGCCTTCCAAGCTGCCGCGAGTGAGCGAGTCGGCAGAGTCCCTAAATTTGGCTCGCCCCCATTTCTATAGGGCCCTGGCCGGCTTTTTCATGGTTTGGATTTAAGAAAAAATGCGTTCAATTTTAATAATACTTAAAATGTTTACCAACTTCATCCTCGAATCTGTAACTAAGTTTGTCTCATACTTTTGCCAGGAACCACATACTCGTAGCAGCCGCATGATGGACAACTTCGGACCAACGATATCTACTATGTACATATACTTTGTTGCTCCGGATCATCTCTCTTTGATATCATACACATTTCCCGACTCACTGAATATTTAATGTGTCTGGACGAAACGAGTCGATAGCTGATTCTAAAACGGTTTTATTGATTTAAATATATTTAAGACATTATTAGGAATTGGAACATATGTACTTCAACAATAAAAAACTAAACATATTGCCTTCCTTGTCATGGTCATGATATATGAGCAAGACATCAACGTTTTTAATTGTGTTCAATTTAGTTGGACCGTCATTTGTAGACAACAGATTACGCGCTATATAGAACATTCATTTTATTTTATGAATTTGGGTACAATAGGTATCTTTTCAGCTTAATATTAATCTTCATTTAGTTAATCTTGTGATTACAATGCAATACAAAAGTTTAGAAACTCTTTTCATTTTGTATAAAAATATTACGATGTTGTTTGAACTTTTTTGTCTCGGATATTGATGGGCAAAGGAACGGCGATCATAAGATAATATTTACCCAACCTAACCTACCTTTTCTGTTATAATTTCGCCTTCTTGACAAATGGCTTCACTGACTGCGGTGGTAACATCTGTTAATATTTCTTCCAGCTCCTGAAATAAAAGAATAGAAATTAATCTAACTTTTTATTTAATTGCTTAGTTACTTAACATGACATGTAATTTATTAACTTAACAATAGCATTTATATAATCCATTTCGGTGGCAGTATTTTTTTTAATGCTGCTAATCTTGGAAAAAGTAGGTGAAATGAGAAAACCAACGTATGAGTATTAATTAGGTGTTCATGATTCCCTATACTTACATATACCTCCGATTATTTAATATTTTTTTAAAATATTAATTAATTTCTAAATTATGATCCTAGCAACTGACCTGAACAAAAACTGATATTGCTAGTAAATTAATTTATTTCAATAATAAAATCTGCTTGTGATGCCTGCAAGCTACGTCAACGTCAGCTTAATTAAATCAGGAGATTGTTCGAGTCTGTATTCGGAGCCCGAAGCTCCTTGAATCGTGAGCACTATAGGGTTGACGAATATCGCCGCGAGGAAGATCGATGGAACGCTGCGGCGACCCAGTTGTCACACGTCACTTCAATTGCCACGGGATGTGATCCATTACGTTTCTTTGTCGATTTTATTTTGTTCTGTGCTGAGCTTGAAATGCACTTGACTCGAGATAGCAGCCCTATTGTCTAGCATTGTTTTGTTTCACTGATGGATTTCCACCGGGTAAAGTTTGAAGACGCAGTGTGCGGCGCTTCGTATTACCTACATTATACGTATATTACACAGTGCAAAACTTATATTGAATACGAAGTTCTATCAAGCCTCCTGATTGTAGGGGCTCTCCATTTATATGATGAAACGGAATGTTCTCAAAGTTGTTTTATCCGTATTATGATCGAATAAGACGAAGCCCAATTTTATTACTCAGGACTGGTAGATACATTAGCTGAATTGAAATGTTTATAGATGCTTTTAGATGAATTAACTCACTATAAATTTAACTAGGTACATTATGTTTTAAATAGAAAATGTTAACACGATTATTAATGTTTATAGAACAATGATTTACATGCGCGTGGATTGTCTGGCACGAAATGTATCAAATAATTTAAAAACACGAAACATTTAATATACTCATACTGTAGATTGTGTATAAAGTATTTGTAAATCCAGAAATGTGCTATGGCTACTTGGTTTTAAACTATGAATGTATAACCCACTGAACCAGTACACAATTAATTAGCGAGAGTAAATAACTGAACTATTAATAATGCTGTTATATAAAAGAAAATCAGGCTTAATACTTCTAATTGGCAGTTTGCTTTTAATATTCTCCTTCGAATAGGTCCTTACCTGCATTATCGTGGGTAGTGTGTGCTTGTGGTATTGTTCGAGCATCGCGTTGGTGGCCGTAAGCTGCTGCACGTACGTGTTGTGCGAGTCGTAGTACGTCGCCAATGTAGCGGGGTTCTGGTTGTTGCAATACGTGAGGAACGCCAGCCGGTAGTCTTGACGACTCTGGAATTAAAGTTCGAATTGGGTATGGTCATAATTATGAGAAATATACGCTACGGGTTTTGGCGGGAAATTGAAGAGTAATCAATTCTTTTTTATATCTTACATTAAAAGTATAATTTTGGAATTTGGAATTTTGAGTTGTTCATTAACGTGCACGAATGTAATATTAAAATATATTAGAGTAACTTTACTTTTCAAGTTTTTAAGAAGTCCGATTTTTCAATAAAGTATCCATGGTTTAACCGGTACTGGAATGGGATTTCATTTCATCATCGCTAGCTTTATCATCAGGAGTATTGAATATTTTAAATAACGAACAAAACATTTTTCACGCCACTGGCAGAGGTTAGTTCAATTTCTAAATATATAGAAAAATATTCAAAAATAGAACAGCTAAGACAAAAACTAACTGTCTGAAAAACTGGTTATAGAAAACACACAAATAGTTCGACACCATAAAAAAAAGTCCGGGCGAAATCTAAATCGTGAATACTTATTACAAATCATTATAAATTGTTCCCGCCTAATCACTACGCGTCGACATATTTATGTTTCCATAAATGAAGAACATTCTGTACCCACGATTGGTTTAAACGCTGTTATTAAAATGTCGTATAATTTTAATGCTTCTTACGAGAATTTGGCTCGGTTTTACACTCGTACCGAAATTAACAATAATGCTCTACTTGTTCGAAACGGTTATTGCGTTGGGAGCGTAAAAGCTTCCTTCTTTAAAATTGACTTGAACTTTATGTGGAGTAACGAAATATTTTTTTATTTTTTTTAGTTTACACTTTCAAGTTTCCGCCGGATTTATAATTACTATACAATAGTAGATAATCTAATAAGTGCAGGTGGTAGTGACCCTGCACTTTGTGCCTAAGGTCCCAGGTTCGAGTACTGGCAGGGACAGACTGTGTGTGATGATCAGGAATGTTTGTCCTCAAGTCATTGATGTTTAATATCTATATAAGTAATATATACTGGGTTCGCCCCCGGTCCATTGTGCGGAACGCTTAATGCAGGCGTTGCTTGGTGTGGAAGCCTATAGTTGGTGTATCGATAATATTATTATTACCTACGTAACATACAGTGAACGCTTTTAGTAGATGATCATCTTATAGATTACAAGGATTATAATACAGCTCGCGACTGAAAGGTCGCACGGTCGACTACCATTGCCATGTTGGACCACTGAACCATGGAGAGATTGCAGACGAACAGAAATTATTTATTGAATGATTAAGTAGATGAACTCTAAATTCGGAATAATTTAAGAAAATACATAAATGATGTGTTTAGAGAGAAAACAGTTGTCGGTTTTACATATATCTATACATATAAATAAAATTGGAGTGTCTGTTTGTAATATTAAAATAACCGCTTTTTACTAAGTGCATTTGGATGTATACACGTTACCTATACCGAAACAACATTTTTTACAATTTTTGTCTGTCTGTCTGTCTGTCCGTCTGTCTGTCTGTCTGTCTGTCTGTCTGTCTGTCTGTCTGTCTGTCTGTTTGTTCCGGGTAATCTCTGAAATGGCTGGACCGATTTTGACGGGACTTTCACTGGCAGATAGCTTATATAACAAGGAGTAACTTAGGCTACTTTTATTTTAGAAAAAAAAATAGGATCTCACAAAAAAAAAATTAAAACCAATGTTGCAGCGCTGCGCCTGATTAAAGTTTGATAGCAACAATCTGCAATGCGTCCCGCGGGATCAGAACGCGAGCAGGATGTTGTCAACGGTTGTCTTTGTTAAATACCACGCGGACGAAGTCGCGGGCAACAGCTAGTCTATACATATAAATAAAATTGGAGTGTCTGTTTGTAATATTAAAATAACCGCTTTTTACTAAGTGCATTTGGATGTATACACGTTACCTATACCGAAACAACATTTTTTACAATTTTTGTCTGTCTGTCTGTCTGTCCGTCTGTCTGTCTGTCTGTCTGTCTGTCTGTCTGTCTGTCTGTCTGTTTGTTCCGGGTAATCTCTGAAATGGCTGGACCGATTTTGACGGGACTTTCACTGGCAGATAGCTTATATAACAAGGAGTAACTTAGGCTACTTTTATTTTAGAAAAAAAAATAGGATCTCACAAAAAAAAAATTAAAACCAATGTTGCAGCGCTGCGCCTGATTAAAGTTTGATAGCAACAATCTGCAATGCGTCCCGCGGGATCAGAACGCGAGCAGGATGTTGTCAACGGTTGTCTTTGTTAAATACCACGCGGACGAAGTCGCGGGCAACAGCTAGTCTATACATATAAATAAAATTGGAGTGTCTGTTTGTAATATTAAAATAACCGCTTTTTACTAAGTGCATTTGGATGTATACACATTACCTATACCGAAACAACATTTTTTAAATTTTTTGTCTGTCTGTCTGTCTGTCTGTCTGTCTGTCCGTCTGTCTGTCTGTCTGTCTGTCTGTCTGTTTGTTCCGGGTAATCTCTGAAATGGCTGGACCGATTTTGACGGAACTTTCACTGGCAGATAGCTGATATAACAAGGAGTAACTTAGGCTACTTTTATTTTAGATAAAAAGATAGGATCTCACGAAAAAAAATTAATACCAATGTTGCAGCGCAGTGCCTGATTAAGTTTGATAGCAACCTGCAATGCGTCCCGCGGGCTCAGAATGGGCGAGCAGGCTGTTGTCAACGGTTGTCTTTGTTAAATACCACGCGGACGAAGTCGCGGGCAACAGCTAGTCTATACATATAAATAAAATTGGAGTGTCTGTTTGTAATATTAAAATAACCGCTTTTTACTAAGTGCATTTGGATGTATACACATTACCTATACCGAAACAACATTTTTTAAATTTTTTGTCTGTCTGTCTGTCTGTCTGTCTGTCTGTCTGTCCGTCTGTCTGTCTGTAGGTCTGTCTGTCTGTCTGTCTGTCTGTCTGTTTGTTCCGGGTAATCTCTGAAATGGCTGGACCGAGTTTGACGGAACTTTCACTGGCAGATAGCTGATATAACAAGGAGTAACTTAGGCTACTTTTATTTTAGATAAAAATATAGGATCTCACGAAAAAAAATTAATACCAATGTTGCAGCGCAGCGCCTGATTAAGTTTGATAGCAACCTGCAATGCATCCCGCGGGCTCAGAATGGGCGAGCAGGCTGTTGTCAACGGTTGTCTTTGTTAAATACCACGCGGACGAAGTCGCGGGCAACAGCTAGTCTATTATAAAATCGATTGAGTTGGCAAAGCGTAATCGTTCAAAAGCTTGTTTGTATGTATTAATTCATTGAACTGGAAGTAGAATAAACAAAGGGTATGGCATGGCACCTAAATGGTTTACAAATAAAATAAAATGGAGATCTTACGAAGTTAGTAAACATTTTGTACTCAGTTCACATTTACTTTGATTTAATTATACACGTGTTTTTAATGGAATGTATTTTTTTCGAACTAATGCTGCAACTAAATGTTCAGGTTTAACGATGGCGGGTATTCGCTAACGTACTCTATGGTTAAGGTTAGCCAGATACTAGATCAGTATACTAAAAAAAAAATACTTTCTTCTTTAAAATACAGTTTTTTTTATTTTTTTTATTACATTATAGGCAAGTATTTGATCTCGATCTCACCTGATGGTAAGTGACGATGAGATCTACGATGGAGCATACTTGCCTAGGTAGGAAGGCGGCAGTTGATCGAGACGCTACATTCACTAGGCACATGCAGCGCCACTGATCTGACCCGCCATCCATGAATGGCAGCAGCGAACATCATGCCGGAACATGGCTAGGCCGCTTGGCGACATGGCTTTGTTCAGTGGGTGGTGACGGCCGAAGCCGTAAAAGCCGAGTTAGTAAAAGTAGCGGTTTTTACAAACCTTATGGTATTGTATCGGATTAGGTTCTTTTTTAAGCAAATTTAATACATCGAGACATCCAATGCAGAATGCTAATATCGCAAAACACTAAATTACATCGTAAAGATGTCCAAATATAAAAAAAAAAACCATTGAAATTTTGAATTTCGCGCCCCGACCCTGAGCTTCCCCCTTAATAGCAACATTAAATTCAATAAATTCACATTATAAATAAAATAATGGATGTGACATGAAGAAATGAAAATCAAATAATTACTTATTTACATAACAACAGCTCGGAAAATTGACAAGTAATCTCATTTTAACACATGTCTACTACGCCCTTTGGGAAACAGTCACACGAATACGTCGATCACAAAATTCCCCGAGAGAGGACGGATGCTTAAATCCAATTTCTTTAGGTATATCCGGATGAGGCTTCACTGTCACTATACATCTTAGTTCTCGATAGAGAAGGATAAAATCAATATCTCGTTTCAACATTCTGATTCATTACTACAACACATACATACATACACACACAAGTTCACATAATACACGCATTTTATTTTAGATTTTATATTTACAAAATTATAGAATGTTATGGAGCCTGCATTATTAGTTTAAAAGGAGGCTGGAGGCTGCATTCATCAACGAATGTTAATAATATTTTTATAAAGAAATAAAATATTTGAAAATAATTGTAAAAAAATTAAAATGAATTGTATTTTTGATATATGTATTACGCTATTGGCACCTTATATATATGTTTGTAGGTATTTTAGTGACCAAACCGTTATTATATATATTCGAAAGTAAAAGCTGATGTAATTTTGTGATTTTTGTGATACGCGTAAAATGAGCTAAATACCAGCTGCATAATATGATAGTCCATTTCTAAAGCTAGTTTTACTTTTGCACAATATTTGGATCTCATAATGGGTATCTTATACATAAAATGTAGCTTCCTTCACATTTTTACAATATATTCCCGATTTGTCAGATTTTCCCATGCCGATATTAAAGGTACTTTGGCATAAAATCAAATTAATTATTTACGTGACTGGCAAATATGTTCTTCAACGAACGGTTAGTGAAACTGGAGTCTAAATTAGAAATTAAATCGAAAAGTTTATCTATCGCAATCTAAATAGAATTAGTAGTTTGTTACTTTGTAAACATGACAAAGCATAAATTAAACCCATTACCTACGATGGATACCTACATTGTTTTAAATTGAAATCATAAATATGGTTTTGTACGTTTATATTGAATTTATATTTCATTAATTATAGCAAGTATTATATACCTAGAAATATGGTGGAACAAATGTTTGACCTTCTTACATCCATTCAATGGCTAAAGGAATTGCTTGACCGAGAGCTTCTCCGAGATTGTCCCTAGTCCATTATGTAGTATCCATAATACAAACAAACGTTGCTTTGTTAACTGTTGGTGTGTTTGTCCGGATATATAAAACTCCTTTTCAATTGATTCAGAACTATTTTCTTTATGCTCAGAACGAAATCAATAGGTAGGTAAGTAAGTCGGTTTTTTTTTGGCGGGATACTGAAAAGTCATGGCGTCAGTTATGATTTAATCTCTAAAACTAGTGTTCCTGCGAGTTATAGTGAGTGATATAGTTGGAATATTAACCATTATGGGTTCGGTAAAGTGCAAGAGTGTAGATAATTGAAACAACGTGACGAAACTTGGCTTTTCAGTTTCTAACAAAAAAACCATAAAATCTTTCAGTAAAATATTCATCACTTTACTGATTGAGGGACGGGGGATATTTTACTTGGGCCTAGCCTTTGGGCCTGTGCATATGCTCGAAAACTGAAATAATTTATATTACTTGACACTGGCAAAATACCTATGGTGATGTCAAATAAAAAAAAATTACCTTATCCAATTGGTCGTCAGCTTTCCCAAGTATAACTTCACAGCCTTCCCGATGTGCGAATAGTTTCCGTGCCTGCACCTTCATGTGGAAGGTCCGTTCTATAAGCGGGGTGGCCACCAGCCGCTCCAGCGAGCCTGCTGCGTTGTTGTACCCCAGCACGTCAGCCTCCACCTCTTGGAGTAAGGTTTCCCATGTGTGGAACAGCGATGATGGACACGTCGCTCTGTGGACAAAAAAGGAATTATAGAATTATATCATAAGATTTTATGGACGCTCTTCTGACTTATGACTGACTTTACTGTGCAAAACAATGTAACATTAATTTATCTGATCTCATTTAGTTTTGCCGTTAAAAAATACTGAGTTTGTTCGTATCGTTATTTATTCAGATCGTCAAATAACGCGCACCTTGAAAAATAATTACTTTGAGGATACTCCTGGCAGACATGTTTCAAAACTTTGAACTGATCCCGCGCTAGTGTTATTGATCCTATCAACATTTAATTTTGGTATGTCGGTCAAATTCCGAATTATATTGTACTCCTGAATGTGTTCAGCATTCCTGCATATTCTTAACGACGGCTATTATACATTATGAATATGCAATATGCAATATGCTGGTGGTCTCTTTTCTGTTTCACGGGCAAATAGGGCACTAAAGGGATATACTCGTACATTTGCTTAACGACGTCAATAAATGTATATTAGCATCGTTGGTAAAGTTTCCGCATAGACATTAATCGCAATATATTTTTGCACAATGAAGTATGAAGTTTGCTGCCAAAAAAGCTTTTCCACAATTGTACAGCCAAAAATGTATAACATAAAGACACAAATCAGTCCATGTAAGTCAAATTAAAGTTACTTTATGGTCACAAAGTTCGTTTCTGGCAAGCGACACCAGACTTTTCGACGGGAAACAATTCCAGTGCCGGCGTCGCGTTGGTGGCTTTCAGTTTTAGCTTAGACAAATGTAGTTTGTAATTTGAATTTTACTTTTTTATCCCCCACATAGTGTAGTGTTTTATTTGTATTTCAAGTGTATTTCAATCGTCTTTGCTCTTACAGCAACACTAAGACGCACCACAAGTATTTTTTTTAATTTGCATCACCCACCTTTGGGTAGGTATTTTGCCAACGTCAAGTGGAATTATTAATTTTCATATCAAATATGGGAGATTCTATGCTGGCCTAATCCGTAGACTAGGCCTAATAAACCCCCTTAACCATATCGGTAAAGTTGTGGATACTTTACCGACCAATTACCGAACTTTTGGGAGAACGGGAAAAGCCGTGTTTAACTATTTACTTTTCTTTTCCTACACTTGTGCACGTTTATAAACACATAATGGTTAATATTCCACCAAAATAACACATAATATTTCAAAGCAACACATTTTTCACAAAATAAAATGGATAACCTGTCTCTTCGACTACCCCAAAAAGTCCAGTCCAAAAAGTCCCAAAAAGTAGGTACTACTTTTACTTCTTACTTGAATCGAATGTTATGATTATGGGACCACACCCTAACGAAACCTTTTTTAAAAGACCCAAGGCTTTTTTTCAAACATAATTAATATTTTAATGAAGGCAACCTTCACTAGCGTTGTGTAGGTGGTACTCTGAATAGGTACGCACCCACATTGATAATTATTTGATACAAAATTAAACCTTCGCTCTGCTTTTATTATATTGTAGGCTTGTGGCTTCCGCTATCCTGTGTCCTACAAATGAAATATCAATAAAGTTAAAAGCTTTCGCTTGAAAATACGACCGCACCACTATTGTATAGAGTGGTTATGTTGTTGCTTCACACAAGAGCACTTTATTGACACAAACTTTAAAAATATAGATTAAATTATTGACACCTATTTTATCTATAATATTTAATTCTAATGCGGGACCTTTCGTAAACCCAGTGCACTTAATAAACTTCAGAGGACTTTCGAGAGACATGCAGGATCCCTCTTAATTTTAGCCGATGTTGTACAGCAAGAGATGATACTAACTAAAAATTAGATTCGTAAGTACACGAAAATCCGAAAATACCCAGGGTGCGTGCCGAGGTTTGGACCTGCACGCTTTGTCTCCAATACGAGCGTCCTAGTAACTTGGCTATCACTGATTTTACGCTGATAGATACCTACACGTTTCTAAAAAAAGCAAACAGTGGCGCGCCAAATTCCAACGCAATTTATTTTTATTTATCTCCTTTTCTCATGTAAAACATTTTATGGGTTAAAATGTAAATTGGAACGTACGTTACAACGTAATTGGTTTCAGATGTGGCTGTGAAAATGTTCTACCTATAAAGGTTTTTTTCTAAAATGCGATGTAGAGGTAGCGCCACATGGGCAGAATGTTACCAGCTTGCAAACTATGTTAGTTGAAGCTTGATTTTATCTTGTATTTATAAAACTATGATTTGTGTTTGACCGTCAAACATGCATGATATTAAAAAAGCATCACTCGATAGGCATAAGAGGACCTTGGATTGTCTTCAATTATTTATTTATTTAACGCACTTGTAATATTAAGACACATTTCCAAATTTTCATCAGTGGGTTCTGCAAAAATGCTTTTTTGCACTTTTGCTAATTTGTTAAAACTTTGATAGATGTGGGGGGAAAAGTAGTTTTTTTTACAATCCATAAATATCAATTTCGCATTTGTCATATGCTTTAGAAATTGCATAATAAATGATTTAAAATTATATACATTTGATCGTAAGAAAATAGCTGACCATTTTCCATAATAAAAAATCATTCCATCTACAGTTTATAACAGTAACATCCCAAATAGCGAGCAAAGTAAATATTTTGATACGAGGCAAATTTTTTATCAATATCCGATAGCCAATACAGTGCAGTGACTTCTGCCCCCCGATTCGCAACCTTACGGCAAGTCTCGAATCGATCCGACCGATTCGGTTATTAATTGAAACTTGCATTATGAAATTTGCTATGTAAACACAGCGAGTGGTCGAAACGAACCATTCAGTTGCGTAGTCGCATTGAATCTTCAATTCGGTCACGAAGAATGGTTTTGAAAGATCATCGCCGAAATGAGAAATTTCTAATCGAGTCGATTCGGATACTTGTCAAAACGTTCTGAATCGACCCTCTGCTTCATGACGTGGACTGACACCGGCGTCAACAGTTAAGTGGGGAGATAGCGGATCCGAAATGGGGTCACAGGTTTTTGATATCGACGAGTGCATATCCATTACAATGCGATAAGCAGTTAATACTGCCAGTTTTCACAGAACGGTTAAAACTGACGGTAGCGTGAAAATTAACTGATCGTAGATCGAGTGACGTACTTTATTTCCGAACATATTTAGGATGTACTATACGCTGTCACTAATCATCTCGATTACGTACTCGATTTTATAACGATATTTTATTGCTATATAGGTATTATATTATTTAACTGCATTATAGCGAGCATTTTACGTGGGACTTTATTATATTATATTGTGTTCCGTTGTTTATCAGACAATGTGTAAGACTATCATGATATCACATATGATTAATCCTATATACATACTCGTATATGCATAGTCACATTATTTTCATTCCCAGACTATACTGTTGCAGCGGGCTTTCCAGTACATTGTTTACAGTAATTATAAGGTAACAATTTCATTGGCTGTGCATTCCGCAAGATACTTTATATACACTAAATTTGTAAGATCTATTGTATCATTCGTTGGTAGCACTAATTAAAAAAATACACATCTTTCATTCAGAAAAAATAACTACGATTAAGTTAAACGATACCCATTTTATAAACCAACCAGCTATTGCAGGCGATATCCACGTACAGTAAAACATAATATTATCAGATCCAAAATTTCAACTATTGATATTTTCATCGATAACGTAAGAAGTCTCAATTCAAATAGTGTCTTTTGTTTAAATTTTGACCAACATTTGAATTTTAAATATTTGGTTTAGCCAACTCAATCTATTTTAGGTACGTACAAATCAAAATACTTTGAAGCGCTACTAGCTACTGATGTAGTTGAAATAAATGTCAACCGCAATAATTGGTTCGTTCAAAATAAATGTATGTTTCGTTTGGAAATGCTCCATAATTTGCACAGTGAACAACGTGCTTTGCAATTACATAGTTTTAATTTGAATTTCAAATCTGCGGAATTAGGTCGAGCCTAGACAAAAGCTCGCCACAGGGAATTGTGTGTGGTTAAATGGGTTTTGTTTCTGTGCGCCATTGTGTTAGGTGGAGAATGTGTTGACGTTCTTAAACTAATATAGTAAATTTTTACTACACGGTCGGTTAAAGAATAGGATTATAGACGGCGTCACCAATATTCCCCTCTCGCTCGCTATTGCTGTCTATATTTACACCTACTGCTACAGACTGCAAGTAATAATTCAAAGTAGTAGAAGCTTAAAAAAAGAACATAATAGTGCAGACTTTTATCGTTTTTTTAAGTACTTAATTATTTTATTAATTGGCCGCCGCCAGTTATTTACCAAACTGCTTCCAATAACGTTTCATAATTTTATTTATTTTTAATTCTATCAATTTCATTCTCGTACTTTTTGTATCTTAAATTAAGTATATCGCAATGCATTGTCACATATAGATAATAATATGCTGTCGGTACAGGCTCGATGAACCACCAATTACAAACCCAATCCTTATCCGGACGAGTAGTTTGCAGTAGAAAGGATGAATTTATTTAAGGTCTTATGTTAGTACTTGCTCTTACGCTGAAGTATCTATTGATTTTACAATAAGACATCATTACTTCATAACAGCTGCTATATAGCAATGTATATATTTAAAGATGCAGTCTAATGTAATCCTACAATGTAAAAAAGAAGTTCTATTGTAAATTACTGCACTGTCCTACGATCGTCAAAGCGATTTTTTTTCTTTAGAGTAAGTTTTCTAAAGCACGGTATACATGATACTGGGTGAGGACGCCTCGTCGAGGGCTCTTGTCCGTGGCGGACGTGCTGGAGAGGACAGCTTTGTGGACCCGGTTCTCGGCTCCGCCACTCGGAATTATTGGAAAAAATAGGTCAACGATTAGACGCGATCAGCATTAATTAAAAACTGCTGTTCAAAAGTCAAAAAAAGTTGGGAAAACACTTTTGGTTTTAGTGACTACCTATATTATCTGCACGTAGGCAGTAGTGACTTAAATTTTGTTTAGTAAAGGATATACCGAACGAATTAGAGTGATGTTTTATAATTTTTGTAAGTGCGAACAATAACATTTTTAGTAATATTATAAAAAGTTATCTATTGATAATATATTCCATGTATGCATCATTATTCTTAATGCGATGTTTTCTCGTGTACACTAAGCATTTCAAAATCTTACCTCAAAAACTAAATGATTACAAAGTCTAAGTCAAATCATTTATTTAGTATGGGGCACTTAGAAATTGTTATTCTAATTTTTTTTCTTAACTACAGCAGGACCGGAACGAGACCTCAACTGAGAAGATCCAGCGAGAAACTCAGCGGGGTTGTTTTTATTTTTTTTAAAAGCTTTTTTTTACCGAATTTTTAAAAGAATACAAACGTTCAACGTATATCACAAAAAACATTTGTATTCTCTGTGAGAAAACGAGCAAATACGATATGGTTTCACAGGCCCAAAATCCCCTTGAGCCACTCGTGCTTGTGCGTACCTACTTAATTGCTTTCACTTAATTTTCTCTTGTATTTTTTTGAATAGCACACGAAAGATAATTATTTTGGTTTTAAAATAAGCATAAAATCCTAATTATCTGCCGAATGAAAGTATTTTACATAGCCAATTTGATGGTCCAAATTATTAAAAAAAATAAGATATTGAACTAATTAAACTTCACGTGTAAACAAAATAATTCAAAGTATTAAACCAAATTTTGAATTCAATATCAATTTTTTTTTTATTACTTTATAGGCAAGTATTTGATCTCGATCTCACCTGATGGTAAGTGACGATGAGATCTACGATGGAGCATACTTGCCTAGGTAGGAAGGCGGCAGTAGATCGAGACGCACATTCACTAGGCACATGCAGCGCAACTGATCTGACCCGCCATCCATGAATGGCAACACCGAACATCATGCCGGAACACGGCTAGGCCGCTTGGCGACATGGCTTTGTTCAGTGGGTGGTGACTAGCCACGGCCGAAGCCTACCACCAGTACTAATTTGAGTAATTTACAAGAGTTCAAGTGTAAGTAACAAATAGATCTATATATTTTTTAATTAAATAGAAATTTAGAAAGCTAATCTTTCAAAGGACAAGTATCTCGCAACGACTTCTTATTTTAATCCCGCATTTTTAAGCTAAAGGTACAATATCAGCTTTGCGCTAACCCATTTTATTTCTTCCCCGAAACATTAATAGCAATTTGTCTTCTCAAGTGTCCATCATTCGGATGGAGGTCCGCTTTTTATTCGCTTGACTGTCTGACGGACGTAAATAGACCTTAATTTTCCAATTTCTGACTTACGACTTCCATCTTTTTATGTTAAAATTAAATTTCTTTTGTGTTTCTGCCACTTTACGTCAAATAGATAAAGCAACCGTCATCAAGATTACGAATGCTGATAGAATTTCTTTAATTTATATTGTGTTATATCTGCTAACTCGCATTGTACTGACCGGCTTTCGCGTAATCTAAGCTCTTTTATCTCTATAGGTAAAGACACCTTGAGCGAATCGATTGGATATACTTAAGTATATCAGGGTATCAGTAGATACCAAATTACATGCCTCCTAACAAGCTTGTGGAAGTCATCTATCAACGTTTGGCAGTTACTCAGAGGGCTCACGCGACGATGTGTCGCAGGGCCTCTGGAAGTAATTACCGATGTCGGCCGCCAAAAGGGCATCGTTGGAAATAGCTCAACGAACTAAATTACCTGTTATGGAGACTGCGGTTAGAATCAAACCTTCGGTAGCCATATTGGCGTGGTCTGAGATGTGCTTGTAGGTACATAGCTTGCATACAGAGATTACTTTGATAAGCATACGTTAGCTGTGTTCTAACTTTAAAACTGTATTTGGAGCTATATAAAGATTACATTGACAGCTTACGTAGGTAGGTATATATATTTTTTTCGTTAATAATGGATTTCGAAATAAAGAATATTAGTAAGCTAAACATATACTTTATAGTCTGCGTATTCAGACATTTTGTGTAGAGAATTGAACAGCGGCACTAGCGGACATTTTTCAAACTGTCAATTCTGCATACAGAATGTCTAAATACGCAGGCTATTAAGTATACGGCTAGCTTACGAATAATCTTGCACTTGACGTACAGAGAGCTTTTTGAGGAAATAAACTCACTTATTCCCGCTTTGAAAGTTTTTTGAAATCGTGGAAATCATTGACGTCACTAGAATTTTATTTTTCCAATTAAATTTCCATCAAATTGGAAATTGGACGGGCCCAACGTTTATTCAGTCAACCAATTTTTATGCTTGATTGATGATTCCTTGGAGTAAAAAATTGTCGTGGAATTGACAAATTTGGTTAGCTCAAATAATGGGCTGTTTCTTTTGTGTTTACTTTTTATAAATATGGATATTTCGTTTATGATACAACATTTCTTTAACTTATATTCTGAAAGATTATAAGAACTGACCTAAAGTATTTTCTATTAGTATCAACACCTTTAGTTTTTACCATATTGCTTTTTTTATTTTTTATACAAGACTACTTATAGTATAATTGGAAAGAGAAACTAATAATAATGACTTAAGGGAATGATATTTGCTTAAACCTCTTCTTCTTAACAGTAATTTCACACTAATTGACCTAATTTAGGTAGGTAACGTATCCTGTTGCATGTGTTTCTCTGAGTCTTGTAAGGATTGACATATTGCGATGTGAACGGAATCATTAAACAATGATTTAACATCGCACACTACATTCGTTTACATAATCGAAACTGGTATTTTGCTGAATTGTTTTCTTACTAACATCCGCGTATCTAATGAGTCGTTATGGAGATAATTTACCATTAAAGCATATTTTTGATGGGTTATTTCACAAAATTGAGGAACATTCATGCAAGATGTAAAAAATAAAATTAATCGGAGACGAACTGAAGTTTATTGTTATTTATTTTATAATAGAAAATTTACAAAAGAATTCAACAAACTTCCATAAGTCCATATTATGAGCCCATAGGTACATTACTTAGGTACTAAACTATTATACGTCATTAAATTAAATTTAACTGAATGTCATATCAATAATTAATTCAGTTATTGTCACAATTCCGCTCGGTTTGGCACTAATAAATTACGATTCAATCCACCGTTGTCACGGGTTTTGTCGAAATTCAAAACTTTGTTCGGTTTCTCAACCAATAACAACGGCACGAATTAATCTTTGCAAAAAAATTGGAAATTAGTTATAAGTATATTTTATTTTAACAAACAAAAAATTAAATTAACATAGCACATTTAAAAATACCCGTTTTTTTCGGAAAAATTGGGTATTTTTAATAGGTACGAATTAAGTTGTGTTGTTATCTTGAATAGGTACGAATTAAGTTTAAAAATCGAATCAAAAAATAATATAAAGATACCTTATTTTTTTTGGAGCTGCGATATCAGTGTCACTGACAGACGGAGTCCACACTTGCTTTATCCTTTGTGATAGCCATTGTTTTGCAAGGACTTCTTTTTTCTACATTCACAGAATAAATATTTCATTTGTGACAAATCAATTAGCATTATTTTGATTTAGTGATAGTGGATAGATTTTAAGATTAGATAATTTTTTGCTATTTAGCTTTTTGAAAACGGTTTTTTTTTTCTTAAAAAGTTTTTTAAATTCTAAATCATTTATAACTAGGAGTACATTTTGTGAATAAATAAGCTTCAATTGTACGTACGTATCTTTTTATCGCAAGTCTTAATTTATTTAAAAAAACTTTTAAGGAGTGCTTTACTATTATTTCAACTTTCCTACATAAAAATAAATAGGCTTCAAATAGATCCTACCCTAACGCTATTGAAGAATTAACTTCTTGCAATACTTGTATATGTTACCTTAAAACACTGAACTTTAATATCGGTGTATCCAATAATAACCGCCCAAGTTTGTAGCCATCATTTAATTCGTGTTGAGAAATTTGTCGCTGCGGTCGTACTTGCAGGTATTGTAATTACCCGAAAGTAAATTATTATTTCCATTCTACACCTTAACATCGACTAAAGATCAAAACAACGGAAAGGTATGTACTGACGTAGACTTCCTCAAATTAGCTATCCTCCCATCACTTATGCTGTAGCTATTAAATTAGCCTGCGTCGACGCGGCTTGGGTAGTAGTAGTAGAGTAAGCAGGTACTCGTAATGTAATCGAGAATGTATCATGTCGCTGTAATTCTTATTCATCAAAAAACTGTGGAGTGAGCAGGATATAACATGCTCCTTTAACGTTAGGTATGCTACTTAAAAACATTGTGCTCTAGCCATAGTTCTACAATAGCATGATCGCGGCATAGCCTAACCTGCCTAGGTACCGCGAACAGTTTTTTAGTACGTAAAAACATCTTAATAAAATCCCTCAATATGAACCTTATGTTGAACACACATCTCTTAAAAATATAGTTATATTTTTTTTAAATATGAGTAATATAACGTGAAAAGGTTAGGACCCAATATATCAATTTTAAGTCACATCTATTAGGATTATTGGCCCAAGAGTTTTCCACAAAAAGACGGCACGGCACATCAATTTGGATGAATATGAATAAAATATCATGAAGGCTTACGGTTCAGATCATTTAGAACGGTAAAAAAGTTGTAGCTTTCTAACGCTCCTCTTTTGTTTACTTAAAATAACACTTTTGACCTTATACTTACTTTTAATATAAAAGCGATACATTTCCTAGTAAGGGTCTGATAAAGTCTTATAAAAAGTTTAGAACCAAAATATATCACTTATCGATGTTTAGATTTCTGAGTATAGCCATTGAAACGAGCAATCTAATTAGACTTGATACCGCCATGTTAAATCTTTTATGGATAATTTAGAAAATTCTCTGAGTTTTCATTTATAAATGTTTTTAAAAAGCGAGTTCGAATTGGTAACATTCGGAGCAAGATTGTTGAGCCCCGCGCGGGCTTCGGATTACTACATTACTTACCTAATTGTAATACACAATTTTTAAGTATACATGCCAGTCACTACCTAAGGTCACTTTACGATATTTCTCGCCTAGATAGGTATACTTACTTGCTACCCCACTACCCTATAGGAGCAGATGACATGAAAACGATTTCATTTAAAATCTATTTAACTATTTTTTTTTATTAATTGCTTAAAGCAATGCGTTACAATTTTGTGTATGAACCGGACGAACAAAACAACTATACGGTCTCACACTAAGCAACCCTTGTAATATGGGTACCGTACAATTGACTTGGGGCGAACCCAGTATACATCTATCTATATATATATAAATCTCGTGTCACAATGTTTGTCCTCAATGGACTCCTAAACCACTTAACCGATTATAATAAAATTCGCACACCATGTGCAGTTCGATCCAACTTGAGAGATAGGATAGTTTAAATCTCAAATTATAGTCGTAATTTTAATTTATTGCTAATTATTTGTCTGTTATTATTTGACAGTCAGAATTATCTGTTAACTCCAAATGATTCTAACAGATATCGATACCTTTCGACTGGGTTGAGTAAGTAATCAATAGATGGCGCTGCTATGGTAAATCTACGAACGTGTCATATAAGCTACATTTTAACAGCATAATTACCACGTGTTGTTGACGCTATAAAATTAATTAAATTTATTTTGTAGTGAACGAAATACCGCATAATTCAATTATTTCCACTTTTTAAATTTTTGGTGTTAGCCACAGCAACGCGTGGCCGGGTCAGCTAGTTGCTTGTATAGATATATGAACTCCATGCTTCGGGTACCAACATTCGTGCTCATCACACGAAGTTTATCCGTACATGGATTCAAACCCGGGATTCGCGGCATAGAAAGCAGGGATACTACCAACTCAGTAAATCAAGTCGTATTGCTGCTATATTATTAATATTACTGCTAACTATATTATGACTGTGGTATGTTTGCGAGTGTACCGTTGCGAGGTGATTTCTTACTATTATGGGAGTTAAACCACTAATGTTACCTAACTAAATGAGAAAATATTACAGGTACGTATAGCAGGAATACTGAAAACTAACACCCGACCATGAAATATAATGCTCAGTTAATTCCTGTACATATTTATTGCCATTAACCGGCCTGCTATGATTAAACTTTCAAGCAACCAAGTTTTTAAGAATAATGATTGATAACATATCATTGATATATTTATCATAATTTGAAACATGGTTTACATTTTCTGTATAGTAATGTTGTTGACGAGTCATCTCAAGTTACAGGATTTCGAAATAGTCGCCTTAAAGCTGGGAAAGATTAGTCGCCAGTTACTTAGTTGATTTCGTAGTACCCAGTCGAGCAATTTAAAAAAGGGAAAATTGAGATTGCGTCTACCGTCCTATTTCCGTAACGGGAACGAGTCGCGGTCGCTTCAGGCGAAACCACCGCAAAGCGATTCTGAACATACTGGATCTTTACATTAACTGATTCAAATAGTCACGACTTAGTTACGTATAATACTTACCAGTCTCGTTTATATAAACTGTTACTAATGGATGAAAATGGTATCTACTAGGCATGTGCTGGATATTCGGTTGATGTGCCGATTATAAGCCGATCTTTAGTACTTAATAAGATTGTTTAAAATAAAATATTATTTAATCATGTACTTAATCAAACATAAAGTTCCAAATACTGAACTTTGAACTTAAACCCGCACGTAGAATTTATTTAATTAAACTAGCACTGTCTAAAAGCCAACGCACAGCTTTAACTGGTGGATTTAGAAGCATGAAACTTTGTACAGATTTTCCCGCGGCGCTCACTATGAGGTGTCGCGACAAGTCATTTATAATGAGCGCTGCTGCGTCACGAACTAAGTCTCGACTCTTAATAGTGAGCGTCGCAGCGCCAAATAGAGAGCGACGCGATGCCTTATAGAAAGCGTCGCGTCGCCCTATAGAGAACGTCGTGACACATTGTAGGGCGCGTTGCGACGCCTTATGGTGAACGTCGTGAAGCCTCATAGTGAGCATCATAGTGCCTTATAGGGAGCATTGTGACGGCTTAATATAAGCTTCGTGACGATTTATAATGTTAATCGTCGCGACGCCTTGTAGTAAGCGTCGCGACAACTGATAGAAAATTTAACCAACTAATGTTGGCGCATGTTCAGCACATCTTTAGTATCTACCTACATTCACCAAAAAAAATTTGTTAGGCATGTTATACCTCTCTCAAAAATAGTTACTCATAAATTTTTGCTTTGGCATTGTTTTTGCTCCAATTAAGAAAATATAAGTTATTTTCGAATATAAGTTGTGTAGTGGAAACAATGCTTTTTAAATGCAACTACGTAAGTAAGTACTTAAAAATTTCCCGAACAAAACTGCTAAAATAATGTTTGATTTATTGACGTAAATTGTATTCCGAAGCTATACAAATTTCTGAAAGAAATTTCGTTAAGCCATTGTGAATGGAATGTTAATCTATTTTCTTGGTGTATATTTTTGTTTACGTTGTTGTAATGCCTAAATAAATGAACAATGAAATTAACCTATTGACAGCCACAGCCTTAGCAACAACCTGATAAGTTGTTGCTAAGACTGTTGCTTTAAAATGCCGAATAGTAAAAAAAATATGGCATAGGTCATTCAACCCAACCGGTTGCTTTGTCGTGTCTGTGAACTACATGAATAAAATATTCATGTCGGCATGAAATCGGCTCTATATTCACTCGGTTATTGATCCTTTTTATCGCGGGTGCCATTGTAACTTTGTGCATACTAGCGTGATACTTTATACTGTCCAGTTTTAGTGTAACAACAATACTTGTAATACAGTAAAAGTAAAGTAAGCGATGCTCTAATTAATTCGGCTAAATCACAAATAGTCAAACGCTTTTAAATATTAACTCCATTCATAGACCGTTACGCGTAGCTGTAGAAAGGTGTATGTTTTTCGAAAATCTGCTATTCGGCAAAATATAATTCGAAATATCATACGTAACCCGAATTTTGCATTGGATGAGAAATCTAAAAGTAACATCTAATAACCTAGTTAGATAAATTTCACGATCAACCTAACAAATTCCCTCATAAATTTAATTCTAAACGTTAAATTTTAAAATCGCCCTAACTTAAGCGAATCCAACAGTCCTAGGTACACAAATGATTTTTGCCACCGAGCGTCAGAATAAAGGGTGCAAATACACAAATTATACGGAATTGATTCCGAATTCCGTATTCAGGCGGGAGGATTCGATTTGTGAGACTCCAGTGTATTCACTTTGAATGAATGACCTCCCTTGGAGCCCGCCTCGGGGCCCGCAGTCTATTAATCAGAGTTGAGGTAAGTAACCAATAAAGAGTCGCAGGTTACTTGGAGAATGAAAGGCGTTAGGCCGTTCGTTGTGTTCAAAAGAAATGTTGAACATAAAGATGCCGCTCTGTGGTACTAATTAACTAGTTTCGTACGTCCATATTTATTTATAATATGGACTTTATTTATAATAGCTTTCAGTTACTAAATGAGTTTCGCACATAAATATTTAAAAAAGATGCCACCCGGAGAACAGCTCTAGGTAACCTATGTTAATTTTTTTCTTGTACATATTTTATATTTATATGTTATTTACATTTACAAATAGAGTAGAAATAACAAGATTTTAGTGATTGCCTTAACTCGGTCTTGAGAATCGAGAACCTTTCTCTCTTAACGTAAATTAAGCGGTCGTTATTGCTAACCATTCTAATGGCCTCAACTTAAACATCCCCTTCAGAGTTGGACTGAGGGTAGTCCAGTCGGTTGCTTTATTACGCAACCGCCGGCCATGATGAATTGCTGCCATCTAGATCCTTGTACTTTATCGTTAGCAAACACCAATTTAAATTCAACAGTGTTTTGTCATATTATCGCACTTGAATTAATCAAAACAGTGGATATTAAATTACGTAAATTAATAATAAGTTCAAAACGAAAATCAATATCATTAGATTTTGGTTTAGATCATCTAATTTGTTTGACTGTTATATCCTTAGAACAAATTAAAAAAATACTAATTTGGATCCTAAACGTCTTTGGTGGGACATGAACGTTTTCAATTTCTATACCGTGAATAATATTTGCCTGCGTACGATTTTTGTTCGCGATGTTATTGACGAAGAATATTCGGAAGTTAAGCTATGAAAGAAATACAACTTTCCAATATTATGTTATATGTTGATCTAAGAAATCTATATCTTTGAGAATTCGTCGTAAGTCGTAAAAGTAAGTCATAAGTCGTTCTTTCGGGTATATGTCTACAAATTGATTTTGATTGCCTAAGAAATGTTCGTATGTTCGGAGCATCGGGTATATATAATCTCCTATTGATAATCAGACAATTACCTTATAGCTGTGTTCCGTCTGTCCATTTACAAAAGAAATTTCAATTTTAAAAAATGCGTAAAGCATTAAACTGACTATCATTACTGCTGGTACAAATTACGCTACATTGAGAGAATATAGCATCTTTCAAGCTGTTAGCTGAGGCTGTTAGATGCTCGCGCGCTGCTAACCTGCTTCGTTACACATAAAACAAACAAGTACATTTTCTTGTAGGAATTAGAATTATATGACAATTGTATATTGTTCTTTAGTAAAGTATTCTTATTGCGATAAAATTTGATATGTTATAGTGGTCTTTATATATTTTTTTGCCAATATACAAATAATTATACTGTAAACTATCTGTAGAAGCGTAAAAAAAATATAAAGTCGAATAGCATCTAGCATCATCGAAGTCCTTTACATGGAAAATTTATAATTGCCCAATTGATAATTCTAATACAAGTTGTAAAAGTATAAATTTAGCTGGGAATTTCAATCGCGGCTGTAAATATATTTTTTCGAAATTCGTGTAAATCG
This sequence comes from Pheosia tremula, assembly GCA_905333125.1. Taxonomy (NCBI): domain Eukaryota; kingdom Metazoa; phylum Arthropoda; class Insecta; order Lepidoptera; family Notodontidae; genus Pheosia; species Pheosia tremula. The sequence goes on along the minus strand of HG995402.1, from coordinate 6,639,890 downwards.
GGGAAGAAGAATATTTATAATTCACCCACAACTATTTATATTATCGTGGTCCCAATTCACAAATACGCTTAAGTTACAAATTGCTATAAAGTACGTAGAGCTCGAATTTCCCTCTAAAGTTTGTGAAGTCAGTTTCACTAACTACTACTACTACGTTTAGGAATATGATGCTGTCTTAGGTAGTAAAAAGGCACTTTCTATACATTTATTTGTAGATTTCATATTTTTATTCATTTGATTGTTATATAAAATAAATATTCATATACATATATAAAATTGTTTCCGGCGATACATACTATTGGATTATTATAATATATAATATCATTCATAAGAAAATCTAACATAGATAGATCGTTTATCTATGACATAATATGATAATAAATAATATTCTGCTAAGTTAGATTTTAAAAATAAAATATTCCCACGCGTTAATTATTTCGACTTCGGTCGGAAGTTCATTAAGAGCGAGATTTCACTAAGTATTCAGTGTTCGTCGATTTAATTTTACAGGGCAAGGGATTTAAGCCACGAGCAGTTAGGATCCGTATAGAATTACGCTTTGACCCTTAAAAATAGGCTGGTAACATTTTGCGCTAAGATATTTGGCGAGCATTGCTAACAATTTTTTTTTTAATTTCAATAGAATATGGTAAACATTTGATTTCTTGGTGTGATATGAAAAAATAAGCCTATGGAAATATGTTATTATAGAGCTGTCTGTTTGGACTCTATATATAACTTTCCCTACTTTTAGGAGCTCTATTTGAATCGGTTGATGCCATTTAAGTTGTACCTAATAAACAGGTGAATTTTAGAAGCATTCCTTATTTGTGACATCGATCGTTACAGCAATAAAACCTCGAAGAACACGCCATTCTTTTGTAGTATCATGACAACTGTACTCGTGGTAGGCTTCGGCCGTGGCTAGTCACCACCCACTGAACAAAGCCATGTCGCCAAGCGGCCTAGCCGTGTTCCGGCATGATGTTCGGTGTTGCCATTCATGGATGGCGGGTCAGATCAGTTGCGCTGCATGTGCCTAGTGAATGTAGCGTCTCGATCTACTGCCGCCTTCCTACCTAGGCAAGTATGCTCCATCGTAGATCTCATCGTCACTTACCATCAGGTGAGATCGAGATCAAATACTTGCCTATAATGTAATAAAAAAAAATCATCTTGTTAAATATTGACTTTAGTTCTTACATACAGTAGTTACATAGACTTCACCTAGTAGCAACTTAAGCATATTCATAACAAAATCTTTGAGTAAATTAAACTTACACTGTAAATAATATAAAATACTCAAAGTCATACTCTCCAAAAGTGCATCACATTTCCACGTCCTATGTTTCTGTAAAAGTGGACGTTTGCACGAGTCGGGGAGTTCTAAATCAAAAGAAGTTAACAATAGCTAGCGAGCGAGAATACGAAATGCGCCACTCGAAAGATAAACGAAACACGACGCTACATGCTACGCTAAAGTAACACGTATTTGTTATGCTAAATTAACATGTAATTCCGAGATTGCTTCGACATAATTTTACGACCACTATTTTATTTTAAAAATAATTTACCAAAGTATTTCAAAGCCTCCGTCTAGTTATAAAAAGTTACGACTGGCGTCAGAATCTGGTTTTAATAAATACACGGATCAACATTGGTGTTATAAATTAGTTCGAAGCTATTTGATTTAATTGACGTACAATATTATTGTAGATTTTTATATTTATTAAAATGTATAATAAATAAAATGTTGATAGAATACGACTCTTTGACATTGATCGAGAGGTATTTCGAGGATAATGCAACAAAAGTGTTGTATAAAATCCTTAGAGCCGGCATCCACCTGTTGTAAGAGCTATTATTCCGAAGAGACTGTAGGCTGATACACTCAGGTTATTTGTCACCACTATCATGATAGTATTGTGTTCGTTTTCACAAAGGAGTACTTACTTAGGGATTAAGCATTAGAAAAGGTATTGTTGGAAGTCGAAAGTAAACGATGACAACGTACCTAATTGTGTAAACTTAGGGAGTACCATTATCACTACCTTAGGCAGGGGGGTTTTGGGGGTTCAACTCCCCCACTCTGAAATGCCTGAGGTAATATAGTGTTTTGTACATATAGGTACTTTTACTTTTTAAAATATTTTCGACTCCTTTCGGATTTTTGTTGTTCTTGCTAATAATTGTCTCTTGCGTAGAGCTCGACCATTTCTCGAAGTGAATTTCTCACTACAGCCCTGACCATTATAGCGACTATGTTTACATATACTATCACACTATTATGGGGTAACGGTGAAGGCAAACATCGTGAGGAAACCTGCATGTCTGAGAGAACCCCCCGAAAGATGTGTGAAGTCCGCCAATCCGCACTGGGCCAGCGTGGTGGACTATGGCCTAATCCTCCTCGCATTGAGGGGACGCCCGTGCCCAGCAGTCGAACATAAAAAAAGGGCTGGAATTATTATTATTATTATACTATTATGGGGTACCATATTAACCTATATAATACCTTAAGGGACTTAAAAGGGCTGACCTGTTAAATCTCCTGGTATTTCACCTAGTGGACGAAAAGTACTGTTTTAGTAGATGATGCTAGTGCAATTATAAATATGTACTTTAAGCCATGAGGGTTTCGTCGCGAGGATACCTATTAGCCAAAGTATGTACTTACCCATAAGCAACTATGAGCGAAATCACAGCTCGCATTTTGTTTTCTACAAACCATATTAAAAGTCCTCATGGCGGCATTATCACATAAAAAACTACCATTTATATCTTTTCTTTTCAGTAAGTTGGTATTTTTAAATATAATAAAAAATATTGATTTCTTATATTTACGCGAATACTACACATTGAAATAAAACATTTTTTAAGGATTTTATAGCGTTTATTTTTTGTTTTTACGTTCCCGACGTTTCGGCTGCTTTACAGCAACCATGGTCACGGGAGGACCTCCCGTGAAAATCCTTAAAAATAGTTTTATTTCAATACAATAAAAATCTTGTAAGAGATATTTTAAATGTATTTTTGATTTTAATTCGTTTAAGCGTTGTCCTCCAGACATCGTACTTTTTTCCCGACATTGATTTTATTTATAAATAGACTGAAGTAAGTTCTATGTAACAGCAATAATGCTTTGTAGTTTTCTAAAAAAGTAATAAGTAGGTAAACGTTGCAGACGAAGTGGGCGGCCAGACGAACCTAATATCTTGAGTTCAACTTAGTATCGTAGATAAGTAATTTTAAAGCAAAAAATTAAATTATTTCTGATTAAGTTGATAACGATAAAGCAGTGGTAGCCAAGTTGGTTGACCATTAGCTTTGGAAACATGAGTCGAGAGTTCAACCCACTGCGCGATCCATTGGGATTTGAATGGTGGGCAGATTCCATTTTCATGATGTTTTGCGGTTAATCGTGCTGGCTAAGAAAACCTACATGTAAATAAGTGCTAAGTCCGCCCACCCGCATTGGGCCGGTGAACTATGGCTTGTATACCTTTCGTCTTCAGGAGAGGCCTAAGTTCAGTGAGACAATTGAGACAACAACAAGTGAGACAAAAAAAAAGACATTATTAACACTAAGCATTAAGATTTTAACAAACATTGTATTAAACTATTTGTATTAAAAACCGTGAATTTATAACAGCACCACGTAAAAGCTTTTATAATCCTCAAAATTATAAAACACTGATGGCCACTGTACCTAAATAGTAACGAGGTAAATAAAGCTTTAACTATTCAATGTCGCGAACAATTTACAATGCACGAATACGCGTTCGTCTGTCATCTGTTGAGCTGGACAGTCGCCAACAGTTGGTGTTTGTCATAGTATAGTAGCGGCCAATCGCTAGTAATAACTGTGTCACATGCCCACCAGACGCTCTGATAGTACTAGCAATTTGTGACTAGATCGGCCTAATCGTATTTAAATTGTTCGGTAAAATTCGGAAACCCGATATTGTCCGAACGATCAACCAATAGCGATCGCTCATTTTCACGTCAGTGATGCTAAGGGGGTCATATTTAGACCTATTGGTTGTTCGTTCAGATGTGCTCGTGTTTATTAGATTTATAGCTATATACTTTGTATATACCTAGTACCGTTACCCACGTGTATACCTACCGCATATATTTAAATCAGGATGTTTTGATGTTACCCGACAGTTTATGGGTTTGTTAATGCATCGGTCGTAAAAAATATTTAATTTGTGTGACACGTGTCTGTCGTATAATTAATTTGTATGCCTAATATAAAATAGTCGCGTCTGACATTACATTAGACAACATACAACTAAACCAGTAAACCAATACTTTTTTGATATTACGAGTTTTTAGATTTGGAAGGTAAAAAAAACATAAGATTATTCACAATTATATAGATATAAACGCTTTGATCTCTATAACGGCGTGGATAAATCCCAATGTACTGATAAAACTCGTTTTTAAATATTACTGCCACTTTATAAAATAAAGATAATAACAATTTAAAGCTATGTAGCTAAACTCACTAAAAATATGAATAACGATTGAGATACTGCTCTTCCAGTAATTTAATTTCTAGGGATGGTCAAGATCAAGACTGACTTCGAAGACAAGGTTAATGATGATGGGCGTGCGTGTGGTACCGGCAGCCGGTGGAGTTGCGATGGTTCTCGTGACGCTCCATTTGTTCTTGATTTATTAACTAGACACGCACAGGAGACGACTTCGGTGTGGTGCAGGCAGAATTTCTCTGTCTCTCTCTCTCTCTCTCTCTCTCTCTCTCATTCTGATGATTGATGATACGCATGGGTAAGAATTAAGCTTCCAACCCTTCCTTTGATGTGTTCTTTGTTTACGTTTTACGAGAAAATGGTATGAAAAACCAGACCCTTGTTGAAATGATGAAGACGAAAATTTTACTGGTTAATAAATGTGTTAGGCACGTATACGTTTGTAGGACTTTAAATCGAATTTTATTTAAGGCCACGCGGATATGTACGACCACAACTTCAAAGCCGACCATTATTCACAGATTATTTAAAATATACGAATGGCTGATGCTTTGAACAGCTGTCGAAACGCGATCCACATGAAGTTACACCTTCCATCACTGGTAAAAGGGATATTTAGCAGAGCGCGAGAGTTGAGATAAATCTTGGCAATTACTAATAATGGTCGCCATAAAGAATGAACGTTAGTATTTTTACACGAATTTAACAATATTTAGAATACAATCGGCCTGATTCATAATGTGCCGATAAACCCTATCCTCAAAGTATTTGACAGAAGTTGTATGGACACGGTCTGTGAAATTTCGGGATAAGGTTAGTTGTCTTTAAATCGAACGGAACATTATGCTTAGCTTGTAATAGCTTGCAAGTAACATCTGGAGTAGTATACTGCACATACCTTGTGGAAACCAGGGACAACCTCCATGCGTCCAAGCGTTTTCGCCATACCTATTACTGGAATTAAGTTTAATCAGCTCACAAGTTTAGGACCAACTAGTATTTAAACTCTCCGTGGTGCCGTACATCTGGACTTAGTTCAGCTGTAAGAGATTCTTGATTCTGTGGAAATTTGTCTACCAAATCTTTTTTGTCTCCTGCTTTGCAATGGAGGGAAGTGGAAGTGCTGTGTGACTTTCGAAAATAACTCATATACTTACTTTCAAGCGTAATTATTTCATGGGACATAGAAAAATCACTTGCAATCGGTTCAGGGTCCCACGTTCACACTAGGTGCGTAGATTCGAATGAGACTCTTGGCTCATTTATAATGCAGGACGCGAGTCGGTGACCCGATATTTATGTGCTTATACCGGGCATAACAATAAGCTTCATATATAGCTGCGTCTTATTAAGAACGGTATTTATGCATCGTTTATCCACTTACGTTTCCGTTTCTGTCTTCAACTATATAATAATAATTATATAATATCGCCAGACAACCACCAACTATACGGTTCTTTACTAAGAAACGCTTGTGTTACGGGTACCGTATAATGGATAGGCGAACTCAGTGTATAATACTTATATGGATATTAAACATCCATGACTCGGGTACAAAATAATGAGCTCCTCACACTAGGTTTGTTCCTACCAGGATTCGATCAAGCGACCCTCGGAAAAAAAGCAGGGTCACTACCAACTGCGCTGATCAGGCTGCCAAATATAGTATATTCATTGAACTAGTTTTTGTAAAAAGTAATTTACCTAAAAAATAATAGGCGTAATTATTGTGGCGTATGATTGTATTTTTCTGAAGTAAATTTTTACTGCATTTAGGTCTTTGATGATGACACAATTTTATGATAGTTTCCGTTTCCGACTTTGTTAAAATTCGTCACAGAACCTGGATATTTATTAATTGCTCTGGTTTATAGTGTATCGCGTTTTAACTAAATTATGACAAATGATAGGAACCACATAATTAGTGATGAAACTTGTTTTATTTTGACTAATGGATGGTGCCTTTTAACCGTTATAAACGTCAAACGGAAAATAAACTATTGCACGAATCGCGTTGCTTAGTTGATGGCTTACAAAAAACTACATATATATAAACATACGAGTACTTTAAAATGTCTCTAGTTTTAATTTACAATTACAGCAGTAAATCAGACAAATCTATAGTTTGTTTTAATATCTATGAGTATTATTCAATCTTTTATATTATTATTTTACGTTGTGAAATCCACAAATTGTAGTGAACAGGTTCGAATCACATTTCTGGCACTGATTTACCAAAATAGCGCATAAGATTGGCACGAATAAATAAACCCAATTATCAGTAAAAGCTTATTGGGTTCAATTTCAAAAAACATTCGACGCCTCAAGGGGCCGTCTTTGAGTGTTCCATTATTCTTACGCCTCTACGGTGGTGTTGTCTACTTGAATTGATTATAGAGTCACCAGTCACCTTAAAAGTTTATCCTACTGAATTATTTAAATAAGCTGGTATTTGCGATATCGATATCGTGTACGATAATAAAATGCTAGTCATAAAATAAAACAACTCACATAGTAATTAGGTTAATTCAATGTTGTACTAAATTAGTTCCATTTTGATTATATGATGATTAGGGTATGCTGTTCAGTCATCTGATTCAGCCTTGTTTGCAATATTTTTTTATTTGCTCTATTGAAAATAATAATATTGTCTTTTACATCAAGTTATTGCTAAATCTTATGTCAGTATTATACGATAGGTATGTGTTTCAAGGGAAACCTTTATTAGTCTTATACTAACTATATTTAAAATATGTTTGTTCTCAATTAATAAATATGTTTTTAATTTGCATGCAGTAAATACGTTATGAAAATTCAGCAATGATTACAATGTTATTTTAATTGGAGTAAGTTTTTGAGATGTATCATCAAGAAAAAAAACACAAAGGGCAGTTAAATATAAAGCTGTACATTTAAAATACAGCTAACGCGGTTGTCAAATTTCTCAAAATGTCTATGCTTTTGTTCAGTGATAACTGGAACAATGGTAGATTTATCCTAACAAATAAAGTTTGAACAAAATTTTAAGAGATGAATTTTAAACACGTTCTTCAGAAGAAATTGATCTCAAGAATTCAGTTTCCTAAAATTTACTGCCATTATAAGTTACACCTAGAACATTAAAATGGAATACGAAATTCACGTTATTCACAACAGTTTGGGTCAAACTCTCGAGATATGGTCGGTAAGTAAATTTTCGGTCGGCAAGAGTGAGAGTACCAAACTTTTTAAACTATTATATATATAGTCAAAATAAAAAACTATGCAGGCGTGAACATTTTAAAATATAGATTACCTATCTAATCACAAACTGATGAGAAAAGAGGTCGCTGCATTCTCTATACCCGTTTTTTTCGTCTAGCCACCATAAAACAAATCTCTCCAAAATGTGGACTTAACGTTTATTGAAAAATGTTATCTTCCGAATGAGTAAGGACAAACGATTTTTTTATCGCATCAATTTCGTATAAAGATTTATTTTATCCGCGCGGCTAACGAGTTAGTCCCGACGGACTCAAGTGCATTACTCGGGAGAATTGAGTGAGCCTTTTATTTGCCTGTAACGGCGTATTTAAGTGTCTCCGGATTTGATTTCTCGGGATTAACTGAATTGTCTGTCTTGTTTCAATCAGAATGACCCGTTTTCAGATAGCAATCTTCAAAAGATGGCTGTTAACAATTCTTTATTGATGAATAAATTACGAGTTGACTCAGTTTACCCTCTATTTGTGATTCAAAAAGGTCCCCTGCGTTATTTCCACGGGCTCCGTTCTTTTGTTTCGGGGTTAAGAGAGACTGTACAAGCTGTACATACTTTAAAATAAACAAGCGTTTAAATTGTATACATTTGTAAGCGGATTTGTGTCAAGGAGGGAGGAGAGATGGTATTTTTTTCGAGTGAAAGATTTTCACATTTTATGTTATATCATTTTTTTATTATTATCTACTATATTTATTAATGCTAAATATATGAAGGCAAACAAACGATTAAGTGAAGACAAATGCTAAAAAATATTTTGTCAAATTATACATTCCAAGTCAGTAAGTATTATTAGTATTAAGTATTGTATAATAAATGTATAATATTGCAAAAAAAATTTTTTTGAGAAATTACATTTGGACAATTTAAGGGGAAAATACTTTAGACTACGCAATAAAAACGTTAATAACAATATACCTACGCAAAGAACCTATCTTCTTACATTTTCCAGAACAAAAAGTTTAGTTATAAAATATTCTTATGTTTGATACGAATCAAAACGCCTATATGTAAAGTGCTTTTACATGTACGTAACTAACGTGATTAGAATATAAAAGTAACAGCAACTTAAAGCCATTTAACTTTGTAAATATTTAACGTTATTTCTTTTTCCAAGTCTCTCAGACGTAATTTCACTTTATTTTCATGCTTTATTTTATTACCAACATACATATTATATTTTTCTTATAGAAGTGTGTTAGATGAAATATGTTATATTTGGTATTCTAATAAAATGCACATAATATTGAATATGAGTTACCAGTAAAGCCGAGTGTTACGTAAGGGACAGGAACGCACATGTGCTAACACGGGGATGCTGATTTAATTTTTTGGAGCGAAATGTTTATATAGTACATGCAAGAATATGTTTATTTATGCTATATTTATTTCTCTGTATTTCTAGTTTTAGACAATAATCCGCATTTACGTAATATCAATAGTAAAATTGACGTATATGTAAATAAAAGTTCGGTACAGAGCAAAATAACAGAAGTAAAAAATGAGGCTTCGCCGACAAAATAATTAAGATCTAAGTGGATACCCAGTCCAGTAAAGTTACTAAGTAGGTACTTGAAATACTGAAATATTTCGCAAACGATAATATAATCGTTTGAACTCATTGTGTCCGCATTATTGATGAGACATGCAAAAATGTATTTTCGTAAGACAGTCAGCCAGCCGTATAAGAAGGTTGAGGTACGTAAAAAGGCAGGTGTATATTGTTTGTAGAGGATTCTCGCGTGACTGTTCGGTTGTCATGTGTTACATGTTGGCAAAGCATCGATACATTACCGATGATGGAGGTGTCGAATTGGCGATGCGTGTTTTACGACGCCAGAACGAGGGCAAGAACCCATTTCGTTGGAATGGATAGAGATTGATTTTTACACATCTCGCATACATTTTTTATATACGACTGTGAGCGCCGCACAAATACGCGGTAAAATATTATATATTCAACTGAAAGTACATTTTTTGAATAGTTTATATGTAATTTAACGCTGTATATTTTTGACCCAAACGGAAATGAAAACATGGTAGATGTATTTATCCTTGTAACAAAAAAAGGGAGTTCGCTTAGTCGAATGAATGGACTCTACAAATGGGCACAGTCCTTTGAACGGAAGCTATTCCTTATTGCTAAACGTAACATACGCTATAAATATGAGACCAAATATTTTCGCAAAACCACTGTAAGTATAATTTAGGTATAAACAATAATAATGATATAATCTAACGTAGGTATAATCTTACGTTATTATTTTGGCTTATGCTTTTGGGTTAGGCTCTACCTACTCCTAGTTACGTGAATGTCGAACAGTCGGTGGTCCTTTGAGTTAAATTGACGTTAATTTATCGTAGCGCACTACATTTAATTGGAATATTATTAAATCTCGATTTAATAACAGTCTCCTACGAGTAGGAGGGCACTAGTCAGGTAAGTAATACGATGGAAGAATTGCAGAAATGTATTAAAATACTTTAGATATAACAGTTAAGTATGTTATTGCGTTAAATTTTAATTCTGTGAAATAGTTTCATCAAAAGATTATTTTATTTTAAATATTCCTTTAGGAATGTTAAGTTGTAATACTTGCATATTTTGTGAAAGTAAATCCTCCTATGCCGTGTGAGTGTGACTATAATATAAGACTTACCTTTCTTTCCTGAGTTCGCTGTTTCGCTTGCGGAAGTTGGCTACGAGCACTTGAAGTTCAGAGGAGTGCCGCTCGTACAGTTGTCCCAGCTGCGTCGTGAAGTCGGCCACTGAAACAAATGCCTTGCATTGTGATAAACGTCAAATAGATAATTATTGTAGCCTAGTAGACCAAGGACTGTGGCGATCGCTCTATACATATATTTAGAATGTAGCCCGATCGTGTAGGTATTTTTTTTTCGTATAAGCATATTCGTGGTTGACATTTGTATTGATTATGGATGGTATCAGGCGTTACTTGGCGGAAATCTATTGTAAAACAATTTATGGGAAATACTAGTCGCTCTCTAATTGCTTGCTTGCCAACCTCACTAAACACATAAGTTAATCGATTTAAATAAAACTAATTTTACAGTATTATGTTTTTAAGTTCCCGTCGTTTCGGCTGCTTTACAGCAACCTTGGTAAAAAATAGTTTTATTTCAATGTGTAATATTCCTCAATTCACAACAAATTCCTCATTATATATTCAACCGATACAAACTTTATATGTTATTAATTTCAACACAAACATGTAAACCGGCTCGTTATAACTTCCTCATTGCGAAAATGTAAAAGTTTGTACACGAGTCGTTCGAAACATTTCGCTATAGACACGACCGAGTTCACCCAAGAGCTTAATTCAACACCTTTTAGATCCCGCGAACCAGCTCCAGATACGGGAAACATAATGCCTGAACTTTTATTTAATGTTTAGTTCTTTGTAGTATATTTTAATGATATTTATGGCAAGGTTGGGGCATGTGGATAGGCGGAAAGCAGACGTTTAAAATTACAGGAAATAAATGGGTATAAGTATTTGGTCTCTCGATTTTTTCGGTCTGCAAGATATTGAGATGTAATGATGTGAATTATAATGTTTAAGTTAATATAAATTCTAGAAATGCTTTTATTTGAATCTCCCCTTGCCTGGGTGATCTGGGATCGCCCCGAGTTCATTTTATAACCCAAGGTTATTATAGATTATAGTTGGTTATAAGATTATAGACGTAGAGTTAACGTCTGCGTCTGGCGATATTTATTTATTTTAAACAATTTCTTTTTTAGGTATAAGTAATTATTGAGCCACAAATGATTTCAATAAAAAAACTACGAGTCTTATAAAGAAATTTGTGAAATACTTGAACCGTGAAATAGCAATTAATTTGAATATGTACAGGTCAGTTCACATAGGCTGGTGAACAACAAACAAATGAAATTTCGCTTCATGTTTCTTACTACATTTGAAATGACATTCGCTGATTGCAATCATCCTAGCTACTGCTATTGATTGCTATTTTTAATTCTCTAATAATATGCGTATCATTTTGATTAAAATAGTGAAGGTAAAAATTTTTGCAACCAAGGCTGACTTTTTCGTGAAAATCGTTTTGCAACAATAAGCATAGACGCCATTAAGCTTGACTTCACTTGCAGATATAGTTCAGTCTTTTATTTAGGCCTTAAGCAGGAGAACGTGTTGGTTCTTAACCAAGTTAACATTTATGAAACATCGGTGTACAACGAAATAATTATGTAGGAAAAAATATTACTTTGGCACTAAGATTTTACCATAAATTGGCGAAGTGGTTGTTACCTACAGTATTTTAATGAGTATAGCGTGGTCAGTAAGGTATTTTTTGCGAACTTTTTTTTTATTACTAAACATTCGTTCGCTGCATTGTATATTATCATGTTGCCCAACATTCGAAACAATGTTTTAGGGCTATCAATATATCACTTCTAATAGAATGTTCGTAAGTCGATTAGTGATAGGAACGGATAAAATTCACTCAGGCAATTGTTAAATCTATGTAATAGACTCTGACCAAGTACTTACTAAATTACTAAAACTTTCGGTTGAATAAAATAAAATAGAATAAATTATTCACGCTATCAAACTTCGGTAAAACAACAAAAATGACTCTTTTAGCACAAAAGGAATAAAAATAAAATGAGGTTGGAAGTTTGTCCATCAAGTTTTGAGACTGTGGCGCGTCCGCACTGAGACATTTGATTTCGTGGACCTTTGAAAGTTTTATAAGCAATGCATATTAAATAAGCTGACATACCTACTCTACCATAAGAACATTGGTCTGTTTGTACATTTCAGTGTTGCCAAGGTGAGATACTCACCACCAACACTGCTGGTGGAATTGTCATATTGTTTATAAACTGTTAAATCATTATCTGTCACACACGTCGTCAACGCTATGCCCTCGTATGGGTTCCAACTAAGTTATTTAAATTATCTATGCTATACCTTTGCCTAACAAATACAAACATATTTTTATGATACAAATGCACACATCAAGTTCCTATGTAACAAACTAAATATTTCAGCCATATTCAAATTTAAACGTAATTATATAATTGTATCTACAAAGCCACTGCAATATTAATTAACATTCTATTCTCAAGTATAATAAATATTGGATACAGCTATTCTATACGGAAAAGTACAAGTCGAGAGTGAACAGGTACCTTCGAGGCAAGTATGCTACATCGTAGATCTCATCGTCACTTACCATCAGTTGAGATCGAGATCAAATACTTGCCTATACGGCAATAAAAAAAAAAAAAAAAACAGTACAGGTAAATACTGGTACTTATAGCTAAATTAATTCAAATTAACCCTACTCGTACTAGAGAGATTATAAAATATCTTAATAATTGGTTGATCTCAACAAATTATATAAACATTTTTCCTTAATGGCATTTTTCCATTGAGTCAACATTAAAGTTAGCTCCTTCAGTTATTGGACGCAGTAATTATGAAACTGTCAATAGCTGTGAAGTGACATCCAAGTGGCAGCTAAATCACAGGCAGATACCGGGAAACACAATTAATCTTCTATAATTAGATAATGATTACGTTAACACAATTATTGTTAACTAGCTGTTGCCCGCGACTTAGTCCGCGTATTTAAATTGATATGACTTTTATTTATGAAATTAACGAAATAATACACGCATTAAATTTTAAGTACAGCTTACCTTAATACATTCGTGTAAACCGCACCCAAAAAGGTTAAGTCGTTTCTAAGATTAGCGCGCACAATCGCACAGATAAACAGCCAAAATTCTACCAATCATTGTTTGATTTTTTTGTTTTCTGGTTTGATCATTGCGTTGATAAAGTCCCAATAATAGTTTTGCTCAAATATATTCCGTGTACAGACAGCGATCAGTAACATTTTTATTATATGTACCTATATATTATGACATCATTTATGATATAGTTGTATCATTTTGTTTATTATTGTCGAGATACAGTTTTGGCAACTGAATTCGGTTGGCAGCAAATGTACAATTTACTATTTATGATAGGAAATTAAATTCAATATTTTGTTATAAATATTAATTATGTTGGGTTTGATAATCCATTAAGATTAATTGTTTGTAAATATCGATTAGGCTAAGATTATGATATAATAAGGATTACGTTATATCACAACTGAACAAAAAAACTGAGTAGGATTCTCATACCAACCTACGCCGGTTTTATCATAGAGCATTAAAATATGATACTACTTGGAGCAGTTATACCCAATTAAAATAATATTACCGCTATTATAAATCATGATTCTGAGATATCAATCAGACTCAGTAATATTAAACAATCTGCGTTTATTTTAGTTTCCAGCTTCAAAAGAGATTGTATTCCATTCGTTAGTTGTTAAATGAAAATGGAAACCTTACTCCGATGTTTAATTAACTGTAATTAATAGATTTTCAAATATTGGACCTTCGGTACTGGATTTAATAATAAGTAACATTTATTAACAAAATTTAATTTCAACAAAACACGTCGTTGCCATCAATTGAGTTTATAATTATAGTTGCAGGTGTTCTATAAATATTAATAAATAAAATAGAATTTCAAAATCATTTCTAGTAAGATCAGCGCCGTTTCAATGCGAACCTATTTGTGTAAAATAAGAAATCATTACCAAACCATGATTTATTTTGTAATAAATTTATATTAAAAAGGTTATAGATGACATTTTTATTAGTCATATCACATAATCCATATCTAAACAGAGAACAATAAGGTCAGTTTTTATGTGTTTACCCATAAATATTGTGAGTGAGATTCACGATTTACTACATAATGGATATAATAGGATGAACCATACATTGATTGATCGTTTCGTATCGATAATGATCTTCGTAGCACTTAATGAATATTTAGCTTCACCAAAACTGAGTGAGCTACATTATTGAGTGAGCTTGTGATGCACAGCACATAGGTACTTACTCATAGATTTAAGGCAATCTCCTCACATATATAATTATATATAATTCCAGCCCTTTTTTTTTATGTCCCACTACTGTGCACGGGCCTCCGCTCAATGCGAGGGGGGATTAGGCCATAGTCCACCACGCTGGCCCAGTGCGGATTGGCGGACTTCACACATCTTTCGAGGGCTTCTCTCAGACATGCAGGTTACCCCACGATGTTTTCCTTCACCGTTTAGCAAGTGATAATGATGGTTGAAAATGAGATTCGCACATGAAAAATCCCAGAGGTGCGAGCCGGGGTTTGAACCTGCAATCCTCGTTACCGAGGCAAGCGTTCTACCAACTTGGCTATCACTGCTTATCTGATCTCCTCATATACTCATATGTATATATGTAGTTATATCAATGTGGTCTTAATAAAGTTGCTTCGACTAAATTGAACCTTCGAAAAAGTATGTTACGAGATCAGATAGAAAAAGTTTTATTTCGAATTCGGCGAGCAGAAATTGAAAAGCCCGTTGACCGATATCAATTTGATCCCATCACAATTTGTGATAGGATTGGGGAATCAATTCCATATCACGGGTGTTGTTGTCAGTTATTGTAGTTATAAGTAGATACATGTTGATGTTCGTGATCAAATGAATCTTATTTTTAATATTATATCTGTAGTCGTAGTGACAAATAAATGGGTAGTCGGTAATAGGTGGTTCGAGAGTTCGGCGATGATTAAAAATATAAACGAGAAATTAAGTATGTCAGCTTGGTCACGATGAGTTTCCAAATTAAAGGATCTGGGGTTAGACTAGTAAAGTGGTGGGTTGAGGTTATTATTTTAATATTCGCTTTTAATACAAATTTATGGGGAAATTATTTTAAAATTCGAATTTTTACTTTTGAAGAGTGTAAGAAACTATTGAGATATATAAATGGGTCTCACTCGCAAGCGCAACGAGCTTCACCTCAGTTGTGGGGACTACTTGCTACTAATGTCAGACGGGACAATTTCGCACTGTATACGCGCTACTATTCATTCAAATGTATAACGTTAAAGCAACTAAAATCGGATATTCTTCATTTTCTACGCCTCGAACTTACATCACCAACAATATGTAAATATTTTATGTAAATTAATGGCGAGGTTAGATATATATAATATTGTGTATGTGTAACTCTAAAATAGCTAGAGCGTCGTAACATAATTTGATTAGGCTCCAGGTCAATTAAAGCAAGTCAGTGAACATCAGCGCTATTTCACGGGTATGTTTCTTGAACCCGCAAGTTGGAGCGGCAAATTCATTGACACGTGTCTTACACATATGATTGAGGTACGGCTAAATAATTTATAGTTACAGACTAAATTATTATTTGGCTCTACATTAAATTATAATTTGAATTACATATTTACTTAAAAATAAGTACCATTACAATAAGCCATAAAATTAAGGTGCAGCAAAAATATTGCATAAAATATAATGAGTAGATCATAGCTTAAAATAAATGAGTAAATTTTTGTTTTTGTTTTTAAAGGAGAGTCTGTAGCCCACTCAGTACGGGGTGTACTTATATTAGATTTCTTGTAATTTAGTTTATTTATTTTGGAATGTGAACTCTATCTTACTCAAGATACGCTTTAAATTATTTACACTATTATTGTAACACCTTTATATCAACCGTCAATATTTACCGACAGTCACATTGACAACGTTCGTTTTCATGAATTATTCACGAATTATGATTAAATCCTAAGCTATACTTAATGGTGGGAGGACAATATCAAAACTCTAGGTAACTTGACTTAAATAACTTCGTCGTCTTTGTTATTATAATTTCAGGTAAGCCGAGGGTATACATAATTATTTTTTCTTGACTTTGATTGATTTTCGTGGAGGAGGTTTTAATGTACATTATACATTCATAAGAGGATGTACCTTCACAACATTAATAACTCACAAAATAACCCTGGACTAGCTCTCGCTACTGCATGGTGTTAAATTTAAGCGGAAACCAGAAAAATTTAACCTATCTGTAAGCTTTGTTTTAGTTTAATTTTTAAGTAACATTTGTGTAAATAACAACAAAAAGTCTAACGAAAATCAGCAACGTCTCCAAAATAAACCGTGTTCCATTGTAAATGAGAGAAGGTTTTGAATAATAGAGTTCTTAATTCGAGGCGGTGAGGTCAATCACTTGTTTTAGAGTTACCAGCGTTCGATTCAGAGCGTTTCGACAAGTATCCGAATCGACTCGATTAGACATTTCTCAGTTTGAAGACGATCTTTCAGACACATTTATTATTCATAACCAAATCGAAGATGCGATTCGACCACTCGCTAACTGAATCGGTCGAGACAAGACTTGTCGTAAGGTTTTGAATCGGGGGCTGCTGGTGAAATTCAGCGCAATAGGCGAGGGAGCCGCATAATGAGACAATATTTTGTCTGAATTTTATATATGTATTACACTAAATTTATTTCTATCTTGGCACGTCTTTTTAATTTAATTTGTCATTCAAAATTATTAAAAGATGTTTTAATTACAATTTTACAACTAGTAATTATAGTTTCTAAACAGGTATTTAAAAAATCTAATTAAAGAGATCTACCAAGATTGTATTCTAAAATAAAGTAAGTAAAAATAAGGTATACTTACTTATGAAATTTCAAAATTGTTGCCCATCATCTACTGGTCTAGTATGATACAATGTATTTAGTCGCAGCTGTATACTACCTTATTGAGATTACATATACTATGCAGGTCAACTTCTGTTTGCATACTCCAACCAGTGCCATTAGACAGGACACGTTCGCTAATCGCATTATTCATATGAGGGCTTAACCAACATGTAGGCACTAGCTCAGCTGCTGCGTGCAATGGCGTGTTCTAAGTAACGAGAATGTAGATGGAAATCTCTTACGTCTTTAGTTCCACAGATTGATAAGTAGGTTGTGAAATAAATATTGGCTACATTAATATAAATAGGTACATCTTAGTGATAGTGTACTCTATTATTGTGTATATTGTATATATTTCCCTAAAACCCCTTAACATTTATACATTTTGCACAAACCCATGTAAATGTAACGTAATAAATCCCAGGGAAAAGAATACTAAACGATACCCCCATTGTTTTTAATGTAGTGCCTGATGTTGCCTTTTTTTTAATTTTAATGAATATTCAGTAATCCCTTTGCGAATATCTATTACTTTATTTGGTAATTATGTTAAAGTCAAACGGATACCTAAGTAGGTAGACGGCAATACTAAAAAGAGTCTAACAATTGCGGCATAGCGTTCTAATTTTATTATTAACTTATTCGAATGTGTGTGAAAAGCTAATTAGTGGATCAAGATCACTTTGTCAGAGAAATAACGCCTCGCTGTTCACTTGACATAAGAATCATAAATTAGGGACAACAGTCGTAACAATTACAACAAACGAAATGTTACTTTTATAAAAAAGAACTAGTAACAAACATGGTTTGCAAACTATTTGGGCTGCTAATAGCGAGCAAAGTTGCTCTTTAAGAAACTCATTTACGGACTTTGTACATAGTTTTGGACGAATAGATTTCGTTGGACTGAGACGAACGCGGCATCTGGCATCGATAAATTTCTTTAGCAAATTCAATTCCTTGTATAGACGTGTTTGGTTGGTTATCCACGTATATGGCAAGAAACAGTTTTATTTAACGTTTGAAACGGGTCTAATGGATCGCAAAGTTGAAAGGTGAAGGAAGGTAGTGAATAATGATCAATGGTGAAGTGGTTCAAGTCGGCTGCGTGTCCACGACTGAGGCATTGTTAAATTATAATGTGAGACCGTACTTATCAGGTGTGTACCTATGTTGACAGACCTACATAAATTCAAAAATTCCTACGTGCTCCCTATGTCAAGTTATTTATTTTTTCCAGCTTCTAAAACACAAATAATAGACTATTTCAACTAGAGTAAGCAAGGAACCACCGAAGCACAGCCCGAAGCAGTTTCCTATTGTGACCACTAGGTCCAGGGTAGTTCGTGCTACCTGCCTCGTAACTCGCTGATAAGGTTTGTTGCCTACTAAAAATCTCGCTGGCTTCACTCTCAATTCTTTCTCAGGCTCCAGCAATTTCTTAGCGACTACATTATAGTCGGGTTCCGTACAAGAGGGTAAACATTTACAGTTCAAGCCCGTATCGTTCGTGCCGGGCACTTGTAGTTTTCTTAACGTTTTGTAGTGTTTCGTCAAACACTTTAAGCCGTCCAAGTCACAATATCTATCTTTGTACTGGACGGGAGACAAGTGATGTGTACAGTTGCAGAGTTTCAGTTGGGCGGCGATACGACATTCAACGATGCAAACAGAGTAGCTGTAATATTTATACCCGATGAAATTGTTTGGCAATTCATCTGGAAACCGACACTGCCGTTCCTCAGTAGATATCAAAGATACTTCTGGCTCGTTTACCACATCCATAATCGAGAACGTAACCGTGGCTTGAGAACCATATATAGTCGTGATTCGCCGATCGTATTCCATATTCCAAAATGGTATATCTTCTGGCGAATGAATGAACGCCTCGTAGTCTTGCGATAGAGTGATTTCAAGAATTCCCTGCTCAGTTTGTTGGTTGTTGACAGATGTTATATATAGTGGTTGTTTACTCTCTACGTGCTTGTTGTTAATCGAAAAACATGTTCCATACTCCGTGTTTAAAGGCTTAAAATTGTTGCAACAATTTATCGATCGACCATTCCATTTGCAACTTATAAATAAATCGTCGCAAGGTGTTCGAAAAGAGGAGGCAAGTTCAGCGTAATTTTTCAAGCAGATGGGCTCGTTTATACATGTTGATACACAACTGAAGCATGTTCCGCTAAAGAATATTATTTCGGCGAGAAATCGATCGAACTTTCCTCTGTCTTGTTCGCTGAATCCATTGCTTATCATCCAAAGTTTTTCAATGTTTGCCACCTCGCAGACGGTGACCGAGGCGAAAGTAGTGTTCCAATCGAGGTAGTCGGTGCGAGTTGTGAACCGTATGGTGTTCTCTTGATAATGCTCGTAGTATTGGTGGATAGTTGCGATTGCTACAATCCATACATGGACGTAAATGACGAAATAAATGAATTTGTACACAAAATGTACATCCTTGCGCGCAAGAAAACTTGGTCCATGAACCGTTAGATTTCGACAAGTGAATAATAGTCGTTTGTAGAACAATTTTATGTGATCCCTGACACTTGTGCATAATTTTATCAACATATTTTTCATGAAGCTCTACTAGTTACTACCAATGTTGAAATGATAGAGTTTATATTCAGCTCTGCCTTATATAACGCAAAGCTTTTACGTTTACACGTAATGTATCCATTTGCCTAATGTTTTGGACACGGTGAGGCACAAATAACTTCAATTAACACTGAACAATAGTATTATATTAGAGCTAGAAAAGCCTTTGGATACAAATTGTCTATTTTTTATGTAAAAATGTAATAGTTCTTGTGTGATATCAATGTTTTATAACCCATATTATCTTTACTAAATGTTGGTAATGGGCTTTTAGGATTATCTATACAAAATTCTGTCTAATATTGTCAGAAACATTAAATATAACGTGTTTACTAAATTGAAAAAAAAAACTAAGGCTAAACTATGACTTACATTTATTTTAAAGATTATAACAAACTGGAAATTCCTCTTTGTTCCGCACCGTCGGCGTAATTCGATTTCCTGGGCTGGATCAGTCTGTTTCAGTTATATATGAACCTGCATGAGTTTTTGTAATATCTTCTGGATTCATACATCTTCATAATAATTTACTTTTGTTTAATGATGACTTGCATAGATCACTTTTATATTTTGATTATTATTCTGTATACTAAAAACCCATTACCTACATTTAGTAAATATAGTATGGTTATATAATAGTATCTGTTCATTTTACATAAGAATAAAGCTTGAATATACTAACTTATTTACTAAAATTAAAATAAGGCTGATTTCAAAATGCTCTCAACAAATCCCCACCACCATCGGCCGGGAGGCTGCCCAAAATGCTGGCAGCATTGCCACTTTGAATGGCAATGCTGATGTGTTGGCCAAAATATGTGCTAGCGTTCTGGTCACCAGGTGTCTCCACCAGGAGTTTTGAAAGCTCCCTGTAGATCCGATGGGCATCCGGTCCCCACGGACCCAAGGTCTCTACCCCAAAAGCCTCAAATATGTACCCTGCACCCAGGGAAACTTGGTTATATTTGCTCAATTTGTCGCTATATAGTTGGTGTATTTGACTGGCAGTAAAAAAAGACGATAAATCTATTTATCTTAGGTGAGTTACATTTGGCGTTGCCTTAATCCAGTTCGGTATGATGTCACAAATTCTATTACGTGTCTCAATAATTGCAGGCTTAAGCAGCTTAAGATCGCCACACTTTGGAGCAGAAATATTTGAATTCTGCGCCTCTTAGTAGAATATGATTTTCTGATTCAAAACGTGATGATGAATTCTATGAATGCATAAATGTATATACTGGAGTTCCTTTAATTTCTAATAGTATTCGATTAGAGAAAACTACAATAAAAAAACATATATATTTATAATATAACATACACTTTATCAGTAAGTATTTTATATTGTATGAGGCATCGTTTGATATGCCAAGAAAGATTTCAAATATCGTGCTTATATGAAAATTTTACAGTAAATATCCTTAATAATATTGAAATATTATCCGCTAATAATATCTACAAAACCATTCTTGATATATGAATCTATAATTACAGTCCCTATAGATTTTACTCGTGAATTAACAAATTCCTACCTGCAAAGTAGGTCAAAGCGAATTCGGCATTCATTCGTGCATACTTAAGTTAATATAGTTGGAAAAGACAAATAACGCGCTATTTCAATCAAGTCCTATACTTATGTAAAGATAAATAAATATATAAAAGAATTGAGTAAAAGTTTTTAATTATCAATAATTTTTGTTATATTATATATTCATTATTTTAATAATTATTGGAAATAACATGTAATAGATAATAATTAGTCAATTAACTCCACTAAATGACAATGTTATAACTTTAAAACAATAGTTAGATAGGTACTCTAAAGAAATTTATATACAGATCGCATTATATACTCATTTGAATCTTCCCAGTTTTTTTATACAATAGGTATAGGAATAAATTTTGAAGTAAGTACCAGTGATAGACAGGATAAAAATTACGTAGCTTAGTGCGTTACTTCTCAGTGAGTATGCTCTCTCATCACTAAGCAAATTTATTGAAAGTTTTATTCAATTATTATTAATTACTAGCTGTTGCCCGCGACTTCGTCCGCGTGGTATTTAACAAAGACAACCGTTGACAACAGCCTGCTCGCCCATTCTGAGCCGCACGCATTGCAGGTTGTTGCTATCAAACTTAATCAGGCGCTGCGCTGCAACATTGGTTTTAATTTTTTTTCGTGAGATCCTATTTTTTTTTTCTAAAATAAAAGTAGCCTAAGTTACTCCTCGTTACATCAGCTATCTGCCAGTGAAAGTCCCGTCAAAATCGGTCCAGCCATTTCAGAGATTAGCCGGAACAAACAGACAGACAGACAGACAGACAGACAGACAGACAGACGGACAGACGGACAGACGGACAGACAGACAAAAATTGTAAAAAATGTTGTTTCGGTATAGGTAACGTGTATACATCCAAATGCACTTAGTAAAAAGCGGTTATTTTAATATTACAAACAGACACTCCAATTTTATTTATATGTATAGATGAAATCGTTCATATTTCGTAGACTTTGACGGATAAATTGTCTCGTAGTCGCATTGTAGCGGCGTGGTCTTGTAAACCACGATTCCTGTAGGCATGCCAACCACATCTCAGCTGAGGCGAAACGTTAGCTTACACGCAACAACATTACCATTTATACATGGATTAACATACAGAGGCATATCTGTGTTGATAGGAAACCCGCAACGTTGGCTGTCAAATACATGACGACTTTGTTTGATGAGGTTTTTGGATTTGAGTGTTTGAGAGGCTGTAGTGTGAGTGGTTTGTTTATATTAGATCTCTATGTGCTACAACTTTTAGGCCTTTGTCTATTAGCTGTATTATATAACAAATTAAATGTAATAATACTGTCTTTGTATATGAGCAGGTTTAATTTATCATTTAGGAGTAAAGATATTCTATATTTAAATAACTCTATAAGCCGAAAGACGTTATGCTAAAAATAGACCAGCAAAAAGTTCCCCAATTACTTCGACATTCGTTGTCTTTCACTACTCGAAGGCGTCGACTTCCAACATTGTAGTATATTTAAATGTATTTATTTATATAATAAACTCAGTAGGAACATAATAGTAAACTTCAATATGGTTTAACACCGTTTATAAAGTATATTTAGTATGTCACGTATTAAAAGCTTAATCAGATATTTGATTATAATCGAATAAATAGTTAAGTTATTGTTAGCATTTAAGCCCTTTAAGCTTATTGTGTAATGTAATATTTGGGGCATTAAAATATTCTTTGTAAAATACATTACCCAATACGTGCGATTGAGTAATTCTAAAACATTAGATCCAATATCTTAGGACCTATTGAGTTTGTTGCCGACTATTTTCAGTATAACCAAAATTTTGAGTTAGTTTTAGACTCATACTATTCATAATTGTTATCGCACATCTTAGTCATTTAAAACAAGCTAATTTTCATTAACGGTCCCGTTTGTTTTAATATAAAAATGCTCAAATACTTTATACACATTAAGTTCATTTGGCCGCTAAGCTTAACTCTATTATAAGCTTACTTACGTCTTATGGCCGACGCTGCAATGTAAAGCTGCATTGTTAAGCCGCGGTAGAGCATTTACTAGTGTAATTTGCGGAGAGCATATCGTTGGTTAGTTTATAATAGTTGTACCCGATATGTAAGAGATTGCAGCTTATAATATAGCTGTCTAGAGACTGATTATTAATACAATAGCTAGAATTAATTGTACAACGATAGTTAGAGCATTGGAGAGACTCGGCCATAATTGCAAAAGCAATTATCGAAGGTTTCTCTATCTGCAATAACATTCTATCTTGACTATCATTTGATACTATCTTGAACTCCACTCTATGTTCACTAGGACATTTATAGTTTCCACAGTACTTGAACAAGCCATCTAATTCCTAGGTAAAATGGACGTACGTACTTTATAACACGAGCATCGATGACGATTGTTTGTATCGTATGTATGGACACAAACCAGGAAAGAGAGCATGAACAAATACGGTCTAGGTTTGTTAACAACCGCCTTGGCACTGTCAGTAGTCATAGTTCCATAGCTATAGTGTTTGAAGTGGACGCTAGTATACTCGTAGATAATTTAAAACTGTTCAAACAATGTTATTATGGATCATCAAAATCGTGGTCACTAAAAATTCTGCAAGCACTATCCATCATAGCCTACGAATTGATTTGCCGGATTGAAGCTTCGGGTGTTCGTTAGTGACGCACATTCAAAAGAAATTTGTTTGTAAAGTGTATACGCACGACTTAACGTGTCTTGGATGGATAAACATCGATGCGAAGGTCGAAACAACGTCACAAGTTTGCTGGTACCTTGGGAATATTTTCACAACACTTTTAACTAAATGAGCTTTTATTAAAACATTCATCACAATCTCTAGGGGAGTTTCACGAAATAAATAAGCATAGTGCCTATTAATAGTTAATTTAGTTTTTATTTACCTACATAAAAACTTTATTTCTTTGTATACATTCAGGTAAATTTACGAGATCCCGTGGTTTTTGTAATTTATTGGATACTTAATAGCTTATTATTACACCAATTTATATTACCAATTCACGTATGTGGATCATTCTGCACATCCATAGTGATTTTAGCATGACTTACTAACAAGTGTGTTCGCTTGATTGTTAATACGATTTGCAAACACCGCTCGTAGCAATTTTGTGTGGAAAAGCAAAAACCATTTTCTTTTTACTTTCGTTTCTCGGGAACGAAAGGAATAGAATTTTTACCGCCCGCTGAGCGTAAGGGCATATAAAAACACAATTCGGGTGTCATATATGTTTGTCTTCCACGCGAATAAACGATTTGACATTCAACAACGGAGATACAATGTGGGAACCACTTGGATATTACTTCATGTGGAATACACGCTGCACTGAACCGCGAAGGCTTTCAAGCTGGAAGTGAATGGATCATCAAACGGAAAATCCAGCCTAAAGAGTAGTTTTGGGACACTCTTTGTGTTTTGCTCTGCAATAACGTTAGTAATCCCGCGTGGTCACCGAATTGCGGTCACTGTCTAAATATCATTGCTGGAACGACATTTCAGCGGCTTATTGAGCCTGACATACGTTACAATCTATAATAATCTATCTAAATATAAAAACAAAAGGTGCCAACACTTAATTAACTTTAAAAACCTAGCGACTGCTTCTAAGCTCGATAAGATAAGATTTTTAATATTAAAAAAAAACAAGGATCATATAAATGTAACCATTTATATGATCGCCACAGAATATAAATATCAAACTGAATATGATCGTTCACAAAATATCTTAGAATACAATATAAATAGAGATGTATGACATATAATATATCTATTAAATGTAACAATCCCAAACACTTGATTTCTATCAATTTTGATTAGCTAATGGTCCTACCATCGGTGTTGTTAATGTTCCCTAACCTGTCAAAACTTTTCTCGTACTCCAAGTAGGTACTTACGAAACGAGGCACGCTTCTCACCGGAAGCGTGTGCGTGCTTTGCTCCGCAATACGTCGGAGATTGGATATAAGTAATCAAAAGACTTTCACGAAATTCTCACAATTGTCTAGAGTATTCTGATACAGTAATTGGCTTTGTTAATTAAATGAAGTAATTAAGGGCGGTGTTGAAAGTAAGTAGTAGGTAAGTACGAACATGAGAGCTATTTTAGAATTAGACTATGTCGACCTTTATTTGTGAACATTAATTATCTACGTTTAATTAAGTGTTAAGCTTTATCAAATAACCTAACATTAAGCTTTACGTTAAGTTAGTGTTAAGTTATATAAAATTTAAAATCTAAAAAGTTGGATAAATAAATAAATATCACCAGACCAACACTTCGACTGTAAGGTCTCAAACTAAGCAAAGCTTTTATAATGGGTAACCGTACAATGTACTCGAGGTGATCCGAGTACCTAATTAATAACGTCCATGACTCGGGTACAAACATTCGTGCTCATTACCCAAAGTTTGCCCCTACCGGCATTCAAACCTGAGATCTTCAGTTCAGAAAACAGGGTTACTACCACCTCCAATAACTGCGATAGTTCTGGTAACCGTCAAAGTAAGCACACCTACTCATTGAATTTAAAATCATCACTTCAAAACAGTTCAAAGCAAAATAGTCACGGGAATATGTTTTCGTGTGAAGTGCCCTTTGTGTTTCGATATCAAACGACATGGCTTGCGGCAGTTGCGTGAATCGGCGCTGCACGAGATCGGTTTAAATAAAAGGTGAAAAGAAACACAAAGGGATGTCTGGAAACTGTTATGGTTGGCGTTGTGACGATTTTACACCGTACCTACGCTACGTATAAAACTTTCATAGGTCTCCCTTTGTGTAGCACTAACGTGTCTCGCGAAATAATCATATTGTTCCATTTTGTAATGCGAAATAATAAAGAAAAGCATTGAAACTGCAAAGCGTTTGACTCATTGTCTGGAAGCTCTTTGTAAGTCTTGTCTGTAAGTTTTTGTGTGCCTATTGTGACTGATGTACTTATACAAGATAAGCCACTTTACTGTTGAGTTCGCTATTGGAGTTCTGTGAAAGTTGAGCCGCGGGAACAAATATTAGATATACCTAGATAGACAGAATAGTCTGAATGTAACTCCTTTATGATCGAAAGGGCTAGTAAAACATAAGTTTTAAATGATGACATTGTAGGCAGTTAAGTGAAATCATTAGCACTTACCTGTTTTAACTAGTTTAAAGGTAACTTGTTGTTGATTCTTCAGCTGTTCATTATGAGCGGGGTGCGTCAGCTCCCGCAGCGCCATCTCGACCGACGGCGGCTGGTGCATTGCGGTAGGGCACGGAGGTGTCGCCTCCTTCGCCCGACTCAGCTTACGAAAAAAACTAACTTTCTTCGATTTAGAATTCGAACCTGCAAAAAAATAAGAAAATCATTCAAAAACACTTCGCCCCTTGCAAGCAGGCTGACGAAAATCATACATTTATTACTAATTCAAAGAAAACCTCACACTGTTATTTGAATGAAAACCTCATGGGAGTGGTACGATCCTGGTGAAGCATTAGGTACGCTATTATTTTGCCATGCTGAATGGATATGACTTCATAGGTTAGTCAGTAATCACGCGCAATCCGAAATCGCACTCTCATTCAAAACCTTCAAGAGACGAACGTTGTGGCGTTGGCGTCGAGTGTGTGGAGGTGGTCGCAGCGGAGGAGCTTGGCTCCGACTGGGGCCGCGGAGGGAGCAGGCTCAGCGAGGACGCCGTAGGAGAAGGAAAATGCGCCGCCGATACATCTGATCGGCGATCTGGCTCTGGCGTGGTGACACGAATGTGCGCACCAAATTGCGGCGAGTTGGCGACCTCGAAAAACGCGTCGAAGTTACGGTCGACTATGTTTTTCCTGGAGAAGGCTGGAGTGGGTAAGGGTGCGGGTAGTTCGAATTCATCGGGAGCGGGGGTTCTAACAATTTTCCCAAATTCAGTGTCCTCATGGCGACCGAGCTTCTTGAGGAACTTCGCTTTAGTGCGCTCGCGCAGCTTTTGCGGGCGCTCGAGCGACGGCGTCGGCGAGGCCGGCGCGCGCTCTGGGGGCTCCGGGGGCGCCGTTTTGAGGTGGGTTCGGTCGCAAATGAGGTTTGGGGCTTGGGGTGGGGCGCGTGCGCTGGACGGCGCGGGCGGCGGCGGCCCGATGATAAGGTCGAGCGTAGGCCGCTGCCGTGGCCGAGGCAGCGAATGCGAGCTGTATGTCAGGGAAACTACTTCTTCCGCAGGATATATTACGTACATCCCTGGCGAGACCGCATCGCGCAGGCCCCTCGCGCCCTCCGAAGAGGATCTCGCGCGTTACTTCAGCTACTACCGGTGTCTTTTATCGAATGCCTCTCTTCCGAAATTTTGACAACACAATATTACACGAGAATGAAGTAGTTCAAGATATTGGAATGTTTTCTAAAATAAATTTGCCTTTTGCGTACTATAAATGTTTAAGAACGATTAAGGAATGTTTTGTGGAGGGTATTTTGAGCCATAATGGGTTGGGGGGTAGGAGTTTTCTTCGTGTAATGGCAGCCAACACACAACGAATCTTCAATCTAGACGGGAAAAAAATAAAAGTATGTATATTATATTGTGAATTAAAGAAGACTAAAGATAAAAAACTTTTTAATAAAATAAAAACCGTCTTCAAAAAACTAAAAAGCCAAAAATAATCTAATCTTGAAATCTTGAACCTTGTTTAACTAAATCAAATATTTCACTAATCTGAAGTCATTGCTATATGTATAATATAAAAAAATACAACCGAATTGAAAACCTCCTCCTTTTTTTTTTAAGTCGGTTAAAAACCTTATAAATAGCTTTATACCTATACTTAGTTGATCCTGGTGTCTACTTTGCCCATCTAATTTTATTAATCATAAGCAAACTCAAACCTGATATATGATAGGTTCAATAGGATTTTTGTCCATAGTTTGTTGAAGTGAAAACTAGACGCCAAGTCGGTCAAGTGCCACCACAATAGCCGACGGAGGGTCGAGTGCAAGAGTGCCACTCAAAAAATTTACAAACACGGCGATTTTCCACAGATTCATTAATTTTCTCTTTGCCAACCCTAACAAGTGAATACCTTGTAACGCTACATTTTAATGAGGCAAGAATATGCATGTACTTTTATTTGCATATATTAAATTTGGAACACACTTTAAAGCCTGAATATCTACATTGTTTACTTACAAAATTAAAATATTGTATATTTTACCACTTTAACTTTTAGTAGGTATATATACCTACTAAAGCTTTTATAGTACAATTCGTATTAACAACTTAACCATTCGGTCTGCCACGGCGAAGTTAAGATAAAAAAATCAAATAAACTACGAAATCTGACGAGTATAACGTGTACCTTTTTCAATTCAATTTAACCAGTTTTAATTGTATTATATAACCATTGATGACGTGAATCAATTAAGCGGACACGATTCAGCAATGATTTATGTAACTGTAGTGGCATTTTAATAGACCATCGAGTTTTCCTTTATACGTAAATAAGCATACACGCAGAGTTCAATGTATGCGACTTGGCAGAATGCCCACGAAAAGATTACGTGAAAACTAAATAACGGATACGATATACTGCTATTTATAATTGTTGTTTTTAAAATAGTTGCAAATATCGCATTACTAACTAGCTATGTGCAAATTAACTGGCGAGAAAATGTTTTAGCAAAATGGTGTACCATTAGCATTGGCTATTATTAGACAATAATTATATTATATTATTTATAATTGCTACTGAAATGTATACAAAATTAAATAATACCAACAACTCGGTACTAAGAGTTAATTGTAGGCTATGTTCGTTTAAAGTTACTTATAAACCACGAAATCTTAGAATTATTACCTATAGCAAATACGGTGTACAACGACGGAGCGGTCGGATGGAGTGCCACCTTATGTGAAAAGGAATAAAGTTTACTTTTATTTTTATCGAATTAGTCGCTTCGCCGCCACTCCGTCGGTGTGCGCTGACCCTTAGCTTATCTAAAACGACTTGATAAAATAATATTTGTATAGGCCAACGTCATTCTATGTTTGTTACTGCATGACGTCGGCGTTTTTATAAGCTCAGAGAATCATAATAGTTAGAGATAGCATATATTTGAAATTGTCGTGCCAAACACGTGACTTTTTATTCTGCTGAAATTCGAAAAATTTTTCGTCAATTAGAATAATATTGTTTTTTAAGTGTTCAGTCGTTTTAGCAACACTGCACTGAACAAAACTAATTAGTTAGATTTTTTTGGTTACTTCCAAAATAACATATTTTTTATCAAAATTAACTAAACTTTGATTAAATTTACAAAACTACAACATACCGAGTTTCTTTTACTAGTAATGCCTATGTAATACTAGTGAAAAAACCACCTCTGTATTACACACATATTATGACATGGGAGCTATTTATCATGTGTCATAATATTTGTGTAACTGGTAGGCAGAGTATTGTTACAAAATAAAATCACTGTGGCTTGATGATAGGTCAATTAACATAATGTGATTTTCTATTTTCCATCTTCCATACGATTTATTTACCAACCTGAGATAGTATACTTATATCGACCAAGTTTAAAGTTGAAAACGATGTGTCAAGTACCTTCAACCTCTAGCGTACAAAATTCTATTACCAGATAAATCGATTGATATTGACAAGAACCCAAGAGTCGCTGTCAGTTCAGATATTATTATTTATTGATAGAAATTTAGAGTAGACGTTTGCAGTTTTACCTATGCCACGTATACATTACTGTGTTAAATACTAATATTGATAACATTAGTCGTATCCAATACATATTACATGCATTGGGTTGTGTATTTAACTTTTTTTTAAATCTAAGTAATTATAGTAGCCTGATTATGTTGCGCTGTTAATTCAAATATATTTAACAACATTATATATAAATATTTTGCAGCATTTTAGTAATTCGCTATTGTCTTTTATTACTCAAATGAAAGGTCAAGAATTGTCGAAATTCATTTTCTAAAACTTGCCACAATACCACAATGCGGCAGCAGCGTGAGTAAATGGTGTTGACAATAGAACTTAAGTCGGGGCACGAAACACACTGCGAATAAACATAAACAAATTCTATTGGACAATGGAGTTAATACACATACACGCCCTCAAAATAGCCTCAAAATATTTATACAAACCACACAAATACAAACTTATTTTAAGACGAACATCAAAATAAAACGGGACTGAACGAAATCCCGCTAACCGTACAAAATTACAACTTCAAAAGTACATAGATTGAATATAGGCCATTTTAAATAGCATGTTTTGGGAATTTGTAAATGGATGGATGAGTTTGCAGATTCTGGAAAAGTAATAAAGAGAAGATGAGGGAGATCGAAGGGGCAAATAAGCCAGATGAAAAGCATTGAAAACTGTGTGAGGGATTTGCGTATTAATCGCTCAATAAGGAAGCCATATTGTTTTGAAACGTTTCAAAAGAGAACGGTATACAAATATTTCAGGTAAAATTATATGAATATTGCTGCATTTTTTCTCATGTGTTTTATATGATAATATGTTTTAACCTTAACGATTAGATTTAAGACGATTCGTTTAGCACTCGATCCTTACGAGACTACTTCTTCAATTAATTTGATCACAATTACTTTATTATTAATTTCGAGCATATATTGTCCTACTACAGGGCGACGGCCCCCCCTTCCTTTTCTACTTATTCCGCACGCTACCCACCCACTACCTAATCACAACCATGGAAATAATTACGCAGTGTGCCTAGGGTATAAATGGTATACATCCCTAAAACACTGCCGTGATGATATATTTAAGTGGTTAATCTCAATAACTCGTTGGTTGTAACAAAACCATAGTGATATCTTAATTTGTATTAGCGCCATCTATTGAATGCTTCAAAACTAATAATTGTATTGGAACCTTAAAAACAAAATCAATAACCTAAAGTAAGTGGGTCCCAAACATCGGGAAATCATCGCAGCCTATAAAAATATGGTGGAATAAGCTGGACTTATATTTTGTGGACTGATCCCAGAACAATAGAGACGGGTCTGAAGAGGATTTAAATACAAACTAAAAATAATTTTCCGTAGGTATTTTT
Organism: Pheosia tremula; assembly: GCA_905333125.1. Classification (NCBI taxonomy): domain Eukaryota; kingdom Metazoa; phylum Arthropoda; class Insecta; order Lepidoptera; family Notodontidae; genus Pheosia; species Pheosia tremula. The sequence continues at coordinate 6,608,278 of HG995402.1, read as the reverse complement.
TCGTTAATATTATTGACGTAGAGAATAGTGCACCCTCGGCGTGGAATCCGGTGGCGGTAGAATGAAAAGGTCGAGAGGTCTTCCACAATGGAAACTCGTGAGACAACCTTTCCTCATTAGTATTGAGAAAAATTTCGAGGACGCCACCGAGAACCGCCATACAACTTTTCCATTCTAAAAGTTTCGAATGTTCATTGAATGAGGCGAAATTTTGTAGCGAGCTACAGAAATATCATATATTAATGACCCGTTTCAACATTCTTTGATAAAACTTATCTGAGAGATGGTACGAAGAAATTCTTACAGAAAACATGTAGATGCGGATTATCATAAAATGGATAAACAGGTCCTTTTAATAAAAAAATAACATATGTAAAATGTCATTAATAGTAACGGTGTAATCTTAAAAAAAACGACAATGAACCACGTAGGCATACATTTTAAAATTGAGTGTAAATATGTATGTGTTCATCTCTCCTCTCCAAATGCGTAAAATTTACATAATATTTATCATGCAATATCAGTAATAATATTTTTTTTCATTGTTCTGCCTATTGTATTGAAAGTGCAGTATACAGGGGGTGTATGTAACATCGGATGGGTCAGTATAGAGACCTCCAGAACAAAATCTGATAGAAAAATATCTTCTAATGAACCATGCCGTATTGTGTAGCGTGTAAGAAGTAAATGTTGATATGAAACCTTGTGTCTAAAATTAAAAGAAAATTAATCGTTACCGGAGTTAATTATTACTTCTGAAAATGGCCCATTTCTATCAATTCAAAATGTCAGTTTTTGATTCTCGATTAACGAATGAGTTTTTTTGGAAACGTAAAAATGCAGTTTTGTGTTTCTCTAAAATCAACGACATGGTTCAGTTGAACATATTTTTTTATTTCTTATTGTTTCGGAGGTCTTCATACTGACCCATCTCGATGTTAAATCCTGTATATAATGTAGGGATGCCATAGCATATAGTTGAACGAGGAATGCCACCGCAGAGTCTGCCTCCCGGCATCTCGTTATTGGAAGGAAATGACGTGACACAATCTTCGATGCTTAGTTCTTTGTCGAATCCGACTCTGGAACTTTTATTGTTCTCAGTATTATAATATGTTATCAAATAATACAAGAAAAACAAAAATCTATACGAAAGCAGTAACGGCTCAAGATAATAGCAATAACAATTTCAAAGTTTTTTATTAACATCCTGATTCTTTAACTAACATATTTTTTTATATACATTGGGTATGAATAAAACAACTTTATTTTCTTTATATTAAGTCGACATTGTAATAATGATTAAATCTTTCTTCGATGTTCTAAAAAGCCACCTGCATTGCTTTGAAATGAAAATAAATATGGGTATTATTATCACGGAGCCCTTGACTCGCACGGTAGCGATCTGCAACGGATGTTATTTTTCAGAACAGGCAAGGTCGTTCGTCACGGCTGGATACGACGAACATTCTTGTATAGTTATAGGACATATAGATTTAGATAGTTACACCATTTCGTAGTCTGTTATCCAAACATTAATTTGTGAGTTCTTTAATGGTTCCAAATAGATTTTTACCGGTAGAAAACGTACGGTAGGGCTGAGCGTTATACTCAAGGTTACACTAATGTTACTGTTAGACCTATATATTACTAATCGTATATCAACATTTCTTGAAAATATATTTTCCATTCTCCTATTTTTTATTATAATTTTATTCTGTAAAATATGAAAGTAGGAAAAATTTGGGCATTCGCGATGTTTTACCTCTCACCGTGGAAAAGCTATCAACTTACCTAAATATTTTATAAAACAATTCAGGTATACAATTTAACACCACTCTAAAAAATATTTCTGACAAAATGGAAAATACAGAGACGCCTCGCGCTTTCGCATAAAATTAACCCAGAAAACGAGTGAACTTTGCGTTGCACACCAAGTATTGCCTGTCATTAGGCAGCCGGCTGTTGTGGGGTAAAGCTTCCCCACTTCCTCACTTCCCCACATGATATCGGTTTCCAATATGAGAACCGTATGCTAGACTGCATTTATATTGTGTTTCAGATTTGCGAGCTTGCACATCCTATTTGACCTATCGTCAAACAGCGGTCTTGAATTTAGGAAAACCTACTAGGTAGGTAGTAGGTACTACATGCCTATACAGGTTTAAAAATGAATATATATTGAATTAAATTATTAAAAGCGTTTTGATAAAGAAAGTCGCAACGTAACTTTTTTTTAAACAAAATATGAAAATGACTTTTAATATATTAATAATTGAGACTACAGTAAAATTGTAATTTAGCCATAAACGAACATGAAAGTAATTTGAAAAACAAGATATGCAATAAATTATACACTCTATGTATGTAGCAAAAGGATGAAATTGTGTTGCTTTCAGAAACGGTCCGTGATATTTGGGAATAAAATGGCTTTGATAACGCACTTGGTGAAGTTTTATTACATAGATAAACGTAGTTCCCGGAATAAAAATAAATCTAAACTCTCTTACTCAAACAATGCTTAAATATTTGCCCTACTCTGTGTCTGTTTTAGATGTCGTTACGAACGTATTAAAATTAGACTACCCTCAAAATTTAGATGTTTGAGTATAACATTAGTTGTATAGGTATTCTAAATTTAAAATACGTAACGGACTAACCTCCGTGAAAAACCTACACCTGACAATGACTGCATTGCAATAGACACTCTAATTGCTCTTGATATAGGTATTTTTGTGCTATAAACGGTTCATTGTCGGTGGAAAAACTACTGTAGGTAACGTTTCGATAAGGCTAAGTGCACATTTGGGGTATTTTATTTTCAGGCCCATGCCTTACGCTTATAACTTTAAGACCTATACCTACGTCTAATAATATACTGGTCTAGGCCCATATCTTTTTTAGTATTCAGAATTAGCTGTTGTCCGCGACCTTATCTGCGTGCAAAATTAGACCATAACATTTTCCATACAAAATTTTACTTACAAAAATCCTTTCCTAGCGAGCACCTAGAGGCCTCGTGTGCCAAATTTTAAGTACCTAGGTCTCACGGGTATGGAGATTTCGTGATGAGTGGAAGTATCGATAGTTATCCTCAAATTACAGTAAAATACCAACATTTCTCACATCCTTTTACCACCGTAGTTTATTTCATTCGTCGTGTTCTCAGTGAGAACAGTACTTTAAGCACATTATCGTCAGTACTACGAAAATAGGATAACCTCCTTTAGTCTGATTGTTTAGTCGGACTTCTTTGTACTGGAGTTCTCTGTATGGCTTCCGAAAGGCCGCGAACGTGATTTTAATACTTAATCGTATCAACATCGGTGATGGCTTACATGTATTGGATATACCTGACGACCAGACTGGCAGAGTTGGTAGTGACCCTGTTTTCCGGGGCCCGGGTTCTAATCCCGGTAGAGGGAAAACTTTGTGATGAGCACAATGGTTGTAAGTACCTGATTATTGGAGATTAATAAAATAGAATCAGAATCAGAACGATTTGTATTCATGTAAACCAGTAACTACAGTACTTATGAATCGTCAAAATTGTTACAAAATGCTGAGCTACAACTTTACCCCCCGTTCGGAATATTAACTTTACAACCGCTCGGAACAATATAAATAATTACCCAGTAGGTACCTATGCTACAAGCGGTACTTAGTTTAGGACTCCCAGTTGATGTGGTCGTCTGTCGATATTATTATTATTAGATGCAATGTACCATATTACGTCACTTAAATTTCATCTCGTGTCTACAACGACTCGGGGCTCAACGTGTTTGTTCCTCAATATACCTTTTATATTATCGCAGTAGCTAGTTTTTTTAAATAGCTGTAGTGAGAAGGAAATAAGAAAGATTTCTAACGAAGAACAGTTTACCTAGACGGTAAGGTTAACCTTTATTTTTACTACTAGGAAATAAAAAATACAGCTGACATTATACTATGCTTAGAACGACATAAGCTTAGTTAACGCCCATTGGAATATTTACTACGCAATATTTTATACGTCTTCCGGTATTTCAGATGTACTGAGCTCTGTAGTAAGATCCCAAAAATTGGCAATAAACTGACGAGAAGTTCCCTTATTCACACGGTGCGGTTAACTTTCGTGGGTTATAAAACGCAAACGAAGCATCTCGTTGGTTAGTTTATGATCGTAAATGACAGTGGGTTTACTTACACGAGTTTATATTTCAGAATTATATTCTAAATTAGCAAGCAAACAATTTTTAGGATATATGTGGTATTTTAATTTGTCTGATATGTATATTTATATTTTTCAGGGCTTAACGATGTCGTGTTAGTTACGCCATTCGTAACTCGAGAACGGGTAGACTGATTTTTGATTTGTCTCTGCTCCGAATAGCATAATGAATATTAAAACATGGGAAAAAATACTTTAGATTTTTCGGCGGCGCGAAGTTCGCCGGAACAGCTAGTATTCTTTTTTTGTATACTTTTAGGTTTATCGAGGTTTTGGAATAAGATCGTCACTTTTTATGTCACACTATACCTACATACCTTCATTTTATTTCTCCGGCCCGATTACCTTGTTCTCTGCAGGCGTATTATTTATTTAAGGATAGTGCAGTGGAGTATTCGTTTTACTGTTAGTCTCCGTACATAAATTTATATATCAAAATAAATGTATATATTAGCAAAATACATGCTGACTCTTCAAATATTTAATACAAATCATTGAATATTCGTATCAAAGCGAGATGCCCACGCAAGCGCATAAATATTAATTAGGTCAGAAGGATTGTTAGTCATCGCTTCGAAAAAAAACATTTAGTGAGTACACTATCAATGTACCTTCGAATCATACGTTTAATATTTTTTTAATGTTGTTCGTAGCTACAAATCGCATCTGTTAAAAACAATTTTGTATGTAGTAAATTTAGTATGTAGGCAAGTAATTCTATCTTTCCTTTCCAAGGAATAGATGCCATTAAGAATGCATTACATCAGCATTCCAAGTCTCGAACACTGGAAGGTTAAATATTCATATTTAGTTTGGTGGTTGTCCGTACTAGGTTTTTATAGCTTATAAAATATTCAATGGAGAACCCATTGAATATATTAAAAGACTAAGAAAAAACTGTAGTCAAATTGGCAATAGGTAACACTATTTTAGAGACAAAAACTATACATAATTATTGTAGTATACGCAAATTAAACACGAATAAATAATTATGATTACATTTAAGCTACATTTATTACAATTCGTTTATTATTATTATATTTATATGTTTAGAATTAGCTTTCTATAATTATGTCGATGGTCATAAATCGAATACGTACAATGATGAAACGAACACAAACTGACTTGCTATCTGTTGATAAGGCGTCCAGAACATCGTGGGGATGTCTGTATGTAAGTTTGAGAGAACCCCTCATAAGACGTGTGAAGTCCACCAACCCACACGGGGCCAACGTGGTGGACTGGGGCCTACTACCACCGCTATTGAGGGGAGGCCTGTGCCTAACAGTGGGACATTAGAATGGGCTAATATTAATAACTTTATTTTTTAGTTTAATAAATAATGCAACGTAGTTTTAATCGAAAGGCAGGCATTTTGAACGAGTTATGTTCGGTCATTGATTAACCCAGCGATGAATAAACAGCTAATGCTGTTATTAAAGAGCGATCAAATTGCTTTCATCGTATCTACACGCGACTGAACTTTTCACAAGAATTGGTATGAGGTACATAATACCCCTCAACGGTACGAAACTAACTTGATCGTCACGACTCGCGGAAAAGTAAAACGATAAAACAAAACAAGCAGTGTCCAGAAGGTGGGTATTTAGTTACCGCAATGAATTGCGCAACCGAAGTTTTATTTTTTGTGACTCCATTAGCGACGTCTTTATAAAACAGGCGCTGGGAAAATTTAACGAATGTTCGATCACGTATAGCCGATTATTTTACCATATTTTATGTAAATATAAAGCTTTGTGCTAATACCCCTTTTTGTTGATACCAATGTTGTCTAAATTTTATGTACTACCTATATTTGATAGCCGCTTAGATGTTCTTACTTAGGTATGCACAAACATAGTTCTAGCTCTACTTTTATCTGTAATTTTTATTTAACAAAACTACATCTTCACATGTCCTTCACAACTATTATTTTAACGGAGGCAAAGTAATAAAAGACTACATGAAAGTGTGATAAAACTTATACTTGCAACTTTTAAGGCTATTAAGGTAGCTTCGAAGTTGCCTCAATTTGAATTCCCACGAGTGCGCGTGCCTGTGGAAAAATATGCTCACCGCTCTTGGTTACGTATGAAGGAATTCCCAACGAGCTTTACTAATGAAAATTTATATGACGGTCAGTAATACCGATGAGACCTCCCGTCTGCGGCGCCCATCGACGATAATGAATGTTTGTTAACTCTATTTGAAAAATTACCCTTATTTATTAAAGTCGTGCGTGAGAAAAGAATAATTGGTAGCATAACTCAACCGGAAAAAGTGGTACACTGTAGCATTTTTATAGGTAAGATATTGTAAGTAAACAATTTACCCGCGTGTGGGGTAGAGCCCTCTGACCGTTCTTATATTCTAGGATGATTTTTTGTTTTAGACATCAATCTACGTAACATAAGTACATGTGTCAATAATATTTGTGTTTAATAAATTAATGTCTGGACTACCCTCGCTTCTTGCTCTGTAGCAGCCATACAAATGCTTCTAAAGCCTTCAACTTATCCTTTTTGCTCGTTGAAATAGCAATAGGCACAAAATTCAGAGAACATGGAAGCCCAACATTTTTTTTTAAACTCGAGGAACGAACGAAAATAGCATCAATGGGCAGACCGGACGGAAGTCGCTGTAAGCAAATATCGATAAAACAGTTTTCCAGACGAATTACAAATTTCACAAATAATAGTCTCATACATACATTGTGTGATAAGCATGAATGTTTGTACCCAAGTCATGGATGTTTAATATCAATATAAGCAATATATACTGGGTTCGCCCCGAGCCCATTGTACGGTACCCATAATACAAGCGTTGCTTAGTGTGGGACCGTATAGTTGGTGTGTTCGTTTGGCGATATATATTTAGTAGGTGTATAAGAAAAATATAGTGCTTTTATGGTTCACGGTGTCTGAGCCGAGAATTAAAGTGCGGTGATTCCCTCGGTGTAATGTGAACCAGTATATAAAAAGCCTTATTTTTGCGATCAAGCCGCAGCTCGTAGTCGCAGCGGCTATCGTGAATAGTCTTTTAATTGGTTTTGTCTAGCTATATAGAGTGAATAGTCTTTTAATTGCTTTTGCGTAGATGTAGTATAAAATTCTCTAGACAAGAGTAAAGAACTGAACTATAAAGCTTTTTTAGGATTTTCTATATCTTAAAAAGGAGCAATATGCTAAGCGATATTATTGTCATCTCTACACGTGGTGAGTTACAGACGCATCGAGAACAAGTTCACGTCATATTTATAAACATAATATTTTGAATGCAGGGATTAAACACCGTATCAAACTTGACCGACATTAGCGTCGCTCTTGGCCGCAAAATAAACTGTGTCATACACGCACCGCGGTCCGCCGGACATTTTGGCAACTCATCATAGTTAATGCAGATGAACGAATTTTTAATGAATATGATTTCAATATTTTGTAGGAAGTGTGCTTAGTGTTATACACAATTGTAACTCGATACCTGTTCGTTTAGTTCCTGATACCGATCTGAATAGGTTTTAAATTCTAACTAAATAAATAACATGAATGTAATAAGAATACTTCAATAACTTTCCATTATATGAAAGTACATAGGACAGGGAAAACATAATATTTTCTTAAAGGATCTGCATTTATTGATGCGGAGCATCTCATACATCATGCTGACTCAAGATTCGGGATCTCTGCGTACTCTGTGTACGTACCTTTGTATGTATATTTTATAGTAAAACGTTAAAGATCAAAGGTTTATATTTTTTTTTTGAGAGGCCATGTTTGCGTTTCCCTATATAGGATGATAATGATGGTGTACTTACCTTAAAGCTTGCGCTACTTTAGCGCATTTGTAAGTATTGTGTGAAGTCATCATTTTGATGATACGATTAAAAAAAAACCAATTTTGTTCCCTATTTTTTTTTATAATTGACTAGCTGCGCCCGGTGGTGTTACCCGCGATAAAAAGTATGAAAAATTAAAACATGTATTCCACGGGAACCATACATTTTACCGGGATAAAAAGTAGCCTATGTGCTATTCCAGACTATAATCTATCTCTGTGCCAAATTTCATCCTGATCCGTTCAGCCGTTCGGGCGTGAAAGAGTAACATACATCCATCCATCTATCCATCCATCCAAACTTTCACATTTATAATATTTGTATAGATTATGAATGCGCGCTCAAAAAGCGCAGGCTTATGGGTTATTATACCCTTTCTGAATTATCCAGTGTACTAAACAAGTATACTACTTAGGTCTACAATTATTGACAACGCCCTACTTGCGTAGGTTTTAATTATAACTTTAAACTTCACTGTTGTTCTTTAGAAATTATAATTAATCTTCAGCCAAGGCCTTGCCATGTTCAGGGATAACTTAAGTTAAACTTTAATCCTTACTATTATAATGCTGACTTTATATTGCAACTTTTTTGTGATCCATGACGAGGCTTTTGTCAATCTACATAATTTAAGCTTGTTGTGTGAAGTGGATGGAGTAAGAATATAGATAATATTGTTGTGTAAGTAAAATTGTATTGTCTAATAATATCGTATGCTTACGTTACCTACAACATAGTAAAGTGTGTTCGAAACGTTCGAATACGTTTATATTTTTATTACTCTCTCGTCTCTATGTTTTTCTGTTAACTGGCAGTTTAAAAAAAAAACTGAAATCACATATAACGTTAAGCTTGTCATGTGCGTGTAATTCCGCTGAGCCCGTGACTCGTTGGCTTCGCCCGACCATCCCGGGCCTGTCTAATGTGGATTAATAATTCCATACGACACGTGTTGTTACCACTACGTTAATAATATAGCAACGGTCGGTCAGCTTGATAAGCTCTATGTCAATGTACCTACGTGCCTTGTTTCAAACACGAACACTATAGGGTATTTTTACCCTTACACCTTATAATTCTAGCTTTCAAGTTATTTTTTTTTTTTATTACATTATAGGTAAGTATTTGATCTCGATCTCACCTGATGGTAAGTGATGATGAGATCTACGATGGAGCATACTTGCCTAGGTAGGAAGGCGGCAGTAGATCGAGACGCTACATTTACTAGGCACATGCAGTGCAGCTGATCTGACCCGCCAACCATGAATGGCAACACCGAACATCATGCCGGAACACGGCTAGGCCGCTTGGCGACATGGCTTTGTTCAGTGGGTGATGACTTACCACGGCCGAAGCCTACCACCAGTAGAGTTGTCACCTAGTTGGCACCACCCAGGGTCACGTGTAGGGTATCTCGAGGGTATTTTATTCTCCTACGGACGAAGGTGACTCGACCCTCAGTAATAATTTCATACAACGCAGAACTACTTCATGTTTCAATTGCCCTGCTACTGTTGCTCTTATTTCACTGCTTTTATATTCAGGATAACTCAAGGAAAAAAAACTCCACTAATTATGAGGTTACGCCGGCACGGGTCGGCGTGAATTAATAATTTCTTAACGACCCACTGTTTTAATATTAAAACAACAGTCATTTAGCCTGCCGGCACCCAATGCCTCTTCATCTGGTTTGCGGAAAACCGCGACAACAATAAATGTATTATTGTTAAAATAATTTAGGCAAAAGGAAATTTGTGTTTGATACAAGAAAGTCATAGGTAGGCAACTAGTTGGTTTCCTGATGCCGATACCTAATAACTGAAAAAAATATTCCGATATTTCTAGTTTGAGCATCTGAAAAGCAGCCGATAACAGTAGATTTTTAATATTATTTAGTTTCTGGTATAGATTTAATAAGAATTACAAAATTATTAAATCTATGAATATATTTTAACCAATAACCGAATATAATTGATAGTTTCTCGACTAACATCTTAGAGGAGTTCGGTGTTGCTTGCATTATCGATCAAACTTGTTTGGTTTATAATTGGAAAAGTTGACAAGCCGAGGGTCAGTGGTGAGTTCCCCTTAACTCATTTGTTTAATAACTGAATGGTTACACCCCAAATGTAATGAAACCGATGTGATGATAAGGTAACATCACATAATATACTGAACGTAAACTAATTACAAATAAATAAAAAAATAAAGCTATTTTAATCATACAGGGTGGAGAGAAGAGACACCCAAGCCATCGTTTACTAGATCTCGTCACTCTAGATAGATTTATTACGCTCATATTTTAAGGTAAAATTAATGCGGGTTCGTAAGATACCACATTGTTTAATGGTATATTTATTTATAGAGTGATTATTATTTTATGATTGTTGTTATAGAAATATGTAAAACGAACCAAGTTTATAGGTTTCGTAAGATACAATCGTATGTATGGTTATTTACAAATTCATATATTTAATGTATTATATTATACTAGCTGCGCCCGGCGGTGTCAACCGCCATAAAAAGTATGAAAAATTTAAACATCTATCCCTCGGGAACCATACATTTTACCGGGATAAAACGTAGCCTATGTGCTATTCCAGACTATAATCTATCTCTGTGCCAAATTTCATCCAGATCCGTTCAGCCGTTCGGGCGTGAAAGAGTAACAAACATCCATCCATCCATCCATCCAAACTTTCACATTTATAATATTAGTATAGATTTACTCGTATTTAATTTAAATACAGCAAGATGTATGTTATTTTATAATAACTTTATTTATTGCACAGATCTTCGCTTTATATCCACGAGAGGAGTTTATCTCATTAAATTGATTCAACTTTCCGATTCAGTAAACACAATTAATGTTTTGATGGAAATTATTTATGTTGGATGCAAATATTTCTACGAGTTTTGAAATTATAAAACTCTAAAAATTATACGATAAACAGGATATAAAATTGTCACATGCCAGATTTACAAATATTTCGGGAGAATTTTTGAAAGAAATATTTGTTTACGATTTGCGCACTCGCATATAACTTTTATTCAGAAATATAATCAATTTTAAAGCAAAAAAAATGAAATTTCGTCTATAAAATAAGTAGTTTTAGCATCGATATTTCAAGTACTAGAATATTTATAATGTAGGAATGCTGCTAAATAAACAAAATATGTGCCTCATTAGCACGTGATAAACAAACCAGAGCACCAAGCGTTTAACAATAAAACATTTAATACCGGCCGTAAACGTGCTCTAGCAGACGCCAGATGGAAGAGCATTCAGCAACTTTTTAACATCCAGACTCAATGCAGACGAGGGATTAGTATAACAATTATAAATAATCACAAACTCGTAAAAATGGCGTTATAAACGTTATTAGTAAGGATGCTGATGATTATGTCAGAAATAAATTTCTACTGGTATGCAGAGTATAAGTGGATTCAACTCATGATTCTGGACCCGGAGTTGGAATTATGCGTTTATCTTTTCATAAATAATACGTACGTATATTTAGCAATGTTCTAACATTTATTTAACCATAATATCATAATAGTATTTTTTCTCAGCGTGTTATTTTAGCAAACAAAACCATAATTGCTAATTTAAACGGAAAAATGTAATGTAATTTAAAACTCAATACGCTCGGGCGCTCTCGTCACTCGCACACGTCGAGGAACGCGAGGAGATTTGTGAGATGATCGCTTGGTTTACGATACATTGCGCGCTCAAAAATTACAACATTTGTAACACCCGACTTCCATTCTATAATTTTAATGTAGGATACCACATTAAAATTATAACATTTACCCATAGTTTTCGTTACCATGCCCCGTAAAAGATATATAAGAATTGCTGCATCCATCAAACAGTAGTACGCAAAAAAGCATACAGCATACAAAAGCATACTTGTGAATAAAAATAGAAGTAGTTTCTGGAAGCAATGCTACAAACAGTAACTATACTACTATGAAGAAACATGCCTCACGTTTGCTTGGGCGCTTTAGTATGTGTGATAAACGTAAACAGTGGCACTTAAGGACGCGGAGTTTTAAATGGGGCCATCGCGTGCCGCGTTCCAGTTAAAGTATAAGGGATATGTAACATTAAATTTAATATAACTCGAGAAATGAGGACGCTGAAGACGCTAAGCTAAGCTTAGCTTCGCTATCATAAGATGTGCAAGATGGAACACCGCTCTTATTATCTTTGATTATGAAAATATTTTATATCCGATAATTGGAAAGAAAAATACCGTTTCATTGAATACAGAGTACATATTATGTGAAAAGTCTATAAGAGTTACCAGTGGCTAGTTACTAATGGCAAATAAGTCTATTAATGGGTTCGAACTTTCAACTTTGAAAGTCTCCTGATTCGTTCTCTGAAGGAGTTCTAATCGACAGCAGATATTTAATTCAGATACTTTTTAAGATTTAGTTCTTTGTCCGGTCTTTTCCTTTTCTTTGTACAGTTTAAAACTTTTTTGGAGTTCTTGGCTTTATATTTAATACATGGTGTATTTACTCACGGACTTTTTTTAAAAGTTTACGATTTTATAGATCAGTGAATATTCCGATTTATTAAAAGATTTGAAAGTCACGTATGATTTGCGATTAAGGTGTCTCAACACCGTGACATTATTTAAATACTACGTGACCTATGTTCTCATCCCTCATCTTGTTCTTTAGCCACTTTCAATCATCTTGATGCCTCCTTCAGCGTAACCCACTTGTGTCTCATCTCTCAAATGCATATCTTATTAAAGTTACAATATTGAAAAAAAAACCGGACATTCGATCAGCCGTAGCTTCCTACGGCCATCAATTCACTCGTAAACATTTGGAAATAAGGATTTATATACTAATGATGAATAACTTATTATATTCATCCAAGAATACTCAACATAATATTTTCTCGTTTGTATACAAAACGACGCTATTTGCGGTTCAATAGAGGCTTAACGTGGTACAATAAAATTCGGTTACGACCGATTGGGCGTACTCCCGACAGTGAAGGTACCCCAACTTGTGGAAATTATCTTTAACGCAACCTCGACACCTCATTATTGTTTTCCGACGAACTTAATAACGGGCTGTAAAAATAAAGCGTTCAAGCTTCCGTCTGTTTGTTATCTCTGCTATTTAATATTATCATTATAAAATCGTGAGTCCAATGGCTTTTGATGCGCTTTTTGTTAAGATCAGCAGGTATGGATGGCAGAATTTCTTGGCTATAAATTATAATTTTATTTTTCTCGTTAGTTTACTATTTCATTATGTTACTATTGACAATAATTATTTGCATAAATAGCAAGAACATACTATAAGCAACAAGTGAGCACACATTTTTTTTCTTTGGTTTACATATGAACAATTTCTAGATATTAAAACTACTTACTAATAGGAGTTTTAATATAGGTAGTGGTACCAATATATTAAAATTAATGAATCCTCCTGAATTTACAATAGCCCAAAGTCAACGGTTTTAATATTAGAACCACCCGTATGGCAGCCTTGATAACGCACATTAGGGTTCTAAAATAAATTCTTTATGACTCGTCCCTTACTCTCACCTACTAGGTATACATGACAAATAGGGATATACTATATGGGCGCCTAATATTTCGCGCAGTGCCTATTATATAACGTTTGATTAAGTTATAGAAGTAATAAAAACACCATCACTACTGTTGAGGAATTGGTACTTTGCAGTGCACCCATATTTCGTCAAGGATATTTTGTCCGAGATATATAATGGGTGTGGCCCAGTATATAATGTCCATGCCCTCTCAATGGGGGAAGTCTTTAGTATATAGTGTGCTATTTTTATTAGATAGGTGTTGTCCGATGATTCTGAGTTTGATAGTAATCGGTTTTGGATTTTCAACTTTTTCATATAATTTCTACACTTCGAAAAATATATGTTGGTATAAAGTCTATGTATTTTTATATACCTAATAATAAAGGTATCTCGCAAGAAATATTGCAAAAATATTATGTAGATAATAACAAAATCCGATCTACGTGCCTCCCACTGCAAAGTCAGCCCTTCCAACGAGTGAAAGGTTTTAAAAATAGAATTTTGATAAGAAAGGAGAGATTTTGCAGAAACGATCATCAACCTTATAAAGAACAGCTGAACTAAAATAAACTTTGAGTGGGCTAGCATAACCTATGAGTGTAAAATTGAAATAGGACAACCTACTCGTCTGCAAAAATGTCACCAGGCGTCTGTTGACATTTTTCTACAGTTTATGAGGACAGACTTGGCTATGTTAATTAAAACGTCACATTAATCGTATAAAACAATTGAAAGGGTCGAGACAGTCACGTGCTATAGTGACATACCATAGGCTAACTAAAAATACGCTTCGATGTTTTTATGTTATGGTAACATTTATCTGCACATTTGCCCGTAGTGCATCAAATTTTCACATGACAACCATGTGGCTACTTATTCCCGATTTAAACATAAGGAGCTGTAATTATCGTAGAAGCGAAATTCTAAAATGATGTAACACTTTAATGTTTGCTTGTCGCGGATGGGCCAACAATTTGGGATTGGGCCTTGGCTCGTGTTGGTGACAATGAACGCACCACGACTCACAAGCTAAATATAAGAATGCGGCCCACCTGCGGCCGGGCTTGGTGCTCAGCTGTTTGTGTGACGTACATATTGGCTCTCGCGGCTTCCTTAAGCCGCGACCTTTGAGATTTGTAAGCGCCAGATGATTGTCTATCTTTCGGATTGACGCGGGTATTGCGTTAAAACAACGATTGAAATTATCTCGCATTTTTTGCGAGACATTTTTCTTGCTCGAACGTAAGCCCACATGCCTATTTCCACTTCGCTGACATACATACTAATTATTTGCACTCCTACTCGAGATATTCACTTGGAAAATGTTGGCTTGGTTGTAGAAACTAGATATACATTTCTTGGTAAGTTGTTTGTTTGATTTTGGTTTAAACTAACTGTTTTGTGTTAGGTTTCGTTCCAAAATAGCCTGTATCCAATGTCCAATATTAGCTTACATCTAAGTTCTTAGAAAATAATTATACGATTTTAAGCCTTTGCTTTTTCAGATTCTAGTAAAAGTAACTAAGTATCTAATGAACTGTTATAAAAGTTAACCTTAGCTCATTTGTGAACAATATGTGAAGCCAAAATTTCGATATTATGTCCATTCTCAAAATAAATGTTAGTCCCAACAAAATGACAATTGTGAATGATTACTTTTTTTAAAATTGACACATTCAAATTCCCACTGCTGTAGTGCTTACAAATGGCCAGGTTCAAGGTTTTGTATACCCTTTCTGAATCACCTGTATAATATATCTCGAAAAAAAAAATTAAACACTGTATAAACATATCCATAACTACTATTCTCGTAAGTTAATAATTCCATACAATATAATCATATTGACTTTCGAATACAATTTCGTTATTAATAGCAGCTTGGACTATTAATTATCGAAATAACCCAGTGGGACAATAACGACAATATATCTGTAGCACTATTCAGGCCATCCTATTACAATATGTGAGTGGCCCACATAACTACTGTAATTACTCATTCGTGTATAGACATTCCGTGATGGCACTTAATTAAACTGTGGACTATATAGATATTTAGACTACCAACTGCGCCCCGCGGTGTTACCCTCGATTAAAAAGTATGTCCTTTTTACCGGGATAAAAAGTTGCCTGTGTGCTATTCCAGACTATAATCTATCTCTGTGCCAAATTTCACCCAGATCCGTTCAGCCGTTCTGGCGTGATTGAGTAACAAAAATCCATCCATCTAAATTTTCACATGTATAATATTAGTTTTATAATATTAGTGTGATATAGACTGTATTTTTTTTTGGTACCTACCCAATTATATAACCTGGAGTGGTATTTACGTTATTAAGCTTGCAGCGCAGGCAGGCAGGTAGGTAAAAATAATAAATGATAGCATCCTCCTATTTAATTAATTATTTTAATGATCGAACTAAACAAATGTAGTAAGTTCTTTTTTAATCGCCAGGCGAACACAAAATATAGCATATATTGTATTATGGGTACCGTACTATGGACTGGGGGCGAAAACAGTATATAATATTATTAGCTATAGGTAGATATTAAACATCCAACATTCGTGCTCATCACACAATGTTTGTCCATACCAGGATTTGAACCCCGGGATCCTCATTACAGATGGGTCACTACCAACAGCGCTTACCAGATCGTTAGTTTAGGAGTTGTGGTAACACCTCGGTTGAAAGATTAGTAAGCACCTATGGTAGACTTATTTAGTACTTACGTATATAGCCCATTTCTAAGTAAGTGTAAGCGCTATCCCAAGAGGTCCTATTTCATTTCCTAATATCCAAATATACGCAACAAATCCTATTTCGGAATTAGTTCTAATGTTATTGATCGGCTCGCCTATAGATATGTGAGATAAGATATCGCGCCCATAAAACTCGCGAATGATAGTTTGATGGTTTATTTGGGACGGATACTATTAAATTTCGCTTACAAGAAGAACTAGTACTAGAAGATCTAAGAGCATTTTAAAATAAATTGGTTACTTCATTTGATCCATGCGATAATCTTTATTATATCAACCATATCTTCACCCTTGTACTTCTTAACAGGGTTGAATAGAAAGAACTTCATCATACCGACTCATCATACCAACGTACCTAAATGGATATTATGTACGAATAAAACTGGCTGTAAAATATATTTTTTAGAAGCAGAAAAGTACTTTTAATTTAAACTTATGAAGAATTCAATCGTAATTTAAAAGTACATTTTGATACAAGTAAGCTAAGTTGGTCATTACAGTCGAGGCGGGATGACAGCTCGAGCCGAAGGCGAGATCCTAATGGAGTGTAATGACCAATGCTCACCCGTGTCATACGACGTTTTTCCACAACGAATGTGAGGAAAAATCATAAACACACAATACACAGATATTTGTGAAACATGGCCATAGAACAAAAATGGTGTACGGTTTTCTTGTCGCGCCCCGGTTGATAGAGAGGACATTCATACAACAAAACAGATTATAACAGATAACAAAGCCGTAGAACAGCATAACATTAAAAGTATAGTTAATTGAACATTTTTGTAATTTTAACACAAAGTAATGTTAATTTGATCACAAACATAAATAATTGGTAAAAATATTTTTTTAATTACCAGTTTTTTCAATATCAAAAATTATTAAAAAAAAAGTTCTTAGGTGTGAAACCTCTTTGTAAACATTTAATGAAAAAGAGAAGTTTTAACACTAGAGTGGAAAAGTGAAAATTACGCGTGTAACTTCATTATGAACCTAATATCGGTGCAATAACAGCCACTTTGCGAGCAAGTGTGTTGAAAAAAAAGACATGATATTATAACTTTTCAAGCCTTTTAGTTTATTCACAAATACCTCAAAGGCGTCAATACATAATGAATACACGAGCGTTGATTTTCGCTTAACACTCGTAGCTCAGATAAACACGTCTCTACGACCACAACCATAAAGCATCCATCGTCTTCGCCTTGTAATAAATCAGCCGGTTGATGTGCAATATATTCCAGAGCTCGCCGAAATCAAAACGTAACGGTGGCTATTTCACTTCACTCAGCTACACCGCATACGTAATGAGCAATTTCTCCGCACTCTCGGTGCTTCAGGCGGGGCGTTTGAGGTAGTTCAGTGACGTACCGCCTAGATTTTAAGGTTTATTTCAACGGACTATGAGTTGTCTAGGATACATTTTTTTTATCAAAACTAAATGAGGGATATCATATATTAATATCTTATATTTACGTGAATACTACACATTTAAATGAAACTAATTTTAAGGATTTTATCGCTTTTATTTTTTGTTTTTTACGTTCGTGACGTTTCGGCTGCTTTACAGCAACTATGGTCACGGGAGGACTGAGGTGGTTGACTTCCTGGTGTCATAGTTTGAATCGGGGTACCCTCATATTTAATTGTTGCTTGTGGTCCGATCTACGCACTTTCGTGAGCAATTTCTACGTAAAATAAAATCCGTAAAATTAGTTTTATTTAAATGAGTGATATCATGTCTTTAATTCCTAGTTTGAGGTATAGCACAGGTTGGTATCACAATCGTAAGATAAATAAATAAGAAATCATTGATGATCCAGGATAGGATTTAGGTAGTTTCGTACACGTATTGTTTAATCTTATCTCTACATTGAAGTTTAATTTTCGTAATTAGTTGTACGATGATGTTCCGCTTATCCTAAGGAAGGCGTTTGGCTTATACAATTATTTTATAAATATCCCACGATGTCATTGGACTTGGCACAAGCCGACTAGATAGGTATTACGACCACTATGAAACACCTATTTACGTTCGTGTATATATCTATGTATGCTTCGTGTTGAAACTGTAATTATAATCCTTACGACTCTGTTTAATAACGTTTAAACATAAATTATATTTAACCCAAATTTCAATTGCAATATTTTAAAGTGCTCTCGTTATTTGAAAAATAAATGTAGAACACTGGCACTTGCTCGAAAACAACTTTATTTTAAGAATACGATTGTAAGAAAAAATATACTTCCGATGAACATCTAGCTGTAGTCGAGTTTGTTAAAATTTACTTTGAGTTAGTACTCGAGGTACGTTTTTAAAGACATAATTGTCAATAGCTCGTCACCTGTCTGCTGGTAAAATTGTAGTTCGTAGTACTTAATCGTGTAATGGCTGTCTTACGTATCTTGTTGCTGGTATATACTAGTAACTATGCTATTATTCGTACGAGATCAATAGTTACAAATAAACAATAATACGAGTATATTGCCAGAATAACACAGCAATAATGAAATTATAATAAATAAATAATAATTTACTGCAATCATGGGTGGTATTATGATGATATACTTACCAATTTAGAAAAAGATAACTTCAGGTTATTATGTAGATACTTTTACAAAATTACACTAAACACACACTCAATAGTTTTACAGTTAATTTAATCTATTGACAGTCACACTTAACTAATTTGTCTTTCAACACTTCTATGAATAAATTGATAACACTACAGGTATTTTAATGTATTTGGTCACAGCTACTTAAGTTGTAAGGAGCTCTATACGAAGGATCAAAATAATGTCCAAAACTAATTTTGTACAAGAGTGTAAATAGTTTATAAACCGTGTGTATATCTTTAAAGGTTGCGATCAGAAAATTTCAGTCGTTTCTTGTGTATAAATAGATTACGATATAATCTTCCTCGGAGATGCATTTTAAAAAATGAAAAACTAATTTAACGAAGCGGATTTTTCTACTCGAAGGTTGGATACGTCAATCACGTAGAGTTTTCGAAAGTCGGGAAAAGTTCTCGCAACTGTCTTTGTGCATCATTTTAGGCTTGCACTATTCGTTCGAGATGTTCGTGGATTTTGAAGGGTACTTGAGTAAAACAAATTGTGAGTTCGATTGGTCGATCGTAGTCCATGGGGTTGTGAGCGACGCGCGTGCGAGGGCGCGACACGGGCGCGGCGGGCGTCGGGCGCGCTAGACGGTGCAGGACTGCCGCGAAATTCCCTACCGCGGCTGCCAGTGACAACCCTAACTGTCATGCACTCAACTCGGCCGACATGCAAACTCCGTGCAATTTCCAAAGGTCGCTGTATTTTTGCTCCGTGGCCAATACGTTGCCCGACTCATTAATCTTGTTCAATTGATGAGTTTTACTCACGTTTTTTTAAATGTAATAACCACGGTTGCGCTATTAATTTCCATCTATTCAAATTATATTTATATTAAGTGAATGTTACAAATTGCAAAACTCTACTAATTTAAATCTCCTCATTTTAAACGTGCCATTACAAACAAGCCAAATTATTCTGCAATTTAAAATGTTGCTATAGGAAACTCATGGAATAGGGGAGCGCACGCGCAGCGTCTGACGTGTCGCGCGTGACGTCACACCTGTTGACGACGATCCGTCTATTCTGGTCCTGTGACATTTCCGCGGGCCGCGTGTGCCGACAGACGACGCAGGCGCAGCGGACGCGGCATGCCACTGAAAATATTTGCCGACATTCAAAGGTCAACTGTGAAAACAACCATAGCTACTGCGTCTTTAGTGAGTCCGTGCGAAACTTGGTGTTACTACGTTAATATTACGTACATCCATAAATTAATTTAAATTAGTATTAAAATAGCTGGGTTATTGGAACCATTATAATACCTTGGCAATGACTTGGATATAAAATAGATAGATTAATCGTGCACAGATTTCTAGGGGCAAACGAGCCTTTTGATAACCCTTCTTGTAAATATGTAAAACAAGTACTTATACAATTTGGAAAAAAAATACTTTCAAGTTATATGGTAGTTCATATTAAATGATTCGAACACATAATGGTCTTTTCGATAGTTTATTGAAAGATAAAATACTTGACATGTAGTATAATGAAAATAATACTAATTACCTACATTTAAAAAAGTCTAAATTTCATTAGATACTGGTTATTACCTCACCGTAAACTCTAACCCCCAAATTTATGGACGTTTTATAACTTTATCAAACGTCATACAGTACTGCGCACAAGAGTTTTGCTTTGCGCAGTACCATATGACTTTTGATAAAGTCCATAAATTTGGGGGTGAATACAAAGCGTCTCATATAAACTATTTTGACGTTTGACCATTCGTTTCTGTCTATCTTGGCGGGTTTTTTAAGCTTTTTTTAGATAACTTCAGCACAGCGCCATCTATGAATAATATGTAGACTTGTTGAGATAGGCAGACACCGTAATGAAACACTAATATTTGCCCTATATACTGCGAAAACGAACAATTCTGTAAGTAGTAATTTTGCATTTCCCAAGATGGAGTTTTTCTCATAAACTATATACCTTCATGGACTATCCAAAATATGTGCAAATGATTATTCACGCGATGAGGGACGCGGAGTATTTTTTTTTTCATTCCTTTTTAATTTCTTTTTCACTACAGACGATGTATAAGAGTGATTATTTTTATATGCAATTATCCTATTCTACATACGATTTAAACAAAAACCCTCAATGGAATCGTGGAATTTCGTTATCATACCGTTCCCAAATAAAATTACTAAATTACCTGTAATGGCTAAGTATAAAGCAGATCTGCTGTTCCTAAATAATAGATATTTTTTCTAAAAAGTCTAAATACGTAGTAAAAGCCTCAACATTCTGTCGCTTTTAATTCTGAGCTGTATCTACTCAATTATAAATAATATTTTCACATAAAACAATATCAAGTTCCTTTGCTCGGAGTTTGCGCAAAAGTCACACCCAATCATTTTTAAGGCCTCAGCCAAAATAACCAGTTTAACGAAAAATGTGTAAAATATTATAAGAAGACAATAAATACGGTTGGAATGATACTATTTATAAAAAATAATATTTAAAGACTCAGATTATTCTATAGGTCAAGTGCACGAAGATCTAGGTCCTTGAGATTTAAAAAAAAACAACGCAGATTCAAGTTTATTCATTCACACTGAAAACGTTAGTTCTTATTACCTAGATAGTTATATGATAATATATTTATACCGTTTCATGGCCATACCACCATTACTAAATTATCTTGGAAGATGTATAAAACTGCAAGAACCCACAGTACAGGGCATGATCAATGTATGAAGCCACAATATAGGTAATTGGGTCAAACAAGGGTCAAGGCGCTATCAACGGTTGTCCAACTGATTATTCGCCTTTAGAGACATAGCGAATAACTCATACCACATTTTCCTATAATATATGGTAAATATCTACTATAATCATCTTTAAGGCTAGTTAGTTGTGAATGTTTTTCATAATGATGATGAATGTTGTGTAATTTTCAGTAGATGTTTTAGAATATAGCCTTTAGATTACCTCTCGTGAAATATCAAGATAAATGCTATCAAGTCTCGGGAGGCCTCAATCCAAAAATAGCTCACAAAGATCGCGTGGATCACATTGTAGTCTTATATAAAATAAGAACTATTTTTACCATGCAATACGAGGTATACAACTTTAATATAACAGCTTTACCGCTGCCACCGAAAACGTTCTATAATTAACTGCACCCCTATTAAAGTTAGGAAAAGATAGAGGGCAAACAGGATAGCTTATATAAGTACTACATGTACTCTGATTCATATTTCAGATCCGTGGGCAATACGGACGAATTTGTCTGTGTGTGATTTTGACAGGCTGCGCGGGCATTATGCGCGCGCATTTCCCCGCCATCTTGGCTTTCCATCCCGTTCCCATTTCCATGGAAGAGTGAGCTGGTAACAGCTGTGAACGTGAAAACTCATCCCTTTACTTCGGGATCTGCAGAATAAATGAATAGAGACTATTTAATACCTAACGCACAGCTACTAAGCTAATGACACAGGAGGCACGGAACACGTTCAATTTACGAGATTCTACAGTACAACAGTGAGTTACGAAATAACAATACTGAATTATCGATTTTGTATGTTTCGAATGTACAAACCTGGTGGCATTGTGATCGACGGTGTTTGTTCCTTCAGTTTTATGAATATAACAAAGTACGAAGAGGTCTTATAAAGGGCTAGAAAATCGATAAAAGAGTAAAAGTTGCACCCACTGTTGTTGCGTGGTGTGGATTTAAAAAGAGATAGCAACACACCAAGTGCCTCCTGTAAAACAGCTTGAAGTCGGCCAAAAAAGTATAACAGCCACATCCAACGTCCCCTACTCCATTTAATTCAAGAAGACTGCTAAAAGGTAAGAACCCTCGTTTAATCTATCTTACGACTACAATATGTATTTGTTTTTGCATTTGTTTTATAGGTATATATCAAGTTACATGCATAGTAAAGGTTGGTATTGGGTGGCTATTCCATTTTCGGAAGTTTTAAAAAACATATTTTATATATACAGTATTGTCATAAATATAACATTATAAAGATACAATTTAATTCTAATATTATTAGTTTTGAACTTCAGTATTAATACCAAGTTGTTGTAGCTTTTTAACAAAAAAATATATACATAGCTTAATAATTTGTATAAAATGTATTACCTTTATTATAATATGAAAACAATATTAATAATTGACACCAGCGTAAAATATCCTTGGGGACTATAATCTCGGGAATGAATCCAATAAAATACCCAGCATAAAGGTCGCCAGACAGAAAGTAATTGATCCCAGCCTCAGGACATCTTTTGTGACCTACAAACTTAATCTTGAATACATTTTATGAAATAAAGCAACACTGCACTTTAAACCTTTATTTTTTATTTAAATTATGTATAATTTCTGTAAGTTTGTTTTTAAAGGAAGTCGTTTGTTATATTCTAATTCGAAGTACAATTGTTTTTTTTTTTCTAATTTTGATATCGAAGCAGTCGGTATCATTATTATTGTAATTAAATAATCATATATGAAATCTTCCTACCTACTTAGGTACTTACATCTTATGTAGGTAGTAGGTACCTTCTATAGATATAAACGAAACCCGCTGAAATCTCCAAAGCTATAAGATCTAGGATAGACTTGAAACGTGAGGTCCTTTTGGCAGCTTGGTGCTCGCTGACTAAGGATTTTAATGTGCATGCACACAGTCGCGAGGAACAGCTACAATTAACAGCTTCACAAATGGTCCACTTAAATCACTGCGTTAATACTTATAAAATTATAGAATCAGCTTTATTATAAGGCTTTAATAACAAAATTAGACAGATTTTTTTCTAAAACAAAGATATGTTCTATAAAACAAGATTGATTGATTGCACCCTACTCCTAGTATATACATAATATAATATAGTATGTAGCGCCGAAACCACTTGAACTATAATTACATAAGCAACACCAGATCCCACGCATTATCTCGTGACAGGGAGTGGATCTGGCAAATTATAAGACTACCTAGACGATATAGTTGTGTTAAGCTATTTATCTGATTAGTCGTCCAATTCAAGGTTTTATGTTCCCTGAAGTCGTTGACATTGAGAATGTCACCCATGGAGAAACTTTTGATCTACGACCACACCTATCTGGGGCTTATTACCAACATATATAGTTTGATCATACGTATCGTGACAGTGGTCTTGGCCGTGTGCTCAGCACTCTGCCGAGAGTACTGTTTCGGCGTTTGACTCGTTACGTGTAGTCAAGGCTTTATACGGAGCGTCTGTCGTCTGCCCGTTGGAACGATTAAGCTGTCACCGTATGGATACTTATATCATATATCTAACTTAGTAGTATCTTTCTTGTAGGTTAGATAAAAAAAACACTTATTGGGTAGGAACAAAAGACCCTGAATGGGAGATGGTTATGATGTTGTAATTGAGAACACTATCGAAATCTAGA
This sequence comes from Pheosia tremula, assembly GCA_905333125.1. NCBI lineage: Eukaryota > Metazoa > Arthropoda > Insecta > Lepidoptera > Notodontidae > Pheosia > Pheosia tremula. The sequence continues at coordinate 6,583,874 of HG995402.1, read as the reverse complement.
CTTGGCTCCTATAAAAGCAAATCTGAGCTACGGGTTACTAACTAGGCTTTTCACCTTCTGCTTTTCAAGTTCTTCTGAATGAGTTCTTTTCGTATAAAAACTAAACATTAAAAAAACAAGACTATACCGGTTTGTTGAAAAAAAAATACCCTATCGTGAAGGATGTGACGATACGGTGTTATTATCTAAAACTCATTTTTGTTCCCCGGCGTAGTACAATATCATGGCAACAATCACTACAAAATAAACCTTATTACAATTCAGTTAAGTTTGATTTCACATTTTATCCGTATTACTGATAATACATTTCGATGAAAGGATATAATGTTAAGCTAATGTAGGCTTATTTGCATGCTAAATAAGTAGTGTAGCAAAGTCGAGTTTCGCTAATCAATACCGCATGGGGAACGTATCGTGTTTTGCATTAGCGGTACATTTTTTAGTGCATAGAACGATGTGGTTGTGTCCGTCGGTGGTAATGATATTGTTGCTATAAAATATTCTCATATAATGGAGACTATACATGAAAATTCAAACAGCTCGAGTATCGAGGAGGAGGTATATAACCAAAGTTTCAAGCAATACTATTGGGATAAGACAAAAGCCTATCTAATATCAATTTTTGTTTGAAACAGATGACTGGCGACGCGAAATGGCAGAAGGATGCGGCGGACCAGAATTTCGATTATATGTTCAAGTTGCTCATAATAGGAAACAGTTCCGTTGGAAAGACAAGGTACTTAAACATTTTACCGGGAATAAGGACTTATTTTTTTTATCTCTCAGCACAATTATTATTTAGGTACTAGGCTCTCATAAATGTAATGTGATTAAAATTGTTTCATCCCATATAGTCATAAAAACTGTAGAGTTTAAAGGGGCTTTGATGACACTTGGTATAGTGATAGTTCAACATAAACTTTTTACCCCGGGAAATAGATTGGTACCCCGGGATAGCCAAAACACTAAAGTCCACGAGGACAAGTCGTCCACTTCTACTGCTTCTATGTGAAAATGAATACATTTCTGTAATCACAACTTTATATATTTTACACGTAGAACTAGAATTCTATTGGGAGGTGCGAAGTTTTTCATCTGACAAGATGGATGTCCGCCTTCACGTTTGATTGATGAATTATCAAACTTCGGAAACGTTTATATTGCTTTGAGCAGATTTTACAGCGATTCGTTGAGAGTGAGCTGAGCTGAAATCCACAAATCTGGAATTTGGGCAATACCGTACCTACATTTTTGAACTTTTTGATACCAGCTTCATTTTCATGTATATAGTAATTATTGTAAAAATATCAAGTAACCTAATTTTCTTGGATAACTGGAATTAATACTAGCGCCTGTTTAATTTCAGTTTCCTATTCCGTTACGCGGATGACTCGTTCACGTCGGCTTTCGTGTCTACGGTGGGAATCGACTTCAAGGTGAAGACAGTTTTCCGCCATGACAAACGAGTGAAACTACAGATATGGGTGCGTATGATATCTTACTTTACGTCGACGACTTGTCTATAAAATAGAGTGCCAATCAATTACAATAGTAGGTACTGTCTGCATTTTTAGAATTCTCGTTTTTTTTTTTTTTTTACACATTATAGGCAAGTATTTGATCTCGATCTCACCTGATGGTAAGTGACAATGAGATCTACGATGAAGCATACTTGCCTAGGTAGGAAGGCGGCAGTAGATCGAGACGCTACATTCACTAGGCACATACAGCGCAACTGATCTGACCCGCCATCCATGAATGGCAACACCGAACATCATGCCGGAACACGGCTAGGCCGCTTGGTGACATGGCTTTGTTCAGTGGGTGGTGACTAACCACGGCCGAAGCCTACCACCAGTAGAGTTGTCACCTGGTTGGCACCACCCAGGGTCACGTGTAGGGTATCTCAAGGGTACTTAATTCTCCTACGGACGAAGGTGACTCCACCCCTCGTTTGAAATATTTGCAATCTTCTGTCAACAACTGATACTTTTATTTTCTTCTCGAATTAAATTCAGTCATCCTTTATTTATTTAATTAAGATTTGAATATTGCATCGGTTTTAGTTTTATTTCTAAGCTTGTGCTTCAATATTTCAGGATACTGCAGGCCAAGAGCGTTACCGCACTATTACTACGGCGTACTACAGAGGCGCCATGGGCTTCATCCTAATGTACGACATAACCAACGAAGAAAGCTTCAACAGTGTTCAGGATTGGTGAGTTTCTTAAATGATAACTTACAATTTTCGAGAAGTAGAGAACCTTCTCGAAGATATAAATATTTATTAATACTAACTTGATAACAAAGCACCTAATGTTCAACACCTAAATCTTGATGTAGATATGAACCCAAAGCGCTGATTTACAGCCAGCAGTCTAGGCTCAGGATTATCCTGTAAATGCCTACAACATATTGTAAGGACCTTTTTCGACTACACTAATTGCATTTATGAACGGCACATTTCTTCCAGTGGAGTTAGTTAATTTAATATCTACAAAGGGTCTATAAGATAAAAAAATAGCTTTTTTTTTATTTTTTTTTATTACATTATAGGCAAGTATTTGATCTCGATCTCACCTGATGGTAAGTGACGATGAGATCTACGATGGAGCACACTTGCCTAGGTAGGAAGGCGGCAGTAGATCGAGACGCTACATTCACTAGGCACATGCAGCGCAGCTGATCTGACCCGCCATCCATGAATGGCAACACCGAACATCATGCCGGAACACGGCTAGGCCGCTTGGCGACATGGCTTTGTTCAGTGGGTGGTGACTAGCCACGGCCGAAGCCTACCACCAGTAAAAATTGTTTCACCACTGCAAAGCGTACAAAAATACGGTTAAAAAAACTTATTGAAAGTGTCATAATCCCTTAAAGTGTTGTGTTATCACTTTACTGATTTCTACCAGGCAACCGTTAGAAGAAAGGAAACCAACCAGTAGAGTTTTATGTACAGTCCTGTTTTTTTTCTTTGCTTATAGGGTGACACAAATAAAAACGTACTCCTGGGATAATGCGCAAGTGATCCTGGTCGGCAACAAGTGTGACATGGAGGAAGAGCGCGTTGTGAGCACTGAACGCGGGATGCAGCTGGCGGAGCAGCTCGGAGTCGAGTTCTACGAGACCAGTGCTAAGGAGAATATTTATGTTAAGGTATGAGTCATTGTCATAGTACTTTCTACTAGGTATTTTCAGTTTAGACCTTATGTAAATAGAAACAGAATTCATATTTCGCTTTAACACCAGTACTTTTCAAGACTCCTTCACATTACAGGAACACTGATTTATAAAACGAAACAAAAAGAGAATCGTGATCTTTATTCGTGTCAGAGATTCTTCGTGTAAATCGTGTTCAATAGGCCAGGACCATGAGGCTCTCCAGGTCCCCTTGGAATCAGGTAGATTCCATGACCTACCACCGTCACCGTGTCTGGTTGCATACTACCCTACTCGGAGAAATGTCTACAACACAAAGGATCAATATCCAGTTTATCTTCTCTGAAGTATGTTACGATCTCATGTTTTTTTTCGTCTAGGCTGTATTCGAGCGGCTGGTGGATATAATTTGCGACAAGATGTCAGAGAGTCTGGACTCCGAACCGGCCATGCTGGCGGGCGGCGCGCGTGGCCAACGACTCACAGAACAACCGCAAGGCAACTCCAGCCCCAACTGCAACTGTTAATACTATACCTGACTAACCTTAATCCACCTATCCGTTTAAAACCCTCAGAACAATAAAAATCTATTAAATGTTAAAGGGAATTCATTTAGGAAATATAATATAATATTTGTTACCTACGTTTTGGAATATGTATTGGCCTCTTTTAAGTCTTAAAAAAAACGATGTTTTTTGGTATTACAAGTTATCAAAAGTCTAAGATCTGACTGAGAAATGAGTTTTTATAGATTGAGCTCTCTGGTAAATGCAGTATCTAATTTAAGTAACAAAATTGACTAATTGTTAAAGTATATTATGTAACAATAATATAATGTATTAGTATTATTAAACCTATAGGTGTTAGCTATCTATGTACGCGAGCTGGAGTAGGGATCTGATACTTCTAATAGCTGTTGATATGTTATTTAATGTCTTAAATATGTTTTAATTATAGTTTTAAGATGTTTAAATTCAGATATGTTTAAATTTTATAATTTACAACGACATAATTTAATAAGATTTGACCAAAGAGAAATGTAGTAATTTTATTTCACAAACGTGCATAAACCCAAAAACAATTGTAATTTGGACCAAAGACAAATCTTTAATCTTAATTTATTATTTAAAGTTCGCAGTTATAAAGGCGCAAATAATACTTAGTTAATGATTAAACATTTTAAAATAAGTATTTCATCTATTTTTCGCTATTTTATTGCTTCATATAATCTGTGTAGACGTGTATTAGGACAACACTTTATAGGGTGGTGTTTATTAGTAGATTAATTGATCAATGTTCGTTGTTATACTTTGGCGATATATTCGATTTTAACGTTATCTTCAGTGATGACTCGGGCAGTTCGCCTCGGTGTTCCTCAGCCTGATAGATAGTGCGACTTAACCAGGTATTATGTATTACCTAAAGTGTTTGTAAATACGTTTACTAAAATGTATAAATAAATAATTGTATAGTATTATTATCTATCTACATAATATAGATTTGTTTGTATTCTTGTTAATTCCTATGCTATCATAATATAGGTGTTTATTTCAATCATTACGTTAATAGTAAGGAAAATTAGATCGTTTTGTTCTAGATCATCACTCGAAGACGTGGCCTGCGTTTGCGCGTGTGCTGAGTAACTATTAAAAATTATTGACGGTGCCGCCCCCGTTCGGCCGGCACTAGACCTATTTATCTGTAGACGACATAGACAATACGATTTATATCAAATTCTGTTGAACCATGAGCACATTATTTTTTTAGAATCTAATTATTAGGTAAATTAGTTAAGCAATATCGTCGACATCTACTTGTCGGGATATAAACTAATATACGTACACAATTTTATTACAATACTAACCTACATAATTATTTGATATCTGTAATAAGACTACCCAGTGCTTGTGTAAGAAACATTTGCAAAATAGCTACCTATACATAATAGTATTTGAACTCGGGTCTTTGTGAAAAGCTATGATGGACGCCAAATATACCAATATGAATGCCTATTGTATATCAGGAATTATTATAACATAATATCATTACGAACTTCGCGTGGTCCCTTGGCAGAGAGCTTAAATTTAACTTAGCTGTTTAATTGATTTCAAAGACATTCACTACATAACACAGAAACTTCTTATCTAAGAATTTTTTTTTATTTTCCAAAGCAGTTAGCAGCGACTTCTGTATCTAAAACAAAGTATGTAGGTAACCAGTAATTAATGTTAAAGGTCAATTTGACATCTGTGAACCGAAAGTCACCGGATATTTAGATTGAATTGTGCAGTTTTTAGACTATTCAGGACATGGGAATCAGCAACGCGAGACTGAACCATTTTCGAAAGCTACCTAACAAGTTTGTTAAGACACAATTCATTTGATTGAAACTATTGTCGTCTATCTTGAGGATAGTTACTTGAGACCAGACTTTATTGACTATGAACTGTGTCCCATGTCTATTGAATTATAAAGCAGTGTATTTAAACGTATCATAACTAGCAGTGTGGTGCCCGTAGGGCGTAAAAGAAGGCATATCGTAGTGACAGGCTTTAGTAGCATATGTTTAGCTATTTAAACCTTGCACCATTGTTTTTATAGGTAAATCCGTTTTTTCAACCTAAATTGAGAAAATCATTCAATGTTTGTCATTCAAATATTAGCTCGCAAAACGAAAAAAATGTAATCAATTAGCTGTATTGGTAAAAAAAATGTATGTTATAATTATTGTTGTGTGTTAAATAAAGGAATTATTTAAAGATACGCCCATGTAAAAGATTCACGAATATAATGTATATTATAAATATTAAAACTGTTTTTTATTTCTTTCAAATATAATAGAGATGTCTCTTTTAAATTTGATTTTGTTTCATCCAAGGATAAGTAGATATATTATATATAATGCTGAATATCATGGAAGGTAGGTCCATAGCGATACAACGTAAGGAATATTTTATTTTAACAACTGTACACTTGCAATATGTATTAGGATCAATTTTCCTTTAATACGCTCGAGAATTTTTTGCCCAAAGTGTTAAGCAAACTGATACGCACAATCCATGATTATTTCTTGTATTTTTTTTGTCACCAAGCGATTAGTCACCTGAGCAGATACATTGTTTGCTAGATTTCCACTAGATGGCGATAATATAAATGATTGAATCTTTCGTATCACGTATGCAAATAGGGTACGTTTAAGATTTAATTATTATTTTAACATTGATACAAATACGAAAAGGACTCAAATAATCATTAGAGTTCATAAGCATTTTAAAGCACCTTTTGTTAGCTGATCATTATTTAGACGATGATTTTGGATCATCGTCTAAATAATGATGCTAGTATTAGACGAAGTCACATAATTTAATATTGAAAAAATATTTTGTTTCCTGTACGTCAAGTGCGAGATAAGTCGTAAGCTAACCTACACTTTATAGTCTAAGTGTTTAGACACTTCGTATGGGGAATTGATCGGCGCCTCTAGCGGACGGTATTCATGACTTTCAATTCTACATACATAATTTCTAAATACGTAGACTAAAAAGTATACAATTAGCTTACGAATAAACTCGTACTCGACATGCTGAAAGCTATAGTAAAACAACATGATTCCAACCAACATCTTTAAATACACCATTGCTTAATTACCCCAAACATGGAGGTTCGAATCGTCGAACCCTAACAATTTATGACTGTGGTAGAACGTTTGACCACAGACCTATCGGTTTATAGGGAAATAAATAGCTTGGGATCCTATGTAACTCTAGAAATATTATTATCCAGGCACACCTACAGTCATATGTACCTATAGAGTTTGGATATATCTAACATCAAAACTCAAATTACCCTACAGCTTTTAAAAGAGTAACCAATTAGTTTCTTGCCAGCTCTTTTCAGTGGAACCGAAACTCCGAGCCGGTGGCAACTTTAAACTATTCATAATTATTTTTTTGGCCTACATGAATAATAAAAAAGATTTTGATATTTAGCTTATATTATATAATTTTTTTGCCAAAGAAATATTTAGTACGCTAGATTGTTCCCGTGTCGTAGGTATGATATAAACTTATATACTGTATGCAACTATTTGTGTAAAACATCTATAAAATCGTAAAATCCATTAGTGCTGTGTTTTGCTAGCCTGAAAGTATCAATATATATATAGGCAGACAAGTACAGGCTTTGCTCTTAAGAGTGTCAATCTGCGCAAATAGGTAAGTAGGTATATATGGATAGTTTTTTACTAAAATACAACCATTGTAAATATATCCTCCTACACCAATTAAATACATAATTAGCATAGCTTTCTCGCGAGATTAATTAATGATAAATTTGTTCGGAACATCCCGTGTTATCTCTGCATATTATATCCAGTGTTTCCTGCCTGATCATTTAAAACACATATCTAATCGTTTTAAACCCCTGAGAATGCAAGTAATTCCAAAACTAATTATATTATATAATTATATTTTAACTGATGTCTTAATTTATTTTTAAACCTATTCGATTGCGAACATGTTCGGACGCAATCTTGATATGGTTAAAAAACAAAACAATAGTGTTTTGAATGTCATGAAAAAAAAACATATGCATAACTCAACCTCTATGGTCATATTCGGTATCGCACCGAAGCATTACTTTTTATTATTTTCCGACTACCAAGTTCAACATGTTTGTTATTTATGAGTAGCATTTGCCCGCGGCTCCTCCCACGCTACTAAAAATTTAGCTCTAGTTCTCGAATACAACAGTTATAGGCTATTGATTGTGTTTTTTTAGTCTTACCATGGGCTACTTAATAATAAAAACTAATTGATGAAATGATATACCTAGTATTCCTAGTTGTTTTGTCGTGATGCTCAAACAAACTCGTAGAATTCTAAAATCACGTATATATTTTTCAAAAATCTTTAATTAAGAGGCACAGACCAGTTACATACAGTTGTATGATGAACATTTTTTACAAGTTAAATGAGAGGTTAAGGTGTAGGTCAGGTAGATCAACGAAATGTATACTACCTACTAACTATAGAACTACACAATAATTGTACCATTAGTTACGTAGTGTAATTTTGGTATTCCAAATGTGTAGGAAAGCCAAGGTACATGGCGCGAGTCAATAATCACGATATGGAACCCACAAGTATTTTTCGCAAATTATATTATTTTGAACTGTTTACCATTATCCATGTCAAATGATTTACGGTGCTGCTATTGATCGTATCGATCAGACATGTTAAGTATCGTTTTTATAAACTTCTTATATTTTTATAGCATGGGAGTTTTAATTTTAATACAATCATAAAGCATTTTCATTTTCATGGTTAGCTTTATTCCCTGCACAACATCAGTACTGACCTGAATTGGACTCTGGAATTTCTTTTTCATTCATCTATTTATCGATTGTTTCTATCAATATTGGCATTGACCCAAACAAGCGTACGAGGGAAAAATGCCGTTTTCATAAATCACCACCTAACCCACTCTGTTTTTGTCAGGCAGCCCTCACTTAGTGATTGCGTGACAAGAGAAGCCTGCTAATCAGTGAAACGTCACTCAGCGTTTGGATTTGTGTAGGTACCTACGTATATCATCACTAGCTGTTACCCGCGACTTCGTCCGCGTGGTATTTAACAAAGACAACCGTTGACAACAGCCGCTCGCCCATTCTGAGCCCGCGGGACGCATTGCAGGTTGTTGCTATCAAACTTAATCAGGCGCTGCGCTGCAACATTGGTTTTAATTTTTTTTGGTGAGATCCCATTTTTTTTTTCTAAAATAAAAGTAGCCTAAGTTACTCCTTGTTACATCAGCTATCTGCCAGTGAAAGTCCCGTCAAAATCGGTCGAGCCATTTCAGAGATTAGCCGGAACAAACAGACAGACAGACAGACAGACGGACAGACAGACGGACAGACAGACAGACGGACAGACAGACAGACAAAAATTGTAAAAAATGTTGTTTCGGTATAGGTAACATGTATACATCCAAATGCACTTAGTAATAAGCGGTTATTTTAATATTACAAACAGACACTCCAATTTTATTTATATGTATAGATATACATCATGGTGCTGTGTGTTGGACGTTGATTTTGAACGAGTTTTATATCTTATTAGAAATTTTGTTGATACTTTTTTAAACCTCTCATATATCTGTGTTTTAAACGCTTTAAAATAATACATAACGATTGTTATCAGATGGTACCTAGCGTACCTAAATCCTGTCTGTTGTTGCGATACAACCTCTTACAACGTGGTCTGATATGTTAAAGTTAAAGGGCAATGACTCTTATACAATCTACCCTGCCTAGAAGAATGCATGTATAAAAATGTAAAAAATCTATATGCAAAAAAAAAACAAAGAAATAGGTAAGTATCATGTATCTGATTAAATTCAACTATCTTGTTAGCGATATACGTCGGTGCTAACGACCCAAGATTTTACAATATAGATATGAGCTAGAAGGCTATTATATTATAATGCAAGTCTGTAATATATGCTCACGTTATGCTAATCTGATTGAACTGGTCCAAAACTACATAGATTAAAAAAAATGTGGAATTTTCTATACATATAAATAAAATTGGAGTGTCTGTTTGTAATATTAAAATAACCGCTTTTTACTAAGTGCATTTGGATGTATACACGTTACCTATACCGAAACCTGTCCGTCTGTCTGTCTGTCTGTCTGTCTGTCTGTTTGTTCCGGCTAATCTCTGAAATGGCTGGACCGATTTTGACGGGACTTTCACTGGCAGATAGCTGATGTAACAAGGAGTAACTTAGGCTACTTTTATTTTAGAATAAAAAATAGGATCTCACGAAAAAAAATTTAAACCAATGTTGCAGCGCAGCGCCTGATTAAGTTTGATAGCAACAACCTGCAATGGGTCCCGCGGGCTCAGAATGGGCGAGCAGGCTGTTTTCAACGGTTGTCTTTGTTAAATACCACGCGGACGAAGTCGCGGGCAACAGCTAGTTTTAATATAAAATTGAATGTGTATTGTTTTGGATAAAAAAAAACAATACAGAAGCACTGATCAATTTAGTTTCCATAATCAGGTGAATATTTTTTATCTATAAAATGAAGACAACAAAATATTTTTCTAAGACAATACTTATATACTTTACCGGTAAATTGAGTTTTGCCATACTTTTTTCATTGTGACTTATTCAGCGTAGATTCCTTAAAATTAAATTTGGGATCTATAGAGTTAATAAAGAAAAAAATCCAACGTTCTATTTAATAAATATTATTATTACGAAATTATTTTCAACAAAATTTTTATATAATTATTGTAACATGTTGCGGGGATTTTTGAACCATAACTTATGCATATAAAAAGCACAGACAAGGGCGTTCGGTACGGGTGTTCACAGCATCAAATACTGATCTACAAATCGAATAGCTTAATTCCAAGACCGTAGCCAGGAATTCACCTCGGTGGGGGTCGAGTTCACTTCGGGGGGGTCAAATGGACCACAGACATTAGTAAGTGCCTATGTATACAACGGGGGGTTGTCTAGGGCATTTCAGGGGGGGTTTTATACTCCTAACATCCCCCACCCCCGTGCCTACGGCCTTGCTTAACTAAAAACATTTCACAGCAGTGCCCCTAGCAAAAACATACAGCTTTACTGGCTGATGTATGGAAACGATTGACCTCTCGATTGGTATTTGAATTTAAACTTATACTAAGCGCACATATAGTAAAAAAGTTTATTGTCTATCAAGTTCATGTAAGGACAATGTGAAGATATCTGAACTCAGATCGGCCACAAAAACTAGAAAGGTTATTGAATTCGTTTGACCTTGTCTATTGATTATGCTTACAAGCGAACGAGATAACATATACCTACCTAAGGCGAACGAGTGACATTTAAGTTTTATGGAAAATGTAATAAACCGACATAAATGTAGCAATATTATGTGAAATAATATAATTTGGTTCAACGAATTAAAAAAATGTGTAAAATATTTTAAGAGCTTAATGGGTCTGTTGAGAAGATAGCGATACTATAAAAATCCTTTATTTTTATGAGGACTCAGACCAAGTAGTCTATTATGGCGAGTTTCTTGATGTCATTATAAAAACAAAGACACACCTATAATTTAACATGTATTTTATGCATAAAATATTGAACGTGATCAGTATGACTTCACTACTATTTATCCTCTAATACTCACACTATTTTATAAGCCGTTATGTACTTAAAAGTCCACCAAATTCGGGCCGAAATTTCCCTATCGAGAAGAATGCCCGGTATAACGACAATAGATTCTTAATAACGACCTCTATTGCTTTGGTGCCAAAAACCACATCAGCGTGTACTTCAGCCCATTTCTGCTTACCCCTTCCTTCAGAGATTACTGACGTGGTGGGATAATTAATTAGGATTTTCATTTAATGTTTTAGCAGTGTTTTGTATTCCCCTTACACACATTGCAATTTGCGGATAAATCTCAAATTTATGAAACTACGTTGTTGAGATAATTTAAAGTATTTTTAAATTAATTTCTGTGACTAACTGGGGCTTGGAGGTCAAACACAACAAACAATCATAACAAATGACTCATTCAATGACAAGGTTCGTCTAATGTAGCCTAAATGTATTGATTTCTCTATCCACACACATACCATTTCAGCAACCAATTGAGAGGATACCTATTGTTAGTTAAGTAGGTACATAATGAAGAAACAAATTATTTTATTACTTATTTATGTGAGATTTATTAATTAGTATTTACATGACACTCTATTCCAATTTCACAAATGCTATGAAAAACCATGACGCGAGAAATATACGTGCCATGTTTGTTAATACCGCCACTCGTTTTATTTTTAAATAACGTTAACCTAATTAATTTGTCAAGTATAATAAGATATTATCCATACGGTCATTCAGAGTCCAGTAGAAAACCTGTTCTATGTGTATAGTTGAAAGGTTTAATTTTGTTTATGATTAGGGCTGTCATGTGACCCTGGTATTTCTGGCTTTTAGTGCAGAAGGGCTACCGAATCCACTATGATGATATTGGGGGCCAAACTCGTGGGATTAGTTAGGGCACCCCATTATCACTATGTATCCCACACCTTAGGGCATCCTATAAGTATGATAATGTTCAACTTATATAATCCCATCTATGATCATAGATAGGATCCTATAAATGCCCCTTACTAAAGTTATGATAAAAAAACTTTTCAGTTCTTGCGATTTTTTCACGTATACCAATCAAATACTTAAGAAAATATAAGTAGTGCATTTCATCAGGAAATATTTTTTTTTATTAAAAGATATTCATAGACAAATTCCTACAGGAACCCTCTTCACACCGCCCTCACTCAAAATTATCCTTGATATTTGTATAAAGGTGGCGAAATATGTAGGAGGCGGCGTTTTAAGTAAAGCCAACTTACCTTCGGTTTTACGATCGCATTCCTTGGGTATATCGCCTCCAACTTCGTATGAATTTTCTTTAAAGATATTTTTTTACTACTTGCTTTTAATATTCGATCAAAGTTTATGTAGATACATTCGATAATATTAACTTGAAAAAATATACTACCCATAAATCCTTGTCAGTTATTTAATATTCCCTATTTTGATGATCAACATATTGTGTTCATTATTTGTGTCACTTAGTTTTACTGACGTCTTTTAATAGAAGCGTAATTCATAATATATTATAAATATATATTGTATGTACTGGTTGTGGTAGTGGTATGTACTGGTATGTAGTGTATAATATATACTGGTTATACTATACATTAAATTATAGTGAAGAAATTTATTAAATTGACACGATGGCAATTTAATTGGTTAACTTATAAGTTTTAGTGGGAATCTACTTACTAACAGAACAATAATTAAAACAAAGTATATTAAAATAATTTTATTCAAATGCTTCGATTTTCACAATCATTTATGTTGCAATATGACTATAAATTCATAGTATGCAATATTTATCGGTATAAATAATGAGAATTGTATAAATTACAATTGAGCAATTTTACGCCTAATTTATTTCCATGTATACAAATTATTGCGTTATAAATTAACAATAGAATATGTTATTATAAATCCATCGGTCGTTTAAATGCTACAAAAACTTATTATAAAACCAAAACTGGTTGGTCTAATAACTAATGCAGTGATTTCTTAAAACTACTTAAAAATCATAAAGTCACAGGGCCACAAACTCATCTGATATGATATTTATAATTAGAACGAGCGTCATCATTTTAGAATATTCTTTAATCCCATATTTATAGAAGTGTTAATCAAGTCATAAAAGTTGTTATAATGACGAAGCATTGGTCAGAAGCGAAATGCAATGTCATAGCAAACAGATGTTGTTTGAATTTTTGGGAATGTTGAGTTTAGGTCAAGTATTGTAATAATACTGTGTAGTTATTTAGGTTGTGTGATTATTTGCAGAAGTCCGTGTTCGTGGCCAGGAAAGGTTTGAGTTTGTCCTCGAACTCCTGCCAACTGCAGACTCCCTCTTGGCATATCGGCCTCAATGGCTCTTCATTTAAATAGAAGACGACATTGTAATCGTCGGCGCCGTCCTTGTTGCATCTGCAATCAAATGTTTATTAATTTAATTTTCTGTATCACTTAAGTATTTCGCTCTATAAAAAAAAATCTTTATACAAAACCCTCGTATTATATGACACATTTCATAACACTTATTGATAACACAACTATTTTACCAGGCAGGTATAAATGGCTAAATTATATCATGATTTATAAAATGAAAGAGGATGATGATATTTAAAAAAATCTCTGAAGATTACTATTGAGGTATTCAACGACATCAATCAATCAATCAATCAGCCGATAGACGTCCACTGCTGGACATAGGCCTCCCCCAACGACTTCCACACATCACGGTCCTCGGCCATTCGCATCCAACGGTTTCCTGCGACGGCGACATACCTGGACCTAAACTCTTTTAAATTACAAAATAAATATGCAAATACTAACTTGTTCAACACAGCAAGTAGGTTCGAAGAGAATATGGATATTTTACTCGTCCTCCACTTTCTGTCGGGTACCCTTTGCGCCCCAGTGAGAGGTTTGTCGTCTTTAAATAGGTCAAGGCTTGTATAAACCATGTCCATCATAGTTTTGTGAGTGAAGTAAGCTGTTATTTTTTTGCCACTACCCTCCTTAGCCGCTTGGAAATTCTTAAGTAAATCAGCCATCGGTATTTGTCCAAACAACTCATTTAAGGGTGTTCCGTAACCATTTTTGTAATATTGTTTTAAGTCCTCTAGATATTCCAATACTTTAAGATCTTCAGTAGTGAAGAGAGCACACCATGGACTGAATCTATTGTAGATTCCAGACGAAGTGTAGCGACACAGATCATACACTGAGGTGACGTTAACGTTGGTTAATGGATAATCGATGCCCAGGCGCCGTTGAATTCTGTCTCTTGACTGAAACGTGAGAAAATTATAAATGTTAATAAAAAAGCTTCTGTCTCGATAAACACTTCGTAGTAGCGTCTACTTTTGCGTTATTAAACATCCTTTATTTCCGTCAATGTCTCTCCTAAAATACAGATTAAGTTTAACTAATATAGTTGAACAGTTACCGTGTGTTAATAATACAAGCGATTCAGATTACTTATGTAATTAGATCCCTTATATCGTGTCCTATATTTCTCCCTTATCTCTTCATCACAAAGTGGAATAGTACTTACGGCAAGAAATTCTGATGTAGCTTCGTACTTCAATACTTCCGCATGAGTGAATGTGTTGTTGACTTCACTTTGGTACTTCTCACAAGCCATGTAGGGCTAAAAAATATTTTAGATAAATTTAAATGAACATAGATAGGCCAATTTCAAAGCAATGCAAGCGCCCGAATGGAGCAAACATCAATAAACTTACATCCATTATATCATAACCATTTGTCGGGGGTTCTACGGTAAACTTCTTATTTCCAAGGCCTTCAACAAAGCCCTTAGCGCTGTCTTCCATTGATTTTCCAATAGCGGGACGGAACGTGTAATCTCCATTACTAAGATTGTCTAATAATTTAGGGAAAGCCTGTTTCAATCTGCGCCCTATTGCCAACAGCTCCTGGAATCCCTCTGTGGTTAGTTCGCGTGGCTTACTGAACATGTCCTTATCAAGGACCCAATTCTGTAGGTTCTCAATATCTTGTGCACAAAGCGAACTCGAGCCTTTTTCGTAGCTCGATACGACGTAATCTTTCAAAACAAGCGCATCCTGCATTCTTTCAGCACTGTGAATATAAGGATATCGTTTCCCATGTCTGATTATTCCCCAAATGCTCACTGGTTCACAATCTATAAAATAATTTAATCAGCATTTTAAATAGCGAATAAATTTAATTTTAGTCGTACATATTACGAAGTTTATAAGTTGTTACAGAAAATAGGAAGCATACAATATTTTAAGGGATTACGTGTATGTCATTCCAATCACGTTTATGTATAAATTCAATTTGTAAATGGAGTTTTTTTTTAAACCATATCAGTTAACTGCATCTTTAGAATGTTATGGTATTTTTAATTTCTTATATTTCTATTTATTTCGTTGGAAATAATTCATTGGAATGGAGTTAACTAAAACAATATAACTTAGTTATTTTAGTGACCATTATTGATTATACTTACCAGTTAATTTAACAATAGAGTCCCTTATATCACCTCTCAGATAATTGTACGGTGTCTTACTATTGAAGTATTTATATGGACATCCTGTGTTCCAATAACAAAATGTTGATGTCGCAGATTTCGCAAAGCAAAAAACTAATATCAGTAGGATAAATTTCATTTTCTCGATTAAAAAGCTAAATTGTATCACACTTATTGCATTTGTCTCCGCACTAAGCACCTCCGTCTGTCGATGCGTCGACCCGACTAAGCTGAATTATATGCGCCGGCAATATTTGCAATGCTGGTTGCGACATTTTATTTGTTATGATCATTTATAATGGAAAATAATAGAATGGATATTAATGGCACCGTTGATGTGGGCAGCACGAAATTAATTTATCACCAACGTTTTATTTATTTTTACTCATAAATGTGATTGTGAGTATCGGAGATTCTTAAGAGGTTTTTGATTTGATTAGGTATTATAAATGTGTATTTAATTAAAACCAAACAAATAAAAAGGTGGAATTCTCATAGGTAACTGATTTCCACCTTCATGTAAGTTTAGTCAGCCCCCCGATTCAAAACCTTACGACATGTCTTGTATCGACCGATTCGGTTATTATTTAAAATTGCATTATGAAATGTACTGTGTAAACACAGCGAGTGATCGAATCAAACCTTTCGGCTGCGTAGTCGTATCGAATCTTCGATTCGTTTATGAAGAATGGTTCTGAAGGATTGTCATCGAATCGAGAAAATTTCAAATTGAATCAATTAGGATACTTTTAGTATCATTCTGAATTGACCCGCTGGTGTGACTAATTTATAAATTATTCATACATAACTAAAATACGCGAATATAGGCAGATATATAATTAGGTAGGTATTTTTGGCCATGCAAGGGTATATCATTTGGACAAGCGTAGGTGTGGGTACGACCAAGGTGCCCTATTCAACCACAGAAAATAGGAATTTTTGAATTGTAAATTTAAAACATCATGTAAGCATTAGTAATATTACTGTTTTTTTACTGATCTTTTTTATGTATCTAGTAGTGATATTGAACATTATTTTATGGTCTTTATTACATGTTTAATGTACAAATGGGCAAAGAGGGACCCACCACTGACACTCGACTTGTGAACTTTCCCAATTATAAACCAAACAAGTTGATCGATAATTAAAAGAAACCAACAAAACCAAACTTCTCTACGATGTCAATCCAGAATCAGCCTGTCATGAGTGTCGAAGATCAGCAGTGGTACCTTCTTACCCATTTATTTAAAAATGGATTTCCACCACGTATCGCCTAGTTCTATCAATTATGTTTGATGTAGGTTATTCTTTGTATCCTCTATGTATAGGTACATATAATAATACTTGGTGGTGCCACATTAAGATTTTTCCGTTAATATGTCTGTTTATGCACCATGGGAAATCAGCTGGACAGATTTTCATGAAACTTGGTATGATGATTGAGACGTAGCCTTTAACTTGGGTCGCGTGATATAGGATACTTTTTATTCGGGAAATTGATGGGTCCCCATGGAATACCCAAATTTTTTAATGAAACGTGGCATGGTGATAGCTTTCATTATCACCTTGGATATTGTTTATCGTTAAAAATAAATATAAGGATTCCTGGGTTGGCGCAATGAAGCTATTATAGATTTCGCTATAACTTGGTTATGAGCAAAGTGGGGCTATAAAAAAACAAACAATTTTGGCACAAATATTTTTATTTTTTCTCAACTAAGTCATCATTGTCTAGTGTTATATTCTCTTTGATCGCCTTTACTAATAGGACAGAAATATGAATCATTTGAACATTATTATTTTCTTTCAATCAATTTAATTGAAACACACTTTTTCTACCTATCATTTTTATAAAATTACATTAAAAATGATTAGGTACTTATACATTTTAGGTACGTATTCTACTAAATATATATATAATATATATATTTATATAATATGTTAAAATTATAGTTTGCACATATTTGTAATACTTATAAGTACCTAGTAAAACATTTTTCTTATTCTGGGTCACAATCCTATTCGGACACCTGTCTCTTCATACGCATAATAATAATTTATAATAAAACATTAATATAATATTATGTACAGTATTATACAAATAAAATACGTGTAGCTAACTATTCAATTACTTCTCTAATATTAAAATTGGCGTCTCATCGTTATCATTCCAACTAACAAATTTTATGATGTATGTATGATGGTGACTGATTTGCATAGGTATGTCGTATTACTAAAAAACGTATTTTTTTATTATTTCGGGTTTATACACACACAGATCCTTTAGCTGTCCCAGCGAGCTTTGTACCGCCTCAGAAGTATTAGAATATCTATTCTTTTTCCCTTTTTTGTAGGTTATGACGGGTGGTAAAGTAGTAGCATAGTATTTTGTAACTTTTGACGATTTATAAGTACTTACTGTACTTAATGGTCTACGTGAATAAAAAATATTCTGATTCTGACGTTCGAATATACGTGAATTATTTGCCATATATCTTTATATTTACTAAGGATAAAATGAAAACCATTAATTGTATTTTAAACGATAACTCTATACATGATTCTGATTATTTAGGAGGACCATTTAAAACCATATCAATTGATATAATAAACTTTAAAACAACACATACAACGTAATAAATACCTATCGAAAATTCTATCGCCTATTAATGTATACCAATATTCTACTGTGATTAAAACAGACTATTTTTTTCAAAAACAGACTTGATTGAAATTAATTTTTAATCAAGCGATTCTCTTATTAATGTTCTAAAATCATTTAAAGCATGTGATCATTTAAAATATTGGCAATTATTCGATTTCGCCCCGTATATTGTTTTAATAAAACAACATTTTATGGATTTAATCCATTTAGGTAAGTTAGTAGGTCTGTTTTTATATTCTATTTTGAAATCTGCATAGCGGATTACCTAAATGTGGCTCCAACTAATGATGACTTCACGAATAAATAATAAAATTTGTTTATTTTTAATTCGCTAGTTAAGGGTCACCGTGATGTGTATAATTACATATGATTTGAAAGCGTACTATATACTCGTAGGTTCCAAATCAATCACCACCTTCAAACTACTAAAGCTAAAAATATGATTAGTAGTTGATTTTATTTTGAATTTGTCGCTTTTTGGCAATAAACAGAGTATATTGATTTCCATCTTACTGTGACAATTTTTTTTTAAAATTAGTCACTAGCAAATAAAAAACAAAAAAAAACATAACCGAATTGAGAACTTCCTGAAGTCGGTTAAAAATAGGTGAATTTGTGAGTATGGTTTTAGAAGGATCTCATGATGACAGTGTCTTTTTGTCGTGATAAAAAATAAAATATCAAAACTATACTTGTTGCAGTGTGGATTATTTTCTTCATTTATGTGTCAATTTTAAGAACTTAAATGTGTTTTCGACATCGAAATGCATTTATGTATAATCACTGCAATAAAATTGATTGTTACGATAGTTCCAAAAAAAAAATATCGTTGTTTTTGGGCTCTATCATAATTTAAATTCAAGCTATAAAAATAGATTGAAGAATGACATTCAATTGAAGTGAAAAACATCACATTAGAGTATTCGCCAAGAGAATAAGAAATGTTGATGTACATTTTGTATTCATTAAAAAATCATTTTTAGTATGTGCACTGATTTTTATATTTCTTCCTTTGAATAATGTGATAAAACATCCTGTTCACGAGTCGAACTTTTCACTTACATTAATATATTAATATACTCGTATGTAGATATACTACTTAAAATCCATTTCAAATCGTTACTTTTACGTTCCAACTACGTTTTATAGAAAGAGAAATGCATAAGACTTTAAATATCACTAGATGACTCACATCCAATAGATTTAATCCATTACTTTTACAACAACAAAATGTTTATGTTGGTCCGAAATTGGAATAGTGCGCGAAAGAGTGACAGTGAAAAAAAAATAATAATATAGTGATGCGTATTTTTTTTTCTACAGGCAATGAAAGTCAGCGATACACCGAAGATAAAAAGTCTACCAAGAAAAACTACAGGGTGCCTACCAGAAGTTATTTGGTTCTAAAATTTAACAAATATCCCGAAGGTGCTGTATACAACAGCCTTAAACCAACCAAAGATGAAGGAAGATTGATTTATAACAAAGTCTAATACTTATGCTGATACTGCTTTGAGATATTTTTGGATGACATGAGTAAATAGCTTTATATCAATTGTTTTACGGTACAAAATAACATGAACGTGGGTTCGAATAAATAAGATGCGCGGTCACTAAGCTGATTTCTTATTTTTTGTTATCATGACTACCCCACGGGATGCTACGCTTGGTCTGATTCACTTGCTTCTTTAAATGCCATGTTATTTCCATAGATACCATAATATCTGTAAACACTCTGTATATATTAATGTAATGCCACCACTTTAATTACTTCGATTTTATATTTGTTTCAAACAATTGCTTTGATTTCAGAGTGGGTGTTTTTGCATTAGGTATACAGCCTAAATTGGAATATCGGTTAGGCACTACGACATGCAAAGAAAAAAGAGCAAAGTGACCACCATTTCTAGGAATTATTATGAACCTTATTGTTAGTACCTATAAAAATCTAATCTGAAAATATTGCTTATTAATTTCAGTTTAAATTGTAAAACTTACGATGTAAGAATGTTGCTTATCAATGAAATATAAGATAGGATAGGTTAAACATTAATAGTTAGGTACATAGATATAATATAATATTTAGGTACATAAAGGGTGTAGGTATATAGAGAGAGAAAAATCTAACTAAAAGCTACCAGGGTGCAACTCTAGGAAGAAGTGTTTTTAATCTAATAGTTATTTTAATACTTAATAATGTTTGGCAGTTTGTTAAATTTACATTGTCGTATAATTTTAAATTTAAAGTAGTTACCTACGTAATAAAATTGAGTAGGGTACTTAAATTACGTAAGAAGCTTAGTTAAAACAAGTTAGTCTATGCGTGAGGGAGTGGGGTACCACAGATACGGGCGCCAGCATGATTGCGGACAACCGCACTTTTTGCTTCACTTATTTTATCTAACCGCTTTACAACATTTGTTCGCAGCCGAGAGCTCTCAAAAGACGATTTCAATATTACAAGTCACATTCATCAAACTCTACCCGCTAATGCAGCGTTAATGCCCGAAGATTGATTGAAACATTTGTTATACCTACACATACAAAAGAAATCTTGAATAATGGTTTGGATAAAAAGTGATCCGCTAATCACTGAATTGACAAGGGTATGGTTATCGTATGATAACATAGCAATATTTTTTCATTGGTGCTACGGTCGTCTGTATCTTAAGTCGAGAATATATATCCAATTAGTGAACGCCTCGAAATCTTATTTACATTAGGATAGGTGCTTACGTTCAGACAACTCTATTGTTTATCCAAAAATTATGGGACCCCATCGTGCCCATGCCGTATCAATAGAATAGTTTTTCTTGTTATAATTATTTGCTTTTTAACGGATTTAGAGTTGTTTAATTTGTTTTTTGTGTTGTCTTCAAGATTAAATCCGTAACCTGCATTAGGAACATTCATTTTATTCCCCATGTTAGTTTATTCTCAGATACATCTAGTTATCGTTCAATAGGTAATGACATTTCCAATAGCTAAATATTAATACAAATATCATTATATTTATTATTGAAACACTTTTTACTAATATAAAGTACTGTCCATTCTATAATGTCTGAAGAACGAATGAAAATATCTATCATCATCTAGACTATAGGTTAAAGCACTTCAAATCATCTGGTCATAGCTATTTAATATTCTTTCACACATCTAATATACATAATCACGATTTATCATTTTAAATTCTACAGTAATTATACTAGTATACGTAATTAATCCCTAATAAAAGCTTATATCAATTACTGGACGTCAACATCACCGAACTAAACTTACCGAGTACCGTTATTTAGATTGTTTGACGCAGAACCAATACTGAAGAAGCAGTTAAATATAAAGTAAGGCAGCCTTCCAAATACAATAATAATATCAAGACACTGAAATGAACACCGATAGACTAACTAACGCCTGTGAGACGTGTCCGCATCAAACAATGTAAAAAAAGGCACTAACAACCACTACGGGCTTATTCTTGTCGATACTCCTTATCGCTCCCTCGCCGAGTGGCGATGAGATATGGAAAGTGATTCCGCACAGACCTATTCCGTTCCGAACGCGTACTATAGCTTTACGTTCATCCCGGATCTTGTTTCGGATCTAAATTAGCCCTCCTCTCTTGGAGTGCCGCCAATAATGCCTCCCGTACTTCTCGTTCCGAGCTTCGCCATAATCTGATCAGTTCTTCTTCGGACAGTAAGGATAGTTCAGATTTTGCCCCCATCGGAGGCACTCTAGGGTACGGTGGGGCCGGTGGAACGTCGGTGTCTTGGGAGACTAATATTTCTACACTGGCTCTCGATGTCGGGTAGTCAATGCTTAAATAATTTTCCGATCTATCAGAAACATCTTGATATGATCGGGTCGACGAGCCTTCCGCCCGTCGCGCCATCGGCGATGGTGTTCGAAGGCGGCTATTAATGTCAGGAGGGGAGTTGGTCAAGAAGCTTACATCGCGGCTCAATCTTCGTCCAATATTTAGACTTGTGCGTTCGTAGATGTTTGACACCGAGTCGGAGTCGAGTACCGAGTCGGTGCTGAATCGCCGAACATTAAGTCCTGCAAGGCTGCACCTTTTTCTGCGACCTTTCGGCGACCGCAGCTGTCTCGGTGATCGACCTTGTCGCGGGGAGCGATTGGATACATCGGGCGATGGGGATAAAAACTTTGACTCGGTTAATTCTTCGGACACTTCTGAGGTTTCTACGGCTTCTTGCTCTTTTATCGAACCCAATGAGTGATCGCGTTGTTGTACTCTGGTAACGAGAACGAGAGGAAAGATTATTTTTAATATTTTACCAAAATTTTATTATTTTTATACTAACATCTATAGCTACCGTTGTAGGTAATATATCCGTACCTTCTTATAGCTTGTATCATCTCATACAGTTGCGCTTTACTTTTCCGACGTCTTCGCTGTTCGTGTTCCTTCTGAAACAAATGACTTTCCTATCGTAATCTGATATAACATAGGTACAAACATTTTAACCCAAAAGTAATGTGATTTACGCATATTTTTTTATTACATGGTTAAATAATTATATTTGTTGAATTTGGAAAAACCATTACCCTTTTAACACTTTTTTGAAAGAGCGAAGTGAAGTGTCCTTGACGGATCGTATTGACCAGCTCTCGTGCCGCGTGATGAGGCGATACAAGCTCCACGCAATTTATGAATCTGTACAGTTTCTGTAACAAAAGATTCGCGATGTACGTATGAAAAGAATGGGTTTTGTAAAAGACAATGAAACGTAGACAACAATGAGGAGCCGACGCAGTGAGATAATGGCGAAGGCATGTGTTCGTTCAGTGTTAAGCGCCGTGTGATCGGTAAAGCGTGGCCGTAGTATAATCCCACCAGCTATCTTCGCATGACGACTGAGAACCGTGAGTAAGTGCTCTCAAAGTGTGCTAGCATGTTACCTCCTGTGTTGAACTTATTGTGGGACGATCACCTTCGTCTAACCCTATACTCCTCTGAAGGGTAAACACATAACAATAAGTTAAGGATAATTATTACGGATGTATTATTAGCAACGTAGATACAAAAGAGTACCTACTGCCAATTTAAGAATGAATATATAATCTTTCCTAGAATAAGCGATACAATCACATGTCACATGTGTTTTTAACACAGATGAATATAGTATTTCTAAGAATTGCTATTAATGTTGGTATATATTCAACGTAAATTAAATTAATTTAGGTATGTTACCGATACTGTGATATTTAACTTTACATAAAATACGAATACCTAATATTGTACTTTACGATAATAATTTATGTTTAATTATTTTCACAGCAGCAATAAATATAAATAAATAATTATCGCCAGATGAACACACCAACTACACGGTCCCACACTAAGCATCGCTTGTATTATGGGTACCGTACAATGGACTGAGGGCGACCCCAGTATATATTACTCATATAAATATGAAATATCCATGACTTGGGTACAAACATTCGTGCCCATCACACAAAGTGTGTCCCTACCAGGATTCGAACCCGGGACCTTCAGCACGGAAAGCAGGTTCACTACCAACTGCGCTAATCAGGCCGTCAATATCTCTGATAATGACTAAATATCCTCCCGTGAGCCGTTAGTTCTCCCGTTATCTCTTTTCATTGAACAGACATATACATATATATGCTGCATTATTCAAAAGTTCAATTCTCTCAACACGTTGAACGCATTTTGTAGGCAATTACTAACTGAAAATAAAACCCCAACCCAAATCTAGAATTAATAATTAATACACTTACCTGGCTGAAGAACATGATGTTTCTGCTCCTCCATATAGTTCCCTTGGGCTGGTGACGCAGCACAGGTAGAGTGTATTTATAAAACAAGTGCTCCAGAATCAATATGAGGCAGCCGACGACCATACCCACTCCTAGCAGTATGAACACCCCCGCTACCGCTGCCACACCTTCAAAACGAGATTACATTCATAATGTACTAATAAAATGTACGCACCTTTTGAATTTTTATGGGAAGATTTTGAAAAATACAGAACAAATTGAGGAAAATAACCTGCCACAATTTATTATATTAACGTATTGTATTAAGAGTGTCTTTTTACTTGGACTTGTACTTCCTCGGAAACTATCCTTGGAAGCTTTCTTCATAAAAAAATATCTTTAAATATTATTTACATGTATATAATAATGAATAATAGCCATTTCGTTAAAAGTACTGGCATATTCGAAGTATACATTTTGTTTATATACATACATTATAAGCTAAGTACCTACATTGAACAAAAGGCTACCCATAAAATGGTTTCGTACACCTAAAACTCCACACAAATTTACCTAAGTAATTATTTATAACAAACTTTCTAAGAAAATTATACACCAACGGATTTCTATCCCAGAAAGTATGTACTTAACTCACACGGCTTACTTCACTTGTCCCAATTATTAAAGGATCAGTACGGATATTTAATTTTGTGTGGAAACTTCAGCAATATCCAATATAGATACGAAAGCTTGAGCACGTAAAGAAGCCTTCGAAGCAACCATTGAAGAACCGAAAGTTTCATTAGAATATAACTTCACCATGTCTAACCATGAGACTCACGCAACAGCGATCAATGCTCAACTTACGAATTAAATTCATATAAATAGAAGATAGGCATATTTTTAGGGTTTCGTTCTCAAACTTGATACTCTTACAGTTTCGAAATGTCTTATTGCCCGGTTCACAGTCCTTTTGTTCGGAGACTATTAGGTAAGGACTAACTTTTCAAAATTAAGCCCCGCTTACAATATATTAATCTTCAATATTGCTTCTCACATAAATTGTATGATTCTATCCTCTAAATCCAAAAAATATATTTCATACTAATACGTAAATACAACTTAAATTACCAGAACTGTCAAGGAGCAACTAGGTCATGAGCTATAGCCGACCAAGTTTATGCAAAGTTAATCCCGCGACTTTGCTGCGCAAACTCAATGGTTACAGACAGAAATTAACCGCAAATACAACTTAGTTTCTAGTACTTTTATATCTTTTTAAAATGCTATGGTTTTCTGAGTTTGCGTTAATTCCACAGCTACAGGTCCTTACATTGTTAATCACTGAACCGACACCCACTTTGTTGGTTTTATTTTATTAAAAAAATCTGGAACATAAAGTGAAATGTATATCAAGTCAAGTTAGATATAGGTAGGTACCTACACCTGCTGTGTACCTACACGTGTTGCCAGTTTGCAATTAAGAAGGTATTTTAATCGTTGTTGGGAACTGTCACCTATATTTTTGGAGAACAAAAAATGAAACAACGCGTATAAACAAAGTAATAAAAAATTAAATAATTAAGCCGTAAATTATAACGTGACGTGAATTTGTAATTAAACATCCACCGTTGTGCCATAAGGAAAACCTCTCATACAATTTGAAAACGCAATTCCCTCGTGTCTTTTTGTATTTGATAGTGCCTTCACCAGTTATACCAAATAAGGGATATACATACTCTTGGGTTCGGCTAATTTTTTCGAACGATAAATCCTATGTTTAATCTTTTAGGTCGACTGGTGGTAATACCTCTCCCTTCAGCGCGCGACGTTGAGGGGCGGATTAACGCCGGGGTGGTGATAAATTCTAATGAAATTTCCGCCAGAGACGAGCTACCAGACTGCAGAGATGTAACGAATGTACATTAAAACAGAGATACACAATTCTATTCGGCACCGCGCCACGGATGGGATAACATCTCCAAATGGAGAATTGATTCAACTCCAAAATGTGAATGTAAACCTAATGGACACTATCTCTAAAATCTAGAGCTTACCAAGCGGCTTTGGTTGAATTCCATAGTCTGGACTAAGCTTAAAACAAGGCAATCCTCCGTACCACTTCTCAGTTAGTATATCCATATACCCGTTGGATGAGTATTTAGCTATGACCGCTGAAATGCTGTCCTAAAACAAAAAAGTCGAATGTTTAAATACATACTAATATTATAATGTAGGTATCTATTCGATGTCAGAACAGTCTGAATATAAAACAATAGCGTGACATCTGGACCAACTTGTCTTTGTATATCATATCGCCAAAAAATAAGACGCTAAAATCGACGCGTCATTGTTGAAAACAAAAACTTTCTTTCAGATCCGTTGATTTATGTCACTGATCCGCGTAAACCTCAGGGGTATATTGAACCGTGTCAAGATAAAATGACGTATAATCGGCTGAGCCAGGGCTACATGACACTCTACTATCGATCACGCCATTAGAAGGTTTGTGTGTGTCATTCATCAATCTCTCGGCGCAAGGAGCCCGAGTTTCTTACCACTTAGGGCTCTTATAAGCCCTCCATTTTATGTAAATCTACGCTACATTTTCTTGTTAGACGTTCCATTCACAATCATATATATTTTTTGAATTACTTTTTCACATTCAATTTTTGTTAGTATTCAATATATATTCTTTCATTTCAGATGATAATGGTAGGGTAATAAAGACATTTCACAGACAAAAATACCTTTATATTGGAAAATATAACAAAGTTTATTCCTATATAATAAGCATGTAAGCAATAGTTGGAAGATATTTTCAGTGAGTAAAAATGGTTTCAGCCAAACCTTTAAAGGAAATCCTTTTGCCATGCCAATTGCGTATGCGTCGTCAGCGAGAGGATGATCACCGATACGCTGGAGCTTGCATCCATGATCAGTGGCCCGATAATAATCCAAAACGGGAGTATCAGCTATTAACAGATCTAACGTTCCATTCCTGCAATTTATGATCGATTTGTGTTACTGATATTGGGTGGTATGAAAGCAGTAAGCCGTCTTATAATCGTAAAATGGTATGTCGTAAGCGAACGTCTCACAAAAAATATAAATATGTTATAGTAACTACCAATTATACAGAAACAATTTAAAAGATGATTTCAGCTTGGCCCAGTGCGATCGCATATTCGCTAAAACATTAACATGCGTAGTTTGTAAAGTGCAAGTACAGCTCAATGAGTAAAACTAGTCAACACCAGTTCCTTTGTTGTGGCTAGCGTCGCCTTTATGGCTTAATTGGTGAAATGCGAATGCGGTACTAAATCTGACTATAAAACAAATGTACTAAAAGGTATTAAGTGGCTATAAGAGTGCTGCCAGTTACGAAATTTTATTCGTTCATAAAATTCATTATGCACGTTTTTTCAATCAAATTACCGCGGTTGTTTCATCGATATTAGACCTCGTTTCAAATCGATTTTAATTAAATGCGATAATTTAATCCTAAATTCCTTTGAAGGGGCTCAAAATAAAATATATTGTGATGAAAACTGACCGGAATGATTTAACACAGATTTTAATTGATTTTATAATGGTGTTCTTCGCAATATGAGTATTTTTTCAAACTTTTACAATTCTTGAATTCTTTATTGAATTAAGTAAGTAAGTATTTAACAACGGATTGACTAGTTCAGATCTTCAATAAAATAACAACAAAATAATAACGATCAAGTATATTTAGTTTAGATCTCTCTAATTTATCTGAGGGTAGAGATGGTGTTATATTAAGGGATTTAGACGGAACTCATTTGTAAAATATTCTTACCTAAGTCTCTGAATGCCTTCTTCAATATCTTGAAGTGCGTAACGTCGCATTTGTTGCG
This sequence comes from Pheosia tremula, assembly GCA_905333125.1. NCBI lineage: Eukaryota > Metazoa > Arthropoda > Insecta > Lepidoptera > Notodontidae > Pheosia > Pheosia tremula. The sequence continues at coordinate 6,555,733 of HG995402.1, read as the reverse complement.
CCAGCTGTGGGTTATTTCGTTGAACGTAGTACTCAGATACCGACGATCGTGCAGTACCCACTCGCAGAGATAGCCACTAAAATATATTAGACACTTACATTATTAATATTTCTTACCAAATAGTCAATGAATTATCATCATCATATACATTACTCACATTACTTCGACCTTGGTAATCATCCACGGCATTATGAAAAAATAACCCAGCAATGAGAGCGGCTATGTTAGCAGTGTAACTGGCAACGAATATTACAGAAAAACCACCCCAAACGTTAATCAGAAACTTATTAGGCCAGCTTTTAGGAGCTTTAAATGCAACCAGATGCCCACATAGAAGTCCCCACATCACCCACAGGGCACTGGAAATGCTAAAGTTCTTTGATCTCTGCCGCCCCCAGGGATTCAACCCAAAAGGTGACAGCCATTCGTATATGGCCACTGCTATAGCAGTCACGTTGAGTGACGTAAATATTGCAATCCATAATTCAGGTGAGAATGGTAAAAGAAATGCGAGCAGAGGTATGTCAGGCCTTTGATTTGGAGCTGCTAATATAGACACTCCACTGAAAAAGTATGGTTGGCTGTAGTCTATAACTTCTGCTCTAGCCGATGAAACGCTAAGTGCTGCAAAAGACATATGAGCGGCACCAGAAACTAAATCGCCAATAATACCGTTCCATTTATCATTGCCTTCTTCAGCATCTCCGTCAAATAAATATTGTCCATCTTCATCATCGATATCGTCCGATGTTTTATGAGTGTTGCGATATTGAGACCGATAACTTTGATGATTAATGTAATCATAAGCTAAACTTTTATATTCATAAATTCTGTGAAACGGCTTCATAAGTTTTCTCGATCCGTATAGTCCGTCTTCTACGATGTATAAGTGAAAGTCAAACTCTAGTTCCTGGGCTATATTTTCTAAAAGATCCATCGCCAATCCGTAACAACAATGTGTTCCCATTTTAGAGAAAACTGGTTTGGGTGTGGGAAAGAAAAAATCATCCGCTTCCTGATCGCTTTCCCTTTCCAATTCATTGAAGGCGAGGGTCAAGTTATCTCGATCGGATGTTTGTGGTCGATGGCAGGGTAGGCCACGGAGACACTGACCGTCTTCGTCGAGTTCGCCTTCCATGACAAAAGGCGGAGCGAGCGCTGTGACGATGCGAAATATTGTCCGGGCTCCTTCTGATTGCCCGTGAGCAACCAGTCGCCCACCAGGCCACACTATAGTGTGAAGACTGACGCTACGGCCAAACACACGTCCTACTTGCCTCCATATATTTGCCCCGTCAGATCCAGGTACTAAATTCAGTAGTGCGAATGAAGCGGTAAGTGCATGTTCCGGGCGTTCGGCTCCACCCGCTAATGCTGCCGTTGTAGATATTCGCGTCTCCCTGTGAACAATAAGGACCGCTAAAATTACTTGTACTAAACACAATATGCCTTTAATGATAAGAGATAATAGAAGATAAGAACAATAGAAGTACAGTTAGATATTTAAGTAGTGGTCATAACATTTGATGTAGGTTACTTTACTAGTAGAACGGGGCCGGGAAGGAGTTTACGATGTATCGTAACTTAGCCTTTACTGTAGGTCAACAGAAGTAAAAGCCAGCATAAAATGCTAAATCAGCTCTCATCTTAATACACATAAATACACCGAGTGAGCCTTACCCTAAATATGACACTTCTCGTCCTAGTTACATATGTGTTAGTAAGTAGCGTCAAAAGCAAATTAACTCTTGAAATTGTATCCTCGAAAATGTTAATGATGCTATGTAAATATTATCACACAAATTTTTGTAGTAAGTTTGTAGTAAATTGCCATGATTGAAAATATAAAAAAGATATAATTTAAGCACCCTATTATAATAAAGGTTCACTTCAATGATAGGTTTGAAGTCAGGCTATTGTTAAAGTAAAAGAGATTTTTTCTTTTTATTGCCTCCTAGCATTGCTGGTAAGGCTTTTGAGTGAAATTGAATATTTTCAGGTCTGCTCACTATATACAGGATCAATACTATTAAAAGGTTTTAAGTACTTAAGTGTAATTTAATTTCCAATCACAACAACACATTTTGAATTTTGAAATTATAGCATACGAGTTATTTTAGAGAAAATGTGATGTGATAAATATGCAACATCCGGCGTCGATCGATACCCAATCACCTAGAACATATTTCGGCATTCAAAAATGATAATTAATACTACACACAAAGAGCTGCCGAAAGGTTTATTGCCATTCTAAACTAAAATGAAACCTTTACCATCACCCCTATATCGAAAAAAAATATCCATTATTAATGGTGCCTAAATGTAAAATAGGTGTGGACCACAATCACAGTAGTAAGACAGTCTACACCTTCAAATGGAGCTTATTTAAAAATAACGTTCAGAGTTATGGTTCTTAAATATGTTTGCTTATCAAAATTCTGTGTTCGAAAGTCAACTCATCCCATTCCTGTCGACAATATTTTAAAACTTTATCAAACAATGTGATGTTGGAAGCCAACATTATAACTGATACCATTTATCGTGTCGAAAGTTTTACTCATCTCTAATCCGGGATTTAGGCACAAGGCAAACGTCCCTTAGCCGCGAGACGTCCTTGCCCGGCTGGATCATAACAAAGCTCGCAACTGTCTAGTTGCCATTATTATTCAAAGTGCGTAGTATCGAAGGGATTTTCCGCAACACGGCGACAAAGTTCCTTACGGAAAAAGGTAAAATTAAAGACATTATATATCTTCTAATGCCTGCTTGTCTCGATATGTTAGGTATAGAAACCTTGTCTATACATATAAATAAAATTGGAGTGTCTGTTTGTAATATTAAAATAACCGCTTTTTAGTAAGTGCATTTGGATGTATACACGGTACCTATACCAAAACAATTTTTTTTACAATTTTTGTCTGTCTGTCTGTCTGTCTATCTGTCTGTCTGTCTGTTTGTTCCGGTTAATCTCTGAAATGGCTAGACCGATTTTGACGGGACTTTCACTGGCAGATAGCTGATGTAACAAGGAGTAACTTAGGCTACTTTTATTTTAGAAAAAAGAATAGGATCTCACGAAAAAAAATTAAAACCAATGTTGCAGCGCAGCGCCTGATTAAGTTTGATAGCAACAACCTGCAATGCGTCCCGCGGGCTCAGAATGGGCGAGCAGGCTGTTGTCAACGGTTGTCTTTGTTAAATACCACGCGGACGAAGTCGCGGGCAACAGCTAGTTTTGAATAAATTTGTCTTTCAAGGAAACATTAAACATGTGTAGATATTTATCAACTAGATTTACCGACTTAGATACTAACACCGATAACACAGCAAGAAAATAATATTGCCAAGATATGTCTGCAACAGTAATCCCGAGGCGAAATGTGTGCAATAAAAAAGGCAGATGATTGCGGGACAAGGAAGCATTATGTAACTCAAGGGTGCGTGAAACTGTAGTCAAAGCTGACCTGACCTATTTAGCCGCCCTAATTTCTGAATGAACTAAAAAGGGGAACTATCTGCGTCAAGTCATGTCAATAGATGGCGATCGTTTCGTGGAGTCAGCCTGCACGCCTGGCCGTCAGCCAAAATTTGCTACCATGCAATCCCGGCCGATTTATGATAACGCCATAGAGTTGGATTTTGCCCAAAAATATTAAGATAATACTCTCGGCTATCTAATTCAATTTTCTGTATTTTTAAAACTGTATAATATAACTAGGTGATAGTATTTCCTAAATACAAGCGAACATTAGCCGTGTAAAAAACTAAGGCTTTACATTAATTCACTTTTTTTTTTAATACAATATAGGCAAGTATTTGATCTCGATCTCACCTGATGGTAAGTGACGATAAGATCTACGATGTATTGTTACTATACTGAATTCATGTAAAGACCTAGTCATTTATCCGTCCAATTTTCACTACTAAAATATCAACATCATTTCTAATTTATTATATACTAGCTGTTGCCCGCGACTTCGTCCGCGTGGTATTTAACAAAGACTTAGCCGTTGGCAACAGCCTGCTCGCGTTCTGATCCCGCGGGACGCATTGCAGATTGTTGCTATCAAACTTTAATCAGGCGCAGCGCTGCAACATTGGTTTTAATTTTTTTTCGAGAGATCCATTTTTTTTTTCTAAAATAAAAGTAGCCTATGTTACTCCTTGTTACATCAGCTATCTGCCAGTGAAATTCCCGTCAAAATCGGTCCAGCCATTTCAGAGATTACCCGGAACAAACAGACAGACAGACAGACAGACAGACAGACAGACAGACAGACAGACAGACAGACGGACAGACAGACAGACAGACAAAAATTGTAAAAAATGTTGTTTCGGTATAGGTAACGTGTATACATCCAAATGCACTTAGTAAAAAGCGGTTATTTTAATATTACAAACAGACACTCCAATTTTATTTATATGTATAGATATATATATTCCATAATTTTTCAGAAAGAAATTTTAATGACGCAAATATGTATTAAACGCTGGTTTTTATTTTACGCATCATTTTCAGTATCCGTAATTCTCAACTAGGAGTCAATATAGTTTCGCCATATTCATTTGTTACGGACATTTTTTCAGAAATTATTGATAGTTGAAAGGTGAAATTTTACAGTTATACTCTCGGTACTCATAACATAGAATTTCCATTTATGTTTCGTGTGTTATGGCTACGATATTTGGATTTACCTACGGTTGTAAGTTATCTAGATTTCAATTGTTTGAATGACGCCACTAATCTACGTTTCGTGGAATGCAGCGCTATTTGACATTTATCATAAGTAGGGGAGCAAATTATCTAAGAAGCAGTACTTATTGTAAGTTATAAAATAGACCAATGACTTACATGAGCTAGTAAAACTGTATAAAACTAACATCGTTGACGTTCATTTTTTATCAGTCGTTGAGAGGGAAACAGTACTAACGATGGCGAAGTTTTTATATTGGAGTGGATACAGAGGCTAACTTTCAGTTACATACTGAAAGCTAGAACTATTTTAGCGACGAATATTCTTTTCTTTGCTCTTATTATATAGGTTTTACTACTTAGTTCATCTGAACGGTAAATATTGAGTGGTTCATACAATATTCCATGTAAGTAATGTATAGTGACTTTTAAACTAGTACCATAACACTATCCATCCATCAACCGAAAGTAGACCATACTACATAAATCAAAATAGCTAGAAACACCATTATAGTGATATTTATAGTTATTTTACTTTTATATAAAATGTTCTGTAAAAAACCTTTGTAAAGAAAAAACCTAAACGTATACAAACATCGCCAGCCTTTGCGCTTACCTTTTTAATATCACGAACAAAATGTCTCATCAGTGATCCCGTAACGTAAGAAAGAGAATTGATTCAATGAACGCTACATCTATCATTGCCAAATCGGCATCATTCACGCACTTTTTCTGGATACATTACGGCAGTCCCTGAATCCAGTTTGGATCATGCTGATCACGTACCTTATTGAATAACGCTCCTCGGAGCGTGTGCTTTCCAATACCACTATTAGGGAGGTCAAGAGCGAGAGATCCTTGAATCGTTCAGCTAGAAATATGGGCACTGCTTATCGCATGGTCTGTTTTGAGTATTTACACTTTATAACCATTTTGTGCTGCCAGTTACAGTAACGTTTATGTTTGTAGCACAATTAATAAACGCGTAAAAATAGAAAATGTTATTAGATATACTTAACTATAAAAATACAACATATTTTATTTTTATATGCTCCGTATTGTTTTTTAAACAGTCTCCAATAATGGCAGATACCTGACTTCGAAGAAATAAATAAACATGGATTGTTGTCGTCCCCAATCCCGTTTGAGGGATCAAGTGGGTGGTGCTATTCGATCCTGATAGGTATAGGGCTATCTCAAGTTCTCTTGCAATGCCAGTAGTAAATAAGACCCTATATATAGACCTATATACCCTAAACGAGTGTTTATACAAGTTGTTTGGATGTTTTAGCATATGTATATGTTAAAAAGATACATATCTATCTCAGGAGGTTTAAGATGAAAACTGACCAACTTCATACAAGTATAATAACGTCGGATATATGCTCAAGTTTATTGTAGAACGTACTCATTAGTCCAGATAGTGCCTAATACATAAACCAGGTCAATAATAATACAAAATGTCACTTCTATAACTCAATAATATAATTATGCTAATGTTTTGATAGTCATTCTATGCAAGAAATTACATAGACCTTGGCCCCCTTCTTAGGGTTCCGTGCCCAAAGGGTTCAAAGGAAGCCCTTTTGTTTTTTGAGAGATATTCAGTAAGTGGCGACTAAGCTTTCTCTCACCCAACTATTACACAGACTCAATTCGCTGGAGACAGTACCTAAGCCTACTCAGAGCACAAAGAACGCCAAGGGCTTAACTTTACATTTGAAAATTAAAAAGTTGGTGACGGAATAAACATATCAAAGTACAGGGGACAGTACAGTAGAAGGTTTAATATAGAAGGTTTGATGCCTATGATACCCAATATATGAGATCAAAAGCTAAGATATTTGTACATAGATTCGTTATGGTCAAGACAGTATGGAAAACATTTTTCCCGGCATATCGACATGAAATTAGGTGTTAATAGGTAGATATAAGTATCACATTTATATATCGTTCCCAGATAGACTTCTTCCTTTTTGCATTTTCCCCAATATTTGTCACAATCTACACATACAAATTCAATTTGCCAATGAAACGGGTTATGTACGACCGATTTCCATGTACCCCCGTATTTTGCGTGCTTCTCACTCACCTCCGAATTTATAGACGTTTTATATCTTTATCAAAATTAGTTATAAGACGTTTTATATGCACTTTTGCGTATTCACATCGACTATCTGGTTAATAAAAAATGGTTCAGGCATCGATGTGAAGAGAAGAGTCTATGTATATGAATTGAAGATCAAATAATTATAGCTGGATGAATACGAGATATATAAAAGAAGGTGCAGAAAATGTGAGTAGGTATATCAATAAACGTGAAGAAAAATGATGGCATTGCGCCTAAAAATGGGAGAAAGTGAGAAAGATAATGCTGAACCGATCTTACTGATGGGTTATTAGCTAATAAAACAAGGAGACATTTTCTTCAATCTTTTCACTTTGACGTCTGCGTTTGACATATATTTACTATTTCTACAACACTAGCCCTTAAATTATGGCAACACACAACACTAGCCCTTAAACAAAACATCTACTAAACAATAACATGTTACTTTCAACAAACAAAAAAAACCTTACTTCTGCGAATAACATACTTATGAAACCTTCAGTAACTTTGAAACAAAATGTAGGTGTTTTTCCCTAGGTAAAGACTTAGTACAAACATCCGCTATCATCTCGTCAGTGGGAACATATAATAAATTCACAATTTTCTTATTAACCAACTCCCTGATGTAATGATGACGAATGTCTATGTGCTTCGTTCGTGAATGACAAACAGAATTATTACAAATTTTCTGAGCTGACTGATTATCGTTACTTAAATTAATTTTACAAATAACATCAATACACTCTTTTACAAAAACTTGTAAAAATATAGCCTCCTTGCAGGAGTCAGAAATAGCCATGTACTCGGCCTCGGTGCTTGAGAGCGCCACGGTTCGTTGTTTGCGACTCTCCCACGACACAACCGACTTGCCAAGCCAGAATATATACCCCGTATATGATCGTCGATCTGTATGATCCCCACCCCAATCGGCGTCAGCGAAACCAGTAATACTCATGCTTTCTTCACCTTGCCTAAAAGTAAGACAGTAATCTGAAGTACCTTTCAAGTACCGCAGTACCCTTTTGGCTGCATTCCAATGTGATTCCGAGTAACAATTGTTGAACTGACTGAGGTAGCTCACTGTATAAGCTATGTCTGGCCTGGAACACACTGACAAATACATGAGACATCCTATAAGATTTCTGTAATCATAAGTACAGGTCTTATCTTCACTCTTCTCCAGTTTCAACCCAACCTCCATGGGTGTCTTTGCTGGTTTGCAATTAGACATTTTAAATTTATCCAATATTCTACTAATATATCTGGATTGGTCTAATGTGAATACTCCATCCTCTGTTTTAGTAATCTTCAAACCCAAAATATGATTTATATCTCCTAAATCCTTCATTTCGAATTCTCTCATCAGTTGTTCCTTAATAATAGTTTTCTTATTCGAATTTTTGCTCGAAAACAACATAATATCGTCAACGTACAGAGAAATAATGATTATCTCTTTGTTATCATTATAAATATACACACATGGTTCAGAAGACAATCTCTTAAATTTTATTTTATTGATTAAAACATGACTGATTTTTTCATACCAAGCTCTCCCCGCCTGTTTTAATCCATAAATTGCCTTGTGTAATTTATATACCTTGTTCTCATTATTTTTATTAATAAAACCCTTCGGCTGTTCCATATAGACCGTCTCCACCAGTTCACCATTCAAGAATGCTGTTTTGACGTCCATGTGCTCAACTTTCATATCATACTGAGCAGCTAGGGCTAACAGTATTCTGATCGAAGCATACCGGACAACCGGTGAAAAGGTTTCCTCGTAGTCTATACCATATTTTTGGGTATAGCCTTTAGCTACTAGACGGGCTTTATATCTCAATAATTCTCCATGTACTCCTTTCTTTTTACAAAATACCCATTTACACTTCACGGGCTTCTGGCCCTTAGGTAAATCCACCAATGTCCAGCATTTATTTTTAATAAAGGAATTATACTCATCAACCATAGCTTCTTTCCATTTCTGTGATTCATGACTACTCATCACGTCCTCCACAGTCTCAGGTACATCATCCTCGCTCATCAGACCTGCTAGCCCGGCAAATCCGCCTATCGAAGCAGCGTCTTCAAATGATGGAGGGTTCGAATCTTCAGAATCTATGTCTGAGATACCTGGAACGTATATAGCATCCGACGAGTCATCTGCACAAAAACTCTCAGAATCATCTAGACTTGTGTTAGTCTGTCTATGGAGATTTATGTCATCAGCTCCAGGTGATAATGTAGTCTCGTTACTCACTGAACTACTAGTTGATTCATCACTGTTTGAAACAGGCGTGTTTTCTAAAAACACCACTCTGTTCTTATGCTTATCATCATGCGACTTATCATTTCCCAAAAATACACTTTCCAAGAAAGTTACATGCCTCGCCTTGACACACTTCCCTGGGCACGTGGGGTCAATAAGCCTATAGCCCTTGGTATTTTCACAATATCCCACAAAAATGTATTGTTTGCTTCTTGAATCAAGTTTTCTACAATTCATGACAAGTGCATATGCTACACAACCAAAAATACGCAAATGTTTAAGATCTACCTTCTTAGACGTCCACTTCTCCTCCGGAGTGGTACCCATTACAGCCTTGGTTGGTGATCGATTCTTTAAGTAGACAGCCGTATTGACAGCTTCCGCCCAATAGCGCTGCTCCAGTCCCGCATCCTGAAGCATGCAGCGAGCTTTCTCCATGATCGTCCGGTTGGCTCTCTCTGCAACTCCATTCTGCTCGCTGCAATGAGGGACCGTAGTATTGTGCTTGATCCCACATGTCCTGAGATACTCCTGGAAAACAACACTGGTATATTCTCCGCCATTGTCACTTCTGATTGCCTTTATTCTTTTATTTGTTTCATTCTCAACAAGCGCTTTGAAATGTTTAAATTTATCGAACACTTCTGCTTTACTACGTAAGAAATAAATAAAAGTTTTCCTTGAACAGTCATCAATGAATGTGACAAAATACCGAGCACCACTAAACGATGCTGTTTGTATTGGCCCACACACATCAGTGTGTACTAACCCTAACAATACAGTTGACCTACTAAAACTCTTCTTTGGAAAAGGTAGCTTAGTCTGCTTACCTTTTATACACGCCACACATGGACTGAACGAATTACTATTAAAATTCATACCTGTGACTAAACCATTTTTCATTAAATTCATGCTCCTTGAATTCAGGTGTCCCAGTCTCCGATGCCAGATGCCAGACTCTGTGTTGTCTGCTACAAGCCCTGCAACTTCATCATTTACCAATGACACATCACCAGCTCCAGACTCCACACGTACCGAGTTCATAGCTATCCCTGACTTTACCTGACAGTGTAATATATTTTCAACAATATCAAGCTGAAAAACACCGTTAACATCCGAAGCAGTGGCTATTATTTCATTACCATCTAAAACTTTACACATTTTAGATTCAAAAACAACATTATAGCCTTTTCTGTTTAACTCGCTAACTGACAATAAATTAGTAGATAGTTTAGGTATAAAATAAACATTACTTATTGTCTTAACGCCTTTCTTCAGTTGCACTCGAACTTTACCGTAACCTTCCGTCGATAATTTCTCACCATTTGCCACATTTACATCTACAGGTTTGGTACACATAAAGTCAAACATATTTTCTTTATTATTGCACATGTGGTTTGTCGCCCCTGAGTCAATAAACCAGACATCATTTTTGACATTCACTGACAATGCAACTAACAAAGATTTTTCTTGTTGTACTGATACTTTATGGTCCATTTTCTTATCCTTATGTACATATGACTGGTTCTGTGGACAGTCCTTCTTCATATGACCAGTTTTCTTGCATCTGAAGCATCTAATAGGTTTTCTCAAAGCAAGCGCATTCATCGCAGGACACTCAACCTTCTCATGTCGACGCTGCTGTTCCAAAAGTAGCTTCGACTTGACCGTCTCAGTATTGAGTTTTACACTTGAGTTTTCCAGTGCCATTATCAGCGGATCATAATCGTCTGAGAGTCCACTAAGCATTATGATGGCCACAAACTCATCCTCCAGCGGTGAACTGATGTCAGATAGCTGCTGAGCGAGCTCAGTTACCTTCATCAAATAGCTCTGCATGTCTGTCTATGACATAATATTATAATTTATCTCTATGCCTTTTTCTACTCTATGGAAATATTGCTCTGTGTGTTTTTATTATTAATAAACCTACAAGTTTTCACTTTACAACCTTTTTCATTTTACACAATACATAATTACAATACGTTACATTCATAATGGTGCCGAAAAAATTCGTTCAGTGATATTGTTATCTTCGCCCAGTGCAAGTTATTTCGAGCAAATTTGTGCATTTTATAGATTAGCATTTCGCCGGCTCATTGCGTCATCTTCTTGAGTTTGTTTTCTTTGCACGTTTTGAGCGCGCCGAGTTCGACTTTAAGCCGTGTGGCGAGTGCAATTGGTTGACGTCAAGGAACATACACACATACACCCGTGCGCAATACGCGTGGGCCAACAAGAACAATCTTTTTTCACATTCCTTGAATTTTCTACGTGATAAATAGTCCAATTTCATTCAATCGCCATGGACGAAAAGGAGAAAAGACGCTTAATTGTATTAAGAGGCCAATGCAAAGGAACCGTTACAAGGCAAGAAAACTACATAGCCGAAAATGCTTCCTCGGTCACGTTTGAGGATTTGGAAGTGCGGCTAAAGCTCATTTCTGATGTACTAATCAAATATCAAGACTATCATGTGCAACTTAACATCTTTGACGAAGCCATACCAGACGATGATCTCGAGGAGCGCATACTAGTATTACAGGCAAAGATTCGCCGTCTTATGAAGGAAATAGATCGAAATACAGCTCCCAGACCTGCAGAAGTATATAGCGCGAAGCTACCAGCGTTAGATATACCAGTTTTTGATGGCAAGGACATAACAAATTATAAGCCATTCATTGAAATGTTCGAGGCAATGGTTGACAAGGATGAAAGGATCCCCATGATACAGAAGCTATGTTTTTTGAAAAAATATTTACGAAGTGAGCCATTACAATTGGTTGACAACTTACCCATAGTTGGAGAGTCATATAGTGCAGCATTACAGTTATTAAAAACACGGTATGAAAACACACCATTACTAGTGAATAACCATGTTACCTACTTATTAGATTTGCCTGTAATCAAAGGTACAGCTGCCCAGTTGCGGGATTTTGTGGCAAAGATAAGGCAACATTTGACTGCCTTAAAAAATCTCAAGCAGCCAGTTGAACAGTGGGATGCTATTTTATCCACTATTTTGCTTCGTAAACTTGATCCCTACACTGCCCGGCTGTACCATATAGATAGAGATACTACAGAGTTGCCAAAAATTGACAGTATATTAAGCTTTATAGATAAGCGCTCTGCTTCATTAGAAGCTAGTCCAGCTTTCAATGATAAATATAAGAATAAAAGTAGTGTGACTCTAGTATCCTCCAATAATAATGTAGAAAATCAAAAACAATGTGTACTATGTTCACAGCCCCATAAGTTACATAAATGTCCACAATTTATTTTATTGTCATCCAAAGATAGATTAAAATTCATTATTGCTAAGGATTTGTGTAAGATTTGTTTAGCTCGACATACAAAGAAATGCAGGTATGGCTTTAAGTGTGGAAAGTGCCACAATAGTCATAACACCCTTATTCATATCGATGGGGAGCCACCACAGCCAGAGCAAGAAACTCTGGATGCATGTCCAGTAAGTTTACTTACATTTCAGCCTACAAATAAAAATGTGTTATTGCCAACCGCCAAGGTACTAGTGATGGATGTCCAAGGTAATAAATACATAGCCAGAGCTCTCCTGGATAGTGGCAGTCAAACATCATTTTGTACCACAGAACTAGCTAACAAGTTAAAGCTTCCTACATATAATTCAAACAAAAATATTATGACTTTGGGTGGTACTAAGGATGTATGCAATAAGGGAATTAATTTAAATATTTCTTCTCGAGTACAAAATTTCAGTATAAATATTACATGTTCTATAATTGACAAAATTACAACAAAACTACCTCAAAGGTCAATTAATTTAAAAAACTATTCCATTCCAAAAAGTATTGCTCTAGCTGATGATGAATTTAATGTTCCAGGTGAAGTATCGCTCTTGCTTGCTGCAGACATTTTCTTCAGAATATTACAAGATGGCAAGGTCGAGGGAGACCCAGGGGATCCAGTGTTTATCAACACCCGCCTTGGATACATCGTGGCAGTCTGTGGTTATACAAGTTCCAATGTTAGTACAGCTTTAACTATGCATACAGTAGATACATACAATTCTGATCTTGACAATCAAGTCAAACAATTTTGGGAAACTGAAAAGGTACCTGAAGTGTATCATGAAGACTTACCTGAGCACGAGTATAGTTTAAAGGTGTTTAATGAGTCTGTGACACTTAAAAATAACAATTTTGAAGTCAAACTTCCATTAAAAATTTCATTACAAAACATTGATCCGTCCAATTCATATTCCATTGCATTACAAAGATTAAATAATTTACAAAAAAGATTTAATAATAATCCTACATTTTTTGCATTGTACAAAGATACTATACAGGAATACCTAGATTTAGGCCATGCCAAAATATTAGATACAGAAAACTGTAGTTCTCAAGACCAACCTCTATTCTTTTTACCACATCATGCAGTGTTAAGACCGGAGAAACAAACAAATAAGCTCCGTGTAGTTTTTGATGGAAGTGCGAAAACAAAATTTGGTCACAGTCTCAACAACATACTTTGCAATGGGCCAGTATTACAAAAAACTTTATTTGAAATATTAATACTGTTCCGTACCTATAAATATACTTTTCAATGCGACATACGTCATATGTACCGAAATATATTCATACATGCGGATCATCGTTGTCTCCAAAATATCTTATGGCGTGACAACGATGAAATACAATGCTTACAGTTGCAAACTGTAACATATGGTTTGACAAGTTCCGCTTTTTTAGCCACAGCTTGTCTTATTGAGCTAGCCAAAAAATATCAATCTGAATTTCCCCTAGCAAGTGAAGCCATATTAAAATGCTCCTACATTGATGATATTCAAGCAGGTAGTGATACACTTCGGGGAGCTATTAAGTTAAAGACTCAATTACAAGAGCTCATGCACAAGGGAGGGTTTCAGCTACATAAGTTTGCATCAAATGAATCACAACTCCTACAAGATCTTCCTGAGGACAAAATCAGTCAAGGTTACAAAGAAATTGATAAAGACAAATCTGTGCACAAAATTCTGGGCCTTGCTTATAGCCCACAGACTGATGTATTCAAGGTAAGTGGTAGAGTAATGCTAACTTCTGACAATAAGCCTCCAACTAAAAGGAGTGTTCTGAGCATCATAAGCCGACTTTTTGATCCCATGGGTTTTGTTGGACCTATAACTGTCAAGGCTAAGTTATTTTTACAGCAAATATGGCAATACAATTTAGAATGGGACTCACCTTTGCCCAGTGAGCTAGTCAAAATATGGAATGAATTCTATTCAAACCTTGTAAACATGCCAGAAATAAACATAAGTCGATACTTACCTATAACTGAATCTGAAGAAACTGAGTTGATAGGTTATTGTGACGCTTCAGTGGGTGCTTACGGCTGTTGCATTTTTCTTAAAGTCAAGGTTAATGGCAGTTTTTATGTACATTTGTTATGCTCTAAGTCAAAGGTTGCCCCCTTGAATTCGAAACTAACCATACCTAAGCTTGAGCTCAATGGTGCCTTACTATTGGCCAAGCTCATAAGTCATGTGAGCTCAGTACTGAATGTTAAAAAGGTGATGTTATTTTGTGATTCCAAAATAGTATTAGGATGGCTGGCCATGCCCAGTGTAAAGCTCCCAGGGTACATAGCCAATAGAACTAAAGAAATAAATAGACTCACCTATAATATGGAATGGTTATATACTCCAAGTTTGTTAAATCCTGCGGACATTTTATCGCGTGGATGTGACATGCAAGAATTAATAAGAAATAAAATGTGGATGCATGGACCGGATTACCTTAGAGATGCTAGTACTAATTATAACTTTTATTTGTCTGAAATAGAATTGCCCATTCAATATTTAAACATTTCTAATACTGAATCTTCAGTATGTGTAAACTCAACTATAAATTCAAATTCAGACAATAACATTCCAATTTTACCGATTCTGAATAAGTATTCCACATTGTTTAAAACTATCCGCATTATGGTATTGGTTCTAAGATTCTATAAAAAATGTAAAAAACAAACTGTTACCGGTTATTTCACTGTGCAGGAATGTAGATTGGCATTGACTTACATTATAAAGGGTGTCCAATTATTTTATTTTATTAATGAAATAAAATGTATTCAAAAGAACTTAAGTATAAAATCAAATTTAAAATCATTAACGCCTTTTATAGATTCGGACGGAATACTACGCGTAGGAGGCAGACTGCAAAATTCCAATCTAGATTACTCACAAAAATATCCAATAATTTTACCAAAACATTGTCATATAACTACATTAATTATAAGGCAAGAACATTTAAGACTGATGCACGGAGGCCTAAAGGCTGTGCTGAGTAGTTTAAATTTAAATTACCATGTTATTAACTCCATAAGAGAAATCAAAAGTGTAATTCACAAATGCATAACATGCTGTAGACACAGAGCTAATACAGCTCAACAACTTATGGGCTCTCTACCGAGCGAACGTATTAACCCTGCTCGTGCTTTTGAAAAGGTAGGATTAGACTATTGTGGTCCGTTTGACATTAAACAGTCCTCCAAAAGAAGCAGTATAGTTAGCAAAGGCTATGTAGCCGTTTTTGTTTGCTTTACAACTAAGGCAGTCCATTTGGAAGTGGTGTCAGACATGTCCACTGACACTTTCTTAGCCGCATTCAAAAGATTTATTGCACGGAGAGGTCATCCATCCGACGTTTTCTGTGACAACGCCACCACTTTCAAAGGAGCCAACAACAAGTTGAAGGAATTGTACAATGTACAGGATAAGGAATGTTTTAAAAATGGTGTTAATAACTTTGCATTAGAGAAAGGAATTCAATTTCATTTTATTCCGAAATACAGCCCCAACCATGGAGGTTTATGGGAAGCGGCCGTAAAATCAGCAAAGCACCATCTTAAAAGAGTTAAAAAAAAAAAAAAAAAAAATAAAAAGCCTTTTATTTCTTGCGTAATCACATTTCATATACATTCTTATTTTAATTCATAGTTAATGTAATTAGGTTTTTTTTTTTTTTTTTTTTTTTTTTTTTATTACTATGTTGACATGCAGGAACCCCTCCTATGTGAGGGTGAAGGCCTCCTCCAGATTTTTCCACTTATCCCTATCTTTGGTTTTTGTTTTCCAGTGTTTTCCAGCTATTTTTATTATGTCGAAATCCCAGCGAGTTGTTGGTCTACCTCTTTTTCTAATGCCTGCAGGGCCCTGCCATGACGTCAGTCTGGTAGTCCAGCGGTCGTCCTCCATCCTGGCCACGTGTCCTGCCCAGCGCCATTTTAATCTTTGTGAGAATTGAAGTGCATCTATAATTTTTGTCTTTTTTCGTATAGTGCTATGTGGGATTTTTTGTATTTTTTTCACATTTGTGATGCTTCTCTCCATACTTCGTTGACAGGACCTAATCATGTTTTTCACTCTTAGTGTGTACTTCCATGTCTGGCATCCATAGGTGATGGAGGGAAGCAAGCAGGTGTCCATGACTTTTTTCTTTAAGTTAATAGGCATAGTGCCTTTTAATATTTCCTTTAAGCTCCAGAATTTTTTCCATGCGCCTGAAATTCTTCTTTTAACTTCTAACTCGTTGTTTTGCTTGTCGAAAGAGACTTGTTTTCCTAAGTATATGTAGTTTTCCACGTAATCTAATAAATATTGGTCAAGGTACAAGGGATATTTTTTGCTGTTAGTCATAATTTTGGTTTTATTTAGGTTCATTTGCAAGCCTACTTCGACGCTCACAGATTGTAGTGAGAGTATCATTGAGTTGAGTTCTCTTGCATTTTCAGATAGAAGAATAATATCGTCAGCGAACCTTAAGTGGCTGATAAATTTCCCGTTAATGTTTAGTCCTGTTCTGTTCCAATTGACTTTGCTGATGGCCATCTCTAGCACCGCTATAAAAATTCTCGGTGACAGAGGGTCCCCTTGCCTTACGCCTCTTTTTATGCTTATTGGCGGACCTGTCGACTCAAGCTTCACTCTGCTACTGCAGTTGTTGTATATATTCTTAATAACTTCTATGTATTTGTGTTCTACGTGTTGTGAGCTTAAAGCTTTCCATATGGAAGAATGCAGGATCGTGTCGAAGGCTTTCTGGTAATCGATGAAAGCAACATACAGTGGTCTCTGGTACTCGCTATATTTTTCAATTACTTGTTCAATTGAGTGGATATGATCTATCGTAGAATATCCACTTCTGAAGCCGGCTTGTTCTATCGGTTGGTGTATCTCTGTACTCTTACTAATCCTTTTTTCGATAATTGATGCAAAAAGTTTGTACAGTGATGACAACAGACTGATGGGGCGATAATTGCCTATATCCTTTGGGTCGCCTTTTTTGTAGAGCAGGATCATGGATGATTCTGCCCATTGAAAGGGTGTGGTACTTGACTCAAGTATGGAGTTAAATAGACATGCCAGAGGGCGTGCAAGATATTGACAGCCTTCTTTTATCGCTTCATTTGTAATTCCATCTGGGCCTGGGCACTTTTCAACCTTCAAGCTTTTGATTGCTTTTGAAACTTCCAGCTGGTCTATCGTTTTTATTTCCGAGACTTCTTCTATAGTATATTTCAAGTTGACATTATCGATTTTTCCCACTTTTTTTTTTTTTCTCTTGGCAATCATACAATTTTTTGTAGAAATTTGTAGCAGTTTTAATAATATCAGACCTATTGCATGAAAGTTCATTTGCCTCTTTTAGTTCCTTTATCCATGTTTTATGTGTATTGAGCTCTTTATATGCTCTCTTAACGCTACAAGTAGTGCTTATATGTTTTTCAAATGTTTTGGATCGGTGAAGCGTATAGTCCCTTTTAATTCTTTTACTTATGAGCTTGTATAAAGCTTTCAGTTGATTTTTCTGTGCTCGTGTTTTATGTTTAGATTCATGTAGTAGTTTTCTCTGGGCTATGAGACTCTTGGTGTATGTTGATAACACTCCTGTGTTGGTGGTGTGCTGTTTGACATTTTGTAGACTTCTTTCTATGCTTTGAATGATTTTGTCGTAGTTTACTTGGACAGTAGCATCTTCTTGATATTGAAGTTGATCTTCATGTTTTCCTAGGAATTGTCTGTAATTGGCTTTCTCTGAGGCAGTCTTAAGTGAGGTTTTCAAATTGGTTTTGTATTTTATACGGCTTTTCTTTATGTTTCTCAGTTGAAGAGATGCTTTTAGAAGTCTATGATCTGAGGGGAAATTAATATTTAAAACTTGTACATTTTTAACATTTTTATCTTGGTTTGTTAGTATATAATCAATTTCATTTTTTGTGACTCCGTCTGGGGATTTCCAGGTCCATCTCTGATTTTTGGGTTTCTTAAAAAAGGTGTTCATTATGCTCATCTTGTTTTCGTTTGCGAAGTCTATCAGGCGTTCACCTCTACCATTTCTAACTCCGTATCCATATTTTTTCATTATTAAGCTTTCTTCGGCTCTAGGTTGCCCTATTTTTGAGTTAAAATCTCCCATGACTATCACATTTTTTGCACAGTTTTTCAAGGTTTCACTGACAGTGTTGTAGAAGTAATCCACCTCATCATCATTTGAGGTTTCTGTGGGTGCATATACTTGGAGTATGTCTAGTTGATACCCATTCATATTAAGTCTTAGGAGAGCTATTCGTTCCGATATTCCACTAAAGCTCACAATGTTTCTTTTCAGGTATTTTTTAACGATGAAACCCACACCATATAATCCGCGTGTCTCTCCCATATAACAAAATATGAAGCTGTCGTACTCCTGGATAGATGTACCGAGACGTCGGACTTCTGAAATGCCGATTACATCGTATTCTGTATTCTTCAAAGATATCATCAGCTCCAATAGGCGGTGGCTGGTTGATAGCGTCCTTACGTTGTATGTTGCTACGTGGAATAATTTATCTTTTTCCTTTAATCTGCTGCTGGCCGGTTTTTGTTGGTGGTTTTGTTTGATGTTGTTATTTCTTGGGATTGTGGTTTTCTTTGGAGGGTTATGGTCATGATCCTCCACGGTGACCAACCGGGTTGGAGGATTTGTTATGTTTTTTGTGTTGGAGTATTTCTTTGTTGAATCTGTTCGGAGAGGGGTAGTTAATTGCTATGCATTGTTTTTCGGGGCTTCTTGATTGAGTGCACTGTTTTTATTTATTAGGAAGTTTAGCATGCTCGGTTTAGTTGCTCCTTCTGAGATGCTATTTGGTCTTCTCGCTGGGGGGTCAAGCTGTTGTGATTTGTTCTTCTTGTTTATCTGTGCGTTTCTTTCCTTTGGCATGTCCTCGGTATATTTTGTTGGTGAGGGAGAAAACTTTCTTTTATATGTTTGCTTAAGTATTACCAGTTTGTCATACCTTAGAAAAGCCGTGTTTCCTTTTTCTCTCTCTGTTTTTAACTGATCTTGTAATTGGTTTCTTTTTTCTAGAACCTGTTTAGGGTAGTCTTCTTTCATGTAGTAACTTGTGTCTCGCAGCGCTCTTTTTTGTTTAAAGATATTGATCTTTATGCCCAGGTTCAAGAAGGATACCACCACGGGGCGTGGGCTGTCACCTTTCTTCCCTAGTCTTTTAACTTCTTGTATATCACTATAGGATAGTTTGATTGAGAAATGTTGTTCTAACCATTTGAGCATATTTTTTTCTAAAGTGTCATATGAGGATTCCAATTCTTCAATGCCGAAGAAAACTATATTTCTTTGTCTTGCCTGCTTTTCTAGGAAGTAGATTTTTTTTTCCTGGTTTTCCACTGTTTTCTTTAACTTTTCATGCTTTTCTTCCATTACCAAAAATTTTTCCTCTACTATTTTAGTGATGTTTTGTGTGACTTGTTCGGTTACATTTTTCCCACTTTCTCTAATCTCTTTTCTTTGATCGTCAAGTTCCAGTTGGATTTTTTTTAAAGCTTTCATAATTTCATCCATGGTTTTCTTTTGGTTTTACGTAATAATTTATTGACCTCTATATGTCGCCCTCTAGTGGCGTGTCTTGGTATTTTTGAGCTGAGCGTTCGATCGATGTGCTGTCACAGATCCCAAGCAATGATGTTGGACTTTGAAGTAGTTCGTGTCTGTTTCAACAGATGGCGTTACCAGTTTTATAATATTGTTGGATGACTTTGCAAATCGAGGTTCCTTATTGGAAAAGAGGTTATGTAAATATTTTATCTGAAATGTATTTAATATCACTATTGTTCGTTCTTAATCACTCCTGAGCGCTGAATAAAAGATCATAGCCCGGCCGAAATGTCTTCCACTGGGTAGTAAACACGAAACGTTCAAATGGAAAAAAGTTCACAGTCACTGGTATTTGTTTGTCGTTTAACTTTCTTCGGATTGTGTCTTTGTTGATTTCTTCAATATATCACTAAAATTATCGAGTCTCCTTCCACAGTAACACTTTTCTTTGGTTTAATATACTTTATATAAAAAAATATTTGGATGTTTTTGACAGAGCCGATGTGAACCGTGGCACAGTAGCGCCCCTCCTCTCCTCCTCTTAAAAGAGTTACTTCTTTTAAAGTTTTTACTTATGAACAATTTAACACAATTATCATAGAAATTGAAAGTATTTTGAATTCAAGACCCATTACTCCTATGTCACAAGACATTTCAGATTTTTCATTTTTGACTCCTGGTCACTTTTTAATTGGGACTGTATTGATGTCGATACCGCAACCAAATCTCACTGATATCCCCTCTAATAGATTGAGGTTCTGGAGATGTTGCGAACAAACAAGACAACATTTTTGGAAAGTGTGGTCTAACGACTACCTATCATCTTTGAATAAAAGAACTAAATGGCAAAAAGAATTTCCTAACTTGAAGGAGGGAATGTTGGTGTTATTAAAAGATCTCAATGTTCCACCTCTTAGATGGCCCACGGGAAAAATTAGTAAAATTTTCCCAGGTAAAGATAACAGAGTACGGGTTATTGAAGTACAAACCTCTGATAAGAAGGTGCATTGCCGTGCCTTATCAAAAATTGTTGTTTTACCAATTGAAACTTAAATTTATATGCTTTTTTATTTTTATTTTCTTAATTCTTTTAAATTTACTTTGTTTATTAAACCCGCGTATTCTAGAAAAGTGTCCTAAATGTAAAATAATTAAATATAGCTTTCCTTTTATGTCGCCCCAATTTATGTCTATGACATAATATTATAATTTATCTCTATGCCTTTTTCTACTCTATGGAAATATTGCTCTGTGTGTTTTTATTATTAATAAACCTACAAGTTTTCACTTTACAACCTTTTTCATTTTACACAATACATAATTACAATACGTTACATACAATGTCCTCTGCCTCCTTCAATTTTACACCAAAAAGTGACCGCAGCAAACCCAGTCTTCTAGTCAATCCCTTGTCTTCAAAAGCACGTTGCAGACTAGTCCACGCCTCGTACGGCGTTTTCGCATTGCGTACGTGCGGCAACGCTGTCGGACCAACGGACAAGCAAATTTTCGCTAATGCTTTCTGCGATTTTTTTTCGTCCTTACATTTATCGTCGGATTGAATGCATTCGAAAAGGTCTTCGTGCATAAGGACCATCTTCATTACAAATTTCCAATTGTTGTAATCCCCGATCCCTTTTAATTTCTCTACAGGGATCCCCATTGAAACTGTAGAAGACATGGTGTGAAAATAAAAGCTCTGGAAAAAAAACAGTTGCCAGTGCCGGCCGGCGGCGCACTACATAACACTAAATTTATTTAAGTGATATAACTGAATTATTTTACATAGCAGGGCACAGCAAAACGACCCTGGGCCCATAACCTGATGGGTTATTAGCTAATAAAACAAGGAGACATTTTTTTCAATCTTTTCACTTTGACGTCTGCGTTTGACATATATTTACTATTTCTACAACACTTACGACTAAGATTTTAATTAATATGCGGTATTGATATCCAAGCTTATTTGACAAAGAAGTTTCGTTTAACTGATTCAGCGTGGGACACCATATAATCAGTTGAATTTTTGAACAACTGTAGCAAATTTACATTGTTAACCGACTCGAGTCAACTGGAAATTCACATGTAAAATATGACATTTATTCAGCGGAGACATGTCGTGTTGGGGAAACTATTGGAACTGACTGCACTGCACATATTGGACCTTCGCCGTGTGAGGCGAAGGACCTTCGCCTCACACATCATGGTCTCAATTCGCATTTATTTATTAATTCATTCATGATTTATTAATTCAGTAACATATGGAGGTAATGTTTGCGTAAGAAATTATGGTGCAAACATGATTTTGCTACATGCTTAGTAAACCTACCGCCTCTTGAAAGGCGTTATTCTGTGAAGAAAATGAGGAACTTGACGTGTAAGCACGTCAAGTTCCTCATTTTTTCTAACAAATCTTAGTGATGATTAAGTTTCTTAATGTAAAACATAGAAATACCGCATCAAACTATTGTAAAACAATTCAGGTAGCATCACCCTTGTCACTGTCGAGTGGCAAAGTGGCATTTACCGAACACACCCGACCGATGAGTTAACTAAAAACTGTATACCTACGTGCTTCCCTAATCGCTGCACGATACTCTTACCTTCGTTTTAAAACTTCATATTATTTACCATCACCCGTGGATTCCCCAAAAAGAGTATGTGACAAAAAAAACTCAGACGAGATGCCCAATATATGTAGAATATAACTGTTTAAAGAGTTTCCTGATTACGTTCATGGGCTAGCTAACCCAAACAAATTCTAATTTGGAATTGACACAAGTATCATGAAAAAACTAGTAGCACTAGATGCGTACCTGCATTAAAGTGTATGCTTATCTTGCAGCATAAACTTTAATGCAGGTACGCACAGTATCTACATATGCATGTATAGCATATTTAAATGTTTTATGGGTTACAAGAAACGTATCGCCTCTGTAATGATTCGGGTGACCACTGATGTCTACATAGACGGTTTTATGTAGCGTAACGCGGGTTCCGATATAAACCGACCAAGCTATGCTCTTTAAGGCAGAGGCACATAAAAGTAATCTAAAAACGTTCTCGGAGTCGCCAGTCAATTTGTTTTTATGATGATGTTTCAAACCTTGTTGCCATTATATCGTTTCTAGTTCGAATGGCGCACCGCGTAACTCCTAAAAACTGTAAAATGTATTAATTATACCCTTTACCCGTGTCCAATTTTCCACCATTCAAAGGTAACTGTCGTTTTATAATGTCGCTCAATTTAACGCTACGTTGTTGCCGATTTTTAAATGGAAAAGTTCGTCAGTCTCAGTTTGATGACACGTCAGAATGTTAGTGCTTTACTGCTTTAGCTTTAGTGCTTTAATGAAAGTTTTTTTAAGACTTAGTAGTATGAACTGAAAGTACATATTCCTTTTACCCTGTGCAAAATTGAAGACAATGTGAAAAGAATATAATTTTTAAATAAAGCTGTCCAGAGACAGCTTTATCCTAAATTTCAAATAAAAATGAAGTAGCAAAACGAAGAAATACACATTGTTAGAATTTTGCCCTCCCACGCTAACGAACTTTGTATAAAGTCGGTGAAGTTAAAATTTGAATAGTAAGCCTGGTTATTGAAAAAGATCCATCTAAGCGAGAGTCATCATCACTCACCTCCGTCACTGCTCCCGAATTCTTCAAGGTACTTTCTGAACTTAAATCGAGGTCATTAGTAGCTTTACAACTAAGCTTTAAATTTCAAAAGTATTCGTAAAATATTTTTTCGTGAATATAATTTCGATATTATTATTTTTTTACCGTCAATAATATTTTGTTTTCAAGTTCTACTTCAACTTTTGGCCTCATTAAATTATAATTTTAGAGCATAATTGAAAACACTTATTTAAATATATAGGAAAATTCGTAAATATCCGTAGCACTGTACTTACACATGGTTAACGTCTATCTTTTTGAATTCTCATCTAGCATTGAGATAAATAAATTGTTGCAGAAAGTAGATTTTACCTTACAAATTCCATAGAGAAGTCAGTGGCTGCATCACTGGGTTCGTCCCAACAAGATGCAGTGGCATCACTGAAGAACTGTGCTTGCGCAGACCAGGCATCGCAGGCATGTAGTACGCGACGAAGCGCACCAACCACCAATCGAACTGCGGCGCGAATAAACTCGCGATCTGGCAACAACAAATGGAATTTTATACCGGTCTTTTATTAAATCAAAAACTAAATATAGTTGTAGTGACTTACCAATATTTACTGGCTGCGGGTGTAGAGCCAGAAGTCCTACAGGAAGACTATTGAAAATCACAGTGATATTATCTTTTACTTTTTCGATTCTCTCGCTATCAACATTATCCATCTGTATATTATACTCATCGCTCCTTTTCTTAATTGTGTTTCTAAGATTATGCGCTTTAGACATATGCACCTTGGGATTCATTAAGAAATCACTAGTATCACTTGATAAATCTATACTATCATTAATTTCTCTAATATCATTAGTAATTAAATTATCTCGTCCCAATAATAGATTTTTATCTATACTCGTATCATCTACATGTATACTATTTACATATTTATTAAAAGATTCATTGCCCATTTTTTTATAACTATTTCTACTACTATTCCTATCATGAAAGGACTTTCCCCTCGCAATTGAATTGTTTTCGATTTTAGAAGTTTCAACGCCTTTATTATTTACATTATAATTTCTTACACTCTCTGAACTAATATTGCGAATACTATCATATGATTGACTAAAATTTACATTAAATATTTTTTTATTAACACTGTGCGCTTCTGACTCATTTTTACTTCCATTATTATGATGAAAAGCTGACTTTGTCGAACTATTATTTACATCAACAATTTCGTCAGTAGTATTTGTATCTTGTAAATCTTCATGTTTCATCGATGTGGAGATTTTTTTATCTTTTGTGGTGTTATTGTCAATGTCATCTCGTTTGTGTCGATCAAAGCGATATTTTTCGACTATATCATCACCATCCTTTAAGCTGTTCAAATCAATATCTTCGTTGTTTCGTGTTTTATTTCTGATATTGTGAAAAATATCAATATCTTTGGAAGCATCGACCCAGAGCCAGAAAAAGTTTCCTTCGAGCATGTTGAGACGCCTAGCTTCATCCATAACGAGCTTAGCGTAATTGACGTCACAAATCAAGACCACAACTCCACGGGTCAACCTTGATATCTCAGCTAGCCGCCTGCGTATACCGTAAAATAAATATTATCTACTTTGATACATTTTAAACAATCATGTGAAATTAAATACTAAGGGGTTTCTTACCTGAATAGAGCATGACGTGAAAACTTTTTTGGAAGTGATAACCATTTCGGACTTAGCGGCTGTGCGGTCAGTATCGAGGACAAATCTTTGCGAAGAGATAAAGTAGTACATATGTCTTCTTCAGCTAGTAATGTGAATGAATGCCAGTGCGTGTGTAGAAGAGTTGCCCTGCAACAAAACAAACGAGCTGATGACGCAAAAACTTTTAAATAAAATATTTGTTTTACTGTATGGCATATGTATATAGCGTTATACCTGAGTGCATTTAATGTTTCCCTTGCAGTAATCTCCAGCCGAATCTCCAGTGGAAGCAGTTCCTGTGAAACAACAGATCATTATACATAAAAATATCTTCATTTTATTCTGTGGAGTAAAGCAAATAAAATATAATGTGCTATTACAGCTGATTCGACGCTGTACCACACTCATAACATTTAAGTGTTGGTGCTTTAAGTAACTTCTTGTTTCGAGAGCTGACTTAATCTGTGTAATTTGTGCTCCAGTGGTAATACCCCAATCATGTCGTGCTTTTTGAGGGCGGTATTAGTCTACGTCGCATTGTAATCGGCACTAAAGTGGGTAATAAATGACCATAATTTACCGTGACACCCATCTCGCCTTCGCCCCACAGTGGGAAAAATCCGAATATTGTGGGAAATATCTCACCTCGAGCGAGATGTTTTCGCACAAAACCCTAAAAGAAATATCTTCCGCTATCAAGAATGTTATGCACATCATAAAATCTGATTCGCCTCGCGTTTGTGACGAACCTCCCGTATTTATATTTGTGTCTCTTTTACGTACATTTTCTAATCCACCTTTTCATTTACATAATGTAAAGGTGTAAATCTTTAAATAAAATATTTAGTTAAATGAATGTGGCCAAATTATTACTTTTTTATAGCAGCTAATTACTGTAGCAATCAATATAATCAGTAACTAAGGTACTTATACCTTACTTACTTACTACCTTAGGCACTTGAAACTATGACCAACTCAAACGGTCGGCCAAGACCAAACTCTGCTGATTCTGGTGGCTGAATGAGCTCAGAAATTCAATGGAGGTTATTCTCTAGTTGATAACCTCCTGTTTATTCACTAGAAAATAAACAGAGGGTCCAGGAAACTCCACATGAATCCACCTCCTCGTACCGCTTATACGACAATGGTGAACTAATTTGCGTAACTCTGTCGGAGCATTTTAAAACCGCAGTTTAATTTACAAGTCAAATTGTTTTACCACACTGAGAATGCACAGTGTTGCTTGCAACCATAACATTACTAGGATTTTGCGTAACATCGGAAAAGTTTTTATTGTATATATATACATGTTTTCTTCTTTCTTTATGAAATGAAATGCAATACATACGATTAAAATTGTCCTCACCCAGAATTAGTAGGTATTTTGCCAATATCAAGTATTTTAAATCAATTTCAAATTCAATACAAACATATTATACCTAAATAAAAAAAATATGGTGACATGAAATATGAAAATGGCGGTGTGAAAAAAATAGAGTGATAAAATTGAACAAAAATAGAGCTAAAAATAATCGAATAGATAGAGTCCGAACATTATTAACACACAAAGGGTGGTCCCGATGCGATGTTATTAAGTACAGTCGAGTTCATTTACTCGGACCGTCTCAAGATCACAGGGAGGTCTTAGAAAAAGAAAAGGATATCAAATACCAACATCAGCATATCCTATAAATAATGCTGAAACGTGTCGCGTACACCTTCGGTGCGGTTGGCACGTAGAGGCATTATTTCACCAAATGGTTGGCTATTCCCGACTTTATCATAGCGAGCGCGATTAATGGCTCTGCATAAATGAAATCGTTGGCAGGGTACTAACTGACGACAACCCGCCTTTTTATGGAGCAATGGTATAATATTAGGCTTTATCGTGAGATATCACTCTTGAAGCCTTGTCTTCATAAACTATACAGATAACAGATAAGCGATGTTTACGCTTAAATTCTTTCCATTAATTTATTCTATCTCGTCATCTTTTGAAAATTTAGCTGACGTATCAATCCGTAAGTACTATTAAATAAAAATATAAAAATCGCCTACTATGCCAGCTGGTCTTCATCAATGACCTGTCTCGTTACCATGAAATATTAATGAGACTCAAATTGGGACCTCAATTGTAATATTTTGTCACCTAAATCAAGTTTTTACATATTTTCGATGTAGATAAATATAGGGCCTGATTTGGGTTGCATTAATAGTTCATAGTAGGCCTCTGGTCATCGTTCTGTATTTCCAAAAGTATCCTCTATTGTCATATTAAATAGAGCGGAATATGATTTAGCTCACGTTGGCGATGGTATAGGAGAGGTGGAGGTTTGATGGTGAGGTGCGCAGGACGGGGACGCCAGCGCGCCCCGCGGCGGTCACCACGGCGGCCGCGGCGGTGCCGCCCGCGCACACCACCAGCGCCGCCACCCGCCGCCCGCCGAGCGCCGAGCATGTTCGCTCCAACACAACTGCACTGAACCTGACACAAAATAGCAAAAAATATTTGGATTATTTCAGAAACAATAATTATATCATCATTGTCGCCTATTTTTCTACAAAACCATGGACACAAAATTGTGCATTGATTTAACTTTGATCGTATTTAATCGTTCGTTTTGTATTTTGTGCTATTGTTATTCTTTTTCGTTCGACTAGGTGTAAACATATTAAAATGAAATATTCACTGACAAGCTAATTAATACCCTTAAAGTAGGTAGGCAAACGAGGGACCGAGATAAAATTATCGTTTACTAGAGTAAAATTATACTATAAATGATATCATTTATTTCAGATATTTAATAAAATCCAGCGAGTAGCTTAGAAGATAAATTACAGTGCTTTGCATTGTTACATTAATCTCGTTAGCTTATATTGTGCCGCTAGTAATTGGTGGGCTAAAATACGTTGTTACAATTTTAATGCGAACATTTCTATTAGTATAAAAGTAGTCTACAACCACTTTACTATTCTGAACTCAACTGTGTATATGTTAAGCAAACAAAAAAGGGCGTACAAAGAGCGGTACCGTGTAGAACAACTTCACAATAATATCAACAAAACTGTATATAACCTCGTAGTCGCCGACGCTCTCAACATGCAATACATTACACTGAATTTTTGATATGTGTATGAATAGTGAAGCTCTACAACTCAATTATGACCACAATTAGTAATGTGAATATCATTTACACGGATCAGAACGCGCCACATTGACCTATTTGCGTGCGACAATAACATACAGGGTGGTTGCAAGTGGATTGAAATGTTGGTTCGTTGGCGGATTCGCTTAACATATTCTGGTCGAATAATGATATGCGTGGTGCAATTACTTCCGTTGAATTTAAATCGTATATTACACATTATTATTATGATACATTGTTAATAGACATGTCTACACTGAAAACTAAATAATCATGCCCATATTATGAGTTATCAACAAGCGTTCAAAAACCAATCATGTATTAGAAGATCACTGGATAGGTATTTGATGCATTCAAAACTTGTTCTCCGGTCTACGCTGCGCCTATGTCTTTGTACACGACATTTAATAAATTATCTGAATTTCTGGCCTAGTATTCTTGGGTGGGATTTCCCTGCTATTATAAGTAATGCAAACTACAGTTTAGGGGTAGTAAATAGAATAAGTATTTTTTATGATAATTCTGTTAGTACGCTGTAGAAGAGTCATGTTCTGTAATAGATATTATTCACGATAACGATATACCGTAACATATGGTTAGTTAAGTGGTTTTATTTTATTTTTCTAGCCTTTTTTTCTATTGTTTTAATTTCATATATTCGTTTAGTGTCCTACAATACAAAGATAATAACATTTTGTATTAACATCACCCCATTTATTGTCATCCAATATCACATAAGTCCTTCATACAACAGTGTATTTTAAATCATAACAACTAAAGGATCCACATCGTAAGTAAACGTCAGTCGCAATCCTGTCGCGCTGTGTCTCAGAAGTCGTTTTAAATTTAAAGAGTTAAAAGCATCTCGAGCTCATCCTTTGCACTTAAGATATAAAGCAATGTCTACCCGAGAGTATCCTAAAGTGTGGAGTCATTTTGAGCGGATAGTGGAAGATGGAAGAATGTTGAGATTCGAAATAGAGGATATACCGGAAAGTATGTGGAGCACCGCAGTGGAATTCATGCTGGGCAATTACATCAGAGAAGATGATTGGTGGAAAACTGCCGGTACGAATAAACTCATCTTATTGGTAGAGTCAGTTAGTAGATATCGCTTGTAGCTTTTGTAGTAAGTATATTGAAGATGTTTTCAGAACAGGTTTTTTTGCAATTAGCAAAATCTCATCTTATAAGCGTACCACTTCTCACGCAAGAAAATACGCAAGTCATTAGCAGTGTTGCGAGCCGGCGCCGCGCCGCCCAATTATCTCGGAACCAGAAAAAACCCTTAAACGTGTCGTCATTAGGACCCTTCGCGGTTTTCTCATTGGCTGAATCCTGAATTTAAAACTTCGTTTTACACCACGGGAACAATTCATAAATCTTCCTATGATATGTAAAAGTGTTCCAAAATCTACAAGATTAAAACAATTCCGTCATACGGGCGCAATTTTAATAACTTTGAAACTGATAAAATTTAAAGATTCTCGGTGAAGTTCGACTTTATACTCAAAGTATGAAGTTAATTAAGCCCAGAATGAAATTGATAACGCAAATTCAAAGTTTAATTAATAAGATAATGAAACACAATTACGCATGTCAGTGATATTACAATGAGTTTTTTAATCACATTTTTATCATGCGACCGTACGCAGATGCATAAATTAGCGCGCGGGAAGTATATGTCTCGTGCAATTTGTTAGGTATAAACAAGAAGTGGATAATCAATATTGTCTTACGTACTCACAGGCACTGCGCAGGACATAGAAGCAGTACACGAGTACCGAGTCCTGCTAACATCGATCATAAGACAGAAAATGAGCGTAGCGTGCTTCCTCGCTGAAGGAGATGGCTCGGGCCGCACGCTCGTCGCCGTTAACATGTGCTTGCCACAGGAAAAAGGACGCTTCGTTGAACACAGCCCGGTAATAACGGCCGTCCATAGCCACATATCAGCCGCCTCTATTATTAAACCTTTTAAAATTTTCACCATTTTATTTTATTTGTGGTTGATTGGAATTTATCTCAGCAATTTTGTTGTTATTACAAAATCGGAGGGTTTCGCTGCTAGCTTCCATTTTGTTTTTATCGCCATTACGCCCTATCCCTAGACCCGTTCCCATTTTTTTTGTCGTTTATACCTATTGGAAGGCGACCTAGTTTTCACCCATTTGCCTATCACATTATTCAGCTGGGCCATCTTGAACTAATGGATGGATGTGTTTTTAATGCTATATATTTTTGCCACAACTATGAAAAAAATGTGATAAAAGTCAGTGTCATAAAATATTGTTAAGCGGTCTTTATTCAGATAGCCTAGTTAAGATCTTAGTTAAACCTCTATCAATCTATCTATCAACGATGTTAGAATACATTTAACCTTTAATATAAAATATTTATTTATATATAACATTTACCACCACTATTGTTTCGCAGCCCAAATCTAAAGCTGGTCTATTATCCCTGCGAATGTTTTATGAGGCCATGAAAGTAACGGCAATATATGACAAATACAGCGTGAAGGCGTACCTCATGGGAGCAGGCCTTTCTGTCACGCCTGAATACCGAGGTCTGGGCATCGCAGTCCAATTACTCAAGGCGAGGTAAGATGTGATTTGCTTGTAATAGTGTGCCTCAAATAGTTTATACGTTGCGTCTAGTCGTCGGTCCCAACGGACCGACGACTAGACGCAACGTATACGTTGGATGGTTGGTTGGACGTCGACGTTGTTACTTATAAAGGACATTACGAGGACTTTCAGATCCCTAGTTGCTCAGTGAGAATGGTCAGGCGTCTACACAAACCATTATATCCCAGGCATATACAGTGCGAGCTATGTAATAAGATATAAGTAATGTTATGCTCAAAATAAGACTAAGATTATATATTGAATAATCTAATGAAAATATATTTTTACTATGTGATATTAAATCCTACAAATAATTATGTAAAAAAAACAAAGCTACCTAAAACAGATCCCATGATCATTTTAAAGACAGTTTAGCGATATATTTGTATAGCTAGCGACGACCTGATTAGCGCAGTTGGTAGTGACGCAGGGTCACTTCACTTTCTGTACCGAGGGTCCCGGGCTCGAATCCTGGTAGGGACAAACATTGTGTGATGAGCACGAATGTTTGCACCCATGTCATGGATCATTAATATCTATATAAGTAATTTATACTGGGTTCGCCCCCAGTCCATTGTACGGTACCCATAATATAAGCGTTGTTTATTATGGGACCGTATAGTTGATGTGTTCGTCTGACGATATTTATTTATTCATAAACCTACTGGGGTCGAATTGCAACCGTATATGGAAACCGTTGTCAATCTACGAAAAGCAATCCGCTTAAGTTGGGTGCACTCGGAATATATAGCAACCATGCAGGCAAGATCTCTACTAACTAACTCTACTACTAACTACAGTTAGCACAGTTGGCATTGACCCTGCTTTCTATACCGAAGGTCCTGGTTTTGAATCCCGGTAGGGGCAAACCTTGTGATATAAGCACAAATGTTTATACCCGAGTTATGGTTATTCAATATCTCAAGTAATTACTTAAATTCTGGGACCGCCCAGATTTATTTTGGGGCCGTACAATTGGTGTGGTCTTCCAGCGATATTTATTTACTTCTTATTGTAACTACTCACGTTGTGGTTGTAACAAAGACTCTTCTCTGATTTTGTATTTTCTTTTCCAGAATAAATCTTTCAAAAGCTTTAGGCTTTCGCGCAACAGGCGGCATATTTACAAGTGCCAGGGCACAACGAGTAGCTGAAAAAGCGGGCATGGAGTGTCTGCACCAAATATCTTATAAGAAGTTTGGAAAACAATGCAGCGTAACGTTCTGCACGGATACCCAGGAATTGAAGATATACGGCATACGTACTGAGTAAAACAAGTGAACAGGACGATAGTCTCGTGCCCCCCCCCCCCTTTTTACGTACGTTACATTAAAATAAATCAATATACACGTTTTGAATTAATAACCTCCACCTTTTTTCTTTGTGTGCTACTTTGTAGTTTTATTATTTTTTTGAATGCATTTTGATAAGTTATTTTTCAACAAATGTATTTGGAAAATATATCTGGAGACTATTTATTACCACCGTTCTTATTGTAAATATAAAATATTCAGCATTTACTATGAATATTACTAAGGATTTGTAGATCCACAAGTACTGTGCTTTTATTTAAAAAAGTGTCTCTACGTGACTCTACTTAACGATCAGTATGACTTTATATAATGACCTTACGTAGAGTAGAGCCTAGAGAATCTGCGTTATCATCAGTGAGAACATAAAATATATCAATATTCTTCTCCGCAATAACTTTGAACTAATATTAAATTGCCTACAACTTCATTCTTAGCCTGCTACAATACCTATGATCCAGTTGAAAAATTGGATTTCATTCCCACGCCAATAATAAATTGTAGTCTGTTGAAATTAATGATGAAGACCGTTCTATGGAAAAAGGTTTTATTCATTGGACCTATTTTTTATGTCTAGCAAGATATGACGAAATGTATTGATTATTATAGCCAGATATATACTGTTATTTTTGATGCTTTGATTTAAATACATTAAGTTTACAATGCCAGTATTTACAGAAATAAGTTGAAATCCTGCAAGCCCCCTCCACCCTTATTAACATACATGATTAGGAATCGGAATAGGAATAGTTCCAGGTATACAATAGAGGTTATTTTACTTTCTACAATACTCAAGAAAAATGAGTTGCCCGATCTCATAACTCAATTTATTCACATCTTCAGTTTTGCATTAAACAAATCTAATACTATGTTCTTCTGTAATACAGGCAAG
This sequence comes from Pheosia tremula, assembly GCA_905333125.1. Taxonomy (NCBI): domain Eukaryota; kingdom Metazoa; phylum Arthropoda; class Insecta; order Lepidoptera; family Notodontidae; genus Pheosia; species Pheosia tremula. The sequence continues at coordinate 6,522,457 of HG995402.1, read as the reverse complement.
ATATAATTTTAAAGCTGTTATAACTTTGAAAATTATAGAAGAGTAAATTAACAGTAGTACTACATTCCATTTTAGTTTTCCAATAATCAAAAAATATCTGTCATACGTGCAAAAATAAATATACTATACCTAATATTAGTGGGCAGCGTAAAATATTTATGTAGTAATAAATCACTAGCACAGTTTTATTGATAGTTTTTGCGTTTTCCAGTTGGAACAGCAAATAACTGCTAATTAATTACTTTGTGCTAATAGTTGCTTCGACTCAAGATTGTATAAAAAGAAACATTACCGGGAAACGGGGATTAAAGGCTGTTACTGGAGCCAATAATTAAACGGCTTTCTCTTACCACTGGCCAGTGATTTGAGAAAAAATATTTGTTTGTGCTATTCTATTCATTTTGTTACGTATTTATGTTGTAAGTCGTCGGGATTTAGTATAGTATAATATTTTATATTAAACATTCTTATGACTAGACTAACATTTTGACTATGTATGAAACCAATGCTACTAGTGGGCTAGCACGCGGGTCAGGACAAAACCTATGTTATGGATAATGTTGCACTGAGTAGCTCTCTCCCCTAACGTTATTCATACGAGAGAAAGAAACAAAATCTATTAATCTCACATTTTATTTATTTTACAATAGGAAGTCCTACCAGTCTTTCTTCCTCCTTGCAATAAGAAATCAAGAGAAGATTTTAACATTACAGGATTAACTCAACTACACATTGTCAATTAATTAATCTTCGACGAACACGAAGGTTTTGTTATTAACACTTCGTGCAATATTACTTTATGGTAATTTGAGTTTCGCGGTTGGTACTTCCGAACAGTTTCGGGACGTAACCAATTTGCGCGGTGGCTTAATTTATAGTTTACGAGTGCGGTAGATTTAGATTGCTCTCAATTTGACTTAGTTGATAATGATAATTTATTATCTGATTTTATTTTCAGCCATTTCACCTGATGCTCAAGAAATTATACAAAAATAAATCACGCCCACCATTGTTGTTTTAAGATAGATATTTAATTAGGTAACTTCCTCAAACAATATCCGTGCCACATATCATTAGAATTACCAGAAATAATCATAAACAATATATTGTTCCAGGCAGTTTAAGCGATACATCCATGCTAATATAACCATGCAAAGCATTAATATATTATCTAGCTAACTACCGTTAAGGAAGCGTTTGTAACTTTATACTGATAGCGTGCGATAAAATGTCGTAAATACAGCTCTTGTTTTGAAACAGTACCACATCTTAATTAAAACAAGCACCAGGCTTCGTTATTCTGAATTTACTGCCTTGTTAGGTAAAAAATAATTATATAAGATATGGGTAAGCCTTGGATTATGAAACAAAAAGAAAAGAAGTTACAGCTAGCAAAACAATACAATGTGCTTTTTAAACTACTTTTATACATAACTCATCATAGAAGTGGTAGCTTTTTATAAACATAATTAAGTCGGTTTATTAACCCGAAACAAAATTTGCATTTCATCACAACTAAAACAAACTCGAAACATTTTGAAACCGCAGACGTCTAATGCGGTAATTAGGTGACAAAGCAAAAAGGAATCTCAACTTAATTGTTTCACTACGACAAAGTCGCAATTCATTAGCGACAATAATTCAATATTTTCATGACCCTGACTTTACAAACATTGTTAATGTAAGTGCTTTTAATGTGTCTGTGAAGATAGTATCTACTCAAAGTTATAAGCTTTTAAAATTTACTTTTGTTATAATAAATAAGTTATTATTTTATTCGTTACATACATAGGCACATTGGGTTAACGCAAATATTACCCTAAATTAGTAGGATACATTTAGATAATTATAGAATAAAACTTACAGCTTGACAAATAAATTATAACGGGTTTTCAATAGACGAATACCGTTAGTAGATCGATAATAGTAAAACCAATGTAAAGCTGTACAAGTTCTGAGTATACTTATAGTATAGACATACTCAGTCCAAACATTATGGAGTTTTCATTACAACTCCGCGAGATATTTAATTCGCAAATGTCGAAGTGACTTTTACGATCACAATAAATGTGTGTATCCTACTCAAATGAGGCATAATATTACTGAACATTATTGAAGTAATAAATCTGAAAGTGAAGTGAAATGAAATGAATTTAAGCACTCTGTTTGATTAGCTTTCAGATGGTTAATGATAAATAACGACCACTCGTATAAACAATTATTTCAAAGGAAGCAGATATTTTTGTTTTAAGCTTGAATGCAATTTCTCAAGTAAATTACATTATAAATGCTAAGCGTTAGTAGCATTCTTATCATAATACTATACAAATTGGAATTACTTACTGCATTCCAAGAATCTCAGGTTTTTTTAAATTCTGATTACAACAGATTTGTTTTATTTAATTAATTAGTCTTTAATTCTGTCTGAAACCAATACACATATACATGTGGGCTGTGAATATATGCAAGCGACCCTATAACAACAACAAAAAAAAAAAAGGTTATTTGATTTCAAGTTACTAACTAGTCCTGCCTCGATCAAATCAAAACAGCTCTAACAATACCCATAAAGTGTTTCACTGTATCGGTCGTGTTTGAATCGAAACTTGCCAACATACTGTTTGACAGCCCATGTCGGTACGCTTGGTGAGATAGATCGACTGTAAAACGAACCGCCACCGAGTTTTATAGCCACTTGACTATAAAATCTTACGATTTGAATTTATAGTGAAGGGATTTCTGTTGTAGAAAAGCTAGTAATACCGTATTGACTGTGTTTAACATGGATTTTATTGTCTGTACAGCTGTATGTAATACAAAATTTGAGAAGCACTGTTGGCTCATAGGTATGACACAGTCTTAGGAGTTCTTTATGAATCATCACTAAAATTGAAGCGCGTTTAAAACTTGGACCTTGACTTGGTTGTAGTCTAGACTAAAACCACCTCTGCTACAAATCATGAAAAAGTTCTAGATCGATCATAATCAATAAAAACATACGAACCTTTCATCTTCGGGCAGCTCTATATACAAGGGTAGCAGAGTGATGTTGCGTAGATAGAGTGGGTAGTCTCCGGCGAGGTAGGTCTGCGAGATCTCCGCCAGCGAGCGGTTGAACGCGCGCACGACGCCGGTGGCCGAGGGCGGCGCCGCGATGCCCACGTAGAAGGCCGTGCGCGCATCGGCCTGCAGCACGCGCAGCTCGCGGCCCGCGCCCGCCGCCGCGAGCGCCGCGCACGCGCACACGTACCACGCTGCGCACAGAGCCCACGTGCGTACGCGCATCACGGCCCCGCGCACCGACCTCACCGCCGCCCGCGGCCCGCCCTCCCCCCGCACCGCGCCGCCATACCCAACACCCAATCAACACCATCCACGCTCAACCCCTACCTTGGCTCCAGACTCACATTTATGTTCAAACTCTTATGACTACAAAAACTTTGTTTAGTCTACACTAGCTATGTATATTAAATTACGTTTTTTTCAATACACTGACATTATATGGACGGTAAATCATGATTGAAGATAAGTTGCTTGCAATTCCAACGGTATGTGGTATATGAATCTGTAACAAATAGAAAAAAAATATGGATAAGTTATTGAGTAGGTATAAAAGCTGTAACAATTTATTTTGGATAAATTAATCACAGAACCCCTATTAGGGTTACGGGAGTGAGCCTGAAGTAAATCTTATTTACTGCCTAGAATTCGTTAATTATGTTCAGGCTTATCGCAGTTTTTCGTCGGTCAGTCCCGACTACGTAGAGCTCAATTTAGTTTCGACCCTGTGGGGCTCACAAGTAGGTGCTTGTCGCGACATAACCTATTTATTTTCACGAAAAAGCGCGCTGAGTTAACGCCACTCATTAATTATTTTGGATGTACTTAACAGGGGACTTGCCTGAGAAACTTGAGACGGCAATTTGATAGCTTTTAGTGCACTATCATACGTTTATCTTATCACAGCTTATAAATTAATGCTCGCTGAGCGCCCCTAAAACATAATTAGTTTTATATTGCTATAATACTTAATGCCCTGGCACTTTATGGATATTAGAGATCATAAACTATTAATAAGAGCAATCTAAATATTTAACATTCAAGATCGTATATACTTACTTATATATACACAATTGACTTGTAGGTATGTAAATATATATAGGTATATTCATGACTGATTGAAGAAGGCGAAATTAGGTTACTTCATTGTGAAAGCGCATATATTCTATTCACATTATAGAATAATATTTTGCGTATAAGAAATAGGAATTTGTAAGCAGAAGCTTTTGCAAAGACGGCTGAAGGTGATTTGACTTTGAAATAAACCCTCGTGACGCCATCGTTCTCTTCATGGCTCTAATTGAAACCTATGATTGAAACTGAATGTTCAACCATGCTGACGTGTTCATGATTCAATATTTATACAAATATAATTCGCACCTGTATTTTTGCACAGTTTTTTTATAATACATATAACATTTTGTGCAAAAAAATTGCGAAATTGTTAAGATGGGATCTTGTGGCTCTGTGGGAATGTAAAGATACGCAAGCTTCATCAGAATTTGAATTGAACGAACAAATTCTAATATCCCTGTTATATTTTCTTCATTCCCAAAGCTTTTCATTAATCAGATTCTTAGAATTTACTTTGCGTGAATATCGTGCCGTAATACGCGGTGATCTAAATTTCTATACGAAATACAGTAATTATTTCATTAACTAAGTGAAATTTAATAACAAGGTGACCTATGATAATTAGTTTCGTCTCAAAACTACAGCTTCGGTACTAAGTTACACCTAAAGCAAACATATTAAACCAACACATTTGACCAAATTGTCTACCAAAAGTTTGTTAACAAACTCTTTGAATAGGCAACAGATAAAAAATATAATAACATGCCTAAATATTTCAGCGTAATAATGAGTTGCGCATGCGGTTCTTGAGTTTACCAGGATATTGTTAGTAAACTGAACAGACTTCATTACCCCCTTCAATCCCATAAATTCTCAGGTCTCACAGGTACCCAGTCTAATTTGCATTGTTTATACTGCACAGTCAGTGAACATAACACGTCTTACCGCCCAGAAACTACCCGCAATTAATATGAAATATGATTTTTGTTTCTCGTGTCTAAAGTCCATAAGGCTTTACAGTTATCAGGTGTAAAATACCCAAGTAGAGGCAGATTAGCACTGTCTTATTTCAAGAATATATGCTATTTATCTGTCTTTGTTATCTCTAAGCCATCGATATTTATCTTTCGTCTCCATCTATATTTATTCAGAGAGCCAAACACTGGCTACATAAAGCGGGATTCCGTCTATAGAAAAATAGTCCAGAATACCGTACAGAAAACAGTAAAATCGTGACCCTGCGGGATATTTGAGAGGCGTTTCTAATTAAATAACCGTCTGCAAGAATTTAGCTCGCAGACTAATAACATTTTACCTGGTATAACAAGATTTGTTGGAGTCGAATCGCTGGGTATTCACTTTTTGTTGGAAATTATAATCGCGTATCAATAGTTTATGAGAGTCATACATTGCTGGTCTAATGGTAATCTTAAAAGTTACGTTACTTTGGCGACTTGCTTAACGCAGTTAGTGGTAGCTCTGATTTCTGTGCCGAGTGTCCCAGGTTCGAATTATACTAGGAACAATGATGCGGGAAATGTTGAGCAAGACAAAAATAATTAAAAACCGCAAAAAGTTAATTAAAACGAAAGCAAAAGATAGTAAGTATACTATTATAACACGTATATGATAACCTAGGTGATTTTTTAAAATTAATAAACTATGAAAAAATAAATAATGAAATTACGAATACGCAAAACAATTGATGCGACTAGTGAGAGTATTTTTATAATTTTTCGGAGTCATAGAAAGGAGGGAACTTCATGAGGGACTTTAGCCTAAACTCTGAAGAGACTGTGCCTTGTGGTGTAACATTAAAAGGGCTGAATATTTGTAGTATATGGCCTTCATGCTTAATATTGTCTATGCTATGACAGGATGCCCTTTGTGGCTGACGTTGTTCATTTGTTCGATTATAAGATGTCTCCTACATTGAACGTGTATTATTTATAATATCCCCTAATATAGGATATTTTGGCGACGAGATAAGTATTCACGCGTAGTGGTTCCAACATAATGGTGTAGGGATCATAGTAAGTGGTAGAGGAGCATATAATTTTCACGATGTTTGGTGGCAACCTCGCATTCGACCACCGCGCACAAGAGTGGAGCATTTTTAAGAGTCGTTTTATCCAGTATTGTACGGCGAATAGCATAAATGATGACACGGATAAGGCTGGAGAGAGGCGACGGGCTCTGCTACTGACGGCGCTGGTGGAAGATTCCTACCGCGTCGCTAGAGATTTGGTTTTTCCGGATGATGTGGATAGCGTACAGTTCAATAAGCTTCTTGAAAAATTGAATAGTCATTTTTCATCGAAGAAAAGTACGTTCGCCGAACGATATAATTTTTATAAGGCGGAACAACGTCCAGGAGAAGATTTATCTGAATGGGCGGCGCGAGTGCGTAATATGGCTCAGTATTGCGGTTTTAAATTGGAATTAGACACCGCATTACGTGATCGGTTCGTGTTAGGATTAGAAAATACGAAGGAGAAGGAAAAACTGTTCGCTGAGAGCATTGAGAGTCTGACTTTTAACAGAGCATTAGAGCTGGCGCAAAGCGTTCGTTGTGCACGCCTCGCGCTGCGGGCAGGCGCGGCCGGCGCGGAGGGCGCTGAGGTGCAACCTGTGTTCGCGGTACAGCAGCGGCGGCGGCAGCTGGGTAATGGCGATGGCGTCGCGTCAAGGTCGCAGGATTTGTCACGAGAGTTCCAGGCTTGTGATGTATGCGGATATAGAAACCATACCAAAGACAGGTGTCGTTTTGTTAATTACACTTGCCAAAAGTGTCACAAAAAAGGTCATCTTAAAAGAATGTGCAAATCCAAATTAAATAATAATCATTTCTTGGGTGCAGATGATAATGACATGGAAGGTGGTATGTATAATTTATTTAATATGAATAATCCTGTTAAGGACGAGCCGATTTTGCGACAGGTTTTGATATGTAACAATAAGCGATTGTTATGTGAGATTGATTGCGGCAGTGCCGTTTCTGTATTACCATCCGCGATATATGATCAGTTGTTCAGGGGCGAAAATTATAGTTTAGAGTCATGTATCGACGTTTTTAATTTTTATACGGGTGTTAAAATATCACCGAAGGGCTGTATATCATTGCCAGTAACATATGACGGTCGCACTAACTCAATAAAGTTTTTTGTTATTAATGCTAATGTGAAGCGTTTACCTCTTTTAGGCAGAGATTTTATGAGATTATTTAATTTACATTTGTGCAGTCATGACTGTAACAATATGTCTGTAAACGGGAACGAAGTCGAGTTGTTAATGAAGAAATATGCTATGTTATTTAAGGATGAGCTAGGTAGATTTAACAAATATAAGATCAATTTAAAAATTAAGTCCGACGCTCAGTTAAAATTTTTCAAACCTCGTTCTGTGCCGTTAGCGTTAAAATCTAAAATAGAGAAGGAATTAGATAGGTTATTAGAGTTAGGCATAATAGAGAAAGTTGACCACTCAGACGTGGCCACGCCTATTGTTCCAGTACTGCGGCCGGATGGCGATGTGAGGATTTGTGGTGATTTTTCAGTTACCCTGAATAAGGTATTATATGTAGATAATTATGCAATTCCACGTATAGAGGATTTGTTCGCGAAGCTCCATGGAGGTGTAGAATTTAGTAAATTAGATCTTTCACGAGCATATTTACAATTGGAGCTCGATGAATCAAAGAAATGGATGTGTATCAATACCCACAGAGGTTTATACCGTTACAATAGATTGGTATTTGGTTTAACCAATGCTCCATTTATTTTTCAACGTACGATGGAACAATTATTGGTTGGAATTGAGGGAGTTTGTATATATCTTGATGATATTTTAGTAACAGCTCCATCAAGAAAGGTACATTTAGACAGGTTAGAATTAGTATTAAGTAGATTGCAAGAAGCAGGACTGAGGCTTAAGCGTGATAAATGTGAATTATTCAAAAGTTCGGTGGAGTATCTTGGTTATGTCATAGATAGGAACGGATTGCATAAATCGAATAGTAAGGTTGAAGCTATAGTTAAGTGCCAGCGTCCGAAAAATGCAAGTGAACTTAAATCATTTTTGGGAATGGTAAATTACTACAGATGTTTTGTTCCTAATACGTCTTCCGTTCTGAATCCTTTAAATGGATTATTAAAAAAAGGTACAAAATGGGTCTGGAACGACGTTCATAATGAAGCGTTCTTGAAGATCAAAGAAGAATTGGCGTCGGAACGCATTTTAGCGCACTACAACCCGGATTACTGTACAATAGTTACATGCGACGCTGGGCCCAATGGGCTGGGCGCGGTGCTCGCGCAGCGCCAGCCGGACGGCACCGAACAAGTCATAGCTTACGCTTCGCGTTCTTTATCTAAAGCGGAGGTTAACTATGCGCAAATTCAAAAGGAAGCCGTTGCAATTGTTTTCGCAATAAAGAAGTTTAATCATTATCTATACGGTTGTTCAGTACCTTTCGTGTTGCGTACAGATCACAAACCACTTTTGTCAATTTTCGGTAATAAAAAGGGTGTTCCGATTTTAGCAGCAAATAGATTGCAACGATATGCTTTGTTTTTATCAGCATACAATTTTAATATTGAATATGTTAAGAGTGACGATAATACGGCAGATTTTTTGTCACGTTCGGTCAGACCAAATGTTTTGGATAATTCCGAATGTTTAGATCGCTCACGTTACATAAATTTTATCGGTGATATGGTTTTAGCACCAATTACCGTAGAAAATATTAGAGACGAAACAGCGAGAGACGTGATTTTACAAAAAGTGATTAAATTAATTAATGGTGGTTGGCCTTCTAAGATGGAAGATGCCAATTTAAATCCATTTTTCCTATGCCGTTTCGAGCTTTCTGTTGAAGAGGGTTGTATATTACGCGGCCATAAAGTTGTGATACCTGTAGTTTTTCGCGAGAGACTTCTTGAAGAGTTACACAGATCTCATTTTGGTGTAGTGAAAACGAAATCTGAGGCTAGATCTCGAATGTGGTGGCCTAATATTGACAGGCATATCGAAGAGAAAATAGGTTCATGTAGCGTCTGCAATACAATGAGGAGTAGGCCGCCGAATGCACCGCTCGCGCCATGGCCACACCCCAAGCGCACATGGGAGCGGCTTCATTTGGATATGTTTATGCTGTACGGTCATCAGTTTTTGATAATAGTAGATGCTCACTCAAAATGGGTGGAATGTTTTTACATGGATAAGACCGATAGTGAGTCGATTATTAGTAAGGTTTGTGAATTGTTCAGTAGATTTGGATTAGTGCGAACCATAGTTACTGATAATGCTACAAATTTTTGTTCTAACGAGTTTAATACGTTTTGTCGTTTGAATGGTATTCAACATTTGACTGGTGCCCCTTACCATCCCGAATCAAATGGTCAGGCGGAAAACAGTGTAAAGACGATTAAAAAGGGGTTAAAAACTATGTGTAATAATTGCAATGCAAACAAGAAGATTTTTATAGCTAAATTAAATAAGTTCTTGTTTGATTACAGAAATTCAGTTCATTTAACAACGGGATTCTCGCCTGCACAATTGATGCTCGGTCGACCTTTACGCTGTCGGCTCGACTTATTGCGAACAAGCACTGGACAAGTGCAGACTAATACCTCTTCTAAGTCATTGTCGGTCGCAGCCAAAGTTAATGTAAACAGTGCACAGATGGCACAGTGTAAGCAATTTAGGGGCAGTAGGAAAATACATTTCGCAGTTGGGGACAAAGTATTAGTTAAATATTTCTATTATAATGGTATTAAACATACATGGAAAAAGGGAACTATCAAAAGTTGTATTGGATCTCGGATGTTTACTGTTTACATTCCGGATTTAAACATTTTCGTAAAAAAACATGTCGATCAATTGTTAGCATACAAGGGAAGCGCATCATCAGACCAGGATGACGATGTAAGCTGTTATGGGGAGTTCGCAAGGGAAGATGCAAACGTACCGCACGAGACGGAATCTGTCGTGGTTCCGGACGCAAGCTTGGCCGTAGATATTCCGTCACCCGTGCGCGTTCCTACCTCATCCACAGCTCACTCGCCCGGAAGGAGGGTAGAAGAGGAAGGATTGGACTCAGATGATGAGTTTTTAGATGCTGAAGCACTTAATGACCGTGTGAGAGATGCTCACTCGGAGCATTTCCGAGAAGTACCTCAGGAGGTGCAACCTGTGCGTCGTTATCCTGTTAGAAAAACTAGGAAACAGATTAATTATAAGTGTTAAGGTTTTGTTATTGATTAGAAGAAGTAAGGTTTTTGTTATTCAATATGAGTTTGGTTTTGTTGTTTATTTGTAAGAGTTAGGTTTATGAAGCTGTTAAGTTATATTGTTTGTAGAGCTAGTGGTGGAGGAATGTAGTATATGGCCTTCATGCTTAATATTGTCTATGCTATGACAGGATGCCCTTTGTGGCTGACGTTGTTCATTTGTTCGATTATAAGATGTCTCCTACATTGAACGTGTATTATTTATAATATCCCCTAATATAGGATAATATTATACGAGTGTTAGAACTACTTAATAAGACCGTATTTTGAAGCTACTATAAGCCTGTACTCGCTAACGGCACTTGCACGCCATGAAAATAAGCCTCCCAGCAACGGAGCGGCCCGCTGTGGGTTTAGAGTAATTGGACGTGGAGCCACGGACCGCTTATTTTAAATGGAATTAAGCGAAGACAGATGTTAGTTACATCTCAAGTACTTACTTTTTGTGTATATAATATTTAATATAAGACTATGTTTTCTCTTTAAAACGTAATGCGTTGTTGTACTGTACTCTAGCATACAATAAGAAAAAAACGTGGACTGAAAAATAGGGTTCTTAATATAACCCTATGATTATTTGGGCTTGAGCCGCAGCGCAAAATCAAGGCGGATTCGCAGTCAGCAGTGAGTAGGTACCTAATGAAAGCTTCGGTAAATTCAATGAATTTATATTTACTCATAGCTTTCAAATGGTGATATGTATATGTGCAAGTTAGCTTCACACATCCATACACAACATATTGATATAGTAATAGTAAGAAGTGGAACAGAAATAGTATTACTAATAAAAATTACAAAATCCATATTATCTACATATTCGTAATAGCATTTACATATCGTATACAGAGATTAAGGTGAAGCAAACTATGATAAGGTATATTTTACATTCAGGTCATGATAACGAAATCAGGTTTGGCTGTCTTGATACGACAAACATACACAAAGCTGCGCGATCACTTTACTGTGAAAACACATTTTCACAGTCGATTTGTTTTGACTCGCATATCGTTTTATAGTTCACACCAGAAAAAATCCCAGTCCGAGTCACCTTGCACTTAAAACAAAATATCTCGTTTTAATATGAGATGTTAGAAGCTACATTGTATAAAGCATCTAACGTAGTACAAGTACCTAGTTAGGTATTAGACAACGCTTTTAGTTTGTGTAAACTTTGTGAGAATAATGGGCGTTTTCGTCAACAAAGTTTTACACATTGCGTTAATCTACTTGCAGGCGTTGATATTTCGGTTGAAATAACGGTTGATATTCAACATAAGATCACGCTACATATCCTTAAAGAAAATGTATTGAAGAGGATCTGCTCTGAACGAGTATTGATGTTATGTTACCTATAGATAAAAGCACAATGAGATGGGATCTCGATCGGAAGCACATTTCAGTGACTGAAAATATAAGCCTTAAAGCCTGATCGACTACCAAGAGCTGACCCCACATATTCCCGCCTGTGTCATTTATTAGCATATAGATATAAGGCTAAAAGACTTTGTATAAGTGTTTAGGCAGAAGAATATGACTCGTTTTTATTTAAATTTGCTCAATTTATCCGAAATAATTATAATACATCCATAAAGTTTTATGAGAGATTACAGGCCGGCGACGCCTGATCGGTGCCATTTAAAATGGAGGAACTTTTTGCATTAAATGTATGGGATTAGCTGTAGGGTTAGCTATACGCTATGATAATATATGAGGACTATTATTGTAATCTTGACACATGAAGACATATTATTTTACTAAAATGCGAAGATAACAGTCTCCCTTGAGATTTGCTTCGGGAAGAATGTAAGAAAAGAGACTTTTATTTCCTTTGAGAGCTGGTTCATCGTTTAGTGTCAAACAACTCACTATAAATTTAGCCGGCAATCTCACCGGTATTACCAGCCTCATCTACACAGATATTAGTGCCTACACAGGTATTACAGATTTTAGTGCCTAAGGTTTTAGGTCCTCTCTAAGCACGATTCTCTAACTGTCCTCTAAACGTTTATTATCTTATTATTCCAAGCGTTGATAACAGTTAATAAAAACGTAGCTGTGTCCCCTGAGACAAATCTCTTACCTTTTCATGGGATAAGTGCGGCAATCAATGAAGCTTCCTACTATAATGAAACGTGTAGCCCCGAGCTCAGACCCTTAGCTCCCGAGGGATGCCACTACAAAAACAGTGTACATCAAATAAATCGTGGTTGTTAGTGGAAACTGCACTAGTTCGCTGCTCGTGACGACAACCCTTGCTAGATGAAATAACTGAAATATCCGCGACGGCCTATCATAACGATAGCTGTAAAACTGTTATTTTTATAGGTATGCAAATTAAAGGCCGAATTGTTTGATAAGTATGAAAATGCACCATATATGTTTACATGATGTAAAAACTTACATTGTGTAAATTTGACAATTGTAAATTTTATGAATATTAGCACTTGCCTAGCCAACTAATCCACATTGGTATTGCAACAAAGTTTTCGCTTGTACCATAAGGTTTTAAACTAGTTTTAATTAGACTCTGTAGTTCTGACGAAAAAAATACTAAATAAATATGTAACGTTTACCCAACATGACATATGTGAGTAGGTACATTTCAAGTAGCTTTTTTAAATTCTAAACGTGATATTGATTGATCATTTAACGCATAAAAACGATATTCAAAGGATGTAGAAATAATGCGAATGTCAAATCGAATGTTTCGCCAATAAATTGGAATTGTTATGACAGTCTTGAATGTTGAATCGAATCCTAAGTAGGTATCATATTCTCACATGTCGATGTAAACGTCTCAATGTATGCAATAGCTTCAAGTATACGGGTGGGGTCGTAAATTCAAATCTTCTTTTCTAAGGGAATTGATTCACGTGTTAATAATAATCCTTTAAATATTTAACATAAACTAAGCTAAATTAAATCTTAGACTAAACTAAATATTTTGACCATGTAACGATCGATACGTTATTCGTGTCTATCAATAAAATAACTTGGATTATGATATGACACATTGTTTGTCAATTTAATTTTATTTAACAAACACAATAACAACGGTCGTAATGTAACCATTTTCTAAACCTTAGTTAATACGGCAGACTGGATTCTGTTATTTATCAAACTGAAGGCCAGCTCAAGTTGCGAAACAGCAAGCTGTAGGTACGAATTGACCGGCACGTCTTTCTAGAATAATCTCCAATTGATTTAAAATGTTTAACTCCAAGCACCCTTTTCATTCAATAAAATAAAATTCAATTGTCTCGATCAGGTATTTCAACATTCACAATACTGAGCAAGTTTATCTCCAAATTATTTCTTAATTATCCTCAGCCTACGATTTTTTATATAAAGCGTAAGATAAATACGCCAGCCCGGCCGAGTGGCGCCGCCGGCGGATATATTAAACGCAAAACATTTTCAATGCAAAGTAAACTCAGCCGTTGATTGTGGAACGTTCCTATAGGTATGATCCTATTTGAATGGTAAATCCTTTCAGCTTTCTTGAATATATTTTTATAGGTAAACTTTCTGACTTATTCTGCGCTGCGACGAATATAAGTAATTTCTAGGGATAATGATTTGTTACAACGTTAGTAGTATTATTGCATATTGTGTGACATCGAAAGGTAAGCACCTTCTTTAGTGACCACAAAACTAGTCCACACATAAAAAAATACGACAGAGCTCTACGCTCGCCTGTTAAGGTAGTATCGCGTGTATCTTTAAATGTCGTAGGTATTTAATGATATATACATTCTTGAACTACGGCACGCTGTCATCAATTACCAAACTCGCTGAAACGGCTTTTGCTAAATGTCAGGATAGACAAATCGAAAATCGATAAAATGTCATTATGCCGTATCGGTAACCATGACGTGAATTTTTCACTAAGTGCTTACTCATTAATAAGACGCTCGGTGACATTAATAGTACGGGCCCATCTTCCATAACATCTTATCTAGATAGGTACTTGATAACTTCTAATTTTTTTTTCAACAGAATATATGTATTGTGGCCATATCCTACGTAAGAGTTTCTCATAATGTAGCGGATCACTTTCTTGGCATATGAACAAGCACAAGACTGAGAACATAGGAAGTCTGTGGCACAACGTCAATTTACGACAACGACTATCTCGTTTCGGGTGTCGTCGTTCCATTAAGACCCTCCCCTAATGGCTCGTGTAATTCGACAACACGACTGTACCTACGCGACATTCAGCCAAACTTGTTTCGTGTGCAAATTAAAAAATAAATGTTGGCGGGACAAAGCGATCAATTTCAGTGGATGTGAAATTCGCTGGACAAATTTATTTGATATGCCTCTAGCTGTCGGGTGCAGACTGCGTAATAACGGGTGTGTTTGAATAAAGCCATTATAAAAACTATTAGTTCTGTGTTTGTTAATTTGAATAGCGTCAATACGTTTAATAATTTCTACAAAAAATATTCGTAGTTAAATACATAGTTACTATGACACTAGGACGTCAACCACCTCAGTTCAGCAGCCGAAGCGTCGGGAATGTAAAAAACGTATACCTAATAAACGCGACAAAAATCCGTAAGTTTAGTTTTATTTCAACACTTTTACTAGTTCAAAAAATATCTGCGTTTGTAAACAACGCCAATGTTAATATTGCGTTTTCGTCGAAAATATTCCAATTACAACAGAGTGAAATTTACGAGGGTCCAAAGGTTTGGATATATCACAATACAAATCATACGATGTGTGACGTATATCAAATAACTTTGTGTGGAATTTTACGTTTTCAATGTTTGAATACGGCCTACCTAAATGTTTTATCTGCTCGATGCAATATCGCTCAGCATATTATAAATTAACGATAAATATAAGTGACTGTTTGATTAGAATTTATTTTATTCGCTTACTATTCTGTATTACTAGTACGGTACGTACTTACAAGTTTTACAATAATGCTTATATTTGCTCGAAATCAATGGAAATATCAGGTTATAATGATAATAATATTTTATACTAGTCGTAAACACAAATAGCATTAATCGTAAAACGTGAATTATGAATATTATTTACCTTGAATTCCTATAGCCTATCTTCTTACAATTATCTATTATAGCTGGTTTACTTAATATGAAACGTACAACAAATAAACTAAAGTGAAAATAGAAAAAATAAATACTTAGGTACATAAATATTTATAAAAAGTATTTTTATATTTTGAAATAAATCTAATTACCGATACGAATTTTATCGCTTTTTTTACTTTTTTTACGTTCACGTGTTTTTATATATTTTTTAATGTTAGCCTATATAGCTAATATTGGCTCATTAAGCGGTAGCGCACTCAAGAGACCATACACTATTTTAAAATATATTTCATTACTCCCTATGAATGTCATTTTATTATTTAAACATTTTACAAAAATACATATTTTCTTATAAAAGTATTATCCTCATAATCTAGAAGTTTAAATACGTCATCTTAAGGTAATTTATGGTATAGTACCTAACTATCCTTTAAGTTAAAGAGTCAAGAATATTTATTGGCCGAGAAAATGACGGCCCGCAGTGATTATGGAAATGGGAGACGGAGATTATCCAGTCCGTTGAATACTGATGATTACTCCGAATAAATATTTCACACTTAGCTATGTGAACCATTTATTTAATCGTTGCTGTAAAAATATATGGAATAGTATATATGTATAGTTATAAATATTTATACAAATAATATTAATAGGCTATTTGGTCATCTCAGAATACAAAATACGATGCTTAGAACTGTTCTCTATGTATTTTTGTTCAAGCATCAATGCGAAACTACTGGTCCGATTTCAAAAGGGTATTACTATTGAATAGCTGATTGGATAGCACATCACGCGGTGACCAATGGGGCTTGAGCAACAGCAAAATCAATGGTTGCACGGGCAGAGCCGCAGATAAAAGCCAGTAATAATAATTGTGATATCGTATATTACATACCGAAGGTATAGAATGTTACATAGGTACTGTTTATATTATAAGGGATAGACCTTAGATATATTATGTAATATACGTTTTTATGTAATAAATCATTTAATTAATAACATCTTAAAGAATACTTCAAATATCGAGTTTTCTTCATTATCTTGTCTCGACTTATAGTTAAGTAGATTAACGTAAGAGAGATTTCGTGATCAGATAAATGTAGTGTACTAAGAATTTCGTAGGTAATATGCGAGCAATTATTCTCTACATATTATATGATACACAGTAGCATTCACCTGATTTTGAATTTTACCCCCATATATCAAGTGGCAGGCTTCATAAAAAATATTGATAGCATATAAGACATATCACGGCTTGCGGACTATTTGTGATGACAATCATCATCACACCAGCATCGCATTTTCAAGAAACAAAAATGGTGCTTTGCTTATACTAGAATCGACGTAATCTCGGCGCCGCATTTCTCTACAAATTTATTTATTTTCCTACTGGCGAAAATGGAAGATTGTTTTTGTAAGGATTATGAAATTCCAATTTGTTAAGTAATTAGTATTAGATGGGCATAAACGATGGTTGTATTTTATCGAGTTTCGTTGACATCGGGCAACGTTAGAATTACGTATTGTTGGCTTTGTGAAACATTTCGTTTGCAAGTATCTACCAGTCGATTGGATGATAGAATACCTAGAGAGTAGACCCGTACACTCCTATTGCAAGCCCCAATATAGCCTCTTAACGAAAATTGCTTTTGTCCCAGCGAGCACAAACCACCAGACATTCTACTGCATGAGGATAAATCTGAGAAGCTTTTATGAGAGCAAAGATTTTCAACTGAATAAAGTTTAGCTTATCAAAAAGAAAAGCGTTTTCTTCATTTGCTCACTGAATAGTAAATTGGAGATTATATCAGCACGGTAGCTCACCGTTTGGGTTGGTTGGTTGTAAATTATAGTTATTAGGTTGGTTGTAAATTATAGTTATTAGCTCATATTCACGCGTAAAATTCACAGATCATAAATTTTGTTTTTGTCGCGTGCGAGATTTTTTTCTTCATGTTAGTGGTGCTTATTATAGCACGCTTGCTCCCAAGACAGCAAGCGGGTAATCCAGTTCAAGTAACTTTGGTACCTGGTTAGAGCGCGGATCTAGCCACCTAGCATTGCTTAAGTGGAAATCCGCCCTTATCGTTTTGAGAAAAATATTTGGATAATACCTATATATTATGGTTACAAGATGATTGATTGATGGTTTATCTTTACGTATAAACAAAATAATAACCTTCAATCTAAATCGAATTATATCTATTTGCATAATAAAACAGATTTTCCATCTTTAAATATTCAAGTGTGTTAATAGATCGCGATCAAAAGATTAATTTCCCTTTGAGCGGTGCATCGTTCTTTGATCTTGCTTTTGTTTGAAGTGAGTGTAAGTTAAGGGGAAAATATTAAATTATCATATTTATATGACATAGAGCTATGATCATATACGAGTAAATAGAAAGTAATACATTTAAGTATAAAATTATCGGCAACTATGCTAATGCAAAACGACTACACTGCCCGCGACTTCCTACGCGTGGCTTTTAGTCTTGTATTTTCCAAGCGAACGCTTTCATTTTCCAGAACCAAAATGATCCTAACACTTATCTTATTATAAACTATCACCATGCCAAGTTGTACAACATATACACTTTTTTGTTTTCATCCTTTTTTATCTTGGGAAATAAGGAATGGGAAATTAATTTCTTTCCAATGATAAAAAAAGATACTTTATGTTGGCCCGGGCAATAAGATATCACGTAATCACCAAGTTTCATCAAAATGCGTTCAGTAGAAATGAGTTGATTAAAACATTTGGGAGCTATTTGGCGAGAGGCTTGACGTGCATGTTCAAAAGTGGCGGTACTTGAGATAAGTGGCTTTGCAACGCCAAACTATTACAGCTCTCGCGCTGATGCCACCGCACACCCCAGCAATGTACATAAATTATACATGGCATTTCATATTGCTAAGCTATTAGCTGACCTCTGAAACTGAGGCTTCGCGATTTATTCTGGCACAACATTAATTAATCCACATATTAATCTCTGTACTTGGAAATGTTTTATTCCCAGAGATAGTACGGTCGTTAATACTAATTAGTTTATTTAAAATCTCTTATATATATATATATATATATACACCTACCATATGTATATATATATACATACACCTACCATATGTATATATATATACATATGGGATATTAAAAAAATTACAGATTGATTGCTTTCTCTATGGCTTGAGTAGTGTGTGTTGGTATCTTGTAACGTTGGCTTGTCAGTATAAAAGAATTAAATAAAAATTGAAGATTCATGAGAAAACCTGCGTTTTATCACTTCCCTTTACTACATATATCCAATGTAAATGACTTCTCTATACTGAAGTCAGTTGGTAACAAATGCGCAAATATAAGAGCTACCGGTCGGCAGTTCAGATCCGAGCCATAATTCAATAGCTCATAGCAATAAAAAACATTTTTGCCATACGTGACCGGCACACAAAATACCCGGTAAATAATTGCTGACAAGAAAAACATTTTGGGGATTATACGCGTATCTACAATTTCGCCATAGACTTTTTGCCGTGTGATTTAACGATCAAGCACCCTTCGCATATATTGTATCGCTATTAGAATCATACATATGATTATGAGTTATTTTTATATAAATGAAATCAAAGTGTTTCTATAAGATTGATGACAAATTATTAAAATGTGGTCACGAAGTATATAAAACGAATAACACGAATTTTGACTATTGAGAAAGCCCAATCTTGCATCATCAACTTTTCTCATTTACAATCTGCATTATGACTTGTTGTACAGTTAGATCATAATATGGATCGTTAGGAAACCAACATGTCTTACGAAATCCATTTGAAGTTCGCCAAATCCGCCACTGGGTCAGCTTGGCTGGTGGACCGTGGCCGAATGCCCTTGATATTGAGGTGGAGTGTTGCAGTACGAGGTAAGCTCGCCCCTATTATATAAGTACTAAATACCAGACTGGCTGCATTGAAGTACACGACTACCTATCTCTTCGGGCATTAAAGGCGTGAAGATATTTAATCTCAATCTTGCAAAAAAATTTTTTGACTCAGCTGCATAATTATATGCCTATCTATAAAATAAGTAAGTATCAGTGTCTACCTAATAATAGTTAGTAAAAACATTTTGTACTATTATACCAAGAAGCTATGTACTACTATAATATAGATCCCTTAGTAACAAAGACGATACGGAGGGTGCCCCGGGGCAATTGAAGCAAGAGACCATGTTTCTCTTATCTATCCTTACTATCCTTACGAAGATATTCATATAACGTACAATATACCCACTATTAGATTTAAACAGAGAAAAAAATTACACGCATAATTCATTTATGATCTATATTAATTCGTACTTCTCTAAATTGAATTTATAAATTCAATACAAATTCAATCGCTATCATATTATATATTATTAAGTTGCTAGTTTAAGAAGTTTAATGGTTTTGTATGATTTTGTCTATACCATTATCATGGAGATATCTCCTGTGAATATGCAGATATATTTATGAAGCTCTGAAAAATATATTGTAATAAGCAATTGCTTTAATCTTAAATGAATATATCTACACAGACTCGATACAAAAATTGGTTAATAATAAGCTCAGCTATTTTATTTGCTTATTGATATTGCCTTGCTAAAACCGCCGCCGGCCGGACTTATATTTGCTTTCTGGCGAAATAAAATTACAACAGTATGTGCTCTGCGGTACACTGTGCTGACCTAAAAGGGTATACTGTATTCAATAAACTGTTTATTTACATGGAAAGTTGGCAAACGCCCCTGTTTTGGCCGCAAATCCTTAAACTTGTCTTATCTGTACTTGGTATTTTCTATATGACACGACAAATATTGGGGTCAAACTGTTACATAACATTTTGACCCAAATAGCTGTAGGAATTAATTAAAGTTTCACTCAAAAACAAGGTCCGATAGATCATATAGAAAACTCGGATATAATAGGACTTGCTAAGAGAGTTACTTATTGCAAATTATCGTTAAGTGTAGTTGCCTATTAAAATAATTGATATGCTCGATCAATTGAATTGCGATATGCAGGATTGTAAATCATAATACAATTCTAAAAAAGGGCCTCACCGTGTTGGACCCATGTCCCCGCGCAAGCCTTCCAAATATCCGGGTATAACCCGTGTGGTGCGAGACATAACAATATTTTGGTCAATATATTCTCATCTCAATTTAAAAATCAATTGACGTGTGCAGCCAGACAAAATGGAGACCCGAATGCATTTTCCATTGTATTCAGCGATTGAATTGCAAGACTGCTTTCCAAGACGACTGGATTTCATTCCAGACTTGGAAAATCCATTACCACGTACTTTGTATGATAGTTTTTCTGAACGAATCAATATTCTAGGGTTTGTGACACACAACGTGTAGGGTGTATACACAACGTATAAAATCTATTAAAGTTGAATGTTTTACCGCTCTCATTCTTGTTGCTAAATTTCTGTTGTATGAAACATATTTTATATAGATGTAAATAAACAGCCTGAAAATTGTTCAGTGGTGAGACTTCTGCCTCTTCTTTCTTTTAGAGGTCTTACAAGAAGCCATCAAACCCGATATTTAGCTATTCTTCTGCTGCCAGCTACTTTGCACAGATCATTATTGCTTGGAAGCAGCACTCAGCAGAGAATCAATAGAGATAAACAGAATAATGTCACAGATTAACTAAGTTGTATATCTAACTAAAATGCTAGCACAATTACCCCAATCTACTCAATCTAAATAGCACTTGGGCACCGTTCATATGTGCACGTAAAATTTTAACGATTTGTGAATTCGTTACATAAAAAAGACATTGTAGAGATACAATCTCCTCACGCTTAGTGGATATCAGCTTTATGCTTGCTTTTATGGGTAATAGTATTTTGCAGGTCAAAGGTAATATATACTTGCAAATACTGAAGCCCTATCTTAAATTGAATCGGATGTTCAATAACACGATTAGGATGTAGGTATACGGTATAGAGTTGATAGAACCCTACGGCATCCGAGTCTGTATGCCCTACAACCGAGTCAGTCTTTTAATCTCATGTTGCACCCTAAACTCATGTAAATCTACTATACAAGGTGATGCAGATAAGGCATATACTAGGCCTGGAATATGGGCGTCTTAAGCGCATTTGTAAACAAGTGAAGTCAGAATTTGGATAAACATAAAAAACACAACTACCTATAATTTTGTTGGGAACCATTTTTTTGCACGTAGTGACTACAAATGCGCTAAAGAAGCCCAGGTTCTAGGCTTAGAATACCTTTACTAGATCACTCTGTGAAGTTAAAGGATATTTTTTAAATTCACAAAGAAAATAATTTCATACTTACCTTGAAACTAACAACATCACTGTCAATGTAACAATTTCCTGTGAGACGATTTCGACGACTACATTCGACTATCAAATTTAAAAGTGTATTGATGGAACTTTGAAAACCTTAAATAGGTCTAAAACTCCTCCAGACAATATTATAGTAGCGTCAGCCACAGAAAGCTTGTCTCAATGTTAGTTTATGATGTTAGTCAGTAATTCGTCTCCTTAACTTTTCAATTAATCCATGTTATCTGTACGTGTGATATGGGTACAGGCCATCTATTAAACGGAGGGAATTTAGCTCGAAGGATATGTCTACATAAGCTAGTGATGGATAGCTGTAGTTATGAGGAAGTTAGTTGACCTCTAAAGCATAATATATATAAAATGAAAACTTGTGAACTTACGACGTCATGAGTTTTCATTCTTAAACTTTTCTATTACACTGAATATTAGTTGCATATTTATGAAAACAAACATTTATTCCAATGCCAGTCTACCCAGGGAATTGAGCACATATTGTAGAATAATTCTTATAAATACATATCGCCAGACGAACACACCGACTGTACGGTCCCAAACTAAGCGAACCTTGTATTTTCGGTTACCGTACAATGGTCTGGGATCCCAGTAAATAATTACTTTTATAGATACCAAACGTCCATGTTTTGGATATAAACCGTGATTCAAACCAAAAACGCTCGGTATTGGAAGCAGTATCATAATAAACTATGTCAATCGGGTTGGCAAACTCCATGGAAATACAAGGCACTATAGATATATGTATGTTGTCGGGTACGCACTTTTTCACATCGAACTGTATTCGCAGAGTTTAGGTATTCACTCGTGAAAATCGTCCGCTGTCTTTACAACCCTATAAAAATTACACCGCTGAATCGTTTGATTCGGTTGATAAGATTTTTATTGGAGATATATAATGGCGATTACTTTTCACGTAGAAAATAAAATATATATTTTCGGCTGGGGCCATATACTTTTTAATAGCTTTATGGTGATATATGGACTGCTAATACATGCTTACTATAAAAGTATGCAGCAGTGTTTGTAAAATAATTGATTTGTGCATACTACAAACGATTGCACCAACAATTTCTCCATTTTACCCTGTCTATAATGACAGGGTAAAATGGAGAAGTGTTTTTAATGTAATTTGAGATAGACCCAAAGTAGGTATACTTATTCAAGGTCGTAACTAAGAAAATTTTATGAGAATAAGCGCCAAGGTTGGTTAGTGCTCAGCCCTAAGAATGTTCGCGATCTAAAAAGTCTTTCAGCTATATTCAAGTATCGCCCGCTCTCGAACTTATCTTCATTAATCAAACAACTTAAGCCGAACTTAGTACACAAATAAACTGATGTAGGTTTGCTGTTCGTTTTATTTACGTCACATGTTGGATTTGCAAGGAAAATATTAGACATTTAAATTGAAGACTATAGTATGCAAATATTATACTTCGTAACATAAAATCTAGGTATTTAAATATGCAATAGGTACTGAATAAAATAAACAACCTTATGGCAATAAAAAAATCGCCGTAAAATAAAAAAACATATACTTTGAACGCAACCAAATTAAACGCTGAGCAATCCCTTCATGTATGTAAGTAAAGCAACTGAAAAAAATAGGTTTTAACTACCAACTCCTTTTAGATAATAGCATTATTCCATTTTGATCGCCTGGGACACTTCTAGTTCTACTATAGATGCCGCTTCGTTGTATTATCGATTTTATACAACTGAACTCAGCTTTTACTTTTCTTTGTCGCGAACTCGCGGTAATTCGACAATATGAGTATAACGACTCCGTACGGAACGCGAAAATTTCAAACGTACAAATGGGAATTTATTGTTTTGATATTGTCATAAATACAAAACAAGTGAGAGGTTCACGTGCGATTGCGACATGATTGGAGGTTTTGTTTTTTATATCCTTTAGAAGAGCGAGAGGTGGAATTTTGATGATATTACGTATTTCTTTCAATTTTGAGGATATGAAAATCCATTTAACCATTTTAAGGTAGAAGTCAGCTCTAGCGACTTAACAATTCATCTCCTACAAATATTATCCAAAAAAATATTCATCGTCTAATATATGACACTAGTCGCCGGGAGCAAAGCCCTACAGTCACATGTGAAATACGCCCTATAATTTATTATAAGAGAGCATTAATTAGGGCGAACGATATAATTTGCACACATAACACAGAAGTAAAATAAGAAAATGTTTTGCGTAGGTAAAGTTTTCATCGAAATTATAACCAGCGTATCCATGGCAACCTCAGAGTACCTATGTGACGTTGTAGACAAACTTGCCATGAAACAAGATGTGAGGCGACACATAAATCCCACCAAACGCAATTCTTGTAAAAAAAGGCCATGTCTAAGGATGGAATCACACTAAAAAGTTGTGACTAGTAGAGATTAGCATGGAAATGAAAGTTGCCAAATTTTATAAACATATTATTGTTACTCTATCCTGAAAATTTGTCTATTAAATTCATGCCTAGACCGTAGTTATAAAGGTACAAAAAATCATCAAATCGCTCCGAGAAAAGGGTAATGTAGCTCCAATATTTTGTTTAGATTTGGCAGCGTCTCTACTGCTACGCCTGATCTAAAACAGATGCCCACACAGAGTAGGTTTAGAGCTTCGAATTCTCATTACACGTTACACTGAACATGTGCACTAGCCAAGTTAATACAAATGTGTGCTAACGTAATTAAAGACCTTTCATATTGAATAAGTACAAATAAGTACAATTGAATATTCCCTTTTGAGAATGGTTTCAGATTCACGTAAAATGAACTTAGAATTATTATTTTTCACGTAGACCATTAGGTACAGTATTTATGATATACTTAGGTAGGTTAACATCATGAAACTAAATTTAGTTCCATATTTACAATATATTTTATACGCGTATATATTTTTAATTTTTACCCTAAAGCATATGATTCAGAAATATTAAGACTAGATGAATAATCTCACTAAACTAAAATGAGCACAAAACTTTGTTTGGCCTTATCGTTGTCTTCGCCATTAAAAGTTTTGTCTTTCGTCGTGATTTATCAGAAAGTCTTCCTCACTTATCGTCAATTTAAGATGTCATAGGACGAGTTCCATAACAAAAGAAGCTTAATCTTACTAAACCGGTTTATAGTTATTTCATTGACGACAAATGTACTGGAATATCCGTTTCTATTTGTATAAAATATCGTTATTTTATTATATTTAATTATTTTTTAAACTAAATATTTAATACTAAAGATATACTTATAACTACCTCCAAAACTTTTTTGTTAAAACAAATATTTCGTAATCCTGGAACTGATAATCCTGTGCTGATATTGGCTTCCTAACGAAAACTGATACCATTGATTCTGCTCATCATTCTGGACCCCCGCCCCCACCCCAAAATTGGACCCTTCCCGTCAATATTTTCATGATCTTTTTTCTGTATTTTTTCATTCTTTTTAGCATGAAATCATAGTAGAAGCCTTTCTCAACTTGATTGTAAATATTTATACCAAAAATTGCATTGAATTATAAATTAAAACTCCATATCTACGCTTGCGCGCGCGACACACGCACGTGTCGGCTATCGCGCGGAGCGTTGTGATGAGATTTCGTGTTTTACGATACATTGCGCGCTCAAAATTACAACATTTACAACCCAGGATATTTGACATTGATGATGATTCTATAAATTTAATATAGGCATTAAGTGTGACCTTTACGCAAAGTTTCCGTTACCATGCCCTTTACACCCTATATAATAGTTACATACAATCCATATTTTTTTTGTTTTCATGGTTAGTTTTCGTTATCCCGGTACGAACTAAGTAGCCAACTTCAAAGTATTGACTATTTTTTATCGGAGTCACGAACGTCAGACGGCATTTTTAGGAGCTTGTAGTGGCAAAAATATAGTTGTATCCGAAACAAATCGAAAAACTAAAGGGGATTACAACGGTCGCAACACCGCGGACGCATTTAACAAGGCCAATCTGTTCTATCGTCCGTGAAGAATCGCGGGTTACGGTCGACTTAAACTTTTTATTAGATAAAATACATTACAGCTTTTCCCTGTGAAGCTACAACGTTGCAGCTATATAACAATAATGGTGGTTTTGGATTGTTATGTAATAAAACTATTTTTTATTTAGTATTTCATAATTCTTCTTCCATTATTCTATGTCTTATAATTCTGTTTGCGTTATATATGTATGTATATACATATATGTAGTAAAGTCGTCAATTTAGACTTCTACGTCAACATCATAATTACAGGAGTGTACGAAGCATTCGTTTTCATTATTTTAGTCCAATACCGGGTAAAAAATATCCATATTAATAGTCAAAATTCTCAGTAAAAATTTGTGAAAATTTAAGCTTATTTTTTGGCCCAGCTGCGCGACGCAAAATATGTTAATGCTAGCCTATTTATGTATGTTCTTTTGTGGCGCTCTAGAGACCAAAGGCGTGGGCCGATTTTGATGATTCTTACGGCAATCGATTTATCTTCGTCTTGCAAGTGGCACTAAACTCATGACAGTAAAATTGAATATGGCGATAACCAGACGCCGTATTGTGAAGAAAGAATAAAATAAATTTTCAGAACTATGCCAAGTGGGGTATACATTAACAATCGGGACCCTTTAAAAATCTAGACCGGTTCAAGTCTTCCCAATAATAGGTCCCGACTGTTTAAGTCGCTACTGGAATTGTTTTTTTCTATTTAGTCTTGAGCTTTTTGTCTCAAAGCACAATTGTCTTGTTGTAACTCAGCTCAACATTTTCAACGGTACTTCCGCGAAGGAGTGTTGTTTGTGTTACGAGCTGAAACTTATTACTAATTTAATTACTTGGAATCTAGCCAGCCAATAGAAATAAAGTTACATGTAGCAGTTCAATAACACGCTATGCCGTGTTAAATAGAGGATAAATCATAAATTATGTGGATGAACTTTAAAATTATGATTTTCAATTTTGATACTTATACACTACTATTAATACTTATCATATTTTTACTTAGCGTAACGCTAACGTAACCAAGTGCCATCCCACTCCTACTAAAGATTTTATAAATAAGAATAACAGTGAGAGCATTAGAAGTTTCTCCTTACCATAAAGATCATTGCGCCGTAAGAAGATTGAGCAGACTTCTGTGGTAATAATGTGCATATTATAATCGAACTCATAAAAAGTTATGAGGTGAAATATGTACCACGTTGTCTGCTTTTAACTATTACTACCTAACATTATAAGCAATATGCTTACAATAATGTACTTAACTAAGGTAAAAAAAAATATCTACTGATATGTTTTCACTAACCAGCGAGTACAGGTGCGTTTTTATTTGCACTCAAAGTGTGGAGAAGTTATGGGCGTAAGTGCAAATAAATCAAAGTTAGCTGACAGCTACTGGATTACAATTTATTCCCATCCTATTCGAATATATTCGCTAACTCGTGTTGTGTGCTCCCGTACATTTCGTAAATTTGATATTGAATAAACAAATATATCAAATACATTTCTGTAGATTTTTTTTTTAGATATTAAGAGTAAACCTCTTTGGTAATTACATTGTTTTGTTTTGTAAAATAATAGTTTATAAACAAATCGACGCGAGCGATATCAATACTTGATGCTACGGAAATTGTAAAATAATTAGAAAACTATGTAATGCAATGTCTGCTTATGACATTTAAATTAAAATCACATTACATTGAAACGCCTTGAAAACATTTTTGCGATATTATTATTAAACGTTTTTTATGTTGAATATTAAAATAAAAACTTATATAGACTCGAAAAATACCAATTCAATATCCAAATTTGCAGTAGGTAACAATAAATAGCTGTTCCGTGCTCTGTTCAATTTTAACTAAAATTTATAACAACTGCGTGTATCTGAGGGTAACTTGATTAAGAACCGTAATCTTGAATGAACTACCCGGGGCGAAACATCGAGGAAAACAATCTTTATAATAATGAACACACTTTATCTGTAGCTACCCACCTAGATGTGTAAAATGTGTACTCAATTGTAAAGCCTCCATCTTTTCGCTGTGTAGTAAAGTCGTCTTCTCGTTCGGCTTAACAACAATTTTGTCAATTCATTCACACACTTACTGAAGTTTATGAACCTTTATAATTCGACACATTTTATGAAAATGAGTTTGGTAAGTGGGAAGATAAATGGTGTTGGCGTATTTTATTGGGCGTGGATATGACTCATGATCTGAGATATGGCTAGTGCTGTATATTGTACTTGATTAACTATGTGCTTAATTTTTTGTCATTGACTGTACCTTGATGAATATTTTTGTCTACTGAAAGAATAACGCGCAAATGCCCAAGTAATAGAAAGTTTTATTCCACAAAAGTGCACGACGGTACTTGTATGTCAGCTCACATAATTATCACATCTAAAGTTTCAGCCTGACATGAGGCCCATAAACCTATAAAAATACACTGTGTGTGCCTGCGTGTGTGTGTGTGTGTGAGTGTCTGTGAGTGTGTATGTAACGGGAAAGGATCCGCAATGTAATACATTACCTGACGGATCCTATCCCGCTAAACTGCGTAAAATGGATGTTTATAATAAAAAAAGGATAAACATGAAATTGGGCTCAATTAACGCTTTACAAAACAAAGAGTAAAAGTTGCGAATCGACCTCGTTGCTTGAGCTTCCATCCCGAATATATTTCACGAAAATTAGAAAAAGAAACACGAAAATATTTGAATTATTTTATTCGATTATAGTGTTCTGAATCAGGTTGTATAAATATAAACACATAGCGATCCTAATTGAATACTTTTAAATCCTCCAAGAAATTGAAATGCTAGGACAAGTGGATGAACTGGAATGAATACATTGGTTAATCAAAATAAGTTAAACGAGACATACTAATTTTATAGCATAAAATATAATATTTTGCATGAGCTACTTCTAGGTATCCAATAAATATGTGATCATTCATTTTTAAAGATTGATACAAGCCCACTGTGAATCAGCTAACTCCTGTTTTACTAACGTATCTGTATGTCAGTCGTTTTGGAACATTGTAAGCTGCCACGATAGTCGATGCCGATCTTCGCGTACCTTCGAGAATATCTTCAATTATTTCTGGCTAGAAATGAGGTTAATTAAAACTGCGGTCTGTCTTGAAACATCGCTAAAGTACGGTCCCGAGATTGGAATGTCGAAAAAGTTCTAGCTAGTTCCTAGTGTGGTTTATTTTATTCTATTATTAAGTACCTACTATTATTATTTTTACACTACATTTTGAACTCAAAATGTGTATGTTTAAATTAATCGCATGAACTTAGCTGTAGACAGTTTCCTATAAATAAATTACTTTATATAAAAGAAAATAATTGGCACTATTGTTAACCTCAATATCCATTAAATGTTACTGTGACCAAATATTGCTCAAATTTGATTGCCACTAATTATCCAATCACAAGTTATTACTATGATAATGGGTAAGTAGTATTATAAAAGTAAGTACCTACTTATTACAATTGTTTTCAGCAAACAACCAACGACGCCACTTGTACTAAATAATAGCAAAGTTAATTGAATTAAGAAAGTACATCTACAAACACCATCGCGTTTACTATAGGGTGTACAAAAACAAACTAGTGTTAAAGTGACATTAAGTAATGTGTTTTTCACAGCTCGGTGACTGAACTCATTTCATTTTACTGCGAAAGCCTACACTAGCTCGCACAGTTTTACGACATTATATTTTTATAAAAAAAAATACTGGTGATTTAATATTGGGAATGTTAGTGTAGCGATGGATATTGCTTAACGACTGTAGGATTTACGTCGCCACAGAGGCGTGCGGCGTGTGAATATAATAAGGGTGGCTTTCCACCAGAGCTTTGCGAGAAAACTGATTGGAGTGAGGACTCGTATTGAAGCTGTGAAACGGACTCTTTTCTCTAAATCTGTGCGAGGAAGCGTTGTACTACGAGTTTAAGACAGGCATATCTTGCATTCTCCATACACATCTCTCGCTTGCATTATAATACGAGTATGTGTACAAAGACCCCACTCTGCTAAGCGCTTTTTCACCAGAACTGTGCTGTGCGAGGCTAGTAAAATGAAACAATCGTAGTGGATGTTTTTCTTGCCCACAGGCCCAGCTCCCTCGCTCAGTCCCAACGGAAAGCCACATTAAGTGTGTAGGGACTGGCCGACAAAATCCAGACCCAACTTTAGTGGTATGCTGAATTTCTGTACAAAAGTCTTAACTTTGCTTTTTAAGGGATGCCATGTTTATAATGTTCACTGTTTGCCTTTGTACAGCCGCTCTTGTTTATTAAACCATGTGATCCATTTACCAAATTTACTCCATTATCAGATCGACTGACGACAGCAAAATGAAAGACGTCTTATTTTGTTTAGCCGATGGGTATCTCAGTGGTAATCGGAGAAAGTCAATCAAGTAGTTTCCTACCTCTTAGTAAGTCACTAGCGACTATTTTTTAGAGCACTAGAGAAAATATAAAGTATAGTCTCCAGACATGCACGGGGTCAAAAGGACTCAACTACTATCAATAAAAGTCCGATGTCCCCATTCTGTTTTTCATTTTCTCGGGATAGTTCCGGGGCTATTTGTTTTGGGTGACACCTACATTCACTGAATAGACACAATAGACGTCACGAAAACTTCTTAAATCGATCTTCTTTGTGTAGTTGCTTTTACTCTGACAGCACCGAAGTAATTTACCACGCAGTTGACCGATTATGAAAGGGTGTTCTTTTTAGGCCTCCCATATATAAGTCCTACCATTGTTTATTAACCTAAATATGGATTTTTATTTTTTTGTACGCTATACGTCGGAGCTATACAAATATGAATATATACGTTACCTTAGACAAATAAATTGGAATTTTAATATAAATGGCTAAGGATAAATTAATTTTTTTTAGAGCAAGGCGAGAAAAAAACACGTCACTTGCCTATTGACTCACTCCAAAACGCAACACATAAAGTCCATGCTCGTGTAACCTATAAAATGATATAAAATTTCGAGGCACGTTGGCCGACTAGTAATATAAAACTTCAAACCAAGTTGGCCGAAGCTAACCGAGCAAACTTTAAATGTTGCCATTTTGAGTAAATCTTTAGGCCAGTGACATGTTTTTTGCTAGTCTCACCCTAATGTATATTTAAAGTTAATCCTTAATAATACACGCATAAAAGGTGGCTACAGTTCTATGGGACTGGATATTTGCTTTTGTAGTAAATTGAGTTTGGAATGCTTTTAAAAAAAATGCCGGTATTTTACTTTGAAGTTTTGTTTGTGTTTCAATATAACTTTTCAAAAGACAAACCAGTATACTAAAAAAACATTCCCAAGAAATGCTTTAATATTTTATTTATTACTTACAACAAAGTTTGCAAGCTTTTAGCATACCGAGCAATAAGGAAAAGAAAAGAAAAATGTAAAACATTGTTTGTCTACGTGTAAAAAATCTCAAGATAAATGATTATGCAACTTATCTGTATACACTAAAATATATTAAACCTAAGCAGTAAAATCAACTGTTATAATAATTATTTATAAAAATATGATTCTATCACGGACTGGCTGCTGAAAAAACAATTTATTGCGCCGATGACTTTTCTACCACAATATTAAACAGGCAAGTAGTAGTGAAGGTAATATAGTATATATTAATAAAATATCACCAGATGTACACATCCACTATACGGTCCTAAAATAAGCAACGCTTGTATTATGGGTACTATATAATGGCTCGGGGCGATTCCAGTATATAATACTTGTTTAGTCTATCTTCAGTACTGGAAAACATTCAGAAAACTTGGCTACTATTTTTATAAATATAGATTACGGCCCGAGGCTAATTCTGTGCTTTTTTCTTTCATTGTCCGCTTCATTAAAGCTTCGTTCACGATGATGTATATACCCTGAAACACACTCGCACTAACCAAGAGAGTTTGTTCGTATATTTCTTACCGTTTCCAAGCAAACGATATTTATTAAGGTGGTATTCATCTATAGAAATGTGTTCTGGGATTTATGTGTGTAATTAAAAAGCTAGATGCTTTCATTGAGATCAAATAGGAAAATTAATAATTAAGTATGTTAACATTTTTGTGTGCTCGTGTAGAAAGAGCTACTAAGTTAAAACTATAACACTATGATATAATATTTTAGATTTATTTAATTGAAAACATAAATAGGTAATGAACAAGTAAGAAACAGTTTTTATAAATTGAAATAAAACGAATTTGGTCGTGTTTAACGTTCTCGACGTTTTGGCTGCTTTACAACAAATACTATCACGGGAAGACTGAGGTGTTAGATGTCCTAGTGTCATAGCTAGTACTATGGTACCCTCATATTAAGTTGTTGAGTGGCGTGCAATCTACGCAGAAAGTGCACACAGTGTCTTGAGGTCTTGCAATGGTGCGCTTGGTTTTGAATTTAATTATATCAATTACGGGTTCCCAAGTCGCTGGTATCACCCAACCATCTTCCCTATTGAAATGGTATTTTTTTAAATCACAACCTTTGTTCTCTGATAATAAAATTTACATTCGTCTACTTTGATTGTATCATAAAATAAAATAAAATTATTCCGCGGTAGGTACGAGAAACATTTATTGTTCTGGAAAACTGGAAAATATTTTTATATTAAGTACGTTACACTAATGAAAATGTTTCTATGTGTAATATTCTTCTGAAAAATTGTTATTTTTTCGTTTGAATGCTTGCCACTCGTAAAATATTCTATGTAACAAACAACAACTTTTTAAGCTCTAGGGAAACAGTTCAAGCATTTTCGCTATCCTAAATAGAGCAATTTTTTACTAAACAACGTTACACAGAGCTCGGAACAAAACCCTATTAATCTGGACTTAGATACGTGGAACGAAAATATACACGTGTGTTGCTAAACAAGATAACTCTTTTCCACTCGCTCGGGCTTAATACAAATTCTTTTGTCTCCAGTCGTTTAGACTACGTTTAGCCGACGAATAAATCATGTCACGTTCTACCGAAGCAATCCCGATTTTATCATGGTTCTGTACCCGCCATTTTATAGCTCCACCGGGCAACATCTTAGGCTCTGCATCCCACTCGCATGCCCACAACATTTCTCTATTATTTTTGTGGGCACGTACACTGAATAACATTTGCCAAAATAGATAAGGATTTAGTTTAAGTCTGAACGAAGCCATTATTGCTGGATCGTGATTTAGACGCAGTTTAAATATTTATTGTGCCTAGATTACAAAACACCGCGACACTACACCATATACTTTTCGTACGCCTTTCAGTAGCTTTCATTCTATTACCCTATACTTTAAGGTAAAATAGACTATTTACTTATATTTTCCTTACACAATTTCACCCGAATATATTATTATGCCTTCCGATCCAAACAAGCCTACGATGTTATATAAAATGGCCCTAAAAAAACTACCCAGTTTTGCAGAAGGCGCGCGTATTACACCTAACCTGGAGCTGAGCCAAATGAATTAGAATTTCCTTATTATTCAAATTAAAACGAAATGTACGGTCCAAAGTTGAAGATAGATGGCAGGAATAGAGCATCTATCAAAATAAATCACTATTGTCGGATGCGGGCTCTACCTCGCAGCCCGCCTTTTCCCGAGGGTCACCAGTACTAGCTAACACCAACGAACCTTTAGCAAACATCATTTTATGAACGCCAATTTTACTTTATGGAAATTTCTTCGGGGACTTTGTGTAACAATATGTTGTGAAATTTTCATGGCGAGAAGTCACTACGTTGTTGTCTAGTCAATGTTAGCCTGGTTTATTCACCTTAATCTACGTATTGTTTGACGTAGGCTTACTCTGCGGAATCTTAATTGCCGGTGCAACGAAAACTGGACACATAAGTTTCCTGAGTTTCTTTTTTTTAAGTTTAGCAAATTTTTCTTCACATTTAAAGGATATTATCGCGATTATACATCCTTAAAATTAGTTTTATTTTAATGTGTAGTATTCGCGTAAATATATGAGATCAATATTTTTTTCTTCATTTAGTAATTAACATAACCTTACATTGAGCCCATGAACCAAATAGTAGGTATATTACAATATTAATTAAATTTGCATTCCACTGAAAGTAACCTATCACACCTGAAAGCTTATTAATCTATATATGTGATGGATTAAATTTTGAAAATATTACGTTACCAACAATTGTCCGAAATCCTTATTGAGCAAAAAAAAAATCTTAAAATGAGTGCCAGCTCAAATAAATGGCTATTGTTAGATACTAAAAGAGTTCTGAGGATTAAAAATAAACAGAGTAACGCCAAGTTTGATAAGGGTTTTAAAGGAGTTTTTAATCTCTAGCGATATAGAATGCCTTTGTTTAAGTAGGGGCAGGTGAAATAATATGTAGATCAAAAATTCTTACTTGCCTACAACCGATGGCGCCATAGCGCACTCATTTTCAACCTATTTCAAGGTATTCCTTTTTCATCACCTAGATACAATGTACCGGCTGACCCTTCGCCCTTATATGTCTACATTGTATCTAATTTATTGTTGTTCGGACAGCTAATTTATAATGTTCCAGAAACGTGAAAGGTAATTCAAGAATCTTGTTTGATTTGTTGTAGGCTGTGCTCGTGTATTTTTTTTTTGCTTTACTTGATGAGCCGCATTCCCCCAGATGTTTATATGGGTTATCTGCGAAGTTGTTTACATTTTCTAATTGGATTTTTATAGTTCTATATTTTCTGAAAACAAAGAACACCACTATTAGTGGGATTAGTATCAAAAATAGTGTTGTTAATTGAATAAAGAAGTCATCGATATTATTAGATCGGTCGGATAGCTCAACAAAGCTTAAGATGTTCACGTCTGTTGGCTTCGTAAATATTTTGACGAATAGGTATTTCCTTTGGGGCGCTCCACAATGTTTATCCGTCCCTAGTCAAGCGAGCTGACATAGTTTCGTGAAATAACACTTCGTTTCTCTTGCATTTTTCTGTAGCAATAACTACAAAGTTTTGAAAAAGTATGAATTCAC
Organism: Pheosia tremula; assembly: GCA_905333125.1. Lineage (NCBI taxonomy): Eukaryota > Metazoa > Arthropoda > Insecta > Lepidoptera > Notodontidae > Pheosia > Pheosia tremula. The sequence continues at coordinate 6,487,554 of HG995402.1, read as the reverse complement.
TAATTCTTATCTGCACTTTTAAAACTATAAGTTTATAGAACCATATTTTTATTAAACCTAACTATTATTCAAGTAAAATATCACAAAATGTTTACAATTGGTTTCATATTTTTGTATATTCTATAAATCGTAATAATATCATTCGGTAATTAATCAGTTATACAAGAAAATGTTATGATTAATGAAACGTTTCTTTAGCTCTATCGGTAAAGTCCCAGGATCTACAATATCTATAATATTCTATTTAACCATCGGATTGGCCTATAACGTTCAATGATGTAAGTATTATCATTGCATGGGTATAGGTAGCAAAATTGACTTAAAGTAGAATTTGTTTGTCAACTAATTACTATTGCGGCTCGAGTCTGAATAAATTTATAGATAACGTTACTGATCAAAATTAAATTCCGTTAAATTGTTCGCCACTACATTTTAGGTTTATAAAAAAATATCGATTTTATAATTATTAACATTTCTGTACATTAATATAGAGTAAACACGAATGGAGACATAACTTTACAGATATCCTTGACCCGTACAAGTATATATATAAATAAAATTGGAGTGTCTGTTTGTAATATTAAAATAACCGCTTTTTACTAAGTGCATTTGGATGTATACACGTTACCTATACCGAAACAACATTTTTTACAATTTTTGTCTGTCTGTCCGTCTGTCTGTCTGTTTGTTCCGGCTAATCTCTGAAATGGCTTCACTGGCAGATAGCTGATGTAACAAGGAGTAACTTAGGCTACTTTTATTTTAGAAAAAAAAATAGGATCTCACGAAAAAAAATTAAAACCAATGTTGCTGCGCAGCGCCTGATTAAGTTTGATAGCAACAACTTGCGATGAGTCCCGCGGGCTCAGAATCGGCGAGCAGGCTGTTGTCAACGGTTGTCTTTGTTAAATACCACGCGGACGAAGTCGCGGGTAGCAGCTAGTAGACAATAAGATTATAGGTACCGACAAACGCGCGGTGCGGTGTGCCGCCATAAACTTTAACCCCAATAAAGAGTTGAAAAACTTTTTTAACTTGACTATAAAGTGACGACTGTGACATCACCCAGATGTGACTTCTTTTTATAAGATAATAAACAAGACATCGGAAACAACGACTTACGAGTGCAATAATAAGATTATACTTTATAGACTGACTTAATGACTGGTTTGTTGACGACCTGATCAGCTCAGTTGGTAGTGATCCTGCCTTCTGCTCTGAGGGTCCCGGGTTCGAATCCTGATAGGGACCGAATGATGAGCACAAATGTTTATATCTATATAAGTATTACACATATACTGAGTCCACCCCCAGTCCATTGTACGGTATCCATAATACAAGCGTTGCTCAGTGTGGGGCCGTATAGCTGGTTTATTCGTCTGGCGATATTATAATTATTACTAAACTAACATGTATAACTGTAATTCTGTATTTAGTAGTGTTTCCAATTTATCATATGATCTTAATACGACGATATCCATCATAATCTCATCCTTCAACGAGTTCAATTAAATACAAATAGTTTCATTATGACAGCTATTAGGATGATACAATGATCAATTGACATGTATTATGACTACAAGTAAATGATTGACGATAATACAGAACAAGCAAATACAGACTAAATAAGTCTAACCACGCCCTGATTTATGCCAAGATTGGCGCCTGCGATGGCGGATTTTATTATAGACTAAATAACGCTATAAAACCTAAGATATAAGACTTCGTTAATTGGCCAATAAAAAAATATGGTTCGATGATATTAATGATCTTAACACTCCAGCTAAAGGGCTTTGTAGATATCATAATCTTAATTCTATTATCATTGCGGAGGGTGCATATAAATACTTCGTATAATGACGGCATTAAAATTAAATTTATAGCAAAACTTCCTTAATCGAGATAGAAACGGGTAGACCATTAGTCGTTAAAGCAATTCCATTATTTTATAAGTTCCAAGAGGTTTTAATTTTTTTACTTCATATTTACCAAAATTGTTTTGTTTTCGAGATTACTTTTGTATTCAAAAGTGTAAGCTTCGATATGGCGCGCCCTATGTCAACATGTCGAAATTAATTCCATGTTTGTTTTTGCTACCACTCGGTACGATACCGGCAAACAATTTTCTACCATTGGGGTACGTACATGTAAATACTCCCTGATTGCATAGATAACACAGTTTTTATTTATTCTAAAATTCTCATATACACAAACCATAAAAAAGAGACCTCGAGGCTTAACATGAACGATTAGTGCGACTCAAATCAGGATTAAATTATTTTTCTTAATTAATCTCCATCGTAATTTTTTACCAACGGACTTAACTATGGTGACATAATGTTCCAAATAAAGTACTGTCTTCACTCGCATTAATACTTAAACTTCTTCGTACTATCTCTTCTTATCAGACGTTGTCTCACAGCTTTGGTTCCCAAGATTTCGGTCTAAGTTTGGCATAATTTCGGTTCCCAGCAATTAGTTGTTTTGATAACCGCTGATTAAATGTAATAGTCATTATTACCAGACCTACTAGTCATATTCCATCCTTATGTATTATTACTACTTCAAGTAATAATGTTACAACTTATTTATGGAATTATAATTTCCAAAATAAAAGAACCAACCCTACTAAAACATATATTATGATCGCCTTCCAACTTACTACTATGACCGCAAAAAATATCAAATAGTGGCGAGACGAGAGTGATTTTTTCTTATAGCTAAAAGTCGTGTAAATAGAATTGGCATTAAGATATATACCTACTCGTCTTTCAGAGTGCATAAAAGCTATTTTAGTTCAAATCATGCGCCCACTGCAAATATCACAGCAACTAATTTTAACGATAAAAATTTGATTACTTACGAAATTTGATTTCAAAAAAGGACCCTCTTAAATTAATTTTGCAAGTCATATAAAAGCACCATAGTCAAATCGATTTTAGTTACCGTAAGCGAGATAGCGATTGGGCGATAACATTACTGAACTGAATCAACATCCATTTGGACCTTAATTCAGATAGGCGATTCCTTACGTGTGACAGTTGACCCTCTTCAACTTCCTAGAAGATGTTGAACTGTCAGGCCCAACTAATATCAGTGTTCGATAATACACCATTGCTAGTGAAAGCTTGCGAGAAGAAAAGTGAATTGGACTGATGACGTCAAAGAACGGATTTATAGATGAAATAATAGAGATAACGAAGATAAGATCGATCACAGACTTTTTCGGAAGTTCAGACGTGAAGTTGCCACTAGCAAAGTGAAGTTACTTTTTCAATGAATTTGTAGTGGTAAATGTTACCACATACAAAACCTTTTATTTCTAGTAAATCAGATCCGGCAAAAATGTTTCATATATATTTTTTATGTGTGTGCGTGAGTGCGTGTGTGCTGAATAGAGGAGTTTTTAGGCTTCAATTTTACCGCTCGCCATGCATTGTCTGAATATTTTAACAAGTTTGTGAGATCAATGAAGATTAAAATGTGCATAATGATCCGTGAAAGCAGATAAGCAGAAAATATTAGCAGCTTTTCTTAGCAAAACAAAATCAATGACTAGGTAAAATAAGCTACAAGGGCAAACATTAACCATGGAGATTTGCAAGAATTGTTGAATATAAAGATTTTTGCCATAATTAAATAAATCTAAATTTCAAATCTCACACTTAAATTCACTATAATTATAACTTGGGATAAAGATGAATGCATTAAATAGCTACTACGTACTTACATTTTATATAGTTACCCAAGATGCCAGAGTTATTTTCTGCAATATACGAGAAAAATCCGCAAAACCGTAAAGCAACACAAAAACAACATAGGGAAACAGATATAATCATGTTTAAACACAATGTAATCGGAACATGAAACTGGAAATGCGATGGAGTTTCCCTACAGGACAATAGCCATCAGTCGAGGACAGATTATACGGGCGACAACCAAAGTGAATCGCCAGGCACATAATTGTTTACACTTCCTGACCTGAAATATAACTGCGACCTTTGGCTTTATTGACATTATTAATATTTTTATATCCGTGCTACATCAGACCATCTGGCCTAGATTGCAATAAAGATTACTGCTTGTGCAAATTAGTTAAAGAGTCCTGGACTATCTCGGGTTGGAATGAGAAATATTCTTTGTATTTCAACAATTTACAAATTGCTCAATCTTTAAAATCTATTATTAATATATACCTACCATAAGTAATAAATATTCAACCAATTTGAACGTTTTTCTTATATAAAACACCGGGTTGTTGTACAGATGACATTTATATGCTTCGAAATACTTTCCCGACATTCGGTATTTTACTCATGTACGAATCCTTTCCGACTTCGGGTATCGATTTTATCAGGAGCTTACTCTCCTCTGATTTATGACCCTCCTCTGGGTAAAATTATCGGTCCGCAAAATATTTCACGAAAAAGTTCACGCTCCGATTTTAATCTTCTTTACAAACTGGCATTTACATAAAACGACATTTTTGTAAATGGACATCAGAATTTAATTTAAATTGTCTTCGTAAATCCTGCCATAAATTGAACGTTTATTTACCAAACTTAATCTAGAGGCATCCATCTGTGCAGTGGGTGGATAGGTACTAACAAGTGATCCAACATCCAAGTTGATTGATTAATGAGTTAACTTGTCCACCGCTACTAGAGATTAACTGTTAGAGAACAATTTCTATTGGTAGACGGTAGTTGATTAGCCCGGTAACTAAAGGATATTCTCTTTGTTTATTACATAATATCGGTAAAGTTCCTGTAACGTCTTTGGAAATTTAACGACCAACCAAAACCATTGTTCCAATGTTTGCAGAATTGTCTTTTGTGGTCTTTGTCTTCTTGTTGATCGTGACTCGGAGAGCACGTAAAGCTGTCTGTCCAGTACCTGATCTCTTTCTGGTCGTGTCGGATTGCCGTACCATTGGGCTATGAGAGTGATGGAAGAAAAAGTGCACCTGTGAGTAGTAGTCATCGTTGAGATTAGCCGCCGTGACCAAAATTCGGTCAGTAGGACTTTTATTTATTTTTGAACAAATACACTAGTTTTTAGCATTTCGCAGTCTTGCTGTATATTTTCTGTGCATTTCATCCCAAGTAACTAGATCGGATCTGTAATTAAGAGAGAAGAATCAGAAGCGAGTGATAAAAACAAAAGGATGTGTCCCTTGTTGTTCGAGACCTTATTTTCTTGTACGTATTTCTATTGCAATAAGGAAGCGGGGATAGACTTGGCCAACATAAGAGCTGAATTCGTGTTTCAGATTCACTTGACGTGTTACGTAAACTTTTCAATACTTTTAAATTATGGTATTTTAAAGAGCATTGATTGTATGTTTGTAATCATAGTTTTATATCAATATAGAGATACATTTTATTACTCGATGTGAAATCACTATATAGAATAACATATAATTTAATGTTCGTTTCGGTAAACAGGAAGAGGAAAACCATAAGTTGATGTTGACAATCAAACTAAAATACAGTATTTTACGAATCAATAGCCAGCGTGCTTGTTTATAAATATTTCATAAAACATTGCGGTCATTGTGAAAGCAAACAAATGCACGTTATAAAGTAGAGTCAGTAGAGTCAGCACATGTTACAGAAAATATCAAATGTCGTCGATTGGCCGGTCCTCGAATGTGTCGATTGCGCCTCCAACGGTATTGCCAATCCATACAGCACGAACATTTTTTATTTACCCTTTTTTATATTTCTCGAATACCAGTGGAAAAAAAAAATCAACAGAACTTGACGTCAATATCTTGTGTAGTATTACATAGAATGCAACATCTTTTATTAAATCTTCATTTAAAAAAGTAATTTGTAGATGTGGAAACCATCTAACCATTAACTTATTGTTATATACTTTGCCTTAGTACTATTTTAACAAGCTACTCAAGCCTGCCTAGGCGTTCCTTCATTGTTCTCACATAGCCATAACTGTGTACTGCCCAAAATGTATAAAATCATTTTATAAAGAGCAACCATAGAGTTTCTTGCCTGTTCTTCTCCACTTTACGTAATATTAAACACGAGTTCGAAATCTTTTGATTAGTTTAACCTTAAATCATAACAAGGTATCGATAAACAATGAACCCATTAATCAATTGTATTGCTTTCGATGACAATATCGATTGTTATTTCTGTCCATTCGCAATAGAAAAATGTCCGCAAACCAAATATTCAGAGCATAGACTAACTAACAATAGTGAGTGCTCGCGACAAAATCTACTTTTGTGTGCTGTGCATTTTTTTGTATTTTTGAATTCTGAACTGTGAATTTTTGAACATTGCATCATAGAGCTTGATTATAGAGCAATTTAAATAATTCCACGCGCATTTTTAGTGTCTGCGTCACTCAGGTGCACAAGGTACGACTATTAAAACTTTTTTACCTATTATTTTCTATTCTGATTTCAACCTTTTTGCACAAAGCATATGGAAATTAAAATACCTCATTCATCTTCAAGAATCCGATTCGTAGACTTGTCTGCGAATCGGAATATAAAGTAGACGAATCGAAAAGTAGTCCTGTCGACGTTCAGTTATTGTAAGGACTGAGTTATGGCAAACTGGAACCAGCTTTACATAGAGTAACTATAAAACCAGAGGAACAAACAAACTCGGTGAATAACACGAAGTTTCGTGCAGTTTCGACGAATCACCAAATTGATTTTATTTATTCTTTTGAAAAATTCGAAATTTTTATTACATTCGAGTGAGTACCGAAACTATTGAGATCGGAGTATTTTGACGGATATAAATCAACAAGAAGTAAAGTAACCTTGTTGGTTATTAAATTGACTCTGATACCATAACATTGAGTTCTGATACCATAACATTTGTAAAATTCAGTAAAGATCTACGTTCATGACAACACTTATCAAAAATGTTATCCTAAATGAAGATTCTAGTTACTCTGTTATCCAATATTTCATTAGTATTCCACAGGAAGCGCAATGTTTAAATAACAAACCGCGTTTGCAATTAAATATTCAAATAGTTGATCCTTGATAGAGAATTTCTAACATTTACAACTTTTAGGAGTACAAGATACTCAGTTAGATTAAAGTCAGCTTACGACAGAGTGACTATGTTTCGTTTAACCTCTTAACTATTTTAAAAATAAAAGGAAAATCGAATCTAAGGCTTGCTTGCAAGACTATATTAAAATAGATATATATTGAAATAAAAGTAATTTCAAGGATTTTATCGCGTTTATTATTTTTTTTTACTTTCCCGACGTTTCGGCTGCTTTACAGCAACCGTGGTTACGGGAGGACTGAGGCGTGAGACATCCTAGTGGCATAGTTAGTACTGCGAAACCTTCATATTTAGTTGTTGTTTGCGGTCCGATTTACGCAGAAAGGGCTCACAGTGTCTTGAGGTCCTGCAATGGTGCGCTTGGTTTATTAATGGAATTTAATTATATTAATTACATAATCCCAAGTCGGTGACAGCACCCAGCTATCTTCCCTTTTGAAATTAGGACATTTATGTTTTCAATGGCCTCACGTATCATCCTTGCTTGGAATCGGTATTAATTTTAGAAGATCTGTGGTTGATCAAATCTGATAAAATGGCGGGTGTGATCATGTACTTGTTCATAGATTGCAGACTTCGTGAAGCGCCGATGTTTCACATCAGTGATGTTCTTTTACCCGGGTTTTATTGATCTTTTAGTTTGCCCTATGTAGGAGAGCCCACATTCACAATAAAGTTTGTATACCCCTGCATCTTGTAGAGTATGTGACTCACATTTTAATGTGTAGTACGAGTATTCGCGTAGATATAAGAAATCAATAGATATCCATGTTATATAACTTACAAAGTTCAAAACCGCATTATTGACCTCGACCCACGATATCAATTGAATTATATGGAGGTATATGTTCCACGTCGTGCGCGATACCTGGTGTGTGAAGTGAGGGCACGTAATGCTATTATCTTTACATTTCCCTCCACTTTATAGAACCGACAGACTGTGAGGGCTCCACATAATGGAACGCTCTTGAATCCCTGGGAAGGGAAATTGCGGTCTCTCCAAAGGAGACACTACAATGAATCAAACTGAACGTTATATCAAAAAAACAAATGCGACACGAGACGCGAGTTTTATCCTTATTCGGAACTTCTGTCCTTAATTACATTAGGCTAGATAATTATTTCCATATCAATCGGATTATTTCATTATTCATAATTTTAGCACGCCTACTGAAAGTACATAAAGATGTTCTTATGTAAGTACGTAGGATATCATTCAGCGAATACATTTTTTTTATACTAGTGATTGATTACGTATGAAATAAAAAGTAAAGTTCATACAAATTTGATAATCAAGTTTCTTGATAAAATGAAACTAGCTACCTACTTTACTATAGCAACATTTTTCTTTTGGTACCAAGGATTTCTTGCTATCAGCTATCAGTTTTATAAGCAACTTGTAAACATTTGTATACAATACATAATCCTATTAACGTCCTCTTAATTATATTTCAGATCCACGGATATAATACTTTTTTACCGAATATAAGCGAACGTTATCAAGGGAAATAAATCAGCCGGAGGCGGAGAGCAATTCATCGTTCCTCTTAAGCCCTGTTGACATACACTTAACGCACCACAGCCTCATCAGAGCCGAGGCTAATGATGGAAACCCAATATATAGGTATATTATTATCTATAATACTGAAAGCACACTTTGCAATGAATATTTAGTGGTAATAAAGGTTACGTCATTCTATAAAATGTTTTTGTTTTAATATAACAAGCATTGCTTAGTGTGGATGCGTATAGTTGACGTGTTCGACGGCAATATTATTATTATTAACTTACCCACGTAATCAAAATAACTAGAGGGTACATTACTGGATGAAAACATGCCTGCAATAAGTATGACAAACCAGCAACGGATAGAAACATTGCTGCTTCGAGGCACCAGGCTCTGTGCCCTTATTGCTTTTCAGCACACTAAATTAGTTTCATGGCAATATCTAGTCCCCTATGAATATGTATCAATAACTATAAACTGTAGAATCATGAAAAGAGGATGAATTGAAAACCAAATAGTATGAGGTTATCCTGAATGGAAATGCGCGGCTATTATTGACTGTGGAATTCCATTAACTCTGACACTATCTCCACTCAAAAGCAATAATCATTAAAAGCAATTATTTTGATAATCCGCATAATAGCCTTAAAGCGGAATTATTCTGATAACTGCAATCACACAACGAACCCTGGTCTTAAAATATTACGACTTAATTGCTGTAGTATAATCTTACAAAGTCGCAGAATCTACGACTGAGGCTTTAAATAAGTACCGAGCTTGAAAAACTTTATCCATTGTTAAAGGACTTGGGGAAAAAAATCAAAGTACCGCGTAATTTTGTAAGAACTAATTTTCGGCCTATTCTGGGGTCTTTAAAATGTAATTCAGTTTTAATACAGTCTTTAATAATATTCTTAAAATTTGCACACACTAATATTCAACAACGAGGCATTCCCATTTCCTAGCCTTATCCCAATCCATTTTGGTTTTGAAGTCGGCTTACAGCCTACCCTGATTTGGCTTAACCCAATGCAATATTTACACGAATGGATAGGCATATACCCATCTACCCGCCGAGACCCACCTGACCAAGTAACTAAGGATAAAACCATTTGTAAGAAAAAATCAGCCAACTCACGCCCTTAACAAGTGTCAAAGATGTTAGAATCAAATTCGAGACTACCGGACTACACACCTTCCGAAGCATGCAAAAGTTCAAATGTTACATTCAAAAGCAATCAAGCTATGTCCTCCTCTTTCTTTCTTATAATCAGGAAACACGTATTCATTATAAATATTATTTTGCCGAACCACTGAAACACTTCAAGATAGAAAAATCGTTATTAGGGTTCAAAATCGTAGAACGTTTCTTAACTTTTACACAGACTCGTACGACAATAGCCGAGGCGAGGCTAAATGGCTATAGCCGACGAGTTAAAAGTAGCGCAGCACGACGATACCTCCTGTAGCAACGAACGATATAAGTTTTTTGTCAGAATATAATGAAAATAGACTTAGTACGAGTTATAGCTCTCAATACATGTGACAGAAGCGGAAAAATGCAACTTTACTAGAAGATGAAAACATTCGATCACTCGATCGTTACTATCGGATATTTGTGCCGTACTTGTTATTACTATGTGGTTAAGAGCTTTGAGTACGGTACAAACAAACAAATAAAAACCTGCCAGACGAACTCACTAACTATATGGTCCCAAACTAACAAGCTCAAAATAATGCTTACGACCCTATAATAAATTTAAAATTGTCAGGTCAGGGGTAAACGACGTATTATAAAAATAGCAAAATATTTCTATTCGTAGGTAAAATCCTACCGAAATCCGAGCTATACGCTGCGTAAGGATTTGAAATAGAATTTTGAGAATTTCGAGAATACAAGCAGTGCGAGACGAAGTGAAAACTCAGTTCGATGCATTTGAAATCGTCCAATCAAGTTCGGCTTAAGGTGCGAGATTGAGAGAGCCTCGGAGTAGTAGTTGTGGAACAACATTTATGGAATATTTTGCTACATTCTATGACGTCATTTTTACTAGTAATTTTTGGATTATGAGACGATGTTGTTACGTGTAACGTCACTGCTACTTTAACGTGTGCTATATGAAATAACGACAAAAAATTTTTTTAATCTTTTCTACATAACCTACCTAACTGTACGAACATAATATAAACGATTTGTACTTTACCAAAGAAATATTATTCTTATAAAAAACATGGAAAATTACTTCTACATACTCGTATATCCATAATACTAATGCGCTAGACAAGTAATTAATAGAATTCTTTTTTATTATAATGAATAAGCGCAGCCGTCCCTGTATGTTGACATGTTATAATGAATATTTGCTATTTCTGCCGAAACAATGTTGTATTAATCATATGAAACTGATTACCTAGAATATAAACGTATTGAGACAATTAATCCAATCACATTAAGATGAAAAAACATTCTTATTCTTACTTATACAATACCGTCAATTCCTTTCCATCGAATTCTACCTTCTTTAATTAAAGATATAGTTTTATTGGTAGGCAAACAATTCACAAAATAAACAAATATTACCTAACAAAAAATAAAATGTATCTATATATAATATACCTACATTTTTAAAAGGTTTAAACTATACTTATTTCGTTAAGTAAATGTAAAGCCCTCATGTAAAGCTATGTGTATGTACATTATACTGAATTTAAATTTATTTCATGGAAATAATCTGTGAGTCTAGAGCATATGTATGAGTACGTACATGCACGTACTCATATCTCGGAATTGGCACTCGTTTTTGCCAGCATAAATTTAAGGCACTCCTAATGTGGATAGGAGAAAGATGCTTCCCTCGGGGTCGAGGACGACTGGGGTGTGGGCCCCGGACGTCTGGTGACGATGACGACTCCTGAGCAGGACGGTGGCGGGCGTGACTCCCCGCCGCCGTGCGCAGCGAGGGCGCAGGGGGAGCAAACATCTGCTCCCCCGAGACGGGCCCCCATAAGGGGGCGAGGCACAAGAGGGGCACCGGTGCGTTCCGTTTGGAGATCCCGGAGCCCCTCCAACATGTGTCGAAGGCAGCCACCGGGGGGGTTTTAGTGGGTAAGAATCCCACATAACCCGGCCCTCTCCCACACAGAGGCCGGGTATCTATCGAAGATTTCCCCCCCGTCAACAAAAAAAAAAAAAAAGGAGAAAGATGCTCAATTTCTCTATGGGTATCGTAGCGGAGAATTACATTACAGTTTTTGTCAGAGGCTTGTTTTCGTGTCCCTTCCGAAGTCCTGTGTGTCTAACCCTATTAGGTTTTATAACTTTATACCCGCTCCCGGTTTTTGGTTAAACATTTAAATGAGATCAAACACTGGGCAAAAGCTCTACATCGTTTTACCAAAATGTTAGCTAAATAAACTGAATATAATCCCCGTAACAATGATTTTGTTTGTGACCATTATATAATGGTATAAAGTACATACACTTTTATATTAAATAAACACTGATTTAAAAGTTTTTATGTCTGATATAAGTGGTCCAATGAGAATGACGGATCAAACTTAGCCAAAACATTGTAGCAACAAAGAAGATTTGAAACAAACCAGAAAACGTTAAGAAAGAAATAAGACATTAGATTAATGATAAGGAAGGATCTGCTCTGTTATTATCTTTTGTTGACTTTTACGTCGTTATGTTTTTTTTTCTAAAACAAAGTGGCTGAAACAAACAAAATGGTTGATGCATTTGTTATGTTATAAAAATCATAAACTAATTTAAAATATCTTCGACCGTATTGCGATCAACAAAAAAAACTTTAAAACTCCTACCTCACAATACTAACCCCAATTTAAAAAAATATTTATATTTCATCGATATCGCTTACAAAACCATTATTTATTGGGTACAAACGGAAACATATTATGGGGGATTGTATCCTACTGAGCTTTTGCATGGTACCATATGTATCTATAATAAACAAAAGTAGCAGAAGCCTGAAGCAATAAAGACGATTTTATGGATATTTATAGACGCGAATACTACCAATCGACGTTTGTAGTATCGCTACAAAATAAGGAGGTAATAACGATTGGTATTTGAAGCGATACAATTGACATGCCGACACGACTATTATGCGAAATTCCCGCTAAATGTGCTGTGAGTTTATGGTGCCGTGATTGCTTTTAGGAGGTAACAAATATGATTTAGCCTTCTTGGCGCGAAGTGGAACTATGAAGTTATCAATTTTGTTTTGTTTTCTGCATTATGTTGCTGTGTTAATAATGTTTAATATTACTGGGATATTACCCATTGTGTGTTCATAAACGTGCACGAGTGAAGAAAATTTTAATGAAGCAGTAGGTATAGCTTGATTTTTCGAGTTCTCCCAAGATGTCCGTATTTTTTTTTTTGTATAGTATCTACAGCTTTACTATAGGGGTAGGGGATTCATGTCGGCATCGCCAACGTTATCAACATAATTTTTATTATTATCATGGTATTATCATTATATTATTTTAAATAAGGAAGAAAAAAAATACGTGATACCGGTAAAAAAGCACTATTTTGTAGCCAATTGCCAACATAAAAAAGTAGAAGAAGAAAATATCTGATGTAGTCGTAAGTGTGTATAGCATATAGTCGTTGAAAGTATAGTCCTGTATATTGCGGTTAATTTAATTAGTCTAATATATTGACATCCCGATTAGCTCAGTTAGTAGTGTACCTGGTTTTTGTGCCGAGGGTCCCGGTTTCGAATACTGGTACGGATAAACATTATGTGATGATCATGAATATTTATTGTTCATGTTGTACACGTACCTATTTCTAGCCCAATAATATCCATCACACAACGAATCATCTCATGATAAACTAGAGCATAATGACGAAACGAACATGGAAACCCTAGCCATGAAATAACTATACAAAGCTTCATGAATAAAGATTGTATGTACATTCAAATAGCTTTGGTCATTAGAATAAGTAGTGTGCAGTGTTGGTAGCTATTACATCAACAATAATTAAAACCGTGCAACGAAATATTTAGGTGAACAGGCGCTGAGTGCATTCAGTATAGCAGGTGGTTCCCAGCGGGGGGTAGTTACAGCTAACTACCCTTCAACCGTGTGGAAATCTTAACAGAACCTCCCGGCGAGACGTCTCGCTTCCACGGCTTCAGCAAAACGGCCTATTTGCACACAAAGAGACACCGCATACATGTACGCGCAGATAAATTCGCCTACTTTGCAGTCGGTCAACGAGAGCTTTTGTTCTCAACTGCGCTACAAATATTCTCATTTCTATGTCCCGAGTCTATTTTACTCTCCTTAATTAAAACGTACTAGACTGGCAGACGCCTTTTACAAGTTGCAATACAATTTTGATGCGCATCGCTAACAACCCTTGGCATTTATTCATCACCGAGATCGGGAGTTTTTTTTTTTTCCTTCCTTGAAATAATAAAAAAATACATCTCTGGCTCGTCGGCTGTCTACGTTATTTCTCGGAGTTCTTTTGAATATTTCTTTTAAATATTAATTCATTCCGTTCGACTCCAAGTCACAGTGAAAGCGTATTCACAAATAAAACCCAAATGCCATTGAACTATAATCATTAATATTAATTCGTAGAAGGGGCTGTTTCAGACACCAGCTAGAGCATTGTTCACAGAGTATAAATGAAATGAGATAATGACCGCGAGCGGCGTTACAAACGATCCCTTCAGCGGCGGGTGTCACAGACTTTGACTAAAATATGACCCTGCGGGTACACTCTCCGGATAAATAATACGGTATTAAGAGCTCTAAAAGTACTATCAGGCGGTATTAGCTAAATTCGGCCGACGTTTTTCGGGTTAATTAACATTTTGGGTAAGTTTCTACCAGGTATATTTTAGGTTAACATTTATAATGGGATATTTCAACTATTATAAATTATTGTGCTTGATACCTTTTCAGTGGTAAAAAGTGCATTACTTATGTTCTTAATTCTTAAATAAACGCGAAAATATCTCGAACAACAAATACATCAATGTAATTTAATTCAGCGGGCTTGTCTATTCTTATAGTGTTTTTAAACTGTAACTATAATGTATGTACTTAGTTTTAATGGCATGATCTGATTGCATGTCAGTGCTATGTCATATCTTCAGTCTTGGATTATATTGATTTTAATCAAAACGTAGTCCTATTATCTCATTCCAGCAAGCTACTTACACTCTTCCCTTAGTAAATACTGAAGAATTTAACGATAACAAGTTTACCGTTTCATACCATTTAACATCAAATGAATGAAGATTATGCTTTGGGATGTAAACTATTCATCACGATACCAAGTTTCGTTTAATTTATTCATTTGTATACACGTAATTCAGTCAGGCAGTCAGACCGATAACAAATCTGAATATCTATACATATAAATAAAATTGGAGTGTCTGTTTGTAATATTAAAATAACCGCTTTTTACTAAGTGCATTTGGATGTATACACGTTACCTATACCGAAACAACATTTTTTTCAATTTTTGTCTGTCTGTCTGTCTGTCCGTCTGTCTGTATGTCTGTCTGTCTGTCTGTCCGTCTGTCTGTCTGTCTGTATGTCTGTCTGTTTGTTCCGGCTAATCTCTGAAATGGCTGGACCGATTTTTACGGGACTTTTACTGGCAGATAGCTGATGTAACAAGGAGTAACTTAGGCTACTTTTATTTTAGAAAAAAAAATAGGATTTCACGAAAAAAAATTAAAACCAATGTTGCAGCGCAGCACCTGATTAAGTTTGATAGCAACAACCTGCAATGCGTCCCGCGGGCTCAGAATGGGCGAGGAGGCTGTTGTCAACGGTTGTCTTTGTTAAATACCACGCGGACGAAGTCGCGGGCAACAGCTAGTAAAGTAAATAAAATTACAACTTAGTTTTTTAAGATATTATGAACTCGAGTGGTTTATACCTAGTTCATATATATCTATTGTAGTATATAAATTTATACAACAAATCAGAGTGAAATAAATTTATTGGTATCTTAAACTAACTCTGGATTTCAAGCATTTAGATAGATTAAATGTGACCCAAGAAGAATAGGAATTACAAAGGATTTTCTTGCCAATACGTAGATGTTTATATAAATCCATGCTTAATAATGAAAAACTATCATTAAATTAGTCAAACTATTACCACTTGCTACTTTTCAATTACTACTGTGACCCACACAGACAGCAAAATTATAGGGATTCTCATTTTGACTACACTTTTTATCTTTACTCAGAACCAGGCGTGTTTAATTTAATAAAAAAATACAAAATGTTTAATAAGAACAAACTAAAGAAAAGCTGGTTACACGCAAACGCGGGCTGCATATACTGAAGAGAACGAGGATGTAAAATAAGTAGAGCTACACAAATAGGATTCAAAAATGTACACATTTAGTCAGTTTCTTGGTTTAAAATCTTTTACGTAAATATAATTCTATTAAATAATATCCAGGCGTAATGAAACGAAATAATAATGATCCTAATGCATTCTAAATCCGTACCAAATGGTCCGTACAAAAAGTAAACATTGAAAATAAAACTTTTCGATGAGCAAGCCGCACGCATACGCATTTTTAAACCTTTATCTGACTGTGCGTGCGTGCGGGGGTGCGGGGGGTGCTGCCTGTCCACCCTTAAAGTCATTTTTATATGGCAATACTTATCTCTAGGTAAAACGTTTGCTACGGCCCTGAAACGGCCTGAAACTTAAACATTCAAAGGTTTTTTTTTATGTAAAGTACATTCACGCGAAAATCTTTCATGTATATTAATGATATTAGAATATTGATAACACACTTTCGCTGGAATTGAAAGGATTCTTACGGCGCTATCAAGAAAACTAAGTCCACACGAAGAACATGTTTTTAAAATTCGACTCAGATCTCAACTTTTTTGTAAAATATGGTTACATTATTACGCGTTAAGAATTGCGGGAGACAGTAGAAGGTTTTACTAAGTCACGAGTTAGACACATATCCAACTAAGCCCTAAAACCAATGATTTCATACCTCATTTTCTGGACCGGTCGTCTCCGCAATCTGCGCGCAGCTGACTTCATTAGGAAGATAAGAAAATATTATAGAGTAAACATAAGATATCAAGGATTACAACAACAAAGCGATATTGCAGAGAAAAATAGGGGACATAACAATAGCTTTCACGACAATATCTGTTGTCACAAAATCAACGAAACAGTCATCATTGTGTTAATACAATATTTGTTGTCCCTCTATTGCGCTAATCATATTTAACTCCCGGTTTCAAACGTGTAAACAAATGCACGAGAGAAGGGTCCACGTTAATTCAGCTAATTAACCGACACATAACTTAATTACCGTTAATTAACATATCTCAAGCGTTCCCAACAGATTAAAGAAGCCCAAATATTGTAAAGTGTTTTTAATGTCATTGCAACTGCGGTGAAACTTTCTATAAATATAGAAATAAGTACTAGTATATAAAAAAATAATTGTATTTATGTACGCAATGTAATAAGACAAACCATTTTGAAAATATTGTTAATTTGGATCATCACTGGCAACGAAATAGAAGACATATAAGTTATTAACCGCTCTATTTCATATTGATTTCTTATATTTACGCGAATATTACACATTGAAATGAAACTAAATTTAAAGGATTTTATCGCGATTTTATTTATATTTTCTTCGGGACGAAACGTCGGGAACGTAAAATAGAAATAAAATCGCGATAAAATCCTTAAAATTTAGTTTCAGCTCTATTTGAATGATAGAGATATCGACTTAATAACACTGGAGGTCACAATGTACTTGATAATACGCTTGTTCAGGAACCTTAACATCGTCCAGGAACCTTACCATCGTCCAGGATACTGTTTGTAAGTACAAACATTCTTCCTAATATTGGCAATCTGCCATACGTTAGGATGAAATTGTAGTGAGAGGAAAATCGATATCCCTAGAAAGCTTTCATTAAGAGCATTATCTGAAGGCTAATTGAATACATGCTCAGGATTTAGGGCCAAACAACAGGATACCTCGTATCCTGCCACAACAGGATACTTGGTATCCATAACCTTCTATTCAACAAACTATAAACTAAACCACTATTATAACAGTTACACGTTAATAATATTATTAATAAATAAACAATCGTACTTAAAAGTCTATTCACATAATTTTTTACAACGGATACGGTGTGTCACATTCACAGAAATCAAACATCGGTATATTAACCTCATATTTGTGGTTACCTTAGCAGCTCGTTAACAGCTCTAAATAAGCTTAATAAAATAATAAAAGTGTTAATTAGGTGGGTACAAGATAAAAAGAACAACAGGATTATGATCACGGAACTAAACCATTGATTGGTCTATATCTTAGGCTTTTGTGTCATTACACTATTGATTAAGGAGATAAACATGTACTAGGAGCTCACGTTTTTGTTTCATGAATATTGAATGAGATACCATGATGGGTTTTAAATATTATACATTTATAAGAATTGAGCGCGAATCCCGCCGGTGCTGGTAGTGTAGTCGATGGGTCGCAAATTCGATCTCGGCGCATTCAGTTACGCAACTACCGCAATACATGCACTTGACATAGAGATCCAAGGATCTATGTTTATTAATCCTATGCTGTTTGCTGTCTAAGTAACCACTGACGCTGAAAGCGAGGGAAATTTAATATAATAAAATATAAGTATGTCTGTATAGTTAGATGCAGGATTAGGCATAGAACACATACAAGGTTACACATATATATTATTTTTTTAAGTTTTAATTATAAGCTTAGTAATATAAGTTAAAAAACTCCAAAGGATAACATCTTATTCTAACCACTAAACATAACTTACCTCAACTTTTAACATCCGTAAATTCAACCAAACACCGAAGAAAAAAAGTACATAAGAAAAGTCACTGAAAAAATAATAATATCGTTCCGAGTCTGTAACGGTGTGCACGCACTTTTAACGGAAAGTTTATTTTATTTGATCGGCGCGGGTAGGCGAAAGTTGCGGGCGGGCGGACGAGCGGGTGCAGGTATCGCACGCCGCCCAAGAAGTGGCGGGCGAGGGTGTGGGCGGGGCGCGGGGCTGGTGACGCAGGGGGGTGATATCGACGAAGGGCGCATGCGTCCTTGGACGTCCGCGCCCGGACGCTGACGTCACACGGGATCCGCCACAGTGCCGCCCGATTCAGAGCTCAGCCCCGACACCCCCATTTTTGAAGCTTCGCTCCTAGCCTACCCATCGGGTCTCATACCGAGCTCACACTATAATGGGAAAAGTCTTGTAATTCTACACTCTAATCAATAGCGTTCACGCATTTTATAAACATGGGTTCTAGGAAACCACTCCGTGTAACCACCACACTTATACACAGCTGTTTGTTTAGTAGAGATAGGTAGATGTGTTCTGCTGCTCTAATCTCTTATAAAGCGTATACTAATTTTTATTTTAAAAAATATTTTATTAAACCGAAAAGGAAAATGTATAAATATTTTACGAATGATATTATTCTTGAATGAACTTAATACTGGTATGATTTCTCAATTAAAATATAGGATGCGATTAAGGTAATTAAAAATACTTATTACATAGAATTAACTTTTAAATTTTATTTAGCATCTCAAGTTATTTTTATGCAAAGCAAAGCCTATTTTTGTATTCTTTTCTCTCTTTTTTTAAAGATGGTAAAAAACTTTTAAGACATTGTTGCACTACTTAATCTCTGAGCAATTTTTTTATTGCTATTCACCCAAGAATGGTAAAGGAACAAAGCATTGTAACAGACTTTGGATGTTGATACCCAAATTATATAATCTTATCTTAAGTAATTTCATTCTGTAAATAGATTCGGAAAATTCTGAACAGGAAGAATTTGATGCAAGAAAATGTACGAATTGTATGCTTTTTTTATCAATTTGTAAGTGAAATGTAATTTAAGATCAATAATAATTCCAAAAAATATAATTAGATAGGTACCTACTGAAACTGTTATCATTCATTATTATTTAATTTTTAGTGCGTTTTTGAAAACTATTTTTGTTTTAAGATTGTTTATTTTATTGAAATAAAACTATTTTTTTAAGGATTTTATCGCGTTTATTTTTCGTTTTTACGTTCCCGACGTTTCGGCTGCTTTACAGCAACCATGGTCACGGGAGGACTGAGGTGGTTGACGTCCTGGTGTCATAGTTAGAATCCTTAAAAAAATAGTTTTATTTCAATGTGTAGTATTCGCGTAAATATAAGAAATCAATTTGTTTATTTTATTTAATCATATTTGATAGGTACTTACAAATGAGACGGAATTATAATTGCCTGTTTATGTAAAAGCATGTCAGCGCAAATATAGCGCCGGCAAAACTCGCTTCAAGTTATAATTGCTAAATTAATATATTACTTTTGTTAAAGTGCGATTTCGGCCATAAAACGAGTACTATTGTCGCGTGTTCCCATTGTGATAGTGTATCGTATATTAGGGGAACTTTATGTAGCTAATTATTTTTAACTGTATTTACGAGATATTACAAGTGTATTTAAAGATGTATGGCGGGCTCTTTTGCAGTAACCCCCAATTTAATTACTTCCAACAATTCTTTTTTTTTATTTACAAACTAATATAACTTAAAAAGAGTATAGAAAAGCTACAAAATGTGTAAAAAATTTAGCCCATGCGGTAGCGTGCCCAAGATGCTGGCCGCATTTCCTCGCTGAATAGCCAGTAGCCTCGTCCAACAATGTATTAAAAACCCCTCTAACTTATCTTATTCATTGCCCGTAACCGATCGTATAGTTTAAAGTTTATACCGTCTACTACAGATGGTAATAAAATTGTTCTGCTCATAAAAATAGAAACTTATTTTATGGAATACAGCGGCTGAACAGGTCTGGATCAAATTTAGCACAGAGATAGATTATAGTCTGGAATAGCACATAAGCTCCTTTTTATTCCGGCAAAATATATAGTTCCCGTGGGATAGGTTTGTTTTAATATTTCATAGAGCACAGGATCGCCATGATTTTTTGCATATTTAGTAGTACTTTAGGGGTCAGAAAATGACATAGGCTAATTTTTATCCTAAATAAATGCACGGTTCTTATGGGATAGCATGCAGGAACCGTGCATTTGCAAAAGGACATACTATTAAATCGCGGGTAACACCGCGGGGCGCAGCTAGTATTATATATGCGTATGTGCCGCACTAATATCAATTAATTTACCCGAATTAAATGTTATTACTCGATACATCTAATATACCTACCCACGGATCGTAAATCCTCCCTGTTTGTCAAAACTGAATAATATCCAATCAAGTATTTTATGTCTTGTCACGGTCGCTTTCAAAAGAAATACTTAATTCGTTATTATTTTGAAAGAAATATAAAATTAATATTATATTTAATAAATTGATCATTGGCATTGTATTTTCTACATTTAGAACATGTTGAACGATGCAAAGACGCCTTTAAGCGGTGTGCGTGTGGATTAAACGTATCGTGAAATGAAATATAAATTCTCGAAAATTTCATTTTTTCCTGTACACTGCTAAAGGAAACCAGCGGACATAACATCTGTTTAGTAGCTTTCGTTTTCTCTGCCCTATAAAGGAGGCAGGTACTACATACACAATTTTATTGCAAACCAGATACCGTTTTACAGAAAAAAATAAGGTTTTTTTTTTTTTTTTATTACATTATAGGCAAGTATTTGATCTCGATCTCACCTGATGGTAAGTGATGATGAGATCTACGATGGAGCATACTTGCCTAGGTAGGAAGGCGGCAGTAGATCGAGACGCTATATTCACTAGGCACATGCAGCGCAACTGATCTGACCCGCCATCCATGAATGGCAACACCGAACATCATGCCGGAACACGGCTAGGCCGCTTGACGACATGGATTTGTTCAGTGGGTGGTGACTAACCACGGCCGAAGCCTACCACCAGTAACGTGGAATAATGTGGCACCATATCTTCTTTTTTACTCCTTACTTTTGTAATATTGTTTTTATTTGCGTTTGCTGAACGTCCATACATCTTCTACATGTTATTTTCATAGTTACATAGGTTTCAAGTAACAGCATCATTCGCAAGCGAAGAGTCAAATAAATTAGTTTTGTGGGGGCTTAGATTCGTATACCCACATAACCTCCCACACAGAATCTAATATTTTCTTGTATTTGACTAGAGCGAGTGTACGCACTCTGATTAGATTAAAAAGGTTAAGTAATCCTGAATGATGCTCTAAGCTATAACTATAACTCTATGCCCGTTATGACTCCATATATATGTACTCACACGAGGAACTAAGCCCAGATCGTCTCGGAGCGCACATCAGACAAAATCCACCATACTAACGTTTCAGTCGAAAAGGGGCTTTTATGTAAACATAGCACACGGAATATCCGAAAATATATTAGCCTCAAGCCACTCTAAAACGTTACTTTATATATAAAGGGCGGAATGACAAGGTTTAGACAAACATAGAAAGTAATCGTTTCCATCCAACCTTCCTAAAATGAAGTCACTGACCGTCAAAAGAAATAGAATAGCCAAAAAGAATAGGACTTAAATGGGCACGAATAAGTGTAGTAAAAGTTTAACATGGAGTTTCTTGATCTTCTGATCGTCGATCACAAACTTCCACGGCCTATCTCATCTATTCGATATTGTTACCAATCCACTCGTAACTTCCATAATGCATGAACCACAGAGAGTATGTTTATAATATTTTACGCATGCGAGCGTTGTGGCGTGCCTCCTACCTATCTGCCTAATGTATTATGTAGTGTACGTGCTAGGCAAAATTGATGGTACTTAAATAAATAACAAATATTGCCACGCTTTCACTAAGAAGTTGTAGAAAGTTTGGTTTGTTTATCATAATTATGGTAACTCAGAAATACTGCGCTAAATATGTAGAATACGTATGCTCGTACAAGCATATATATTAATATTCTTACATCTGAATCTAGTGTGCTGGACTCACTGTACTGGGTGTGGGTTTGATTCCCTGCCTGAACAAATTTCGGAAATGACCTTATCCTAATTATTTGATTTGGGATCGTACCCAGTCTATTCTCTATATATTAATCATCACATTTTTCAAGTAGATTTTGTATAAATTTCATTACATTGATTGATTGAAGATTCCAATGCTCTAATAAATTTCATCATTTGAATTATCAATCAACATTTCTGTTTGCATCGCCTACTGCGTTATTTATAGATTTCTACCTTTTTTTGTGAAAAACACTTTCAAGACAATA
This sequence comes from Pheosia tremula, assembly GCA_905333125.1. Classification (NCBI taxonomy): domain Eukaryota; kingdom Metazoa; phylum Arthropoda; class Insecta; order Lepidoptera; family Notodontidae; genus Pheosia; species Pheosia tremula. The sequence continues at coordinate 6,464,706 of HG995402.1, read as the reverse complement.
GACTAATATAAACAGATTGTTTATGATATCCTTGAGAGTTAACCAATAACATGTCGCTCCAGACCAATCATATAAGTCCAAGTTTAACCATATCTAATTACTAAATTTTATTTACATAAATTTAACCGGCACATTGGGGATTCAGTAAAATGTATAATTTAACATTTTGGAACGCATCCAGCGTAGATATATCTTCCGAGAATAATAATTCGATGAGAGAGTATATCAAGTAGGTATTTGGAAAACCGATTAATTGTTTATTATATCCTAATTTTAGTTGTATAACCTGGGTATAACCTATATTATAAATCATTATTCCTACATTTTTGTTACGAAGATCATTAATTAAAACTTTTAATTATTTAGACTTACAAACACACACAAAAATAAAATACAAAACGACTTCTCATAGAAAAATCTGCACAAGTTACTTATCACACTACCTACGCCGTCAATGCAATGTACAAAATTATCCTTGTATGCGCCCTCTACCTATAAAATGTCTCTACATCATTGAAATTCAGAATTAAGTTAGCAACCCGAAGTACATCAAATAACACGTCCTCTATACAAAGATTGTAGAAATTATTAGTGAGGTAGAGCCGATGTAGAGCTGCAAAGGCAACTGACTGTATTTTGTATTGTGTCTACAGATGGCGCTGTTAGATGTTTTATCAGAAAGGGGTATAGAGAACAACATCATTATGAAACGTATGTTACTGATAGCGTTGATATCACTTGATTGTAAACATCTGTAAGCAACCGGCTAACTAATGTGTTTTAATTCGAGATTCCTAGATTCTAATACTATCTTATTTTAACACTACGTCCAAACTTTTCACTGGTGGTAGGCTTCGGCCGTGGCTAGTCACCACCCACTGAACAAAGCCATGTCGCCAAGCGGCCTAGCCGTGTTCCGGCATGATGTTCGGTGCTGCCATTCATGGATGGCGGGTCAGATCAGTTGCGCTGCATGTGCCTAGTGAATGTAGCGTCTCGATCTACTGCCGCCTTCCTACCAAGGCAAGTATGCTTCATCGTAGATCTCATCGTCACTTACCATCAGGTGAGATCGAGAGCAAATACTTGCCTATAATGTAATAAAAAAAAAAAAAAACTTCAATATTAATTTTATTTTGCAAGTCTTCCATATAAATTTAACCATTCGACACCAATACCAGGCCGATAATACGAAAAAGGCGTTCGGTTCAGTATATTAGGGCTCATTGTAACAATGGGAACGCACGTTGGTAGAACCATCAACCACATCAAGTATTCATCCATATTGATATTGATAGAGAACAAGAACCATTAAAAATGTTGTAACATTCCATACCACTTATGTCTTCTTTTTTTACTTTTTCCGACTTTATATCAATGTCAAGCAAATCGTGCCCCATACACACTGCCACGCGAATACCTGTTTCTGAAATATTTATAATCATCACCATTGAATGACTTCAAATAATAGGTAATATAATATATATGTATAAAATTGGAAAGAAACTTATACCCCCGCGACCTTGCCGTTCACTGTATGCTCACTAGGCAGGTAGGTATAGGTATTTGGCGGATCTCGTGTTGTTCATTTCGACTCCGGTTACAGCCAAATGCCAATATCACTCATATTATATTGTTCCAGGTATATGAAACACGGACCTTCGCGGTTATTCTAGAGAATTCTCTAATGTCAATTGACCAATTCTTTATAATGAAATTTCCAGTGATGTGGTACCTATGCAATTATTGATTAAACTGGATTTAAAAAAGTATTGGGAATACCTTAATCAAATCCAAATTTGTTAAAGTCCAGCGTTAACACACAAGGAAGACACGCTATGTGTGTGTGTCTTCTTCATATACAATCTGACAAACTTATTAATAGTATCATAATAGTTAATCTATTTTGAGCAATCTGGATGATCAATTACAATAAAGTCGAATGTTATAGGTGGATTTATTGCTACAGGTTTTTCGTAGCGCTTCGCCTGAAGCGTTTATTTTGTAATTGCGACAAACGCATCATTCAAGTTACAGTATAACCCTCTTTTTTAAATTGTTAGACCATACATCATAACTTAACTAACAACTGAATGCAATAAAATAACATCACACTTTATTTTATATGAGATTATCGTATACGTCATAATTAATTGACTTTTATTCCATTCTGATTCGTTACATCCTGTTCATTGCACATTTTCATCTCGATAGGCCCTATTCTGGCAAGAAGCCAGGAACCATTTTGGCTAAGCCTTTTCATTTCCTACTTCATCGAGACTGATGCTCTCTCCTCTGATTATTAGATTATTTGTCACAAAAAGCTCTATAACCAATATGTACCATTTGTAAATTATATAGTGCTGAACAAAATGTGGTTAAATAAAGATAACTTTTGATCAAGAGAACTTGATTTGTATCATTCTTGATATTATAATTTGCAATGGAATTTGATTATTACGTAAGTACTGTTGTGTAACTTAAACCAATTTTAAACAGTTTTGACTATAAACGAGACCTGCTCATTTCTTCTACCTACCTTGATCGTAACTTAATAGGTTCAAGGTCTATTGATTGATTTACTGGCAGATATTCATTACAACCTCATTATGTAGGCGCGCATTAATTTGATTCAATTATCCAAATATCGCTGTATATAAATTATGAACGCTGCGATTATATTTAACGGTACGTTCATATTCTCTATTATATTGTGTAGAACGTAATTCATTTGAATACGGATTCTTGTAAAATGAAATTGAATCTTGGTAGCAATGTCACAGATTTTTTTAATATACATTTATTAGTAAGTGGTCATAATTGCATAATATGAGTAAAGTCTAATGCGTTATGTGTGTGTGTGGGTAGGTGTGTGTTTTCTATATTGAATATAACTTTGAAATAGGTATACCTATTTCAAAGTTATATTCAATATAGAAAACACACACCTACCCACACACACACATAACGCATTAGACTTTACTCATATTATGCAATTATGACCACTATCTTCATTAACGAATGGACCAAAATAGTAAAAAAAACTAATAGATAGAGATGATGACGATAGATGACTAACCGACCAGTCATTTGGCTGAAAAGGAAAGATCTTCCAACAAGGCGGGTGGTATGCCTGGGCCGCTATGCCCCGACGGTTATCCATCTTGTATATGTTACGTGCTCCAAAAACTCTCATAGCGCATTTCAGGATTGTAAGGAGAATTTTATTATCAATTGTTCTGAAAGCGTCTGCAGAGCCATCTGTGTAGCTTATGACGTAGTTGTGGAGGTCGCTACAGTCATATTGCGTTGCAATGCATGATTTTATTTATGATAACATAATGAAAAGCAATAAAGTAAGAAGAACTAAACATGTACTGAAGACCGACAGAATGAAAATGTAGGCAGCTTCGTCACCACATAAGAATTCGAATGACAATACTGGTGAGATCGAAACGACAAATCGTCGACGCACCCCAACGAAAATGATTAAAAATGTTAACAACTTCGCTGCGACGCATTATCAACATTCCTTTATTACTAACACCACAACTATTAATAACAAAAGGTGAAACAATACAACAATGACCTTTCACGTGATATCTGTGACTAAATGGACAAACTTATGCTGATCTCACTTAAATGTCACGAACACTGAGTAATGTAGTAACGTCGTGTATGACATGTTAGATGACGTTGACTAAATAACCTAATAGTAATTATGTTTTGACTTTCTTAATGACCGTGAGGCAGACGTGGCAATGAGCGGCTCGTGCTCATAATGATGTTGGCGACGACTAATGATCCTCATAACTTTAATATAATACTTGATCCCATTTGCTATTGAATTACAAAACTCACGCGGTTAGGACCGACGCGACGTAAAGGTGTGGTAACTTGGTTTGACGCTAATTTCTTTAAGTAACATTGTGTTTGATTTTTTAATACCGTGGTATAGGTACGGTAGATAGTGCACTTGAATAAAACTTTTTCAATTGTTTTTTATTGGTCTCCCTTTCGGAAGAGATCGCACTTCTGAATTCACTTGATTCTGTTTTTAAGAGATTCGTTCAAACATATTATTAAAATAATATATGCGACTGTGCAGCACTTGCTTGTTTAATTGATTGTAAAACATATACCTATTATAATAGCACATATTAACTATTTAACAATCAGGAAGCGCAAGGCGGTACAAAAACTAGCAACAGACAGGAAACCATGGCCATTGGTCGGCTGCCATTCGTAGCAACCAACTGTAAGGGGAATTAAACTATATCACATTCACTTGAAATTATATCCTATAGTTAGAGCACTTATACAACTGTTTTAGTATAGCTTTTTGATATCGGTTCTGATATGACAACGAATTCATTGCAGCGAGGCTGCAAAAAGCTTGGCATGCCCTTATAAGCGTGACAATAATAATAATCTGTTTAAGTGTGAAGACAGTCCTTATCTCAGTGAAATCTAGGTCGCACACATACAAGCTTTTTAGTTTACAGGATAAATGCGACTGTAAAGTGGGCGAGACGTCCATCTTTGTCAAAATGAAATTTCAATCGATGCAGAATTGTACTGTTGCGTTTGCATAATTCTTATGTAGGCATCTGTGTCATTCTTTCACACTGTTATGTGGTTTCAGAATGTAGGGCAAGCGTGGGCGAGTTCACATGGCGTTGATTAAACCCCATACACATTTAACACCACTCTGTTTATTGTCAGCTGTAATACCATATGCTATGCCAAGTTTCTCAAAGCCGAAACGTAAGAGCTTGGTAAAAAAAAATATAATATTAACACAGATAGATGAACATAGAAGATTGAAATAAAACTAATTTTAAGGATTTTATCGCGTATATATATGTATATATGTTTTTATGTGCCCGACGTTTCGGCTGCTTTACAGTAACCATGGTCACGGGAGGACTGAGGTGGATGGCGTCTTAGTGTCATAGGTTGAACCGAGGTACCCTCATATTTAGTTGTTGCTTGCTTAAAATTTGTTTAATTTCAATGTGTAGTATTCGCGTAAATATAAGAAATCAATATAGATAGAAGAGCTTGTTAACTAACAAAATCATTTAAATTGATCTCATAATTTCATTATAGAGTAAATGGCATAATTATGTCCATTAGATAGTAAGTAGTAGAGTAGTAGGCGCGGTCAGTTTGTTGTACACGGCCACCTTATATTCATAATTCTCATCCAATTAGGTCCACAGATCCGCACTAGACATGTTTAAATTTTAATTAAAATTGAATCAGCTGACAAAGAGTATTTTAAAAGTCGCTCAGATATCCACTCTATTAAACCTAATAGATGCCGTGTCATTATAAAAACATAAATCAGCCCACATATAATTCGCAACGCGCAGACGTGCCTAAAACGAGATCATATTTTCAAGACGTGACCCCTGTGCTGTCAGCTGTCACAGAAGACGGAGTATCGCTCCAAATTATAGTGCTACCTATACAAGTATTAGGCTGTATTAGGTATATTAAAGGTCAGATTCCGGAGACACTCCCAACATGTTAAAAATGTAAATAATTTAATTGCATACATTATGTTTTTTGCGGCCAGTTTTGTTTTTCTATACAGAATTTAATCGTTATTTTAATATGTTGCTAGGTATACAACGCTAGTAAAAAAAAAATGAACTTTTATCCTCCAATTGTGTAGGTATTATTATATCTACTAAAATCATCTTTATTTGTGATAAATAAAGACTTTCAAGATATTCTAGTGGTAGATTCTTAACTATAGGTATCATATATATAATTAACATACTCTGCACTGTTCTATCCTTCTTGCTGTACCAATACCTACTGAAAGGCTTAAGGCAAAAATAAATAAAATAATCAGATGGTTAGATGGAATATCTTCCAACTCATATGAACACACTGTGCACAGCAAACTTACGAACCGGCCCATATATCTATTAAGTTTCCTAATCGATACGGGCGTATCAACTGTACCTATCAGATTATTCGGTTGCGTACGAGGCCGCTTCGGGCACGAGCGCGCCAGGCACCACTCCGACACATCATAGGCAATACGATTGATGCAAACCCTTGAGCACTTGCAACACAAATTCATAGCATATTGGCGCCAAACACAATTTATTAACTAACTCTATAGTTTGATTATGCACACATTTAATGTGAAACGATAATTCGCTATGACTTTTTAACTATACATTCACGTTAATTAGTACTTTAGAATATATAAAACGCTCTGAGTGATTTCGCAACGCAAGTAAAAATAATCATTATTTTAATTTCAAATTTATATACCTATCTCCAAAATATCAAAGCACGTATATCTTGTATTGTACGGATCAATTATACAAAAGGAAGAAATATTGGTATCGTATCGGGATGTGATACTGAAGTGTGAGAATATAAGTAAATATGATTGGGTATTTGATTTCACTGATGAAAAAGTCAGTTATAGAAGGAATGAGAAGCAGAGGAAGTTCGAGGAGGATAATTAAACCAGATAAAATAAAAACGAAAAGTCGTGTTTTACAAGATGGTCAAGGAGCTAGCCGGAAAATGAGTGAGCTACATAGTAGAAACTGCACCGACTAGAGCAAAGCTCATAATTTATTTAAGTATATCCAATCCACAATCCATAGTACCAGTTAGCTTTCCATATTCCTGCAATAGTTCCTCCGCCTGCTGAGGTCAATTCGCTGTTTATTCTATCATTTTAGCAATTGACCCCAGCAGGTGCCTAACATAACATCAAAATTTTCAAAAAGAGCCTCAACGTGTTGGACCCATGTCCCCGCGCAAGCCTTCCAAAGATCCGGGTATAGCCCGTGTGGAGAGAGAAATAATATTATGATTATATAGTTCGTCGATATCTTAAAGAACTAGGTATCAGGTTATTATAATGAACGATATAGGAAAAGTATACATCAGCACAGCAGCTAGCAACAGACATTGTTCAGATCAAGGTTTATTATTCTCTAGAAACTGATATTTTATTTCATGTGTCATTGGCCATGCATGCTAATGTGGTCTAGCTGCTATAACTACTCTCATATCGCATCATATTTTGTCACGATCGTTCACTCAAATAATATTGTGATTTGAACTATTAATGCTTGGTTTTCTTGTGTTCAGATGGTTTGGCCAATATCATGACTTGGTAATCCATTTTCCTTCCCAACTCTATTCGTTTATCTTGCTTCGTAAGAAATAGGCTCCCCAGAAAGTTATATGAGTCGAAACTGGCACTTTGCATAGCAATAATTCGCCTTAATCTCAAAAAACTATGCATAAGCGAATTGTAAAAATAAATTTTCTGCCGGAGGAAGAGCGAGACCTCTGTTTTTCTCTTTCGTGATCGCGTAAAGAGTGAAACAGGCAACGCGACGATCGCAAGGTCTCCTGACCGCGCTGCCTAGAGCCGCAGGCGCAAGCATGCCGTCGCAAGTCTCGTAAGTAAAAGTAACTTTTAACAATACCTTGGCGGCGCTTGCGCGCTGCGTACGTCAGTTTCGCCAACTCCCGCCTCACGCTTTAACACATCGCTCTTTTACTTTTTCGGGCATCGTAAACCGTTGTGTCTCTAAGGAACCAAAGTTTTTACGTGTTGGATATTGAATTTTTTTTTTGGTGATTTATATGAAACAATTTACTGTGATTTTGCTAAGTCTGTCGTGCGTTATTTTATGACGGATCTTAAGTTCAATAACGTTAATGAGAATTTGAATATTTCATAGTTGTTGTACTTGCTGGTACTATTGGATGTTACGCTCACTTGAACGTAAGTATTTTTTCCTCGTTTACTAAATATTCTTAATCTAACCTTCCACAGAAATTTTATGTTTAGTCAGCTGCGGTTAGTTCCGTGTATTTTTTTCGCAATTGGGCACCTATTTTTAAATAAACATTCATACAAATATAGGGGTGTATTTGACTCAACAATTTATCACTCTAGCCAACCATTTGTACAGTAATCTTATATTTTATTAATGAGGTGATGAAAGTGGTCGTGCGTTTCCCGCCACTGGCGGCTATGTGGTCACCCGGCTAGTCGGTGAGCGAGTGATTAAATCAACTTGCAATCGGATCATAGAACTGGTTTTAAAGTTATTGTAGACACGTGTCGCCTTGTTAGAATTTACATTGTACCTGTAATAACGTAGAGCCTGCAAGACAGACCTACTTAGACATGTTATATCATTTGTAAACTATTAATATTCTTAATGGTTATGAATAATATTTTATAACTTCCACCAAGTTGGTCGGTTGCAGTTAATAAATTTCGTAACACAACAAATATGTTGTATAAAAACGGTAACCGGTTGAATTAATATTCGCAGTATGCATGCAAAGACTTATGGCATGTACCTCTACATCTATCATACTGCAATGCATACTTGAACATATATATATGACTAAACGCTATAGCGTTTATATATAACAACCTCAACCTCTTCTTAGAGAAAATCTGAACATACTTACCCTTAGACATAAAAAAAGAATCGTAATGCATCGATGCGATGCCTGTGGTTAGGAGAACGAGACATGAAAAGCGAACACCATAATCGCCTAATGCATATTTTGCTCACGCATTTGTATCTATACATACACGATTATTTTGCTTTCCAATGCCAGTCTGATTTGCAATGCATGGTATACAAATAACGCTACATTTAACAGCGGCTCCGTTTTTTGAATTATTTTCCCTTCGTTAAAATGATATATACTGAAAGCAGTGGTAGCCATGTTTGTAGAACGCTTGCCTTGGCAGTGAGAATTGCAGGCTCAAACCCCGGCTCGCACCTCTGGGATCTAATTTTCATTTCCTAAACTAAACGAAAACCTGTATATCTAAGAAAACGGACCTTCAAAAGACGTGTGAAGTCCGCCAACCCGCACTGAGCCAGCGCGGTAGACTATGATGACCCAAACCTCCTCGCATTGAGAGGAAGCTCGTACCCAACAGTAGGACATTAAAAGTTTTTTTTTAAAATTATATACTTAATTGCGATCCCAAATTGAACCTAATGAAGGTATTAACAATGAATGTTCTCTCTCTACGGTTCATAGCTTTGCTATTTTTGTAGATTGCCTTACCTCTAACATTTCCTTGTTCAAATGTATGCATCCGCATACATAAATATAGTTATTACTGTCCATCAGCGTTCGTTATAATTGCCGTTCAGAGTTGTAAACGTATCTGCAACTTCGGCGTTCGGCAATCGAGTCACGTCTCCGAACAAAACATTTAGATTTTATACGCAATACCCACATTCCTTGCCATTTGCATTCACAAGATCCGTCGAAGTCGTAAAATAATATCGTTCACTTTATACCACCGCGAAATTTAAGTACACCTATGCCCCACTTGAGATTCAGTTTAAAAATTTTCATCTTACGCGCAGATAGATAGTACTGACCGGCTACATACGGGCAAGTCACTTTTATTTGACACATCTGTTAAAACAATTTAAACTCTACATTTTATTTGTTGCACCTTTAATATAAGATTAGTTTCTTCTAGTAGTATCAAATATCAAGCCCCTTATGATTCACTCAAATGATAGAGTCCTAAGGACTTTTAATTCGTAGATTAGAGCGAGACCCGACTACTAAAGTGTCTTATGGTGTCATTCCGTTTTGTCACGTAGCACGGAGAGCCGAGGATATGCTCATTACGTATGCAATCTATCCAAGCGGACATGCAACGCATCCTCATTTCTACTTTTAGCATCCAATATGTACATTCTAAAATTCTTTATACCAAGTAATATCATATCCTGAAAAAATAATTGATTTCCAAAAGGAATTCCTTAATTTAAATTAAAATTAATAATTAAAATCGTATTTTAAATGTTATTCACTAGTTGTTAAATAAAGATATGGTTATTATTTATTGGGGTTATTTTTTATCGCAACCGAAAGTTACTTGAGAATTGCAAAACCTTATTTAACTCGAATAATGATCTATATATAAAGTCATAATATATATATTACTTACACCATTTATAACTTAAGAACGGGCGGGCCGATTTTTATGATCTCTGATATTTTGAATTTCTTTTCGCCCCGAATACCAGAATAACTATTAAAACATGGGAACATTCGCTAGAAAAATAATAATAAAGACTATTAATTTTCTCATACATTTGATTCTGACACGGAAAGAATCTTGCCGGACCAGCTAGTATCTTCTAAAACCAGGTTTGCCATCGAAAGCATGTTATAGAAACCAATTTATTTCTTCTTTAAAAGACGGTTATCCCGACCTTTGTACTAGGTACTAGGACTGGTACGTAGTGCAAAAACGTCATCGTCTGGACACTGTAGAGATAGAGATTAGCAGACATTTTTTTAAAGCTGTAGGTATATTATATGTATATTCTACATTATAAAAATATAAGAACACTACACTTAATATCAAAGATCATAAAAAAATACTTCAATAGAGCCTTTAATTACCAAAGTTGAGTATATGAGCGCTCTGAAACAGATCTCATTTGAGTCGGCAACCAACCGAGTGTCTATTTCAAAATATCGTAGCGCTAAGCATTTATGAAACAGCATTAACATCGACGCGAGGAAATGGATTGTGGACTATTACTTACAAATTAGGTTAACTAGTGTACGTGTTCGCCTAACTTACATACAATCAATTAATCATTTGACTTAGTGCGCGAACATAGAATAAGCATTTTTCAGTCCATGTGATGGTGAGTGTAGCAAATTAATGTGAATTGTTCATAGAGTTTTTTCGCTCCTCTATTTCTTATAGAGGTTTATTCTTGAATCTTAAGCGCATTTTTAATCGTCATGTGAAGTCAGAATATCGGTACGTCGATTTAAAAAAAAATTTTTGTTCACAAAAATCACAATTGTCATTTTGTCGGGAACAAATTCTTATTGATTAAAGTCGACATATCCACACACCCTTTCTGAATCATTCTGTAGAATTAGGACTCGCGAGATAGGATATAGATATATGAGATCCTATAAAAATAAACGTGTATACTTACTTGCTTGTGATATATATTATCGATTTTTTTATAGTTCAAATACGTGACAATAATTGTACCACTACTGTTGTTACTAATTTTAATACTAAAACATTAACTGACTGACACATTTCAATGAATGCGATTAATCCGGGGTATCTATGACCTCAACCGGCGCTGGCGCAACTAATGCTCGCACCCGCGTTCCGCTCCACCGAACACTTTCCAACGACCCCACCGAGTGCAGAAAGCCTCAACTATTTCGCCTGAAAATTTCAAAAAACAACCTTGGTTTCGTTGCTGGTCGAACACCTGTCTGCCTCGAAATGTCAACGTCTTAGCAAAAAATAGACTCCACGAATTTACTGCTTATAAATAATGTGTGCACGTACGCTTTTTTAAAATAATGTTGTAAGTATATTTTCTTTTTTAAAATCACTCTTGGCATAGTAGTGTAAGCAAAGTTCTACTTGCAGCTCACAAAATTACGAATAGAAAACGTGTTCACTAAGTTCACGATGCCATGTTAAATCGAAAATATTTCTGTAACTAGTACGTCAAGTGCGAGATTATTCGTGAGCTAACCGTTTACTCTATAGTCTAGGTATTAGGCACTTTGTATGGAGAATTAAACAGCGCCTCTAGCAGATAGTATTTCAAATATTAAATTTTTCAATACAAAATGTCTAAATACTAACCGCCAAATTATAGACGTTTTACAACTTTATCAAACGCCATATAGTACTGCGCAAAGCGAAACTCTTGTGCGCAGTACTATGTGACGTTTGGTAAAGTTATAAAACGTCTTTAAATAGGAGGGTTAGATTACTAAGTATTCGGTAAGCTTATGAATGTTCTCGCACTTGACTCACTGAACATTATTTTCGAATCACATAAAACCTCGTTTGTTTTGAACAATTATTACCACCAAAATTATATAAAAAAGAATCGCTGAAATATCGGACGTGGACACGTAGTTCTCATTAGATAAAACATTACTTAAGTCGCTTTTTACGAAATTTATTAAAAAAATATGCGTCAGTAAAAAATCTTTTATGCTAATTAAATTTAGGGAGAGCGACGCCTGCGATAATAACATAGAAGTTATCGTCAATCATATTTTAATATCAATAGGAAAAACGCCTTGGCGTCCAGCAGTAGTATATGCCAGTACAATATGCCAGTAAGTTGGATAACGAGGTGTTTCGACAGGTGTTTAGCAAGCGGCCGACACGTCGGCACGCCGACTCGCGGCTCGTCGGCCTTCGTCGGCTCTCTAATGTCTGATGACTTTGACTCATCCCGGCCTTCACTTTTTATAGTCACAAATTGCGTTTGTTGTTTTTCCTATGAGTATCTTCGACGTGTCTAAGTGCATGATAAATAGCTTAGTAAAAGCTGCCATTATTTGTGGCTCAAATATTAAAATATATATCGCCAAACGAACACAATTGTATGATCCCAAACTAAGCAACACTTGTATTGTAAGTACCATACAAAGGACTGCGGGCGATAACAATAACACCATACCAGGGCAAATTACAGTGAGATTATATCCCAGACGTTAAATTGATCCCCAACCATAAGGTGCAGACACCTGTAGTATTAGTAGACCAAGCTATCGTCAACTATACCGGTGTGAAGTTGGCGGCCAAAAGTTGGCGGCGCATTATTACCCGACTAAATTAAAATGCTCACAAAAATTAATGAAAAATCTGTACAGAATGGCATGTAACGCGGAAAATAATGAAAACTAGGAAATTTTCAGTACATATTCAGTACAAAATCAATAAATTTTCGTTATTTTTCCAATAAAGTAAGACCATTGTGTTTATCACATTTTGACTTAGATAACACCCAAGGACGGCATGGGAGTACATGTTTGATAGCTCAAAAGGTAGATCTAGATACAGGCATCCCGCCACCAAAAGCCTAGAGTGGTACTCCGCTCGGTTTAGGTTTTATGAGTCCAGACATAACTGGCGGCCGAAATTTTTTCGGCAGATTTTGACTTAGATAACATCCAAGGACGGCATGGGAGTACATGTTTGATAGCTTAAAAGGTAGATCTAGATACAGGCATCCCGCCACATAAAGCCCAGAGTGATACTCCGCTTGGTTTAGATTTTATGAGTCCAGATATAACTGACGGACGTATTTTTTGGCAGATTTTGACTTAGATAACACCCAAGGACGGCATGGGAGTACATGTTTGATAGCTCAAAAGATAGATCTAGATACAGGCATCCCGCCACATAAAGCCCAGAGTGGTACTCCACTTGGTTTAGATTTTATGAGTCCAGATATAACTGACGGACGTATTTTTTGGCAGATTTTGACTTAGATAACACCCAAGGACGGCATGGGAGTACATGTTTGATAGCTCAAAAGGTAGGTCTAGATACAGGCATCCCGCCACCAAAAGCCTAGAGTGGTACTCCGCTCGGTTTAGGTTTTATGAGTCCAGACATAACTGGCGGCCGAAATTTTTTCGGCAGATTTTGACTTAGATAACACCCAAGGACGGCATGGGAGTACATGTTTGATAGCCTCTAAAGGTAGGTCTAGATACAGGCATCCCGCCACCAAAAGCCTAGAGTGGTACTGCGCTCGGTTTAGGTTTTATGAGTCCAGACATAACTAGCGGCCGAAATTTTTTCGGCAGATTTTGACTTCGATAACACCCAAGGACGGCATGGGAGTACATGTTTGATAGCTTAAAAGGTAGATCGAGATACAGGCATCCCGCCACATAAAGCCTAGAATGATACTCCGCTTGGTTTAGATTTTATGAGTCCAGATATAACTGACGGACGTATTTTTTGGCAGATTTTGACTTAAATAACACAATAACACCCAAGGACGGCATGGGAGTACATGTTTGATAGCTTAAAAGGTAGGTCTAGTTACAGGCATCCCGCCACATAAAGCCTAGAGTGGTACTCCGCTCGGTTTAGGTTTTATGAGTCCAGACATAACTGGCGGCCGAAATTTTTTCGGCAGATTTTGACTTAGATAACACCCAAGGACGGCATGGGAGTACATGTTTGATAGCTTAAAAGGTAGATCTAGATACAGGCATCCCGCCACATAAAGCCTAGAGTGGTACCTCACCTGGTTTAGCTTTTATGAGTCCAGATATAACTGGCGGCCGAAATTTTTTCGGCAGATTTTGACTTAGATAACACCTAATGACGGCATGGGAGTACATGTTTGATAGCTTAAAAGGTAGATCTAGATACAGGCATCCCGCCACATAAAGCCTAGAGTGGTACCTCGCCTGGTTTAGCTTTTATGAGTCCAGATATAACTGACGGACGTATTTTTTGGCAGATTTTGACTTAAATAACACCCAAGGACGGCATGGGAGTACATGTTTGATAGCTCAAAAGGTAGGTCTAGATACAGGCATCCCGCCACCAAAAGCCTAGAGTGGTACTCCGCTCGGTTTAGGTTTTATGAGTCCAGACATAACTGGCGGCCGAAATTTTTTCGGCAGATTTTGACTTAGATAACACCCAAGGACGGCATGGGAGTACATGTTTGATAGCCTCTAAAGGTAGGTCTAGATACAGGCATCCCGCCACCAAAAGCCTAGAGTGGTACTGCGCTCGGTTTAGGTTTTATGAGTCCAGACATAACTAGCGGCCGAAATTTTTTCGGCAGATTTTGACTTCGATAACACCCAAGGACGGCATGGGAGTACATGTTTGATAGCTTAAAAGGTAGATCGAGATACAGGCATCCCGCCACATAAAGCCTAGAATGATACTCCGCTTGGTTTAGATTTTATGAGTCCAGATATAACTGACGGACGTATTTTTTGGCAGATTTTGACTTAAATAACACAATAACACCCAAGGACGGCATGGGAGTACATGTTTGATAGCTCAAAAGGTAGGTCTAGTTACAGGCATCCCGCCACATAAAGCCTAGAGTGGTACTCCGCTCGGTTTAGGTTTTATGAGTCCAGACATAACTGGCGGCCGAAATTTTTTCGGCAGATTTTGACTTAGATAACACCCAAGGACGGCATGGGAGTACATGTTTGATAGCTTAAAAGGTAGATCTAGATACAGGCATCCCGCCACATAAAGCCTAGAGTGGTACCTCACCTGGTTTAGCTTTTATGAGTCCAGATATAACTGGCGGCCGAAATTTTTTCGGCAGATTTTGACTTAGATAACACCTAATGACGGCATGGGAGTACATGTTTGATAGCTTAAAAGGTAGATCTAGATACAGGCATCCCGCCACATAAAGCCTAGAGTGGTACCTCGCCTGGTTTAGCTTTTATGAGTCCAGATATAACTGACGGACGTATTTTTTGGCAGATTTTGACTTAAATAACACCCAAGGACGGCATGGGAGTACATGTTTGATAGCTCAAAAGGTAGGTCTAGATACAGGCATCCCGCCACCAAAAGCCTAGAGTGGTACTCCGCTCGGTTTAGGTTTTATGAGTCCAGACATAACTGGCGGCCGAAATTTTTTCGGCAGATTTTGACTTAGATAACACCCAAGGACGGCATGGGAGTACATGTTTGATAGCTTAAAATGTAGATCTAGATACAGGCATCCCGCCACATAAAGCCTAGAGTGGTACCTCACCTGGTTTAGCTTTTATGAGTCCAGATATAACTGACGGACGTATTTTTTGGCAGATTTTGACTTAAATAACACCCAAGGACGGCATGGGAGTACATGTTTGATAGCTCAAAAGGTAGGTCTAGATACAGGAATCCTGCCACCAAAAGCCTAGAGTGGTACTCCGCTCGGTTTAGGTTTTATGAGTCCAGACATAACTGGCGGCCGAAATTTTTTCGGCAGATTTTGACTTAGATAACACCCAAGGACGGCATGGGAGTACATGTTTGATAGCTTAAAATGTAGATCTAGATACAGGCATCCCGCCACCAAAAGCCTAGAGTGGTACTCCGCTCGGTTTAGGTTTTATGAGTCCAGACATAACTGGCGGCCGAAATTTTTTCGGCAGATTTTGACTTAGATAACACCCAAGGACGGCATGGGAGTACATGTTTGATAGCTTAAAAGGTAGATCTAGATACAGGCATCCCGCCACATAAAGCCTAGAGTGGTACCTCACCTGGTTTAGCTTTTATGAGTCCAGATATAACTGACGGACGTATTTTTTGGCAGATTTTGACTTAAATAACACCCAAGGACGGCATGGGAGTACATGTTTGATAGCTCAAAAGGTAGGTCTAGATACAGGCATCCCGCCAACAAAAGCCTAGAGTGGTACTCCGCTCGGTTTAGGTTTTATGAGTCCAGACATAACTGGCGGCCGAAATTTTTTCGGCAGATTTTGACTTAGATAACACCCAAGGACGGCATGGGAGTACATGTTTGATAGCTTAAAATGTAGATCTAGATACAGGCATCCCGCCACATAAAGCCTAGAGTGGTACCTCACCTGGTTTAGCTTTTATGAGTCCAGATATAACTGACGGACGTATTTTTTGGCAGATTTTGACTTAAATAACACCCAAGGACGGCATGGGAGTACATGTTTGATAGCTCAAAAGGTAGGTCTAGATACAGGAATCCTGCCACCAAAAGCCTAGAGTGGTACTCCGCTCGGTTTAGGTTTTATGAGTCCAGACATAACTGGCGGCCGAAATTTTTTCGGCACATTTTGACTTAGATAACACCCAAGTACGGCATGGGAGTACATGTTTGATAGCTTAAAAGGTAGATCTAGATACAGGCATCCCGCCACATAAAGCCTAGAGTGGTACCTCGCCTGGTTTAGCTTTTATGAGTCCAGATATAACTGACGGACGTATTTTTTGGCAGATTTTGACTTAGATAACACCCAAGGACGGCATAGGAGTACATGTTTGATAGCTTAAAAGGTAGACCAAGATACAGGCATCCCGCCACATAAAGCCTAGAATGGTAATCCACTTGGTTTAGATTTTATGAGTCCAGATATAACTGACGGACGTATTTTTTGGCAGATTTTGACTTAGATAACACCCAAGGACGGCATGGGAGTACATGTTTGATAGCTCAAAAGGTAGGTCTAGATACAGGCATCCCGCCACCAAAAGCCTAGAGTGGTACTGCGCTCGGTTTAGGTTTTATGAGTCCAGACATAACTAGCGGGCGAAATTTTTTTTGCAGATTTTGACTTAGATAACACCCAAGGACGGCATGGGAGTACATGTTTGATAGCTCAAAAGGAAGGTCTAGATACAGGCATGCCGCCACATAAAGCCTAGAGTGGTCAAAATCTGCCGAAAAAATTTTGGCCGTCAGTTATGTCTGGACTCATAAAACCTAAACGGAGTGGAGTACAACTCTAGGCTTTATGTGGCGGGATGCCTGTATCTAGACCTACCTTTTGAGCTATCAAACATGTACTCCCATGCCATCCTTGGGTGTTATCTAAGTCAAAATCTGCCAAAAAATACGTCCGTCAGTTATATCTGGACTCATAAAACCTAAACCGAGCGGAGTACCACTCTAGGCTTTTGGTGGCGGGATGCCTGTATCTAGATCTACCTTTTGAGCTATCAAACATGTACTCCCATGCCGTCCTTGGGTGTTATCTAAGTCAAAATCTGCCAAAAAATACGTCCGTCAGTTATATCTGGACTCATAAAATCAGAACCAAGCGGAGTATCACTCTGGGCTTTATGTGGCGGGATGCCTGTATCTAGATCTACCTTTTAAGCTATCAAACATGTACTCCCATGCCGTCCTTGGGTGTTATCTAAGTCAAAATCTGCCGAAAAATTTTCGGCCGCCAGTTATGTCTGGACTCATAAAACCTAAACCGAGCGGAGTACCACTCTAGGCTTTTGGTGGCGGGATGCCTGTATCTAGACCTACCTTTTGAGCTTTCACACATGTACTCCCATGCCGTCCTTGGTTGTTATCTCAGTCAAAATCTGCCAAAAAATACGTCCTTCAGTTATATCTGGACTCGTAAAACCTAAACCGAGCGGAGTACCACTCTAGGCTTTTGGTGGCGGGATGCCTGTATCTAGATCTACCTTTTAAGCTATCAAACATGTACTCCCATGCCGTTCTTGGATGTTATCTAAGTCAAAATCTGCCGAAAAAATTTCGGCCGCCAGTTATGTCTGGACTCATAAAACCTAAACCGAGCGGAGTACCACTCTAGGCTTTTGGTGGCGGGATGCCTGTATCTAGATCTACCTTTTGAGCTTTCAAACATGTACTCCCAGTCCGTCCTTGGGTGTTATCTCAGTCAAAATCTGCCAAAAAATACGTCCTTCAGTTATATCTGGACTCGTAAAACCTAAACCGAGCGGAGTACCACTCTAGGCTTTTGGTGGCGGGATGCCTGTATCTAGATCTACCTTTTAAGCTTTCAAACATGTACTCCCATGCCGTTCTTGGATGTTATCTAAGTCAAAATCTGCCGAAAAAATTTCGGCCGCCAGTTATGTCTGGACTCATAAAACCTAAACCGAGCGGAGTACCACTCTAGGCTTTTGGTGGCGGGATGCCTGTATCTAGATCTAACTTTTAAGCTATCAAACATGTACTCCCATGCCGTCCTTGGGTGTTATCTAAGTCAAAATCTGCCAAAAAATACGTCCGTCAGTTATATCTGGACTCATAAAATCTAAACCAAGCGGAGTATCACTCTGGGCTTTATGTGGCGGGATGCCTGTATCTAGATCTACCTTTTAAGCTATCAAACATGTACTCCCATGCCGTCCTTGGATGTTATCTAAGTCAAAATCTGCCGAAAAAATTTCGCCCGCCAGTTATGTCTGGACTCATAAAACCTAAACCGAGCGGAGTACCACTCTAGGCTTTTGGTGGCGGGATGCCTGTATCTAGATCTACCTTTTGAGCTATCAAACATGTACTCCCATGCCGTCCTTGGGTGTTATCTAAGTCAAAATGTGATAAACACAATGGTCTTACTTTATTGGAAAAATAACGAAAATTTATTGATTTTTTTTATTTCCACATAGAATATTTACTGAAAATTTCCTAGTTTTCATTATTTTCCGCGTTACATGCCATTCTGTACAGATTTTTCATTAATTTTTGTGAGCATTTTAATTTAGTCGGGTAATAATGCGCCGCCAACTTTTGGCCGCCAACTTCACACCGGTGTCAACTATTGGTATCTGCAATAATAGGAGAAGGCCTTCATCTCCCACGTCAGTCCAATACAAGGAGATAGTATGTGCCAGTGAAGTAATCAGTGTCAACAGCCCCCTTTATCAAACGCTTACTCAACACTAAATAATGGAATGAACCTACTCATTCCATACACGGCGATTAGATTTATAACTTCAAATTAAGTTGTGTGGATTACAGCTATCTCCACAACCATTTGTACAGTCATCGTTTTATTGTTTAACAAGTTTCTAAGGTATACATACAATTAACTATCGCCTCGAAAAATATGTTAACTAAGTATACCTACCTATTTCATAACGCTTTTACGAGCTTCTTCACAACAATTCAAGAAAAACAACTTCGCGGTGATAAATCTTATAGAAATAAATAGGTACTTCAAAAGTCCCAACTGATTACGATCAACTACCTATTTAAAAAAACATTCAATGGCCACATCGATTCACACTGTAAGAGTATTGAGTACGGTTAAGAAAAATACCAGTCGCAATTGAAATCTAGTGCGACGAATTTAAAATGAGTGTACTAAAATACTATTCGGATTTTTTCCTAGTTGATTCTGATGTCGGAACAAACAACAGATTTCATAGTGAGTAGTTACGAATTCGTTATCATATTAAAAAACTTGAGTCACCAAACGCACTCATAGTCAAATTGGACTATTATCGATAAAACCTTTGAAAGGCGGTGCCACCAAATCGTGTGGCTATGAAGGTCGGCGGTTCGCGGAAGACACCCCGCGATGCGCTCGCGCCGCGTGCTCGCTGACGCAAGCGCGGTGAATGAAGCAACGATGCAACGTTACGTGCTTGTACGTGCCGACGCTCTGTACAACGACCCATTTGACTCGCCAACCCGAACCTCAAGTACGTTCAGTACTCGTATAGGATACCCTGGCCTTCGTGCCACCAAATATAAGAACAAAATGTTTCAGGAAGTATAGTTATATCTCGGATCGAGATTCTTGCCACCAAATGTAACTTATAGTCTATTTACAATGACATTACAAAGCATTTTTTCTCCTAAAAAAATATTTTCAAGTTGATTAAAACTTTGTGTTTTATATGGTACCAAATAATTACATCATGGATCAACACCGAATATGAAAGCTAAATTAAAAGCTGTGGAGCAATTTTTCAGTATCTAATGCAATATAAATATATAAAGGTCTATAATATTTTTTAAGTAATGTATCGCAATGAAAACGACCAATATCATTGACAAGAAACTATTTCAATTGACAATCGATTTACAAACAAGAGGACGCAATGTTATCGAAAAAGTAATTTTCTTAGATCGCAACCGATGACTGTAACGTATTATCAATGCCGGTTTGATCGGTGATTTCTAAGTGCACCGGCAAATATAGATTACATAGATCCGCCACCAAATACTTGGTTGCTTCGTAAATTTGCAGCCTATTTTTGATGGCACAACAGTGTATTGATATCTATAATTATACTCTTTGAAATCAAACCGCGACCAATTGGCGTAAAAGGAAATATTGCAAGTATGTAAGTACGACGATTTTTTAAACAATTACTTAAGTGAAATAAATAGAGTTTTGCCATGAATACCTCGTCAGTGAAGTTACTCGTTAAGTATGTTAGTAGTAGCTGTACCTGTATTTAGTAATTAAAGTAAATTTATTAATAATCACATAATATAATTAATTATCCAAATTATTTGTTGATAAAATATTAAGTAAACATTTTAATTTACGGTTATGTAATTGATATTTCATAAAGCGGCTTTCATTAAATATACCTACCTACCTACACATAATACAAGAAGATGCAGGCAGATCGAAGCAATAAAAGCTTTTAGACATGGGATAGCTAGACGTGGATGCTGTTGGCGCAGTTTTAATTCGCTTTATAATGATTTCGAGGGATTTGAACTCCCGAATGTATATAGCAAAGGGAAGATATATTTGGTCACGTTATATAGCATGATGCTTAAAGTAAGGAACAACTTAGAGAAGATGAAAGAAGGATAGCATGAGAGACCATACTAATAGACTATTAAATCGGACAATGGAACGGGTTGCTGTAGAAAGGAGTAGAAGAGGTTGTTCTGGATAGAGTCCGGTGGAAAATCCTCATCAGCTACACCGACAGGGTGCCGACCTTTAATTAATGGAAGATAAACGGGAGGTCCACGCTAATTCAATTTTAATTAGTGTTACATTATATAATACTAATAATATTTATCGAGTCAAAATTAAATTAAAACAAAACAGCCTTAGTATTTGACTGTACGTACATATTTCTTATCCTTTCAACCGTAGACTTGAGATTTTCCACGGATTAGAGTTGTTTTAATAGTTGGACAGTATACAAAGATTGCATGCGAAACATTATTATTCGCTATTAATAACCAACGATAAGTAATCACGGGCCGGCTCGCGGCGGAGATGCGCGGGTCGTCGACCCACCGTGTGTAAATACTCCACCAGTGACGCCACGTAGGCACTCCATTGTAATTGAAAACTAATGTCAGTACGAATAAGTCCATTTTACTTAATCATTATACGGAGTTTCGCTTTATTTGCAAGCTCGCCGCCTGCCGCGAGGCATACATAACTTTTACTCTCCTGTAACATTCCAAGCTTCGCTCTAGAAATTACGCATTTTGTTCTATATTATCAACGAAGGTATACCAACGATTCTTAGTAGATTTTCGTCGTTCGCAAACATATTTAAATAAATAGTGAAAGTGTATTCGCGCTTAGCCACCATTTTAGCGCCTACATAGTTTTGCGTCACCTTTTTTTTTACAAACATGATCTTGCCAAGTCTTCACTGAGACTTGGCAAGATCATGTATGTAAAAAATTGAAATTGAAATTACCTGTGCCACATGCCACCACAGGTTCGTTGCCAGCTAGCCGATTTAATAGGTATTATAACTAAGTTATTTCAAGCGACGTGTAAGGTTACCAATCTGCATGGGGACACCGCGATGAACAAGTTGGTCCCGTAATATATTGATTCAATAGTACTATAAGCAAAATGTTTGTGCTATCCCTTCGAGACATGCATATAGAATTAGCAAGCAGCTATTTAGGTATTAAGTAAAAGAGTTTGAAGCAAAGCAAGCCTATCGCCACCATGCGACGACTCAAGCAGTCTATCCAACCTCACGACAATATTCTAAGATACGAAGAGACAATATAAGAGTACACACTTACGTAGCAATGTAAGATGCACTCGTAACAACATGATCCCCCCGTGATCAATGTTGCGCAGGCGGCTAGTTGTTCAATTGTCCAAGTGATATGTTATCGCCATCCACACCAGTCACGACCTCACCCATTATTACCATGCTTAACTTTCTATCATCAACCATTACATTCGTCGAGTGACATTTGCGAACCAATACATAATCTATTACCAAGCGACTGCTGATGGCCTTCTTGACAAAAATGTAATAATGGATGACTGCGCAGTCATTACGGGCAATGTTATAAATAACAACGTAATTACGAACGTCAATAAAGGCTGTCGAAGTTTGTTTACTGTAATAAAACAAATAAAATGATCGATCGGTGTTGCGGGTGAGTGTACTTAGTTGGAGTCGTTAGTTGCAATGGAATTAGTTATCCGAGGTATTAGAACGGATATCTAGTGTGACACAAGTGATCTCTGTGGGGTAGTGGTTGCACCTTTGACCTTGCACGTGCCACTTTCAAAATAGCGCCGCATTCCGCAGTGTGACGTGGCGGTATTCTCGCGACCCGACCGAGCTCTATTGTTCCTCCATTTAAACTTTACACGTTGGAATTCTCGGCATATTCCTCATTCGCCGTCTGCGACACCACGAACTTGGATTTATGTGAACTAATTCACTTGTGAGCGATAACCTTTGAAAAGGTATTTCAAAATCATTAAGTAATGCATACAGAGAAGAAAATAATTCAAGACGAATAATTCAAGACAAGTAGGTACGTTTTATTTTAAGGACATCACGCGACAGCAATCATTTATTTTTTCGCGATACAAGGACAAATTTTATCAGAAGAATAAATCAGTCTGTTTACTTTTATACAGTGAATACGGAAGTTTAAAATGCATAGTACACCTCTAAGTACACATTTTTTGTACATCAAGTGTCGTTTTTTCCATGCTAAAATTGTTCAAATTTTGCCCTTAACCTAGCAAAACCTAATAGCATGACAGTTGCAAGTTGATTATTTTTAGATGGACCAAAAGGTACTATGCCCAATCCGAAGCTAAGAAAATCGGCTGATTATCGTCCGTGTCCCCAGTACATAAGTACAGGTAGGCGTATCTAAAATGTTATTCAACTTGACGCAATAATGGGCTGCCGGATTTAATAGCTGTATCGTGACGGCCGCCTTCCGCCAGGTGTCAC
The DNA here is from genome assembly GCA_905333125.1 of Pheosia tremula. Lineage (NCBI taxonomy): Eukaryota > Metazoa > Arthropoda > Insecta > Lepidoptera > Notodontidae > Pheosia > Pheosia tremula. The sequence continues at coordinate 6,441,182 of HG995402.1, read as the reverse complement.
AAAAAGTAAGAAAACAGCGGCAAACAGAAGTTAAAAGAAGTCGTGACTCGTCTAGTGAAATTCGTAGCAGGCGTGCAACACCGAAACCTGATGACTATTTTTAAAACTTGCCGCATTACTTGCCCGTGTCATTTATTCTGCAATATTTTTTTTGTATTTCGTGACAAAACCCAGTAGCCGATAAAATTCGTTTATCAATGGTGCACATTAAATACGGTTAGTAAGACACTTTAGAAGCACTTTGAAGTACATCACTTTTACAAGCGATTAGGATTCGCATTTAAAAAAAAATAGGTACCCATCGAGCAATACCGATGGTATCGCTCTCGCGCAGTCGAATCGTTTCTTTCGCAAAACGATCGGTCCAGCCCAAACACGATTAACCTACTATTTCCATTTAAACCTGCTTCGAAAACGACATGTTGAAATAATATTAATACCAATCGCCAAGGGTTGGCTCATCATTGCAAAAAAAAATAATGCGCTTAAATTGAACTTGCAAACAAAAATAATTCTTATAAGTACGAGCAATTTTTTTACAAAAGTTAAAGAAAGAACAGTAGCCGATTACGATTACATGATAGCCACAACAATTTGTTGTTAGTTATTAAAGAAGTTTCATAAAAAGTATGAAATAACTCTGAGGCAGTGCTTGCTAATGCTCAGAAAACTGTTGCGTGCCGGCGTAATTGCTTTAAAACTGGTAATTTACTGATCATGTTTACACATTTTGCAACGGAATTTACACAACACCGTATCTGGAATGTACACAGTTCCGGTAAGATTGAATCATATGGGCTTAGTGGCTTATCAATTGTACGTACAAACGAGTTTCAGGCGAGTTCTACAAGCGCTCGACGAGTACTGAAAATGTTTGTTACAAATGGGTGACCAATACATGCCTCCATTACCCACGTCAGTCAGTCTCTGCATGAACTAAGTCGGTTAAGTAAACCCAATCAATTTGCCCACTTTTATCTATTTAAATAATGACTACTTCGCACATATCAAACACATCCCGCCCAACGGTCCGCGAAGGTTTCGCAAGCGGGCCACACCACGCACAACATTACATACTACCGCATAAATTGTTGCCTTTACCTATTTTGTAACAACTAGTAAAAATATTTTGAGGTATTACAAATTATGTTTGACATTATCTTGACGTGACCATGACAATAGAAAGAGCCACCGCTTCAGCGAGACCTACTTTCGGTACTTTGTATCCATTTGCGTACCGACGGTTAATTCTACCGTGGAGGATACTGACTCGTTTGGTATTGCACTAATGGCTTTATTGGTAAGCTAAGGGATTTAATTTATTGAGTACCAAGATACGCTTGAGTTTCTTTAGAAATCCAGTTTGTTGATATTTAAAGTGGTCGCGATCCGATAACGCTGTTAAAAGTAAAGGGATAACAAACACATCTATCACTAGTCTGTGATGTTATATAAGCTCGGAATGCTGGGCGGCTAAAGGGCGTTAAGGAAAACGTCTCCACTTTGCCGAGATGCGATATTTTGAAATGAATGTGTGGGGTGATGCACATTAATTAAGTTAGAAATGTATCAGAAGTAAAGTATGAAGCAGAAATTGAAATGGTTTGGGCATCTGATAATAAGAGATGAGAAGCATGACTAAAGGAATCATAAAGTTCAATGAGGATCCGTACTGAACGAGAGAAAGACCCAAAAAAGCAGCTATGATGAATGAAAGGACATGAAATACATGGAAATCGTGAAGATGACGATAAAGATGTACTTTAGGGGATGAACTAAAACGCTTTTGATTATGAATAAATAGAGTCAAACAATCAGATTGGCTTTCATAAATTCACAGATAGTTCTAAACTTTCCTTTGTCAAATTGTCATACATCCGTAAAAGTTACGCCCCACTCAGCTATGGCTCATACCCAATAAAACAAACATGCAACCGTTTAATAACATAATGGTCGGCCTCACGACTGGTCGTATCGGTTACGTGTCGTTAGGTAACGGAGAGGCGATGCTGCGACCGTCGTCAAATGCCACCGCCATTCCCACGGCCGGATCAGCACAGACTAGTTCAATAACTGCGCTATTTATGGCCGATGAGCATGTATAATTAGATTAGTTAATTCTGACTAAAATTATATTTCATGACTATAATTATGTGTATAATAATGTATGCATAGCTTTAACCTATTGACAATTAATCGGCAAAGCAGGATATGTGTATTACATAGTTAAGACAGTACGAACAGTGTACCAGTGTACCAATAAAAATCAATTACAAAAAGTGACACTAGGTTCATAAGTACATCCGCGTATTTTTTGTACTTACAGGAACTTGAAGGAAACAAATTGCCTTTTGGCTTTGCCCAACCCACGAGTGATTAGGTGCATTGCACAGCTTACAATTCGTGACATCACGTGGGCACATTGGTTCACGCCGCGTAAAATGTATTGTTCGATAAAACGATGACGATTGAGCAATACGTGGAACGCCTCCTAAGCAATCACTTTTCCATTTTGGGAAAATGTAACGCCAATAAATTTGAAACAGGGGGATAAGGAAAACTGTGAATACAACGTTCACACGATCAAAGTTGTCCGATGAAACGTGAATCTACAACATAATATACTTCCAACCAGTTTTCACTAGCATACCTGCTTAATATACACAATGACTAATCATGGACTAAAGGAAAATTTTTAACATTATGTCGATAGCATAACGTTCTACCTATAAAACCTAGAAGAAAGCCATCAAAGTCAGTGTGACGACAGCTTAGTCTAGTGGTTTTAGTGTAGACCGTTCGAGTTACTGCAACGAGTGATTGCAAGTTCAACTCCCAATAATGATATTGTCCTGGTATTACTGGAATCACCACTATCTGTCTGTCCACTGTCCATTTTACGGTACCCATAATACAAACATTGCTTAGTTTGAGAGCGCACAGTTGATGTGTTCGTCTGGTGATACATATAACTATGAAGATCACCAGTATCAAATGACAGTGACCACGTAAAAGACGAGCAAAATTAAAATCTCCGATTCCGCGTAAAAAACGCTCTTGTTCGATTTTGAAACGAGGAACCAAGAAGCCAGTATGGCACCTACTGAATAAGCGGAGAACAGCCTTAATCTTGTTTCGTCAAGGTTCCAAGGCTGACCAAACAATGAGGATGAAACGTGCGAATAACATGAATTACGATTCGTTTTGCTAATACACTGCACACAGATTTGTAATCCGTAAGGAAGCTATTCGTTCTGCACATAAGCTACTTGCATCACTATCCAAATACATCTTTCGTGCGTGTATATAGAATTCAGAATCGATTTGAGACATCCAAAACTCTACCACCATTATATGCCATAGGTAATATATATGCCATATATATGCCTTTTACTAATGGAGGCTACTAAACATATTTATAATTTTCAAAGTATGCTTTATCACTGAAACATATTACCTCGTGTAATTATATTTTTGACCTTGACAATTACAATAACACTTATCGAGACAATGCTCACAAATAATGTAGAGCATATTATTGCTATTGAATAACTTTGAACAATACTTCATTATAGAAATTGCTTCCGATAGATACCAACTGCCTTCTTGATATTAATATTCTATTGAGGCATTAGCGCTCGAAAATCACGAGCTAAACGGCCCAATATAAACTCCTCAATGATGTATACTTGTTGTATGAGTGTTGGTATCGATCGGTGAACAATTATTACATTATATGATTGGTTATTTAGCAAGCGAGGTCGGTGCGGGCGTGAGGCGCGCGACCCCGCGGCATGCCTTGAGACTCCGGCTTTTTGTAACGACCGACAACAGTCTGGTCACCCAGCAAAATTGTTTCGCTTTCATTCGTCTATCTAGAAATCGGTGATGTATATATTTAAGATATAGATCTTTTAGTTACGCGACCTCGTCCACATTGCTTATTGACAAATTGACGACTTTCGCGCTTACCCACCCACTCCGTTAGGTATACCTGGTACAGCCGAGTCGCGTAGAAACTAAACTAAAGGATAATATTTTAGTAACTCATATCAGGTTCCATGCGTATTCGCGGGCGCAGTCGACATTAAAACCAACCGGTCGGATGACATTCGACAAGTTATCAACTTTAACATTCTCAATCACTTAATGAGATGACCCAACCTCTCTTTCGTCACGCACGGCCTATCAAGTATATAACTTGATTTTAGCAAATAATTCGGCCCACAGATTCTATATCTATTTGGCATTTCCCGTGTGTCAACTAAAAAGTCGTTTAAGAAGACCTATTACATAAGTGTAAGTGACCTTTTGAAGGATTTCGTGGTATCTAATAAACGCATGTTTTACTAGGAGTTGCGCGGTGTCTCCGTTCATTTGGGTCAGATTGGCATTCTATACGATAGCGTTTATTATTTCAATTGTCAGTGTGTCAGCAGCACTAACATTAGGGGTATTATTTATAATGAATCATGGTTATGTAAACGTGATCAGATGGTATCAGACGACCGGTCGATACCTTTAGCAGAGATTTTGTATTGTAGTCTCGACAACTGACCCCTAATGAGGTCAGAGGCAAAGAATCCGTGGCCTATAACATTGCATAAAGGTTTATATTGTACGGTATGCCTGCATCATACAATCGATTTTAAATACGTGCATGCATTTTATTCAAGCGTTCCTTATTAGAGGTTACTGTGACCACGAACACGGAACATGATAAATAATTTTGTATATACATAGTAACAATAGACAAAATAATCGTGTTACATTAATATATATGTACATATATTGTAAGGTATAATGGGTTTTGAAGTTGCATTTAAAAATAGTTTTAGATACATCTATCTTAAAGTTCTCATTCGTTAGTGATAGGATACCTACTGCTCGCGGAGATGCCGTGCCGCCCGGCGCGCGCGCGCACTCTGATGACAATAACTTAGGTGCAATTATTTCTCAATTTTCTAATAAACTCCTTTGCTTTTAAAATCATATCGTCGAGTCATATCGTCGAGATGTAACATAATATAGAAATCATTGTCTATACTATAATATTGTTCGCAACTTATGTCGTACCGATATTTGCATATGAATGAATGTATTGCGTACATATTAAATGTAGTAACATTACGAACAATTTGTTTACCTAACTCATTAAAGCTTGTCGCAATTAACCGGAACGCGCAACACAGGTAGAGGTTTATTTAAATTAATCATTTTTACCGTGATAGTTTGGCTACTACTACAACAACTGTACGAACGCAAGTCTAGTACTCGTATAATCATATTTTCTTTAATTCCTTTTTCTTAAAGAAACGGGTTTGATCAGTATACAGTGTTTTTATTTTTTTAATATAAAGATAACAGATCGTTATATGCTTTTTTTTTACTTTTATCGAAAGTCCAAGAAAGTGCTATCTAGCTTGTCAGACCATAAGCTCCACACACCTCGTCATACACTGCGGGTGTGTTCCCCGGCCAGCGCGGGTGGAAAATGGGTGTCTAGGTGTGTTGGGTAAAGCAAATGATCATCAAAGCGTAGTTGGCAGTGAACCTGCTTTCTGTGCCGAGGGTCCCGGGTTCAAATCCCGGTAGGGACAAACTTTGTGTGATGAGCACAAATGTTTGTACCCAAGTCATGGATGTTTACTATCTATATAAATATTATATACTGGGTTCGCCCTCAATCCAATGTAAGTACAGTACCCATAATACGAGTACAAGCGTTGCTTAATGTGGGACCGTAGTTGGTGATGGTCTTATCAAACTTTGTTTTGTTTCAGGGCATGAATCGCGGGGTGCACGCTCGTCGACCGGTTCTGCCGTGAGGTGAGGGCGCGCGACACGATGCGGGCGAGCTCACCAGCTACCGACTAGCCGACACGGCCTCATTGCGCTTTTCTGACGATATTGAGGTAAGAACCAGCCAAATAAAATAAGCCTTAAGTACATACGCTGAAGGTCCACCGGCTAGCATGTAATCACCTAATAGATTGAGAAAGAACTAATTTTTGTTGAGATTTGTCTTTCGAACGACTGGCATTGTAATTTTTTTATATGCCATATTCGCACCTGTGACCTGCAGCGCTCCTTGTAGCAATGAAAGAAACTAAGCATTACACTATCTAAGTACATACAACTAGCCAACTTGGTCTCGTTGCGCTTTTTGTTACATTATTGAGGCAACAACTGATTATAAATCCACATATCAGACGAGAAATGAGGTGAACGAATTGCGAAATTGACATGTGACTTTTCTGAACACGGAATCTAGCGTTTAATGCATACCAGAAAATCATTTAACATGTGTTATTAACGAATTAATATGTTATAAGTATTAACGGAAAGATGAAATTAGAAGTGAAAAGTGACGGCTTTTGTTTTGACAGTATCATGGTATAATAATATGCTACGCCAGCAGTGGAGTAGCATGGGGGGTTGGAGGGTGCGGTCCGCACCGGGCGGCACTTTGCCGGGGGCGGCATTTCACATGTGGCAGTTAGACAAAAAAAAGAATAAGTAAAAAAAAATATATTTCAGTGTTTTTTTCGTAATTTTTTTTGTCGTTACCAAGTCCCATTTTTTTATACTGAATAGCAAAAATAAGAGGGCGGAAAAATTTTAAATCCGCACCGGGTGCTAATGACCTATGCTACGCCACTGTACGCCAGTAAGGTATTCCCTTCCCGTGCGATAGCTAGGTCCTACAATTCAATCTTTCTGTTACGACGACACCTCAAAACAAGTTCATGCTACACGTTTATTTGTTTCAACAAGTTGCATTGACAAACCTCGGCTGCCTCAAAAGACTATTGTAAACAAAATTACTTTGAGCGTACAGATGTTGCGACAAAGTTCGCACAGACGATTTAATGGGCGGCTCGATGAGTCGTGTTACGCGAACGGCTGCTACTTACTAGGATTCGCCGGCCGACTCGCGCTGTCATCTTAAGCTACAAACAAAACACTGCCCCCATTTTGCCGAGAGAAACTCTAATACGTTTGTGTGCCAAGGCCATTGGACAAATTGATATTACATCTAGAGAGAGTTTGCAGCACCGACCTGCGCTTACAAATTCGCCTGCTGTCACGTTTTTATGCGACTGCAGCGCTCGCCAATTATCAAGTATTTTACGAGACGACCGCCTTGGCGCTTCGTTATCGTTACAAAACATTTTTCGGGCAAATGAGGAAAGAATAGAAACATAACGCAATCGTAAACGAAATCTAATTAAACTTAAATCAAGTATTGCGAATGATGCAGTTGCGCGTAGATAGGTTAATGAGCCGGTGGCGCCGTCGCCGGGCTAAAAGTAGCTCCAATATCTTTTGATAAGAGTTGGTCATGTCTGCAATTAATTAAAGGCGAGTCATTGCACGCGTTGCAGTCGCGATATAGCAAAGCGACCGCTTGACCGACGGCCTTACCTTCAACAGACGTGAATTAAATTGTTAGGGACATATGTTACAACGCGGCACGTAACTGCATTTGGGTACCGATTGATACAGAATCATAAAACTGATTGATATAATGCATTGTGTACATTGATGCTTATTGTCCTCCGTACGTGTCCCGTATATTATATTAATGATCCGTCTTTTCAATCAATCAACATTATCTATTTATATAATTATATAACTGTAACTGAGTCTGTGAAGAAGTTGACGTTAATGGTTGTTTGAACAATTCTGAATTCAAAACATGAGATCTGCAAGTATTGGTGCGTAGCATCGGTATGTATGTTTGTTCGAGCAAAAGATACTGTATGAATTTCACCGGCGTTTTTACTATTGTATAGCCAATGGTTAAGCTTAAAATTTGAGGTATACATAATCACGCTATGACCATTAGGGATCGTGTTGTTGTACAATGGTTATGCAAGCGGAGCAGCGGGCTAACGCTAGTTTATTATACAACTCACGAATACGTACATAATCTAATTACTATGCAAGTAGATAGTCTCTGCAGATTCACTTTAAACAAAGTTGCTTCTGATAACTAACTATATACAAGTAGGCACCTACCAATTTTAACATAAAACATCGTTTTTTTCCTCAATATTTCCTGATAGAGATTAAACATTTTGAAACTAACTCTCTGATACGCTTCGCTTGAACTTATTAAATGTTCATACAACAGTACAAAACACTGATTCTATTCTATCGCAATTTATTGCGATATTATTACGATCGATAGTCATCAAAGTCATCAATCATGGCCAGTGGCTGTACAAATGATTGCTAATGATTCCCGCGAATGGTAACATTGCGCTCAAAATCATATTGTCACGACCTACTTTGCAGTCAGAGCCTTATGTTATTGGAATAATTAGTCTTTGGGAATTCATAATGGGATTGGAGGCCCGCTTAAAACAGTATATGACTACATAGTCGTGATACTAGTAGATACGACCTGACTATAAAGCATGACAATTTAAAAGCAGCTACATAAAAATGAGATCCTACATGAGATTCAAACTATTTTGAGGAATTTAACTTAAGTAAATAAATTCAGGTAAAATATTAATAAGTGTAGAGTATTATTTAGAATCCTGCATACATGAATTTTATTCCTAAAATAATCTGAATGCAGAAGCAAAATTTATAAAGTGTTGTATTGCTTATCTTTTCAAATTCACTTAGTTTTTTTAAATGAATAGTACGCTGCTAGCTGATGCGTCCTTTGCAGTTTCATCGGGTTTTATTTGGCGAATGCAGAGTGCGCTTAGGGGGATGGGGGGAGGGTGGATTTACTCCGTATAAACTCTTCAAATTTAAATATGCAACCCTAAAAACGATGCTAAACTTAGCTGTCCCCAGCGAACTTTGCACCGTTTCTGATTCTCATGTCTGTCTAATGTATGAGAAAATGAATTATCTTTATTTAATTTTTTATTAATTTTCTAGTTATTTTACTATTCGGGGCGGAGGCAAAATCATTAAATCAAACATCATAAAAATCGGCCCACCCGTTTTTGAGTTATAAATAGGCTAACTAACACGACTTTTACCTTATTATTTATGTACTTATGTAATAATTATGATGATTATATATAGTACTATTATAATAAGATACAGTTAACTTCCATCACTTGCGTCCGATGTAATGAGCAATTAAAATAGTTTGTGTGAAAGTATGCATATAAATAGCAAAAAAAAATATTTAATATAATTAATACTACCTACTTATTTTATAATTTACAAAAAAAAACGCAAACTAGTCTGGGTACACATATAAAGCGTTCTGATAATAGTAAGTCAAACAACACAAATAACTCCGAACAATTAATACAACATTAAATATCATTGAGTTAAACTGGGTCACAAGCATAATCAGCTCGCTTAAATGGAAGCGAATGGTTCTTAAAAAAAGTGTATCATATTTTACAGAGCCGGCCGAACAACTTAGCACCTGTCGTAAACTCCACTTCCATTTACCAGACACTGTAGTCAATTAGCACAAGGCCCACAACATACTTGCACACTTACCTTAGTACTTTCACCGTGCTGAAAGTGGTAATTGCCAAGTTTTTGCACCTTAAACTGGATCATCGATTTCTTTTATGCGAACTCAATCCATCACTGAACAAGCACCCTGCTTATGTAAAGCGTGCTGTGCTGTTCGACTTCCAATAGTCACAGCGTGATGATACTACCCAATTATAAAACTACTGCCCTTTTCAAGTACCTTGCACCGATTTCAAATTAATTTTCTAGTAGTTTTTAAACGATGCGTGACCAAAAAAGCACACAAAACGTATTTTTAAAACACTTATTTTCGATTCAGAACACGTCCAAATAGCCTATTGCTTCCATTTTTTAAATATCTTTAACATAACGACACAATGTAGTAACAGTTTTAAAGTAGTTACATGTAGATGATTTGCGTTTGTAATAGTTTAGTAGGACTGTTTTAAGTACCTACGAACCTACTCAAGTTTTATAATGTGTCGATAATATTTGATTTATAAATAGATACCTATAAAGTATTCCAATATTCTTCCGACGAGGTGTTTAATCAATGGCCCCAATATTATTAGATATAATAATTGTGCGCCAGAATTAACGAAAACATTATTATATCAATGCCCTAAAGAAGGGAGTATTGGGATATGACGTCAGGCACCAACTGGTTACAAGCAACCTGTCGGCTAACATTCTCAAAGTAAATGTCATGAATAAAACTGAACTTAACAAGATTTTACACACACTACTGAACATGTTTATATTTTAAATTTTACAAATATACAATTAGAATTAAACTAAATTAATTTAATAAAAAATATAATTATAGAATTAAAAAGAACAGATAATGAACTCCATAATTTCGTAAATATAAGCAAAACATTTGAGGAACTCGAGAGCTATATTCCTTGAAAACAAGTTTACGCATCAAGGCGCATTTAGACCTAATTTATAATTACCCATCAATAAAGGAAAATAGATTTAAAAAACAATGACAACATGTTGAGATATTGATTTCTTATATTTACGCGAATACTACACATTGAAATTAAACTATTTTTTAAGGATTTTATCGCGTTTATTTTTCGTTTTTACGTTCACGACGTTTCAGTCCTCCCGTGACCATGATTGCTGTAAAGCAGCCGAAACGACGAGAACGTAAAAACGAAAAATAAACGCGATAAAATCCTTAAAAATAGTTTTATTTCAAACATGTTGAGACGTAGACATTCAAAATTATTAAAAAGGTTAAAGCTTAGGTTATATAGGTGTAGATATTTCTGCCACTTCTATTCATAATAATAGTGAAATCCTATGGTTGGAAGGAATAGTAAGTAATCTATAATAACAAGTTCGGTGCATAGAGTACACTCCGTAAATAGATTGGATCTACATAGATATGTGAAAGCAATTCACATGAAGATTCCGTTACTCTATTCTTGTCACATACATGAAAATAAATTTCGTAATACTCTGGATTTCTTTCTTGCCTGATCACTTTTTAAATGTCTCTACGTTCATGTTTACATTCGTTCATACAATGGCTCGAGTGGCGCCGCTTATACCAGTATTCTCAGACTATTTACACGCGCCTAGAATTTTATTATCGATTGTGTAAGTACTTACACAGTCAACTAAGGATTTTGTGCACCAAAACATTTTGTGGAAATTCACTGGTTTATAATAAGTTTCCATTAAAGGAATAGCAGACGATATTTTATTTCTTGAAGCAAAGTGCGTCTTTTGCTTTCATTGTCAATTGTGATTGTTTGAAATTATACAGCAACAGCATTCCCTATACCAACAGCTTTATAATTAACGGTCTAATTCTTGATACACAGTATCGTCATACCATAAGTAAGTTAGTCCTTACAATTTGCGAATTGATTATCACGCTATTCTAAAAACGTATTAAAATGATGTATGTGTGATAAACATAATTGGATGCATATTGTCTATTTTATAAGGTCTCTTTTAGTATAATACTACTTGTCCAACGGTGTAAGCAGCAATTATTGAAAAGTAATAAAACTGTAAGCGCCAACGACCGGCTTCGTAGCGCGATTGTATAGCTACCGGAAGACATACATACCATAAAGCACCGATCTCCGTCCTTTAGATATTACGTAGACAAATTACCTTAATGTGTGTAATTAAATATTAATGTCATCAAGTTATAAACAAATAATTGATAGCTATCTCGAACTTAGTGACTTGTGTTAATGAATAATTATGTATCTCTCGTACTATAAATCGGTAAAATTTTCGTACAGGCATATCTAATTGACCAGGTTGAGAATAGTGTATGTGTATGCATCCTGACAAATTCGATTGTTAGCACATATTAATGGATGTGGCGTTTACATAATTCAGTAAATAATTCGCATCGAAACTTATTCGCTTGCGCTTACTAGTGTATATACGAGATAGGTCAACGCTAGGGTAATATTTACAACCATCAAAAACAACTCCCAGAGTGATGTGACCATATGCAATTAATTATAATTTAGACATTAAACATATTCATTCAGAATATGAAGGCATTTTGTTAAAGGTCTGTCGAGGTGATGCCGCTAGCGAAGTGACCGGAGAAGCGTACGAAATGTCAAGGGCGAAGCGACGGCAATCGTTAGAACTTATTTGCTCTGTTGAAGAAATGTTAGTTTATAATATGAATCAAACACCCACTTTGTACCTCACAATCCACCTTCGCATAAAATTATTTTCAATTAAAACTTTTAGTAGCAAATAACCGTGTAAAAAAATCGACATTATTTTATATACTTAAATACTCTACTCAAACAGTTGACGTCATTTTCTGGTTTTGATACAAATTTATCAGACACTGCACTGTGACTTTCGATACGTTCTATCAACAGCTGCTATAAAGTTACGACTACATATGTTATGAGCACATAATAGCATAATTGATCACCAAACTGTGGTTCAAATATGAGGGCCAATGTCGATCTATGCAATGTAGAGTATATTCGACGGGTTTAATGTGGCTTATAATTACCGCTACAAATAGGTAGGGTAATCGAAATAAGGAGAGAAAACTTGACAGTTTTTTTCTTATCCGCTACGATGAAAGTAAAAGTGGTTAACTTGCATAAGTAGCGTCGGCTTATAGGGGCAGTGCCGCTGTATTGGTTCGTCTCGGTCAAAGAATTGATATGAATACAATTAGATCCCATAAATAATAAGTATCATAAGTATCTACCTCAATTTGGGGAGGTAAATCACATCTTAGGGTTGCTATCCTCCGCAATCAAAAATCAAAAAGGCGTGCTCGCAATCCTGACTTGCTCTTTCGCAGTCCAATCGTCCTAGGATTCTTCGTTTGGACGTGCAATATGTATACTTTTTTGATGAATTCAGTTTATGCCTGGGAGAATTGAATATTAGTGTTTCTAATATTCATTAGGAGGGAGAGAGGTTAACAAGCTAGGGCTCAGATCGTCATCGGACTGTTGTACAAAGGATTATAGCCAAGTAACAAATTAATTGCAGGTAGAAGAAAATATTATACTTACTGTCAGCTAATTGAACAAGGTTCCGTTATTTAATAAAGCGATTGATGAAAACAGCGAAATGCGAGCGTCTATTATTTCAACATCACTGAATTGATGTTACTCAACACTAAGATGTATCATTATCTGCATAACGGTACGGTATTGTTTTAATAACTAGCCGTGTACTCTACAACTATTAGACGTTTTTACACATCAACAATGCCATACGCTACTTGTAAGAATGATAGGTATTTGTATCAACCATTACGCCACTAATAGGTACTTCTTAATAACTTATCTGGATTACTTGAGAAAGATGTAGTAACAATTTATTCAATAAATACCAGTGTACGTGAATACAATCTTTGATACAATTTTACGTAATTGACGCGTTCGGTGTAAACAAGCCACGAGTAAAATCGGGTTGAGTGCGTCGTAGCGTTGCGCAACGTTGCGCCCGTGCCGCGCCGCCACCGTCACGCGCCTAGCACGGCTGGGTGCCCTGGCTTGGGCAATGGCGATAATTTGACCACGCTTATTTAGAGCCCTTTTTTGTTGATGAAAATATGCCTATATATATTTTTTTATAATGGGACTTGGCCCGGAATTCACAGCAGCGACCAACGATGACGCCGAGGAATGACCCCTGTCAATCCCGGCGAAAACCTACTGAATTTTCTTGGAAACCACTGGTTGGAATCATCTGCAGATGTACCTAGATAAAAATAATAATGCAGTAGTCTGTCTTGATGCTGCAGTCTGTTTAGAATATAATTTATGTTTGTTAACATAATAGATACACATACCTACACCCTAAATTTCCTCTTCATATCCTAAATATCAGTGTCTAAAAAAATTAACACGTTCCATTGTAAAATGTTTTTCACATCCCTAATCTCCATCTTCACAGCCAACGGGCCCATCCATCTGCGAATAGGCAATTTATCCGTCGATCTACGCACGCACATGAGGTAAAACGGCCTTGAAGATTACAATAAGCCATAGACAAGTACTAGTGCCCTTGGCTGGCATTCGCGGTGGATGCGCACGCGCCTGCGCTACCCACCGCCTCGGCGTACGCATGCGATGAATGAATCATTGGAATTCCATTGCTTTCAATATGAAAGTGAATGCAATATTATCATAATATTTGTTTTTAAATTACATTATTTAAATTATAAAATGTTTCTGCTTCGCTCTAGTATTAAATCACAATATCAAAAACCGAATTGAGAACCTCCTCCTTTTTGGAGTCGGTTAAAAAAACAAAAATGTATATTTATTAGTTACTAGCTGTCGCGAGCTTTGGACCTCCTTAGAATCAAATGTATGTGAAAATTAATTATTATGTTTATTTTGTTTGTAATTTTTTATCATGTTTTAATAGTAACTCTGCTAAATATAGCGAGGTTCGAATAATTAAAAAAATGTATCCATTCATATCATAAAAATCAGCACACCCGTTCTTTAGTTATAAATGGTGTAACTAACATTTTATTTTATATACGTGTAGATATGGTATAATCTATTAAATCTTCTTCGTTTTCATCTAAAATTGTTTTTTCACCCTTGCTCTAGTTTTTGATGACACTGATATAAGTAATATTTTTGTATAGTTTGCATACGTACAGTCACATAAATATGTGCTATTCAGAGCATTCAGAGGAGGTTTTGGTATCAAACCAAACTATCTAGTACTAGACCCCCAGTTCTTTTGTCAACATAATATTCCCTTTACTACATTGGCTTCTCATGCTTCTCGTAGATTTCGATTGATGTGCTGCTTTTCCTATTGTTTGTTGCGCGCTTGTACGTGGCCGCCTGTCGCCACCGTCTGGGCGTCGCGGCACGCCCCGCGCATCGTTCGCACATTGTCTCTTGCGGTTTGACATATACTTACAGATAATTTGATATATATATAGTGACATGACAATAGACCCTTCCATGGTGTAGACTAGAATGGCGCTTTGTTTTTATACGCCTACAGTCAGTGATTATTAGTATTGTTTTTGAAATGATTCTGTCGTTCAAACAACTCTTATTCATTAACTTTGAAAATTAAAGACGTTTCCTTAATTTTCAATGTGACCGAAATACGTTCATGTCTATAATCACACACTTAAATGCTGATATGACATGATAATATAGTCCACCAAATTGTCAATACATCTCTTTCGGCACCAAAACTTCAAAAACATAAGTACACACAACACATTATTACAAAGTGAAACATTGAAGACTCTACTGTGCCGTTTACGTTCTTATATATTATGCTCTTCTAATCTCGCATCTGTGCTGAACTCTGCAATCGATGCATGCTTTAACAACTAACACGTCGTTCATTGTGGAGATGGCGTAGCGGCTGCGGCAGAGTGCGGAAGTCGTGCGGCAATGGTACGCCGGCACGTAGCGTGCGCGCGCGCCGCCCGCCCGTGAAGTTTCCTACTCCACAAATTGTACAATAATTATATCATATTACGTCTTTTTATAGCGTTCTTACTTTTTACGTGCTCGACTAATGGGTTTATTACACTCAACGCTAAATTTCCCTCTGCATTTCTTATTTTTTTAATATAAGTTATGAGTAATATTATTATCTACTAGCTGCGCGCCGCGGTGTCACGCGCGATTAAAAAGTATGTCCTTTTCCTCTATGTCCTTTTCTGACCCCTAAACTACCACTGCCTGTGTAAATAATCATGTCGATCCTTTGCTCTATGAAAAATAAAAAAAAATCTATCCCACGGGAATCATACATTTTACCGTTTTATCTACTTTATACATCATAATCGGATACAAGATTAAAGTTGTATTCAAATAATAATAGTTTCAAATGTAATCGGAGTTGGTACATAACACTTTCAATGTGGTTAAACTGTGAACGATGAGATAAAACATTTTCAAAGTAGGTGTCTGTTGTCTGCGGTCGTACATCTAATAAACTGTCTAATTTATATCGCAACGCCTCGCCAAGTCACAATTATTAGGTTACCTGAAGGGCACTGTATCGCAGATAATTTGCATATTTTTTTGAGGAACTTACAGTTACTTTTAATGTCGCTGGTTTGTTTATCCTGCTAATGGATACAGGATTGCATTACCTATTTAAGTAAACCTCTTTTTCCAGATCTCAGGCTACGATTAATATTTTATAACGTATCAATCATGGCACTACAGTAGGTAGGTAAATCGAAGGTGAGAGGTAACTACAAAAAAAGATTAGCGTATGGCCACGAAACAAAAGGCCATGGGAACAACTTCCGCTGAGGAGTTACGAACATCACGCCGACTGATGAATGACAAAACTTTTAATTAACACCTATAGCAGTTATTAATTTTATACGTCGGTACTCTACCGCCCGATACGAGAAGGCTATATAAATTTGGATAAATAAAAAATAAATAATAGCTCTATGCTAATGATTATTTTTTTAATGCGACCATGAGTCATTCGTGTCTAAATCTATCGTCGGAATGCACTTACTTCCATTTTTAAACAGACATAGAAGCCAGTTCTACCAAAGAAGACATAAAACTAGGCGATACTACACACTTACATAACGCAGTTCACGCTTTTATCTCTTGGCTATGTTATGTTGAAAATTAAAACAATGTATATGACTCTACCTCATTGTAGCGACATGGTGTATTAAAATAAAGTCATAATAGTAACACCATTTACAACTCAAGAACAGGTGGGCTGATTTTTATCATCTTTGATTTTTTTTTCATTTGTCTCCGTCCCGAATAGCGGAATAACTATTAAAACATGGGAAAAAATCAAAAAAATAAAATTTAAGATAATGAATTAGACAGTATGATATGATAGCGATTCAGTTGTAAGTATTGACAGGTACTTTCTAATTCATCAACATAACTATTTTTCGTTGACCACGTGATATTTTGGCACTATATTTATACACTATAACATTTGAATAAATAATGAGTTCTATTTATATTCAGTGCTCCCGATTGTTTATAGTAGATAATATTTTTTTTTACGATGGACTTGACTTTTATAGGTCTACTGAGACCATATACGGCATATTACACTTCTGTCACTACATTTTAATCTTTTAAGTTTAATGGTATTGTTGCCTTATTCAGTAAGGAATTCTTAAATGTATGGGTAGATCAAAATACGATAAACTAATTCAATGTAAAATATCAGTCACGTATCCCATTAGATTGTTTAATATCGCAGGTCAAACAGTGACAAGTCACACTCAGTCGCCTTGAGTAAAGTCTATTGCACTCTTCGACTGAAATTAAGTACAAGTATTATATACATTTCGAAACAACTACTATCTTGGATGTAAATGCCAAAATACAATAAAAGCATTTCAAAACACTGTGGATTAACTGTAATAACTTTAAATGGCCTGCAAAAAACATGTACGCGTCCCAATTAAATAGATAATAATAATACCAAACGAAAAGTGTTTTTTTGAATAAAATGACTAGATATATAAAATTACAAGATCAATCTTGTACTTTTATTCGCTAACCTACCGTCGAAATGAAACAGCAATAAAAGCAGCATGTGATGATACAATTAGCATTTTATTCATCATTGTGATTGAGGAATAAACAGACAAAAAGTTATGAATGAGAGAGGAAGCGTCGCGGAATGCGGTGGAGGCGGGACAGTGAAGCCCGGCGCAATGCACGAGTGTAGCGGGTTAGACCGTAAAATACGTACTATCATACTATTAAAAAGGAAAGAAAAAGAACCATTGTAGTTTGAATGCGTGACGAGTAACAGGTGTCCGGGTGCGCCTGACTACCAAATTTAACCCAAATTTTTCGTGACTTTTCCATACATTAACCTACACTATTCTTCCAAAAAAAGTTAATGGTTATATCATTGTAAATTGCCAAAAATATTTATAAATATAGCGATCAGAATTCAAATAATATGTATAGTGTTCCATTAGATTGCAACCATTTTATTATAAGCTTTTAAATATGAACTTATTTGTTACTTATTGTTCCCATATTTTAATAATTATTCGGCTATTAGATGATAAAAATTAGCCCACCTGTTTTTGAGTTATAAATGGTGTTACTAGCATGACTTTGTTTTAGATATATAAATAAAGATAAATACGCATTTGTATGTATAGTATATAGTTGGGTAGTAGTGGTATGTCATTGTTAGATCTCAAAGATCTTAGAATGATAATCCGCTAGCACCCATGAATGGTACCGTCATCTTAACAATTACAACAATGATGTCGGGTGTACCCACACATTGTCTACTCATCGCGATGTGTGCCCGTGTTTCTCCGACCTTCGGTCCACATTCTGAGGAGCTATCCAGGATGCCCACTATTAGCAACCGCTCAGAGGGCATTAACCTTTGATTATTCTGTTAAAGACTTTTTAGGGCTTAATATTTTTTTTTTCTGTAACATCCCGTTGACGTGTTCATAGAACCTGCATGTATTTCGAACGCCGCCGCGGGTCCAGCGTGATGGACCATGTCACCCTTGGCTTTAAGCTATCATAATGTTGTTTCATGATTATTCGTCTCGTAGTTTTTCCGTGATGCGCGTACAGAAGATGTGCCAAAAATGGTGGATTGGGCTTTTGTATCAAAAATAATGAGCCTACGATTTTATTTTTCAAAATATTTAATTATGTACAGACATACCAGACATAGTTTTTTTTAAATTATACCTTAGAGCTTTTTAAGATTAATTTGTTTAATCGAAATTGAGCCAAAATCTGATGCATCTTTAAATAATGTTTACTATCATAATAAACCTATATTTATATTCTTGTTATAATAAATGATTCAATATTATATGACTCCAGTGAATCACAGCCACACACAGTTAACTGTTTGTAAGAGCTTGCAATGCAATCGAAGTATAAGTATACAAACATGGCTGGTACATGTTTAGTATCACTCACTATAATAGGGTTAACGTACAAGTCTCTATTCTACAAACAGTGACTTTCTTGTGCACAGACGATTACGACCCGACTGCAGGGACGCCGAACTTTTACAAATGTTTCGCTACAATTGCATACGCTTCAACCTTAAAGAGGTATTTCGACATTTTGACACATACAATTTAAATGATTTAACAAAGAAAATATCTTAGTTCCATAAACGTACAACAATTGAGCGTTCGAGTGTAGGCGAGAACGCGTCTCTACAATTGATAAGGCTAATCGAGTCGTGAATCACTCAGAATTTAAGTACACAACCGGTAGTTAAGCGATCCCAATATGGCACAGGTAATATTCGCCACGCTTATCGACCGACATAGGTCAAAAATGTCACAATTATCAACCTAATTGTCGTAAGCGAGTAGGCGACCCATTGTTCGCGGTGCCGTTACGTATTTATCGCTTGCTCTATCTAATCTGATTCATGTTAACTCCATATTTATAATAAAAATATTTCGTAATGATACGAAACCTGACCACAAACCATTTTGACATTGCCAAAGTGGTCAAAACGTATCGTCGATCAAACGCCATTACTTATGCAATGATACTTTTATAATACGTCTAGCTTTTGCCCGCGGCTCTACCCTGCAACCTTCAATATTGCTCTGCAGCTTGACCTCCAATGACCATAGTGTAATAATACCCCATATCTTTTAAACCAATCATAGTCTATCTAGCAATTGATTTTCGAACTAAGAGACACTCAGATAGCAATTCTGAAAACACTTGTTTTGGATTCAGAGTCGTTGCATCATCATAAATATCTTCAATGTATGTACAGCCACAACCCAGTTATATATAGGTTTATAATATTAATTATAGATTTATAGATACATTGTACAATTCTGTGAGTATTGTTTTCCTGAATATCAACGTGTTTATCATAGTAAGACATGACAGTTTGATGAAACACTATCGAATTGGAAGGATCTGGTTTCGAAATTGGAGTGTCATTGTGTGTATCTGTCATCGATCGTCCGTCAATAGGTACGTGCTGTAGTGCGTGCTGTTGTGTACACGGAGACCGGCTAGACGTGACGTCTCGCTCTACGAGCATTCTATTTACCACTGAGATTTATTATGTAACGTCGTTGCGGTAACCCGCGTATGTGGGCAATTGAGTGGCTGAATTAATTGTTTTTTTGGTCGATCACACACTTATAAGTTTACAATCTGGTAGTTTTTTTTAGTCTATAATAGTATACCTATAAGTGGTGTGCAATTGTTTTGTTTCTTTTACTTGTTATATTAATACCTCACATATCCTCATATATGGCCGAGTGTGCTATAAGGCGGGCGGGTTCCTTAGTGTGCCCACAGGTGGTAAAATAAAGCCAAATACAAAATCCGTATTCTACTCACCCCTACAGTTTTTTTCATAAATTAAAGAAGAATAATATAAATGTATTATTAATTGGATTCAATATTGATGATCGATATATTCTTTGTATATTACATAGTATGATAATATATTGTAAAATACAAACACAGGTATATAATTGAAGCACTCGTTTAATTAATAGGTTAATACGTTGACGTGCCAATGCATAACGCTTAATGGACTTTGAATTCAATTATACATTTCTACTTAAATAAAGTGTTGGATGCGGTAGCACAGTGACCGCTATATCGGCTACCAGGCGCTTCAGTCGCGTCTCTCGCCATACTTGATGACATAACGGAACAAGGCGGCGCGGGCGGCCCACACGGCCCGTTAACTCACATTGCATCGTACCTCTGTGCGTAACTTTTAGTTATAACCATCGTATAGTCACTATCAGAAATCATCTCGAATATTTCAATAGCTTCTTATATTTACGCGAATACTACACATTGAAATATATTTTTTTTTTAATTTTATTTTATTTTATGTTTACGCGTGTTTATTTTGTATTTTTACGTTCCCGACGTTTCAGCTGATTTACAGCAAACATGGTCATAGGAGGACTGACGTCCTAGTGGCATAGTTTGAACTAGGGCATCCTCATATTTAGTTGTCGCTTGCGTTCCGATCTACGCAGAAAGTGCTCATAGTGTCTTGAAGCCTTGCAATGGTGCGCGTTTCTTTCAAATATATGTATTGTGTCAAATATAAACGCCCAAGACCTGATAACAACACAGGTTCTATTATTGAATAATAAATGGCAAGACATAAATGAGAAGTAGGTACTTAATTGCAATGATGAAGTTAATCTACAATGTTCATAATTATTATGCCTACTTACTCCTGCATCATAAAAAAATCAACATTTTCGAGAAGAGAATGAACCTTTGTCAAATAAAACGAACAATAATGGACGCCTTAGGGCAATCAACGTTATATAATTCCGACATTGTACGGTTATTCGGAGGTTTCCCCCGGCCTACATAGACCCAGCAATTATAACAATACCCAATGTTGACAAGCTACGTTTCAGTAGACGAACACTCCCTCCGGCTTAAATTAATTACGAAAACAATTGATCTAATGGCGCTTTGTCTAATTTAATAATTAACAGTGAACGTTTCCGTCATTCTAACTCGTATATATAGCTACATCTACCATCAATACCGATTGCGAAAGCGCTTCCTATTTGCAATAACAGTTATTTTTATAGTGGTATCAATTAAAATGATGTGTATTTTCAATTTACAACTCTTGTTACCTATAGAAGTATTTTATTTTCATATCTATACATATAAATAAAATTGGAGTGTCTGTTTGTAATATTAAAATAACCGCTTTTTACTAAGTGCATTTGGATGTATACACGTTACCTATACCGAAACAACATTTTTTACAATTTTTGTCTGTCTGTCTGTCTGTCTGTCTGTTTGTTCCGGCTAATCTCTGAAATGGCTGGACCGATTTTGACGGGACTTTCACTGGCAGATAGCTGATGTAACAAGGAGTAACTTAGGCTAATTTTATTTTAGAAAAAAACATAGGATCTCACGAAAAAAAAAAAAGCCAATGTTGCAGCGCAGCGCCTGATTAACTTTGATAGCAACAATCTGCAATGCGTCCCGCGGGCTCAGAATGGGCGAGCAGGCTGTTGTCAACGGTTGTCTTTGTTAAATACCACGCGGACGAAGTCGCGGGCAACAGCTAGTATAAAAATAAAATACTTCTATAATACTTCAACTGCATAAATATTATATGCACGTTGGATTTCTTACACAGTGTGATTTAATTGTTGTTCCAATTTTTATTCAGTTAATTCGCGTGACTATGTAACACGAGGCGAAAACCAGCGTTTCTATGACATTGGTTCGTTGCTAACGACCGTGCATATATCATATTATGACAGTCTCGAACTCAACTAATTATGTGTACAGTTTAATTATGTTAGGCTTGCCAGCTGCATTTATGTGTAATAAAGGCCATATCTTTTCAACGGATTGTTTCTCTAATTGTACTCACGATATAGATAAGCAATCAGCAATTTGCTTCAATTGTTTCAGAAAAGTTCTCGTAATATATCATTTTGTTTATTGCGCAATGTTACGATATTATTGACTTCCTACTTTGAATGACAAGTATGAAGAAATTTCACATTAAAGGATCTGTTTATAGTTGTGACACAGTGCACCTAAACAATAATACAGTAGGTAGGTACATAATGTTTAAACTACAGTCTGTCTACGGATTACGTAAAACTACTGACTATATCTATACTATGAACCTGGTTTTGTTGGATGACTTGGTCGACATCTAGATTTGCTTGAATTATTTCCTGTAACATAAAATAACTTAAGAGCCATTAGCATAGCAATGTCTATTAAGGTACATAATTATGTACTCATATCTCGTGTTTTGTGTATTCCTAACACTTAATTTATACCTCAAGGGTTAACACTAACCTATAGACAGGCCTATATACGATATAGCTGGGCTATGACCTTACTCTTACTTATAGGCTCTATTTAGGTCAGTTTCTATAAAGTCATATAAGGATATTGTTAAAGTTCACACGGCTCCTACCAACACCTTAATTGGATTGATTGGAGGGGAGTATAAAAGGCTGCAAAATTTTGAAACCCACATTCTTTGAATCTTTACAAACAAGAAAGCTTAATCTTATTTCAATGCTTTGAATAAAAATAGCATTATGAATAGCAAGCACTTAAAAAGCCATGCTTTTTCGCAAGCTCGCAAGTTTTATATAAATTTAATAATATAGTAACCAGTGATGGCTTTATTATCTGCTCACGAATTATCAAATCGTCAACATAATCTGGCATGATACGCCTAATTTTACATCCGGCTGAGAGATCGTTCACATAACATCCGTCAAATGTTCTCAGTGGGGATATATTTAGACCGGTTCTAGAGACAACATATTTCTAGACCAATTTATGTGTATGATATATGGTTTCACAAGTCTGGTGTGTTTAGGCTTTGTACAAATGGCGGAATTTAGCGTGGAATTACTAGTTTTACTCTCAATCGATAAAGGTATGTATTACTGGAATTATTTTTAAGATTACTCTATACGGTAAACGATAATGTAAATTGTTAACATAAAGATTGTGGGGAAAATCTTTGCACACTGGCTGGGGATCATGTTGATTATTAAAAAAAACTTGTTATGCAATGAATATCTAGAAATTAATTAACTGCATGGCCCATAACAAAGTACACAAACATGCAAAGCATCGTTCTGTTTTTACCGATCCATCATAAGTACTGCAATGGTTTACAAAGATTACGTAATTAAAAACTATTAATATTCTCATTCATAAATCTCTTTAGGAAAATTCTAGTTTGACTAAAATAAACACTCATCACCTGCGTGTGGATACCCTTAGTGTTTGTATCGCCCGCAGTGCTCTAGTTTCTTGCCGGTCCACTGGCCGACAGTATTATAGCTTGCATCGAGGAAACCACGCCCTGAGACAATCTGACACAACTGTTCAATACAACAAGCTTTCACGACATCATCTAACGTTCAACTCTTTTTTATATGTCGTTCAGAACAATCACATTAACAAATCACTTAGTTTTATTGTTTTTTTTTATTTTTTTTTATTACATTATAGGCAAGTATTTGATCTCGATCTCATCTGATGGTAAGTGATGATGAGATCTACGATGGAGCATACTTGCCTAGGTAGGAAGGCGGCAGTAGATCGAGACGCTACATTTACTAGGCACATGCAGCGCAGCTGATCTGACCCCATCATGCCGGAACACGGCTAGGCCGCTTGGCGACATGGCTTTGTTCAGTGGGTGGTGACTAGCCACGGCCGAAGCCTACCACCAGTAGAGTTGTCACCTAGTTGGCACCACCCAGGGTCACGTGTAGGGTATCTCGAGGGTATTTAATTCTCCTACGGACGAAGGTGACTTGACCCCAAATAGCTAACATAATGTGGTCGAATAAATGATTTAGAATGCGAATAATATTATGGTTTTTTTTTTCTGACAAAAGTACAGTGGCAGAAATACTAGACGAAGAAATATCCTAAACAGCGCTCTACAAAGTCACAATCAATTGAATAATAAAATTCACTAATGTAAGTAGTCAATTATCGAACTTAAAAAGTAATTCGTTAGCTATTATCTTGCAACCATAATCTTACTCGAACAATTGTAGCCATAAATTAAATTGGGTATACCTAACTCTTTACCTGTTGTATATCTGCAACAAAAATGATGACGAACAGTTACTTATCTATCTCGAGCAGACAAAAAAGTGTGTTGTGGCAATCTAGAACAACAAAAGATTTGACGGTACCCAACACTTGAACACAAAACATCCTCTCACACTCTACCTACTTTTCAGATATTATTCCAAATCATTTTGACTTTTTAACGCATTTTGAACTTTAATGTGAATTATTTTGAGCACTTTTTACACTTGCACACATTTCTGTTTGTATTGTATCAGCTATACACGTGGTTTAAGTTTCGCAACAATAAAAACAATTTAATACAAACGTAGATTCCTGAACTATAGCATTCAATACACCATTTTATTTCATAACAAGATGTCCGCAATGATAAACGTTCGTTGGCTTGAAAGCATGCAATTGTTGATATCAATACTGCTCTCTGTTATAAATACCTAAACGTATCACGATGCTCCAAATTAAATGGGTGTTACATCAGAATAACGATCTGGTTAATGGTTTTAGCGAAAAGGGATTAATAAAACTCGGCCATACTTTCTATTATGTTCGATCATCGATCGAGTTTATTAAGAATGGAGTTGTGCACATAACAATTATTGCAAATAGAAAGGCTACTCATGTAATATAATAAATTACCTGTCCAAATCATACGCTTAATAACATTGTTACTTGTATTCTCAGATAGGTTATGTTAGGTAGATATAGTTACGTTTATGGTATTCAACAACAAAATATAATTAATCCCAAAACGCATAGAAAATATCGCAGAGTCAGAAAATTATTTCTGGCCAAACACTCAAGTGTCGCCTTGAACAATAGTTTGCATCACTTATGCTTAGATACCTATTGGTAAAATTAAAAACATGAATACTTCCTCTGTAAGAATGTGGATCATATTTGTGTACATCGGAATACATAATTGTTATATTTATTATATAACATTTCGTGGAGCATATCGGAACAGTTCATTGTGGATGGCTAATTGTGTGTTGCAAGCAATTGTTCCGTAGAGCCGTGATGCGCGTGCGAAAGCCTCGACCTACCTATTGTTTGTCGTTTTCTACGCCTCTGATTCTTGTATGAAGTACAAGGAAACTTTGATTTATTAATATTCTTCATTTTACGGCTTGATCGAGGCTGCTTCTGCTAACTCAGCCAGTACATACGTAGTGTACTAAAGGCAATTTCTCGTGATGTCACGAAGCAACGCAAGCAACATATTATCGACTGTACATCAAGTTCGCGAAAGTTAATCGCTCAAGGCACAAGCTGAGGCTGCCTCGCGAGGATTTTTGGTTATTTCGTAGTATACAGCTAATAGTGTTGTCTGTGGCTTCCAGATGCGGCGGCAGGGTCGGCTCTCAGTCGGCGGCGCGCTTGTCGTGCGCTCCGCCTCCGCATTGCAAGGTATGCACATTAACAGGGCCGGATTCAGCCATGTAGATTGCCTAAGACATGCAATGCCTAGGCATTGCATGTCTTAGGCCCCCCCCTCCCCATAGGTATATAGTATTTCAACCGTTTTGTTAATTCATATGGGCGTCTGGTTTACAAGCTGAATCGTAAGGGATTTAATAATTCTAACTGAAATCTTATTAATAAAGAGATACACCTTAAAACTTGGGTATTCCACTTTGTATGAAATTCTTTAGTCCCTATTAAAATAATAAACCGTAAACTTTTATAAAAGAAAAAACCAAGCATCAAATTGAAACAACTAAAACTTATTTCTTCCTCTGGCCGCGGGGCCCTAGGCGGCGCCGCTTCGTCTAGCCCATAAGCAGTTAGCTGCCTACATTGCCTATATGGATTAAACGGAATTGCACATATTATTTTACCTTTTAAAAATAATTGACCTAATCAATATTTACAAAATCCTTGACTTAGCTGATGACAACATTTAAATTAAATCATTTAACCGGTATACAGATTTAATGAGACAAGTGCATTAACGAGAAGCAAAAACCATGCATCAATATTTAAAATAATGTTTTACCTCGTTCCAGTATGGCTGTGGTTGCTGATATTCATATTCCAGAACGAATTTCGGATATCCAGGTCCATTCAACCGGGTGTGAGTATTTTAAAATATACCTAATTAAGTAGGTACCTACATTAGACTTTATGTAAGGTAATATCGTAATTGTATCAAGGAACTTAGCAGGATATAACGCCGACCACTATCAACTCATGTAGCTTATTATTGATAGGCCTTTCCCATCCAGGATTTCATTCTAATAAAAAATATTTAAATTAATAGGATTCTTCTTTAGACGAGTTTATCACCTATTTATTTAGGATTTTTGAATCTGATATCAATATCTATGTGGTAACTATCTCTAACTTCATATTGTTCTGTTGTAAACTTATATTTTATATTTTTCAACATTTTCAGTATTTGGACTTTGACAACCTGCCAGAGACGAACTTCACGTGCGCGGGCAAAGTGATTGGCGGTTACTACGCCGACCTTGAGACCTCGTGCCAGATGTTCCACGTCTGCACCGTGGGCCAGAACGAGGAGCCCATGGACATCAAGTTCCTTTGCCTCAATGGTACTGTCTTTGATCAGGTTAGTTGCACTGCAGAATTATGCTATTGGACTGAATATGTGCCTATTAGTCCGCGTCAAGGCATTATTTTTTGTTGTTTATATATTATAAACAAATCACAATTATTTGAAACCCCCAAGGGAAGAGATACAGGTCATTGATATTGCGAAACATAATTATTTGATTACTACATGACCCATTTAAGACCCCACATTTTATATTTTCAGGAGACCAGAGTTTGCGAGAGAGTAGACGAAGTAGATTGTACAAAGTCTGAAAAGTTCTACAGTTTAAATTTAGAATTATATGGAAGTACAGCGCCACCAATAATAGAGCCAGACCAACAAAAACCTCAAGCACAGTCAACCGAGCATTCACAACACCAGACTAAACCAAATCAAGAAGTCGATCCCTCATTAGATGACTTTATTACGACAACTCATGATAAAACTCAGGGGCATTCAACAGATGCTACAGATTCCACTGAAGACCCAATACAAGATATAAAGAAATACGAATCTAAGCCCACAGCAGAAAAAACCTCGCATGCACCAATACACCTATCAGGGAATGGAGAACTTACCGAAGGTAATTATTATCTCTGTATTATATAGCTACCAAAGCGTTCAAGTCGTTTTATCGTAGTATAGATTTGAATCACATAAATTCTAATGGGACTACATGCTAAATCTTCAATATATATTGAAAACATATCTTTTGTAATATTGTCTAAAATTACTCATTTCAATGGCAGCGTGGATTGAGCTCTGCAGCTTTGTCAGGACATTACGATATCACTGAATCCGCGCCGCCTCTGAAGTAAATTTACATGCGCGTATTATCACTGCTTACTACTGTACCCGGCAAGAAAGTTAAACAAAATGGGGCTAATTCATAACTTTAGACATACGCAGAGCTGCAAATTTTTGTGTACTTATTGAACAAAAATAGTTATGACATATGGCACAGACTTGATCGCTTACATTGGACCCAATAAAAAAGACCAATTTCGCTGGACGCAATGGAAAGAGCTATGGTCGGGTATTCGCTATGCGATGGAATCAGAAATGAGGAGATCCGTAGACGTCCTAGAATAATCAATATAGCTCAAACAATTTCAAAGTTGCAGTGGCAGTGGGTGTGTTGAGTCATTGATGATTGTTGATTGTTCCCCATGGGGGAAGGCTTATGTCTAGCAGTGGACGTGTTTCGGCTGATGGATGTATGCATGGAACAAAAACCCTATGACAATTCTAATTCACTAAGATACGTTATAATTCATTCAACGTTTATTTTTCAATTACAGAGTACCAGGAAGAAGACGAAGATACAGATTATGAGGACTACTCACATCATCAAACAACATCAACAACAACTACACGACCAACCACTACACGAACAACAACTACACGAACAACAACTACACGACTAACAACCAGATCGACAACTACAACTACCACGACTACCACAACCAGACCGTCGACCACAACGGCAACGCAAACCACTTCGTATCGCTATCCTTCTCCAATACCACACTTCATTTCATCGCCGTCACCTTTACTGTCCTCATTATCTCCACCTCCACCATCATTACCACCATCTGTTCCATCTGCTCCTTCAGCTCCATCTGCTCTTTCCACGTCTACTGGACTTTCGGCACCTTCAGCACCCTCCGCACCCTCCGCCCCATCGCAACCAACGCTAGATCCATCACTTCTTTCGCCTCAAGAGTTTATCTACCGCCATCGTGGACCAGGATCCGAAGCGATTTCGTTCCAACGCCAAAGCTTTCGACCAGCAGACGGAGTTTTCATAACACATGCGCCGCCGCAGCAGTATGACCACTTCCAGTATGAGTCGTCAAGAACTGCACCGCGGCCGACGCCACAGCGACCACAGCCAGCACCATTTGTGCAGCGACCACAACCGGCGCCATTCCGGCCCACTACTTTGGACCCTCGTGATCAATTACTCCGTCCCGGACCTACCTCTCAGCCTTCTGAAAGACATGAAACGTCTGTGAAGCAGAATAAGCCCCAGCCTTACCCCCAGTCGCTGTCACAACGACCGCTACCGTTCAATCCATTTTACTTCGACCGAAAACGTAGCGACGATTCTGTGCCAGAGGTTGAATCCTCATTATCAGCAAGATCCGTGTCGCCACCAAACGTGACTGAAAGACCGCCGATTAAGCTAAAAAGCCCTCCGCGGGTCATTGTTACAGCCAGTGCGTCAGTGAGCGACAGCAATGGAAAGAGATTGAACTACACTGTCGGTAACGTCGTCAGCGCGGTGAAACCGATAGTGCCGATAAACTATGACGATTATAAAGAATCTGATCTTATTTTCGATCCATTCTTTCTCGATGTGCCAAAACTGCAAAAACGACGAAAAACTAGATCTAATAAAAATAGAAATATAATCACAGTTCCTTCAACGGCGACTCTGGCAGCGGAGTTGACGTCAGAAAAACCCGTAACAACATCTCCAACGACCTTGTATGCGACGACAACGGAGAGAAAAGCAGGCAAAGCATCGGTCGCAACTACGACCGCCGCGTGGAGCCCTAACGACTACGTTGATGACAATTATGAACCCCACGCTTACGTACCACCAATACCATCTCTCGCAGTGCTCGCTGCACACGATTTGAATAAATTTACGGAAAAGGGGAGATCAAAGAACGATTCTGTTGAGAGTAAAACTCCGAGACATGCGAAATCAAATACTGTCTATATCGAGCAGCCCATGCCGACGTCTGCGTTTGCAGCGCAGAGAAGCTCTAGTCAAAGTGTGGGCGCGGGGGCGGCGCCGCCCGCCGCCGCCTCGCCACCCGCGCCGCTCCTCGAGGCGCCCCCCTGCGCCACTTCGCGCTCCAATGACTGTCGGACTCGTGCCTAATAAAATTTATAACTTTATACACTGAATAGATAAATACATAGTTGGATATTTTAGATAGGTAGAGAATTTTTATCAATTTTACAGACGTCTAAGTTAATTCACTATCACGTAGGTACTTATAGATTTTTTTTTCAAATTTGAAATTAATAACCTAGCATAGATCCTAAATGTGTTTGAACATTTTTAAGCTCTCTTTGAACAGGTGCAGTTTTATCATGAGTTATAAATGAAAGTAATCTATTTACTTTCATTTATAAAACATATCTTCAACTATATTTTTATTTAGGTTATTTTGCGTATAAGTACGTAATGTATAGGTATAATATTATGTGCCTTAGCTTTATTTTCATACTCGTTGCTCTATGAGGAATTTATTCATTCTTAACACGTTGACTGCGTTAGGAGGTCTAAAAGAACTCTAACGTGACTTTCAGCTGGTGCGGCGCCGAAAATCGTGTTCTCCACCTCTGTGCGGGAGGTCGTAACTTCTTTATTTCTATGTGTTTGACAGAGACAAATATACATACCTACTTCCCACTGCGAGTTTGATTCAATAATGTCATAAAAAAAATAGGAGATGGATGAGGTCTCTAACGCACTGAGTTGTAATAATATACATCTGTTGCGTGAAGAGATCTTTCGGACCTCCTAAAACACAGGCGTCATAGACGCAAGGAGCGGAGCGCGGGCGGCGCGGGCGCCGTTAGCTCGCGCTCAGTGTTGTTCAAATGTCGATAACGTGTACCTGCGCACTCCATGTAAAAAAAAAAAAAAAAAATACAACCGAATTGAGAACCTCCTCCTTTTTTTTGAAGTCGGTTAAAAAATACGCTCTTGTTGTGTTGTGTTGTGGTAGCAAAAAAAGTCGTTGCACAGGCTGTCACGGTAAATTACGGCTTACATTTAGTAGCACAGATGCATCCAAAACAGCCAAACGAATAAATACACTATGTGTGCAATGCGATCAACAAATGTGTTTACCATGCGTGTTTACCATGGATTATCATAATTCATCATTCACGGAAGGACAGTCACCATGGTCAGTCCTCCCGTGACCATGGTTGCTGTAAAACAGCCGAAACGACGGGAACGTTAAAAACAAATAATAAGCACGATAAAATCCATAAGATTAGTTTTATTTCAATGTGTAGTATTCGCGTAAATATAAGAAATCAATATTACTATGTTTAAATGATTACTTCATAAAAAGTTTAGCTATCGATAACTGGGGGTTTATTTTAATCCCATTACTAGTCACAACCCAAACGGATCTATCTTTAGTTGCGATGCGAGATTCAATGGATACCTAATTTTTTTTTCGTTATATCTCATAACCCACTTTTCATATCCCCATGCGTAGCAAACTTGAGATAGAACAGTTAATTCTCTATTATTTACAGAAAGAACATAGATTGTATCTTATTTTTTGATAAAGATATGAGTTTTTTTAAAATACCTTATTTTAGGAGATGGATTAGGTCTCATACGCACTACAGTGAAGCTCGGTTATGAGGTCGAATGGGTCTCTAACGCACTGGCTGAAAGTCCTCTGAAAATGGCACCGCACTCAACGTGTTAAAGAACTGCAGTTCCATGAGACCCGTTGAAAGGGAGCTTTAGAATTATTATATTTATGTGTCACTTTAATTATAATAATAATTGTAAATATGTACGATTTTTTATGGAATCTGTTTGATGATAAAATTATGTTTCGAACTTTTCAGAAGTAGTTATATTGATATTTATGAAGGAATCCTTGTAAATATCTTAAAATATACTTAATGTTTTATGAGGTTTTATTGTGTTTAATTTCATATAAAAAACCCTTTTTTATCACAAATTAAAAGCTAAATAGAAAAAATAAGTATTAAATTATTAAATAATAAGGTGACAAATTTTGTCACCATTTCAATGGCGGTGCTTTCTAGATGCTGCGCTCACACCCCGCTACAATTTTTAGCCCTTTTAACCAAAGAGACTGTGTAACACGGTGTTACACAACTAGTTCAGCCTGTGGTTTTACGTTCTTCTTTCTTTACGAAATGAAATGCGATGGAAAAAAAATATGAATATGGCGTCACCCACAACTTAGTGGCTATTTTGCCGAAGACAAGTAATTGATAGCAATAACACATTAATAAATACACATTATAAATTAAATAATGGATATGTCATGAAGATATGAAAATGGAAGCCTCCTGAAGAGTAGTATTATATAGAGGTTTTACTGGTGGTAGGCTTCGGCCGTGGCTAGTCACCACCCACTGAACAAAGCCATGTCGCCAAGCGGCCTAGCCGTGTTCCGGCATGATGTTCGGTGTTGCCATTCATGGATGGCGGGTCAGATCAGTTGCGCTGCATGTGCCTAGTGAATGTAGCGTCTCGATCTACTGCCGCCTTCCTGCCTAGGCAAGTATGCTCCATCGTAGATCTCATCGTCACTTACCATCAGGTGAGATCGAGATCAAACACTTGCCTATAATGTAATAAAAAAAAAAAAAAAAAAAAAGAGGAAAAATAAATAAATTTGGTTTTTCGTTGCCAACAACGACAATTGTTGACAACAGTTGACAATGACTTTATTCTATTTTTATGCTTGTCATCGAATATAAACAAAAACGCCGTCTAGATCAAGAATATTTTATCGCTTTTGGTGCTTTTCATATAACTTTTGCTTTTGTATTTTATTACCTAGATATAATTTAATAAATTCGACGGTTTAACGATGTCGAAATCAAGCAATATTATGACTGTTAGGGAAATGATTGATAAAGCTTTTGGAGACCCTCGAGTAAAAGCTTTTAATTAAATAACATGGAATTATTGACATTACTTATAATTAATACATATTAAATATTTCAGGGCAATGTTGTCGATCACAAACTTATACAAACAATACTCTACTTACTTGCAAGGCAATTGCGGCTGCTAGAAAGACGTGTGGAGGTTGAAATTGGTCCTATGCCGTACGTAGCATCTGGTACCAGTATATCCATTACCGAAATCAAAATACATACCACACAAAAGAAGAAAAAGGTAGTACAACCTGTAAGCTACTCTGATCAAACTGATAAGACTTCCACTGAAAAGACGTCCACTGATAAGACATCCACTGACAAAACTTCCACTGATAAGACGTCTAATGAAAAAACGTCCACGGATAAGACGTCCACCGATAAGACGTCCACTGATAAGACGTCTACTGAAAAGACGTCCACTGATAAGACTTCAACAGATAAGACTACTACTGATGAGACGTCTACTGAAAAAACGTCCACGGATAAGACGTCCACCGATAAGACGTCCACTGATAAGACTTCAACAGATAAGACTACTACTGATGAGACGTCTACTGAAAAAACGTCCACGGATAAGACGTCCACCGATAAGACATCCACGGATAAGACGTCCACCGAGAAGACGTCCACCGATAAGACGTCCACGGATAAAACATCCTCAGAAAAGATATCTTCTATAGATAAAATACCTTCCATAAATGAGACCTCCACTGAAAAACCATCTACTGAGAAAATAGCTCGAGATAAGATCTCTGAAAAACATTCCCCAGAAAAAGCAACTAGCAGAAAACCATCTTCTGAAAAATTTCCTGAACGATCTATAGACAAAGAATCCACTGGAAAATCTTCGACGTTCAAATCATCCACTGACAAAGCATCTATGGATAAAACTTCCACGGATAAAATATCCTCATACAAAAGCTCGACAGATTATAAAAGCTCTTCATATAAAACATCAACAGATATAACATCGTCAGCTGTGATTTCTTCAGACAAAGCATCATATGATAAAGATAGAGCCTCCAGAAGCTCTTCCCTTGGGAAAGTGCCATCCCTCAAAAGACGCACTACAGATACGGGTGGTGCAGCAAAAAAAAAGGTAACTTGCTTAGTCTGCTTACGAATGAATTTGCGTTTAATAAAAAACTTTACGTTTATATATTCTGCAGCCAGAGGATTATCGAAATCTTCTCGGGACCATTGAAGAGCGGAGGGAAAGAGAGCTGCGTGTTATTCGTCAGGTGCCGCATTATACTATTAAATGGCGGTTATGATTTATTTTGTTTCTTATTTTCTCGTTCCAGTGCTGCTTGCTGATTTATTTCGTATGTTTTTTTATTATTTGCTAATTGGTAAGTACTTATTTATATTAATCTGTTCAAAGCATATATATTTTGATGGAAAATATAAGCCTTTTCATTTTTGACTTTTGACTTAGAATTTTTCACTTTTGACTTAGAATTTAAAATGTAATTATATAAGTTATAATATTAGTTTTACAATCAACATCTGTACAACATTTTTTATTCCTCCTTTTTTGCCACAGAATACAAACTCGCAATGCGCTGCTGATGCGCTGATTGAATTTTTTTGGCAACGCCCACACATCTATCAAATGCTAATATTATTAGTATTTGATAGATGTGCGGGCGTTGCCAAAAAAAAAACAGGTAGGTACTCGCTATAAAAGATAATTAGCTTATCGTTTCTGATTTCAGCGAGCTGATTCTTTTGAGCAATCAGGCAAGACACCGACGCCAATGGCTTCACTGGATTCGGTGGGCAAGTAGAAACATAATTCGAAATTACATGTTAACCATCTCGCACCATTTATATTATGTTGAAACGTTATTATTATTTTCCAGAGGCAAAATATGAAAAGTTACTTGTTGGTAAGGTATTTCATTTAATTTTTGTTTTATTTCATTTAATTAAATATCTAGCTAGATATATTTTGAAACTAAATCCATATAAAACTCAAATGTAAAAGTCTTAGACTTAAGAGTACACTGGGTGAAGCACCAATTTAAAAGATCATCATCGCTGAGTTCGTTGGCTGTTATGCTGGCTGTTGGCTCACTCGAAGCTAAAGCTAAGAAAACTTAAAAAATATATTGACTACTTAGCGACCTATCTAATGGCCAATTAATACTCCCATATTGAAATATTATTATATCTACTTGTTGATGATATAAAAATACGGGTTCGAAAATTAATTATGTTGGTTAAACAAGCATTAACAACAACAGCACCACCGGTATACGGAGGCACCGGTTCCACACTGATATCATCATGTCGCAGACCTGAAGAATTGTAACGATTTTATTCTCTTTAATGCATTTTTGGGGTTAATTTCTCGTACCAAATTCAGTGATGCCAACAATTAAAAATAATAAAATAAAATCTCAGAGTATTCCGAAATCCAAGAAATATTATACATGCGCCGGCCTACATGGTTTATTTTGGGCCATAGCCATTAAAGAGATTAAAATACATTTTGATCTAGAAAAGCAAATTAGAACAACGATCATGTTCTAATTTGCTTTTCTAGATCAACAACGATCGACGCCATGTGCGCGGGTTGCGGTATAACGCAAATATCTATGGGATCCTGAAAAAGTTGTGGTTCCGGAACTGATTGATTGATTACAAGCTACCACTTATATGTGAATGTTTTTACGCCAAGCCATATTTTCAAGCTCTCTTGTACTATACAAGGGCGGTGCTTGTTTCACCTCGTTAAAAGCTCGTAGTGTTCATAATGACCGAAAACTTGCGTTGACATCGCTTCGTTACATTTAGGTATATACCTCTTTAACTATTTAACATACGTAATTAACACTAATTATAAATGGATATTATAATCTATTGATATTTACACAGTTGAAAGAGTTCCGTCAGATGAAGCTAAAGCAAGAGCTGGTAAGCGAAACTACATTCATATTTGATTTCGTTTAAAATTTACATAGGTATTTATTTTATTTGTTCTAAACTATATCAATTGATTACATCAGGTAAAACAGATTCTCGTGGTCGGACTTCACAATCTTCACTGGTTACTAAAGAAGAATTTGACGCTTTGCAAGAAGATGTGCGCAAGCTCGTAAAACATCGTGCCCCAATTCCCACTCCTGGCTTCCCGGACAACGCTCAGCTTATGGAGGACCTTCGCAAAGGCGCATCACTTACAGACGCTATGGCAGCATTACAACTATCGGCTAGATTGGAAGCCACGGAGAAGACACTGACAGAAATGCTTTCGATAGTTACTGATCTTGCTAGTAAATCTTCTCGCATTGATTTAACAGCGCCTAGAGATGTAAGTTATTTTCGCTATCATCAACACTTCATCACTATGTAATCACTATCATCACTGTAATCGTGTAAAAAGAAGTTCGACACAACTCTGTGTTATAATAATTTCGCGAGGGCTAATAAAGCTGTCTTCACTGTTATCATGCACTTTAACGAATAATAGTTTTAGTTTTTTAAAAATAACTTTTAATTAACCAGCTGATTATTAAGTCTCTCTCCACACGGGCTATACCCGGATCTTTGGAAGTCTTGCGCGGGGACAAGGGTCCAACACGCAGAGGCCCTTTTTGAAAATTTTAATGCTATGTTAGCCACCTGCTGGGGTCAACTGCTGGAAATGATAGCATAAACAGCGAATTGACCTGAACAGGCGGGGGAACTATTGCAGGAATATGGAAAGATAATTGGGACTATGGATTAAGGTTCGGATGCACATAAGATAGGGCTATTGGAAGAGTAGCGGACACCTGCCATAATCAGCTTTTATCCAATTATTATTGGCAGGTGGCGACTCACCGCTCTTTAGGTGGGCCCCCTAAAAAGTCCGTCATATGAGACGATAAGGGGCAACACTGGCGCGAGCGGCTCAGGGGTATAGAAAGGTGTGCTGCGCTTTCTCCCGTGGTTACTCGCGGCTTTATGCCTTTTAACACTCCCCTGGAGCGCTATATGCTCTAACGTCCCCGCTCTGAACAGCCAATTAAGGCAAGACAGAGCTGAGAATCTTGCGGGCCCCCGTCGGTTTCCACTCGGCCGACGAAGACATACCGAGGTCCCCACCGACTCTCTGGGGCACTCGGGTCCGTGGTGTCGCTACTCACCAACAGCTTGCCACAAGCTGCCCTGCGGTTTGATTTTTAATATTATTAGTGCATCAATTTAACCACCTTGGAGGAGTTTATTGTATGCGCTGCGAAATCCATTAGCGCTATGTGAAAATATATAAAGATGATGACAAGACATATATATAATTTTAAATAAGAACTAGCTTAAGAAATTTAGGTCGCAGCATGCAATTGCTACACATAATTATTACTTATCCTTTAAATATGATTCATAAATTGTAGGAAACAAGAATTATTTTCGGACCTAGCAGTGGCTTAGGCATTGGGGGTGATATGGATGCTATTGCTGGTACGGATACTGGAGACGCCGCGGGTTTGGGAGGTGGTACTGCTGCGGGTGCCGGTGCAAGCAAGGATGTTGGAACCGGCGAAGTTTCTGGTGCCGGCAAGGGTACTCGTGCCAGCAAGGGTGCCAGTAAAGGTGCCGGTACCAGTAAGAGTGCTGGAGCCATGAAGGCACCTGGAACTGGCAAGGATGTTGAGGCTGGTGTGGGTGCCGGAGTCAGTTTGGGTCCTCGAACCAGCACAGGTGCTGGTGCTGATGCGGGTGCTGTTGCTGGCCTGGGTGCTAAGGCAGGCGTGGCTCCTGAAAAGGACATGAGTACTGCAGCTGAATTGGGTCCAGGTGCCAGCGCAGATGCAGGCGAGGTAGCTGGTCCCGGCCCGGATGCT
The DNA here is from genome assembly GCA_905333125.1 of Pheosia tremula. Taxonomy (NCBI): domain Eukaryota; kingdom Metazoa; phylum Arthropoda; class Insecta; order Lepidoptera; family Notodontidae; genus Pheosia; species Pheosia tremula. The sequence continues at coordinate 6,403,539 of HG995402.1, read as the reverse complement.
GGTGCTGGCGTGGATGCTGGTACGGACGTGGGTGCCGGAGCCAGCGTGGGCCTTCCAACTGAAGTCATTAAAGAACATACACGTGAACGTTCAGCATCCAAAACAACATCAGCAATAGAAGTTACATTACCACAATCTAAGCCACTTCAAGGTGAAGAAGTTGTTGTATCAGGCCCAGACGAAAAAGCAGCGAGCCGCGATTGCGTAACATACGAAGAACTAGAGTGAGTTTTTGCTTTTGCCTTTGGTTGCGACATAAATATTGCTCAAATATATAAATAGCTACTTCAGTAAAATATATCTCACTTTCGTTGTACACTTAAGGGTCTATTTCACAATTTGCTGATAAGCCCTCCTCCTCTTTGGTTGATGCCTTACTGCTGAGAAACGTGACTGGCAACATGAACTGTGTGGTCGATTGGGTAATGATAAGCTGGGGCGGCAGGCGTTACGGTTTTACACCAGTTTTATAGCCTCGCATGCGGTCACTTGTAGCGTTCTAATATCATCCGACTATACTATACCATTGATTAACCCTATCCCCAACTTATTTACCAGAATGTTAATGTGCCGTGTTAAAATAAGTACAGGAAATAGGCCCTTAGGCAATTTAAGAAATAATTATGGTTTTCAGCAATGCCATGCAAGAATTGTACGATGAAATATTCAAGAAAATCACAAGTATTACCACTCGTACTACCAGTGCTGCCGATAATGCGTACAAATTGGCTACAAGATTGGGTATTTTAACATTTAATTGTCAGACAGCACAATCAGTTCTTCCATGACAATCGAATTACACAAAAGTAGCTGCCTACCTAAATTTGATTAAATTTTTTGTAGATGGAAAATTGAATTCAGCATTAAATTTAGGCAACCGAATGACTGATTTGGAAACTCTGATCGCTGAATATGCGGAACAAATAAATATAATTGATACGAGCTTGTCATCACAGGTATTTCCGTTTCCACAAGCTTAGCACCCGTTCATCACGTGACCGTTTCTAATATTTTTCTAACAAATTTCAATAGATGACAAATTATCAAGAACAACTAACGCAGATGCAACATGATTTAGAAACGGGACTTGAAACAATGGCCGAAATGCTAGCTAACGCAGGCGGAGACACCGTTGGTATGGATATACTACATCCTAAAATTCGTCAGTATTGTAAAATATTAACTAAACGTATGTCACATTCTTTTTTTACAGCGGTTGCAGAGCTCAATACCCATTTCAATAATCTTCAATTGGACTTCGATACAATGGCGCATCGTCAAAGAGAATTGAAACTTAACCAAAATGCGTTATCTTTTGATCTAGGAGTTAGTTCCTTGTTTAATTAATTAGTTTATGCTGGAATGTTCGTCAGTTCGTCACGGCCATTGTTGTTACAGGATTTATGGAAACAAATAGAGTTACTGCGGGCATCGAAAGCAGATCGCGAAGAAGTAACGGATGCTCTGCGTGATAAGGCTGGTATCGGAGCACTAAATGGGCTCGTATCGTTACTGCAATTTGAAGCTGTCCGTGGTGATTTTGAAAAACGCATTGGTGCCGCTTACGATACATTTAATAATCAAGAAATTGTATGGCAGGTAAGTTATCTAGAATCAAATTTTTTATGTAACGTCTGTTATACCCACCTCCTACAATCAATAAGAATAATTATTTTTATGATATGCATATTGATATATTATCGCATCACAACGCAATGAGGAGCGTCGTCGTAGGGTCGATGATTTTGTCTCGTATGTCCAGAACGCCATAGTGCCGATTACAACCAGGTTTATTTTTGTTAGATGACGTAAGGGTTCATGTTTGAGAGAATTTGGTTCTGCCATGTCATACACACAACACGGATTTATTGTTTTGATTTTAGAAAGCCATTGATGAACTTCTAAGAGAACTCAACGAGAAAGCTGATAAAATTCAAATTTTGTCACTGAGCGATGATATCAACAAACACATAAACGCTTTAAGGAGCAGGCTGAACGCAATGCTGGAAATAGTGGGAGAGCCGCGAGCTGCAGCAATCAGTAGGAGGTTATTTCGTGACGCGGCCTGTCTCTCTTGCTCTACTCCGGCTCAAATGCATTTAGAGGAACCTGGTAAAGTGGCAGCGTTGCCGACATCTCAAGGTGCAAGACAACCAGCGGTCGGGGCTGAAGCTACAACAAAATCGAAAGGCGATGGAGATCATGGACTTTGCTATCTAGGAGTACCGATACCACATCCGAGGGATCCTAGGTGTGTACGAACATAATTACCATATCTACTTTAGCACTTAACATGACATAACTTACATGTGAATAAATGATCGAAAAATCATGTATATAATCATTGTGTTCCACCAGGTCACACGTGTGCCAACGATATTGCGGTGGCTCACACACCTTACTTAAGTCTACGATACGGGTGCCTCCAGGAATCACTATAAATTCAATTTCAAAACCGATTGCTACTGGTCCCGGAACAGATGGGAAAGTACGTACTACATATGTTTTACACGAAGCTTTGACCATGAGCATTTCATGCTATTTGTGGTACCACTTGAAGCGGTTTGATTTCAAATTTTAATTACAGATGTATATGTTGGACGAAACTGTGCAGACACCATGCCTGCCTTGCAATGTACCAAAAACCACAACGCCTCGAACTTCGATTGTAATAAAATCAGAAGGTAAATAAATAATATTGCCATACGAACACACCAACTATACGGTCCCACACTAAGCAACGCTTGTATTATGGGTACCGTACAATGGACTGTTGGCGAACCCAGTATATATTACTTCCATAGATATTAAACGTCCATGACTTGGGTACAAACATTCGTGCTTAAAGCAGTGATAGCGAAGTTGGTAGAACGCTTGCCTCGATAACGAGGATTGCAGGTTCAAACCCCGGCTCGCACCTCTGGGATTTTTCACGTGCGAATCTCATTTTCAACCAAGATTATCACTTGCTAAACGGTGAAGGAAAACATCGTGAGGAAACCTGCATGTCTGAGAGAACCCCTCGAAAGATGTGTGAAGTCTGCCAACCCGCACTGGGCCAGCGTGGTGGACTATGGCCTAATCCCCCCTCGCATTGAGGGGAGGCCCGTGCCCAGCAGTGGGACATAAAAAAGGGCTGGAATTATAATTATTATATTCGTGCTTATCACACAAAGTTTGTCCCTACCATGTTTCGAACCCGGGACCCTCGTCACAGAAAGCAGGGTCACTACCAACTGCGCCAGTCAGGCCGTACCTACATAGGTACCTACATACTTAAGATAATTTTATAGTATCTTAGCAACATAATCGGAGGATGCAATACTACAATTTGTTGTTTTAATTTTCACAATCAACGGGTTCAATTAAGAAATATTTTTTTTAATCAAATTATGCAGTTTAGTTTTCATCAAAATTGTGCTCGAGACTCCTTTAGAAATTTTTCGCAATTCCCTATAGTTTCGGTATAGCCATCCACGCTCACCTGACAGAATCATTCTGTTTACTTATAATATGGCCTATTTACCTATATATCTTTCAAATAGTCACTACCTAAATCATTTGGAACTCAAAGGGACAAAGTAATAGGAATGAATCTCTAATCTTTCTACTATTCTCAACAGATCCCAAGCCAAATGCCGATGGGTCGGATATAATGACCCCGCCCGATTTTCAACTTACCTCACACTTGACAATACTCGCCAATCAAGATAATCTTTCTGCCACACCACCACCGCCAATGGATGAAGATTAAAATGTATATGAATATAATGAACTCTTTTACTTACTTATTACAAAAATGTGTTTCGATAACCTTCATTCTGTGGACGCTAAACACGTGCATGGATTCAAAGTAATTCTCTTATAAGTACATATTATTATTAACGCTTTCACGAACGAATTATAATGCTATTAGCGACATGTACTTAGTCATATACCATAACAAAGTCGAATCATTTTTCAAATAACCCTACGGAGGAACTTTTTTTAAATTGACATTAATAACTAGTTCCTTCCACTGTTTCCTATTGTTGGCTATGGAAGACCAGACTTTACGTACCGTTGCTACCCTAGTAGCCCCGCGTGAATATGCTGGTCATGTGATTCAAAGTTCATGGGTTCAAATCCCGGTAGCGTGCGCCTAATATATCCATATACCACGTACCCGTATCAGAAGCTCTGGTGGCGACCTCAAGTGGTTTTTTTTACTGAGCGCTCCTGTCATTGGCTGGTCCCAGCTACCAAGATAATTAGAATTTTTGTCATCAGATAACCAAAATCCTTGGTAATAAATACTAATCGATTAAGGTGGAAGCTCAGGGTCAGGGCGCGAAATTCAAAATGTCAATGGTTTTTATTTTTTTACGAAAATTTGAACATCTTTACGATGTAATTTAGTGTTTTGCGATATTAACATTCTGCATTGGATGTCTCGATGTATTAAGTTTGCTTAAAAAAATACCTAAAGCGATACAACACCATAAAGTTGAATTTCGCGCCCTGACCCTGAGCTTCCCCCTTAAGGTAAGCCTGATTGAAATATTGTGTCTTAAATCTCAATATCAACTACGTCAGTAGGTACTACTAAACATATGACCCAATCAATAAATTGAAATTAGTTAATAAATTAGAAGGTAGGGAATTATTGCTAAATCGTAGACAGGGCTTTATTATAAGCCACAGTTATCAACCACAGATATAAAAACAATTCCCATTAACTAGAGTAAAAGGCTCTTATTCGAAGCCTACAAAATTAAAAAAGCGCGTTCCAGCATCACGAACTATCCACGAATAACTTAACATTTTAAAGCATATTTTTTGTATCTATCTTATTCGCACATATTGTAAATGTTATCCCCAGCCTGTTGTCATTTAAAACCTACAAGTATTGAAAGTCCAGATTCAAAATCACACAAGAATGTCACTCTATAGTATCTTTCGGACTACGCTACAGAACAAAAAAAAAATCTACAAAAAGGAATATTATTTTATGGTTCTGTGCTACAAAAAGCTGAATTTTGTACCTTATAGAATATTTTGTGATTATTTTGAATGATTAATAAAAAAATCGTTACTATTGCACGGAGATAAATAATAAGTCACATAAATAAAATTTGCATTAAAGGTATAAAACATTGCTCAACCTATAGCCATCGATTTGCAAAACATTATCCCAGTACTAATAAGGTTATGTAGTATGTATAAAAAACGTCATCATTCCAGCTGGTGAAATGCATAAAATATTGGAGTTCCAAGCAGTCGTGCTGGCTGCAGGACGAGGCTCCAGGCTACCCGATGTCGGTGGCTCGGTGACGAAATGTCTCCTGCCTGTGGGACCATATCCTGTGCTATGGTATTCACTGAATTTGTTAGAAAAAATCGGATTTCAAGGTATGTTTTTCCAAAAAAAATATTAATATGCCATTGATTTACCTTTTAGATTCCATAGATTACAGTTAGCACAGCTCAATATTGCATCACCTATAATAATGAAGTACGAACCATTTGTTTTCTATAAGTTACGGATTAAAAGAAAATCGAAGATAGTTAGATCTGTCACTATATTTTACTCTTAGTGCTCTACAGTACTAGATACGCTTAGTCAATATATATCTCTATTTACAGAAACCTTGGTGGTTGTGCTTGATGAAGACAAGTCCAACATCTTGAATGCTCTAGAAAAATGTCCTTTAAAAATAAAGTATGACCTGATTGTCATACCATCTGATGAAGATTGGGGCACAGCAAATTCCCTAAAGCATATCAGCTCAAGAGTAACAACAGATTTGCTAGTTATTTCTGGAGATCTTATTACAAATATAAATCTTAATGAAGTATTAAACCTCCATAGGAAATATGATTCATCACTGACAACTTTGTTCTTCAACAACGGTCCCGAAGAGTGGATAGAACTCCCTGGACCAAAAACCAAAGCTAAACCAGACAGAGACTTAGTGTGCATAGACAAGGAAACACAAAGGCTAGTGTTTTTGGCCAGTGCAAGTGACTTTGAAGAGAATGTGACAATACCAAGAATTATCATAAAAAAGTTTGATGCTATTAGTATGTATAGCAGATTGTTAGACGCTCATGTGTATGTTATGAAACAATGGGTGCTGAATTATCTTGTAGATTCAGATAAATTCACATCCTTAAAGGGAGAATTAATACCACACATTGTTAAAAAACAACTTTCAAAGCCTAAGAACCAAGCGGAGAAGAAAGGTACCTCTGAAAAGAACATTGAGATAAACAAAGATATTTTTGACTATGCTACAGAGAATGGTTATGAGAGTAAGGTCTGGGAAATGACCACATATAATGACCATCAACTTGGCAGTAAAGGCATCTACTACAATGATCTTCTGAGGTGTTACGCTCATATACCCAATAAAAACACATTTGGTATGAGAGTGAATACACTTTCTTCTTTTTATTTGTCCAATGCTAAGGTAAGTTGGGTAACTAACTCATATGTATATCAAAATCTAAGTCCCAACAGTGTGAACCGGGGTTTGAACCTTGTTTTAAAACTTAGTTATCACTGTTTATAGTCCACTTATAAGTTTATAGAGATAAACCATACTTACTAAGTAATTATTCCCACAATACATATTATTTTTTGCCATAGCTGCCTGATATAAAAAAAAATATTACTATTTTAGAGATTAATATAATTTGACAATTTAAAAAATATGCATAAATGTCTCCAATTTAAGAGTTTTTTTTTATTACCATTTTGATTGTGAAGCTTATATTTCATTATTATATTCCAGATACTCTCGAAATGGGAAGCCCTGACCGGTTCACCTATGACTGGCAGGTTTCACCCCAACAGTGAAGTGAAAACAAAGCAGATAGATGAGTTATGCACCGTTGGAGAGAAGAGTGTGGTCAACGAGAAGACATCTATTAAGGGCACCTTCATTGGCGCCAACTGCGTTGTTGAGAACAAAGTCAGATTGACCAACTGTATATTGATGAATAATGTCACTATTAAGGAAGGGTATGTAAAAATCGATTTATAATAATAATATAATATCGCCAAACGAACACACCAACTATACAGTCTCGCACTAAGCAACACTTGTATTATGGGTGCTGTACAATGGACTGGACTATGTAATACTGATATAGATATTTAACATCCATGACTCCGATACAAACATTAATATTCTTTACACAATTTTTGTCCCTACAAGGATTCGAACCCTGGACCCTCAACATAGAAAGCGAGGAAACGATTTATAAATACTAGGGATTACATAGTTAGTTCATCCTATTTGTAATACCACTGGGTCCTACCCATGAATCAAAATAACATCTGTGGTTTTCTTAAGGAAACCATCTGTAGAAGTACCAGGACAACATAAAATATTGAAGAAAAGATGAATTGTTAACTAGCTGTTCCTGCTAATTCGTCGTTATAATTACGTTTTTAAGATTATAAGTATGTATAATAAATTCATGTAACTTCAGATAGATGTAAGCAGTTCTATTTCTCTAGTCATATTATTAAAAAGTCATATGTTTAATCCATAAGCTGTAAGTTGTCCACTGCTGGACACAGCCACTCACAGCCACCGGTTTCCTGCGACAAGTGTAATCTTTTATATATTCCTTTATGTATATAGGAAATCAATATCTTTTATAAACTTAATAATACCAAAATAATCCTATTCGCAGCTGCGTTCTCCAAGATTGCGTGGTATATACGGGCGCGACCGTAGACACCGGTTGCAACCTGCAACATTGCCTCGTGGGGCCGCACCACATGCTACCAGCGTCCACCACGAGCAACCACCAGCTGCACGCGGAAACCACCGACAACATGATCACGCTCGGATGATCGCTGTGTACAATGCAATGACCACTGCCTCATAAGTATCAAGATTAAACCCATGAGCCACATTAAATGTATGGTTAAATTCGAATGTTTTATGTACAAATAAATAATTTAACATATGAAGATTTTTTTATGTGATAGTAATAGCCTATAGTTTTTCGAACAGGCCTCGAATTTTCGAATTTTATTTGCAAATCTCATTATTCTGCTAAATGGAGATGGTTAAAGTTGAGAGGAAAACTGCTCGTCTTGGGGAGAATTGCTGGTATAATTCCAATAGGACCCCTGTCTAATACACTGAGGACTAATACCATAGGTATAATAAATTTTACCTGTATTGTACCGCTGCCTATTCGCCCCTTCGACTGATATAGGCGAGGTGTTTTTATTTAAATTTTATGTAGAGTTACTACCTAGGGGTCTAACAGGTATGTTTAGGAATTGATTGTATGCGAAGACTATATAATCCTAAGTACTTCGAATAAGAATGTATATGTACTTTAATTTTAATGAAGCCCTCAAAGTTACACGTGGAATCACATCAATAGTTAAATAAAAAAATTGTGGACCGAACCCGAAACCTTTGATTACGAAGGCGGTCCCTCTAACCACTATGCTATCAACGCTTTAGAGCTCTGGTGATCGCGTGCATTTCAAATATTAAATAAAACAATAATAATCCAAAATGCTCATTTGAATGTAACAGATATTCGGCAGTAATAAAAATCGCTATCTAAAAAGTAATATAATGTCTTAACAACATTTCGCAACTTATAACTGCGGAACGGCGCGGCGCCATTTATCAGATTATTGCAACAAACAAACGATTGAGCCTTGCGTGCGAGCAGATTGGGCTAGACAGGTAATAGCTGAACGTTTACTCTAGTAGGTATTAACCTATTATATAACAGCTAGGAATACCACCTAGATACATGTGTATGAGCCAAAAACTAGATGTTAAGTTAGTTAAATATAAAGCGTTTACTGATTGCGTGCGCCTGCGCAATCGAACGATACTTATGCTGTCGTCTTTGTATAATAATTACCTTGGAGAGCTTATTCGTTTGCACGGGACAAACTGTAATATAAGAAAATTACCTACCCAGGTAGGCACTCATTATAAGGATAGTAAGTGATTATTACCCCACTATGTCTTCTGGGATACGACTGATATGAGCAGCACTATTAAGTAATTGATACTCAACGACTCTTTCACTAGGAATATATTATTATCAATGTATACCTACTGCTAAATATTAACTGAGGCTCAGTAGGTGTTTTGACAGCGTCAAAATACCAATTGAATGATCGATTCTATTCATACATGTCACAGTAGAGCTCTTATCGAAAACGTGTATATTCACTGGTAATTGGAATTAATTATTCACGGGATCAGTATTTAAAGAGGTACGTTGGAAACTCGTACTAAGGGATATGAAGAGGTATGCAAGTCGAGTCATATTGTTCTAATCCGGCCTACCTCCTACCGCCCGTTGTAATGGGAGGGCTATACTATACTTTATAAAGTACCCTCCCACGGTGGTGTATCGCCTGAGACGACTTTGAGCCAATGTAGGATTACCCAGGATCTGCACCGCCCGCCTCCTGAATTTTCCTAAGCAAATTCCAAATGCCACTTCTGAACCTAACCTTATCTAACAATTCTCAAGAAGAACCTTATAAGATCTTATCCTATTTAAAGAGAAAGGATGGAAACTTGTAATATACCCGAACGTTACTTTTAAATTTATAATTATAAAATTAAGCTGTCTGTCTATTACCAAAATCATCTTTAACATTCTGCTTCTCGGCATTTTGGGTCAATGTTACGATCATCGCATTCAGAATCTCATTCACGCTCTGTTTAGTTTCCTCTTATTTGGATATTACCAATAAGGAATATTGTATCCATTAGTGGCAACCAAGCAGTAGCTCTCCGGCTATGCACTTCATAAATCTTTCGTACCTATGTAGGTATGTTGACATACAGTTTTCAGCAATGGAACAATTATGTAGATATACCTAAATTTGGCTTCTATATAGTTAAACAGTATTTTTATAATGTAAGTTGATATTATTATAATTGCATGCAAATGTAATTCGGTACCTATATAATTATAAAAAAAATGCAAAGGATATTCAGCCCATAGTCCGAGGTGGCTGGCGGACATCAAACATCTTCCCTGGTTTAGTTTTCTCAGACAGGCAGGTATCTACCTACCTACCTACCTATCTATCTATATATACCGTACCCACCTATGTATGAGTTACGTAGTGCAATTATACCTAAAGCCACACTTAAGATTTCCATAAAATTTGTCATGCTTATTATTTGGTCATCATTCGAAAAACAAATTGCAACATGCCAATGACTTCTCAATGTGGATCGTCAGGTTGCAGACACGAGGCTGGCACGATGAAAGTGTTGCGGCGTCTGCGGCCAGGCTGAAGGCGGCGCGAGCCACAGCGTCGCAGGCGCACCGCCGCAATGCACTGGCAGTCCACGCAGCACTTTCCCGAGCCGCGCACGCGCATACAACAAGCCGGTCTTACAACACTCGGAAACGTTCCGAAATTACGTGATTCCATTTAAAGCTATTCCCATTCAGTGTTGACACTCGCAAATCCACTCGATGTTTGTAACATAAAAACTGTTAAGTAACGGGCTATTGTTCAGTACCGACCCGTGTTTGTTTATGTGAACTTCGGTGTTTTGATCTACTTTTTTCTAAAAGTGCGAAAATTGGCTGGGAAAAGCAGAGAATAAGAGCTCACGCTGAAACGTCCATCACAGGACCTTAGGTGAGTTGAAATATACCTACTTAGATATAAAGAAAAGTAAAAATCCGAATTATGAATTCAATCCATATACCTAGGTACCTATAGGTTATAAACATAACATTTATAAAAATAATAAATAGACGTCAGTGATTTAAGATTTTATATTATGCACTCATGTAACATATCATGATCGCTGGATAGTTAAAAAAAACAAATATTCTTTATTAATTTTATTCACACTCGTGATCGGGTAATCTAATTGTACAAACCAACTGTAATATTTTACACTTTATATAATAATTACTAAGTACATATATTACTTGTAATAAATAACAGAAGCAAGGAAACGTTGTTATTTGTAGCATGCCCATTATTACACTGTTAAATGAAAACGCGGGCTAAATGCGTGCGTGTGCGTCAACTTACATAAAGACCGACATTAGTACTGTACGTGAAACATTAACATTTGATATTGTGGTGCCTAATAATTAAGCTTTTTGTATTCAGACTTTACATATATATTTTTCAAACCTATCTCTAAGCAATACGATTAATACTTGAGCAATAGCACCTGCTTATAATTCCATCTCACGAAAACGAAATCAGAGTACGAGTCCAATGTCAAAACAAAATAACGACAAAATGTAAAGTTAGATTTTATTTGACGGAAGTGTTTCCGAACTCGTAACCGATATAGCGAATTACGAAAAAAAAAACTACAGGCATGGCTGAATTCGAACCGCAATCAATTTCCAAGTAACTACGTAATCGTTAAAAACTATCATTACGGTAACTGGCTATTTACATTTGACCGCATTGCGTAGTATTCATGCTATAAATGATTTTTGTGCGAATTGTCCTTGCGCTACCCTATAAAGCGCATAGCGCTCAAATATATAAAGCGCAAATAATATATTGGTAAATGGGTACCTCAATTAAGTTAACGCTAAGTTAATTATCGATCAAACTTGTTTGGTGTATAATTGGAAAAGTTGACAAACCGAGGGTCAGTGGTGGGTTCCTCTTCCCCCATTTGTTTAACAATGGATATCTGCCAAGTATTGCTTAGTTCTATCAATTAACGCTAAAGTTACATATTACAAAGTTACATACAGTAATGTATTTCATTAATTTCTTCTATGTACTACATAAATGTATCTTCCTCGTCTTTACTTATTATTATAGGCTAGCAATGCTCTCGCTGAACAATTGGAACACCCCTTAATTACGAGAATTCGATCCAATCGGAGAATGGCTAAGACAGCATCTTATATCGTTTAATATTGTTATAATATTTATTTCTAAAATCTGAGTTTATTCCCCATTTTACGTGCGTCAAGCTTCAGACTTTAAACCACTTAATTACGTACGTAGGCAACGTCACCTAAGTTAACTACGTACGCCTTTCAGTGACATAATTCATGGAAGGAGATTTTCCATGGGGAAATCCTCATAGATACCCACAAGCCACAAAACCATACGGTGGTCCTTCTCCAGCCCTATGGGCGGGCCACGGGAATGCTCTCGCACACATCCGTGACCAGCGATGCTACAACTAAACCAATTTAAAAATGACATAATATCAAACATTGTAAATACTACTAGACTGGTTTATAAGTTTATGTATGTAATTAAGTAGAATTTCACAATTACAAACTCAACTCAAGGCGATCGTATAAGGTTTTTACAATTAACTAGTTTAAACTTCGATAACTAGTAGGTAGGTGTGCCAATTTTTAGTGGTAATATATGCTGCTTATACAATAATAAGCATATCACAAAAAATTACAACCGCAGGCAGGCATATTTTCGCCAAATATTGTTTTAAAAACTGTCCCAGTAATAATTTTTAACCGATGAGAAAACAGAGGAGGTTATACATTCGGGGCGTATATTTTTTTATTTTATTCTTTCAATATAGGCTTTGTTTCACAATTATCTGATTAAACTTATTAACAACTTATTTGACAGTCTGTCAAATAATTTGTAATAGGTTGATCAGTGAATGGTGAAATGGTGGTCCATATAACAAAATGAAACAGGAACACTTGGCTGAAAGGTACCCATTTAATTTCCCCCTTTTATCGTATTCATATCTCCTGTCTACCTACTTATTTATACTTACCCTCTTTCGTATACCTTTGTGTATCTCTCTCTCTATCTATCTATCTCTATCTCTCGATCTGCGCCCACGCACACCCGTAATGCTCTAAGTATGATATGTATCAATAGATCGTTATCACGGTTATGTTACTCAATATTTGTTGTCGTAGAGCCTTGGTGGTAGTATGCGTACGCGGAGCACGTGCAGTACGTTAGGCAAGTAGCCACTTGCCACCGATGCCGGGCGCTCGGCGGCCACTTGCTTGCAAAACGAAGCGCTTTCTAATCACTGGAACCTTCGAAAAACGTAATATTTAAACAAAAATGTAAACACTAACCCCCAAATTTAGAGACGCTTTATAACTTTATCCAACGTCATATAGTACTGCGCACTAGACTTTTACTCTGTGCAGTACTATATGACGTTTGATAAAGTTATAAAATGTCTATACATTCGGGGGTTATACTATGTAACATATAATTCTTGAATTGAAATTAAGTAAGAAGTAAATAGCTTCGATAGTAATGTATTTCGTATTCATTTACATTTGATTGCGAGTTTTCATTTCCTAGCCATCCGCCAGGAGTTGAATGACAGGAAACGCATCGGTCTGCAATTAGTATTCTTACTCGATAATCGGAAGACGCGACTTGAACACTGTGATTAGAAAGCTGTAAATGTACTTCATTAATTGCACTTGAAAAGCTCCTGTTATTTTATCGACAGTCGTGTTTACACAACAATCTACTTTCCTATTCCTGAATAATGTAGATTTTTCTTTTTGTGAATCATTTTAAATACCTTGTCCTTATGGTTAGGTGATACGGTTAATAAGAATCGTGTACTTACTTAGGTATATCAGAAAAGTGAAACCTTCATTGATTCGTGTTTTTATTTGTTTTTGAACCAAATTCCATGGTACGTAAAATGGAATCGGACAATCAAAAAAATTTAGTAATTTATTAAAAACAAACTATGCTGTGGAAATCTATTACAGGAGAAAAGGACCTTAGAGGTTGCCATCAGCACCGCGACGCATTAGAATAATTACAGTTATTCAAATATCTGACACACTCAAAAGAAGACAGATGAATAACTAAAGCAAATGTTGGCACAACACAATACTTATGTTATCAAAGCGAACGACAGGCACCAGGAAGAGACGGTGAAGTGTGAAAGTTCATCAAGAATTACACAATAATATAGTTTGATACAGGTGTGTGGTGCACTGGGTGAATATGCTAAGTGGGTTGCACAACCGCTGCAGTACGTTACGTCCCTGCATTCAGCTCTATTACGGAATTACTGCATCGGGATTAACAATATCAGGTAAAGGCTTAAGCTGTCTCACAACACTTTTTGCACCGTTGCACAACTTACTTTATCGCTACTCGAACGAAAGCAATTTTGCTAATAAATTTAGAGCTTTAAAAGGGAACTCCATAAAGGCTCAATTTGGATGCAAAGCGTGTACCTTTTGAATTGAATATACCACTCAGCCAAATGTATAATAATGTCCAATATAATAAATTCGCGCAAATGCCTCGCATAGCTATAATAATACAAATGACAGCAAATATGATACAATTCCCAGCAATTAAATATACATTTTCCGGAGCCAACGACCTGATAATCACCGGATGATCGAAAATCCGGTTAGTTTGGTTCAATTGTTCGCATTTTGATTGCTTATTATCTCCGGACGTTGTCATCAATCAAATAAAATACTACCACGTAAAATTCTACCACGCAAAATACTACCACAACTGTAATTCCTCGAAGGGGTAGACAATGGTGGACGCATGTACTTTGAATATCCATATTGAAATATGATATTAGATTATACATTTATAGGGAAACAAGCTAGCTTTAGAAACTAGTTGGTCAAATTCCATCGACAAAATAGTTCACCTCTGCGTACCCCTTGCAAAGAGCCAGATTTAATGTACATAAAATAATCCTGAACCAAAACGATGAGACTGCCATACCAACGAATCAGTCCCGATGGATGAAGTCTCACCCACAATTTCATACAAAGAGGTGCGAGGATTCCATAACAATCCAGCGATAGATAAAATCAACACGGTTTGTTGGCAATTCAAAATAAACACGTGATGTGAAACAAATATTTTACTGCCTTCCTATGACGACGCCGTCTTAACAATATAATTTCGACTATGAATTTCGGGATTCGAGTAGTTATCTACTCGAATCCCGTACACGCTTCTATTTAACGATGGATACCTATCGATGCAACAGGCGTATTTCTGTAAATAGACTACTAATACTGCCGTAAAAACAGAGCAATGTATTGTAAATACAGAAGATACACCTATAGGTATTTGGTTAAAACACCATTAACATTTTGAATCTGTACAGCTAAGTAGCCAAATGTAATCGACGAGGTCAACATAGCGATAGAAAAAGCAAGCAACCATTGTGGTATTGTTAAAATATTTCTACCAATTCATTATTGTTCGAATATACTTACTTCATAGTAATTTATTACTATTCCCATAACTTTTTCACTGCCTTGAATATGTTCCATTGAGAAATCGATAGACCTACAAACTTAGCGACTGCATATTTAGGTCAAGGTTCTGTATAACCAACCATTACAAATCAACCATAGATCAACATTTAAATATGTTTTGTAATATGTATACATCTATCACAAGGTAAGCGTCTCGCAAATGCTTAACTAAAATCATGTTAATTAGGTTTCGATGTTAGCGAGGTTCGATATAACCAAAACTGATTTTCACCTGCACCTTTTCTTGCCTTAACCTTGCCTAGGCTTCCATGGCATGTCTGGTAATCCGTTAAGCGTCGGTAACATTAGATGCAGTGATCTGAACAACGATCGACAACACAATGAAAACAATATCACATTATTTCTACTACCTGCTACGCTCAATCGGCTACTGTCTACCATTTAAATAAACAACGCTAATTATAATTTTACAGTTACTCCTGTGATCGCTTTTTGCAAGAATGATTTGAATATTAATTACGACTGACGTAATTTTAACGTTCACTTCACTTTTTTAATCTTTATGGCTTCTATCGTGCTTAACCGATTTACATTTATTGGCCATATCCTCATCCACCTATGTGTCACTGGCACTTATTATCACTTTCAAAGCGTCTCGGTCATAGATAACCATATCAATAAGGGCGTTTAAGTCCAACGTCGACTTTTTGGCGGGAAACTGAAAAGTCATGGCGTCAGTTGTGTTTTAATTTCTAAAACTAGTGTTCCTGCGAGTTATAGTGAGTGATATAAGTGGAATATTAACCATTTTGGGTTCGGTAAAGTGCACAAGTGTAGGTAATTGAAACAGAGTGACGAAACATGGCTTTTCAGTTTCTCACAAAAAATCCATGAAAAATCTTTCGGTAAAGTATCCATCACTTTACTGATTGAGGGACTGTTTACTTGAGCCTAGGCTTTGGGCCTGTGCATATGCTCAAAAACAGAAAAAATATATATTACTTGACACTGGCAAAATACCTATGGTGATGCCAAATAAAAAAAAAAGTCCAACGTCATTTGGTTCGCCTTGTTAGAAAGATGGGCCAACTTGCGTAATCTTCTCAAAGTCATGTCTCTGTTTCAATATTTATTCGGCATCATAATAATAATATGATACGAAAACCGTTGTATAAATAATTGCGGCATTCAATAGAACCCCCACTTAAGTATTATATGATTCTTGAAGTGTTATATTATTTTGTCATTACTGTTGCTTAGCATTAACGATCTACCTAACGTTAGGACAGACAAAAATCAATCACTACGCGTACGCAGACGGATAGTAACTATTACATAACAAGTGATAAAATAAAAATTATGCACGTAATTTATCTTCAAATGAGAATGATTTAAAAAGACATTATCAATGTAGAGCGCTTGTTTGTCGTGTACTTCTTTTCATCTCAGACCTCGAAAACCGCGGCCTAATGACCGGCACTTTACCGGCCGACCTCAATATGTATTGCGTGACATAATACTTATCGCGGTTACGTTGTATGAGTTTTAGTCCGATGCTCCCAAACTATTGTGTCTTATAATACCCTATACACAGTAACGGCGATTTGCAACCGCTGTTTCCGTACTGTTGCATCAAGAGACAATTTTCTAATGACAACCTACACGGAGCCGCTAATTTGCTTCGCGCTACCGTCACGATTTAACTGCGGTAAATTGAGCTTCCCTATTATTACTCCTGTGCACTCATATCACGCAATACCGTTTTACTTACACCGAACTCAATAAGATAAAAGTTATTTATTACTAGCTGTTACCCGCGACTTCGTCCGCGTGGTATTTAACAAAAAAGGTTTTCTAAAATAAAAGTAGCCTAAGTTATTTGCCAGTATAAGTATAACCTATCTGCCAGTGAAAGTCCCGTCAAAATCGGTCCAGCCATTTCAGAGATTAGCCGGAACAAACAGACAGACAGACAGACAAAAATTGTATAAAATTGTTTTTTGTATATGTACTTACCGTGTATACATCCAAATGCACTTAGTAAAAAGCGGTTATTTTAATATTACAAACAGACACTCCAATTTTATTTATTTGTATAGATTGGAAATACGAGAGAATTTGTGTAAACCGTTTTACTTATACTCTATAACTACACTATAAGTGGAAGATGTTAGGTAACTCTACAAGTGACAACTGTGTACCATTTAAGCCTATTGACAAAATAAATATCTTAAGAAACATTGAGAATTTAAGTCTCACGTCATGTTTCAGTTACAGTATTTCAAATAGAATAAGCTTAGAATGCATGTTAAGTGACAATTTGCTTATCAAGTGTGTCTTGAGGAAAATAAAAACAGTGACGTTATTGCACACTATTAAGTGCGAAAGATAAAGCAGGTGTGTATAATAGTTGTCAACTCACGTAGTTTTTAACTACGTACTTAAATCACAGATGCGACTCTACTTTAGATAAAAGATTTATCTAAAGTAGAGTCGTCACCCGTCGTCATCCGCGGCCTCGGTCGCGGTACCTCTACGAGTCATAGTCTAAAGCACTCAAGGATAATGTGACTTCCTATTAGTGAAAGATTTTTTTAGAAACGGATCATTACTTCTGAAGATTACCTCCTTGAACCGATAATGGTTGTTCTTTAAATGTACGTAATTATCCGATTAAGGTTCAGGCAAATGAAAAATTATAAAAAAATTGTCCGGAAAAATTGTATCCTATAGTATAAAACGATTTCACATACTGTTATGTATCTTCTACGCGACCTCGAACTCAAACGTTAGCAATAAAAAAAGTAAATAAGTAGGTGTGTGTGTGTGTGAACACTAGCAAATATTGGTTTTGGCTCGCAAATATTAAGCCCAACCATAGTCAATCCAAGATTAAAATGCGGAACATATTTACCAACGAAATAGTCTTGGAAGTTATATTATTCAATACAACATATTGCCAATTGTGGCCATGTAATAAGATATTATTTGCGACGAGATAATTTACCCAAAAAGCCGGGAGGTTTCTCGGTGCGTCGATAGATTATTTGATTAAGTAGAGCGCACAGCAATGATCACAGTTTCAGCTCTATTGATCGTTGCACGGCGATGTTTGCAAACAGCCGCAGCGCGTTGCACGTTTGCACAATTCTACGTAGCCTGTTGACACGTTTTTATATTTATCATCACGCAATACCTACAAATATTTAGTTTCCTTTGCCAGAACTAAAGAAATGGTAGACTCCCGTGCGAAGTCTTCTAGCTCTCTGTAATTGCATCAGATTCGTATTCGCACTAAGCGTAGTTAAGAACCGTAAGCTCTTGTCTCATAAATTGCTGATAAGATCTATTAACAACTTATTTAAAGGGTGGCGCATGCAAATTCTGTGAAATAAATTGTGGATAGACCTTATCAGCTAATTGCTTTTTCTATACTCTTTGCATATTTTGAAACAGGCCTCCAGTTTAATATTATCCTTAATAACTGATAGATCTTTGCTACAAATATCCTGCTGGAGTCAGACCTCTTATGAGATGTTCTATTTTTCTACATTTAAACTATAGGGTACTTGGAAATAAATTGAATATAATATTTCGTAGCATTATATATCTACATTGTAAACATCCAACACGTTCTATTACAAAACGTACAACGTACAAAAAACCAGTTTCCCATTTCCTTTATTGATATAGCTCACCTCCAACCTGAAAGCTGCAAGCAATCGATTTTCTAATAACTTTCATCGTGGAAAAAGAAATTCTATACGGTCGCTATTGGCGAAGCAAAACCAGACCGAGTCTCGAGAGAAAACAAATACTTTCGCTGGCAGCGAGTAGCGAGTGACCCAGTCCTGTGCACGCCAGCATCCGAGCTGCATTCATTAGCTCCATTACACGTACAATGGCGTTATTATTACCTTACATGTGAAATAATTCATCCGTCTCATTTAGTTACAACAGATGTCACAAAATATTTCAACATTACAGTTGCTTTTTACCATTTTACAGCAAGAAAATAAAAGAAATTTATTAGACATGGTCGGAATATGTAAATTATAAAAGCATTGTCTTTTACTTACACGTTTGTTACAAGAATTGCTGGGAAATAAGGTGATGCATTTTGATGTAAATTCTTAGCGTCTCTCTGGAAAAGAAGAAATTTAGGCAGTTGGACTGAATGTAAAAGATACTGCCCTCCTCGTCCCTACGTAACGATATTTATGTCTATTGTGCCCAAGAAAGCTTATTAATGTAGATTTTTATTGCTGCTACGTAATAATGAGAGCAATAAACTTATTTAACTGCCTTTAAATACTATCATAGTAGATAATAATTATGATCTACTGCAGGTATAACCTGTTAGGATCCACTAAAAGATTTTGCAGTTTATTTATTTCGCTTAGCAATTCTTGTTGTAACAACATTCGTGTTTCGCAGACACCACGATAACATGCAATGCAGTGTCTGAAAATTGCTTACCTAACTTCCTTAATTAATACAAACTCTACATTACGTGTCTAGACAACAATTATACTGAAGTTCTATGTATTTGGGAACTGCTTATCGTTTATTAACACTTATTATAATAAGGTACCTACGTACATTAGGCTTGATTGTCATTATCAAAAAGAAATACCCAGATTAGTTACTATTTTTTCGGTTACAAAATAGTGCCGTTTTGGCCAGTTTCAAGTAAAATGTTACATCTTTATTTTAATTATAAGTACCCCTGGTGATAATAATGATGTTGATGACGATGATTATGATAAAATTAATTCCCTACTCTTATTAAAAAAGCTGTGCATACTTTCCCGAAAGTAAACCGGACATTTTGGCAGAAGTTGAAAAGCCAAGTCATACTATTTTATTTCCTTCGCTCGTGCATGTTTATGAACACGCTATGGTTAATATTCCTCTAACATTACACATTATTTATCAAAGAAACACATTTTTTTTAAAATAAACAAAATTGACAACTGCCCGCCAAAAAGTCCAGATAAATGATTAATGATACATACTGCAAGTGGTAAATAGTATTGCAAGCCGGCTAGCTCGCAGGCCAAGACAAAACCTATGCCACGGACTATGTCGCACCAAGTCGCTCTCTCCCTTCTGTAATTCATACGAGGGAAAGAGAAAAAAATATGTATCTCACATTTTGTCTCGTCACAGCCGGTTGTGCTACTAATGCAGCACTACTCGACTAGGTTCGACTCTTCTTCTTTCTTTACGAAATGAAATGCGATGAAGTAAAATGGATATGAATATGGCCTCACCCGCAACTTAGCGGGTATTTTGCCAGTGTCAAGTAATTAATAGCAATATTAAATTCAATAAATACACATTATAAATAAAATAATGGATGTGACATGAAGAAATGAAAATGGCGTGCCCAGGTTCGACTCTGTGTTTAGCTCCTAATCGTTCTTAATTCAAAATTGATCATTCGAAGTTTAACATCTATCAATACATTTCCTGCAATTTTAAATTCAATTGCGACGAACTGTAAATGTCTAATAACAATACAAATCGGAATACATTCGTGATTGCATCTATATATATAAACAGTTTAATATTCATGGATTCCAGTACGCATTACCAGTGATCGTATCCGCATCGAGATCAATTAGCATAATATCTAGTTGAACTCGAACTGTACACATATTTTCGTATTGATCTTATCAGTTTTCTATTGGTGGTTTGACCTCGTGGCTCACATAACGGAGCAGGCCAGTGTGTAACGACGACGCGGCTGTCGCAAGGACGGTGCAGCTTCCCGATGCAGCGGCCAACGACACAGATCTGGTTGCCCAATTATTGGACGTGTCTGCTTTGCATTTCACCATTCCTCGTTAAAATTTAAAATCTCCGCGCAAAATCTTCGCACGATTGAGTAATGTTTTTGAAAGTAAAATCAAGTCCAGATTGAAGGTTTGTTTTAATTATGTGTTACAATAGTTGTATTTACAAATGAAATATTTCACACCAATTATTCAATCATTTTAATAGTATCAGTCTTAAAATGTTGGAAATAGTTATTAATATTATAGGGTAAAATAATATTTAATCTTGTCTTATTATAGGCATTTTACACAACAGTTTCCCTCTACTTACTCTTTCAAGGAATACAGGCATGTTGATATTATGAGTAATGGTCTACATTAAAATAAATATACGTTTAATATTACCAGTACCAGTAGGCATAAATGAACTTGTACGGCTTGTAAACATGTAAGGCATATAAAAGTAAACCATTAATGAGGGCGCTAGTGTTGTAATTCTTGACAGTATTGGTGACATTTACGACATTGACACTGACATTTTCACTGTGTCATACATTTTAGATTTTCGTTTAACTACTATCTCCTCTTTTTGGATGCACTGTATATGGCTACATAAACAACAACTTTGAATGTAAAACTAGAACGCAAAGCAATGATAACAATCTATTTCCTTTCTGATGTATTATAAAGTTTGATTAAGGTTACTCTATTAAATTGCTCCGAAGTCTTCGGCCCACGTTTCTTTGAATGACAGCACTCAAGATTACTTATAGAGTTCAACAATAGGCCGTCAGCAAGAATCACAAACCGCCCACGAAGAGGAAGTAATATGTAGAAGTACCGACGCTCATTCGGCTTTTTGTTTGTTTTGCAAGATTATTCAATCAGCGGGTCGATTCAGAAAATTTCAATAAGTATCCGAATCGATATAAATAGATATTTTCTCGTTTTACCGACGATCTTTCAGGGCCATTCTTCATAACCGAATCGAAGATTTGATATGACTACGCAACCGCATGGTTGGATTCGACCACTCGCTGGTTTCAATTAATAACCGAATCGGTCGATACAAGACTTATCGGGAGGCAGACCCGACGTAGAGCTGTGTTATCAAATCATTGTCGAATAGTTTCCATTAGGGCTACTTTACATAATTTAATTGGATTGCCTACCTTCGTAAAGGGACAAGGGTGGTAGACAAGGTTATCATTTGAAATTGGAACTTATGGTCTTATTTCCTTTAAAGAGAAGTGGAAGAAACCGATATGAATTTGTCGGTATCTTGAGACCGTAGATAGCTCAACAGCCAAGCTGTAATTAAAAATGTTTAAAGTACTCGACATATAATCAAGCCTTTATAGTATAGAACAGTACATTTAAATTCCACGATCTTTACTCTATGCAGCTCAAGATAAAACGGATAATATTGCAGTAGGAAGTGCATTTAAAAATAATAAACGTGCAATTTCCTTGGCAAGCTCTCGCTTAACTCACAACGCGTTATAACTATTATACTTTGCAATAAAATGAATCAACTCAAATATTATTAAGAGAAACCAGATTAATTTGGCATAAAATCTATATGTATTTCATGTTTCATCTTACATTGGGTAGAACCCAGACTCACGGTCTTGTAAATTTAAATAAATGTAAAAGAGGCCAACCAAAAGTTAGTTCAAAGCTACTTTTTAACGAGTTAAGCCTTGATATAAAGGCTAACGTAATCAACCAAGCTGTAAAGAAGTAGGCACGGTGAGAACAATCTCATACTTTCTCCGTACAAGTCAACTGGAGCAAGTTTTTAATGCCATCAAGTAAAAAAATATGATCAACGATACGCAGCGCTCTGTAATAAGTGATGTGTCAACGATAGTGTGTAACAATAGATAATTGATAACTCTGTGTTGTTTTATTTGCTTTCATTTGCAAGTCAGAGAAGAGCGGTTTATTCTCTACTAGCTGCGCCCCGCGGTGTTACCCGCGATTAAAAAGTATGCCCTTTTCCTCTATGTCCTTTTCTGTGAATCATGTCGATCCTTTGCTCTATGAAGATTTAAAACAAATCTATCATACATTTTACCGGGATAAAAAGTAGCCTATGTGGTGTTCCAAACTGTAGTCTATCTCTCTGCCAAACTTCACCCAGATCCGTTCAGCTGTTCTGGCGTGATTGAGGAACAAACATCCATCCATCCAAACTTTCACATATATAATATTAGTACGATTACATAGAAGACATATTTTAGGTATATATAATACAAAATAATGACATTATGTATCTATAAAATCTTAAGTGTAACGGAAGTTTTTGGGGTCGAGTCACCTTCGTCCGTAGGAGAATTAAGTACCCTCGAGATACCCTACACGTGACCCTGGGTGGTGCCAACCAGGTGACAACTCTACTGGTGGTAGGCTTCGGCCGTGGCTAGTCACCACCCACTGAACAAAGCCATGTCGCCAAGCGGCCTAGCCGTGTTCCGGCATGATGTTCAGTGTTGCCATTCATGGATGGCGGGTCAGATCAGCTGCGCTGCATGTGCCTAGTGAATGTAGCGTCTCTGTCTACTGCCGCCATCCTACCTAGGCAAGTATGCTCCATCGTAGATCTCATCGTCACTTACCATCAGGTGAGATTGAGATCAAATACTTGCCTATAAGGTATTAAAAAAAAAAAAAAAAAACGTCTTTTTTCTATTTTAATCTATATATCCAGGTGATAAATTTAAATCAAAGTATGAATGAATAAAAAATCGTTACTCAATCTCCCATATTATTTGCTCAATGTTCTTCACAGGGTTCTGATGGTTTGATAAAGTATTACGTATTTGCTTGGAAAGTAAAGCAAAGCTTACATAATGGCTACAACGACAGTATTAATCTACGGATAATCAGCAATGAAATATCAACTGCTTTAGATAAAAAAAAACATTACATTACACCGACATTTGTTACTCGCATTTTGTCACGGGTCTATGTGGTTAACTTACATCTCAAACCAGGTACCTCAAGTGCGAGATTAATTAGATACCGTATTAACTTTTACGTTTAAACTTTATGTAAGTACTTCATAGCCTTATCTTTAGAGCAAAACAAACATTGAATTCTTGATCAGTATTTTGCATATATAGGCGATATTATATAATTAATCGTTTATTACGTGTCAGTGAGTTACTGGTTTACAATAACAAAAAATTGTACAGACTTTATTTATTGAAATATTGTCGTAGTAGATTAATGATAAGTCCGTTCGTAGCCTTTTTAAATAGTGTGTTTACATATTGTAGTAAATGTGAGTAATAATCAATTAATAGTGTACGAGTACAGGAGTTTTCTCGTCGCAGCCGGATGGGTGACCCGGTGAGGCTCGCCTGAGCCAACCTGAAGCCCTATAAAACATGAAAAACCCGATCCTAACTCTACTAGACATACGATTGATAGCACCGTGGCTCTATGCGGGAAATCTCAGCTTTCTATTGGGTATCTTAAAGATATGGCAGGTCTTAAAACAGGTCGATAAAATTACAATAAGGTAGAACCTGACAATAGTCACTGAAAATAGGTAGATCAATTCATGCATGCATCAAATCATCATTATTTGTAAAAACACAGATTTAGGTAGTAGATGGTCATATAAGAATGTAAGGGTCAGCAATGATTTGTTTGTATATGACTGGTTGTATTATGATTAAAACTGTATAATGAAATATGTATTTACAATCATTATTATATTCATATTCAGGCACCCAAAATAATATTATTTATTTGCTTTCCAAGTTGCTAACCCGACAGATATTGTCCTGTTACAATTTTCTCGACAACTTTTTCCATTGCTCTTTCTCTAAAATCGACATTCGCACTATTACCACATATCTTCGAAATTACTAACATTTATTTAACATATCCATATTGCTCCAGCCATAGAGTAGCTTTTTATACTGGGGTTCAGCCGCTGTCATATGCGCTGCCAACGAACAGCATTCAATCATTAATGTCTACCTAGATTGAAGTATGTAAATTATGCGTATAATAGACGCATGTCTACCACCTATCATATATATTATGAAATATTTGAGGATAAAAAAACGAATCCAGCACATCTGGTGTTATGTGGTCGAGAGTTTTTTACTCTGACATTATCTTGCACTGTAGCTGTCAAGTAATACACGCATTAGTAATAATTATACGAAACCGCCGAATCGTGCGGAGAAAGTAACTTGTCACTTAACTAGCCTATCGTGTGTTTATAATTCATGGTGCCTGCGTATTGCATAAACTAAGTCTAGATATGATGCATATTATTATTGCATAAACTAAGTCTAGATATGAATAATATGATAAAATCATTACTACTTTACACATAAATCACGAATGATATGAATGATTTTATTTATATGATGACCTACGAACCAGTAGAAAGTTTATTAAATAATTTCTAAAAATATATAGATATAGATACAATTACAATTATTAAAGATGAATCAATTAGTGAAACATATTTGTTTACATGTTTTTTTATTAATTAATTAGGTTGGTACATTTCCTTTGTTTTGGTCATTGTATATGCGTAAACGTTTATGATGTAATAGACACAAAAGGTCTGACGTAACAGTGCTAAAAATAAAAAAATATTTCGTAATGAGATAATTTTATTGCTCATGTTTCGTTAATTGAAGTATTTTATACAGCAGTACGGTATGTTGCTAATTTTGGCATCATTCCAAAATGTATTCACAGTTTAAGTCTATTTACAGTGCAAAGCAATTTTCTTGAAATTATTAACATTTCTATGAATGATATGAAACCTGATTGGATTTTAATAAAACTCATTTCAGTACATATTATGTATTATTTCAGTATGCCTCTTTAATCGAATAACTATTATAATAATGTCTGTCAAGTTTGTTTTTATATTTCGAAAGCGGTTTGTAAATTTCAAATCGATTTATGGTATTTTGGCAGGTGAATACTTCAGGCGGTTCATCTTGCGTCCGGCTGTATCACACATATATCTCGTTGATAGCCCGACTCGACGAGAAAAGGGCATTAGGGGAAAAAAATCTCGTTAAAATGAGAACGATAAAAAACTGGTATACCGGTTCGTGCTATATACAAAACGAGTGGCGGCAATAACAGGTGCATGGGAGAAAGTACCTGCGCGTGCGCACCGTTGCACCATCTTTGACTACTTGTGTCCGTACCATTTATCTCTTGCTACATTTTGATGGGAAAATTTCATCCAACAACCGTAAGTAATGTAAATTAACCCCCGAATTTAGAGCCGTTTTATAACTTTATCAAACGAAATATACTGCGTAAAGCAAAACTCTTGTGCGTTTGATAAAGCTATAAAAAGTCTATAAATTTGGAGGTAATTTTTTTTATAGATCCACTCAAAATTATTCTAATAGGCCTAAAAAATAGATTTTAATACATCCATTTTTGTAAAGTTTTTGAAAATGGCATGTTCCCAATGAAGGCTTTAGGCCTTATTATATTACTGGTAACTTTATAATCTACTAGCAATGACCGTGACATTTTCACTTGCGAACTTTAGTTTTTGACTATTCCGGATTCAGCTTCAATGTTGAAAGTAATTCCCACTACGTTTTTCTTTTAATATTGAAATGTAGGTTACACAACCTAGTTACAATCTTATTTTAATTTTAATTTCAATCAATAATGCAAAAACTAAAGAATTATGAATGTTCAGCCTTGCGTTGATGTCTTTTACTAACGCAACATACGATATGCAACTCTGCTGTTTCTATCGCACTATAAATATTCCGCGATTTATTTCGTTAATAATTAAATATTTACGTTCTATCAATATGTAATTTTCAGTATGCCAGGGCTATTCATAATCTTTATTATAAATCATACTGGCCTTAAATACATGAAAGTTTTGTTCTGAAAATCGTTTCCATATTTACATATTACAAATATGTTATACTATAAATAATTAATTGGCGAATCAATTTAAGATTAATTCAATTAGTTTAACTATTATTTTATTCTTCTCGTGCACCAAAAGAGAAGAAGTAATAAATCAATGTTCGATTAAGAATTTAATGCACGTAATTTCCTCGTTGCGTGTACGCGGTGACTAATAAAAATGTGTTTTACATTTATATCATCAGAATCTTACGCTTAACGCTTAATAGAACCACTATGTTTGTTAGTAAACGCAAAATGTTTATTTGCTTGCAACACCGACGAGTAGTCTAAACATGAACCCCTGAAACTATAATTGACCAGTCTTTTAATATGTACCAAGACATACCTATATGAAGACCTACGACATACCTACGTGAAGAAGATTAGGACATAGACTTTAGAAACTGGGACTTGTGCAAAAAGAATTTAAAAAAGCCCAAACATTTTAGTATTGATTGAGTTACCGATTACTGCAATTTGACCTCTAAGTTAGCCGAGATAACGCCAAACAGAAACAGTAAAATATCTACAGAGAATACTAATAGGTACTGTGCTGGGACCAAATACTTTGCGTTAAGTAAGCAGCTTACGCTTGATATAGAGTGTATCTACTTTCTGTTCTAACATTCGATAAAAGTTGCCATAATACGTATCTTTAATTATATTTTTTTATAAGTAACATCTCAGTATTATTAGCAAAATTTATAATAAAATTTAAAAGGCGCATTCTCACATCAATCTTTGTGACTGGTCACAGGTCAGGTCCCGATGAAATATTTCAGACAAACTTGATACAAATGTTGGTGTCAATTGATAGTACGACTATCGTTAGGCAAGGCGATCGCTTGGTAAGAAGCAAAAGCAGATATTTTACTGTATTCTTGTTATATTAGTAATAGCGTGTTTAGCTACGAGATAAGTTTATTTCAAATGGTTTCACAGTACGTATTAGAAAACTTCTTATCTGAACCAAACTATCCTTTGTTAACGTACAAAAGAGTTAAACAAGTTTTTGTACTTATGTTGGAATGTAGAAAAACAGGGAAGTGCACGTTTAATATAATTGGTGAAAGGATTTTCGATTCAAAGTAAAAAAATATTATAACCTGCGTTATAATATTTTTTAACTTTCATCGAAATACAAAAATTGTTTATGGTACCGGTATGGTATGGTTTGTTATCGCTCGTGAAATTTCAGTAGATTTCAATGCGTGATTATATTTGTCTGCCATGTTTTTGACGTCTATCTACATACATATAAGATACATTAGTTAATAATAAAAAAACTGTTTCGCTTAAACTGATTAAATTGAACTGTAAATATGAAATACCTACACCTGTATAAAAAACTAATACCACTTGTTAGTATTGCGCCAATTGTCCACTAAAGTGTGTTTACATGTAAATTAAATAACTTAGAATCGAAGTTGGTCTTAACATAGCTTTTGCCTTTGTAAGCAAATTACTTAAAATGTACAAGAGGTTTGTAAATAGTACCAAGTACCCATTAAAAGGCACTTAAATATACATATATATTGTCCTGGTTCGTTTCTATGACCACTTAATGTCACAATAAGGTTACGAAATGATCCTAAGCAACTTCTTCGAACCGTTTAAAAGTCGAACAACACCTAATAGAGCTAAGTAAATTAAAAGTATATTTAACACGATGGTTTTTTGTTATGTTGGAATTTTGTGTATCATGGAAGTCGTCGAAAAAAGTAGGTATATCCCACGTGCAGAATACGTGTAGATATGAATAGAGATAGAGCCGTGGTGCATTAATACGGGCAGTCAGAGCGACATATGTCGATCGGCAAACGTACATATTTTAGTAACCAGACGAATAATATACATCAGCAGACAGACACTCTAACTTGATTGTTCCAACCTTATACTATGGGTACAATGAACTGGAGGGCGACCTCAGTATATAATTACTTACCTATATAGATATTAAACTTCTATGACACGGGTACGTACAAACATTTCGGGTACAAACAAACGGCTCATACAAAGTATGCCCCTAGCGGGTTTCGAACTCGAGACCCTCAGTACAGACAGAAAGCAGGGTCACCACTACCGACTGTGCCAATCGGTTATCAAACTCAAAGCAAATTAGAAATCAATACGTATATCTTTATATATAAAACAATTTTTTTTCTTAATTTATTTAGAATAGCCATAGGTCAATTATTCTAACTAAATAGTATACAACAAAGTGGATAGGGTAGGTAGGAACATCCAATGTCATGTATCTTTCTCAAAAATAATTAAGCTCCCACAAACACGCTAATAACATATTGCCGGATCAATATGCAGCAGAGTAACTTGATATGCAAAGTTGAAAGTAGTGTGGAACGTTGACGAGACCAGCGCCCCAAATAATCAGCCACCGGTTTGTAATGCAAGTTTACGATAGGACGGATCAACACACCGTACCGTGCGCATACGCATCTCGGGTTCCGTATGTAACTGCATCTAAAGATTTCAATTTAGTAGCTAATCTTTAAGCACTAATTACATCGATCTGATTAGCTCAGTTGGTATTGACTCTGCCTTCTGCACTGAGGGTCCCGGGTTCGAATCCTGGTTGGTACAAAACTTTGTGTGATGAACGTGAATGTTTGTGCCTGAGTCATGGATGTTTAATATCTATATAAGTATTATATACAGGGTTCGCCCCCAGTCCATCGTACGGTATCCACAATACTAGGGTTGCAGTGTGGGACCGTATAGTTGTTGTGTTCGTCTGGCGATATTATTATATTAAATTAATGATACAACTACGCAGTTTGTAGCGGTATATAAGAACTATTTAATTATAGTTATTCCTAAAGAGGTAGGTATGCTAACTATTAGTTATATTATTATTTTAATTTAATTGAAAGGTCGGGGTCAAATTGTTGGCAAATTGTATTTGACCTACACTGATTCAAGAGGAAGGAAGGAGGAGGAGGAGGAGAGGAAGGAGGAGGAGAGGAGAGGAGGAGGAAGAGGACCATTGAGCCATTCTTTTATTTAGTAGGCATCGTGGTGCATTACTGCAACCCAACTTAAGGTCATTTACGTATAGAAATACTTAGCTCTAACGTCCCACCAGCCATATCTAGGGCCGTATGAGTGCCTTAACAAACGAAAATATTCTTAAGAGGGCAGTTAAATGATTTTATTGAGAAACATATCAAAAAAAAGAAACATATCAAAATAAATACCTGTAAACTACCACGCAACAAATACTTTATAAGGTATGCCTTCATTATTAAAGTATCGATACATTACAAAGAGACGACGATTGCTTCAAGATATTATTAGCACATTTTCGTCAATACAAAGCTGAGTAACAATATTATTTTTGAGAGCGCTGGTATTGCATTCGATCATTTACATTGACCAAGACCAACTCCGATGTGGGTCAGCGAGATACAAACTGCAGAAGAAGGCCGCCGTCGGATATTTGTGTACCGTAAGCGCCAACATTGCAGAAATATTATACAATCACAACATTACATTAAGCGTGTAACGGTATGCTGTTTGTAATGTTGGGGAATTTAGTGTCATGTTTGTATAGGTACTTAATACATTCTACATAACACAAAAGCTAATGACATTTTTTTCACTTTATAAAAAAAAATGCTACACCTTAGAGGAGCTAATGAAAAGAACATTTACAACTTCTTCTGGCTCTACATAAAAATGTAAAAGCGTTCCTATTGCAAGTTAACTAAAATTAAGAAAAAAAATTGCATGTAACGCGACTTCCAAAAGTTGTAATATATCATTTTCTTTTTTAATCAGCACAGTCATAGTTATGTACGTATAATAAGAAAAATAAACCCGTAAATAAATCCTCAAGATGCAGTGAACCAATGAGAATGTTTAGTAGATTAATGTAGAGAACTTACAACTTGTCAATTTCATTTGCACACAGAGTTTGTGTTTGAAATCGAACAAAAAAAATCGTGTAAAGGTTCTATGATGAGCATATTGGTTCCGCGTTTTCCTTACAAAAAGTCACCACAAGTCAGTAGTACTTGTATGGGTACTCGTACCTAATCACGATGAAGTAGCACAGATTAAGGAAAAATGCATTTGCGGTGTACTGCAATACGCGGCGTCACTTCCGCGCTCGCCACAGAGAACGGCAAGTACTTGTATCTAGCTATGGTGTTTCTCTTGTTATCAAATCGTTCAATAACTTCGTTCAATCTTCCGTCCGAGGTTATCTCAGAACCCAATCAGCATCAACTCGTTCTAGTGATGAGTGAAAGTGAAATGTCTCATCAAATTATATCATGAATTTATTTCGATTAATTCCACATTAATGCCGTGTATAGTTTTAATTCTTTTTTTACAAGTATAAGATTCGGTTAGATTGATAGTTTTTTAAAGTTACTTGAAACGTTAATGAACGAATCTCTCACGTAATTCACACAAAACATTGTGCCCTGACGTGGGATATTAGAAGGCTCATTATATTTCTTAACTAGCTGTTGCCCGCGACTTCGTCCGCGTGGTATTTAACAAAGACTCAGCCGTTGGCAACACCCTGCTCGCGTTCTGATCCCGCGGGACGCATTGCAGATTGTTGCTATCAAACTTTAATCAGGCGCAGCGCTGCAACATTGGTTTTAATTTTTTTTCGAGAGATCCATTTTTTTTTCTAAAATAAAAGTAGCCTAAGTTACTCCTTGTTACATTAGCTATCTGCCAGTGAAATTCCCGTCAAAATCGGTCCACCCATTTCAGAGATTACCCGGAACAAACAGACAGACAGACAGACAGACAGACAAAAATTGTAAAAAATGTTGTTTCGGTATAGGTAACGTGTATACATCCAAATGCACTTAGTAAAAAGCGGTTATTTTAATATTACAAACAGACACTCCAATTTTATTTATATGTATAGAAAACGATTGAAACGAAACACACGATCCTATATTCGTGTATAGTAAAGAGAGAGACAATCAATGTAGTGTTTTCATTATGACGTAAATGACCCACCAATTTATAGAACGGCCTTGCCGAATGGCATAACAGTCTGCAGCATTGGATCTATCATTCTGTGCAATCAGTCGATATGTGAATGCTTATCATTGAATAAGTAGGTGCTACATACCTACTGTTATTGAACTCAGTTAGCAATTCAGTTAAATGCAACCACAGCGCGTGTCGTGAATTAGTGAATTTAACTTTCGTCATAGATCTTTAACTAATAATGTTGCCTTGAACGATAAAGAACACATATATGTGTGACAACATCTCATTTAAAATATTGAAGCACCTGTATGCATGTTGCAATAGAAATGGCGTAAACGTAGACCACGTAGCTAAACGATATACAAAATCTGCAAATATCGAGAAGGCCTTTTTACGAGACGTAATTCTATTTTTGTACTGTTAGATCCTGAGAACAATGTGACTGTATACATACATTTTTTGTAACAAATGCTATTACTTTTACCTATACCTATTAGCAATAACAAAACAGTTGAGTGAAACATTCACAATGTATTCAAGGTTGTATTATACGATTTAATTATAGATTCTATAAACTTTAATACGCGCCACAAACGATATTTTCTATAAAATTATGTCAAGTGCAAAGTCAGATTACGATTGCGTAATATTACGAGTCAAATGTTACATCAACGAATCAACAGTGGATTAGAGATAGATATGACTTACGTTCACTTTAGAAAGCATGTTTTATAGGAAGCGAAGTTTGGAAGCTTGTCATAATAACAATTAAACTCAGATAGGATACTAATCACGCAATGATAGCATCGGATGATATGGCAGTTTTTTTTAATTTTGACATTCCATTGTGGGACGTAAATAGGTCACAGTTCTAAAGAACAGTTCATTCGTAAAAATAAAGCTCGCACCATTTAAACAAGCTATACATTGTAGAGACATTTCACTTTATAAAAAAAATATAAAAACCAGTCCACAGCATAAAATCGTTTATGGGAACTCATTAAAAGAAAATTGACACTGCTGATGCAATTGAACAATACCTCATTGAATGCGTGTATAAACGATAGTAGTGAAACCTATAATAGTCTATTAAACCATTATATCGTAATAACAAGTTGCTTATCCATTGCATAAGTGTAAGAGGGAATCTCTTCCGCGTGCTCGCCGAACGAAGCAAGGAAGCGGCTCTACGCTGAACCGAAACCAATCGCTCTATCTTTACATGATTTTGAATTATGGTCAAAAGTTGCACGAATAGTGCAACTAACTACATAATTATATCAAGCGTTAGTACAAGAGACATTAAAAACAGACATAGTAAAACTTTTTCTGTGAACGTCTGCGGTATTGCGTGAATAATCTACCAATGGAGTCGATTCCTAGACCATGAAGTCTATTTCTACTTATCGATCCCATCACAAGATTGGAAGCTAGCTCCTTTAGAAAATGAAATGAAACTGGTAATTGCCACAACTAGTCCTTGAAAACGTATAAACAAAAGAACATCTTTAAAATTGATTCACCTTTGGCCTAGTTTTATTCAATTTTTTGTAATTGGATCACCTTTCAAACCAACCAGTTCCCCGATTCACAACATAAGGACCAGCCTTGTATCGACCGATTCGGTTATTGTTTGAAACTGGCATTATAAAATGTACTATGTAAACTGAACGAGTCGTCGAATCGAACCATTCGGTTGCGTGGTCGTATCGAAACTTCGATTCGACTATGAAGAATGGCTCTGAAATCTCGGCGTCGAAACGAGAACATCTCCAATCGATCGATTCGGATACTTGACGAAATCTGGCTAGGCTAGGTGCTTTTTTTAAGACACATTGTTTTACAATTAAGTAAAGTTTATTTGCGACCAGGTTTAATATGCGCCGTCTGCATCTAACAGGCAGACACTTACGCGTCATGCTGTGGTGCATCCTACTGGGCCTGCAGCCTGCCTTCGCCGGCATATTGGACCCCTTCAACTGGGCGCGTTCAGACCGCATCGAGGTCAACATACCTTGGTTGCCATGTACGTACACTATGTCACAATAACAGATACGTCTCGTGCATAAACAAAGTAACGTTACCTTCTTATGTGTTCACGTATTTTTATTGCAGTTGAAAATGAAACAAGATGCTACGATGAGTTGGGATGCCTAAACATCACGAGGAGTTGGTATCATCTCATCCACAGACCTTTCAACGTTTTCCCGCTTCCACGAGTTGTTATAAACACCAGGTACTGTATCCTAAACATCACACCTTCTTTGCGATCCTTATAGATTTATTTACCTTAGTATCTCCTTAGTATTTATACAGACTTTTACTCCATTGACCCCCTTCTCTAATTTATAAAAAGAATACACCTAATTATTATTTTCAGATTCATTTTATACACAAAAAAGAATCCAACTGATGGGCAGCTATTGAACGTGAACATGAATAAAACCATTGTGAAATCAAACTTCACTCCTAGACGACTCACCAAAATGATCATTCATGGATTCATAGATACGCCGCTTTCCAATTGGGTTGGTATTATACTCACTTTGTGTTTTCGGAGTTAACAACGAAGCAGCCTGTATGTTAATGGCAATTTTGTTTTTTTTAGGTCAGTGAAATGAAAGATGAACTCGTGAAAGCAGGCGATTTCAATGTTGTGATAGTGGACTGGGCTGGCGGGAGTCTGCCGCTGTACACGCAAGCCACAGCCAACACAAGACTGGTTGGTCTGGAAGTAGCGCATTTTATTAACACATTACAGGTATTTTTTTAATTGGCTTATATTAAAGTAATACATCAAAAACATATATATATTTATATTTATATGCATGATAATGATTTCAGAAAGATCACGGACTGAATCCATTGGATGTCCACATTATAGGCCATTCCTTAGGCGCCCACACCGCCGGGTATGCTGGGGAAAGGATACAAGTGAGTGTGCATTCCTCTAAAATATTTAATAAAGCTCATGTTATATTATATAAAATATCTAGATTTCATATTGTCTTTGATTTAGCCTCTCGTTTCATAGGGCTTAGGGAGGATTACAGGCCTGGATCCCGCCGAGCCATATTTCCAGGGAATGCCGACGCAAGTGCGGTTAGACCCAACCGACGCGCAGCTCGTTGACGTCATACACACGGACGGAAAGAGCATTTTCCTTTTAGGTAATCCCTTGCACGTAACTTTATACATCTGTCATAATAGCACGTACCAACGTTCCTATAATCCGTACGCACGATCGTAAGCGTAAACGTAATAGTGTAGGGTGAACACCATTTACAAACATCGAAGCTTATTGCTTTCTCATTATTTTAACTACTAACACATATTTTATATATCTAGATACATTATGTAAATTTATATATCAAGCTACTTCGCTTTTGTATTCATCTTTCAATAGTTCATATAAATTATGTAGTTACATATATATTATTTTGTATTATATTTATTGCGTGATATGGTAACTAATTAATAGACGTGTTTATTTCACGCGTGCGACAGATTTTGTATTTATGGCAGGATATGGGATGTCACAACCCGTGGGTCATTTAGACTTTTATCCGAACAATGGGAAGGAGCAACCTGGGTGTGACCTCACTGAAGGACCTCTAGTGCCGCTTACATTAGTGAAGCAAGGCCTCGAGGAAGCCTCTAGAGTACTTGTTGCCTGCAACCATGTTAGAGCTATCAAACTCTTTACGGAATCTATTAATGGGAAATGCTCGTATGTCGGTAAGGTTCTTATTTTTGTAAACTATTTAATCTTGGTGATTATTACGTGGATCTTAACACTTAACGGTTTCAGGTCATCAGTGTCCGTCGTACCAACACTTTTTATCGGGAAAATGTTTCCATTGCGGACAAGGTTGCGCAATAATGGGGTACGTAGCGAACATTCATCGAACAAGACTGTCCATCAAATCGGATGTAGGCGGACTAAAGAGTTGACAAATGAATGTTAAACGGTACTTACTCAAGCATAAACTGGTGTAAACGCAGAGTGTTATGTGTGTCCAGATAATGGTTCACTATGTAATGCATACTAGGGTACCTCAAGCACAATTCTTTTTTTTTTTTAATCGTTAGCCTAGGACAAGTGCTCGGCTGAGGCAACCCAAGTGCTTATATCGAGCGAGGCACGCCGAGCACGTTGCAAGGCTGCTCAGTCCGTTAGTACACGGCTATTAAACTCAAGCGATCGATAATCACCTCGCACTCCGATTTAATGAACGGCCGGCCTACCTTACAAATACTGTAGCTCGTTTCATAATTCGAGTATGCAACGTTTATTGCTTTATAGATTCCACGCAGACAGTTCACCAGGACTGATCACGAACAAGAACAATCAGACAGAGAATGAAGTGTTCCCCTCCGAGGAGCACGACACCATCGGAGCTAAATACTTCCTTAGCACGGGAAAGGAATTGCCATTTTGCCGTAAGTATTGCCTACAAAATTAAATAATCTATGAATTCTAAGCCACAGTGTCAATAGTGATGAGATACGACCCTTCCTCGTCACCATGAGGTCCTGAATTCGATTCCGACTCTTGATTTTAAACTAGACGCGAGCCCACTCTACCTCCAGTTGTAGTTTAGTTGAAAGGGCTAACAAGAAATATAGTAATATCTGTATCGCAAATTAGTACTTATTAATAAAAAATATAGAGTAATGAGCTGTAGTTCGATGAATTCTAAATTTTATTCCAAAGCAGCAAAGGATGTTTATTAGTTTACAAACTTTGTGTCTGATGCAGCGTACGCCAAAAAAATATATAATCAAAATTTAACACTATTAATTTGGTATCGTTGCTAATATACAACCATCAAGTCTACAAAAACTTTTTTTTTCAGAACGGCACTACAGAGTCGCCATTCAATTGGCTAATCCTAAAGGAGCGGAGTCATGGGTCCAGGTACCTAGATATATTTATGCTATTCATTTACTCTTTAGTAGAGCATAAGTATTAAGATGCCTGCCCACTATACCCTTTCATACCATTACCGAAGTCAAAAGAAACGTTCGAAACATCCAACGCCGTCACCGGTCAGAGACGGAGTCGACTGGTGGGCTTTACTTATTCTTACTTTTGTTTTCTTTTACGATACGGGTACAATCATGATAACTACTGTGTTGTGTGCGAAGAATTAGAAATTAAGCAACATACCTAGTAGGTAATAGTCCATCTGATTATTTACTCTAATTAAAACATGATAAATAAAGTGTTACAACTTTATAAATCAGTATTTTTCATTGTTTGTTCTTTATCTGCTTTCACAGGGTTTCCTGAAAGTTACACTATTGTCAGACCGTGGCGTTATACGGGGAATGGACTTAACGCCAAATAACTACGTGAAGTAAGTAAATTACATACTGATGTAGCAAGAAAACATCTGATGTGGCGATACAGCACGCGTAGTGCAATATACTTAATCACATTGCCTGTTTACAGATTAGAACATGGTACTACTTACACTATAGTTGTGACGCACCCGATGGACATGGGTGGAAAAGTACGAAAGGTAAGAAAGGATGATCTTGGGGATAAATACTAAGTACTTATTGTAATGAAACTAAATTTTAAGGATTTTATCGCGATTTTATTTCTATTTTGCGTTCCCGGCGTTTCGGCTGCTTTACAGCAACCATGGTCACGGGAGGACTGAGGTGGTTGACGTCCTGGTGTCATAGTTTGAGACGGGCTAGCCTCATTTTTAATTGTTACTTGTATCTTAAATCCTTAAAATTTAGTTTCATTTCAATGTGTAATATTCGCGTAAATTATAAGAAATCAATATACTAAGTACGTAGTT
Source organism: Pheosia tremula (assembly GCA_905333125.1). Classification (NCBI taxonomy): domain Eukaryota; kingdom Metazoa; phylum Arthropoda; class Insecta; order Lepidoptera; family Notodontidae; genus Pheosia; species Pheosia tremula. The sequence goes on along the minus strand of HG995402.1, from coordinate 6,365,798 downwards.
ATTCAAAATGAATGACCCAAGAATTCTGTATGGTATATCTGAATAAGTGTCTAATTTATATTGTGCATAGATAGTTAATTATTATTAATACTACCACCCACCACGACGCCTGTAATCCCCAAAGGGGGTTCCCATTTCGCTGATGGTATTTGGTCCTAATGTACCTATGAAATAGGGAGTAATCCCATTTCCATTGCGAGGGTGATTCAGGCAACCACAATCCTTCGTAAGTACTATCCTGCTACGTCGAAATTAGCTAGGGTAGTCCCCCCGAAGGATTTAGTAGAATCACACAAAAGACTCTGCACTATAATACGTTATATGAGTGGTGCCGACGCACAAGGGAAGCGAGGCCAGCGTGACTTGTTCGACTCAAGCAAGCTATATCGTGTTGGCGGCATCATGTTTAATATAGTGTCTTATCGTCATTGTTTGCAGGTGGAGTTATCGTGGGAGTACGATATGAATGTACTGGAGCCGCGATCTCTATGTATTCTGTGGTGTAACGACCGACTGTACGTCAAGTCTGTGCTCGTTGAGCAAATGGAGTTGCCGAGCAGAGGGTAAGCGATGATGAGGATGATGTAAATATCTATAATTGCCCTATACGACTGTTGCACCGATCTAGCATCAGCTCTAAAATATAAATCGTTTCCATTTCAGAAAACGAAACGTAGACTTCAGCACGAAGCTTTGCACGCCGAAGCGTGAATTTGCTGAAATCCCCAACAGGGGCTCCGCCAGTTTCTACGATAACTGCGGCAGATAGCTGTGCCATACATAACACGTAGGCTCAACATAATGACTCTACGGTCTTATTTTTTAGGCTCTACGAGCAGGCTTTAAACAGTGAAGAGACAACAAGAGCATTTTTTTGCTGATGAGGAAGTAGGTACTCGTCTACTATGAAGTTGTTAAAGGTGTTTGCATAAAGGATTAGTTAAAATTTCCTTGGTGATTATAAATTAAACGTGTGAATCCCTACGGCACCGTTCACACCGAAAAACCCAATTACTAGAATCATTATCCGGATCACGATCACGGCTAGGTAGTATAGACGGTATCTCAAGAATGTAGTAGAGGTAACGTCAATGCTGCCGCATTCTTCTTTTTTTTTGAGGTTGGCAATCGGCTTCAAAATAGTGCAATTTTTGCCACTGTCGAGCAATTCTTGATCATTGTTATTGAATTATAAGTACCCCTGATGATACATTATGTTGATGACGATGATGATGATGAAACAAATCCCTACCAGTAAAGCTGTGGATACTTTGCGAAAATTTACCGAACATCTTGGGATAACTTGAAAAGTCAAGTCATACTGTTTTATTAAAATTTCCTTCACTCGTGCAAGTTTATGAACACATAATGGTTAGTATTCCACTATAGTCTTTATTTTTTTTGGAAAATAAAACAAAATTGATATCTTCACAGTTAAACTTCCCGCCGAAAAAAAACTGCCGCCGTGCTATTAGTGATTCTGATTCACTGATATTAGTGATAATACTGACGTTATGAACGATGCCTAGAGGGATATGAAAATCCTATTGATTATTCAAAATCGGGCCTTTAACATATAGGACATGAAATAATGATTTTATTAATTTCTAGTTGGTACCTATACTTGTAAATATGATAATAATATTAATTATGTAAATATGAAACTATTATCTGTACTTATATTTTATATATTTATGTACTGATAGTTTTAAATAATTGCATATTATTGTACTATATTTTTGTGTGCAAAACTGTATACCTACGTTTCTATATTTACTTTCAGTAAGTATGTACTTATTGCGCACACAATATTTTTTTTAGACGTAGTTACGTGACTGAAATTATAATTTATAAGATTGTGTTATTTTGGCGAACTTTATCGACGTCATTTTATAAATACTCATAAGTCGTAATTAAATAAATTGTAAGACTTACCTATGGACTTGTAAATACTTACTTGCGAATGTTTTATTTAAATAAAAGTTTTTATAAGTTATTACTACATAGACTAAACTTTTATTGCCTAAATACTGCACCCACAGACTTGCCGTCAATACTGTTTAGTGTGATATGGATTCGTGTGATACGTGGTCGTTACTTTTGGATAATCCTGACAGTGTAAACGTTGCCATTGATTGTTGACAGTATACAGTCAATGCAACCAAAGAGAACTTTATAATATTTTTTCTACGAAACGAAATGTGATGAATTAAAATAAATATGAATATGGCCTCCACTCACAAACTAGTGGGTCTAATTAATAGCAATAACATATTCAATAAATACACATAATTAAAAAAATAATGGATGTGACATGAAGATATGAAAATAGGGTGAAAGAGCATTTTAATTTTTAACATCAAGGGACTTTTTGGCAGAAAGTTGTCAATTTGGTTTTATTTTCTTTAATTAAAATAAAATTATTGGCAAAATACGCAAGCGCGTGAGACCAAAAAAAAACATCAAGTCAGTCCAGCAGTCAGCGTTGGATTTTGTACGATAATTATCGTATTTGTACGATTATTTGTCAATGAGTACGATGTACTATCCAACTTCAATGATCGTACGCAAAAATACGATATTTTTTATATTGACAATTTGACAAGCAATTTTCAAAAATTTACTATAAAATCTCTTGTTACACAAGGCAACGTTAGGCTCCGTACCAATTCTACGGAATCTTATGTCATATATGGTGCGGTACCATACACATAGATCCTAGTACGTCTATGCTCGGGACTTTCCCGAAATGTGTAGCGTTTTAATCCCACTGAAGAAATGTTACGAACAGCCAATGAAAAAAATAATGACCGAATGCAGTGCTTCGAATAGGTTTCAGAAATCGATATAAATATACAATAATAGGCGGTAATTTAAAGTTTATTAAGTTTATTAACAAAAAAAAACAGATTTACAGATATTTAATGTATACAATATTTTAAATACCTGTCAGTTATTGACAAAAACTTTCTGCACTAGGTCAGGCCTGTCTCGTAAAGTTGTACCTTTATGTGTTGATTAAATTTTATATTTTCTTGGTTCCTCTATTTATTATTCCTTTCAAGTATTGTAATAGAAAACAAAAACGTGTGTAAACTCTGTTTTTACAGGATGTACGATCTTTTTTTTATAAATACTATCTTTTTGAACGAAATGTACAATATTTTTTTATCTGTCCGATTCCAACACTGCCAGCAGTCACTCACACTCAAGTCATTGTGCAATCAATGTAAACTACGTGAGACGAGGCGGTATGGTCATAATGACTTAAGCGTGCTCGAAGGAGCGAAAAAAAGCAATGAATGTCAGCTGTCAAAGATAAACTGGATTGTGTAGTGTTGTTGTCGGTATGTGGTGCTGGTAAACTTGTTCTCTTATTGGTCTGAAATGTGGTGGTTGAACTGATTATTCTGATAAATTCAAATATTCTAATCACTGATAGTTGTTTAGGTATATGTATACCAGACCATGCAGGTTAAAGTATAATAACCATTGAAAATGTCTTCACAAACTTCCAAATTAGTATTGGGACTTTCATGTTCAATAACAATTGGGATTGTATCTTACGTGCATTTTAAACAACAAGTAGACAGGTATGTTAATGAATATTATATTTATAATCACAGATTATATTTACAGATTATTATATATTTTTTTCTACTGGAGGTACAACAATATTTTGCATTGTTGCAAACTATGACACCCCATAATAAGAGAAATAGATTAATCCTATTTTATACTAAATCATCTTTTTGATTAATTACATTTCCAGAAGTAAATAACATTCATAGAAATTATTCAGATGCACACTCAATACCTAAACAGTGAGGTTAAAAACATTATAAAGTTGAAACTAAGATTGACTGGTTCATTATATAATACCAAGAATTCACCTGTGTACTAAACGAGTCTAATATAGAAAAATCTGCTGAAAGATAGCCAAAAGCCACTTGCATCTGCTGGCTTCCTGCAATGTCATCATTCATACTTCTTCTAGCATGGGTTCAATTCCAGAACCTTTTTTGCTCCAATGGTTATCAGTTCTGCAAACTACACCATATCTTCTATACTATTACACTTATATGCCCTGATGGGGTGTGACCTTTATACCATAGAAAAAATAGGGTGTACCACAGCCCAAACTTTATCAATCCTCTTAAATGTGGGCATAAAGTATGTAAGCCAAAACATATAGCCTTTATTAGGTGATCCGAAATCACATTTTCATTATTTTTCCAGGGAAAAAATGCATGAAGGAGTAGTTAGAGATGTTGAAAGACAGCAGCGAAGGAAGATAGAAAATTTGTATTTGTTAGAAAAACAAAATGAATTGACGAAACAGCTAAAAAAAGAATTAGGAAATTAGTGAAATGAAAACATTATGTACATACTTATATATTTATTTTCTACAGAACTAAAATATAACTAGATTAGAATTTAACAAGTTTATTGTTTTTTTTCCTTCAACCACGCTTCAAGCATAACATCTTTGAGGTTCAAGTTTACACCCGTGGGATGCTTAGGATCTGCACCATCAATGAAACCATCAAGCTGTAGTTTGTCTTTAGCTATAGCAGCCAAGCATTCAAATGTCCGTGGCTCCCAACACGCCAAATCCGACAACGACTTTCTATCCAACATTATATTCGCCCGGTCCAAGCCCTCTCTCAGTGAGAAATGGGTGATATTATGTTGTTCACAAGCAGCTGTAATCCTGGTATTCCAAAGATTAATCATATCCTGTTTCTTCAAACTCCTGGCTTTGGTTGCGTAGACCAAAGCTCTATGAACATTTCTCACGGCTACTGAATAACAGTTTCTACGACGGCCAATATAATGAGCTGCCAACCTGAAGATCCTCCTTTTTCTCCAAAATTCATCTGGTCCTCGGCAACGAATCCAGTTCGAAACTGTAAGGAATACCATTTTACGTGAAAAGCTCTGATATCTTGATAATAATGATGCTGATACGCTGTTTTTATTTGTCAAAAATCAATGTTTACTGTGAAAATCGAGTGGTATTATTAGGATTTTTAGGTTATTTTATACTGTATGTCAAAATTGACAGATTGTTTTTTAATCAATGTCAAATTCCGGGTACAAGTCTTTTAAGCAATATACTGTATTTTAGATGTTTTACCATCATGATAATAGTATGTGTGCGAACTGTAATATAAAATAATCTCGGAAAAAATAGATATGAGTAGCAGTCAGGATAATATTGAGCAAGCAATATGAGGTTGGTTTGCCTGGTTGATTATGAAAGTGGCTTATTGGGAATTGCGATATCGGTCTTTCTGGTACGTGAGAATGGGTTATCAATTTTGTTTTATTTTATACAAAATGGGTTTCTTTGTTATAAATATCAGTTACAAATGATGTTATTAACCCGACTTTGTTTTATATATAGAGATTGTGTTAATTCATATTGGCTAAACTAAATACCTACTGTTTGGTAGGTGCGGCCATTTTAAAGGAAGAAAGACGTATATTGTTTCGTGGTCCGTTCTTTCTTCGTTAAAAAATGCGATATCGTAAATACTCCTTTCTATGGATACAGGCTAAAAGAAGAAGATTGTTTATAATTTTCGCTCGTAATTTCGCTAAGATTCTTCTCCAACTTTTTCAACATAGATTCCACCCTATAAACATAAAATTATGTAAGTAAACTGGAATGCATTCCTTGTTTCTTTGGTCGCATCACGTAAAATGATCAAAGTTGAATTTGGCATACCCAGAGCCGCCACCTTTGATCATTTTACTTGATGCAACATATACCCTGGCTTATAAAGCACAGTGACGGAATAATCATAGGTACGTAAGCAAGCAGTAAGCTAAGTATGAACCTAAACAGGGGCATGATAACGTAATATTTGGGCAAAAAGTAAAATAATAATTTAAGTTGAAAATTGTGGGTTTATAAATGTTGTAATTTTATGAGCGTGCACTTCTATCATGATTTCATCCTATAATCAATTTAAAAATACTGAATAAAAATCCTAACGTCATGAAAAAACCTCATGAAAAGATCAACGGAATAATTCACCTCTAGGGGGTCTAGAATCATGAGCTGAATAAATGGTATCAGTTTTCGTTACGAAGCCACTTACATCCTGTATAAAAGTTATTTGAAATTTCTAGTATGTAGGTACATCACTTAGCCAAATCCACTTTAACATCATCCTCATGATCTAAGTCCACTTCATCCATATTATCACTATCATCGTCGTCGGGGTTCATCTGATACGAGCCGCTGGAGATGTCAAAGTTATCGTTGACGGACATTATGTGACAGACATTAACATTCTCACTCGTTTCTGAATCATTTCCCTTGTTTTTCTCCTTCCGGGTAATGAAGTTTAGGATTAATATCTGTTTGATTAAATGAAATATGGTTTACTATCCAGTATTTAATCCTAGTAGGTAAGTACCTACTGCAAACTCAAGTAGACTTCAGTCATATTTCAATGAAGATACAAAGGCATTAAAAAACATTTTTGTCTGACAAGAGGTTTAAGTTGAACGATTGTGATCATTTTGGGCGTTAGTCTGTGGTTACAGTGTGTATGTGTCTACCTACATTCAAGTATCTTAATTTTTCATTGCGTGTAGATAGGTGAATAGGTAGGCACTTCATGCTAAAGGCTAGTTGGACGTCCCAGAATCCAAAAAACGCGTTCTAAAATGATTGTCAGTGTGTCCGTTTATTTAAGCGTCACAGAAAAGTACAGGGCCAATTTCATCAGGGTTTCCAAAATTGGATAGCCAAGACTAAAAATCGAGTAATATCATCACCTATCATCCTAACCATAGGGTTATGCTGTAAGAAGCGAGTTATATATAATGCTGTTATCACCGACTCACCTCAACCATTACTACAGAGAGAAACATGATCAGATGTCCATTCATAGACGTGATGATTATACGATGCATCAAATGTCCACATCCATTCGTGTTGATAGAGTATGTGCCCAATTCCATCAGATAATTGGATATGCAAGACCCACTTTTGCAGCAGCTTGAAGAAGATAGTCCGATTATACATCGTGATTCATGATCATAAACATTTTTTCAACAAGTATACAGGTGTAAGTAACAAAATTGTGAAATAATAAGTCGGGGGATGAATTTGGGCACTGGTAAAACAAAATACGGTTGAACTTGAAAAGTATTAATTGCGAATTTTCGAGAACCCTACGGTGTTGACCGTGCGTATTTATCAGGGGTCAGATTGATTTTTTTTATTAACAGGGACAGTATGGGGAGTTTGAATCCATGGGACAAGGTAAATTGTCTGAGGATCCTTTGTTTTTTTTTTATTACAATGAAGTATCCTTGTAGAAGGTTTACCCATGATCACACCTCCTACCCTCATTTAGGCGGTGGCAGTTGGGGGATGACCGTCGGCAAACATTCTACGCGGTTTTTTATCGAACCTCAGTGGTACACTGTCGGTAATAGCAGTTTCTTTCTGTTTAACGCTGTTGGGTTTATTTGCTGCTGGATCCCATTCGTAGTCACGTATTTTATCGTACCAGTCACGATTAAACCAATCCTTGTATGAGTTCAGCTGAAATGAAATGTTATGTAGACTATCTTGAAATACTATTTAGCAGTGATAGTCTACTTGTTGGGACTCACCTTAATAAAAGATATTCCGGTTTGATTCCCTCTAGGTCCTAGATTACATACACCTAAGGCCGAGCTTACCATAAGGCGAACGGACCGGCCGCTCCAGGTGCCAAGGGGGTGCTTCAGTGAGACAAATTAGACAGAGACTTTAAGATATTGTCGAGATCTTCCACGTTGTATACTCTCTTGTTCTATATCGGCTGCCCTAATCAGAACTCGCTCCCTCTTAAAATATACCTCTGGCCGGCACTGCCTACATCCGTTATTGGTGTACCTATGCTAATATTGTGAGGAAACGTCAGAGAAAGCCAAGACAGTTATTAATCAATCTGTGCTGCTAAGGGCTGTTGATATGTACGTATCCCCCCATATTGAGATAAACCCATAGCTGACAGTAGGACGTTGAAAGAGCCATGGTTAAGGAAGGGTAGGTTTTTCTCCTTAATGGGACAATACGGGCGTGAAATGAATGATTCAACGATTTGGTTACATACCCCACAACATTTTAAAGACCATTGCAAGTTGTCTATAAAGTGTTTGTGTTTCGGAACACTTCGGTAATACTTCATACTGGTAGAAAGATGTTTAGCTGTGGTTTCATTGCACTTGTATATTCTTTGCAAGCATAACGCTGCCCCAACAAAGTTGACAATTATTATCCAAACGATGCACAACCAGAGGGGACAACAAACCACTTTGCCTTTAGGACTGAAAGATAAAATTTGGTAATTAAGTACCTCTATAAAAACCCACATATTTATTATATATTTAGACGGCTTTTAGATAAAAAATACTATCATACTCGATTTTCTTGTTATTAGCAATTGAACTCAACATGTAGACATTTGTAGGAAGCATTATTATTCCGGAGAGAAGTACCAATGCATTCACCAGATCTGTTCCAGTCAATAATAAAATATCACCAATGCCTGTAATAGAATCTCAATTATCATTAAAAACTCCATAGTTTTTTCCAGTAATTCCAAAGTAGATATATTTCAGGTTACTTACATATAAACAGAAGCAAGGACCATGCAATAGCGAATAAAGAAGTGAGCCATAGAAAGCACGCAGCCCATACTACGAAAGGATGATTACAACCGTTGCATTTCATCCTGCAGTTAGTACAATGGTACCGCGGGGCCAATAAATAAATAAAAAGTCTTAATATAAGTAAACACTACAAATCATACTCGAAGTAACTTAACTTCAACATTTTAAAATATAAAAATCTTTGGTTGAATTGATATATTTCGATGTGTACTTCCATTTGAGCAAAGAGAATGTAGAAAGGTAATGAAAAAGCAAAATCAAAGATTATTGAGATTTTCCCGTATAGTGTTTTTGTCTGTAAGCTATCTTTTTGGTTGGTGTAATTTTAATTTAACCCCGCTTCTTAGGATTCCCGTAGGCAAACTAAGAACCCTCATATTAAATTATTGTTAGGTCCAACTCCCTATAATTTCTTAAGTCAACGTTAAAAAAAACGCATATTCTTTATGGAGATTTTGGATAGGTTTTTTAATGGTATTGTTCTTATTCTAGACAAGGTAGGTTTTTGTAAAAAGTTTTTATTTCCCTATTTTCTAGGTTTCAGCTTCAGTTTAATAATAAAGTGAAAAAAAACATAAAATAAAACTTGTAAGAACGTGTAACAAATGTTTAATAATTATATAATAGTTATAGGTTGGTACCTAATACGTAAGTAAATAACATAATAGATATATATTACAAATATTAACCCAGATAAAGCTTTATACCGATAACAAGACTTGTATAATTAATATTTTGTTAATATACGAGACTATAATTTAACCATATAAGTAGCAAGTACTATAAATCTTTACATATAATGAGAATGGAAGATATATAAGAAAAGCTATTATTAGGGGCCTTTATCAAGCAATTGAACTCAAAACAATAATTCTTAGATTTTTTGTCTGTTTGCGTGTGCGATTGTGCGCGCTATCCGCCACTTATGTATTGTGGCAATCTTCACTCAAAATATTGTGTGTGTTTTATTTCATTCCGTTCATAAATAAAAAAAATATATCAATTTAAAGGCGCGGGCAACAGCTAGTATAAAATATATTTGGTATAATCAATGTTTTAACTGAGTATATAAACCTTTTACCTTAAACATTTTCACTATTAAAAATAAGTAAGTTACCTACTAAAATATTATATTTTATATACTACATTTTTGTACGTATAAAAATAAATATAAAACTATTATTTTCTGCACTATATTTTCTTATCAACAAGGTACTTAAATAAAATAAACGTAATGGCAAGTGGATCTATTTATCATATTCATTTGGATTTCAAATTCAGAAGGGATTAGGGGGAGGGAGGGGAGGGAAGGGGAAGGGATCTCCTTCTACAATTGTGGGTATTCAATTGTAGAAGGAGATCCCTTGAAACTTTTCATTTGGAGTTTTCCTACAACTGAGTAACATCACCCATCTTCTTCAAATTCGGAGCAACGCTGAATTCGCATCCGACGCTTGCGACAATATCTTCCACTTTAACCCCATCAGCCAATTCCGTGAGTGTAAGACCCTTTTCCTTATCAACCTCAAAAACGCACTGAAATAAAAACGTTTTCGTTTTACGGCACCCAATTTTGACACAGAAGCGATGGTACTAATTTGAAATAGAATAATAAGCTGTTACCGCTTACCTTTTCAGTTATAATCATATCAACACATCGTTTGCCAGTCAAGGGCAGATTACATTCTGGAACTATTTTGTGACCGCCATTTTTGGCCGAGTGCTCCATGGTAATCACTACTTTTGTTTTCGCCGCCGAAACTAAGTCCATCGCGCCGCCCATGCCTTTCACCATTTTACCCTGGAATCATATTTAAAAAAAACGATTTGATTTGTAACACAACTGTGAGCTGAAGAATACGTAGTAACTAAAGTTAATAAAAGTATGGTTAGATTGTTGAACTATAAGGAGGATGCATAAAAGGAGACTGACTAAAGAAATATACCGAGTTATGTATGTGGATGTATCGGAATAGGGCACCCAGTAGGTGAACTTTCCACAGCCAGAATAATGATCTCTTCGTGAAAGATCAAATTCGTAGCACCCACAGCTGAAGGACGATAATATGGTTTGAATGTAGATCCTACACTAAAGAACGTACCTGCGTTAAGATTGTCGCATGTGGCAATCAGTTGTACTAACCCCTACCCTCAGATAGAAATAGAAGAGGAATAAAGAAAAGAAAAGCGCAGAATAATAGGCATGATACTTACAGGAATCATCCAATTCGCTAGATCACCATATTGCGAGACTTGCATAGCGCCGAGCATAGTCAAGTCGATGTGACCACCACGAATCATTGCGAAACTGTCATCGGATGAAAAGTAGGATGCACCTGTACATAAATATAATAATATACAGGATTGTCTGCATATTAGACTTAACGTTGAACAAACCTACTAATCTGAAAATCATAGCATTTCTTATTGAGTAGCTACTTTCTAAAATAATCCTGAAATACAACGACGACGTCTTCAGACATTTTTACATATAATTATTTACCTGGTAGCACAGTCACAGTTTCCTTTCCAGCATTAATAAGATCTGCATCCACCTCTTGTTCAGTAGGGAACGGTCCAAGACCAAGGATACCATTTTCAGATTGCAACAGAACAGTTATATTTTGTGGGATATAGTTACTTGCTAACATTGGCATACCTGTAATTAAAATAGTTGAGACTAGATTTTCTTTTAAACCAAGTAATAGGCCCTAAGTAAGTTGTCAATATATGTCTAACCAATTCCAAGATTTGCATGCATGCCATCCTTGAACTCTAAAGCAGCTCTCTTTATTATTCTCTCCCTGACTGAATCTAAAGATTTTTTTAGTTTTTCAGCGGGCTTTGTTATAGTTCTTCGCTCAATTCTCTTCTCGAATTTGGCGCCTTTGATGATTCTGTGTACATATATTGATGGCACGTGTACATAGTCAGGATCGATTTCATCCACAATCTCTTCAACTTCAGCTATTGTAGTTCTAGCAGCCCTGCACATGGCTGGATTGAAGTTCCGTGCAGTTTTTCTAAATATCAAATTTCCATATTTGTCCGCTTTCCAGGCTTTAACAAGTGCAAAATCGCCAGTAATTGCTTCTTCCATTACGTAATCTATTCCATGAAATTGTTGAACATTTCTTGGTGAACTTGCTATATCGATCTGAAATTATTATTCACTCTCGTCATTCTAGTATCAAAATATTTCTAGGTGTAACTAAATAATTCTGACTGCTATATATAGGTGTTTTTACCTTTCCATCTTTTGTGTATTTGATTGGTGAACCACCTTCCTGTATCAATGTCCCAAAACCAGTGGGTGTGAAAAATGCCGGAATACCAGCACCACCAGCCCTTATTCTTTCCGCTAATGTGCCTTGAGGAGTCAGTTCAACCTTTTCACAAATAAAAAATAATAAGACCATTTTCACAGTACTTGCCGCATTATCTTTACGTTATTGCCTTACCTCTAGTTCACCACTGAGAAATTGTCTCTCAAATTCGGCATTTTCTCCTACATATGATGCGATCATTCTTTTCACCTGTTTATTCTTAAGTAGAATGCCAAGGCCAAAATCTTCAACTCCTAGAAAATAGGGTACTCGATTATTATTTTATTACATACTACCTACAATATATTTAGCTAAAGTTGATGCGGTTTATTATAAATATACTGTCTTGATATATACTCCCTAGTATTAAAGGCATTGATATAATCTTTGCAGGACCTTAACAGGGGACATATTTCATCATTTATCTAGGATAATTTTATAGGATTTTATCTAAGACATAGATAATGGACAGTGCAGATAATATACCCCAATACATATTTTACTCATACAGCTCTATTAATATGGAATAGTTGATGAAATAGCTGATGATACAGTCGGTAACAGTTGGTACTGATATTATAAAACTGTACTGATAACCCTGTAGTGACTGTTATAAGTACGTACCTGTTACATACTTACTGTTACGATAAACACGCCTTAACTCTAATTATTGTTAAACGTCACGTAATAAATTAACTATGCTAATGTTGAATTTAAAATTAAAATGAACTCTACCTGCGTTGTTCGAGACCACAGTAAGTCCAGCTACTCCATGTTTATTTAATGCCTGAATAAGGTTTTCAGGTATTCCGCACAACCCAAAGCCACCGACCAAAAGTTTAGATCCATCTTTAATGTCTTTCACAGCTTCATTTGCGTTAGAATAAATTTTATTTTTACGAGACCCAGTACTGTAGTATGCACATGATAAAACCTGTAACACAATTAAATTTAATTTGTTAAGTACCTAAAAGTAAATACGAATGGATAATAAATTAACTATTATTATTTAAAATACCTACCTTCGAAATTGAGTAAACTTTTGTGTTTGAATATGCGTTTAGTTTGATCACAAAAACTCTCCCTAATGTTGTGGATGCCATGGCACGGTACTAGAAATAGATAAAAGCCGCATTATTTATATTTCCTATCACCTCCCAAGCTGTACGGATATTTTACACATAACAGAAATAAATAGTAGGTACTTACTTGTGCACTGGAAAATAAAACACTTAGTTTAACTACGATAACGAACGATAATAAAGAAATTAAGTGTCAAATCCCGTCCTTGCTAAAATAACTTTGCGGTGTAAGTAGTTAGTTTGCCTGGCACTGACTGCCTGTGTTACCAACCGCGATAAAAGCGATAAACGTGCTGTCTACACACTGTGCAGTGAGAACAATATTATGGAGAATATCACTTGTTTGTCTCACAATCTCGAGGTCAACGGGGACTCGAACGAGTATGTATATAGCTCTATAATATACCTATACATTATCCAGTTTCACAATTTATTCATCAACCAAGTTATATTAATTGAGACAGTCTTTATATTCTAATTTAAACTACAACACTAGGTAAATAGGTCTTACTTTGGCTTATAGACTAGCACTTATGCGTTCCTATGAGTTGATAGAAACCTATGTATATATTTTTTTAAGTTTATACTCAATTGAAATCACTGAGCGACTAAATAACTGTTTTGAATTATGATAAGAAAATGTAAATCACACGTGAAATGTTGGTTCTACATACTTATCGCGTTAAAAATATATATGTGATTTATTGATAACAAAGTTACGTGTGAGTAGATATAGACAGATAGATTCGATTGTTATGGTAGACATAAAGTGGGTTATTAAATATTAGACATAAGTACCTACCTACTCAACTATACCTACTATAACTATACTTATACTCAGAGGCGATAATGTCGTTATCACACACTAACACTAACTAAACAGAGATTCGAGTGCGAGATTTTTCGTAAACGAAACGTGTTCTGCATAATCTGCGTATTCGTATAACAAACTGGACAGCGCCTCTAGTGATCGCGTTTAAAACTTTTTAATTCTCCATACGAAATAAACAAATCCATTAACTCAAATAAACTGGCACTCGACGTACAGATATAACTTTTAAAGTTTATCTCAAAATTATATAAAGTTGCATGTATTTAAAGGAATGTATATAGTAATGTATGCAATGTAATTTCACCGGTACCGTGGCTAACTGCCCTAATACAGTGGCACAAGTACACTCTATATTTACGAAACATTACCCTAACGTAAACGTTTTCCGTCGTAGGTATCATAAGAATGACAGTGACATGCGCATGCTTTCTCAATGACGATATACGGTTACGGAGATATTTTTTTAATTGTCGGTAGAAGAAAAAAACAACAGTAGTAATACAGAAAATATCTATTTATTAGATATATATTATACCTATTTTAATGCGCAACAACTAACTTCAGATTTGAATTAACATTGTTTTATTTCATTTGGATCATTAAAGTTAAATAATTACTTAGGTATTAATTTTACAAAAGGCAAACATTTAAACTAATGACTGTACACAAAACATCAAATATACCTATACTTAATGTCTACACAAGATAATTTAAACCAATCTAAAAATATATCTCTATTACCGTCCATATACCTATACAAAAGAATAAAAATTGAAAAAAATATATTTTTCCATTCCCTTGTTAACGAAAACTTTTATAAATTTGGGAATAATCTTTTGCATCCTATGGTAATTTTATACGCCTACTTGCGTTGGGTACTTACCTAGGTGAGTACCAAGGTACTAAAGGTAGTAATAGTTTATTTTGTGATAGATAATACTTACACAAGATTTATATTATGACTGCAACTTATCAGCACATAATGGAAACACTACGACATGTATTAAGGGAATTTTAGTATTTCAGCAAAAAATATTAAAATACTAAGTACATACATACAATGGGTAGGTATGCATACATGTTAATTATGCATATAATTTATTTCCTGGAATATTTTCCTGAGTGAATAGGTAGTAGCCTATTCCTATCTAGTCCCATATTTTGTTCAGCAATGGGGAATTAACAACTCTTGAAACATAGGTCTAACAAGAACTGTAAAATATTTTAAGAGGTTAAACGATAGGTTTTATTATCAGCATTAACATAACAATATATACTTCTTCTTTTTTTATTAAATTAAATGCGATAAAATACAGTGAAATATGGCCGCAAATTAGTGGATATTTTGCCAGTATCAAGTATTTATTAGCGATATTAAATTAATTAATACATATTATTAAAAAAAAATTGACGATGACAACAATATTTACGTAAGTGATTAATTTAGATTCTCAAATATCAAATTCTTAAGTATCAATCATTATGTTAAGCTTCTGGTACACTTACAAAAATCAAACCTCTTCCGTTTAAACTGCATAAACCACAGATCTGTGGCATAAACTTAAGAGATATGATGACTTGTTAACCGCCCTACATATTTTACGAAATCAAAATGCACATAGTGAAGTACCTAAGTAAGTTTACAAAAGTACTCATCTAATGATGAGTACTGATGTATGTATAAATGATCTTACAATGCAATTTCCATCAGAAAATATATATTATAATGCATTTTACTTACGCAATGTAAAACAATATAATGTATGACTGAACATAGTTTTTGCCGGGAACCGCAGTACAGAAAGCAAGGTCACTATCCACTGAGCTAATCAGGTCGTCAAATAAGTTCCTCGTGATAGCTTACTTTAAAGAATAATAAAGCTTCGTTGAAGGAATTAAAGCCAGTAGTTAATTGACTATCTCCGGCTAACGTTTTTACATAATAAAATAACTGTACAATTCATACCTACATAACAATTTACACATTATTGCGATCTCTTATCAACACAAACATTCCAACTCGATTTCGTAATCAACGACTCGCTCGTACACAATATATAACTCACAATTAATTACTTGTATATCATGATCATGAAATATCCTTCATGAAAATATAAGTCTACCTTATAACTTATATAGGAATTGTACATTTTTGTGTCTCCAAAAATGTATTATAATTATGTTCTTGTTTTAACAACTTCATGAGGTCGATATTTAATTTCAAATCTTTTTATCAAACGTATAAATGCGTTGATCGAGGTTAAACATTATTGTCAATTGTTGGTTTGTTTAGTACATAGATTCGACAATTGAGACATATCAATCCATAGCTTTCTAGCTTGAAGAAAGCCAATCGAATAATATATATTCATGTACGCAAATCATAGGACTTTATACAGGTGTTTTTAAGACCTATAATCATTTAATAACATTAATGCTTGGTGTATGGGGTATATACATATAAAAATACAGGTAATAATTATTTGAACTTAACTGTGATGTAGCGTTTATTTTAATAACAAAAGGACATGCCTCCTAAAACAGCAAGATGACCACATCTTTAACATTCACTGCATTACACAACATCAGATACCTACTTGCACAAATACGACTGCCAGAGCCGACCGTCACGTATATAATTTCTAATTAAATTACTTGCATACAGCATGTAGGTATAAATACTTAAAATATGTTTCCATTTATGAAATCTGAAACGTAACGTACAGAAATAGTTTTGAAAGTAGGTTGCCGTGTACACCGCTGATGTATTACTCAATGTCGATCTTAAACAGGCAGCATTAACACAAACTCTATGAAATAAATCTGACTAACTGAGTCTACCAGATCTCGCATCAGTAATAACTCCCCATAGTTCGATTATAAACTCGTCTGTGAATCCGAATTCTTGTAAATCACTATTGTCTATAGCATCAGCTAGTTCCATTGAGTTGGTTTTCCCTTCCGCAAGGTCCCACATTTGCGTCGCGAGTTCGCTGTCGTTGATGCCCATGAATGATTCCAGCAAGCTATTGATTTTTTCTATTCCCGCCATGGACTTTTCATCGTGCTGAAAAATACATTCATAAAAATGTTAGTTATAAACGTAGTACACTGTCTAGTTTTCAATTTGTTTATTTCATCTTCATTATTGTTACATTTCCTGACCTCTTTTGCCGTCTTTTTCTCATGCAGATTTCAAAGTTTCAAGTCTTAAGCTAATTAAAACAGAATGCCTTTTTCTACAAATTTCCTATTGCTAACAATAATGTAGAGATTCTTTGACGAGTCCAGCACAAAACATTAGATATAACTGTATTGTGTAATATATAGTCAACATGTGGGCATTGTTTTTGGTGCGATGAACCCATATAAGTATCTACGGGCAATTCTATTGGAATATTATGTTCGCCGCCACTATACTTATTATTTAATCAATTGAACATTTTTATATACACTTGCCTAAAACATGACAATGTGTGATATCATTATCTTCGATAACACGGTACTTGCCTATTTATAATTTTTATTGCATTGTCAATTGTATTTGGAGACCCTGAATGTCGCGATTTGAATGTAACTAAATGATGAATACAATGTATCTTACCTCATTCTCTATCGTCGCTTGTCCATTCGCTTTAAATCTTAACGTTTCCTTGCCAGAGCCGTAATTCTGTTTTCGTCCAGATTTCGCTCCACTGCTTTTTGGTCCGATGCTTCCAAAACCACTCTTCAGAGGTTCGACTAACCGAATTGTGAAAGTTGTTCCTTTTGGTATGTCTTTCAAAATCTTTGCCACTTCATAATGCCTCTTGCCAACCATATTTTCTCCGTCCAACTTCTCAATGTGATCTCCAACCTGAATTGGAATAAATTGCTTTAATAATGTAATGGTTTACTTCCTGCTCATTTCTTAGCGGGGGCAACGACCAATAATACATTCTGTTGCAATCAACATTATTGAATCTCTTTTGAAAAGTTTAATTTCGGCTAGATAAATAATTTGAGCTAGGATTACATATCTATTAATTATCAACAACGAATATGTTTCTTTTAATAATTTTAAGCGACGCGACGTTGAATAGTAAGCGTCGCAACATCAAGGAGTGAGCGTCCCTATGCCTAATTGTAAGCGTTGCGAACCCTTATTGCAATGCTTAACAATTAGTGTTAGGCCGCCTTATAGTGACAATTGTGACGCTTGATAGTAAATGTCGGGACGCCAAATAGCGAACGTCGCGAGGCCTTTTAGTAAGCTTCGCGATGACCTATAGTGAGCGTCACGACGCCTACCAATCTTTTAAACCGAATGTTCACATTACTATTAGTTTTTTTTATAGGTTTGCTGTACGTATTTTACTGTTGTATAATATTCTTTCCAACGAATTTAAAAAAAAAATCAAATGTCATTATTATTAAACACAGTAACATTAAACACAGTAATATTAAAAATAAATCACTGTCGTAAATCAGGCTACTAAGGGTTAAGCGCTGAACCGAATAATGTTCGGTATTCGGTTCTGTTTCAAAATTAAAGATTTGCCGAAAATGGATTTTCGGCAAATCTTTAATAACTACCATACATTTATTGTTACTTATCTATAACTTCCTTACCTCGATGTGTGGTATCCTCGCTACAATGGAACCTTCTTTTATTCTCTTGATAAATGAATATCCAGCACCATTGTCTGTGATTGTCAGACCCAGAGCGTCTTCAGTCTTAACTATTTCTATTTCTTTGGGCCGGCCTTTCCTATGTGCAAATATGAAATCTTCTAATCCTATTTGTCCACCAAGAAGTTTCTTCATATCCACTTTGTGAGTATTGAGGGTGCAAAACAGTATCTGAAACCAAAGAAATACGAATATATTATTCGACTGTAGTTATTGAGCCGATGCTAAGGTGGGGAAGCAGGTAAAGACTACTAACCTAATTAACCACGCCTAGCATCGATGCGTGACTGAAACTTATTTACTTATCCAGTTTATGTAACGATTTATTGGTTTGTGGACACATAAATTATCGTTTTTAAGATGAAGGTATGAGCTTAGGATTACTGAATGCCCTGAGCTAAGATTTCACAAAATCATGATATTAATTAAAATTAAATTGAAACTAATGATTACAGTTACCGATAGCATCAATGGACGTTGTTCGGCATTGTTTTATGAACTATGTAGGGCATAGAGAATATTAACATTAATTATGGAGGAGAACATTTTTATACACAGGGCGTATCCGTAATTTTTGTCTGTTCGGTTATGTCGAATAAACTACTAGTTCAGAAACCTCTGATTTACTGCAACACTTTTGTGCAAGAATCTCAATTGCGTCATTCACTGTAATAAGTTTTCGCTACGCATTCTTTCACTATTTTAGATGATCGTGTGTGTGTTTATAGGTGCTAGCAACCGGTCGCATTACAGACCATGCGGGTGCGTAACATGCGGCTGGGGTCCTTGACCCACGAGCGAATAGGTCATCGTACAGCACACATATGCCGGCGAAGCGTATCTGCAGTCACTTGCCTCGTTAGTTTATATATCACACGAGAGACTGCGCCCCTGGGCTGATCCGCTTCCTGGCCCAGCCGTGCGTGCTTCCGCACACAGTGACATCTTTCTGTTCGCGCGGAATTAACATTACATTTCATAATTTATGTCAGTCAGTCGTGATATTTAGTATATGTACTCAGGGTACATATACTAAATATCACGACTGTATTCCTATAAGACGTAGACAGAGGTGCATTGTAATTTATGTACATTTACTTCAAATTTATCAGCTAAGCTTTTGTAGTGTAGATAAATCGTCTAGAATATTTTTCTATGCACGGAAAACAGTTAGGTACCTATCCCTTCGTCCCAGTCTCATTTATAATGTTGATAAAGATTATATGACCCGTTGAACGGATGGCCAGTCTACGACGCGTACTAACATTTATGGTACATTGGATAGAGTCTAAAATTGTGCAAACTCTATTATCTCCATTCTCGCAGTGAGGCCTTGACAACCAGCAAGCCTTGGGCGTTTTCACAAGCCGTGAAATATCAGGAAATTAGCGTCCGTGCCATTTTCGTCGGTGACCTTTACGGCACGACTCAGTGTGGTGGAGCGGGCGGTGCTGACAATAGCCAGCACACAGACGATTACTAATCAAATAGTTGTACCTAGATATGGGAGATTATCATAAAATCACCGGTATTCTTAGAAAGTGCGATTAAAGAACCACATAAATTCATTAGCCACTTCATATTGATAGCGGCTTTGTTATAGACCGTCTAAAATAAGTTCTAATAAATTACAAGAAACCATATCAGTGTAACTACCTACTAGTGTACCTTTATTTCAAATGGTTACTAGTAATAATGTGCCAGTATAATACGTACTAACACTACTTTTTACGTACCTACTTTCTACCTGAGCAGCTACGTAGGTACCTTCTTCATCTATATGTTATAAGAGATAGCCACTATGTCTTCACATTTCACATGACTGATCAAATACTCGATTGGGGATCGAATTCGTGACTATATAACATTGTGAGGCGCTTATAAGTCCTTATATCTAGACCTGATTTCTTACAATTGCATTATGTAGATATACTTTACCACACACAATATAGTAATTAATTAAGTGATTGAAAGGCGATAGACCTACCTACCTTCTTACTCATTTATGTTATCAGAAAGAATCTTCCATTAGTGAACTCTATCGATTTTATCTAGCATACCGGAACTGATTGATTTGCTTGGTTGGTACTGACTGGAATTACTGATTATAAACAAAACGATTCCGAAGTAAGTACCTATATCCACTTGATGAATTAATTGAAAATACATAGGTAGGTACTGGCTAATTAATATAGCTACGAGTATGTATTGATTGACTGACAGACCGACGAATCAGGAAGGCAAATTACAGATTACCGTGCTCGGGAGAGGAAGTGTGATGTTTTTCCTCGAGCGAGGTATCTGGCTAAATACCTACGATGGTAACGCCATGTAATTGTATTTTTTAGAACAATGGAGTCACGTTCCAATCAATACTAAGCGGGGCAAAGCAGACCCGTGAGACTGCTCGGCTGATCAGTATGCAGCTAATAAAGAATTACCAACAAATTATTGTGAGTAAGGTAAGAAAGCATAAGTTCATGCATACGACGTTTGAAAGTAAGAGTAACGCAATCAAACGTTTCAAGAAATAAATGCAGATACGTTCACAGACTATTCATCAGGTGAGAGCGCGTGCTGCTTTTACTAGCCGTACCGTACCGTACCGTACGGCGGTTGAATGATTGATTCATTGAATAATGAAGTGAACTAGAATATAAGTGCACCATGTCACTGATAAAAGTGTTTCACTAAATATACTAATGCAAAGCTGTACAAATATCTACCTAAAGTTAAGGACATTGCATATAGGTATCATAATAAATAGGAGTAAGTAGGTAACATTTGCATGATCGCTCCAAATTTTTTAAGAGAATTTTGTGTTCAACTGCTGGTCAAAGGCCTTTCCTTCTCCAAAGGACCCAGACTTGTATATAAGTGCTTAATAATTGTTGCCGACACGATAACGTGCGTTGTTTATCTAGTCTGTGGATTATTTAGGCAAGTCCATTTCAGTGCCAACAGAAATAATTTAGCTTTACAGTGCGGCCGCACCTGTGGCTTAGATCATTAATTAGTACCTTAATTATGTCACTAAGCAGATGTGGGCAACAATTTAACACATTAATTGATTAACGTTATAAGGACATTATGCTATAAGAGCAGAACTATATATAATTATAGTCAAGCGTTTAATGTGGTATTTTTAATGTCGTATATTCGAATTAACATTAGCACTATCGTTAAACCAGATGAGACCGCACCATTAGAGATTATTAATTACCAAGCATTTGGACAACATAATAGTACCTATATTACCTAACAACGACACGTTACCTAATTCTTTGCGTGGGTTTTTTATAGGAACCTTATACAGGATAAAAAAGCCGGTCTGTGGACGGCTAGTTTAATTATAGACGACACCTACTTACCAATTTTATTAATTTCAACAAAACAATCTTAGATTCCATGTGTCATTCTGGGTAGGTACCTCTCACCTTAAAGTAGATACCTGAACTCCTAGGAATAAGGCAACTAAGTAGGTATCTTAATGCGATGACGAGGATGAAAGAGTTTATGATTAAAATCGCGATTTACCTGTAATACCTAGTAACGTGCATAAAAAAATATGACGCACACCTTCACAGCAAATTAAAAGTACCGACTACCGACCAAGGTATGTTTTTTCTTATCACAGTTTACTTGGCGGATGTCCCTGAAATGTGTGTGTAGGCAACACACAATTACCTACCTATCGTTACTTACTTACCTGTCCTATAAGCAGCACTATCAACATACATGTGTATTATATAGGTGTAATATATGTAATACAATTGGTTTGAGCGTGCGACTGACGTAAAATCTACCTAGGTAGATAACCTACCAATAGAATAAATATGCTAGCGAATATTCCTCGCGAGAAATCGTTAGCAAAATTATGAACCCAGGGTGGTAATAATGTGCATTCCTACTCACCTACCTAACTACATTCCTACTTAATGAATGGCTAATAACAATAGCACAGAAATAATGACTCACTAACTTACTCATAAAGAATGTTGCATTCGCTTATTTCTATTCACGTATATCTAGATACCTATAATAAATTATACTTACATCGTCAGATGGGAAGTCGTAGCATTCAGCTATCTTTTGATATAACTCCTTAACATTAGAGAAGCCAGAGATGAGGCCGAGGGGACTGCCGTGCGCCTGCTGGCAGTGGAACACCAGCTGTGACTTCTGCGATCCATTATTGTTGTCAACGCCGTTGGATTGTGGTTGTGCTTCTTCGGAGGGTGACTGTGGCACCGGAGGTGGCGCGTATTTCGGCGCCTTCTTCTTAAATAACGACATAGTAAAAGACCACTACGTAACGGTAATAAGTTTTCCTTTCGTGAGAACGTCAGTGCTCACACATTCTCCAACCGTGCACAATAAAATTTTAATCACTACACTGTCGCTTATCTTCGGAGAACTTTAAAATATATCGCCGCGTCATAGCACATGATAAGTTATCACCCAATGGCGATATTAGGTAAGATTGTGCGATGTTTAGCACACGTCGTTCGGGCTACATAGAGTATGCTCACGCGAGATACAAACGGTAGACTGACGGCCGGCCACTATTCACCGCCGAGGGCCACACAAAAACCGAGCTCGCCCGCGCCTCTCATACCGTTGTCGCCCGCACGTCATCAATTCATACGTTTGCTAGAATGACCGGTTCTGTTCACTTAATTCCCTAAACGGGAGTCGACTTTAAAGTGTGATGGTCTGGATAAGTTTTCATTGGAATGTTAAACATACCTACAGGAATATAAATAAACCACTTAGAAGTAGGTACACTTATGTAGGTATACCTACAACTACAGGGATTCTTACATATAAAGGCTCAACAAGACAGGCACAGAATGTGTTCCTAGACTATCAATTGTCTCTGGCAACAAGATTGATTTTGTTTGTCCTGGCATTACGCTGATGCCCGGTACTATCATGTTACGGTCTTCGTAACTATCCTTCCAAGCAAGATGGACGGCCTAGTGATAGATACAACTAATTCCATGGAAGTAACGTTGGTTGGAACAAACGCTCTATGGAAAACAAGGTGGGCATGTTTAAAGCCCGGCCTCCGGCCTTTGGGATTTTAACACGCACGTCTTTCGAAAGCAGTGTAGTTGCCCTGGGCTAAATATGTGGTTGGGCTATCATATGGACCGAATCCTCAGAATGACAAGGGGACTGTGCCCAGTATAATGATAATTAGTTGTCTGTACCAAATGGTATCATAAGTGAAATGTAGAGGCACTGTGTGCACCTCGATCTCTACCCCTTCGAGAAATACAGGCAGGCGTGGTGGTATATTTTATTAATTAGGCTCTATTCGCGCCTTAGTTATAAAATGCTAATTGCAGGTCCTGTGTGTGGAATATTTTCGCATATAAAGTAATATACAAGTTTGAATTTTTTTTATTATAATTTTAGATGTAAATCTACGAAGAGGCTACAGCTTTTTTCGGTGTGGGTAGGCCCTCCTTGAAGCCGTTGCGGAAACGCCTCCTAACGATCTTCAGGTGACGCATGCGACCAGTTCCAGTGGTCTTCCTCCTCTTCGCCTTCACCGACCAGTGGTCTGTAACACACGAAATTATAATAATTAACAACCTCATCATGTTCATTTTGGGGGCAATATTTATAATTTTAGATTGTCATGATGCCCACCTTCATGAACTGATACAGACTAAGGTACCAAATTTCGGAGGAAGGCGAGATGATCAATATTATGTCATGAGTTTTTACCAAAATTGTAAACAAAATCATTTTCTAAGGCTGAGGCCCAAGTTTGCTAAATTTAGCCTAAGTTTGAAATAACATTGTCATTTTTCATAATTGTCACTTTTATGACTACATTAAATGATGAGTCCAGTGTTACTGATAACACCAAGATTGAACCTGGGGCTAAAATTAACTGTCATCCTGTGTATTTCGCAAGACAGTGAAGATCGGAATGTCATTTAAAGTGGCCTAACACATAAAATAGATAAAGGCATTTAAACATGACTTTTGCATGCAGTTGAATCTTGAGGTAAATGATGCATGCACCCTGTTCAAGTTAAGTCTTTCAAAAGTTGTCTCGTGCAAAAGCTCTATTTGGGTTTACGTGAAAATCACGATTCATGAATATAACATTTAAAGGCAAACATGTGTATGATCTATTTGTATCTGTTGCATTATAATAGTTAGTAATGTACCTACTAACAAATAAATATATGAAGAAATTAATTTGTGTCAACATGGAAATATGAAAAACTATTGTGGACAGTTGCCTACTTGAGACTGGCCAATAGGTTACTCATGGATGTGTTTCATCTTGGTAATGCTTTAATATAAGCAGATAAAATATTTTACACATCATGCTCATCCATTCATGCTCATTCTGTTGTCTTTTTGATATTAAGAATTAATTTGTTATTCATTCATATATATAATATAATAATTCCAGCCCTTTTCAATGTCCCACTGCTGAGCACTGGCCTCCCCTCAATGCGAGAGGGATTAGGCCATAGTCCACTACGCGGGCCCAATGCGGTTTGGCAGACTTCGCACATCTTTTGAGGGGTTCTCTCACACATGCAGGTTTCCTTACAATGATTTCCTTCACCGTTTAGCAAGTGATAATCATGGTTGAAAATGAGATTCGCACATGAAATCCCAGAAGTGAGAGCCGGGGGTTGGAACCTGCAATCCTCATTGCCGAGGCAAGCATTCTACCAACTTGGCTATCACTGCATGTTATTCATATTATAAACTCAAAAAGCAAATCTGAGGCCAGCCTTAACCCTAAGGCCAATTAATTAAATAGTTAAGGTATTGAAGTAATAGGCTTTGAAGCTGGGTTATGGAAGGTGCTGCATGCAATTGACTTGGTGAAGTTCGGAAGAACTGTGCAAAAACTCGTTTTCAAGGTTTTGTTTTGTATGAAACTAAAATACAAACAAATCAATGAGTCAAGGGTTCAATCATTTAAGTTTCATTTTATGTACCTACATTATACAAAGAAATACTCTACGAGGTGAATATCTCTTCAATCAGAGTAGGATAGCTAATATATAGATAAATTCACAGAAATATAGGTACATATGTAAAGATTATGAATATTACAATTCCGCTAGTATAACAAACCACTACTCAGAAGGATTAATGTTAGATAGATTTCAGTACATACAACCCAATAACTTACATAGCTAGATAAGTAATTTAGTGGCCGGTAAGATGTACTCACATGAACGAAGTTTAGCAGCAGGGTATCCACACTGCGCGCATTTTGATTTCTGGATGTGATATGATGACCTTCCACACCTTCTGCAGAGGGTGTGGGTCTTATTACGGCGTTTACCAAAACTTGAAGTACCCTTCGTCTGAAATAAACATTAGAGGTTATGACAGAACACCTGGACATATTCCACTAATACACGTTAATTCATATTTTTTTCATCGAACGCTAATATGTAACGATATTTATTATTGAAAAAGTGTATTCAAAAGGCAGATTAATTTAGATAAAATTTTAAAAAACTATAACCAACCATCTTGTCAGAATTTGACAAGCCAAGAGAAAACAAATTTGATCAAGAGGTCTGTCAACTACTGTCAAGTAGGGACTAGGCAGCACAGATCACATATACGACGGAAGGCATAGAGGTGATTCGATAAGGATATCCTATTAGTTTGAATCAGAGCCGGGCCAAGTCCTTCAGTGAGCTCTAGTGAATCAAGGGGTACACCATTCGTCGGTTTTAGCTAAAATTTTACTTACTCATGAAACTACTGGCCTTATGAGGGATGTGACATCAAGGTTTCCCCCAGTGTGTGCCTTACCCCTAGCTTAGGCACATAATTTCAATGGGTTTTATCGGGTTTTTCGTTTAACTTAAGCGAAGGTAAGGAAAGTTAATGGTAAGTCAAATCTGGCTGCAATTAAGTAGTTTGTTACCCAAATTAAAACCCGTTCATAGGCTTACCCTGTTGTGGGACCTACGTCCTACAGCAATATGAGAAATCCGATATCAGTGTTGACTTATATTTAAACACGCACGTAACAAATATAAAACTAGAAGTCATTTATTTTTACTTCAGACTTCCGTACCAATCTTCCGTGCCGTATCGTCAGTGGACTACTCTTCACATATTATATAAAGAGTTACTAGATTTGGTACGGAGCAGACTTTTTCCATGGTCCCGCGGTCCGTACCTAAAACGTAGTGATTATATTCTCTTCGCCCGCACTGAGTTCGATTTATTACACCGATTAATTAGTTTACATATATTTATTAGTATTAATATAAGTAAACAAACAAGTGCCAGCCTATCCTAACCATATTATTTGATGAAATCGGATACTGTGTAGTGTAGGACAATCGGTCCTATTGCCCCATACGTTATCCGAAAACTAGAATCGTAGGGATGTGTGGAGCCTGTTTTCAGGATAGGATCGGAAGGTGTGGAGCGTGCTTATATCACTGACCTCTATGGTATATATCGCTGGACTAATCATAAGCCCGGTTATCGTGTGCCTATTTGATTTTCGCCATTTTGGCGCTGATAGCGGCAGTGAGGGGGAATGGAACTAATAATAGAGATGGGACAGTGATATGATACATCGATAAAAATGTTTATGCTTAAACCTACCCATGCAGTAAAATGAAAATAATTATGATCCATTCCTTTAACAATGGCTAATGTCCAAAATAGTCGAGTGGTTAATACTAAGATGAAGCTAAGAATAATGATAATGATTAGCCGAATCGCTCATGGGTAGGGTAGGTAATCTTAGTATAAGCCGAAACCGGACTAAAGGGTGGTGTGTGACTAGCTAGATCCTACTTAAATAAGGATCGTTTTTTAATTAGAAATGAGGTAATGTAATGTTGTCTGGGAAGCAATGGAGTAGGTAAGGTATTAATAGAAAATAAAAATCATCAAAGTAGTACATGAGTTATGTTTAATAAAACAGTCATCAGAGAAGTGTTTCGAACAGATGTAATCATATTTTTTCGGACGCCAACTAGGCTTTTCAATGTTTTGAGCCATAATTCTAGTCTTCTATTGTCAGTCGGAAACCTGTGAATTAGTAAACAGTGTTTTAAAATAATATGTATTTGATAATACAAATCTGTCTTCGGCGATTTTTACGTTCTATCTATTTAAGATATTGATAGAAAAAATATCGATAAATTTTATCGACAAGGAACTTTTACAGCACTATTGAATTTTATTGTTTATAAAAAACCGATAATACAAAGACAAATGCGTTGTAATCACGTATAAATAAGATTAGTAACATATTTTTAAGTGCCTATAATATCAATAGAAGTTTTAATTTCTTGAATATTAGCCGTAAATTCACTTACTTGTGGAATGTAACCCCACTTCCCTTCTGGTAAAGAGTTTTGCATAACACGCACTCTTTCATGGTTTACCTATTAACTAACGCCACTTATTTATGTATTAACTATATTAATACGACACAACAAACAAGTTTAATCGCGTTAAACCTTCAAAATCACTTTATAAACACGGAGACAATGTAAACAAAACAACGGCCATTTGCATTTTACGTCAGATTTAGTTCCTTTCCCCCACGATGGGGGCGCTTCAAATAGGCACCATAGATAGCTGTCATTTTAAAGGATATCATTAGTCTAGCGTACTTGTATCATGGACGTCAGTGGCTTATATCCATAGATAACCCATAGATCATAGTCTATGGGTTATTTACATGTATGTATATAAATATTCTTCTTTTTATTTCAACCGTATTGTATTGTAAAACGTAGGTAAAACACATATAAGAGGATACCGATTATATTCTCTGAGTGAATGATTGCTTTGCTTAGGCTTCTACGTATGTAACTCAAGATTATATTACATTTGCATCACTTGGGTACCTGTAAACCCATTTGGGTCTACGATAACTGGATATATACATAACATACCCTAACCTAGAAAGCGGTGAGTAGCTTCTGTATGTTTTTTGTAGGTAGAAAAATCTTCAAACTCGTTGAATCATGCGTGGTCTGACATTTGACAATAACACTGGTGGGTTTAGTGCAATGGATTTAGGCTCGTGTTTTTATACAGATGATTTTTCAAGTATGCGTGGATGGACAAATCGGAAACTATAAAGAATAGCGAAAAATGCTCGTTCATCAAAATCGGTCTCGAGAGACCTGCATTTTTCGCAATCCCCAATATTTTCAGATAAAGTTACTCTATCTGTATGGACATGGCCCACACCCGTTTTATGATTTCTACAGATCAAAGAAATGGAACCTGTCCACTGAGATAGTAGATGTATTTGTAGCTGAGGCTGAATTTCGCTTTTCTACGTTTTACTTTTTGAATATCCTGAGGATTTAATTGCTATGAGAAGGGATTGGGTTATGGAAATAGATGTATTTTACAGTTTTTTTTTCTATAATTATAGGTAGGTACTTAATAAAGAATTAAAAAGACATTTGTCTTAAATTTTTAGATAAGTATTAGAAATGGAACTTTTAGATTTTATGAAAAACTTAACTATAAAACATGAATCAAATGTGAGTGAGCAGTTATTATTCAAATCAATAGCTGCAGATATTGATGATGTCCCAACTGAAATAGTTGTTGCGGAGTACACAGATAAGACACTACTCATAGTGTCACAATATCAGAAGATTGGAAGCATGTTAATGATACACAGAGACCAAGTAAATCATTTAGGTACTAATCACATTTATACAACAAAAGTTATTTTTGGTGCCGCAGGAGAAGAATTGCAAGTAGCAGCGAGATACTTAGCAGAAGCAATTCAGATAACCAAACCACTTTGTATTTTCATAAATTTGAAATCTTATGACATTGAGACAGTCAAAGCTTGCAAAGATATAATCCTAGATCTCAAAACTGAAAAAGAAGACTAAGGTTAGCAACATGGCTTTAACAAATGCAAAAAGATTTAAGCCTGTGAATAAATATTACGGTCAACTGGTTCTGGGACCTCCAGGAGCAGGCAAAACTACATACTGTTGGAAAATGTCAGAGCTGCTAAAGAAACTGGGAAGAAATGTTGTAATAATTAATTTAGATCCAGCTAATGATTTAATTTCATTTAAACCTGATATTGACATAAGAGAATTAGTTGACCTTGATGAAGTAATGGATCAATGTAACCTTGGACCCAATGGGGCTCTTTTGTATTGTATGGAATATTTAGAAAAAAATATTGATTGGCTTCTAAATCAAATGAAATTTGAGAGTAATACCAATTTTATTTTCGATTTACCTGGGCAGGTTGAACTTTACTGTCATCACCAAAGCCTGAGTAACATATTTTCTAAATTAGCCAGTCATGGAAATATACAATTGGTAGTTGTACATCTGGTAGACTCACACCATTGTTCTGATGCTGGAAAGTTTATTGCAGCCCTTATGCTATCACTGAGTGCTATGCTTAAAATTGGTCTACCCCATGTTAACCTATTAACAAAAATTGATTTGCTGAAAAAACATGAGGATAAGCTACAATTTGGGATAGATTTTTACACTGAGGTCTTAGATTTAAACTATTTACTTGAGTGTTTAGACGAAGATAAGTTTACTAGTAAATATAAAAAACTAAACAGTGCTTTTGTTTCAATAATTGAAGATTACAGCTTAGTAACATTTCAACTTGTAAATTTGCAAAAAGAAGAAAGTTTAATGAATGTACGAAATTTAGTTGATAAAGCCAATGGATATGTATTCAAAGCTGAAGAAGGCAGGCACATCAATAGTATGTTAGCTTGTGCCATGGGTGTTGGTGAGCCGGTCAACTGTAATGAAGATCTTAATTAAAACTTAATAAAACTGATGTGTTTGTTTCATTTAATATACTCTTGCAGTACCTGAGTAGACTTTTGAACTCGCCTTCGTGGTCGACGCAATATGTCATCTATCTTTATAGAAATTAATAAAAAATATAATTTACATTATCAAAAAAAGCTAGGAAAGAGTAGTTACATATTATCAAAACGACATTTACCCCTCGGCATCAAATAGGTAGGTCCATCCATTCATACTAGGGTACTCGATGACTTACCGTTCGCCCCATGCAACGAGCTACGTATCTTTACTCGTAGACGCCATGCCACTGTGTAACTTACAAAAGTACGTAGTATCTTCGGATTGCGAATTGCTCCTAAATAAATTCAGAATTAATTATTTATGAAAAGAGCTAGGACTCTGGGTTTACCTAAGAAAGTCAACTTTGACATACGCGTGGTATCAACTGCCCAGTATGGAGTGGGTGAGGCCATATTCATATCAATCTTATTTCATTCCGTAAAGAAACAGGATTTTCTTTTGTTATACCAATTTCAGCCGTATCTTAAAGATACTTTTAATTGCTATAGAATTAGTCGCATTGCCATTTTAATTATTAATAGCTTAGTGGTCAGAGGTGCCGAAATCGTTACTGAGTGGTTCTAGGATCTTGGTAGCAAGTTAAATTGGAATAGCTAACTATTAGCAATATGTATATCGCTCATTTCAGTATTCATAAAAATGTTATCGAGTACCCATGAAATAATGCAGTAAAATTATTTCCCTCCAGGTCGCAGCTTGTACAAGTATAATGTCAAAATCCTCAAAAGAAATTTACAACAAGCTTACAGAGGCAGAGATGACGATTGATCAAATGATCAATGATAAAAAACACATACAAGTGAGACTGTTACATCAGTACAATGATATAAAAGATGCTACCCAGATAGTCATTACACATATTGCAAATTTAGAAGGAACCACTGTTACAGAGGTGCACAAACGTTTAAATCTCAGAGAATGAAATAAAATATTGTATAATAATGGAACGTTTTATTTGAAGACAAATACAACTCTTTACATTTTAAATTTCATCCAATATATTTTGTTGTGTTCATAACCAAAGTAATGAACGATTTTTAAATTTCACATTGCAGGTTTACGTACGTAGGGTCTTAAGTTATAAGTGTATTCAAAAAGCCACAGTTCCACGTTCGCTACTTCAATTAGGAAAAATGTATGTTTTACATGACAAGTATTTCTAATATATTTTGATTATTATTATATGTTGATAATCATAACGACTGTCAGCAAACAATTTTTTTAATATGTAGATAGTAAAAGGTACAATATTCCTGAGAATTAATCTAAAACTATAGTGAATAATGGATTTAAAAGAGAAAAAATAAAATAAAATCTACTTCCTCCTTTGAATGTTAACTAGCTTTAAAAAGTATGGGATAATGTAGTGTATAACACGAAAATGAAGAATAATAGATCTATTTAAAATTTCGGGATCTTCGCTAACGCTTGTTATTCGCTATGTTCACGCTTCACATGCGCTCCGCGCTTCTGCTACCTACCTAACCGCCTTCCTTAGTTAGTAGTACATACTAGTACTACTTACTACTTTATTGAAGACTGTACGCACGCATTACATACGTTGATGCAACAATTAAGTTGATGGAATATGCTTTCTGTCTCCAACAGCGCGCATGCTCTGGGGTCTATTAGGAAGTTTAGGGATCATTTTCTGCAGAGCACCTGTAGCCGAAGCTAATAATCGATACATGCACTCTAACGCGATTCATCCCTTGCATCCACTACGCTCGCCTTTATTTTTACGTCAAACCACCGCCGCGTGTACCGCTTGCCGCAACGCATGCAACGTTACACGCTTCTAGAGCGTTGACGCAATTGCCTGGACCGCGGAGCACAGTTGAGCGAGAACATAGTGGATAATATTAGCAGTAAGCCCGTTGATGAACTCGACGTTATACTCTGAAATCTATTATCTTCCATACTATAAGATTATAATTATCTTTCGCATGCTTTAATCATTGTTACACATAATTCTTAAATCAAAATACATTGAAGTTAAAATTCTAAACGCTAACATGGTGTCTATTTAATAAGCAAGAAATCATTATATAAATGTTTAATGTATAATATAAAGTGCATATCGCACCGAGCGACAGCATGCGAATACTTTGCAATGTGAGCGCTCGTGGGCAAGTTGAACGCTCTGCTGCGGGCCGAGTCCGTACCCGACCTTTGCCACTAGCTGCGAGTGGCGCCCTAACGAAGTCAGAGGCATTTTACTTGGTTATACCATTAGTCACTTGGAACAGCATTGTGGCTGCTATATTTGTGCATTGCACTAAGTTCTGATCACATTTTGATTGTTAAATTCAATCAATTACTTATGTTATTGTAGCAACATATCTTGCGTATGTTATGGCCAGGGTTCAAGCATTCAAAATTGTAAAGTCTTCATTTAGTTCCATCCCCGCCTGGCGAGGACCATGCAATAACTAGACAGCTCTGAATGGAATGTAACTAAGTAACCAATTGCAACCGCACCCTCGCCAAACGAGTTACTTAGCAAGACTGTCCTTATATCCTTGTATCTCAATCCAGCTAAATTTAAGTATAACAATATAACAAATTTACAAAAATACATATAAATTGAGAAACATTCGCAATGCTGATGTGTCCAAAAATACATATAAATATATCACTAATAACAAATCTAAGATTTCCTATCGAAATAATACCCTATATTATGAGGGAAAATCAGAATGCGAATGCTCCTCAGTTTCAATAAACGTTTATCGTTAGACTTAAATCTATGAGTTTCAGACTCGTTTCAGGCAGTCGATTTCAAAGCACCAAGAACCATTCATTAAATGCAACTTCTATACTAATTTTATCGTTCCCTTTACCTTGGTTTACCGCTGCGGTGAACGTTAACAATATACATATTATCATATTACCACAATAATTCAGCCTGTTGCAAAATATCTCTGTATCTTTGAACATTGAAGTCCATTAGATACAAAGATCTTTTTGACATGTTTTATTTAAATTCCTAACACACGCTCACATCAATTATGCCTTAAAAAGGTGAGTCAAGAAATCCCAAAAACAAGTCTGAAAACAGTGGTTTAGTCTATGCAATCGAACATTGTGTTTGAGGAATAAAGTTACGAGTCGATAAGTTGCTTGCAACAATCAATGTTGTATACTGAAATGCAAGGGCCGGCAGAAGTGAATACCATATTCATACAAATGAATCTTGTAATAGGATTTTTTGTTTACATAAATGTATTTTAAATGTTTTTCAAAATTCATAGGACAGGGCTTAGTACAAGTTTCTGTTTCCCGAATTCATAATTCCATCCATATCAAATCATTCCTTACATTATTAAGACGGTTTTCAACATTATATGTCACGAGTATGCAATGATGCGAAAAATAGATTTTTCGCAGTTATTTGATTACCTATGTTATAATATAATATGCAGAAAAGTATATAAGAAACAAACTTGAAACAAAGATATAAACATAAAATATGATAAACCGTAGCTTTTTTGCACGACACGTCGGCATCTCGCGCTACCTGTTCGCAATTATCTCTATTATGGCTGCACGTTTCCTCTAGGATTACTAGTGGTAAATTTTATGGGTTCGATATGGAAAATAGGGTTTCATGCTGTCAAAACTTATGCTAAGCACACTAGTCTCCGAGTTGGTTAGATATTTGCATTTTAGTTTATTTCCAAGAAAGGATTTCATAGACCAAACCATCCTAAACGTAAAAATAATGATTTGGTACATTGTAAATATACTATTTGTAAATAAATAATATTGACTCAGTACTTCATATGCTTAAAAATAAAACATATTACTCACTAAGTCTTCTCACTTTTCAATAAAACATGACTTAACAATCAACAGGTCAATTTAGCAATATATAATAATTATACTTTAAATATCACTTGTCAAACAATTGTTGCTCACGGGTTCTCTTAGTAGATACTGTTAAGTTCTTAGAACCTATTTCCTTTGGTCATTTTATTTCTCCAGAAATGTAGATCTTGCGTGTTAGGTTACAGAATTATTGGCTCATTAGCATATATTACCAAATAACCATAGATGTCTTATTCGTCTTATTAGGGATTTTTGAGGAATATTTATTCCTCATCTCAGTGTCATTTGTCTATAACATTATCATTAATTGAACACTTAATGTGCCAATTAAATTAATACAAAATCAGTCTCATAATAGGGAAGTCTTTTAGATCTTCAGGCACGTATACATTGATAAGTGGATACTCACCTTCCAAGCTATAACAAAATCTCTAAAATAGATTCGGTTATTGATCCGCTTAGAAATTTATTATGCAACCTCAAAAATACGTGCTAAAATAACGACATTCCGATGTAATTTCCCAAAAAGTAAGGTGACAGATTACACAAATATTCTGATTGTGTGTTAAATTACTTATCAATACGGCTGTAGACCGTGAAAAGTTACAAAACATCGTAAGCTTTTTTTGTACAGGTCAGTGTTATGGCCAGCTTTCCTCAAAATTATATTAAATATTACTGGACTACAAAAATAAAATAAACAACAAGCCACAAAGGAACTAAACTAATTTGATTTTAAATAAATAATAACAAAAAAGAAAATATCGTGAATTTACCTTTAGCTAGTAATAGGTTAGTTTGAAACTGGTGCGTCACCTTGACCAATGTGTTCCGGTTCAGAATTGTGGCATTGCTCCGCCACCTAGAATATACCACTGCGTTAAACTATAATCGTTTGTCATTAATTTGAAATGTTGTACTATTTATAGGTAATACGGGTTTGTAAAATCAACTTAGATTATGAAGAAAATATAGAAGGAAAGCTTTTGTGTAAAATCCATTTGTTCAGTTGTCGTCATAGTGCGGTTGCTATAATTTATTCGGTGGTCACCTTATTTTTATCGAGCGGGCCATTCGCCTCCAAGGATTGAGCTACGTCGGATTTCGGGTTGGAGCTCTTTTTCTTTCCTTTACCCATACTCTTCTTGGCGTTTTTAGCAGTCTTTATTTTTTGAGATTGCGGACCTAGATTCAACAGAAATAGTTAGATGCTGATTTTTATTATTTGAGTTTTTAAAAATAATTCTGAATACGAACCATCAGCATCGGTGTCAGGAGCTGAGTTGTCCTCATTCGGGCTGCCCTCCTCCGCTTGAGAGGCTATTTCGTCCGGCCTAACGGTTTTACTGTCAAATAAAAAAACAAGCTATCATAAATTGAGAAGCTAAGATCAATGACCACACGTTCGACGTGCTGTTAGTCTTAACTTTTCAGTATTCACAATTAACTATGTTTGGCACCATATTAAATGCAAGTTAATACACTTGAAATATTTTTTTTTCCTTTAGCATGTTTTGAAAGACAATAATCACAATTAAAAATAGACTAGATAAAGAATTGTAAAACAGATCTATTGTATGTTCATGGTATATTTGTTATGATATCGTTTATTAAGCCGTGTACGCACTTTTTGTTGCGTTGCACGATAGGCAACGACCTTATTTGCATATGCATACTATTCATATCGAACACTGGGTTCAGCGAAAACGTTCGCAGTGATCCAATATGGACGTTTTGTATGGATGGCGTTTGTGATGGCGGTATTCGCAGTTTAAATAGTTAATAGCAAATATTTGCAGTTGCGAGGTTCTTGTTAGAAGGTGCGTACTCGGCTAAGGTGCGCGGAACTGACCCGTTGACGGTGAGCGTGGCCGGCTTGGCGGGCTCGTCGGGGTCGCGGCGCGGGCGGCGCGGCGCCCCCGCCCCGCGTCCCGCCCCACGCCCAGCGCCGCGCCCACCACCGCGCCCGCGACCCCGCCCGCCACGCCACCCGCGCCCGCCGTACGCGTTGCGCGGCGGCGGCGTGTATCCCACGTAGCTCATCTGTGGGACGTATCGTTAGTTTAACCTACCGTATTCAAATAGTATCAAGGTTGAGAATTGTGGTTCCCGTGCGCTGTACCTGCGGGTAGCGCTGGCCGCGCGCGGGGTAGCTGCCGCCGCCCCACTGGCCCACCACGACGCCGGCGATCTCCAGGCGCGCGCCGCGGCCGCGGCCGCGCGCGCCCCAGCCGCCCACCACGCCCGCCACCAGCGGCAGCGGCGGCATCGCGAACTCCACCTCCAGCCCCTCCAGGATGGCCTTGCGCATGCGCTCCACCTGAAACCAGGCATCCGTCACTCGTTGAACCAACTGCGATAAATACTAACAGCGCGCTGTACCTCGGTCGGAGCCAACAGTATTAGGGAACCATTACGTATTTTTGGTGAAATTATAGTAAAGTCGCCTATACAAACAAACAAGTGCTTTTTTATGTGAGTAACCTGTGTCAGATACAAACTTTAATCTCGTAACTGTCAATTAATAATGTAAAAAACTGAGATTAAAAATATTGGCTGAGCTCAGAATATTTATAGCCATATAGCTTGCAGATTTTCGGACAACCTAGAGCGTCTAAAGGTTACGGGAAAGGTGGAGTGTAAATGGCCTTATGTAAGAAGCCCAAAGAGATGGGCGGATCAGGTATCCGAACATTTAGATACCAGACAAGCAATAAATGAACTTTATCAAAGGAGTCACGGACCTCAGCAATGAGGAAACGATGGAGGAGGAGGAGCGAGCGCTGGGAGAAAATACAAGGATTTGAACCCAGGATGCTTGACACAGAGAGCAGGGTCACTACCAACTGCGTATATGATGTCGTGAATGTGTATTGACCTTGACGACGGTGTCGAGGTGGTTGTCGCAGAGCTGCGCGAGGTGCTTGCAGTGGCTGGCGCGGTGCAGGTTGCGCTGCAGCAGCTTGCCGTCGAAGTAGAGCCAGGGCGCGGCCACGAGCCACGGCACGGGCGCGCCGCACGCGTCGTTGGCCAGCAGCGCCGCCTCCGCGCCGCCCATCACCAGCGCGCCCAGCTGCACGCCGCGCGAGCTGATGCCGTTCACCTGCACCACACCACCATCACCATCGCCACCACTAGTCACATTCCCGTCTTAGGGAGCGTTCAAGTATTACGTTACGAATTTGGGGGGCAGGGGGGGGTCTTCCGAAACGTTACAGGAGCGGGAGGGGGGCGGGGGGGGGGGGTGAACTACGCCTTACGTAACAATATTTTAACCCTTCACAATGGTCACGTAGAGATTTTACGTTTTACAAGGGGGGATTAAAGAAAAATGTTACGGCGTGTTACATGAGGGGGGGGGGGGGGGGTCAAAAATATCCAAAAATTATGTTACGTAATACTTGAATGCTCCCTTACAAACTTGACGCTCGAAAATAGGGCGTTTGACTATAAGGAACATGCGTATTTATAGTTCTATATATGACTAAATATTGTGTAAATATCAGGTGAGATTTAAACAAAAAAAATATATTAACTATAATTGAATACGATCACTGCTAACCAGTTAAGTTACTTACAGTCATCTCCTGTAGGTGAAGCGCGTTCATGAGATCGTTCGAAAAGGCCGTAGCCAGGAAGGCGTCTAACTCCTGTCGCCGAAGTATTTGGATCTGTGCTGTCATGATAAATCTGCAATAATAAAATATATTTCAAATACGCAAACTCATGCTAACATAGTCTGTTTGTGCCGCCAACTTTACATCTCTTAATCCCACTAATATTATAAATGTGAAAGTTTTGATGGATGATGGGAATTTGGCACAGAGATAGATAATAGTGTGGAATAGCACATAGGCTACTTTTTATCCCGGTAAAATGTGTATGGTCCATGATTTTTAATCGCGGGTGACACAGCTGAAAAATAGTTCTGCCATCAATCGATCTTACCTTAACACTGTAGCCAGTATCAATAAGTGTTGCGGTACGTATGACGTGTTTAACATCAATGGTGTATCCGATCGCATGCACGATAGAAAAGCTCTCATTCGACGACACTTATCTTCTTGTGCAGTTCTGTAACAAAATTATTAATTTAGGATAACAAAAAATACATACATTGCTGCTAATTACTTTCTATCTGTAGTCAATTCTAGTAAATAATATGTTATGTGCTATTATTAAATAGCAAAATCTAATGGTATCTTAGATGTATTCTATATAGATGAATATTTGAAACCTATTAAGACTAAAAATAGAAATTACAAAAGCTCACCCGAACCAAAGTCTTTGCACTGTTGGCACAGGCCAATCGAGCACTACACCTGGCACCATTTCTGGGCTTTTCCCAGGATTCACACGGGAATAGATCCACTCAGCTACTTGGACAGTGCATGGAGGATCGTTATCGTTGGATGCACTCGTGGAGCCCTCATCTGAAATATTGTTTATTTGTAGAAAGATTGACGGCCTGATAAGCACAGTGGTAGTGACTCTGCTTTCTGCGCCGAGGGTCCCGGGTTCGCATCCTGGTAGGGACACAAGCTTTGTGTGATGAGCACGAATGTTTGTACCCGAGTCATGGATGTTTAATATGTATATAAGTTATATACTCAGTCCATTGTACGGTACCCATAACACAAGCGTTAAGCTTAAAGTGGGACCGTATAGTTGGTGTTCGTATGGCGATATTTATTTATTTATAGAATATTTTACCTAATACAAATTAAAAGGTGCGTATCAAAATATGAAGTACCTTTGGCTTTCTGCGCCATGAAGCGGTGATGATGCATGTTATACAAGATGGCGTACACGTTCTGTCGGATGGGTCTGAAGAAGTGGTGTATGGAGGGTATCTCGCGGTGGTTGTCGTCCTCCATGAGCACGGGCAGCGCGAGCTGGCGGTGCGTGAGCACGGGCAGCACGTGCGGGTGCATGAGCCCGCGCGCGTGCCGCTCCGCGCACGTGCGCAGCACCTCGCCCGGCGCCGCCCCGCAGCGCGCCGCCCCGCCCGCCCCGCCCCCGCCCGACACTCCCGCCCCACACTGCAGTAAACATACCCGCATTATTGAATACCATGTCGGTGACTGCATTTAAAGCCCGGTTTACATTTCCATTACGGGCCATCCATAAATTACGTCACACGTTAAGGGGGAGACACGAAGTGTGACATTGTCTGACAAGGGGCGGGGAGGGGCCCAAATTTTGTGACATCACATTTTTTCAAAATATAATATTTTATATCCAAGTATTACAACTACTGATTTCATTGAAAAATAATTGAAATGGAAATAAACACAATTTCGGAACACTGCTTTAATTTCATAAATTTCTAAATGTAAAATTTCAAAATATGTGACATCACACTAGGTAGGGGGGGGGAGGTCCCACAAATGTGACCAGTTGTGGCAAGGACGGTGGAGGGGTCAAAAATTCATGAAATTCGTGTGACGTAATTTATTGATGGCCCCTTAGTTGAGTATCGAGTTTAATCTAAATAATGTGGCACTCTTATTGCGGTAAGTAGTAATTTGTGTCCAACCGTGCTGCAGGTGAGTTAAGCTTCAAGTATCGTTTTAAACTACAATAATTCACAATTTTTATAGTAAAAAAAGTCAAGTATCTTTTTAATTTATTTACTATACTAAACTGCTGTCCACATGCTAGGGGAATTTAGTTGTCGGGGTAAGGAATACGCGCGGGGTGCACGTGCACTTCTCGGTGTAAAAATAGAATGTGCTTTCGTTTTATACTTAATCGGCAACTTACTACTTAACGTACAAACTTCTGTCCAAACGGTTATAAAGACATAACTCGCCAGTTTTGCACTTTAACTTGTTACTTAACTAATGCAAATGTAAACCAGTCTTAACGCTAACGCTTATTTAAGCTGAGCTCGCCATCGAACACGAAGTCTTATACGATGATAAGTCGGTGAGGTGGCTTGCGCTAGAAGATGCAAGATTTGTTCTAGAAAATGCTGTCGATGTTATTGTTGTTCTATCGAGAGTGAAATACACTGATAGACAAATCATACTCAGACCTCTTTGGGGGCAGGTTGTTTCCCGGATTTGTCGAGCGGATTGGCCGGCGCCCGCCTGGCCGCGCCCGCGTCGCCGGACTCGAGCGACATCGCCGCGAATCCGTGATGAGTGTCATTGGTTCCCTCCTCGACGCTAAAGTCGGCGTTTATTGACGCGTTTGCTGTTGCCAATTTGTAATCTTCCAAGCCTTTTTGCTGTAATTTTTTTAGTTTAAATCTCTTCGAATCATCTGAAGTGCTTAGTGTAAATAATATAAATGATATATAAAAGAAATAAATATAAAATAAATGTGTGAAGGGAAACAAACATAATAATGACTTAATAAACATAAGGGTCACTCTGCACTTAGACAACTGACATCGAATTTAGACTTAGTTATCATGCAAAAATATCTGCCAATGATGTTGATGATGATGTAAAAGGCGTGGATGACTGTAGCAAAATTATGTCTTTATTAGAGTATAAACCTCGTGTTCTGATGATTCGGTCGCTAGCTTGGAGGTGTCCAAGTCTACTGATGTCGCCTGTGGGCTTATATCAGGCTTCTGATTTTTTTTATTATTCTTTGGACGACGGCCTGAAATTGTATTCATTGTTTGAATTTCATGATTACACCGAATTCTGTGCATGCATGGCAGATAAAATTAGTCATAATCCTACCA
The DNA here is from genome assembly GCA_905333125.1 of Pheosia tremula. Taxonomy (NCBI): domain Eukaryota; kingdom Metazoa; phylum Arthropoda; class Insecta; order Lepidoptera; family Notodontidae; genus Pheosia; species Pheosia tremula. Next base: position 6,324,785 of record HG995402.1, on the reverse strand, counting down.
GATGCAGTTCTGTACTTCAGAAATCCATCTTTGGTACCATTCAAGTAATACTGAACTGCTTGCTTAAGTTTAGCAGCACGGAGATCATTAAGGTCACCAAATACATCAATGCATGCAGCATCCACATCAGATGTTGGCAATTCTTTTACATACTGACATACAGCCTTCACTAACATTTCTGGGGGAACTTGCTGCTGAAAATAAAATGAAACACTAAAACTTGGTGTTAAGATACGCCTAGCGGAGCGACCACTATCACTTAACATAAATAACAAACAAATCCCAATGGTTGAGGGGTTGCCGCTTGGAAAAGGGTAGCCTACTTTATCACACACAATCTCAAGGAATCTAACCAATAGATCAGCCGCACCGGTTAGCAAAATCTAAACTAATTAAAACTTCTATACATTTGAGGGCTATTGTGTAATGAAGTTGCATTTTTTATATCTACTAAATAAAATAGGCAATGATTCGAAACAATGATTAATGTATAAATAAATACATTCATCCTCCTGTCACATAGATGCCTATAGCATGTAACCAGCATTAATTTTGTTGCCCTCCTGGCCCCCCACCCTCACTAATAAACGAGAAACTGAAATGGATATAATGTTTTTACCTTCTTTTGCGTGATTCCTAAACGTTTATAAAAATCGGTGAGGCTGTGTTCAGAGAGGATAGTACCACCAAGCAATGCTGCCATAAAGCACAGGCGATCCTGTGGCACATCTAATACTTGAGGCAACTCATGCACCATGTATTCTTTAGTCTCCAATGATGACTGTAATAAAAAACACAAATAAAATTATCTTGTCTAAAAAGTTAATTACTTCTTTTTTTAAAGATTTCTCTTTTAGTTTAGTTATGACACAACTATGTTCATGAAATTTAAAAATACTTTTAATTCTTTGTAAACAGTTATGAATGTATTGTAAACAAATCATGTCAAGGATATTTGGTATCATTCTCTTTTTGTTACACTCACCCTGTATGTAAGCTTCAATTGCGATGAACTAAAATATCTTGGTGGCTGAAATACCAAATATTCTCCAGAACATCCCACAAGACCAGCATAAGTTTTCTCCCGACAAAGGCCAACTACTTCTTGACAGTGATCATCGGATGATACCATCTACATTAGAGAAGAGAAACAATAATTAATTAGACCCAATGAGAAAGAACAGTCAGCATTCACACTTCACATTATGCAGTCCAAGTGTTTTGAAATGTTTTGCTTTCTGCCTGATGTGGCTATGGGCACTATGACACTCACAAGAAACATGTGATGCAGAATGCCCTCCTATGTATTAGGGCACATATTGGTCATGAAATTACATATTGATAAGGATTGTATACTTACAATAGGGATATTTAAATATCGCAGTGCAGTTCTAAGGCAGGAATGTAGGCCCATTGGGGGTACCCACCATACTTTAGGAGGTGGAGTAGCTTTTGTTACAATATGACGTAAAACCTGTAATTAAAGTGTTAACATAATCATTGCTTTATTACTTGAATAGAATTATTGAAATGCCAAAGACCTTGGTTAATTTTTTTTATTCATATGATACAAAATGTGATAAAACAGCACATAGCGAAGTCACTCACAGAATTTACTCTCTGTCTGTAGGTTGCTTGAGTTTGGATCCAATGTTGTGGCAGGGCAGGGGGAGTAGGATGAGCACCATTGAAGCACACACATAGAGAAACTTGATGTTCAGCTAGCGCCTGAGCGAGTGTTGTTAAAAACTGGACACACCGTGCCCACTGACCACCGCATGCCCAATCTGTAGATAATACATTTTATCATCATAGTAGCTAATAGTATGTCCACAAACTATTATGATGTGCATTATTCTATATCTCCTGGAAAATTATTATAATATAATGGACTTTATGCACCCATAATAACTCTAACATTTCCAATATTTATAAAATTTGTCTATCTGAACATGTATAACACAAAAACTACTAGATCAATATTAAAGAAACCCAGTTTAATTCTATGTCAGCATATGGCATACTTTCTTTCCCGGAAAAATTATGAAATAATTAGCGTAGTTTTAGATTATTGTTGTTGAATACGCACCTGAAAAATATCCTCCGTATAAGCGGTCTAAACATCCTTCGGCGTCGAGAACCAAGCGAAATCCACCAGCGTGGTTTCTTGCAATGCGAAATAAATCCACTCCTACTCCCTCAGTTTCTAGAAACGTTTGAAGATCTTGAATGCCCATGATTCGAAATAAATGTTGAAGATTCGATCGAACAGGTTCGTCACGTTACTGATGGTCCCTAAAAAGAAAAAAAATGTAGGTAATGAAGGTAGGCACTGATGTTTAATCAGTTTTTAAAGTAAAACTAATTTCTAAATTTTATTCACAATCAACTATGATTCTATGCTCGTTGATTACTTACAATAAATAAGTTCATGTACAAAGTATAGATACGAAAGTTACCGGCACGTAGGTATAAGGCGAAGGTTAAATTAGTTGAGATCAAATTTAAATTCTAGGTAATAAGTACCCATCCCTTGGTGAAACTATATAAATAACGGAAATAAAAGAAAACTGCCGAACCTTACTAAAAAACCATGCCAATAGTGAATTACTTTAGGCGTAAGATGAAAACGGAAGCCATTTGTAATTTCATTTTTTTTTCAGTCTGCGGTCGTTCGGTGGGGTGGGTGGTTCGTGTCAAAATTGCTAGATCAACGAATAAAACGATCTAAGGCCAGAGCCACATGCTGGCTAGCCAGCAGCCTGTAACGTATAGGATTTGTTTTTCGTCCAAGGCATCCAGCAGCTATTACCACATATTACAAGAATAAGAGAGCAAGAATATTACAGCCAAGAACAGAGATAAACCAAGGATGAAGTTTTAGATTTCATCAAAATTGGCCTTGAGACTCTTTTAAGCAAAACCACAACTGTATTATTGCACGTTTAATAAGAATCAAGTTCTGGGAAGTAATAATATACAGAAAACTAAAAAAAGTGCCTATTTTAAAAAAAATATCTTAGTTCTCACTTTTTCAAGCAAAATAATATTTATATCTCTTCGTCCCTGTCCCGTTCCCCATAATACAAGCGTTGCGAAGTGGGACCGTATTGTTGATGTGTTCGTGTGGCGATATTATTATTAGGATCAGAATGAAATGTGTGGAGCTTGCTTCTTTAATAACTAATTTGAGACATACGTAGGTTCAGGCTAGCTTCATAGTTATGATCTGTGCCAGAAACAACAAGCGGTATAAAACGTAGGATTATATATTATTATCAGTGTTACCAGATACACGGTAATTACCGTAGATGCACGGTAATTTTGAGCAAAACACGGTCTACGGTAATGAGCTATTACCGTGTAAGTTTCTACGGTAATTTGTAATATTCATTACCGTGTAAATAATACTCAAATTCGTGCTCAAAAACGTGTGTTTTTATGAGTAATACTTAATTAGCAACACTGGATGTCGCTGCTGAGGAAATCCCTAACGATTTCATTACTGGGGAGATAATATAATCCGGAAAAAATGTAATGTAACGAAGAAATTGAAATTTCTTCCCACGTTCTTGTTAAATGTTCTGTCATTGCCCCACTCAAATGCTGCTTGTGAGAGGCTTATACTTATACCATATGATATGGTTGAAAAATGACTTCGTCGATTTATGACCAAGAAGAACTTTTGGAAGAATAGTTTTTAAATAAAGAAATTTAGAATAAATTAATTATATAAAAGTATACCTTTTAATTTTTTTAGATCGACACCGTAATATACACGGTAATTATACTTAAAACACGGTAATTTTGGCCTGCAGACAAGGTAATTTAAAATTTTTATCTGGTAACACTGATTATTATACTCTTTCAGCGTTATTTTGTCTATGGCCAGAAACACTGGGGCGTTGTATATTGGGTGAACCGAAATTAGAGAAAAATATTTAAAATGGCAAATATTTCGTAAAAAATATTAATATGAATGATTAGGATTAAAAAACGAGTCACTAGGCATAATTGGTTCTTGATAAAATGCTTTAAATGCTCTGTGTTCCAGACATTACCAGTGTATTTGGCATTCTGGATTGATTTTTAACCACACATTTCCAAAAATAAGTGATGCCGGAGCAAAGCAATGATTATCGTGTTGTAGTTTTTGGTGCAGGTGGAGTTGGTAAAAGTTCTCTTGTGCTTCGTTTTGTTAAAGGCACATTTAGAGAATCTTACATACCAACTATAGAGGACACCTATAGACAGGTAAGCAGATGCATTATTTAGTTCTGGATATTCGATAAATTCCCGCTGTTTTCGGCTCAGTAACAGAAATATTGTGAGAATGACACGCTAATATAATTATTTGCAGCATTAGGTAATCACCATACTGTAAAATATGTTAAAACAAAGGTTCTAATTCATTATGTACCTACTAATGCAGTAAGTTTACAAAATTGGGCAGTTGGTGGGCTTAGCTTATGTTAGGCCTACATGGTGAATACAGCAAGCCTGTTACGTTACATATACATATAGATTTGAATGATTCATACGTAATATATAAAAATAAGTCCTTTTACATGTTGAAGTCATTAAATGTAATTTATTATGGTTTAATAGTATGGTCTGATACATTTACAGGTCATAAGCAGCAACAAGACAATATGCACACTTCAAATAACAGATACAACAGGATCACATCAATTTCCTGCCATGCAACGATTGTCAATAAGCAAGGTAACTAAATAATAAAAAAAAATAGTAACCACTTATAAGTACATAGGTTTATTGTCTTAATGGTGTCACACCTGCTACTTACTGCGCTAATTGGTGCCTGAATAAAGTCAATAAGCAGATGTAAGGACCAAGTATAACATTAATGTAGCCAAGCCTTTAGCAAGATATGTTAAATGCCATTAAGGTAACTACTGTATGGTCCCAAACTAAGTATTGATTATTTTATGGATGCAACACAATAGACTGTGTCCGATCCCAGTAATACATAGTCTAGAGCAAACTGTGATAAAATCATATCAGTATTTAGCCAGGCAGAATCAAATATTGAAGCGAGCCAAGTGGCCTACCCTCAAACCATTAGAGAATGCTGTCATCAATATTTATAGTAGTCTCAAGGTTAATGTGAATTTGTTTTATAGGGGCATGCTTTTATATTGGTGTACTCAGTGAGTAGTCGACAATCTTTAGAGGAATTGAAACCAATATGGCAAACCATAAAAGAAATAAAGGGTGCAGAGCTTCCAAACATTCCAGTGATGCTGGCTGGTAACAAATGTGATGAAAGTCCAGAAATAAGGGAAGTGTCTGCATCTGAAGGACAAGCTCAAGCCCAAGTGTGGGGCATTTCTTTTATGGAAACATCAGCCAAAACTAATCATAATGTCACTCAGCTGTTTCAGGTTGGTATTAATTTATAAACTTCTAACTGCCTCAGAATCAAATGTATGAGAAAATGCAATATCATTATTTATATTTTTTTAGTGAACTATTCCCATGTTTTAATAGTTATTATACTATTGAGGGTGGGAAAAATTATAAAATCAAAGATCATAAAAATTGGCCCACACATTCTGGGGTTGTAAACTGTGTAACTAACATGACTTTGTTGAAATTTCGCTGAACCTGCAATGCCTATGTCCAGCGGTGGACATCTTACAGCTAATAGATTTATGGAGTTCTTTTATTGTCAAGTCTGGTTGCCTAGGTGGCCTCAATTTGGTACACCATTCTATCAGTCCCTGTCTAAATTATTTATCAGCTATTCTAAAGATCTTAGCCACCACTACAAGGTTTCCATTGTCTCATTTATATGTATTTTAATTAGAGTATTCTTTATTTTTTTATATAATTAATTTACAGGAACTCTTAAATATGGAAAAGAACAGAAATGTGTCACTCCAAGTTGATGGAAAAGGAAAGAAAAAAAAGGACAAGGCAGCTAAAGATGGTGGTGAAGCATCCGCCAGTGGAAGAGAGAAATGTCTCATCATGTAATTTAATTACGAAATGGCTGGATCCAGACCGACAATGCAGCCTCGCGAAGTTGGCTTGGGTAATAACACCAGCATGCAAACCCACCGTTAACATTACAGTGAGTTAGTCATTTTGATTCTAGTCATTAATCCATGTCCCGATGAGAATGGATTTAGTATGTAAGTATTACCTTACCTATACCGAATGTAAAAGCAAGACGTAGCATAGATAATGCCTTTTAAATAATATAAATAGTTATCTTTGATGGAGCTTGGAAGTCATTAAAAACATATTTTGCTAATATTAATAAGTAATTGATAATTTAATATTGACTGACAAGACAAAATATGATTAATATCCATTTATTATTATTGTTAGTCTGAAAATACAACGAAAATAAGTCATTAGGGACTTGCTGTTAATCAATTGTGCTATGAGACCTGAGCTGATGAAAAATGCTACCTGCAAGTGTGACAAGACAAAATGTGAGATAAATCGATTTTGTCTCTTTCTCTCGTATGGATTACGGAAGGGAGAGAGCGACTCGGTGCGACATAATTCGTAACATAGGTTTTGTCTTGACCTTCGTGCTAGCCCATCTGTATATAGGTAAAATATGTCTGTTAGCTACTGCAATAATATAAAAAAAAGTCTAATTTTACAGTACAAAATCAAATAACCGGCAGTATAATACACGTTGACGTTAAGTGGATTGAAAGCTATTGAGGATCCAATGCGTGTTATCGGTACGTAAAGGAAACTACGTAAATAAACAATAATTTGTCAATTAAAAAATAGTACTTCCTAAACAATACTAAACCTTAGTAACCCCATTATATTGGACACCCCTCACTAATTTCAATTTTAAGTATATAGTAACCTTCGCGACGGACGACGAAAGTCGAGAATAAATCAATAAAAAGAATGTTAGCCCCCTGGAAAAATCACATATAATTAGATTTTTTCTTAAATAGATGCAATTTTTACGCCTTTTTTACGTATCGAGAATGGAATTACTACAGTTTCATAGCTTCTATTCAGCGTGTATTATGGCGTACATAATTCAAACTTGAACAGTCAACTCTAGCATAGTAAAATAAGAAATGTATGCTAACTTGAGAGCCGTCTATAAGATAAAGACAAGGATAGCATTTCAAGTGGTCGGCATAGCGTAAGCGGCCTTGATTGGCTACCAGTGAAACTATAGAACAAATTAAATCTATGTAGTGATTGCGGGCGGACAGCGTGATTACGTCGGTGCTTGTGCGTAAAATTCTTAATTAATTAATTAATTGTTTCTTGTACTATAAGGAATAACAAAAAAATATGTAAAATCAAATCAATCAGTAGGTTTGAAAATTATAATGAAAAACAATACAAATTAAAGTTGGGAGCAAATTATTGGACGCGTCCATCAGCCGCGGTTGCCTGTGCACGGACGTTCTGACGCCGTTCTCCGACGCTTCTCAAGCCGTGTCTGGCTGCCTGCTGGACTGTACACAAGCGAACTCGTGCTCAGTCAACGTCCTAACATTCAGACGGGCGCATCCGAACTAAACGTAGTGATTACTTTTTCTGTAGTCCAAATAATGTGCACACTGTCCGCGGACGCGGCAGATGGACAAGTATAAGGCCTCAGCCTCGAATTTAGCGGGCATCGGGACGGCGGCGGCGGCGCGGGAGCGGCAGGATCTTATGCATAAAACCAAATGGACCGGTTCTCGAAAACAGCGGCGCGGGGCGGCCAACGAGCTCCGCTCCCGCGCCGCCGCCCCCGCCGCCGCAGCCGCCCCGCTGCCCCCTAATTTCGAGGCCGAGGCCTGAGTGCACACTATCAGCACGTCTCAACGCACAAGGACGGTCTAAGATCCCATCCGCGTCGTCGACATATAGTGATACGCTTCCGATAATTTGTTCCTTTATACATTGAATTTATAAATAAACGTAACCAGTACGAGCTACTCATGAAATATTTTACAATATATTTTCTTATACCTTAATACTTTATAGTGATGTTTTTTTGTCCAAGCTAAATACTTGCGAATAGTACTTGTTTATAATTTGTTAGGCACGTGTGCCGGCCGTCTTGCAATGATTGTATAATTTTAGTACACATTTTGACTTATATGCTTATTGGAGGCAGAATGGATAGTTGTCAATAATTATTTAGGACTTTGTATTAGTGTTTTTTTCTATACAGAAAAAAATGCTTCTAATTTGTATAGTAATTAGTGGCATGATTCACTATAACTAAAAGAAAAATGAGTATTTCAGTAGTTCAAGGTCAAGTGCCGCCGGTGTACTACATATAGCACCGGTTTCTCACTAATATCGTGAAGCCCCGCGCCTGAGGTTTATAGATGACTTATTTTTCTTCTATTGACCCTACCTACATGAAAAGGAGGCAATGTCAAAATACGAAGATTTGTCTGTGCCAAACTCCAGTTGAATTATAGTTTATTTAGTTCACTAGTTCCACTTAATTTTAAATTAATTTAATGTATAAGTTTAATTTTAAATTTTTTTTGGGTATAGGTAGCATGTGATTATAAAGATAATATTTCAGGTGTGTACACAAAACTAAAAGTTAACACAATAAATAGTGATAAGTCATATTAACACCCTAAAACTCAAGGTTGCATTATCAATTTCTTAGTTATAATTTCATTATTAAAATTATAAGATATCACATAAAGCTTTCCTAACTAGTCATTATATTTAAAGTAGTTAGTTGTCGCTAGATAATAATGCACTTTATTTAATATCATTCACTTACATATCCAATTACTAGATTTGTCCATATTATAAAGTACCTAGTCAATGACCACCATTACATACATATTTATTATAAATGAGAATGTGATTGTGTGGCAATTTAGTTTTTAGTGATGAAACTATTATACTTATATGTAAGTAGGTACTCGCGTACGTATGTATACTTTTATTATTTGATCCATCCTATTAAATTATTAAAAAATAAGGGGCCGAGAGGGAGAACTATACGATAAAATGACGCACTGCAATTGCCTTTTTTTTTTTTAAATGTCCCGACCGTGTGGGTTTTTAATGGGCAAAATTTATTAAGGCCGGGGCATATTATCCGAAAAATTCAACCCGTGCACACTAACGGAAGTCTACCAAAACGGTCGTGCGCTTTATGTCGTCTGCATAAGGTTTTAAATTTTCTAACATAAAGTTTCGGTTACTATTCCTCTGAGCCTGGACACCACGAATTTCTGTACCGTGTAGCGTGTGTGATGTAATGAGTACCTTTAAAAGGTCACTTCCAGCACCGCGCTAGTGTGATCTCATTATGGCGGCGAGTCTCTGTTTGCTGGATGCTGTAAAGTGATCATAAATTAACTATAGTTGCGATTTAATTACAAATGTTTGCTTATTGGCAGAATCTACAAAATATTGTATAGAGTTAAAATTGTTAAACTGAATTGTTATAGCTGGACCAAAGTTGTTTCGTGTTGATTGATGTAAGTTGACCATAGTATATTTTTCTTGTCTTGATCTTCGAACTATCCACAAACTTTCATACTGTTTAAGTCAATTAGAAGTTATTGCCATATCAAGGCTCTAGAACATTCACTTGCTACAAACTTTTCTTTAAAGCCATTCGTCACAATGGAGGAAGTTACTATGTTATCGAAAAGGTAATGTGACATATGGTGTGGTTATGGCCAGCCCATACATTTTGGCTTATTTATTTTTATATTCAATCAATCCTAAATATGTTATGATATCGATGCAATGAGTAGGTTGTAAAGAGGTAATTTGCATAATAAATATTATAAAAGTAAAGTGCGCGGAAAATAAAATGAATAAGAATGACGGCTCTGTGCATGTCGAATTCTTACAACTAGGCATACGCAGAACTGCTGTCCTTGGTAATTTTATTTGACGCGCGCTATTAATACGTTGTTATTTTTCTTAGATTTTGTTACAACTCATTTTATTGGTTATGCATTGTTTAATCAGGTAGGGGAAATAAATATTTTTTTTATAGATATCTATAGTAATTTGTGTACATATTTTAAACTTTACTAACGTGCACATAATATGTTGTCATAAAAAAATTGCAGGCTATGAGTGTTCAACCAAATTACATAAGTATTATTTCACTGAAGGTGTTTTTCTTAGATAATTTGTAACAATTTATCTCAGTAATAAAGTACATAATTGCATGGGATATTAAATCAGCGCCCCTAGTGGACAATATCGAAATAAAATATAGCATTTCAGATGATGAGAAACATGTAAACATGCATTTGGCCTGTATGAAGATGGGATTAAAGTCAGTATTTTATCGCATTTCTGTAATTAATGGACGTAAACCAATTCTTACCCACCTATGTTAAAGTAACTGAAATTGTGCGATTTTCTGATTTAATGATTAAATATGTAATAATTTTATATAACCTAAGTACTTATGAATGACACATTATGTTACATAATGAACTATCTATTCTCGGTAGCCTGATTGCCGTAAGTATTCCGAACCCATAATTATTAGCAATCGATGACGATTCTGTTTGATCTATTTCATTTGAATGATATCTATCATTAATTAACGTAGGTACATGCAGCTTAAATATTAATAACTTCAATCTATGTATGTTAAAATGTTTGTAAACATTTTTTTTACTAAACACCTCCATACCCAATTAACTATTATTATACATTCCATTCAAGCTTATATACGTATGTTACATACAGATATGAAATAAGAAAGTTAGCGCCGGTGGCTAATGTTTTTAGTGACATAATCAACGAAATAGATATTTTATAATGTAGAGTTCATTATTCAGAAGTATTTAAAGTATGAGAAGGTATGCACGTATATCTTGCAGGTGATCTTGCTAAGGTACTACTTTAATTTATGCTTATATGTTGAACTGCAGTCGAGAAATGTTTTACTAACCTGCTGTAAATTGCTTGTTTGACATTAAATGAATTCCTAATCTTCTTCTCAAATGGTGCCCATTGTATAAACACGGCAATAATATACTAAGTAGGTAAGCAATAGGATAATCAACATTCATTTGAACTTTAAATAGTTGCTCTAACTGATAATAACAAATCGATTGCAGTATTTTCACCGCTTAATGTATAACGAAAGCGTTTATGGCAATTGTTTACGTTTGGGAATTGCTTCCACATTCTAAGTGAATAGAGAATCGTCCATTGCAGGATAAAGTCAGGTCTTATGCGCTTTCGAAACATTGAACAAAAACACATTCACTCTACATTTTATATCGATACAACAGATGATTGTACCCCTTCGAATAACTTTACTCTGCCTCTCCTAACTCGCGCGGGGGAAAATCTTGAGATGGTTTTGTGTAGTATGTACGAAAAACGCGCAAGAGACCCGCCTGAAAACAATCAAATGCTATAATAAATTCATACTCTATTACGATGGTGGGATTGTAGCGACTTGTTTTATTAAACTTGAAGGTTGAGGATCAGATATCTTCTTTCGTGAGATGTTCTGGTTAATGTAAATAATTAAATTATTTGTTATTTATACTGACGTTACGGTTTTTTTGACCAATAGCAGAATATATTGTATGATTTTAACTCATAGAATTTGTTTGATATCTTGCAATTTAGGTTACATTCTATTTTGCTCTTAGTCAAGTAAACTGAATGTTTCCAATTATGTATTAATTATTTAAATTGAACTTGTGACACTTCTCACTAAGGCATCACAATAATAAAAAAATACAAATACATTTTTTTTATTTCTTTTGAACAATTTTAATAGTCTCACAAAATAAAAAAATCTATATAAAATCACAGTGTTAAACAGGTACTTATCCAATGTTAATTATTTATGACAGTGGTTTTTTTTTAACATCAATATAGGTATGTCTTTATGGCTTGAATCTCCATCGCATCGATGGAAGGCCAGTGCCCAGAAATTGGACATTAAAAAGGCTAATAATAAAATAAACATGAAAATATTATTTCAGTCGTTACTGTTGATTAAAATATTTCTGGGCAAAAATATCGTAGGAGCCTTTTCTTTTGCCAAAACGATATGTTTTTTTCAGGCCTCACCATATAAGAAGTATTTGCCATTTTGTATGATTTATAATGATGATAATAAGGGTTTTCAGTGATCTCCAGATCCGAGATAAAAAGCAGCATTATTTCTTTTTCGTATGTTTGTTTTTAAACTCGATTGTTCTTTATTGTTAATTATATCTAGGGACGAAGTCATATTGGGTAGACGACCGGTGCTTGCAGATCTTCTAATTGTTGGTACAATACTATTGTTTATTGATGGCTTGTTCGTATTAGACGCATTTTGTGCATTATTAAGAGCTACAGAAACTACATTCAGTAGTCTATCTAATCTATCACCACTTATCCTATCAGTATCTGCGATTTGATGCTGTTGGTTGATATTAGTAGATTCCGAAAAAAAAGTTCGTGTGCGCTGTCTTACACCAACACTAACTATACCAAGAAAACTAAAATTAAATGGAATGTTGAATATAAAATTAAATACAATCATGACTAGAAGATATATAAGTGATATGTTGATAACAACGATCAAAATTCCATACATTATTTTGTCGAATGGGAACCACAGGCCATCTGAAAAGAAAAAAATGATGATTTTTTTATCAACGGTTACAAGGTCCAAGTACCTTGTCTGAGAAGTTTTTTTTTATAATTCGCATTATAATTGATTCATCAGTTTTGGAAGTATGATGCCATAAACAGAAAAAGGCTTCAAACTAATAATACTCTTCATTTTGGTAGGGTTTTAAATTAATGCTTACCAGTCATGCTCAGAACTGTTATCTTTATAGTAGAATTGAGAGTAATCATGGGTTCTGATATTAAAGTTGTAAACATTCTAATGCCAATCTTCAGTGGGTTCATGTGTTTCATAAATACGAGTGGGTCGGGTGATGGGACTGTGCATTCTGTAGCCCAGAAGTACCACTTGCATGTGTTAACAGCTGACAGAAATTTCTCAAGTTCTTGCTGTTCAGCTTCCTGAAATTTGTTTTAATGATTATCAAAAAAGGTGAAACAAAATATTGTAAGGAAACCTGCATGTCTGGAAGAATTTAACCAGTTCTGTAAAGATTTGCAAAGTTCGTCAATCTGCACTTACAATGACATGAATCCCCCCCATCACACAACAGACGCCTGTGATCAACAGTGGGCTGCTACTAGAAGAATGTGATAGCCTAGTAGTTGCAAAACCTCCCGCTAGTTGGCGCGCGCCGCTCAGTCATAGCTTGAATGGTCTTCAAATTTTTTTATAGTGTTTGTGCTTGTTGATATCTCAGGGCCTAAAATACTCACCTTGTATGATATAATAACTTCATATATGTATAATAAAACAATTATGATAACTATAACATGCTTGTGAGATATATGTTGCCATAGCCAAATCAAAACACCAATTGCTGCCAGCATACCCGAAATCCAAGTAATGTGAGTCTGAAAAAGTGAATATTAATGATTAAAGAGTGATACAAAAGGGGTATCCTGCTATCTTTAGCGCATTTTTTTCATTTTGCTAATTCAGGAATGCAATGCGTTGATTTGAAAAAAAAAAAATTTCTTTTTCTATTTTGTCTCACTGCTGGCATAACCCAAGTAAATGTAAAGTATGTTTTATTGAAAGTAAACATACCTTATATTCAACAAAATACACCTGAATATAATCACTCCATGCCATTATAATTTTTTCTGTGATAGTAGGTCTATAAATGGAGTCTTCAACATATCCCACAGAACGCCGGAACATAATGTCTGTGGGTGCAGTATCAGATTTTAGATATTCTTCCAATGTTCTCCATGTCTCTTGTTCATACCGCATTTGTAATGAAACTGCCACACTTCCATCATCATTTTTCTATAAATCAAATTAACTATTAAAATATTGAATGTTGATCATTGGTAAGAACATCACTTGGGAACAGTCAGACTGATTTGGCATTTTTTTTATGTTTCTAGTAGTCCGGATAAGGATTTTAGGGAGAGTAAAATAATTGAAATTATAACATCTGTTGGATCAGCTAGTATAAGTAGGTAATGTGTGTAAACAAAAAGTTATTATTCGTCTTACCTGTACTTGGCCACTTTTGAGCACTATAGCAAGCATTCTTTTAAACCACCAATCTCCAAATCCTTTGCTTTCTGACTGTCTCTCCTTTTTATTAACAGGTGTTTTCAAATCAGGCGGTATATTTACGTCGCTGTGCTTAGATGATAATTCATTTGTTCCGGAGTTCCATGGGTCTGGGCCTTCAAGTACGTCACTATAGCAAGTGATTACAAAGAAGCATACAAAGATTATAATACCTTTGTAATACATTTTATTGTTTGAAAAAAAAAGTGATTAATTGAAATTTGCACATACGAACTACTGATTTATGTTCACACAGACCACGTAAAACGTAGTGATTATATACTCTTTGACACAGACCAGTTATAGATACATCTTATATGTCACTGTCAGTCGGTTGAGACACGGAGAAATAAGAGTGAGATATTTTAATTTCTTCCTGTCACATCCATTATTTTATTTATAATGTGTATTTATTGAATTTAATATAGCTATTAATTACTTGACACTGGCAAAATACCCGCTAAGTTGCGGGTGAGGCCATAGTCATATCCATTTTATTACATCGCATTTCATTTCGTAAAGATAGAAGAAGAAAAGATGGTAATGATGGTATGGTGGATGGAGCGAGAGAGAGATGGATGAATGGATGGTGGCGTGGTGGGAGTCGAGGTCTAATTTCCAATTCCATCCGCATCTCCTCGTTCATCTGTGGCGTAGACAGAGAATGGAACGTTTATGGCATGCTAGGATTTGGTCGCGAGAGAACGTTGCCAGAACACAGTAACAGAGCGAGGTTCGATAAATAATAAATAATTCAAAACCCAGGAAAGCCTTGGGAACCTTCCCTTCATAAGGGAAATTTATGTTATAAGGTTATATCCATCCAGCCGTTGGATGAACCAGATAAGCTCATTGAACGACTGACTACTATTGCTCATTGCGCATCCACTGTTGGGGAAACGGAGAAACTGGTTCAGGGATTGGCCCTTTTCCTGTGTTCTTGTGGATGGATCTGACTCTGATCTGACTGAAAAAGAAGCACTGATCGGAAAATGTGGAGAGAGAGATACCGATTTAGGATGTCCAACAAATTAGGTAGGATCGGTAGGTGAGGAGCCTGAGTCTATGGACTAATCGGCCGTCGTAAATTCTGTTTTATCGGATAGGAAAATGAATGACTGACAGTGACAACTACAAAGTAATGGCGTATGTCATTATTAACGGACGGCCGGTTAAATAAATTGCTCTGCGTTGTTATTTGAAAAACAATATATTTTTAATCATGTCTTCTATTGATTTTGACCCTGCGATAAAATTGTGTTTGAAATATTTACATTCCAGTGCTTCTGATTCAACCGAGCAATTGCGGTTAACGTTAGATGAACACATTCGTCAGACTTATGGAAGTGCCAAAACTCTTGGGAATGTATTGCCTAAGAAATATTTGAATGAGGAGAAAATGGAATCTCCTAGATCTAAACATAAGGCAGACAAAACAGCAAGTAGCACTAAAACTGTGGCATTGCCACAACAAAGTCCACAGCAGATACAAATACCCGAACGGGACGACGATGACGTGATGGATGGAGAGTTGTCGCTGGACTTATTAGAAGAAGACTTGACTTGTGCGGTGTGCAGGCAGATATCAGTGCAGGCTGGCAACCGCTTGGTAGAGTGTGATGCTTGTTGTGCTCTTTTCCATCAGGTAAATATTTACAAATTACATTTGTTTTTATTCATCAGTTCACTTTTTTGTATTAGAGTTATAATACTGTGTTAAAACACGATAAGCTGTATATTAGCCAACCCACACAAGACCCATTATCTCATGTTAGCACAAACAACACAAATATCAAGTTTAAAGTTTGGACCAAACAGACTAAACTCAAAGTTTACCCTAAAGTTATATGCTTCGCTTTTCTGTAATGACCTTTTCAATTTGTATAATATTTGTCGATATATGTATGTTTTACCTGTCTTGTACATGACAACACTTATATTGATAAAAAAAATATTTTCCAGCTTCCATCTCCCAGTAAAACTATTAAAATATAGCCTAGCCTAAAAATATTTTATTATCTTTTTCAGGATTGCCACAAACCAGTTATTAGCGATAATGACATTGTATCAGGATGGCAGTGTGCTACATGCCTGTCCTCACAAGGCTTTGCTGCCAGTTTCTCTGCTAAGACTTCAACTGCATCCAAGTCACCATCTCATGTGTCTGGTTCCACAACACCTGTTAAGATATCATCAAGTAGTTCAGCTTCATCTTCACCATCCAAAGTGGTCACTCCCAACATAAATATCATATCAGCTGATAAAAGATTGCAAATTATGAAGAAAAAAGCAGCTAAACAACATGAAAAGAAAAAAAGTTCAAAATAATAGCTTTTTTTATTTTAGATTTTCTCTTGAAAAAAAAAACATAGTTATAATCAATTGAATTCTAATATTTATGCGAAAACTGCACATTAAAATAAAACTAATTTTACGAATCTTGTAAGACCTCATGACACTGAGCACTTTCTGCATAGATTTGAACGCAAGCAACAACTAAATATGAGGGTACCCTGTTTCAAACTATGACACTAGGACGTCAACCACCACAGTCCTCCCATGGCTATGGTCACTGTAAGGCAGCCGAAACATTGGGATCAATAAAAAACTAATAGTAAACACAATAAAATCTGTAAGATTCGTTTTATTTCAATAGTTATAAACTGTGTAAACTTAAGATAAAATACTTCTTATTCTTGAATAAAAAACATTTTTAATATAATAATTGTTTCAGCTGTTTAGCAGTAAGAAACTAAATGCAAGTAATATTGTAATTGTTACGGAGTGGCATATTCAATAAACTCTAAATAAATGGAAATATGTAATTATAAAAACTCAGGTCTGGTTTTAAGTTTTATCATGTTGCAAACTTGTAGAATATTATGCTGTAAACAATTTTATTGTTTTTAATAAATGTTATTTAAGGTTTGTACATAGCTTTATTTATAATTTATTTCAACCTTAACATTTACACATAATTATTCTGAAATTTAGCCCACCGAAACTCAGTTTATATTTTATGAATATGGATGAGCTACATTATAATGCAGATTGTAATTTTTTTTAGGCTGTGGCTACATTAGTGGTGGTAACGAGAATAGTCCCATAGCATACAGGTACCTTACTTGCAAACCGCATTAAAGAAGGGACATGATTTACACCAAGTACAAAACTTGCAAATGTTTAATTTCAACTTCGACGACATTGTTGATCACCACTGTGAATCCTAGGCCCCAGCTGGCTTACAGGAAAAATGATAGTAACCCAAGCTTAATTTAAAAAAAAACTTGTGATTCGTTTTTGCATATGGGGCATAGTATGTTGCCTCCCGCGTTGGCTCGTCAGTTTAGGATAAAAAATGTAATAGACATGTCACTGCATTTATATCTAGAACACTGACTCGAGTGTTGTGGATATCGTCGCATCTAGTACTTTGTTAATTATTTTGCTATAGTAACGAGAGCAACAGCGTGTTTAAATTTTACGTAGCAGACGAAATAATTAGGTAAATCTTTATACTGATTATATAGTTTGCACACCCGTTAGATCAAATCACTAAAACATCGCCGGGCTGAATGAGTGTGAAATAATTAAAGTTTAGGTGGAGCTAAAGGGGATTCGCGTACACAGTACCTTATTTGTGAAATTTCATTTCAGACCAGAAATGATGTATAATGTAGAATTGAATCCACCAATCGGAAACATTAAAATGAAGCTACTTTTAACCGCCGCACTTAACTCTCCTACAAAGTAACCTTCCCAGATTGTGACGTGTTTGGAAGATGTTCTTGTCTGGAGTTACAAGAATTTGTGTACTCAACCCTATATATACATAGGTATCCATCAGTACTAAATTTCATCTATTGAACTGTTTACTGGTGCTTGTTTAGATAAAACACAATCTTAAAAGGATTACCTTCCGTTTGTTTTCCCAAGCGTGTAACCAATCCTAAAAGCAGTTCGTTCCCATTGGTCGGCATCTGCAATGGGGCGGATCGGGATAAGCGGGATGTTGCGACGTTGATCCACACAGAATCACCATCTTGACACTTGTTTCATAGATCATGGGGTTTATGTTCGTGTGGATCGTTGATCCAGATACAAGTATTTGTTACGCCTTCCGAGTCCATTTTAATTCATCATCTCACACATTCAGTTTTCATAACGATATTAGTTTCAGGGCGGAGTGTTATGTGGGCGGGCGGTTTAATACGGTAGATCCGTCTCGTTAATTACGTGAGTCGCAAAGTTATTTCAAAAGTATCAACAATACCGTCAGCATTTTTGTAATTATTAATAATTTATTTCTTAATATGTTGAAGAGTTATATTAGTTTGTTAGATTTTAAAAATGTGTAACAATACGTTTTAGTTAACAATATATCTACTTACAAAGTAATACACACTACTTCTTTCTACGCTTCATCAGACGTCCATTACGCTATTTATTATTAAAAATAATTGATTGTGTGATAGCTGTTTGTAAAAATGAACTCTGGTCGTGCACGTGTGCCAAAGTGCGCGAGGTGTCGTAACCACGGCCTCATATCAAGTCTTAGAGGACACAAGAAAGCCTGCGCCTACCGTCTTTGTCAGTGTCCTAAATGTGGGCTTATCAAAGAACGCCAAAGAATTATGGCTGCTCAGGTATGTATAGTACACTTCTAATACGTTTAAATATAAGTATGAATATGTACTTTTAATTAAATTAAGCATTTATAATATAGGTAGGTTACACATAGGTAAAAGATGCGCTAGTTTCTATGCATTTGACCCTACAATAGGCGCCTTTGTAACATGTTTGACGAACAATTATTCCTATATAAAATACTTTAAGCTTGGAGTGTGCGCCTCAGTATAAACCTACTGTAGGTGCTTACCTGCTTATTGCAACCTAACAAGCATTTTTTTGTACGAACGTAGACTTTTGTTACACTTACCTATTCACCTTATTACCCTATTTAGCCGATACATAGATCTATCTACTTAATTTACGGAGCTATGTAGCTATTGTCTAACTCTTTCGTAGGTCTTTTTGTCCCAAGAGCCGATATTAGCCTTTCCTGATCAGCTCAGTTGGTAGTGATCCTGCCTTCTGCGCTGAGGGAGGGTTTGAATCCTAATAGGGACAAAACTTGAAACGAATGTCTTTATAAGTATTATTTTTACTGGGTCTATTTATGCGGTACCCATAATACAAGCGTTGCTTATAGTGTGGGACCGGGTATGTATCGGGCATTTTAATAAAATAGGCTGCGACTTCATCTTGTGCACCTTATTGTTATTCTCATTTTAAGAACTATAAGTATCTACTTACAAATGCCTTTCAGTTAACACCATGCTTAAGTCTGATTTTAACAGTTAGGTACAATAATCGACGCACAAAACAATCTCATGAGACAATCATATGTCTACAAGAAATAAAAACTATTTGAAAATCAAAGTAAAAAGAGAAGTTATAAGTAGATATAACTGTAACGCGCAAGAATTTTGCAGAATCAGCCAAGTTTTTGATATTAGTAGGTAGATGGTCTTGGTCTTCCACATCAAGACTTTGGGCAACACTATAGTAACTTAGGGAGAGTCTCTCTAATGAAGAACGCTTCACAAAGTCCGTCTCTAACTAAATAGAAGCTGTTCTCTAAACATAAATCTACTTCATACTCTGCAGGTCTAATCGGGAACGAAAAAAATAAACGAGGAAATCCCAGTCGCTTGCCTTATTAAGTTCAGAAATAACACGCAATTTAGAGGCGTTAATGTGTTTTAATGTAGTGTAATCGAGAACAGCTAATGCAGCGGCTCAGTTTATTTAAACAAGTGGCACGTGTTTACCGCGACGCCGGATGAAACATCGATCGGTTTACACAGTAATGCATCGCTATCGAATGCTGTCGATGTCCCAGCACTAGCGGCGCGGACCAGGCCCATATCGGGATTATATTATTTTTATTTTGTCAATAACGTGCCTACCTACTCGTGGCTTGCCTCGGGAATCAATTACTTGAGTTTCGAATCTGCACCTGTTAGCAAGCCTATGACATCTCTTATATACAAGAAATCTCTATAGGTCCATACCGTCGTTTTGGTATAAAATTCTAAATATCTAATTGATACCTAAATTTTTTATCAATTTAAGAACGGAATTCCATTTTCGTGACTGCGTTTTGGACATGAAAAGTATACCTACCAACTTCAGAAGCTAATACAGATTCTTTCATTCTGTTAACAGAATACGTCGTATAACTGATAATGTATTCTCGTATCGTCCTATTATTTGATTTGCTCAAAGATTGAGTTTTGTTTATGTTTCCAATGAAACTAAGATAGGGCCTCGAGCTCCCGGCGCCGCGCCGCCCGGGAGGTGCGCGCTCGCGTCCGTCGGCGATCCCGAGGGTGGTCGTGCACAACAAATACAAACATTTGGTGTTTGTCATTGATTTTCCGCTAAATTAATTTGGTGGTATTACATTTCGTACTAGGTATTAAGCTCGGTATATTTATTTATACCGTATCGAAAAATGCACTAATAATTTGCATAGCTACATAAGGGGGTTAATTCTGAGACAATGCTACATTCATATTTTTGGACTACCTATAAACGTAGAGTAGGTATATTAAAGTAGTTTGGATAGGCAGTTAAAAGTATACCTATTTGTTTGTTTAAAGGTGGCTTTGAAAAGGCAGCAAGCCGCGGAAGACAAGATTGCTTTACATCTGGCGTCGGTTGAGAGCGGGACTTCGTTGGAAGCTCTGCCACCGGGCCGAATCTATGGAATGCGAGTCACCGGACCGTGTCCGAGTCCTGGACCCGAGCCCGACTCGGCTGTTGATGACCATACTGTATGCTAGCTAATATGAGCTAATCTTACCAATTTATTCGCTCTTTACCTTAATTCCCATTGATTGATTTTATGTCTTTTTTAACAGCCAATCCACATAGACAGCGAAACAAGTGATTCTCTTCCGGATTGCTGCAACACTTCTCCTGATTCTGCTGGCAACTCTTCATCAATTAATTCCTTACGGTATGGGATTACTTTTTGCAAAGTATTAATAAATAAATATCGTCAAATAAACAGCGACTACTGTCTGAAATATAAGCTACGATTATATTATAGATACATTCACTATACCAGGGATTGATAGCGAACTCATACCCACATAAGAGAAATTTACAGCAAGACCATTTCCGAATTGTTTTCCTAGACGGGCAGGGAAAATTAAAAACCAATTTTCAAAATTTTCTGGAACGACCCGATGCAGTAAACCAAGCAGCTTATGCTGCAACCGCTATACGGAACCGCTTTACTACACTAGACTAGGACTTTGTTCAGCGAAGGGCAAATATCTACTAGCATCTACTGCAAGATAGGACCTATTGCAACAATTTACATTATGACTGCAATCCTTAGTTGTACATACATTATTATACTATGTAAGGCACCTAATTATTATCATAATGTCAGGGTGGGCGATGAAGGTTCAGAGGGAGAAAGCACCGTGAGCACTGCCGGGCTGGAGATGTTACGGAAACTATTCCCCGGCAAGAAGCGATCGGTTCTTGAACTAGTCCTGCGACGTTGCAACCACGATCTCCTTCGCGCTGTTGAACACTTTAATTCTACGCACGTGAGTTTGAACCTTATTATGTTTCATCCCTCTACTAATCTGTGTGTATTATACTTGTTGAAAGATCAGGGTAAATGTGATGAGCAATCCTGCACTTGGAGTTTGTGACAACAGGTTCTGGGCCAGAGTGGTGGTTTATGGAAAAGTGAATTTGATAAAATGGTAATAGGCTTGCCCCTATCTTCCAACATTTTACCAACGGCGAAATGTGGATAGGTACAGTCAATTATCTTCCACTGCCTAATTCTACGCACTGTTGAATTGCGGGATTTTAATAGAATAAAATGCCTTGCAGACCCAACGAGACAAGCTGCCGGGAAGTAGCTCGAGTTCTCTCTTCGAGACATCTGTATCGAGTTCTGTAGAGGTCGAATCGAGGTGGTCGGCATTTCGTCCAGTGGGGCCGCGGGCGCCGATGCTGCCAGCTCTGGTGATGGGTCGAGTGTGTGGCGCCGATTGGCTGGTGCCTTTGCCTACCCTGCCTGCGTTGTCGGCGCCGTTGTTCCTGCCTTTACAACATCCACACGCTCCACAAGCTCCGTGCAACCCCTGTTCTCCTGGTTGCCGACAATGCAATCATCATTAACATTACACGTTATTTTTATTATTCATCGAGGAATGGGCAGATTTAATTTAGTAGTTTTTCTTGTTATCCACAACTAAGAACGTCGATATCAATCTGACTTATAATATTATCTACAGTATGCATAATTTCCTTATTCCTGTGAAAAATCAATACGTTACCAACTAACTATGATTTCTATGGTAATTTATAGTATGTACCTAATTACCAACGCCAGAGTATTAATCAGTAAGAATTTACTTCTTACCTATGTTTATGTTACCTATTAAACTGTATGTTTAAAATGATTATGAGTGATTTATTTACTAGCACCCTATTGTACGTTTTCAAAGAAGAAACAAAGGGGCGAAATAAATCGGATGAGTGTAGTTAATGAAATAGCCAAACAGAGTGAAGACCCTCACACTCGCTGGCAGCTATTATGTCTGACAATAACAAATTCATGGCACACTACCAAATGAAAATAAAGGAGACTTACCCAATTAGTCTCCTAGGCAATATAACATCATATAATTTATCCATATATTTCATATAGACATAAAATAAAGCGACAATGATGTGTAAAACAATTTTTTTTCTTAAATTTAGGAACTTTAGGTTAGTACAATACATATATCTGCATAAGTATTCCGTAATGTTTATTCAAGGTTTAGTCCAACGACGTACCTCTTTATTGTAGGTAAGTTATTACCATACAATGAAATTACTCCGAGTCTGGAGCCGAATGCGTTGATTTCCTTTCGGAATCGATCGATCTATAGGTAAATTGTTTTTTCAAATAGCAAATTAGTCGCTACCATGATCTACGTATACCTTGCTTCAGTTTTTGTTTTCCTTCACATCATTTGCGACATAAACTACATTGTAAGAACGTGTTTCACTGTTCTTAGTAGTCGTATGTGGCAGCGGGAATATTCGTTGAAAGAAACTACTTCAATATACGGTAAGTTGACCTTTGTACCTAATAGTGTTTGCTGCTGCTGTACACTTTACTTATACCTATTCAAGATACTCATAAAAACGATTTGCAAATTATCAATAGGCTTCTAGAATCCATAAGTACTTAGGTGAATGTCGTATCTATCTATCATAAGGATATAATATAATATTACGCCGACAGTATTTAGTCCCAATGTAGGTAATAGGGGGCAAGCGAGCCTATTGCGCTTATATCAGGCATATTTCTCTTCAAAGAGAGGCCATAGTCCAACACGCTGACTTGTGCGGGCTGTGTAGTCTATCAACAAGTAGTAGGAAGATAAATACAACATTCTATTTATATTACATTTAGGCAATTATTACTTTGATACATACATTCAAAATTTGCAGGCATCAACAGTTTTTTAGACTGCAACTTATCATTCGATAACATAAGAATCGCTAGACTGCTTCGCGAGCTAGATTTCGCGAGGTATCATTTCTATGACCGGACAGGCATATACCGCCGAAGCAGGGAGCTGAGCATAAAATCTTTACAAGGATGCACGTTAACAGTCACTGCCGATCGAATACCACTATTTCGACCTTATAAAATCAACACAACGGTATGTACCTATATGTACAGACACTTAGATCGCTAATGCTGCATTAGATCATTGGTATACTTAGTCGAATTTCTACTCGAATATCCATTTGGCGTGTACCATCTTAGAAATATGATAGTATGTATGTACAAATTTCAGCTTGTTTACTGGGACGAGCGGACCTTATTTTTGCAGCACGAAGTTATTACCGTATTCGACGGTCAAGTGCGCTGTATCCTGTTATCCCGCCAACATGCTATAGGAATGCACGGAGATTCGTCTGAAGCACTTCTAGCCGGCCTGGATGGCTCCCACGACAAACCTGCTTGTCCAGAATACATCACGCATTGGCTACGGAGTATGCAAATAACTAGCTTAAAGTTAAAGGCGGAATAAATAAATATATTTACTTACATTATGCATCCATATTTTATTAAACACCAACTTACGTAGGTACTATTTGTTAATCTACGAAGTTCATAATATTGTTACGTAGTATCTAAAGAATAAGGAACATGCATAATGCAGAAAAATAACAGTTGCCTAAGTACACGAACAACAATCACCAACGAATAAGAACCTGTACTTTGGCTAACCGGTCATCGATGACGATAAGAATGAGAAGACGTACACGGAGGTGAGACTATGGTATGAATATGTACCTATCTGTTCAATGCTCGAGTTGAGTAGCAAGTTGGAAAAGCCTTCGTTATGGGACTATGGAAAACTTAACCAAAATTGTACTCATAACAATTGCATCTAACTTCATTCTGATGTCTACACTGGTCAATGACTCGGTAAAATCCACATTATAACCAGCATAAGTAAAGGTACCCTGTACCATGAGACGTCTAATATCAAGGCTTGTCGTTATTAATGTATTGCCGTCTCTTTTATATAGACGTGTATGGTAATATAATACGGTGAGTAAAACAAGGATAACATATTGTATTTTTTATTCCGATGCAACATTTTGTATTATAATACCTAGGTGATATAACTTGCTGTGTGCTCTTTGAGGAAGTTAGTGGTGTTTCATATTCGGACTGACTGTGCAGTAATTTTAATTCTCTATCAAAAGTTAAATAAGTAACGATGTTTTGTGTAATAGTGACATTAATAGCTTTAGCATACATCTTTTGGGATGTTAATTATTTTCTAAGGATAGCTTTCACCATAGGCATTGGGAGATTGTTTCAAAAGAAATGCGGCGTTAATGATACAACAACCATTTATGGTAAGTTTTAGACCCATTTAGTATATGCATAGTAATGTGTTATGTGTACCTTGGTATTATATTATATCCAAAAACTATCTCTATACATGCAATAGGACTATAACTGGTAATTTTATAATACATAAAATATTTTTGTATCGGATAAAACAAAACTACATAAACGGCCGAATCCGACATTTTCGGAATTTTTGTCTTTGTATGTTTTTTCGCGCATCACGGGAGCCTGCTGGACGGGTTTTGATGTGACTTGGCATGATGATAACATAATATCTAATCATGATATCTAAGATAATTTTTGTACTTAAAATAGATGGGATAGCCACCCATTATAATATCAATACAAACGTACAGCAATATTCCAACTCATGATGCACTTCAATATCTGCAATGCAATCTATTCGTTATATATTTCCAGGGTTTTGTACCACGCAAGACGTGGACATCTTTCTCCAGCACATGAACAATGCTCGCTACGTGCGGGAGCTGGACTTTGCCAGGTTCCACTTCTACGATCGCACCGGGATGTACACCAACATCAAGGCGGTAGATGGTCACGCCCTGCAGGGAGCCTCCAGCATCCGCTATCGAAGGACCATACCGATATTTACAGCTTATAAAGTTGAAACTAAGGTAACATTTATTTTAAGCCGTACGCTAACATTAATATAATTGCCAAAATTACTAAATAACAATACTGAGACAACAACAATAAGAGATATAAGAAACTATTACAGAGAATAAGAAAAATAATTTTGGAAAATTCCGTAACGGAAAATTCCGGTTCTTTTTGTAAGGGAACCTTGGGAAACCTTGGTGTTTTATTTGCTTGGTGCTTTATTATTTTAAGTTAAGTATCTTAATATGAAGGTTAAAATGGTTATTCATTTCACGATGAATTTAATTATATTACCTACTCATTATAATGCAACCGTTACCTACGAGTAGTATGGCACCACAGAGTTGGTGATATTTGACAGGTGCAGGTAGGTATCTATGGTTTTTTGCGTTGTCTTATAATAATCACCACGGTTTTTTAAGAAACGTATGGAGCCATGAATGTTATAACTTTTCACTCTTACCTGCACAGCAGGGAATCCTTACCTGCGTAATATTATTGTTACAGCTGGTACACTGGGAGGACAAAACGCTCTTCATTGAGCAAAAGTTCATCACGTTGAATGACGGCTTCGTGCGCGCCGTGGTTATGTCTCGGCAGAACCTCATCAACGTCGATACCGAGACCCTCTTCAAAGGGATTCCAGGAGCCGATCAAAAACCAGAATGCCCTGAAGAAATCAAACACTGGCTTCAGGCTATTGAAGTGTCTAGTGCCAGGCTAAGGAAAAAGGATTAATTTGTTTAAGATTTACAATTTCTAGTATCGGCTGGGGCCTACTCGGTTTCAGATAATAGTCGTAGTATCTGTCTTGATAAAGAATGGAATTAAAAATTTCGGCTCATCGTGCGAGATTATTTAAAAGTAACTGTATAGTATAGAATTTACGTGCTTAGACTCATGGTATAGCAAATTGAACAGCGCCTCTAGCGGACAGTGTTTAAAATATTCAATTCTCCATACAATGTGTATACTCGTAAATACGTTGACTATGAATTGTACGGTTGGCTTATGAATAAACTCGCACTTGCCGTCCAGTATATACTGTAGTACTTGCTTCGATGCTCTGTGATTATACTACAGTTTACACAAGGTATTACGAAAGGGGTAGATATCGGTTTCCCAGGGGTCGACATAAACAAAAACTGATTTTGGGTGTCTACGAGGTCTCAAAATCGACCCCTATTAATTAACACAAGTTCTTATTTGAAACTTTCAAGATGTATTTCAATGATACTGTATAAGTTGTGTTACGTGTAATAACTTGTTATAAGACGCACTAAAGTATGAAGTATCATTGTTGTACCTCTAATAAACTCAACAAAGACGATAAGTGTGCACACGTTTGTACAAGATGGAATGATTACTTTGTATGTTGTTTGTATCAATAGGAAAATTACTAGAGATAGGATTTTTAAAGTAATTAGGCTATGTGGGTCTGAGATATAAGTACATTTTGGAAAAGGGTCTCTGAACCAAAATAGTTTGGGAATCCCTCGTTTACGCTGTATCATGCAGACAGTAAAGGTTGGATGAGCCGAAATTCATAATCCCAGTTTTACCCGGACTGGTTATACTTACAATACACTATGCTATCAAGCTATAAGATATAGACATAGAATGTTAATGGTTCACAAATAATGAGACTGATTGTAGGTTTTTACCCAAATGTACGAAAAAATCTACCTAAGTCCATACGTAGATAATAGCATTTCAGAACTAGTTTTTAAATTGGAATCCGATTATTACCTAGTGTTATTACAAGGTCTCATTAGGTCAATGTAGGACATTAGTTTCGTAATTCTTTACAATTATTTAACTGTTCATAATAAACTAATATTAAAGGTTGGTAAAGTATCACCGAGTAGGTAGAAACTTAATTAAATAATGTTGGTGCATCGATATTTATTTGTAAATACTTATTTAAATGTAGAAATAAAGGTTGCGGCTACCAATTTTTTTTTACTGTTACTCTTTTCTCTCTTTCTTTCCAATAAAACAGATGGTGAAAAAGCACAGGCCAATAAGCATACAGATGTATCGTATTACACATCGGCAGAGCACTCTCCCGCTTGTCACCGCGCCGGCTCGAGTTACAGTATACATAAATTTGGGGATTTGTAATCCTATCTAATTATACCACAAGCGATTTCAGTTAGCTTACAATTTAAGACTGATAAAGTCAGTTAACTAGATACATGATTATTTTTCAGCTGACTCGACAACGGGATTAATTAAAAAACATCAGCCGAACGACAAATTAATGATAGTGAGGTTCTTAATACAACTTCACGTAATGTATTCAGACGCAATTGTGTTCGCAAATTATTATTTTTTGTTTGCAATAAATAAACTGAAACAACCCAAATCTGAGCTAAGAAAGAAGATGATTAGCATCTTCTAGTATAGGTACAACTCTGGTCAATTTCTGTTTGATCACCTTGTAATCCCGTACTGTTTCATTCTCTTCTGAGCAGTAATTAATTATTTATCTTTTGTATTATTTCGCTATAAATAATATATGCCTACCTTATTAGATCTTAGACATCATGCAGTGTTCTACTAAATGTAAAATAATATATTTAGCTTAGGATAAACGAATCAAGATTCAATTTAATGTTACTGGCTGAAAACAGTGTCGGCGTGCATGCTTGTGAAATAGGTAGCTGATGTTTTTTCTGGTGCTCCTTAATTAACTGTCTGCGGCAAGGAAGCGCGACCACACACACTTTGCAGTGCGATCAACTAGTCTTAATATATTGATCTCTTAATATTCGGGTTGCTACATTGTTCACTTTTATATTCGTCTTATAATATCTACCTGCCCAGGATACTACCACCAATTTCTATATCACTATTTCCAAGTTTAAAATATGGACCCTTCATAAGCCTTATTTATTTAATTTTGAGAGTAGGTTCTTCAGCCGTTATTTCCAATACAGTCTAAAATAACAAATCGTGCTTATTTAATGTTTTAATTAGGTTCTAGATAACTTATATATTATATAGAAACTTTATTACCCAAAGATTTAAATATTATTTTCTACTGATTTGTCTTTACGAAAGTATCAAGATAAAACGCTCATGGTATAATGGGAGGTGGCGCTAACCGCGTGTGTCTTGTCGCTTAACAATAACAAAATATCCATTAGCTTTAGTGGTTTGTGTTTTATGCATTCTCGACAGAACATAACATGATCCATTTTATTTTGTTTAATGAGCATTCAATTTGTCAAGCGACATTTACTTCTATCTTCATATCTTTACGAAAGCTCTCTGTTACGACTACAATCATTACGTACTAGTAATCATATATTTACTTGGAACAATTTATCGTGGTAAACATGATGACAGCAAACAGCAGTCATTTACACAAAATGCCTTTTTGAATATGTTATGTTGTGGGTATAAATGATGGCCTATAGGAATTATTGCTTATATGTCTCATTTATCTAACGTTATGAGTTGGAATGGGTTCCTGATATTGTTATAATTCTTACACAATTGACGACGTATCTTGGCTTCGTAAGCTTACCAGGGAATATTAGGCTAATTTAAAAACAACATCTTAAGTATTTTCAAATAATAGTCCTAAGAGTCCCGTCATAGTTAGATATTTGCATTTTATAGGGAAGACTTTGTTTAATATTAATTACATATATACGTATTTAGTGATGGATAGATAGGAATATACAACTATTAATACAGGTTCTACAATATTGGACAGTAACTGTGCTAATGATCCCTAGGATCTAAGCTTTTTATTTTTCCTATTGTGTAAGGAATCCTATAACACACATTTACCTACTTATTAAATATGATGACATAGACATCTGTAATAGGTAACTGACAGACGTGTGTTTTCAGTATAACAATCAACCACGATCAACTGTGTCTATTGTTGCAATGTTGTTACAAGCACCTTACAAACCTTTAGAACTCTTATTGCTGACTCTAATCAATAAGTACCTGATAAACTCGTATTGCATAACGTTTTTATCAGAGACACCTTTAACGTTTGTTACATCTAACACTTTTATCAATCTAACTCCTGACGATGAGAATCTGGTGGAGCAGCTTCTCAAAGTGTCTGAAATGGGATGTTCAGATTATGTTGTTCATATGAGAGAACCGCGCAAATTCATGACAGCATTCGACAAAGTAAATCATCTAGGGAACACTAGACGAAGCGATAGAAAAATTATTTTACTACCCTTTGATGATTGTGATGACACAAGCTTAGCTTCAAACATATTTTCAATGATGGAAAGCAGTTTTGTGGCAAACATGCTGATGGTTGTAAAGACTAACAAATCCGACTGTGTGTCGTATGATTTTTTTACGCACAAATTCGTTGGTCCTGATGATGAGGTTCTTCAATCGTTTTATTTAGATACATGGAATTATTGCACAGAGGAATTTGTTAACGGTTTAAATTTGTTCCCTCACGACATGACAAATATGTATGGAAAAACTGTGAAAGTGGCTTGTTTTACATATAAACCTTACGTTTTACTAGATATAGATACTGCTATAGAACCACTTGGCAGAGATGGAACAGAAATGAGAATAGTCGATGAACTTTGCAGGTGAGGTTCAAGAAACTCTTTAAGGCTTTCACTTAAATAAGTACCATAATAACATTAATTTATATATTATTAAGCGCAGGTGGATAAATTGTACTGTGGAAATCGTAAGGGAAGATAAAAATCAGTGGGGTGAAGTATATGCAAACGAAAGTGGTGGGATTGGAATTATTGGGAGTGTCGTAGAAGATCGCGCTGACATGGGAATAGGTGCGTTTCATCTGTTTCATTTGTTTTAAACAATTGTAAAAGCGGTGTTTGATCACCTGTAAATGTTATATATTTTATTTTCAGCCGCGCTATATTCTTGGTATGAAGAATACAGAGTTCTGGATTTTTCAGCAGCTTGCATTAGATCCGGTGTAACATGTATTGCACCGGCCCCGAGGTTATTTACTGCAGCTGTTTTTTTTAAATTTATCTAGTTTCGTTGAACTTATAGTAATCATTTTAATATTTGTGTAGATTGTTGTCAAGCTGGGAGATGCCCTTGATGCCTTTCATCTGGTATATGTGGTTTGCTATATTCGTCACATTTATTTACGCGTCGATTGCCCTTATTGTAGCAAAAGGATGTTCGGCCGATCGGGTATTATTAACAGTGTTTGGGATGATGATCGCGCAGGTACTACAATTTTTACGAGTAAAATTAAACATCTCTCTCTAAAAATATATTTCAGAGTCAGTATTTATATAGAACTACCTAGAAGTAGTTTTTCTTTAGGACGATGTTGAGGCAAAGCATAGCCACAATTGGAATCAGTGAAACACTTTTTTTTTATTTTAGTCTCAATTTACCTCCGGTGACACATGGAAAATTCGCAGCGTCACCGGTTGGCTGCTCATAGCGGGGTTGCTATTAACTAGCGCTTATGGAGCGGGTCTTGCCTCCACTTTTACTGTGCCCAGATATGAGCCTTCAATAGATACGATTGCAGATATACTGGATACAAAATTAGAATGGGGTGCCACGCATGATGCTTGGTTATTTTCGCTAACCATGTCAGATGAGGTAACAACACAAAATTTAAGTGATCACTGTACATACATCTGTATTCTGAAATACCTTTTAAACGTATTTGAAACATTACATTTCAGCCGTCGGTAAAACAACTGGTGAGCCAATTTAGAATTCATTCATATGACGATTTAAAGGCGAAAAGTTTTACTCGAAATATGGCTTTCAGTATTGAGATACTACCATCAGGTTAGATCAATTGATATAAATATACTTACTTTATAACTATTATAGTATATATAAACTATTTATACCTTACATTAAACATACCTAAATCTTTATAGGAATATTCGCAATAGGAGAGTACATAACAAAAGAAGCAATGTTAAATATGATGCTCATGTTGGAAGAATTTTATTTCGGGGAGTGTGTCGTGATGATGAGGAAGAGTTCGTCCTACACGCAGAAGATCAGTGACTTGGTGGGGCGACTCCACCAGTCTGGCATTCTGATGGCTTGGGAGACACAGGTTACACTATTTGTATTCTTTACATTAAAGTTATCAGCAGGGTTATTTTAAATCATTTGGAATCGAAATCGGAAACGGATTTGAAACTTTCCGATGTTGATTTCGCTCCCGACGAGCTTTCCGACGGAAACTTTTTGAAAAAACGATTTGGTATTGTCGTCAAGATATATTGAAGATAATCAAATTGCGGTAATCCAGCTCGGAAGTTTTCGATTCCGTTTCTGATATCGATTTCGAATAGTTTAAAATAACCCTGCTGGAAATATATCACCCCCTCTACACAATAATATAGCTTAAATGCTGTCTAAATTAAACTTTAATAAAAAAAAATTGATGGTTCTATACTTCGTTAACTCTAAACACCTATTACTAAAAAAATATATATGAAAAACATAGTCTCAGAAAAGCAGTGCTGTAAATAATTTATTTCAGATTTCACATTTAAGTAGTATTAATTATTCTAACAGGTAGCATTGAAGCATTTAGATTACAAAGTACAATTAGAAGTTAAATTATCGAGATCTAGAAATGACATTATTACGAAGCCTTTGAATTTAGGAAATGTTATTGTGAGTATGATTTTGTTAGTGGATGGAAATGTTAATTCGTTAATGATTTAACGTTTGACACCTATCATTAATTTTCAGGGAATTTTCACCATTTACGCCATTGGAGTTATAATTTCGTGTATGCTTTTTGTGGGAGAAATATTACTTAATTTTTATAAAAATAAATATAATATTCAGTGAATGGCTAGTCTTATTTTTTATGAACACTGCAAGTATTATTATGTTTAAATAGAAATTCGCACTTGAAAACCAGAAATCTCAGCAGGTGCGAGCCAGGGCTTGACCTAGCGATCCTCGTTGCCGAGGCAAGAGTTCTACGAACTTGGCTACCACTACTTTTTTTTACGAGTATTAAGTAAGAAAGGGGTTGATGAGTTAATGTAAAACACAGAATGACAATTTGCAAGTGCCCTCCTAGGCCTAAGAGAAAAGATGTTTTGAAGCTAATACATATATACGTTTACAACAATGGTGTAAGAAATAAAATAAAGTATACATTTATTAATATACTAAGTAATAATAACCCGTTGAATGTCTCAAGGTTGTGTACGGGCCACCCCTCATTACGAAAGGCGGCTAGTACTGCCTTTTACACGCTGAACCCATTTACTGGGCTAGTTAGGAATGACGATTAACATATTCCTAACGAATCACCACTCCCAGCTGACCCCAGATACCAATAGGAACAAAAATATGCAGGATGAAAATATTATCCAGGTCGCGGCTCGCTCACATAGTTCATTCGATTAATTACACGAAAAAAATGCACTGACCCAGACTGCACACATCAAGCACAGTTCAGACATGCAGGTTTCCACAGAATTAGGTACATCATCAACTGCATCTAGGGCTTCTCAAAAACCATGTGTGAATTACCGGGAATCGAATCTGCTCCTTCCTGTATCCAATGCAAGCATGTGACCAACTTGCTCATAGGTAAACTTTTATAGTACATATACTTAACTAGCTTTTTGTCGTGACTCCTATAGTAATAGAAAATCATAATAAAATCAGAATCAATTGACATTTTGACTCTCAGTTCCCGCTAAAAAGTTCATGGAATAAATTGGTTACTCTTGCTTGATGCTCGAACAAATTACCACGTAATCTTCGCCCGAAATCCATTCCATTGCCACTGGCTGAGAATGGCTTTATACCAGTAAGACGTTTATAGTCATTTAAAAATAGGCGCGTATTTAATTTTTTTTTGTAATGGTAATCGTTGACGAGTTCCATCACTACTGCCGGATCCAGTTAGTCGATTTTAGAATGTTTCATAGTTATTTAATTTACCAACAATAATAGTTAGGTAGCTACTATACTATAATTTGCCAGAACTGCTAGCTATCTATTGAATATTATCACCTATAATGATAAGGTTGTTTTTTCTAATCAACCCCTGCAGACCGGACTAGAAGATTTAAGAAATGGTAGTAGTTTTTCAACTCGATCCACAGCTTGCACGTAAGTTCGCTACGCGGAATGCTTTGAGAGAGGATCTATCTCTAATTCTCGATTCGATCTATAATTTTTCAATAGAAGAATCTACTTAATTTCTTTCATAAACACTTCAGCTACTTAATGATTAAGTCATCATCATAAAAAATAAATAAGCAAAAAATATAATTTTCTTAAATTTTGTTTGTTTTAATATAATCTGGGTGTTTTTGACTATAATCTGGATGTTTTCAAGTCGATAGTGAACAGGTACCCTCTAGGCAAGTATGCTCCATCGTCGATCTCATCGTCACTTACCATCAGGTGACATCGAGATCAAATACTTGCCTATAAATAATGTAATAAAAAAAAATGATAATATTAACATGTTAAAAGATAGTATTAATATACTTTAACACATTCTACTTGACTTTAATTAGTACATATAACGTGTAAGCTTTAAGCAAAACCATAATCGGACGATTAGTGAACAAAAACTAATTAATCCCAATATAAATAATTGGCTCTTTGATTTTAATACGTTATAATCACTTCTACCTTCCGAAGAAGCTGGCTGTGGGACGAGTTGACGAATGACTCAAAGAAAATGTTGTCAAAACGTCACAAAAAAAAACAATATAAAACTTGAAGAAGAAGTTATACATTTCATAAATGGATGTCATGCCATAATAGTGAAATGTTTAGTCGAATAAGTTGGGGTCCGCACTAATGATGACTGAGTGTGCGTGTGTCTATCTATATGCATATCATGTATGCGCGGGTGTGTGCGAGCACAATATGAGTGAGTAGTATCGAGTATCGCGTCATCTCGTTCGCTCGTCTCGGTTTGTGGCGCGGGCGGGAAAATCGATCAATACAACACGAGTACTTTTAATTCGGTTAGTGCTGTTGGTCGGGTGGTTCGTCGGTTTCTGTGCTCTGAACAGCTTTGATCACGGAGTCGATTTTACTCAGTGTAAAATAAAATAACGTTAAATTAATTGTTATAATTTCTAATGAGATAACATGGCATCGTATCTATTAATATGCCTTGGATTTCTCTTCACGACTTCAGCAGAATTTGTGTGGAAACACCATAATAACGAGGAACTACCGCTGGAGCTAGAAAAAGTTCACGAAAAATGTCCAAATATCACGAGGGTTTACGCATTGTCTGAACCCTCTGTTTTGGGGGTTCCTCTATATGTTATAGAATTGTCCGACACACCAGGATTTCATCAGCCATGTGAGTAAAATATAATTAAAATGGCAGGTAGGTAGGTAATAAAATTTTAGTTAACCGAATTTTTTTAACTATATTTTTTGGTACAGACAAACCTGAAG
This sequence comes from Pheosia tremula, assembly GCA_905333125.1. Lineage (NCBI taxonomy): Eukaryota > Metazoa > Arthropoda > Insecta > Lepidoptera > Notodontidae > Pheosia > Pheosia tremula. The sequence continues at coordinate 6,289,623 of HG995402.1, read as the reverse complement.
TGAAATATGTCGGTAACATCCACGGCAACGAGGTGCTTGGGCGCGAGTTGCTGTTAGGCTTGGCCCATTATTTGTGCGACCAGTATAACAACCACGACCATCGTATCAGAACTCTGATTCACTCGACTAGAATCCATTTGTTACCCTCTATGAATCCCGATGGCTGGCAAATATCTACGCAGGCAGTAAGTTTTCAGAAGCACAACGATTTTTATTTGATTGGTACTAATACCTATAGATACGTCGTATTAATATGAAATCTATTGATAAGTTTATTGATTTATAATGTTGTAAAACTAAACACACAACAGCTATGTGCGTGTAAAATATTTTGATGAAATCGGTAAATAGGCTTTTTGAACGTCACTAAAACCAATGTCTTAGATTTTTTTGTTTGTTTGTGTGTTCGAGCATCACGCAATAACTACTGGATGGATATTGATGGAGTTTTTTCTATTGGATAGCCTGTTAATTTGAAACGAAAGATAAAGCACATCATCAAGTTATGAGCTTTAGATGTCGGGTCGTAACGCAAAACGATAGAGAATATTTATTTGTTTTATTGAATGAGTTTTTCTTACAGGGTGGAATGGATTACCTGTTAGGCCGTAATAATAATCACTCGGTAGATCTCAATAGGAACTTCCCTGACTTGGACGCGATCACATTTGAGTTTGAACGGCAGGGTGTCAGCCATAATAATCATTTATTGAGGGATTTGACTCGTCTCGCTGCTCCAGTAAGTTTTTTCTTTATTGACGTAAGCTTAAGAAGCTTAGGTGGCTAGTATAAGGTTAACCAGCCCTAATATAATAAATGAATATACGCTGAATTCGCAAATTGAGAAATTTGCCTTTAGATTAAGCCACTGAAAACTCCCCACATAGATTAGAGGGCTGCTTAATTATTACTCGTCATACTAAACAGGTTGTCTGGAAGAGATCACATTTTAGTGATAAGACCGCCTTTTCTCTCTCACATCTATCGTTGTCTTTGATTATTGTTACGTTATTTCTTTGGTGTACACTAAAAAGTTTATTTAATAAATAAATAAAACTTCCTTGACTTTGATAAATAAAAAGAAAATATTTTTTAGTTGGAACCGGAAACGAGATCTGTGATGCGATGGATCATGTCCGTGCCCTTTGTGCTGAGCGCTGCCATGCACGGGGGGGACCTTGTTGCTAACTACCCCTACGACGAGAGCAGGAGTGGGGCCCCAGTGTCCGAGTATTCTGCTAGTCCTGACGACGACACTTTTAGGTAACAGTTTATTTTTTAATAATAAGAAATAGGCTGTAAACTTTTAAATTATTACATAGTATATACACAGGTACCTCATGGCGGTAAGCACATACTTCTATTAGCGATATACTATGATTTAGACGTACCTCTTTCGCTTCACCCATACATATATATATTAATATATTTCGTGATGCACTTTGTGAGGCGTCAAAGGGTGGTACGCACATTACCTTTTTCGAAAAACTGTCAAGTCCTTTTTAAATCTCAGTTCACACAGTAAATGTTATGACATTCTACCTTTAAAAATGATACTGCCTACCACCCTACGTACTAAGAACTTCCTAATAGACTTACAACATCACGGGCTCTTCGACTTCTCTACAAGTTCATAACAATTACTTAGGGCATTGACACACGAGTTGATTGGAGAGTATCTTAAGTTTGCTGTTCACTCCCAGGGATTTAGCTATGGCGTACGCGTCTGCACACGCTGACATGGCGTCAAAAACTCGACGCGGATGCCACACCACCAGCTCCGAGGACTCCGCCACATACAACTTCGGGAAACAGGGCGGAGTTACTAATGGCGCAGCCTGGTACAGCTTGAAAGGAGGTTGGTATTGCCAAGATTCTTCAAACGATTCCTAATTGAATCTTGAACCCTTTCATCGTTCGGATTATTTGTTTCAAATTATCAAGATGGAATTAGATCATCTTTGTTGGATATTCACGACCGTGTTGTAGATATAAATTATTGTCATCATACGATGACAGGTATAAATAATTGTTGAACCGGTCATACGAATCCACTCTAAATCTATCGTACAGTAAACAAATACAACGTTGTTATCGTATAATAAAAAAACAAATCGTAGGAAGTCCGAGAAGCAGGAAGCTAAGCAATGGATCATTATACAGTTTAGATGCTGGCTGGCATTTACATTTTGTCTCAAGTTGGCCATGAGACGCGAATGACTTAGCGATGCTAATTTTAGCTGCCTTACCTGATGGTTTTTAATCATAAACATCCGTACGGTGGCATGCGACAGATTTGCTGATGTTTGGTCATAAATATAAATGAAGCAAGGTTAACCACGCATACATTTTGTTTTGTAAAAGAAAATAATGGGTTCCCATCATTTTGAACGTTTTGTAATCCGTGTCTCTATGGACTCGTTAAAATAAAGAAGCGATTTCTTACAGGTATGCAAGACTTTAACTACCTAGCGACAAACGCGTTTGAAGTTACCCTCGAGTTGGGTTGCGAGAAGTACCCCACTGCGAGTCAACTCGCCACGGAATGGGAGAGGAACCGGGATGCTCTGATAGCGTATATATGGAAGGCCCACATTGGCATCAAGGGGATCGTCAGTGACAACGCGGGGTTCATACAGAACGCTGTCATTTCTGTGGTCAACATTACTGGGCCCGTACCGGTACCTATTCGACATGACGTTACTACAGGTGAGAGTCTTAGATAAATAGTCTGATAACATATTTTTATAGGATTTTGATACATATTGCCATATTGACTGATGGTGAACAAAATTGTAATAAGTATATTTTATCAGGTTTTTATAAGTGCAGCTATTAGGCACACTGACCGGTTCGGTGTTTAATTAAACTTAGGCTGACTCGTTACGTAGATGCTGTGAGTCCATAAGAGGATACGGACATATGTCTTTTGCAAATACGTGTAAATATCACTGATGAAAGTTGTTTTAAAACAACTTTAGAAGCGAGGTCGGTTAAGGGTAAGATACCTACGATCAGCAACTTTAAAAATGCTCTATGTTAGTTCTTTATGCCTTAATGGTAAAAGTGAGAATGCTTTTGCACATACACGAGAGTACAGATGAAACGGGATATAACATTAATATGTCATGTTTGTTCGTAATGGTTTCAAAACGTAGAAGAACATCATTCCGTTACGCTTATCACAAATGAGAAGGATCTTTGCTCTGCAACTCTGAACTTAAGGATTATTTTATACAGAATATAGATTGTATTATTATCGGTTTCCGAGTCGCCAGGTCATTCTCACAACGGGATACACACGCCAAGAACAATGCGGTAATTACGATAGAACGTTAAACGAACCCTATTGTCCGGTGCAAGAAAATTAATAGCTGTTTGCATTCAGTCCAGTAAATTGAGACTGATGAGTGTAACTAAGTATTTCCTTGTCCACAAACGTCTTGACTCATTTGACATCGTTGTTCAAAGTCCACTGCACTTTGTGAATTTAAATCAGTATGCCTCGATGTCCGGATCTTCAACATTTAGAAGGATTCCGATAAGCCCATGATTGTATTTTGTGGGTAGTCTCACATTTTGGTAGTAATTAAGTATCCTTGTGCAATTTTTTTTTTCTTTTTTAAATCAAGTAATAATGATTAAAAAATGCGGAGAGATTGATTTAACACACTGATTTTAGCGAGTTTACGTACCAGTATTGGTGATGTAATTGATAAAAATGCGTTGGCGCTGAGATGAGACGCATGAATTATTTAGACAGCTTATAATATTACGTACGTATACATATAAGGTCTAAGACAAAAGTGTAAACTATTTTAACAGGGCCAATTGTAGGCTATAATGATAACACTCCTAAAGAAATAAATCAAATTAGACATTTAATAAATGACAACCTGTACTGAGCGCATGACCTAACGTTACTGGAGTTGTTTAAAAAAATGGTCGCGTTGGTTAAAAAAATCAAATATCATCTACACAATTATTGTATACATCAACGTGATCCATATAACTTAAAAAATGATCTGTTAAAATATTTTACACTATTTTTGTTAAACCTTGTATATCGTCATAGACGTAAATCGCGACGAGACGTCGGTCGCATTTCACGTGACCAACCTATTCACCCAAACATGACTGATCTGATTTTCGATTGAAAGGGACAACGCTATGCGAGGCCGCTATCAGCTATATTTTTCTATTAGCTCCGTCTCACTCAATCAGCTGATCACTCTCAGGTTTGACTAAACTATAGTCTGAGTAGTGGAATCGTATGATGCACCCGGGTGTTTCGTAAATGTGTAAACAGGCTAATCGTCAAGATGAATACAAAAGAGCAACATACACATTCTGAATTGCAATTTGAACCAAGCTATAGATAGAGTGTTTCATTACTACCATACATTTTGTTCATATTATTCGCATAGTTTAGGTACTGACCTATACCACCACTTAATTCAATCAAGTTTTTTTGGAGACTTGATTATAAAAGGCAATATCTGCTCTACCTAATGCCAAACAACCACCTTCACAACCTGTTATCTCTTACCATACATTTTTCAATACATTGGTGAATATAGTGAATGTAGTTTAAAGATATACCCTCAAAAAATGAGTTTTAATTAATTAAGTACAAGAGTTTATGAAAAGTGTGTAAAAATTTGTTGGATTTAATTCTAAGGTGGAATTAGGAATACGCGTACAGCTTGATATTCCAAATCCACGCTTAACGTTATTAAAATAAAAGCTACGCGAATGACGCTGTTTATCGTCAGGTGCTTACGGCGACTACTACCGTCTCCTCACTCCTGGCCACTACGAGGTGACGGCGAACCATCCAGGGTACTTTCCCGTGTCGCGCGTGGTGACCGTGCCGCGCCACCAGACCGTGGCGCATGTCCTCAATTTCAAACTCGAGGTGAGTTAAAAGCTAAGGCTAAAGCTAAGCTAAGCTAAGGCTTCTTTCGCCCATTTTATAGAAAACGCAGCCTGGTCACTGGTCATCCATAGGCCACTCTGTCGATTGATTCTGGCAGTTAAGAATCCGATTCCCGTCTAGGCTAATATTTGAAAATAACAATTGCATAACTTACGAATTCTTATTCGCTGGCAATTTTGTTTTCAAAGCAAGTTATTGAAATACCGTTCTAAATTATAATTTGTTTTGAAATAATGTTAGGCTAAGATTTATGTGTCTCATAATTATGTAAGTCCACTTTCAAATGCATCTAGATCCATATCATTGACTTTTTAGAAGAAATGCAGCGATATATTTTGCACTATTAATGTCAATTGCGTTAAATACTTGCATTTATAAATTAAGAATAGTTTTGGAGTATGTAACCTTGATGTAACTATATATATATTTAATGTCGCTTCGATTCAGGCGTTTATTATTTAATTGAGATGCTACCGATGATAGCATAGTGTCGTCACATCAGACAGTATCAGACGTACTCATAAAGCTCTATAATGAAAAGCTTTGACGTCAGCCACTCGGCCCACACAAAAGCTGTAGGCGGGGTTCCTATCGATTGTTAAAGGCTCGCGCACATTTAGGCGGGCTGCACGCACCGCATTGCATTCCATACATCACTTTCAGATTCAATATCGGATAATACAGGTGCTAGAACTTAGCAAACCTGGTATTATGAGTACCGTGCAGTACAATGGACTGGTGGTCAAAGCAGTATATAAATTCTTAAGTATATAGATATTAAACGTACATGACTCGGATACAAACTTTCGCTGTCTTCACAAAAAGTTTGCTCACAGCAGGATAGCTGATCAACTGTGTCAGTAAAAAAAACCAAGCTTATTTGTTGACACGGTGTTTTAATGAAATATAGAGTGGGGGCCGGCCGTAATCTGTGTGGGGCTTAAAATTAACGTTACCGAACAACACGTGCGTCCTAGCATCGGGGCGATTGAATTTTGCACGTGATTTTATTAACTGTGAAGTAATAAAATACGATACGAAAATGCGCTAATTGGTAGGTAACATCTACGTGTGTAGGTACCTAAATTACTTTATTTCCAAGTTCGTCTCAAGCGAATACTTGTACCCAGTGTGCAAATTGCTTTGATATTCAAATTCCATTTCCAGCCAGAAATATGCCCCATACGCTATTTTTGTTAGAGATTCTGTATCATTAGTAGGTAGGTACTATGAAATGAGGATCATAGTATGTGACATCAATGCTAATTTGCATTAAGACGTTTAGATAATAATTATCGATTTACCGTGACATACGCTAACCTTGGTTGTAAACTTGTTCTCATTTAAATTAATTAATAATTATGATTATGTGGACCTACTGACTTATCATTCTTACGTTAGTATTTATGGCTATTCCCTAATCTAACTGTATCCTTACTAAATAGACCGGCTCTGAAAATCTTCAGAATTATCCTACAAGCTAAAAACAGGTAGCTACAGTTAATTATTAATTGTGTCATTCCAGCCCACGACAAGTTGGTTCGACGATGAAAGCGCGTTGGGTCTGTATCCACATGGACTTCCAGTTGGTCAACCCAGGATATACAAACGGTCTATATACGAACTAGTAGCTAATACCATGTTAGAACGAAAAGATTCCGCGAAACAATAAACTATGACACGATCTATAGGAAATAATGTATGTTTGTGTTACCTAATTGTCTGTATAAGTGACAGAATATTTTGATTGGCAATGTTAAAAAAAAACAAGTGGCAAATGGGTAATATAAATAATGTTTGTATTAAACACGTTCTTAATTTTGCACGATTTAGTTTAATATTGTATCATATATTTTACTTATAAAGTGTCAATCCAAAATAAATTTTATAGGGCAACAATTATAGCGATGTAAGTGCCATATACACAATTATTATGAATTTTAAATGTAATTTATTTACTATCATATCGATTATAATTTGATCTTTAAAAGTATTTATACCTAAATATTGTAATTTTAACGGTTAACGTTGACCAGAAACTTTCTAGTCCAATAAATTAGTCCTTTTAAAGTAGATACCTTAGATTTTTTGATGTATAGACATTCCTAATATAATTTTATGTATCACGAGTGGTTGCAATCACATCGATGAAATTATCTCCGGATCTAATTATTTTACGAGATCTAATAAGTTGTTAGTTAATTAATAATTGTGGCTTTACAGATAAGTGAGCAAATGTTAATAAATTAATGGCTAATATTTTATGACTTGTAATATCTAACTAAATTATATAAAATTGCTACATCTTGTCTTATTTTCTGTAAGTGTAGTTAGTAGTAGATATACCTAATAATATAAAATATATAATATAGTTTGTGTGCAGTTTTTTTTTGTTATGTTATATATTCACACAAGGTGAATCAAACCTGCCCAGCTATATAGGATTCCCAAAAAATAAAATATAATAAATGTTGTTAAAAGAATTTATTGGTTTCACACCCGAATAATCACATACATTTGCTTATAGTAATTACGCATGCAGTCCCAATCACTCGACGACTTCCCTTCATTACATCGTATTATTTCAAAAATGAAACACACCTAGGTATATGTACACATCGAGAAGTCGTGTTAATTTTTGAGCACTTAATTATTTAAAATGCAATCATTTCATACACACACTGAGTGTCGCACTCATCATTATAATTATAAAGTAAATTATTAATATACAATATGAAACTAAATATTCACAGTGGTGATGTGGTGTTTACGTATTACTTAAACTTAGTGATCCACTTTTACATTTTGCAGCACAGCTCCTCACAGGTTCCTACTATGCTTACCTACTCAAACTGCATATTACAACCCACAATATTCAATATGGATCAGCTTACTTTTAGTATAGTTAATATACCTATATACGGAAGTGGTTCATTCATACGAGACTTATTTTTCCGTGTTGTTGTGCAGAATAAACATTCATTACTATTCATCAAGAAATATATTCAGCAAAAATAAATGCTTAAAATACTCAAAAATAAATGACGAAACATAACCTTAAATTAACTTTATACTTAAAACTAACAAATATTTTATTCTATTACCCTAGATACTGTTCTGTATGTTTTTGTTTTATCATTGACACATGAATTTGGACGGATTCGTTGCATCGATCAGGTATACAATTGGTAGTTTGAACATTTTTATAAAAATATTCTCTAACATCTATAAACCATATAAGGTACACGCATATAAATGGCACAAGTTTAAATTCATCTCAAAAATTGTATTCAGTTTTTTTCATAAAGGTAACATTATTAATTCTGTTGTTAAATATGTTGAGATTAAAAGCACCATGACTTCTTAAGTTATATAGCAGGTAAAATAAATTGATTTTTTAGTTAGACAATTTAAGAAACACAGTTCTCCACCTATTCTGGCGGTGTTGAATATTCACTGATTAATAATTATTATATACTCTATTTTTATTTATTTTATTATCTTCGCACGCATCACAGGATTTAAATATTTTTAACTGAAACAAAATTAAATGGTATCATTTAAAATACCTACTGATATTCTAAATTTAAAATACGTTGTTGAGAAAATCTGTTAGCTTATAGAATTTAGATTACTTCCTACTAAACAAAACTTGTATCCATTGGTGGGTTGTCAAATATTATTACATTCTGATTTATCGGCATTCGAACGGCAACAGATTTTACCTGCTTTAATGTCTATTCCGATGAGTGCCGGAATGTCGGCTGCCCGGCCTTGACTGCACTATTGCGTAGTGGTCACTGTTGTCCGAAACTGACCTGATAACCAAATAGATATCACTAATTTATGAGATAAAATATTATGTGACCTATTTAAATGTATTGCGTGGGAACGTAGGCACAAATCATAATAAAAAATATGAAACATATTCCTTCGAGACTTAATAACTTAATTCGAAATCGGTCCACAAGGTAAACTGGGTTTGTATCTATGAAGTTAACTGCAAAACTGTCAACACAATTGAAAGGCCTCGGACACCTAGAATCGTGTTCTGTGTGGCGTCTCATCATTTCAAACATGCAAACTTATTTTACGGCCATTTCAATGGCTATATAATTAAACAGTTAATTGATGGTAATTACCTCGCTGAGTGTATAGTCGACGAGGGGTACCGACTGCCATATTGGCTGCCGTGCCAGCTGCGGTAGGGATCGTAATCTTCCACCACCGACGGGTCCTTCTCGATCACCTGTGCATGAAAAAACAGAAAGCTATAGTCGCGACATGATTGCAACAGTACATTACTTAATTAGGAACAAATACTTAATTAGGAAATGATGGCACAATGAACCTAAACCCAACTTTAGGGTGGAAATAATTGCTCTTTGCAATTATTTCTAATACTAACTAAATTCAGTGATAACTGTGGCATCCATTCTGATCTACATGTATCTGAATACAGTTCGCCCCGGTACTTTTATTATTCACAGAATATAGAATTGTAGCATGTCGAGTAATTTGTTATGTTGGCTCAAACAACTTTAAATTTAGTTTAACTATTATTAAAACCAAACATGAGAACGTGGCCTTTATCACACTGCTTTCGAGACCGTAGCATATAGTATAAGCTACTAAAACGTTTAAATAGTTCCATCAAATCAATTTTAGTCTTTCTTTCAGTAACGATTCTGATATATATTCGTACACACTCGCGGATAGGCAATATACTGAGTCAAAAGTCCAGCATAATCATAATGGTTTCCACAACTTACATCAGTCCTAGCGCACGAGCACGTCATGGCAGTGCAGAGGAAGCAGTTGATGAGCAGCATCACAACGAACATCACTCCCAGCGCGATGGCCAGGTATAGCAGCCACAGTGGACGGATGCTGCCGTCCGAGCACGCGAGAGCCGCAACTGAAAGTCGGAATTTGTGACTAATTGAGTACTTTATAGGCTAAACCTTTATAAGGCTTACCACAACCCTGCCATTGTATCTATACAGATTAGGCGAAAACATTTTTAGTGGTATAGTAGCCAGTATGGGCAAGTCGTAATTAGTGTCTTTAGGGCTTTATTAAACTGATAGAGTATGTAAGCAGTGACAGCCAAGTTGCCAGTGATGGATCACGGAATTTTCAAATAACAAATGAATTCCAATTTCAAAAATCACTTGCTAAATGGTGAATGTAAATATTGTGAGTAAACCTGCATGTCCGAAGGAATTTAATCAAACTGACAATCTACACTTAGGCAGCATACGGACTATGGCTGGAAACCATTTCGCCTTTAATGGAAATCTGTGCTCAGCAGTGGGATATTAAAGGGCTCATTATGATTATCATTAAGTACTGTCGGCCATAAGAAAAGTTATCTTAAACAGGTCTGATGTAGTACATCCTGGTGTATAACAGCCCTGACATATAGTAAATGTTATCAGGAAAGTTGATTACCAGCGTTGTCGTTGGGGTCGAGAACAAATATGCCGGTGGACGCGTTGCCCACGTTCTCCTCGTCACCCTTTTCGAAGCGCGCTTCCGTACTGCAATCGATTGCTGAACATGTTCCTGAAACAAGAAAACTTCAATAAAATATCTTATTAAGACAGTCTGATTAGCGCAGTTAGTAGTGACCCTGCTTTCTGCGTCGAGAGTTCCGGGTTCGAATCCTGGTAGGGATGAACTTTGTGTAATGAGCACGAATGTTTATACCCAAGTCACAGATGTTTAATATTTATATAAGTAATATATACTGGGTTCGCCCCCATACAAGCGTTGCTTAGTGCGGGACCGTATAGTTGGTGTATTCGTCTGGCGATATTATCATTATTATTATTCTTTATATGTAGAGACAATATTGTCTCAAAGTAGAAAAGTTCTGGAGGATTTTAAATCGGTATCGTGATGAATAAAACGAAGATAAGAAGAAATGCTCATATAGATTTTAGTTAACAGGTAGATACTCCACTCTTCTTGTTGAGTTTTATAAATATACTAGCTGTGCCACGCGGTGTTAGCCGCGATTAAAAAGTATGTCTATCCCATATGAACCGTGCATTTTTCCGGGATAAAAATTAGCCTATGTGCTATTCCAGACTAAATTTCATCCAGACCCGTTCAGCCGTTCTGGCGTGATTGAGTAACAAACATACTTCTTTTTTTTTTTTTATACATTATAGGCAAGTATTTGATCTCGATCTCACCTGATGGTAAGTGACGATGAGATCTACGATGGAGCATACTTGCCTAGGTAGGAAGGCGGCACATGCAGCACAGCTGATCTGACCCGCCTTCCATGAATCCATCCAAACTTTCACATTTATAATATTAGTGGGATTAGTGGGATAAAGCTCAACAAGTAGATTAGTATATATGTATAGTATTTACTAAAACTATAGTATTGACCTTTACAAACGGCAACGGTGCACTGGAAGTTGACCTGCGAGGAGTCCGGAAACCGGAACATATGCGCTATCGCCAACTCCGCGACGCCGCTCTCCGACTTCACCACCACTGACTCCTCTTTCACCGGACATCTGTACACATTTATCATATACATTTTAAAGTTCTACGATAACAAAAGTTAGCGCTTTGTTAGTTCAAGGTGGGGTTCTTCTTCTTCTTCTTTTTAGGTTGGCAATCAACTGCAAAATAGTGGCATTTTTGCCAGTGTCGAGTTATTCTTGATAATTGTCATTGAATTATATGTACCCCTGATGATAATGATAATGTTGATGACGATGATGATGATGATGAAATGAATTACCTAACCCTATCAGTAGTGTTGTGAATAATAATATCTACGCTAGTTAAGCTGGGGATAAGTGTTAGTCCAACAATAACATTTCTTAGAATCGGTTTATCCAATGAGCTACGATGACACACCAAGCGTTAATTAATCATAAGCAGACAAGCTATTGATGAATTGTTTCAGGTGGGTGCAATGGCTAGTAGACAAGTCACTCACCCTCTGTTATCTAAAAGATACACTGTGTCATTTCGCATGTTGAAAGCGAAGCATTTCTTCAATCTTATTCCGTGCGTTCCTGTAATCATAAAGAAATTCATTTCACTTCAGTATATCTTTAATAAAATTATACCTTACATTTTTTTATGTTTTAAAGGTGTATCTTACCATCTGGCTTGCTGATTTCAGCACGGAGCGTGTACGGAAGACCAAATGCTGCGTTTAAAACTTTTCGCCCTTGTGAGTCCAACATTCGTAGAGATACCAGTGAAGTTTCGTTTCTGTAAATAAAAACATTTAGCACATGATAAGGGAACCGTCCACAAACCCACATAGGACCAGCGTGGTGGAATGTTGTCCAAACTCCTTTTTCAAACAAACCTGATTGAACAACCAAGAGAAGGAAGGTATGACACACAATATGCTTAAAAAAAGTTGTTATGAAAATTAGTAAATAATAATGATCATACCGAGCATTTCTAAAACCAGTCTTGCCGCACGTGATGACGTAAAACTTGTCGTCAGCCAGCTCCAAGGTCCGGTGCACACGAACTGCCAACGGCAAGGAGCGCTCGTCTGTGCGCTGAAATATGTATTGAGGTCATTATGTTAGTATAGATACAAATTTTTCAGTTTTAGATATGTTTAAATAATATTATGGTTCAGCTCTCGGAGCCGGCCAACCTTGCACAATATGATACTTCAATTGTAACAGGGGAAGGGGGGGGGGGGGTTATAAAAGTACCTAGCCCTTACTCACGTATGAGTCATGGTGCACTATATTTATTATGACTATTGCTGACTCCAACGAAGTACAATGCTCGCTACAAAATTGGATGTAAGCATTTAAATGTAGCTTCGATCATAGTTCTTCATCATCCATTATCGTGTCAGTGGCAAAAAATGTCTTACTTACCTTCAACTCTGCTAACGTACTGTATTCCTTGTTGCCATACGTTCGTATGCAGGTGTCAGGACTTAAGGGACATGTTTTTAAATGGGTAATTGCATGCGGAAAATCGCTTTGTTAGTTCAAGGAACATTACAGAATATGCTTACGTTATTCCAATAGATTCCGCAGTAGTTCGGTGAGCCAGGCGCGGCAGTCAGACTGACGTCGAAGCTCAGAGACTCGGTGCCGTTACCCAACGCCATGCATGAGGGGGATCTAAAATGATCAAGTTTTGCTATTAAAAGATTTGATTCTCCTTTTTTTTAATTGCCTCACCCACCTAGCGGTATATAGAAATTATTCTATCAATATAGGGTACTCAATAGGAATAATATATATATCAGAATAAACTAGTTAATTAATGCAACATAGAAAAATTAACGAACAAGATGTTAAGCATGTACAATGCTATTATACAGGTTGATTCAAAAAGGGTATACTAACCTTACGCTCGCGCTTCTTTCGCGTATTTGTAATAAGAATTTCGATATGTAAATTTAGGAAAAAATTCTGTTTACAAAAAAAAGTCTTTTTAATATCTTTTAAAAAGTAAATAATTGGCAAGGATGCGATATTTTTTCTAAAGGCGCCAGTATTGTGCTGAAAGGATTTACCTGAACTCCCTGCCGTGTGCGACACCGTTGAAAGGTTGGTTGAAGACGATGGAGATCGACATGATGCCAGTCTTGCATGTCGCCGTCACTATCGGCGAGAACTCGGCCGTGCTGTCCGCATCCTGTGAAAACACAAAATTAACCTGATTGAAAACACAAAATTAACCTGATTGAAATTATTTCGAATGACAAGTGAGTAGGAAAATTGAAAGATCGATGAAACAAAAGAGCCTTGACAGAAACTGACTTTGCTGCTACCATTTGCTGCAACTTTCAGTTCAGCATCGTTGCCCATCACCGCCGCATCAAATTGTACAGTTCAAAAGAAACACACACATTAGCACATATTACACACTTAGTACTCGTAACTAAATGTCTTACTCAATTACAAGTTGCATGAATGAAACTTTGTAGGAATGTTGTTTTGATGCAACACAACACATAATATTAACCTGCTAAAATTTATTAAAGAGAAAAGATATAAGGATAACATTTTGAGGTGTTTATGCAAGAGTTGATAACATTTCAAAAGAATGTTCCTTTTTTATTGGTAAGAGTATTATACAGCTTTAAGCGGAATTCGTAATTTAATTTTAATTTAATGCCAGTGCGTGTGGCAAGACATATAATTATCGCATTTAAATACAGTTTTTGAATAGTGTAAATTATAAAAAAATGCTCCGGATGAATTATCACTTGTAAGTTGTCAGCTGCACTCAAAAGGAACGGTATACAAGGACTTCCTGTAGTCATCGTATCGCCAGCTTTCCTTGTACGGTGGTACACGCGATCGATCGGCATGTTGGCCGCGCATTGTCTGCCTGATTTATGTGTTCACAATGGGCTCGCAGTTCGGTAGCCTGCCTAAGGGCACCGCGGGGACCGTTGGGTAATGTATTACCTAGAACACTGCGCCGGTAGATTTGTTATTGGGATATACAGCTGATCAAAAAGTATAGATTATAGACCAGCGAATATAACCGTGTTATTGAATGTTCCGACGTATATCAAAAAGTAGAGTCTTATTATGTTATTTTGCGACCTCAAATAGAGGCACTCAGGTACATGATAGTCAACAAATAAACCAACGGACCGTTACGGCACGGGCTCCACAATATAAAGTCTCCGGCAACAAATCATTGCTTTGTATCGTCGACAGCTCTCGGTGTGTGCAGGGCTGCCGGCGGGCGTCATGTAGGTACTGTGCCGCGCGATCTATAGATACGAGCACTTTCTTTCATACAGTCCATGACCACGCATAACATTTGCGTAGGTATTCAATTAAATCTACCGGTAGATGAAGTAATATTTATAAATGCTAGATACATAAACGTGATACGCCTAGCGAGAGGTTTTGTTAGTTTATGAGTTTGGATGTAGAGAGTATTTCTGAAGTACTGATCCTATATAAAAAAAAACACAAATACAAAGCTACATTATCGCTGAGTGCTACAAATGTTTCATTGAAGTACCGTAGGTGGAGCTGCAGGCAGAAGCTAGTCATAAATAATAGAGTTACTGTAAATTTTTTTGAAGTACTTATTTATGAAATATGCTTAAAAACTTCGGCTATGACTATAGTATTAGTATGAAATTGTTCCATTCTTTATTAACCGAAACCTTATACGAGTATTTCAGACATGCGTACGAAATACAATGTAAGTTGTTAGATAATGATGAGGAAGTAATAAAAAGTCACCCGATAATTGGGCTATATAAACCGACGTAGGCCGTAAGGGTCGCGCCCTGGGGGCGACGCGTGCGCACGATCCCATCCACACGAACTGGCTTGATAACTTCCTAGAATTATCTGTGCGCCTGGTAGATGGCTTTAGTGGCCATGTAAATCATACAGATTATTTTAACAGTCAATCCAATATATAATTCTTGGATGGCTCTTAATTATCATTACTTATAATATTATCGTTTACTGTAGTAAATAAAGGTCATTTTTGCAAGGTAACAGTTTTACTATACTACGTGGTATAAGGTGACGTTAAAGAATTTACGAGCACCGAAGGGCTTTCTTGGGAGACTTAAGAGGATGATTGCATTGCTTACAGACATCACGATTTGCCTGTAGATCGAGTCTACCGCTCGAAGGCAACTTAAAGATAAATTCCTAAAAGTAATCGGTAAAAAAACCTCAAACCCGAGAAATGCAGCGGTCATGTTCAAGGTTCTAGTGGCTTGATTGGTATCTTGTTTTTCAAATAATTTAACGCGAAACCGAATTACCGTGAAATTACACCTTTATTATCAGACACGTTTAGATGCTTTTGATTCGTCTGTGTGACAGAGTCCACATTAGTGTGTCTTAATAAAGATTTCCTATTCATAACATTATAATATAAACAAGCTAACGGGGTGTTTAATACGATATCGTTAGAATTAAATGCAATTATTTTTTGCATTTTTAATAATTTTTAAGAATAATTACATAAAAATATAGCCGAAATTAATTAATCTATTCTTCACCCGGACGGGTTAGAAATATATATACCTACTGGCACAAAATACGTACTGTTTTGTATAGCTACCTACTTGGATTTAGTTCGAGGGTAATGTTAACTAAGGTATTTCGCAATTCGTATGATGTAATTTCCTTGGTATGGGCCTACTCACTTTGGTCAGCCTTCAGACTGGCTATTTTGAGGTACCTATACCAAACTATATACAAGAATTACTACAAATCCAGTTCTCAGAAAAGTACTTGGGAAGTTGTTAAGAATAATTTGACAGGCAAAAGTAGATATTATTTTATTATCATATTTACCTACAAATGTAGACGTTAAATTTTCATATATTATATGTATTTTTCCACAACATCTTTTGGATCCCTACTCTGCCAAGCGAAGACCTACCTATTGTTGAATTCATTGTAATTTTGTTTTTCATATAAGTAAACATATATATTAATTTAAATAAAAAAAAATGGTATTGCATGGTACAATCACCAAAGGCCGATGTCTGTTTCAATCAATGATTTCTATTGTTCCAGAGAGAATATTATATGTGCTCATCTAGTTATACTCAAGCCTTTTGTATTTTGCCAAAGTTCTTTGCCGTTTACCGAGAGTAGGTAAAGGGGCATTATGCACAACGCACATTTTATTAGCAATGAGACCCAAGTGCGTGCTGGTGAGACGAAGGCGCCGGCTCGTAAAATAACGTCGGCAATTGTCAAAGTGCCTGTTGGCGGGCTGTTGAGGTCAACGGACGACTGTCCGCCGAGACTTGGGTCACATCGCAACAAAGAGTTCTGAAAGATTGTAGGACAGTCTATGTAGTGGGCTACTTAAAATATCGTAGTATTTCCAGACTTATTGTATTTTAGGACTGTAGATTGATTGTCAAATAAGTGTAAGCGACATTAATTTCGATAAAGATAAGGAAATCTGCCGGACGGCTTATTACTTCTTTTTATTCGAGAAATCATTGGGTTCTCTCGGGGAGGCCTAAAAACTGTATCACAAAATTCACTAATCGGATTTAAATGAAAGGCGATAGCTTATAATTAAATCAACATCTAAGATCATTTTGATCCCGAGATAAGGAATGGTTCTCACGGGATTTACCAAAAATCTAAAGCCCAATCAATATAAAGTAGCGGGAAATGCCTAATAAATTCGTGAAATAATTTTCATGGCATAGTGTGACTTGATCGTGTTGAATAATTTTCTTATAGTGAACTTTTTTGGGCGTGTAATAGAGTTATGTTTTCGTAGCACTTACTGTCATCATGTTATCAAGTCCTTCCTTCTCAAAAATACAAATATTTTTCCGTTCTTCTAACTGAGGCAAGTATTCCGTACGTTTATTTGAGAAAAAATATTGTAGATTTTTTTTAATGCTCGACTTTGTTATTTTATCTGAATAGGCTTTAGATTACTTTTTTAGTGTGTGCGACTAAATGCCTAACGTTATATTATAGGTACTACTTAATGATTTATTTATGAGATATAAATATTTTTAAAGCCACTTTGATTATATGTATCTAAGTATTATTGTATGTATCTATGAATAAATGAATATGAAGATATGTGTATGAAGATAAACACTAACTAAATATACGCTACTTTTCACCAATATGCCGAGCTTTACACAATACTGTATAAATAGATTATCTCAGTTAAGATTTCGTAAGTACGCCTCTATTATTATATACCTGGCTTTCTGAACGTATCGGATCAATTCCGTAAGTACAGTGAGCATTTGAAATAATGAAATAACTACTTACATAAAATTAATTATGAACCGCTAGATCCCTTTGGCATTTAGTTTCTACCTATTAGCAAGCGACACAGCGTGATAGAGATAGATATATAAGAACTATTACATAGAGCCTTTGTGCAAGAACCCGTTACATTGCATAGTATTGTCGACTCCAAAACTCTGAAGGCCAGTTTCTTTAACATTGCAATCGACATTAAATAACCGCATACTGAATGTAGTGACGAATGAGTAACTAAAGCTAATACACTACCTATAATTAATGTTTTACATATATCAAATAAGGCAGGTGAACATTGCGTGTCGTGTGCACTTTTATATAAATTAAGAATGTTATAAATAAAAAGAAAATGTGTTACTTCCTTCACTTAATTTTTCTTACTAACTTGTTTAATTTACGTTTTTTTACTATAACAAAAGTCCTTTTTATCAAACAAGAAGCTTGATCATTTATGCAAGGCAATAGATGCTAAGAGAAATATACGCCAGGTACAGCAAATCTTACTAATTGTGAATGCATATCTAATTGGATAGCTAATGTCATAATAATAAGGATATATAAAGGTAGCGTAATAAGTTTAACCAACATAAAGTTTTGTCTATTTGATTAGAAACCAGAACACATTGCTATCAAATTAAATAAATTACATGAAAATAGCATGCGAGTGTAACCGTCCATTACTTAATGGAACGGAAGTTATAAAGTGAAGCGATACGAATAATTGAGGTACCTTTTACATCAATTGTAAAACCGTAATATGGCGAGCCGTTTGTTTCAAATTATTTTGGTTATATTATCGCATGACTGGACATTTTTTATGGCGGTCATCGAATAAGACGTTATAGTCTATATTTGCGTTGTAGTTGGCCACACCGTTACGATAATTGGCAAGGTCTGTAATGGGCCTGGAGTGAAGAGTGTGTGCTCTAATATGGTGATATAATCAGCTGCGTACTTATATTCTCTGAAGCTATAAGACTGACCAGCTACGGTAACATAATTGGTAAAGTGGAACTGTTCTTGGATTGTCGATAGATTAACATTAGATGCAAATGGAATGATTGTTGACATTTCGTTGATGCAAAGCATATGAGCTACGGACGTCAAGCATTATGTAGTTGGCCTAGTTTAGTTATTTCACGGTCTCTACCGGTCGATATTCTCTGCAGAAACTTCAAAGAAACACGTAACAGCGATAAAAGTTTGAGTAAATATTATGAAAAGTGGCACATATATTTGGCACGAGCGTTATGTAACGAGTATCGAGCATCGAGCATCGAGCGCAGAGTTCTCCATCCCATATGTATCGCAGTGTTTGATGCAACCGTGGGTCGACCGGTTTCGTCGGCCCCAATATTTCTGTAGGTGACTACGTCAGCGCTCGACGCGGTGGGCGCGCCTAATTTATAGATTTTATTTTAACATATTGAGATAGTATATTATGTTATTTGTATAAAGCGAGACCATTATAATCTTATGTTGATCAAGATAAGTAAAATTAAATGTTTATGCAGTAGGTTTTACGAGTAGATCAGTCTTTTGTTATTTTTACTTACCCACTGCTGTGTCTTGTATTAAAATGTCTCTTTGCTCGGTACCTGATAGTTTTACGTGATTCTTATTTATGTGGCTATACATGACCGGATCGAATGACCTATATTGCTATTATAGATACAATTGATTCGATATTGGGTATACAGCCATGTCTTCGGTTTTGCTCAGCTTACTAGGATTCAGACCTGGTATTACAGACGGTTGATGGATTATATGATCTTATAAACCGTGTTGACGCCAGGGACGAAAGTCATAAGCGGTGTCTATCCTTGTGTTACTTCAATTTAATTTGCTGAATAATAACATTCGTAGCGAAACTGCCTACTCACGAATTATGCATGTTGGTGTTAGATAGATAAAGTCGGAATCGTACCTCCATTCTTCACAGAGCACGTTGATCATGATAAATGATATTTGGATAATACGTAATTTTTTGCAACAGTCTGCAAGTAATAAAATGGGTACTAATATGCTTTACACTTGGACTAATGATTGCAAGATGAAACATGACGACCACAGGGGCCTGGGTTAATATTTTCACCGAAATGAGGGTATAGTTTTATCACTGCTTTAAACTTGAAATCATGTTTTCAACATGACGAAAAAAAATAGAGTCAAACTTGTTTGTAAGTGTACAGCAAATTATTATTGACCACGCTTAATCCATCCTGAATAAGTATAGTAAGCTCGTACGATATTTTTTCAGTCTTTTTAATGTGTATGTGCGTTGGCGTTTGCGCATGGTCCCAGCATCGATAGCATTTTTTTAATAATAGTATGTTATGGAATAATTATTCGAATATCTGAGAGAGTTCCTATGCTTATATATAAGAATGTAATGCAAAGTACAACAAAATGAAATGAGAACATTATTTGCTGTACACTTCGCAGAAAATATTAATTGTAGTAATGACTCTCTACCTATTCATTTGTTATTGAACCCACCAAACTGCATGGTTACATTGAATTTCTCATTTTAACTGTGTGGGGGAAAATACAAAAATAGTGGCTTACTGATGTAGGTTAGTAGTATATATGTTTCTAATTATAATTCAATCATGGTTTCTGTGCTGAAATATTTGGTAAATTATAGCTTCCCACGAAACAGGCACATTGTCAGTGCCGAGTGACGCTTGATGAGTAGCACGTCAATGATGATTACCTATATGAGTGGTGGCTATGGCAACCTATCCGCTTAGAATAATGACGAGTCATTTGTTTGACGTCTTCCCGCCCAACTATCGCCCAGGAATTGACAAATTGCACAAAAATCATAGGCCTAATATTGGGTTGTGTAATTTTGTTACTTCAATTTGTTTTTAGGATATGACAACACTATTAATACCTACTTAATATGGCATCACACAATTCTCAACCATAACATCATTGTATTAAACCAACCAACGAAGCTTAGCGGTCATTTGTTGAGTAAGTATTGTGGGTCAGTCACATGACGTTAGTATGTAAATACAATATACTTGAAATAATATTCTTTGTTGTTATCATAATATACCTGCCCGTCTATGCATTGCAAAAATTGGACAAGGCTTTTGTAAGACGCTGTCTTTCAAAGATGTCTTACGAAGACAATGTTTTACAGACACGCCTGCAAATCAGATATGTTGGCTTATCGAACAAAACATTTCGGACGAGGCGTGACGTAAGATGCCAATCGTGACCAAAGTAATGGACATTCAGTAATATTTACACATTAACAGACCATCGTCATGTTTCCTGACAAATACTGATAACAACACCTGTCAAAGACTCCAAGGTTTTTGGACTGAATAACTTAAACGAGGTGCATATTGTTCAACCGATGATGAGTATTAAATCATAAATTGTTTCAAGTGTTTGCCTGGAAATTGCGAAATACATTAATGTATTTGATTGATGGAAAGGATGATGTTACGCTCGGCAATGTTCGCGGGCGCATTGGATGCTTCCGCGCGCGTTGTTATCGACGATGCATCTCGGCCCGCGGGGCAATCAGAGCGTTGCCGGGGCTTGCACAGCGCATGCGTGGCGAATGTCTTACCATCCACCACCGAATACATTATCCTCCAAAAATAGTCTTAACATCTAAAATGTTTAGAAAACGAAATTAACGAATTTATTAATGTAAAGGCGTGGGAACATGGTTCGTGAGGTTAGGTTAGCATTAGAAATAAACTTTTGTTAATGCAACCGCCAGATGCCCTGATAATTCTGTAAATTGTATTAAATTTATTATGTATTGAGTTAAAAGTAAGTAATACGTAACGGACCATGAATTAAACAAGGTAATGAGGAAAGGAAGATGCGACCTCGCGGCGTGTCGTGAAGGTTGTATGCGCGGGCGGCGCAGGCGCAGGCCTAATCACTTAGCTCAAACACGCGAATCTAATGTTTTTACAGTATTAAGAACCTCAACACGCCAACCTAATGTATTTCAAAGTATTAGGGAATAGTCATTATGTTTAAAACTTTAAGTTTAATTTCATAAACAAGGGGTTAGCGATGTGTGTTTTAAAATTTCCTTTACAGCAAGAAATAGTCTGATTTACCTAAAGCCTTATTAAAGTAAATTGGTTTCACACATTATCACATAAGTATCTATCATATAATCTACTTTTACCGTACAAAGTAACTATTTTTTTGTTGTTTTATAACCAATTTGACTACATGTCGGAATTCCATTTTTGGAATAGTTAAAGCTACAGCTGATAATATACTATAATACTGCGACCAATATAGTGCGACCACATAACAATGACTAACGCGTGTGTAATTTAAAAATACTCGTCTACATGTCAAATCGCCTTGAGTGTCGCATAATTATGCACTGCACGATGCGTCGAGTACCGTGTACCATGTTCCATTTGTCCACGCGCCCGCGCCGCTCTGATGTCATGTGCCCATGAAGATAACTTTACTGGATGTAGGCGCAACTAACACGCTACAAAGTTTGAAAAATAAATCTGTATACTAGGATCGTGCCAAGACACAAATAAATAAATATCGCCAGACGAACACACCAACTATACGGTCTCATATCAAGCAATACTTGTATTATGGACACCGCAATATAGACTAGAGGCGAATCCAGTATAAATTACTTATATAGATATAAAACAACCATGACTTTGGTACAAATATTCGTGCTCATCACGCAAAGTTTGTCCCTACCAAGATTCGAACCCGCGACCCCCGGCACAGAAAGCAGGGTCACTACCAATTGCGCTAATCAGGTTGTCGAATCCCACACAACTGTTCAAGGCCCAGATAGATATAGATTTATGGTAATGTACTATGTATAGATATCAACTTAAACGCAGTACGGGCAGGTAATTATAATAACATTGGTTTAAAAGCCGCGTTATGTTAGCTATCTCTCAACGGGCAAGCGTGGTGGAATATGTAATATGTCGCGAATCCCTAAGAGAATTATTTAAGGAAACTAATATTTTGACAGTACCATGCCAATATATTTATGAAAACGTTATGTATGTTAGGAAAAATTTATTTCTCTTTAAAAGGCTCGGTGATCAACATCGTTATAATACAAGAAATAGAAACAAATTAGATCAACCACACTTTCGACTAGCAAGGATTCACACATCTTTCATGGGGTATTGTGTTAAATTTTATAATAAAATACACTCTGACATTACCGAACTTAGTGAAAATAAATTCAAAGCGTGCATAAAACGTACGCTATGTAAGAAGGCATACTATACACTAGATGCTTATCTTAAGGATAAAAATGCTTGGTTGGATGCTGGTCCGGCTCCTCAGGAATATAAATGACCTTGTTTGAGCAGACTATTAAGATTTTGTATTTCTCTTCTTCCTTCTTATTTTCATTTACATAAGTAATTTGTAAATGTGGGAACCATGTAGCCATTAACTGTAATTTTATACTTAGTTAGTACTTTTTGTTTTTTTTGACCTGCTGCTAAAGTTTGATTAGCCGTTCCTACATTGTTCTCACATACCTATAACAATGTATTGCTCAAAAATGTAAAAGATCTATTTTAAAAAAAAGAGCAACCATGGAGTTTCTTGCCCGTTCTTCTCCATAGGAACGGCATTCCGAACGGGTGGTAAAGCAGTAGCATAATATTTTTGTAACTTGACGATTCATAAGTACTATACAATAATGGTCTACGTGAATAAAAAATATTCTGATTCTGATTCTGATTCTGATATGGCCTGAATCCCCCTTGAATTCAATGGTCGGTGTGTACCCAGTATAATGGAAAAAAACTTGCCCGTATTCTGTAAATGTGGGTACACTGCATTACAAATCGTACCCCTTCAAGCCTTACAGGCGTAATGGTGTTTTATCTTTCAGCCGAAAGGCGTCCACTGCTGGACATAGTCCTCCCCCAATGACTACCACACATCATTGTCCTCCGCCCCTCGCATCCACCGGCTTCCTGCTACGCGTGTGATATCATCGTATCGTTAATAGTGTTGATTTTAATTTATTATGACCAAGAATATATATTGCATATAATATTGCTCACAATTTCACGGATATTATAACTATGAATGAATATAATTTTATTCAAGAAATCTGTGTTTTGTCAATGCTACAAGTGATTCAACATGGGGACGTTGAAGTAAATATCTGTGCGCAGAATGAGTCAATACAGCGATTTGAGTCACCGTTCACTTCCATGAATGTAGTATATGCCATAGTAACATTGGTATGCCATATCATACCGTGTAATTATAATATTAATCTATTTTTTATCGTATTAAAATATTTAACTTTGGTAGCTATAATATAAGTAGGCCTGCCTATCTAACCTATGTTAGGTGTATGACAACCAAGTTATAGGTTTTTTTCTGGCGACAGGCTTTTATGTTATTTACAACGTTGGTGTTTATGTATTTTTTACGATCTTTATGCATATTTGGAAACGAATTGCCACAGTAATGGATTTACGTGTTTGTATGACAGATCCATTTATAAGATCAAAGTACTTGTGCAATAGTATACTAACCATTGGAAATATTCTCCTGGAAAATGAACTGTATTACTTTACAATTAAAATTATCATTCAAATACGTTATACAATCAGGATAACATATTGTGTCTTGGTAGGATTGGCAGAGGCGTGGGGTGCGTAGGCGCCTCTAGCCTTGCGCATGCGTCAGTAGCGTTGCGGCTGGCATTGGCGTGCCGCCTGGCCAATCTTATTATGGCCTAAATTGGAAGCATGTTTATTGTTTCATAATTTGAAGTGTATTTGTTAACTCGCTTCATTCATCGAGTGGGGAAATTATATAAAATAAATATCCACTTGTGAAATATGTCTGTATTTTGGATTCATTATCTATTTTACTTGTATTATTTACATGTTAAACAAATTATATTTAATGAGATTTACGAACGTTATTATGGTTCTAGAATTTTAAAATTATGAATTTTGAAGTTGCATTAATGTTTGAATTATTAACATAATGATACTACTTAATGTAGAGTACTTGTTGCATATTTTTGAAAGGTAAGTAAATCTCTAAAATCATATATGTATAAAAATCATATATGTTCTGATGGTAGGTAGAAATAAGGATAAATAACAATAACAGAAACATGTTTTAGGACAAAGGTAGAGCGGAGGCGTAGAGCACCGAGCTGCTATTTATACAGCACCGCAGCTGATCAACTCAACTCATTTACATGATATACTCATTACATACCTACATACGAATGAGCTACGCAAACAAAATGCCCTATATTTACTCGTGGCATTTGGTCACACAAATGAATGCACATGGTGCTGTGGTATAATGTAGAGTCTTTGATGCGTTGTAATGTAGGTTACGTAGAGTTAAGCGTTACGCGCTAACACATAATTAGATCATACGACTGTTATGTATCGCGACTTCAATAATTGTGTAAATTGTGTAACAGGGCCAACAGTAGGTTATAAAGGTAACATTCCCAAAGAAATAAATCACAATATTACACATTTAAAAATGACACCCTGTACTGAGCGCATAGCCACACTTACTGGTTCGTTTTGTTTAAAAAAAACATCAAACAAACATATTTTAAACATCAACATGATCCATACAACTTACTGATTCATGTGTTTAAAATACACACTATTTTGTTACACTTTATATAGGTACTACATGTTATATTAACCATTTTGAATAGTTGTTGGCTACTACTTCTACTATTTACAAATGTAGTCTTGTTATAACATCATTGTAATCACACTTAACTACTATTACGGCAATACAACCAGGAAGTATTGTATCATAATGTTTCTTATTGTCTTAGCGTTAGGTTAGGTTAGGTAGTCATAGATTACATCATAAGTAAGTAAAATTATGAGTTCTTAGTTCAGTTGGTATCAATTATATCAAGGATATATATAAGCAGTTAGTTTGGTTGGACGTTTAAAATTGGCACCTACTACATTATTCAGTCAATAACTAGTAAATATAGTAACAGTAGATGTAGAGTTATGCAGGTTATATTACTCTACCAACGAATTACCTCTACTTGTAGCTGAAATAACACCACCAAACTTAAATCAACAAATAGAGAAAAGGCAATAGACCATTGGTAGTAAATTTCAAAAGCGTTTAGCACATCACTAATGACTATTTCCAAAGTCATCGAGGGCGTTCGGAGACCGGTTCGAACGTAGTTTTTCGAAGTTACACCATTGAGATGACGACATTCGGTTGATAGGACAGTAAAAACATTCAAATGTATGTGTTAGTTCGTGGAATAAACGGAATCGGGTAATGTTTACGATGCGGACCGTGTGTCAACAGATTATCGGTGGTTGGTTGGTTACCTGTCCGTGGACAGCGGCCAGGAGAGCGGCGGCAAGGAGGCAGGTGCTCAGGATCCACATAGTTGCACTGTTTAGTTCGCGAGCGAGTAACACTTGTCAGATTGACAGGACAGCTGTGCGGCACTGTCAGCACGGCATGGCGCGATGGCGGACCGGTCGGCGCACGGCTCGGAGCAACACTGGGCCGCCACGGTCGTACAAACTTTACTTTCTGTAGCGTGCCGCGTTCACAATGCTGCTTAAATATTCCTACATACCTCGGAGGCCTGCGATTCTAAGATTTATGTATTATTTAAATTAAAACTTAGTTAATATATAATGCAATAATACATTATAGTACCCAAGTTTAGATACAAAAGTCGGTTATTCGTGATTTTACCATGTCAAATTAGGATTCGTATTAATAAGCCGATCTTAAATCTGTGAATGACCTTATATGCACTTTTGAGATGTCCTTTGGAAACAATAACCGAAGTATTCACAGTTCCAGTTAAGATCAGTTAAATATATATCTATACACATCGTGAGGAACTGTTAGCCGTGTGAAGAATGTACAGTCGAATTTAAACTACCACTGATTTACAGAGCTTCTCATAAAAAAGGCCTAATAAAAGGTAGCAGAAAATTAACACTTTTGTAGTAGGTACTATTAAATAAATTAACAGCCGGCTGTATTGGACTCCATTGTGAACGCGCAGCGGCTACGCAACGTTGCGTCGGCGGGCGGCGCGCGTTACAGCATACGCCCACGCGCGCAGTTCGCCTCCACACACCACACACACACACCCTCACTCGCAGGTATACCACGCCGCCGCCCGCTGAGATCCCGCCGATAGTCCGCTACTTACAACCTTTTTATTTTACTTTTCGCACACGACTCGGGGCTAAGCGACAAAACCTTAGCTGAACCGCGTTTTATGTCTCTCGTAAAAACTCGAACACTGGAATGTTTATTGGTTCGTTCGATGAATGTAGTTTTGTATTCAAAAATATTGTTACGTCAATATTATTGAAATCAAATGTGGGTAGAATCTATTTGGGAATAGATGTGCAGCGTTATAACAAAGTACTGTGAAACGGTTCACAGATTAGATTTCAACGCGTGCGCCTGCGCTTTCCATAATTATTTGTTACATTATTATAGTAATAATATAATTTAATAATTCTGCTTGTGAGTAATAAATAGATTAAAGTGAGTTAAATTTCCACCACACTAACAGTTTACTATAGATCCGAAATTGCCTTAAATGTTTGGTATGTTGGAAGTTTCGTTATTCACTCCCTTTGCTGACAACATTCCTACATATTTGTTGGGCATGTACCGAGCTGTAGGCATGTTTCTGTCGAATTCGGTTGTTCGTTACAAAGGATTTTCAAATTTTAATCTCATAAACAATGTTAAAGTGGATGCGAAATTGTATAGAATTTTTATGTGTTTGACATTTTACCTTTCGTGATGAAACAATTGAGGTATATTTAGTCTTTCTATGTTCTGTTCATTCATTAATTTAATATTAAATACTAAGACTACTTCATATAATAGTCTATTGGACAACAATACTTACTGAAGGTGTATACGAGCGAAATTGATATGCATGCCATCTAAACGCAGAAGTCGAAAACATTTGTATAGTTATAAGATGGTATAGATGTCTCTGTAGTCAACGACGCACGTTGCCGCCCAAAATCAATATCCCGTGTGGCGTGCGCCGTCCCGCCGATTTTCCATCAGTGTTTCAGGAGGCACCCCCTTCACTGCCCACATTTTAGATCAGTTCTCGCGCCCCCAGTGCTCTATCAGAGATTTCCACACACGCCGGACTTTATTTCTATAATCTGTGAGTATTTATTGATAACATCACATTTACATAATATCCGGAATGTTAAATGAAGTAAAATGTAATCACGGACACAAACTCATTCATAAAGGTTCGAATATAAGCGGCGAACCTCAAAATGGCTAGACTTAAAGTATTACGACACTGAGGCAATTTGGAGTTGGTGTATGGGGCGGGCTGCGACCTCGAAGGGCGGAACTGACTGTTCCCGAGATGAGTAAATAATTATTCTTCATTAGGATTTAGTTTCTATAAGTGCCAAGTATATTCTCTAGATGTTACATATAGTGTGTTTCACCATTTTAAAAGTGTGTAATGTGTTAAACCTATGTCTGGAAGTAATCTGAAACTTAAGCATTCATGTATGTATTTCATGTGTTTATAATAGGTTACTATTTATTCCCTTTTTTAAATAGTATTCAAAGGTAGCATATTATAATTATATTATATAGCATATTATAATTGTAAGTTTACAGGTATTTTTATATTTTAAAATCAGTGTGTGTAAGGTAAGATGATAATTAAATGTTAATTATCATCTTACCTTACACACAATCATTTCAATATTTTTTTGTATCTAAGCATTTTGATACGTAAAATGGCAAGTTGTTTTACAACAAACGATTTTTTATAAATATAAAGAATACCCATGAATATGTTGATACGGAAGTAAATCGACATAAAACTATATAGTTATCCTATTTGGTACTTAATAAATAAAGGGGCATTCTTATCACATTATTTATGGAAAGAAACAACATAGTAATTATACCTAATAAATTAGTGGGTTTTTATGCATTAATTGATTCATATACTTAGCACAAAGGTTTGTGCCTAAATTCTTGAGGTATTTCGTATTACTATTAATTAATTAGCTCCGACGTTATTATAGCTATTAAACTCGCTTTCCGCAACGAATAAACAATCTTCTGGTGGTTTGAAATAACTCGGTTCGTTGATCGGCAGCGTTTAGTGAGCAATTATCCAGTGTCCCGAACGGCCTGTTAACGTTTTATTGGTTTGAACACATCCCAATACGGCGGCCACACGACTCACCACAATCTCCATATAGGTACCCTGCTCGAAACAGTACATGTTATTGTGTCGTAATATTGTTATATTCAACCGCTCCTATTACGTAAAGATTTGTACCGACGGCACTGAATCTTAAAGCTCCTGTATTATAATGAATAGCAAAAAGTGGCGCACGCTAACTCAACATAACTTACAGCGCTGCCTCACACTCGCTGTTACAGCATGAAATATTGAAACTGAAAGGTGTAACTTCATGTTTTCACGAACGCTCGGGGGCACAGAATAATGTGTGATAGGTTGAATATTACAATAGAGTACCTTCTTGTTCGTGGAGTTCGCGTTGTGTTGAATCATGTATCGATGCTGCAACCAAGTAACTTCAAAAACCGATTCTTATAACTGCCTTTTAAGGATCTGCAGGCACTTCTAATGTAATCGTAACGTCCTCGACAAAAACGCTGTCACCGTCATACCATTTATGTATTCTGTGGTGTGAGAGGGACGGAAGACGTAACATTACCGAAAGGGTACGTAAAAGGGATTGTGGTTGAGGTACTGTTGAGCAGATAATACAATGATGTTTGGTATAATCATAACAGAAAATCCAATAAAGAAACCAAGTACTCTGTATTTTATTAGGGCTACTCCAATGATACTCCATAATAATTTGTATACTACGATTTAGTACCTACGTGTTAAAATTCATTGCGAGGCATTGTACCTACTGCTGAGTCACGTGCTGGGGTGCTCGTGAATGTGCCAGCATTCGGCACCCCCCGCCGGGATCGATGCTTGCGTAACAGTCGCGTCACGGGCTGGCTGCCGGCCAGGAGGTAGTTAACAGCCTTGTTAGTCTTCCGAAGCATTTGCGAATTGAACTGGATATTATTATGATATAAATTTGAATTAGATTTTTTCAAATTTCCTCTACTGGTTATTTACTTTTATATTGCCAACGTGCCATGATGAACCCCGTGTGAGAAGTATTAAATTGAGACTTAAATGCATCTTCATAAATTAGTACATCTTTAAAGATATCTTTAGATCAGCAGTTTTAATTTGCCCTTTTCCGTGTTAGGCTGGCTTGTATGGCAGAGTCAATGTGATAATTTTCATCCCGTGAAGTTAAACGATTCTTCCATGATAGTAAAAGTCCACGTGTACTTAGTCACAGGCACATGTAGGATGTAAAACACTCAAAGAAATTAGTTTTTGGTATTGTCCTAGTAATTATTAGTTTTCTTTTATTTCTTCACCGTTCATTCATTATTTACTGTCAGTCAATGAACAAGCAAAAATAACCTTTACTATTTATTCCACGTATTGCTGTACGTCTCCCCTGGGCGTTCTCTAACTTTCAATTAAATTTCGTAATAAGTGAGTAGTACGCACAGCGGGTACTTCAGTGAATTCATAGTTGGGGTAGGTACCGAAACTTTTCTAATCTCGCTTATATGAATATATATTGCATACTGTCTTAAGGCAAGTAAGCTACTAACAATGAAATAGTTGAGTAGTGTAGCTTTGCTTCCATAGATGGGCACGTTAATAAATCACGTCATCTGTATTTAAAGTCTCTTAAACTAACAACTCATATTAATAATAAACACTTTATCTAGGTATTTACATTTAGTCCAACTAAGTAGTAAAGACTCTTCACTAGTGAATAGTAGCATTGGGCTCCACAGTTCCAGCACCGTACTACAATGAGTTCAGATGAACCAGGGCATCGCTGAAAACGAACCTCTAAAATTGGCAATTAATTTAAAGGGAAAGTACAAGACCTTGAGTGTAGAGAAATGAATGGCCCTATAGTGGGTGCTGGGGAGCGTTGCGTAACTGGTAATAACATCCACGGGGATGAAGGCTGGCGTCCGGCCAGTGGCGGGTGACGACGTGACTACAATATACCACCACTGAAACAAAACTTATCAACTGAGAACCGCCGATATTAATATTTATGCTCACGATATAAAACGCATTTTCTAATGGAGGACTTTTTTTATTTAAAAATCTACTGACGATGAATAGTGGGCCCTGGTTCTTGGACGCTAGAATAACTATGGTTTTCCTAATCCTTGCAACTTATGTAATACTGTTTGAAAATTACTTCACATTTTATCTTAATAATCAGTAATAAAATACCACAATAATTGCAAAAACTAGGTAGTATATATTACCTTAATTAATTAATAGGTATACCGTATTAATCTTTACAATAGCTTTCAGCCACCTATCTAAATCCTTTTTGTGTAGGTATTGTCTGCGTTGTGGGTGGTGACAGTATAATAAAGAAAGAACAGCAAACTATATGTGTCCCCACATACGGCGATATTGAGCTGAACAAGCTATAACTAGAGTTGTGTGTCGGTCGTGTCGCTATTATTTTCTCAATTTATAAAAGGTTACAGTTGCACTACAACGGATTTTTCTGTATAAGAGCTTTGTAGTGCCGGTGTTAAATGCTATAAATTTAAGTATTTTTTTCTTAGCTAAACTACATACGAATTTATTTTTGGAAGGAATGTTTAAAAATGACTCTTTGTGGTAGTAAAAGAATATGTAAAGATACGGTAACTCTACAATTTATTAATTTATAGAAGATTAATTTTAAGTAAACATATCTCTGGATGATACTAAATTTTAGTCATCTTTTAGTAAAAAAACCATGAAAAGTCTCTCTGTGTACGATTTGACAAACGTGGGCTAGGTATCTTTAGTAACTAAGTTAGCGACCACATCTATTTTATACCTACACGAAAGTAATAAGATTTTACGAAAAACACCAAAATTGGGAGATAAGCCTGTGAAGATAAGGGTTGAGTGGCGAAGCCTACATATAAATTATTCCGAGTTTTGTGTTCCTCAAGTTCATGACCAAAATACAAATGGTAACGAAGTGGAATGGATCTTTTACAGAATTCTTTGTGTTAGGTATTCCAGCTTACTTGACAAGTAGAGCAAAATTTTACATAAAGTCTTAAAGATCTTAAAACCCTTGACATTCATGATGAGATTCACGAAAAACTTTTTAAGCAAATGTTATATCAGTTTAGTAGTTAGGGAGATACCTAATCAAAACCAGAAAAACCTAGAATTATTTCCTTAGTATTTTAAGATTAGGTACCCCGCGGTGCTCAGGAATACTGTCTGTACTTACAAGGTTTATCCAACTAAAATGAAAAAAAAAAAACATCTTCATTCTTATAAAAAAATATAAGTGGTTACATTTGTATTGAACTATCAGGATCCAGCCGTGGTCATTTGTAACGAATTTTTTTATTTGCAGATAGCGATCCTCCCTCTCCATTGGCTATTTTCAGTGCTGCGTTTATTCTATCAAGATTGTCATTTCCATCCCTTGCCGGTAGATTTCCTGAGGTGAGTGGACGTTTGCTTATAACATTACAAGTTAACCTGTATTCATTATTGGTACTCTAATCTATGCTTATAATATTTTTATCGATACAATTATTAACAGTATTTAGGTAATCAATTATCTCTTGTACTAAAAATTACTGCTCAATTCATCTTGAAGTCGAGTTGAGCTACAGACAGACCATTTATCTTAAGTACATGTACACGTTGAAGTTTCGACTACAACGCCTAGTCGCATGATGCAATGAATATTTGATCGAGTAAACACACTGATTAATTATCAAAATAACTCGAGCATCCACGACGGGTTCTTAAAAAATAAAATATTATTGACTTCAGTAATTCTTTTGTCTGTAATTTTATTATAGGTGAAGATTTTTTCTTGCTCGAAGCCATTCATGGCACATTTTAGTCTAAAAGAAATAACTTCCACCAAGATTAATTTCGAGAATTTTAATAAAGGAGTTAATTGTTTCTTCCATACTCAGGCTTTCAGCATCGTGTACAAGGTAAGCTTGGACTTTATTAAAGTTATACTGTTGTTTTTTAGCTTCATTTATCCTACTCTTGAGTTCCGACTTAGCTTAACTTGACAGGGGTCGGGTAAGAAAAACAGGGCTCGAGTACCTACTTAGGTCGCACATGGCTCCTTTGTGATACTTACAAGCACGTTTTGTGAAGATTAAGGCTCAGGCACAACGTTTACACCATAGTTAAGTGGCAGATGTTTTAAACAGTCAGGTTTATGTTTTAAATGAGGTTTAAAATTCTCAACACTAGGATATGATGAGAATCTGGAGCTCTATACACTGACTGTACTCTAAGTATGAGTGACATAGCATGTTGTACTAGATAAGGAATAATGAAATAGCAAATAGCATCGTTAATTACTGATTGTATCTTGTGGCGACTGGGGTTACTATTACCAGAAATAAATTAGAGGGATGCGATAGATACCGGTGTGAAGTTGGCGGCCAAAAGTTGGCGGCGCATTATTACCCGACTAAATTAAAATGCTCACCAAAATTAATGAAAAATCTGTACAGAATGGCATGTAACGCGGAAAATAATGAAAACTAGGAAATTTTCAGTACATATTCTATGTGGAAATAAAAAAAAACAATAAATTTTCGTTATTTTTCCAATAAAGTAAGACCATTGTGTTTATCACATTTTGACTTAGATAACACCCAAGGACGGCATGGGAGTACATGTTTGATAGCTCAAAAGGTAGGTCTAGATACAGGCATCCCGCCACCAAAAGCCTAGAGTGGTACTGCGCTCGGTTTGGGTTTTATGAGTCCAGACATAACTAGCGGCCGAAATTTTTTCGGCAGATTTTGACTTAGATAACACCCAAGGACGGCATGGGAGAACATGTTTGATAGCTTAAAAGGTAGACCTAGATACAGGCATCCCGCCACATAAAGCCTAGAGTGATACTCCGCTTGGTTTAGATTTTATGAGTCCAGATATAACTGACGGAAGTATTTTTTGGCAGATTTTGACTTAGATAACATCCAAGGACGGCATGGGAGTACATGTTTGATAGCTCAAAAGGTAGGTCTAGATACAGGCATCCCGCCACCGAAAGCCTAGAGTGGTACTCCGCTCGGTTTAGGTTTTATGAGTCCAGATATAACTGACGGACGTATTTTTTGGCAGATTTTGACTTAGATAACACCCAAGGACGGCATGGGAGTACATGTTTGATAGCTCAAAAGGTAGATCTAGATACAGGCATCCCGCCACATAAAGCCAAGAGTGATACTCCGCTTGGTTTAGATTTAATGAGTCCAGATATAACTGACGGAAGTATTTTTTGGCAGATTTTGACTTAGATAACATCCAAGGACGGCATGGGAGTACATGTTTGATAGCTCTAAAGGTAGATCTAGATACAGGCATCCCGCCACCAAAAGCCTAAAGTGGTACTCCGCTCGGTTTAGGTTTTATGAGTCCAGATATAACTGACGGACGTATTTTTTGGCAGATTTTGACTTAGATAACACCCAAGGACGGCATGGGAGTACATGTTTGATAGCTTAAAAGATAGATCTAGATACAGGCATACCGCCACATAAAGCCTAGAGTGATACTCCGCTTGGTTTAGATTTTATGAGTCCAGATATAACTGACGGAAGTATTTTTTGGCAGATTTTGACTTAGATAACATCCAAGGACGGCATGGGAGTACATGTTTGATAGCTTAAAAGGTAGATCTAGATACAGGCATCCCGCCACATAAAGCCTAGAGTGATACTCCGCTTGGTTTAGATTTTATGAGTCCAGATATAACTGACGGAAGTATTTTTTGGCAGATTTTGACTTAGATAACATCCAAGGACGGCATGGGAGTACATGTTTGATAGCTCAAAAGGTAGGTCTAGACACAGGCATCCCGCCACCAAAAGCCTAGAGTGGTACTGCGCTCGGTTTAGGTTTTATGAGTCCAGACATAACTAGCGGCCGAAATTTTTTCGGCAGATTTTGACTTAGATAACACCCAAGGACGGCATGGGAGTACATGTTTGATAGCTTAAAAGGTAGATCTAGATACAGGCATCCCGCCACCAAAAGCCTAGAGTGGTACTCCGCTCGGTTTAGGTTTTATGAGTCCAGACATAACTGGCGGGCGAAATTTCTTTGCAGATTTTGACTTAGATAACACCCAAGGACGGCATGGGAGTACATGTTTGATAGCTCCAAAGGTAGGTCTAGATACAGGCATCCCGCCACCAAAAGCCTAGAGTGGTACTGCGCTCGGTTTAGGTTTTATGAGTCCAGACATAACTAGCGGCCGAAATTTTTTCGGCAAATTTTGACTTAGATAACACCCAAGGACGGCATGGGAGTACATGTTTGATAGCTTAAAAGGTAGATCTAGATACAGGCATCCCGCCACATAAAGCCTAGAGTGATACTCCGCTTGGTTTAGATTTTATGAGTCCAGATATAACTGACGGAAGTATTTTTTGGCAGATTTTGACTTAGATAACACCCAAGGACGGCATGGGAGTACATGTATGATAGCTCAAAAGGTAGGTCTAGATACAGGCATCCCGCCACATAAAGCCTAGAGTGGTACTCCGCTCGGTTTAGGTTTTATGAGTCCAGATATAACTGACGGACGTATTTTTTGGCAGATTTTGACTGAGATAACACCCAAGGACGGCATGGGAGTACATGTTTGATAGCTCAAAAGGTAGATCTAGATACAGGCATCCCGCCACCAAAAGCCTAGAGTGGTACTCCGCTCGGTTTAGGTTTTATGAGTCCAGACATAACTGGCGGCCGAAATGTTTTCGGCAGATTTTGACTTAGATAACACCCAAGGACGGCATGGGAGTACATGTTTGATAGCTTAAAAGGTAGACCTAGATACAGGCATCCCGCCACATAAAGCTTAGAGTGATACTCTGCTTGGTTTAGATTTTATGAGTCCAGATATAACTGACGGAAGTATTTTTTGCCAGATTTTGACTTAGATAACATCCAAGGACGGCATGGGAGTACATGTTTGATAGCTCAAAAGGTAGGTCTAGATACAGGCATCCCGCCACCAAAAGCCTAGAGTGGTACTGCGCTCGGTTTAGGTTTTATGAGTCCAGACATAACTAGCGGCCGAAATTTTTTCGGCAGATTTTGACTTAGATAACACCCAAGGACGGCATGGGAGTACATGTTTGATAGCTTATAAGGTAGATCTAGATACAGGCATCCCGCCACATAAAGCCTAGAGTGATACTCCGCTTGGTTTAGATTTTATGAGTCCAGATATAACTGACGGAAGTATTTTTTGGCAGATTTTGACTTAGATAACACCCAAGGACGGCATGGGAGTACATGTATGATATCTCAAAAGGTAGGTCTAGATACAGGCATCCCGCCACCAAAAGCCTAGAGTGGTACTGCGCTCGGTTTAGGTTTTATGAGTCCAGACATAACTAGCGGCCGAAATTTTTTCGGCAGATTTTGACTTAGATATCACCCAAGGACGGCATGGGAGTACATGTTTGATAGCTTAAAAGGTAGATCTAGATACAGGCATCCCGCCACATAAAGCCTAGAGTGATACTCCGCTTGGTTTAGATTTTATGAGTCCAGATATAACTGACGGAAGTATTTTTTGGCAGATTTTGACTTAGATAACATCCAAGGACGGCATGGGAGTACATGTTTGATAGCTCAAAAGGTAGGTCTAGATACAGGCATCCCGCCACCAAAAGCCTAGAGTGGTACTGCGCTCGGTTTAGGTTTTATGAGTCCAGACATAACTAGCGGCCGAAATTTTTTCGGCAGATTTTGACTTAGATAACACCCAAGGACGGCATGGGAGTACATGTTTGATAGCTTAAAAGGTAGATCTAGATACAGGCATCCCGCCACATAAAGCCTAGAGTGATACTCCGCTTGGTTTAGATTTTATGAGTCCAGATATAACTGACGGAAGTATTTTTTGGCAGATTTTGACTGAGATAACACCCAAGGACGGCATGGGAGTACATGTTTGATAGCTTAAAAGGTAGATCTAGATACAGGCATCCCGCCACATAAAGCCTAGAGTGGTACTCCGCTCGGTTTAGGTTTTATGAGTCCAGATATAACTGACGGACGTATTTTTTGGCAGATTTTGACTTAGATAACACCCAAGGACGGCATGGGAGTACATGTTTGATAGCTTAAAAGGTAGATCTAGATACAGGCATCCCGCCACCAAAAGCCTAGAGTGGTACTGCGCTCGGTTTAGGTTTTATGAGTCCAGACATAACTAGCGGCCGAAATTTTTTCGGCAGATTTTGACTTAGATAACACCCAAGGACGGCATGGGAGTACATGTTTGATAGCTTATAAGGTAGATCTAGATAAAGGCATCCCGCCACCAAAAGCCTAGAGTGGTACTGCGCTCGGTTTAGGTTTTATGAGTCCAGACATAACTAGCGGCCGAAATTTTTTCGGCAGATTTTGACTTAGATATCACCCAAGGACGGCATGGGAGTACATGTTTGATAGCTTAAAAGGTAGATCTAGATAAAGGCATCCCGCCACCAAAAGCCTAGAGTGGTACTGCGCTCGGTTTAGGTTTTATGAGTCCAGACATAACTAGCGGCCGAAATTTTTTCGGCAGATTTTGACTTAGATAACACCCAAGGACGGCATGGGAGTACATGTTTGATAGCTTATAAGGTAGATCTAGATACAGGCATCCCGCCACATAAAGCCTAGAGTGGTACTCCGCTCGGTTTAGGTTTTATGAGTCCAGATATAACTGACGGACGTATTTTTTGGCAGATTTTGACTTAGATAACACCCAAGG
Organism: Pheosia tremula; assembly: GCA_905333125.1. NCBI lineage: Eukaryota > Metazoa > Arthropoda > Insecta > Lepidoptera > Notodontidae > Pheosia > Pheosia tremula. The sequence continues at coordinate 6,251,986 of HG995402.1, read as the reverse complement.
ACGGCATGGGAGTACATGTTTGATAGCTTAAAAGGTAGATCTAGATACAGGCATCCCGCCACCAAAAGCCTAGAGTGGTACTCCGCTCGGTTTAGGTTTTATGAGTCCAGACATAACTGGCGGCCGAAATGTTTTCGGCAGATTTTGACTTAGATAACACCCAAGGACGGCATGGGAGTACATGTTTGAGAGTATGTGACTTATGCCAAGTATATAAAGCACAGAAATAGCCTTCTACAATCAGTGTATTTTGTTATAACCTGGTTATCAAGTACGAGATTATTGAAAAAAACTAATTTTAAGGATTTTATCGCGTTTATATTTTGATTTTACGTTCCCGACGTAAAATTCGTTTTATTTCAATGTGTAGTATTCGCGTGAAAATAAGAAATTAATATACGAGATTATTCATACGTAAACTGTAAAGTTAATACACTAACCCCCACATTTATAGACGTTTTATAACTATAACAAACGTCATATAGTACTGCGCACAAAAGTTTTGCTTTGCGCAGGACTAAATTACGTTTTATAATGTAATTAAACGTCTATAAATTCGGGGGTAAGTATTTAGACACATTGAAAGTCTTAAATTCTGTCCGCTAGAGGCACTATTACATTTTCCATACAATGTGTTCAAATATAGGTAAGCTATAAACTATACAGTTAGCTCACGAATAATCTATTATCAACTACTTACCTTTTACTAGATCTGTCTTACTTAATCTGTCATGTAAGAAAGTAATCATTAAATCATAACTACGCGTGCCTTATAACTTATAGCGCAGTTGAACAAACTAGATATACATAAACGTTAATCTTTTTAATTATATTTATATACAAGCAATTCTGACACACGATTTCCTGAAACCCATAGTTTTCCGCCGGCCGCTGGTTATGTCTGGACTCATAAAACCTAAACCGAGCGCAGTACCACTCTAGGCTTATGGTGGCGGGATGCCTGTATCTAGACCTACCTTTTGAGCTATCAAACATGTACTCCCATGCCGTCCTTGGGTGTTATCTCAGTCAAAATCTGCCAAAAAATACGTCCGTCAGTTATATCTGGACTCATAAAACCTAAACCGAGCGGAGTACCACTCTAGGCTTTATGTGGCGGGATGCCTGTATCTAGACCTATCTTTTGAGCTATCACACATGTACTCCCATGCCGTCCTTGGGTGTTATCTAAGTCAAAATCTGCCAAAAAATACTTCCGTCAGTTATATCTGGACTCATAAAATCTAAACCAAGCGGAGTATCACTCTAGGCTTTATGTGGCGGGATGCCTGTATCTAGTCCTACCTTTTGAGCTATCAAACATGTACTCCCATACCGTCCTTGGGTGTTATCTAAGTCAAAATGTGCTGAAAAAATGGGCCGCCAGTTATGTCTGGACTCATAAAAGCTAAACCAGGCGAGGTACCACTCTAGGCTTTATGTGGCGGGATGCCTATATCAAGTCCTACCTTTGGAGCTATCAAACATGTACTCCCATGCCGTCCTTGGGTGTTATCTAAGTCAAAATCTGCTAAAAAATTTCGGCCGCTAGTTATGTCTGGACTCATAAAACCTAAACCGAGCGGAGTACCACTCTAGGCTTTTGGTGGCGGGATGCCTGTATCTAGATCTACCTTATAATCTATCAAACATGTACTCCCATGCCGTCCTTGGGTGTTATCTAAGTCAAAATCTGCCGAAAACATTTCGGCCGCTAGTTATATCTGGACTCATAAAACCTAAACCGAGCGGAGTACCACTCTAGGCTTTTGGTGGCGGGATGCCTGTATCTAGACCTACCTTTTGAGCTATCAAACATGTACTCCCATGCCGTCCTTGGGTGTTATCTAAGTCAAAATCTGCCAAAAAATACGTCCGTCAGTTATATCTGGACTCATAAAACCTAAACCGAGCGGAGTACCACTCTAGGCTTTTGGTGGCGGGATGCCTGTATCTAGACCTACCTTTTGAGCTATCAAACATGTACTCCCATGCCGTCCTTGGGTGTTATCTAAGTCAAAATCTGCCAAAAAATACGTCCGTCAGTTATATCTGGACTCATAAAACCTAAACCGAGCGGAGTACCACTCTAGGCTTTTGGTGGCGGGATGCCTGTATCTAGATCTACCTTATAATCTATCAAACATGTACTCCCATGCCGTCCTTGGGTGTTATCTAAGTCAAAATCTGCCGAAAACATTTCGGCCGCTAGTTATGTCTGGACTCATAAAACCTAAACCGAGCGCAGTACCACTCTAGGCTTTTGGTGGCGGGATGCCTGTATCTAGATCTACCTTTTGAGCTATCAAACATGTACTCCCATGCCGTCCTTGGGTGTTTCTAAGTCAAAATCTGCCAAAAAATACGTCCGTTAGTTATATCTGGACTCATAAACCTAAACCGAGCGGAGTACCACTCTAGGCTTTTGGTGGCGGGATGCCTGTATCTAGATCTACCTTTTGAGCTATCAAACATGTACTCCCATGCCGTCCTTGGGTGTTATCTAAGTCAAAATCTGCCAAAAAATACTTCCGTCAGTTATATCTGGACTCATAAAATCTAAACCAAGCGGAGTATCACTCTAGGCTTTATGTGGCGGGATGCCTGTATCTAGATCTACCTTTTAAGCTATCAAACATGTACTCCCATGCCGTCCTTGGGTGTTATCTAAGTCAAAATCTGCCGAAAAAATTTCGGCCGCTAGTTATGTCTGGACTCATAAAACCTAAACCGAGCGCAGTACCACTCTAGGCTTTTGGTGGCGGGATGCCTGTATCTAGACCTACCTTTTGAGCTATCAAACATGTACTCCCATGCCGTCCTTGGATGTTATCTAAGTCAAAACCTGCCAAAAAATACTTCCGTCAGTTATATCTGGACTCATAAACCTAAACCGAGCGGAGTACCACTCTAGGCTTTTGGTGGCGGGATGCATGTATCTAGATCTACCTTTTGAGCTATCAAACATGTACTCCCATGCCGTCCTTGGGTGTTATCTAAGTCAAAACCTGCCAAAAAATACTTCCGTCAGTTATATCTGGACTCATAAACCTAAACCGAGCGGAGTACCACTCTAGGCTTTTGGTGGCGGGATGCATGTATCTAGATCTACCTTTTGAGCTATCAAACATGTACTCCCATGCCGTCCTTGGGTGTTATCTAAGTCAAAACCTGCCAAAAAATACTTCCGTCAGTTATATCTGGACTCATAAACCTAAACCGAGCGGAGTACCACTCTAGGCTTTTGGTGGCGGGATGCATGTATCTAGATCTACCTTTTGAGCTATCAAACATGTACTCCCATGCCGTCCTTGGGTGTTATCTAAGTCAAAACCTGCCAAAAAATACTTCCGTCAGTTATATCTGGACTCATAAACCTAAACCGAGCGGAGTACCACTCTAGGCTTTTGGTGGCGGGATGCATGTATCTAGATCTACCTTTTGAGCTATCAAACATGTACTCCCATGCCGTCCTTGGGTGTTATCTAAGTCAAAACCTGCCAAAAAATACTTCCGTCAGTTATATCTGGACTCATAAACCTAAACCGAGCGGAGTACCACTCTAGGCTTTTGGTGGCGGGATGCATGTATCTAGATCTACCTTTTGAGCTATCAAACATGTACTCCCATGCCGTCCTTGGGTGTTATCTAAGTCAAAACCTGCCAAAAAATACTTCCGTCAGTTATATCTGGACTCATAAACCTAAACCGAGCGGAGTACCACTCTAGGCTTTTGGTGGCGGGATGCATGTATCTAGATCTACCTTTTGAGCTATCAAACATGTACTCCCATGCCGTCCTTGGGTGATATCTAAGTCAAAATCTGCCGAAAAAATTTCGGCCGCTAGTTATGTCTGGACTCATAAAACCTAAACCGAGCGGAGTACCACTCTAGGCTTTTGGTCGCGGGATGCCTGTATCTAGATCTACCTTTTGAGCTATCAAACATGTACTGCCATGCCGTCCTTGGGTGTTATCTAAGTCAAAATCTGCCAAAAAATACGTCCGTCAGTTATATCTGGACTCATAAAACCTAAACCGAGCGGAGTACCACTCTAGGCTTTATGTGGCGGGATGCCTGTATCTAGATCTACCTTTTGAGCTTTCAAACATGTACTCCCATGCCGTCCTTGGGTGTTATCTCAGTCAAAATCTGCCAAAAAATACGTCCGTCAGTTATATCTGGACTCATAAAACCTAAACCGAGCGGAGTACCACTCTAGGCTTTATGTGGCGGGATGCCTGTATCTAGACCTATCTTTTGAGCTATCATACATGTACTCCCATGCCGTCCTTGGGCATTATCTAAGTCAAAATCTGCCAAAAAATACTTCCGTCAGTTATATCTGGACTCATAAAATCTAAACCAAGCGGAGTACCACTCTAGGCTTTTGGTGGCGGGATGCCTGTATCTAGTCCTACCTTTGGAGCTATCAAACATGTACTCTGTAACAGAACGCATTGGGTGCGCACTGCCACGTTCACAAATATAATTTTATATATCTATTTATTTAGAGATTTCATTGGATTGTTATACTCCTCATCAAATTGGAACTATTGATGCTCATTATAGGGCATAGGCCTCATCAATAATGGCTCTGAAAGCCAGTCTTTAGTTGTATTAATCTGTTTGTTAGATTAACTTAAAGCAAATGGAATTAAATTCGTCTTTCATCCAATGTTTAGGTTAGAATATTTTCATTGGAATTATTGATAGTGTGAGTCGCTTCATCCCATCGTTGTGAACTAAATATAGATTATATTGATATCTTGATACGTTCCGATATGTAGGGAACATTCATACTTTTCTATAGAAATATTGATATTCTAGAATATCTCATTGTTAACTAAGCGTAGATACTACAAATAGTGTAATCTTTCCCAATCCGTACAAAACTAGCTTATTTTCCATCAAAATACTGATGGTGTGAAATGCCATACTACTACAATAAGTATCCAGCATAGATATTATTGATAGCGTTAACGACACCGATGCGTACGTGACTTTGAACGCTTGAATTTTATGGAGTTGAGGGTAGTAGAAATCACAAGATACAAGTAGTGATGTGGTTAAGTCGAGCGGTCGACATGATGAATGTATTTACGAAATTCACATATAAATAGGAGAGTTAGTTACTGAGCCTTATGTTAGGTAAATCATTAAGTTATCGAGTAGAATTCTCATAGCATTTTTGACACAGTTATATTTATGGGAATTTATCTAATAACAATAGAATAATTCGAATACTTTATAAAATCTGGTTTTGATATTTTGGAAAGTAAATGAATTGATTTAGGAGTAATTGTTAGTTCATTATTATGTATTTAAAATCATTATTAGGATCGCTAATATTTTCGATGAATTGCGAAAAGTCCGGCAGTTTTACGTAAATAGTATCGACATCGGGACATCCCTAGAAATATTAGTGGTTGAGGGTAGAAATAAGGTGTCTGAGAACTACTATAAAAGGCGTTGCACGATTCATTTCGAGGTCGGGCGGTCTAACTTTTTACGATTTCGGTCCCAGGCAACACAAGCGAGCATTGGTATAATAATTTGTAAGTAATTTTAATTGGGTTTTGCATTTATATTTTCTTGGTGTTTGAATTGTCTATATTCTTTTCCTGTTTGAAATATTGTCTTTAATTATTAATTGAATAGGGTATTTGTATTGTAATTTGGGTTGTTCTTTAGTGCAGTGAATAAAGGGGGTTTATGTTGTAATTTTAAATGAATTTCAAAGAGTTTTGGGGAGTGTATCGCTTGTGTTTCGCCTTTCCAGTCTTGGGTGAAGGTTCCCAAGAGGGTGTTATGTAGGGGTACGCCTCTGGATAGCATTCACAGTCTCATTTGTTAGGGCTGGGTACCTGGAACGCACCAGCGGTCGATTATGTCCTTGCCAAGGAGTCGATCAAGTTCCTCGTTCGTGGGTTTTTTAGCTGATAGAGGGCGGGGCGTCACGTGCGCGCCATGCAATTGCTTCCGCTTATCTCCAGTTAAAACGCTCCCGTTCGATCTATCTTATATATATGTAAATATTACCCAATCAATAACCCTGGGCCTCCAGATTGTCGCTTCCCTCCCCGACCTGCGGGTCACTTTGCGACGGTCTGGTAGTAGGGAACGTTAGGGGTTCTAGCTCCAACCAGGTCTAACCAGCCTTCCCGTAAAAGCTTTAGTTAGGTATTCTATCATAGCACCATGATAAGAATACATACATGTTTAAATGTAAATGTGAGTTTTATCTCTAGTTTTGCTGAATACACATTTAGAAGTGGTAGGTAGTGTAGGACTCTTGGCTAGGTATATTTCCATAGGAAACTTAATATAATTACATTTATTATTATAGGCGGGTAGGTTGATACGGTTGACTGGCGGTAGGTGCGGCTTATTGATTAGGCGGTTGGTACGGTTTGTTTGTTAGGCAATAGGGATATAGATTGAGATAAATTAATACGTGTTGGGAAACTAGGAATTTATTAGGAAACTTCATATACTTTTATTATTTTAGATGCGGGTAGGTCGATACTTGCGCTTGGTAATAGGTGCGGTTGGTCTGTTGGCTATAGGGACAAATGTTTAAGTAAATTGATAGGTGATAGGATAGTAGGATTAACAATTAGGCAGGTAGGTAGGAACCCTTTTGCTAATCCATGGAGTTTCTCGCTCGCTCTTCTCCATTGGACTAGGTTTCCGAGCGAGTGGTAGATTCATTTGTGTGATAATATTAAATCAAGGTTAAAGTTTGATATACTTACCTACTTTATTTAAATGTATCTGTTTTGAATTTGATTATAATTTAATAACTTAATAATCTGACGTTTGGTTCAGTATTGGGATTCTGGATGGATTGAATCTGGTGGAAAGTCTATACTTATAAATTATATCGTAAATGAGTTGACATAGTGAGTGAATCTGGTAGATTTGGCTACACTATGGGGCGGTAGACCCTGATAGCAATCACTAAACAGTAGATGATAGAGTTGCTATCTAGCAGTCACTAGCTGGACTTATCAGTTTTGCATACTAGTCTTTGGTATTTTAAGATATGGTTGAATTGGGCGGGAGTCCCTATTAGTATTCTCTTCTCAAGTGAAGTAAGAGATACAAAATGTGACATGAAACCTAATTTTATCTGGATAATAAAGTACTTGGTAATGGTACTAGACTTGGAAGCTGGAGGATTCCTGATAGTCTCGAACTGTCCAAATGTTTGGATTGTTAAAGATTTAGAATGTTTGAATTATTAAAACCAAATCAGCCGGGATGCTGGAGTTTGAACATTAATGTAACAGCCGGGAAGCTGCCTGAATGTTGCAATGTTTATCTGCTTTGGTTATAATCATATAATTGTTTTTACTAATGATATAATATAATGTTATGGTCAATATATGTATTCAATACAATTCTATATTGACTTAGCGGAGGGAGAAGGATCGTCTGGAATGTCGCCTTCTACTAAAACAGGCGGGGCGAGGAGCTTGTTTTTCTTACCGCTATTTTTTTATACTATTCTTATAGTTTTTCTTACCGCTATTTTTTTATACTATTCTAATTGTTTTTTTTACCGCTATTTTTTTTATACTATTCTAATTGTTTTTCTTACCGCTATTTTTTATACTATTCTTTGATTATTCCTTTTGTTTTTCTTACCGCTATTTTTTATACTATTCTTTGATTATTCTTTTTATATTTCTTACCGCTATTCTTTTACTATTACTTCTTTCATTGAAAATACACCTAAGATAACTTTCTATCATAAATTTATCAAACTACCTAAATACATCTATTATCAATTGAATATTATTAATTGGTGATATTAATGAATATAATTATTTTAGATTTAATATGTAGGTGCGGATAGTTCTAAGTAGGGTAAATTCATAGGTATACCAATCTTTCACTAAAAGAATTTAGGTTACTTTTAGCGGTCTCACAACGTATGGGTTTCACGATCACTAGACGAAACACTTGGCCATTATTAAACCCAGATCACAATTAAGTCTGATTATATTTAAGTAGGTATAGATATAAGTTAGGTCGTTACTTTAGTACTAAGTTTAGTTAGGTTAAAGAATGAATAGTTTAACAGGTTAGGTTAGGTTAGGTTTTAATAGAATAGGTAGAGTCATCATTCATTATTTTTGTGGGGGGGGCGTTACAATTTTGGTGCCGTGACCAGGATTTGAACCTCAATCTTGAGATACAATTTAGAATTCCGTGGACTAGGATCTGAGATAGTGGGTATCTTAACATAGCTACCTCCATAGTCATTTTCTCTTTTACAATATGTTATAGTTGATCATGTAGTGTTTTTGTTTTGATTAAATTCGTAATCATTATAATATTTACACCCGCGTATAGTATTTGTTTAAAATAGAATTTTGAGACTTGTTTTGATCTGGAAAGTGACTATTTATAGTCACAATTTGTTGCTTGTGAAATGGATAAGTGAAGATTGGTATTTACTCGGTTAGGATAGATGGATTTAGGTAAAATAGGCTTTAGCGAAGTTCTCACAATTTACATACCTACCTATTTTATATTGATTGAATTAAATTTAGTCTTAGTAATGAGTTTTATCACAGTCTATTATAATTTCATACTTATTAAATTATGTTTAGCGTTATACATATTCTATATAAAAGGTATACAAAATCGAAATGATTTTCGTAAAATTTTATAAACAGTCTTGATTCTCGTCAGATTTTATTGTAGAGATCAAATTTTCGAACGCCATCTATTATAGGAAAAATATATTATGGATTTGACGTATCGTGTAAGTTAATATTACGTGAGGTAGCTAACGTCTAGCAAATTGGGGGTTGCATTAGTTCACAATTAATTTATTTTCTGTTAGTTATGCTGAAAGAAACCACGAAATAGTTATGGCAATTTATGTTATATATGCTATACTCGTTAATCATTGAAATCTAAGAGCATAATGACATAACTTTTCATTAACCAATATGATAAGACAGATTATATTTAAATCGATAATGTATAACGAAATAATCAGAATAGGGTAAATTATTAGTTATTTACTATCTTTGTAGTCTGTCACAAAATAACTATCAAATATGGAATATCAAAACGAGTTATTTTGATTACATTATTAATATCGAAAGATTGATTTTATAGTCATTATAATTATCTTTAATGAGAGCGCGGACATCAGTATTATTTAATATGCGGGGGTAGTCATATTTATTTTATTTCGTCTCGTTTTGTTCGTTAACAAGTCAATTTACCATTGAGCTAGTATAAAATATTAATATTGAGAGTTGTGCGGTATGCTAAGAATATTTATCTGAATCGTATCTTACATTGGTTAACTTAATAGCAAGGTCACGCTTAAGTTTGTTAGATTTGATAATGTAGTAAACAGTGATGAGTCATTGGGCACAGAAAAAAATTATAAATTTCTGAACGAGATCAAAATAGATTGTAATTTCGACTGAGGGTCCTAACGTCTAGGTATTTGGGGGTTGTATTTGCTTGACTGACTCGTAACGTATAGAAATCGGTACCTCAAGTGCGAGATTTATAGTTAACTTTCCGGTAGTTAACTATATAGTCCGACGTGAATACGTCTGAACTGACAGTATACCCAAAACGTTCGCGTCTAAATACCAATCGTATTCCATTGGTAAACAAAAAGTTTGCTCGATGAGTGAAACCACAATTAGGCCCGTTATGTTGGCTTTTACGTTTTCTGATTACGTTTGGGTATCACAATACGACTAAATGAGACAAGATACATATATTTTGTTTTATGTCCTTATCGTTGTGACTGGTTTTTCGGACCAACAATACAAGTTGAAAGGACGAACAAAAAATCGGTCACACGCGATCCGCGCGATGCATGTCTAGATAAGACTAAGAATTCTCATCCGATATTATTTCCTTTTCAACCACATGAGTAACACAGAGAAAGGTGAGTTAGCCAGGCTAAAAGTGTTGAATAACTTAATTTTATTTTCGTTGATATTTTTTATATTGGTGTGAGCTTATTTAATGGTTATAAGGTACCTATCTATATTTAAATTTTCTTTATTAGTACGATGGACGCTAAAAAGGTTTGCAGCTCATAATAACAGATTAGACAGAGGAGGTGGCATATGCTACCTACTTCGATCTACCTCACACTAGCGCATAAAATCGTAGACAGAGAACTGTCAAGGCTTGAATATGTCAAGATTGTATTTCTAGGAACAATATCATTTTATAGAAAATAGTTTGGGACATTCAGGATGAGCCAAAACCGACAAGAGTTGTTCGCTCACAAAACACTTAAAAGAAAATGGTAGCCACGTACGTAGCGAAAATAGGTCCCATTGTGACGATTGAACAAGGGGTTCGTAGGACAATTAATGCAGAGCGGTAGGTAGACCACAGTCTGTTTACCACAAACTATCATCGAGTTTCGGAAAACCAACCCATAGAAGTGCATCATCCTGCACCAGGACAACGCAAGCCCGTACATCAACGGTTCCGGTGTATAGTGAAGAAGCAGTCGAATATTTTTTATCGGCAATTTGGAGTACCATACTTCGGCGTGGAACAAATATTATAACGACTGGTTTGGGCGTATGGAAAAGTGCATGAAATACCGTGGGGAATACTTTTTAAACAATAAAATGTATATAACGTTCTAGTTGTTTATTCTTTTCTCAAACGACAAAACTTAATAGGCATGCCACGTTTACTAACTATATTATTAGGTACTATCCAGGGATGTTCTTGATATCTTCTCTCCATGGTGATGCTTATAATTAATATAGAAGGATAAATCCTTAATCTTTAATTGAAATATTCTAAACATTACACATGATAATTCACAGAAACACAAGTATTGGAAAATAAAAATACATCACTAAATGTTCCAACAAGAAACCAAACTAAGAAATAATCAGTATTACAGGTAGCCACTTTTCCTCTTCCAGCTAATTCTGGGTTCTATTCTTTTTCGCTGTTTCCAATCGGTTCCACAATTATTTTTCGCTGAGGTCCGTAAAGGATTAAAACTCTGCACAGAAGTGTTTGTCTCGCTTATCTTGATTATGAGCACTAGCCAGCATCCTCTAGCCAAGAAAATTACGCATTGGGTACGTTATTATGTAATTTAAACATGATTTAATATCAATATTGTTTTCACAATGACTTTCCACGTTTCACAGTTTACTTCAAAATTCCATTGACAGATTGATTGTAGTGAACACGTCTTAACTGTTAGTTTACTGTTAGTATACCTAAACCGTGCGAGTGTAAGCTCCCATACTATACAAAAGTATGCTCGATTGACTGAAACGTAAGTTATGGCCGTTATGTTGGCTTTTACGTTTTCTGTAAAACCATAAATCCACCACATAATCTAGAGGAATAATATTTCTTGTATAGCTATTTCGTTTTCAACCATATGAGTAACAGAGATCAAGCCAAGTCGGTTGTCAAATGACTGACAATTTTTATTCTGGTTAAAACAATATTCATATTTCAATTTGCCATCATTGTTTAAAAATTGATGGAAGCCATTCAGTTTTGAAAGTAAAGAACACGAGCAAGAACTAACAAGCGGACTTATTATTTGCTAGCCTAAGTATTTCTGAAATGAAATCAAATGTCCCACAATTTGAGTTCTTGGTAAAATGTATACTACGGTAAGTAAAAGCTAAAAGCCGTAAAATGCGTGGTTGCATTCGTCAAGTCCCAGTTCTAGGTATACCGGTACTGCACCGGTGCCTATCTGCAGGCGGTCAGTGGGGCCATCGGCACCAGTCGGGCCGCGACAGTTGATTATCCAGATACTTTATTTTATGTACAGGTAGTACCCATATTTCTCTTTAACGTAAATAATACTCATGCGTAAATCTCAATTCTGAAATCTAAAAAAAAATGTGAGGAAACCTGCATGTCATGGGCCAGCGTGGTGGAATATAAGCTGAATTAACCTCATATTAACGAGAAGTGTGTGTAGTGTACTATCGATAAAATTGGGTGCACTTCAATGAACTGCACCTCTGCCTACTACTTAGGATATTCCAGGCGTGATGGTGTTTCTCTCTTTACCTAATAGCTTAAGTAATCAAATATTGTATTTTCAGGAGGATGGAAGAACTGTAGATTCAAACTGTCAGGACAATAATCCTGCCACCATTCCAATTCAAAAATCCACTATAATTTTCATTGTTGGCTGAATAGAAATCGAACCCACCGCCACCCGGTGCAATGAGTTGAGCGGCCTGCGCTCAAACCACTAAATAAAGATGCATTAAACATTTCACATTGTGTTTTATTTTCATTGACCTAATGTGATAATGGATATGTGGAGTGTGTGTATATAAAAGGTAGTTTAAAAGTAGCGCCTGTAGCAGAGAAAGTAAAAAGCAGGAGGCTAGTTTGGTCACGTTATCAAAGGAGACGAGAAGCATTTTGAGCGCCTAAAAGGGCTATTAGTATGAATATGCATAGATAGAGTGAGAGGAAGACCCACGAAGTGGTAGAAGTTTGTATAAAAAGTGATATGAAGGAGATTAATGTATGAAAAAGACATACTGCGGCGATCCCAAATAATGGGAAAAGGTGAGGCAGATGATGATGATTTTACTGATTTCTAATATATATTTACCTAATTTAGATTGAGTTTAATTGCAAACAAGAGCCTTAGTATGAGGTTATGCCGTTTTTTGACGTAGAGAAATCCTTATGGATACCCGCAAGCTCCGCGGGAGACGAGCGGGTTATGTCGGACTGCTACCGACTTAAACCCCACGGTATACCATCGTCTACCTTTGTTGGGGCGCTGTGGGATAGCACTAGCATGCACTGCGACATCCAACAAGGTTATGCCCTAGCTCCACCCTTGATATAGTGTGAACATTCGATAGTAGTGATGGCCATCTTGGTAGAATACTCGCTTTGGAGACAAGTTGCGCAGATTCAAACGCGGCTCCCGCTAGGACTTTCAGATTTTTATGTGCGCATCACGTTTTCAATCATGAATCATTGGCTGTACCGACGGTAAAGCAAACATCGTAAGGAAACTTGCACGTTCCTCAAAATTTATGTGAAATTTACCAAATGGCCCTGGGTCAGCGTGGTGGACTATAGCCTGAGGAATGTGCCCGGTATAATGACAAAAGGCTCGCCCCCTATTTCATTGGGACCAAATACCATTGGCGAAATGTGGGTGTACAGGAGTGCACCTCTGCCTACCCCTTCGGAGATTGCAGGCGTGATGGTGTATTAGTAGGTAACAACCAACTATTTTATCCGACAATCTATTCAGAGAAATGGCTGTGTTGCGTAGGTGTTAATTAAACATGATATATCAATAACTTAATACATTTTTTTCGTTAACTTTTTGTCGTTTCACGGTTTCACCAACAAAATCATAAGTGACGACGCGAACTATAAAAGTGAACGTTTCCGTACGATACGTATCGTAAAATCTTTCAAATTTATGACTCGCACTCGTGCAATTCGTACGTCTAAAAGTATTCGGTTAACTTATGAAAAATCTCCCAAAATGTCTATGCGTACTATAAAAGTAGGTTTAGGTTTCTCTATGGTACGAAATTATACCTAAGTAAACTTGTGACTCACACTCGCGCATGTCGTACAAAATCGTTAACTTTCAAAGTTTCCGTGAGCAAACGATCGAATGTTTACTACATATAGTAATGAAAAAAACTCACACTCGGCACAAATGTTTTAGATATCGCCCGCTAGGGGCGTTTTTTAAGTCTCTATACAAAATGTCCAAATACGGTAGTTTGTAAACTATAAAGTTAGCTAACGAAAAATCTCACACTTGAGGTACGGGTGTTGAATTAGAAAAGTTTTGCTCTGCGATAGGATGTTTTAAAATGAGAATAGAGTATCGTTAGTCGTATACCTACGTACCACTTTGCGTAAAAATCAGAATTTAGGTACGAGAATTTGTCTTTTGTGTGGCGTTTCGGTAGTGTGGGTCTAGTTTGTTCCACTCGCTTTATAGCATTCGAGGGTAGGAGTGATTAGGACGGAGTCGTTTTGCGGTGACGTTAAGATAGATTGCGTTGGGTATTCATGTTTACCATACGGATTAGCATTAATATAACTAGTTGAGAACATAATGGGCTTTTGTGAGTTTTTTATAAATAAAAACTCTGGATTTGCATAATTACAAAGAGAAAAGTATATACAGAACTTTCTTTGGTCCGTTAGAAAGCAATATCAGGTTACTCGTAGCGCCACCTATTGAGTAGTCTTAATTCGTATCGATCTCTATGCACTTAATGTGGTAAAATTGTGGTCTTTTCCTCAAAATTGACCACTAGTCTTTTTACTAGGTACTATTCTAGAAAATATATGGCTAGATTTGATGAAACTTTGTTTGGCGGCAGTTGTCAAGTCCATACAATATATTCACGCTAGACTGTTGGAATACTAATGTACCCTCGTTCATTCGTTCGCTGATAACTAGTTCATAATAATATTACTAGGATAGTTTAGAATTGCGTGGTTTAGATGTAATAGATATACATGTAGGTAGGTAGATCGAAGATATATGACTAAAATAGACTATCGAAGTCTTTGCTATTTCGCATAATGCCCATAATGTATTTATAATATTTAATAGGTTAAAAAGTATTAGTAGTAGTTTATTAGTAGTTATTTAAAAAAAAAGGGTTATAGGAAAATGTGGATGTGGAGCATTATGATCATTTAGGGAGGTATAAAAAAAATACGATTTTTTAGATCATCATCTAGGTTTTATGGTACAACTTCTTTATACGTCGAAATTATTTTCTCGATGAATCTTGCGTTTTTAGTAAAGAAAAGATAGCAAAATCATTAATTCGTTATTTAGGAAAAAGTGGTTAAAACCAATGTTCAGGTATTTTGTTAATTATTAGCGGTACAAAATTACTTTTTACGACATCTAGTGATTGCTAGCGTAACTATAAGGATTTTAAATGAACGCATAGTGACATCTGTCACGTTAGAAGGCTGAATTAGAGATCGTCTATCGAAATATAATTTTGGTTTTATTTATCGACGGTAGATGGCGAAACGTGTCGAGAATATGATACCAAATTTATTTAGTTCTTTTGAAAAATATTTAGTTTTTAAACGTTATACGATATTTTAATATAGTGTATTGCTAGAATAGGTAGATTTAAAGGATGAGGGTTCGATTCCTAAAGAAATGTTTATTTGTGTATTCACGTAGTGTTTCAATTTAGGAACATTTTGTGCCTATTTAATTGAACATCAAATTTATGGTTTGGATAGGTATAATTAATTTTGAGTCATAAAACATTAATTTTGTAAATTTATTTCTGGATTGATAGATTGGGCTTTATGAAGCGTTATAATTCCAACAAAAGTTATTCTTTGTGTTTCTGTATTTTCAATTCAGCAGTTTGCCATTTATAATAGGGTTGCTATTACTACTATTCATTTTAGATCTAACAAATAAGGAAGTACTGCGTTTAATATAAAGTACCTTGCTTATGTACTATTGAGTAATTTTAGAAAACACTTGATTTAAAGTCTGAATATCGTAATTATAATTTAAATTCAGAGATTTTTGGCGGATATTCTAATTGGTCGCTGCCGTATCTTTGAAGTTTTGGCTGTAGGTAGTTATTGATATTCGTAAATATTAGGGTATATTAAAATTTTTTAGGTGTATTATATTAGGAAGAATGCGACAAATTAATTTGCTGATACTATAGGTATTTAGGAGTGCATTATGTTTCGGAGACAGGAACGCGGTACTTTTATTCATTAGGTTTTGCCTTTGACTTTTGTTTTCTAAATATAGGAGTTTAGTAGTTTTGATTATTGGAGTCAATGACTTTAGCGATAATAATTAATTATTCCAAAGAAATTTAATAATTGCAATTGAACTAATAATAGTATTACTTTCTTATATACTTGGTTTATTTGTTTGTAAAAGCGTGCGGTGCGTTATTATATTCCCAAAAGTAAGGTTTTGTTACATTCAATCTGGGGGTTGGAAATTAGATTAGATTTACGAATAATTCGTGTTTCATGCCAAAAAGAATGTTGTAGGATTGTTTAGGTGGTGCGAATCGCTGTAAAAGTTGGAGCTATGAACGTTAAGCAATGAGTTAGGGTGTGACGTATGGCTATTTAGGTGGTATGACGTATGTTGAATATTTTGATGGGGCCTAAACGATTCGACAGTATCTTGGCGTGAAACGGTTTGTCGGTGTTTGAATTCGGAAATTCATTACACGATCAGGGACTTTTTATGGGGGAGTTGTGTTAGGTTAGGTCAGAAGACATTCATCAGTATTAGCTGATCTCATAATTGGTCCGTACTATACCGGCAGCAAACAATGAATCTTCGTGGAACACTCTACATGCTCCGAGTTGTGAATGGTTGTTATTATGGATTTAGGTCTGGGTGGGATGTAGCAGCCATGCGGGCATATTGCTTGTTAGCACATGGGGTAGTCTGAGTTGTGATAGGATAATGTATTCGGGTTCTTGGCGAACGATATGGGAACTGATTCGTCTTGAAAGGCTTACATTATATCACTAGGATTGACCAGCCTCACAACCTGGTTTCCTTGCATAGTTTGGACTGGCCTGCGAGAAGCCATGTTTCTTCATGTTTTGTTGCATCAGAAAACTCACGACTCTGGTTCGTATGATAATTATTTCCAATTCGGTTAAAAACACTTTTCATGAGTAGGTACTCACACACATACACTCGTGCACAACCTCAATTTTCCGGAGTCAAATATTGAGAAATTAGAATATGCACTAGGTTGAGATTTAGGGGTTGTTTTATTGAAGTTATATATTTGTGAAAATATGCGGATTCATGAAAAATTTATTTCAGTTTAAAAACCGAGACACTTTCATAAATTTTGGGGGTTGATTGTAACAGAACGCATTGGGTGCGCACTGCCACGTTCACAAATATAATTTTATATATCTATTTATTTAGAGATTTCATTGGATTGTTATACTCCTCATCAAATTGGAACTATTGATGCTCATTATAGGGCATAGGCCTCATCAATAATGGCTCTGAAAGCCAGTCTTTAGTTGTATTAATCTGTTTGTTAGATTAACTTAAAGCAAATGGAATTAAATTCGTCTTTCATCCAATGTTTAGGTTAGAATATTTTCATTGGAATTATTGATAGTGTGAGTCGCTTCATCCCATCGTTGTGAACTAAATATAGATTATATTGATATCTTGATACGTTCCGATATGTAGGGAACATTCATACTTTTCTATAGAAATATTGATATTCTAGAATATCTCATTGTTAACTAAGCGTAGATACTACAAATAGTGTAATCTTTCCCAATCCGTACAAAACTAGCTTATTTTCCATCAAAATACTGATGGTGTGAAATGCCATACTAATACAATAAGTATCCAGCATAGATATTATTGATAGCGTTAACGACACCGATGCGTACGTGACTTTGAACGCTTGAATTTTATGGAGTTGAGGGTAGTAGAAATCACAAGATACAAGTAGTGATGTGGTTAAGTCGAGCGGTCGACATGATGAATGTATTTACGAAATTCACATATAAATAGGAGAGTTAGTTACTGAGCCTTATGTTAGGTAAATCATTAAGTTATCGAGTAGAATTCTCATAGCATTTTTGACACAGTTATATTTATGGGAATTTATCTAATAACAATAGAATAATTCGAATACTTTATAAAATCTGGTTTTGATATTTTGGAAAGTAAATGAATTGATTTAGGAGTAATTGTTAGTTCATTATTATGTATTTAAAATCATTATTAGGATCGCTAATATTTTCGATGAATTGCGAAAAGTCCGGCAGTTTTACGTAAATAGTATCGACATCGGGACATCCCTAGAAATATTAGTGGTTGAGGGTAGAAATAAGGTGTCTGAGAACTACTATAAAAGGCGTTGCACGATTCATTTCGAGGTCGGGCGGTCTAACTTTTTACGATTTCGGTCCCAGGCAACACAAGCGAGCATTGGTATAATAATTTGTAAGTAATTTTAATTGGGTTTTGCATTTATATTTTCTTGGTGTTTGAATTGTCTATATTCTTTTCCTGTTTGAAATATTGTCTTTAATTATTAATTGAATAGGGTATTTGTATTGTAATTTGGGTTGTTCTTTAGTGCAGTGAATAAAGGGGGTTTATGTTGTAATTTTAAATGAATTTCAAAGAGTTTTGGGGAGTGTATCGCTTGTGTTTCGCCTTTCCAGTCTTGGGTGAAGGTTCCCAAGAGGGTGTTATGTAGGGGTACGCCTCTGGATAGCATTCACAGTCTCATTTGTTAGGGCTGGGTACCTGGAACGCACCAGCGGTCGATTATGTCCTTGCCAAGGAGTCGATCAAGTTCCTCGTTCGTGGGTTTTTTAGCTGATAGAGGGCGGGGCGTCACGTGCGCGCCATGCAATTGCTTCCGCTTATCTCCAGTTAAAACGCTCCCGTTCGATCTATCTTATATATATGTAAATATTACCCAATCAATAACCCTGGGCCTCCAGATTGTCGCTTCCCTCCCCGACCTGCGGGTCACTTTGCGACGGTCTGGTAGTAGGGAACGTTAGGGGTTCTAGCTCCAACCAGGTCTAACCAGCCTTCCCGTAAAAGCTTTAGTTAGGTATTCTATCATAGCACCATGATAAGAATACATACATGTTTAAATGTAAATGTGAGTTTTATCTCTAGTTTTGCTGAATACACATTTAGAAGTGGTAGGTAGTGTAGGACTCTTGGCTAGGTATATTTCCATAGGAAACTTAATATAATTACATTTATTATTATAGGCGGGTAGGTTGATACGGTTGACTGGCGGTAGGTGCGGCTTATTGATTAGGCGGTTGGTACGGTTTGTTTGTTAGGCAATAGGGATATAGATTGAGATAAATTAATACGTGTTGGGAAACTAGGAATTTATTAGGAAACTTCATATACTTTTATTATTTTAGATGCGGGTAGGTCGATACTTGCGCTTGGTAATAGGTGCGGTTGGTCTGTTGGCTATAGGGACAAATGTTTAAGTAAATTGATAGGTGATAGGATAGTAGGATTAACAATTAGGCAGGTAGGTAGGAACCCTTTTGCTAATCCATGGAGTTTCTCGCTCGCTCTTCTCCATTGGACTAGGTTTCCGAGCGAGTGGTAGATTCATTTGTGTGATAATATTAAATCAAGGTTAAAGTTTGATATACTTACCTACTTTATTTAAATGTATCTGTTTTGAATTTGATTATAATTTAATAACTTAATAATCTGACGTTTGGTTCAGTATTGGGATTCTGGATGGATTGAATCTGGTGGAAAGTCTATACTTATAAATTATATCGTAAATGAGTTGACATAGTGAGTGAATCTGGTAGATTTGGCTACACTATGGGGCGGTAGACCCTGATAGCAATCACTAAACAGTAGATGATAGAGTTGCTATCTAGCAGTCACTAGCTGGACTTATCAGTTTTGCATACTAGTCTTTGGTATTTTAAGATATGGTTGAATTGGGCGGGAGTCCCTATTAGTATTCTCTTCTCAAGTGAAGTAAGAGATACAAAATGTGACATGAAACCTAATTTTATCTGGATAATAAAGTACTTGGTAATGGTACTAGACTTGGAAGCTGGAGGATTCCTGATAGTCTCGAACTGTCCAAATGTTTGGATTGTTAAAGATTTAGAATGTTTGAATTATTAAAACCAAATCAGCCGGGATGCTGGAGTTTGAACATTAATGTAACAGCCGGGAAGCTGCCTGAATGTTGCAATGTTTATCTGCTTTGGTTATAATCATATAATTGTTTTTACTAATGATATAATATAATGTTATGGTCAATATATGTATTCAATACAATTCTATATTGACTTAGCGGAGGGAGAAGGATCGTCTGGAATGTCGCCTTCTACTAAAACAGGCGGGGCGAGGAGCTTGTTTTTCTTACCGCTATTTTTTTATACTATTCTTATAGTTTTTCTTACCGCTATTTTTTTATACTATTCTAATTGTTTTTTTTACCGCTATTTTTTTTATACTATTCTAATTGTTTTTCTTACCGCTATTTTTTATACTATTCTTTGATTATTCCTTTTGTTTTTCTTACCGCTATTTTTTATACTATTCTTTGATTATTCTTTTTATATTTCTTACCGCTATTCTTTTACTATTACTTCTTTCATTGAAAATACACCTAAGATAACTTTCTATCATAAATTTATCAAACTACCTAAATACATCTATTATCAATTGAATATTATTAATTGGTGATATTAATGAATATAATTATTTTAGATTTAATATGTAGGTGCGGATAGTTCTAAGTAGGGTAAATTCATAGGTATACCAATCTTTCACTAAAAGAATTTAGGTTACTTTTAGCGGTCTCACAACGTATGGGTTTCACGATCACTAGACGAAACACTTGGCCATTATTAAACCCAGATCACAATTAAGTCTGATTATATTTAAGTAGGTATAGATATAAGTTAGGTCGTTACTTTAGTACTAAGTTTAGTTAGGTTAAAGAATGAATAGTTTAACAGGTTAGGTTAGGTTAGGTTTTAATAGAATAGGTAGAGTCATCATTCATTATTTTTGTGGGGGGGGCGTTACAACTCCCATGCCGTCCTTGGGTGTTATCTAAGTCAAAATCTGCTAAAAAATTTCGGCCGCTAGTTATGTCTGGACTCATAAAACCTAAACCGAGCGGAGTACCACTCTAGGCTTTTGGTGGCGGGATGCCTGTATCTAGATCTACCTTATAATCTATCAAACATGTACTCCCATGCCGTCCTTGGGTGTTATCTAAGTCAAAATCTGCCGAAAACATTTCGGCCGCTAGTTATATCTGGACTCATAAAACCTAAACCGAGCGGAGTACCACTCTAGGCTTTTGGTGGCGGGATGCCTGTATCTAGACCTACCTTTTGAGCTATCAAACATGTACTCCCATGCCGTCCTTGGGTGTTATCTAAGTCAAAATCTGCCAAAAAATACGTCCGTCAGTTATATCTGGACTCATAAAACCTAAACCGAGCGGAGTACCACTCTAGGCTTTTGGTGGCGGGATGCCTGTATCTAGACCTACCTTTTGAGCTATCAAACATGTACTCCCATGCCGTCCTTGGGTGTTATCTAAGTCAAAATCTGCCAAAAAATACGTCCGTCAGTTATATCTGGACTCATAAAACCTAAACCGAGCGGAGTACCACTCTAGGCTTTTGGTGGCGGGATGCCTGTATCTAGATCTACCTTATAATCTATCAAACATGTACTCCCATGCCGTCCTTGGGTGTTATCTAAGTCAAAATCTGCCGAAAACATTTCGGCCGCTAGTTATGTCTGGACTCATAAAACCTAAACCGAGCGCAGTACCACTCTAGGCTTTTGGTGGCGGGATGCCTGTATCTAGATCTACCTTTTGAGCTATCAAACATGTACTCCCATGCCGTCCTTGGGTGTTTCTAAGTCAAAATCTGCCAAAAAATACGTCCGTTAGTTATATCTGGACTCATAAACCTAAACCGAGCGGAGTACCACTCTAGGCTTTTGGTGGCGGGATGCCTGTATCTAGATCTACCTTTTGAGCTATCAAACATGTACTCCCATGCCGTCCTTGGGTGTTATCTAAGTCAAAATCTGCCAAAAAATACTTCCGTCAGTTATATCTGGACTCATAAAATCTAAACCAAGCGGAGTATCACTCTAGGCTTTATGTGGCGGGATGCCTGTATCTAGATCTACCTTTTAAGCTATCAAACATGTACTCCCATGCCGTCCTTGGGTGTTATCTAAGTCAAAATCTGCCGAAAAAATTTCGGCCGCTAGTTATGTCTGGACTCATAAAACCTAAACCGAGCGCAGTACCACTCTAGGCTTTTGGTGGCGGGATGCCTGTATCTAGACCTACCTTTTGAGCTATCAAACATGTACTCCCATGCCGTCCTTGGATGTTATCTAAGTCAAAACCTGCCAAAAAATACTTCCGTCAGTTATATCTGGACTCATAAACCTAAACCGAGCGGAGTACCACTCTAGGCTTTTGGTGGCGGGATGCATGTATCTAGATCTACCTTTTGAGCTATCAAACATGTACTCCCATGCCGTCCTTGGGTGTTATCTAAGTCAAAACCTGCCAAAAAATACTTCCGTCAGTTATATCTGGACTCATAAACCTAAACCGAGCGGAGTACCACTCTAGGCTTTTGGTGGCGGGATGCATGTATCTAGATCTACCTTTTGAGCTATCAAACATGTACTCCCATGCCGTCCTTGGGTGTTATCTAAGTCAAAACCTGCCAAAAAATACTTCCGTCAGTTATATCTGGACTCATAAACCTAAACCGAGCGGAGTACCACTCTAGGCTTTTGGTGGCGGGATGCATGTATCTAGATCTACCTTTTGAGCTATCAAACATGTACTCCCATGCCGTCCTTGGGTGATATCTAAGTCAAAATCTGCCGAAATAATTTCGGCCGCTAGTTATGTCTGGACTCATAAAACCTAAACCGAGCGGAGTACCACTCTAGGCTTTTGGTCGCGGGATGCCTGTATCTAGATCTACCTTTTGAGCTATCAAACATGTACTGCCATGCCGTCCTTGGGTGTTATCTAAGTCAAAATCTGCCAAAAAATACGTCCGTCAGTTATATCTGGACTCATAAACCTAAACCGAGCGGAGTACCACTCTAGGCTTTTGGTGGCGGGATGCATGTATCTAGATCTACCTTTTGAGCTATCAAACATGTACTCCCATGCCGTCCTTGGGTGTTATCTAAGTCAAAACCTGCCAAAAAATACTTCCGTCAGTTATATCTGGACTCATAAACCTAAACCGAGCGGAGTACCACTCTAGGCTTTTGGTGGCGGGATGCATGTATCTAGATCTACCTTTTGAGCTATCAAACATGTACTCCCATGCCGTCCTTGGGTGTTATCTAAGTCAAAACCTGCCAAAAAATACTTCCGTCAGTTATATCTGGACTCATAAACCTAAACCGAGCGGAGTACCACTCTAGGCTTTTGGTGGCGGGATGCATGTATCTAGATCTACCTTTTGAGCTATCAAACATGTACTCCCATGCCGTCCTTGGGTGATATCTAAGTCAAAATCTGCCGAAAAAATTTCGGCCGCTAGTTATGTCTGGACTCATAATACCTAAACCGAGCGGAGTACCACTCTAGGCTTTTGGTCGCGGGATGCCTGTATCTAGATCTACCTTTTGAGCTATCAAACATGTACTGCCATGCCGTCCTTGGGTGTTATCTAAGTCAAAATCTGCCAAAAAATACGTCCGTCAGTTATATCTGGACTCATAAAACCTAAACCGAGCGGAGTACCACTCTAGGCTTTATGTGGCGGGATGCCTGTATCTAGATCTACCTTTTGAGCTTTCAAACATGTACTCCCATGCCGTCCTTGGGTGTTATCTCAGTCAAAATCTGCCAAAAAATACGTCCGTCAGTTATATCTGGACTCATAAAACCTAAACCGAGCGGAGTACCACTCTAGGCTTTATGTGGCGGGATGCCTGTATCTAGACCTATCTTTTGAGCTATCATACATGTACTCCCATGCCGTCCTTGGGCATTATCTAAGTCAAAATCTGCCAAAAAATACTTCCGTCAGTTATATCTGGACTCATAAAATCTAAACCAAGCGGAGTACCACTCTAGGCTTTTGGTGGCGGGATGCCTGTATCTAGTCCTACCTTTGGAGCTATCAAACATGTACTCCCATGCCGTCCTTGGGTGATATCTAAGTCAAAATCTGCCGAAAAAATTTCGGCCGCTAGTTATGTCTGGACTCATAAAACCTAAACCGAGCGGAGTACCACTCTAGGCTTTTGGTGGCGGGATGCCTGTATCTAGATCTACCTTATAATCTATCAAACATGTACTCCCATGCCGTCCTTGGGTGTTATCTAAGTCAAAATCTGCCGAAAACATTTCGGCCGCTAGTTATATCTGGACTCATAAAACCTAAACCGAGCGGAGTACCACTCTAGGCTTTTGGTGGCGGGATGCCTGTATCTAGACCTACCTTTTGAGCTATCAAACATGTACTCCCATGCCGTCCTTGGGTGTTATCTAAGTCAAAATCTGCCAAAAAATACGTCCGTCAGTTATATCTGGACTCATAAAACCTAAACCGAGCGGAGTACCACTCTAGGCTTTTGGTGGCGGGATGCCTGTATCTAGACCTACCTTTTGAGCTATCAAACATGTACTCCCATGCCGTCCTTGGGTGTTATCTAAGTCAAAATCTGCCAAAAAATACGTCCGTCAGTTATATCTGGACTCATAAAACCTAAACCGAGCGGAGTACCACTCTAGGCTTTTGGTGGCGGGATGCCTGTATCTAGATCTACCTTATAATCTATCAAACATGTACTCCCATGCCGTCCTTGGGTGTTATCTAAGTCAAAATCTGCCGAAAACATTTCGGCCGCTAGTTATGTCTGGACTCATAAAACCTAAACCGAGCGCAGTACCACTCTAGGCTTTTGGTGGCGGGATGCCTGTATCTAGATCTACCTTTTGAGCTATCAAACATGTACTCCCATGCCGTCCTTGGGTGTTTCTAAGTCAAAATCTGCCAAAAAATACGTCCGTTAGTTATATCTGGACTCATAAACCTAAACCGAGCGGAGTACCACTCTAGGCTTTTGGTGGCGGGATGCCTGTATCTAGATCTACCTTTTGAGCTATCAAACATGTACTCCCATGCCGTCCTTGGGTGTTATCTAAGTCAAAATCTGCCAAAAAATACTTCCGTCAGTTATATCTGGACTCATAAAATCTAAACCAAGCGGAGTATCACTCTAGGCTTTATGTGGCGGGATGCCTGTATCTAGATCTACCTTTTAAGCTATCAAAAATGTACTCCCATGTCGTCCTTGGGTGTTATCTAAGTCAAAATCTGCCGAAAAAATTTCGGCCGCTAGTTATGTCTGGACTCATAAAACCTAAACCGAGCGCAGTACCACTCTAGGCTTTTGGTGGCGGGATGCCTGTATCTAGACCTACCTTTTGAGCTATCAAACATGTACTCCCATGCCGTCCTTGGATGTTATCTAAGTCAAAACCTGCCAAAAAATACTTCCGTCAGTTATATCTGGACTCATAAACCTAAACCGAGCGGAGTACCACTCTAGGCTTTTGGTGGCGGGATGCATGTATCTAGATCTACCTTTTGAGCTATCAAACATGTACTCCCATGCCGTCCTTGGGTGTTATCTAAGTCAAAACCTGCCAAAAAATACTTCCGTCAGTTATATCTGGACTCATAAACCTAAACCGAGCGGAGTACCACTCTAGGCTTTTGGTGGCGGGATGCCTGTATCTAGATCTACCTTTTGAGCTATCAAACATGTACTCCCATGCCGTCCTTGGGTGTTATCTAAGTCAAAACCTGCCAAAAAATACTTCCGTCAGTTATATCTGGACTCATAAACCTAAACCGAGCGGAGTACCACTCTAGGCTTTTGGTGGCGGGATGCATGTATCTAGATCTACCTTTTGAGCTATCAAACATGTACTCCCATGCCGTCCTTGGGTGATATCTAAGTCAAAATCTGCCGAAAAAATTTCGGCCGCTAGTTATGTCTGGACTCATAAAACCTAAACCGAGCGGAGTACCACTCTAGGCTTTTGGTCGCGGGATGCCTGTATCTAGATCTACCTTTTGAGCTATCAAACATGTACTGCCATGCCGTCCTTGGGTGTTATCTAAGTCAAAATCTGCCAAAAAATACGTCCGTCAGTTATATCTGGACTCATAAAACCTAAACCGAGCGGAGTACCACTCTAGGCTTTATGTGGCGGGATGCCTGTATCTAGATCTACCTTTTGAGCTTTCAAACATGTACTCCCATGCCGTCCTTGGGCATTATCTAAGTCAAAATCTGCCAAAAAATACGTCCGTCAGTTATATCTGGACTCATAAAACCTAAACCGAGCGGAGTACCACTCTAGGCTTTATGTGGCGGGATGCCTGTATCTAGACCTATCTTTTGAGCTATCATACATGTACTCCCATGCCGTCCTTGGGCATTATCTAAGTCAAAATCTGCCAAAAAATACTTCCGTCAGTTATATCTGGACTCATAAAATCTAAACCAAGCGGAGTACCACTCTAGGCTTTTGGTGGCGGGATGCCTGTATCTAGACCTACCTTTTGAGCTATCAAACATGTACTCCCATGCCGTCCTTGGATGTTATCTAAGTCAAAACCTGCCAAAAAATACTTCGGTCAGTTATATCTGGACTCATAAAATCTAAACCAAGCGGAGTATCACTCTAGGCTTTATGTGGCGGGATGCCTGTATCTAGATCTACCTTTTAAGCTATCAAACATGTACTCCCATGCCGTCCTTGGATGTTATCTAAGTCAAAAACTGCCGAAAAAATTTCGACCGCCAGTTATGTCTGGACTCATAAAACCTAAACCGAGCGGAGTACCACTCTAGGCTTTTGGTGGCGGGATGCCTGTATCTAGATCTACCTTTTGAGCTATCAAACATGTACACCCATGCCGTCCTTGGGTGTTATCTAAGTCAAAATGTGATAAACACAATGGTCTTACTTTATTGGAAAAATAACGAAAATTTATTGTTTTTTTTTATTTCCACATAGAATATGTACTGAAAATTTCCTAGTTTTCATTATTTTCCGCGTTACATGCCATTCTGTACAGATTGTTCATTAATTTTGGTGGGCATTTTAATTTAGTCGGGTAATAATGCGCCGCCAACTTTTGGCCGCCAACTTCACACCGGTGCGATAGATTTCATTAACAATATTTAAATGAAGGTTAAACTTGTTTTAGTAACTTTTAATAGACCGATAAAATTTTTACTTAAAAATTGCATTGATAAGGTTTACGATTTCTACCTAACTAATATGATTTTAATTAATTCGATTTGTAACAGAATAAATATTTTTGCTATACAAGGCAGAAATATTTTGTGAACGCCGCGCGTCGTAAGCCTACCGAGTTTACACGTATTATGTCCGTTGTTAAAATAGGGGACGTCAAAATAGAGCGGTCAGGGTGCCCTGGGATCTGTGGCCCGCAGGCCGCGACCACATCAACCCTGTCTTTCTCAAGCTTCCGAAACTCATTCACCACCAATGTCAATTACTTGAAAAGAAGGTATGTACGCATGGAGTCCTCACTCGTACTGTCTATCTCTAGCGCATGCTGTTTGCACGTATTTATGATATTAAGTCTCAACATTTTTCTATCTTCAGTGGCAGTTTTTCTTCACAAATTATTTTATGAAAATTACAATGTGATATGCCTATCTTAACACAATTCCACTGCCTCTAAGTACTGTTAAATGCTGTAATCTGACTCACATTTTATATTCTTTATCTACTTTTGCAACAATTTGGATAAAATATATTTTAGAACAGTTTAAATTTTAAGGATAAAAATAATTTATGTCACCGTAAAAAAGCCCAAGCCGCTTCACCGCGCTGCTTCCACCCCTGTGTCCGCACTCGTCCCTCCCGCGCCCGCCCGCCCTGCCACCCGCCCTCGCCCTACCGCCTCCGCTCCACTTTACATACCGTGTAGCACTCATCCGCCTCAATTATATTTGAATGTGATCACATCAGTATTGTTATTTGCTGGGACGCACGTCCTATAATAATAGTGCGGCATTTCCTATATTCAGTGCATGGTGCTTCACTCTCGATGTCATTGTCGTGATTCGATGTCGCTGCTTACGAAAGCAATAGAGGGTAGGATATTCAGTTAGGTCACGACAACTACCATTACAGTATTGTGGAAAGGTAACTGTGTGATGGAATACAATTTATCGGAACAGATTTGTGCAGCGGTTCTGTTTACATTTCTTTATTAACTGATTGCGGGAAAATGTATGTGAACATGAAAAGTCCAACCATAAAAGTACCCCGATAAATTATAATTGTTTCAATTGATTTACAATGGAATTACAAACCATTTCAATGGACGAAACGTTCTCGAAATTTATAGGGTAAAATAAAATATAATCAGTAGATACGTTTACTATGAGTATACGCTTATTACCTTGTATGGTTTTGTTGAAAATCAGTTACAAATTGAATTCCTTGAACGCCGTCTATAGATTTTCAATTTAGATTGCCATTGCATACTACTTACTAGACAATTTCGACAAGACTTCGAATAGAAAAATCGAATCGCATTCGATTATCTGATAGACAAACGATAGTGTCGAGTTTAAAAGGTTAGGTGAGAATGAGTGGCTACATTGTGTGTCGGTTGTCCCTCCTGTGCGTGTTCCGTACCGCGGCGCGGCGCGGCGGTGGTGCGGCGTGGTGCGGCGTAGCTCAGTGGAGGCGTTGCGCAGATTCAGCTCGGGAGATCTGCAGTCCGAGTGCGATGAGGGCGAGGTGGACCCCTACACCGGCAGCCCGGCCACCACCAGTCAGCCGAAACCGCAGACTCAAAGGCCGACCTCCCAGGGTATGATACTTCACGTGACGCATTATTTTTTAAATTTACGCCACGTGACGCATTAATTATTTTTTAATAGCATATTAGTTAGGGTCCTGACGCTTATGTGTTCAACTGTTTTAAATATCTTTGACCATGCCTTCTAGGATTAATGTCATATTATATTGTCGTATATCATTAAATTACTATACGAACAATGCTGGCCACAACTTAAAAAAATTACAATCGAATTGTGAACTGCAACAAGCTATACCAAAATACAAATCTTTGCGAAATTGTCCTTGAGAGGCAAATAAATATAATGCTCGGGTACGTCATTAAATTGAAATATCAAGTAACCTCAGTTCTTATCGCCTTTTTTCAATACAGCCACCGGGGGCAGTATCGGCAGTGCTCCGGGACCGCCGCCCGCCCCTTCGGCAGCGGCCGCGGCTGCGGGTGGGGACCTCTCCCTAAACCTGCGGGGTGGATCGAGGGGCACGTCGGCGCCTTCATCGCCAGCCAAATCTCGCGAGTCGCTGCTCCAACGAGTGCAATCCCTTACTGGCGCAGCTCGTGATCAAGGCGCTAATTTACTAGGTAGGTATACTCTTATTACTTTTGACATAAAACTCATTGTATAAGAAAGAGATGATTACAGTAATTTTACCCCTGATTATAGGTGTCGCTTTATATCTGTGATAGAAAGTACCTATGCCTCGCAACTGAATGGTATTTGGATGCATAGTTGTAAATATGTGTGTCCAACCTATGTAAATCTACCCCTTCTGGGAATACAGGCATTACATGAGAGGTATGTATCTATCTTGATATTCATCCAGGGAGCGTTACATCAGTGGCATCGGTTGGTCGCGGGTATAACCGCGACCGTTGTGTCACCCTGCTCGTGGTAGATGACCAGAACACCGACTGGTCCAAGTATTTCCGAGGCCGCCGCCTGCCCGGCGAGTGGGACATCCGCGTCGAACAAGCCGAGTTTAGGGTAAACTTGTTGCTCTTTGAATCACCGTAATATGAACGCTATCGTATATTTGCTGTATTATAATTATGTTTTAATCCTTATTAAGTCAGAAATACTATGTATATTTTTTACATAGCAAGCACTCATGATATCAGAGATCCCTTCAGGCATAGTAAATTGTTGTGTTATCCTATTTACTTTTAAACTAATAACAATTATTTTATGTAATATCTGCTCGGAACGGCACTCAATACAAGACGTGATACCGTCGTAGGTATTACGTAAACACCCTTCCTAAATCATAGATAGTATAACATTCGGGATAGGCAGGTCGACATCGATACCTTTATCCGAGGGACAATCTAATCAGGCCGTTACATAAATAATTGGACCCTGAAATGGCTAACTCGGTGTCTGACAATTTACCTTCGTCTCTGCGCAGGAGCTGACTGTGACGGCAAACTCTGACGGCGCCAATGTTTCTATGGCCGTTTACCGAAGCGGGACTAAAGTGACCCGATGCTTTAAGTGAGTATGATAATATGTTCGTACCTTTATAGCACCAATTAGGTAATGATGATTATAATGAATAGGGAATAAGAGTATGATATTGGGTAGGGACTTGAATAGAAAATTGGGTTGCATAATAACATGGTACCAAGGTATATTTTAGGAATCAGGCTCTCCGGCTTTGTTTGTCTATTGAATTTATTTTATCCTATAAAGATTTGACTAGCGTTAATACTTACGATTTCTACTTGTTCTCAGAAAGTTGTGGTTGTGAAATGAGTCGTTTATTGGTTTATTTTCACGCTTTTAATTTGTCAATGCCTTAATATACATATAATAATTGCCATCGTTGCCGATGTTTCTTTCTTCAATAATTCAATAAAAAAGTCAGGCTACAACCAGGATATAAACCAGGATAATCCTCTTTATCACATCTAATTATGCTACAACATCATGTGCCCCAAACATAGTGTAAGTAGGGACTTTTACATTAAACTTGGTTACTAACTAAGTCCCTCGAGATACCTACCTATATAAAACACTGATAAACTTTGATGCGAGAGTAGTACCGAATTAGATACATACTTTGAAAACTACTTTAGGAATATACATATAGAGAGAATGAACTAGTTTATTTGCCATAACTTTCGTTATTATATCGAATTGTGGGCGGTGTTTGATTTACATAATCATAGTTTGTGAACAACAAACTTTGTAGAATTGTTTCAATATGATGTCATACCTAATACAGAGTTTGTGGATGCCAATATGTTATTGGAATAGGTATATTAAAATAATAAGGTTGTAACCTAGACTAAATAGAAGGTAAGGTTCTTGAGTATTTTTTAAATATTCACATTTTGCGGGTTTACAATAAAATAACAAACATGTGCTAGGCCTGATTTCGTCCTGGTGAGGCAGAACGTGCGGGACGCAGGCACCGATCACCGGGCGCTACTCCTGGGCCTCAAATTTGGAGGAGTACCCTCCATTAATAGCCTCAATTCCATCTACCACTTCCAGGTAAGAATCTTGTATAAGAAAACCCTTCGTCAAATGTTTCTTATTATTCCTTGCTCTTGGATATAGTAAGGCCGGTATTATTATTATTTAAACTTTAAATGTACTAATATGGTACGTATCTTTGATCAATGAAAAAAACCCAATGAAGAAATAAAAAAAAGGATCGTAAATTTACTGCATAGTGAAGAGTTTAATAGTAGACAAACAGCAGATTCATAATGGGTAGCTACCTATCGTGCCGGCTCCTGGCGAATTTTAGGATGGAGCAAGATTCGAGCTTAGCGCCCCGCATGATAGCCCTAATTTATACCAACCAGGTGTGAACTTATTGGAAGATCTTACCAACATCTTAAGTCTCTCTCTTATATTTGGCTCACTGAGGTGCCCCCTGGGCCCTCGCTTCTGGAGCGTCCGCACTGATCGCCCTAGGTTATGGCCGACTCTGGGTACCTAGTGTTTTAATAGAAAGGGGATTTTAAGCATTCTTATAATGTCTTAAGGAAGGTTTTTGTTTATCCAGGACCGGCCCTGGGTGTTCGGCCACCTACTCCAACTGCAGCGGCGCCTGGGCAGGGAGAACTTCCCTCTCATCGAGCAGACATACTATCACAACCACACCGATATGGTAAGTACATTATGAAGTAAGATTGTTTAAATTAACGAATGTATGTTCATTTTATTCTCATTTCAGTATTGACTGGGGATGTGGTATAATAT
The DNA here is from genome assembly GCA_905333125.1 of Pheosia tremula. Lineage (NCBI taxonomy): Eukaryota > Metazoa > Arthropoda > Insecta > Lepidoptera > Notodontidae > Pheosia > Pheosia tremula. The sequence continues at coordinate 6,220,298 of HG995402.1, read as the reverse complement.
TTATGATATTATCAAATGATTTCTTGGCGATGACAATGATATTAATTAAAGTTGATGATAAGGGAAGCTTTTGGTTTAGTGTAGCACCAAGCCGTGACTTCTTTGAATATTTTCAGCTATAGATTTAATTTAGGTCATTACAAGGAGAACAATGCTGGCTAGTACCAACATACATAGCTAGCCTAGTGCATAAATAACCTAGTGATAATGCATGGCACAGTGGTGCGTCTATGCTAAGAATATTACGGCAGGCTCCATACACTACTGCTACCACTATAATAAACTCAGGATAGTCAATTCCAAATTATTTATTGTAACCTAGGTATATTCACTATAATTAGTTAATTTACAATCTTTAACTTACAAATAAATAATACAAAAATAACGTTAAAACTACTTATTTTTGTCTTAAAAGACAAACAACAATTTAGGATCGTCCATAGAAAAATCACAAAATAGCAAACATACTTCGAAAATTCTATAAATTCTATACATTTGCCAATTAAAGACAACCTAATCCACACTTTTTTCAACGTAATAAACACAATCTCCCGAAACGTGAATCTAGTGTTATTAATATTAATATTTGGTTTAGTAAAACAGCTACTGCGCCTGTTTCCTTTACAAAGATTAGTAAATGAGTGATAGGTCAATGGATTTGTAATTTTTCGTGAGGACGATGGTGAGATGTTCAAAAAGTAGAGTTTAAATTAAATATCTTAAAGTTGGCTCGTCTGACTCAAGTCATGGTGCTGTTGAAGTGCGTCGTCTGGAGACACCTCGTGAGAGCGGGAGCCCTGTAACAAAAACCGCCGTGTTGATTGATAACGACCAGAAGAGTTAGGGGAACATCAAACGGTTGAATGTTTACAACTGTATCTCGTTACCTTATAAAACAACAATCAAACGTAGGTGTTTATTATCTACCTATATTCATTTTTAATGCAGTTTGAAATACGAAACTGCATGTTGGATCGTTATAAATTCACATAAACAGATATTCAGTACAGATCATAAATCTTTGTTCGCAGTTCGTTGTTGTATGAATAAAATAATGGGTTACACACACACATTGTTAAGTATAATTGGGAGTGGGTAGTGGGTACACTGGGTGCGTATATTGAGACCTTGGAAATATTATATAATATTGATCATCATCACATTATGCAACCCTATTGAAAACAATCGGGGTCAAGTGATGACCGTCGCTAATGTATTGTCATTGAACTATCATTTTGTTCCATGTATGCTTGTCTTTTATTGTATACTAGCATACTACAGTTACCTTCATTTTGTGCACGCGAACTTTATGTTTTGGGCTATCCCGGGGATATCTTCCATTTCCCGGGATAATAAAAAGAAATTGTTGATAACAACAAACAACAATTTAGGATCGTTTTTTATCGACTCAGTAGATTTTGAGATAGCAGTTTTTGGATAATTCTGCAGGAAGTTATACTTTTTCCAGAATAAAATTACGTTACTGATATGTCAGCGCGGGTTAACACCTATCACCATAGCATGTTTGTACGAAAATGAGCAAACAGAAACACAATTGATTGATACCTAATTCTAGTTAATCTAGAACTAGTTTATCTACCTGTATAGATAATTTTAATTACCTGGTCCAACGGCACCGATGCTCGCGGTCGTGCAGACAGATGCCGTGCCTCTCATAACATTCGTTGAAGCCAGCGACGCACGTATTTGGAGACTTCGTGCGCCGTCGATTCATGTGGACCTGGTACATACAATATAGATCATTACTTTATAAATGGAGCGTAGTAGTAGTAGTGGGTAATATACGTAGTAGACGTTCCAGAAAAAAATAGTTGCTCTACCATGGGTAAAATGATTAAAGGCTTACTTTATTTCGTTATCTGATCGTAGGTGATTAAGTCGATACGTATTTAATTAGCATAACTAAAGAGGCCTGACCTCCTGATCAAAATATCGTCGTCCTTGACTTTGTCTCGATTCATTAGTAGGTAAATATAACTTCTATCAGTCGCGTATTTTATTTGGCTCCCTGGGCCTACAAGGTTTGCCGACCCATAAATTAACGCAAAATAGATAACAATTAGGTAAGCTCAAATCTGAGCGCGAGTAGTGGCAAGCCCCACGTCGCCCCGGCCATGTCGTATCATCGATTAAAAATATGTAAATGTTCAATATCTAAAATATTTATTTACAGCAATTTATTTAAAATGGTCAAACAAATAATGAGTCTTGATTTTATGTGCACCTATTTTTTTTGCGTATATTATATACTTTCAAGATAAACCCGTCGAAAAACTATTTAATAATTAGGTGTAGAAAGAAAAACTTCAGTCATATTTATATTCTATTCAAAGCTGTCAAAGATAAATATGTTTCTTATACATAACTCCAGAAAATGCCTTTTAGAAAGTCGCCAAAAGCGATTTAACTTGACAAACTTTTCTATAAGTGAATAACTTTTTGAATTACATTTTAGAAACCCCAGTTAAAAAGTTAATTTAAATTTGCATTCTCTCGCTGACGATTGTTTCATAATTAGACCTACTGAATACATGGTAGGTTCTAGAAATTGTGGTGGAACGACGTCGGATTTCACACTTTAAACAGCATACTATAAAATAGGTATTAGCTAATTACTTTGCAAGTGCAGCCCTGCCTGTAGAGAAGACGGAATCCTTTCCTTTGACGAGGAGTAACGTCACGCCACCTGCTGACGTAACCGCATAGTTGCACGTGAGCCTCTAAATGCACCACCCGACCTGTAAATGAAATTTAACTATTAAAATGTGCTTACTTACATCAAAAATACATCCATTTATTCTTGATGTTGTTGTAGTAGAGTAGTAGAGTTAGGATTCCGTTTTATTGATAAATATTACGTCCGTTTAAATGTTTGAGCACCTAACCTATCAAATAAAGTTAAATTTGCCTTTGATCGAATTGTATTTCAGACTAGCTGTTGCCCGCGACTTCGTCCGCGTGGTATTTAACAAAGACACAACCGTTGGCAACATCCCGCGGGACGCATTGTTGCTATCAAAACTTAATCAGGCGCAGCGCTGCAACATTGGTTTTAATTTTTTTCGAGAGATCCTACTTTTTTTTCTAAAATAAAAGTAGCCTAAGTTACTCCTTGTTACATCAGCTATCTGCCAGTGAAATTCCCGTCAAAATCGGTCCAGCCATTTCAGAGATTACCCGGAACAAACAGACAGACAGACAGACAGACAGACAGACAGACGGACAGACAGACAGACTGACAAAAATTGTAAAAAATGTTGTTTCGGTATAGGTAACGTGTATATATCCAAATGCACTTAGTAAAAAGCGGTTATTTTAATATTACAAACAGACACTCCAATTTTATTTATATTGATTCATTAAGGACCCAGAATATTTTTTTCAATTATATATGATTTGGGACAAGTTAAATAATGGAAACCTACTAAGGCTGGGTTTCTGTCGCCTAAATTATGTTAATCTATCAACGTTTAATTTGCATGTAGACTTGTGTACATTTCCTTTGTGAGTACACTTACGTCGGCATACAGCCAGGCGCTCGCCAGCTCACTAATTCGGATGCTAATTTACCTAAATGTTAACTCGTATGTTTATATAATGCATACCGAGGACGTGTACCTCACCACGTTTTCTATCCAACCTTGGTTTTCTCCTATATTCGCGGATAATGTTAATACATTTATAGGTAGGTACTAATTTATTTAATTTATCCGCAGTCAAATGAAAATTCGTATAAGTATATGATATATCAATGTTTTCTTGAACGGAGAACTTAGTCAGCATTCCGCATTAGGTATTGATCTCCAAACTGTGGATTTAGATCGACTCGATACGTTCAGGACCATATACATAACAACCACAATATGCATAAATAATGATAGGTATCAATTTCCCAAAATTATTTTATACTTCATATTAAGGTTTTTTCTGAGCATTGCATCTAGTTTTGTTTTATTGTTGTATGGGCTGGGATCGATTAAATCCAATTAAATGTCACTCACCTGTAATAACGTAGGTCTCTCGGGGCTGAAGGCTCACTCCACAAAGGGATTCCTGTGATGCGGTTAATAATCTCCCGGATTTAAGGGCCACCACTGCCTTCGGCGTCGCCTGTAAAACCAAATATTTTGTTAAGCCTACCGATTACTTTAGTTCAACATATATTATATTTAATTTAAATATAGAATTAAGTAATTTTAAACTAAATTAACACATATATTTTTTTAAAAGTTTGTACCACGTCTTTAAAATACTTACTTTGTATGTGTTTCGAATCTTCACTTTGTATGCGTCGTAAAAATCTTTCACTCGAAATGTCTTTTGTACTCTTCCAACGATCACTGAAAACAAACAAAATTAATTAGGTGCTTATGCCAGAATGCTGGAATTCCTCTTCATACTTGACTAGGTGTCTATCGGTGGATTTATCTGTATTGACAACTATGCAGTATGGACATTATTAATGATGTAGACATTCGGATGGAATAAACGAATGCAGGTACAATGTCATTACTGGGTAGTATATACACGACAAAGGCAGGAGGTTTGAGGGTCAAATTCAAATTCTACCCCCCCCCCCCCCCCAAATGCCTTAGAGAACCCACCATTTTATGCATAGGTATAACGTTGAAGTGAACTCGAATCGTAATCGCTAAGTCAATAGTCATCATCTTTTATGAGGAAACCTATTTTGCCAGTGTCATAAAAATTGTTTGCGCTGAGCAACATCTATTCACTATTTTACAAACGTTTCTCTGTAAAGGAGAACTTAGGTTGTATCTTAAGGTAAGTAACATCATTTTAGGAAAAAAATAATTTTAGTTGTTCTTTATTTAAAAAAACAAATGTTGTGTGCTTACCAAAATCGCTATTACAAAAGTGTGTCTGTGGATGTGCGGGCAGGCATGAGCAGGCAATGGCGTCGCGACAACACGCCGCCACCAGCGCCAGCGCCAGCGCCAACCTCCTCGTCAGCATGCTATATCAAATGATCTGAGGACAAACACAACAGTTTGTTAGAAAACGGGTCCTAGAAGGCTACTACAGGGAACCAGTCAACTGAGTTCCCAATCCTAACTACGGGGCGAGACTACTAGAAAGTGTGTCAATTTCTTGCCGAATTTCTAAAACCGCTATCCGCGCCTCTTATAATTTTAATAATAAAATCAACACCAGGGTTTAAGGTAATTCTTTGATTCCTCCTAAGTAAGCTGACTTATGAATATAGTCGAAATGTCTGCACAAATATCAATATGTTATTGCTGGACTACGATTAATCAAGCAAATTAACTGATAAACATCAACACATTGACATTTACAACTCGATACTTTGAATAGTAAAACTATAGAACGGTTGGTGTCATGTCGTAACCACTAACAATCCATCCCGAATATTACTACAATGTTAGGCGCAGCTCACCTTTTTGCGGCATAAAACTATCTACACATCACTTAATGGGGCTTCCTACTGAGAGGGACAATGATATAGGAAAATACAGTAAGTATAGTGTGTCTCATTAAGCTGGCAGTGTATCTCATTTCGTCATATAGTTTAATCAGTTCAGAGCCCTCAGTAAGAGTTTTGACCGTATTCAAATATCGATTGAGTGATCGAATATATGCCGCAAGTTTTCGCTAGGGGCGCTGCTGCGAAAGTTATGGAAAGTTTTAATGACTTGATCGGTGTTTGATGCTGTCATAACTCATACTAAGTCCCTTGTTACGCCACCACACATACAACCTGCAGAAACCATTTTGGAAGTTTTAATATGCCTAATTGAACATCTAATTTCCCCGTAATTTTCTACAAAATGTTTAGAGTTCCTTCAGCTCCAAATATAGGTAGAATTGCCGTTTGACTCAGTTTGTCCGTCTGTGGTTGGTATAGTCAATGGTAATATTTATAAATCAGACCATTTATTTTAGTTTGTTTACTCTGTCGGCTACAACATTTAATAATTCTACGTTTAGAGACGTAACATTCGTGGCCTCTGTTTATATTCGGCTGTAATGAATGATAGCTTTAAACTTTATCTATTACTAGCTGTTGCCCGCGACTTCGTCCGCGTGGTATTTAACAAAGACTCAGCCGTTGGCAACAGCCTGCTCGCGTTCTGATCCCGCGGGACGCATTGCAGATTGTTGCCATCAAACTTTAATCAGGCGCAGCGCTGCAACATTGGTTTTAATTTTTTTTCGTGAGATCCAATTTTTTTTTTCTAAAATAAAAGTAGCCTAAGTTACTCCTTGTTACATCAGCTATCTGCCAGTGAAATTCCCGTCAAAATCGGTCCAGCCATTCCAGAGATTACCCGGAACAAACAGACGGACAGACAGACAGACAGACAGACAGACAGACAGACAGACAGACAGACAGACAGACAGACGGACAGACAGACAGACAGACAAAAATTGTAAAAAATGTTGTTTCGGTATAGGTAACGTGTATACATCCAAATGCACTTAGTAAAAAGCGGTTATTTTAATATTACAAACAGACACTCCAATTTTATTTATATGTATAGATGTGTTGATTCTAACAATTTGTTAGTAAATTATCTAGCCTTTTGGCAACCAAACAAATCTATCTCGCTAAACATTTTCATTACTCACATTGTATTGACCGATATTTCAATTAAATTAAGCGATAGTTGTTTATGAAAGCATTTTAATCTTATATTCTAAGTGATATAAGGCGTGCACTTTAAATTAATTAAGTTTGGTGGGGAACCCATCAATTTGTATCTCGGTCGCGGCGAGACGCGAGCATGTTACAAATAATTTATTAATGTTAACCACCTCCGGGCTACCGCGAGATGACGCTTGAGATGTGACCCACATTACATGCCAGCCTTGTTTTCGTTACATTGTTGTTCTATAACATCGATAAACTTTTATTACCGCACCTCTATTTTTCGCGCGAGGCAAGAATAATAGTTGTTCGTCGTCGGCGTGCCATAACCTCTTGTTTATTATTTTACTTTTTATTAGAACCAAAAAAGTTCTTTTATCGTCGAGTTGAGCTTTGTTGCATGGATATTGTTACGGCTGAGAATCTCTTTTATGACTACTTTTATAATCGTTGATATTAATCCGACGTGGATGCGTTATCCCACGAACGTTTATTGTACATTTAAAGGGGAACTTATCGTATTTCCAGATGTATACATGTTGCAACTTTAAAGCTATGCATTAAGCATATCTTGCGTCCTGTCGTTAAAGTGTTGCTACTAGCATTCTTTAAGCTCCACTCGCGTGAGTTCCAGAATGAAAGCGCCGTTTTGTAGGATTTTAAAACTGAGATAAAATGTAGCCAATATGTTATACTTATAAGGTAGATTGTATTTAGGAATTAATTGTAAATTTAATCCAAATCCATTCAACTATTTTTGCGTGATGCGTATAGTCGAACTTGCAAACAAAGCCGGTTTTACATAATTAATTCTATTCCTTATTTGAATTTTCCTATTAAACATACGAAATCTTTCTCTAATTAATGATATCTACTACGGAGGTAGTCATTATATTCTAACATAAGCATTTAATTGTATTCACTACGATCAAAAGTTAATTTAAGTTTCATAATTTATTTCTATCAAAAGAAAGTAAACATTTCCGTTCGAGATGAAGATAACTGCTATAATAACTTGCATAATGCATTATTAGTCTTAGACGGGGAACAATAAGCCCGCTATTAGCTGACGCGGCGTGGGCGGAGCCCTCGACGGCGCACAGTATGAAAAATGACCTAAAAAGCGGTCATCCAATTTTTATTCCCATATTCGATAGATTAAATGATTTCAAATGCATGAGTAGAACTCTCGCAGATCAAATGTACGTAGATCCAGAGATATGATTTTTTTTTCATAAAATCTATGGAAATCAGAAAAAACATAGAAGTTGCTGTAGTTTAAAAGGCGTTTAATATTAATTATTGATTTAAATGCCACATTTTAAAAGAATAAATTCCCTTTATTATCTAGTGAATATTATAATTTTATCGCTATAAATAACATAGAAATGCGAATTTAAGCTTATTTTCGTAAATATTTTTTTTTTCTTAACTCTTCACGTATTAGGATTCAATTCTTAGATTAAATTATTCTTCAGGTCCCACTTGAAATGTTTTAAAAATCTGAAATCTTAATCTCGTAGGATCTGCAGTTTATTGGGATTTAAAGAAACTGACTTAGGGTTGCTACCTACCGGACTATTGTGTTTATCAAGTAAATATAGGTTAAAACAAATGGGTTGATCTGTTAATAATATTAACGGTATTATTAGTAATTTTACATATTATATTAATATCTATCTAAGTATTATATACTGTACGGTACCCATAATACAAGCGTTGCTTAGTGTGGGACCGTATAGTTGGTGTGTTCGTCTGGCGATATTATTATTATGTGTGTCTCCACACGGACTATAACCCGGATCTTTAGAAGGCTTGCGCGGGGACAAGGGTCCAACACATAGAGGCCCTTTTTGTGAATTTTAATGTTAAGTTTTATTATTATTATATATATAAAAATATTGTATCTTAAAATTACGATGAAAGGTAAATCTGGTATGGGGAAGGTGTTCGCCCTCGTAAAGCTTAAGCTAAAACCCTATACCTTTACATTTTCTCCGGAGGAACGGGGGTGAGGCACCATGGAGCCGTCAAAGACCCATGTTGCCACTATTTTCAAACGCCTATTTTACTCCATTAATTTATGTTGCAATTTAAATTAACAGTGTCTATTTATTTGAAACTATTTACTTTAATATCGTGCCCCTAACTTAAATAATATAGGACGTTCGTAGATATTTTCAACCCTTTTTCACCCCCTTAATCCAGACCTTTCGTAAAATCCTTACAAGGACCATACTTGCCAAATTACAGCCTTGTGTCGAATGTCTCGTACTTTTCGGAATTTTGTGTTTAGTCAGTTTGGTAATGGCATTTTAATTTGATTAACAACAAACTTCAAACAACATACTATAATGAGTTTGATCATTATATTCGATGTCTAATAGGTTAGAAAACATTCACAAATTATATCTTGAAAATAATGTGAAATCACTTAATTCTGTGTGAAAACCCTAAAACCATAGAAATTATGGAAAATCTTTAGACGCTCATAACTCCGAGATCCTACAAGATTAGGATTTGATTTTTTTTATATCACTAGCACAATGTCAGACATTATATTAATTATGATTTTGAATCCAAATATGGCAAAATATAGCAATAAAAAAATAAAAACTTTTTTTTCTTCTTTTTCAAATATCTTTCACGCGATTGGAGTTACAATCTGCTAGTTCCAAACATTATTTGCCTACGTAGAACCGGCATATGAGGACACCAATAGATTTACGAAAATATTTTTTTAACTAAAAATTTTTAATATTCTGTAATTTCGCAAAAAAAAATTAAAAAATTAATATCTTTGGATCTAATTACTTTTGACTTTCGGGAGTTCTACTCATGCATTTGAAACTATCTACTCTTTCGAAAAGAGGAATAAAAATGGGATGACCGTTTTTTTGGTGTTTTTTCATACTGTGCGGCGCACTACGGAAATGCCTCAGCTTTTCTTCTTTTACATCACGCGATCTAAGATTCAACTATCAACAAACACTTTTTTACCTTACGGTTCACATATTAAAAAAAAACAGCAATAAAAATAACCAGCAATTCCTGAATATAGAACAGGCCTATTTTGCTTATTTAATTGATATCTTGGTAATTAAGTATACGCTATAGAATATAAACGCGGTGAACATTTGAAGATCCATAACAGTATGTAAAATAAACTCTCACGTACCCATATTAGTGATAATGGATTTATAGTAATAATTAAAAAGATGATTTGTAAGTAATACAAATTAGAAGGTAGTAAACTATTATGTTAGTCATCTTGGGTAGAAATGTTTAATATGATTATAAAGACCAAACATCATGTTAAGGAAATACTTATGTTTATATTCTAATAATAGAATAAATTATTACCAGGCATGTATATTTTGACACGAAACGTAATATACATTTATAATAAAGATTCCAAATGATTAAGTTATGTGAACTACTTACAATATAGACACGAGAGCGATGATTCGCGTCTCGCACTCCGTTTAGAGCCGAGCCGTCCTTACGATTGCGGTTTGATACAGTGGGTGTACCTTTTTTACCCCTACGATGAGTGAGCTATATACAACCTGCGTATACAGATTTCGGATAAAAATTACAATGCGGAAATTTTATGGGTGCATTCCCATAGTCGCGCCCGTGGTTCCGACCGCCCGGCCCGGTGCAACAATACCTCGTTTGTCAGGGTTCGTCGAGAAACTTGAGGTGAATGTTGACATATTATGTGTAGAGTTGTTTACTGGCGTCTAATACAAAGCCCGCTGTGTGTACGTTTGTTAAGGTATCGACATCCGATTATACGAATGCCCATGTAGAGCGCGTCTATTGCGCCGTATTTGCTACCTTCTCGTTGTAAAGTATACCCTTTTATACCTCATATACCCTTTTCCAATTGTAATTGTAATTGTTATAATATTCCCTTACTAGCTCGCCATCCTGCCTGCTCTTATAGGCGATCAAGTTTCTCTATCTTAGAGAATTTATTAAGTACAATTATTATGAATAACCATTATTCAATTCAATTCAAATTTTAGGTTAAATGGCTGCACTAATCTTCGGTGATTTCCCAGTCCCAGTGGGGGGAAAAAGGAAAAACGTATATATGTTTCAGTATTTTGACAATCTTTTCATGTATGAACCTGTCATTTGGAGTTTTTGTTATTCACCTCTACCAAAGATGTGACTCGACCATGATTAAGTTCAGTTCTTTGAACAATATTTTGCGATGACATCAAGCGTCACTTGTCACAAGTATTGAATTTATAATTTGAAATGAAACACTAGAGTCACGTTGTTTTTGTGTAGGTTTTTATGTGGCCACTAACAAGTGTAAAAAACTCAGATCCGACAAGATTGACGAGCGTTTTTATAATCACTCGATATTTTTCCGGTAGCAAGAACTGACAATTTGCATGAGATAAATTGGAACACGGTCCCCTTGCAGAAAATAATACTTTATTCAGAATTGAGACAAACATAGGAGTATTTTTTTATAAGCATTCATAATTATTTCTCAAAAAAATATAAGATAATATTTTTCTAAAAAATGTGTTTCAGCCTCAAATCGTATCAAACTGAATAGCCTATTCTGATGCAGATATGGGCTTTTTCTGATAATATAATGCCCTACGAAACAATATTTCCATCCATTTTCAACCTTTATTTTTATAATTAATAAAATGTTATCATTCCCATGAGCTTTTAAGGTAATTATTTCTGTAACCTATATTATTAATTTTAATAATAATAAGTTTTTATCTTGTAAATGAATAGAACTTAGTAATATTACCTACTTATTTGAAATTAAAACGATACCAAAAAGCGTTCTGTATACAAACAGAACATCGCTTTGGATATAAATAAGGCTTGAAAACCTTTTCCAAAAATCAAATCATAATCTTGGAGATAACGAAATCGGTAATATACAGGTTGTAGGGGGCATAGTATCGAAAACTTTGGGTTCAGCTTACATTGAATGCCTATAATAAAATTATGGAAACCATTTTAGTCGAAATGCATGCGTTAAAAATGTTGTCGCTTTTAAGCGCGTAATGTATCGTAACCACGCAATCATAACACAACGTTCCTTGCGATACCCGACTCGTGCGATTAACAAGCGCGCTCGAGCGTATCGAGTTTTAAATTACATTGCAGTTTAAGATTGAAATAAGTAGTTATGTATTTTTCTTGAATTTCAAATCACGTTGAGATAGAATTCTATTATGATTTCATATTAGAATCAAGTTACAAATACTAAAAAATATGCGTATATTCATATTTTCGTTACGAAGCCTCTTACACTACGTTTTCCAACGCGTTTACCTGGCCCAGTGTATATTTATAAATATATACGAGATGCCGACATTCTGCGGTTTTCAGCCAACGCGTGATCTGAATTGCGGTCTACCGAAGTTACATAGGATATTCAACAAGTTTCTTCACTTTAAATTCTGTGAGGTATGCGGCTTATTTGTTTTCTATGAAGCATGTGTAATATTATTAATTCGAGACATTACAATGTTTCAATGTAATTACTAACTAATTCATTGCTTATTATTCATAGCACTTTTCTGCAAAAGTCGGGTTTTGGAAAAGAAACTCTAAATTTAGGTACTAAAAATAAAAGAAATAAAAACGTTTTCAAATCTTAAGAATTTGTTCACGCACACCAAAAAATAAAGAGCGTATACGTAATGTTTTTGTTTCCGCGCGTATCCAATATTCCATTATACTGAACAATATATCCATCAAATGCGATTATTTGCGGTACGATTGCGACGAATGTTGAATATATTACGCAACAAACGCATCGTCGCCGGTCGTCAATCGCGCTTCATTATCGATCGTTAACGAACATCTTCGACTTCGCCAATCGCGTCACCACAACAGCACACAACATAAATCCCCCGGTCAATCCTTTACTCCACTCATGACACTTCAATTACACTAGTAAACATGCCAATCAATCAACGATTTGATCTAGTCATCAATCTTACTGTTTTGTATGCGGATGATTACGTCTCTCGTGTTTATATGCAGCAAATTATTGGTTTTTGAGGTCTTCGTAGAATTTATAACTGTGTAGATTTCATTTTAAATATAGCATCTACGGTAAGCTCAACATCTTCTAAACTATATAGGTAAGTACGTAGTACCTGAGGCTTTTAATAGAAGCAGCAAGTCGAGAAAAATATACAAAAAAGTGTGTAGACATTGAAAGACCTTGAAACCTGTTAACTTAGTGTTCGGCATTTTATCTTGATCGATATAAAATCCGTTCTGTATCGCAGTTTCTATGCATATGTAATCTTTGACCTTCCTACATTCCAATCACATTGTTTTTCATATCGAGATTGTACGCCGATATGTTGATATGTATTTGATGTTGATTAAATACATAAATATTTTAACTGCAAAGGTTACAAAAAAAGTTGTGCAAACAAAAATAGGCATTATTTTAATATGCTTACCGGCTTCAGTACCTATGATATAATCAACGTTCTAGTAGATAACACTAACATTGTTCATAAAGTGTTGGCACTAATTTGAAAAAGCATGACATTATCTACTTACGAATCAAATATAATTCCTATTATTACATTTATAATCTTTACATCAGATAAATCACGAATAACAAACGTGACTCTCATTGTTAGAAAATGGTTTATTTAAATTATGGTAATTGGATTGTGTGAGTCGTTTTTGTAAAGGTTAATAGAGAGTTAGGGCTTGTTTGGCAAAATGTTATTGGGTTGTTGCCAAAAAAATAAGCCAAAAAATATTTGTATTATTACATTAAGTACCATCAATTTAGTGCCAATTTAGTAAGTGATAGTAACTTACAATTATGAGTGAGTTTTTTAAAGTAACTACCTATTAACGTTGACGTATGTACATTATTCCAATATACTTATGAGACGGTGCCGATTACAGGCCGATAACCAAACGGCTACATACTAATAACAATAATGGAGGATCAGCATTTCACCGAGTCGGTTCTCTTTCGCGGATATGCTGACAGCATTACACAGACCATTATACATATTTTTCCTCCAAATGGACGATGATAAAATTCTTCGTGTTGAAATGTGAACGTTAACAAAAGCTGAATTTTAAGCGTCTCGGTTGGAATACTAAGGTAAATATTTTTTCTGCTCAATTGACGTTGACTTGCACGATCACTGCTCAAAATAAAGCATGCAAACACATTAAATATTCCCAAAACATATAATATTCAGTAAGCACATTAACACAATTCTAAATTGTGATATTTTAGTAGCGATGGTTTATGTGGCGATGGCAAATTTTATTTTGTCATACTGGTGAAAGGGTTACCCAATCGACAGAGTAGAAGGTTTAAAGGCCACAAAAAATTAAATATGGGCTGTAAGCCCGGGCAATGGTCATAAAAAGATAATAATGTCATGACAGCTCGAGTTGATATTATACGCGAATCCATAGCTTCGAAGAATATAGCTTCAAATCGAAACACCCCACACCCGTCTATTATGGATAAAATAATATTCCCAGAAAAAATATTTTTCCCACCTGACGTTGCGCAAGTGAGACGGAAGGCACAAGCAAATTGAAATTGACGTTTACTTAGTGTGCCGTAAAGTTCGTGCCATTGACGAACAATTACCTTGATATGTGATGTGTTTGTCATTAAACTATACACTGTCAGCGTATAAGTAGTTTTTTAAGCCAGATATCATGACATTAAGCAAGAACGAACGCAGGACAGATATAGGTTGCGCTGCGTTGTTTCGATGAAGCTAGAGTAAGCATTTTGTGGTGCCATTTCCGGGCGCAAGAAACCTATCTACGTCTTTCTTAATAGACATCGATTGTTCGCGCATAATTGGCTATTTCCCCGTCTGCTATGCATTGCGTGCAATGTATCCTAATCCATTAAGTTTGAATCGTATTTATTACTAATGCAAACATGAACCAACTTAAACATGGTTGACCTTATCTTAATTATAATAACACTAATAACTTAAAAAAATATTAATTTAACATTTGACATAATGACCGTGTTTGACAAGTATTTTAGTTTTTATTTTAACATGTGGTGAATCAAAAGGGCGCATAAAGGAACATATAAAGACTCGTAGTATTCCTTTCAAACCGTGTCATAACATGCCGCGGCTCTGTCGCTGTCGCCGAACTGTGTCACAAACGCGAAACTGTTTTAATCCGTATCATAAAAGATGTATTCCCATCAAAATGTTGAAAGCGATCTTGTGTCAGCCCACACAAGCCCACACAAACTGGAATTACCCGAGGAACGACCACCCTTATTTATTCTCTTCAAACAATATGAACGCATGGAGATGATCCATGTGTAGTGCGAGCATTTGACTGTTTAGTTTACACGTTTTTGTTTGTGTGAATGGTTACAGAAATTATTATCGAAGCAGGTATTTGTTCCGGACTACATTCCAATTACAACGCAACAACCAAATTATAGCTCGAATGCAATGAAACGAGCTAAGATGGAGTTTGCACTCCAATCTGTAATTTATTCCAGTCATTCGTATGAATGTGAATTAACTACATAATTAAGACTGTAATAAAAGGCGCCAGTTCATATAAAGCGCGCTACGAACGTTAATTACAGGGCATTTCCCGACTAATTGAGTATTTTACCCCAAAAGTAAGAGATAATCGGCTTGATCCTTATTATCTCCATTCCACAATCTGTTACGGTGAGCTCATTGTATGAAAAGCCGCTTACAGGGAACATGGTCCTAAGCTCGTTCACAACAAATGTTTCTGAACCAACCCGTAAGTGGTACGTAATCGTTGTGTAGGTGTGTGTAGACGCCATCTTTATGCTTTTATTTTTAAAATAAGGCATCTATTATGTTAAGTGGTAAAGTCAAATTTACATCGTTATGGCCCCTATACTTTGCTAACAAATGACTTGAGTAGGTACTATATTAGTGTCGGTGAATATTCCTATGCACTATTAAATACGACTTTGATCGTGTCCTAATGGGTATTATCAATTTTATTGCATACAACACCTCTAAATATTGCTTTCATGCATACCTACGTATATGCGTTCAGTTATTATGTGGTGTAATGATTTTATTTGCTCGTTTTTTAACGATTGTCCAATTAAATTCTCTTTTGTTAAAATAAATTGTATTTAATGTCGTCACAACTCGAACGCGGTAGGTGCGTTATTTATCATAAGACGGACGGTGTAGGTAGGTATGTATGACGACGCTGAATTTTCTCCTCGAGAAAGCTACGTTAACATTCTATATCGTGTGACTTTTAGGTTTAACCAATTGTTGTATATACAATGTTATAAATGAACACATTGCACACGAGCTTATTTGTAGAGCCTTAAAGTGCAATAAGCAGTAAGTCTGAATGTTTACTAAGTGTGAATAATGCGTTACGTCCCTCGCTCTCCAGCGCCCGCCCGCGGCCGTTTGCACAACAAACACAGCCTTATCGTCGCTGCATTTGAAATTTGTTTTTTTGCTGACGCCTGATGCAGTTATTTTGGCTTCTCAACATAAAATAACAAACAAAACATATTTTCATATGGTGCAGCTTTTGCTGGAAAAATAATGACTTTTCATCAAAATATACTTTAAACTAAGGATTACTGGCTCAACATTCATCATAATTATGTGCTATAATACGCTTAAAAGGGTTTCTCCACGCGATATTTTGGTTAGTTTGTTATTTT
Source organism: Pheosia tremula (assembly GCA_905333125.1). NCBI lineage: Eukaryota > Metazoa > Arthropoda > Insecta > Lepidoptera > Notodontidae > Pheosia > Pheosia tremula. The sequence goes on along the minus strand of HG995402.1, from coordinate 6,203,934 downwards.
GGTTTTTAAATGAGTACATATAGATAGTAAATAACTATTAATTGACATCATTGCATTATGCTTATCTTGTGGAAGTAAATTTAAGTAATATATTGCTATTTAATTTAGTATTTTTACTTTAAATGTTAAACACTAAATCTTTCATTAGATACGGATGGTGAAATATTTTTGTAACTTATGGCGCTAACGTCAAAAGCTTTGAAATTTTTTCATCAAATATGTTACTTCAATAATCGGAATACATCAATTATAAAATTCAGCAATAAGTGATAAACAAGTTGGGCAATAATTTAATTAATCACCCTGACTCATTATGAGCGGGAGTGTGCCCGATATAAAGCAAATATTATAGGTGAAGAGTGAGTGATCTGCAGTTCCTACTCTTTGACGATTACAGGCGTGACCTTCATGTGTTATTACAGAATAAAATAAGAAACAAAGTACGCAATAACACAATTGTAGCATACATTTATGGTCGATATTATTAAATCCTTGTAGTGACATCCGTGTAAGAGCATGTAGCTGCATTCAAAATGTTGCATGAGTAACATGGAAAATTGTAATTTTACATAGATACACTGAGCATGTACCACTGTGTCACGCATGTACCGCTGTATTTGGTGTGGGGCCAACTCACGTATAGCTACGATGTGGGCTATGCTTCAGGGCTCACGTCGTCGTGCGTCTCCGCAGCAAACAGCCAACAACAACGTTTGAAGTAAATATACTACACTATTATTTGGTAATATCGGAAATTGTCCAATAAAATATATGCTACACAGATTCTTATTGACCAATTGTCCACTATGTTATTTTTTATTTATAGCAAATATAGTACTTATTTGTAAAACACACTGTGGTCACACTTATTCAATTTCCTTTTAAATAATGAAACACGAATTTATTGCAATCCGTTTTAAATACTGTGTACGCGTGCTGTTACAGCTGAATCCTATTTAAAGTCGTTTCATTGTAACACCATTATTATATACAACATTTACAATAGAAACGGCATACAAACCGCGGGCTTAGACCAATATAGATAGGTGCCGCTAATTACTAAGAAATTATTAATAAACAACCTGTTAGTGTTATAACAAAATGTTGTTTCCGTGTGAGTCACCCGCGTTGTCTATCAATTGAGGCGTCAGTGAACCCTAACTCGGGACGATCCTAACATCGAATAACAAGGGAACAAGTTAACTTGACCGCCCACGTGCGAGTGCTTTCATGCAACAACACTTGGCCCTAGATATAGCTACCGATAACATGTAAGCTCATTCTCATTCGGTTTAAAGTACCTGTCTGGCAGATTTGATTGGGCAACAAAGGAGTCTTGTTACGCGCCCTAGTGAGTTGAAGAGGCAATCAGAGGAATGAGTTATGGAAGAATTGGGTAGCGTTCGCATTTCGCCACTATCTCCTGTTTACTAACTAAACATTATAGGGATCGAAATAAATGTAATTTTAAAGACTTTATCGCATTTATTTTATGTGTAGTATTCGCGAAAATATAAGAAATTAATATTATAGGGATCCATAGATTTTTCTTTCAACAAAATATAGGTGTAAATGGGATTTAGATGCAATACTGAAAAATGGGGTATTTTTTTAAATCTCGCATTTATCGTTCGCTGTATGTGTTACAAAAGTAATTAATATATGTTTATTAAATAATAATAATTTAATGTTAATATTTAAGTTCATAGAGTTGGTTTTGACGCATCCATCAAAATCAATCATAGTCATAATTTTCACAAGTTGACTCGATGCATGCATGGCTGGTCGCCGCGCGGCTGTCGAGCTTTCACAACCATTATCCGGCAAAGTACATCGATAGCAGTCCCTCGACATCGATAAGACCCTATCGGTTCTTTGATCGAACCATTATATCGATTTATGAGACGAGATCCCGAGTTGGCGACACGTAATAAATCTGCTCACCAATTTTGTCGGCTCACAATACTTACTGCTGCGTCAAAGCGCTGTAAATATCTCACTTTTTCTTTTGTTCCAATTCTGTTATTTTGAAATCGATATGGGTCGCGATGTATCGAATTATTCGTGATTTGATCACATCAATCTATGGCGACATTGTTAGGTGTTCTTGTGTTTCCTGTTGTGAACATAACGCATAAATCAATATTATTTATTTTTAAATTAAACTTTTTCACTTGCGGTCTGGAATATAGGTTAAGGTGGTTAATTAATCCTGGCAACTTTTATACTGAAACGACTGTAAAGAGCTAATTAATAATAATAACTCGGTAACTACTCAGTGCCTACCTACGTTACTTACTAATGTTCTAAAAATATTTATGACAAATTATGAGTCACGGTATGGCAATGTTCACGTTTGTATTCTGTAGCAGAGGATGGTCGGTCTCGGTACATACCCATGTACTTGCAATAATTATACCTATTGCCGGCGAAAGCAGGCTGCAACGGCGCACCGTTAATCTCTCGCTGCACTAAAGCTTCAAGGTTAACTTTCGCGGCTAGCCCCGACCGACTACGGTACCGCTGGATGGATGCAACACGTGCATCTACTCGGATGAAATGAGATCATAACTTGCTTTAAGCACGATTATTAAATCATTTTCGGATTAGGATTTGTTTACCGATTACATTATGATCACGATTTACCTCATCATTCTAGAAACGACCAAATAGAATAAATTAGGCTTGGTTATCATCGTTTTTATTAACACTTGAAACGATTCAAAAAGGGTATACTTACCTCTCTAGCTATATTTCTTTAGCGCATTGTAATCAGTATGTGAAGTCAGTTCGATTTTTATATTAAAAAACAATAAGTGTACAAAAAAGAAATAGTTCAAAGGTTAGTATAACCATTCTGAATCATTCTGTATAAGATAATGTTTTGTAACAATGTAGTACTTAGGGCTGAGCTGCGTCCTCAGATTACGGCTAACATAATTACCAGATGGTGAATCCGTTTTGTTGTAGCCACAGTGACAAACAAATAAAACAACATTGTAGCAGTAAAACACAATACTAAATAATATTAATTTAAACGACGATACTCAGTTACCTTCCTGATAAAACATCCGTATTTTAATAATGTTAATGTAAATGTACCTATTTATCATTATAACTCATTTATGTTAACGTAAACAAGCACATGGCTATAATTGTGCGAGATACATAAGGAGATAATATTGCATCATCGAGTAGAGGCACTCTTGCACAGATATATTAGAGGAGATATGTTATGAAAGCGGTGGGCTTGCGCACAAAGTTAGCGTACATTTGGCTAACCTACAATTTTCGCCGTCAGTCCACTGCAACTGCACGTCGGTGCCGGTGCTCTAGTTTTTTTCAAAATGCCGGGTTGTTCCGTGTTTGTATGCAAAAATACTAGCAGCAAAGTGAACTACGCGAAAGATGGAATCTCATTTCACCAGCCAGAATTAAGTATTTTATTTATTCGTCTTTAAAATCATTAAAAACAACAAATCAAAAAATATTTAATGCCTTTATTATGTTAATTTAGTTTTCATGTAGCACAACGACTTTTTTATTTTTGTACAAAATACATGGCTCTTTAAGTACCACCTATGTTCGCTACTGAGTGAATGTACGAGGCAATGTATAGATCGTCTAACGATACTTTGAATAAACTGGTGCGTCGCGTGGTACGGCCGCTGTATACGGCGGCGACGCAGCACGCACCGTAGAGACTTCGTATTGGTTGGTTTTAGAGAGTGGTGGGGAACAAAGCGGAGGCAGCGAGTTCCCATACATTTTGAACCGCACGGCATATCTCTCGTGATCTGTGCACTCTTGACTAAATGAGAAAGAAAGGTAAAACCCGGTTCGAGTCCCAGTAGGGGTAAACATTCCCTTACGAGCACGAATGTCTGTATATACCGTCATATCATCGATGCTTAATATCTACCTATACAAGTCATTATTTATCGGGCTCGCCCCCAAAATACACGCGTCGCTTAGTTTAGTAGTAGTTTATTTATTTAATTGTAAGAGAACATTGTCGCATTGTCTACCCCAGTCAACTAATTTTATTTAAATTTTTAGATTTAAGTTTCAATTTATAAGTTACTGAAAACCACTGTAAATGTCTTCTTTATGTCATAATCATTAAGAAAATATGCAAGCATAATATGCTTGTATCTTGGGAATCTGACTTCGCTTCCAAACTAAGCATACCTATTATGCTTAGTTGCGCTTCCAAACTAAGCATATTATGCTTAGTTTGGAAGCGCAATACAAATAATTTGTAACTATTCTTTTAATGGAAAATAAATATATTATTATTATAATTTTGGACCGTACAGTTGGTATGTTCGTTGGTATTTCATTCTCAAAAGTATTGTATGTAAAAAAAAACGTTTTGACAAAACGTGGAGGTGTGGCCGAAAAGGAGATATTTTAGTAACATCAATAATACACGTACGACAAGTGCCTTAGGCGTGACAGTTGGCTAGTTTATTATGAAGGTAACAATTTATAAGTAACTGAGAGCCAGCATATGTGTCCCGGCTACATTAGCATAAGCCCGCCCCGCGGCGGCTTATTGATAGCAGCATGCTAATTTTACATTATGCGGGAATTCGCCGAATATAACCTACCTTCGAAATGGAAATGTCTCATTGCTGATGTAGCGAGCGATTGACCGAAATAATGTTTTTGTATACTTTGCCAAGTCAACTTTTACTTCGCTCTTAAATCCCAATTTGATACAAACAACACAAGCTGTATACCTACCTAAGGTTTGTAGGTATATGAACGACTACTTCATCACATAATAATCCTGATTTGAATCCAAAAAACTTCTTTCCTGCGAAATACACAGCGAATTTACTCTAAGAAAATAAATAAAAGTACCCGACACCAAAAACACTTCACTGAAAAGAGAAAAATAAACTCGAGAATTACAGGCGGGGACAAAACACTAACCAACAAAAATATGTTAGGTGGTCGTCTTCAAGTTACAACTAATCTTCTAATTATTACAGAAAATATGTCTAAGTAAGTAATTTTGTTTTCCCCGCCTCCAACACTCGAGCTTATTTTTCAATTTTCGTTTAATGTTTTTTGCAGTTAGGTTTCTTTAGCGCATTTGGTAAAATCCACAAAATCGTTTAGGCTGCCTAGTGCTTACCAAAGAAATATACATATATATACACACGAAAAAAAATTACCATCCCGGCGCAGTCAGGTATTAACTACGTAATGGTAGCTAGTTTTATTATCTCAAATATGACCCTTATTGCGAAGAAATTGTGAAAAAGTCCATCGCCGATGATAAGAGTTGCGAAGCTGCGTCACTCTCGCATAACTACTGAATGGGCCATGATTCACGCTAAATTATTTTTAGACTATTGCTGTATTCGCGTTATTTACTACGGCATACGATGATTCTCACGCCCACAGATAATTTTAATTGAGCTACATGAAACAGGGAATACGTTTCATTCATGTATGACTAGTACAAGTGAATACCATGTTTACAATTTTATTTTTTTGAATATGTAAAATGGAACGATACACAACGGTACCTTCGAGACATACAAGTCTCGGTCATAACTTGTGTGCTCATAAATTATATGTAAAACTAGCTGTTGCCCGCGACTTCGTCCGCGTGGTATTTAACTAAGACAACCGTTGGCAACAGCCTGCTCGCGTTCTGATCCCGCGGGACGCATTGCAGATTGTTGCTATCAAACTTTAAGCAGGCGCAGCGCTGCAACATTGGTTTTAATTTTTTTTCGAGAGATCCAATTTTTTTTTCTAAAATAATGGTAGCCTAAGTTACTCCTTGTTACATCAGCTATCTGCCAGTGAAATTCCCGTCAAAATCGGTCCAGCCATTTCAGAGATTACCCGGAACAAACAGACAGACAGACAGACAGACAGACAGACGGACAGACAGACAGACGGACAGACAGACAGACAGACAGACAGACAAAAATTGTAAAAAATGTTGTTTCGATATAGGTAACGTGTATACATCCAAATGCACTTAGTAAAAAGCGGTTATTTTAATATTACAAACAGACACTCCAATTTTATTTATATGTATAGATAATAAAAAAAATGGGTGCTGCTCGTTTTTATCACGTGGGCCGGTATAATTCTTGCATATTGTAATTGAGAGAAATTTTTCACTAGTATTTTTTGCTTCCTTGCTCTACAATCATATTCCCAGACGCATCGATCAAAACCGATGTGAGACCGATAAATCAGCATCAGTCAGCTCAACTAGTGGACAGCCTCGATTATTTCCACGGCACCGATGACTCACTACATTAATACGATGATCTGCCTAAAGGCTTCGCGCATAAATTTCGTAATTGCAGCCGCGTAGACAATGCAGGAACAAGTGAGGCAGGACCCTATGAATAATGCATTGGAGGTGGTACAAAAACGCACCATGATATACGCGCATGAAGGATATCGCAACGCAATAAGTCACCTTTAATTTTTTTATCGATGTGTTTCAGGGTGAGCCACTATTCCTCCTGTTCTCAGGCGATGAAGCAAAAAACTGTGTTTCTTTGTCTTTGTCACCTGCTAGTGGTAATCCTGCTTATTTGCACATTCTTCAGCTACAGCACATTTGTCAGCTACGGGATTACAGGTTTTATGTGGGGTACCTACACGGGACTATAATCGGAAACGCGTCTTCCGATCGCAAAAAAGCTTAACGTGGGCAAGATAAAATGCCTCTTATGCAAAAATTTAAAGAAAATAAACTAATAAATGGATCATAGATCAAAAGCTACAAAATACTGTTCTGTACTCAAAGATTAGTTTGAGCGGAGTTCAACAGGATGGGAACTACGTAATGAAATATCTGAACCTTGCGCAAACTTATATTAAACTTTTTCATTCCGACCTCTACAGGACGAGGCTTATATAAGCTTATGCAGACCGTATAGTTAAGCCCGTTCCCTACACTGAACCGTACAAAGTTGGATTGGAGTGAGTTCTACTGAATTTTAAATAACTTGGGATTGTTAAATGTAATCGGGTTCAAATCAAAAAAATAAATATAATACCACACCTTTAAGGTAATCCCTCTTTGAAATATGATGCAGATGTAGTCACCGGTAATATAATGTATTTTTTTAATTCCTACAACGAAAAGAAAAAACCAGCGAATACAGATAAGTCCTATAAGACGTTAACGGAAACTTATCCACAGTTTAACAAAAGTTAATAGTTAACACGTACCCTGAAACGTTTTATTTTAGTTGAGGTTTATTTACTGGAACCGATTCTGGAAATAGTTGCTATTCACAGCTCGTGTAATTAAACAATGAACTTCGTTCATTGCCGTCTAAATTTATAATTTATAGAGATTGTTTCAGTTTATTTTGTGAGTTCTATTCTGGATAAACGGTACAAATGGTTAAACTTCCAGAAAACAGCACAGAACTATTTGTTATTTGTTACTAACTTTATTTGGTACCCGTTTATAATTTCAAAACTGGTTCAATAAATCCATGCACTACGATAGAACAAAGAACTTTTGGCATAAATAAGCAAGCATTTGTTCTAAGATTATCAAGAATAAAAAAATCAGGCACTTATTAATATTTATTTGCGTGTTGTATTAACTAGTATTAGTAATAATACACCATACTCACAAATCGGCCGGCTCAATAGAAATATCCCGAGATTACGTGAATGAGCGTACAAGAAGTCTGGCGAGCCATCAATAATGTGTTGTGATAAGGAATGTTGTTTCTCAGCTGCCAGAGCGCGATCGATCAATCCGAAATTGTACGAATTCTGGACTTATTTGTTCCCTCTGCCCTTTATCTATTTACAAAGGGCAAGAAGTTAATTTTTGTTACACTAGGTATAACATGATTAATTTACCGAATTACCTTGTCAGCTACTACGCCGTAGTTCGCATCAGGGTGTCAACGTAGGTAATTGAATCAGGCGTGACTTTGTGGTTAGATCAAGTCTTGTCGGTCTATCATTATTAACGTGATTCGTCATCAATGAGGTGGATGTTTATGATGAGGAACTTGCGCATGGTTCTATTAATGTTGCTTCATAAATAGATAATGAATTGGAATTGAATCATAAACTTATTTTTAGCCGAGTAATTTTCAGTATATAATCAAAAAATGTTGGTCACATGATTAAATAACGAAGCTGATTAAGCAATTTAATTGTAAGAGTAGTACAGTATAATAACCTTAGTTTAAGGACTTAAAAGCGCTTATAAGTAAATAGAGAGCATTGACTGTTTATTCAGCAGCTCATTGTTAAGCTCAAAACTTAAATAGTTATTGTGCCGTGTCGTCTGGTCTTCGGCTGTAAATCAAACATTTAACAAACTGCCCGCTGTCATACCAATAACATTCATGTCGTGTGTGAGCTCGGACAAATATTACAAATTACGCCTGCGCCCCGGTTAGTTCGGAGGTAAACATGTTTTACTGTTACAGAGATCATTACAATTTCAAATATGTTATTTATAAGTGTTTTGCAAAAAACACATTAAATATTTATAATGGAAGTAGGTAGTTAGACGAGTAAAACAGTAACAACATGTACAGTAACAGCATGTAAGCTATTGGAGGCCCTGGACACTAAAGGATGGTGGGGCCCCTATAACTAAGACAGAGATTTATAGGGCCCTGTGCTTGCTCAGAATGGCCAATGGAAAAGAGGGGCTCGGCTATGCCCAAACGTTATACGTGTGTTCAACTATGAGACTCTTAAGATTATACCAGGCTGCATGTTGTATAATAAACCCAGGAACTAAAAAACTAGAATCGAAAGTTTTAAAGCAAAAGTAAAATACGTATAAAAGCAAAAGAATAATTCATACTTTTATGAAACTTTCGGATTTTATCATTTGTCGAACAAGCTCATTTATACAACTTAAAAAGTAATTCAATTAATTGTTGGAAATTAGAGAGGCAGGCGTTGATTGACAGACTAGGGATCGTTAATGAGCATCGGCACAAAAAGCCCGTGTCCACCGAACGAGACATCGCCCGACGATTAATTGAGTTAGAGAGGTGACGAAGTGAGAGACTAGACCCGACATCAATACGCGCCTACTCGTATGGTTAATAATAAAAAAAACCTTACATTAGACGTACACGTCAGCTTACGGCTTAGTGTGCTAATAAAAAAATATATACATATAGCTATTATATTATTATAGTTACTATTAGAGGGACCAGACGACCTGTGGCAGTATGATAAAATTTCATAAACATCTACTTGATATGACGGTTTATAAAATCGTAAACTATCCTAAATGTCAGACAGGTCACTACCAATGATCTCATTTTATATAAGTCATGCACCAAAACAGAGAATAGGTAGATACCTTCCAAGATTTCAGTATATGAGTTTAGTACATTAAGTGCATCGTTATTTTGGCAGAGTTGCATAATGTCTAAATTTAATCCCAAACGGTTTCCAAATGTGCCGACATAAACTGGGATTTACGACTGCCAACGTCTTAAAACCGAAGTTTAGGTTGTGAAAGAATTCTCAAAACAATACGATGCTTATTCGCGCATAAAACCAGGTGGGCTCAGAAATAAAACAGCATTCGACCTTCATAATTTTATTTATGCTCGTGTTCGTTGCGAGTAAAAGTGAATGCGTCTGGTCTGGGATTGACACCGCCTCACCTGTTTTCAAAAAGTCAATTTCAAGACGTATTACCCTTTGTTCTGTGAGGACCCGCCGGTGAGGTGCTTATGCCGCCTTTTATTGCGATTCTGCCTTAATACGATGGCTGCAAATACGGTGGCAATTTGAATTGTGTTGCGTTCGAGTTTAAGAACTCGTTCGTAGTACGTATGCGCTGTATTTATTTTCCCATGCAAAAACTCCACCCAGTTACTGTGTTTTAAATAGTACGGATATAATAGATAAATATAGTACATAAATTTCTCATAATGGCTACGTAGGTAATTTTGTAAATGAATAACAAAATGGACTGTTAAGACATTTTACTTTTTTTTCTCTGACTGCTCAACACAGTTTCACAGAGTTTCACCGATTCGCGACGGCAAAGTTCACGTCGGAATGTTACAACACCGTGCGTTTAGTTGCGCGCTAAACAAACTACGTGCGACTTTCGACACGGGTGCAGGCAGTTAGCGGCCCTTCATATGAAGATGTCAGGCGCCGCGTCCGCGCCCGTTGCTGCCTCGCTCTAACGACACACTTCACACGATTTCCACGACATTCTCGACTGAACGACATGCCACTTCGCTGAATCGTCAAATGAGCACGGAACAATACAGCTAAACATTCGAACAAAAGGCTTATTTTGTCGTGACGCCTAACTTGGATTGGAAATGGCTTACAATTACTAGACCTATAAATAAGGTCTGGCCAAACAAAACAATGAGTCAGTCTAGTCTAGACTAACGGTATCGCTTGTAAAATGGATTCCTTACTTTCTCCTGGACAAATCGGGGTATGTATGGCCCGACCGACCGGTCACTCATAATAAACAAGTGAAAATATGTCTTTGATGGCTTCTTATTATTTACTTATTGTTTGAACACACAATAGACTGCCTGCACGACATAGGTATAATATTTATATGTATAATGTGTATGCAGTTGTTCGTTTATTAGTATATCTAGATGAGGATATTAAAAAGTGCAAGTAGCTTTTCCAATAAATCATAAAAATGAGTAACGACTTGGTATAAAAAAATTGATGTTGGAGAGTCTGATGTTTTTTTGTTTATGCGAAATGTTTAGAAGTTTCGCAGACATCTGCGAAATCTGAACGAAGAGCGATCATTGTAGTTTATATCATGTTTTAGGAATTATATTATTACACACATTCATCAGAATGCGTTTCTAAATAGATTGGTTTAATTTCCATAGACGCTGTGTTGCTTCTACCGTTTAGGTCACTCGATGGCACGGCCTCGACCCATTTACATGTTTCATGACACCTAATTTAGTTATTGAGAACAGTCATTCGGACAGTGATTGAGGTAAGCCGAATTGGTGCATCACTTGTAATATCATCCAATAATGTTAGGTATCAATTCTGTGAATCTGAATGTAATGACAAAAGATTTATGTGATACAAAGGTCGACAGCGGGTACAACGGGAATTATTCTTTTGTTTTAAAAGTGTACTATTTTATTTATATTTTATTTGAAATAATGCCAACGTTCTTAATTATCGACACAGTATGTAGATTTATGTATAAATTATTTTGATTTCATATAAATATGTATTGGTCATGTAGTTTTATAACTTTGCCAAGGATGCCTTATTATTATGTATATAAGTAGGTAGTAAATGTATTTATATATTATGTGTGATATATGTGTATGTATATATTTGTATTCATGTGTGAATGTTGTGTAAATCCTGAAAGTGTTTACTGCAAATCTATATGTATAATGAAGTACACCCTCATCGCTCATAACCATTTTTTTAGATCCGTCCCATCCAAGGGCTGGCTGATAGAGACCGCTATTAGTGATAAGGCCGCCCATTGTGACACTCTCTGAGTAATTGGTGTGTAAATTTTAATACTTCTTTTTGTTGTGGTGAAACAATAAAGAGTTATCTATCCATCTATCTCTCTATACCTTCAGATCGTAATGAAAACATTCCCTAACGCGATGAAAGTGTAGTTACAAATCTTACTTCTGAATTGTAAACTGGATTATATAAATGCGATTTATGATTTTAAATGCGAGCACAGAGGTTACAAAGCCGATAGGTGAGAATAAAATAACATTGATTTACATATTGAATCGATAAAAAATGGATGCAAAATCGCACGGTGTGTTGCGGAAAATCTTATTTATTTCTCTCCAAAACTTGGGTTTGGTACTTACTACATCCAATTTTTAAGCATATGTTTATACAAGCAATAATTCGAAAATCCATTAGTCTATATTATTCGACTGTCACCCAAAATCTCATTAAAAGGACTCCGTTATCACTGTCAAAAATAAACGAGAAAGTACTGCAAGAGGCCGATTACTTTACCATACAGGCACGGCTCCACTCTCATGCAAATATTGTACGAGCATAGCAATAAGTTTCGCCTCCGCTTCGACTTTCTCGGAAATCACGTACAATATTCTACTGATTGTGAATTTGAGCCGTCTGTGTGAATTGAATCATTCAGTCAGCAATTTGTGTAGGTAAATAGAGCGTTTGGTAAATCATGGTTAATTTACAATTTCCCTATAATGCTTAGTGGTAAAGGAATAAATTGGTATTATTAATTCTTTTAGGTTTTTCATAATTTCAAAATTGGTGCAATTAGCTGTTATGTTATGTTAGCAGTCAAGTATTTTTCAGTTTTACGCGGGTTTTTTTTTAATAGTGGCTTAAAATATTATTAAATGTTGCCATTTCTGTGTTTATTTAAAGCACTTTTTTACAATGTTCAGTGTATATAACTAAATAAATAGTTAAACGTGGCTACAATGAACATGTTGCGTCGTTGTGAATCATAACAGACTTAGTAACGGTAACTTGAAACATCCACCTAATCAGCTCGGAGAGGAAGGTTTTGTTCACGATGGCTTACACTCTGCTGTTCGTAGAACACTAAAACGGCTGATTGGTACATAGATGAATCACTCACAATTCTAACAATACTAACAATTGTTAGATCGTGGACAGGTGTGTAAGCGAATGCCTATAATAGCAACCAAAAGGAAAATAGTATTTTTGGAATGTATGTATGAGATTATTATCATAGTTAATGGTTAAAACATCATGCCTACATCATTATGTGGACATTGAATATAAATAAAATAGACTCGAATACTCTTTCGAATGATTAATGTTTTTTCTCACTTGACCTTATACATTCATGTGCACTTTATTCCACGCTTCATTATCTTAGTTAAAATAAGAACAAGCGTCAGTTGTCTGTTTCGTTCTTTTGTTTTTGTGAATAATTGCTGCCGGTATTAAAAGTAGAATGTCGAAGGACGACGCGTACGCATCTGAGAAGATGTTTTGTTATTTATGTACGCGTACGGACCCGCGGACGTGCGGTCGGACAGCACCAGACGCAAGGAACATTATTGTGACGGCCCTTTGACTGCTCGTATCAGATACCATGTCATGTTTGTGAGGAATTGTGTCAACACGTTCGAAAATAACTTTTATCCCACTAATGTTATAAATGTGAAAGTTTGTATGGATGGATGTTTGTTACTCAATCACGCCAGAACGGCTGAACGGATCTGGATGACATTTGGCACAGAGAGATTATAGTCTGGAAAAGCACATAGGCTAATTTTTATGTCGGTAAAATGTATGTTTCCCGTGGGATAGATTTGTTTTAATTTTTCATAGAGCAAAGGATCGACATAATTTTTTGCATAGGCAGTGGTAGTTTAGGGGTCAGAAAATGACTAAGGTTAATTTTGTTTCCCGGAAAAATGCACGGTTCCTATGGGATAGCATACAGGAACCGTGCATTTGCAAAAAGAAATAGAGGAAAAGGACATACTTTTTGAATCGCGGGTATCACCGCGGGGCACAGCTATTTATAGAAATTGCTAATTAAACTTTTTATAGTTATTATATAACCATGTTCTATTTATCAAATAGCGTGTAGCGTGTACATTTGTGTGTATATCGCACACAAAGATGAATCCTTACAATAGGCCCATTTATCTAGTATAAATAGACGTTAGCAATGTGCTCGTCCGTAGAATAGAGTTTATAGCATCGTGTGCATGATTACGATGCACAATAAAGCCGTTTGTAATTCTAGATTAGCTATTTGATAATGCATTTCAATTTATAGCATCATTGAGCACGCCGTTCTAGAACGTTGGCCAATTACCCCAGTTTGTGTTGGTCCTTGTATAGTATCGTTTCATAGTGTTAATGAACACCACGTCACGTAGTGGATGTGTGAGTATATCAAAGTATTGGGATGGCACATGAATAATTTATTTATATCAATTACGCCTCCATTGATTCGCGAAGTGCTGTCAAATTATTATTTAGGTTGATAATTAATTTTACAGTTCTTCACTGCATCATTTATACGATTATTTTATACATCATCTTGATCCATATAACTTACTGAAACCTGTTAAAACATTTTACACTATTTTTTGTTACACCTTATGTTACTTACTCAAAAGTAATATAAGGTATAACAAAAAGCAGTGATGGCGAAGATGGTAAAACGCTTGCCTCGATAACGAGGATTGCAGGTTCAAAGCCCGGCTCGCACCTCTGGGATTTCTGGATTTCAGGTGCCCGTTGTGGCATGCCCAACAGAGGGACATTAAAAAGGTCTGGTATTATTATTACTCAAAAGATTAAGAAATATGTTGCACTATATACCAGGCCTCTCCAGAGTAAACCTTATGCAGTTTCCTATCATTATTATTATATGAGTAGCCTAAAAAATATTAGGTGTGTTTACGAAACAGGCTTATCCAAATGAACCCGAGATAACATCACTATGCGGTTACGTGTGCTAATACCGGCTAGCATAGATTACCGTGTCAGGCCGGGATCGTTATCTAGTTAATCTAATGCACCGGTGACTTGCTGACATACACTTGCATGCCTCTCTTATCACCAAGCCAAGGTCACTCCGTGCAAACAAAACATCATTAACAGTTTCCAGCAATTTCTTGAAAACTGTTTACGTAATGATTGAGAAAAGATCGCTTTGGTATGCGCATAAACGGCAAGCAACGATTTTACATATTTTCTTACCTGAAAACAACCGACATTCAGCTTGTAGTACAATACCGATAGTTACTGATATAAGAATTCAAAGCCAAAGCCGGTTGCGTAAAATAAAACATATTCGAATATCTTACCGATATTCGCGTAATTGTACGACAATAATACTCCATATGGGAATCGTATTATCACGATTGTAAATCAACAGTTTCATGAGAGTGTAACATAAAAACTCGTTTGATTTCCTCTTCGAATACCGATAAGGATTTTTTAAATTGTATTTAGGCAGAGCGGCGGCGGTACCTAATTGTCGGGAGGCGGTTTCGTATCGCCGTCGGTGCAGGGTGGCCCACATTGTAATCACCAGTGATTAGCTTCACCTGACCGATTATGCCCTAGATTTTCGACCGAACCGTTCAAGTTTAGAGCGGATTATTGCTTGGCAACCAAATTGCCAATGTGTTTTTGCATAACGATTATTTTCGTTAAAAAACTAATGTAACAATGTCGGGTCCGCCCGCGGCTTTATGCATTTATGACGAGGTTTCGGCACACATTTATCAGACAACAATGTATTATACATCTAAACATAACCAAAATGTATGCAAAAATTGCCCGCGCTGCAGCGAAAAGTAGTCGGTAACTTCAAAACGGACAGGTTGTTTCCACAACAAGGTAATTGTAGGCCATTTCGTATGAGCATGTGCAGTACTTATATCGACTGAATATAGTAGATACTTGGAACTTCGAATTGAATAAGTCATAAAATCTTATGTCAATTGTACGTTTTACATCGTTTTGAACTTCGCCGAAGCTTGGGTGGGATCCACATGCCTGCGACGTGTAATCGTCTTGTATCGTTCAAATGGGTGGCCGAAAATACGCTGTTCTGGGTAGTTGGATACTCAAAAACTACATTCGATTCGCATAAAATATTATTTATAGATACACCTCATTTCTATGCGTTCTCGACGATAATCCTGAATACTCGTACCTGAATAATTTGTAATCTGGTCGAATTACACAACTATAACAAATATGATGTAATATATACACGATCTATGTCTAAGCAAATCAATACAGAAAAATATCCAGCACACGAAAAATGCCCAATAATGAAAACAATTCGTTTTTTTTTGTTTGACTTCTAATAATGAATGACTTAATTACTTTCAATGTTAAACATAATCACAAACAAAGTTTTTGAATAAAATAAACCGACAATGAATTTGTTAGTTTGTGAGTGATATAAAACACGACTGGAGAGTTTCGGGATGTTCCATTGACGTAGTCTCGCATTCCGAGAGATGTTCGATCTGTTATACCAACGTGTCATAATAAGCGTGCGCATCGGTCGGAACAAATGGGCCAAGCAGTTGCATTCAACGAAGCGCATAAGCAATCTGACTCGCGGCTAATTATAGCGCTTGTCGCGTTACCTGACGCTCCATGAAAAACATGTATTTATTGTCTTTATCTATCATGTAGACCACGCTGCGTATTACTTTCCTGCTCTATATTGTTTTTATAAGAACGTTTTAAAACAATTAAATGGTGCATCATGATACACAACATTCCATTGCTTTTATTGTTCAACAGTAATCTCGGTTAATAAAAGGATTTAGATTAGCTGTGCTGTAAACATACATTGTCACCAAGATGATGCATAGTGTAAATATCAATTATAATGAGGAATGTCTTCTGAAGCCTAACGCTGTATATTTATCCTGTTTTATATACTTCAAGAAAATAAGTTTTTAATTATAAAAAAAGCCCCCACTCGTTAACGTATATAAATAAATGCCTGAAAATTGATCATATTTTATTATGAATTGAAAGAACTAAGTTTTTTACGTTTAACTGAATAAATAAATTACAAATTTAAAGCAACTTGGATAGGCACCAATTCCGTCGCGAGGGGATGAAACGTTCGGTAAACAAAATTCACAAGATGCAAAAGATTATTCTCGTACATTGTCTGCATAAACATCATATTTGCAATCACGTGATACATAAGGCTGCATTCGCAATATAACACTGCTTTATACGCAGCTACACCAAATAAGGCATTAGGACGGTGACAGACGGCCCGCCCAGGATATGTGTGTGAAAGTTTCGTCATCTTTACATAATGTTTAGTAATAGATGAGCTATGTCAAATATTGTGCTATTATAAATCCTACCAAGTTCCTACCTACTACGGTATATAAACGTCTATCAAAAAAGAGTAAATATCATTCATTTATACCAATCAAGTATTCATGGTGTTTTTTTTTAAGAAAACAAACCAGTAACTTCACAAACTTCGAATGTAATTTAATTTTGTGATAGTTTTAAAATTTTTATTTGTGAATATTATTCATAACTGCAACAAAGCTAATTATTGTAATATTTTAAACTGTTATAGTTACACCTTACATAAACAATACCTAAGTGTTCAGTTTATTACATCAAGTGCAATTTAATTAATCATATTAGACAGTCGCGAGACAAGTCATTTGCATGAAACGTAATATCAAATTAATGTTTTCAAATGATATTTCTAATATATTTAGCGATAACGTATGAGTAAGAAGCTTATAAAAATCGTTTAAGGCATGTATTCATCGCAGCGCGCGGCGTTGGGCTTAATTGAAACATATTGCGTTGCAGCTAGCCCGATTTTAGAAAGTTTTGGCTGCGTGCCAGCCAACAGCTGTTCTGTATCAAGTTTTTGTACCTACCCGGATTTTTGGTTCAACTTAAAGGTCAAGGTTACAAACATAGGTGATAATTAACTAGTTCAACTTTAAACATTTATATAGCCAATTTTCATAAGATTATAGAAGTAAAACGTAATTGCACAGAGCTCCAATAATTCATATTTTTGGATTGACGGGTTCAGTTCACATCATGACTAACAGTCCAAAAAAATCTCTGTTTTGTACAATTATTTACATTGTGTTTTGATATTAACTATGATGATGATAACTTTGATATTGTATGATAGCATTAAATACCTAGCGACGTTTAAATTAAAAACAATGAATAGACATGATAAGAAGAACTTGAATGTACATTAATTAAAAACCACTTTACGAAGACGCTACTGATAAGGTAACACATTTCTCAGATAATATGTAATAGGTAGAGGTAGTTTTCCGCATGTCCGTGAAGATTTTATATAAATAATTGCTATCTTGTATCAAGAATCTCGATACCTATTCTTAGTCGATTAGGTTGGTCTTTGTGTAAAAATTTTGCCGTCTCCGGCCACAATTTAGCTCCCAGATAAAATGCATTTCTTGCATATATATTTTACTAGCTGTCCCCGCGAACTTCGTACCGCCCCAGAATCAAATGTATGAGAAAATGAATTTATTGGTACTCTATGAGAAATTTAAACAAATCTATCCCACGGGAACCATAAATTTTAACTGGATAAAAAGTAGCCTATGTGCTATTCCAGAATATAATCTATCTCTGTGCCAAATTTAATCCAGATCCGTTCAGCTGTTCTGGCGTGAAAGAGTAACAATCATCCATCCATCCATCCATACTTTCACATTAATAATATTAGTATAGACTAGCTGTTACCCGCGACTTCGTCCGCGTGGTATTTAACAAAGACAACCGTCGACAACAGCCTGCTCGCCCATTCTGAGCCCGCGGGACGCATTTCAGGTTGTTGCTATCAAACTTAATCAGGCGCTGCGCTGCAACATTGGTTTTAATTTTTTTTCGTGAGATCCTATGTTTTTTCTAAAATAAAAGTAGCCTAAGTTACTCCTTGTTACATCAGCTATCTGCCAGTGAAAGTCCCGTCAAAATCGGTCCAGCCATTTCAGAGATTAGCCGGAACAAACAGACAGACAGACAGACAGACAGACAGACAGACAGACAGACAAAAATTGTGAAAAAAAATGTTTCGGTATGGGTAACGTGTATACATCCAAATGCACTTAGTAAAAAGCGGTTATTTTAATATTACAAACAGACACTCCAATTTTATTTATATGTATATGTAGATGTATAGATTATACTTATATAAAACTAGCTGTTGCCCGCGACTTCGTCCGCGTGGTATTTAACAAAGACAACCGTTGACAACAGCCTGCTCGCCCATTCTGAGCCCGCGGGACGCATTGAAGGGTTTTGCTATCAAACTTAATCAGGCGCTGCGCTGCAACATTGGTTTGAATTTTTTTTCGTGAGATCCTATTATTTTTTCTAAAATAAAAGTAGCCTAAGTTACTCCTTGTTACATCAGCTATCTACCAGTGAAAGTCCCGTCAAAATCGGTTCAGCCATTTCAGAGATTAGCCGGAACAAACAGACAGACAGACAGACAGACAGACAGACAGACAGACAGACAGACAGACAGACAGACAGACAGACGGACAGACAGACAGACAGACAAAAATTGTAAAAAATGTTGTTTCGGTATAGGTAACGTGTATACATCCAAATGCACTTAGTAGAAAGCGGTTATTTTAATATTACAAACAGACACTCCAATTTTATTTATATGTATAGATTATTTCATTGATAATGTCACAAATGGGTGATAAATATAGAATTAGGAAATGCCGGACGTAATATCAGATAGTAAACTCAGGCGATTATCTCTGGCGGTAATCCAACTGGTTTATTATTAATGGATGATTAATAGCGCTACGTGTCGGAACGATTCATCACCCCGGCGTCTGTTCCTCAAGCTTCCCGATGCTCCCGCGCACCGCGTTTCGTAACTTACGATAACGTACACAATCATGATTCACTTGCAACTTAGTGCAATGACCATGCAATGACGACATCTATACATTTTTAAATGACGATGCACCCAGTAACATATAGCATGGTATGTGCGAGCGTAGAGCATATATTTAGTTATGGACTAAGAATTTTGTATGCATACCAAACGTTGTAATATAAGCGAGGAGGATGTTTAGACTTCTTATCTGATTATAGCTTTGTTTAAGTAGCAGCTGGGCGTTAAATAAATTGTTAGGAATTCGGGTGAACATTAGGTTAGCTAAAACAGCATCAAACCTTGGCCGACTGCTCTACCTGGATCTCGTTATTCTCACTTCATAAATTCGCGGAATGTTTATAATTATCTAATTTAATTTCACACGAAATGTAAGCAATGGAAAAAACGTCCGTATGATCTCATAATTTTGCTACATCGTAATAGCATCGCAGAATAGTAACAAATTGTATCATAATAGTATGTGTAAACAAACCGTCTTCTATTATTTGTCGCGTAAAATCTAAGCATATTTCGGCCTAGGTATTTTATTGAAGTACCTAGTTTAGGTTAATTTAATAAATAAAACAAAATCTTGGGTACGAATGCTCGACTTAAAAGTAGGTAAGATTGAATGCTCAATGTTTATGTAAATAATGGCTAATGACCAGCTGGCCTTGGCGATTATAATGAAGGTCCCGCGGTGTACAATAGGCATAAAATAATAATATTACGTTGGCTAAGTATAACTACTATCTTGAATCGACTACCGCTTTTAGCGGTTACGTCATGGTGCATGAAAGAACGCGCTCCAATTCCAGTCGATGTGAAAACGTCTGAAATGTGTCTGGCTAGTCTGAACGAACAAAATCTCCCGGAGCATCAAATGAAAACACATGCGCGATAAGTAAACAAAACACGCGAAAGTACGTTTTTTGGCACAAGGTAAAATGAAAATTACGTAACGTACGATAGCATTGTATGATATTGGATCGTGTCGTCGTGAAACTCATCTAATGTCATAACAAATTTAAAACTATCAACACATTACGTGTTATATTTCCGTAAACGTATTTTAACTTTACGTAGGTTTGTGCCTAATAAATCTTTTAATAACAACATAAAAATTACTCATTTGCCGTGCCCAGAGGATTTACATATGAGTCACGCGATACGCACAAGTGTGTCCTTAGAGTTTCGATTCATTCATTTAATGAACCGTAGTAATCGGGTTCAACTGTGAAAAATTACCGTCATTAATCCGGCTATTGTTTATTTATGCGGCTGCGCTCACATTATCGGCTGGTATGTCATTGATTACGTTTATTTTCGGTTCTACAAACTTCGGTACTTTACTTAGGCTCTATTACCCGAAGGCAAACGGTAACGGACGCACGTGATAGCCTTTACGTGTTAGGGGTCTACCCCATTGGCGAATGGTAAATTATGTATGAGGGAAGCCGAATATTATATTTAATACCTGAAATGTGACTCCATTATTAGGCAATACCATAAACACTAGTGGCTGCCATTTTTCTAAAGGGAAGCCGTTGGGCATCGGATTATAGAAGTCTTCAACACTGGTGTTTTAAATGACACAAAGCCTTAGGATTGTTTATTTTTTTTAGCAAGGCTAACAACTGTGATTTATTTGTAATTACAAACTGCTTAATGCAAATCAAAATCTAATTATGTAAATTTCTAATCTCTATTAAATCATAATATAAGGCTAGAATAGAAAAGCGGATGTCAATTGTCAACTTAAACAACTCTAGCTAGATCCTAGCTGCTAAAGGGACGGTTAGTAAATAATACTAAAAAGTCTCCGTTGGTAGGTGCCACATGGATCAAGTTTGAGTAAATATAGGTAACAGACTTAAGGTTTATTGCTTATATAATAATAATAAGAAGCACTGTGCTGCCCAAAATGTATGTAAATGGAATGATGTTATAATAAATTAAAGTAGTGTTGTCGCAAGTGCACGCCAGGGTTTATTTACCCGAACTGGGTAGCCTTACATAAGGATTTTTAAGAACCAGGTCGCGTAATTGAATCCTTGATTTGCTTTTATGAAATAATAAACCCAAACCATTTGATGTTTTCGCAAAAAGTGCAATGCAATGCAATTTGGACGTTATTTGCTACTGATGGAAAAATAGTTCCAAATGAATCATGTCACCACTAAAACAAGTCTTTTTATTTTGGATATATCCCTAAAATAGATGTGTACATTTTCACAAACTATTCGAGGTAAATATCTGACTTCTTTCAATCGGTAGGTAAGTTCTTGCGATGAAAATAAAATACGTTTTTACGTAAAACGATATAGCTGCTGAAAATAATGAATAGATACTTATCATCCAATACATTTTTAAGCAATTTAACAAGACAAATATCTTAGATTTTATAGATTTTGTATTAGTTACATGATAGTTTTATTCAATTAAATCGTTATTTAATGTGTTGTCAAATCATGACTTAGTTATACTAATGAATTGTTACAATGTAGTACCTAGCAGATTTTTTTAGTATTTATATAATACCTGTAATGTACTTATGTACACGCATACTAAGAATTAATGACAGGTATTATACATTACAGTCAACAAGTGCGTTATTCTGACTTTGTAATAAATATTTAATACAATTTAACGAACTACGGATATTTTCAAACTTCTTCTTTAAAAAAATATGGCGTCTCCATTTAAGGTAGTTTGCCTGTGTCTCTTTAAATTACCACTTTAAGCGTTTTCCATGCCTTTCTATTTATACTGGTAAAAACTGATGACAGACTGATGACATGCGGTTGTTACCGCAATAATTTAAAATAGCTGACTGTTGTAACCTTTAGACTTTGGTCACACTAGTTGTTTATAAACAATGTAGGTGTTAAGTGTCTAGAATAAAATCTATACAACCGGCCATTGTTAGGATGAAGCCAAATAATTAAGTAATAAAACGGCCATTAATTTATAAATAGGTGAAATAAACGGTGATATTATCTTTAAAAGTCCATTGAAGGTTAAAAAGACAAAATACGTTATTTAAAGAAAGGGTAATAAAAATAACGTTCTGTTATTATAATAACGAAATTCCTTTTGGCGTGCGTTTCATTGCCCTGAATTTATTGTGATTACGACACCCGAAGCCTGGCGTTTTATTATTAAACTGATTCCTCTGACGGTTTTATTAAACCCTTATGAATGACGAAACCCGAATAAAAGTGGATAAAAAAATGAAAGCGTGCTATATAAACCTCGAACCATATCAACATGGCTGTTTTAATAGTGTACCTACCAAGGCACGTACTAGTTTACATGGAACAACAGTTGCTAATACAATGCACCTATAACATAGACGCGGTTGGCGCCGAAATGCCGCGTTTCCACAACTCCGTCAATTAGTTACACATCACTTGCCGCTTACAAAACTACACTTACACGTTCTGTAAACCATTAGCCTCCGCCCATGACCTACCTGTACTCATGTGGATTAAAAACACATCGATGTATTGCGTCTATTCGGACCTATTTGTCTTTGCTTACCAAAATGTTTTATGTTCTATTTTTAATAAAATTATTAATATGTAATAAAATGTTTAACATTGACTAATAGACAAAGCACAATTTAAATCGGTGGACCTAAAGATTTGCAATTTGGAGGATCAGTATATTCCTTGATTACCCTAGAGGAGGAATTTTTAGTAATTGGCCCGTCGAAGTTGGAGAAACTTTTTTTAAGTTACCATCGGCTAGTAAACAGCATTCACTACTGCAATTATAATAATTCATAAAACCTTTAGTACCAAGATGAAAAATTGTGATTTCCAATATATGTAGCATGTCGCGAAATTGAATTAATTCTCTTATCCGTGTATTTAATGTTTCCTCGTGTATCAGATAGCCGACCACCCGGCGTACGTCGTGATATCGACTACTATTATCTGATACGAATATAAGGGACGTGTCACGGCGGCAGTCATAAGTGAGCTTAAGCTAGGCATCTTGTATTACCGTTACGACGCGGCGCCAACCTCTATTCGTAGCGCATTTTGTACAAGATATCATAACATCATAAATTGAATAGCTATCGCGACTCCTACTACTGCTAACTTACTCACGTTTAGGACAAGGATTTTTTGTGACTAAAATATGGTCATTCTATTCCATCATATATTAAACACAAATAAGATGCGCCTTTATTATTAATTAAATATAATAAAATAAAACAAGATTTCTAACAAACAACCAAATCTAAGTAATTGGACAGCGCGTAACAAAAACTACGAGAAATCTGGTAAATTAAGTGCCGGGGATATTTGCTGGCGCCTCACGTCCAGGCTACATAATATAAATCTTCGACTTACGTGGGCGGACACAATTGTCGGTCTCTCTCTACTGATAAACGCTAGAGATGACCTGAGCCCTCCGGGGATCGCCTCTTTATCGTGGGAAATGACGCCTTAATAAAAGATATTGGAAGGTAATAAAATATAATTAGAATTCCATTAAAAGCACATATTTCGGCTGCCACACTGTGATATGTTTCGATGTCATTTCTGGTGAAATGTTGACGCCGGTACTAACGTTCGCAATTATAATTTGCTGAAATGGCGCGTGTCCCAGTTTGTAACGCGTAATGGACTAATGGACGCTTTAGTCGGTGACAGTAAATGAATTATGACGCAATCGCACAATTTTTAATCGTTTTGCGTGATTTTAATTACGTAACGAAAATACATCATAGCATTGACTAGTGAGAGCAATGCTTTATAAAATCCTTCAATAGGTTAAATATGTATTAGAAAAGATGATTCGTAATTTCGTACCAATATTTTTCACATTTGTAATAACTTTCGCAAATGAGTATGGCTTCATTCAAGTTTCGCTGGACCAAGCTGCCATCTTTCATGATTATGGAACTAAACTATACCGGCATTTCTGTATTCATCAGTCATGATGTCCTTGCATTCTATGTTGCGTATCGTGACGTGCATACTTATTATTATTTATGAAGTGTGGTACAGTTAAAAGCTGTCGACACAACAAAACTTTTGTCACCTGCACTGAATAGACACATTGTTGTCATTCCAGCGAAATGTAACGTGAGCTTGTGGCGCATTTGCGGTCGGGCCAGCCTACGCGGGATCAGAGTCCGAATTCCACATTTCCTACATTATCTCTAGTCACCTAAAACTAGTCTTGCGTTTTATTCATTTCATTTTCGTGTTAATTTATTTCGACACGGCCTCGGTATGCCCGTGAACTACACGCAGCTTTTATTGAATTAAGATAACAGTTAATTTCTTATTCAGTCGGAGCATATTTTTCTTATCATTGCCACTTAAACTATTAACTGCGGCTTTCTCGTTGCAACATTGCATAGGTAGGAATTTGTGACTGGTTTCGAATCACGAGTCGTGGTTGAACTTGCCCTATGTGCCGGAGTGGGTCAGCCAGATGAGGATTGGATATAAACGGCACATTCCCGAGTTCACGGTTTCACATTGCAAACAATCAAACGAGTGCAACCGTGCAGCTTGCGACCGTCGTATGTACATCTCCGCATGTCCTTGTCCACTATTGACGTTATATTGTGATTTATGGCCTAGGAAATTAGCAATAATGTGAAGCACAGCCGCATTGCACTCAAAGTTAATTGTTTTGTACTGTTCAATGTAATAATGCGCCATGGCACGTGGTTACAGAGTTGCGTAATGTACTTACTTTAATAAGTAAAACAATGTTTTATTTTACTATATATTTAGTTCTAGTTATATTAAACTCTGGTTGTTTGTGTATATTTCAGATGCTTCCAATATGTGATTAACAGAAAAGAGGCTGCTTTTCGTCATTCCTTGTATTTTTTTGATCCAGGCGTTTTGATTTGCTGTTGCAGCATTAAAAAGTATTCAGTTTTAGAACTCTCTTTGATCAAAATTGAACGCATAAAGCCAATAAATCGTAGCTATAGATTTCATGTTCCTAGGTCCACAGTGCGCAGCGCCTCTCACCGGGACCCATGATTAACATCTTACGTGTGAAGGGTCAATGCGCATGACTGTGGTAAAGTAAAGGGCCCAGCCTTAGCCCTGCGATCTTCCCTAACAAGTTATATTTGCTGCTTATATTTGATAACTGTATGTAAGTTTATTATGAGGAGCGTTCTTATGACTTACTTGTTACCTACCAATATATATTTTGAAATTTGTTTAATTGGGTATACGTCAGTCATCCGTGCACTAAGAAATATCTAGATCAAATGACGTACCTTCACATTGGCATTATAGTAGGAAAGAATGAATAATTGTTAACAGATAATAAAGCGTATTATATAAATAAACACAATATAGATCACGAGTGAGTAGTAACCGAGCGCCTGGTCTACGTGCCTAGTCTACCAATTCGCTCCAACTGGCTATTATGCAATAAAATCATTTGAACTAATCAATAGAGCTCAGTGGGTCCTGCCACCACAATCGGCTAACGACACACTTCCTTCTGTATCGCCAACCACTACATCATCCTGGTCTTCGCGTCTCGCAACAATTGAGGAACTCTACATTTATGCGACGCTGCGCCCGTTTTCGACTTGGAAGTGACATGGATATTTGATTTTATGATGCGATTATATTGATTTCTTATATTTACGCGAATTATTTGTTTTTTACGTTCCCCATTATATATATTTTTGTAAAGAAAAGATAATATTTGTTTTTTTTTTCCAAATAAACTTCTGATTTATTATGAACAATTATTAACATTGTAAACTGCATTGGTCACGTTATTACATACAAATACAAATATATTTTTACATTATAATTAGGACTAATGTTAAATGTTTATGTCAATAACAGTCGCAATCGCGCAACAAAATTCGTTTTAATAATTTTACTATATGTAGTTACCACGTTCTTTGGATCGAATATTGAATAAATCGAATAACCCATTATAAGCCTATTTAAATATGTCTTACGTACCTTGGGTTTTCCATAATTATGTAGATAAGGATACGGACCCACTAATAGGTCCCTGTCATAATCAATTAATTATATTTATCGGTATTTTATAATGCTGGGCTAGTCCAGAAAATGCAAGAAAACATATAAATTTCGAAGACTCTATGGATTGAAGCACAAAACAGTGCCTTACCAAGATCTTAACATTATGCTAACAACGTTCTTGGTCTACTGATTTGAAGCGATTCTAATCGATTTTGTTGCTTGCTTAACTTTAAAAGGCGATGCATAAAAAAACACCCGTACGTTAGTATGCGTTACAAATCCAAGAAATGTCAATTGCGCTAAATTGTGTTCCTAAATATGTGTAGTTAACCTGCAGTGGTACATACCTACCACTCGAGGTCGCTAACTGAGCGCTAACGATGTTTACAAAATGTATCACGTACACTCTGCAACTAATATTTAGTAACAACTGTGCAAACAGTACGTTAGGGTCGGATGATAGAGTTACGTTTTAATTAGATCGCTTACTTAACAATTCGGGTTAAATGCGAAATGAAGCCACATACCGTTTTAAATAACAAATTGTCTCCACAATATCTTGACTGTAAATTGTTTATCATAGAAAACAAAAAAAACTAGTAACCGTTTACGATCTGCGTCGCTTCATAGTCGAAGGTTTCAATATTTCTGTCGCATATACTCACATACTATAACATTATGAATGTATTATGGCTTACAAGCAACGCGAATCGGTGCCAAGTCTTAAATGCACACACCTTCAAATGTGTAATTAGAAACAGACTGACGGGGCTTATTTCTAAAATGTAAACAATAATTTCACTTGCATGATACTCAAGATAAATAATAAAAGATATGTAAAATATGTGCCTATACTAAACAGAGTGTACTCATCAAATATATAATAATAATCTACTGTTATAATTAAACCGTGTTATGTTGTAGTCGCTAATTTGTAACTTATGTGAGGTAAGTCTTAGAAGTCATGCATCTTATACAAAATCTATTTTAATTCCAAATAATTTAAACCTATAAAATACCTTATTGCATCATCGTCCTCCCTACAGCGGTCATTTGAAGGTATCAAGTTATTTGTACAAGACATTTCAGTAGATATACTTAGTTTAAGGCTTTGTTAATTTACTGTAACTGAACTGACGTATTGTTATTTAAAATTAACGACCATACTGCATACACCTTCAAACAAACCCTTGTAGTAAAGACAGGGCCAGACCTGAATCGCTGTATTTAAAGCAAAAACAGAACGCTGATATTATAGCTATACTGTGAAAATAGTAATGTAAACAAATGCACCTGCACTCGTAGATTAATCAGCTGATCTGGTGCACTTATCCAATGATGAAGCACATACACTGCCAAGGACACACTGTGCCCAATCTAAATTATTGTCAATCAAATTAGCAAGTGTCAATTAATATCGGCTTGTCGTATATGCGCTCGCGCACACTGACTCAGTACTGCGGGCGACACGCGCTCCCCGTAACGGACAATCAGTAACTGAACGTTTCGTTGAGGCGGACCAGTTATTATGCGCCCACTGATGCCATCAATAACTTCACCACCACGTGGGTCCCCGGCTGCGTCGGCCGCCGCGACGCGGTATCACACATGCAGGGCACCGCTTATCGGTGCATCGCCTGTAAAAGCTCATGATTCATCAGAATTAGGTTTCACATGTGACATCACCCCGTCATGTAAATAATGTAAACATAAGCCGACACTCCAGTATCCGCTTCAACCAGTTAATGTTACAATCGACGTTACAATGTACAGACGCGACGTGTCTTATGTCTGCAGAATGATCATAGTTGTAAATATTTGTGTTTGCCAAGCCATGTGCGAAAATGATTACATAGAAACGCGGAATTCCAAAGATACTTCAGCGGAGCGGTGGCTACAGCTTAAGATATACCTACCTGAATTACTAAGAACCTTGGTGTATATTGTTTTACACCAATATCAGTACTGAGAAGAGGAGTTGCTTGCATTGATACTTACCGTAATAGAATTTCCTCAATAACATCATAATTAGGCGTAAATGACCTAAGTAACTAAATAGTCGCTTTCCTAGTAAGTTTGAATGCAGCAGGAAGGAAATGAGAATAGTTTAATTTAAATTTGTTTGTGGATTCATAATAATAATAGTGTCTATGTTTATAGAATGTAGTAGTTCCATTAAATACTTCAGTTATGTAGGCATGTTCTGCATGCCTACATAACTACTTCCATGGATTGTTTTGCTAAATAACTTTCTGTTATAAAGGTTCATTTAGAAATCGTATACGAAGCCTTGTACCTGCGCTTCTTTATTTGTTATCATTATGTGAGGTCAGAATTTGGATATATTAATTTTAAAAAACTGTTTCGTCGTAAAAAATCACAATTGTCATTTTGTAGTTTTTTTTTAATCGGCATCCTTATCAAAATGTTGACTTCCCAGTGTTTATAAATGCGCTAAAGAAGCCCAGGTTTCAGGCTTAGTATTTACCCTTTCTGAATCACCTATGGTAATCCTCTACGGGGCATAGAGTTTGCCTTTGAACCTCCAGGAATTAGCATTCCTCCGTCTTTTGTTTGCTGAACGACCAGTAAGAATTAAGATTGCTGATTGTTTATTGGTTTAGCGCCGAATTTATTTTAGATAACATTACTTTTATTACGATGTGTGCTGCCACTTGAGAGGGCACTGTAGCTGATTACTTACGTGTTGTGGAGTCATCCATAAATAAATAAAGATTTATTTCTCTGTCCCTTCTGCGACAGCTCTCAATAAAATAATGTTACGCTTGATTTATGTGACAAATTCACATGATTAAATTAGCAACTTAATGCACAAACATTTTTTTTTGTGGTTATTATGCTATTTTTATACTTAGGTATAATGTAGTTTAGCAAAATGGAATGAATTACATTATTCAGGTTTTCCGTGAAGTCGAGAGACAATAATTCCTATAACAAAAGTGGTAAAATTTAACCACCAAATTGACTCAACCATAGATAGGTATATTATTACTGCGGTGTACAAAAATTACTGGGTGGAAACTTTAATTTAATCCACTCGTCGTATTATTTCCACGTCGTCGTCGTCGTTGTCGTCGTCGTATACGTCTGTATTATTTCGTTGACAAAAACAATAAAAAAAAAATGACAAAAAACATTCAGAGACTCAATTGAAAGGTAAATATTACTCCCGTAAGATTATTGACATGATACATACCGACAATTAAATATTTATTTTATACGCGATAAACATAATACCGCACGGATACTTAACGATAACATTCAACTCCAAGTGTGTGTAATTTATCAAAGGGCTCAACTAATTTTCCCGATGCATGTAGCACGCTTGTTTGCCGTCGCGAGTAGCTATCTCTTATCAATGTGGGTCGAAACAAGTTCTCGCAATATTTCCTCCGCGCCTGGCACCTCTGTAGATCCTTGTCGATACTGGCAACTGAAGACTTAACTAACTCAAAGAGATTTCTACAAACTTTTAATTTGTTAAATACGTTGTCACATATTATTTACGTTCCAATTTTGATTTTTCGACGATTTACGATTGTTTATTTTATAGTTTTAGAGCAGAACTGGCCTCATTTTATACAGATTCTAGAGCAAGGGCGGTTGGATAATGTATATATATATGCATTAGCCACCTCTAATTTCAGGGAATTTACAGATCGAATGACTAAACCATAGTTGAGTAATGAAACCGTTCAAGAAGCCATCACTTTCCTGTTGACTTGCGTTATCCATTTACATAAACGTTAAGTAAACTTGTACAGTTACCTATTAAATAAACTGCGGTTACTATCATACTAATTTAACCAATCACGTGGTCGCAGTACTTTGTCGACATATTTTGATACAATACCTGTGGTAAAAGCTTTCAGCTGGTATTTAATTTGAGAACAATGAACATAACAATCGATCGCAGACTATTTGAAACGATTATGACGGGTACCTACACTGAACCCAAATAGGCTTCGCTGTATCATAATACATTTGTTACGGTTAATTTTATGTCGGTTGTATCTGTAGCTTAAATAAACATTGTATTGAGAGGGTGCACCTTGATACTTTGGACGATCTTAAATCATTCTCATCGTATTTATACGACGGATTTGAACAGTTTAATAATATTATTAATCAAGAAGACAATTGGTGGATTATATATTGTCTAGCTGTTAAAAAGATACACCGAGCGCACTTGGTAGTGTTAGTAGGAGGCACCCATAAGAGAACCTACCAGGATCAGATAAATGGTCTATACCAGTAAAG
The DNA here is from genome assembly GCA_905333125.1 of Pheosia tremula. Classification (NCBI taxonomy): domain Eukaryota; kingdom Metazoa; phylum Arthropoda; class Insecta; order Lepidoptera; family Notodontidae; genus Pheosia; species Pheosia tremula. Next base: position 6,173,226 of record HG995402.1, on the reverse strand, counting down.
GCAATTAGCGCCCTCAACTGAAAGACGTGTATGAGGAGATGTATGAATGTGGATGAAGCGTAGACGGAATGCTAGGAGGCGAATAACAATCAGTGGTCTCTGCCTACCCCCATCTGATACAGGTGTGAGTATATGTGTGTTGGCGCTGTATCATTTTTTAGTCCAATTAACACTTATTACAGTTTAGAACATAAGAAAAATGTAAGCTGCATCCAAGCGATAATTATTACCGACGTAATACAAGCGATGACCACATTTCTCACCTTGAGTGAGGTCAATAACAGTGGCAGGAGGATCTAACTCGTCATTACTTAGGTATCATGCCAAACTGTAACGACTGTATTACGAGCTAACTTGTTAGCAGGTATACCTCAGAAATTCCAGGGGGAGAATATCCAATTCTAGTATGTACTCGTAAATTCTCAATTGCAGTACAATTATCATTACGTTCTCATGTTTAAAACTAACACAGAATGTATTCGCGAACAATACGTTTTGTCTTCAGAAATACGCTCGAACCACCAAATGATTCGTTCATTTGAATAATATACCAACAAGGCGTTGGTCCCAAGTTAGTTGGAAATCAGTGATTCCTTCTAGAACTCGTACGAGAAAACATTATTCCCTTCTACTTGGAAAAATATAATAATAAAATAAAGCCTTGCTTTCCTTTGTCCACTAGCGTGTTCATGGGTGCTACTAATATCTTTACCTTACCAAGTTCCTAATAGATTATCTTGGCTACATCTTGCTTGAAACTAGAAGAGCAAAGTTCTGTGAGAAATATGCACGACCGGTTATAATTATGTATTTTAACTGTTCTTTTTTAACCCAATCAAATGAATAAATAAGTAAGTGTTTCTGTGTCAAACAAACAAAATCAATTATTTATTCTGATAAGGATTACAAAACTTTACTAATTATTATTTAGTTGCTGTAATCATACTGGACAACAAATATAATTTATTACACTCACCTACCTAAACAGCGCTATGGTAATTATTTTAAAGGTGTGTAGTACCTAGTTTGGTAATGTAGAGCCAATCGCATAGAATTGATTTATTATCGCATTCACACGAGGCGGCAAGATAACATCCACTTCAAAGGCGGCAATTACAGTGATAAATGACAATTGTCTTGTCCTTTGAGTACAATAAATACTCCATCGAGACTCGTGCGATATTATTGCTCGCCCGTTTATGATCATTAAGAACTATTGTCAGCGACTATACCGATATTTGAATTGAATGCTTCCACAATCACCACACAGTCGCTATCGGCTAGATTGATCAGTAGATAACTTGTAGCTGAACTGATGCTGGGATATGATGGCACTCCAAGCAACGGTGGCGCCGCAATATATAAATTCATCTCGCAACCGGGATTTTTGAAATTAACGCGCAGTAATGACGTGGGAGCGCAATAATTAACATTTGTTTTCGCTATCAACAGACAAATATTTACTCCAGAAAAATTACTCATCAACTGGTGTACATATTTCACAATACGCAAGGACCGACGCAAATAAAGCGAACGGAAATGTAATCAAAGTACAGCGCTAATCCCCGAACTATGCGGCTACGTCACGACTAGGCGACGACGCTCCATAAATAGTATTATACACAAGAATTCTTTGATGAAGGTGTGCGTCATCGATACAGAGAAGGAAGTGTGGATTCTTGAGGCGCACAGTCAAGCACTTGACGGCGAGGCGCAGCCGCCCACGGCGACGCCTCCGCTGGCGTCCGACCCGCTCCCGAACGCCGCACGCGCCGTGATTGACACCGCATTAATATTGGCTCCTGACCATTCGTAATGTGACGCAGAACCCAGATAATGTATTTACATAACACAATTACTGCTCCAATATCGATGTCTGAAAACAGAATATATAATAGTCAGGTTGTATAATAGTTTCGTAATCTGCAACATTGTCGTATAGTATTACGGCACATTTTCCAGTATCGCAGCACCGGTACATATTTTTTTCAAAATGTGCAATTGGTTTCATCTGTGTATGTATCAGCCGCTGGTTTTAAATTCAGTTAGCAAATATTTGTTCTTCAATCTCGACCACTTACCAGTGTCCCGCAGTTGCTGCCATAAAGTAATTGAAGTAGCCACTTATTTCTCCATATGCGGCTTGTTGATACAAGCTAGGAACATTTTCTGGGTAAGTACAAAACCGCAGGTTGGTCTGTATCACTAATACTGGTATTGCGTAACTCATATTCCATTTACAGATCCTATTACTCTCGTATGATGCCTGCTTACATCATCATGGAATGACAGTAGTTAAAAATGTAATAAGACTTGTCGATAATAAACCGAAATATATTGCATCACAATTTATTGCAATGGTTCAGAAATGTAACGCGATACGCATTGAAGCGATGCGTATTTGTTTTATATAGGAAGATAACCCAGTGATTCCCTACACATGATCGTAAATATAGTGCTGAGAAAGGGTAGGTGACTGTTATTACTTGATGTATCTACATTCAATGTTAAAATAAGTAAATAAATCCGTGTTATGTTCTACTGACGCATCAGTCAGAAACAGTGACGCAATCAATGACACATCGAAAAAAACAATACATTTTAGATAGGTACCATTCATATGGTACCTACCTAAAAAAAATCCATACATTTATGGACTAATAAGAATATAAAGTTCGGTCTCACCAAAAAAAGAACTCCAATTTATTTCTTACAAATCACAATTTCCTTTTTCAACATTGATAAAAAAACTAACTATTCAAAAGTAAAGAAAATCGATTCCTGCCTTCTGGAACACGTACTGTATTATACCTATATTTTTCGATTGAATTCAGATAGTTATTTCGTTTCGTTTGAATGAAGTTAATAAAAATAATCAACACGATGACAATACATAGTTATTAGTTACATGTTTCGAAGCAATTAAGATTCTTATCAGTTCCATGGAATTAACTGATGCTAACAGCTAACAGCACACACGCTGTATATGATTTACTCACAACAAACCTATAATTACATTCGTAGCTTACAACACTAACTTTATAATAGAACTTTGTTTTTATAAACTACGTGAAAACTTCCTAAACTCGGTAATCGCAAGAGGTTTCTGAAAACACCAATACTATGCAAAAAGTACTTTTTTTAGTAAATGTCCTCACCCGCCTTTGGGTAGGAATTGCCAACGTCAAGTGAAATGTTTTTTTTTAATATCAAACGAGAGATTCTATACAGACCTAGTCCCTATCAGTAAACTTGCGGATACTTTACAGGCAAATTACCGGACTTCTTGGGAGTACGGGAAAAGTCATGTTTTACTATTTAGTTTTATTATCCTACATTCATGCACGTTTATGAACACATAATGGTTAATTTTTCCACCAAAATTACACATTATATTTCAAAGAAACATATTTTTACAAAATAAAACAAAATTGATAACATTTCTCTTCGAATACCCCCAAAACGTCCCTAAAGAGTACGTAAAGCCTCTACAAACGGCACATCTTGCCAATCAAATACTCTAGGCGAGATTTTTAGGGTCCCTATCAATGGCCATGTTAATGTCTAGCCAACATGCCTCTTGACACGCCACTTTGTAGGGATCCAACAAATCTACTCTACAAATTGGGTGCCACGTTGGGCCGTTCATCCAGGCTTTTACATTTGTGTTGTGCAATTCAAGCACTAAGCATCATCGAATTGTTTGACTGACAATGATGCGGATTTATTACCAACAAAAATATTCCCACGATTTATATTTCCTTTCCCCTAAGAATGATCCACGTTTTATGTGAATAGTTTATTTGCATTCTTTAAAAGGATGACTTCATGCGATAAGCATCCTTCCAAGAGTCGGTAAACCCTTGGTGCAGTGATCACGATTATGACGTAACGGCCGGTATCATTGTCGCAGGTCACGGCACCCAAGTTCCCGGTGGTGATCAAGATAGGGCACGCTCATAGCGGCGTTGCCAAGGTGAAAGTGGACTCCGTAGCCGACTTCCAGGTAAAATTACCCGACGATCGCCATTGGCTTGAATATTTTTTCCCCTAATGACCTTTTTCCATTGAGTCATGCTCAACTAGCTTGAATTGATGACACGATTACAAAATAGCTATTTTGTGGCGTCTTATATTTCATCAATAAGTTGCGCTTATTTTGATGATTGATGATACTAATGTTTAAATAAGTATTCAGTGTATATATTATAATTCTCTAGGACATTGCGGGCGTTGTGTCGATGCTAGGCACTTATTGTACGGTGGAGCCGTACATCGATGCTAAATACGATATTCACATACAAAAAATCGGCACTAACTACAAAGCTTTTATGTAAGTATTATTCATTACACTATAAATTTAATGTACATTTGTCTGGCGCCTACGAAAAAGATCAAAGTAGTCTGCATATTTAATTAAAAACAAAACGAGGCAGGCGCTATCAATATTGGCAAAGACCGTTTAGTACAAAAGAATTGTTTTTAGGAATGTTCTGTAAACTGATATCAATGTATATTTCCAGGCGCAAATCTATATCCGGGAATTGGAAAACTAATCAAGGTTCAGCAATGCTCGAAGCAATCGGTATGAACGATAGATACAAAATGTGGATAGATGAGGTAACTTTCATGAACTTATTTTAATTATCGTAGAAGTATTATCTACATAAATACGTTATAGCCTTACCACTAAATTTATACAAGTTAAAAAAAAAAATGCCGTGTAAAATCTGTCTATAATAATTCTTTATCTGATACAATTCACCCTTGTCAGTTGGGTAAAAGTGCCGAATTTATGACATAGGTTTTAAAATATTCTAGGTAAGCGAGATCTTTGGTGGCTTGGAAGTGTGTGCCCTTGAGCTGGTCGTCGGCAAGGACGGTCGGGAGCACATCATCGAGCTGAATGACTCAGCTACTTCTTTCATGGGAGACACCCAAGAAGAGGACCGCCGACACCTCGCTGAGTTGGTGTTGCAACGCATGCAGGTACCGTTCATCATGTATTTTATTGGACTACAATATAAGGCTTGTTTTTTTATAGCCAAATCTTTATTAAATATCAATGTCGTATTTAACATTTATATACATAAAAAGGAACAAGTTGAAAATGTCATGACAGACCTCTACCTTTCTACCAAATGTAGCACTGGAAAAAAACAAGTCGCAAATCGACGCAAATCGACAATCAGAACATTTTAAATGTTTTTCTCAATTTTATAAAACGAAACGTAAAGGATCAGTTTCAGTTTACTTTATTCATAATTACTTTTACATAATTAACTAGACCTCATATCTTGAGCAAAAGTTAATAAGACTAACATTCTGTAGTAGGTAGGTATCGTATAAAAATATATATATATTTTCCAGTCTGTCTGTCGGCCTGGGGTAACTAAGACCACATCCCGAAGCTCTGTATCTGGAAGTTCTGCGGCAACATCGCCGGACGACCGGGCGCCACCGCTGCCGGGAGCGGGCCCACCCAGCGCGCCACCGCCCGCGCCGCTCGCCACCGCGGCCAGCATCGACCGCCCACTGCCACCTATACCTGCGGAGCCATTGCAGCAGCCGCCGCCACCACCACTCACTAGGCGTGACTCGCAAGGTAAATATCATTCAAAAGGATAGTGCTGAATAACATGCCCATGTTTATCAATGTTGCCTAAGTGTACTGTAATGATGCTTGCTCATTTATTCGGGCAAAATAGCAGTTGACAATCAATAAAAGTATAAAACACTTACATTACATAGTTTATAATCTAAATTGAGGTTACAAACAATCAGATTATATTAAACAGTTTCACTCAAACAGACAAAGTTTCACAGCTTTCAATCAAAAATTCTGATCGTCTTGAATTTTTTTCTTTGCATGGATATCTTCCACTTCAGCATCTAAGTTTACTGCTCCCCTCCGCATTGCAAGGTTTTAGTGTACTGCCACATATACTTTGAATATCAAACTAGTAGCATATTGAGCTAAGCTTAGAGATGTATTTAAGTTGAATACCATACTTGACCTCACACATACATATATAGCCTCGTGTCGGATAAGCCTTCTATTTTTAAACTCGTACCTCGGCTTCATTTCATAACATTGTAGTGTCATAGTGAATATAGTATTATGTTAAATAGCGTCCCAGTCATCTTCGGTGTCGTCAGCCTCCGCTGCTCCGAGTACCGCAAGCAGCACCGCTCCGGCCGCCGTCGCAACGGGCTCCGCGTCGGGCCGCGGGGGATTCGCCCGCCAGGGCTCGCTCAGTGCCACGCTCACCGAGGACGCCGAAGACACCATGAAGAATCTCCGCAAAACATTCGCTGGAATATTCGGCGATATGTAAAGCTATTCAGTTAATCAATAGGACAAATATACGATGTACTGACGCAATATAAAAGATAATATTTGCCACAAAATGTTACAAGGCTCTTACGGCTATAAAAGTCAAATAAAACCTGAGCTACCTGACCCATTATCTAACAAGATTCATTTACTACATGTTTGTTGCCCACTCACTACGTATTCAGCTACGGTAACACATCGCGTTGACACTAATAATCAGTCAATATTTACAACATAAATGGTTTGTTATGACTTAAGTGCGGTTCATAACTCGGGAGACGTAGACCAAACATCCTACCTGGAATAGCTTATGAAGGTGTTCCTCAGTACAGTACGTGCTCATGTCGTTCCATTTATTGATAACCTGAAGACCCAGCCAACCGCACCTGTTTGAAAGGACATCCCCACAAATCGAACGAATAGTGCACCTGTGTCAGAAACAGAATTTTAAGCATAGTTTAATGTATAAATAGATTTTTACAATAAGTTTATTATAAATATGAAAATACGAATCAACTGAGCTGCATTGTGATCAAACCCGTTTGGTTCACGCACCGCGCGACGCCGCGTCGCGCGGTGCGAAGTAGTGTCTATCTGTCTCCTATTCTACACTTGCACCTTCGTAGGACATCAAGTACTGCAAATTCATCAACACATATAATGAACCACACACAAACATTGTTGGTAACTAGTATGGACGGCAAAATATGATATATGGCGATAACTAGAATGACAGAGTAAAAGAAGATGTGTTATTTTTTGTCACTAGGAGAATTGAATCTCTGATTAATATCAATACAATGCTGATACCTAAAATTTTATTTCATATACTTTCGAATAATATTAAGCGAAAATAAAACTACATCTTACTTAATCAAGATCATCTGTTAGATCTTAATAAATTGTTGGCAATTGGGATATGAGCAATGCTATCGAAGACAATATTGTTAATGCAAGAATTGATCCACATTATATATTATTATACCTTTATTACTAGTTGTATGTAACTAATAGTATTAAGAAATATCTTGTTATCTATATCTATATCTATGTCTTCGTATGTGTGAAATAAGGCTTCGTTCATTGCGTAACTATAAATAAATAAATATTATTTACGCTTCCATTAATATCATTATATTATGGTATTTATAGATTTGTGCATATTTCCTAATGTCCTTGGTTTACTCGTGGAGAGATGGAGTGACCGTGATCAACGAAGTCTGACGATACGTCATATCAGTACAAGTTGGTGTGTATTTATGCAATTGCATTCTGCTTTCATAGCTACCCAACATTTAAAACCTTAACTACTTGAAAGTATTATAGTATATACTATAGTATTTATTATACGTACTTATTCTTTACATGACGCGAATAAATCTTAGACATTTTAAATGTGTAGTTAAACATTTATTTTAATGCCACCGAAGTAGATTCACATTTTAAACGTTTTTATATAACAAACAAATATGTACTAGTATAACCAAGCCCACTTGTTACTGTAGATTTTACAACGAAAATAGTTATACAATATGTAAGTTATAAATGGTGAGTTATACGTTAAGGCAGTGCGACACTGCGAACGTGTTATGTTTGTGCAATTCAACAGGTACCTGTGTTTAGTTATAAATGTATCCTAGTTTTACTCGATTTTATAACTATCCTTCGTTGCTGGAGCCAAGTTCTGGCTTACTCCTGACATGTAGGTACTTAGGATACCTATGGTAAGATAAAGATAATTTTAATTTACTTGTATAATGATGCACCGTTAGCTAGATTTTCACACGAACCTTAGCAATAATAGTCTCGGTATAAATCGTATAATTAAAAATAACGTGTCTATAAACTACGCAATTAAATAAATATAACAAGTATTGCGATACAATAATGTATTATAATTATTTTTTGTATTCCATTAAGTTGAATATTGCCGACGTAAATTTAGTAAATTTACCAAATTATTTCTACAACAGTTTAGTATGATTATTTCAATTTCTTTAAGACTTCAACATTTGTTAATTGTTAAGAGTATATTATAACACTTAAATTAAATATAAATGCTGTTGTTGTTGTTGCTATAACAAGTTATACAAAATATACTCAATATGGAAATGATGGATAATCTTTATGAGTCACGGTAAGGGACCGCGGCATGCGTCGTGTGATTTCGATTCCTGTTTATGTATTTACCGTGACTCAATCTTCTATAGATAATAAAAAAGGACATGGCATGACACCACTTTGAAACTAATCCTTATGATTGGACAGATAAAAATAATTTTATTGTTAACTTATACCAAGTACGGTATGTCTGGTCACGGTATGTCCTGTTTTTAACAAGTACAAGTGTGGTATCCATGTCCTTGTTCGGATGGAATATGTTAATGGAATTTGAATGCATGTTAATCTATAAAGTAATATAAATAAATACCTCTTTTGGTAAGTCAATACCGATGTGATTTTATTGCCAACCTACTCACAAGAGGGACCAGATACAATAATGAAACATGATTTAAGAGTAAAACCAACATTTATTTAAACTAACATTACAAACTAAAGACACTATAAAATACATGTAGGTAATTAGAACAAACATTAATAAAAAAAAACCGTAGGTATTAAAATAATAGAACTAGTCATTAAATATCTAGATTCAATGGTTACACAAGTATATTGCCGCTCACCGGTTGAACTTAGAGATGTTTTAGAATAGTTACGATATTTATAACTGTATAGGCAAGACATTAATTTTAGGCAAGATTTAAGCAAATCTGAACTTTACCAAAACACAACAACGCACAGTTAGTTTGCTATAAACTTCAATTATTTTTGCAGCCATTCAATTAATTTATCATGACCTTATTTTCTTTTTTCGTTCTTGCGTTCCCGGAAAAACGATAATACAGTTCCGGTCCTGACAAATTAAAGTGTTTAATTTCATCGAAATTCTCTAACGACGTCATCGCATAAAGATTCCGGATGTTGCTGAATAGTCTATTTAGTTTTTCAAATCAAACAAATTGGCGTCATTGTTAGATCGTAACATACAACTAACGGACAATAATTTCGATCAAACTAACGTTATTTATGTACTCTAAAGTGTGTGCTACAGGTAACTAGCCGGATCCATCCCGGTGTTGAGGCTGTAGTTCCGATACATCCCGGCGGCTGAGAGGCGGTTGGTGAACGTCTGCCCGGCAGGGAAGAACACCGAACACACAGAGTGTATGCCTGAAAAAAGTAAATTGTGTTTAGCGACACCTATCGGCGCGATCAAGAATGAGCAAGTACAGGTTGCGTAGGCTTGGGGAAAAGGTTATCACGTTTTTCACAGACGATAGGGTTTCACGAAAAACATTTGATATGAACTTTAGAAATATTATCAAATGGAACCCCATTAATTATTCTTTAATAACATTTTCTAGATTATCAATGTGAAGAACATGCATGAACATACAGGAAGGTCTGTCGGAATCAGTGTAAGAATGTGCAGAATCGGAATAGTAGGTCCGGAGATTACCTCCTACATCCACTATATACTTATACACTCACATACAAACAAACTGTACCTCTTCATAATATTAATATAGATATGTAATAGCTACCTAAATTAATTTGATATTTTCGATCTTCTATCTATTTATTAAAAGGATTAGGTATACAAAAATAAAACACCATGATGCAGCTTATAACGACTATTATATTTCATGCATACTATTAAATTCCTGGAATATCATAACTAATTAAATTCCTAAACTTGCCTTAAACCTTTATCACAAGAAAATATAACCTCATATTTCTAAAATTATACCTAAATATATTTGTAATATATATAAGGTGTTGTCCATTAATCACGTGAGGCTCGAAAGAGGGGGAGGGTTTCGGAAGAAAACAAAAAAATATCACAAAAGGGGGGGGGGATTTTACCTGTATTTAAAGATAATATTCTGAAATGTTTTAAGAGAACTTGTACAAAAAATACACGTGATTTTGGATAGGGGGGAGGGGGTGGGATTAGTCTAAAACCTTACAAAAACATCACGTGATTCATGGACGAACCCTAATATAATAACTTAATATATTATTAAATTTTGTTAAAGCGTCTACATTTGTTTTTTTTAGTTATTATAATTAAATAACACATAACTTAAGTAACTTTTACACTGAGTTAAATAGAACTGTGGTCCATATTAGTATTCAGAGAATAATTCCTATACATTCCCGACTTGGCCAGGCGATTCGTAAAATCTTGACTCTTCGGGAAATACACAGTCGGGACCGTATGGATGCCTAAAATTTTTAAATGAGAAAAAAAAGAAAATAAAGTTATTAGGTACCAATTAAAAGCTGGTAAGTTACATACAGGGTCGTTTTTTTTATAGCTAGTTTAATGGTATTAAGATACCTTTCAGAACAAGTTTGACTGATAACACACAAATATCGTATCTTCTTGGGGTACCCTATTCAAACTGGGTACCTTTAGTCTAAGTTTTAGTGATATAATTTATGTTAATACTTTTTAAAATATATTACCTGGTGCATACCACCCATATTCGCTGGCAGAAGTTCTGTAGAAGGGATGCTGTTTGCTCACTTGACTACCGTAGCCGTTAAACCAATCTAAAACAAACATAAGTTAAGCTCAGTTTATATTGAAAAAAATATATGAAACTATTCCTAACATTGGAGTCCTCAGATCGAAAGAAAACCAAACCTTAAAAAATCATGTGAATTTATGTATTCAAATTCTAGATCAAGATAAAAAAATAAAAGGATTTATATTATGCCCAATTCCCATGTGCATATTATGGGATAAATACATTGAGACAACCAATAGCTTATTGGGTACCTATAAAGAAAATACAAGTTTGGAAGTTCTTGTCACCATTCAAGGTAGTGTATGCCAAATATCAGTACTTTTGAAATGTAAGGTCAGACAAGGTCAAAAGGGGTCAGACTATCCTTAAACATCCTTGAAAATGCAAATGAGCGTAAGTAACAAGCTATACGTAACGTACTGTTAAACAAGTGAATATTTATCTTTAATAAACGTTTTACTACACATGTAGAGTCGTGAAACGTTAAAAAAATATTCTACAATTATTATATAAAATGATAAGGAGCAGTTGCTCTTTTTTATTCCTTATCATTACGTCGATATTGATTCCAAATAAAACCCGCATGTTGTTTAAAATCAACAATTTTTTTAGTTTAATTAATTATAAGTATAAATTATTTTAATGATTCTTTTACTATTTTTCATGCATACCATTAAAATTGAACTGAATAACTAACTAACTAACCTAACCTAACATCATTTTATTGTATATAGCATTGTATATAGCATCATATTATATGTAGCATTGTGACATAAATTACTTCTTAATTTTCTCAATTCTGAGGATAACGATACCGATTATGCAATGCGCTGTATAATACCAAATATGTATTTAGTTTTTCGTGAGTGATATGGCCCCCACACACCCACACACACACATTACAAAACTCGCGCGTTTACCACAGGACATAGCTTGGTAGATGTGTGCGTGAGGAGCGACGCCCGCTTTACGATACGGGATGATACGGGCGCTGGGAGTCACGCGCAGTCCTAACGGCACATCAAACGTTTTAGTACGTGGGTCGTGCGCTACTGATTCTCTATTATGAACCATAAAAGGGTTTTATCAAATTTATTATATCCAGCATACATCGTTGCGCGAAGCCCCAGTCAATAGATCCAACAGTCAATATATATCCTTACAGTGTTCAACCTCTGGCGTAGTGAAAAGTCGCTAAATTATTTCCTGTTTTTTTGGTCCTGAGAGAGTTATTCCATCGGCTGAGACCGCAACTCGGTAGGTATTCGTCGCGAAGAAATAAGCTTTACGCTGAGCGTTTGTTGGCAAAGCTTCAAAAACTAAGTTTTCCTAGCCAAATAGGAGCCAACGCATAACAAATCTTGATATAGAAATTGATGAAAAGCGTATGTAAATATAATTACCTACTAACTCCTAAACGCAGCATCGCTGGGACTTTGAGGATTATAGAAGCGTATTGTAATCCAGAGTCTCAATCTATCTCCCTAACTAGTAAACTCTATAAAATGGAAAATAAACAGAATCAGAATCAGAATCAGAATATTTTTTATTCACGTAGACCATTATTGTACAGTACTTATGAATCGTCAAGTTACAAAAATATTATGCTACTGCTTTACCACCCGTTCGGAATGCCGTTCCTATGGAGAAGAACGGGCAAGAAACTCCATGGTTGCTCTTTTTTTTAAAATAGATCTTTTACATTTTTGAGCAATACATTTTTATAGGTATGTGAGAACAATGTAGGAACGGCTAATCAAACTTTAGCAGCAGGTCAAAAAAAACAAAAAGTACTAACTAAGTATAAAATTACAGTTAATGGCTACATGGTTCCCACATTTACAAATTACTTATGTAAATGAAAATAAGAAGGAAGAAGAGAAATACAAAATCTTAATAGTCTGCTCAAACAAGGTCATTTATATTCCTGAGGAGCCGGACCAGCATCCAACCAAGCATTTTTATCCTTAAGATAAGCATCTAGTGTATAGTATGCCTTCTTACATAGCGTACGTTTTATGCACGCTTTGAATTTATTTTCACTAAGTTCGGTAATGTCAGAGTGTATTTTATTATAAAATTTAACACAATACCCCATGAAAGATGTGTGAATCCTTGCTAGTCGAAAGTGTGGTTGATCTAATTTGTTTCTATTTCTTGTATTATAACGATGTTGATCACCGAGCCTTTTAAAGAGAAATAAATTTTTCCTAACATACATAATGTTTTCATAAATATATTGGCATGGTACTGTCAAAATATTAGTTTCCTTAAATAATTCTCTTAGGGATTCGCGACTGCCCAAATTATAGATGGCCCTAATAGCCCGCTTTTGTAAAATGAAAACCGATTCTATGTCAGCTGCTCTCCCCCACAATAGTATTCCATAGGACATAACACTATGGAAGTAGCTGAAATAAACTATTCTTGCGGTGTTCACATCGGTTAGTTGCCGAATTTTCCTAACAGCGTAGGCAGCGGAACTAAGTCGTCCCACTAAGACTCTGATATGAGGACCCCACTGTAACTTAGAGTCGAGCGTTATCCCTAAGAAAACCGTGTCGTTAACAAATTCAAGCTTCTCATTATTCAGTACTACATCGCAATCACTACTTTTGACATTTGGTAAAGAAAACCTTATACATTTAGTTTTCTTGCTATTTAACGCTAAGTTATTAATAGTAAACCAGTTATGTACCTGAAGAATAGTGTCATTTACGTCGTCAAAATTATTTACATGTCGTCCCACTTTAAAAATCAAGGAGGTATCATCAGCAAATAACACTATCTTCATCTTATTTTGAATTATATGCGGTAGGTCATTTATATATACTAAAAACAGGAAAGGACCTAAAATCGATCCTTGCGGAACACCCATTTTTACTGCAGAGCCTAACGATTTAGTACCATTTATAAGAACACTTTGCCGTCTGTCTCCTAAATAAGATTTTACAAGATTAAGAGCATTATCTATAACACCGTAGTGCTCTAATTTAAGTAAAAGGACTTCATAATTGACGCAGTCAAATGCCTTTGAAAGATCACAGAAGACGCCAATAGCATCCTGTGAGTTCTCCCATGCATCATAGATATGCTTTATTAGGGTTACACCGGCGTCGGTTGTGCAACGTCCCTTGGTGAAACCATATTGTTGATCGTGCAGGATGTTATTTGCGTTAAAATGATGTAACATTTGTGTAAGCATTATCTTTTCAAACACTTTACTAAAAACTGGCAAGATAGAAACTGGCCTATAGTTGTTAGGATCTTTACTATTACCGGACTTAAAAAGCGGTATTACTTTACTGTACTTCATTAAATCCGGAAAGACTCCCTGATCTACACATTCATTAAAAATTAAAGCTAAATAAGGGGCTACAGTATCAATAATAGTTCTACATGCTTTCACAGACATTCCCCATAGATCTTCTGTTAGTTTAATTTTTATATCATTGAAAGCTTTAACAATAGTTCGGCCACTAATATGGTCAAACTTGAATTTAACAGGGCAATCAACAAAACATTTTGTAAACCTGTCTGTGTGTAAGGTAAACATATTTTTTCATATAAATGTATTCTATTTATCAATTTCTTTAAGTTTCTGAACTGAAATTACTTTGCAAACTCGGAAAAACACTGAATTCAAATTTAATTTGATAAACCTTGTTTTCGTAAACTTTTCGATGAGTTCATTCAAACTAACTCAAAGGAATGAAACACGGCCAATTTTTTGTTACATCCATGAATAATGATACATACTGTAAGAAAGCTAGAATAGGTATATAAATAAATATTGCCATCGTCTATGACTTATGGGTACAAACATAAGTGCTGTGCTCATCGCACAAAGTTTGCCCCTATACCTGAATTTGAACCCGGGACTATCAGTACAGAAAGCAAGGTCATTACAAACTATACATATCGGATAATTAAATAGGAATTTAATTATTCTGAATGCTCAATATTGCCATTTTAATAATATTATTACCCTTGTTAAATTTTCTCTGTTAGCATCTTTAGCTACATACTAAGTCGGATGTATTTATAAGCTGAATTAAAATTTCCCTAATTCTCCCTACGGGATCTATTAGCAACAAATTAAGATGTTAATATAGTGATTATAAACCTATGATATAGTACCGAGATAATTCCACTAACGCTACTCACGTGGATTGTCGAATCTCTTAGGTAGATTGCAAGTGAACACATCGGAGGTCTTCAATTCTGGCTTCTTAATTTCTGCCAGCAAGCAGGCCTTGTCCACGCAAGTTGCCGAACAGTACCCCGGCCGCCTTTCCTGGTTCATCTCCTGATCTTGCGCAGCCATTGTTAATCAACACCAAAAGCTCGAATGCACCGGCAAATCAGCTAAATTGTGTGCCACAAGGAAGATAATATTTGTTCTTATAAAATGCGTGTATACACCCGATTGATCTATAAACAATAACGTTACCATGACAACTTGGTAGCTTTTTTTGGTGTTGTTTTCCATAGAAACCATGGAAACGAATGGAATTATAACATTTCGTTAGATTGCATTATGCCATTGTTCTTACACAGTGAAATAGTTTTGTAGACCATGTTTTTAGTAGGCAATCTACTAGAACAATTCTCGAAGCTAAAACCAGGTTTTTTATGAAACAATTGAATTTATAGGGTATAGAATATTATGCATTTTCAATTCAATGATCCTTATCCATAAAAATAGGTAGATAAATATTGGAAATCGCTCAAGGGTTTGCACCCAATAATTAAGTTGGGTCTCCATACAACAAGTAGCTTTATCTAAACTCCATACTTAAAATATAAGGACTAACGCATAGGAAAGCTACAACAATCATAGATGAAGTCATTAATAGTGACTTATTAATAATTCAAATGAGAAAAGAAAAATAAGGAACGCGGTTCATTGATATAAAAGCAACGCATGCAAGAATGTATATCGTATTACAATCTTAATTTTACTATCTCAATAGTAAAATTAAGATTGTTAACCTTCTCAAAGGTAAACAATCGTAAGAAAACATTAAATAGTAAACTAATAGGCCTAAATTGAAATGCACCTGATGTAATTATGTACCAATGTAGGTTACGCAAAATCATTCATAGCCATCAATATATTTGAGCTACTTGCCACAATAGTACTAACAGGATAGACTAACAATAGTACTAAGGATTAAGAAAATAATGTATAGATTAATTTTCTCTGAACAAGTCCAATGTCCGTTAAGCTTAGCCTCATCGGGCATGCATTCAAATGAATATATTAGTCGTTATCAGCACTATCAGGACAACCGGCACTAAACGAGTGGGTGACTATCGCGCCTCCTGCCACCATCGCACTGTGCCACCCGCGCCAACGGACCGTGCCGCCGCGGGGACTTTTTAATCTTTGAATTTTAAAAATCTAATTTAAACGTCACAAAGGAATAACAAATGTCAATGTTTGGTCATCGCTTTTAGTTTTGAAATTCAAAACAACAATTTGTTCAAGATAAAGTTATTCACGAAGATGACGACTTTTAGCGCACATCAACCAATAAATTTAAAAGTTGTGAGATTTGAATTAGATTTTTCAACACTGGCGGAGGAGAAGTTGAGCTCAGCGAAAAAGCCGAAGAAAATTAGGATACCGAAGATCAACAACAAAAAGCAATCTCCAATACCGCCCCCGCCGGCGATAAAGAACGATTCGCAGGTACGCAATTGCTATTCACAGGCATTGATATATTATTGTCAGAATGTTATCAGAGGTACTTAATATAAAAATAATATATCATAGATAGCTACTGAAAGTGACAGGCTAATATTTTCAACGTTTTTGTGGAATAATGGAAACAATACATCATGTAAGCATCTTAACATTAAAACTGGCACTTGCAAAAATAAAAAGAAAAAAAAAGAAACAGCACATCAGCGCATCGGGAGTTCGGAGTCTGTGGTAAAAAAAGAGGCGGGAATTACAAAGGAGAAAAGTGGTTGTACTGGTGGATTGAAACGAAAACTAATTTAAATACATACATAACTAGCAAACCTGGCGAACTCCGTTTCGCCACCAGATGAATGAATTTTCTTTGCTATAAACCTCACGGAGCCCGAGACCTTTCCAACGAATGCAAAACCGTGGAAATCGGTTCGTGCGTTCTGGAGTTATAGCGTCAGGAAGGAAAACCCGACTTATTTTTATATAGTAGATTACATTATATGATATTTTATTTATTAATATTTCTTATAATCAAAATGTATTGTTTCCATTGTGACTTCAATTCAGTAGCAAAATTATTTTGGAAAAATTACATTACCATTTAAAAGTCCAAGTGTCTAAATATTTTCTAGAAGGTAGGTAAAGTAGGTTTGGATTTATGATTTTTTTTCTACTGGTCAATAAGGCAGAGGAAAATGTACAGCTTACCGGACGATCAGGATTTTCAGGCATTCATATAAGACGACAATTAATTTATTTCCACCCACTTTGAAAATCAGTAGAAATAATCCCGGTAATGTAAAATCATTTGACATTTTCACTCAGAAAAGAAACGTGAAAGACCTGATAGAAGAACTTCTTGATGAACTATACGCAGACCAGCGGGACTGGGGTGGCCACAGTACAATAGACTGCAGCCGTGGGTAAGAAATAGATGATATTCATTTAACCCATAAACAAAACTAGATGCATATGGGCATCATTAAATGAGATTGAATAATTAATTAAATTTGATTACGAATTTGGCATAGGTATAATCTTGGTAACTTATAAAATCATTGCATATTATTTAGATCTACATCAGCACCATCGTTTACATCTTCGCAATCCAACTGCGAGGAACAGACAGAAGCGATTGAGCGAAGTTATTTGGAAGCTTTGGGTACGGCATTATTATATAGCTCTATCTATAAAATACATTCTTAAAGAGCTACAGCTGCAAACTGTAGCAATATATTTGTAATAGATCTTATATTTAACGAATAAATATTAATTACAGATATAACTGATCTCTGGGAACAAAAGTTGGAATGGGAGAGTAGATTACAATTAGCAGGAGAGCGACTAGCCAAGTGTGTTCGAGCTCGCGATCGTCTGCGGCGACAGCATAAGAAACTATGTGCAGCATTCACTGTGCTCCTGCGACATATCAGTAAGATATTCACCTCTTGTTAGACATCCTATTCTTTTATTGTTTTGAAGATGATTTGAGTTTCGTGAAAACTTCACGCAATAGAACTCAAACGGCAATGTTGCCTGCCTATTCGGTGGTTTAATTCTAGCGGCAGGATTATCAAAACCAAAATTCTACCAATAGGTACTCTGAATTCTGAGTAATCAACTGTTTGCTCTATTTTATGTATCTCCATGATAATAAACTTTTAGGCGAACGTGTCTAGAAGTAAGCTTGCTTGCTAAAGGCTTGACATCTCGATAATTTTTTCTTGTTCTTCAAATCTTGCTAATAATAATTACTTCATGCGAATGTATTCAATAACATAACAATCGGAGTGATAAACGAGTTAATAATATGCCAGTATTATCAGAAAATTAATTGTCGGTTTATGAAGGACATTCAAACATTAAATGAATTGGTTTGCAGGCATACTATGTAATACTATTGCTAGGTAATTTAATCATTAGTATTTCATTTATTATATTTTTCTATCTACATACATTTTAAAATATAAAAATAAAATATTTAAAAACATCATTATTATTATTATTTGTTCTTATTAGCATAGTAATGTTCCATAAAAGATGACTATCAACATTCATTAAGTTGATACATCTTATTATGTTTTACAGTTTTAGCTACAATAAAAGCTACTGTTAATGCCACTATTTATGACGACGGATTCATTCATGTTATCTTAAAATAGATTTACGCACTTCAAAGCCAGCCTTTCTTGGTATGGGGTGCTTTTCCCGTCTCTCTGCTTCCGACACTGACGTACACAGCGGCGCATAATCGATACGCAACACTCACACACGTCCCCATCAAAGTCCCCATCGCGCATGCCCATTGGCATGTACCACGAAACCCAGTCGCGAAATATGTTGGCATGAGCATTCCCTCATCCTATCGTTTCGATAGTTAGCATTAACAGTCGAGTAAATTCCCTTGCATTATCGTAGTACAGGGTTGGAAACCTCGCCGCCTCGTTTCCCGACTTTCCCAGTAAACATCACATCAGCTGGTCGACTACGCAGTCTCAAATGCTCTCGAGTAATGGCTCATAATTATCCGCATTTTCGTTCTATTTTACTACCATTGTTACGTGTTTCTTTGTTACAAAAATCAACCGCTAAATTACGTTCTTAGCACGAGGATGTGCAACCCGTTTCCGCCTGCATTGTCACTGCATCGAATAAAACTGTCAGGTCGTTAACTTAGTCCTGAGTGCATTTGTAAAGATATGCGTTTATCGTCAAATGTGTACTACCTGCAAGACAGATGAGTGCTCTCCTGAACTCCTTGAGAAGCTTGGCAGGTTCATCCAAAACCGGCTCAGGTACGTCAAGTAACGATTCCGAAGAAACCTTTAAAGTGCTCGTTGCGCTGCATTAGTTAAACAACATAGTTACACATACACATAGTTGTTAAGTTCATGCTTTTTAGATTTTTGAGTGATTGAGGCAAATTCCTCTTTATTGTCTGAACCAAATTAAGTACTTATTATGTAAATGTGTAATTACGTTCGCGTCATTCGGGCAATTCCTATAATATATATTTTTTAATATGCACGTACTAAGGACTTCTGTGAAATAAAATCGTGACTAATTTCGAAGCATTATTTATATATTTTTATGGAAACATTGGTGTAAATAATTTTCATAATATATTTAGTTCTTAGGAACCAGGTAGGTTCCTAATAACATTAAATTACAAATTATGTAACCACAATAATTCATATAAATTACCACAATTAATAATATAGACGGCTATGAAAATATAAATTATTATACTATTTATTTTAGTTACTGTATTCGTGGTAGACAGGGTCTCACAAACTTGACCTTTTAATCTTTCGAAATAATTCAGTGGGATAGTACCTAGTAACTATAGAATAATAGAGAGAACAATTAAATTATTTAAGTTACCCAACACACAAATAATTATAAATAAAACTATAATGAACGATTAGTAAGTATTGTTTATGATGCTTAAAATATAGAATTTTTAATATTTGCTGTAAAGCATAGCGGCAAGCGAAAGAATTGACAATTGTATGAGTGCCTTTCGTTTGTATGTAATAAGAGTTGTTTTTTAATTGTAATTTTATAAAGACGTCCTTGGAGGAGGGCTTTTCTTTAGGTCTGAACCTCATCTGATTGATGGATGTGTGTATTGTTGTGTAGCGGGAGAGAGCGGTGCTCGTTTTGGCGTCTCGCCAGGCGGAGGCGAAGCGGCCGGCGAGGGCGGATACTCCGAGTGGTTGCATGCCATGCGACTGGTCGCCCGGCTGCCTGCCGGTGTACCACAACACTTTCGGAGAAAGGTACAATACACCGTGACACTCTGTGTAATTTTTATAATACTTTTTTTTGGTAGAACAATAAGGATTGATTTATATTATAATGTTATCGCCCCTAGTACATTATATGTCCCAGTACATTATACCAGTGCTGCTAAGTTTGAGACTGTACAGTTGCTGACTTTTTCAGACACTATTTAAAAAAAAGCCCATAACTCAGTTACAAACACAAACAAAGTTTGGGTTTACTGGGCTTACAACACTCGAAAACCCTTTCGAAATTACCTCGAAAAGCAGGGTTATTATTTAATTATACAAAAAAGTTTTGGTGATTTCCCAGCTATGGTTGACTCTAGCGGAGCGACACTTGAGCGCACGAGGCATCGACTGGCCATCGGCGGAGCGCGCCTGCTTCCGCGGCACAGCACAACCTGACGACACCGAACTAGGTGCACAGATACTTAAAGTAAGAAGTTCTTTATCATCTCCGTCCACCAATTGTTTTTTATCTTTAGCAGTTAAAGGTAAATGAAAAAAGTTTGTCTGCTTAAAGCAATAAAAAACTTGATGTTGTCTTAGGATCTCCACCGCACCGGTTGTTCCCTATTCTGTGGCACGGAAGGTCGTGAGAACCAGGCAATGCTCCGCCGGGTACTGTTGGCATACGCGAGGTAAGATCATCAAAAGTTTACATAGGTACTTACCTTTTTTATACGAAACCTTAACACGTCTATCTTCGTCCTTATTACCAACAAAGTTATTTAAGCTTTCAAATATACCAACAAACGTAGGTTATTCTATTTATTTCAGATGGAACAAAGATGTAGGATACTGCCAAGGTTTCAATATGTTAGCTGCCATTATTTTGGAAGTTATGGATAAATCTGAGTCAGATTCATTGAAGGTAAACATTTCTGTCTTTTTTATTCCACCGACTAAAGTATTCAATGATTACAAAAATATCGTAGAACGTTATAAGACATTCTTACCTAAGGGATTCAGGTCTAGCCCAGCCCAGCTGTCCTTGCAATTTGGACGTTTTAATTTAAAGCTATATTATTACACAGGTGATGGTATACCTTGTGGAAGCGGTACTGCCTGAGGGCTACTTCGCTGACGACCTCCGCGGCTTGTCCGCTGACATGGCGGCGTTCAGAGACCTGCTCCGATTGCGGCTGCCTCGATTGGCGCAACACATGGATCACTTACAAAGAATATCCGACGGTAATTGTTTAATTTTCGAACAGCTTCAGTATGTTTTTCATTATGTTTGAAGTAAAATTTTGACCGACTTCATGTAATATTGCCTAGAATTGATACCAGCTCACTCAATTAATTATCCACATAATCTATTCATTATGAATGATCTTTTCTTTATAGGTGGTGGCGTAGAGCCTCCCCTGCCGGACGTGTTCACGATGCAGTGGTTTTTAACGCTCTACGCGACTTGGCTGCCTCGTGAATCCCTGCTCAGGATATGGGACCTCGTCCTGCTTGATGGAAACGAGGTCCTGCTGCTCACCGCTCTGGCCATATGGGATATGTTGCAAGAGTATGCTTTTTATTATGGTGCTTTATTGAAATTGTTGTATTGTTGTCATTTTTAATTGTGATAAACTAAAAAATGACATTTATTATAACTTAGCGGCCATCGCCAAGAGTTGATAGATTATAAACTTCACGCTACACCGAACTCGCCAAACACATTTATCTTGCGTGATCAATGGCTAATAGTTTACAGTATCGTTATGGGTGACTGATCTGAAAATTAATATGCAATGTGTTTCGCTATCAGGTATTTTGGCAGATAAACTCATATCTTTCAATATTGCATGGTTGGTTGAATAACGCTAGATGGTGAAAAGGTTGAAATTGAATTTGGTCACTTATCTGCTAACATTTAATCAAAATTTAGGTAGGTACCCAGAAAAAGAGAGGAATAGTTTGCCGTGAAAACCGCGGTGTATGTTTCGTCTCTGTCTAAACATAATTCACGATCAAAACATCCCAAGAATAGATTGTAATAAAATATAGATGATTTTTGGAACTCTACATCGGTGTCTAATACACAGAGTGCGCACTATAATTCTTGATTTTTTTTATTGACAGTCGTATTCTCTCGGCGCGTTCCGCTGATGAGTTCTATAGCTGTATGGGTGGCGGCGCAGGCGCGGTGTGGGAGGCTGGGGACGCGCTGGTAGCGCGCGTGGTGGCGTTTGGCTCGGCGCCCGAGTTACCGCGCCTGCGCAGTATCCATCGGTACAGGGTGGCACCGCCCGCTCCACCTAGCGTGCCACCCTTGCATTCTGCGGTAAGGGGCATTTAAACCAGAAAATATCGGTTGCCAATGTTTTAACCATACTTACAATTATTAAACTAACTAACATAACTAAAACATTGTAGATGCAGTCGATGACGAAGCGTGGACTGCGTTTATTTTATTCGGAAGACGAAGGAGATTCAAGCGATGATGGCAACAAGATGGCATTAGCGGCGGTAAGTGCTATATGAAAAGTAACTGATTTCAATGTAATCATCAATTCTAGAAATTTTATTGTATATCTGTTCTGACATACTTATTCAGGTTATACCAAGACGCGAAGATCGCTTGGCAGCAGGAGATAGACTCTCACTAGATATTGGTGCATTGAAACGCCAGTATGCAAGACTTCGAGAAAGACAAAGACAAGCTCATGTGATTCTAGCCGCTGCTTGTGCTCGACATGCCGCCGGTGATATATTATTTTTACATTAATGTGATATTCCTTGAAATTTAACCAATTCTTTCTACTCGCAGTCGCTGTATCGTTTACTACAGATGCTATTATTACTATTGTAGTGTTTAAAAAAACTAAAGTAACAATTTGTTAGTGCGCCGTAGGCCTATTCTGAATAAATTACATTTGATTTTGACAAAAGATATTTCCTTGCCTTTCAGTTGGAGTTTCTACATCACCAACATCACTCACAGTAAACAACCTCCTCTTGGGGAAAAGTGCAATTGTAAGTTCCAGAGGACGAAGACTTGGTCCACCTCCTGGAGCGGTACCACCTTCCCGACAAACCTCCACGCTTGATAAAGTGGAATCTCGTTCATCCAGCCAACCAGATGAAACTATTAGTTGGACAGAAGAAAAAAACCGTAAATCCTTGAGTAGGCGCAACTCAGTAAAATGGAAAGACATTAAGAAAGATAAGGTCAAACTAAAGGAAAGGAGAGCTTCAATCGACTTAGATGAGTCGGGTGATGGCGTTATAGTTTCTGAACTTGAAGCAATTGAAATGGTTGCGTCTGTTAGATCTCGAAGCTCCAGTGAAACTTCATCTTATTCTTCGCATACTACATCAAGTACAGACACCAGCCTCTGCGATGAAAATGAGCGAGGTAGTGATTCGGAACCAGAATTGCTTGATGAAGAGAAGATAGGTGTAAATATTAAAAAGAATAAGCACTTGGATGGGAATACGTTAAAAGAAACAAAAATTTCTAGTTCTAAAGACATTAAAGAAAAAATCGATTCGCAGATTTTTAATAATGAAAAGATAATTACACCTATAGAAAACCCTATTAAAAACATTTCTGATTATCTTGACTCTGAAGCCGGACAACCATTGCGAACCTATATAGATGGATTTGAAACGAAATTAAAAGATAGCCTAATAGTAAGTAGTAAATCTGATGCGTATAGTTCAACACACGTGCCACTATGTTCTCCACGAGTAAGTTTTGATAGAGATGAAGTTCTCCAAAGGTTAAATAAAACAAAATATGAAGATGATTCCAAAAAGGAATTGATAAGACCTACGAGCTTTACAAAGTCTCCAAAACAGTTTACTGACTTGAGTCCTATTGATTTATCACCGTGTAACTGCGATATAGGTCATAAATCTCCTTACGGTTATGATTTCGAAGCGAATTTCAAACGTCCGTCAATATGTGATGCAATTACTCGACCTCCAGACATCATCGATAGCTTCACAATGTATCCTAATTTCGTGCCTGACATAGATTTATCCGAAAAGACTATATCCGATGTCGAAAGCCCTCTAAGAAGTCCTGGTTCTGAAAGTATAATCGTCAGTGAAGATGAACCGCCAATCCCATTAAAAATTGACAAATATTTTGAACATAGTCCAGAATTTTTTGGGGCAAGGGTCACTGACCCCAACAGTGCAGACATTCCGAACCGAAGATCGACAAAACGACTTTCACGCTTCCCAAAGAAACCCGATTCACTAACATTACAAATTACTAATAATGAAAGAAAAAATAAAATTGAAGCTGAAAGAGCTTCTTCCTTACCACAAAGTCATAGCTTTTCAACAAAAAATGTGAATGAAGATTATAAAGAAAATCAAGATTTTATTAAAACAACACCAGAAATAATAAAAGACCGGCACGAATCCTTTTCTCCCAAAGATTATATCCTCCAAACGGGACGAAAAAATAGCGAACGGGCTTTACAAATAATTCAAGAAAACTCCAAAATTTTAAGTAGGATATTAACTAAACAAAATATGACTGATGTCAATAATCCTAATTATCAAACAACAAAAAGTGATGTAAACGTACTCGAAAGAAATCGAAATATTTACTGCAGTTCTATCCCCGAGAAAACGATTGAAAGCAAATTAATAGATTCACCATTACTGAAAGAATCTACTTCCGATTCATTAATCGGTTATAGGAAAAGAAATATGAATAAATGTGAAACGGAAAATAATGATTTTGTACGAATAAGACCAATTTCTATAGATGATCCTTTTTCTTTAGAGGCCCGTAATGCTGCTACCAGAAATTATGATTTTTCCATAAAAAATACAAAAAGTCCAAGTAGTGAATGCATAGCAAATAGGACTGATTTGTATGGTTGGGAAAACAAAGGGTTTTTGGTGAAGCGTGATAATGAAAAGAACTATTTAGATAATCCAGATAAAAATTACGGTTGTGATTACCAAAGTAAATCTAGTAATTTGTCTAGTTACGGAGACTTTCCAAAGGAACTGAAGCCTGTCACACCTGAATGGACGCGACATTCATTTTCTGGCGAGTCCAAAACATCCGTGACATTACCATCTTCGGAACTAAAAGACACGTCAACTTATGATCGACGACTTACTTCCAATGATTATCCATTCTCGAGCAAATACAATGACTTTGTAATATCTAAAGCTAGTGATATATGTAGTAAAACGATCAACCAAGAACTGCAAGTTTGCGAAAACGTATCTAAGACTGATAACAGCCAAGATAATTTTGCTCATATTGTGACTTCCTCTATTAGTTTCACTTATGAACCATCAGCAGAAGACGATTCACCGACTGGAGCAAAGACTAACTCTAGTGATACCTTGTGTCAAATCACCTCTCTAGATCAGGTGTCCACCCCTATATCACCTAAAATATTTCCTAATAGAGATACACCTACGATACCAATAGACTATACGGAGCCAAGTGATAGGACAAAAGTAGAATCTGACGATACATGTAGTGCTATCACTTCACTAATTGAAACAGACACTTTGTCTTCATTATCTTATCCCCGCAGCCCGTCGACTGGTTCTTACCACCCGTTTCCAACCAGGCCAGTACTCCGCATGCCTAAAGAACTAGGAGTGAGATTAGGCATGTATCCAAAAGATGTTATTAGTTCCCCTCCGAAATAAATAATTTAACATATTTAACCACAGCTTGAACAATCTTTTTCTACTTATAAGGTTGTCTTATATCTTGAATACCTGATTTATTATAGGGATATCTTCTGCTCTAATAAAATAAAATAAAAACTTTTGTTCGAAACTTATTGTTTGGCTAGATTTAGTTTATAATGAGTACAATAAAATTTTGTATCCGATATTAAATTTCTCAGCATATTTTCGTACTGAACTCAAGCCGATCTAAAAAAGGCACTTTTAGGTATTTATTTTAGAGAATGGCCATTATTTATTTGCTTTAAAATTAAGCTAATGAAATGTTGGCTAATAATAATTTTCCATTACAGTTTAGAAAATATTGTTTGTTTGGGATACGAAATGCTTCGTGAATTTAAAATGTAAGCCGAATGTTTAGAAATTTATAGAATTGTTATGTAACATGAAGCCTTTGGTATTCCGGATTGTAGATAATCTGAGCTAGTAACAAATAACACGTTGCCTTGAATCCAATTTAAATGTTACGCGTAATAACACTTCGCAATATTAAAATATTTGTACAATATTAAAGTAGATAGATTACTTAATGAAGACGATAATATTATAATTTACCGCAATCAAATGTTTATACAGGCTATAGAAGAATATTCTACTTACCTATGATATCAATGATAATGAAAGATTGTGTTGTTAGAAAATTTTATTTTATTCTAAGACAGTATTGCGAAAATATACATTATGCGACAGAATATACTTAGTTCATTGTTTCATCACTTCAAACATTACGTAGCTATATTGGGGTAGAGGAAGGCAGCTGC
The DNA here is from genome assembly GCA_905333125.1 of Pheosia tremula. NCBI lineage: Eukaryota > Metazoa > Arthropoda > Insecta > Lepidoptera > Notodontidae > Pheosia > Pheosia tremula. The sequence continues at coordinate 6,146,359 of HG995402.1, read as the reverse complement.
CCCCCCCCCCCTGGCTCAAGTGAAAAATATTTGACCATACACCTACTGATGTCAAGAACTAATGCGTCTCTATAGTATCTTGGCTAATGAGATTTGTAAGGTAAAAGCGACATTATATTGGTGTCAGACTTTTGACCCCCATGCCTATCAATCTTGTATACTTACTTATAAAAGGACAGTTACTTAGTAGTTAAGCTCAGACATTTGATTTATACGGCTTTGGTAAGTACAAACAGCAAAATAGAGAGCACTAAATATTAATTAAAAATCGTCAAGCACCGGTGGGCAAGTGCACACGAGATGTTTGTCTCCGTACATGTCATCGATGCGTCCAACTGTCGGCCAGATTTTGGTCTCACCCTTCACAAATGGCTGTAACAAGAATAATTAGTTTACTCTCGTGGTCATTACTACCTGAACACACTAATGTCACTTTCGCATGGCAACACTTAGCTCTAGCGCTACGATTCACTACAGCCTATACCTTCACATTTGTAGCTACAATTTTCATATGTGTTCAGGGAGCGATTAAAACAATAGAGGCTTTTTGGTGGGTTACTTACAGCTGGGAAAGCAGCTTGCTCTCGAGTATAAGGCCGATTCCAATCTTCAGAAATCACTTCGACTTGAGTATGTGGTGCCATCTATAAATTAAACACGCCTTTAGCAAACATACTAAAACCTTTATATGTATCAATATATTTTCGAGTTCATTTAAATACCTTAAGAGGATTTAGCCGTTTATCAATGACTCCATCTTCAATATCTTTGATTTCTTTTCTAATAGTAATGAGTGCTTCACAGAAGCGATCCAACTCCTGCAGGTCCTCGGATTCTGTGGGCTCTATCATCAGTGTACCACCAACCGGCCAGGATATTGTGGGTGCGTGGAAACCTAAAAACAGTCACATATATTTTTAAAATTAAATTTAAAGGATCCCTATTATAGTTTGGAAAACTGTATAATAATCCGGTATACAGATATAATAAAATACTTTTGGATTATTTTTTTTTATAAAAGGCAAAATTAATTAATCATATTACTTTTGACAGAGGCCAAATTCGCCAGTTTTGAAATATTGTCTTTGAGTTTCCTTGTCTGAACACGCATAAAAGAAAGCTGGATAGATCATTATGAAATTTGGTATGGTGATACCTTCAAATAAGATGAGCATCTAATTTAATTTTGTTCCGTCCATGGATCATTATTAATAAAAAATAATAAATCTTGGTATCCATGACCAGTAGTCAAGAAAGTAAAGTCCAAGCATACAAAGCTACAAGCTCTACTAGAGACTAAAACATATTAGGGGCATGGGAAGATAAATATAAGCCATACCGAAGTCCATAAGTCGTTTAGCAATATCTCCCGGTTCGATATTAGCCGTTTTCTTCATGTCCCGCACATCGATGATGAACTCGTGCGCCACCAGGCCTCGCTCGCCTTTGTACAACGTCTTGTAGTGGCCGTCCAGTCGCCGCGACATGTAGTTTGCGTTTAGGATAGCTACTTGCGTTGCACGTTTGAGACCTTTGGGGCCCATCATCTGGATAATATAATTAAACAAAATTAAATACTTCTAAGCGCAAAGTAGGATCTTCTCCTGACTCGTCGTATTAGAATCATCAACAACATTTAAAGCTGGTAGAAGGAAGGTTGGTTTCATTCATTTGATAATAAAATAAATGATAGAATTGGCCAGTTTTTTCTGGGTGAAACTAAGATGTTACCACTTTTATAGACAGAGAAGCGAATATATTCAACGACTCGATGCTTTTCTCATTTATTTCGAACATTTAAAATTTTAGGTGAATGCCGACTCAACTTAACTAACTTACTCACTCTACTTATAAAAAAGTTTGTCTCAATTTCATTGCCACAGTCTTACTTTGATATAAGCCCAGGAGATAGGTAAAATGGCGGAAGACCCGAATGGCGCAGCGCTAACTGATCCAAAGCTGTGTGCGGCGTCGCCGAGGTCCGCCAGCGGGTCGACCACCGGGTGGGAGGGCAGGAATGGCGCCAAATGAGCTTTACTGTACAATATTTTAATGTAAATAAGATTGCGGCAACACTCAGGAATAATATGAAATAAACTCCTCAGCGACTAGATTCTGATATAATATAGATCTTGAATAATAGAATAGAATAGAATAGAATAGAATCTTGTTTTTTTCTGCAGAAAAAAAATGGAAGATATAGACCACATAATGAGTATTTGGATACTTTTGACACATTTAATATATTTAAGTAATTCAATGGAATAACGTGAAAAAAATGACGTTTTCAGAAGAATGTACCTCAAGAAAAAAACTAGTTTACGGTAGCGTATCTAAATTATTGTAGCAAAATTAGAGTATGGATGTTTTCTTCCATAGCTACGGTCTAAAACATTCCAACACATACACTTATGACGCTACAGGGCAAATAATACTTACACTCCAATGGGACCCATGCCGGGTCCTCCACCGCCGTGTGGAATACAGAATGTCTTATGCAGATTCAAATGGGAGACATCACTACCGTAGTCTCCGGGACGACACAGACCGACCTAGAATATGCAAAGAACAATGAGTATATTGTTTTTATTATCTACTAGTCAACTTCGAAACAGGCCGTGCCTGTGAATGGCCAAACGACTCAATCAGAAGACTTACAACGCATCACCGGAATGACCACTCTACTATCATCCAGATGGTATCGCCATTACTAGGTATCGCGATTTTGGGTTGATTTTCTATTCCACGTATGTCATAAAGTTTATGGACTACTAGCTGCGCCCGGCGGTGTTACCCGCGATAAAAAGTATGAAAAATTAAAACATCTATCCCACGGGAACCATACATTTTACCGGGATTAAAAGTAGCCTATGTGCTATTCCAGACTATAATCTATCTCTGTGCCAAATTTCATCCAGATCCGTTCAGCCGTTCGGGCTTGAAAGAGTAACAAACATCCATCCATCCATCCATCCAAACTTTCACATTTATAATATTAAAGTATAGATGAACCTAATTTTTGGATTTGGCTGAAAACCCTTCTCTTTTCTGGTAAAAACATATAATGTATGCTTATATAGCATGCCATATCCATTTTTTGATACATAGTTTGTTTTCATATCATTTTTAATTATTTTTTTAATTTTCTGTTGTAAATATTTAGTGACATTTTAAAAACATACATAGCATGTATATAAGGATGTCACTTAATACAGCCCTAAAACGTTCAAAGTGCGTTTCAGGATTGTATCGAGAATCTTCAGCGCCATCTGTGTATTGTCGTAGTGAAACATTTGTGTTGCAGCGCGGTTGACGAGGTTGCAGCACTGACCTGCGCGTTCATGTTGGCGCCGTCGAGGTAGACCTGCCCGCCGTGCGCGTGCACGAGCGCGCACACGTCGGCGGCGCGCTCCTCGAACACGCCGAACGTGCTCGGGTACGTCAGCATCAGGCACGACAACTTCTCGCTGTGCTCCTCCACCTAAGAGACAAAAGAAAAGGGATGCGGTAATATACCATTAAAAAAAAAAAAAAAAAACCTCCTCCTTTTTTTGAAGTCGGTTAAAAAGTGTATCACACTAATCACACTAATATTATGGATGGATGTTTGTTACTCAATCATGGCAGAACGGGTGAACGGATCTGGATGAAATTTGGCACAGAGATAGATTATAGTCTGTAATAGCGCATAGTCTACTTTTATCCCGGTAAAAAGGGCATACTTTTTAATCGCGGGTAACACCGCGGGGCGCAGCTAGTGTTAAATAAATATGATACCTATGCACTAAAAGGTAAGTCGTTCCGATCAATTTTTGTGTCACAAGACAGAACATAAAACATTTTATGAACATAAAACATAGGTGATATTTAATCGAAATATTCACGATATAATGAGCAAAACGCACACATTTGTTCATCGAACACCTGCAATATCCATAGTACTCTGAATGAGTTAAAAATACATTGTTTAGCCCCTTAATTAATAGCACATTTTTAAGCTATAGCCATAAGGTACAGTATTAGATACATTTGCTATTGTATGGTCATAATTACGACGTAAATATCTACCTACTCTCAGACTGTCAATCTACCTCTGAAATTTATAAATTTATTCTATTATCAGTTCTATCTAAGACTCGTACCACCGTAGTAGAAAACACTCAAATATTTTTTTTCTGCTGTAAGATAAAAAGCACACATACACGGTCATTTTCTCTCGTGAGGCTATAGCGCCTGAATCTAGTATATGAGACAGAATAAACACAGCCTATACCAGGCTCTATTTATTCCCAAAATACGTTTAACTAATATACTATTACAAATAAAATCTGACTTTTTCCTTCAGGTGTTCCATATCGATGTCCCCGGCGGGCGTGACGCGGATGGCGCAGACGCGCATGCCGGCCATGTGCGCGGACGCGGGGTTGGTGCCGTGCGCGCTCACGGGGATGAGGCAGATGTTCCGCCCAGTGTCGCCGCGGAACTCGTGATAGCGCTTTATTGTACGCAGACCGGCGTACTCTCCTTGTGCCCCGCTACAATACATGATTAGTTCAATCCAGACCGACCGCACATCCTAGCGAGGATATTAGATAGGGTACATTCAACGCGTACGCGCGAGCTGACAGCGAAGTAAATCGCCATGTACAGACCGAATGGCTTGGGCACAAACGCTATCATCTGTAATGTTCTTGCCTCGCTGACAACCCGTGGCATTGTACCTGAGGCAAGGTCGCTTGGAAGGTTGCACATTTGCTCTATGTACGGCCAATAAAGCCCTGTAATATCCATCTTGAAAATAACATAAGACCAGAAATTAGTTTGTTCAGAATAAAAAGTAGACTTGTTACTGTACTCCATTTTTAGGGGTCATAGTTTAAAATGAATATGAGCATTACACAACAACAACATTGAAACAATCAAAAAGTGTAAGTTACTACTACTACTATTAATAAGTATATAATAGTTTTTTGTTTTTCCATGTAGATATCTTTGTAAATAACTTCGCGTAAATATAAGATAAATGAAGTTACTACTTATTACAATAAGGTATAATCTTTCCGTTCAGGGAAAAATCACTACGCAATCCATTTTTGAGAACGCATTTATTCTGAATTTAGTACCTGTTAGGTTGGAATGAAACCCTATCGTATCCGGTGATCGCGCACAGGTCGTTGGCCAACTCCTGGAACAGCGTGTGGTAGCCCTTGCACTGGTCGAGTGGAGCGAACGGGTGGATGTCCGTGAAATGCCTGAACGAGCAAGGCATCATCTCCGTCGTTGAGTTCAATTTCATTGTGCACGAACCCTATAACATTTGCAATATATTCATTTCTTTTACACTGTAGCGACATACTGAGGCACTGCAACAGATTAATAAAACCAGCTACTGTGGATACTCTTGTCAGCAAAAGGCGCTGGTATATTTGTTTATAATTAAATAGCGTCAGAACCTATGCTTCAGGAATTCCGTTCAGTAATAGTTGAGACTTTACGTCGACACTATCCTCATCACAACGCGCCATCCTTATACTTTAATCGATAATTATTATTATTGTTGGATAAGCAAGTAATTATTATTTTTATGAGCAGAGTAGCTACTAGCTTCCAGTTATATAATACCTCCTAGCGTCCCATTTTAACCTGGTACTTTTGTAGGCTTGAGCTACACCTGTTACTTGAAAAAACTAAAATTTTTTGTATGTAAGATTTTTTCATAAAATCCTGTATATTATCTAATCTAGAATACTAGGTAGATGACGAAACAATAAGATTAAATGAAGTAGTAGATTCTGTGCGCTTACAGTACCTACTGAATATGACGCCCTAAAACGAGATCATTTGAGATTCCAGTAGCGGCAGCCACATTAAATACTTACTTACTTACTTATGACGTAATATAACTCACCAAAGGTATCATGGAGTGGACGAGTGATATATCCTTGTTTTCCAAACGTTTCATGTATCTTACAAGTCTGGTCTCCGAGTGATGCATATTAAACACGGGATGAGTGAGATAAGGAGAGGTCCTTCTAAATTGGCCTTTCAGTACACTGCGTTCTCTGACGTTATCACTTTGCGCAACCTAAAATTAAAATTCATTTTATTTTCGGAAAAACTTGTATATGCTACCTTGGATTATCTTCCTTCGAAATTTGAGTTTCGTTGATTTGAACAGTAATTTTAGTTACAATCATCTTTCAAACAGCCACTAGATTTTTTCTTCGTCTTCCTTTTGCCTTATAGGTGGAACATTACATATTACAACTATTACTACATTAATCTTCTTATTACTTACCTCGTTAACATTCTTACAATCGAATATCCACAGCAGGTCGTCAACATCTTGCATGGTAGTTGTCTCATCGAGAGCAACGCCAACGGCTCCGTCATCGAAATACCTTAAGTTGATATTCTTTTGTTGAGCGCGTGATTTAATTGCGACAGCGTCGTGTTCCGCCGCCGGCACTACGTGGATAGTGTCGAAGAATACGTCGTTAGACTGTTTGTGACCACGTTGGCGGATTCCTGAACAAATTTTAAGTTAACATTTTATTTGGTATATTATATATATATCTACCTAATGAGTTATATAATTTACAGAGATCGGTTAGTCCTCAGCTGTTTTTCTTTCAACTATACAAGCTGATTCAGAAAGAGCATTTATAATCATTATGTAAAGCCAGCATTTTGAAAGGTCAAAATTTATCATTAAATGTTCTTAAAGTTTCAAAGCTTTCAATTCTTTGGAAGTGCTTTAACTTTTTTCTTTTTGACTTCACATAATGCTTACAGATGCGCTAAAGAAGCACAGGCTCAGTATACCTTCTCTGAATCATCCTGTTTATTCATTTGGTATTATATAGGTTAGTCCTCAGCTGTTTTGCCAACTCTACAAGGGTTTGTGCATGCTTTTCTCACCATGGTCCAACACAAGCGTGGCATTATGGACACGTGTAGCAATTTCCCTCAAGCCCTGAGGCCCGTGGTAGACTGCGAACATAGCAGACATGTTGGCTAGCAGCGCCTGGGCGGTGCAAATGTTGGACGTTGCTTTGTCTCTACGTATATGCTGCTCTCGGGTTTGAAGCGCTAGCCTAAAGAATAGCAAAAAACAGAGACGTACTTACTACCTACGATAATGTTTTAGTAGAGTACCTATATAAGTATGAATCCATTTATAGATAAATATTTTGTTCAGAATCAGTAGTAGATTATGTTGCTCTCTATATTTAAAATAGAGCGTAATATTTTAGTCCTGCGTCAAAGTTATCAAAAAGTGAAATGTGTATTTTTAGATCCATATATATCAAAATTGAATGCAGCTAATTGGTAAATGTATTACTTGAGAACGGGTACACCGATTTGGCATTTTTTTGAAATGTAGAGTGTACGTCCCAAATCTGAATAAAGTTTTTAGGGAAAGAAAAATTATAAAAGTTCCACCGGAAAATTGGAATGTTCGAGAAAAAAGTGTGCTGTTTCCTATGGCAACTTGGACAAGACAACATCTGTTGGGTCAGCTAATAGCGCATAAAAATTCAGTTCCTATCAAATTGATCTATCAAGATCAATTTGCTATAATTGAAATCAGTAGGAGCGTTAAAAGTAATGCGTTATTTTAATGAAACGGTGTATACTCGTACCTGTAAGCGTCTTTCCCCGTGGCGTCCCTGGTGACGCCCACCATGCGGCCCGGCATGAGGCGCACCAGCTGGTGCTGCGCCGCGAAGAAGCCGGCGTGCGGGCCCCCGTAGCCCAGCGGCACGCCCAGCCGCTGCGACGTGCCCACCGCCAGCGCCGCGCCGCACTCCGCCGCCGGCCGCAGCAGCGCCATCGCCAGCAGGTCCGTCGCCACCACCACCAACGTCTGCAGGGCAAACGGTATGAACTCAATCCGAACACAAGATTTAACCTACTCAATATGAGAGACAAAAGGCGCTCATTGTTCGTTTCTGCATTGCGTCATATCATCTACCATCCCCAAAATATGTCTCTATTTTTATACTGGCCAATTTAATTCTTCTCCATATTTTTTATTTCATTATTCGTAAAGAATAGTAGCGTTTTCGAAATTTCTGGTTTTATTTATTAATCAGCTTTTTTCCTTACTTTGAGTGTGAAGAAACTCGAAGCATAGCAAAAAATTTGCCTAAAAGCTTTTACCGTGAAATCTTAAAATATTATTTAATTTGGGTCAGAGACTAAAATAATTATCATATAAATCAAAGACTTACTCCATGCTCGTGAGCCGCGGCCGCGAGCCCCGAGTAGTCGTATACCAAGCCCCTGGTGTCAGGACATTGCAGAAGCACCGCGGATATGTCCCTCTGAGCAAAGTCTACTTCTCTCGCGTCACGTACTATGCTCACTTCTAATCCTAACGCGTCCAACCGCGTTTGAACTACCGCTAACGTTTGAGGATGTAAACGTTCTGATACTATGAATTTTGATCTTTTGTTGTGCCTGGAAGTTAAACAATAGTTTTAGGGCACATTTACCAATGAAAGGAGGACAAATCTGTGGGAGAAATGTTACGATGACAGATTTGATTGTGACTCTCAAATGTAGGTTTCATGGTGTGCCTAGCACAGCAGTGTGGCAGCTATGTTTGAGAGGCCTCTTCTTTATTATACTTAGTCCTTTCTCACATAAGTAAGGTAGTCAGAAGAAGACAATATACCTATGGCAAAGAGACAATGCTTCCGCAGCGGCGGTGCCTTCGTCGAGCAGCGATGCATTAGCCACGTCAAGTCCCGTGAGATCGCTCACCATCGTCTGATAGTTGAGGAGACTCTCCAACCTCCCTTGCGCTACTTCTGGCTGATACGGTGTATATTGTGTCGTCCTAAGGAATATACACAATGAAAGCATATAATTAGGTAATACAATTTTGTATCTAACTAATTATAATCTTCAAGGGACAGAGAATTATTAGTAGAGAAAAGTTCAAAAACTCTTGCCGATTGTGAAGCGATTTTCAATTTTTTCATTTTTATAAAATACAATGTGTTTGTGCACGTACCAGCCAGGATTCTCGAACATATTGCGCATAATCGTATGCGGCACACAACAATTGTGATACCCCATGCCGATGTAACTACGCCATATTTGATTCTCCTCGGCAATTTTTCGCGCTCTTTCAATCAGATCGTATTCACCTGAAATTAAATCACATTGCGTCGATTTCAAAAGTTCGAATAAAAGAAAATACAATCAAATTGAGAGCCACCTTTTTAAAAAAGGGAATGTCGGTCAAAGCTCATTAAATATTTATAACCCAAAACACATAGGTCACTCTGAGACCTACTTACGTCCTTGATCATTAAGAAGTTATTTGATAAACCTTGACATAATATTTTGGAATAAATGTTAGGTCAGATAAGAATGGTTCATGCCAAATCTTACTACGCAGTATTAGGATATCATAAGATAATTCATTCAGGCTAACACTACAGCTTTCATACATAAAATAAACTGTAAAAGCGTGATTTATCGATAACGATACGATTATTCGGAAGGAATGTAACGGGTCAGTATACCCACTTACTCATAGGTTGACTGATGTCCATGAGACCTTGTAATTGAATTTTCTTCGGCACCGCATCGTCTGTTAGTTGATCTAAGCTCTGTGGTAAAAAAAATCTCTTACGCACCGATAATAAGCTTGATTTTTTCTTCTATGGGCATATCTTGTTTCATGTCCCGATAATATATTACGATTATAAGAATATTGTACCTATACCAATGGCAACTAAGTTCATAATGTGCAATTAGCTCTTTTAAATGGCCTACTGCTGGACACCGTACCCCCATTCCCTGTCAACACGGACATTCATCACGAAAGGAAGAGATTCTGATAACAGTCCAGCACATAGGTCCGGGCAGCTTAGTGGACATTATTTTAAAAATATTTCAATAATAAACCACTTCACCACCAGTATTCGCTAATACGTAATTAAGTAGTCCACCTACCTTATATCCAAGCAAATCCAGCATAGTCACTACATCCTGGTCTCGGGGCCCTATATGCCTACTCGGAAAATCAACCCTCTCAGGAAATAAACTATCCGATTTTGAGCTTTGCGTAATACAACGCACATCATTTTTCCAAAACTGTCCCTCCAAAATATTTTTGTGAAATATCTTATTACAGACTAAGCCACGTTTCATAAATTTGAACATAATTGCAAGTTATTTTATGAGTATTTTAAAAATTATTGAGCATTATAACAATATTGACCGTCTTACAAAAGCGACGGCGATGTACTGCTGATCGCTGATAGAGGGGTCAAAGAAGCATATTGTTTACGTACTTAAGATAATTAGTAATATTTCAATACAGTTTACTCATTAAACCAGTATCATAAGGTCTTTAAAACACTATCAGTAACTTTTAATGAGCGTATAAGTATTTTTTCTTCTACGTGTCGGAGTTTGTGCTTATTGATGTTGATGGCTTATTGTGTTAATACCTAAATGTAACGTAGATATACAGACTGATTCAAGAAGGGTAACTAACCTTTAAACCTGACTTTCTTAAGTGCATTTTGTAATCATTATTTAAGTCAGAATTTCAAATCTTCTGAATCACTTTGTTACGAAATAGTAGTCATATTTTTACCTAAATCTAGTCTGAAAAAAAAAAATATTAAGAAAGCATGTATGTAGGTAGCTGTTTTATTGGCATGCGCTGACCAAAAGCTTTGACTCACTTATATCATAGTTTTCTTATCTACTAATAACTTATGTGGGAACCAATATTTTGTATCACGTAATATGTCACGTGATAGGTCATTTGCACCTTTTAAAACAATTTATATAACAATGAAACATCGACACAAACATAATTATATTATACTTCTTCCTATCAATAAAAGTTTAGCGGAAAAGGAAAGAACTTTCAGCCAGGCAGGTGGTATGCCTCGCGGGGCTGCCTCTATGCCACGACGGTTGTTGTCGGGATCTTGTATATCTGTTACGTTCTCCGAAAACACTTATAGCGCGTTACAGGATTGTATGGAGGATCGTCATTTGTTCTCAATGACGTCTGCAACTACATCTGTGTATTTAATGGCGGGATCAAAGAGGACGCTACAAAATATTTTTTAAAATCAATCAGTAGATAGTTAGTTCCCGAGTTTGGAGCCAACTACAAAATTACAACTGTATCTACTTGAGTAAATTAAGCTCGCATCTCTAGCCTTTTTTGGATTTCATGTGCGAATCTCATTTTCAACCATGATTATCACTTCCTTAACGGTGAGGAAACTTGCAAGTCTAAGAGAATCCCGCGAATGACGTGTGAAGTGGAAAACATCTCTTTTTTTGAGACTTTTTGCCGGGAAGTTGAATAGTGAAGTTGTTAATTTTTCTTACTATCGAAAAGTTGTTATTCTTTGATAAACAATGGTTAATGTCCCACTTACACATTGTCATGTGTAAGTGGGACATTAACCATTGTGTGTTCATAATATGTGCATGAGAGAAGACAATTAAAATAAAATAGTTTAAGGTGGTAGTGTAAGGTGGTGGAAGTTCAGGGCGCGAAATTCAAAATGTAAAAAAAAATCAAAAAAATACCTAAAGCAATACAATACTCCAAGGTTTGTGAAAACCGCTACTTTTACTAACTTTGGAGTGTTGTATCGCTTTAGGTATTTTTAAGCAAACTTAATACATCGAGACATCCAATATAGAATGCTAATATCGCAAAGAACTAAATTACATCATAGAAATGTCCAAATTTTACGTAAAAAAGATTAAAACCATTGACATTTTGAATTTCGCGCCCTGACCTAGCGCTTCCACCTAGAGTCTTAAAGTCTTATTCCAAAACAGGATCTAAATAAAGTACTGGGATTGGTACAAGGTTTAAACCATGAACTAAAGAAAACGTTATTATAAAACGAAGTTTATCACCAAACCATGGTTTATCTTTGGTACTGAAGAAAAACCGCCGAGACCCCTAGTTTATCTTCGGTACCAAATTATTTGAGGTTAGGTTGAAGTTCATTTCATGTGTCAAATACCTAGTAATCTAATAAATATGAATATTGACTTGATTGATTTAATGGATTTGGAAGATTTGGGCACGCTGGAGACGCGCCGGCAATCAAATAGACATCGTCATCGTGTGAATCCTTTTGATTTGAGTGACGAGGATTTCCGATATAAATATAGGTTCACAAAACGATTCGGAAAAAAGATTGTGGATGTGCTACGTGACGATTTGGAACATGACCCTCGAGGATGCCTATTGAGTCCGGAGCTTCAAGTGGTTTGCGCATTACGCAACTGGGCTCGCTATGAAGTAAGTGTTATTTACAACTATAACCTTAGTCAATGCAGAAAAATCAAACAATATACTAATACAGGTACATGTTTTATTCATAGATTCAAGATAATACAGCTGATTTATATGGTGTGTCTCAACCGGTTGTGAGCAAAACATGTAAAAAAGTAGCAGAAACTTGGTCACGGATGTCCCAAAGATTCCTAAAAATGCCAACTACTTGAAACTAACAGGAGGACAGTATGAGAAAATTCCACAATTGACTGTACTCATATAAGAGTTAGAAGAGTAAATGCTGATGGGGGTCAGTTATTTATGACTAGAAAAGGATTTCCTTTATCAATCTACAGGTAATTTTTACAGTAATATTTTAATTTTAAGTTGTCTAATATGTTAGTAGGTGAGTACCTAATTACTTTTTATGTAACACTCATCCCAAAATGCTAGTTGCAATCCCAAATATTGGTTAGTTTGTTTGGCTCAATCTATATTATATAAAAATTACTGTTTCTCTGTTTATAGTTGGTTTCTGTGGTATTGCAGTTACAACACATACCGGGCTAATGTTAATTTTTTTATAAACTTTTCAGGTGGTTTGTGACGCTGAATTCAAAATCATGGTCATTGTTACCAGCTGGCGAGGCAGTGTACATGACTTCAGAATATTCAGAGAATATAGACTAAAAATCAAGGCTTCGCAACTGCATTTTTTTATCCTTCTACATGAAACATTAGGCTCAGGTCGGAGACCTCATACTGCCTAATCATAAGTGTATATTATGATTTTTTGTTAGTAATGCTCACCCCTTTCTGGTTTTTAATGTTGGCTATATAGACAACAGAAAGGCAATTATTTAAAGTTAATGTAATAAAATAATAGGCATGAGAAGTGAAATTATATGTTTTATAACAATGAAAGATGTGTTTATTGAATAAAATATCTGAAAACATTTTATCCTTCATTACTTGTCTTTTGACTTTCTGACAATGCTTTTTCTAATTCCAGTTTCTTTATTTTTGTGTTTGCAATTTTAATGTTGTATTTGTGCTTCACTTCCATAATTTCAAGCTGTCTTTTATTAAATATTGCTATCCACGGTTGACCGGTGCATTTCTTCACTTCTGTAAAACCAAATAGAATAATGTACCAAGGTTATTATATTTCGAATATGTAAAAAGTTTGTATAAGAGTAATAAAAGTACTAAAAGTGAAGAGACACTGAAAAAATATACCTGGAGTGTGACTTGAACCGAAAATCAATCACATAAGCATTTATATAATTACCCAAATAAGTATGATACAACACACTGCACTGTTATCATATTGTAATAAATAATCTGCATGTTTCAACAACTTTTTCTTCTGAACTCAAATTTTCGCCCTTCTTTTCTTTTGTTGTTCTATTTTTATTCCCAATTTTCCGTATAAAACAACAAGCCAGAACAATTTAGTATTATTAAAGAGGTGACATAAACATAACATAAACACAACAAATGACAAATGTCACGGCGCGCGCATTTCTCCGTTTCACGCTAAAGCTGGCAAAGAAATAAAATAAATTGATTAAAAAAAGCGCGTCAAATTATTAGTTCTGATTGTTCAATATATTAAATCTTAAACAAACAACAATTTATGATATATGTTTATATTAATAAATCATTATTTAAGTACTTGAAATGTGAATATAATATAAACATGTCGAGAAACGGAACGTTGCACTGAATGAACCCTGTATGAACGAACGACTGTTTACCATTTTTCGTTTATAATCTGTAGATATTATTTAGATCGTGGACGAAGTTTGACTTATCTGATCTTCGATTGGTCTTCGATTTGTAATAAGGCATGGTTTTTCTCTGCTTTCAACTTTAAACCATGGATCTTTTAGTTCAGGTTTAAACCATGCCCAAATCATTTTTTTGTAATAAGACCGTTAAAGTTCACCTAAGATGTCCGGCAAAATTTTCAGAACATTATCCATCCACAGCTTTACTAATAGGGGTAAGGTATTCATTTCATCATCATTATCATTAGGCCTACTACTAACGAAGAAATAATTTACTCGACACTGGCAAAAATGGCAATATGTTCTAGCCGATTGCCAAGCTAAAAAAAATAAGTCGTACAGAAATCATCTTGAGCTATTAAAAAAATTCATCCAGTCCAATAGGACAAGCGAAGGAGGAATCGTCTTGTTTACATTTCTTTTCACGAATATAATTAAACTACATGGTACACCTCTAAAAAGGGTTGAACAATTTAAGTATCTTGGACATTTAGTAACCTCTGACCTAAAGGACGATGCAGATATAGAAAGGGAGCGCAGGGCGTTGTCTGTGCGGGCTAATATGTTGGCCCACAGGTTCGCTCGATGTTCGAGGGATGTCAAAATTACTCTTTTCCGAGCATTTTGCACGTCCGTCTACACGAGCGGCCTGTGGGCGGACTATACCCAAAGGCAGTACAGCGCCTTGCGAGTCCAATATAACAATGCATTTAGGCTGCTGATGGGGCTACCTCGGTTCTGTAGCGCATCGGGTATGTTCGCCGAGTCGCGGGTTAAAGTGGAAGCGATCAGTCGCATTCCCATACAAATTTCAACATGGTAATACTCGATACACATACAGTTTTTTAGTTGTACAAGCATTGTTATCAATTCTCTATAAATTAAAGAGCTCGCAGAATGAAATATCAGGCAAAATCTTATAGTAATAACATCATAAAACGATATTAAATTTTAGGCTTGTGTGCGTGAATAAAAGCGCCTCTGTCCAAATTAACCCGTAACTAATAAAGCATCCGATTCTTTGTCTTTCAGTATTTACGGCGACAGATGGCAGCAGGAGTTTTTACTTATAATACATAAAGACATAACATTATAATATATAGAGAGATATAAATTTTCTATAAATAAGTATAAAGATTCATAATAAAAAATTAAAATTAAAAAATACATATAAATTTCGTTCGTCTATCGAACCTACGAACAATCGCATGTACCTACGTTTTTCACTTGAGCCACTTGGGGTGTGTTATTATCTGTGTGTGCAGATCGTCATGTATCCCTATTTCCTGTAATCCAAGTTTTTAGGATTTGTCTGCACCCAAAACATATTTTTTCGGGTTATTATAATAAAATAACCTACATACCTACATAAGGCATGTATTTATTTTTTTAAATAATCAATGAATGAATGAATATGTCATGTTTCAATTGGTTGTAAATATCATTGAAACCTATCAAAATATTCGTCGTCTTTACTAGTGGTCTACGTAGCCTAATGTTCTACACGGTTGATGCAAACGTGTACTATAGCAAGTTCAAATCTTGCCGGTGGGCTTGTCTTTTTGAATGATTGATATTGTTTCTGTAAGTGAATATTAGATTTCCAAAACACACAGCTCGGCCGTGTTACTCCAACATGGTGTGGTAGTAATATAACGAAAATATATATAGGTAGTATGTACACCTTCCAAGGCCATAGCTAGATGATGTCGTGTTACGAAATATGTCGCGCGAGTCTTTGTCGATTTATTGATCAATTTATCAAACATTTTTTTAGGCACTGCCGGGTGTGCTACTGATATATATATATATATATATATATATATATATATATAGATATATATATATATCTATATATACTAGATGCGCCCGGCGGTGTTACCCGCGATAAAAAGTATGAAAAATTAAAACATCTATCCCACGGGAACCATACATTTTACCGGGATAAATAGTAGCCTATGTGTTATTCCAGACTGTAATCTATCTCTGTGCCAAATTTCATCCAGATCCGTTCAGCCGTTCGGGCGTGAAAGAGTAACAAACATCCATCCATCTATTCATCCATCCATCCATCCAAACTTTCACATTTATAATATTAGTATAGACATACATATATATATGCTGGCTGTGCTACTGATATATATATATATATATATATATATATATATATCAGTAGCACAGCCAGCTGTGGCTAGAAAAAATGTTAGAATACATCGACAGCGACTCGCGCGACATATTTCGTAACATCGGTTTTTAGTAATTATTCAATATTGAATCAATCTGAGAAAATCTACATAGCGACCTATATGTGTACCTATCTCTTCTTCTTACTTACTGACTAGCTATAGGAAGGTACCAACCAGCAAGGCATGTATGTATATATATATATACATACATATATATCCAACCAACTAACCTAACACGATTGGCGATACAAGAAAGCAAGCCCCGGCACCTAGTATGAACGGGTTTTTCGAAATTATAGGGAAGCCTAATGAATGGGATACCCCTTGAACGTTTGAACAAATCAAGTGCGACATAGCTCGTAATTGAATAAATCTAAGAAAACATACCTATGTGCACCTATTTCTCTTCTTTTTACTTACCGATTTATTATAGAGTAGCTATAAATTGGTACCAACTAGAAACCTACTTAGTTTTAGATATATTGATATTACTTTTTTTTTCGTTTCTGAACGCAAAACCTTATACCTCGGATACGAGTACTCGTCTACATAATAAATAGGTGCCTAGGCCGAAAATAACTGGTTTTGATGCTCATACATTCTGTACTTAGATATTATGTATGTGCTTACCTACTGTTATATTTTTTAAAATTATTCTCCTTGGATTCTGTTAATCTGAGGTATAGATATTTAATAAATATAAAAGTCGGTAAGCACTTACAAAGTTCTTAGAATGTATAGGATAGTGTTACTTATTTTGTTCTGGGTGTCTACGAAGTTAATTTATTATATCTTGACCAAATTGGCAGCATGTCTATGGTATGCTGATGCCAAATTCCAGAATTATAAAAAAAAATGGACTCACTACTCTGCTGCGACCGATTTCATGTTGTGTTTGTGATTATGTATGTAAAAACTTACTTCAAAATTCAAATAATAATTGTGTGGGATTTGCGATTAGTTTTGTTTTAATTTGTGTTTTGTTTGCTATTTGAATTGTAATGGAGATACTGATGGAATGTGACGCTGGTGAAAGTCGGGACAACTTGGTAACAAATACCTTAGAGCATAACTCGTATTGTAAAGTGGCTACACAACACAAGTTCAATTTCATGATTATCACTTGCTTGTGCTTCGGACAACACAGCCCGATCTCTCTGATTGTACCGGATTGCCATCCCATCGTATTATGAGAGTGAAGAACATCAGCGCATCTAGTGGAATCTATTATATTAGTATAGATTCCAAAGTTGTACAGCAGTGACAGCCTCGTTGGCAGAACGCTCGCCTTGGAACGAGGTGTTCAGGTTCAAACCCTGGCTCCCATCACTGAGATTTCCGGATTTTCATGTGCGAATCTTATTTTCCATAAAAATTATCACTTGCTGTACGATGAAGGCAAACATTGTGAGGAAACCTGCATGTCTGTCAAAAGTCGTGTGAAGTTCACTAAACTGCACTGGGCCTACGGCCTATATGCCCCTCATATTGAGGAGGCGTGTGCCTGATATAATGGCGATGGGCTCACCCTCTATTACATTGGTACCAAAATACCATCGGTGAAATGTGGGTGCATTGCAGTGTGACGGTGTATGTTGGCCCGTCTCTGGAACGATGATTGAATGATTGAATCTATACATGTCACAGCAGCATTTACCTTATAATAAGTATGGATACAGTAATAATTATTATTGGACTAAACAATTATTTTTTTCTTTTTAGCGGAGGAATGAAGCACAGGAGGTTGCAAGAATCAAGATGACTGTAAATTGTATAGAGTCGATTCTATATCATAATATTAGTATTTGAAACAATGTTATATTTACCTAATTTTAGAATACCAACAACAAACAACATTGTTTCAAAGAAATTTGGAAATGTAGCTGTATCCCTTATTAGGTATAGAACTACATTGCCAAATTTCTTATTCCCTTGTAAATTATAATAAATATTGTTCTTGTTGTTGATCTGGTATATTGTAAAGCGTAATACTTTTACAGTTATCATGCAAACCTTGCTATATTTATAAGATCTATACAATAAACATTATATTTACGAACATGAAAGTATACATTTTTCATTTCTATCTTTTATTTCTGAAACTAATATTGCAAAGCTCGCAAAAGTATTTCTATTATTTTACAACAGATAAATAAGTTTTTTTATGATCGCTCTGCCTGGTGGCATAAAAAGACAACTTTTAGTATGCGAGACTTTTAACAAGTGCTGCGCTCTAGCGGCACAAAAAAGACGTGTATTTGTCTATGTGTGAGTGCCTATTTATACAAGGATTTTAGAAGCCATGGTATCTCATCCATTATAAATGATTTCAGGTTAATGTTTTTTTGGATATTTCAATGCAATGTCGTAGTAGTGCTCGCAATTTGCAACATCAAGTCTCATAGATGCTCGATGTTCGTGTAACTAGTTGCAGAAAAACAGGACCATCTATCGAAAATGTGCGGCAACCGACCCTGAGCATTCACCTTAATTGTTTTTATGCGACCATGCGAAAGCGGTGCGCATCCCTGGTGCGCAGGGTCCGGGCGAGCTCCAACCCCATCCTCAGTGCATTCGCTGAGAGGTTTGACTGTCGGTACGTGAATCATTGCTGTATGGTTCACGTACTGACTCATGAATGAGACATTGTTTTAATTAATGTAATGTAATTGATTTAGAAATAATACTAACGTAGATTAAGTTGACTGTTACTAACACAATTGATCCATTGATGATTGAAAATAAATGAATAATAATAATAATAATAATAATTATTGGAAGGATTACAGATTTAAAAGGTGTCAGATTTAATTCATTAACCTTGTCTACCTTTGTATTCGGATACATTATTCGTAGGATAAAACCCATTCGAAAGGGTTCCTCATATAACCTATGTCTTTAATAGACAACGTTATTTTTTTTTATAATTTCGATTCAAAACATTAAGGAATGGTATGTTATTAAGCCCGTCGTTCGATGGAATTACATTTTCTGGAAATCCCGATAATCGTGTACCTCTTGAACGTCTGCAGCTCATTGAATGATTGACCCTGGCCGTACATAATGCTATGCGCAAAGAAATTAAATTATAACCAGATCCTATTATGTGTAAAACACGTCAATAATTCTAATATTTTTTTGTTGTAAGCCTTGAAACTATTTTCGATATTCTTTATACGAACGCGACTATTTTCGTGGAATGATATTGTTTCTCTATGGCCAGGAAAATCCCTGGTTCGCTGCAAAATATTCCTTTTTATTCAATAAATAGATTTTTCTCTTTCCCACTTTATTCTTACATATCACTGACCTCTATGGTATATATCGCTGGACTAATCATAAGCCCGGTTATCGTGTGCCTATTTGATTTTCGCCATTTTGGCGCTGATAGCGGCAGTGAGGGGGAATGGAACTAATAATAGAGATGGGACAGTGATATGATACATCGACAAAAATGTTTATGCTTAAACCTACCCATGCAGTAAAATGAAAATAATTATGATCCATTCCTTTAACAATGGCTAATGTCCAAAATAGTCGAGTGGTTAATACTAAGATGAAGCAAATAATGATAATGATTAGCCGAATCGCTCATGGGTAGGGTAGGTAATCTTAGTATAAGCCGAAACCGGACTAAAGGGTGGTGTGTGACTAGCTAGATCCTACTTAAATAAGGATCGTTTTTTAATTAGAAATGAGGTAATGTAATGTTGTCTGGGAAGCAATGGAGTAGGTAAGGTATTAATAGAAAATAAAAATCATCAAAGTAGTACATGAGTTATGTTTAATAAAACAGTCATCAGAGAAGTGTTTTGAACAGATGTAATCATATTTTTTCGGACGCCAACTAGGCTTTTCAATGTTTTTGAGCCATAATTCTAGTCTTCTATTGTCAGTCGGAAACCTGTGAATTAGTAAACATTGTTTTAAAATAATATGTATTTGATAATACAAATCTGTCTTCGGCGATTTTTACGTTCTTGAACGTTCTATCTATTTAAGATATTGATAGAAAAAATATCGATAAATTTTATCGACAAGGAACTTTTACAGCACTATTGAATTTTATTGTTTATAAAAAACCGATAATACAAAGACAAATGCGTTGTATTCACGTATAGTAACATATTTTTAAGTGCCTATAATATCAATAGAAGTTTTAATTTCTTGAATATTAGCCGTAAATTCACTTACTTGTGGAATGTAACCCCACTTCCCTTCTGGTAAAGAGTTTTGCATAACACGCACTCATTCATGGTTTATCTATTAACTAACGCCACTTATTTATGTATTAACTATATTAATACGACACAACAAACAAGTTTAATCGCGTTAAACCTTTTAAATCACTTTATAAACACGGAGACAATGTAAACAAAACAACGGCCATTTGCATTTTACGTCAGATTTAGTTCCTTTCCCCCACGATGGGGGCGCTTCAAATAGGCAGCATAGATAGCTGTCATTTTAAAGGATATCATTAGTCTAGCGTACTTGTATCATGGACGTCAGTGTTACATATAATGTGGTCTCCCTCCATCCATCTTTTGGGCGTGTTTTAGTTTTGACAAACAGAAATTAGTAACTTTTATTTAGTAAGTACTAAGTATGAACTTGTGTCCACAGAGAAATGAATCACTTGTGTCATTGTTTCTTGAGTATATTTTTCTGTGACATGTGTATTTGTTGATAGTTTGATAATTTAGTTTTCCTTATACACTCAAATCTATAAAAATAAGTCTATAGAGACAGATATAATAAACGTGAAAATCTAATACTCATAATGACTTTATCGGAGTATTCTCACTTGAAACAGCAGATAAGATTTATTGTTGGAAGTAACGAAAAAAACAGAGAAATATTACTTTCTTTGAAAGAATTGTTTAAAGACAACATCAACTCAGTCAGAAGATTTGAGCAAATCAACACCATATCTGAACTACTGAGGGTCTTGGAAATCAGAGATGTTCTATCAGAAGATAATGTCAGGCCTTTAAAGGATATCGCACGGATACTGCCTAACCATGATGAACTACTGAAGAAGATAACAGACTATGAAGAGTCGCATGTTCCAAGGGAAATCGGGAACTACTATGGTCAGTTATGTAAATTCTAACACTTGTAAATCTTAGTGTAGACTTTTTCTGTGAAAAAATATTGGGTAGCACAGCTTTATTTTTATAACATACAATAAATCTCACTGTTTTGTAAGGCCACCCAAGCAACTAGTTTAAGAACAGTTAGACAAATCCACAACTCACATAGAATAATGTATGTTATTTTGCTTTGCTGCAAAAAGTTAATAATTCCCGAAAATAAGGTGCAATAACTCCTCTTGTATAATACAAAAAAATATAATGAAACTATTCATAGAAGAGATTACTGTCTTTCTCATTAAACATAAAGTATATTTTATATGCTCTAATCTTACCACATGCAACACCATTGGTCACTGTGCATGTAACGGGTCTTCCCCCAAAACTACACTAAATTGTGTACTGTAAATTTAATTATTTAACAAGCTAGCCACCGTAGGTAGGTAGGCACCTGTTTAAAACATGATTGATAAGTTATTGTAATATTTATACATACTTATTAAATGAAACAATATTGATGATGTGATTATGATAAGTATATATTTTGTTGAATTGAAATTAGACTTGAGACTTGGTGTGTCAAATCTAAACAAAACAATATTTAGTGGTGTTGTCTGAAATATACAGTAGAACTTGTATGAAAATCTTCCATTGGAAATAATAATTTTAGTATATACCTAGATAGGTATATAAAATACTACATATGAAGTAGTAGGATAATAATTTTTGGTTATTTTGCAGCACCAAGGTCTGAAACTACTTGCCAAAGGGGGCAACCAGGACAAAACAATATAACCAGCAGTCCACTAAAAGACATAATGAATAATGATAAGAAAAAGCAACGGATTTATAAAACAATTATTGAAGAAATTGGCAGTTTTTGGAGGGACTTTGGCAGGAACTTGAAAATTCGTGAATGTGTTATAGATGAAATTGATTTTCAAAATCGAAATCTGAATGAAAAAGCTGCAAAGTTGATGGAGGCTTTTGAGGATAAGGCTGATACTCAACGGTGGTTTTTTGTTCTATGTACAGCCTTAGAACGATCTCGCCGGAGAGACCTTGTACAAAGCATTCAGGAAATTATGACAATGAACTTATAATCAATTTTAATAGTAAGTTAAGACTTAAACTTAAGTAATTCTGGAACATGGTATTGTGTACATAAAGCATCTCTAACCCATTTTTATTTTACAAAATATATATACACAACCCTGTCCCTTTACCTGTGCGGGGCATATTTAATATATGTGTACAGCCAAACACTGGTTAAATATTTTCTATTCTAACAAGAGCAGATTTTTTTAGATTTCTGTGAAAATGTATTTATCATTGCCTTGGATTTGTCTGTCATTACATTTATTTAAAAACAATCGTGTTTTCTGGTCAACTGTTAGTAAAGTATGTACATAAATAAAACAGCAATTTTTAATGTAACTATGTATTTTATTTAATAAAGATAAAAATATATTTGTATGTGTAAGATAGATGCAAAAATATATTTTTTCTTAAAATAATACTTATCATATTATTATTATACAGGGTGTAAGTGCCTTGGTAACGAAAACTGTTACCATGGATTCATCTCATGATTTTGGACCTCCCAGAGCTAGAATTTCCGGTAGATTTTTCGGTCGGTAACAATCAGTTCTTTTTTAAATTGACATGAACATGAAATTAAACGTGATTTTCAATAAAACAGTACTATTATTATTTATTATTAAATTTAGACCCAGAACATGATACATTTGAGAGTACTCGCACGAATCAGGTGTAGCGCGGTATATCTGGTAGTATTGTTTTGATCGCGTTGTCAACGATCCATTGCGCGTTTAAAAATACAACATTCGTAAACAATGACATTCGACGTACATGTTTTCTATTATTTCATTAATGGCATTAAATGTTACTATTACCCAAAGTTTTTGTTACTACCCTTACAGCCTGCATAAGTACCTAATATATCTAACATTGAAACATTTGTAACTGATTACAGGGTATTCATCACACAACAATAAGGCATGCCTTTAAAATGGAATGTAAATTAAAAGGCTAATAATTAATTTGACATTTAAAATACTTAAAAAAGATCTCATCAATACCTCCCTAGTATTTGATGTACACAAGCCTTATATATGAATTCGAAGTTCAATAAGCAAAAAAACAACATTCGAGGGCAAATTCGAGTTTAAAACTTAAATATAAGTATATATTTTTGTGTAACAGCAACAAGATTCAAATACAAAAAGATAATAATTATAGTAAATTAAAGGAAGAACGAAATCTCCGCCTGCTATTCGGGTATGTCTGGTAACCCACATTTCAGAACTTGTGCCTGTACACCAGTACCTAGCAGTTCCATAATGTATATATATATATCTTTGTAATTAAGCCACACAGTCTGAGGATATTTCATAATAACAATATATCTGTGACATAGATCATAGACAAAACAAACATGAATAAATTATCATATAAGTGGGATTTCCTAGATCTCTATGGTAATAAAGAGATGTCTTGAGCGCGCTACTGCTGTGAAGCCCACAGGTAGGCGTTTTGGAAGAGTCGTAACCAGGGCGAGGCCTGGCTGGCGGGGGCGGGGGCGGCGGCGGCGGGGGGCGGGGCGGCGCACTGCCAGCGTAGCACGCATCGCTCGGGGTGCGGCATCATGGCCACGTGCCGCCCGTCGCGGGACCGGAGCCCGGCCAAACCCTCTGTGGACGATAATTACATGTGAAGCGCCAACACGCTATCGGTCAAAGAACTCCTATATCAATAGTCACTCCAATGGAGGAAATCCCGTTGAAATTGGTTTAAAACAACCAACAATACATTTTATAGAAACACTTATTTTGAATTTAGAGACATCCAAATAGACTACCGATCAATTTTCAAAATTGAGGTGGCACAGTGACCATTTTTATAAAGTGATAAAGAATAATAGAACCACGTGGTAGGTCGCAATTTACAATTGAATATAAGATTTGTTCAGTCTCCCTTCCCCTTTAAAACATGTTGCGTAATAATATAACAGGACTAGTCTAATTATTACCAGGACTTCCATTGGGGTTCATAGGATACGTTTCCGTTGGCTCCCCGTCGTCGTCGACGTACTGCATGGCCACTTGGCCGTTCTTCTGTAGTTTCTCGAGCAGGAAGGACTCGGCGACGGAGAACCTGCCCTCGCCGTGCGCGACCCACACGCCCAGCACGCTGCCGCCCATGCCGCGGAACCACACGTCCGCCGACTCGCTGTCCTCCGTGATCCGCACCGCGCTCCACCGACATTCAAATCTATTGCAACGATAACATTAATGTGTTAACTAGTACGAAAAAATAATACAAACGGTATGTCGCGATCAATATATTAAAGCAGAAATAACAATTCGATTTGTGTATACGCGAATTCTCGTGTACGTAAGGATGTATTACACAAATCGGCTTATTGCTGTTGTCTGATTGTGTCCTTCAATATATTGTTCGCGTCAAGCTGTATATATTATTTCTTTGTCTGAGTGTGTTAATAACTATATAATTACAGTAAATTTGTCTCAAATCAAATATAACATAACAAGACACATAACTATATCAACACACAATAACAAGACACAGAGCTATTTCAATCTGCTTACACTTCTATATCTGTTACATTTCTCGTGTTTTTTGGAATATCACATACCTTTCCGAACTGTTATCATCAAGGAATATCTGCGCCTTGTTAGAGTTGGTAACTGGGTCTATCCACCCGAGTAGTGCCATCAACTGGCATCCGTTGCACACGCCTAGCGAGAATGTATCCGATCTTTCCTTGAAATGCGAGAACTGAGAACTTAAGGATTCTGAGAACAGGATACCGGCCGCCCATCCTTTAGCAGAGCCCAAAGTATCTGTGGACAACAAAAAATAACTATCATTCTGAACTTTACGCTACTCTTCTATCATAGTTCTTGTAAAAAAATTACAAACTTATAAAGGACCAGCTGCGCCCCGCGGTGTTACCCGCGATTAAAAAGTATATACATTGTTCCGGGATGTGCTATTCCAGACTATAATCTATCTCTATGCCAAATTTCATCCAGATCCGTTCCGTCGTTCCGGCGCGATTGAATAACGAACATCCATCCATACATCCAAACTTTCACATTTATAATATTAGTGGGATAGAAGTGACGACATACCTATAAAATGTTATACATTATAATGTAATGTTAATTATCAACATCTCCAACATGTTGCACTGCCCGCTAATGCTCCATCGTAATAGGAATTTTGTAAAATAAATCGTAGAAAATATGCGGTCAAATTTAAAAATTAATCTTCACCGCCTGTATTTTACCTGCATAACTAAATCCGCCAGGGAATACCAAGCCTTGGAACGCGTCCAATGTGATTTTTTTGTTTTGCAAATCACTCATGGTGACGTCGAACACGTCGAAGTTTGCCATCATCAGTGAAGCGATCATCTCTCGGTCCCCGTTTGTACCTATAATCATTATAATTTTGAGGTCAATATTACGGCATTTGATGAAAGTTTTACCCAAAAGTTATACTTAGAATTTTTGGGGGTATTCGGAGGGAATGGGTTTTTATATTATGTTGTGAAAAATGATTCCTTGATTAAATTAATGTTAAATTTTGATAGGATATGTGCCCGGAAAATAATATCTAATGGTGTAACTTTGTATTTTGAAGTTCTCCTAAAAAGTCCGTAAGTATCCTATAATGTGTCAGTAAAGTATCCTCCGCTTTACTAATAGGGCTAGGGGGCTTATTAGGCCTCATCTACGGATTGGGCCTGAAGATTGTCTCTTATAATAAGTGAATTTCTCCTTGAGGTTGGAAAAAATCAATGGTAATTTCAGGGAGTGATGCAATTTTACAAAAAAAAAAATGTATACCTTCTTCACGAAGCACTGCCACTCTAATGGATTTCGTTTTAATTACAGCAGCAGTCGGATCGTATGTAACATTGTACGTCACGCCCTTACGTTTCTCAAGACCTGTGGAAATGTACATGTGTGATTCATTTTCTTCCATAATATAATATAGTATATGTAATAAGTCTATAGTAAATAGAAAAAAATATATAAATTAATAATTATACCTCTCCATTCCTGACGAACGCAATCAGAGTTAGCTTGCAAGCATTCCAGCTGATAGCTCGTTTCCTCCCACATTCTATACACCTCAATTAAATTTGAATTCAGAACTGTTTCTCCATTGATTTTTATTACAACCTGTAAAATAATAGCAATTTTCAATGTTGATCATCCCGCCCCATGCTTTTTATTATTTACTAGCTGTTACCCGCGACATCGCCCGCGTGGTATTTAACAAAAAAAGCCTAAGTTACTCCTTGTTACATCAGCTATCTGCCAGTGAAAGTCCCATCAAAATCGGTGCAGCCATTTCAGAGATTAGCCGAAACAGACAGACAAACAGACAAAAATGTTGTTTTGGTATATGTACCGAGTAAAAAGCGGTTATTTTAATATTACAAACAGACACTCCAATTTTATTTATTTGTATGTATAGATGACAGTTGTCTTACTCTCTAAGGGTTCGTTTTATTATCGAATTATGGCAGTCTCGTGGGATCATGGATTATAAATCGGATCGGATCGTCCAGTGAGGTAAAGGTAGTTGGAAAAAAAATGTAAATAACATACCTCAGCATTCATGCCATATTTCCCAGTGCTGCCTATTTGCTGAGCGGCAACGCCATTGATCTTATACTCGTTTAGTACATACGATAAATTGCTTTGTTTAACTTCCACAATAATGCCAAGTTCCTCATTGAAGAGCGCTTCGATTACTGATACATTATTTTGCAGTTGGAGGTCGATGTTCAGGCCGCGTAGACCACCGATACCCATTTCTAACGCCGTAGTAATGAAACCACCTTCGCTGATGTCGTGCCCAGATATAAGTTTGTTTTCTAGAATTAATTAATTAGAACATACATAAAACACACTTCTCAGGCAACGCAAAGCCGATCTACACCACGTCAGAATTTGCAAAGAAAAAAACTACCAATAGCATGCGAATATTTTATTTTCGAGAGCCTACCACTGCCACGATTGGTTCAGTTTCGACAAATGAGAATGAGTCAATAAGTAAATACCCAATAGCAATCGCTCAATATTACCGCAATTACCTGCAAATTAGCGATTGCTTTTTTTTAGCCGGAAGTTGAGCATTTTTCGTACTTACACCAAACTCATATGCAATGGAGTTTCTAAACACAAATTTTGTCGATGTTCATTCAGCGGTTTACTACACCAGTAGGTATTTTAAAGTATTGTGAGTTATTTTAATGGCTTACCTTTCAGCAACTTCTGAGTAACTTTAAACAGAGACTTGAGAACAGCAGGATCATCTAGATCAGGTGGAGTGTCGCCGAGTTGTTTATAGCATTGTGCTAGAGCTGAACCACCGAGTCTACAACAATACATTTTATTTGATCACACTTTTCAAGTGATCACTCTATTGGTCTGGTAGACTTCTTTAAAGATTATACGGACCTATATTTTCCTGGACTGACGGGCACATGAACTAGGGCGGCTCCTTCTTCCAAGAGGGTCGGTTCAATTTTCACCCTTATATCGGGACACGGAGCGTAGGTTGACACCACCAGGGTCCCAGGCGACTTCACTATAAAATATTGATATTGAAATATACATTTTCGGCTAGCTGTTATCACAATAAAAGAGTCAATGAGATTCATGCTCCTTAATTGTCGCTATACACCTAAGCCACTCCATTGAGGGATCAACTATTTTTCGTTAGAGTAACAAATCATGGTGTCTGCTCGCTACAATGACGAAGCTACTTTGCTCCATAAGTGAAAATACAGTAGGTACT
This sequence comes from Pheosia tremula, assembly GCA_905333125.1. Lineage (NCBI taxonomy): Eukaryota > Metazoa > Arthropoda > Insecta > Lepidoptera > Notodontidae > Pheosia > Pheosia tremula. Next base: position 6,118,131 of record HG995402.1, on the reverse strand, counting down.
GGTACTAAATAAAGAATCAGAATCAGGTAATTTTTATTCACGTAGACCATTATGTACAGTACTTATGAATCGTCAAAAGTTACAAAAATATTATGCTCCTGCTAAAGCTGTTGAACAAGAGGAGAGTTGATATGGTAGCAATGTTGCGAAATAATTACAGCACTGGCAACATTAAAAGCAATGCAGCATAGACTATTCACAATGGTCATATTCGCCCTACTTAAGTTTGGTTGACTCAAAAAAAAGTGATTTGGGATTTGTCTTAAGCAATATTTTTTCTTTTTATTGATATATTGAAATTGTAATTTAATGTGCTTAAGGGGGAAGCTCAGGGTCAGGGCGCGAAATTCAACATGTCAATGGTTTTTATTTGTTTACGAAAAATTTGGACATCTTTACGATGTAATTTAGTGTTTTGCGATATTAGCATTCTGCATTGGATGTCTCGATGTATTAAGTTTGCTTTAAAAAATACCTAATCCGATACAATACAATACATAAGGATGGTAAAAACCGCTACTTTTACTAACTTTATGGTGTTGTATCGCTTTAGGTATTTTTTTAAGCAAATTTAATACATCGAGACATCCAATGCAGAATGCTAATATCGCAAAACACTAAATTACATCGTAAAGATGTCCAAATTTTTCGTAAACAAATAAAAACCATTGACATTTTGAATATCGCGCCCTGACCCTGAGCTTCCACCTTGAGAAGGGAAGGTTCAAATGGTAGTGCACCCTTTTCTGGGTGATGATGCATATAGAGACCTTTCTGTCCGGCGACCTGCGCGCACATGGAGAGCGAGTCCTTCCCGCCGTCCACGGCCACGCCGAGCGGCGCCATGGCCGCGGCCAGCGCGCCGCACGCCGCCAGCAGCGCGCCGCCCTCCGCGCCCGACTTGCCCGCCCACATCCAGTTGCCCGAGCACTTCACGTCCTCCAGCGAGCTGATGCCCGCGAACACCTGCATATACACTATCGGTTTTAGGTTATCGTAATAATATCAAGTATTTTTTTTTCTTGCTAGTAAAGTCGGGATTACTAGTATGAGTGATTAAACCCAGCATACACAGAGGTTTATCTATGTGTAAGTGGACTTTTCATGCTCAAGTGCATAACATTTTTTTTAAGACTTAAGATAAAAAAAGATAAAGCCAAGCAATGTAAAACTCCATACACTTGCCATTAATTGCCTTTATGTTTTCTGTATAGCAAAATAAGAATAAAAAACCAAAAGACATCACTAACAAAAATATTATGAAATGCAGTTATGATTACGTAGTAGGTAACGGCATCGGGTCATTTACAAATTGTTGTATTATTTAATTTCCTTAACTCTACAACCGGATTGGCACGCGACCTTAGGTGAAATATAAGAAGAAATTCGGGAATACACGGGAGAGATCGCCATGCAAATATCTTAATTTTGGGTAACATAGTTTTTTTTTTTTTATATTTGCCATCACTAACGGAATTTGTCTAGTGTCAAGTAATAAAGATATTACATATATTTCCCCAATAAATCACTACACTCCATTACGCAATATAAGTATTTATACAACCATGCAATTTTGAAATAAAAAATCTCCTTAAATCTAAACACCTAATACTTACCAAATTAGTCAAAGCCTCTCCAAGCGACAGCCGCGCGCCGGCCGCCGGGTCCAGCAGTCCCTTGATGTTCTGTGTGCCGATGGACGTGGCCGACCCCACGAGGTCGTAGTACGAGAGGGCGATGATAGCGCAATCCGCTAGCGGCGTGTGGAGCGGGCCCACGCACTGCTGCTGCGCTATCAAACCGGTGACGCAGCGATCGACCTACGATTACAATCACACTATATAACATAATATATATATATATATATATAATATAATAAATGTGAAAGTTTGGATGAATGGATGTTTGTTACTCAATCACGCCAGAACGGATGAACGGATCTGGATGAAATTTAGCACAGTTAGATTATTGTCTGGAATAGCACATACGGTACTTTTTATCGCGGTAAAAAGGACATACTTTTTAATGTCAAAGTCAAAGTCAAATCGTTTATTTCATATAGGCCTACGGGGGCACTTACAAATTGTCATTAATTGTTTTTTCTTAACTCTAATCGCGGGTAACACTGCGGGGCGCAGCTAGTCCTCAATATAGTATTGTTCGCACAAAAGCAAACCAGTAATAAGATGTGTACTACTCGCAAGTGTATACTCGAACAGATCACAACACGTTTAATGCTAAGAATAGCTGCGCAGGGACATGTGAGTGTGTGACAAAAGCATGCCATGCCAGTATCTAAAGCAGCCTTTCGCAAAGTGGGCGCTGCAGGCATAAAGGGGGGCGGTAAGAGACCCAGAAAAAAAATGGGGGCGTTGTGTAGAGGCTTACAATAATTAATTTAATTTAAAGTTATAGTGGTTTTTAAGTAGATGAAAAAATGGGGGCGCTAAAAAAGAATTCATTGTCAAAGTGGACAGTAGACAAAATAAGTTTGGGAGCCCCTGATCTAAAGCGAGGAAACCGTGCTAAGTGCAGCTGTAAAATGCCAGTTAACAGCATTTTCAGAATTATGAGTATTGAGTCTTCCCATCATTAGTTTTTTTTTATCTAGTATGTCACTATCGGGCTACTCACCTTATTGGTCAAGTATCTCTTGCTCGCCACATTGACAAGTCTCAGTACTCTATCAAGCGCACTCTTGACGGTTATATTTGCAGGCAATGACAGCGGTAGTTTAGTCCTCTTTTCGGTTTTTAAATCGAAAGTCTTCCGTGGCATATTTCCTGAATAAAGATGTCAAAGAATAATCAGAAATCTCAGACCCACGAAAAAAAAAATATTACATATGAAAACTAAAGTGTTCATACCCAACACAGCCTCTAAGTGCAAGTCGTAAGGTAATTTTTCCCGCAACTCTGGTTTCAATCTTGCAGATCGTTCCAAATGATTGTCTGTGAACGTATCTTCCACAAGACTCATGTAGCCATCGCCGGTAACTTCGCCTACAAACGACACTGGACATCTTTCACGGCGGCAGATATCTGGAATAAAGTAAAAACGTCCATTATGTGAAATTAACTCTACATTTCCCTATGTGAGGCATTGTGTATTTTATAACTATACTCCTTATATAGGAGGGAATCTCTTCAACAAGGACCCCATTCAATACTCTCGAGCAAGAATAAAAAGAAAGAAGAAACGACCATTATTTCGGGGTCATAGACTTTAAAGCCATTGTTTATCATTCGGGTCATTAACCGCATAATAATCTTAAAACGCACGTAGCATAATTATGTACCTTCAAGTATCGGCCGGTTTTCTTTCGTGCAAAGCAACGCGTCGTTCTCCTGGTACTCAGCGCCCCACAGTTCGAGTGTAGTGATAGTGGGATCACCCAGTTGGAACTCCTTAGTGAACACAACAGCACCTTCGGGCTCTACCAGTTCCTTTAGAACATTGCCGTTGCCGCCCGCACCCTGATCGTGGATCGCTGAAATATTTATACCACATCATATTATAATGACGGAAAGATATCCAAAGGCATACTCCCAAAGTATTAGTCCATTCACAATAACATTACAAAGCAAACAAAATGTAAATTGATTAAACATTCTATAAATTTGGCTCTTTTGTGGGGTTTTGACTAACCACTCTGTGATAGCTTAAATGCTTACACCTGTCATCATTTCAGTTCACATAGAGAGATGGTATGTTTTCTCACATAGCTCTGTCCCTGTCTATCAGTCAAGAAGGCACTTTTACACCGATATACTCACATTCAACTGGATTTATTTCGGCTTCTAAACACCCCCTTACGACTCTGTTCAGTCGGTTTCCCATTTCAGCATCACCTATTGAAAAAAAATTATAAACTTTCACTTTATGCTGGTGTAAAATACGTCCATAATGTATCTACGAATACAAAGCAACTTTAAAAGCATGTGTTTAATGTTGATTATCGTACCTCTTTGCACGGCACCGAAGTCGAGGGCATGATCTCTGGAGTCCCCGCCTTGCACGGCCACCGACGAGGCCGCTCCGCCACCCACACCGATGCGGTACACCGGACCACCGATTTTTACAAGTAACATGCCTGCCAAAGATAATATTATTTCTATATAAATACAGTTACAACACTGGGATCAAAAGTGTGATTGCATAATAAAAACGCAACCCGTTACCAAGGAGGATAAAGCAGCCTCGGACTGATCGCTCAAATATCAAGATTTATGATGTCAAAGTGTAGCGTGTGTGCCCCACGCATGGCAACACACTGGAGCTTATTATTTTAATATTTGGAAAAAATCATGGCTGTTAAAAAAAACGGCAAGCCCGCTGAGTTTATCGCCGGTCTTCTCAGTTGAGGTTGCGTTCCGATTCACGTTGAAGAGTTAAGAAAAAAAAAATGATAATTTCTAAGTGCCCCCGTAGGCCTATACGAAATAAAATATTTGACTTTGACTTTGGAGATGTAAAATTTAACTTCAGCGAAGTGTCCGTGATTGTACTTACATCAAACATGTAATTAATTTATAAGAAATTCTTATGTTTACTGTTACGAAAATGTGATCCTGATATTGTTTTATTAAGGTATTGTTACAAAGTGTATACCTATTATTTTATATTATGTTGTATTTATTGTAACAGCCGTGTTTATTGATTTATAGAGTAGGCTTGCCTACATAGAACGAATAAATTGCGTATGTCAAGTTCCAAGGTATTACGCAAGGCAAAAGCGTGCTTTTATCATTTTGTCGTATTATCCTAAAGAAGTGTGTATATATGATAAGGCAGAGATAATTTGGGATAATTTGGATTTTATAAGCATTCTCACGATTGCCTACTGATGTGGCTGCGTTATAAAGTTTCATACTAATAGGTATTTAATGTATAAGTTGTAAATTTTATGTTGATATATTTTATTTCTGTAGTAAGTAAGTAATACTTAGAGATAGGTAGTGTAATTAATATGTAATTAATAACCACAAACCTTTTTCTGGTTTATTTTTTTTAATCATGTCATGCGGCATATATCCAATACCGGCGCTGAACATGATCGGTTTCACGAACTCCTCCCTTACATTATCTCCGTTACTCAAACCATAGGACTGGACAAATCCTGTAACATGAGGTAACATACACAGATAAGAATTAAATAATTCGACGAAATGTGAGTGTATTGCAGTGCACCTCTGCTTACTCCTTTGGCAATTTAAGTCGTGGTGGTGTTTACGAAGTGAATGTAAGGGTTTCTAACAGAGTATAAACATGCATGCATAACAACATACGTTTGTGCGTATTGTAAAACACATAGTACTAATATATTTCGATAAATTCATATTTTGCACATTCAAATTGCGATGATAAGGTGTGCAAATAAAACACACCTCTACCTACATGTTGAGCCTTCTAGCCGAACGAAGGCGAACAACTTTGCGTCGCTATTTACCCATCGCGAGCGTAATTTCAGCGGCGATGGTCATCTCGCTTCGTTGCTTTAAGTTCAACAGGCACACACTTCAGAACGAACAGCCCGTTCGTGGTCGCCTAACATAAGAAGTAATCATTGTAGTTAAATACCTGAGATTACCGGTTCACCGAACTTATTTCCATAGTCAGAAGCACCGTTGCTAGCTTCAATTATGATTTGCAAAGGACTGGCAAAGTTATTTGGGTACTCCCAATCCTTATCTTCCCATGGCATGTCGTAGCCTGTAATAGATACTCTAATTATAGCAAAGCGCCAAATTTTAAACGGTATAAAAGATAATAATCAATATTAAAAATAAAACAAACAAGCTTCTGGTAGAAAAAGAAAGTCGGTCGTGTTCTTTAGCGAGGCCAGCCTTGAGAAAAAACAACTTTCAACAAGTGAATTGAGTTATAAACCAAAAAAACATAGATGGTTATGGCGGTCCTATTAATTTACTGGATTCAAAACAACACGAACTATTAAAAAAACACACATTTTCGATTCGCTGGCAGAAAGCGACAACATGACGTATAGCTAACAGGAAAACCTACTGCCTAGTGTCGTATGACCCTATTTTCCTTCAACCAATGCTATAGAAACAATAAATACATACCAGGTATATGTAAATTGCCAACACTGTACCCCGCAGTGCCAGCCACAGTGTGTCCCCCGCGACCTACACCTTGCACGTCCCGAATACGGCCACCGGTGCCAGTAGTGGCGCCACTGAACGGCGCCACCGCCGTCGGCATGTTGTGCGTCTCGGCAGTAAATATAATGTCCGATTCAGTCAATTCTTGAACGATTTGGGAAGGACCACGGACTGTGGTGGGTCGCAATTTCGTGTGCTTAAACCCTTTGATGGCACTGCAATGAGAATATGGGGTTTTATTGCAAAGTTATATAATTAACGTGTTATGATTACTAACTGTAAAACAATTTGCAAAATGCAAAAATATACATTTTCCAAATAGGAAAAACAAAAGCATAAAATGCAATGACAGGTGTGACAGTGAAAAAGCGCGGCCCAACTCTATCCCAACTACTTGCTTATTATAGAATTTTAATATCAAATAGAATATTTGTAATTATTCGACACGAAGCATGATAACTCACCTGCTGTTATCACCAAACTTAATAACATTGTTATTGTTTGATGTCTTCTGAGTAGAAGCAACCATATCAATCAAAGATTCGTTTATTTCTTTGCCATCCAAAATTAATTTTCCCTGTAAATAAATAATAATAAAAATGACTCCCAAGCCAAAAACTGTAAGTCAAAATGCACTGGGCACACAGTCAATACTATTAAAGCTAACATATGGAAAGATTCCTCTGGAATAGTAGAACAACTGAAGTCCGCACGTAGGTACCCACGAAGTCGCGGGCACAGGCTAGATAAATGAAAACTCAATAGAATGCACAATAATAGTTTATAAAAAAAGCAAATACTATAGATTACCTTGAAGAACCAATGACGCGAGTGCTCGCTATTGCTCTGAGCGAGGTCAAACAACTCCACACTTGTAGGGTCGCGTTTTAATTTATTTACAAACAAATCCATATAAAATTCCATGTCCCAAGAGTCGAAGGCCAAACCTGTAATTTATTTATAAAAATACAACTGGGTTGTGACTAAGATATTAAAAAAAAAAAAATGGTGCTTAAAAATGGTGTTGTAAATGTTAAGTTTCTAGATTCAGAAATGTCTAAATATCTCTGAATCTAGAAACGAAGGTTTTGATAATTAATGTGTGTTTATTTGTTAGAGTATTATTGAAAAACTACTGGAGTAATATCATTGGAGTATTTACTATTAGGGCCATGACCATCAGAGTTTAAGGCATAGAGCATGATTGCAAGTTGCAAGAGCCGAGTATGGAAGCTTCTTTGGTACTTATACCCACCCTCTAGATAAGGCTACTATTCATCTGGGTTTTCTAGTATTTGTCTGTAAGTCAGAAGGCGACAAGGAGGGTTTTCAAAATGTACCATGACCACTGTTCAACAACTCACATATTCATTTTGATTAAAATAAAACTTGTTGATGACAAACTTAACCTCTTCAACCTATAAGATCATTAAGACAGTACAAAATCACTGATAAATGAGGCTCATGGTTTACTTACCTAATTTTTGGTTAACCTTTTCCATTGCAATCATCCCATCTTTCAGAAGTGGCACTATAAACCAAGGTTCGAGGTCTGTAGGCAATCCCTCATTAAAGCTGTGGCGGGGCAGGTTCTCCTTTGTGTAAATACATTGAGTCATTCTATCATGCAATGGGGCTGCTAAGCTCTCAAACAAATGTTGCGATATTTTTTTTGGTTTACCAAATGTAATGAGGTATCTCGTCGATACCTCAAGCCGGGACACATCTCTGAGACCAACACTTTCACATATTTGAACTGAGTTACTGGAGTCGGCTGTTGAAAAATTGAACCTGTAAATAAAGATTGCCATTGTCACTTCAATTAAAATAAGTAATACCACAATAAAAAATACAATAAGTTTTCTACAAATGAAACACTTGAAATGTCCCACAATACAATGTCTGAATGGGTAGTGTTGGTGAAACCTCACCTTGGTCCAATTTCAATAACAATCTGATTTTGTCTCACAGTTCTATAAACTGATTCATTCCTCAAAGCATGCGGCTGTAGTGGACAACTCAAAAGCCATTGCAGAATTTTAATCTGATTGATATTGAGATAATCACAACCATCACTGAGTTCCACATGGTAGCAAAGTTCTGTTGACAGTTGCTCTACATCAACATCAACTACTTGTAACTTTTTTAGAATCTCTTTTGTTCTGTGAGCACTGAATGCTTCAGCTGAAAATAATCTTATTATACCCATATTGGATATGAACACATGCACAATTTCACTGATGTCTCAATTTAGACTGATTTAAGATTCAATGGAAATAATGGCCTGTACGCGTAAATATCTTTCATCAATGTCAGAGTTCACTTATAATCAGTCATTCAATGTTATCTGAAACAAATAAAGACAAACAACTTGAGCTTATGCAATTTCATTATTGAGCACACAACTGTGTGTAGTTTATACTTCCAAAAGGTCAATACCACTTGACAGTATTACTACACAAATTGATTGTGTAGAATCAAGCATTATGACATCACAATTTATTTAAATCAATAGTTTATTTTTAGAGCAATATGTTTAAGGATGATGTTCAGCACAGTTAATGATCCTACTTTCTATATGCAGGGACCGAGGCTTGAAACATGATTGGGACAAACTTTCATGGCAAGCACAAATATTTGTCGGTACTCAAGTCATCAATGTTTATCTGATTAAGGAGTCAAATATATATATTTTTAGATAAGATCAACCCATCAACATGATATCTAAGTAGTATTTAAAAAATAAATATCCAGCCAGAAATAACCATACCAACTGTATAATCCCAAACTAAGCAACACATGTGTTAGGTTTAGGTACTGTATAATTGGAAAACTAATGTGTATGTAATTCATTAAGAGAAATGATCAGTAGGTAAGTAGAACCAAACAAACAGCAGTTTCAACAGGACCAGGCTAAAAATTTGCCTTTGCAAAATATGATAAATACGTACGTCAATACTGGCCAGCAGCTGGTGATTTCAAAACATTATTGTAGCATGTATTGTAACACCTAAGTAGGTAGGTAGTTATTGTACTTACCAATGAAGTGATTTCAAATCAAAACACTGATAAGGTAAATATAGGTATACCAAGTAGGCAACAAATTTGAGCACTGACCAATAAGAGAACAAGTTATTACAATGAAGTAGTACCTAACTCACAGAGAAAATATTTACTACGTGTAGAAATTGGAATAGAACCACTCACCTAAAATCAAAAAAGCTTTGTACGCATTGTTTTTACTAGCACGCGCCCGGTTTGTGGCGATTTGATTAATTGAGTTTATTTAGTAAGTATTATATTCTTGAATGTAAATTATAAAAGTATATTACCGTACTCTGTGTTCTTAAATGACAAGAAGTTTGAGTTCCTCTCAATGGTTCCTTTGATTTATAATAACCAGTATCTCAAGCACAATCCATTTCACGTACCGTCTCGGTAGCGTGAGCGTATTTATTTAAAAAGAATGACAGTGACAACATGATTTCCCGATGACGTTACGATTACATGACAGTTCCTTCATACGCCACTGGTTTGGTTTATTTATATTATAACTAGCTGCGCCCCGCGGTGTTACCCGCATTTACATTTTACCGGGATAAAAAGTAGCCTATGTGCTATTCCAGACTATAATCTATCTCTGTGCCAAATTTCATCCAGATCCGTTCAGCCGTTCTGGCGTGATTGAGTAACAAACATCCATCCAAACTTTCACATTTATAATATTAGTATAGTAAGTATAGTATAGTATAGATGTTCGTGACACACCACACACCTTCCTACCTATGCCATCCTAATTATCGGACGGATCAAATCAGATAGACAGGATCCACACCTTCCTATCCGAACCTCATTCGCGGATGAAATCGGATAATGTGTGGGCCAGTCGGACGTCCTAAATCTTAATTTAGGGCGTCCGATTGCACTACATTATTCCATGTTGTTCCAATAATTAGGATCGGATTTGAAGGTTTCAGCCGGTCTTAGGATTGAATAGGAAGGTGGCGAGCTTTTCTACACAATATCCGATTTCATCCCATAATCAGGATGGATGGGATAGGATAGGATCGAAAGGTGTGGGCCTAGAAAATTAAAGAAAACATGGAGCATTTTGGATATTTTTTTTAGTTCATTCGCTCACTTAGTTCTTTATGCACTGATCTCTATATTGTATATATGAGTTCAGTGTATAATACAATTAAATTATACACATAATATTGATAATTATTATTTTAATCTCACCAAGGGCTATACCCAGATCTTTGGAAGGCTTGCGCGGGGACTTGGGTCCAAATCGTATATAATAATTAGTAATATTATTAAATTTTTCCCTCTGGGTAAAACTAAAGAAAATCATATCATTTTGCAGAAAAATAATTTAAAATTTGGGTAGAAAGAAAAAAAAAGATTTGGCAACCCTGCCCAGCGGCAGCATTGGGCAACATTATTTATTGCGGCCATTTTATTTACGTTTTCTTTTCTTTCGCGTTTTGCTTGTATCCGATTTTCAACATGGCGGTAAATCACGTTTTGTAATTTGCCGTACGAATATTGGATTGGAAGGTTTATATATAAGTGCGAATTAGTAGAATGGTTAAATATTGTTTGCAGACAACATCCGTAGTGTATTTTGGCCCATGGTAACACGAGGGATCGAGGGAAAAGGTGCGGCGTCCTAACGCCTTCCTTTGTGGTCTTTACCCTAGACTCAATCGTGTAATATCGATTTTATATCTTTACCTCGAAAATGATGATGTACACGGTAAGTTGAAAAAAAGCAATGTGTTTTGAATCAATCTACGTATTTTTTTAGACTAGTCATGACTGATTCGAGTTCGTGCTTTAGGTTAGGTTACTACCTATTTAGCTGACCACTATAAATGTGAATTTACTCCCCTACCGTATATCTATCTCACACAATCTAATGGGCTATTCACATGAGGCCGATCCATGAACCAAGAAGGGTTATGAATATAGGAAAATGCTATGTTTAGATTGGTAGAAGTGGATTGTCTTACCATTTGACCCTCCCAGTAGTCTAAATCCATACAAATAAGTCTGTTTCAATATTAAAAAACCGCTTTTTACTAAGTACATTTGTATGTAAATACGGTACATATACCAAAACAACATTCTTTACAATTTTTGTCTGTCTGTCTGTTTCGGCTAATCTCTGAAATGGCTGGACCGATTTTGACGGGACTTTCACTCACAAATAGCTGATGTAACAAGGAGTAACTTGGGCTACTTTTATTTTAGAAAAACTTTTTTGTTAAATACCACGCGCACGAAGTCGCGGGTAACAGTTAGTGGCATATAGAAACTCAAACATTTTCGGTCCTAAAATATAGAATATAGTGGGCCCTCTACTGGTATAATTCTGAAACTACAATTAAAATTTGTTATTGGATACCTTTCAGTTTTTCTGTTATATTTCATCAAAGTCTATATTTAAAAGGTAATCTTTTAAATATAATGGGACGGTAGATGGTGTGTCTTTTAAATTGTATATGCCATATATAAAAGCTACTACTACTGCCTACTACTTGCCCTAGTTCTGTAGATTCTATTCTTAACAATGATTGCACAAATCATTATTTAATTATGTAGGAGTGGAATAATAGACAAAATATGTAAATGAGTAAAATTTTCATTTTTGTGTAATTATTTGGTTTAGGGCACAAGTACGGAGCAAGACACCCGCTTCAGTGACAAGGAGAAGAAGTTGATGAAGCAAATGAAGTTCGGAGACTGTTTGACTCAACAGGTTTGTATTTATTTACATGTAGCCATTACATACTGTTAAATATGTCCGAATATTAACAATACCTAGTTTTAAACCATATTACTTGAAACAGTAAAATGAGTGGTTATGTATTGTTGTCACATTTAGGTGGACATGTCCAAGGTGAAGCTTGATGTGCTGAAGCCATGGATCACCCAGAAGATTACAGAAATACTCAAGATGGAAGATGATGTTGTTATTGACTATGTCAATAACCAACTTGAAGAAAAGGTGAGTACCAATAATACTGTTATTCTAATATTTATATTAATTCCAAAATGTAATCATTGCAGTTTCTTTACAGTCAAACTGTATTTTAATTATATACAGAGACTCCTGTAAATAGTCAGTGTTGGAAAGAAACTGCAATTGAAGTATTATGTCAAATGTATATTGATTGCGTATGGATATTTTTATGGTCCACTCCGGTTAGTGCGCCGTCGAAGCAGCCCGCCCCGCCGCCGCCCGCAAGCAGCCGCTGCCCGCCGGCTCCGCTCTTTCGGAGGCCCTTAGCATACTCAATCGGTATTTACGGGGAAATTAAATACTTAAACCATGCTAATTCTTTGCAAAGACATATGACATGGAGTTCCCTAGTTTGTGACAAGAAAATGAAAGTGTATAAACAAAACATCCATATATAAAGCCGTTAAGAGATTGCTTTGACTCGAGGTATGGAAGTCCCGTTTAGGCTTTGCGTTCAACATAATGTGGTTGTGTTCGCAAAACCCTTCCAGATGCAAGAGGTAGAAGAGAGAAAAGACAAGCCATCGCTCCACATTCGCGTGCGGCTGCGACGTTCGCAGAGCTTCACGGCTGACGGCGCGCAGCGCTGCGTCTTCTCGCAGCCGTCGCGTCCACGTCGCTTCGGCTGCTGCAACACTAATGACAACTAATTTCACAATGTATAATTTGCTTCCCTACCCGAGTCATAACCGTGCCGAAAGTTATACTTGAAAATATTAGTCACCGGCGCTCTTAGCGGCTTTTCAATTAAGTATTATTTTTATTTTTCTTTAAATCAATTTTGTATAAAAATAAAGGATTCAAGAAAGTATTAAAAAGGTAGGGTGTAAAAATGGTAAAATGTGATGAAGATTAATAATATAAATATGTTTTCTTTCCCGATCCCGCGTCCTCGACTCCTAGTTCCCATGTCCAAAGAAAATGCAGATCAATCTGACTGGGTTCTTGAACGGAAAAAATGCAAGACTGTTCATGGGCGAGTTGTGGGAGCTGCTGCTGAGCGCGCAGGCGAGCGAGAACGGTATACCGGAGTCCTTCACACAGCAGAAAAAAGAAGAGATCAAGAAAAGGATGGTGCGTGTAGTATTTTACTAATCTATATTATGTGATGTAGCCAAGTGACAACTGAGTATTCTTTAGTAAACAACCCTTACGTCCAAGACGTATCCCATTTTCGATGAAGATATGCAACTTGTACTAGGATAAAATTGATGCGAACGGAAAGCAATAGAGAGAGGTTTGTAAGAATCGGATGGACGGACGGATGGATGAATAATTTAACGGATGGGGTTTTAACCAGGGTTGATAAAAAACATGATTTTATTTAATTACTTGTTTATTTATTAATAATATGTTTTAATAAAATTTCATTTCACTTGCTGATAAATCTAGGGTTAATAAAAGTCATGATATATTCAATTGCTGGTAGATTACTGTCCACAAAAAAATATGTTTTTCTATTTGATGATTGCTTATAGATTGAGCAGAGAAAACCTTTTGTTTGTCTCATCGAGATTAAAATAAACCAATGGATTTTGTTATAAAAAAAACAAGATAAATTTAATCAATCAATGGTTTAAACAGGAAGAGCAGAAGGATAAGGACAAGGATCGCCGCCGGTCGCGCTCGCGGTCACGGTCGCGGCGCCGGTCGCGCGATCGCCGCCGCTCGCGTTCTCGTTCGCGAGACAAATCCAGTGACAGGAGGTAAGTTATCATTGCATGCTATGTAGATACCTAGAGCTCTGCCGGTGCTCCGCCATGCCCGGGCCTGAAATATAAAAGGAACTATTGTGTGTGATATGAGAGTGTGTCTCCAGGCATCGCAACGGTGGCAGCCCGCGCCGCTCCAGGCGGCGCAGTCGGGAGCGCAGCAGCCCGGCCAAGTCCACGCACGTCGATGACATCAAAGTGCCGGAGCCGAAAGGTATACAATTGTTTATAATTATTTTCTGGGACTCGCACTGTGAAATTACATCACCTGTCTTCAATGAACGAAGCACTGCTTATTAGATCAGTCATGTACGATACAGTTGACGGAACATCGCTAATTTTCGCGACATTGTCGCTTTACTAGAACTAACTGTTAGTAGTTACCTCCATATCTATACATATAAATAAAATTGGAGTGTCTGTTTGTAATATTAAAATAACCGCTTTTTACTAAGTGCATTTGGATGTATACACGTTACCTATACCGAAACAACATTTTTTACAATTTTTGTCTGTCTGTCTGTCTGTCTGTCCGTCCGTCTGTCTGTCTGTCCGTCTGTCTGTCTGTCTGTCTGTCTGTCTGTTTGTTCCGGGTAATCTCTGAAATGGCTGGACCGATTTTGACGGGAATTTCACTGGCAGATAGCTGATGTAACAGGGAGTAACTTAGGCTACTTTTATATTAGAAAAAAAAATTGGATCTCTCGAAAAAAAATTAAAACCAATGTTGCAGCGCTGCGCCTGCTTAAAGTTTGATAGCAACAATCTGCAATGCGTCCCCCGGGATCAGAACGCGAGCAGGCTGTTGCCAACGGTTGAGACGTTGTTAAATACCACGCGGACGAAGTCGCGGGCAACAGCTAGTTTATAATATAATGTTATAAAGATTTAATTTATTTACAACGGAGTTACATAGAGCTTTTCGTTTCAAAAATGCTTTTTAAATGCCATTGCTATTTGATTGAACCTTCTATAAAATTCGGGTTAATATTTTAAAATCATAATTTTAGTAACAGAAAACGGTAAGTCGCCTGAGAAGAAAGAAGATGTTGAAGTGAAGGAAGAGGTGAATCATAACAATTCGACTATTGACACAAGCAAGGATGAAAGCAAAGACAATGTTGCTGTTGAAGAAAAGACCGAAGATGAGGGTCATAAGTCGCGGTCCGCGTCCCCTGATAATAAGTAAGTTCCTGTTCATTCTGCCAGAACGTTTGAACATAGTAGTAGTGATTTGAATTTACACGAACGTGCTGGCATGCATAGTTGTGTGCTGTACGTGTTAACTGCCCCTCCCCGCCCCGCCCTCCTTCAAGAATTGTAAAAAAAAACAGTCTGGACCACTAGCTTTAACAACTCCATTGTTGTGGAGGAATAAACTTGCAATAACTCAGGCCTACAACTATGTGTGATCGACACGCACTTGGCCAGTTATATTAAATGTTTGGAGCATTTAATCTTAAATGTGAGTGAGTGGTGTATCTAGCTTTTATATTAAACTGTGTGTTCTATTTATAAGGGCGGCAGCTGATAAAGGAGATGACAAACCAGTTGAGAAAGTACGCCGTTCATCAAGCGAGAGGCGTTCTACATCCGTTTCGTCGCGTATGTGCCAGTTGTGAATTATTTAACTATTTTCGTTGGATATTTCGATAAAATTGTTTTAACATTTACATTTGTTATAGGCGGCAGTGCCAAGAAAAGAAGCGCATCGCATAAGAAGCGTCAATATCGGTCAAACCGTGACTCGTCTACGAGTGTTAGCCCGAGACGCAGTTCCCGCCGTGAAAGGTGGGCAATGTTATTTCTAATGTTTTAATCAACATAGCCTAGTGGTTAATTATGGATACTTTGCCCGATTGTCAGTTATAGCTAATTATTTTGACGACCTGAGTAGCTCGGTTGGTAGCGACCCTGCCTTCTACGCTGAGGCACTCAGTATTTATTCCTGGTAGAGATAAACTTTGTGTGAGAATGTTTGTACCCAAGTCAAGATGTTTAATACCAGTATAAGTATTATATACTATGCTCGCCCCCAGTCCATTGTACGGTACCCATAATATATGTGTCCGTAAATGTAGGATCCAATAGTGGATGCGTTCTTCTGACGATACTGTTATTTTGTTTTTTTCCACGCGAGCTATACCAGGAGCTTTGGAAGGGTTGCGGACACCAGTCATAATCGGTTTTTGTCTAATTACCACTGGCAGGTGGCGACTTGCCGCTCTTTACGTAGACCCCCTAAAAATAGCGTCATATATAGGGCAACACTGGCGTGAGCGGCTCAGGGATGTAGAGATAATTAGTAATCTCAATTAAAACATACAAAACTATTGTTTTGTATGTTTTAGGCATTGTGGGTGTATTTTATTTGACAAGTGTTTATTTTTAATTGTATTAGGAGTAAATCCCGCCGTCGTAGCAGCCGTCGTAGATCATTGGATCGTCGCGAGAGGGAGCGGGAACGCGAACGCGAGAGGGAGAGGGAGCGCGAGAGGGAACGTAGACGACGCGAGAGAGAGCGAAGAGATAGGTAAATATCCAAATGATTATATTATGATAATATGTAGGTGTGAAACAATGATCTGTAGTAACATTAACCCTTAAATTAATGGGAAGTTTTAATCCATGCACTAGTATTCCACAGCACTTTTTCTTCTTTTAAATACTTCGTCAATTTATTGTAAATAGATTATAACTTCTATAAATTTGAAGGGTAGTGTTATATAACTTTCTACATATGTTTATTTATTGTCTACATTTACCGGTTCGTATGTAAATATTTGCTACTCTGAATTTGTTCTTTATTGTAATTATTGACATATATTTTTTTAGCTTACGAAATCATCAGAGGTGATGCTTAATTATGAATATATTTTAGTATAGAAAAGCCCATAAAAGTCATTATTTACGTTTGTCTAGCTTAATTTTGGTGACGCGGTAAATTTACCACACTGCTCTTAATTGTTTAGCATAAAGGCATGATTGTCAAACTGCTCTGTTGATATTATCATTGAAGGTCCCGAGAACGTCGCCGATCACTTGAAAGGCGCAGGCGATCGCGTACACGTTCTCGACGACGCTCAAGAGACAGGTAAATTATTTTCTGATGGTGATCTTATACACTCACAGTGCATCGTTTCATCGTATTTTTATGTGGCTACACTTTTTGTCTAATGAAGCAAACATGTGTATGGTTTAATTAACTTAATATGGCTTCTAATCGTCTGTCATTTTATGCTTTGTGTGTGTCCAACTATAGGTCGATACGAGTGTGAAAGTATCATACGATATAACCGTAGCATTCCTTGGAGCGCACCAATTAGGATTGCAAAATGTAACACGCGCGGATATTATCGCCTTAGCCCATTAAGGGTCATAAGGCAACTAGAAAAAGCTCGTAAACTGGCTACGTAAGAGCTCGTAAAATTGTATCTTTCTGGAATTCTTGCTTCCTATTATCCTTAGCTATTGCTCCACTATATTCCAATACGTATAATCCTGCAACTATCGCTGAGCAATTTCAACAATTGTCAAAGCAGTTTATTTCTCTTGCAATCTAGTTAGCTAGACTAGACATTTTCTAGTTACGTTAAGACGCTTCGTGCGCTAAGGGGACTATAGCAAATAATAGTTTTGGTGCAATGTAAGTTGGTGCGCGAGGAATATTATTATCATAGCTCCTAGAACCGTAATATCGATTGCAGTTTAATCCATTATTTTAACATAATTAATTTAACATGAGTGTAAACATGTAATCATTTTTATATTCGTTATTAATCTCACGGCATCGGCGTGTAGCCGTTCACTATAGATTATTTCCTTCCGATAATCCTCGTCATTAATGATGCACTTCCATCCCACTAATCGAATAAATAAAAACAGGCTGTTAGAAGCAACAAATAAGCTACCCAAATTAAAAGGCCAGTAACATATTGATATTTAGGATCGAATGTGATGCCCATCAAATATCGGTGATATAAGTTGTTTATGAAAGATCAAAATCCATTGCACTCAGGTCTCGCGAGCGGCGGCGCTCCCGCTCGCGCCGGCGCTCGCACTCGCGGCGCCGCTCGGGCCGGCGCTCGCGCGACCGTCGCTCCAGGGACCGTCGCTCCAGAGACAGGCGCTCCAAGGACAGATCCAGGTAACTGCTACTGTTTACCTTTAGCGGACTAACTACCGGACTGCCCGTACTGACAGTTCTATAACCAAATCTGAGTAACACTGCGTGATTCGCTAATTAAACTCCACACATTTAGGCTTATCAGTCTGGTGGGTTATTATTGTTAAAATTTTGTTTTATAGGGATAGGAAGTCAAAAGATCGTATCAAGGATAGAAGATCTCGAGACAGGAAATCCCGCGACAGGAGATCCAGTGACATTATCAAGGAACGTCTAGAGAAGTCTGTTTCTATTCCTAGAAAAGGTTGGTATTAAATAATTTAAACTAATGCATCTGTAAATAGAATAAGATTATATAACGCTCTATAACATTGTTACAGAAAACTTTGAGAAATTGCACAAGAAATCAACTGAGCGTGTATCATTACCACGTGAGCAATCTAAAGAACGTGTCGTGTCTAGTTCGAGCAGGGAGTCCTCGGTAGCTAACGACAAGAAAGCTCCTCAAAATGAGGAAGAACAGGCTAAACCAGTACAGTCATCTGACGAAGAGGAAAAGCAAGACATTATCAATATACCGACATTACGTGAATATTCCAAGAGTCTATCTCGTACACCATCCCCATTTTTGAGAAAACATGAAATCGATCACAAGAAATCCGATGATAGGTCTGGTGATGATGCGTCTGGCAAGGAACATAATGAAGAAGAAGTCAAGTCCAGAGATGCTAAGAAGGGAAAACGTAAAGCCCACCAATCAGAATCCGAAAGCGAGAGTAGTGAGGAAATATCCAAATCTAAGACTAAAGCAAAAGTTAAACGCAAGGATAAAGCTACATCGAAAAAAGGCAAGAAACCTAAAAGAGAAAGTTCATCGAGTGAGAGTGATTCTGAGGATAGCTCCTCTAGCGACTCTGAGGAAGACAGGAAAAAGAAGACCAAAAAGAATGCCAAAAAGAAGTTGGCGAAGAAGTCTCGAAAGAAGAGAGCTCGTTCGTCAAGTTCGGAATCAAGTTCCGAAGAAGAGGTTAAACATAAAAGCTCTAAATCCAAGCAGAAGAACATTCCAGAAGAGTCCGATTTTGACAAAAAGTCTAAAAAACGAAACAAAGATATCAACATTGACCTCTCGAGGTCAGAGAAAGGAGACACTAAACAAGGAAAGTCAAAGAAAATTGATAATTCTGATGATTCACACGATAGCTCACAGAGTGAGACAAAATCGAACAAAAAAAAATCAGTCAAACGAGATTCTTCTAGTTCAGAAAAAGAAGTTAGACGCAGTAAGAAATCTGAACAGCCCAAAGAGCGCGCATTATCACCGGATCTCGTCAAAGCTAGGAAAGTAGAGGATAAGCCTCCAAAAATAAAGCACTTAGAAGAAGTCAAGATAAAGTCACGTGATGATACCGACAAGAAAGCAAAGAAACGCGAAAAAGAGGACACTTCCTCTGACAGTGACCAAGTGTCGAAAAAGAAGGCTAGGAAGAAGGTTTCTGACTCAGAATCTGAATCTGACAGTGACGAGCCCAAGAAGTCAAAGAAAGCTAAAAAGCATAAGAAACATTCAAAGAAACACAAGAAACATAAAAAACATAAGAAGTCTTCTAAAAAGAAGGACGACTCCTCTGAAAGTGAGGAGGCAGAGGAGGAGGAAGAGGAAGGGAAAGTTAATAATGAAGACTTGGAAAAAAAGCTTCGCGAGAGAGCACTAAAGTCTATGAAAAAGCAAACTAGTGTGTCTGGGTCCGAGTAACATGACAGCTTTCGTCCACCGTACTTGTCTGATGTGACTTTTAATTGTAGTTTCATAAATTAGTTCATAATTTGTTTATTTTACGGTATGTTGCGAATTCTGATAATGAAATAACATGTATGATTTTAAGATTACGTGTGTCACATTGTTAGTAAATAAAGATTTAAAATTGTGTATCTTTGGCTTTTTGCTTTCCATAATTTCGTTTGGAGGACTAATTCTAGTGTTATTTAGTAGCTAAGAGAAAAAAAAATAACAAAATAAAAGTAATAAACGAGTACAGTACAGGGGTGTAATAGTACCTATTGCGCACCCCCTGTATCTGCGCTTGACCATGTAGTGATATTTTAATATATGTTAATCATACCTATCTAATAATTAAAAGATAATAAACATTAATAACTATATTTTATTACACATTATAACAGAGGTAGGGTACCTAATAAAATAAAGAATTTGAAAAGCTTTGGATGTACTTTGGTTACTTCACTGAATAAATAAAATGACATCAGATTCATTATCTCATTTCCTCGAATAGCCTCGATATCCCGTAACTAAGTTAGGAGTAATACCACTGTTGTATATGTTCCCGGTGCCAGCTCTCCTATAATAACCGTAGCCTATATGGTTTGATCCCTGATAATAGGGATTGTTGTAACCGTAGTACGAGTTGAGTCCTCCATTGCCGGAATAACCGCCGTAACCTCCATTACCGCTGTTACCATAGGAACCTCCGGTGTATCCTCTATTTTCGCTTCCTGCATCTCCGTATCCGGTACCAACACTGCCGTATCCGCTCCCTGCACCCCTGTATCCGCCTCCAACACCACCGTATCCACCACCCACACCTCTGTATCCTCCTCCCACACCACCATATCCGCCTCCCACATCCCCATATCCGCCTCTCACACCCCCATATCCGCCTCCCACCCCTCCTGATCCGCTTCCTACACCTCCGTATCCGCTGCTGTATCCCGAGTACCCATTGTCGTAGGTATTATATCCGTATGAGTTGTCGCTACTTCCGATGCCACCATAGTTGTATCTGTTGTCTACTGTCCCGTAGCCCGTAACTCCGTAGCTGCCTCCATAACCGCTCGGGGAACGACCCCAGTTAGAATATCGGTCGGGATCTGAAAAAATATTCAATCTGAATTAGGTATCTTGCGTCTGCGGCGATGCTAAGAAGATTTAGCAGCACATTTTAAGTTATAGGTAGGTAGGTAGCACCATAAATAGTAGGTACCTATTTCGTTATACTTACATGCGTTGCTAGCTGAAGTTTTAAGATCTTCTTTTTCCAAATCTTGTGTGTCAACTGTGCCTAATTGCGCGGTTTCATCTGCTGGGGCTGCATTGGCGTAATTGAACACCAATAACATGGCCAATAACGTGGACCTCCTCAGCGCCATCTATAACATAAACTATCATTAATTAAGGTGGAAGCTCAGGGTCATAGCGCGAAATTCAAAATGTCAATGGTTTTTATTTTTTCACGAAAAATTTGGACATCTTTACGATGTAATTTAGTGTTTTGCGATATTAGCATTCTGCATTGGATATTTTGATGTATTAAGATTGCTTAAAAAAATACCTAAAGGGATACAACACCATGAAGTTAGTAAAAGTAGCGGTTTTTACAAACCTTATGGTATTGTATCGGATTAGGTACTTTTTTAAGCAAACTTAATACATCGAGACATCCAATGCAGAATGTTAATATCGCAAAACACTAAATTACATAGTAAAAATGTCCAAATTTTTCGTGAAAAAATAAAAACCATTGACATTTTGAATTTCGCGCCCTGACCCTGAGCTTCCCCCTTAAGTCAAGACTGCTGCTGCTGTGTTGGAATGCTAAACAAAATTAAACGTAGATTACCGAAATTATTCTTCGTTCTAACGAAAGGGTATATTGTAAACAAGATTGAGTAATTTAATAAAGTTCTTTGATTTGTTAACAGTGCTCAAAAAAGTACCTGTTAATATATTATAATTACTGACGTGAATATACCGGTCGGTCTATAAAATTTGGGCCATTATTGAACGTTGATAGGTACCGTACAACAAAGCAAAGCTTTTAAGACTGGTGCCGTATTATGGACTGGGGGCAATTTTAGTAAAAGACTATTCATAATATGGGCAGATCGGAATCAAACCCATACCGTTTAATGAGCCCAGCGGCCTCCTAGGCCAGGCAGTCTCGTAAAATCTACTTTTATAAAGGTTATAATATAAACAAAACAATAATAAAAAATGCATCTTCGTTGTACCTAAAAGCTAGATAGCACCGAAATAATTGCTCACGTAAGGAGGTCTCGGAATAGGGCTCTGCGTTTCAGTAATTAGTTATACGCTAAACATTCGTGTTATTACCTTTGACCCTCAAAACTATACACGTTAGGTACCTACTTGTTAGATCTACGTTATTTCTCACGTACATACATAATACGCGTAAATTATTGTTAAGTGCTTTGTACGCGTATAGAGTCACTGTGGAGTGCATATGATTCATCTTAATAGATGCATTACCTAATTTGCGGCTATATATACTCTTTAGATTTTACTTGATAAAGATCAGACCGGAAACCGTTTGAATATGCCTACTGTATTTCCACATCCTATGGGACATACAACTAACAAATATTATTTTGTAGGAGGTATTGTGTTGGTTTGTCTTTACTATGTAGCATAAATACTAAAATCCGAGTGAATCAGTTGAGTGAATAATAATGTTCTCCTTTTTTTTAGGTCGGCAATTGGCTTCAAAATAGTGTAATTTTTGCCAGTATCAAGTAATTCTTGATAATTGTTATTGAATTATAAGTAGCCCTGATGATAATGATAATTTTGATGACGATGATGATGATGAACTCAACCCCTATCAGTACAGGTGTGGTTACTTTACTGACAATTTACCAGACATCTTGGGAGAACATAAAAGTCAAGTAATACTATATTATTTAAATTTTCTTCACTCGTGCACGTCTATGAACACGCAATGGTTAATATCCCACTAATATTACACATTATTTAATGGACACACATTTTTTTCGCATGGAGTCGGGGCTATCCCTGTATAGGTACGAAGAGATCAGTTCCGAAATTTGTCGAGGCAAGAATCGAACCCGTAACCACCCGATGCAGTGAAGCGAGTGGCCTGCGCTCAAACCACTGGGTCAAGATGTCCTTTAGATTAAATTAGTTTCGGTAAAATATTTTATTTATAATTTAATTGATAAGCACTAATCACTCTAGTAATAGCCTTTCTAGATCTAGATTATATATTAATACTAGACTAGTAAATAAATAATAATAATTCCTGATTATGATTTAAAGCAGTTATTAAGGTAGGTACTTACAGTTCTAAATAAAAAAATAAATAAAAAAAAATCACCACAAGAAACAGTAAACCACGGACACAGGTAGCACACGTTTTGAGTGGAGATGCGCTCTGCGTGCGCATGCGTGCGTGCCAACCTTTATAAACCGTGGGAGTTTTTGTCTTGTAATAGACAATGGTCATCGGGGAGTTAATGAGTCCGTTTGTAAGCAGCCCGTCCTTCTGTCAAGACTTTGTGACGCATCCGAACGTAAACGTACCATAATCATTATCACTTCGTAAATAATGGCACCTCTATTCTCCCAGGGGCTGCGTTATGGTCTCAGACTGCCACTATATACAATATGCGGAAGCATTGAACTAACCCTGACGGACTTGATTTGCGTTCCTGAGAATTGAACAATGGCCATTTTTAATATTTATAAAAGTTTATAAGTAGGTATCACAAAAGCAGGCAACATGATAGATTTATGACTTACCTACCGAAATATCTCGACAATTGATTATTATTTTATTACTAGCTGTTGCCCGCGACTTCGTCCGCGTGGTATATAACAAAGACTCAGCCGTTGGCAACAGCCTGCTCGCGTTCTGATCCCGCGGGACGCATTGCAGATTGTTGCTATCAAACTTTAATCAGGCGCAGCGCTGCAACATTGGTTTTAATTTTTTTTCGAGAGATCCAATTTTTTTTCTAAAATAAAAGTAGCCTATGTTACTCCTTGTTACATCAGCTATCTGCCAGTGAAATTCCCGTCAAAATCGGTACAGCCATTTCAGAGATTACCCGGAACAAACAGACAGACAGACAGACAGATAGACAGACAGACAGACGGACAGACAGACAGACGGACAGACAGACAGACAGACAAAAATTGTAAAAAATGTTGTTTCGGTATAGGTAACGTGTATACATCCAAATGCACTTAGTAAAAAGCGGTTATTTTAATATTACAAACAGACACTCCAATTTTATTTATATGTATAGATATAGATGTGTCTTTACTGCTTGCAATGTTAATGTACCTATGTTTACGAAAATAGAAGCAGTAATGAGTAGTACCTAGTCCCGTTAGCTCTTCCAGCCAAGTCAAAGCTTGTGATTGAAAAAAAATCCCGTAATTAATTAGTTTACTGGTCAGAGTGGGAACTGAACCTGAACACGAGAACAGTCTCTTAATCAATTAGGCTATCGTTGACGCTTAAAAAAATGTATATCGATATGGAAGGTAACTAGACTTTAAACCTTAAAAAAACAATGGACACTATCATCACGGTTGGTTGACTGGCACATTAGAGGGTTGCCGCACTCGTACCAATGTAAGTAAAGTATTTCCCTAGCTACTTCACTTACATAGGTACGAGTTACCACTCGCTACCAATTTCTCATCGAAGTTTTCATTAGTTTCACTCATTAGTTGTACCAATTGATTGATTAGATAAGTCCTGTGAATATGTTGCTATAAATCTTCCTGTATATTTTAGTTTATCGTCTTATTTCTATAATATCCAAGTATATAAGTATTATATACTGAGTTCGCCCTTAGTCCATTGTACGATACCCATAATACAAGCGCTCCCTTAGTGTGGGACCGTATAGTTGATGAATTTGTCTGGCGATATTATATAATTAATATAAGATCAGTATCTACTTACCGGCGTAATACTGAATTCCTATTTGTCATGCCATTTTCTCACATAAAAATTACTTTAACCATAATATAATCCCCGAATGGGTAGGCAAAGGTGCACTAAAGTTCACCCACACTTCGCCGATGGTATTTGGTCTCAATCCCAATGCAATAGGGTGCGTCCCTGTATGTAACCATATTTCACCACAGACGTTAGAATATTATGTGTAGTTCACCTAAAATAGATATTTGTTGTGTTCCGGCAATATCAATAAGGCGTAGCAGGCCTTAGGATTTCCTAATTTTGTACTTAAAAGTACTTATGCCGCAACCACAACTAAAAACATTTTCTTGTGTGACTAAGTGCCAACGTTACAAGGTGGCTAGTGTCGTAAACGAAGTTGTGTAGGTATTATTTTTGATACCTACCTAAATAACTGCACTACATTTAGTATTGAAGTTGTTGGTGGGTAAAATATACAAAAAAAATGTTGTAGTTAGGAATATTGCAAGGGGGTCGTCCAAGTCAAATTAAGAATAATAACAAAAAAAACTGCGCCCGTCTCAGTCGAATAAAGAGCTCGAGATTCGAGTTTCTGAATACTTTATGGTGTACTACGTTCTTCATAAATTATGTAGGTACTTGAGTGTCTTTTTTTGTTTTAAATTACACAACTACGCACCATACAGGTAAATTATTGTTATTTAAACAAGGTATGAAGCCATTATAATTTTGTGAACACATCCAAATGGTCGTTTTTGTACAATTTGTATGGAAAAATAGGTAGGTTCCTAGCATGCAGTGCAGTAGACTGCGACATACCTACTACGTTGAGTCCATTGCCGCGACTATCATGGTGGTCTCGCACAATGCCGTCACATGACTCACATGATATATCTTAAGGTCATGGTCATGGCTTGAATAATTGTTATTAAGATTGCCGTGAATTGTCACATTGGAGACCAAGGTATCGTACCTACATTTAGATAATGTATGTACTTAACTATGTAGATACAGTAGCGGCATGAAAAGATTCGTAATTTTTTTAATTGTTAGCGCGCACTTGTAACCTTTTCAAACTATATCACAGGACAGACTTGCATGAAAATTGTGTTGAACTGATCGACAAGAAAGTTCAACTAATTTTTTTTCTTGTGTACCAAATGGTTTGACGAGACATTTCTGATGAGTATAACTTATTAATAGTCCCGGTGTGTGTCAGGCAATGCCACCATTGCATTCATCTATCTATAACATTTTTAGCTTAGCCATCGGCTACATATGAAGTAATTTCTGCTAGTGTCGATTTTTTATAATATGTTCTAAAGACAGGTTGGATTAAGCAAATCATAGGTTTTGTAGTAAAGTCAAAAACAAAACGCATATTATAGCATTTATGTTTGCATTACGGATCTTGAACACTTGTAGACAAAAGCCCACTTTAAGGTGAGGAACCTTTTCCTTCCGATGATAATGATGCCTTAAAGTCGCTTTCAGCTAGAGCAGCAGCTTTTGAACTCCACTTACTTCAAGTTAGATGGCCAGCTCTCTAGAGCTACTAACTAGTAACCAGACTAGAACTAGAGTAGGTAGTGTAAGCAGTGAACATGTGCTCACATTGCGCGTCACGACACCACACGATTTAAGTCTAACAATAACTTTACCCTCCTTGTGACGCAGTCGGGTAAAATTAAAAAACAGATAAGTACTACTAATATGTATAAGTTCTAACAAACAGTCATTTTAAGAGCTTAAACGATAGGTTGGTTTGTTCTCCTTTCTTTCCCATTGGTTCTTACTTTAGAGCCGAATTAAGTCAGCGAAGGTCTGTAAGTAATGCGCAGGGCCTGTAGAAATGCGCGGGGCCTGTAGCAACAAGATATTCATGCGCACTGGCAGGTGTGGGTCGGCGGTGTTCTCAAAATTTGCTTACTTTTGCTATCCTGTATAGCTAATCGAAAACTGTGTACCTATTGGGTGCTACGTACATTTTATTTCCAGCAGCACAGTGAGAGGGGCATTATTAATGCCCCTTTCGTTCATTGTAGGTAGGTATTTCTCTGTTTTACTTCGGTAAAACTTGACTAGATAGTGTTTGTTGTAGGTTTACTTTGAAAAAAAAACAACGTTTTATTAATTAATTAAAATATATTTTGAATGCTTCTATAACGTTCAGAAACGAAATGTATCGTTAGGTATGGCGACATCGAACTTATAGTTTTGTTTGTAAATAATATATACAGAAGCATTGTACTACAACAAATATATACATATACATAATTTAAAGTACCTAATAATATTCTATGACGTACATATTTCGGGAAAATAAATATTATCTTTTACGCCATCTTCAGAATTCTGAGATCGTCCAAGAATGTATATCATCGGACAGTCTCAAAATTATTCAACTCCCAAATGCTAAAACTAGCTAACACACTCATTTGTCTATTCTCGTTTAATTTAAACTCTTCTTTTTCTGATCCTTCCCATTGGTGTCGTCAAGTATTCTAGGATGCGCAGCAATCTTGCGTATCCCCTTCTTCATAGGTTTAATCTGATTACGCAGAAGATCGTCTAATTCTGTAAGGGATTTAATTTCTTTCAAATCCTTTAAGCCGCTACGGCCACCATTGAGCCTACCGAGGAACCGGTAGATATCTTGGTTGGCTTGGCATTGCGCGCAATTGTACTGGACTGGTACCGCGTTAGGAAAGTTTTGTTGAGCATTGTCCATACCAGAACCATTGCCCGGACAGTAGGGTACGAACACTACAGGGACGTAACCAATAATGCCGTACGGTGCGTAGTTCTGTTGTTGGTTGCTAGGCGGCGGGGCTTGTACGGCTTGACCTTGTGTACTTGAATCATTTTGTCCGGGTTTCAATAAATAGCACGGGCATGAGGCTGGGCTGGGTACGATCGGCAGCGGATACGGTATGACGTAGATAGGGAAAGGCGGCATTTGTCCTGATGGTACGGTCGCGGGTGGTTGTACCCCAGTGCCGGTCGGTGCACCTTCGGAATCTGAAAAAAATAAGGTGATACAGTACTGTTTTGTGACTAGCCTAGCCATAGTCAGGTTTAAGCGATAGAAATAAGAACCTTCAGACTTTATTGCTTACTTGGTCTTTACTGCAAAATGCAAGATTGAAATATGTTATCGAATATTTTACTAACCAGGGTATTGTCCTGGATGTCCTGGCTGACCGGGCTGTCCTGGGTATCCTGGTTGTCCGGGTTGGCCTGGGTATCCTGGCTGTCCGGGCTGCCCTGGCTGACCTGGCTGTCCTGGGTATCCTTGCTGACCAGGTTGGGCTGGTCCCCCTGGCTGTCCAGGGTATCCTGGTTGACCCGGTTTGCCGGGTTGTCCTGGCCGTCCAGGTTGACCGGGCTGGCCTGGTGTTCCTGGGTATCCTGGCTGACCGGGCTGTCCTGGGTATCCTGGCTGACCAGGTTGGGCTGGTCCACCTGGCTGTCCGGGGTATCCTGGTTGTCCTGGTTTGCCGGGTTGTCCGGGCTGTCCGGGTTGGCCTGGCGTTCCTGGGTATCCTGGCTGACCGGGCTGTCCTGGGTATCCTGGCTGACCGGGTTGGGCTGGTCCTCCTGGCTGTCCGGGATATCCTGGTTGTCCTGGTTTGCCGGGTTGTCCGGGCTGTCCGGGTTGGCCTGGCGTTCCTGGGTATCCTGGCTGACCGGGCTGTCCTGGGTATCCTGGCTGACCGGGTTGGGCTGGTCCTCCTGGCTGTCCGGGATATCCTGGTTGTCCTGGTTTGCCGGGTTGTCCGGGCTGTCCGGGTTGGCCTGGCGTTCCTGGGTATCCTGGCTGACCGGGCTGTCCTGGGTATCCTGGCTGACCAGGTTGTCCTGGGTATCCTGGCTGACCTGGCTGTCCTGGTTGTCCTGACTGTCCTGGTTTGTCGGGTTGTCCGGGTTGTCCGGGTTCTCCAGGTTGGCCTGGCGTTGCTGGGTATCCTGGCTGTCCGGGCTGTCCTGGGTATCCTGGCTGACCTGGCTGTCCTGGGTATCCTGGCTGACCGGGTTGTCCTGGTTTGCCGGGCTGTCCAGGCTGTCCGGGTTTTCCAGATTCTCCTGGCTGTGCGGGCTGTCCTGGGTATCCTGGTTGTCCTGGTTGTCCTGACTGTCCTGGTTTGCCGGGTTGTCCGGGTTGTCCGGGTTCTCCAGGTTGGCCTGGCGTTGCTGGGTATCCTGGCTGTCCGGGCTGTCCTGGGTATCCTGGCTGACCTGGCTGTCCTGGGTATCCTGGCTGACCGGGTTGTCCTGGTTTGCCGGGTTGTCCGGGCTGTCCGGGTTGGCCTGGCTGTCCTGGGTATCCTGGCTGACCAGGTTGGTCTGATCCCCCTGGCTGTCCGGGGTATCCCGGTTGTCCTTGCTGTCCTGGTTTGCCGGGCTGTCCGGGTTCTCCGGGTTGGCCTGGCGTTCCTGGGTATCCTGGCTGACCTGGCTGTCCTGGGTATCCTGGCTGACCAGGTTGGGCTGGTCCCCCTGGCTGTCCAGGGTATCCTGGTTGTCCTGGCTGTCCTGGTTTGCCTGGTTGTCCGGGTTCACCGGGTTGGCCTGGCTGTCCTGGGTATCCTGGTTGACCGGGTTGGGCTGGTTGTCCTGGCTGTCCTGGGTATCCTGGCTGACCGGGCTGGGCTGGGCCACCTGGCTGACCAGGGTATCCTGGTTGTCCTGGGTTACCGGGCTGGCCTGGCTGTCCGGGTTTTCCGGGTTCCCCAGGTTTTCCTGGCTGTCCTGGGTATCCTGGTTGAGCCGGACCACCTGGCTGACCGGGTTGTCCTGGTTTGCCGGGTTGTCCGGGTTGTCCGGGTTGGCCTGGCTGTCCTGGGTATCCTGGTTGACCGGGTTGAGCCGATCCACCTGGCTGACCGGGGTATCCTTGTTGTCCTGGTTTACCGGGTTGTCCAGGCTGTCCGGGTTTTCCGGGTTCTCCTGGTTGGCCAGGCTGTCCGGGGTATCCTGGTTGCCCTGTTTGCCCTGGCTGTCCTGGGTATCCTGGTTGACCGGGTTGTGTCGGACCACCTGGCTGACCAGGGTATCCTGGTTGTCCAGGTTTGCCGGGTTGTCCGGGCTGTCCGGGGTATCCTGGTTGTCCTGGCTGTCCTGGTTTGCCAGGTTGTCCGGGGTATCCTGGTTGTCCTGGCTGCCCTGGGTATCCTGGTTGACCGGGTTGAGCCGGTCCACCTGGCTGACCGGGGTATCCTGGTTGTCCTGGTTTGCCGGGCTGTCCAGGCTGTCCGGGTTTTCCAGATTCTCCGGGTTGGCCTGGCTGTCCGGGGTATCCTGGTTGTCCTGGCTGTCCTGGGTATCCTGGTTGACCGGGTTGAGCCGGTCCACCGGGCTGACCGGGGTATCCTGGTTGTCCTGGTATGCCGGGTTGTCCGGGTTGGCCTGGCTGTCCTGGGTATCCTGGCTGACCGGGTTGGGCTGGTCCCCCTGGCTGTCCAGGGTATCCTGGTTGTCCTGGCTGTCCTGGTTTGCCGGGTTGTCCGGGCTGTCCGGGTTCACCGGGTTGGCCTGGCTGTCCTGGGTATCCTGGTTGACCGGGTTGGGCTGATCCACCTGGCTGTCCTGGGTATCCTGGTTGTCCTGGCTGTCCTGGTTTGCCGGGTTGTCCTGGCTGTCCAGGGTATCCTGGTTGCCCTGGTTCGCCGGGTTGTCCAGGCTGACCAGGGTATCCTGGTTGTCCTGGTTGTGTAGGTTTGCCGTGTTCATCTGAAAGAGAGGAGCATGATAAATATTTGTTACACATTCATGTTATTATGTTTCAATTACAAAAAATATTTTTTGTAAATAACTGTCTATACATTTAGAGGTTACCCCCAGATTTATAGACAGTAAATATGGATTATAATGGCGTTATAACGAAGTATTCAGAGGAAAAAGTGCTTTATAATGCATTATAACTTTCTATAAATTTGGGGGGGGGGGGCGTTTATTTAGGGCTGATTTCAGTTTTTACTAAGTACCTATATCATTCTCCATAATTAATTGTATACACATATTGTATTTGATTATATGCAAGGCAAATACATATATAAGAATCAGTCCAGTCATACTTGTTAACATAAGTATTTACAATATAATAATTACAGGAAAGAATAATAATAAGTATTACAGGTATGTACAAACCATCACCGATGATAGATTTCAAAAAAATCTATGTCCGAGGTAGTAGAGACGAAATATAAATAAAATAATACTTACTGAAGCCAAAATTGCTTTGTAGATGTTGCAGTAGTTAGGATAGTAAAAAGATAAAGCATAGAATACTTACTTTTAGTGTAGAAATATAATCATTATGGAAGAAAATAAGAATACCTGATTGTAACCGATAATTCAATGGCAGATATTCACAGATAAACACTAATTAATAAAGTAATCAATAATTATATAGTCAGGAATGAATATAACTACAATTTAGTACAAAAGATATGGAACCCAACCCAAAACAGAAAAACTCTATTGACTGGAATGAACAGATGGTAGTCAAGCAACGACTTCTGGAATATACTCATTGATCTCATTGATATTCTAACAGTGGTACAGGATGCAGGTACTATAGTATAGCTGTTGGTAGAAGATATTTTTACGAATGCATTTGGTTTTGGTAAATAATATCCAGCTTGGCGTTATAGCGAAAATATTAAAAGTGACATTCCCTCAATGTGATGGTTGAGGGAAATCCGTTGCCCAACAATGGGACATTAAAAGGGCTTATTCGTGAAAAGTTATGATTAAACTAGTATATTTATGTAAATAAAGTCGTATTAGTTGCATCATTTATAACTCAATAACGGTTGGGAAGATTGTTATGATCTTTGATTTTATGAATTAGTCTCTGCTCCAAATAGCAGACATAGAAAAAACTCACAAAATAAAGTTTGTCATTTTCTTATACATTTGATTCTGAGGCGGTATTAAGTTCGCCTGAGCAGCTAGTACTTTGATTAATGTTGCTGTTTTTTTGTGAGGCCCTTTGGTTTTGCCAAAGGATTGTTGCTTAGTTTTTATTATTTACGTTTGCCAAGTGATATTTATTATAGTGCGTAATATTTTTGTTTCCTTTCTTGTGGATACAAAGCAAAAATTCTGTTACAAATACCACAGATTAGCTATAACAGGTCCTAATAAATAATGGTCCTAATCGTTTGAGATAAAGGTACGTTATATTTGAAGAGAGGTCATGGTCATTACCTGGTTGTCCTGGGTATCCCGTCTGGCCTGGCTGGCCAGGTTGGCCTGCTTGTCCTGGCTTGCCGGGTTCTCCTGGGCCACCAGGCTGACCAGGTTGTCCAGGTTTACCTGGGTGTCCAGTTTGACCTGGGTAACCTGTCTGGCCTGGTTGTCCTGGATAACCTGGCTGACCTGGTTGTCCTGGGGTTCCAGGCTGACCTGGTTGTCCGGGATATCCTGGTTGTCCTGGCTGAGCTGGGTATCCGGGCTGTCCTGGTTTTCCGGGTTGTCCTGGCTGTCCAGGTTGTCCGGGATAACCTGGCTGTCCGGGCCCACCGGGTTGTCCTGGGGTTCCAGGCTGACCTGGTTGTCCGGGGTATCCTGGTTGTCCTGGCTGAGCTGGGTATCCGGGCTGTCCTGGCTTTCCGGGTTGTCCTGGCTGTCCAGGTTGTCCTGGATAACCTGGCTGACCTGGCTGTCCGGGTCCACCGGGTTGTCCTGGCGTTCCAGGCTGACCTGGCTGTCCGGGATATCCTGGTTGTCCTGGCTGAGCTGGGTATCCGGGCTGTCCTGGCTTTCCGGGTTGTCCTGGCTGTCCAGGTTGTCCTGGATAACCTGGCTGTCCGGGCCCACCGGGTTGTCCTGGAGTTCCAGGCTGACCTGGCTGTCCGGGATATCCTGGTTGTCCTGGCTGAGCTGGGTATCCGGGCTGTCCTGGCTTTCCGGGTTGGCCTGGCTGTCCAGGTTGTCCTGGATAACCTGGTTGTCCGGGCCCACCAGGTTGTCCTGGAGTTCCAGGCTGACCTGGCTGTCCAGGATATCCTGGTTGTCCTGGCTGAGCTGGGTATCCGGGCTGTCCTGGCTTTCCGGGTTGTCCTGGCTGTCCAGGTTGTCCTGGATAACCTGGCTGACCTGGCTGTCCGGGTCCACCGGGTTGTCCTGGAGTTCCAGGCTGACCTGGTTGTCCGGGATATCCTGGTTGGCCTGGCTGAGCTGGGTATCCGGGCTGTCCTGGCTTTCCGGGTTGTCCTGGCTGTCCAGGTTGTCCTGGATAACCTGGCTGACCTGGCTGGCCGGGTCCACCGGGTTGTCCTGGAGTTCCAGGCTGACCTGGTTGACCGGGATATCCTGGTTGTCCTGGCTGAGCTGGGTATCCGGGCTGTCCTGGCTTTCCGGGTTGTCCTGGCTGTCCAGGTTGTCCTGGCTCACCGGGTTGTCCTGGAGTTCCAGGCTGACCTGGCTGTCCGGGATATCCTGGTTGTCCTGGCTGAGCTGGATATCCGGGCTGTCCTGGCTTTCCGGGTTGTCCTGGCTGTCCAGGTTGTCCTGGATAACCTGGCTGACCTGGCTGTCCGGGCCCCCCGGGTTGTCCTGGGGTTCCAGGCTGACCTGGTTGTGCGGGGTATCCTGGCTGTCCTGGTTGAGCTGGGTATCCGGGTTGTCCTGGCTGTCCAGGTTGCCCTGGATAACCTGGCTGACTTGGTTGTGCGGGGTATCCAGGTTGTCCGGGCTGGCCTGGGTATCCTGGCTGTCCTGGTTTACCGGGTATTCCTGGCTGCCCAGGTTGTCCTGGGTAACCGGGCTGACCTGGTTGTGCGGGGTGTCCCGGTTGTCCTGGCTGACCTGGGTATCCTGGCTGTCCTGGTTGTCCTGGCTGTCCTGGTTTGCCGGGTTGTCCTGGCTGCCCAGGTTGTCCTGGGTAACCGGGCTGACCTGGTTGTGCGGGGTGTCCCGGTTGTCCTGGCTGACCTGGGTATCCTGGCTGTCCTGGTTGTCCTGGCTGTCCTGGTTTGCCGGGTTGTCCTGGCTGCCCAGGTTGTCCTGGGTAACCGGGCTGACCTGGTTGTGCGGGGTATCCCAGTTGTCCTGGCTGACCTGGGTATCCTGGCTGTCCTGGTTGTCCTGGCTGTCCTGGTTTGCCGGGTTGTCCTGGCTGCCCAGGTTGTCCTGGGTAACCGGGCTGACCTGGCTGTGCGGGGTGTCCCGGTTGTCCTGGCTGACCTGGGTATCCTGGCTGTCCTGATTGTCCTGGCTGTCCTGGTTTTCCGGGTTGTCCTGGCTGCCCAGGTTGTCCTGGGTAACCGGGCTGACCTGGTTTTCCCGGCCCGCCAGGTTGTTCTGGTGTTCCTGATTGTCCTGGCGTACCAGATTGACCTAAAATTTTTTTCAAGATTTAGAACGCCATGCATGTTTGTATAATGAATACGCAATGAATGAACATATTATTATTTTGAGTAGTTGACTTGGAATTTTGTCAGTTAGTGGATTGTAGTTTTATTAAATAAGTTTCAGACCATTGATGTACTTTACTAGGTTCAGGCCATTTCTAGGTATGCCATGTCGTAAATAAAAATTAAAATTTCTTTAGACAATTATTAAAAATATTGTAAATTCAGTTCTCTGCAATCAGTTCCGAATGCATATAGGTCCACGAATAAATATATCTGAATATAATAAAAAAAATGAAAGAATTGAAAGAAATCATGCGTGAATGACGATGTATTATATGGATTAGTACCTGGTTTAATTAATGAACCTCCTTCTGGGCCTGTTTGACCTGGGTATTGGCCTCCGGATCCTGGTGGGCCGCCAGGGCCTCCCGGACCACCTGTTGAGTTAAGAATTCTTCTAGTAAAATAATGACAATTTGTACTTGGCCTCATACGTCTGTATGTATGTATTATGTTAAGCGTCGATGAGCAATTCTGAGCATATGAAATGAAATAATAATATTTACACCTCGAGCTGAGGATACTGACTGTACGATCCCAAGCTAAGCATCGCTTGTATTATGGGTGCCTAAAATGGACTGGAGTCGATCCCACATCATCATTAATTCCTAACCCAATGCAGTGAAAGATTAAGCATAGACAAAGTAACAGGAGAAAATGAACAGCACTGGTTCTAAATTCAAAAACACAAGTACAAAAAACGGATACTAGAAACCAGAAACGATTGCCCACATAGCGGGTGTCATGCTACATGTCATGTGTGTATTTGGTGACTGAGTTAAAGTACTAATATCTTCTATAATTAAAATGCTAACCTGGTCCACCTGGACCACCCGGTCCGCCTGGTGTGCCTGGAGTGCCGGGGGTGCCTGGAGAGCCGGGTTTGCCTGGTTGACCGGGATAGTAGCCGCCACCGGATGGACCGCTCGGGCCATTTGGACCACCTGGGCCACCTGGACCACCGGGTCCACCTGGACCGCCGGGTGTACCGGGAGAGCCTGGTGTGCCTGGAGAGCCGGGTTCGCCTGGTTGACCGGGATAGTAGCCACCACCGGATGGACCGCTCGGGCCATTCGGACCACCTGGACCACCTGGACCACCGGGTCCACCTGGACCGCCGGGTGTACCGGGAGTGCCTGGTGCCCCTGGAGAGCCGGGTTCGCCTGGTTGACCGGGATAGTAGCCACCACCGGATGGACCGCTCGGGCCATTCGGACCACCTGGACCACCGGGTCCACCTGGACCACCGGGTGAACCGGGAGTGCCTGGTGTGCCTGGAGTGCCTGGAGAGCCGGGTTTGCCGGGTTGGCCAGGATAGTAGCCACCGCCGGATGGAACGCTAGGACCACTGGGGCTACCCGGACTGCCTGGGCCTCCAGGACCACCAGGACCACCTGGTGTGCCTGGAGTGCCTGGTTGACCTGGGTAGTAGCCGCCATCTGACGGACCGCTCGGACCGTTAGGACCACCTGGACCACCGGGACCGCCTGGACCACCTGGACCGCCTGGACCTCCTAAAATAGTAAAAAAAGTACTTAATTGTAGTTTTTTATGGAATATATTCATTTTGGTCGACACTTATTTCATTACTTACGATTACGAATAAGGTTTAGCAAAAACCATGACACCGAGACGTGTTGTTGCATCTATTTTAATTTACCTGGTCCGCCTGGAGAGCCGGGGGTTCCAGGCGTTCCTGGCGAGCCTGGGGTTCCAGGATAGTAGCCGCCGCCTGAGGGACCGTACGATCCTCCTAAAGCCACATATAGGGTTAAACACAAAAGCTTTTGGGTAGGCAGGGCATAGTTTATGGTTAAGCATAGCTGTTACTTCTGTAACCACTTTTACGCAACATATAATGCAAGCGATTTTATGACAATGTTAATGGAGATTTAGTATTTTTTTTTTCTTATTTACTTGAAGTTATTTATTTTATTATATCTGGAATTATGCCGTGATACGCCGTGATACTTGTGATATTAAGTGCATTGGTGTCTACTTATTTATATATTGGCTAGGTGTTCAGCGAGGAAATGCGGCCAGTATTTTGGGCACGCTACCGCATGGGCCAATTTTTTTACACTTTTTGTAAATATAAGTAGCTTTTCTGTACTCTTTTTAATGTATTATATATAATATATTTAAATGATCATTGCATCGATAATCACAACTAGATGATTCAATTTTCATTAGGTTTTCACAGTCCAACCTTTAAATGTTAGGCTAGTAAAATAAATATCCCACCTGGGCCTGTTGGTTGACCGGGGTAGTATCCGCCTGAGCCTGTAAAAGGTTAGACACAAACGATGTTTAGCATGTTATGAGATGTTTTCAAGATACAGCACGAAGAGTTATGAAAGGCAAGAAAGAGTGAATAAGAAGTTAAACTACGAAATCCCGTTTTGGATTCCGATGATTGAGCGGTTATTTTTTCTAATTAAAATGATTTTTTAAATGATTGACAATAGTACCTGGATATTCTGGGTAGTACTCCCCAGAGCCTCCTGAAATGGGTTAGACACAAAACAAACGTTAGTATGAGAATGGGATTCATATTGAGCAAGATCTACGATTAATAATGAACACGAGTAATTGAATATTAGTAGTGATATTTTATACTTTGAAATTAAATCGTTTGAATTCGAAATTATTGATTGCATTTATGAATGAACATGTCGTACCTGAAGCATCAGGGTAGCCAGGATAGTAGCCCCCTGAGCCTGGAAAAGGTTAGACACAGTGGTAGGTGTTAGTTAATCTGAATGATCATTATGAGCACATTGAAAGCGTAGCACACAATGGATTAAGCCACATAACTTTTTTACGATTGATTACTTTGTTATTAATTTCTTCCATTGTCATAAGTTTTTTAAATGGACTGCCCAAACCTTATTATTAATTTTACACGATTTAAATACCTGGACCACTGGGTTGTCCGGGGTAATATCCGCCTGTTCCGGGAGTTGCTGGATATCCGGGGGAGCCTGGAGTGCCTGGGGATCCGGGTGTACCCGGGGAACCGGGTGTGCCTGGGGTACCTGGGGATCCTGATGTTCCGGGTGTGCTGCCTGATCCAGTGCCACCAGGGTAGTAACCGCCATCTGAAGGTCCATTGGGGCCGCCTGGACCGCCTGGTCCGCCTGGACCACCTATCATAATAATACATCTCATGAGTTTTTTTCCGGGTATCGTTCAATCTATTAGTCATCAATAACATACATTGATATGTTTTTGCGTCGTATTAAAATAATAAAAATAGTACCTTTGAACTATATTATTCATTCGGTTTCTTAACTTTATATGATATTAGGTATCTCCTTGAATTAATTTTATGACACAATTTTATCTTGTTATTATTAGGAAATATTACAGTACCTGGTCCGCCTGGCGAGCCAGGTGTGCCTGGGGTTCCGGGGGAGCCGGGTGTGCCTGC
Source organism: Pheosia tremula (assembly GCA_905333125.1). Classification (NCBI taxonomy): domain Eukaryota; kingdom Metazoa; phylum Arthropoda; class Insecta; order Lepidoptera; family Notodontidae; genus Pheosia; species Pheosia tremula. Next base: position 6,080,545 of record HG995402.1, on the reverse strand, counting down.
AGTACCGGGGTAGTAACCACCCTGACCTGGAACCAAACCAAATAAACTTTTTAGATGATGGTTTTAACCGGTTAATATGTCGGGGGAATAATGTTACACTAAAATATTCGTTATGAGACCTTTTACAGTAATAAATATCAATAAGAAAATGTTTCAGTTGTACCTGGTCCGTAGGGTCCATTCTGTCCACCTTGACCGCCGGGGCCGTAAGGTCCGTTGGGTCCTGTAAAATAAAATTAGCAATGAATTGCAGCTAGACAACACTAATTGACCTCTAATGCAAACATATTATTAACCTCTATTATGTCATTTGGTTTGTTTGTAATGCCGTGTGCACATATAGAAACAGATTTTTCCTGTACCTACGTGTTTACTTCACCTCCTTCGAGACTTGATACAATAACATCAGTACAGAACTAGAGCTTAATATATTTGGCCCAATCCTCTAAGCTTTTATTTTAATTGCACCAGTGGCATTAGAGTCAACTTTTTAAAATTATATTACGGTAGGTATAGGTCAGAGTTCCCCAAACTTTTTTGTGTCGTATACCCCTTGCCATGTTTTTCCGTGTTGGGTAGACCCCCTACTTACCTGATATTGATTTCCGTCCTTTATAGAGTGACGAATTGAACAAGTCAGTGCAAGGTAGCGAAGCTCTGAGACTGCGACTCTCAGGTTTTTACAAGTTCAAAATGTATTGCGACCACAAAGCGAATACCAACATCCTACAACTTACACAATTTTATAAACATATATAATATTTTTTTTACTTCATAGGTACTTTTATAAATAATGTATATGTTTTGATATTATAAGATAGTATGATGTAAGTAAATAGGTACTATCAGTGTATGTGTTGAGATCCACTATCGTGCACCCCCATTTTCATTTCATGGACCCCCAAATTTTTTTTCGCTGACGTAGACTCCTTGCAGGTTGTCATAGACCCCTAGGGGTCGATATAGACCACTTTGGGAATCACTGGTATTGGTGAATGAATAAGAGTAAAGCGGGCTCCAAATAATAACGTACCTTGTCCACCAGGGTACACGGGTTTTATGTTGCTCGTCTCACTGCTGCTGTCGATCGGGCGCGGGGGTTTCGGAGTCGGCTTCGGTCGGGGCCTCGGCGGGATGCCACCGGGGGTGCGGCCACAACCCTTGGGGAAGAACAGTCTATTCCACGGGATAGTCTGACCTGGTTGTTTGCTTGCAGCTTCGCCGTTAGTCCTGTAAATGGGAATGGTGTTTTGAATCTAAGCTAGTAAGTAGCCAGTACCTATTGAGATTTACCACGTCGTGGAAGCATACAACGACAGATATACAATACTGATGTTAATGCTGATGTGCGTGGCTTATGCTGTTCCACGCGTCACAAATCAGCGCGTGTTTGGTACAAGTTAAAAATTAAATTATCATTTCATACATTATTGTATATTTATATTCGAAGGTAAAGATATAGATTAGAAACAAAGACGAAGCTTATAAAATCAAGTGGCACCTTAGTATGTACACGTGTAGACAGTATTAAATTGATTTAGTGTTAGAATCTTTTCATACATTTCACTGCAGCAATCCTAGTTGAAACGTGACACTTTACATTTACGAAGAAGAAGAGAAAAAAGTCAGCGCGAGTTAACTTACGCCTCGTCGTATTCGTATTTATCATCGGGGAACACTTCAACCGGTTTCTCAGGCTCGACCACTCTGTAGCCGTGGCCGTCAGCGACATAGTGGGTCGCCCGGAGGTAGCCGTCGGGGTCGACGTAACCATAACAACCGTACGTCACCCCATCAGGGCCGCGGTTCTCGTGGTGGAACTGGCCGTTGGGACCAACGTCGTAACCAAAACCGTATGCACCTAAGGACAAAGGCAAGAAAGGCTTTTATTGAATGTGTTTCGGCATAATCATGGACCGTTCAAAGGCCTTATAATATAGAGTAGAGAGAGAGAGAGACTACTCATAAAGAGTGCAATAAGATCTTATATACTTACAAACTTAAATACGTAAAGAAAGACACAACTTATATCGTAATCTACTTTATAAAAATAAGTCGGGTTTTCCTTCCTGACGCTATAACTCCAGAACGCACGAACCGATTTCCACGGTTTTGCATTCGTTGGAAAGGTCTCGGGCTCCGTGAGGTTTATAGCAAAGAAAATTCATTCATCTGGTGGCGAAACGGAGTTCGCCGGGTTTGCTAGTATTTTATATAAGTAGGTACTATGTACTAGGTACTACTACAAGTGTACCGTATAGTATTTGAGCAGTATAAAAAAAATAAAGCTAGCTAACGACGTGACGAAAAACTGTTGGTTATATGTTAAAATAACGCTAAACTAATATAAAGATGGAATTTTATTTATATTACATTAATAAACAACATAAAACCAATAGCTCGTTTGAAATAGTTTAGTTACTGGTTTATTTAATGGAATTACCATTTTATTTGTATTAAGAAGATATTGTGTATCTATATTTCAAGGTAAAACATGATATTGATACAGTATCGTCATCTCATCAGACGCGTTTCTAATTTACGTCAGATCTCATTGAGAATAAGTAATTATACCCGCTAAACCAGCGCATAACTTAACTTAGAAACAACTTTTGTTGGAATCGACATATATTCCGGTTAGAGATGAAAGGAATGTACGCAAACGAAATTTTATAGGTAGGTATCTATAAAAGTAACACAGCACATCGCTACATCCAGGCGACAGCGACGGTGTCGCTCGCCCGGCAACAGCTACCGGATTTTATTATTTGTGTGGGGTCTAACGTCGGTTGCAAAAAATGTCGTTCAAATCTCAATTCACGCATCTATTCTACCTTTGTTGCAGGTTTGTTACTATGTGGAGGCAACCTTAACGTACAGCGACCGATAGTTTGTCAGGAATTATTGCAATGACAACTGTTACCTAATCGCAATAACATGTTAAGAACCTTTCCACGCTACGAAATCCAACTGATGAGCATTTCATGATTATATCTTCTTTGCCAAACATAAAATGTACACGTAATGTTGCAGAATATACGAGTACATTAATATTGAAATTATTATTTTGATGGTGCGATATGATAACATAGTTTTAAAATATGATACGGCTTTTGACGTACTTACAATATGATATAGTATCTGGACGATAATTTAGGACTACAATATCTAATGGGTTTTTAATGAGTAAATATAATAAAATTTAAAACTAATGATAAAGTATTATTTTACCACAATTCAATTAAAGTTATTATATTAATTCGCGGAATCGAAATCACAATCAAGTCCTGGCCATTTGGGACTACGAATTAAATTAAAAGCGATCGGGATGAGCATTATTATTTATCTTGGAGTTTATAATAATATTCTGTTCACTCTTACTCGGTTTAATAAACTCGGGGACAATTTACGTATATCAATGATATTTGAGTTTAAAAGTTATTTTAGTAACAAACATAATGAGTACTTACGAGTATTACATTTTACTATAAAATGATTCCTTTCGTAGCTCTTATACTTTGATACGCAATAAAAAGTTATAAAATAAGGTCATTTAAAAAAACAACAGCCATAAGGCCGTGCTATTTATATATTTTTTAAATTGACCTTATTACCTTGAACCAGGCCTAATGTTATTCTGCCTATTATAAAATAAATGCATATGAATATATCGTCATTTTCATTGACGGTGACCTTTTGAATATATTTTTTGTAGCACGCCCCGTAGCTTGAGGTGTTTTGCTTATGATCAAGGTAGGTACCCTTTTAGCATGAACTCGCGACTTTGTACCGTACCAATCGTAAGTTAGCAACGTAGTTAACGAGCTTACGAAAAATCAAGGTGAAAAAAACTTACAATGATTTAAGTTTGATTATGCATTAGTATATACTTATTTTTTTTTGTTTTCAAATTAATACGAATAATTTTCAATTAATTTTCAGACGAAGTAATACATTTACTTCCCCATGTCATTTAAACTCAAGTCACCTTCAAGGCGAAGTGTTGGTCAATAATTGTATAATATATCCATACGAATAAATTATTTTTTAAAGATTTGTGATTGTTTATTCCAAAAAGTTTGAACACCATATTTATAGAAAAAATGAAGTCTTACAAAACTTCCTTTGTTATGCCATAGTTGATGGTTCTAAAACTTTTAATTTGGAAGTTGTTGTTTTGGCCTCAATTTGTTGAAATTGAGAATGTTGCTAATTAGGTAATGCTTACTTGTATCATAATTGGTCTCATAGTACTGTTTCTTCTCTGCGTCTTCTATGTCGACCACCACTTCGTTGTCCCCCTGGCCCTGGTAGGGACCATACTGGCGAGCCTCTCGGGCGTCGGCTATTACTTTTGTGTCATTCAGCGGTGCGTCCTTACTGGCGGCTATGGCAGCCAGCGACACCTGGAAGAAAGGCAAATAATACCTATTTAGAATATAGTTTACCGGCTTTTTCTTTTCAGTAGGTATCCTGTATAGCATTCAATTTGTTGCAAAAAATGTTTGAGAGCAGTGTTGAGGATAAATAGTGTTTTTTCAGGTACAAAAGATACAAATAATACATAAGTAATATATTGGACACGACATAAGAATGTTGACGGGACGATCAAGTGCGCGTAACTGTGGGGGCCGATCTAACGGAATTTACGCAGCGAAATTCTGCGGGCGGTATTGTTTTTTTTATGTACGTAACTTATCATTTATTTTGCTTAGACCAACAGGGGCGCATGCAAATGTTAATGTTTTTTTCCTTTAGATCTACAGCCGCATCGAAACGCGACCTTAACTGAGAATATCCATCAAGAACATCAGCGGGCTAGTCTTTTTTCTTGTATAATGTGTTTGTCTGGCTATAGACATGGATATGCGGACTGAGCAGTGTCGTGTTTGACTTATATATAATATAATTGCCATAGCAATTACTAATCTAAGCTTAAGCAAACATCCAATTTCAATTAGGCATTTATATATGGAAATTGAAATTCTGATTAAAAATTGCTCAAAGTTCGACTAGGGTTATTTAAATTTAACAATTCCTTTTTGCGAAGTAGACGACGGTTGTTAGTAATTATTACCTACTAGAGAAGTTTAATATTAGTCACCTAAATAAGGGAAAAGTTTTGTTTGATGAAGTTTAATTGGATCCATCGTCAGCCTTTTATAGGGTGTGTGCCTTTTAGATATCACATTCATCAGTATGATGAAATGTAATTAAATAAGTATCCAAATTAGTCTTAATTTGAGAATCCATTTTATGTTTATCTAATTAAAACGAGTTATCAACATCATTATCTTGGATATATGAATATACGTTGATACATTAGAATTAATCTTATTATAAATTTATTTTAATTTTTAACTATTGGAAAACACGTTGCCATAAAACTAATAATAAAGGAGACTGAGTGAAATTGGAGGACGGGTAACCGGTTGGCGCAACTTGCTACTGAAGGCCATCGGTCGTAAGATTTTAAATAAATTTCTGGAAACATTTCCATCACATGGAATTTTATGGCATATTGAATAAAAATATAAAAGAACAAACGAACAATTGATTTCTCAAATGTTGAATATTAAAATTAATACATTCCAAGCAATAGTTCAGTGATGCGTTGACAAGTTGTGTGAGCAGTCGCCGGATTGCAAAATGAATGCATTAAGCTATACGCTTTGAGCAATCGTTCGCAAATACTATTGCCTAGACACACCTTTGATGTATCACTGGTATTTATTTTAATTTAGCACTCATTGTCAACCGAAATATCTTTAAACAAAAATAGTATGGTGTGAGCACCTCCTGCAAAAATATAGATACGTGCCTATATAAGTAAGTACAATCATTGAAAAAACAAAAAGCTTTGCCTCCAATTGATCCAGCTTGTAATAATTCAACAATGAAATTGAATTTTAATACCTGAAAAATTGGGGTCGGTACTGTGCATAATTATTACGGAGACGTTAAAAAAACTGATAGCACAGTCAGTACAATGTTTGCTTGTTGATTTAACATGGCGAGAGGTAAAGCAATGGATTGCAAAACTGTCAAGGAGTCACTTAGCTCCTACCATCGTGAATATCAAATGTTTAAGTGTAAAGGTGAATTTTATTAATAATACTAGCAGTGCCTGCGGTTTCAATGCGTGGACTCGTCGCGCAGAATTGGAATAGCGAAAACACCAAGTTTTCGCTATTCCATTTTTACGTGTTGATCTTGTTATAAGCTATACCCATGACAAGTTTCAGCAAAATCCGTCTCGTAGTTTTCCTATAATGCTCAAATAGACAGTCATACCAATAATCCGAAGAGAGCAAAATCAGCTAATATATTGAAAAAAATGTCTCCTAAGATTTTTTATATCCAAAAATACAAGTTAAACATGTTTAGTCGTATTATTTACGACTATCATAGCATGTTGAAAAAACTTACTCACATAAATGCTATCCAATTTTTGAAATAGGTATGAGAATTGTTTCTGTAACGTATTTATTTGTCAGTTGCAAAATATTTCGTGTGTAACCTACCTACCTATGTTATAAACAATTTGCATAGATGTGCAATAAGTATAATATTGTTTTTTATAAATCTGAACTCAGGTTCTTTTTAGTGAAGGGAATATGTATGGAATGGAAATGAGGAAACTAGTGAAGTGAAGAGTCAGTTGAAGGACATATTATACGAATAACGTTCTTCAATTGCGACAACATGTTTACAAGATGGTAAGTATTATTTATGCACCATGTCTATTCCGGTAAACAAATCTGATCGCACAGATTACAATCATGTCGGTCAAAGTAAAAGGAGTATTCAACTAACGTTTTGGGTTAGTGTCAATTCGCGTACCATTTTTATGCGGAGCACGTCCGGCTTAGAGTTTTGCGAAGTCCGCCAAAGTCCGTGACCGTAACCCCTAAACTGGTGCGTTATGTTTCAATCTCACGTACCAACAGAGACAAGCATCAGAAGTAAATTGTTTTTTGATCTGGGACATAAACGTGTAAGCATTTGAAAAAAGCATCGAAAGTCACGTAGCATTTTAAGCATAAAAAAGCGAAACAATGGACCTGACACAGAAACCTATACACCTTGATCCTCGGCTTGGAGAGCTGCCAAGCTTTGACGAAACTATGTAACGTTACAATTTATTAATTGTTATTGAAATAACAAACAATCATTTTTATCTTTGACTACTTCTTTTAGAACGGGACATGATTTATGTTTATTTAATCTCCCGACAAACTTAAACATGTCTTTAATCTTCACGTATCTACGCAATACAAAGTTGTAAGCCTATTGTCTAAGTCTAGAATTCCTTTTAAAGCCTATTCGTCAAACAGTTAAGGGGCATTGAAACTTTTGTCTCGCGCGGACTTCTCCGCCGTTGTCATGACATCATCCTGGTTATTTCTACCTCGGTTCGAATTAAGTATTAGTATCCTCAACATATTATTGTTCAGGTTGTTGCAAAATTTAGAAATATCCCGTGTGAGTTATGTAATTGCTTTGTATAAAATATTTCACAGTAAACTTGTCGCATTATCCTAACATCTTTATGTCCCAGCGGTTACTCAGAAGTAGATATTTAATTTGTAAGCGGATCTTATATAGCACACACGCCCTTGTTCGCGTTAAATATTTATTTGATTACAACTTGAAATGTTTCATACATGCAAATTTGTATGATGAGATTCCAATACTCTAATGTGACATTAAACAATGTTGTCGATATGAGTTTCGAAATATTTGCTTTTTCAAGTGTGACAGAAATATGTTGATGCGTCTATTAATTTAAAAAGATGGTTGATATTAAACTATTGCATTATTACGAATATTGAATTGAAAAGTTGGTAATTTAAAACCTTTATACATTTGAGATAATCTTATAGGTATTACCCGTTCGGATAAAGAATTGGAATGTTACTAATATACTTACTTAACAATTTATTACGACTTACCATGAAAATACCCTAAGGATTGGCATATTTTAAGGCCGTAAATATGTGTTGTGTTTTGAAATAGACGATTTCACTACTGAATTTATAATTAATTTAATACCTAATATCTTTGTTTTGCATGTAAACGTGTCTTATTAAATTAGACATTGAATTAAAAGACTATAATTAATCAACTTAATAAATAAAAAACTTAAGTCGTGTAGTTTTGGTTGAAATTAATAATACATTTTACTTGCAATGGGTGTGGTAAGGTTAGAGTTCAGATGTCACCCATAATTTTAGCGCATCATGAGTATTTGGCTGCTCTTAGCCAGTAAATTACAAAAATGAATATGATTAGATTTGAATATCTTATAAAAATGTTAATTAGTTAAAATTATGGTTTACATAAAGCTAAATACTGAAAATAGCCATAAAATCTGGGATTTTGGGTATGTATCGGCAAGGCCGTAAGCGGGGGGTTGAGTTGGGGGTTCAAATCCCCCCGAAATACCATAGACAACCCACCGTTTCATACATAGGTACTTACTAATGTCTCTGGTCGAGAGCTCGAACCCCCCCCCCCCCCCCCCCCCAAGTAATTCCTGGCTACGGCCTTAAGTATAGGTACTTTACGTATTTGTTGTTGCACTTAAATTTGCCTTTAAAGTTTAGTGTTCATAATGAGTATGTTTATTATGTCAAGGTGTGGTCGATAGAATGACACCACCGGGTTATGTCACATACTCTCCGATGTTCGACGCTAATCTAGGCGCTAAGTAACTAGACAAACCGGCGAAGGTCGCGTGCATCCGGCACCCAGTGCGATTTACGCCTATTTACTCTCACAGTGAAAGTGGTCAAACACCAACAACCTTTGGTATTGAACACTTTTGATGTCAATGGAACGTAATGTACAACAAATTCAGACCTTAGTGGTCTCTAATAAACAATATAATGTTTTATAAAGTCAATCTGAATATCGCCACATAACCTGTGACCCTTTTGTAATGCTTGCATCATAAGTCAGCTAATAAATATTTATCGTCAATCAGATATCGTCTCTTATATCTCTTTTGATATTTTGTAAGTTTCTGAACTTTAACAATGATGAAGTCATCTACTAGGTACTTAAATAGATTTTCTTTTAAATATCCGGCATTTCATGATGAGTTGAATCATCATTTATTACAACTCCGAATGTTGCTGAATATTATATATACAATAGGATTATGTAATTAATGAGTTTTTGGAGTAATTATATGTATTGATTAATTAATAACAGGAAGAGTAATGCAATATCGACCTCGTGTTTACATAGCTTATTCATTATTGATGAGTACAATTAGTATTTCATAACGACCATGTAGATTATTGACGCAGTGTCGTGAGAATGGGCTGCGCTTGCTTAATCTATAGATAGGGTCACGATGAGGCTAGACGCGACGCGGATGCACCTCTGATTACTCCAATTTTGCCAACATTGTTGCTGGCCCGGTACAATATAACCCAGTAATGGGTGAATGAGGCAAAGACAACGACCCAGTGATGGTCCGACATGATTGTGCGTTGCGTGAGAACTAAAAAGAATGATCCAACTCGACCAATTATCCCGTCTGCCTCAAAACGAGCTTGGCTCTAATTTGCTTTTTTTAAATAATGGCATTTATTTAAAAACATTAATAATCATCGGAGGAAATGGGTTTTGTTTAAGTCAAGCCTGGAAGTAATGTTGTAATTTGTATTGTTTACTTATATATATTACATTTAAGTAATTTTTATTTTTAAAACCAACCCATATTTAATGTTCTGATAACATAGTTTGCTCATCTATACAATTAAGAGTTACTCAATATTTGTATTCACTTTCCTTAAAAGCAGCCGATCTTCTGTCTACTTACGTTCCATCAATAATAGGCACCTACTTAAATTAAACGATCACAGTGGAAGGCCACTGAATATTTTTTTTTCTCATTTATATACTTACTATAATCTGTTAAGGCTTATGTTCTAAAAGAATGAAATAAATATTAGAAATACAAGATTAAGTTAAGTAGTGGCAAACACTTCTAAATTAATTAAAACAACATTTTGACATCGAGTTAAATTGCTTTGGAAATATTTAAGGATCCTTCATCGTGTAAAGTTTATGGAAGGTTTTGACATCGCGATGAAATCGAGGCAGGCAGTACATTCTATTAAGTACAGTGCGTCTGTCCGCTGTCACACCTCGCTGTGAGCATGGAGTAATTGCTTGGTAAGCGATAGATATAATGTACCTGGCAATAATGCACCTAACGCATGTGTAAGCGTTAGGTACATTATTGCAGTTTTGAGCTCGGTTATTGAAAGAAAACTTGTCGCGATATTCATCGATAATCTGACAATCCTGTACCTGCTTGAGTAAGACTTCCTAAACCTTGATTGAATTATATTTTCGAAAGGCCGGAGCAGTCGCATCAAGTAGGAAAATTACGTCATGTCGTGACCTGCGTCGCCGCTAGCTGGCAAACATCCTCAACCTTTAAACTATTCGAATCCTCCCGTGCACACGACATTGCCTCATAACTCAATAGCAATCGATCCAACCGGTCCTCGTATATTTGAGGTGTTTAAAACAGGAGATGACTCACATTACGCATTGTAACGAACGATGGTAATTTAATGCAAATGACGTATTCTGGTTTGATTGGGGCTCCGATGAGTTGAACAAAAAGTATTAGTATTTAGGTTTAAAAACTCTTAACGGCCGTTCCAAATCTCGATGCAATTATTATTTTAGCCACACTGTGAAACTTCCTGAACCTAGTTTTATCGTGACCATTTAATTGCTAGTACCTACTCTAATAATTATCCTTTGTGTAGAACATAACAAACAAATGGCGAGTGTATTCCCTGAAGAGGGTGGTAGATGTGCATTGTTTGACAGTTAATATTTCATCAAAGATATAGAGTACTATGAATGTGGAGCGTGGCAGCCTCAGTTTTGGTCCGAGCAATCAATTCAAGTAAAGTTAATATAAATAATAGGGCTTGCAACAAGGCGAGTGACAATGACGAAGACAGTGCTTAGCCGAGGCAGAGCAAACGATTGCCTTGGGCGAGCCACAACTTAAATGAGCGACGCAAGGCAGCCTCACGATGCTAAATAATACTTTCCGCGACACTAATGATGAAAAGGCTGCGTGTGGTAAACATAAAACTTTTATTTTTAATTCATGATATCATACACCAAGAATTTATATAAAAAAGTTGTCATTCAACATTACAACTTGTTAAATGTCAATAGTAAAAAAAATATTACATACGCTTAAAAGAAAGGCTTAACTTTTTTCTTATCTGATGGCGCTTGTTCGTTTAGTCAACTGTTCATACTAAGCTTATTTTTTATGCCATTGCTTGTAACAGTAATAGGTACCCTATATGATGCCAATAAAAAAGCAGCGTTTAATGATTATGATATTCAATTGAAGCAATTTCAGTGTCATATATTTTAATGCTTCTAAAGACTTTTGATCAGAAGATTGACAAGACAATAGGAGAGACTGATCTACAGCATCCAGGATAGCGACGGCTGTCTTTATAGTTCCTCGCCATAAATAATGTCAACGTCCTATGTATGACTTTGACCTTTTCCTATATGTGTACACGTGCTCGACTTTTTACTACTAGGAAAGGTTCATCTACAACCTAATATCCTTATGAAAATAGGATAGATAGTTGCTTGCGATACCGCGGCCATACGGAAAACAGGTAGTGATCGAAAATAACGTCTACTTTGGTATATTCTATATTGTAACGAAAATACTATAATGACGACCAATTGGAATAGATAGTAGTAGCTCTGCTTTTGTACCGAGTGTCACATGTTCAAATCCCGGTAGAGGTAAACTTTGTGTGATGGGCACGGATGTTTGTTCCCTGGTTATGAACGGTGAATCTATTAAGTAATTTTATGCAGGGATCATCCACAGTTTATTATATGGTACCCATAATATAAGAGTTGCTTAGTTTGGGACCGTAACGTTGGTATTTTTGTCTAGCGATATTTATTCTTTATTAATAAAGGCGCGTCTTTAGAAAGCTTTTTTTGTATTCGTATATTTCTTAAAATGTATATTTTTATTGAAACTAGAAAAACAAAGACTATCAAAGGACGACAGTCATCTAGTGCAATGCGCGGGTCACATTGACCAATAAATGGATTGGATTGGTTAGATCACTTTTTAGGAAAATTCAGGTTTTGGTGAGTCATACGCAACGTAGCTCGAGCCCAGTAACAAAAAAAATATATTTCACTAACTATAGATGTTAATAATGTTGAGTAGACCAACCTATTAGGAATTCATTATTCAAAAGTAAATACCTACCGGTAATTACTTCATTTGTTTCGCTACATCAAATAACAAATGTTTAGACTTGCTACAAGCTTTTGTGCTCGAACAACGCAAAGAAAATGTAAATGAAAAAGAAAAAACATTTCAGAGACCACGGAAGACAGCGTGAAAGCAGTGATTAAGGACACTAATAACAAGTGTAACAAGAGTATAATAGTATAGAGACAAGAGAATAGCGAAGCGCGGACTCTCTCTGACTCAGAGGCATCAGAGTTCCTACGTACTATTAAGACTCATTGATCTCTTAACGGAGAACTATTGTTTGTATAGAGCCGCCGCACGCTCCACTATCGAATCATTTGTTATGTAAACCCGACAATACGGTGAAACGTTCGCGATAATGGTGTCTGCGGTATATTTCATGTCAATGAGACCAACCCAGATTTTTCTATCTTTGTCTTCCAATATCTATTCACAGACATCTCGTTCATATGCCTCTGAATAGATAGTGTGCGACAAGTTAAACAATGTCTATTAATATTGTTGGTGTTTTAGTTTAAATATGGTTCAAATATTGATCCCGGTTCTATTGTGAAACACGGCAGGTCATTAAAAAGAGTTGACAGACCTTGTTAGAGGTTGACCAATATATAAATAGGCTATTATTCGTATGGAATTGCAGTTGTATACACCTATGACTTGCTGGCAAATGTTGCAAAAATATGTTATTTAAAAAGGTCCAACATCGGTATTATATCTGGGTGATTAATTTTGTAAAAGGGCTGCACATTGCATGCTGGCAAGTTGAAAATTTAATTATTCTTCCCAGTAAGCGAGACATGGAAACGAAAAATCTGATTTATAGTTGCAAGTAAAGCCGCGTGGGTTGAAACATCCCTAAATTAAGCATAAGTTGATGTCATTGCTCTTTGAATGCTCTGTTTTCGACAGCAGAGGGCGTTCAACTTTATTATTGTAACAATAATGTCGTACTGATCGATGATGCTTAATGATCTCTGATATCTAAGAAAGACATATTTATATGGACGGCTCATGTGACTGATACAATTCAATCCATTAATTCTGAAGTCTGATCGCGAATCATTAAATATTGCGAGTTTTCAATATTTTATATCTACGTATATTAAATTACTTTGAATACGAATTGTTTTCATATTTAACAAATTGTAGTAGTCATCAGATTCAAAGAATATTTTATTCGACAGACTCTTTGTTTTTTAAATTATTAAAAGACGAATACAAAGTGGACTTTTAATTATAATTATATTAATGTAACCAACTAATAATTAAAGAAGTGAATAGTTTTACAAACAATTCATACTTTTTATAATCATTGCCTCGAAGCTCGCAAGTAATGATAGGCTACAATGTGTAAATACCAGCTTTCTGTGCTGAAAGATGGATAGTTAGCGCGGTTTCATACTAGATAGGTCACATTTTGTTTTGAAACTTGATTGAAACGTTCGTATTTATATCATATAACTATAAGATTGATACTATAACAATTAACTTTGTTTTACCATGGGATTACCTGTACATACGAAGTCGGATTTAATTAAATAAGGCGAATAACTGAGACAAATTTAGATCTTTTTTAAATTCTATATTATATTCATGGGAGCTAATTTTATATGCTTAGTACTTAATTTATGTGTCGGTCATAAACATAATTTATAATCAATACATACAATATTGAAATCGTTGTTGCATGATAAGTTCAAGGGTGCGATAATACGCTTAATTTCCATTCTTTATTGTTACGTGCTTAGCTAGTGTACGGTGGACCATCTTTTTTTTGGTATTGTAAGACTTTTATAGGTTCTTATCTACACCCGCCTTGCTAATATACTTATTATGAGACCATTGACCTCGTTTCAATAATAACATAATTTAGGTAGCTACTGCTCCATAGAGGTTAATCGTTTGGGTTTTAAAGTTCAGGGCTCTTTGGAGTAGTATGGTCAGATTTTTTTTTTGAGTTGCATACGCTTAAAACCTACGTTTTTGCGTTAGATATTGGGACTAGCCCTTCATTAATTAAGAGAAATCAGAGGATATTTTTGTAATACTTTAATATCGACCCTACCTAATGCGCCTCGCATGGCAACACACTGGAGCTTATTTTTTTTTTGGCTATATTTATAAACATGGTTATTAAAAGAAAGTGTTAAAAATATTTTTGTAAAAAATTACAAGCCCGCTAAGTTTCTTGCCAGATCTTCTCAGTTTAGGTCACGTTCCGCTCGAGTTCCAGGGCTTAAAAAATAATTACATGGCAATTTCTAATTGGCTCCGTAGGCCTATACGAAATAAATTATTTCACTTGACTTTGACTTCGGCCGATGACATATCTCCACATTAGTCATGTTTAGGGTCGCTTATTAGCGTTGCTCTCGAGAACGTGCCCTGCGAAGCTACGACCTTCTCAAGGTAAGTATTAGTATAACATTGTTTAGTCAACCACTGTATACCTATTAGGTAATTCTTTTTAACAAATCATATCTATTTTTGGTATTGTGAATAAATTTCCATATATAAGTAGTTCAGATTCATATAATACAGGGCCAAGTATTTTATATACGGCCTCATGTTATTGAATAGTGATACCTATTGTTGGTTTGGTTATTACTGGTTCGTTTAAGACTAAACTATCATCATATAGATTCGGTGTGAACATTATTATTTTAACTAATGACATGAAATTTTCGCTCCAAGGTAATATTTATTAACACGGTTGTCATGTTCAGGATGTCGTGGTTCTATAAAAAAATCGTGTTGTATTACGTAAAAACGTATACTTAATATCTTTTTTATATACCTATATATTATAGATAAAATTATGGATTTATTCATTATCATTTCTATTGTGAAATAATTACTAATATTAAAAATACCAATATTGTGAAATGTGAATAGATAGAAAATAAAACGATGTGAGGAAATAATTATGTTAATAGACACGGACGTGAATTTTAAATTCTATGCTCCAAAAACACTATAAGTTATGTAGTATTTTTTATTCAAAAGCGCAATAAATTGTACGGTCTTAAAAACCATGTCATAAAATTAAAAAAATACCTTCTCGACATGTTTATGATAATATTGAATCCTAGGGACTTCAAATGAGATGTATTTAAAAGCAAACAGTAATCGCGTTATCCAATATGCGTATAGATTTGAGTTTGAACATAAAAAAAATAAAGAGTCGTTAATTTAAAAATAATTTTAACTCACCAAAATATAAAACAATGTTCCAGGCCCCATGGCCCGGGTGGTGGCCCTTCAGGCCCTCGCTGCGACCTTGAAGCGCAGGCTGTCCCGGTGACAACCTCAGTCCCGACAACACAAAGTAAGCCTATGCGACGCCGACTAAGCACTGATTGTGCTAAAATTTGCTAACATGACCCGCTCTCCTGCGGTCGGCTTTTAATACTAAAATGTGCAAACTCGAAGATGCGCCTCTTATATTACCTCTTACGTTAACGACGACTACCGCAACGTATTTGGCATATAGGTGTAGCCCCGCACACATGTGTAGGTTTATTTCGGCGGCGAAGCCTCCGATAGTGCGTGTGTGAGTATTTAGCGACAGCGATGATAACGACTCGTGCGCCTGTGTGCGCTCGGGAATGTCCTCGTACCATATTTTATAACTCAGTATTGAAACCTTCCCTTATCAACTTGATTAATTTCTTATTAGTGCTTTTGTCTCAACTTTCCATTAGGGTCATTAATAACATATATGTTGACTGTATTATAACCCTAAATACTGCCGACCGTTTATTTTCCGATGCCATAAAAATTCTTCGGAAATAACGCCTCATAATCCTTGTATTAAATAAGCTACTTAACATGCTAAACACGCTAGTACACCATCTAACACGTTACGGGTATAAATAACTTACTACACTTTGTTAAGACCGTGTTAAAGCATAGAAAGAATATAATTATTTTTTCCAGAATTCATAGCGCCTGGGGTGATCTCATTATACTGTTCTGATTCACCTGCAGAATTAGATCCCTTCGTGGTTAAAAATTACCAATTACGAAAACAAAAATCGGGACTCCTTGCTTTTGTTTTTCGTTTTACTTTACTTGTTCATGCTATGATGATACCAATATATAGACACATGAATATTTCACCAAATAAATACTACAAATCGGTGTATTGAACTTGGTCCGTCGTCAGTCGTTTCCTTGCGGACGCATAAATAAACGCTTACAGCAGACAAGTCTAGATGTTGCCAGTATGACAAACATCCTCTATAATTAATGATAGTTAAGTTATCTTATTCGATGGAGATCATAAATAAAACTTTTTTACTCGTTGAATATATATAAAAAAAACAAATCTGGGTAAGTAATATTTTGGTTCCAATATGATCTTAGTTACATACAATTGAACAGAGCATTGGTGATCTTATTATACAGGTGATTCAGGAAAGGTATACTAAGCGTAAGACTTGCGATTCTTAAGCACATTTGTAATTATTATGGGTAGTCAAAATGTTGATACGATGATTTTTGAAAATAAATTATGTTTCCATCCAAATTTTTAGGGATCACTTTTTTAAATTCACGTATCCAAATTCTAACTTCACATAAAGTTTACAAACGGGCTAAAGAAGCACAGGTTGGAGGCTTAATATATTCTTTTTGAATCACCTGTATAAAGGTATAATAAATAATGGGTACAATGTGATTTCGTTTAAATATCTTGTGAAATCACTAGAGCTAATAAAATATTACGCTGGTCTTATAAAAAATATCTTCAACTCGAGTAATCTTGCGGTCGACCGAGGCGGGCATACTTCTTAGAAGTTTTCAGAATAAATCGTATATTTCACTGCTAAGTTACTTTACCTGACAAAATGTTTCCTCTTACAGCGTCTTAAAGGATCTTCATAAAAATAGCAGCCATGGAGTTTCTTGCGCGTTCTACTCCATAGGAACGGCATTCCGAACAGATGGTAAAATTTTAGCTTAGCTTGTGACAATTTTGACGATTCATAAGTACTGTACTTAATGGTTTACATGAATAATAAATAATCTGAGTTTGATTCTGCTTATATGCGGAGTTAATACAGTGTTTGTGTGACTACAATTATTTTACAATGTGCTTATAGAGTAGTAGGATATTATGTAAAAATACTTGATGTTATTAATACTCCCAATAAGTGAGCTATATAATATAGGTATGACTTATGATGTGCGGATTAAGATTCTATTACTACAATATATTTTTAGAACTGCGACAAATTTGGAATGAAATGCAAAGAAAAAGCCACTGTCATTTTTATTTACCAGTTTAAAAGGCATGTAACTTTGTACTCATTGACATTAGTTTTTTGATTATCCTGGAGAATTCTTCTACTTTCCGGGACAAATATAGATCGTAGGCATTGACGCGTAGTCCCCATGAAAAGTTTCGGTGAAATCCGCTCAGTAAATTTTGAAATACAGTGTTTTAACTATCCCGGGAAACTGGAAAAATTCTGAGATAAAAAAAATATACTAATAATTTTGTTACTAGCCATTACCATCCGAAGTTTCATTATCATTTGCAAATATTATATTTCAATTCCAACGGCAGTATTATTATCCGAAAAATGTGATAGATATTTACGTATACAAAAGGAACACAAGTATTCTAATCAACTTATTGAGCTTTCCTTTTGAATTGATGTGGGTTAAGCTCTCTAAAAATATATTTTGTTGAACCATACGTAAAGCTGCGTAACATTTATTTTGGGACGGAACAACGAGGTAGCGGTATATTTGAGAAAACAGGCTGAATTTGGGTCCGTGTTCATTCTTCGAAGGCAGGCGGCCGACGGGAATTGCAACATTCGATAAATGGATTTTTTTTCCTCTCGATCATTAGGTTCGACGACCGCGACGTCAGCCGCGCCCTACTCTCAAGGAGTTTACAATTTCAATGCGGACATGTAGAGAGAATGTGACCTTCTATAGTAAAACAGGAACGAACCCACCATACTTGTTCCCTTTATTATTGGCGAGACAATTTTGCATTAAAGTGCGTTGTGCTGGCTAAATATAATTATCATATTCAGTGATCGAGACTTGGGTCTTGTTTTCTCACCAAGCGTTCGAGTATAACGATGCTTTAGCCGGTACACGGAGTCACGGGTAAATCGCTGATACTTATATAACCATTATATAATACGATTATATGTTAGGGCGAGGGGTTTTTTAATAAGAACTCGAGAACTAGCCACAGAACACAAAATAAATAGTATTTATACTCGGTAGATGTCGGTATTCTACTATAATATTCCTTAGTAGTTTCACAAGAGATCATTTTAGGTCAAAGCATTGTGGAAATATCTTCGAAACATAATAATTGCCCAAATATTACGAACAAGAATCGTGTATGTTCTACTTTCCATGTCTCATGACATCCTAAATTGCTGAGCTAGATTCTCAGTAGTTCTTTGTGTTTTAAAACATTTAAAAACAAACAACGTTTTAAGGACAAACGGTTTTGTCCGAAAAGAAGGTATACACAATGTTTGTGTACATGTACTGTATATTTGTAGTTATTATTACTTTTTAAGGTAAAGAAAGATGCGCGGAACGAGCTTGAATTACCGTTACCAAGCACGGATTGTTTATCCTATATCCGGGAGGGCTGCGTGACAATGTGCGCCACGCATCCACTGCGCTTTTTATTGCGTGTGCCCGACAAGCTGTTACTGCAATAAGTAGGTATCCAATTATATTTACATATACATTGTATCATGTACACCTTCCCTATTCATATTATCAGGATGTAGTAGGTGTTTTTTTAACTCAGATATCCACGATTTTTTTTATACTTAAGTAAATGGGTTACCTTGCATATTGCGGTAATTTTATTTCTAATCTCGTTTCCCAATGCATATACCTATACCTACCATAGCAATAAAAGCATTGCTTATAGATTTTGCGAACATACGAGTTAGTGTGTTCATGTTGAGTATGTAATGTGTTATGAACACATATTACCCGTGATTTTTGCTAAGGCCAGCCATTACAAGCAGTGTTGTTACAAGTAGAATCATTCTTTGTGAGTAGGCACCCTGAATATAATATTAGTAGGCCTGATTGCCTAACAGATTTTGTTCATTACGTTGACATCAAATTCATATCAGCGCGCGTACGATTATGTGAATTTATTTACATTATTTTGCAGTAAACATAGGTTTTGTCCCGCCGACTGCAATTTTGGTCAAAACACTTTGATAGCTTGCAGTTTAGACGTTATTATGTCAGTGTGTAGGAGAAAAGAATAGCTTATTGGTAATTGTGTTATGCGAAATGTTTGGTAGAAATTTCCTGACAAAACATCAGAAATCCCATCTGCTGACCTGCAAACCCCATTAAGAAGTTTGTGCATTAAAAACTTCGAAATATTTTGAAGCGTGCTCAAAACACCAAAACACGATATGTGAGAATTTATTTTTAGATATACGTACATATTATAAGCTTTAAAAAAACAATTCACGTTTATATTAAATTAAGTTTCAAACAAAAAAACATCTATGAGAAATCTCTGTGTTGCATAGATTCGATTCTTTAGTAGAGCATCAGAATATAGAATTCTTAAATGTTACTGTGTTTTGATTAAGATTTTTATATCTCGGCTAACTGCAGTTTTATTAACATATTCATTTCATATAATGAAACAAAAAACTGTTTTATTGGGAAGTTATAGAATCTTTCGATGTAGTCGTATTTAAAGGTTAAGTAAAACTGTACGTTATGAACTTTATCTAAAAATGGCACGTTTATGTGTATAGATAGGAACATTTAGAGAGAACGTTTAAAATAATAAAATTTAATGGGACAGCCCTGATAAAGTTTGCGAAATGACCAGGAATCGCCTGCGGAAAAAGCTTTAACAGAAAACGTAAATTCCGTAATGTAGCCAATAAATATAATTCGAAGCTCGTTAAAGATTGTTGACCATTGGAATTTTAATTTTCCTTGTATGTGATCAACTCTTTTGGTATAAGGATTTTTTTATGTAATCTATGTATTGTAAATTCGTGCCTCGGAGAGGACGCAAAGCCGTCAGTCCTGCGCCTGATCGGACTGCCGTCCCATCAAACGATGAAAGTGAGGGAAGAGAGAGTGCACCCGTGCTTGCGCACACAGTTGTGCACTACAATATCTCCTGCGCAGATGGCTAGTCTCCCTTTAGATTAGTCACCGTGACCAAAATTCGGTCAGGGGATTCAATGGCGTGGTCGAACTAAATAAATAAATATTTATATTTCGAATAAAGTTAAATTACAAAGTCATTGTGAGAATTGTAATGTCAATTTATGTGTCACTTGGTGATTATGAAAAGGGTCCGAGTCATCGATGGGCCGGATTCTGAGCGGTATGCGTGTCCGCCCATCCTTGGGAGAAAATCAATTCGCGATTGTCCCTTTTTCCTTTAATTTATCACTTTAGTAAGTTATTTTTAAAATCTACCAACCGCTCAGGTTAAATAAACTTTTATGTTAATTTAGAGTAAGTTCATTTCCATTATAATTAAATTTAATTTTACAATAAATTAGTTCAGATACATTACCAACGGAGATATGATAAGAAAACGAGTAATTATTATAATAACTCAAAACTTCTGTCTGTGCTGTGGCTTAAGCATAATCTTTACGTTAAACAAACGTAAGCGTATTACGTTCCACTCAACTCAGATTTAAGATACCTATAAGAATGACAATGATAAAATGATTAAACGATGACGACTCGTTTGAACGCATTTCATGTCAAGCTCTTAGACACAGCGACATGTTCTAAGTATAGTAAATAATTACATTAAACCATCTGAGTGTCTTCATGGGTTATTAAAGCACGCACCTATATGGTTGTATTTATTTAAACACAACATGTGGTATTTGAGGAGGTCACAGCCAAAGCTGTGTTCACAATGACAACCACATCAAACACTATGTAATATTTTTTAAAATAGTCAATACAAAACGCCTGCTATCTTTGGTAAAGACGATCATTAATTATAGAAAACATAACTACTAATAAGAAAATACTATAAAAGTTGTAGAATATGGTCTTAGAAAAGCGAAAATATAATATAGTACTTTTTTTTAGAGCATCTAATTTGCCAACCAGACTTAGCCCAATGGACATTTTACTCTATAGATAGAGAGTGATGTCACAGGAAATGAAAACACTCACTTTAACTTAATTATGTTGCATTTTAATTGACAGTTTGTCAGTCATAAGCATTTTTTAATTAAAAATATTTTATATATTTTATTACTGTTTTATTGTGTATCGAGATTGTTTCAATGTTCAATCTAACATTTTTAATAAATAATGAATGTAAGAATGGCATGTATTCTAGTCATTTGCATGAGTAGTTGTGGATCAATCTTTGCTACGGCTTAGATTCCTGCACCAGCTGTGCTGAGTTAAGTGCTAATGATGCCTTAGAACCACCCGACATAAACCAGTCTTGAAATAATATAATAATATCGCACGACAAACAGACGAACAAACCAACGATACGGTTCCACATTAGGCAATGCTTATATTATGGGTACCGTACAATGGATGAACCCAGTATACAATACTTATATAGATAATAAACATCCATGACTGGGGTAGAAACATTGAAGTTTATCATGCAACGTTTGTTCCTACCAGGATTCGAATCCGGTACCCTCCGAGCAGAAGGTAGAGTCACTACCAACTGAGCTAATTATGGCGTCAAAAATAAAAAAGCCGAATTGAAACCGGTCCACCCGTTTAGAAGCTGAGATGCCAGAGACAGACACACAGACAAAGGCGTCAAACTTGTAAATAGCCCTCGATTTGCGATGGAAGTTCAAAATAAGTTTATAGGTACTGGCTGACAAATAAAAGCAAATTACAATCTACCTACACTCGAGCTTCTTATAACCCACAAAATATTGAATGACATCCGATTGCCGACCCCTGCGGTGTGATTTTGAAACGTCGGAACTCGGAATCGGATTCGGAACGGTAGTTTGCGTCTACGAAGCTATTTTAATAATGGTAGGAAATAGTAGAAAAAATATTGAACGCAAAATCTAAACTATTACAGTTTCTTGTGATAAAAAGCTTCATACTTATAACCACATAAAGTAAACATTAAGTTGAACACTTGTTATTTTTAATATTCACGTTTCTAAGCCTACGTGATATTTTTTTTAGTTTTTGTACCGATCTTTGTAAACTGACAAATCCAATCCAAAACAAAAGTTTGTTTTATCTGTGCCTGAGGTTTGTTTATTGTTGTTGACGAGAAAATTACAAAATAACTAAAATGAACGTTGATTAAATACTTACCTATATAATTAGTAACATTACGTCACATAGATGCTCCATGTTCGTGGAAAAATAAAAAACTAGGTTGCAAGGATACAGCGCCATCTATTAAAAATGTTTTGCAACCGAACTGGCGCAATCACCCCTGTCCGTCCCTATAAAGTTTGAGTATGTGCTTTTGTCTTGTTAATGATGCGAATGAAAGAATTTTTAAATATATAATGAACAAATTGTATTAAATTAAATAAATATGTAGGTTGGTACCTAAATACATTTAGGATTGCGTTGAATTTACTGTTTCACCCAAAAATACGGCTTTAATTCTGCTATTAAAGCCAGTGCAACATCCAATAATTCGTATAATATCAAAATGAGTAAAAAAATAAGACTAAATGCTATCGGAAAGACTTCCGACTCATAAAACTCATCGAAAACTTTTCGTCGGATCGGAATGATTTTCCGTCGACAAACGTCAACAATCTTCGAATTCGGAAATCAAAACAGCGATATTTGTTTACAAAGTTCGGTACAGTAAAATAATAATCAAAACATTTAGGCCTAGAAACGTGAATATTAAAAATAACAAGTGTTTGACTTAATGTTTCATGTGTGTGGTTATAAGTTTGAAGCTTTTTATCACAAAAAACCTGTAATAGTTTAAATTTCGCTATCAATATTTTTCCTACTATTTCCTACCATAATTAAACTAACTTCGTAGACGCAAACTACCGTTCCGAATCCGATTCCGATTTCGAACGTTTCAAAATCACACTGCTGGAGAGCTTCACTACTATTGCATATTATCCACATTCCACACCAAATAATATTATATGAATCACTAGCTGCGCCCGGCAGTGTTACCCGCGATAAAAAGTATGAAAAATTAAAACATCTATCCCACGGGAACCATACATTTTACCGGGATAAAAAGTAGCCTATGTGCTATTCCAGACTATAATCTATCTCTGTGCCAAATTTCATCCAGATCCGTTCAGCCGTTCGGGCGTGAAAGAGTAACAAACATCCATCCATCTATCCATCCATCCAAACTTTCACATTTATAATATTAGTATAGATGCGATTGCAATATTACTTTAAATCCAGTTGAATTTTATTTTTCCGAACTGATATTTGAACATTTAAGTCGGTCCTAATACTTCCAATACAAGTTTTAGATCTGCCGTGAGCGGGCCTTTAATGGTTTAGCGATCGATTTATAGTGATAGAATAAATGTGCTCTCCGGTTGATTATCGGGGTGAACGAACTAAAGCATGTGACAACGAGGGTATCCACCTATCTGTCTGATTTGCATTGTAAATTTAATTTTCGGAAATTTTCTTTATGTTATTCCCTTATTTATGTTTTTTGTGGTCACATAACAGGATTTGAAACATTATATCCTATCTTAACCGCAATCTGCAGGATGTGAGCCGTTAGTAAATTTAAACTATACCTACGACATGATTTGTATCTTAAACGTCAAAAAATGTGGCTAAAGTGCCTCTGGTGATCTCCATATTCACATTTTCCTTATTTAAATAATGACTACATAAGATTTTTACGCTAAGTCAATCTACAGTATTATATTGTAGGCATCAAATAACAAAATCTAGCTGTTATCATGTCTCGATAAAAACATACTCTTTTCTTCTATTTCATTACTTTGGAGGTACTTTTCGGAAGAAGTCACTAGATATGAAAGCCCCTCTTTTACATCTTTGGTACATCTAATAATTTGATTGTTTGATATAATAATATCTTTAATGTCCCACTGTTGGGCACGTGCCTCCCTTCAATGCGAGGAGGATTAAGGCCTTAGTCCACCATGATGACCCAGTGCGAGTTGGTGGACTTCGCGCGTCTTACGAGGGGTTCTCTCAGACATGCAGGTTTCCTGACGATGTTTTCCTTCACCGTTGATAATCATCACACCAAATGATAATCATAGTTGAGAATATGCGAATATGTGCGAGCCAGGGTTGGAGCCTGCAAAACTAGTTACCGAGCCTTCATTCTACTAACGTGGCTATCAGATTTTTTGGTATTATACTAAAAGATTCAGGTCTCTGTAGCACCTCATAATAGGTGTTCTAATAGCTATCACTTTGGTAATTTAGTGGTTATTTTAATCAACTTGTTACGGTCCATTTAACGGTTCCTTATACACGGGTTATTTAGAGATGCGAACAGTTTTAAGCTATTATTTTAAAACGATACACCCGACCTTGATACCGTTATAAAAGGCCATCAAATTAACTAGTCTAGTCTATGTAATTAGGTATGTAAGCATATGTATATTCAGTATGTTTTATATAGTAAGTAATACTATCGTACTAGATGCTAGTACTACTATTTACTACACGTAAACCATATATGTATATGCATAATCAATTTTTAGCACAATAAATATAACCTTAATTAATAAAATAAGGTATTTTTTATTTAGAGAAAATGAATACTGGGGTAGCGCCAACCGCTTGCCCTCAGCTTGGCAACCTCCTAATTATAAACCAAACAAAAATAATTGTTATTTACAATTGGGGACGCTGCTGAGCCGAGGGTGAGTGGTGGGTTTCTGTACATTGTTTTCCAAACGATTTCCAACAAGCATCGCACCAAAATTCTGTCAATTATTCCAGGATTTATTCCAAACATATATAAGTGTTCGATTTCAATCAAATGTAGAGAATCTAATTAAAATAGTTGTAAATAAGCTACATTCATTCAATATAAGGTTGGAATTCTAACAATGTAAATAATTGTGTGAAATTTAATTGAATTTCATTCAAGTTGATAGTCATTGCATTACAATGGTCAATATTTAATTATTTGCAAACATTAACGAAATGCTTTGTTGTATGCGTTATAAAAATTATAGAACCCGACTGTGTAAAAAATTAACTATAAATAAAAACTAAACCTACAACTTTTTTTTACGCAGTCGGGCTTTATAATTTTTATTTTACACATAAATAGACTTTATAGATAGTTTTTATATATATCTCTACCTACCCCTAGATGAATACCGGCGTAATGGATGGAGATTTATAAGTTTAGTAGCCTTAAGCTATTCATATTAAAACGGTAGATAGAAGTGTTGATATTTAAAACAATGGTTTATCTCGTCGAGAACGTTTTTGAATGTAACGGGACAAACCAGAACAACGCCAAAGAAGAGCTATCACTATATTATTACGTCCGTTGTATAGAAACTAGACTTAGACGGATTTTATCGCGTTTATTTTATGTTTTTATGTTCCCGATGTTTCGGCTGCTTTATAGCAACCATGGTCACGGGGGACTGAGGTGGTTGACGTCCTAGTAGTGCCATAGTTTTTTTTTTATCAACTGATTGCCACAATCAGTTACTGCAATTTGGGGATTATTTATAAAGTCGATGTTGGAATATTTTTTTTCAATATGCCACGTTAGTCAGTACGTCAAGTGCGAGATAATTAGTAAAAATAACCGTATACTTTATAGTCTACGTATTGAGATATTTTGTATGGAGAATTGAACAGCGCCTCTAGCGGACAGTATTTCAACCTTTAAATTCCCCATAAAAACCTAAATACGGAGACTATTAAGTATACGGCTAGATTACGAAAAAACTCGCACTTGACGTTCCGACTGGTTAATGATTTTGTATGCGTATAGTAACAAGTATATGGCTACCAAAATGATCTTATTCTAGGAACAGAACTCATATAAAATCATTGTGTGGTGTATAGTAGAACTTAAAACGACTGAAGTGAGACCAAAAAAATTCAGACTTCGATCTTGAAAGATGAAGACCACTGACCTATGTATGCATTTTATCATTATTATTATGACACCCACACAAAGAGATCAAAAAAACTTTAATATCCTAAAATAAGTAGGATATATTGTCTATTTTTTTTGTTTATAAGGATTATTATGTAAGTGCTCTTTAATAAATATGTGGGCGGTAAAATAGCATTGCATTAAGTGTTTGACTCTTATGTCAATGATTTCTACGTATACTATGATATAGCTGTAATATAGTCTTTATTCCCAACATACTTGAGAATATTTTTGTTTGAAGGATACGTATACACGGCCATTGAGCTGGAGCTGAGTATGCAATGAAGATATTTTTGAAATTGGAACTAAAAATAATATAGTTCCAATTTCAAATTCGTTTATAATTTCCCTATTCCATTTGAATTAGTTTTGCAGTTTGAATAAACTATAAACAACGTTAATTTAAGATCCACATTAATTAACGATTTATAAAAATATAAATATTCAAATGAGCATTAACTATAAAATTATCTATATGTCTTTTAAAATATCTACCAAATAATACTTACTGAATATTAGCAAAAGCCTTTCATTTGCATTTATATTATTTTAAAGGAAATATCATAAAATACTATTGGGTTTCTTAGCTTTTAGCATTGTACAGTTACGATAACGGTTTGGTTATTTTAGTAGCTAGTTATTTAAATTATGCAAATGTCACGATGGTACCTAAACAGCGATATAATAGTGCCACTCAAAAACAGATCTTTGCAACAATGTATTAACGCACCTATTTGGGATTTACACAACATTTAAAGTCGAACAGCATATAGCAGTAGTGCACCTTATATAATATAAAAAAATAAAGAATCCTTCAGGTATTCAATCGGACTGATAGACAAGACAGAATTATTTTTTAAACGTGCAATGTTAAGTCCTTAATAAATATATGTTAATGTAATGCAAATATAACCATTGTACTGCACGTTGCTATGTGTTTAAATTTAATATATCATAAATAATTGATTATAAAAGCTATTTAATATACCTCTAAAATCATCAGTTAACATAACAACATAAACTACGGGGAACTCCTTTTACGACATACTAAATTCAAAACAAACGAACTATACCTATGTATAAAGATCCCAATTAGGAAAGTAACATGAAAACAATACTTTGGTTTTCCCAACAATTGACAAACGGAATTTGGATTATGTAACGTTTATTTATATTTTTCAGTTTAACCTTGGTCATTATAAGATGTGGTAATTGACCGGATCCAGAGCGAACGCTTAGCCTCGCGAGGCTGGTTCGGGTACAGCTCGGTCTGTTTCGATCCGGCTATTCAATTATCACATCGTTGGTGAATTCGCGGAAATATTTTAAATTGTTTACAAATCACTTACGCATGTTTTATCCTATATTTAAATTAGATTTGGCTCCAAATCATTTTGTATTGTTATCCTATGGATGCTAAAATGAATGAAATGTTGTCATATGCGAATATATCAGACATTATTATTGTCTTGTAAAATGTTATCATTAGGCTTCATGTTTAGTTATCTTAGAGTTTAATGTTCCAATTTTTATTTAGTTATTTTAAAAGTTATATGCAACTACTTTCTCTCGCTCTCCCCTTGTCCGAGGAAGCGCTGATGCTGTATAGCTTAGCTAAAGTTGTTTTTGTTAATAGAATTTAAGTTTATTGTATTTAACCATGAGGGTGACATAATCACTTTGTGACTAAACCCTCTTAAAAAATAAAGAATAATAAAAAAAAAAACTACTTTAAATAACTATGAAAATAATAGTTTGATAATAGCGGTAATTAGGAAACATGGGGGGCATATCTGAAAGAACCTGTAATCAGAGGCCTTAGCACGATTTATAATTATTTTTTTTTTTTTTTATTATTACATTATAGGCAAGTATTTGATCTCGATCTCACCTGATGGTAAGTGACGATGAGATCTACGATGGAGCATACTTGCCTAGGTAGGAAGGCGGCAGTAGATCGAGACGCTACATTCACTAGGCACATGCAGCGCAGCTGATCTGACCCGCCATCCATGAATGGCAACACCGAACATCATGCCGGAACACGGCTAGGCCGAAATCAGTACGTTAACGTAATCATATTCTGTTCCACTCACACAATACACTACAAAAATAATGAGAGTGATAGGCTGCTACCTCACAAGGTGTGTAAGTGTGTAAGTCTAAACAAATGGGGGAAGAGGAACCCACCACTGACCAAACCCTAACAACCAACCTGCAACTACTAAGAAAAGCAAGAAAAAATAAGTCTACCAACTCACATTAGGGTATCGTGGTAAAACATGCCTATCAGTTGTATGACAATAAGGCTAATTATTTAAAGTAGTTATTTAACGTAAAGGACATGAATTGTGAATTTTAGTAGCTAGTAGTTTATTTATATTACATACTTGGCTTGCTACTTAATATGCCTACCTACCTACTAGAAACCTAACAATTATTAACACCTAAAAGAAGCTTTACATCGTAAAATGTTAAGTTCTCCATATTTTAGGTATATCTATATGCGTAAGTTTAAAATTTAATCAAGTATCCATTTGATTCATTTTATGACTATAATTGAAACTTATGAATACGAGGTGAATTCTTTTCAATATAATTTATATCCTATCTCACGAACGATTTGTGGATAATAGTCTGAAAATATGTGTAACTAGCTCGTGCCCGCGGCTCCTCCCACGCAACCGTAGATTTTGCTCATCCTCTCGACCCTCAATATAATCAATAGATAGGTCAGGTTTATAATAGAATAAATATACTAGATACTCGTACATGTAAAATATTTAAATTCGAATGTTTTTGTTAAATTCCAAACGCCATTATATCGCCAACGCAAGGTGTTGTGGGTAATTTATTGCGACAAGAGTTCAAAGATCTGAAATATAATATTTATAAAACACTTTTAAGCGGTTCGAAAACATACGAACTGCTTAAAAAGTACCGTTTTTTAATGTTTTAAGTAATAGCCCTGTGATAAAAAATACTTAGAAAAAAAAATCCAAAGTTTTAATTCAGTTACTAAAATTGGGAGCTCAGACAAAGCATTGAGAATACGTTTAATTAATATATAAACTTACTAACTATTATAAAAAATAATTCTAAGTCGATTGAAATCAAACCAGATATTTATGTTTGCTTACATACGAGTATATTAAGCTAAGTTTACTTTATTTGATATCAAGTGTAATTACGATAAAGTTACATCCGCAATTACTTTTAACGAACTAAATTTAAGGACTTTGATTCTTCTACAAAATAATTGTGGTATCAATTCATATTGATATAAATAACTCTGATTGTTCATTTTTTTATAAATAATGAGTGAATGTGCATATTATATTTAAACTCTGCTATAGGTACCTACAAACCTAAATGATCATGTACTCTTTTGCGTGTCTAACAACTGAAAATCCATGTGGCACGGGATAATATCTCAAAGTGCATCCAGCATCTTCATTACATAGTCTCTGTACCCGGGGCACGTTTCTCCACGGCTCGGCATCTTATTGTGATCTGCGTCATATCTCAGACGACGCCTGCAAACACTATCTGCTGAATGAGGTTTGAATCATAAATTCTGGGAAGACTTACCGTAAGCTAGAATTACATAAAACAGTTTGCGAATCAAAATATTACATTTAAATTACAAAACGAATACATTTTTAAAGTTGATAGCGCTAATGTATCCGTCAATCAGTGCATAATACCATATATTTTTTTAAACACTATCCGCGTATAATTTATTTTATATGCAAAGAACTCTCGTGATTGATTTTGTCGCTATTAAAAGTCGGCAAAGTAATGTCCGCATAAATTTTGTAAAAGATGCAAAAAAATATCCGTTTACTCCTGATCGCCTTCAATAATCTATTGGCATAGTTGACTATGTACATGGAAAAAATCATATTTACACAGATAATGTACGTTATAATGTAATGTGAGTAATTTGTTGATTGGTACAAGTAGGTATTTTAGTAGCTAATTAAACATTGCATACGGCATTGCAGGAGTATGTAAGGTCTCTATTAAGTTGAGTTCGTTGATGACTCATCATCAACAAACGAGTTTGACCATAAACGCCGTGTTGGACGAATATCAACTTATTTTTATTTACGTAATACTTAGGTCTCAACTGCTTCGCTAAAGTGACTGTGGGCAATACAACTGTCATAAAATAGGTCTATAGCAGCAACTGAATAAAAATCGCGTTCGCCAGCAATGGTCACGATACTAAATATCATTAGGTTCGTTGGATATTTAACTTATTAAAATCAATGCAATATTCCACCAAGTCAGACTAATAAAATTTTCGCATTGACGTTAAACAATATTTAGTGAAGTAAGGACAAATACGTAACATTGTTAGATGAAAATTGTTAAAATATTTCGCACCTTCGGTATTATCAAGTGTACTTGTCAATAACATCAGTGTACATCACTGAAAAATATGTGCTATCGTGATGTGGACATGGAATTAGAGCCTTTTCCTTTAAAGGCGCCGGTAAAAATAAGATATTAGCTGTGTACGTGTTGCCATGTTGATTTATCGACGTCAGTGTATAAGCTCATAGTAGTCATCATCACTCGACTTGGTATTTCTAGGATGATGTCATATCCTGAAAAGTGCAATCTACATAAGTTAGTCTTTATGTAATCGCTGCTATATAATCAGAAGGCGATCACTCATGGCTCGTCTATTAGGTTTTATTCACACAGGGCAGTTACTGTGCAGCTCTAACTCGACTAAATGACTAAAAATATTTTATATTAAAAAATAAATTATCAAACCCTATGAAGCTTTTCGAACGTGGAAGCATGTGGCTGGCACCCATCACATTCCATATCTGGGTCTCTGACGCCGGTCATGCAGTAAGAATGTTTTATAGCGGGATTTTTTTTCTTGGTTGTTCGACTTATTTTTTTTACATACACAAAATACACAAAAATAAATTGTTAATTTACGTTAGTTGTCATGTTCTGTTTTCAAGCATAAATTCTTAGAAGGTGGTGTAGGAAGATGTAGGTAATTCTAAAAATGCATGTAATTGCATTCACCTTAGTCGCTGTGTTAAATAAATACCTACTTAGACATTATCTTATTTTATACATCTTAATTAACCATATAATATTTATTTATGATGAGCCTTAATTTTAAGACCGTGCGATTACAGCGACTTACAGATTATAAACACCGATATTACACATCGTAAATATTTAACGTTGGAACACAATTCAATATAAACGAAACCTAACTTTTGTGAACCAGTCCAAGACTATGGAAAAGCATAGAATGCGCATTGTGAACACTAATGATTGATGGCATCAATTACTTTCCGTTTTGTTGACATCTACAATGATAGAACACTACATCATATCGAAACCGTCTGGAGGCGTAACTGATGAGCCATACTTGCTTTGTACCAAGTAGGTAGGTATTCCAAAATGTCACAGATTCTATCTCCAAGCTGCGACGTGAATATTAACATCCTATATGGGTAGGTAATAGCAGCGTTCGGTTCGGTTCGACAGAAAGATAACTGTAAATACAAGTTCAGTCGCAATATTGGTGTTAGGGTGAGGCTAAGCAAGCGTGTTGTTTTGTGAAACGCGATTTTTGAATCGATAAATTAAATCTCCATTCTGTCCGATTCCTTTTGATTTGTGTTACACGACGACGCAAAATTTGCCCATAAAGATATAGTACGAACACCCAGGAAGCCGTTGGATGCGAACTGCGGAGGACCGTGATGTGAGGAAGTCATTGGGGGAGGCCTATGTCCAGTGGTCGACGTGTTTCGGCAGATGGATGATCATGATGAAATAACTCGATGCAAAAAACGCGACTTAAAATACGCTTTTTGGCCTCACCCTTAGTCCGAGTCACAGTGTCAAAAGTCGTTCAACAAGTAAAAAGGTCTGAACGCAAATGCAGATGCAGCCTACATCTCAATCATTTAATATTACGGAGTCGGTGGACTATAAACGTGTTCAGATTAGTCCAGTATCTAATTGAAACCGTCCGTAGCCATATAAAGAAGTAGTCTCGATAAATTTTACCCATTGACAGCCAAACGATTAGACAAAATTAAGCGCACTTGAACCGTTAAAATATATTCAACTTAAAATATAAAGTTTCCGATTTACAAAAGCTATTGTGTGTTGGTTAAACCAGAGGTCACTAATTCAATTTACACTATTTGGGGTGACCCCACTTCTCGGTCTTGGCTTAGTTGTAGGGGGTAACGGGATTATTAAGCTAGTAATGTAAAACGTCGGATAAATATTACAATTTAACTATTAATTTAATTATTAATGTCTTTTCGATACCTAATTTGGTGTCATACTATTTTTAAGTTTTTTTATTTTCCTTTTTAGTTTAACTATAATTGTAAATTTTAATTGAATGAAATATATGAGAAATTATTTAGACTAGAATTATTTAACTAAATAAAAGTGTGTTCATATATAAAATAAAAACCATGAAAAGTAAATTCACACACCTTTTTTATAGTTGTAGGTACGCCTTATTATTTAATTTATTTGGGATGCGTGATAACATCTTAGGGTCGACCATAAACAGGACAATGCCTCTAAAGTTCCACCTAAATCGCCTTTAATTTTCGTCTAAAAAGGAAGTAAGTAGGTAGCTTTAGACGAAAATTAACTCTTAAAGAACCCGACGCTTTAAGAGTCACATTAGATTATATCTTCTTTTAATGTAAAAAGGTTATTGAACAACTACTATGAAACCTACCTAACTACCTACCTACTACTACCTACCTAACATATGTGAAAGAATATTATAAGGGTACACGAAATATTGATTTTAAATAATCATATTAATATGAGTCATAATACGAAAACGATTGACGCGTAACGAGTAGTAAAATTATAAGGTACCTAAGCAAATAACGTATTCTTATTCTTATATTATTGTTATTTAATATTACCTTGTAATAAAAGTTACGTTGTAGACTGGCGGAAATAGAATATTCTACTTAATTGCATAGTTTATTTTTTAATAAATATAGCTGATGAGTATCATTTAAATATTAAAAGTTATATACCAAAACATACATATTTACACACATTGTTTTAAAGCTTTTGGCTGATTATATATTTTTATTAGGTCCCGGCTATAGGTATTTACAATTTATAAATTTCATATCCCGTGTGTTCACTGACGTCTGCCTCATCCGGGCTATCTTCGACGTGTATAATCTTTTCAACGTTCTCATTGAATGTTACCACAGATTTTCTTCTTGCTCCTTTATTTTCCCCAAACTCATCATCATCTGTCTCATCTCCAGCATCTTTTAATTTATCTATTGACTGTATAACTATCGGGCCTTGCGGCTCAGGTACTGATAGATCAAGTATCGCATCGAAAGGATTGTCTTTTTTTGATGTTGTCGGTACCTCAGTTGACTCTTCAAATGGGGCGTTCAACATTTCTTGTAATCTCCTCTCGCTTTTTTTCAGTTCTTCTATATTAAGCCTAGGTTTGGGCATGGTCTCCGGTTTTGGGAGCGGAGCCGCAACAGAATCGTTTCTGGACACTATGCTATTCTCATCGCTAAATTCATCATAGTTCTTGTTCTTCCTCCTGCGGGCAAAGATTTGAAAAGCTTAATATCAAACATAATATGACAAGAAAATACGAATTACTTGAATAACGGGCGACTCACCGTCTTAGGAACAGCCATAGAGCTATCAGTACAATTAATATGAAGAGAAGTATACTGAGGACTATCGTAGAGACCAACAAGCCCGTATCACGTCCGGGAATGACGCATATCTCGCAAGCTTCTAGATGATCTTCCAGCGAT
The DNA here is from genome assembly GCA_905333125.1 of Pheosia tremula. Lineage (NCBI taxonomy): Eukaryota > Metazoa > Arthropoda > Insecta > Lepidoptera > Notodontidae > Pheosia > Pheosia tremula. Next base: position 6,046,275 of record HG995402.1, on the reverse strand, counting down.
ACGGTACTTATAATGTTAACGACGGCGGCTGCGTTGTTATTTATGTCACTGAAAAGAAATAATGATGCTTTATTATAATTGCATCTGATAATAATTAATGGATGGATACAAGGATTGTAAAAGAATATTCCTACGCAGTCAGTCGATCGACGGCAACGGGTTCTCGTTCAATAAGGCCATAAACATAAAGTTGTAGCGACGCTCCCGCTGCGTTTGCTTGGCGTTTCTTCTTTGATGTGTCAACTCCATCCACGTCATCAGATATAACAATTGACCTCAATGTTTTAACATCGTATCCAACGGCATCACTTAATCTAGCCAAAATAGATTTTTCCTCATCCAGGAACGCATCTTGGATGCTCACTACCACTATATTGCTTTTGTCTAACAATTTGACCTGGAAATAAAAATATTGTCGTAAATTCAGATATTAGAGGAATAAGCTTAGAATATCGGTTTAATGCACCCATAACAAAGGATTATGATAGAGCTTATATATACCTACAAAAACACTATGTATAAATCGTGCGAAGTCAACAACTTACATAAGACGTTTAGATTTTTTATTTCTGATTTACATATTTGACTTGGCGTGCAGTTTGACTAACGCTAATTAATTGCTTGGAAGGATTTTATTGCATGTGATTGGACCAACTGAATGTATTTTTTATTTTATCGACAGGATGTTGTCCCATCCGGTAAGTTTATTCTACTGCTCCGGAGTAGTTTTTTCCGGGGTTGATTTAATAATCGCGGCTTCAATTCGAAACAAAATGTATTGAGGTCCAATGTTATTTACTAAGATTTAAAAGTGAATCATAGCGTTTAAAAATAAAAGCCTTTAAGATTTGTGATATGTTTAAATTTGGAAAGAGGATGCATTTCGATAAAATGACATCAGCATAAGAAAGATATGCGAATTTAGGTAACATTGTGTGCAGTAAGAAACAAATAAATTGCACAAAATTCTTACCCGCTATTGTGAAATCATTTAATTTTTTTTAATTGATTTGGTTAGACAGTGATGATATAAAATACAATTTTAGTTATAGATTAATAAAAAAATGTTTTTATTTTTATTGCTACGGCATTCACCTTTAATAAAACATTTTAAATACATAAACTAAAGTTTAACGAACTAGGATACGCTTAAATATAAAACGATATTATAATGCTTTATAAAAGTTAGTATAAACCTATAAGTATTGTATTTTCATGAAGATTTTATTTTTCACTTTAAGGTAGTATTAAAATGTTATGTCGACTGCATTAAAAAGATGCAAATAAGTACCTAACATTTTATATTTTGATGTAATAAAATGAAGACACATGGCGTATGATGTCAGAACTGCAAAGTGCCTCAAATATGTTGATCATAAAACTTGGTTCCGCTATAAACACATTTTGGGCGAAAACCTTGAAAACTTGACACAACGAGTGACATTGCCTCTTGTTTTTCTCGTATTATTTTTAACTCTATTAGAACCCAACTACTTGCCAATATATAAGGTTCTATTTGCTTTATTTTAACAACATGTTCTATATGGATAGAAGTTTAGATAGCTAAACTCGACCGAACTTTGGTAAATTAAATTAATAACGGTTTAGTTGCCCCTAGATCTTTGAGCTATAATGTAAGTATAGACTGATTAGATATACACACGTCACAAAAGTTTGAGATACCATTCCCGAATAACTTGGAGTAGATACCTAATAATAAATAATAAGTTATGTCAAACTTTTGTGGTGGGTGTATGTAAGTGGGTATAATTAGAAATACCTTACCTTTATAATGTGAAATCTAATTTAGTTGACTTCCAGACAAGTTATACCAAGTTTGTACGTTGATTCAAATTGGTACTTACGACTGTTATTACTTAAAGGAAGATGCTTATTTTCTTTACTTTGAATATAGTATCACACTTGCATTGCATTGAAGGAGAGTGCGCCAGTTATAATAGCAGTAAGCAAGTCGTCTATTATATTGGGGACAACTACAATCAGCGGAATGCGGGTGCACATACCCCTGCTTGTACTCAAGAATAAGGTGATAGACAGCGATAGTTACCAATAACTGTATAGATCCAGTCAGTCCTTCACCGTTGCGATCGGTGGCATGAACCACAAGCGCTTGGTTCTCTTCGAGACGAGCCCCACTCCTCAAATGCACGAACCCAGTGGTAGGTGCTACAGCCAACTCACTCTCAGCACACCAGTAAAGCAGCTCAGCGTTCTCTCCTATATCTGCGTCTGTAGCCTGATTGCAGATAATGCAATTAGCTGGATGTGTGCGTTAACATTGCGGATGTAAGCTTTTAATTGTATCAAAGTCTACTTTGAATGTCAGAGATCAATGGAGTAGGATTCTTTTGAATACTTAAGTAAAACTTCTAGAAAAACATAAAAGGACAATATAAATTCCTTCAATAGTTTTCAAGGACTCCTATCGCATTTATAATAAGTTAAATTGACTGTGGTTTTTTCTTATTCTGCATAAGTAAAATGTTTTATTAGGCGGCGCGGGCGATGAGTCAGTCAGCGAGATGTTTTTTTTTAACATAAACAGGTAGTAATATAAAACTCTTTTTCAACATGAATCATACTACACCGCGGGATCCTAAAACAAAATATCAACTCGAAACGCAGACAGTTTATGACTTAAAATATTTATGCGGAAAATCTGTGTAATATTTGTATATTATGCGTATAAAACCTACCTGTAATTCTGCCACCGAACGGGGTAGAATCGTTTCTTCCAGCTCCTCGGTCGGATAACCAACAGCGATCGGTTCGTATTCTTTACCGACGAATATAGGCGCATTGTCATTGATATCGTTTACGATTAGATTGACTACACTTCGCCGAGAGTTATACGGGATGGTATCCGTGAGAATCCATTTATTTGTACCGTAGTCGTAAGGTCCGAGTCCATCTGACCGTACAGAGCGTTTTGTCCGGGTAGCGTTGTCAGTGTCGCATTGCAATAAGACTTCCACTTGTACTTGCGAGAGTGCCATGAACGCGATGGAGTGGTGTTCTCTGTCGATGGCTGTTGTGTGCAAGCCGTTCTCATCTACGTATAACCATGTCTGGTTTACAGGCCACCGGCTAGTGAGTGTGAACTGACATCCAGGGAACTGCGTCGTGTTAAGTACAACCAAGTTCTGATGAGATTGCTCTTCATCTCTATCTAAAATTATTAATGGTGGAACTACGAAGTCGTTTTGTCCGCACACTGTGACCGCTTCTACTGATAAGTGAACCTGTATAATGCACATGTATTGATAAAAAGTATAGTAAAAATCATTTTAAACCCCGCGTGGTTATATAGAAGAGCGTTAAGGATTCTGTGTTCTGTGGTTCTTGTTCTTTGTAATGAATGGGTTTCATAGCGCCCGTGCAAACAACAGCAAAAACATTGAGGTTTCATCAAATCCGTTCGTATTAAGTTTTATTTCAGAGGGGAGTTTTTCTATTCTGACCTGGAAATATATTTTCTTAACCCACATTACGAGTAGACAGTGGAAGTAGAAATGGAGTGATAGCGGAAAAATAATATAAGTTAATATTTTTTACAATCTATGTTTTTAAAATATATAATTGTTTTCAGGAAGAAAGACGATCTTCATAGTACAGTAGAACCCTACTGTACTATAGACGCCAGCACTGAAAGAGACGGCCAACAGCACAATATATTGAAATAAAAAACGGAACACAGAACATAACACAAAACGCTGAACGCACTCACCTGTATTCAGGCTTTTAAATAGGTTTAGTTCAGTAAAAATATATTCACGATTAGGTTTGGTACTCAGTATAGTTGGGTTCTCTATATCGGAGCTTTAAAATAATTTGCAGTAGGATTAAAAAGGTGGGTAATCTTAAATTTAAGTCCAGAATAATTGCTGGAAAAGTACCAACCACCTACTCAGATTACTCGGACTCTAAAATAATTATAGACGGTGCATGTAGAGCTAAGTGAGGCGCTACTAAATAGCTAAGAAATCGCGTCTCAGCTGCAGTATATTGAGAGAGACATGTTTGACCTATGCACGTTCATTTGATTTTTCTGTCTTATAAAACAGTGTTAAATTCTCGAGAACATTTAGCGGATTTATCTTATAGTAGTTCTACACGCGCCGTCTACCAATCCTTATTCTTGAGGTCTGTGTGAAATGTTTAGTTTTCTTAATATTATGTTTGCAGATTGCTAGATACTTGGGATTAGAATAGTTCGTACCGTGGCAGATGCTGTTGCTTGCGTAATAGCTGTTGTGGCTATAACTTGGAAAGAGTAGACTCCGCTGTTCGCGGGCGCTGTTAAATGTAGCTCGCCCTCATTGTTTATAGAGATACGCGATTGTAGATGAGCTGTAAAATAGCGTTAGGCTGTAATATAACCTACTTGTAGGTTGAATAACCCCGAGACGCCGACCTTTAGGGACCTACTTATACTTGTATAAAACGTAAAACAGTTTTGAAAAGTATTTTTGGCCTCCTTATTTATTAGGGGCTAGAAAACTATATAAATACTTTTATAGTTATTAAATGTCCATGGCTCGCGTACTAATATGTGTCATCTCACAGTTTGTCCCTACCGGGATTCAAACCCACGACCCATTGTACAGAATGTAGGGTCAGTACCACTTGTGCCAATCAGGTCCTTTTATTTCTATAGTTTAGCTTGTGAGTAGGTTCTTACAAGCTATATACATTTACATTTTACTGTCCACCTTATTTTATCCTAATCCAGAGAAACAATTTATTTTTTGATTAATATTTATAAGACAATATAAAGATCTATTTAATAGGATTTATTTAAATCTCTTCATGTAGATATTTTAGTGAGTAAGAAATAATCTTCTTCTCCGAGCCTATTAAAAGCCAACAAACTCTGCTCAAAGAAATATTGCTTTTAGAAAATATAAGGCGGTAGATTTCGACGGTTTTAATCTTCTAGTTCATATTACTTATTTAATAGTTACACCTTATATATTGCGTTATTAAAATATCCTCTCGCATACATATCTTCACCCACGAGGATATAAGTAACCTGTATATTTCAGAATATATAATATTCCTCTGTAACAAATTGCATTAAGAATCGTTTTGCCGTTTTTGCAATCATCAGTCAAGTGAAACTTGCAAATCTTCGTATCTAGGTTAATACAATATTCAGTAGGGTTTACCATTTTCCAATTGTAGAGAATAGACGATTGCTTCTCCATTTTCGGCGGTGGCAGAGACTCGTCCAACCAGGCCTGTCTGTGCCATGTCTACATTGATCACGTAAGATGGTGAGCTGAATGTTACCGATGGTAATGTAGGGGCGCCTGGTAAGATAACATAGTATGTTATGGGGGAAAATAATAAGAAAACTGACGAGTCATCTGTATCTACTAATATAATAAAGAGGTAAAGTTTGTGAGTTTGGATGTGGGGGTCAGGGGATCGGGGGGATGTTGGGTAGTCTCAGAGATTTCTGATCCGATACTAAACATTATTTCATTATTAGGAAAAGGTACATTATGCCTGAGTGCTATAGGCAATCCCCCATCGAGGTACCGCGCTCGTAGCTGTGTCATATTAACTACAGGCATCAGGGTGGGAGAGCGTGCTTTTTGTGGGCAAGTGATAATGCTTCCAGTTTGAAAAAATAAATGGTATATTATATTATTAGGCAGACCCTTAAAGTCTCCTAAATATAAATCATATGTTATTTATTTATTTAAGAGACGTGAGGTCTATCGTCGTAAAGTGTAACTTTGCTAGGCCTCAAATAAATACAATAATTCTATAATATGCTTTTAAATTCTATATTTTTAGGATAAAATTCATAAGTTCACAAAGGTTAAGCCGCAACGATTTTCAGATTTATTCAAAGTCGTTTTGGATTGGATGTATAATATCCCTATCTTTATGTACCGTCTCCATGACAAAACTTAATCGATTAAGATGTCTGGGGAGCTAGCAATTTAAAATGCCTACACATACTTCTTCACTAAGAAAACGGAATTAGAATCCGTTATAAAGGGATGAATCATTGGAAAAATAAAGTGGTTTTCCTCAAGATTCATCAGCAGAAAAGAATACAGAGGCGCTATAAACTAGCGCATCAGAACATGCGCTGCATTTAAATCGACCTTGTGCTATCAAGATGACATTCACGAGTGATAGTTAATGCATGACTGTAATAAAACATCTGCAAGGCAATGTTGATAGGACTCACGTAACATCACATGATCATTATGTTTCAAAACTTTGAAAGAAAGTACACAGTAACTTTGAAAGTTTAACCTACTTTGAAAGAGTTAAAATAAGGATAAAACTTATTATTTAGACACATTTGCGGGTAAAACGAGGACACAACAAGTCTGAGACAGGATCCTGTGTAGAACGAAAGGGATAGCCTTTGCCCAGCAGTGGGACAACAATTCCTAAGTTTGCTATTCCTAAAAATAACCCTTAGTATTTAAGTATATAGGCATCAAAAATAAGCAAATACGTGTCATCAACAAAATACTATGAGTAGTAATTATTGTATCCTTTGTAGGTAGCTAACCCAGGAAATGGAATTCCTTGACTGATACATAAAGGGGTTCATTTTTATATAAATCCATTTATAGAAATCAATCAATCAGTCACCTTTATGGTAGTTTCAATAAATTTACCACGGCATTACAAATTACTTCAGAAAAAAATATTTTAATGACAGTATTAAGTGTAGAGTTTTTTGTCAGTAAAGAAAATCGAATAAGCTAAAGACAGGAATTGAGCCCAGGCCCTGTGGCTCTCTTGAGCTTGTAACCCCATTGCCCCTGCACTTTGCGTTTCCTCAAAACCTACTGAAGCTGTGTGGCATCGGCCTATAGCGAAAATAATAAAAAAAAACATAGGAGTGCTATGTTTTGCGAAAAGAGACGAGCTTTTGTAACATATGTACCCGATTGAAGGACAGTCAGCAGTAGCACAGCCCTGTCTCCACCGGCGTGCAGTTCAAGGGGCACGCTCGTGACATGCCCTGGCAGGGTGAGCGACCCAGACGCGTGCACCGTCACCACCCCATCCGCCACGTACGCCACGAACAAGCTTGAGTATTCTGAAATGTATATTTTTCTCATATTTCACCATTTACAACGATAAGAACGTTCTGTGTGCTTTGTAAAGAATACCGTTTAGATTATGAATGTCTCATATCTCTCGTCTGGACGTAGAAAAATATTAGTTGAAAACAATTTTGCTGTAAAATAAGTGTAAGTAACTCTCATAACGAATCTTAAATTGATTATTAAAACTATTAAAAAAGCTTTTAAACAAAAAAAAACTAAAAAGCAAACACTAATGTAATCTTGAAATATACTATTTCTTACTAAATCAAATATTTAACGAATTTACAGGTGGTGCCAAACAAACAACTGAGTTGAGTATTGCCGGTCCGCGCCAAAGACTTTGGTCCGCGTATCTCGTTTCTAAGAATACTTTTATTATTCTTTGTCGGTTATATATATAGTATGGTTTGTATTGATTTTTTAATTATGGACGAATAGGTATTTTTTTATGTTTGTGCGTGTTTGAATCTTAACTAAGATACTCATATAAGTATAGACCCATAAATGTGCAGATAGTATGAATGAACTTCATGGATAATATTATTGGTGCCAATGAGAAATAAGATTGTATAATAAATTTCATCCTAAAAAGAAATAAAATATACATAATATAACCATTCCAGCCAGAAAAACATACCTCCCTGTAAATCAATTGTTGTTCCAGTGTATCCTAATATCCGGATCGCTTCATGCTGTACCGACTCAGATTGAATGAAACCTTCGTAGAAAACTTTCTCGAATGACACATCAGTTCCTGTCTGCGAATCTGGAAATATTCAAGATTATTTGATTATTTAAGTACCATAAGTAGGTGGTGACATTTTCGGTCGGAGTTGATACATATCATACAAGTAGTGACTTGTAACTGTAACATAATACTAAAATACGAAAACCACAGTCATAATACGTTCTTTATACAATATACAAGCTGAAAAAAAAACAATTAAGAATGGTAGAAATAGATGTTTCATTGAAGGTGTATAGGAAAATAGATTAAAGAAAGTCGTGTAGGACACGTCATAATGTATAACTTACTAACGGCTGCGCCGATTTTATGATATTCAATTTTTTTATTTTGTCTCCAGCCCGAATTGCAGAATAACTAATAAAGCACGGAAAAACACCACAAAAAAAATATAATGAAGATATTCCATTTTATCATACATTTGATTCTCAGGCGGAATAAGGTTCGCCGGTGCATCTAGTTACTCATAAAGGTAACTATAGTGCTATAATCTTATCAATAATGAAAGGTAGATTACGAAAAGAAAGATCACAAATATCCAATTTTATGGATGCCTCCTATTAGATGAAGTTTTGTTAATGATCTTTTATCAAAGTTCAAACAAACATTAAGGCATTACAAGTTTAAAAAGGTCGTAACAGAAAAATAAAAAGTTTATAAATACTTACTGGAATGACAAATGCCAAGGTGATAAGAATTTCTTAATAAACAAAAATAATATTGAATGCAAGCAAAACAATGCATTAAAAAAAAAGTCTCATATAAATTATGTAGGTATACGTAGGCATTATTTAGTATCGATTAAAAAATTAAAATATGTACCAACCATCTATGATAGATATAATAATCGCCGCCCTCACAAGCTCGCTTCCTGTTCTTTGGGCAGTAATCACAAAAACAATCTTGCGACTATTGGCTAGCACATCTGCCGGTATAGGACTGATTAATACCAACGTTAAGGAGTTCTCGATTTGCATAATACTAAACCACTGCGAGCTTTCTGAAAACGGTAGATATAAAGTCTTGTAAAATTTATAACATAAACAGTTGCAGAAAAGTGTAATTAAATAGATAATAGATAGAAGTAGAACCTACCGCCTTCGAGAGTGAACGTGACATCTGCGCCGTATCCTTGAATTAGAGTCACAGGAGTCTCAAACAGGAGGCCGGTGTTGACATTATAGGAACCCGTGTAATAAGCCTCATCGAATACCGGTTGACTCACGGCTATGGCTTCGTCCTCTATAACTTCGAACACTATGGTAGCGGATGCGGAAACGGCCTGAGGTGCGGACGCCTGTATCTCTAGGAGTATGATTTTGTTCGCGGGTATTTGTTGGTCCGGAATGGGAGCTTGCAACGCTACTGCCACCACGGCGCCTTGGGTCGTCAGGCTGAAGTAGCTGGAGAGCTCTGACGGAAGAAAATGGTTGTAAGTGTCAGTCCTGAGCAAGCAAACAGAGTATTTTTAAATGGTGACACAAAAGTGCATCGTCTTTAAATATGTGAGTAGAGGGAAATCAGCTATTCTTACATACCGCCAAACAAAGTGAAATTGACACTATCACTGTATCCCTCAATTAGCGTTATTGGTTCTATGCTCGCCGTGTTACCATCAATAGAGCCTACGTAAGTTACTCTGTCGAATCCGAGGATCGGTGCTTCTTCAGTGTAATCTGGAAGATAAAGTGGAGAATTTAGTTCATAATATGTGAATCTGAAGAGTAAGCTGCATAATGGATTGGAATTTGGATGTGTGCTCACCACTTGTGACCGATATGACGATAGTCGACCGCGCTGTGTCACTTCCCGGTCTGTGGGCAGTGATGACAAACACGAGCTGGCGATTATTGGCCAACACGGCGGCAGGTATAGGGCTGACTAAAGCCAGTGTCAGAGAATTTTGTGTTTGCTCCAAACTGAACCATTGCGAGCTATCTGAAAGTATAATACAAATCAAGCTGTATTTATCGTTAAACATAAAAAATAAAACAGCTACAAATCGCTATTTGTAATGTCGTACCTCCTTCGAGAGCGAACGCGACATCTTCGCCGTATCCTTGAATTAGAGTCACAGGAGTCTCAAACAGGAGGCCGGTGTTGACATTGTAGGAACCAGTGTAATAAGCCTCATCGAATACGGGTTGAATCACGGCTATTGCTTCGTCCTCTATAACTTCGAACACTATGGTAGCGGATGCGGAAACGGCCTGAGGCGCGGACGCCTGTATTTCTAGGAGTATGATTTTGTTCGTGGGTATTTGCTGGTCCGGAATGGGAGCTTGCAACGCTACTGCCACCACGGCGCCTTGGGTCGTCAGGCTGAAGTAGCTGGAGAGCTCTGACGGAAGAAAATGGTTGTAAGTGTCAGTCCTGAGCAAGCAAACAGAGTATTTTGAATTGATGACACAAAAGTGCATTGTCTTTAAATATATGAGTAGAGGGAAATCAGCTATTCTTACATACCGCCAAACAAACTGAAATTGACACTATCACTGTATCCCTCAATTAGCGTTATTGGTTCTATGCTCGCCGTGTTACCATCGATAGAGCCTACGTAAGTTACTCTGTCGAATCCGAGGATCGGTGCTTCTTCAGTGTAATCTGGAAGATAAAGTGGAGAATTTAGTTCATAATATGTGAATCTGAAGAGTAAGCTGCATAATGGATTGGGATTTGGATGTGTGCTCACCACTTGTGACCGATATGACGATAGTCGACCGCGCTGTGTCACTTCCCGGTCTCTGGGCAGTGATGACAAACACGAGCTGGCGATTATTGGCCAATACGGCGGCAGGTATAGGGCTGACTAAAGCCAGTGTCAGAGAATTTTGTGTTTGCACCAAACTGAACCATTGTGAGCTATCTGAAAGTATAATACAAGTCAAGCTGTATTTATCGTTGAACATAAAAAATAAAACAGCTACAAATCGCTATTTGTAATGTCGTACCTCCTTCGAGAGCGAACGTGACATCTGCGCCGTATCCTTGAATTAGAGTCACAGGAGTCTCAAACAGGAGGCCGGTGTTGACATTATAGGAACCCGTGTAATAAGCCTCATCGAATACCGGTTGACTCACGGCTATGGCTTCGTCCTCTATAACTTCGAACACTATGGTAGCGGATGCGGAAACGGCCTGAGGTGCGGACGCCTGTATCTCTAGGAGTATGATTTTGTTCGCGGGTATTTGTTGGTCCGGAATGGGAGCTTGCAACGCTACTGCCACCACGGCGCCTTGGGTCGTCAGGCTGAAGTAGCTGGAGAGCTCTGACGGAAGAAAATGGTTGTAAGTGTCAGTCCTGAGCAAGCAAACAGAGTATTTTTAAATGGTGACACAAAAGTGCATCGTCTTTAAATATGTGAGTAGAGGGAAATCAGCTATTCTTACATACCGCCAAACAAAGTGAAATTGACACTATCACTGTATCCCTCAATTAGCGTTATTGGTTCTATGCTCGCCGTGTTACCATCAATAGAGCCTACGTAAGTTACTCTGTCGAATCCGAGGATCGGTGCTTCTTCAGTGTAATCTGGAAGATAAAGTGGAGAATTTAGTTCATAATATGTGAATCTGAAGAGTAAGCTGCATAATGGATTGGAATTTGGATGTGTGCTCACCACTTGTGACCGATATGACGATAGTCGACCGCGCTGTGTCACTTCCCGGTCTGTGGGCAGTGATGACAAACACGAGCTGGCGATTATTGGCCAACACGGCGGCAGGTATAGGGCTGACTAAAGCCAGTGTCAGAGAATTTTGTGTTTGCTCCAAACTGAACCATTGCGAGCTATCTGAAAGTATAATACAAATCAAGCTGTATTTATCGTTAAACATAAAAAATAAAACAGCTACAAATCGCTATTTGTAATGTCGTACCTCCTTCGAGAGCGAACGCGACATCTTCGCCGTATCCTTGAATTAGAGTCACAGGAGTCTCAAACAGGAGGCCGGTGTTGACATTGTAGGAACCAGTGTAATAAGCCTCATCGAATACGGGTTGAATCACGGCTATTGCTTCGTCCTCTATAACTTCGAACACTATGGTAGCGGATGCGGAAACGGCCTGAGGCGCGGACGCCTGTATTTCTAGGAGTATGATTTTGTTCGTGGGTATTTGCTGGTCCGGAATGGGAGCTTGCAACGCTACTGCCACCACGGCGCCTTGGGTCGTCAGGCTGAAGTAGCTGGAGAGCTCTGACGGAAGAAAATGGTTGTAAGTGTCAGTCCTGAGCAAGCAAACAGAGTATTTTGAATTGATGACACAAAAGTGCATTGTCTTTAAATATATGAGTAGAGGGAAATCAGCTATTCTTACATACCGCCAAACAAACTGAAATTGACACTATCACTGTATCCCTCAATTAGCGTTATTGGTTCTATGCTCGCCGTGTTACCATCGATAGAGCCTACGTAAGTTACTCTGTCGAATCCGAGGATCGGTGCTTCTTCAGTGTAATCTGGAAGATAAAGTGGAGAATTTAGTTCATAATATGTGAATCTGAAGAGTAAGCTGCATAATGGATTGGGATTTGGATGTGTGCTCACCACTTGTGACCGATATGACGATAGTCGACCGCGCTGTGTCACTTCCCGGTCTCTGGGCAGTGATGACAAACACGAGCTGGCGATTATTGGCCAATACGGCGGCAGGTATAGGGCTGACTAAAGCCAGTGTCAGAGAATTTTGTGTTTGCACCAAACTGAACCATTGTGAGCTATCTGAAAGTATAATACAAGTCAAGCTGTATTTATCGTTGAACATAAAAAATAAAACAGCTACAAATCGCTATTTGTAATGTCGTACCTCCTTCGAGAGCGAACGTGACATCTGCGCCGTATCCTTGAATTAGAGTCACAGGAGTCTCAAACAGGAGGCCGGTGTTGACATTATAGGAACCCGTGTAATAAGCCTCATCGAATACCGGTTGACTCACGGCTATGGCTTCGTCCTCTATAACTTCGAACACTATGGTAGCGGATGCGGAAACGGCCTGAGGTGCGGACGCCTGTATCTCTAGGAGTATGATTTTGTTCGCGGGTATTTGTTGGTCCGGAATGGGAGCTTGCAACGCTACTGCCACCACGGCGCCTTGGGTCGTCAGGCTGAAGTAGCTGGAGAGCTCTGACGGAAGAAAATGGTTGTAAGTGTCAGTCCTGAGCAAGCAAACAGAGTATTTTTAAATGGTGACACAAAAGTGCATCGTCTTTAAATATGTGAGTAGAGGGAAATCAGCTATTCTTACATACCGCCAAACAAAGTGAAATTGACACTATCACTGTATCCCTCAATTAGCGTTATTGGTTCTATGCTCGCCGTGTTACCATCAATAGAGCCTACGTAAGTTACTCTGTCGAATCCGAGGATCGGTGCTTCTTCAGTGTAATCTGGAAGATAAAGTGGAGAATTTAGTTCATAATATGTGAATCTGAAGAGTAAGCTGCATAATGGATTGGAATTTGGATGTGTGCTCACCACTTGTGACCGATATGACGATAGTCGACCGCGCTGTGTCACTTCCCGGTCTGTGGGCAGTGATGACAAACACGAGCTGGCGATTATTGGCCAACACGGCGGCAGGTATAGGGCTGACTAAAGCCAGTGTCAGAGAATTTTGTGTTTGCTCCAAACTGAACCATTGCGAGCTATCTGAAAGTATAATACAAATCAAGCTGTATTTATCGTTAAACATAAAAAATAAAACAGCTACAAATCGCTATTTGTAATGTCGTACCTCCTTCGAGAGCGAACGCGACATCTTCGCCGTATCCTTGAATTAGAGTCACAGGAGTCTCAAACAGGAGGCCGGTGTTGACATTGTAGGAACCAGTGTAATAAGCCTCATCGAATACGGGTTGAATCACGGCTATTGCTTCGTCCTCTATAACTTCGAACACTATGGTAGCGGATGCGGAAACGGCCTGAGGCGCGGACGCCTGTATTTCTAGGAGTATGATTTTGTTCGTGGGTATTTGCTGGTCCGGAATGGGAGCTTGCAACGCTACTGCCACCACGGCGCCTTGGGTCGTCAGGCTGAAGTAGCTGGAGAGCTCTGACGGAAGAAAATGGTTGTAAGTGTCAGTCCTGAGCAAGCAAACAGAGTATTTTGAATTGATGACACAAAAGTGCATTGTCTTTAAATATATGAGTAGAGGGAAATCAGCTATTCTTACATACCGCCAAACAAACTGAAATTGACACTATCACTGTATCCCTCAATTAGCGTTATTGGTTCTATGCTCGCCGTGTTACCATCGATAGAGCCTACGTAAGTTACTCTGTCGAATCCGAGGATCGGTGCTTCTTCAGTGTAATCTGGAAGATAAAGTGGAGAATTTAGTTCATAATATGTGAATCTGAAGAGTAAGCTGCATAATGGATTGGGATTTGGATGTGTGCTCACCACTTGTGACCGATATGACGATAGTCGACCGCGCTGTGTCACTTCCCGGTCTCTGGGCAGTGATGACAAACACGAGCTGGCGATTATTGGCCAATACGGCGGCAGGTATAGGGCTGACTAAAGCCAGTGTCAGAGAATTTTGTGTTTGCACCAAACTGAACCATTGTGAGCTATCTGAAAGTATAATACAAGTCAAGCTGTATTTATCGTTGAACATAAAAAATAAAACAGCTACAAATCGCTATTTGTAATGTCGTACCTCCTTCGAGAGCGAACGTGACATCTGCGCCGTATCCTTGAATTAGAGTCACAGGAGTCTCAAACAGGAGGCCGGTGTTGACATTATAGGAACCCGTGTAATAAGCCTCATCGAATACCGGTTGACTCACGGCTATGGCTTCGTCCTCTATAACTTCGAACACTATGGTAGCGGATGCGGAAACGGCCTGAGGTGCGGACGCCTGTATCTCTAGGAGTATGATTTTGTTCGCGGGTATTTGTTGGTCCGGAATGGGAGCTTGCAACGCTACTGCCACCACGGCGCCTTGGGTCGTCAGGCTGAAGTAGCTGGAGAGCTCTGACGGAAGAAAATGGTTGTAAGTGTCAGTCCTGAGCAAGCAAACAGAGTATTTTGAATTGATGACACAAAAGTGCATTGTCTTTAAATATGTGAGTAGAGGGAAATCAGCTATTCTTACATACCGCCAAACAAAGTGAAATTGACACTATCACTGTATCCCTCAATTAGCGTTATTGGTTCTATGCTCGCCGTGTTACCATCGATAGAGCCTACGTAAGTTACTCTGTCGAATCCGAGGATCGGTGCTTCTTCAGTGTAATCTGGAAGATGAAGTGGAGAATTTAGTCCATAATATGTGAATCTGAAGAGTAGGCTGCATAATGGATTGGGATTTGGATGAGTGCTCACCACTTGTGACCGATATGACGATAGTCGACCGCGCTGTGTCACTTCCCGGTCTCTGGGCAGTGATGACAAACACGAGCTGGCGATTATTGGCTAACACGGCGGCAGGTATAGGGCTGACTAGAGCCAGTGTCAGAGAATTTTGTGTTTGCACCAAACTGAACCATTGCGAGCTTTCTGAAAGTATAGTACAAGTCAAGCTGTATTTATCGTTGAACATAAAAAATAAAACAGCTACAAATCGCTATTTGTAATGTCGTACCTCCTTCGAGAGCGAACGTGACATCTGCGCCGTATCCTTGAATTAGAGTCACAGGAGTCTCAAACAGGAGGCCGGTGTTGACATTATAGGAACCCGTGTAATAAGCCTCATCGAATACCGGTTGACTCACGGCTATGGCTCCGTCCTCTATAACTTCGAACACTATGGTAGCGGATGCGGAAACGGCCTGAGGTGCGGACGCCTGTATCTCTAGGAGTATGATTTTGTTCGCGGGTATTTGCTGGTCCGGAATGGGAGCTTGCAACGCTACTGCCACCACGGCGCCTTGGGTCGTCAGGCTGAAGTAGCTGGAGAGCTCTGACGGAAGAAAATGGTTGTAAGTGTCAGTCCTGAGCAAGCAAACAGAGTATTGTGAATTGATGACACAAAAGTGCATTGTCCTTAAATGTGTGAGTAGAGTGAAATCAGCTATTCTTACATACCGCCAAACAAAGTGAAATTGACACTATCACTGTATCCCTCAATTAGCGTTATTGGTTCTATGCTCGCCGTGTTACCATCGATAGAGCCTACGTAAGTTACTCTGTCGAATCCGAGGATCGGTGCTTCTTCAGTGTAATCTGGAAGATGAAGTGGAGAATTTAGTCCATAATATGTGAATCTGAAGAGTAGGCTGCATAATGGATTGGGATTTGGATGAGTGCTCACCACTTGTGACCGATATGACGATAGTCGACCGCGCTGTGTCACTTCCCGGTCTCTGGGCAGTGATGACAAACACGAGCTGGCGATTATTGGCTAACACGGCGGCAGGTATAGGGCTGACTAGAGCCAGTGTCAGAGAATTTTGTGTTTGCACCAAACTGAACCATTGCGAACTTTCTGAAAGTATAGTACAAGTCAAGCTGTATTTATCGTTGAACATAAAAAATAAAACAGCTACAAATCGCTATTTGTAATGTCGTACCTCCTTCGAGAGCGAACGTGACATCTGCGCCGTATCCTTGAATTAGAGTCACAGGAGTCTCAAACAAGAGGCCGGTGTTGACATTATAGGAACCCGTGTAATAAGCCTCATCGAATACCGGTTGACTCACGGCTATGGCTCCGTCCTCTATTACTTCGAACACTATGGTAGCGGATGCGGAAACGGCCTGAGGTGCGGACGCCTGTATCTCTAGGAGTATGATTTTGTTCGCGGGTATTTGCTGGTCCGGAATGGGAGCTTGCAACGCTACTGCCACCACGGCGCCTTGGGTCGTCAGGCTGAAGTAGCTGGAGAGCTCTGACGGAAGAAAATGGTTGTAAGTGTCAGTCCTGAGCTAGCAAACAGAGTATTGTGAATTGGTGACACAAAAGTGCATTGTCCTTAAATGTGTGAGTAGAGTGAAATCAGCTATTCTTACATACCGCCAAACAAAGTGAAATTGACACTATCGGTGTATCCTTCAATTAGCGTTATTGGTTCTATGCTCGCCGTGTTACCATCGATAGAGCCTACGTAAGTTACTCTGTCGAATCCGAGGATCGCTAATTCTTCAGTGTAATCTGGAAGATGAAGTGGAGAATTTAGTTCATAACATGTGAATCTGAAGAGTAGGCTGCATAATGGATTGGGATTTGGATGTGTGCTCACCACTTGTGACCGATATGACGATAGTCGACCGCGCTGTGTCACTTCCCGGTCTCTGGGCAGTGATGACAAACACGAGCTGGCGATTATTGGCCAACACGGCGGCAGGTATAGGGCTGACTAGAGCCAGTGTCAGAGAATTTTGTGTTTGCACCAAACTGAACCATTGCGAGCTTTCTGAAAGTATAATACAAGTCAAGCTGTATTTATCGTTGAACATAAAAAATAAAACAGCTACAAATCGCTATTTGTAATGTCGTACCTCCTTCGAGAGCGAACGTGACATCTGCGCCGTATCCTTGAATTAGAGTCACAGGAGTCTCAAACAGGAGGCCGGTGTTGACATTGTAGGAACCCGTGTAATAAGCCTCATCGAATACCGGTTGACTCACGGCTATGGCTTCGTCGTCTATAACTTCGAACACTATGGTTGCGGATGTGGAAACGGCCTGAGGTGCGGACGCCTGTATCTCTAAGAGTATGATTTTGTTCGCGGGTATTTGCTGGTCCGAAATGGGAGCTTGCAACGCTACTGCCACCACGGCGCCTTGGGTCGTCAGGCTAAAGTAGCTGGAGAGCTCTGACGGAAGAAAATGGTTGTAAGTGTCAGTCCTGAGCAAGCAAACAGAGTATTGTGAATTGATGACACAAAAGTACATTGTCCTTAAATGTGTGAGTAGAGTGAAATCAGCTATTCTTACATACCGCCAAACAAAGTGAAATTGACACTATCGGTGTATCCTTCAATTAGCGTTATTGGTTCTATGCTCGCCGTGTTACCATCGATAGAGCCTACGTAAGTTACTCTGTCGAATCCGAGGATCGGCGCTTCTTCAGTGTAATCTGGAAGATGAAGTAGAGAATTTAGTTCATAACATGTGAATTTGAAGAGTAGGCTGCATAATGGATTGGGATTTGGATGAGTGCTCACCACTTGTGACCGATATGACGATAGTCGACCGCGCTGTGTTACTTCCCGGTCTTTGGGCAGTGATGACAAACACGAGCTGGCGATTATTGGCTAACACGGCGGCAGGTATAGGGCTGACTAAAGCCAGTGTCAGAGAATTTTGTGTTTGCACCAAACTGAACCATTGCGAGCTTTCTGTAAGTGTACATGTCAAATTTATAATTGAAAATAAACTGTTAGTTATCACGTAACGTCTTCGACATCTAATATAGCATTTATGTTATATCTTCACTGATCACTTTTTTTTTATCTGATCTTACCTCCTTCTAAAGAGTAAGAAATATTAGCAATATTTGCTGCAGTCAATCTGATTTGTGAGTCGAAAATCAATCCCTCGTTTAACGAATAAGATCCAACATAATAAGCTTCTTCGAAAGCGATTTCAATTTCAGTTTCTGTGCTCGTTACGATTTCAAAAATAATTGTGGCGTGAGTTCTGGTGGCCTCAATTTGGGCTTCTAACGTTAATACCAAAACGTTGTTTAATTCTGTTATCTCATCAGGTATTTCACTTAATAGCTGCAACGTGAACACACCGCCCTGGTTCGTGAGCTGGAAATCACTTGCATAATCTAAAAGAAAGTGGAAGCATTTTAGAAACTGGAAATAAAAACGAACCAGACAAACGCTAGTCATTATTATGTAAGCGTACCTCCAGTGAGCGAGATTTTCACGTCAGCTGAATATCCTTCAAGACTTATAGCATCCAACATTAGATTGAGACCGTCAATTGATCCCGTATAATAGTCCCGTGCGAACTGAAGTACTGTGGATGTCGAAAAATCTAGAACCAGATAAAATTGATGTTACTAGAATCGTCGAGGTAAATATTTGGGTAATATCGGCTATTTGCAGTGACTTGTTTGTCGTTTTCAATTCGAGGAAATATTATTATATCAGTTAAATATAAATACAAGGTGAAGTTACTAAGATTATGTAACAATAAACCATAGGTTTGAAAAAAAAATGTTTTTGTTATATGAGAGATTTCTGTCAGTTAAGTATACAGCATCAATATATTTATATTGAAGTGATAATTAATATTTTCTACTTATTATAAATAAATACAATTTTAAAGACTGTGTGTCCCACTGCTGGGCAAAGGTCTCCCATTCGTCATTTATTTGAAAAGAGTTTTTAGACCATTACACCCCCATTGGGATGTGGGTTGGCGGACAGTTCACCAGAGCCTCGTTCGTTAGCAGAGTGCACAACAAGAATGGGAAGTTGGCTTGAATTTTTCAGAATGTTATTTTACCACTTGTATACTAAAGTATGAGAATAAAACATGATATGTCCTATAATATAAGAAATTAATATTATATAACCTGTAAAAGAAATTATGACAGTGGCACGTGTTGGTAAAAGTTCAGGTTTGATGGCGACGACCGTGAAGATTAAATGGCTCCTGTCTCTTGGCAAAGTGCTATTGATTACCGATAGCGAAATGTCGTTTGGACCATTTTGTGAAATAGTGAACCACCGGGCATCATCTGAAAATTAAAATGTTACTCATTTATTGCCATATTTGTCATCATAATACATTGTTGTCTAAATTTTATCCCAAAAGAGTTAAGGAAGACATAGTTCAGCATGTAGTTCAAAAGATCTAATTCAATAAAATGAAAAAATAGTATCGTTGTACTTGAATTCCTAATCCCATTCCCCAGCCTCCGCGTACTAATTTAAGCTTTTTTTTTATTATTACATTATAGGCAAGTATTTGATCTCGATTTCACCTGATGGTAAGTGACGATGAGATCTACGATGGAGCATACTTGCCTAGGTAGGAAGGCGGCAGTAGATAGAGACGCTACATTCACTAGGCACATGCAGCGCAACTGATCTGACCCGCCATCCATGAATGGCAGCACCGAACATCATGCCGGAACACGGCTAGGCCGCTTGGCGACATGGCTTTGTTCAGTGGGTGGTGACTAGCCACGGCCGAAGCCTACCACCAGTAGAGTTGTCACCTGGTTGGCACCACCCAGGGTCACGTGTAGGGTATCTCGAGGGTACTTAATTCTCCTACGGATGAAGGTGACTCGACCCCAACCGACCCGTTGCTTAAGCAACGTATACAGAATACGTTTGTATTTTGATTAGCTACCTGTGTTACATCGTTATCCCACTTACCGCCGTCTAAAGTGAAAGCAACAGATTCATCAAATCCTTGTATTAGCCGTATTGTGTCCTCAAACGATAATCCCATTTGCTCAGAATATTCGCCGGTGTAATAAGCCTGTTCGAAAATAGGCGTAACTGTTTGTTCCCTGATTATTTCTATAACGATGGTTGTGTAACCGCTAACTGCCTCCGGATAATACGCTGCGAGTTCTAATGTTATGAACGAGTTATCCTCAATCACTTGAGATGGCAAATTGTTTGTAAGAACAACTCTAATTCCATTAGCGTCTTGTGATATTCCGAAGTAGGATGCGTATGCTGTAAAATAATATATTGTTTTATTGAAATAAAATGAGAAGACAAAATTAATTCTGCAGATTTGCATAATTCTGGTTTTTAGAATCAGAATCACAATCAGAATATTTTTATAAATGTCAACCATTAAGTACAGTACTAAGCTGGATGAAATAATGTTGTGAGATTGGTCCACCTGCCCGATTCTAAACGAATTACGTTGCGTATATGCCTACCTTTGTTGTTTTATATTTCATGTGTGTTAATAGGCAGGTATAAAAAAAATGGTTGATAAAGATATGCGATATGGTAACGTATTAATGGAATTTCAGTGTTAAATCACCTCCAGTTAAATTCAAATTGACGTCTTCAATGTTATTGCCGATGAGTGTTATTGTTGGCAGTTCTAATTGATTATCTTGTATAACGCCTACATAGCTGTTTTCTGCGAAACGGAGCACCACAGTGTCGGCTGGTTCTGGAAAATCATTTGCACACAAGTCATTGAATATTCTTAATCAAATCAAAGGATACAAGGAACGGATCATATTCGAGAACAATAAAATCATAGAGAAAACAATGTTTTAGAATAAATGTTAGTACACAGGATAAATAAGTGCGATAAGAATACCGATTTAAAAGGTCATTACTGAGTACATTTCACATTTTTACCAAAACATTATTTATAATTTTATCAATTGTTATCTTACCTACTAATATATTATTAACCAATGTAATAAAATCCAAAGGATTGTTTATTTTTGGGTATTGTTAAATATTATCTATTTCACTTACTACTAATCGTATCTATATATCTCAGCACTTATAAAGAGATCGCGGTGTCTCGTGCGTCCTAGTCGTAAGGCGGCACCCTATCCTTTTCAGCATAAACACACATTATAAACTTAGTTATTCATTCGAGGACATGCGGGAAGTCTTTGTAATTTATAAATCATATCATACCTTTGAGTATGTCGACAGATATCGTAGCTCTCGCGGTAACAGTGTTGGGCTTATACGCGAAAACAACCAGTATCAAATGACTGTTGTTTTCCAAAACTGTCTGTGGTAATGGCGCAACAGTTGTAAGAGACAGCGTATTATTTGTCTGAGATAAAATGAAGTATACGGCAGAATCTGTAAAGACGAACATTTAAGTACCATGTATGTATTCCTTTGGTTAGTTTCATTACTGTCATGACTATTCATGGAATCCTTACTCGGGTTTGAATGAATCAAATTCCAGCTACAATCCAAGATATCTAACATATTCCCAGAATTCATAAAATATTAATAAGATAAAGATAATATCTACATATTACCCAAAGCAAAATTTTATAGAGCGTCACGTTTAGACCACTTTAAATTAAACTACTGTAAGTCTACTACTGCTACTTGCTGACTAATGTTCAAAGGTTGCACTACATTTATATAGTAATAATTTCATACAAACCTCCTTCTAATCCGAAGACAACACTGTCATCATACCCAGCACTCAATGAAATCTGGTCTTGAAATTGCAATCCACTATCAGAGCTGTAAATTCCCGTGTAATATGTCTCGTTAAATACGGGAGCTATAACCTCTTGTTTAATTATATCTATCACCACACTAGTCCAAACAGATACAGCTCTATCTCTCCTCGCTTCAATCTCTAACACTATAAAAGTATTATTTTCAAGAATATCACTGGGCAATGCGTTCATTAACCCTAAACTTAAAACGTCGTATAAATTTGTTATTGAGAAGTAATGAGCGTAATCTGTAAAAAAAACATATTTTTTTTTAATTTTACAAATGAATATAAATATCGCTAGACGATCATACCAACGGTACTGCCCACAGATATTCGTGATTTGTGGTACTGCCCCTCAAAATAAGCAGGGCTTGTATTATGGGTACCGACAGGGGACGATCCCAGTATATAATAATGATTATGTATTTAATAGATTTAAATAAAATATTTTCTCACCTCCAGAAAGCAGGAACTGCATGTCTGCTGCATAACCCACACTAAGTACGACATTGTCCATTGTTAGAACATTATCCTCCATTGTACCAGTGTAAGTGTTTTGTGAAAATCTCATTATGGCAGTGTCTGTTAATTCTGTAAAAGACCCAAATTAAACAACGGATGTACCAACATACACATTAATCTTTTTATATGAAGAAAAATATGTATACAAATTCACGGAATCCTGACGTTCATTCACGCAACTAATTGATTAGAAAAACAAAACAACCGGAAAAAGCTTAGAGGGGGGTAGGTACATGCATTGACTTACTGACCCCCGATCCGATATTGGCCACGATTATTCTTTTACTGGCTTCTTTGTCTTGAGAGTCTCACACTTAATCTGTATGAATGTCTTCTAAGAAACAAAGTATAATTGTGTACGCACCTGTAGGGAATCTAATTAGGATGGCAGCGTTTGCACCGACGGTTAATTCCTTTTCAGCCAATATGTTGAATAGTAACACCTTTTCGTTGAATATTATATCTTCAGGAATAAATGATCGGAGGGACAATGCAACATTGTTCTCAGAGTTAGAAATGTCGAAATACTGGGAGTGAGCTGAAATGAAAAGAACATTAATAAACTGAGTGAATTAGGGCCTGTTTTATAATGTCTTGATAAACCTTATCCACAACTCAAATGTATGTGAGACAGGCTCTTAGCCTATTAAGTTAATTAATATTCATTATCATCTTTTGCCATCAGTATTTACATAAGCAAAACTTAATTAAAGTTTATAGCAAATATTTAGTTAATGAGTATCTAAAGATGAAAATCTCTACTGACCTCAAAAAATTGTTGCAAGATTTCATAGTGATGATATACAAATAAAATGAGAGTTAAGTAATATCTGAGCGCTGTTTCTCTGCTCACGTATTTGTACAAAATATACCTTGCGTTTGCTAACAACGTTTCACAAGCGACACATAAAATATGAATAAATCCTCACCTCCATCAAGACGGAATTTTACGGTATCATCAAAGCCTTGTACCAAATTAATATCTGCTATATCAACGTTCGAGCCCTCATAAGTTCCCAAATAAATATTACTACTGAACACAGGTGTCGTTACGTCGTCCTTTATTACATCCAGAAGCACACTCGCGGTGGCCGTTAAAGTGTTGAAGCCAGACGCAGTTAGGGCCAAGATTACGATATTGTTGTCTAATATAATGCTCTCGGGAATCGGCGTCATTAAATTGACTGTTACCACATTTAGTGTGTTCGACATGGAGAAGTAGGATGCGTAATCTGGAAATTGGAATGATTAGTATTTGACATTGTGCAGTGCGTGCATCTGTAATATGTAGGTATAGTTCCATACAATACATTTCGTACTATATGTTTTTTTTTTATTTATTTTTTTATTACATTATAGGCAAGTATTTGATCTCGATCTCACCTGATGGTAAGTGACGATGAGATCTACGATGGAGCATACTTGCCTAGGTAGGAAGGCGGCAGTATATAGAGACGCTACATTCACTAGGCACATGCAGCGCAACTGATCTGACCCGCCATCCATGAATGGCAACACCGAACATCATGCCGGAACACGGCTAGGCCGCTTGGCGACATGGCTTTGTTCAGTGGGTGGTGACTAGCCACGGCCGAATCTGTTTGGGGTACCTCCGTGTTTCTGAAAGCGCGTTGAGTTTACCGTTCCGGTCATTATTCTAATGACACTGACAGTCATTATGGGCAATCAGGAGCCTGAAAAATTCTGACAAATGCTCTAACCCGTAGGTAGTAGTCCCGCTAGTTGAGCCTCGAGCACATGAGGCCATTGCTCCGTGTAATCGGTAATCAGCCAAATTAGGTCGGTTAAAAGAAGGGAAAAGAGCCTGGAAGGATGCGTAACAACAAAATAAATAATCTTTGGGTAAATTACACTTACCTCCCGTAAGAGTGAAATTGACGTTTTCATCATAGCCATCACTTAGCAGAATGGATCCCAGAGTTAAAATATTATCCTGTAAAATTCCTCTATAAATAGATTCTTCAAATTCCAATTCTCTGGCTGTAATATGGAAGGTGAAAAAGCAGGAAAATTATAGATTAGCTCAAAAGACCTTTTAAATTATTTACCAAAGAATAAAATAGGCTGAGTGAAGGTTTATTGAGGAAAGTGAAATGAAAATAAGAAAGAATAATTCGGAAGAATTGTTCAACTAAGTCACATTATAAATAGGATCCTTGGTTGAAACTTACCATTGAGTTAGGTACGATTTAAGTTTACGACTGTGGTTTTCGTTTTAAAATAATATTTCATATTTTAAAATAACAATATTAATAGTAGCATCCCACTACTAAGATCCGGTAAGTAAAATCCAAAAATATTGACAACGGCTATGTTTGATTTGTGATAGAGGTCAAACTTCATAAAATTAAAATAATTTGAGCTGCTACTCATCATTGTATGTATTTCGATAACGTCAATAATTTATCAGTGCATTTTCATGTCATAAACACAAACCTTGTGTTTTCTTAGGTAGTTAATATAGGTAGATAAGTATATGGGTATCTATACCTATCAAACGTTCTCATAATCATTATCTTTATGACTAAACAAATGGGTAAATTACCGATCCAATCCTGCGTTACGTGGCACTGATATTAAAATATTCAATTTGATAAATGATATAAAATATCTTTGTTTGGGAAGTACATTTCACGAATCAGTTACTCATCATCAGGCTTGCAAATTTACATATGAGTTTTAACATTGGATCACTAGGTATCAAATACTAAATCAGTACTTTAGTCAATTATTGGAAACTGAAATATCAACCTCGTATTTACAGGATTATTTTCAACTTTTAAATATTCTAGATACATGTTAAACTCTATCCGGGACATGATTGGCTCCTCTCTCATGCCAATGTTTAGCTCTCTATTTAGCTCTAGCCATAGAATACCCAATAGTAGGTACTCCGCACATGGAGCTAAGTACGAGTTATGACAACATCAAGTGATCCAATCTTTCTATTACATTTCACGGCAGCACCCCTAGCGAAAACATGAGATTTACCGATAAAGAGAAATATTCGATCACTCGATAGTAGATACCCACTTGAATACGTTCAAGCAAAGGTGTTATACGTACAACATAACTACTAACCTAATGTGCATTTTATATATGAAACCTTGGTACATCTTGAGTACTACGAGTATAAGGTATTTCACAACCTGGGTAAATGATGACTGCTATAAGGTATTTCACACATAGAGTGTACATCACGCATCAACACAGTATGTTATGAGAGTCACCGAAACAAAAATCATTTTTAACCTAGATCTTAAATCTATAACCATAAGGTGTAACTGCTGTGGTATAAAATAGCACGTAGGTAGCTTACCTTCAGGCAGGGAGATGATAACCGCGGCGTTTGCCCCAACCGTTCTTGGTTTAGTGGCTTCTATGGACAGGATAATGTTCTGCTCGACGTGGATCTCCGGCGGAATGGTTGACGCACTTAGAGTGAGAATTGATCCGTTTTGAATTAGCTGGAAGTAGCTGGCGTGCTCTAAAAACATGTAGCGACCGTGATTTCTGAAGGTATCATATTATTTATTTTTCACTTACACTATCATTACAAGTTTAACCTAATGCAAGAGTGCAGACTATACTAGATGAATTCTTGTAGGCACTTAAGTACTTCTAATAAATAACGCTGTCCTTTCGAATTTAGTCAGAGTGTAGAAAAATAAATACGTCTGATTTGCTATGAGATTATTAAGAGTGCGAAACGCGCGTGTCACCGCGTATTAATACGACAAACTGTTACCCCCTAAAACTAATTAGGGTTGGTAATACAATCCGAAGAAAACGTTTACGTTATTTAAGGTTTTAATACGAAGGATTTAAGTATATATTAGGATATTAGAACGCGGAGTACGCGTAGTAAGCTTAGTACGCGTAGTACGCTTAGGGCCAATGGCATTAAAATAACACGTGTAACACACACATCATAATTTCGTTCAAAAAAAATTTTTAACCGAACATCAAAATATTAATTTACGTTTTCGGTTCAGATAATTTGAACAAAATTAAAATATAATTAAATGTTAGAAAGTAGGCAGCAGCAGATAGCTAACAGCGATACCCGAGTTGGTAAACCGTTTGCCTCGGCAACGAGGAACGCAGGTTCAAACCCTGGCTCACACCTCTCAAAGATATCGTGAGATAACCAGCACGTCTAAGAGAACCCCTCGAAATACGTATAATTTCCTCCAACCCGCACTAGGCCAGCGTGTTGGACTATGGGCTAATCTTCCTTGCGTTGCCGGGAGGCCCGTGCCCAACAGGGGATCATTAAAATGGTTAGTATATTATTAAAAAAAAATATAGTTAGATAATTTACCTCCATCCACATACACTGTAACGGTATCATCGTAGCCCTGTACTAACACGATTTGCTCGAGAGTCAAACCGGCTTCAGGGTTGTACGATCCTGTGTATATCGGCTCGTTGAATACCGGGGTTATATAATCATCCTTTATGATCTCAAGGGTTACTACCGTAGTCGCAATGCTTCTGTCAGTAATCGCATCAACTTGTAGATATATGAAGTTGTTTTCATTAATAACATTCTCGTTGACAGATGACATTGTGAGCGTGATTGTGTTTCCTTGAACGACAGCACTGAAGTACGACGAGAATTCTGGAAAATACGCTCCAATAAATACTCTTGGAAGGTGTCGAATTTTTAATGTTGTAAGGGTTTAAATGAAATTATATTACGGGAATCAACATATTACGCTCGCTTGAGATCATTCACTTAAAATGCGAATTTTATGTACCGACGCTATATCCAATTTCATTAGGTTGGCGTACAAGTTAATTTGGTAATCATCATTGCTTTAAGTGTCTTTAGAAACACATTTCACTTTATACAAATTAGACATGTCCGGTAAATTTCTTGCTCTTTGCGCAACTCAGTGAAGTTTTGAATTATAAAATATTGACTTACCACTTGAAATTGCAGCAGAAACAGGTCTACCTTCGTAGCCTTGTGTTAATATCAACAATGGGACCTGTAAACTATTGTTTTCGATTGTTCCCTCGTAATGAGCTCTTTCAAATTCCAAAGCCACCTCTGAAAAAGAGAATGATGTCAGATCACCCAGTACTTTGATGAGGCGTCAAACTGTTCAATAATATTGAACTTTAAAAGCTTTTATGGTTAACCCTGGAATATATATTATTCATGGCACATCAATGTGTAAATAAAATGGGAGTTTGGTATACTTACTGAAACAATGATTTTGTTAAAATATTTATTGTTTTAAATATCATAGTATAATATGATTTCTTGATTAAACAATGGAGGGATGGGAAAGTATAATCTTAATCAAACTTATTAAGTATCATATGATTGTGATCGGCCAATAAAACGCAATTTGACTATCAATTAAATCTTGGTAGACGCTGATAATTATCATCAATTACTACCGGCCGTTTTGATGTAGATTACTTGAAGTTTTAAAAATAATGTGGACAATTCGGAAAAATATAAACATATACCTATATTATATTACGAGTACATTATACTAGATACTTACTAAAGACAATCTTGAAACAACGTAGAACGTGCGACTACATTTTGTGTTTTATTTACGCGCGTCGTAGCTTTGTTCCTGTTTAACGTTTCGCTGTATCAAAGTAATCTTACCTTCCGGCAGCCGTACAACGACTGTGGCTGAGCCGCCGCTGGTATATTCTCTGTCAGCCCTCACTACCAAGAAAATTTGTTTTTCCGCAAGTACGTCGGCCGAGAGTGGAGTAATCACATTTAGCGACACCTGGTTACCGTTTTGCAATAGTTGGAAATTGTTTGAGTGCTCTGTAAGGTGAAAAATGTTATTCCGGTTTGAACCTTTTAGGATGTTTATTCAAAGCCTATTTAGAATACAGTAGGTATTTGGTGATAAGTAGATGGAAGATGGAATGTGGTAGAATGGAAAGTGCGATAGCTAAAATGATTATAAATCTATAATTTAGGGTATAAATTTTATTACTGAGTAATTTTTCAGTGAAATAAAAAGTAATATATGTGTACACTATTGTGGAACCAGCGCTGAGCGTTCATCAAAACGTCAGATGTCAAGAAGCTGAACGATATTTCAGAGCGTACAATGGCGTGGTGTCGGGCGGAATTTGATTTTGGGGATCGGGAATGTCAAGCGCTTCAAGTTTCTTAGAGTTGACTTTTGCATAATCATCACACAACTGAAAAGCAAATATTCGCAAGTAGAATATCAAATTCGTTGATATGAATAATAGCTGCTGTTCTCTCTGGTTGGATTTGGACCATTGATAGTCCACTCCATCCTTAGTATTTTTTGAGTCACACATTTATTCTGTATAGTTGACTATTAGTATTGAATTTTTGTTCAATCGGAGGAAATTTAGCTACGACATCATCATTAAATTACATGAGTCTTGCTTCCCGGTATCTGTGAATTGATTTAATACAATTGAATTTATATGGTAGCGTCGCGTAGCATCCGTTTAGCGAAATAAATGAACTGAACCTTAGATGTACAAACGCGCTATAAACCTCATCACCATACCTACTAATAATTCGCTAGCGATACACCTCAGAACTTCATGCCTACAGCGTGCTACGCTACGGCGTAGCATAATTTTGGGTGTGTGTACGTGAGTATCTGTGCGTGTGTGCGCGCGCGCGTGTGTGTGTGTGTCATTAAAATACATTCCCATATTTTTGCGTGTTCAGTGTAAGGCGAGAGCATCATCTTCATCAATAAACAAGTAAATTAAAATAAATACATCAAACTAGTTACCTCCTTGAATCGTAAATTGTATAGTATCATGATATCCGTTTTGTAATGAAATAATTTCGGGTAGCACAAGTTGATCGTCGTCCGTGTAGTTAGCCAGATAAAATGCTTGGGAGAACACCGGTTCTTCGGGGAATTCGAACTCTATGTCCCCGTTAATAATGACCGTAGCATTTGTGCTCAGCGGAGGATCGCCCGTCAGGTCAACATCCTGTAAATAGAAAGAAAAAAAATAGTGTAGAAAATATTGTAAAGATCTAACTGCAGATGGGAAGCTATTAATTTCACTTAATCTTCATATTAAAATTCTTATTAAATAATTCGTATTAAAACGATGCATCTTTTCGATACTTGATATATATACTGAAGCTTTTAGACTTACCGTGGCCGTGATTCTAACAGACACCGGTTCAGGTAAAGATCTTATGAATGTCGTTGTTCTCAATATTGCTTTGAACTCCTTGGCCACAGTAGAAGATGTGTCGTAAGCTATTTCAAAGTATGGGTTGTCTTCAATTGCGAATTCAATTCTTTGTGTGGTCAAGTCTATGTCTCTGACCGTGATGTCGTTGAAGCAACCGGTGATCAAGAAGCCAGGCGGCAGTGGCGGCGCCACGGTGAACTCAAACACATTTGAAGGCCCGAACTGCGGCGCATTATTATTCGTGTCTATGACATTTATTAAAAACACCTGAAAATACAGTATAACATTATTAAGGCTTAGATAAGAATAATATCGGTTTGTGGCTCAATATGTTGTAAAGTACTAGGGGAAATACCGGGTTTGCTAGATAGCGAGTCTTTTTTTAAATATAGCTCGGATATAAGTATTTATGTATAGGTTGAATCTTGTCTTAGGGTGAAGTATAATTATTTAGGAATTTTATGGGTTGGGTCTTAAGTAATAAATAAGAATGTAACAAATATTATATTGGTAAAGATGACTTTAGTAAACAATATATCGACTGTCGAAGAGCTATAAGGCTCAACTAGTTTTTATGCAAATAAAAAAAGAAACAAAACGTTAGAAATACGTCACGTATAACCTATTAGGTATATACATATACATATTCCAACCAAATGTTATACAGGATTGAATGTGTACACTAAGCAATTTAAGACTTACTAAAGTGCCAGTAGAACCTCCAGTACACGCGAAGTTTACTGTAATGGACATAGAGTCAGACGTCTCGTTCTCCTCATAATATGCATAGGCCGCGTTTGTCGTGATCACAAACCGTGAATTGGTATACGCTACGTCCAAATACGGCCCTGCGTTCATTCCCTCGCCATAATTAAATGTGTTTATACCTGTAATATAATTGTATTATATTATAATATATTATATTATATTATATTATATTATATTATATTATATTATATTATATTATATTATATTATATTACAACGCGTAATATAGAAGGCTTAATTTTCATTATTGATATGTCCTAAACATAATGTTAACTAACTAAAACTAAATGCTTTGTAAATTTTATGATTACCGCTTTATGTGAAGCAACATTTGAGCAAACGAAAGTGCTGTTATAATCATGAATATTACAAGGCCCAATTGTTATGGAGATTAACTTTTATGTATTATATAATGGATTTTCATCATTATGAGTACTCGTAAAAGGGTGCGAGTGAAATTCAGATAATTTTTGAGGAAAAATAGAAATGTAAAGTAAATATTTTTTTAGGGTTTATTATATAGGTATACAAGTCTATTTTTCCAATCTCCACTTAAACTCTTTGTAACGTTGGTAGATATAACGGTAGCTATGCTTAATATTAAGCATATGGCAAGAGAAACAAATTAATTTAGCAAGAGTTTTAAAAGTTCTTCCAACTCTATTACTCGAAGTATGTTCAAGAGTCGCCAACTCTGATAGAACGAAGAATTGTATCAAGTAACTTTCATTTTATTTAATTTTGCAAAGACTAACTATGGAATTTGTCTGTTCAATCTATTTTCTAGTTTATCTATAAAGTACCTGTCTAATATTAGTAAAAAAAATTGAGTGTTACTATATCTTATATGTCTTATACCAGCCCTTTATAGACTATTAACAAATATAGACAGGTATCGAGGCGCCATAGTTTATATTATAGTGGACCACTCTTCACAGTGCGACTCGACTGTTTAATATACTTTAATATATATATATATATATACCTTTTGTTTTGAGATGATAGATTAATTTTAAATGGAATATAATTTTAGTTTTGTTTTTAAATATTTTTAACAAGCTGTACACTTTTTATCTAGTTCTAGCCATATCTTTTGGTTCTTTTCTACAACCGCCTTTTATAGCTATCGTCTATATTCTGAATGGTCCTGAGCGATAAATTTGTCGTGTCGTGTGAAAGCTTTCGTTCGGAAAGCGTCATGGGAACCATTTATTTAGCATGTATATAAATGGAAATGTATAAATACGTTTTTTCGGCACCTACCTTCAATACTTGAAGTGCTTCTGTCTAATACATTTCCTGTAAAAGTATCGAGTATACTTGTCGATACCGGTATTAACCAGTTGGTTACACCTTCCATTTGACATCCTGGAAATATATTTATTTAAGTGTATATTCTTTTCTTTCCGCTAATGGCCTTTTTCCAATGTGTCAGGGTCAACGTCCTTCTGCTGTATGTGTGTGTGACTTACCATTGCTGAGGTAGAAAAATGATATGAAAATTATAATAAATTTTATCTTGTGCTTTTGATATCCCATCATGTCGTGTGTGGTATAATGTCCGGATATGTTGACATACCTAAAACGAAACGTACATACGTCGGATTTAGAGATACATTTCACTTCACTTCACTTAAAAAAAAATGGCTTCCATCGTGTTTAGTTAACGACAATAATAGAGTTTCAAAAGACACGTGGTCAGTAGTATTAAAGAATATATAAATGTGGTGACATTTTTAATATTATTGTTATGCTTCATGATAGTGTCAAAGTCAAAGCACACCTGACTTACCGGAAGATAACTTTTGGTTCACCTTTTTGTATACTCGCTATATTCAAATGTATTGATCACAAATATTAACACAACTGTTAAAGTTTTCTCCAAGTCACTATAATACTTTTTCTAGTAGATTTATATTCTTCACAAAATCACCGGTTTCTTTAATAATACGTCAGATTCCCAAATAAATGAACACAGAACTGAATATTGTGCTGATAAATATCAATTGAGTTGATAATGATTACAGTATCTGACGATTGATATCTTCGCGCGGAAATAACGCGATAACAACATCATTATACCTATTATGGACAATATGGTAATTTCACACAAAGATAGATAAACTATGAGGGCTACCGGTATATAATATATTTGTTCGTGTAGTGTACTATGGCGTTATGAAGTACTTTGCTTCTATAACATGATTTTCAATGGGAGCGTTTTTTATATTTTCCGAAACGGAGAAGTTTATTTCTTCTAGTTTTGAAACAAGATTGGTTCGACTCTGATATTTTTCTAAACATTTGCAGTGTTAATTGGGACTTCGAATAATAAGTGACTTCTTTTATTTTTGTAATTTGATTTTCATTAAAATACACAATGTTAGTGAGGTATTTAAATTACAAATTTTCTTGTTGACTAGCTTTTTTCCCGCGCCTCCGCCCGCGCAACTATCGATTTTGCTTTGACACATCGACCCCGCATGGTCGTAGAGTGATTATGTAATCGCCCCACGGAATAAAATTTTCTATACAATCTTCGATCCTTCTTTGGACCGCTAAGGGTGGGAATTTCCAAAAAATCCTTTTTAATGAATTCTTACGTCATAAAAGGAAGATACTGTCCAGATATCACGATTCTACGCCTGCTTGTTGGGCTTTGCGTTGTCCGTTAGTCAGGACAAAACCTTTTTTATATATATGGAAGATTATCTCCGCCCCGCGGTGTTACCCGACCCGCGATTTTCCTCCTCCTTTTCCTCTAGGTCCTTTTCTCTACCTCATCAGTGCATTTTCCGGGATAAACAGTAGCCTATGTTCTATTTCAGACTATAATCTTTCTCTGTGCCAAATTCATCCAGATCCGTTCAGTCGTTTTGGCGTGACTGATTAACAAACATCCATCCATCCATCCATCCAGTCCAGTCAGTCAGTATCCAGTGGTATAGTGGTATAGATATAAATTTTTCGCTTCATAATTTTAATTCGTTAGCATTTTATTTAAAATATCTGCGCGATAATTTTACACATACGATTTAATTTAACGATGTTAATGTAATAAAATTTAAGTTAATCGCTCTTTATACAATGCAATAAGAAGCAGCATCAGTAGATAAAATGTATGCCTGTCACGTGGACTTTTTATTGCAATCATGAAATATAATGGCATTAAAATCTGTAAATAGGGGTTTATACATAGACTTAAGGTACTATTTTTAGTATTTGACCTTTCAGTATTTTGTAAGTATAAACTATTAGTTTATATTCTGTAATTTTATTTTAAAACCTGGTTATTGACTTGGTCTGTACCTACATACCAACCTTTATAGGGAAGAGCGGAGCCTCCTATCACGGGTATTGTCAAACCTAAAAGGAGTGCTCCAATAATTTTGTCAAAACGATTACGCTCAGTTAAATTAAATAAAAAATATTTTATTTGTTTATTTACATACCCTTGGAAGACTATAATTATTATACCTACCAGCATCCATTTACCTACAGGGTATTCGAACAGTGTAGACTCGTATTTGATAATCATGCCTGAGAGCTATCGCCTTCGGAATTAGATAGCATAGCTTAGTTTGGGACCATACAACTGCTGTGTGCATACAACTGACGATATTGCCGTAAATACTGGGTAGAAAAAATATAATGAAATACAAATTTGATCAAAAATCCCTTTTGTTCTCCAACTTACATGTGCAGTCGACGTATTTTATATAAATAATAAATAATGTTTACATTTGGCTTTATAAAACGTAAAATAGTACCAATGCACAAGTATGCACAAGTGTTGCCGTATCTTATTGTGTTGTCGTATTTTATTAAATTATCAAAAAATTTAATTTGATTCCTCGACAAAGGCCGCGATTGGTTGAGATATTTCCACGTGACGCATGCAATTATCGTATATTATCTGGCATTATCGTTAACAAAGGTATAGGTATGTGTCTATATAATAAATTTATTTATGAAAGAATATTTATTAATAGAACATGTACACAATTATTACGAGGTCAAATATGAAATAAGATACAGTGATTTAATGCCAAGCATCAATGGTAGTGACATCATGGTTTGATTCCATACTGTCCTGAGGTTTTCTGTTCACGGAGACGTTTAGTGCTAGTAGATGTTGTATAGGTAGGCGGGGCGAAAGGTTCACCATACTGGCCCACTGTCCCGCGCACAGTTCTGGGAACTTGAGTTTCTTGAGAAAGTGACCCTCGAGGTACCAAGGTGACACGCAAGTGGGTGAATAGTCCCATATCTTCATCTCGTTTAATCGCACCCAACTATAATGAGAAATAAAAAATAATTCTACGATATGGTTGTTAAATTTCTTAACTATTATTTTAATTTTATAGGCATTGGTATAAATTCAATACGAAATTTGTAAAACATTTTGAATTTAAAAAATATGATAACATGTCAGTGTTTATGCATAATAAAGCTATGCCGATAATAATTATGTATATTTCAAAATCAATTAACATTATCACCAATATTATAGATTGTGGACTGGGTTACATCTGAAAAAAATCAAGCCGCCCCACAGCAATATGTATTACCTAACATGTAGTTAAAGATTGGGTGTCTGTGTACAAACAACTATTTCGTTTCCATCCCAATTGTGAATATAAGGGTATAGTAGTAATATTCCGACACAATATTCTCTTTCAAGTTGTCCAACTACCTCAAAGCGTGATCTAAGGCAGCGGTTTCATTAAAACGCTAGCGGTTGCTAACAGCCTACCGTATCGTCACGAGTGTTGACGGACACCGGTCGCAGCTACACTAGCTACTAGCTCGCGTACACAGCTTAGTTTACATGCACGCCGATAAGATGCTCTTCAACATTAACAAAGTTATACGTCAGGGATTCATGTTATTGGAAGAAAAGAATGAAGAACGATGACGGCTTATCTGATAAGGTACAAGAAAAGAGGAAAATTATTGATGCAATCTGTCATATTTGTACAATACCTTTTATATTACAACATTTTATTCTGTTTTCTACTTTCCGTTTATCTGTTTAGCATCACTGTGATTTGAAGTAATACCAGCACACGCTTGAAACTTAAGACCATCAAATGTCGTTGATCGCAGGCAACGTCTTGTAGGGTAGTCGGTTGCGGCCAGCGTGCGGTCAAATAGACAGCAGCCTAAGCCGCAATGTACGGTAAATGCAAATGTAAACGTGGCGATATGCTTGTCAGTTCCAACCGCTTCATTGGAAGTGACTTCACGAAATCTGCATATGGAGATTACGCGATGCATAAATGAAGAGTACTCACGCTGAAATGTATAGAGCGTGACAATCACAGTGCCACGGGTTGCCGGAGAGTTTGACGATTGCTAGTTTGGGCGTATAATCCAGTGTGCGGGATGGTAGTGATGGGAACATGTTGTTGTCTAAATGCCTGCAAGTAGAGATCTTAATTATGGATTAAGATGAGATTCCGCGTTCGGACAGACATGCACTACCGTTAATGTTAAAAACCATCCAAGTGGTATCCTAAAGGATTGGTTACATGCGTTATAATATTTGTTAAAACCACTGTGCAATCAGTGCAATATAAGTACTAGTAGATTAAAAACGTAAATTAAGGATTTCAATTTTATGTTAATCATAATAAAAAAATACTAAGATGCATATTCAATTAGATCAAAGCAGTGATGAAGATGGCTATGTAATTAAATAAAAAATGTGAAGTATGTCTATGTTAATGACATTAAATCATTAAAACTTTAAAATCTAATATGTCTTCGAAATTTAGATGATACTCACAGCGTCGTGAGGTTCTTCAATGTTGAGAATGTTTTAGAATTAACTTCGTACAATTTATTATCAGATAGCAAAAGTGAGGTTAAATTTTCCAAGCCATGGAAGGTGGTAACGTTAATACTACGCAATTTATTTTTGGTCAAGTCCAGTTTCTCCAGATTTGTACAATTCAAGAACGTATAGTCTGGGAGCTCTGTGAGAACATTGTTCTTCATGTCTAAAGTACGCAAAAGTTTCATCTTTTCAAACTCGACACCTGTTACCTGAAACATTCAATATTGAATCAAACGACCACCTACGCAAAGGACTGAAACAAATAATTTATAGGACAAACTTACACTCTTCAAATTGTTACTTGACAAATCCAAGAAAGTCAAATAGTTAAGCCTGTGAAATACACGGGTGGGAATATTTTGTAATTTGTTCCGATCTAGCAATAAAGTCTCTAAAGACTTTAAGCTCTGAAAAGCGTGTTCACTTATATTGGATATTTTATTATCAGAAAGTTTTAAAATCTGAAGTGTCTTCAAAGAAAACGTCCCATTTTCAATTCGCTGAATTTTATTCTTCGACAAATCTAATATTTGCAAAGACCCCAGCCCCACGAAGCTGTCTGAAGGTACATACATTATGTGGTTATTCGAAATGTCAATGGTTTCCAACAAGGAATTATTTGCGAACAGTCGTTCAGGCAGTGAATATAAGAAATTGTTCGACAAATCTACGTGGAACAGTTTTTTCGTAGATCTGAATGCGTCGCTATCGATTTCTTCCAGGTAATTTCTTTGAAGACGCCTGAAAATAGATTTATTTTAATGGTAGACTGAAGATGGTAGACTAGAGTGAAGGTTAGATTCTTATACTATACTCTTTGTAAGTAAACTGTGAGTCTAATTAAGGTAAACCAGTAGTAAAAAATAATGTTCTCACGCTAAAGATAGAAATTCCCGGAGAAAAAAAAAATCTCTAGTTATCCCTCTCTCTCGCTTCTCATACTTTATAATACCTACATACTATCCCAGATAAAATACCCCCTTGATTAATCAAAATTAGATATCTTCCTGCGAATTAATTCATTTTGACTATGATAAACACACACCATGGTAAAATTTAAAACAAATGTAGTTCTGTCTAATTGCGGCTTTTGGTCCAACTTTTCCCGAAAAAATAACTGCCAATAGTCTGAATATAAGATACGCACAGAATTCTCAGATTGACAAGTGAATCGAAGATCCCAGGTGGCAGGTATTCTACATGGTTGTCAAACATGTCCAATTCGGCCAGCGATCGCATGCCTTTGAATGTCGTCTTGTGCAACGTCCGCAGTTTGTTGGTGCCCAAGTCGCTGCAAAAGATTGAAGTAGCGCTTTCAGGGAATCATGTCGAATAGATTTATAGCCTCTGTGTTAGCGTTGATCAAGTTACGCAAATATGATGTAATAAGCAAATATTTTGCCATCGTGATTTTAATATTAATTTTGGGGTAGATAACGGTAAACATGTTATACGTTTACGACCTACAGCTAATTAAAATCCATTGAAGTTTCTTCCTATGTACACATATTAAACACACATGTGGTTATTAGTAATAACCGATTATCTAATGTGAAAATGTCAATTATTTTAAACCAAAATCAGTTTGTAGTTTAATTCAATGCACAAAATCTAGTTGTAATAAATTTCACGTGATAAAAATCATAATAAAAAATATAATAATTTGAAAAATATAAAAAAAATACTTTCATACTATCCGTTTTATAAAAAAAAAACTAAGTTGCTGGGCATTCGGTCGCGGAAACAAGAAAGTAGAGAACAAATACAAACAAGCTGACCAAAGCTTCCAACTTTAGCATTGATGTGTGCAGTAGCAATTTAACCTTTATACGCTAACGAATAGGGAATAATATGAAACATTTTCGTAAATAGTAATATGATACAGTCCAAATTACTTCACTGTGTATTCCGCTAATAGGGCCAACCGTAATATCATTGTTACACGAGGAAGTGAGACAGAAAGTGTGTAGGCCACGTGTAGTAAATATAACTATATTATTCGAACCTCACACATAATGTTTTAATGTTAACTGACCCGTTGCTTATGAGGCGGGTACTAAGATAACATTTTCCACCGATCCATATATCGCGAGAAAAGGAGGAAAGTTATGCCTAGTGTTTCTTTATTGTCTTTTTATGTTTGTCAGGCATTCGACCTAAAAAGAAGACGACCTAAAAAGAAGACCTAAAAAGCTACTGGGGGTGTACTGATTTAGGTACATAGTAGGGTCACTTTATAGTAGAAGTAACCGATGTTTTTTATATTTATTAAGTGAACTTTTGAATTGGTATGTCAAATTTGTTTGGGTATTTCAATTTGAATAGGTGTAGGTTATTTTTTGTACTGTTTGTAACTGTTCGAATACAAAAAAGTATATGTATAGACAGTTCGACAAAAATCGCTTAGCATGTAATAGGATTGTGACTTTGACAGGTCATGGAACATTTATTGTCTACGGTAGGCTTGCCTAATTTTCCTTTATGTTCGTTTATAAAATCCGAATATATTTTGAGCTAACAGTTTAGGAGCACATAAGTTAACCTTCATCCATATTATAGCTAATATTACTCGTAAGATTTTTTTTCAGCATTGCTCTTAGGTATATGTATGTGTGCTACAGTCTAATATTTTATATGAATTGTGTTTTTAAAGGTGTGATATTCAAATGTTTATGTACCACCGTATTACCTACCTTCTAACAGATTCCTTAACTGCCCAAGATCAAATTACATGCCGAATAACGAAACTGTAGGGTAGAAATGCTGAAAATCGGCACTTACATGTTGATTAAGTCAGCGGGAATAACAATATCTGGGGTGAGAGTGTTGAGGCCGGCTCGCCAACAATTAAGCGAGCGCCGAGCCGAATCGCATCGGCAAGCGCTTTTCGCACATTGCCGCCAACGAGATTGGCCGACGCTTATTGTCCACACTGCGGAAAAAACTTTAATGAGTCTCACCACACAACTTTAATATTTCAAATATTTTTTCTGTAATATAACCAATCAATTAAAATTAATTAATTGTACGAATTTTATCGCGTGTAGTTTTTTTACGTTTCTGGCGTTTGCAAGACCTCAAGACACTGAGCACTTTCTGCGTAGATCGGACCGCAAACAACAACTAAATATGAGGATATCCCACTTCAATCTATGATACTAGGAGGTCTCACACCTTAGTCCTCCCGTGACCATGGTTGCTGTAAAGCAGCCTAAACGTCGGGAACGTAAAAAACATAAAATATCTTGATAAAATTAGTAAAACTACTTTTTTTTACCAATTAGTAGTATTCGCGTTAATATAAGAAGTCAAATATTTCCTTAAAGAATTTGTCCATAAATATGTATCTAACGAGGTTGCAAAAAACTATAATAACAAGCGCGGTGTTATGGCAGCATTGCTATTATCATAATACTCTCTCTCTTATCACTGGCTAATGTGATAATAATATTCATATAATCCACCGCACGTGAACACGTACCACCAGATGGACGAGGGATTGACCCTTTTCACACCAATCTCATTTAAACCTATTCAGTTATCTTATAAAACAATGCCGGGACTTGGCTTCCCAAGGCAGTCCTTAGCCAAAACTTATGAGTATTAGCCATAAGTGTTATATTACTAGGGATTGGGTCAGATATTCCCTCAGTATACATGTATAGGTATGAATATATTTTGCACGAGTGTGCACGCATATGTAGTTGTGTGCTCGTGTTCACCGCCCCTCTCTCACAATTGGCAGAGAAAAAAAGAACAACATTCCATGATTAGATATTCAAGGAGTTGTGTATACATTATGAGTTTTATATAAATATTTATATATATTTTATTCTTTACCTGATTGTTCAATAGCTCTTAGACGACGATCCAATTGACGCCATTGTAGGTCAGGAGTGCAGGCATTTGTAGCATGTAGTATCTCTCCTCCGCGCTTTCCTCGAACCATTTCGAATACATCGCAAGCATTCAAACCGCATTGTGCCTCTGCTGCTTTGAACACAGAAAAGAGTCGAACCAAAAAAACACGTTTCAACTAGCCAGCAGCTGTATTTGATTCACTCTGTTAAACGACTTTATACCTAACTTGCGTGCGACAAGCTGTATCAGAACCAATCGACTAAATAGAAACCAATGTCAGTAATCTACATTTTATTCATTGCAGTTAAGGTGCCAATCGAATTAAGCTCAGTATTTCTTTCAACGCAGCCAACAAAAAATATTCTCATTAAAATCATTATAAGAATGTAACTTACACAATACGAAAATGAAAACAGAAAACTAAACTAAACAAAAAACTACATCTGGGTTGCCTCAAGTGAAGCGGCGCCGCAAGGAAGGGTAAGAAAAGTTGCAGTAGTTTATAAATTCGATAACATTATGAAAAATGACAACATATTTTTGGCATAGCTAGAATCATTACTTACCCATTAGTATAACCCGTATTTGGGTCACGCTGTATAACATGAAAAGTGCACGATATATGCCTACCTATAGAGGTTGGCCATGTACGGCGACAGTTATACATCACTTCAACATGCCAAAAGCGGTCACATATACATTTATAGGTAACAAGACCTGCACATATGGCCTGTTTTCCATTCATAAGAATAAGATAAAGAGGGACGGAGCGTGGCGTGTTCGTATGTAATATTTATTTTTTGGTTTTATTTGGCACCCTTAAGGTACCCTATACACTATAAAATCTTTGGTTTTTAGCCTATAAGATTACCCTACTTCTGAGCAAAGGAAAAGGGGAATGCCCTTTTTCTTTCACAGTCCTCTGACTTGGGCATGGCCTCGTCATTCCCACAGCTGTGTCCGTGTCATCTTAC
This sequence comes from Pheosia tremula, assembly GCA_905333125.1. Lineage (NCBI taxonomy): Eukaryota > Metazoa > Arthropoda > Insecta > Lepidoptera > Notodontidae > Pheosia > Pheosia tremula. The sequence continues at coordinate 6,005,148 of HG995402.1, read as the reverse complement.
CACCATCTTCATGATTGACCTCGATAGCGGTGGCCGTTGGCAGGAATCCAGCTTGTACTGACATTGACCTACCTTTGCTGGTCCATGACCAGCCATCAGTCATTACTATTTGAACTAGGTACTTGGTCCTTTTCCTCACAAATAATCTATAAATATGTTAATAAATTCTCAAATCAAATCGTTGTATAAGTACTCAAAGGAAATATTAACAAAGCTTTTGACTTTAAATTAAGTTTAACTAGTTCAATAATATCATGTACATACTCATCTAATATACAAACTTGTATTTTGGCCGGCGTGTCTCGCAAGTAATTACGTAACGCATATTCATGAACGGACTCCGAATATAAATTCGAACAGAGATTTAGTTTGACAGGAATCTAGCAACTAACTACCAATATAGGTTGTAACAATAGTAGTGTAAATATTATAATAGATCCTTTGCTAGGTTGTGAAGATAACATTCTTAAAGAAATGAATATAGTGTTAAGATCGTCATTTAAAGTCACGCCTCATAATTAAGCACGGTAAAACTACTGGTTCACTTTTAACAAAAATCTAATATCAGTTTTACACATTTACGGGTTCGGTATCTAGTTATTAAATTTAAAAAAAAAAATTTTAAACAATTTTCGTGACATCTTATCATCTATGTATATTTACATTTATATTGGTTAGTTACCTGCGTATTCAATGGATCTGATTGAATTTGTATGAATTCGTACAATTCATTCAAATCTATTGTAATCTTTATATATTTTTTTCATGAAGTCATATTATATCATAACCGAAATAAGTTTAAAGAGATACCTCTGTTTATTTGAAATATCTTCACTTTTTTTTCAAAGGTCACCTTCGTGTAATAGATAAACAATTTCTATAAATTCTCATCGTTGCAAGTGCTCTACACCGGTAGGTAACATAAACGCTGTATCCTGTGGATTTAAGTGGAAACGTGATCTCCTAGACTAAACAAATTTAGTTTTTATCTCGATCGCTGCTGTTCAATAGTCATTAGAAATCTATAAATCTCATGCCATTACAAAAAGAAAGAATGTATGTTTTGACGCAAGTTTGACTAACTCTCTCCTGGTTTTTTCCATTAGTAGTTTTCCGCACGTCACTCATGATACGCCATAAGTATTTTAGTTCGTAGATGCTCTTAAAAAAGTACTTTCTAAGTTTTTATATTATTTCATATCAGTCAGGAACACTTTCTAACAGTTGTTGCCAAAAACTTAATAAATTCTACCCACAAAAAACATCTTGGAGAAAATTGCTAAAGTTGTAGGTACTTAGTCTTGTAGGGATTGTTAAAGTAGAGATCTAGACTGGAGCTCAGTGTTAGATTATTAATGAGATGGCGTGTTTCGCGGCATATCATTGTACGATGGTAAAGGAACCAATGGTAAGTGCCTGCTGAAATACAACTATTGTAAAGCTGATCTACTTTATCTTCTATAGATTTACATAAATTAAATAAAAAAAATCTGTTCGTTGGTAAACGCATCGCTTGAGAACAGTTAGACATGGCTTTTTTTAATGTCGTGACGGTCATGAACTTCCCGGAAAATTGGGAAATTCGGGACAGGAAAACGTCTGGTCAGCTATTAGTGAAAAAAAAAACATATAGACTGTACAATAAGTACTTTTGATAAAATGCTGGCAATATTTAAGATGTTTTTAAACTACACAAAAATAATAAGTTAATATTAAGTCGTTTATCAATGTTGGAGTGGATTTTCTTCGCACAGGTGGCGCAGAAGCTGCAAAATCTGTCTGGATTAAATTTTCTGCGTGTTTGATCCTTTACCGCATAGGTTTCAGATTGCCGTTATTTTCGCCTCAGAGTCTGGTTTAATATAAATTTAAATTTAAAATAAAGTTAAAAAATGTTTTTTTATCACGAAGAGATTCTTAATTAGTTGCTTATAAGTCGATAAATGTAAGCATAAAAGATTTCTTAGCGTATATATTTTCTTCCATTCAGAATACAGAAGTTTACTTATTAACAGAATACAAATAAACTGGTAGGATACATAAAGATACAGATAAAGATAAATATACAAAGTACCAAATCTGCCATCTTCAATGAATTAATAAGAACTTTAACAATTCAAAGAACATCTATAAATAGGATGCTTTCATCTCTATAGATTTAAAGGCTTCTTGAAGCAATTCCCAATTATAAAAACGAAATCCGGGGCTATATAAAATGGTGAAAATTTAAATATTTTGCAATGTTTATATCACCAGCCTACTAAGTTCATTTCAGACGTAGAATATACAATTTTGTATTTAACAAATCGTTATCATGCCATTAATCATACAACGACTATTTCTGAATTCACTTCAGAATTGATAAGCGATTTAATGTGATTACCTCTTATCTTCACGATCACAGCTGTTATTATTAGCAGGAACTTCATGTTGTAACCAATCTCGCTTCGGCCAGTGTTCTGCTGGCCCACTACACCCACTGTGCCGCTTTTGTTTCATCTATTAGCTTTATTGACTCGTGACGTTATGCAATATGGTACAATTACCTTTTAAAAAATACGTTAATAATATTTGTTGTTATTTATAGTAGTACCATAATTTTATTACACATTATATTACATACATTTAACTAAGTATTCATTTTGGAATCTTTTCTGCGTTAAGATAAAGATATATATTTAATGTAGCAGTGATAGCCAAGTTGGTAAAACGCTTGCCTCTGTAACGAGTATCGTAGGTTCAAACCCCGGCTCGCACCTCTGGGATTTCATGTGCGAATCTCATTTTCAACCACGATTATCACTTGCTAAAACGGCGAAGGAAAACATCGTGAGTAAACCTGCCTGTCTGAGAGAACCCCTCGAATGATGTGTGAAGTCCGCCAACCCACACTGGGCCAGCGTGGTGGCCTTATCCCCCCTCGCATTGAGGGGAGGCCCGTGCCCAGCAGTGGGACAATAAAAAGGGCTGGTATTATTATTATATAGATGTAGGTGGGATGTAGTAGATCTCATCACCACTTACCATCAGGTGAGATCGAGATCAAATACTTGCCTATAATGTAATGAAAAAAAAAAGCGTAATATATCATATTCGTTGTTTAATACAAATGAAACCTAAAAAAATTTAATACGCAAGGGAATTGGGTGGATAGATTTTTACAACATAGATATTTTTATACTGTGCTCAAATTGTTTTATACCGTCCACTGTTTTATTACTCATAGATATACAATTAAGTAGTTAACTGAATTGATTACGTCCGCTACGTGTACGGTCGACCCGTTAAGCTGAATTTAAAGTACTCACTAATTGTATTAAAAATATATTAAATAAAGTTAAATTCCAATCGGTGAAACCTTTTTGAAAATGTAATTAAGGTGAGCGTACATGTGAGAACACGGAAAACCTTAATCAAATATACCTACAAATTATCCAATATGTTGTCTACGACGAGGATAATAAAGGAAAATGGCGTTTTAAGGCTAGCACAAACTTGGGACGAACGGCTCTCACAATCTTTTTGCAAACCTTTGCTTAGTCAAAATGAGATGTAAATTGCTTTTAGTGCATTGCAACAACTGCTGAATCGCTAAAAGCGAACTTGTATTTTTTCACGCTATTTAAAGAGTATTATTACAGATTTTCATAAGCATATTATATGATGTAGTTTGCCTTAGCATAGAAGAAAAAATATTGTTTGTAAGTGTGCGCGTGTTTCCTGTGCAAATTCAATTTCAAACACTAATGATTATAGGTTGTAAAAAAGTAGTAGGCACACTCCCAACAAAAAAAAAATCACTGCGTTCACCGGACTAAATCAAGTTCACCGGAATTTGCATTTTGATATAGTTGTCCGGTATTATACCAAATAGGCTCGTTGCCCTATTACATTGGCCTTGGGTGGTGTTGCTACACCAATGGCCGCAAGGCCTCTTTGCCAACACCTTTCAGGAATAAATGCACGATGCTCGTCTTGTTATCACTGGACCCAATAGTCCTTAATTACTAATGGCGACTTTGTCACAACCGCGATAAGATTCATATTAACGATTGGCAATTTTCATAATTATTTCAAAAAGTATATATAGTTTGCAGGATAATTATTTTTGTCACGGATGTATAATCCTTATTAGGGTCTTACTTCATTTAAAAGGTCAAAATGGTAAGGTTGCGTTACATACTCTGAGGTTACACGGGTACACGGGGAACTACTTTCGGTAAATGTTACTGTACGCTCAATGTAATACGACACGATATTGTTGTTTAGTAACTGAATAGAACTTGGCTCGACAACGAAATAAATGGGGCAATGTGAGATCAGTCTAAAGTAACGCTTTATAAATTGCGTCGTGAGGAAACTCAGTGACAACTTTTCACATAAAACGTTACATAATGCAGAAACACATTACACAAAGTAAGCTCCTAACAAAATATAATATTCTATGTTCAGCCTATATAACTTCACAGATGATTCAGAATAGTTATACTTAGCCTTGGACCTGACCTTCTTTAGCGAATTCGTAATTACTATTTGAAGTAAGAATTTCGATTTGTCGATTTGAAAATAAAATCTAAATATTGCAGAGTTTCCTTGTACCGGAACACAGAAAAGTAACATTACTTTTAATATATAAAGCTTTGACCTGAAACCTGTCGCTCTAGTTCATTTATATTCAGGCTGCAATAATAAAGGCTAATCTCAGTCTAAAAATGTAACTGAAACGTGACATCAGATTTGCTACCTAACCTCAGAGATTTGACACATTATATGAGTAACTTTGAACACCTTCCCTAATTATAAATGTAGCGGAGCCCGAAAGTTAGAGGGGATAGGGGATTACATACTTAATACTGCAAATGACGTCAGTAATTATGAAGTTACTGAAGGATTTTAAAAACATTTGAAACTGAAGTTTTTGAAAATATATCTACATAAGAATTTTTGAAGCTTCTGAAAAGAAAAAAAATCCACGATATCTGTGCTGGTATGCCAATCATTGGTTCAAAAATGAAAGAGCCTATAACAGATTTATTATTCCAATGAGAACCATTTTTTTTAATGGAGCACACCGTTGTAGATTAATTTAAAAAATATGTATACGGGCTTAATCATATTACATTTTTTTTATATATTCGACCATTATTTGTTAACGTACGTTAAGTATACTTTTGTAGACAGTTTAACACATATCTATTGTGTATCTATCTATCTTATGCTAACGTCGTTATAATCAATGTTGATGCTATCAGTGTGTACACAAGCTAATTAATGTGTCCACATGACAAATTTGACAAATAATATTTTCATGAGCCATGGCGAGGGGTTGGTAGATAGGTACTTAGTGTTGTCCCAGCGCCGCGCCAAGTTGCTGGCCGCTCGCCGTCTCCCATTCGCCTTCGACAGTGTGACGAGGCGCACCGGCTGTGCCGCGCGGACTGCTCCTGAAACTTTCTCTCGCGCGATTTTCCGCCGCCGCAGTTACAACGTAAAACTTCACATACGTTTTCAATGATATTAATGATTTTTTAACTTCCCTTCATTAGTGTGCATTTACGAAATTAATACGTGACGTAACATGAACTTCTATATATTTTTTTAATACCGTGCCCCAGGTATTTAGGAAAAATATATTTATTGCCGTCAATTTCAAATTGTGTTCAATACTCACATTATTTAGCGACATTAAGTAAATGTGATGTAGTCTGAGTGGGGACACGAACAAATAAATACAATATTATAAGTGTTTTGTGAGCACAAACATGCCATTCAAAGTGAAGCCATTCTAAAATATCAACTGAAGTTTACACAACTAATTTTTATCGTGAAGGTTAAAAAATCAGTAAGTGCGCAATGTCAACTTTAGGAGCGGGAACAAGCGTGCTAATCGTCTTGCAAACAAGCTGTAAGGCGTCGAGCTGCGAGCTCCTTGTGTGTTGTGTATTAGCACAGTGAGCAAAGACCTTAGTGAGCGGAACAAAGGAAACTGTCGTTATCAACAGCCGCCATCCTGCTTCTACTCGTGACGTCGTCGGTCCTGACAATGGACACCAGGTAAGCGCCGCTGTACCCTAATTACTTAGCTACTAATAGGTCAAACCTTAAAGATAAGGCGGCCGGAATAGAGGCTTATAAATCCGCATCCCTGAGGCTCTATAACCGGCATTATGCCAGCTAATGGACTTAACGTATTGTACAAGCAACAGCTTTTCAGTTTAATCAAGGGAACAAAAACGTGTCGTGATAACAAAAAAGTAAGATTAACTTCAGCGTTTAAAAGTAGGTAGATAAAAAGATAAATAATTTTTAGGGTAGTATTGTGCAAGTATAGGTATTTCTAATGTTGATATTAGGCTTAGCGGTTTGAGCGTTAGGTGTGGAGGAAAAGGTATGCGGGTTACTGACTGAGCGCTAGTTTCACAAACAGTTTTACTAAATCTACTTATAGGTGTAATGGCAGAACGATGATTTGCGGCGACATATGTGTGTATGACCCAACCGCTATTTGCTTTGACAATGTACCCATAAGTCACATATTTAATTATGTATATATAGTAAAAAAGTGTTTAGTCACCTAATGTAGAGAGGAGAGCGTAGTCTTTTGTTCTATTGTAAAAGCCTACGACATGATACTACGAAATTTTGAAAGGCTATGTTAAAACTTTCAAACGTACGTCCGTCCCGTGTTCATAATAACGTGATAAAAATCACATGTCTATAGAAATTATAAAGATACAACTTCTTTCTCTTTAAAATAGACTTCACCAATAAATAGATAATTTTCCAGTGTCATTCCGTATTGTCACTGGAAAATTCCAACCGTTCCAAATTTAAATTAATAGGAACTGATGATTTTTACATGTGTATGTAACTATGAGTTTCAAAATAAGTACCTAGGTATAAGTTCATCAATATGATGATTGAATGTATAAGACAAAAAATAATCTATCTAGACATCCCTATGTTACCTTACTGATTAATTACTCATGAAACCTCAGATTGCCCCTATTGATTGAATAGATTACAAGTCATCAAATGTAGATGAAAGGGTCCTTAACCACAGGCTATTGAAGGCTAAATCTGAACTAAATCTTTGTAATAGATTCCAAGTCCCCTCCATTTCCCTCAATATCGCGGTCAGCAAGGCTGAAATAATATATATCTCTCTACCTATGTCGTAGTATATTGTGTTGTCGTTTAAGTTTGCTCTTTTGTCAACCTTATATTTGCCAAGGACATATTGACCATGCTTTATAGTTTCATTATAACAATACTGAAATGTTTGTAACACACACAGATGTTCACAAAACAGAGATTCTGTGAACTTTGGCAAAGTAACGAAGAACTTCACTATATTATACTATACTATGAATTAATAAGTATGTGTTTCCAGTCTGAACGCTTTATACATTAGGTATTCACTTACAGAAAAATACATAAACTTTCGTTTGTTTTGTATGCAGCAAACTGTATAAGGTTGTTATAATAAAAACTTCGCTTTAGACGAGCTAATTTCCTTGGCTACAGATAAGGTCTGTTATTCTCGGTAATGCAGCTATTTCTCGGTGATGCTTTGAAATATTTGAAATGATTCGATCATTCGATCGGTATTTACTGATGTCATAACTCTTAATAAGTCTCTTGATTATTTATTTAAAATTATTAGTATAATATATCTATTTTGTTGTTTTTTACCATCAGCGTAGTCGAACACATCTAAATCTGGATGCTTATTGTTTATAACAGACGCTATGCAGTTTTATGTGCTGTTTTACTACTGAATCGGTGTACATTAACCCGATATTCTTTCATGGTTAAACGTTCGTGCCATCAATCAATCGAAGCGCTCATTCTTTGAAAATGTGTGATGAAAAAAAAAAAACACTTTCTGTTAATAACATGACATAAAGCCGGCGTGAACAGAAAACGTTTTTATTATGTTAATATGTTTGAGGATATTTTTTAACAGGAAGTGGCCAAAATAAGTTAAAAAAACATTTGGGCGACGTTAAGTGGATATTTAGGGCCCTATGTAATCCCGGGGAGTTGATAAATTTGGCAGCAATACATCAAAGAGGATTCAAAAGGAAATCTCTCGGCGTGGCGTGATCGTGAGGACCCATGATTAAATCCGTCTCACTAACGCTCCCACTTGAAGCCGGAACGGAAATCTCTCCATCAACGCTGTGGGCGTAATCGTGTCTGCTTTTCTTAAACGAGGAAAACGTACATTGTCTATATGCTCCAAGCACTGATTATTTTTAAAAAATAAACAAGTATGTATAAGGTATAAAACAAATAGTGGAAACTATTTTAACCAATGATTTAGTAAGTTATATGGATCACGTTGATGTATAAAATAATTGTGTAAATGATGTCTGATTTTTTTTCAAACAAGTTGGTACTGGATTGAGAACAGTGGGTGGATTTTTTTAAATCTAATAATTTGATTTATTTATTTGAATATGAAACTTATGTATATGACATATGCATTTGATAATAGCTGTATGGTGGCAAAGATTAGAGTACTTACCTGATTTAAAAAAAAAAACAATCTCTGCGTAAGCTATTTATGTCTCACGTATAAAGTTGTATGTTAACTTTATTTACGAAAAATGTGAATAAAGTTCAACCAGTCTTATGGAATAACATATTTGAAAAGCTTCAAACTTACATATTTTCGTGGAAATTTCACGTTTGAATGTCCAGTTTATAAACAACTAGGTGATTCCCTAAATCATGATTATTTATTTTCATTACACTGATTTTACAACCGAAGCGCAGATACATATTTCACACTGTAAATATGAACATAAAATGTTATTATTTTTTAATTTGGTTGCGGAATATTTAATGTTTAACCACGTGTTTTAAAATTGCAAACAAACAGTTAAGTTCAGTCAGCAGTGTAATCATTAAGGGTAAGTTCTATTGTTTCTCCGGTTATATAAGTTCGCGAGCGGGTTGCGCCTTTGTCGTCAAGAAATATGGAGCATGTCGGAGCGAGCTTTAATACTTTTAAAAGCTAGACTGGAAATAGAATTTTATTGCTCGGATTTTTTATGGACCTTTTTCCGTTCACATAAACAGCAATCATCTGGGTGATTGAATTGGTATTTCATCCAAAAATGGTGCGTTTTTTTTTAGATATTCAGGAACTTGACAGTGAAAATTTAAAAGATTTCTGTAAAATGACAAAAACGCGTGTGTAAGACAAAAAACCAGTTTTGTTTTATTTTCTTTACAACTAATTATTATTGCGCTATGTACTATATTTTATGCTATGTTTAAATACAAAAAATCAAAGAAAAATAAATAAATAATTCAGCTGCCGTTCTTGTTTATTATTGTGTATGTATATTGTATAAACCAAATTAATATACAAATATTTTAAACGCGGCTGGGCAGAATGCCACTACAAACCAATAAACCGTTTATATATGTTAATAGAGATAATAATTCCATGATCAGTACAAAAGGCAGCAAATATTAATGATAAATAAATATTTAGATTGCATGCTACCGCCGACGGTGTGCGGACATTGAAATACTTCCTAGTGCAATTATATAGTAAAATACTTATCAAAGACGTTAAAAAAGTCATAAATAAGAAATAAAAGTGATCAAAACCGGTAGAATGAAGGTCTTGGCATAGTTTATGCGTAATAAGTGGGACAATGGTAATTATAAAGTACCTACTTAGATATTTTCAGATTATAATTGTTACTTTTGAACGACAATAGTAGATACGAATTTGATTAAAAGTTTTAATATTGCTTTATTAATGTTTAAATTTATTTTGTTCTGCAATCCGATCACAAATTTCATTAGCGTATTAATACGTAGGACACTTTGAAATAAAACTAATTTTAAGGAATTTATCGCGTTTATATTTAGATTTTTAAGTTCCCGACGTTTGATTTTTACGTTCAGTTTTCTTTCAATGCGTGGTGTAGTTTGCGTAAATATAAGAAATCAATATGTAGAATGCTTATTTTTTAAATGTCACCGTACGCTATTAAATAAAGGCCTATCGAGATTAATTCACTTGTTTGTACGTAACGCGTATCGTATATATGCATGTAAATACTGAAATTTCTATTTCTGGTGACAAGTCTCAGTCCTTGAACTTGACGTTCTGGTACTGCTTTCTAAGTTTCTATTACTTCTGATGAGGTTTTCCTCTCATCATTTTCTTTGGGTTCTAAAACATCTGAACCACGATCAGTTTCAGATCGAACGTTCTCTCCCACGGGTTATATAGTAACAGTAGGCTTGGTACTCTCTTCCATTATTGTCTCATCCTTTGTTGCTATATCTTCAAAAAGATAAAATCTCTTGCAAAACAAAAATTGAAAGATGGGTTTCAGTAATGGACAGGTGAAATCGTTATTTTCAGTAATGGACACCAATCAATCGTTCAACTTTTTCACCCCGTCAACAACGTGGGATATAAATCTCGTGGATCGTCCCGCCAATAAAAAAAATATTCCTTCGCGTCATTTTATATGTATGACTAGCTGTTGCCCGCGACTTCGTCCGCGTGGTATTTAACAAAGACAACCGTTGACAACAGCCTGCTCGCCCATTCTGAGCCCGCGGGACGCATTTCAGGTTGTTGCTATCAAATTTAATCAGGCACGGCGCTGCAACATTGGTTTTAATTTTTTTTGTGAGATCCTATGTTTTTTTTCTAAAATAAAAGTAGCCTAAGTTACTCCTTGTTACACCAGCTATCTGCCAGTGAAAGTCCCGTCAAAATCGGTCCAGCCATTTCAGAGATTACCCGGAACAAACAGACAGACAGAGAGACAGACAGACAAAAAATTTAAAAAATGTTGTTTTGGTATAGGTACCGAGTATACATCCAAATGCACTTAGTAGAAAGCGCTTATTTTAATATTACAAACAGACACTCCAATTTTATTTATATGTATAGATTGGCCGGTTAGTAGTAACTCGCCTGTCTGTACCTAGGTTCCCGGCTTCGAATCTTGGTAGGGACAAACTTTGTGTGATGAGCACAAATGTCTATGTTTATCTAATATAAGTATTACTGGAAGTGCCCTGTTCATTGTATGGCACCGATAATACAAGCGTTGCTTAGTTTGGCAAGTTGGTGTGATTGTCTGGCGATATTAATTATTAATGTTACATGGCGCGAATGGTCGGCTTGTCGTCCGCGTGGCTGTGACACCGGCCTTAGAGACTTCGGATCACATAGTGCATATAATTCTGTATACAATATATTCTTAATAACACACTATACTTTATTCCAGCTTTACAAAGTAACTAATTTAGATAAAAAGAGAAGAGAGAGAGAAGAATTTGACGGCTAAGACGGTACAATATTAATTTATGTTCATAGCTATATTAAAATTTTACTTAATCGTCGGTAATGTCCTAATGTTTTGGTATCCTACAATTTTCACGGTGGTCATTTCCTATGGAATGCTTCGCACTCTGCACTAGCACTATAATGATTCATAGTCTTTGATGTTTATAGACCATTAAAATTATAAAAATAATCTTAGCACCTGTTAAAATGAGTAAGTAAATATTATGGTAATTGTATAATAATTAACTTTTGTGTAAAAGACATAAAGCAGTAGCTTCATGTATCTGTAAGAATTTGTACAGGTAATAGGGCTATTGCCGATTGCGCCTAGTTGTGTCAAGAGCGTGGTATATGATATATACCATATGGTTATGTAATATAATGTAAATAGAGTCCGATTTGAATATCGTCTTTCAAAACTAACAGCCATAATGATGATAATTTAAAAGCATACCTATATGAATAGACATACCACTTGATGATTGATGATTGACGTGAACTTTATGTAGTCTACCAAAAGTAATAACAACAAGTAACAATTAAATATGAGGGTAGCCCGTCTCAAACTATGACACCAGGACGTCAACCACCTCAGACCTTTTTTTTTTGTTTCCGCTGGGAAATGCATTTAGGCATACCGCCCGAGCCCGGGGGAGCCCGGACGGTTATGTGGGGCTCCTGGAAGAAGTCCAGACTACTCACTAAAACCCAGCGCCGCCCTCTGTGCCTTTTGTGGGGCGCCACGGGATCGCTCTACGAGCACGCTACTGTGACGCCCCGGCGGATACCTCGGGTTCGGGGGCCCCCCGGCCCCCTTCCGACTGCTTGAACCCTCTTATGACGGGGCCAGGAGGCGAGCGTATCGCCCCCTTCTTCGTCCCCGCCTCGCTCTGCGGATCGGCTCCGCCAGGGCATCCTCCTCCCTGACCCGTTCCGCGGCCTCCTTCTGCGACATGACTATTTCGCAGGAGACCATCGCCTCCCAGGACCCCCTGTCGCGGAGCATAGCCTGCACTATGCTCCGCAGCGAGAGGTCCCTTCCGACCACGCTCTCGAGGTCGTGCCTCTGCGACCCCCACACCACACACTCCCGGAGCGTGTGGCTTGCCGTGTCCACGGGTGCATCGCACTCGTGGCATTTGGGAACCACCTCAGACCTCCCGTGACCATGGTTGCTGTAAAGCAGCCGAAACGTCGGGAACGTAAAATAGAAATAAAATCGCGATAAAATCCTTAAAATTTAGATAATCAATGATAAATATTTTTACGTCAGTTTTCCTGGAAACTGTTTTTTTTTTCCTTTTCATTTATGATATTATTTGATAAAATATAATATTACATTTGAATTTATTATTTTACTTCAACTATTAAAATTAAAACTCTAGTATAAATACTTGAGTTTTAATTAAAGTCATTATTTTATTCATTAGAGCATAGAGCGAGCAAATATTTTAACAGATACTTTCGATTAATCGCGTAAGCGATTAGTGCCTAATATTTGTATAGGAATTTTCAACGATAATTTTATATCCCATTATTCTAGCTTTTTGCTCCAGAATGAAACTGTTTTTAATAGGTTTTTCGGAACTACCCATTTTCCTTTATCATGGAGTAACAAAGTGCGTATTTTAGAGACGTCCCGATTAGTGTTCAAATAAAAGAATTAAGAACATCATGTTTATATTGTAGGCTTTGCTCAATGGTCTTCCAATATCAAAGACATATTATGCCTTAAAAAAGAAAAATATTGCAGCACCAAATTATTGAATTCCGTTTTGTTAGTTACATTTATAACTCAAGAACGAGTCGACCGATTTTTGGTATTTGTAATTTGTCTCCGTCACAAATAGCAGAATAACTATTAAATCATGGAAGCTATCACATTTGATTTCGAGGTGGTACGATTTCATCAGGTCAGCTAGTGCTGTATTATCATAATGATAAGTTGATGAAGAGTACCGGGTGCAATGACGATTTTATATTCAGTGATTGTGCAAATAATGACGATGCAAACACATACCTTTATACGAGTCATCAGACAGTATTTCCAGTGCGAGATAAATCTTTACGTAAACAAAGCTATTATCACCTGCCCGTATCACATGTTTGCCTCGATAAATATGTATAGTAAGATGCTATTGTAGATTATGAGGTCCTGAGTTCGATTTCCGGGCTTGGCAGTATCATTTGTATATCATTTGTATTTTCAATCTGTATTTTGTTAAATATAATCTGGATATAAAAGCATAACTTCTCTTCATTTGCTTTTAAATGCAGACAGCGTCGACTCATTAATCATTTGGACAGATTCAATTACCTACATGCACTTGAGACGGTTGGTAATTATGGTAGGGATATTTAAAGAAATATGTTTTTATTTTTTCTGTTTGTTACAGTTCATCAAATTCCACTCAAGATGATGACTCGGATTGGTCCAGAAATTCGTCTCTAGACGAATACATAGTGCAGAATGGCACGAATGATAGTTTGGGTGAGTTGATCATCTATACTAATTATCTTAAAAGGGAAAGTGTACGATTTGTAAATATTGATGTAGGGGGTGATCTCGGGATCCGATTCCGAAAAGTTACATTATTTCTGAGTGCTATAGGCTATGTTTGATGAAGCATCACGGGGGGAGCCGCGGAGAGAAGCTTGTATTTTATAAAATGTATAACAAATAGAGATTACAAGAAGGTACATGTATTATCAACTTAATAAAATTCTTGAAACTGACTAACAGACAACGCACAGCCCAAATCGGTGAACCAAAAAGCATGAAATTTGGTACAGCAGTTCTTTATATAACGTAGGTGAGCACTAAGAAGGTTTTTTTTTGGTAATTCGACCTCTAAGGTGTCCACGTATGTATGAAGAAACATTTTCAATGTACACGGTAACATTAGTATTTTGAATATATTCATTAATTTACGACAATCTTTAAGTAAGTTGCCATGTGCGGCACACAGCGGGCAATCGACCACATATTGCTTAATATTTTACTACGACGGCAAAAATCACTTTACTATAGATACGATAAGAAGCAGAACGTATTAAGAAAATACTGGATCAATTTTAAATTAAAACAGAAGATTTTCCTCTCTCCATTACTATTAGGGAAAAGTAATGAAGAGACCAATATACTTAAAAGTAATTATTATAACGAAGAAACAAGGGTAAGGGAATGTTCTTTTAATAAAAGTTAATGTGGTATACTCTTATAGGACATTAACTTTTATTAAAGGATTTACAAGTCTAGGAATAAATTAAAACAACAACATAAAATGTAATGTGTTATAACTTATAAGACATTAAATTTTATTAAAAGGACATCACCTCACCATTCATGCTTTGAAACTCATACACGTTGTATTAAGTGCCGTTCGTATACAGAATTAATTGTATTGCCTCGGTACGAGTTTATCCCATTTTCCAATTACATTTGAGAAGGTTAGCGATGAATCAGTACCAAGTCACAGATTTCAAGATAGTGATAGGCAATTGAATAGGATTAAATGCAAACTGGGTAACTACATACAAGCAAGTGTTTGTTATAATTATTGGTTTTTGTTATTATTATATTACTACTAAAATGTAACATTCGTTATGCGTTATATGTTACTACGTTACGTTATAATACGTTATTTAATATGAGACGTTTTGTCGATTTTGTATATTCTATGAAGGATAGATAAAAGGCGGTAGCTTTAAAATAGAGATAGTTGTTGAAGGAAAAACCTAACTAAAATTTGTTCCACAATAAGTAAGCCTTTATACCCTTTTGACCGCTATTCGTAGAGTATTATGTATAGCCTATTGTTATCTTAGGTTTAGGTGCTCGAAACCGCGGACACAAAGCTATTGGGTATCTTTCTCATTTATCACATCGCTACATCAGTGTAAGCATATGCGGCATTTGAGTTATATATGTATTATCTACCGATTTTTTTTAAATACAATACTTTAGTAACTTAGTGGACTGCCGGACATTAGTTAGGTATGGTGTTATTTGATCAAAATACCGGGAGAACTGCGGACATTGCGCAGAATGTAAATATTTACTTACAGATAACACAGTACTCAGATTTAAACAGTGATAAGGATACAAATATTGTAGCTATCTTTGTGATTTGTATCGTTTGGCATTAAAATTCCTAGATGCTCGATATTTTTTTCTGTATAGGACCAACTGAAAAATTTCCATTAATAAACAAAAGCGTCTATCGGCCCAGAAAATATTGTTAATACTTCTTTGTGTAGCTATGAATAATGTCATTATAAGAACAATACTTGGAATTTCGTTCTCTAAATACATTTGGCTAGCTATTAAAAAAACAATGAATTTCAACTCGAGGGTTCTCTCGTCATCAATTACCAGAAAAAGATTTAGTATATTTATGATTTAGTATAGTTGGTGGCTCGCCCTAGAAACAAGGATCGCAGGTTCACACCCTGGCTCACCCTGTTATCTTATTTAACATAATATACGGTCTCATAAGTTATACTATGATATATATAAATATATTGGTTGGTTGGTAAGCCCATCACTTGAGAACGACTAGACCATTTTTTTCCAAAGTTCATGACGGTCCAAATTAGTTTTGTAGGGAAAGAAAGACTGAAAACGTTGTTATAAGTTATGAATTTGGGAAAACTGAAAGTCGTTTTTTCAATAAAATTTGGACAGGACAACAGCCTTAGGGTCAGCTAGTATATAAACAATATGATTATATTTTAATGAAGTCTTTTTTTCCAGATACTCTGTACGAAGTGCCGACTGGCATCATTGTGCTGCTGTCGTTTTTGTACGGGTCAATATCAGTGTTGGCTGTGGTCGGTAATTTCCTAGTCATGTGGATTGTGGCTACTTCACGTCGGATGCAGAGCGTCACAAATTGCTACATCGCCAACCTGGCTATGGCCGACATAGTCATAGGATTATTTGCTGTACCATTCCAAGTGAGTATATAAAAACAAATGGGTTTCAGAATGCCGCATCTTTTGTATAAAAGATTATTCGAAAAAAAATGGCGAAATATTAGAAAATCGGAATAAAAACATACTTAAAAATAATTCAATTTTGAAGTGGTTCTTATTCACTGTCTTTCTCAACCCTGCTTGGACATTCGATCCTAATTTAGAAATATTTTTCGAGATAAATTGATCTTCTTGTGGTTAACCTTTCTATTTACAAAGAATGAAAATATTATAGCTATCGAGACCAAATGAGAACATTAAATTGAATACTCATGACAAAGCAAGGTAGGTAAGGTAGTTCATATCGCGGATGTATCAACTATGAGGGATCAATCGATAAGCTAGGCCCTCATTTATCAACACACAATAGCGTGGTAACCTTAAAGTTACTTGTAATTGTATATACGCCCTTGTAGCTTTACATCTTAACTCTTATTATATAATTAAACCGCCGCCTTAGCTTTGTCTGGGGATTAATAATAAAATAGTCAAAAGTGCGATTAGAAATTGTATTTTCAAAAAGCAAACATTATAATTGTAATTTAATTTCACTGCAAAGTCACAAACCCTTGCCTCTTTCTCCCTCGCTCCGGGTATATCTGTACTTTTCTTCTTTTCCCTAATCACGCAACACCCAACGTGAGTTGCTGGGGCTTATTACCTGTTATGGGCTCCACTGATTTTTATGGACAGTGCCTTCTTATCGCTGCGTCCCAGCTTTAATATATTCGCCATAATGATTTTTTTTTACTTCATTACGCTCATAACATATGAAAAATACCAGATAACGTGTGATTTATTAGGCTAGATTGGTTTAATATTAACACCAGACTGTTATCGGTTTTGCTAAAACTAATACCTAAAATATTTAGGAAAACTTTTCGCAGACTTTTCAAAATCTAATTTACATTCATGAAGTTATTTCCGGGCCCTTCAATTAGTTATTTTTAGACATAAATATTATGAATTTTCAATATACGAGTACCTTACTCGCAAATTATTGGTTGTTGATTACTTATCATATATTTATTATAAAAATCATAATTTGTACTCACTCAATAATACTTGAACTTTACTCTGTGTGTAGTCAATGAAATTGCATATTTATTTTTTCCACCAAACATGTATTTCCTTTACTTATGCGTCACTGCAAAGTTATTGTACGCAACATTGACCCAATATCCTATAAGCTACCCACAAAAATAGAGCAGGAAAATTTGGAATATTTAAGTGCCTAATGATATAAACTTATAGAGTGAGTTATTGTTATTATTTCTTGCAGCTTATTTTCAGTTCAGTCAGAGAATTTAGCTTTCATTATATTTCTTGAACAAAATTAGTAATAAATTTCAAATTTTTGTTTAGTATCGAAATAAATACATTGCAGGGCTGGATGAATAAAGACAGCAACAAAAATATTAGCTTTGATTTTCAAGTATTAACATAAATCAACTCGACTGCGTAAAAATTAAATGAAAAGCAAAAATGAAGTCCAGCGGTGACTTTAACAGTTGGGACCCATTCAAAATCTAGATCGACTCAAACCTTCCCAATAGTGGGTCCTGACTGTTAAAGTCGCTACTGGCCTTGTTTTTTATATTTTTAGTAAGGTTTTATATTTGTTAAATTTACTTTTTAGTTATTAATTCTCACGTTATTAGGACATTATAAATATTGAATATTTAAATCGTTAAAATCCTAATTGGTATATCTAAATGAAAAATGATAAGAGAAACATTGGAATGATTTTTAAATACCTATTCAATGATACCCCACTTGCCATAGATCGTCACTTTATTATTTTCGTTTTGCGCGATATGGCGTCTAGTTGTCGCCATATTGAATTTAGATTACTGTCATGTCTCAAGTGACACTCGCAAGATTAAGACCAATCGATTGAAGTAAGTCTTTAAAGTCATCGAAATCGGCCCACGCGTTTGGCCTCAAGAACTTAACTTAACAAAACAAAAGAACAGAAATACATACCCTTCTTTGCGTTGCGTAGTCGGGTAAAAACACAGTAAATTTATATTTTCTGCGTTTTATATTTACTGTGTGATAAATATTCCTGATATGATCAGTATTGATCATAAAAAGCTCTTTATACTATCCATTCTTTATACTAATAAAAGTCTTCGCAGCTGAAGCCAGGGTAAAAAAGTACCCATAGAACGACATACTACTATTCATTCTTACCCACTCAAGGTGCCTCTACGCAGTAAATGCGATACGGTCCAATCTATAGTCTGGTATAAGCCCTAAATTCTTGTTGGCAAACAGACATACGTACTTCAGTATTCCGATGCGTGCCAACCCTAACACCTATTATGATCCATATCCATTTACAATATTTACGGTACATAAATATAGAGCCGGTATGAACCGATCAGTTTGTCTAAGACTTAGTGCTGTGCTGATATTGTTTGTCTACGCGAATATTAGTAATATTCAGTATGCAAAATATATGTGATATAGCATGATGAAGAAGTAGCAACAGTTATGTTTTTATTTAACGGTTATAATATCTATATTATACTTAACTAGCTATTGCTCGCGTCGCCCCCGCACGGTAATTAATTTTGCTCTGCTACTCGACTCCTTAATGGTCACAGCGAGAAGGTACTATACCCTGCGTTCTCAGCGTACTGAAGGTCTCGGGTTCGAATCCTGGTAGGGGCAAACTTTGTGTGGTGATTAAGAATGTTTGCACCCGAGGAAGTATAGTATATTATATATAATTACAGTCCCAAAATAAGCATCGTTTGTAGTATAGTTTTGTTTTATTATAACCATAAACAATCCAATATTGAAAACCTAATTGAAAACGGACCAGTAGTTTCTCGGTGACTCTTGAACAAACAGACAAGAATAAATAAATAAATTAGTTTTTGCCTATTAATCCAGAAGTAGGTACAGTAACTTAGCAGCGTATGGATTAACAAGGATTTAACATTTAAACAGCATATTCTAGTATATCTTGGATAAATTAAGTTAATTATGATATCCAAATTATATCTCTCATTAGGATTTAGTTTAATATTACGTTAAAATAACATAGAATACGTCGAAATTTTTCTCACAGTGTTAATTGATATTATACCAGCGGATATCCTTAAAGTTTTTGATTAAAATACTTATACTTTTAAGCAAATAATGGTCGGACGGGTATTAGGTATCTAACAACTAACTACCACTATCGTGGATTCCGTCTAACTTTACCTAATCCTTTTAAAATAAACCAAGTTTCGCGATCACAGTGGCAAAACTTGTTGTTGATTCAGTAATAATTATAAAGCGTCTAATTGTTCAGCGAAATAAAACTACACTACCATCAGGTGAGATCGAGATCAAATACTTGCCTATAATGTAATAAAAAAAAAAACTCTGAACTAACTTAAGCCTTAGTAATATTGATTTCTTATATTTACGAAATAAAACTAATTTTACGAAGTATGTGCATTCTGTGAACATGTACAGAATCGCACCCGCCATTATATCAGATTTGATAAACCACAGATCCTCCCAAAAAAAAACACCGTTTCCGACCAAGGATGATAAGTGAGGCCATTGAAATTAAATAAGAAAACCTAATTTCAATAGGGAAGATGGCTGGGTGCTACTACGGACTTGGGATCCAGTAATTAATAGAATTATATACAAATCAAGCGCACCAGTGCATGACTTCAAGACACTGTAAGCACTTTCTGCGTAGATCGGAACGCAAACAACTAAATATATAAATTAATTTGCTGAAATAAACCTTATGGCATCAATGTAAAAGTAGTCTACTTCCCTACTTTGTAATAATGATATTTTGTTTGTCGCCAGTTCCAAGCCGCGCTGCTCCAGAAGTGGCTTCTGCCTCACTTCATGTGCCCTTTCTGCCCGTTCGTCCAGGCGCTTAGTGTTAATGTCAGCGTGTTCACGCTCACCGCCATCGCCATCGACAGGCATCGGGCAATAATAACACCTCTCAGGTACAACATTTGAACTATAATTCTTGTCTATACAAGGGTGCAAAGCTGTTGTATGCTTCGAGTGGTTGTACTAAACACGGAGCGGCGAAAGGTTGTAAGATTGAACTACGAGCGTAGTGAGTAATTGAGAAATAGAATTCCGGAGTGAAGTGAGGCATTTTGAGAATGAACATGTGCTTATACTAAGTACAATCTTCACATGGTAGCAGAGGGTAGACGGCATTCGTGCCGTTTAAACGTCAATAATCATGGTAGACTAGAACCTAATTCCTATACAATTTTGGTAAAGGTTAGGAGCAAAGAAAGTATACGTAATTTTTTTTTCTAGAAATTGAACAAATATTGAAAAAGATAAAAAAATTTAAAATTATGTTTGTTAAATGACTTCGTACTTACCCAGTTTAAGAGCATGTTCAAAGACGCAACCACAATAAAGTGATTCAGGAACAAAGACGAGCATTTTGTGTGGCGGCCTGACGTTAATTGGAACAAAATATTAACAACATTTCTGTATAATAAGAATCAAAGCCATTTTAATGAATCAGTACATTTGTGTAGAAGTGTATATACCCTGCATCAGCGGTTTGTAGACTCAGTAGTATGTTGCTGTTTACTTCGTTAAAATTTATATATAAATAATAATGTAAAACAAATGGTGCCCGCATAAGCATTGTCTTATTTCACCCATATTATAATTATGCTTCTGATTAAAAAAAAATACTTATTACGTTGCACCAGGCAAATTTTCGTAACACATTTTCAAGTCCGCCAACCCGCACTGACCATGGTGGACTATGACCTAATCCCCTTCGCATTGAGGCCCGTGTCCAAAATTGAGACATTAAAAAACGGCTTGTATTTCTTAACAGAAAACCATTAGGCTTTGCTTTAAGCTGTCTGAATAACACAGGGTGCCTGTTACAATTTTCCCCGAATATTCAACTAAGTACCAGCTGTCAAAACCAATGATAATATTATCTGAAATCAATTTTATGATTGCCAATAACATCTTAGCCCCAAATTTAATGACAGGTATAATAAGTTATAATGACATTATAACGAACTTGTCGATGGAAAAGTGCGTTATAATGGCTTTATAATTCATTATGTGATTATGAGTGTTTGAGGGTATATGTTTCTTTCAGCGCCAACACTTCTAAGCGCACTGCCAAAGTAATAATAGTATTTATATGGCTGCTGGCGCTGGCCCTGGCGGCCCCCATGGCTATGTCATGGGTCTTGACTATGGAGGAAGATCTGGATCCAGGTAGAACTTAAATTGTTATTTACTTTGTAAAATATAACGGTGAATGAAAACATAGTGAGGAAACCTGCATGTCTGACAGAACCCCTCGAAAGACGCGTGTGAAGTACGCCAACCCGCATTGGGCCAGCGTGGTGGACTATGGCCTAACCCCCCTCAGATTTTTCGACATGGAGATTTTTCGATGAATATCGGATCCAGATTAATTTAGAGTCTAAAACTTGGTCGATTAGACCGCATTTGTATATTGCATCTTGTCCAATACACCGACCAAAAATTTCTTGACAATTTCTTAGTTAAAACATGTTCTCACTAAGAAAGTATTAAGAAAGATAAAAAAACCATTATGGTTATGATTTTGGATCCACCGCTTTTTATGTTTACGATTAATTTAATATGTTGATACTAAAGAGTTCAATGAAAACCATAAATATGTCTTATACACTGATTCTAACAAGATTGTTACAGAGCAGCAATTACCGAAATACTCTGTGAGCTTATGTGTAATTTTATGTCTTTGCAGTTACAAAACTCCCTTATAAAAAGCCGTTCTGTGCTCCCAGCGAATTCGGCTTACATTCATTGGCTATTTACAGACTGTTATTGTACATATTTCAGGTGAGAATCGTTTTTTTTTTTTTTTTTTTTTTTTTTTTGACGTTTTGATTTCCGTATTTATTGTGTGAACTCTTTCAACTGAACAATCTTATTGATGTGAATGAGTTGGGTAATATTTTTATATCTTCATTGGGCGAATGAAATAATTCCTATTTTTTAGGAATCTGATCTAAATAACACACCACACGCGTAAACGTTTTCGTTAATCATTATGGAATGAGAAAATTATAAAATACCTTAAATATTTATGTTTGTAAACAAATTTTTATTATTATTTAAATGGTCTCCATCTAGTGGAAACAAATCCTTCTCCAGCCCAAACCTGCGTCTCTTAACTTTTATTAAATTCTTTACTCTCATTTCCTACTTCCTGTTTCTTTTATCTATCTGAAAATAATCATATTTACAAGTTATTATTAATTTTCTTCCACAAAAGTTTAACAGGGAAAATATTATGAATTATTAAATTGATCAAAAATAATTTATGTAAGTGAGAGATGAAATAATTTTGTAACAATAGGAAAATCGGTGTATTATCATATTATTGCTCACGGGAGGGCTTCCCATTGTTCCAGTATGTGATTCCGTTGTGTGTGATTACATTTGCGTACGCCCACATGGCTATGAAGCTTTGGGGAGCGCGGGCACCTGGTAATGCACAGGAAACTAGAGATGCAAATCATATGAGAAACAAGAAAAAGGTAAGTTTGAAGATTAATTATTTTGATAAACAATAAATCAGCTCAATAACGTTTAGATATCTCTGAAATTGGAATATATTGTTTTTACGTCCGCTAAACCCTCTATTTTAACCAATTTGAGACGAATAATTTGGTCTTAATACGGTATTTAGGGCACCCTAAATCAGATATATCCTAACGACAGTTCCATTTGGTAGGCCTATATAAAACCCAAACAGGACATCGCTAATGTAAATCTTACTGAACGCTATCAGTCTCATCAATCAATTCAGCTGATAGGTACCCAGTCATTTTTACTCGGACTCATCGAGCTATTCGACCTAAAAATAGCTACCAACACAATGGTGTCTACTCTATGCCAGGATTCTCTAAATCTAAGTGGCTTTATGTCCAATAGACGCTAATTTCGGTGTTTGATGATATGCACTAAAATACGTGAAACTTAGAGACAAATTGCACGTGGGAGGGAAGACGTAAATGTGCTCGACTCATTTATTATCCGTAATTTAGTGTAACTTAGATTTAGATACAGCTAGCATAGAAACGACTCCATTAATTACGTTAAGCGTAAAATTAATACGAGCGATACAAGAAAAAAAAATACCGACTAATGATAATATGATAAGTAGTGTATCGTTTCGTTTTGGCAGACGATTATCGATTTTAAATCCAAAATAGTACAATTGAAATGCTTGATGTCTGTGAAATAAACATTTCGGAACGGCATTAGGGGAAGTTGAAACACATGTCAAGATGATACTTTGGTTTTGGTTGGTATTTTCGTCAGCTATAATGATTTACTTTATTCGAACTTCTGTCTATGATATTGATTTATTCTTAAATAAAAATAAACAGTTTTAAGGAAACTAATTATGTTATCAATTGACCATTAGTGTAATTAAAAGCTTATATTGGAAGTGATTTCAATAGGTATCTATGATGTACCTAGATAATCTATTATTATGACGCCATGTCTACCAAATACAATTAAATCAAAGACATACACCTCTGTAACAGCGAAAGCAACCTATTCACATTAAATACAATTAATATAAATCATTGTTTTCCCATTTAATTGGAAAAAGATGATGATGATGAAACGTTTAAATAAAATTTTAGCTATTGATCATTGCACTACTTTTTAAGTTTTTTTATTTATTACCATCGAAACATTCAACAGTATATTGGTCTTGCCATTCTAGTACTAATAAAATACATCTTTGTTTTTATAGAAGTTACAAAATCATTATGTCGTTTCAAACTTTATTATAACTCTTATTTATGAAGGAATGTTGTGGGGGTGAAACATAAAATGCTATAATAAGTTTGTTTAAACATTCTTTTTCAGGTAATAAAAATGCTCGTGCTGGTTGTAGCGCTATTCGCGCTCTGTTGGCTTCCACTACAGACTTATTTATTGCTACAGTCATTCTTCCCAACTATAAATGAGTAAGTACGAGACATTGCGGTACGGTTCGCTATGCTTTAAATGGTTCCCAATGTTATCATTGTTGCCTTTACATTTCAATAAAAGTTTGAATGCTGAAGTTTAGGAATGGTATCTATTTCAGTAGCTTATCTGTAGCTAATGGCAGTCAAAAGTTCTTTGCAAACAATGACAGTCCCTTTTTATAAAAATAAAAATTTTAAGGAAGGAAAATTTTAAAGCTTATTTAGATATAAGTACCGGAAGCTTATAAATATACCATGCGGAATACCGCTCAGTAGGTATTAGTCGATACTTACAGCGGTGGTGAATATCACGATTGTAATTCCAACGATGTTTACCCAACATGAGGAATTGGATGAAGGCCGGTGAAGGCGTATACAATATTGATTAAATACATGCGCTGATGGTAATAAATCACTTATTTGTTGATAGCTAAACAGATTCGCTTTTACTCGTAAATTGATCAGTGAACTGTAATATGGTATTGGTACCATATTTTGATTTGATCAAGAATAACAAGAAGTACAACAAGTTGGAACACCATTTTATTATTTTAATGGTTTTGTTTTCTTTTGCAGATACAAATACATAAATGTTCTCTTCTTTTGCTTTGACTGGCTGGCAATGAGTAATTCGTGCTACAATCCATTTATCTACGCTATTTACAATGTAAGTATTAAAATTGTGACACTCTCAATGTTTTAAAAGCTTTCATTGCATTAATAAAAAACTATTCATTAATTAAAAAAAAGATATAGTAAACTTTTGCTGGCTCATTTCGTACCATAGACCAGATTTTGTATACGTTCCAGTGTTGGCGAACATTCCTCGTACATAATCATACAGTCGATATAACACATCCGAAGGGCCAAACTGTGCTCCAATCTTTTAGCTTTGTTCCAAAATAATTGCCAAAAGATTATTCTTGCAAATGGTACGGACAAACTGTTACAATTTCAACGTGTCTATCCTAATTTCTTAGATATTTCAACAAAAACTTTAACACATATTTTCTTAGGAAAATTTTAAAATAAAACCTCCTTTGTTTTAGGAAAAGTTCAAGAAAGAATTCAAGCAGAGATTTACATTCGGTAAAAAGCCGAGCAAATTCGTGAACGATAGCTACGAGGTGAGGTATTACAAAAGTCAAATGTATCTACAACTTTTCAATTAAAATTAAATCCTGTTCAAACATAAAACAATTGATTACAGGACGGACAGTCTTATAGAACAAGGATTTTATCTTTTCGCTCCTCAAACGAAAGGAGCGTGTATTCAACGAGAAAATCTATAAATTTTACTTCGGGAGACACTCTTAAAGTTCCTTCACAAAATTCCTGCCACTGCATGAGCAATTCAAACAGAGAAAACGGGTTTAACTCTATGAAGTCCGAAGATATGAACGAGCATAGCAGGAATAAGAGATATTTGAGTGTCAGAATGAATAACATAGATATCGGCAAGAGAAGGTCAGCAACGAAAAATGACGACACGCCGGTTGGGGACGAGCGAGTCAGTGAACTCTACATTTTTCCAAACAGTAACATTGTGGAATTCACAGACATATCATACGATGACAAAGTGTAATACTGCCGGTATTTCCAATACATTAACCGCCAAATTTATTGAATCTACAATCAGTATACAATGTTACAAAGTACTGTTATTTTGAAAAAGGCATGGTGATGTCATTGTAAATATACGATTTTAGTAGAAATTTGGCGGTAGTCATTATTTAATATTAAAATATGTGATAGCATAATAAGGTAGCATAATAATTATTATAACTGTATACCTATTTTAGTAAAAACAGTTTAAGTAAAAATAATTATTTCAGGATAACATCTCGTTGTTTCATTTTAATCAAATATTTTTATGTGTTCTCGATAAAGGTTTTAAAGGTCATTTAAAATACTCATGAACAGATATAATTATCATTGTTGATAGTAGTTAACTATTATTTATTAATCATCAACACCAGCATTTTTTGCAATTATACTAATAAAATATTTAAGTTAATGAAATATGGATATAATATACAATGTAAAATATAAACACAGTACCTTTAACCATACTAATTTACGTGCACAGGATTTACTCAAAACAAGACAAACACTAATGACCCCAAGAATGCATTTATATGTAACTTTACTTCTCGATCAATATTCAATATAGGTATACACCGTAAAAGTTCAAAAGCTATATTCCGTATTGTATGCCCGTTTGAAATGAGGCAATAAAATAATCATTGTTTTAAGGTAGAATCCAATATTCCGTTCAGATCACAAAAGGTGGGCCACTAAAAGAGAATCTTATAAACACAATCATTGTTACGCTGTTTATTTGACTGTTTCTCTCGGAATTCGTTGGAATGAAAACGAAATAAAGCATTCCAACCGTTGTGTGGGGCAGCTATAATCCGATCAACTCGCCGATACCGTTCGGCAATGGAAGCAAGAGTAAAAAGGAATTGATTTTAGAAACTTTCAACGAACCGCTTGGCTTAGTTAGTGGTGACCCTGCTTCTACGCGAAGGGTCTGCGGACATTGGATGTATGTACTACGCCAAAAATCAATTTTATAGGATTTTTCCGATACGAACAAGTGGATGCTTACCTTTATCTGACACTTGAATCATCTCACCCGTCCAGACTTTGATTAATAGGGTTGTATCTTCAGTGTGAAAAGCGCTAATCAAAAGGGGGATTACATACCTAACATTTTTATATCCACGTTTAATATACAGAAGTTTATTTTCAAACAAACGTTGCCGTCGTTAATTTTGTCCGAATTTATAGCCTCGATTTTTAGTTAAAAGTCTGCTTTAGAAATGCAGGTAAAACCAAAATGTTTACAGCATTGGTCTTCGTAGTGTTTTTGGTCAAGCAATTAAAACTTTTCATAAACAGTGCATTGATAACGGCTTGCTCGTTGGATGCAATGGTTATGAGAATGAATTGAACTATAATACTAATTGCACCCTTCTGCTTTTTCATTGACATGGATTCATCACGATATTATCCCTCACCGTTTAGTAAGTGATAACAATAGCGGCAAATGAGATTCACACATATAGTCCAGAAATCCCAGGGTTGCCAGCTGGGGTTTGAGCGTTCTACCACCACAGCTATACAGCTTAAATACCTATCCATTTTCCTGTCTAAAATAAAAACCAAAATTAGGTATATTGCGAGTAGTCATGATAACATGTAGAATACAATACAATACAATTAATGTTAGTTAATAGTAATATCCTCACCCCCTTTACTCATCTTATCGGGGAATGATGGTGTGATTAATATTTTTTATTAAGTTGTCTTCAAAAACTAATGAAAATATGGGCCCAACGAATTACCCGACAACAAGTCACTAAGACGAAATTCCTAAATCATAAAAACAATTCAACTTGCTCAAGAGTGAAATAGGTATATTTCGCTTTTGATGTTTTGTTTTTCTTTGAACTAATCCTAATCATGTTGGCTATTGTTTTATACGTACTACTTTGTTGCAATAACTTAGGCAATAATAGCTAAAATTTAATTAATTTTATAGAGCTAATATTAAGTGTATCAAGTAATATAAAATGAATATGTAATTATTATAGTTCGGCGATTATAAATAAGGGCTACCTGCATACTAGTACCTACTTACTATTACGCATCCTGTTAGCTTGGCAAAATTTCTTCTGGATGCTCAGTCAGTTCAGCACTGATTTGTGCTGCATCGACCGAGCGGTATCAGTTATCAATTACCTCCCTTTTCAACCAATCGGTAAATGCCAACTTCGAGTTAAATAAGCCTACCGCGTCCACTGTGCAACATTCAGAATACAACTCTATTATTAAATAACTACCGCGAATGTTTACATAAACACGTATGCAAACGAATCGATTAACAATTTCCCATTCAAAGAAAATTATAACCTACTCAATATAGGTTAGTTCGTCATTTCTCAAAATTAATATTGTGTTTGATGTTCGTATTTTACTAGTAATAATGTAGGGGTGAAAATGTTAGAAAGGACAACAATGAGACGTTTGTATGACACCTTTATTTGCTTGGTTTACACGGGCACACAGACAGACTAAGGTATAGTAAGATATTTTGAAGCCCTGTTTCGCATAAATACATAGCTTGGAACTTTAAGCTATTACGTAGCAGTGAGAGATTTGCGAGTGAACAGTTAAGCACATTACAGTGCCCACATCTTTCACGCGTAAAACGGTTTTCTCATTATCATATTTGCGAAATGTTTCACAAAAGAAATCCGTCCAATCACGCTCGGTGTGCACAGTGGATTGCAGATTAAAACACTACTCAGACAAAGAAAGAGACTTGAAATAATCTGCTAGCAAAAAATTTAAATAAAATGGCAAACCTCATACCATTACTGGTGAATTAAGGATATTTTTAATTGAATTAATTTTTCGATAAAATTGCTGGTTTACTGTTTAAAAATGATTATGAATATTGAACTCAAACAAAAATTTTGTAGGTCTTACTGAAATAAATTCAATCGCAAATTAAATTATTCAAATCGTGCTAATATTACAAGTAATGTAAACTCACCATCTAAAGATGAGCAGAAATTTACACACAGTTCGCAGAAAAGGAAATCAATTTTAAATTTTTCTTTTCTAAAATCTGACTGACCGGTTTTTCGATAGTAACTAGTAATAATAAATTCTCTTCGCCAATATACATGCTCAAGTATGTCTTCATATCCTAAACTATTTGATTATTGCGATAAAGGAAAGCTAAAGAATATACTTTACAGAAGCTTTATTACAAATAAGTACCATAACAATTATATTACAGTGAACACGAATACAATTGCAAACCCTGAAAATTATGTCCTATTGATTTTTACGCATGGCGATGGTTAAAAGAACTGACATGATAGACACTTTCGAAACAGGGCATCGATTTGAATATTACCAATAATATTCCACTTAGATCATCAAATGAGTGCGCTAACATGTCCCACCGGTAATAATGCAATATAGGGGTTCTTTATCCGGTAATACCCCTAGTTGTTATATGTAATATAACATAACTGGTTGACTATGTGGTAGGAAATAAAAATAATTTATTTTTTTTATCATAAGCGCACCCATCGGGTACTCCAAGTGGGATACTATACTATTGGTGATATTCAAATCGGTACTCTAGCAGGAATGTCCCACATTTTCAACATAATAGGTACATATTTAATACAGAATTTTATTCGTCAAAAATGCAAGTCCTTAGCATTATATTTATCACTCGGTAGGGGTCGGCATTGGCCGCTGGACGACGATCCTCCAAGTACCCCCGCTTGTCCTCGGACACTTGGCGTGGTATCCTCACGCAGCAGCTGCGGTTCGCAACTCCTATGCAATTACCGTCACGATATAGTCAAGTTAAGCAACTGGTAAGTTTTACCGGGGTTATTAGAGATAGGAATTAAATTTCTATTTACCATGAAGATAAATATTTTTGAACAGCTTTGTCGCAAGTTTTTAATAATTATTTAGATTCAAAAACTACGCATACGCCCTATAGAGTACTTGATTATAGATGTTTAATTTTCAATATTTTTGGTTAGGATTTGTTACCTGCCGTGAAGTCCCTTATATGTGGCATTCCATTAGTCCCGGTGAGCCGAAGCACATTATCAGCGCCATTGTTAGCATCGTACTCGTTAATGTGTGCCCCGTGTCTACGCGCCAGCTTATCTATAGCTCGCTCGATCACTCTGTGGGAATAGTATTAAATACATGGAGAATTAGGAATAAAAGAAACGCGGTAATCCATAACCATAGTTTATTCAACGAGTTAAGCCGAGTGTCTGACATTCGACGCGCCGATCAAGTACACATACAATTCTTAAATAATATGTAATACTTCTTTACACTAACGACAGTACTAGACGGCATTCGTGAAGTCGTATCCGATTATAGTTTATCCAACGTATTGAGCCACCTATGGCCTACACACTGAAAAATGTTTTTGTTTATCATTAACAAAAATGTTGTCTACTAGTTACAGAAATATTGTGTCTTGCGAACTATGTATTACTAGTAACAAAACCCGGTCATGTTATTTGCAAATAAGGTTTGTAAATAATTATCAAAGTTCAGTTAATTTTAATTAAATTAAATAATCCCTAAAGTTCGGCAAATTCGTTTTGTCAGTGCAAATAAAATTATTTTATTCGTATAGCCTGTGGCACACCCATGGAACAATGCAACATTATAAAAGGTTTAACAATAACACCGCGTACTAAGTGCACGGTAAAAAGCTACTTCTCAAAAAAAACAAACATCATTCACACATTTATTTACGTTCACGTTTATGCACTTAGTGGGCGGTGTTATTGATATACCCTATATTTCGTTGCATTGTTTCGTTGATATGACAGAGATGCCTCAATGCTTAGAAAAATCTATATGATACGAAGACATCGTGATGTTTTTAAAATTTAAAATATATATTGACATCCTTACACGAGACTTAAAAAAGTAATGAGGAATATATACTAACAGAATGCCGTCATCTTCCCTCATGTCTTTGGAGGAGAAGTAGACGAAGACACCGTTTCCAGGCCAGTCGGGTACCGGCTGGGGTTCGAAGGAGGCCACTGTGCCGTACTCTTCAGCCAACCGGCATAGAATATAGCGCGCCATCCATAGGTCATCTGCTGATCTGAGACCCGGACTTGGTCCAACCTTATGGCCAAAATTAGGAAAATATGATGACTGTGCTATACATACATGATATTAAACCAATAATGGAATATCTATACTCGAATAAGCGACCAATAGAATTCCTAGAAACTTCACGCTCCATCTGACTTTGAAAACTTAATCCGAATTAGTTCAAACGAATGAACAGTTTAGTTATAAAATTGTGTGATGAATGAAATGTGAATGAAAATAAAATGTAAAACTTCGGACGGCTCCATTATTTCTGACTATTTAATTGAAGTTATACAAAACTCTTTGCGCTAGTACTAATTATAGATTATAAATATTACCTGGAAATTCCACTGTGATGGTGTGGTGCCCGGGTTAATGCCGTTCAGTTGTATACCGGCAAACAGACAGCACCTAAAAAAATATAGGTAAGTACCTGCTAACTACCGCTGCTAAATATATAAATTTATTTAGTACTTTAAAAATTCTATAAATTTGGCGTTAGACATAGTAAGTATTCCCTGCTAGTTTATTAACAGAAACTCCTATTCAATAATCCAGTTTCACAAAGCACCTGTAAAATGCTTCCATCAAGTCCCTTGCAACGATTCTGTGAGCGCCAATAGCACAGTAGTAGGGGCCAGGTGGCGCGGGAAAGCCACCAGCCGGCCAGCCCAACGGCCGGCTGTCCGTAGTCGTCAGAAAGAACTCCTGGTTGAAGCCAAACCATGGCTCTTCCACTTCGCCCTTCTCACACAACATGACGCAGCCCTTACGATAATTGGAACCTACAAATATTACGCCACGCGTAGAAAACATCTTGAACATGGCTAGTAGGATTCAATTCAAACACTCTGTTTATACAGTTTTTGAAAAAATAATAATCAATAACGCGCAATACGCTTGATGCATTTTGTGTGAATATGTAATTAAACAGATCTTTTATGCAAACTAGCAAATCTCAAGTTAACAAACAGGGGCCTATAATTGAACCATAGGTTTATCTGAACCTTGTAATTCACTAATTTCAATAACAATAAGAATAATTTCAGGAAAATAAATCGTTCACCCATGCAGAATCGAATATTGCAACATACATTTTGAGTTTGATGTATCGCTGGCCAAAATACAATCCGCGAACTACAGCATCAGCTAGATGTTCTTCTAACTGTACCATCGTTATAATAAAATGTACAATAAGATCGAAATGGCTCGCGTCTTCGCAAATACTCACCAGTAGGTTGATAGTTATACTGATAGGTGTCCGCCAACACGAGAATATGACTCCCGCGTCTAAACGGATCGTGATAAATCACTTCTGGAAAGATAAACGTGTCCGAGTTGTCAGGATTGGCCTGCGATGTGTTGCTACCGTCGAAGTACCAGATTGGGAGATCTGGAAAAGAAAAAAATGTGGATAGATTTTTAAGTTTCTATGCTCTTTATTCGGTCTAAATAAAGTATGATAACAATGGGGAATGTTTACGTTGCGGCGCGGCATCGAGAATATAGAGTGAGGAAATTCGGATATCAAATAGCCGTTTCTGAAAGCCGACATCGCTCCATCTTCGCAACAATATGATGTGCTTAATGGATATCTATGAAAGAAGGAGGCGGCAAGAAGGTTATCTCTTCTATGTTTTATTGTAAAGATTGAGTGATCGCCCATTAAAACTTTAATCAAAGCAAAGCTGTGTTTGAATCAATTATTTTTATTTTATCGTCTATCACATGGATTTCCAAACTTTGTTACGTAGGGAATACTGTGAAATATATTATTAAGACTTAGATAACTATTGAAGGAAATGTAATTCAATTTGGTAATGTTTATACAAGTTATCCAATTTGTTGGTCTCTGTAGGTGAGGTTAAGAATTAATATAGATTATGTATTATAAATGTTTTAATACTCTATTAGAATTGCTGCTAGCGAGTTAGGCTAAAACAAACTACATTTCGCCTTCCATTACCATTTATCGCTTAATTCACGCATACATACAATTGAAGTATAATTAGAATGATAATAAACTATTATAGCTACTTAATATTTTGGGAGACATTTATTTCGTCACAATAGGTCACTGATCCGTTGGGAATTCACACGAAATTGCCATGCATTTTCTGGAGCATCTCCTTTGAAAAGCACCATTATATAATAAAATAACAATACAATTATATAATACAAGACATTGCAAGACACAAATTTTTAGATTACAAAATTATAATTTTTATTTTTATATCGTCATAAATGGATTAATTTTGACGTAAAACGTTTTAAATCTCATCTATCATTATTTAATAATATTTTCAGTATGTAATTCCAATTAGTAATAGGTAAACGAGACGAGCGTATTTATGAGAATATTTCATAATCTAGTCCAAAAATACTAGATCTAAGAAATATTCTATAAAAGATTTTTGGTATAAAAGTACCAAAAATCACACTAATGATGGATTTCTAATAACGATCATGGTATATTATAACATATGAAAGTAAGTAAGTAAGAAATCAACATATGAAAATATTTGACCTTTCTGTGTCTTAGGGACGAAATCGAAGGTTCTGTCTTTAGCCCGTAGATTGATGCCGCTTCCGTCTATCCACACATAGCTGGCGAGGATGGAGTCGCACGGGACCTGTAGGTCCTCGTACTTGCGCATCGCCGCCTTGTTCAGCGCTATCGGTGTAGCGTTCATGGCTGGGCCTATTAAACAGTATTTCGGTAATTTTAAACTAGCGATCAAGGTTTAATGAAACCAATGTACTGACACAAGCCGATTGGTACACTTGGTAGTGACTTTAGTGACTCTATTTTCTGTATCAAAGGTCTCGAAGATGACCTCGAATGTTTGTACCCCTGTCATTGATCTTTATATCTAAATATTTAATTGTTTACTGGGATTGCCACAGTTCACTTCAGTTTGGGACCGAATACTTGGCATATTTGTGTGGCAATATTTATTTCCAAGACATTAATATTGGTTCAAAGCATATACATCAAAGGTTGTTATATAAATCAATGGTTGTTTTCTTTAATATAAGTTCAGTTACTTATAGCTCTATAATTATCAATCATCAAAATATGTAGTGATTTTTTTACGAAAAATTAACCAATATTTGTTTTCCTGCCATAAAATATTTTCAAAGAACTGTTATTAATGTCTAAGAAAAGGCCTGATAATTGAAATTTCTAAAACCGAAATCAAACAACTCAATCAAAGTATCTGGATAGGTACCTTTTATGTGAAGGGCAGTCCAACAGTACAATCAAAATATCCTTTAGGACTGTAAAGAAAATAAGCAGATAATTCTCCATTATTTACAGGAACATTTGAACCCTTAGTACCAAATCTATGTGCTGCATAAATCGACCATATAAATATGACGTATATAATAATACATACCTGCCATACCACATTATTGTCTATTTAAAAAAATCCCTTACGTTGTTGGTCAAAATTACAACTCCAAACTGAGACAAAGTACTATCTAGCGGGAACTTATGTCGTTAACATGATACAGGTGACAACTTTAAGTCCGGGTAGTGAACTGCCTGGAACTAAAATCATATACTACATCTCATGGTACACAATAATATTAAGAGTCGATCAAACATGACACGGACCGAACCACGGCCATGGTTCATTCCGTACCAAATATGTTCGCTTAGAGAGTAGTCTGCGGACAATACGGCATGAACAGGTAGTACTAGCGGAGCGAACCAAATCCGTGGTCTGGTCCGTACCGTACCACGTTCGATCGTCTGTTAATACCTTAATGGCGACTATTAATAGTAGCCTTAATTTGATGGGTCCAGCATGCTTTTTGCCTGAAAGTTTCCTTTGTACCGCCAGATGGTATGTAGATATCACCTCGACTTGATACGCGATATAGATATATTACTAATAGATATAATATAATCGTATTTACTATACCTGTCACTATAAAATTATAGTACTATCATCACAGAATACATAAGTTGCGCTTTTGTAGAATGAAGAAGCCCGACTTAATTTGGCTCGCCTATTATTTTAGAGCACAATAGGTATCACTTACAATTTAATATTTTAAAATAATGGTTTAATGAATTATTTTAACAAAAAAATTTGTATTTAAAAAAAATATTATGTAACAATTTAAAAAATGGTTACTGTCATAATTGATTAATTATTTCAATTCAGCCAGTATTGATATTATTATATTTATTCGGATTTCAAATATTACACATGAAACCTTTTAGCTTGTATTATTTTTCTGGATCTACGCATGGTACAAGTCTTAGCATAGAACATAGATTTTTATATTTGCCGTAATGCATTCCACTCATTGATTATTTTCTTGGTGCCACTCATTATAAATCAACTGTCTATACGTGTATATATAGTTCTTACTCTTTTCTTTCTTTCATTTATTTCTCTTTGCATTGTTCATCACTAAGGCATAGTATCTCGCATGTTGGCAATGCTGTAGATAGAGTTGTCATTTATAACATCATAATATTGAATTGGAATTGGAGTAATTTTGCCTTGCTTAGCGGCTATTTCACAATGTACTGATATTGATTTCTTAAGGTTTCTTCGGTTTCTTACTGCTTGCTATAAATTTATAGAGTTAAGTTTGTGACAATCAGGCCCATCAATAACAATTGGTTTTGAGAAGGTTGCTTTGCTTATCTATGTCAAGAATGACATACCAATGATTGGTAACATACCTACCTAAAAGAAGAAGTAAAGCCATATTTTTTAAGGAATACAAAGAAGAAATTATCTGAGTAATTTAGAATATTAATTACGGTATTGTAAATATGAGTGTAAATACAGTCATTTCTATACTCACAATTGTATTAGTTCAAATAACAGTCGAGTGTGAACCGTCTACAATATCCTTGGAAGGTTTCAATAAAAATCAGAACCCTTTTCACTTTATCCGTTCCACAAAAGTATCAATTATTGGAAATGGAATTAGCAAACTCACTAATAATTTCGGAAAAAATAACAATATTAAAAGTAGTGAAACACCATTACTAGGAGGAAAAAAGTGGCAAGTGGGTAGAGTTAGCCGAAAACATTATGAAATTGTTAATATGCTTTGGAGGAAAACGAAGATATTTTTAGACGTAGAAACAACAACAGAACAGTATTATTTAAGGCGAAAAAAATATTCCAGAAAAGTTGCTGATGATGTTTTAGTTAAAGAACAGCACACAGTTTTACCGAAGCCTATATTACTAGCATCAACACCAAGCTACATAGAATTTTATTATTTAGACGAAAATGACCATACAAGGGATCTTACAACTTCAAAACCTGTTAAATACAACGCAAAAAATATTGAAGATCTATCCAATAGACTTCACGGTGAAATAAGAGTAGCTCTGTTAAATCCAATCTTTGCTTTCCATGTTAATAATCCGTATTACAAAAGGTTGGCATTACCTACAAGGTATATGCGTCCTACGAAAGGAATTTACCATCGTAAACCTAGAACCTTTAAACCAGCATCAACGGATTTAAAATCTGTTAGTTCTCACACACCACTATATAAGTTTCCTCATAAACTAAAGCTGCATCCTGAAGTTATGACTACAGTTATAAAACAAATAGTAAATGTGACGGAAAGAAGTTTAGATACCTCCACAACGGAAAATATTATAGATAATGAAACCTGTGCATATACAACACAGACTATTAATGCAGTTAATGAGAGTGTAGATACTACGAACATAATTATAAATGAGACTCAATCTAATACAGTTTACGACAAGATTAAATTTTTTGAAATATATGACAGGAACACTTATGAACCCAACTCTGATTACAAATCTTTGATTACGTACGATATTGAAGGTCTTGCACACAATGATGTGCTGTATAATAATCAAAGAATCTTATTGGAACACGTCGATCAAAGTATAAGTCACGATCATGACAATTCTCATAAAACAAAACATGCTAAGAAGCACATTATTGAAAATAATAAAGATGCAGGCTTGGATCATAAGAATTCAATTGAGAAAAAGTTAAATTTGAAACCAGTCCTTTTTAAGCCCACAAACAAGACAAAAGATATAATAAAAGTGGAACGATTGAAAAAACATACTGAAATTGAGATGAAATTGCCAAAATTTCTCCAACAAAATGTGAGCACTTTGGCAACATGGTCCGAATATTCTTATGTTGCTGTTTATGTTTACGAACCGTTACAGGTACTGTCCATTTTCCATAATTATAAGTAATATGTATTCCTTCATTAACTGTTTACAGTTATTAAAATAATAAACTAATTTTATCTTTTTAAGTTTGCTTGCTCCGTAAGGTAACTAAGGGCTTGAAGACGACGTAATTTAGAATGCCGCCCTACAAGGGTAACATGATATCCCACAAATTGCAGGAAGCCGTTGGTCTAAATTCCGACAAACGGAGGACCATGATTTGTGGAAGACAATGGGGTAGGCCTATGTCTACCAAAAGAGTTCTTCCGGCTTATGGATGCGATGGATTTATTAATTTAGGCCATAAAACGACCAATTTATGGATAAATTTAATACGGTCATTTAACTTTATGATAAAATCCAGGTACATTGTGATGCAGCTGGCATCAGTCGACATTGGCTAATAACAGCTGGCTCGTGTTTATCTCGTCATCACAAGAAGCCAGGGGGAACAGGTCGCTCGGCTTTCGTGACGTATTGCGGAGAGGC
The DNA here is from genome assembly GCA_905333125.1 of Pheosia tremula. NCBI lineage: Eukaryota > Metazoa > Arthropoda > Insecta > Lepidoptera > Notodontidae > Pheosia > Pheosia tremula. The sequence goes on along the minus strand of HG995402.1, from coordinate 5,967,446 downwards.
TTGGTGGAACCCAGGGCGTGTGGCATACGTCAAGTACAGTGTCGTACATCCACAGTACCATCCCCGAGATAAAACGCGAAGACATCTTTATAATGTAGGTATGTTATCAAATTATTCCTTCTTAGTATGACTGACTGACCGCGCTGCCTCACGAGACTTCACGTGTTACACACGACAGCCTTCATTTTTATCGAAGCAATCAATTTAATTTGTAGTATAAATGGCTATACCGAATTTTGTGATTTTGCCAGTTTCAATGTGAATAAAGAAACATAGACTCCCGATGGGCAGTTTAGATTTTTACGGAAGTTGACATTAACCATCCAGTTGATAGTTATAGTTGTAGATGCAAATTGACCGATGACAGCGACACTCATGCAAGGCAGCGTATGCGTTTGCTTCTGACAAAGCACGTACTTACTGAGCGAACAGAGGCGGCCATACAAAGCTACTCAGTCAGTTATTATTATTTCCATAATTTCTTCGAGACGTGAATAATGCCAAATAGCCGTATAATAATAATAACATTATTTATTAAGTAGTGCCACATCAGATGGCTTGTACGGCTTCTCCTTCAAATATTCGATAGGGATTAATAATATAAACCAAAAAGAACTGACTGGGTTATACTCGAAAAATATATTTTTAAATATATTTGGTAAATCTTGCATCACGGATTTACCAAATTGTATTCTCAGAACAAACCCTTTTAGCCTTAATTAAAGTTTAATGAAAAAAACATTAAAGTAACTTTTAAACGTTTTCCCTTTTACTGTGTAGATAAAGTTTAATGTGAAAGTTTAAGTTCGCGTAGACATGCTTTCGGGGATGAATTGATTAAGAAGTTCACTTGGCATTCGTGTTGTTTATTGCCACGATGTTGTATCTTTGTTAGAGGGACAGTATGCACCTATCTAGAATATCTTTCTGTTGTGAGGGTTAATTCAAGTGGTGACTTCTATGGCTTCTGCTTGCTCCGGTTGGTCACCGATCCCTTTGATGTCTCACCAACTAGTTTCTGACGAAGGAGGATCAACGGCAATTGCAATCGGATGGGGTGTAGATAGGTAAGTCTTGAATAATACATAATATGTAAGACTTTAAAGCCATGCATGCGAACGTCGTAAGCACGAACATTGATCACAAAAGTTTACGTCAATATGTAAAGCTTATGAATATATCTCTCGTGGGTAGTCCCACTAGTTGGGTCTCAGATGTCATAAGGCAGCCGCTTCGTGTAAATATCGGTAGCATAAATTAGGGTAGTCGTGAAGGTTACCTTCAAGACCCTCTTTCAGTCTGCACAGGGAGTAATCTCAGTGCGAACTGAAAAAAGGGTAGGTAGTGAAGGGAATGGTACCTACAAAATCTAATATTTCCAGGACTAAAAGGGTTTTCATCTAAGGAGCATTCTTGACTTACAGGTTCGACACCCGATATCCGTCGACAGATTTACCACGTTCACCCCTTTCACTGTACGAGAGTCGCGTGTATTCGGATTCTTGTCCGGGAAATGTTCAATACAGGTAATATAATATAATAAAGTAGTTTTTTTTCTATTTTAGTATAAAATTTATAGTTTTGTTGCAATCGTAGGAAACAATCATCAAAATAGAAGCTACTCTATTCTATTTCTCACTCTAGTCTATTAAAAATAAATATATACCCTACCTAAAGATGAAGGAACAATCAGGAACAAGATAATGAAACACATACCTACCAATATACACACACAGCTTTGTCCACCAGTGAATATTTTTCAGCCATTATTGATAATGATGGTAAAAATGAAATTGTAGTATCAACTGAAACTTTTATTAACAAAGCAACCTTAAGTATCCTTTTAATTTATAATTATTTATTTAAAAGGATTGAAAATTTTAATGATGGTCACTAATACATTTTTAGAACCAAAGTAAGCGTATTATAAAATATTATCGCATTGTAACTGCAAGCGGTGGACCCCAATCTAGAGGTTTCTGATTTAATTCTCAGGTAGACCTGTGTGCTTTAAGTGTATGCAGGATAGTTCTAAGTTACCCGCGAAATGGCATTTGCTTGTGCCCCATCATGTAGAGACACTGTCTCTTCCACTGTATTTTTCTTCTTAGTTTTTTTTTTATTGGCAATCGGCTACAAAATAGAGGCATTTTTGCCAGTATCTGTTAAAACAACTTCAGCGTTATTTTAAAATAATAAGTAGATGATAATGATGATGTCGATGATAATGATAAAATGATTTCCCTACGCCTATCAGTGAAACTGTCGAAAATTTACTGAAAATTAGACATCTTGGGAGAACTTGATATTGTCAAGTTAGTTATAGTATTTTATTTCCTTCAATCGTGCACGCTTATGAACACACAATGGTTAATATTACACTAATATTACAAATTATATATCGAAGACACACATTTTTTTTAAATAAAACAAAATTGACAACTTCACGGTTCAACTTCGCGCCAAAAATGCCACCGTATTTTTAATAATGTTACAGTAAAGCGAAGCGGCTTGATGATGACGGTGGCAACAAAAATGTGTACTGCCTTTCTCTGCCGCCATATCTGAGCGAAGAAAATGATCCCGTACACGGCACCCTACTATTAGTTGGAGGAAAACTGGTAGCGCTGTATTTAGAGGTAAAAATAATTTCAATTTTAAGATACTTACTTATATATTCAAAAGTAATGGTGCGTACGACCCGATGTAGTTTTCTCACAGGTAGCAGGTACCTAGTACGTATACAATATTTAAGAGGTCTATCGGTAAGAAACAAAGATTAGATAGGAAAAATATAAATAAATTATTAGATTTCTTTTAACATCGTCTCGTTATAAGTGCTCGGCGAAACGTTACTAGTCGCCTTTAAAAAAAAATACTTATAAAATAAAATACATTATTTTTGTTAGAACCTGTAGAAACGTAGAAATCATATTGATTATTTTTTGATTATTTACTATAATTATGTACGAAACGAATACTATCGCTTAAGAATTCCATTACTCAATCTTCGTCAATCGTTCAAATTATTTTCCTACAAAACATCCCTAGCGAAAACAACCTTCATTCAAAAACATTAAAGCCCAATATTAAATTAGTATTGTTTTGGCAGGAAGAGCGACGACCTTGGGGCGAGCAGTGTGCCCAATACACTGGCACTTGGCGTCTCATCCCCTGGGTGCTAAACACGGCCCATGAATCGGACGAGGATGACTCCTTCATTGTCTAATTTTGATTGACTTACTTAGAATAAATATTAAGTGATATAATTTGTTCGAGAAAATAATTGTCATAATTATCCAACTGAAAATCTTTATTGTTGTGATTTTTGATAGATGTATTTGTTTTTATTTATAAAATATATCTTTGTTTTTTATACATACAATTGTTTTCTTTTTTGTCAAACTAGTAGGAACTCTTGTAAGTTTCGCCATGTTCGACTGACCGGCTGGGCTTCTGTCCGGCCCCCTGCATAGGTATCTTGCCTAACTCAGCGATAGCAAAGCGATAGCAATAATTGCGCTATATTTGCTTTCAAATCGCAGATTTGTATGATTGCGTAATTATTGCTATCGCTAGGCTTTTGCGAATTACGTAAACAGAGGCGGGTCACAGCTATTTAATTCAGTGTTCAGGCTGAAATTTGTCATATTTATAATTGATATTTACCACCGCTTTAAATATATGTAATAATACCATGAGAAATATATCCTAGGGTGACCCCCATACATGAAAAGGGCTCGTAAGTGTTATTACATTGATATGCAGATGAATATGTCAAATAATTTTGATCTAATCGTGGGACGTGCTTAAAATAATGTTAATAATTATGTGCATATGAAAATATACACGTTACAAAACCGTTGGTAAGTATGTGAGCATTAAAACAAATATTACAAAACTTAGAGAGACTTTATCCATCACTATAATTTGGAAAACAAATTACAATACTCTGAAACATTTGTTTTTAAAGTGTTCCACACACAACATGGTCTTGTTACTGACAAAATACTTAAGTACTTAAAAAACTTAATAACAATCGTGAAATAAGAGTTTTCAAATTATAAGAATGAATTGGTATAAAATTAATATTCTTTGCAAAGCTCGAAACAATTTTCAAAGGAAAACTGTTAATTAAGTAAGGGTTTAGTTTCTATAGTTACCATACTAGCCAAATAATATTGACGGTCTGCGCTCTAATGACTCGTCAGTATTTCACAAATCACATTAAAATTATCAAACAAAAATAATCTTAATATCTCGTTACTTATTCTCTCAAAGGTAATACTATAGGTAAATATAAATACATAAAGAAAATAAGTCGAGAGGTACTCATTGATGCCATTTCTGTTATACTACCTTTCTTGAGATATCTCTCATTCTAAAGACTTTTTTCTGCGTTACATTTTATACTTGTTATAGATTTGATAGTAAGTACAGAAAAATCTTTTAAGATGTCTTTGAAAATAACTACTCAGTACGTGGATACCGTACACGGAAATAAGGAAGTGGCAAATAAGTGCTCAAGAAACACGAAACGTGGTTTTATAGGCATCTAAGCGTGTAGGAAACCTTCTATAGACAACGGAATTAAATATAACGTTACTAGGTATATTTTGTATGCAGTACGTTAAGTGCGAGATTATTTATAAGCTCACATTCTCAGTATTTTAGACACTTTGCATGGAGAATTGAACAGTACCTCCAGCGGATGCTATTTAAAAGCTTAAATGCTCCATACAAAATAATACGCAGATAACCTATAGAGTAGCTTATGAATAATCTCGCACTTGACGCATTGAACTCAAACCGTAGATAGTTCGTATAAAGTAATTCAACTAGAAGTGCTAGAATCTAGTTTAGTTTTGCACGTTAACAACGACGTCGTATCAAATTAACATTCAATTCTAACAATACGATACACAATTGACGCTCTCACCAACTATATTATAGACTATTGTAAATGGCTGGTTACAATTTTAGGTCTTAAATAACACACATTAGGTTAGTAACCTGCTTAGATCTAAGTCTAATCACACCCACAATGGTTTTGCTGAAATGATCATCCACTAAGCCTTGTGGTTTCAATCAAAATACTTGTTGTTCATGACGTCGTGCATCCAAGACACATATCCGGCGGTACGAGTGTAGATACCATACTTGCCGCGTTTACCGCATCCGTCACCAAAGCTCGTGATGCCCTGAAAAAAAAAACAAAATTTGGTTACTACATACCACAAAAATTGTCTACATTGTGGTGGTAACAGTCTTTTAAAATAAAACACATCGCACCCCCAGAACGATACTCAACTCAAAATTATGAATTCAAAATTATGCTTCAGAATTATGGTTTTAATGTATGTTCTATCCGATGAATATTAAAACAAAGGCGTTTTTATGATAGAAAAAGCTTATTATATTTCCGTCTCTATTACACCGGTACTTTTCGTCCTCCCCGTTTAGTTGGAAAGATCTTTGATTGCGATTTCACAAAAAAAAAATTTTTTGAACTGAGCCCCTATCGTTCTGAGGGTGCGACATATCGTACATATAAAATTAAAACAGGTGTTATACTCGCTAGCTAACTCTAAGAAACATGGCATTAATGCATCTGTACCAATCGATATCAGAATTCAAGACCGCTAGGCAATTAAAAATAGATGGACTAATATAACACGGCTCACATCAGTAGGAATACGAAAAACAGCGAGATAAAATATTTATGTGTTCTCAGATAAAAGGAAAATGTAAGCTACCTACCGCATTCAGATAAAATGGGCTACTAAAGTCAAAGCATAAAATAACCATTAGTTACAATAATTTCTCCCGTCCTAGTAAATGTTGTATTTGGATTATGTAGTTGTTTTTTTTTTCTTTTAATATCGACGTGCTGACCTGCAAAACCTATGTGTCAAGTCAGTCCATTTTTCATGTCGCCTACGTGAGTTTTCATGTCTCCTGCGTGAGGGATGATAGCGGTTCAAATTCCGTCGACGTAATTGTTCAGTGAATATAACAATATACTATTATTATTTCCTTGTAATTGTGCGATACTATCCTACGCCAAATTTATATAGGTATATAAAAAAGTCAATGGAAATAGATCCAGAGTACGAAACCCCATGTGTTGGATTGACCAAATAAAGTCAATGAGAACGCCAGACAATGGTTCGAGATCAACGGAGATGAATTGTCAGGAATACAATTGTGAAGCAATTACCACTACTGATTTGGCAAGATGCTCATGACGCAGACCAAGAAGGTACATACAGTACAATATTGTAGTTTAACTTTCTCTAAGTATGTACCATCGTTTTTCAAGTTGCCCAAATAAGTTATTTAAAAAAAATCTCTGGCGTAACATATCCGCTAATAATAAAAAATAAGGCCTAAGTCGGAATTATTATCTCGCAAAAAGGAGCCAATATGTGAACAGCATACATAAATATAAAACAAGGGGTTAACTTTATTTCATATGTGTTTATGTTGCTTTTTATTTCTTACTCCGAAACAAGCCTACTTCAAGAATAAGCTGCTCAATAAAATATCACACCAACAAGCCATTCATCATTCACATTGTATACTTTGGTATTTTCGACGGAAACTTTAAACGATTGTTTTATTCATTTTGAATATATTTCTTTGGAATGTATAAATTTCTAAATACATACAGTAGGTTAGTAGCATAACCGTTACATAAAAACCAATACTAATATGATAACTGGCCGAAATAATCACGTGTTTATCACCGGAATAATGTCGGCAAGGCTATCTCACGCAGGTGGCCCTGCCCTGCTATCTCGTTAAGTCGTAAACTATATCTACCCAGCTAAATCCACACTCTCCTACTTTGTTTTACTAACTTTTCATGATTTTCTTTGATGAAAATTGATAAAAAAATCTTTAATTGATATACTTAGATAATATGCACGACATACGCAAGTCTCGTTCTATCTATCTCTATCTATACGAATGCTTATACTCAAATGTCAAAATTGTATTTTTTATATCTCATAAAAATTAGGTACTAGAGAGATTGTTTATAAACATGTATATCTAGATTTTAGATGGGTACCTGTAAAACAAATCTCATGCTCCGATCTCTACAAAGCAACGGGCCGCCGGAGTCGCCTGCACAAGAGTCGCGGCGCCCGCGCCCCGCGCACACCATGTCATCGGTAATCGCGTACTGCCAGTACGACCTCCGACATACGCCTTGTTGTATTGTTGACACCTGCACACAAAACATTACAGTTTTGTTTGTGATATATATACTAAAAGGACACTTTTACTCATATGTTCCAGATCTTAAGACTCTATTCTAGAGTCCTATTTAAGAATATACAAATATTTAAAAAGTTACCTCTTAGTCAAGGTAAAATAACACTGTTATTCTACATATCCGACAACAGTCCCTTTATTATTTTATGGATCCATTCCATATTATCTGGATTTTCCGGCACTTTGAAACCTTTGACCTGCCGTAACGATCAGCAATATCGGCAAACTGGCAATATCACGTGTGTAACCCTATCCCCTAAAGATGATCTAATTGGTGTCACGACATTATAACCTTCAGTTCCTACAGACTAGCAATTATTTTTCCATGTTCGTCAAAAACTATATAACGCTGTAGTGATTTCTTTTTAAAAGCTATTTCAATGGATATTACATTTCAGTACTGTAACTGACAATGTTATGAGAATATACTCATTATGTTGGACTCTCGCGATTTCTTTGCAAGAATTCTGTTTATAATGAACGCTACGGGCATTTAAATTACTTACTTGTTACATTTTATTTGAAACGCCTAAACAATTTGAACCAAATTTGAACTTGAGCTGCCTTATGCCGAAGCATTTATGTTTTACAATTTGTGAGCGGATCGGCTCGGAGGATCAGACCGGAACCACTCGTTTTAAGAATATTTTGTTTGGGGCAGTCTGATGAAACGATTAGTTAGGGGGCGCTCAAGTATTACGTAACGTAATTTTTGGAGATTTTCGACCCCTCCCCCCAAGTAAATCATAAAGTCTCTACGCGACCGTTCTGAAGGGTTAACAATGTTACGTAACGCGTAGTTCGTTTCAGCGTTTAGCTTTTCAGAAGACTCCCTACCCCAAATTCGTTGCGTAATACTTGAACGCTCCCTTAGAAGAAAAAAATAAGATTTTAATTGTTTTTTCAAATGGCCTTCTGTATGTCGTATATAGCCTGTTGTATTGCCCTTGAGCGATGTGCCTTGCTGTATACGAATATCATGTCACCCTAATAGAAGCAATATACGTTACTTAATTAAAAGGCGATATATAATTCACTAACCTGAGCCTCATGCAGCACCCGGGTGCCATGGACGTCTGTGGGACGCTTCTTGCCCCATCCGAGTATTATGCAAGAGCTGTGAGGGGGCAGACTCTGGTTAGGGGGCGGCAGGCATGCTATCCCGTGACCAAGATCAGGCCGCGCCGTGTCTGGTAGCCTACGTAAAAATAATAACACATTACTCTCTACATGAAAATTAAAAATATATAAAAAAAAAATTAGGAGAACTGCCATCATGATTGTGGTGAGCGATCACCGAACACATACAGTTCTTAATGTTCATTTGTATTCAGTTTAACTTTATTTAAGACATCCACGTAATCAATGGGTATAGCCGACACAAGACGGTATCTTTTAGTTTAAATTAAATAATTAGTTACTTACTAAAATTGTGAAAATTTTACAATTTATCAATTAGCACACGTAGGCAAAGCGACTATCGAAGTTATATTATTGTCATAAACTTCACCGACATGATGAGTGTTTGTTGTGACTTTGAAAACATAAATACGCGCTTAGTTTGTAATGTAAGTAAATTAAGGTTTTAGTTAGAAGACCAACGCCATAAATAATTAAATTCATCTTTAGAAAGTCTGACTTTGTAAGTATAATAAAATTAATATTTCATTTTTAGTAGGTAACTATTGTTTTCATAGGATCTCTTCCATTGACAAAGTATGTTAAACTCTACTCAAAATGTTCTCACATATACATGATACAAGAATGCCTGCCATCTGAAGTTTTCAAGGTAGGTATATGGGCCATTTTTTCATATATTTACTCTACTTATATATCTACTTAAATAAATTTGGAAGGGTTATTTACCTTTTAGGCACGTGCCGATTAAATAATGTAAAGCCATTTCCACACACTGTAGTTTCCACAGAAAAGGTTCCGTTACGGCTTACAGGTTACTAATTTAATTACAGTTAATAAGCCGCTATTGTGAGTTTCAAAGTTTAAGGATAGGCATGTAACCCTTTAAATGGGTGGTTACAGAAATGAAACTCGATTCAAGAGATAGGCTGTACAGTTAATATTGTAAATGTTTAGTATCTACATAGTAATTTATAAGCGTTTAACATAATTTGGTATAATCAGGTACGTAGGTGGATCTAGTCTTGAAATTGCAAACGACGTAATTATGAAAATTATTGGCTTCATATAAGATAGCGTAATGATCGTGAGACACCAATAGGTACCTACTAGTGTATTTTCTGAGGCTAGGTAAAAATTTAGGTCTAATAATACTGGTGTAACATATTTTAAGAGGTCAATGGGTACGTTGCTAAGATAAATCTTTGTGTGTTCTGTGTCATATTTTGAAAAGATAGCATGTGCTCGCAAAACGTTACATGAATCATTTGAAAAATGACATACTATTTAATTCCGCTACTGTACATTGAAAAAAAAACAATATGTACAGATCTGTTTATACATTGACGTGATTGGTATTATTTACTCGTTAACCATAAAATATTTTACATTACTTTTGTTACACCTTATCCCATAAGGTGGAGGACGGGTGAGGTCTTTTAAATATGAAGGTAATCCAAATAAGTTTAAATTATATTAATTCTTTGAGATATTCACATTATTTTTATTTTTTTTAATTTTCTCTATACAACCGCATGCGTTATTCGGACTGATGAAGGGTCACATATTTTTTGTAGGTCGTATTAGCTGACCGTACTAGGAAGAAGTCTAATATATAAAACCATCTATAGCGACGGGCTTCAACACAACAACGTGACGTCAGACCGTAATCTGATGTCGTAAACTGTTACCGTAGCATAGCGACGTCATTGACGACTGTGTCGGGGTCATAACGGGGATGGACGACTGCCTCGGTGACCTTCATCTCCATCTCGCCGTGGTTCCTCAGGAACAGGTCGTGTTCGCCCAAGCGAACGTACAGGCGCTTCCTCACGCAGTGAGCCGCGGTGACCACCCATCGTAATGAGACAAGAGTACCACCGCAGAACGCTTCCTGTAACATAAAACCAAAAAATAATTATACAGCAATATGATTAATCCCAACAATTATAGAAAGGTTTCGTCCATTTACAATTACATTACAAAGCACCTCTCTTACAAAAATATATACATAATATTATAGAAGTAAAGTTGGTGAGTTTGAATGTCTGGAAAATCTTACACTGATAGAAAGCTTTGTGATTTTCTATAATATAATGTACGTATTTCGTACATCGATAAGTTTACAAAAATGTTTTATAAGTAGGTAGACTACACTGATTCTTCAATTTACGATTTAAATGCACATTTAACAATGTAGGTATGTAGCTTCTCGAGATTTTCCATAACATACATTATATAACAATAATAGTTTAGGTAATTCAACCAAGCTTGGGGTTTAAAGCTCACGGCTAAATCTAATGAAAATGTAATATCTCTTAGGAAATTGTCCTTCTCAATTTGCATTTTGTGAAATTAATTGGCTTTTATGTTTACTTATATTAAATAGATTTTTTTGAAAGATGGGCCTCTCTGTACCTCAGATCATAAATGACCGTTTAGCCATTTCACCTTGCACGCGGTAAGAAAAATTTCAGTTGTAAGTACCTCATAAATTACAATGCAATTTTATCCTGAATAATAAATTACACACCGAGTAAATTGTGCTAAAAATTCCACGAAAATAATGTAGGCAAAATTGGTTTTATTATTCAGATTAAAAAGAGCAGTTACATTTTCAGCTTTCTCCGTTATTTAGTGTCAGTTTTTTTTCGTCGTGCCTCTGCTGCGACAAGGTCGGCTTCACGACTGCTGTAGTATGGGATTTTATATCCTATTATCCATTATAGTTAGTTCAAAGTACCTTATAACGATTAAGTACAGCAACCTGCCACGGCCACTTGCCAGGCGGGGCGGGCCGGCCGCCTATTATGCGCACCATGTTCCGCATGCGCTGGCGCAGCCGCCCCGCCGCCGTGCCGCGGTACCGGCCGAGCCTGCCACAGCTTGGGGCGGGGAGAGCTACACGGGAGTCTTCAGCATGTATTGCGGGCACTGGAGTCGGCATCGACTCTACTATCCTATAACCTGGAAATATGGCGCCCCTTTCAAGAGTTGACGATGATCTGAGAATGAATTGGGCAAGTTTGTTAGTTATAGGTACTTTGATTTACAGTTATTAAAGTAAGGATAGTGCGATAACATAAATGTGTCCAAATGAAAAACCTCCTTCTTTTCTATACATCGGTTAAGAAGTTGTATATGTAAATCTGAATCGTAACTAAGTCCAGATTGTGTTTGTTTAGTGTGCAATAGAATTACTTCACACAAACATGCCTTAATTTATATCAAATTAGCAGTGCCCGCGACTCCTGCGCTTTCTCCTTAGTTTTCGGTTATCCCAGAAAAACTCTTCGATTTCCTAGTATAAAAAGTATTCTATATCTTGACCTGAGTTATAAGCGATCAACATGCCAAGTTTCATTACAATACGTCCAGTAGATTTCCCCTAATACGCGAACAGACAGACGGGCAAATAACAAAAAAAATGGCGTATATGGTATCTCTATCGAAAATAGTGTCCCTGCGATATTTTTATATTATCAAAACTAAACACAACCATGTAACAGTTTTATTGCTTATATGATATGTCTTATATGAAAATATTAATCAAACTAAAGGTACTACGTACATGAAAGAAAACCTCGGCTAAACGAATACATATAGAATTGTGTGTGTCGTTGCTGCCCGTAACACATGACCCCACACAATGGAATTTTTATAACTACATTCCTTAACCTATGTTAGAAGAGGGCAAAGGCCTGTTTAGGTAACAAAGAACTAATACCTATAGACTTGTTCCTGCAAAAAAAAATCTTTGTGCGGGCTTCATGACATTATTGAAACGAATATTTTTTTGGTCAATGGGATGTATACATTTAGGGCATTATTATTTTGTTCGTAACGAGTAACTTATGAAAAACAACGACAATAAACCTATTCACAGACTAACAACTAATCTTCCTATAATATTAGTAAATGATTTTTTATATTAAGATTATATACTAGGGAGAATTCTTGATAACCGCTCTTGATGACATGGAAAAAGTGCTAAGCTCTGTTTTTGTTTTAAGAATTAGTAGAATATATCTTAATCTATAGATTGTCTGTGTCTTCTAAGGTACCACAATAGTTTCTTAGCTAATTAGTGAGAATGTTAGGACAGGCGTCGAATAGGTAATAAAATTTGTTAGCGAAGTACCTATGTGCAAGGTCACCTGGGTCCTTACGCCTCTGCATCTTGGTGCGGATCCACAGGTGGCAGTAGCTGCCCTCCATGTAGCAGTAGGCCGATTGCCTTACGATCTGTCGACCACATATGGCACGTCTTACGCAGTGCCTGTGATACAAAGCATACGTAATGTATCTACTTAGTATTATTTGAAATTTTACTTAGTAGTAAGTTTCATGGGTCGGCCATGCGGTGAGGATAAATCAAAGACCACTGCTTAAAAATATATTGAGTAAATGTGGGAAGACGTGTCGGAATGGGGCGCTAAAGAAACAAATTGTTCTTTCCATATACTTAGACGACAGAATCGCATATAAAGATTAATGGATATGTAGCGACCACTTCAACCGCAACACAAGCTACGCAGATTATAGCGCGATTCAGGATTGTGACGTCAATTGTCTATTGTACTGAATGCGCCTGCAGTGCCATCTGCGTAGCTTGTGTTGCGGTTGAAGTGGTCGCTACAGTTATTAAAATCTATATAATTATTATATACTGGGTTCGCCCCCAGTTCATTGTATGTACGGTACCCACTATACAAGCGTTGCTTAGTGAGGGACCGTATAGTTGGTGTGTGCGTCTGGCGATATTATCATATTATATAGGAGTATAAACATAGCACATACATATACCGTGGTATGTATTTAATAAATGTATTTCCTTAAGTCGGATATTTACCATCTTACTACTTCGTCCCTTTTATCATTTACGTTTGCTCTTCTTACTACAGCTACTACATACAATACTTACTTTAACCGTCTTCAAGATAGGGATAATCCAATAAGCTTCGGTAAAGTATTTCACGTAATCAGTCGGCGAGTACTGAGTGACTTGCGATATCTGCCCACTTCAAGTGATATACCAGGTTTAGCAATCATTTTATAATCTGATTGATATTTGAGAGCAACATTAGTCGCCCGGAAGCACTCAAGCTCTCTAAGAAGTCCGAATGAGCTGTCCTTTTCACTTCTATCGAATTAAATCAAGGAAGTGGAAGGAATCACGCAAATGGACAGCTTATACTTAGAACCCAACTCACTGCCTATCAAATCTTCATCAAGGACAAAGAAAAGATATTCGAGATACAAAGATTGGGGATTTAGCCCTGAGATCATTGCGTAAGTCAAAAAAAATAAGATAAAAAATAAATATCGCCACACGAAGCCACCAACTATACGGTCCCACACTAAACACCGCTTGTATTGGCTTTTATGGGTGCCGTTCAATGGACTGGGATCGAACCAAGTATACAGTACTTATATAGATATTAAACATCCATGACTCGGGTACAAACGTTGGTGCTCATCACACAATTTTTTTTGTCCGTACCAAGATTCGAACCCGGGATCCTCGGCACAGGAAGCAGGGTCACTACCAACTGTGCTAATCAGGCCGTCAAATATATTGCTATAGTAATCTTAACCGTATCTCAAGTTGTGTAATTAAATACCTACGCTATTATCATCTTTTATCGTCTGTAATTGTGTAACCTTTGACACAGAAGCGTGGTAATAATTAAACACGGTCTTGTAAGCCGTTTCGGCAATGAAACTATTTTATTGTAATTTTATTACATTTATACATCAAATATTAAACGTTTTTGTGCACAGCAAACGTTTTATAGTAGCTCAGAAAATATGTTCCCCGTAAGCATAAATTACGTCTGTGTTATCTGAAAAGATACACAGGTTACAATGTTGTGCACCTACATTTGCCAAATATGTTATGCCTGTATATCGTAGAGAACGAGCTTATAGTCAACCATGCGTCCAGACTTCGATATGATACTTAGAATTCAATTATAGGAATTCCAATTATAGGGCTTTTCCAGCAATGACTGTGTAAAACGCAAATATAGTTTTTGAGTCGTGTACGGCCTATGTAGTGGACGTCTTTCGGGTAATTAATGGATGGATAGATTTTCTTTTCACACTATTCGTTTACTTATGTACTTATACAGTATCTGTGGATTCGGATACATTTAGAGATTATTCTAAGAGATCCGATTTCAACATAAATGATCGACAATGCAACATTCGATAACCGCTGGTCTAGTGGTTGGAGCGTAGGCTATTTGTCTCACTAAATGGGTAGTTGTGGGTTCTGTATCCGACGAGGATTATTTATGTAATTCTTTTTTCGTGATTTACCTGTTCCGCCCCCAGTCCATTTTATGGCACCTGTTCATTATACAAATGCGAAGTTTGGGCGGTGCGTGTGTTTGGCAATGCCTATAAAATATTGCGCGTCAAGACATAGAATTACGCTACTTGGGCCTCACATAAAACCAGTGTGCGTTCCTAATGTATTACTCTTGTGCTCGTAATAAACTCGACGACCATGCTTTTGTAATATTTTTCCATAAGCGAGCACCGTGTAGGTAGATGCTAAATATTTGGTAGTTATACTACATTGTGCCTTTATAATGAGAAAAACATAATTTAGTAGCAGTCACAATACATCCCACTCATGTTTTTTAATAAAATGGAAGTTTAGATACGCAGATATGATATGTAATGCAAAAATATAGAACTTATACGTATGGGATATTTTTTACCTTATTACATAATTCTATTTTATATGGTAGTTTTCTTTTTAATTTCTTGCTGGCTTTTCCGCAGAATCTACAATTAGAGCCAGCGGTGATTAATAAAATATGAGACTATATACGTCAAGCCGAAATCCGCCAACCCGCACTGGGCCAGCGTGGTGGACTATGGCCTAATCACGCTCGCATTGAGGGGAGGCCCGTACCCAACAGTAACACGGACATTAAAAGGGCTGGTATTATTACTTCAAGCGTAAATAAAATTTGCTACCGACAAGATGGGTCCCAGATTCAAATCCTGTTAGGAACACACTTTGTGTGATGAGCACCAATGTTTGTACCCAAGTCATGGATGTTAAATATCTATACGAGTATAAGTTATATATACTGGGTTCACCCCCGTCCATTATACGATACCCATTATACAAGCGTTACTTAGTGTGGGACCGTATAGTCTGTGTGTTTGTCGGGCGATATTTATTTATTAACTAGCTGCGCCCGGCGGTGTTACCCGCGATAAAATGTATGAAAAATTAAAACATCTATCCCACGGGAACCATACATTTTACCGGGATAAAAAGTAGCCTATGTGTGATTCCAGACTATAATCTAACTCTGTGCCAAATTTCATCCAGATCCGTTCAGCCGTTCGGGCGTGAAAGAGGAACAAACATCCATCCATCCATCCAAACTTTCACATTTATAATATTATAAGTATAAGTATAAGTATAAGTATAAGTATAAGTATAAGTATAAGTAATAAGTAATAAGTAATAAGTATAAGTAATAAGTATAAGTAAGTATAGAGTATAGATGTACACATGTTTGGTCGGATATAGGTGAGCTCCAAATTTTAATTTATTTTATCAGCTCTTTTCGTGATAATACTATGTTACCTGAACAATAGTGAGATCCATCATCTTTTGATATATTTCCGGCGTGTGAAAATATTGTTTCTATTTACATGCAAATGTAGATAGGTACTACTTTGCCTCGAATAGGAATTTTGGGAGAAAAGTGTTAGGCTCCATACATTTACTAACCAGAAAATCAACATTCCTGCACGCCAAATTGAAAAATCTGGTATTAAGCCGCAGTACGAGTGTGTGTGTGTTTCCACAACTGTTCAAACTATTTTCACCTCAATTAAATCTAGGAATAAGCTTCGAATTAGTCACACAATTGGCACATACCTACGTCTTATAGTAGTACATTTTCTCGAGCATGTGGTCCATGAACTCCATGTAGAAAAACCGCGGAATCGTTTCTGCACATCCTCGGAGTTCAGCTCACGCGTTTGCGGCTGCTGATATTTCACACAGAATTAAACATGGTATATTTTATTATTAGGCACCTCAGTATAAGTTTTTCAACGTATTTGAATACATATCCAGTGTGTATAACTACTGTTTCTACAGAGGGCGGCGATGTGAAATGTAAGGAATTATTCTATCACTCGATCTGCAACTGATGCTCGCAAAACTCGTACTTAGTTGTACGCCTACAGGTGCAAATTGCTTCAATCAACTAGCGAATCAAGGCACTCACCACTACCGCAAATTCTACGCAGCAGGCCTACTTGGTTTATTTCACATACCACGCGGTATAAACAAAACTTATCATACCGATTAAACTATTTGAACATTTCAACGATCAATACAATTGTTATATCATTATACGTTTCGTTTATAAAACACTGTTTATCTGATCGAACTAAGAATGCCTATTAGCAAATAAAACACTATACATATATCATGTTGTGTGGCAAGAACATGTTTTGTGAAAAACTTTTATATTATGTTTCAGATGTATGTGTACTTACTGTAACAAAATATTGTTCTTTCTCGGTTTCCGGCGGCAAGCGGCGTGAGCTATACGATTCCTTGCAACTATAAACAAAACAATATGATAATGTCATGTTTACGCTTCTGTGAATATGCAACGCTGTCTCAGAAATCCAAGTTTACTGGTGGTAGGCTTCGGCCGTGGCTAGTCACCACCCACTGAACAAAGCCATGTCGCCAAGCGGCCTAGCCGTGTTCTGGCATGATGTTCGGTGCTGCCATTCATGGATGGCGGGTCAGATCAGTTGCGCTGCATGTGCCTAGTGAATGTAGCGTCTCGATCAACTGCCGCCTTCCTACCTAGGCAAGTATGCTCCATCGTAGATCTCATCGTCATTTACCATCAGGTGAGATCGAGATCAAATACTTGCCTATAATGTAATAAAAAAAAAAAAACAAAATGTTTCTTATGTTTACAATAGAAATATCGTGGAATTTATATGATATACAGCTGACTGAAGTCTAAAATAGTTTTATCTAAAAGTGATTGGGTAATTTTATTTACGTCTACATAGTACTTATATTGCACAGACTAAACAGAGTTACGATAACGTACACTGAAATTATTAATACAATTAGGCAATGTGTTGTGTTCTCAACACTAACAAAAGTATACATCTTTTTAATGTCATGATTTACATTAGGTTGAATACAAGGGAAAGGGCAAGTTATTGAAATGCAAATCATATTTGGGGAGGATTCTTCTTTGGCGTGGCTATTATAAAGAATTTACGAACTAATAATGTACTCTTTGCTTCTAAGTCAATACATTTCTTAGTTAATCATTAACTAACACCAGCGATGCTGCTGGCAGAACATAATTTCTATGTAAATAACTGGCGTAATACGCTGCAGAGCGTAATTACAAATCTGTCTTCATTACTCTACAGCGAGCTGTATAGGGTCTAATATTTGTAAACAAGTTAATTCCAGCTATGTAACGTAGCGATTTAACGCAGAATCCTAGCTACAAGTAAGATACAACTCATATCTTCAACATGAAATTAACGCTAATCTATCGTATCTATATAAATACATTGAGTACCTGCCTGTTTACATCTCAAATGTATGTAGTTTCTTGTATGGTATGGTACATCTTATCCCTATCTGTGATATTGAAATAAATATGGTTATTGTTTTGTAACTTTTGACGATTCATAATTACTGTACTTAATGGTCTACATGAATAAAAAATATTCTGATTCTCAGAATGACAGTGCGCGGGCATTGAACAGTCAGTTGGTCTGCAGTGTGTCAAAAGGAGCGAAAGCTGTACTATAATATTTGGAATAGGTACCGATTTTTTATTTAATAAAAATTATGAAATATTGCGCGTGTAATATTCAAATAGTACCTACCTTGACACTTCTATACGAAGGGAGACCCCGCATATTTTTCGACGTACGCAGTGTCGCCGCCTCGTCCTACGCCCGTCCTGGCATTCGCTCCAACGACCCCACGACGAATATGAAGACTGTTTCGATTGTGAATCTAAAACAAATGATAGCAGATAAATCCGCTCCCATTCCTCAAGCCATTGTAACACATTAAAAACCAATTCCCAACCTTTCTTTGTTGCAACGAGGTTGTCCGAATGTTTCGTATTTTCGTTTTTAATCATCCGTGTATTTTTATTCGGCGTTGGCGTTTCAATCTATAATGTATAAGATCATTGAACATATGATCAATATTGCACAATACAAAATAGAACTTGATAACAATCAGCTTCCTACAAAGATAACTGGGTCAATCCTTTTGTAAAGCTACAGTTTCCACACAATCATTGCAATCAAGATATATTTCAATTTGGCTTGATGCCAGATATTTTTTTGTGATCAGTAGTGCATTGTCGGCTGCAATTCTAGCCATCGGTCATCTGGGGCATGCGATGTATACGAATATTGAAAAGCGGTGTTTTCTATGCATCAATGGAGTGCAATCACTTAATGATGAACGGAAATATTTGGAATAATAGTTGATTCAAAGACATGAACTCATACTGGGGTCGTTTATTTGTAATTTATACATTTTATTGGTAGGCTAGTTGATAGGAACGGTGCACTATATAAATTAGCTGGTGGTAAAGTAATGTAACCCCAAAAGGCATGATTATGACAGTCGTAAATATTGGCAATTATAGTCAAAACAAGGTACACTTACGCACTAAATACGTAACAAACAAACTGGGAAAAGGTTACAAAGAAAATCCAAGGTAATCTCATACTTACATGTCCCCGAGCCGTTTCGCTGATAATGATATTAACAACAATGATTGGACAAAGCCACTTCATATTCCCCAGTCCTTGACTCTAGAACTCCATCAGAACTCAGCATCTACAAACATTTTATTCATAACAGTACACGAAATCCTTACAAGCAATTTCATTGGTTCAAGCAAGTTATCTGTCCATCTATTCTAGTTACTCACAGTGGCTTTACCACAAAAGCTGATGTGAGCAGTAAAATCTTAGGTGTGAGAAGGACGAAACATGCTAATGTTGACGAGATGCTATATAGATATATATACACCTAAAATTTTACTGCTCTCATCAGCTTTTGTGGTAAAGCCAATGTCCTTGGGCCAAAGACATTACGTTTTATCAATAAATGTTATTATAATAAATATAAAATTCAAATGCTTCGGATCAATGACATTCCTCTCCCGACAAATCTCCCGTTTTCGTTTGCTCAAACATAAAATACTTCTAACAATACAATAATTCTACGTAAATGTTGAATAGTTTCGTTTATGAATACTGGAATAAACAAGTAATATATCTGAACACAATTATTTATGATATCTAATAATATAAATTCAGACAATTCCATCATAGTATATTAGGTTTAACTATAATAGTGTACAATATAATAAAACAATAACATACTGAAATAAATAAAAATTTATTTAAAGTAGCCTACACTATCTCAATTCACGTTTGTTTCGTACAATAGAACATTTTTTTTTCACTAAATCGCAGTCATTTATCCCAAAGCTGTACACGGGCGACGACGAAATGCACTCGCATTTTTACCCTTTAATTTGTCTGCCACACTTAAATAAAATAAACTATAAATGTTATGCCAGGGATGGGAGATTGAGGAAAAGTTACCATAATAAAACAGAGAATAAGTGCTTCCAATAAGGATGTAATAAAGGAAACGCTATATTAGTATTTAATGTAAGCAGCGTTTAAACAAATAGATGCCGTTTCCACTGTGTTCCCAATTTGGCTGAGGGTATTAGTGTAAATAGAGATAGACCTATTGCCATTAAAAAGTAAGTAATGTATGTTAGAAGTGTTATACTATCATTTTGAATTTCATTACGGAAAAACAAATAACCCGGGAATCTCATCCAGACTAACCAATGATGTTATTTTTATGTTGTCTTGCTAAATTTCGTAGCCATATTAATTATAAATATAAATATTAATTTTTATAGTATAATCTCCGAGATTAGGTGGCAGTAAACTAGCTAAAGATATTCATAAACTCAGCAGCATAATAATAAGCAAGCTTATGAATTAACTTGAGCAATACGCTCACTCTGGCTACACTAACACTTGGCTGGAATATAATAATGAGCTCCTGAACTAGTCTTAAAAGCCTGAAAAAAAAAAATATTTATAGAGTAAAAAGAACTACTAACTTTAGTAAAAAAAAGTATAGTATTCGTATAGTGGTTCTTAAAACGTACAATAATAAGTGTTTTTATTTTAGTTTTTTTTTTGTAGTTCAGAACGCAAATGGAATACGGAATAGCTTTTATCCCGATCCGGCTTAAATTTATTCCGAAGCAATATTGCGTCTTTCGACTTTTGAGTGGTACAAATATGTTTATACCATTATGTTTCGTTTGTTTTTAGGATTTATCATGTACATTATATTAAAAGCCATACGCTTTGTTTCGATCCTAGCATTGTGCATAAAACTATGTCATACTTGATACACAACTGATCAGGATCATAGCCTGATGACCGCAATCTTGTGAAATTAACGTCGAAATTTAGGTTGTATGCAATATGTACTAATGGCAATGGTTAACACGATGCTTAAATAAATTATTAGCTTGCTAATCAAAATGCATTTTTTTTTATAGCAATAGTGAATCACTTATATGGAAAGTGGGTAACTACCGCAATTCAAGAATAATGCACTTAGTGCATGTGTGCGAGTAGTAGATAGCCCCAAATTTATCCAGCCTTATTTAGGAGGCCTTTGTATAGACCATATAGGAGTAGTATAACTCTGTAGTCGGCATTGTTTTGAGAAATTCTATTGTGTTGTTGAATTAAGACCACCAAAATAGTTATAGGTCAAGAATATCACATTATTTTTTGTATATTGTCACACGTAAAACTTAAATTATTCTTCGCGCTGCATTTAGTGTGCAACATTTATATTCTCAGTAATATGGATATGACCATACGTAAAAATATGCACTTTATTGTTAGTGTCAAATACTTTTTGGTAGGGCCTGTGTTTAAAATAGTCGAGTTATTTTTGGGTTATACCGTTGGCAGCACTATCAAGATAAATTAAATTCTCTCACTATCCAAAGAAGCGTTTTTGCATTAATATTCATATCAAACTTTTTTCCTTTGATTTTTTGATAAGAACTTTGAAAGTAAATGGGCCTAGACAATGTGGAGACTATTCTCCACTTTCAAAGCAATTTATTATCCGGACGTTTTCTCTTGATGAAAAAATGAAAAAAAAAACAGTATTCATACGCGAATAGCATTAAAATTTGTCGGGGTTTGTTGGAAAAACTTACACTTGACAATAAATCTAGATAATGGAAATGTCTCGTAGTGCCTCATAGCCGTTTTAAGCTAGAGCGACCTCTTTTGACCTCTTGGACTCCATTAACTTTAATTTAGAGAACTAGAGTGGCCTCTCTCTAATGTACTCTCCAATGAATAGTGTAACCAATATTAGTGAACGTACGCCCACATTAAACGAATGTAAGAATATCATGTTGTAAAATGATTTGTATAGTACCTTTTCCGATTTAAATTGCATCTTTATCGGTGTACAAAGTCAAAAACTGTCCGACGCATAAGTTACCACTAAACTGGTAGATTAGCTGACACAATGTCATACAGAAATTATAGGTATTCATTTTATAAGCTTTATGGGATTGGCGTCTTCGATTTGGTAACTGCAATAAAAACCAACCAAGTTCAGACTAGACTACTTAGATAGCCTGGACTTACAAAATTTTACCTATTTATGAATACAGGCGCCTTTAACCTATGCGATTCGAAAAAATGCATTCTTCTTTTTAACGAGGTTTTCCACACGAGCGATCAGAACAATCACAATTAATTAAGTGCTCGCTATAAATACCAAAGTCCGTCGTAATTCACATCAATAAATCCGACAGCTATTAAGACTATAATAGTTTTTCTAGCCAATTCTGCATGTCGTTAAATTACGACGCTTTTACGACCGATACCTACTTAATCTACCAGTATGACCATTATTGTGTCAGAAAATATTATTTTCGAAGAAAGCTGTGCTGAAGTCTTAAGCTTACTTTTCTTAATAATTAGTTTGGTTTTATATCTAAATTGCCCATTTAGGGAAACCTGTGTACTATAAAAATTAGGCATCTCCCTTCTATTGGAACTTGGTATTTGAAATATGTATTGTACAAAAATGATGGTCTGATGATGCCAACCAAAATTTAGACCTCGCGTTATAATTACAATCATGACACAAGAAATTTTCTTTAACAATCAATCAGCGATCAGATTTGTCCAAAGTCATTCAACTGATTGATGGTTTAATAACCTCTGAGTTACCATAATTAAGTGCTGCGAGAGTATGCCAACAGATTCAGGTTCACGGTTAGGTCATTTTGTGAGAATCTACGCTCATCATTCGACACACGACTATGTTAATTTTGTTCCAACAGCGATTGCCGTAATAGGGTATATATCATCTATGTACTCGATATTATATACAGTGTTGGTAAGTTATAGTTCTGTAACAGTGTAAAATATTTTAACTGGGTCAACAGAAGATTGATAAAATGTTATTTATATCCCTAGGAGATAAGTCAAATGTTTAGAAATTAAAAAAAGACATCCTGTACTGAATGCATAGCCAATGCTACTGGTTCGCCTTGTTTAAAAAAGATTGAACGTTGGGGATTGTTCAGTAAATATAATAGAGTCACATAGTTAACGGTCCCCGACGCCATTCATGTTCAATAATCTCAATAAATCATTTTTTTTAAAGGTTTATTTTAGTGTAGGGGGTTTTAAAAAAAATATGAACTACGTAGCACCAAAAAAAATCATCGCTAACGAACATTTTTTTAATTCTAATGGCATAAAATGTGTTTAAAATAATTGTCTGTGTTGTTTTTTTAAGGAAAGCAGACTACTAACGTTTTACCATGATCTTAGTACCTATTAATCATGGGATTTTTTTTTTGAATATCTAATATTTTTAATTTTATCTTTCTAAGATACAGATGAACCCCCTAAAAAAATCTATTATACCTACAACTTTTATACATGGTATAGAGCACACGGTATAAATATAACATACAACCATCTGTTCTATAATGGTAATAACACAGTTTATGGCGGTGAGGTGTGGCTACACAATGAAAAGAGACGTCCTTACTATAATCTATACTACACTTACTATAATCTATACTACACTGTGGTAGCCGCCATAATCAGTGCCATAATATACGGGAACTATATCAGATGTCTGTTCTTTTGTATAGGCTCTATGCACACGTTTATTTCACCTCTATAACTTATGACAGAAGGTCTTAAATCTTCACCCAATCTGCGACTTTACTTTCTATACAACTTTCTATACATATTAATAACATTATAATACATATTATACATTTTACCGGGATGAAATGTAGCCTATGTGCTATTTCAGACTATATAATCTATCTCTGTGCCAAATTTCATCCAGATCCGTTCAGCCTGTCTGGCGGGATTGAGTAACAAACATCCATCCATCCAAACTTTTCCATTCATAATATTAGTGGGAAGCGGGATGATGGAATCATTTATTTTAGGGCTCAATGAAAACTTGAAGGTTGCATCGCCCGCCCTTCACATTTATGAAGTGTGTGAGAACAACGCTTTCGCTATCAAGATTGCATAATACACTGCGGATCGCTTGATGAGTAGCGCTTAAGCACCATTGATTGTCGTCATATCCAGCTGTGCAGAACCAATAATATACCGGTATGAATAGTCTTAAATTACGCTCGTGAGTGAGATAACAGATATGGCGAAATTGATATTGTTTGTGGGTAGTGCGGCTCACGCTATGAATGGGCTACTTCAACTTTACGTGTTTTTTTTTCGTTCATTTTATAACTCAATCACAAAATGGATTCAACGAAGCTCTATCTTGAGATTGGTCGGTATGATTTATTTCCACTTTTATTATTTGCGTCTAATTTTTTCGGAATAAAACGCTCGTTATGTCCGTTTACGATGCTTCGCCTTAAACATAGTTTAAATTATCTGCCGACATAATAGTACCTACTTCTGGCAACAGTGTGGAAACAGATGATTCTTGTTTATTAAATCAATAAACAACATTCAGCAGGGAATCAAACGGTATTTCCACAGTCTCATTCCAGTTTCCTTACAACCCTCTGTACCCAACGATATGCTAAATAATGTGTTCCATATGTAAATGTATCTGATACAAAAAAACTGTTCCGATATTTATGCTTACTTATTCGCAGTTTCGATTGTGATCCCGAATATAATTATAGCACATATCCTAAAATTTACGTATTTTACGTACAATATATTTTATCAAATAGGTTTTTTTTATTTTTTTTTTACTTTAGGCAATCTAAATCAATAACCATTCTTTTAAAATTTTCCTTTACAAAATTCGTATCTGACCGAAGCAATTCGATGAATAAATAATTATTCATTTGTAAATCGAATTTAGAGACATTCTGCTTATACAGATTATGTCTAAAAGTATGGATTAATCAAACAATGGTGATCTTCTATCAGGTACTACAATCAAACAACGAAATGCTATGTTTCCTAGTTTTTTTCATTATATTTCCCAATCATCTGCATCCTAAAGCATCATTAATAACTTTATTATGTACACATTGTAACATCCGAAGTTTTTCAAAATTCCTCCAATACAATCTGTGGCTACAAAAAATGTTGCTTAAAAACTCTGGGAGCGCCACAATAATGTTCAGGAATGGTAATAAATAAAGAGCACTTGTCGAATCCATAATATATGTTATGCTGGTGCCCTACAGACCTACAACCAAGCCGTCGTGGGTCGACGCACACCGACCATGCTCCACTGATCCAGCGGAACCCGGAACTAATACATTTAAACAAGATAATCTGGCCAGATCTTGATAACGATTGGTATTGGGAAAACATAATAGGTATTTAAGGTGGAAGCTCAGGGTCAAGGCGCGAAATTCAAAATGTCAATGGTATTTATTTTTTTACGAAAAATTTGGACATCTTTACGATGTAATTTAGTGTTTTGTGATATTAACATTCTGCATTGGATGTCTCGATGTATTAAGTTTGCTTAAAAAATACTTAAAGCGATACAACACCATAAAGTTAGTAAAAGTAGCTAACTTTATGGTGTTGTATCGCTTGTTGTATGAGCAATTTTTTTTTTAATTTACATGTAATTCTGACTCAGTCTCAATTCGGAATAACTCACATAATGATCACAAATGTAAAAAAGGAGTTCAGGTTCTAAGATACCCTTTCGAAATTAATCTGGAGTGATAGAGATAGATGATCCAAAAATCTAGACAGACTAGTTTTTCCATACATACTAGGTATGTCGTCTATCCCAGCCTCGTTATTTCAGGCATACTGATATAGTTTCTAAATATAGATCTTTGAAATCATAGACCTTGAAAACAAACAATAGCACATCGCTCTTGCATATAAGTCATAAATTAATTGGTACCAAACTACATAGGTAGTACATACTATAACAAGCCAAAATTAATTTATGCTCCATAAAATTACTGCCTATGGTATGGTTAGATCATAATTTTCCAGTCTATTCGGAAATAAATCTTTTGTCATTTAACAAAGTGCAGATTTAATTGATTAAAGTAGCGTTAAATAACAAATTCAGTACTTAACCTAATAAACTTTAAATTATAACGTTAAATTAGAAATGTATTTAAACAAACAGCAATAATTTGTGTATTTTAGATGGCAGTGATGTGATGTGATGATGTAAAATAATAATAAACATAATAGCGTCTATGTACAAAAGACCCTGAACATGAAAGGTATTCCAATATTTCTGTTTACCCTATTACCTAGGCTTAGTACACCTTAATACACTTACTGTACCTGCTAATTGCCTGATTGTAAATACCTGAACCCAATTTCCTAATTAGTCTCACAGAAATTATGAAACCTGAGGGGATTTTTTGGTAACAATAATCCGCTGATAAAAGCTTTTTAAACGGCCTCCTATGACGAAATAATGTATTACGAAATGTGCGTCCACTACATTGCACCTCTACCGACCACTTCAAAGATTACAGGCGTGATGGCATTAATTTATTTCTAGGTAATCAGTGCGAAGTTAGGGTATTGTGTCACAAGCTTGGTTCTTGCAGACTTGCTTGACACAATATGTGTTTTAGTAACTTTGACATAGCATGTAGTTTTGAACGACATAATGAACGCTCAACAACTGTACCACCGACAGGCCCGCCGGACTGTCTGCCAAACTGAACACACACATTGTATAAACGTTCGTGTTTGTTTAGTCATGTAGTTACACCAGTATTATATTAGCTAGTCATGTACCGTACCTTATTTGTATTTCTTTATAATAAATGATAATGCCAAATCCCCATCGGACCGACAATTATTCTCCTGACTCATTTTCTGCTATTAAGGCCTAGTAATCATAATTTTAAGTCGTATAAGAGGAAACAAAAATCTTTATAGATTTTTGTGTTGAATTTTTTGTTGAACTTAGCAACTTAAAATAACTCGCCATTTTGCTATTCAAAAACGACACAATGATAATTATCCTCAACGATGTATTTGACTCTTGATGAATACACTCCAAATTGCTCATAGTATTTATACAAAAGCTAATTTTCAACTTGTCATGTGAAAGCAGGCCAAAACTAACAATAGGAGATGATAAGAGATCTGTATAACACTAAAAGTTCAATAAAATGTTATAACCCGCATTGATGAGTAAGACATTGAATTATTTTTGAAGGAGAATTCACTTCATTCATCGATAAGCAATCTCTAAGCGTAACGCTAAACACATTTTTTTGGGAACGATGCTTTGAAACGGCAAGCGGTCACATATACATGTAATCTAATGTATCTAGACAAAGGGACCTCGTTAGCTCGTTCTGTTTGTAATCTCAAGTCTTTGGGGAGCGCAGATAAATTAGTCCGCTGAGGCGAGGAGTGAAAAAATAAAATTCAATTAAGTGCTCCGACAATGTCTTGACACCAAAGAAGTTTTAATGCATAATCGCTCCTTGACACATTTCATATAAATTAAGTTTCTTGTTACGACGGCACTCGTCAAAAGTAATTCTTAACCTGTCTCTTTAAATCAGGAACTCTTAGTTAAGTAGGATGACATGCGTAGGTACTTTGAATCTATAGATTAATCCACGTTAAACATACAAAAAACAAATTGTATAAATTATAATATTATAAGGTAGTATTTGTGTAAGTAAGTACGTTATACCTATTTATACACCTATATATCGCCTTTTTAATGCGAACTTTAAATTTTAACAGGTGTTACTCGTCTAGTATATTATAGATGAGGGGCACAATTGATGCCATCCATTTTTAAGGTGGAATTTATAATAACTTATGAACAAATATGCTAATATTGATTGACCCCATTGACAAAGTCGGAAGTTGTGGTGACCCACCATTCTGTACCGAGGGTCCCGGACTTGAATCCCGGCCAATACTTAATTGTTAACAACGCCCATATAAACAAACATCGCACTCTAAAAGTTTTTTCGATCGATATTTACGTATATTACATTATTTTTAAAATGAGTTTGCAAAATTCAACATCATAAGCATTTGATTTTGCAACGCAAAGTTTTTCGTCCGTCTCTATGAATTTCCAATGTTATGTTATAGTTCTAACACTATTCTGTCAGTATAGGTACGCTAATTTGCACATAAAAAATATTTTCACGGTATATTTATTGTATTGGTTTTAACTGTATGTTTAAGACGTCCCCGAGCCCGATTGAAAAGAGAACTCGATCAGTAACACGTTTGACGTAAACACAGACAATAGGAAAACATATTAAGTAAACGATAAACAATTGATGTCGGTTAAGAATTATGAGAAGCATCGTATATAATATTTCCTCTGTCACTATACAAAATGCTGCCAATATTTACATGAAATGAAATAATCGTCTGTCTATTCGCACAGCGGGCACCAGACATTATTCGTTTATTGTGTCTAGGAAAATATTGTAAGTTACTTAAAAATCAATCTCTGCTACGTTGCGTAAACACGAGCGTCTATCAACTTTTAAAATTGTTGCCGTGCCCTAATTAAACGTAGATAACGACATAAGTATGACCCTTGGGGAGTCATAAGACCTTCTTTTCTATGACCTTGCGAAGGACGTTTATGCAAATATAATAATTTTCACGAACTCGGCTCAGGATTTTTTTTTTCTATTTTTAGCGTAGTACGTTTAGTAAAAAAATATGTCATAATGCAGAGAATAGCAGGATGACGCCTTGCGCTATAAAATCGCGTTTCAATGCCATCTCAGCTTACTTTAGGGTTCAGGGACAAAGGGGCATTTTAGGAAGCTTGTTGATACTCTGATCGATTAGGATTTGTTGATATTAAGAACTAAATTATGTTGTTAATATCAAGCCTTGTGCAAACGCTAAGGTTTTATTAGACTACAATTATGTTCGTTGGCCTAGATAAGAGGCTTGTGAACTGTGTCCTAAATTTCTCAGACTCAAGGGAACTTATGTAGTACAGGCAACAGAATCTTCTATACCTTAATATAATTGAAAGTTATAATAAATATCTGCTTATTTATAGTTATTTAGTCAACATCCCACTAAAAACTTTTAACCTGATCACATCCCGAATTTATTTCCTTAACTACGTCGACAATACCTATTTTACCGTACAAGGAGAAAAGTTAAAACAATCTTTTGAGGAACTTTTTTTTATTAAAACAGTGATAAGAGATTCAAGGCGAAGATGCCAAAATTGTTCATACGATTGTTTTAATATCATATTCTCATTCATTTATTTGTATTCCGCAATGTGTAATAGATGGTTAATTAACTAATAATGAACCAATCGTGGACATGGCTGGGTACAGAAACAATACATATACTTATAATAGATAGGAAGATATATATTTGTTTTTTGTTTTTCGATTAAGATATCTTTGTAAATAACGATTGTACATAATTTATTGAAATAAAAGTTGATAGGAAGATGTATTAGAAATGTTAGCTAACACCTCGATTACTTTATTTCAAACGAAGTCATAGTCATGAGATAAACTAAATTATAAAGGTGAAGTGAGGTTTTGTGGCCAAAACATATATACTTTTTAAATGTTAAGATAATGTATTTAAATAATTTTATATCAGTCACCGGTAGGTATTTATAACAAATACGAGTATAGAGAGCATGTATATATAAAATAAGAGACATAACATAATTTAAAGTATCGGGTTCAGATATTATTGATGCCTTATCTAATTAGATATTTCGTTTTAAAACGTATTTTATACATCGATAACACTTGTACACGTCTATGTAATAATATTTAATTTAATACTATAATGTAAACATTATTTCTAGATTGATATGATAATTATTCTTAAACACTCTATTTCCAATTAGGTTTTGAAATAATCATTCAGTAGTAAAACTGGACTTACCTCAAACCGTCAGTTTATTAGATACACAACATAGATGCCGGGTGATAACAACTACAGGTTAACAGATATCGCAGATCGAAGGCAGCGCGCTCGCTGCTAGAGTAATACTGGGACATGCGCGCGCGCAGCCGGCGTATACCCCGGCTGAACTAAACTATACACCATTTATCATACGAAGTGTAACATTGTTACTTTTGCGAGTTCAATGTTACGGTTTTGGGAATTCAATTAAGCGCAACACTTCGTATTTTTATTAGTTATTGTTGTTTCATTAAGAGATAGGTCACGTCTGGGGAAAAATCAGTGTTATAATCGACGGTAAAAAAAATTATTATTGTTATTGTATTTTTAAATTATAATAATTAGTGGATCATTGAATTTTCACTGCTTTTTCTCATCTAATGAAGAAGTATATTAATTCCAAGTACTATTACAAGAGGGATATAACCTAACAGAATAGTTTAATCCTATCGAGAGATAGTGAATAAGTTTAAGGTCTTTACCGATCTTTTTTCACGACCTAGTCCGATAAAAGTTTATAAAAAGTAATCTCTCGTCCTGAAAGGGTTTAGATTATATGGGTCACAAAATCGACTATAACCTTACATCAAATCATGTATGTAAATACATAATTTTTACGTATCGATAATTAGAAACCCAATTACTCTATACATTTTATATCAATATAATGTTGAAAACGTAAAATTTACGCGTTTTTTTTTTCATTTACTCAATTAAAACAAGGTTGGTTTACACCAAGATTTAAAAGAAAAAATATCATTAGATATAATATTAATTAAATTGAGAATGAAAACTAAACAGATTATTTGAATACGGGAAGTGATAACGTCGGGCGCATTGACCGCGCGGCCACAAATATTTAAACAGCTTCAGCGAGATGTAGGCGACGCGCGATAATTCATTTCTTTTGTAACACCTATAGTTGATTAATACTGGGAATCGGATAATTAAAACGGTTGCTATCGAAAGATAAAGTAACATTATTTTATTAACCGTGTCTGTTATGAATAGCCACTGAATATTCTAACGATTGTAACAAATATTGTGCAAATATCCAAGTGCGGTCCACAAAAATGTTTGCACATACATTATTGAGGTGAGAAATAATGATATATATACTTGTCTTGTATTCCTTAATTTTTTCTAGCCCACTATATAAACGTTTGACCTTTGATAAAATGAGTGTTAATATAATGAGCCTTGGAAGGGCACATACACTTTTATTACAAAGATGACAACGAAACTCTAGCAAATTTATATAGCCTAGATTAGGTTCCTTATGTAACTGGCTTGGTTGCCCAATACGGCGGTAAAGAGGCGCTCCATCAAACCATTGCAGTGGGTGCGATTATATACTATGTTATAATAAAAAAGTACCTCCTTATAAACTATCCGAGTTAGTTTGATCCGATATACGATTCAGGAAACGGGTTCTTCGTTTAGATTAAAATAACTTGCCAGGTATTCGAGTCCGTATCGCTCTCACAAGGAATGGGGTCAAATAACCAGAGATCATCACACTTAGCTGTGTAGCAAATCCTAAACGTATTAGGAAGTTCCACGAAATTGTTATTAACTAACTACATATAAGGAGAGTAGACGTGTGCTGAATATAAATGTAGAGTTGTACATGGAAGGAGCAAGTGAAACAATATCAATATCACTTTTAGTTAGTGTAACATAAGTATACGGACGATATCACTTTTCTTATACTACACTAATTAAAAGAGATATTCTGGATAAAAGATCTGTGGCTTCAGCAATCTTGAAAACAATGTGTCATTAAGTATGTAGAGACGCGAGAAAGTTTGAAATACTCAGAGATAACGTATAAAATACAATGTAGCGTACACTATACACAAACCAAACTGGCACGTTTAAGCACTGCAAAAAATGTACACTGAAAGATATTCTTTTCCCATGGGAACTTTTGGCCGAAGTAAGGCTTAACGCAGGCCATTGAATTAAAGTCGGAGAAACGTCAGCATGTTTTATCTTCATTTCTTTCTCAAAAGTACTCGGAGCAATGTCGGACTTAATCTAATCCGATATAAGTTTTAATATTATTACAGAGAAAAAGAAATGGGAGAAAATTCATGGAATAATATTTGAACTTAATTTAAACGTGATATAATATGGTTTAGTATATTTTAGCATATGATCTATCCTAATACGTGGTAGATAGGTAAGTAGCTAATGTTTTTTTTTTATTGAGTTATTGTACATAATTTATTTATTACGGAGTAATTTTATTTTGATGAAGCCCCAAATTCAACATATTTTATATTGATTTCTTATATTTACGCGAACAATACACATTAAAATAAAGCTATTGTTACGTCTTAATTTCTAATATTTACGCGAATACTACACATTGAAATAAAACTATTTTTACGGATTTTATCGCGATTATTTGTTGTTATTTACGCGATAAAATCCGATTTTTTTTTCAATTTATTTGATTAAGAATGCTGTTTATCAATATTTTCACCCGTCCTGAAATTCAGTGTCCTCGTTTTGTAAATAACGAAATTGATCAACATACCCACTAAAAGCCATATTACTTAATAAAATGTATTCGTGTCATTTACAAAGTGCAATGAAATTATCTACCACGGGTATTTTCATATAATACGTATACCATAAAGTTGAAATATTACTCTGCAAATTATTTATTATAGAAAGGCAAACAGGTTACCCTGTAATGTTGGCTAGATGCTGGTTGGCTGAGTCTAGGCGTGCATTAACTAGGCTGAGCTTGATCGTCGATGAGTGAGCTATCCCATCTTGGTCGCCGAAGCTTCGGTGTTGGCCACATCTTTAAAAACACGACGATCTTCGGTCGACAGTAGCGGAGTTAAGATAGCTCTAGACATTATCTGATCCAATTCAAATATCATGATGTAGCAGGTTTAAGATGAAAGGGAAACAAATATAATATTACGTACATAATCAATCTTACCAGATACTCTGCTGCAGACAATGAAAACACGGTTGATTTGGGTCAGCTTAACTTATGAAGGATATAATAGATTTTCGCTAAGAAGATTCAAATAAAATCTTAAAAGATACAAGTGCTTGAGTTGTTACTTTTTTTTTCACATATAGAAATGCATTACGCATCCCCTCATGCCCCAGGGGGGACCTTGAGTAGTTACCATAACTTAAGCAATTACAACTATTTAAATGCGATTAAAGCATATATTAACAATTATAATTATATAGACTGATAAGTTAAACGAATTATTATTTTTTCCATGATCATGAACCGTTGATCTAAGATATAATCATAATTATGGAGACCACCCCACACGACCGTATGGTTCAGTAGCCCAAACGTCGTCTAAAGGACACAGACTCAGGTGGGCATGGGATAGATTCCTCAGGTAAGCGTTGCGAGCTCAGACACTGAGATTAATGAGACTTATAAATTATAGATTAGAGAATTGTATGATGATGTTGCGGGAACAGAATGATCTCGGGTAGATACTAACTAGCTATTCATATTAAGGTCTGCTGCTTATATGAAAAACACTATAGTATTTATTT
Source organism: Pheosia tremula (assembly GCA_905333125.1). Lineage (NCBI taxonomy): Eukaryota > Metazoa > Arthropoda > Insecta > Lepidoptera > Notodontidae > Pheosia > Pheosia tremula. The sequence goes on along the minus strand of HG995402.1, from coordinate 5,933,930 downwards.
CTATAGAAATATGGATCCAACCAAAAGGTGATGACTAACGAAAACGCTCTAACAATACTTCCGAAACAAACCTGGTGAGAGTATAATCTCGGCTACTACTTGTAACATTTTTTACATCGCGTTATATAGCCTTTTATTGCAGTGATGACGTCATAGGGCAACAAATCGCTTTAGCCCACGCTACTGTTGCCATAAAAAGCCGGAATGTGTAATTAAGGCCGATGTACAGTATACGAAAAAAAATGTTACTGTCATAAACGAGCAACTGTCAGTATAATATTAATTTAATTTACTGGAAAAAATTAGAACTGTGGAAAACAGATAACCTCTTGCAAATTTTAATCTATGTATGACATCATATATTAACGCGTTATCGTATCTACAAGTATGGAATTCAATGTGAAGGTAATTAATTTTGATTAAACATTGATCATGAGTAGTGATGCGCAGAGCTCTAATTACAGACTCGATTCAATTTAGAATAATTATTTATAAAATAGTACTCGTATATAATATGGGTGGGTTTGTTAATTATACTCTAGTAGTGAGAAGTTCTATACCCATTTAATAAATAAATAATAACTCGTCTTTCATTGAATTGATATTTTTCTTTCTAGCTTTTTCCCTTATACTTTTTTTCCTTTGTGGTCGATTTACAGTCAATCTACCCTGATTTATTTGATACCCAAGTAGAGTAAAACTATTTGACAACATATTTTCGGGCTTCTGACTGCCTTAAACGACTATCAAAGACGTAAGAATGACAACTAGGCCTCGGAATAAATATTTTAATAATTATACTTATTCAATTTATTTTTATTTCTGGCGGTTCCAATTACATCGATTGAGTAGATTCTTAACGGGATTAGCCGATAAATCTGTTAACTATTTACTCGATAGGCATCTAAGTCAACACCTCACTAGCTCTCTCAGCGATAATCAATGTTGTTTATTAAAGGTACCGTTTGTAAACGTAATCAATCGTCTGAAACCTAACAGAATGGTGAGAGTATTCACCAAAACTGGCCTGATTACCTCATTAAACACGCGTATTTATCGTACCCAACGAAAATCACAGTCGATAAATCTGTACGTGGTACTAAATGGGTCGCGGGGGTGGGTACTATAAATTTTACTCGTAGGAATTGGGCCGAAGTGAGTCCCAATAGATTTGGACATAAATATCTAGTTCTTTACACACGTGAAATTCACGTAGCGTTAGATAGCGTCAGAAACTACATCAGAAAGTATTGTTTCATTCTTGTGACAGGTGCTGGCCGCCTGTGTCAGTCCAATTACACGAGGAACTAAAGAGTTGTTACAAAAAAAAGTATCATCGTCCAGTAAAACTGACCTCTATTTTTATGAGCTTAAAGTAAACTTTGAACTAGAATCCTAGATGTTGCAATGTTGATTTACGCTGTCAGCATACTGGCGAGGTACATGCCATAACTGCTCATATATCCGACGCTTATGCGTGATAACCGACCTTTACTGACGCCGTTCTCAGATCACTGGGAAATTCCTTACATAGCTTATTATTTTCCTAAGCCTATCTTACCTTACATTATAAGGTAGGTATGTCATTGTTTACGAAGTAAAACATTGATCTACAGGTAGATCAATGGAGTAATTAAATTAAAAATTAAAGAACCCTGGCACAGCTTTTAACGTCGCTACTTGACTTGTTTTTTTCTTTTTAGTTTTTATTGATAGCTCTTATTTTACGCAGTTAGGTTTATTAATATTCTATATGTATTTTTTTCACTTTTTTATTATAATTTTCCACGTTAATTATTCCTTTTATAGGATTATATAAGGACTTCAGCACAGCTTTATTATAATTATTGGAAATATAAGTGAGAATGGTTGCTAACCAACTTTACGCTTTTATAGATCCTAAATGGTCATTCGAAATGAAGATGATAAAAAAACTAAAGATTATTTTCAAATACCTATTCAATGATATCCCCCTTAACATAAATAATCAACCTCACCCGAATTACTTTGATCTGCTTATTTGTTTTTGCATTGGAATCAGGGAAGGTAAATCACCATCATTAGTGCCGTTTTCCAATTCAACAGAATTGGAAACATGATAAAATTAGAATCATAGCAATGGAACAACATATAATATATTCTATTGATATTTTCCTTCGCCATCGATCAACCATAGTAACATAGTTTTCGGCAGTACAAATCCAAGTCATAATGATGTAACTGTTGTGATAGGTACTACTGACAGCAAAAATCAATCAGTTTCGATAAAATATGAATTGCCTGCTATCCTACCGCGAAAACAGTTTTCTGAAAGGCTCCTGCAAATATTGATACCTTTTGTAGTATTTGTCCTCCATTGAGATTTCACCCTACATTTACATTTCACCCCAATGTCAATAGACTATTTTTAACGAATCGCAATTAAGCTTTATAAAGGCATTTAAAATGAACCTACCTAATTTATAACACAAAAAACCTACATCCAAATTAAATTAAAATAACCACAGCTCGTGTAGCGCAGTCTTCATTTTCATTTTCTTTTGAACCTCCCAATGTAGAGAGGCAGACAGAACCCAATTTCCTGCAAACGTGTACGTGCTATTTACTTTATCATAAAGTTTGTCCCAAGAACACACGAAAGGAAAGCCATTTTCATCATGTTTCACCACTATAAGTCTACTTCAGATTCGTTTCTGGCTTTTATCGGGGCTTGTTGATACGGTATAACAAGGGGGTGTAGATTGTGTAATGTCTGTAGCGTCTAGGTACAGCGCTTACTTTCGTCTTGTGTCTTCTCAATAAGTATTGGGTTTTTTATTATGTGTACCTACAAAACCTACCTACGTTATAATCATGATTGAAAATACATATAATTCGGAAATCTCAGAGATGGAGACAATTTTATATTATCGACTTCAATAACTGTTTTTATTATGTCTTAATCACAGTATTATATTATTATTGTACGGTACCCATAATATAAGCGTTGCAGTGTGGGACGGTATAGTTGGTGTGTTCGTATGGCGATATTTATTTATTTTATTATGAGGTAACTCATATATTGTTTCAGTATTATTCAGTTAAATACCTAAAGATATAATAAATAAAAATATATTATTAATATGATTAATTTAATTATCCCTTATCCACATGTGTTTAAAAAGAAACAACCAAAATAAATGTATATGTACGGGCGCCTTTTGGTCTACTTATGACAATACGTAATTCTACTACTTTGCGGACGCCAATAGGAGTTTTATTCTCGCCTTCTTATCTGATCTAAGTGTTTAGGACACTTTCTCCCCTGAGAAATCCTTTTGTAAGCTTATTCTATGTTATTAATAGATAGTTCTTATAATTTTATCACGCCTATATTCCTCGAGGAGGCAGAGTTGCTCAACCTCGTTGCTACACATTGTTGTAGGTACCTACAGGCTTTCTTATATATACGCGAATACTGCACATTGAAAAATGCTAACAACAACTGAATATGAGGGTACAAACTATGACACTGGGACACCTCAGTTCTCCTGCGATCATGGTTGCTATAAAGCAGCCAAAACGTCAGGGACGTACCTAAAACATAAAATAAACGGGATAAAATCCATAAAATTAGTTTTTATTTAAATACCTACAGGCGTTAGAAAACACTATACTTACTTCAGAAAAAAAAAAAACAATGAGTATACCATTGAAAAGAGTTTTTCGTATGTAAGTAGGTAGGTAGTAGGCCAACTTCTGGAAATTCGAGGTAGCCATTTGAGTCCTTCAATCAACGAGATTATATAGCCTACAATATAATGGAGCTCTAAGTTGACAGTACAGTAGGTACTCTAAGGAATTGCTTTATCACTCCGCCCCTTATTGTCTAGCCTGCGGATCTCATATAAATCTGCATAACTAATTACCTACCTCACTAGCGTTAGACCACACCGGCCCACACCACTCGAGGAAGTGATAAAGTCAGTAGGTAACATTCATCAATGTCAGATTATTGTTAGCCAGATCATGATACAATTTATGTTAGTCCTATCTGTTTCGGAGATTATATTCATGTCGGTATTATAATCTTTGCAATAAAAATCTTCTCCTACCTTATGTGTATCTAGTTTTTTGTGCGATCCGCGCATCACTATTTCAATATTAAAATTAATGAATCATCATCGAACCCGAACGTCACAGTTTGAGTTTCACGAATAAGATTAGTAATAGGTATACCTACTGATCTAAATTATTTATTTCAAAGGCAAATTAACTCCCATAGACGAATCTATTTAGTTACAAAAACATTTAAGCTGTAAGTATAAAACTTACTTACTATAGCAAATGAAGAAGTATTTTTTTTTGTTAAAGTAAATATCCCATTACAATAATTAGAGGAGTTTCTAAAAATATTATTATAAATATGCTCCCGTCTCAGCAGCAGCATTTTGCTCACAATCGTAGCGTATATCTAATATCACACTACGTAACGCTAAACTTATACCTAGTGTCACCATAAAATGCATTTCGACGTTTTGCAACTTCGACTCCTCCGGAGGCTATGAAACAAAAAAAACTATTTTTTTAATGGTCCCACTATATTTAAAAAAATCGAAAAGGTCCATGTAATGAGAACATGTAATGAAGATACCTAATAAACTAGCCGATGAATTCATGGAATGTTTACATCCATTTACAATTGCACTTTCATTTCTTTGTTTTTTTTTTTTTTAAATCGTTTGACAACAGCATATTAGTTGATTACAGAGAACTTTAAAAAAAAAAAGCTTGTGTAGATATTCACATACTTATCTTCCACAATCTGCTACGAATTTGGGGGTTTGGCACTGGCCACACGTATCAAGCAAATACGGGCGAGTCGAGCTCCCGTCTTTACCACCAAACAATGTTACATATTGCCAAACCTACCGTTAGTCTCTTTATACCTTGATATATCGACACTATATCAACAACTGCTCCTATCCAATAGACATTATACCTATAACAAATTTGCTTTATGGAATCGAGCAAACTTGCATTGCTTGTGGGCACTTATGTGTACACGAGAATACTGACACTCGATACAAATGTTAACATAAACTTAACGACAAGGAAACTTTCGACACTCTATCTATGAGTAGCCTAGGTATTCGTGGTTAGATTAATGTTCAGGAAACTGCAGTGAGATAGGATGTATACACATTTCCATAACCAAACGAAAATATCATAAAGACATAATATGATTGATGGGCCATTAGGAGGATCACACGCGGGGTGTCACCTTGCCTCACCCAGCCACCTAATTATAGATGCAATTAAGTCTGGCGGAAAATAACTTAGGACTAAGTTGGTGATTATGTGCTCTATGTCGGGGGAGAGATTATAATTACCTGACTTTTTCACTTTGCTTAGTTAGTTTGCAAATTATCTATAAATAGTTGGTCCCTGATACAACTTTGCCTATTAGGGGAAAAGGGGGTAATGGGAGTCACTTAAGCAAGATATAGAATAAAACACACAATAATTACTTCATATTTATTTTAACCAACTTTTAAAGTATTTTAATGATTACACTATCAGTTTCAGACAGTTTCATTACCTTTGGAATCATATGTTAATTAACATTCAACTGTAAAAAAAAAACATCTTTGACCACCATTGTCCATACCTGAGGGTAATTATAGTCACTATGGGGACAATGAGAGTCAGCCTAGCCTAACAATTGTTACATACGTAACCTTTTGGCGAGTCCCATCCTGTGCAACTAGCATGTGCCCACAAGCCACAACAAGTGCATCTATACCATAACTCATTGTTGCGACCAAATTCATCACATACTAAACATTTATTCAAATCGTCGTCTTCATCATCGTCACATATCTGATTAAGACTAATATCTGATTCTGAAGAAGTGTTTAGATCTTGAATTACGCGCCTTTTGTCCTTATTTGCAATATCTGTCTTAGGTTTCTGCTTCTTACTAGCTTTCGGCATAAGGTGTTTTCCTTTTGATTTGATATTTCCTTATTCAACAAGGCTATCTTTGACGGGTGTTGATGTCATAATTTTCATTCGTCCTTTTCTCTAGGGCTTTTCAGGAATCATTTTGATAGGTAATGGAAGCAGATCTTCAATATTAGTAATCAATATTCCAGGAGCTAACATTGCTGATGAAGTCGACGGTATTGCATCAACTGCTATGGATGATATTGATGGCATATGTTGTATTTCTGCAGACGTCTAGCCAATCGCGTCCAACCATGTTAGCACTCTTGTCAAAATTGTGTGAAATTTTAAGCTCTTCTGCATACTGGTATGCTGCTTTCTTTATTTGAATCGCTGTGGCTCCATAAAAAATAGAAGATAAGTATTTTATCCGGTCTGCCAAAACCTTTTCTACATCTGAAAAGAGAAGTCCTGCTAAAGCCATGAACGTGTGCTAACATGGTTGGACGCGATTGGCTAGACGTCTGCAGAAATACAACATATGCCATCAATATCATCCATAGCAGTTGATGCAATACCGTCGACTTCATCAGCAATGTTAGCTCCTGGAATATTGATTACTAATATTGAAGATCTGCTTCCAGTTCTCTTTCTTCTCAGTTTCATATGACCACTGACCCTTATTTGTGGTCCTGTGACGTATTTTAGGCATGTCTGGAATAGTAATTAAAGAGAATTATTTTTTTAGGTATGTTACAAGGATTGCGGGCAATGGGAGTCGATTCTCATTGCCTGCACTGCAGTGACTCTTATTACCCGATCGTACTAAAGGTGTAAAAACATAAAATAAAATCTTAATTTACTATTAAAATATCAGAAATGGATTTTAAATCGATAATATAAGCTTAAAGACACTCAATAATCTACTCTGAGTATTTAAATTTTATGTATTGATGTACTTACCGCTTATTTTGTGCACATGTAAAATTACACCAAATGACCGCGAAACTGCGCAACGGCCTTCCAGTGCAAACGACGGACGCGTGCTGGGCGGGCGAGCGGGGGGCTTGGAGTTGTCACTTAATGAGTCTTTATGGACGATATTCGTTTATTTAGCTACTTTCGTATAGGAACTAGAGCGCTGACCACCATTGCCCTCTGACTCTCATTACCCCTTTTTCCAATGTGAAAAAAATACTATGACCATATTGGCATCAATTTGAGTGCCAGCGCCAAGCAGTGTCGTATGTACACGTGAACAAAATACTGATAAGACCAACATTATATTCACTGAAATATGTATGTAAAAGCCGCAACTTTGCCTAGTAGGATTACTAGGTATAGTTGCGGCTTTTACATACAACTTTGCCTATGCCTAGAGTGCCTGTAATTCAGGAACACTGCATAATTTGAATAGTTTTAGGTCGCGCATAACGTAAGTCTTTCCGTACTAAATAGGTTCACAGATAACATAAAATCCCTAAAATCCAGGCGAAGTTACAGCATTTTACGATACCTACTCCATTTTAATGGCTAGAGTAGGATAAATCCATTTTGTATCTCTTACGCAGTTTAAGTCCTTGGTACCTACTTAAATCTTTATCAGAGTCGGAGAGCAAGTTCTGTGAATTTTGTTTCCAAATCACTTAGAGCACTTCATTCGTACCTATCTACAAGATTGCAAGACGTGTCAGGTTGGGGATTGCGTCTCACTAGGACGATACATTTCTTTTATTTTGAGGATAATTAGTTACTTACTTATAAAGAAAAGTTAGTGAAGAATGTACAGAAATAAAAAAAATATTAACAAAAATATTGTATTAGTATATAGTGAATCGTTTTGTGATATAAAAATATTAAGATCTAGATAATCTAATCACTTTTATAATATATTAATACAATGTCATAAATAACATAATTCACAACGTGCGCAGGTAGTCAGTATCTCATAGTAATAAGGATGAAAAAATATTCACATTCATCTTTGTTCTTAACCTAATTTCGTCATAGTTGCTCTCTCAGAAACTGAGCTCTATTGCTATTCTGTAAGGACAATCTCATAACTCATGCGTGAGTCCGGAAGTCAATAATAAAATATACTCTATTCGTTTGATATGAGATGAAATAAATGACAATCTCATACCTCACGCTTGAATTCTGGGGTAAAATTTAAAATTTGTATTGATTTTTTTTTAATTCACGTTCGGAATCACGAGTGACTTATGAGATTGTTCGTACAGAATAGCACTACTAATAACAATTACTCGAAATTTATCCAGAATGTTTTGGGTATGCCAGGCTGCCTCAAACACTCCTTCCAACTGTCCGCGTATGCGGATTTCTCATCTATAGTCGCTTTGCCTAGTATTTCTTTCTTCGCCATCTTCGTCTTACAACCCAAACTTATGTAAATGCTAACTTTATTCAAACTGGCCTTGTAAATCGTCAATTTCACAGTGGCGGACTTGGGATCCCATCTGGCGGATATTGCGGGGACAAATCTATCGCTTTTCCAATAGCATTCAGCCTTGTTTGCCTCTAATATCGTTGCTTTCAGGTACAGCGGTGCTGGAAATAGAAAATTAATTCATGATTCAATAGATTCAATTAAGGAAAATCTAGTATTCTGCATTTTGCGTTGGAGTAGGACCTATAGAAATATTAAAAGTGCCCCAGTGAGTTAAATGGTTTTTGAAACCTAATCCATTTTTAATGTTTTTAGGATGCTGAAATAGGATTAAATAGGTCAGACTTATGAATCGTCACAATAGTCACAAAATTCTAAGCTTCAACCCTACCACGCGTTCGGAATGCAAAATGTTGAGATTGTTAACAAATACAAATTTACACACATTTCGCATTAGTTTACAGCATATTGAGCAAGTACCCACTAATTACTAAAATACACATTTATACAATAATATCTTTGTGTTATTTTCTACGAGTAGGTACAATTTGTGGTGAGTGAATCATTGCTCATTCGACGCGGGCGCAGCTCTCTCCTTTTTAATAAGCAAATTGCATTGCGTGGGACATCGGGCTTCAGTGTTTGCAGATTGAATAATATAACATGTCGGACTACAATTTCGAAATGGCAATTTGAAATACCTAGCAGTTACGTTGGTTAGACTACCTTTACATATAATGTCTTATAATAGACCGCTAACACATTCACATGTGTGTGTGTGTGTGTGTGACACACATTCACAGTTACAGGTTTATGGAACCCAAAATGAACATTTTAATAAAAAATAAGTAGGTAGCCATTTAGCTATTTCTGTTTTACGTGTTTGCCTTCAGAAACATTAATAATAATACCGCCGTAATACATACCTAAAAATAAACTATTTGTTAAACCTATTATACAACAATAGTATATGTGGTTTTGTAATAGATACCAAAGTTTACCGCGGGCGAGTATCATAGTAGTTTGTTGTTATCGACAATACAACGTTGAAACTCATAATTTACAGCGTGAGAATGACTCTACTTCGTGATATACGTAGATAACTGTAAGAATATGTTGCGTTTTATCTTCAACTAAACCGCGACAAATTAGTTTCGCAACGAACTCTGCAAGTACCTACCTAGTTTCGTTTTAATACGAATATACTTTGTTTCATTTTACGATTCCATTACATTGTCAACCGCAGACATAACATTATGAATTCCGCATGAGTGTACCAAATTTCTAGGTGCCTTTGTAATTTCAATTACTTCAGAAGAATGAGTTGAATCCACTTTTCGTTACGAAGATACTTACACCCTGTATATTGTAATACCTAAACCAAATTTCCGAAGTTAATTAATATATATCTTGTGAAAGCATTATTTATTTGGTAGGTATGTTAATCAGATCAAATATCCTAGTATCCACCAATCAGGAAATGTGTTACTGTACTGAGCCAGCTTATCTTAAACAGTGTTAAGGCATTGATCAATCACTTTACCAACTAAAATGACACGGTATAAATTATACCTTTCGTAATGCTTATAATAATGGGTGTATGACACAGAAGATTTATATACGCAAAGTTGCATAATCCAACGTATAGGTACGTTCGCCTTGAAAATTAGAGATATGGACATTAGGGATGGGTTGATATCTGTATTCTGAGTAAGATGTTGCGTCACAGATTAACTAAGTTGCGCTATTTATCTGTATATTAAAATATCATATTATCATTGTGCCTATTATACTTTACATTGCTTTTATCATCGATATTTTTATTGAAAATTAAGACCACGCCTGCGCCTACGCGTTCAATCTGGTGCGTTCTGAGGCCTGCGTCGGCTATAGGCCAGCGTGTAGATATTCCCCGGTTATACAGAGTGGTTTAGAAAAGGTATACGAAGCCTTGAACCTGCGCTGCTTTAGCACATTTGTAATCATTATGTGAAGTCAGAATTTGGATAAGACAATAAAAAAAATCATTTAGTTAGGAATATTTTTTTTAAATCGACACCTCACAATTTTGACTTTGCAAATGCGCTTAACATGCCCAACTTTAATATACCTTCTGTGAATAACCCTATAGTAATAAGAAATCCGTATACCTTTATACTGTTCTTGTTCCTGCATCGTCTGGACACTACATCTGAGTCTGTTCACAGTTAACTGCACTGTATCATTGAGTCCGTCTTCGCTCGCTGTGTATAGGACGGTCACTTCCAGCTGACCTTTCTTGTTTTCCCTCTGTGAGTACATACAAAAACAAAAGAATCATTATAAGAGTTGTAAATAGTGACGATAGCAAATTTTTCTCAAAATAAACATTGCTTTAAGTAGGTAGAAGAACTTGCTAGCCTCTGCACGTCTCTGAATCTTAAGTGTCTTTGTAATTCTTGTCTGCTTTTTCGTGCATCACCCAAATATCAATAGACCTATTTCAACTATATTGATACTATTCGACGGCTGGAAGGATACATTACATCAAGCTATGGCCATTAGGGACCCAGTTGCAGTTGCTAAACAAATAGGTACCAAATGTATTTGCTTATCGACCAAATGTGCAAACGTAGGTAGGTACCTATTATAAACGCTAATGAGTTCAGAATAAATTAACAATTCGAATTAATGATTTAGCTGTGTACGCCGATAAAGTGTAGTTACGTCTAATTTTCGTGCGCCAAAGATGTTCGACTGGAATCAGTTATCATCTTACATCATCGCAATAAACGTAGGTAGGTACTAGATGGGATCGGCCGAGGTCGAAACTATTCTATTGTAGGCAACAGACGGGTGGTGAGATTTTATTCACACGGCGGCTGTTATACGAATTACATTACGATAGTGACTCATGCTTATTGATATCGTTAACACCGCAGTAGGTACACAATAGTTGAATTTATCTTATGTTCTTCATGTCATGTTTGACGGCATGATTAGCGCAGTTGGTACCCTGCTTTCTGCGCCGAGGGTCCCGGGTTCGCATCCTGGTAGGGACCGTATTTGTGTGATGAGTATGTGAGTCGTATGTGTGTACCATAGTCATGGATGTTTAATATCTATATAAGTATTATATACTGAGTTGCCCTCAGTCTATTGTACGGTACCCACAATATAAGCGTTGCTTAGTGTGGGACCGTATAGTGGATGTGTTCGTCTGGCGAAATTATATTATTACTAGCTGCGCCCGGCGGTGTTACCCGCGATAAAAAGTATGAAAAATTAAAACATCTATCCCACGGGAACCATACATTTTACCGGGATAAAAAGTAGCCTATGTGCTATTCCAGACTATAATCTATCTCTGTGCCAAATTTCATCCAGATCCGTTCAGCCGTTCGGGCGTGAAAGAGTAACAAACATCCATCCATCCATCCAAACTTTCACATTTATAATATTAGTATAGATGTATTTTTTAAGCCCATTGCTGGACAAAGGGCTCCCTTTTTCTTTTCGATATAATTCGTTATGGCATAGTTGTGGACACGGTTTACCCATTGACGACCATCCAGATATTGACGCAATTTGCCTCCAACAATGCGGACAAAATTTAAATAAAGAGAAATCAGGAGGTTCATACAAGACTAAAATAATTTTATTAGGTAAGTAATTAAAAGTTTTATTTTATACAGACCATTAGAGTCTCGATAGTTTTCTCTATTAAAGCTCTTATTGAGAAATACTTTGATGTACCACCCTATTTTAATGCTGGCAAATGAGAAAAAAAACTTAATTAAGTAAGCACTGAAGTAAAAATAATGATATCATTCATAAAAAAAAACAAGCAGACTACCTAAAACAAAATAATACTCTATCTAGCTTAATTGGGTACCTAAAATATCGCGAGGAGGAAAAAAAAACAATCATCGCCAATATGGCCGCTACCAAAGTAGGTGTATAGTTTTATACCTATATGATATGCTTGGCCACTATAAAGGATTTTAGCATTATTATCAGTAGCATTGTTCGTGCGGGTGACTTAATTGGTAAGTGGTAGTTATTACACAATGAGTTCCACACATACCCTCGAGTCCGCCGGAGTGATGCCGCTTGTTATTGCGTTGATCGGACGCCAAATGTCAGGAGTGCCAATCAAGCCATTTTTGAGATCATTTTGAAACAATTTAGAGTCAAAATTCCACGTCGCCGCCCCCACAGTTCTTCGTTTTTCTAATATTGACTTTTGTGCTAGCGCCTCTGTTTTAGTAGATTTGAAACTGCTAAAGGTCTTTTCAAAAAATCCTGTTTTAGGTTTTTGTTCTCCTTGTTCTGCGTCATTGGGTGTTTTTTTGGCATCTAATGTCTTGATACTTCTGCGTTTGTCGGATTCGTGTTTGGTAGGTTCTAATAAAGCATAAATGGTGAGTGACAAAAAGTGGCCGGCTAACAAACTTTGAAGGTCGACTTTTTCTGTTTGTATCTTTGGATCTTTTTGTTTTAATTGGAATTTAAAATCTTCGTTCCACACCGGCCATGAGCTGTCTTGTAATGATGTTTCGTATCTACTGTCGCCAGGAAAGACTTTGACCTGGAAAAATATTACAAAAAAATATATTTAAGTACGTATGATCAGGTTTAGCTAATAGTCTGCAAGTAGACACCTAAATAAGCTAATGATACTGCTAAATAAACTAATGGATTAGGCTTTCAAGCAATTGGTTTTCGTTTTTTTTCTTATGTTGGAATTGGTATCTAATTAATAAGGCATGTCCTCTGAACAGGCACAGACAGGGATGTAAATACAGTACATATTACAAGAATATCCTAATTTCATTAATGTAGTCTCCGTAATAAAAACCTATTTATTCCCACACGGTCAATTCACGATACCGAGTCAACCCAATTGACCCCATCGAGACTGTCAATAAATCAAATTTAAATAATTATGTTAAGAGATCATTGTGCACGGTAATCTATATGGAGGTGAATTAAAAAAAAACCCTTTTTTAATTTGTCATACGTCATTACTTCACAGAACTTGATCCTTATTAGCGATAATACCAGATGGTGGAATAATCAACAGGTTCAATTCCTGGCTAAGGCAATTATTTAGTTTTGAATTAAGGTGACCCTTGTTTACCGCAAGTACCTCACTAAACGTATTAAGCTTAATTCAAATGTACTACCTATTCGCTGAACACAATATTGAATGTTCATTGGACGAGTGTTCAGTAATACAATGGAGCCCCGCTATCTAGACTCGTATGTTCAGGTACCGAATCCGGTTTTAAAATGGTACGAAATATATCCCGGGAAAATTGCGGACTTATAAGGATGTATTCTATCGATAACTTTAAAAATTAGTTAACCTTTATAATTTAAAAAGTGGCAGTTGGTTTTATCTTGGCAAATATTTTGGTTATTTGTTCTTGATACTGTTAACGAGAAATTATTACGAAACTACCTATAGGAGTAACTACTTAGATAAACGTTTTTTTTTGTATCTAAAAAAATAATAAGAGGTAAATTGGGCATAGGAATCTATGGAGCCGTCCATTAATCATGATTTGCAAAACTCGTCATCCTCTGACCTCCATTAGTTAGACTAATAAAATCTTGGTCTGTCCTACACCAAAATAAATTCTATGACCTCGACGATAATCTTTTAAACTTTCTAGTTAGTTATATTTTGACGGAGACATTAAAATAGATAAAAATGTCGTCAAAACTGATAGTATGTTAAATTTAACGATATCAAAAATGCATAGCATTGAGATAAGTGACGATAACGTTGCTTCCGAGAACACGTGGTTGGTATCATTGATAAAATCTACCACAATAATAATGACATTAGTCACACTTAGATATTGATGATAATATATACGAGCGCTGTATTTGGGTCGAAATCTTATTCCACGTGATTATTAGCAATACTTCCTTGATGGATAAATAAGAAGTAAATATACAAAGTAGGTACTTTTGGTAACTAATAGATACTATATCGTAATGAAACTAATGCTACTTATTCACATTGTCTACCACCAACAAACCAGCACCCTTATTACGTATCTTGCAATAGCCTAGCGATAGCCAAGCGGCAGCAAAACCGCGGAATATTTGCTTTCAATTCGCAAATTTGTATTACCCACGAATTACCGCTACGTAATACGCTACGGAATTTGCGATTTGCAAGCAAATATTTCGCGGTTTTGCTATTGCTAGGGTATTGCAAATTATATAATCGAGGGGCCGATTTCTATGAAGCTGGGTAAGAATCTGTAAAATAATTGTAAATGTGACAGTGTACCTTCGAACTTAAACCCGCTCTTAATAAATAACTTTTGTATCAAGTTTGTTTTCAACCAATCAGCCTGCAATCTGAAATTGTATCGCTAGCGATATAGCCCCTAGGGGGAAGTGGGCTCAATTAGGAAAACAATTAGACGGATGTTAATTGGTAGGTAGAATCGTAATGTCGGTGGTAACGCGTGATGTACAGTAAAGATAGGTACCTATTCTGTATAAGATATGTGATGTTTCCAGAACTACTAGGTAGGGAGGTGGTAAGTCTGTAGGTATTGGGTACGGACTTGACACCTTAGGTGCAAAAAGTATGGGTGCACAAGTCATAGGCATCGAATTTTTATTCCACAATTCTTGCAATGTGGAATGCTAGCCTCGTTATACTGCTAACGACGTTAGTTATGGGTTAACGACTCTACGCCCATAGCATAATAAACATGATGGCTAAGTTACCTTGACCTAATAATCAATAAGTGGGTAAGTAATAGGTAGGTAAATAATGCAACAAAAGGGAACAAAAGTCCTAAATACATACATATTTATGGCGTTAGTTTAGACAGCGTAGCAACGGAGTGTGATAACAAAAACAATGGTCGAAAGTTAGGTGCCTACCTTAACGAGATACCCATGAGCGCGACTCAAACCAAACAAGGACGGGAGGTGCCGGGCGCCGATAACGGTCACGTACAAATTCTTGTTGACCGGATGCAAGGCCAACTTGAACCCAACCTCGGGCTCCAAACTGCCACTGCCGGCCAACTGACTCTCCTTGTTCGTGTTCAAGATATTCTTCAGCTTATTAAGCGAAAATGCCATCGTAAACAACTTCTCCTTACTGCGAACCCAACTCACATTAAAAACCGGTTTTGCTGTATAATTAATCACGCAATAGCAAACCCAACAAAATGTCGATGCATTTTAATATTAAATGCTAAGTATAAGGTACCTATAACACATGGGTTGTTAACAGTAGAAAAAAACACAACACTGAAGTTTACGACACCATCGTGTGAATGTAATTGATCAAACTTGTCTGTCCAATTGATACTTGTGTCAGACCGCACCAGTGTGTTTGTTAGTGGTAGGTATATATCTACCTACGATATAAGTACTGACTGACTGAGCGAGCTGAACGCATAGATAGTGCTACTTCGTGCCGACTTCAACTATCAAATTAAACTCGTATGAATGAAGCATTGAAATCGTTCGTATTATGTATGTCGCAGCCAAATTGTCGAATAAGCCATTTTGAAAAACGTCTATTCATTCTGTATAGCGTGTAGGTATTTGACATTCAGGCAGAAGACCAGAGTCAATATAAGTAACTACAATTATTTAAGCCGTGGACTACGTGTAGACAGATTTATGGTAGAAATTTGGAAAGGTAACTAGGCATGTTTGCTATTTTCTAATTATTCTGCACGCTATTCTTTATTTTGTCATAAACTTATTTGAGAGGTAGTAAAGAAATATTTAATTAAGTCATGTACCCACATGGCGTTTACTTAATCAAATCTATAGAAAACAAGTATTTTTATGATAGCTAGTACAAAGGTACCTATTAGTCGGAGAATATTGAAGTAAACATTACAAAAGGCACGCTAATGAACTAGGTGCAGAAAACGGTGATTCATGGCGGCCGTTCATTTGTACTGAACAACGCGTAGTACTTTTACAATGTGCGTCAATGTGGCGTACTTTATACCCGTTTAACATAACAAATGTATAGACGTTTAACAAAACAGTGCAGTGACTAGGCGCTTTGGAAAATAACGTATAATACATTTCAACTGCGACATGTGCGTGTCCACAATCGGATATCTCTTTTGCACTCCAGCATTGTAGTTAGTTACACACTAGCGCCATAAAGTAGTCATTTTTATTTTGTAGGATAATAGCATATCAACATGTATGCCATCTACCGGCATCTGCCATTGTTACTATGTAAAATCAATAGATGGCGTACCCGCAATCAATAATGCCTTTTGCTATTCCATCACTAGTGTGGTATGCTATACGCTATGTGCCTTATGATAATGAAGGGTTTATATAGCATCGACTGTGGTGAATTATTAATATCGGCCATCCTTTATACCTAGCTGCTGCTCGTTTTCAGAAACCGCATTGAAGTCGATATTATCTTTTAGTTAAACTGCTTATTATATAAATTATTGCATAATTTATAGGTTCTAGGCACATGTGTATTTGCACCAGTGTTGCCAACCCTAAGGAACTGAAAAACAGCAGCTCACCAATAAAAAAACAGGAGAAAACAGCAGGTAAAGTAAAAAAAGGCAGATTTTATACTTTCCTCATATAATTAAAACAATTAACCACTTTTATTAGTTACCAGGACTCACATGTATTGTTATATTATAATATTGATCACAAAAAAATAAAAAACAAAAATCAAAGTAAAATTATTTTCCACTTTCATCCTCAATTGCTATTTTCAGACTCATTTTCTTATTTAAAATCATACATATTTTTGATAAATTTCTTCATTTGCCTTTCTGTGGCTTAAAATGAGTAGCACTCGGTTATTTCGGATTTAGTGTTCAATCAATTCTGTTGCGTAATTTGGTTTTCATCATATTTATAGCTGAAAATAATCTTTCTACGGTGGCGCTGCTATGTGGTAGGCACAAAAGTTTCTTCACCAATTCACACAATGTGAGAAATGTTTGAGACCCGTCTCCATTTTTAAATTTGTGTACATGTTTCCAGTAGATACTGCCATCTAGCGTCAATGCGTTTTATTACATAGGGGTTATCACAAAATATTTGCTTAGAGTAATAGGTGGTCCTGAACGCTAATTGAAAAACAGTAAAAATTTGGAGTGAAACAGAAAACAGGGGAATCAATGTGAAAACAGCAAATCTACTGTTAAAACAGTAGGGTTGGTAACACTGATTTGCACACAATAAGTAAAGTAGCACGAACAGGTGAAGAAATGATTGCACTAACCCTGGGCACTCACAAATTATAAGTCTCATGCATGTACATATAGGTCTTTGCACTATCCAATCAACAGACGCAGGCGTTACCCATTAAATTGCCTGTCTTTAAATATTATTATCACACTAAAGAAACACAAGACGTCAGTAAAAATAGTCATTTATTAAAAGCGATAATTTAAATTACACATTTCTGTACATAAAATATAATATTCTATAACGATTCACCTATTCGATTCACCATTTTAAAATTATAATTAGGCAGATACGCGAAATTAACGAACCATTACGCCATATAGACGAAGCTAAGTCTTTTTATGCTTGAATTATAAATAAGGGACTTTATTTATTTGTTCACGACTTTGAGAATATTGTACTGACTACTTCAACGATGCTATCGTAATAATGTACTATGATTGATACGATGAGAACAAACATGGCGAAGCAAATGCCAGTGATGTACATGAACTGGCTGGCCTCCTGTGGTGTTGCCAGGAGTTCCTCGCTGCTGGCGTCGCGGTCTAATGCATCGAACTCTGATGTATCTGCGGAAGAAATTACCGGACTCATCTATAATAATGTAACAATTGAGCGAAGGAACCCACCACTGACCCTCAGCTTAGTAACCTTCCCAATTAAATAACAAACAAGATGATTGATGATTGTAGATGGAAACTAAAATACATAAATAAAAAGTATTTTATTTTTAAGAAAGTATAGTTACCGGCTGGTGTTTCTACGTCACAGACCACGTCTGTCTCAGTGATCTGCAAGTCGAGCAGTTCCCTGACTGACAAGAGCGCTTCAGCGGGAGCTTCCCCCGGGAACAAGTAGTCGCAGAGATACAGAGATCCGACGGGAACGAGCACGCGCCGCGGCGGCTCGTTGAAACAGACTTTCTCTGTAAATAAAACAGTGCAATACGTACATACAGTTTTGAAATATACAGAGCTATTTATTATTTTAGCAGACACATTTCAACTAACAGAAACCTGATCAATCGGTCCAACCCCCAGATTTCTCGATGATGCTACAATTAAGTGGAGTTTCTGGTTGGTTATTTTAATCAAGTAGTTCATTAATACAGGATAACAGCAGAACAATATAAATCTAAATCCCCAAGCCGCATCCTATGTAAGAAAAAAGGTTACAGAAAATTGCAAATATAAATATTCACAGCAATCTTATACACAATGGAATAATTTAAAAAGTGCCACCTTTTAATTTTTTTATTTCACAGTCAAGAGGGGATTTTACTATGAATTATATTTTTAGATTCCGAGTTAGATATAAATAATATGATATGAAGCATTTCTTACCTTCTGGCAGTAAATTATCATCAATCAATGCATCACAGTGCATTGTGAAACGTGAAGCCAATGACCTGACAATGTCTTGTTTGACAGCAGCAATGGCTTCACTCACTGTGGCTTTAGGGAACATGAAAACACTTGAAGAGACTACACCACTAAAATGTATGCTGCCATCACACTCCAAGTATTCCACAGTATCAGGCAGTAAATTTTCCTGAAAAGAAGTCATTACAGTCCCTGTTATGTTTGCAATATATGAGTGAGACAGCAACACTTTTCAATTGTGTTAAATTGGGTTTATCCATAATCAGTGTAAACAAAAACACCAAAAACCGAAGGTTTTCTATGAGTACACAAAAGTGTGTACTATCTACTTAGACAATGCACCAACATTGCGCCGATGATATTTTGGTCTCAAATATGGGGAGCTTCTATTGCCAATATTCTGGGCACACTCCCCACAATGGGCGAAGGAGATGGTAGTGATTAATAATAATATAAAATAACACTTACAAATGGCACAAATAAGGAAACATTCATAGACTTAGGGGCCTCTTGTTGTGAGGCTTTAGAATTATTTTTCGATTTCTTCTTTTTAAAAAGTAGTTCCAACACCTCTGCTCCATCTTTGAGTTCACCGTCAATGAACATGATACTTGCATCAATAGTTTTATGTGCCGACTCCAAAATTTGCTGGAAAATCATAATTATAACAGTGTGATGATGAGGAATTACGTGTTCAGTAGGTCAAATAAAATTGTGCCACCATGCCACTATTAATCCACCCTTCAACATTTTGGATAAGGTGCAAAGTCAAAGACGAATTTACAATGGGTTTATGAATGTTACTCATGTACCCATGGTAAGGCTCTCAGCTTTTGGACATCATTTTTCTCACCTGAAATTGTTGTTTCACAGATATGCCACTATTCTTTACAACCACAGGATAAACATCATCAAATTCATAATAACAGTCAAGCCTTTGCCACTGTTGTGGTTTTGGCAAGAATTTCCATTCTACAGGCTTCATAACAGTGTTTTTGTTCAATGTGCCCACTTCAAGGGTCTTACAAGTTAGGACCTTTGTATTTGTTGACATGTGCAAAATAAGTCTCTCAGTTGAGTAAGGACAATTGCCATACATGTGCTGATTCGAGCCCAGAGTCTTCTGTATGTGGTTCAATATAGACCTTACTTTACTGAAACAGTTTGGGTCTTCAAATATATCTTCATCACCAGTTATGAAAATACCTGAAATATTAACAGTTTTATTGTATAACCTATACTAGGTTTTCGTTGTTGTACTCAATCCTGAATATGTATTAATTCTTCTATTATTTCAAAAAATATATCATATTTAAAAGATATTCTACACAAGTTTGGTGAAAGCAAGTTATGGGAAGAGAATGGGATTGTGTTCTGTCTCCATTGTAAATTCCCTAACAACACTTGACCCTTAAATAAAATATATATCTCAAACATATATAGCAGGTTAATATTAGGATCTTACACTGCCTTGCCTTAGGAATCCTTGTTTATAACAAAACTTACCTTGTACAAACATGCCTCCGGGTAACATTCTGGTAACGTGTTTGGCATGATCCGCTACCCAGGCTTCCGACACATTTAAAAGAGTACGCATTAAGTCTGATTTATTATCCGATTCATAACTAGCTTCGGAAGGATTTTCAGAACATTTTTCATCTGGGGTGCGTGTCAGATGAATAACATTTTCCCGAGATTCTGTAGTCTGAAATGAACCAAATATCAGAGATATATTAACTTGGTATATCGGGCATACGTACTGCAGAAATATTTTCTTACCTGACCAAGAATTAATCCCACTACGAAAACTTCTTGCGATGCGTATTGCTCCAAATATTGCAGGCAATATTCCGGTGAATATACTGTCCTAACCATCTTTACAGTCTATAAGATCAAAATAAAGATTTCATATGCTACAAGAATACAAGTTATGGATAGTTTTTACGGAGTTTTAGAAATAATAAAGACCTTATTTATTTGTCGTGTCACACACTGTCACAGACTCGTTATGTCAATTGTCAGTCATTTTGACACTACTGTTACTGCTATTGATTACTTGACATTGGCAAAATACCCGCCAAGTTTTGGGTGAGGCCATTTTCATATCCATTTTATTTCATCGCATTTCATTTCGTAAAGAAAGAAGAAGAAGAGTGACAATAATGGCTGACAGCACTAGTATGCTAAGTACTAATTCTCTGTCGACGGACAAAAGAATGTATTACGCTCTTGCCACACCCGCGCCATTATCTATGCCTGCGCCTAATGCCACTAATTTACGCGTTAATTTAAATTGTATCTATTGGTATCAAATGTCGATTAACGCTTAAAAATCACGGCATTATTCGCATTGGCTCTAGCAGCATATTATATCGTAGCGTTACGGTAACGAAATCGTTGTCGGTCTCGCTCACACCGGGGGTTCTTTAAATATGAATTACAAGTGTCAAAACGCTATCTCGGTGACGCTCGAGTTCCTACTTATCCTACAGGTGGCTCGGACGGACTTTATATAGCTCTATGGTTCCTTAATGATTCTATATATTTTTGTCAATGAAAGGGAAGGAATTTCACAATTTCTTTGCCAAGGCGGTGTAGAGACTTCTCATACAATTGGTAATTTATTCTACTTTTACTCGTCCGATCGACTTGAAAGTTGACATACCTACCTACTCATTAAATTTGATGATTGTAATGATATGCCTCGTCCTGCTGCTGCAGTCAGAAGTCGTCAGACTACTCAACTCCTTGAAAACTTGCAGCAGATGTATAGGGCTTGGGCTCATTGAATTGATCTGAATAAGTAGTTGTCAATCGTTGACCCACCAAGATTGGACTTATTTGATAGGGCTCGACGAGTGTAACGTTGTCAGGGTATGGGTTAATGGATAGACTAGTATTAAAGTTCAAAAAATAAAATGAAAAAATTATAAGAAAAATACCCTCGACATATCGCACCCTCAGAACGATAGGGGCTCAACTCAAAATTTTGCGAAAATGAGTTAAGATCATAGAGAGACTTAAAAAATGTATGTTCTATCCGATGAATATTAAAACAAAGGCGTTTTTATGATAGAAATGCATAATTTTCAGCATAAAATTCAGTCCCTTGCAAATCAAAGTAATAAATTAAAACATTCCGATCTTTGATTGCGATTTCCCAAAAAAAAATATTTTTGAGTTGGGCCCTTTCGTTCTGAGGGTGCGATATACAAAATTTGTCACAACAACAGTACAACTGTAAAACCCAATGTCTCAGAAGCTTGATGATCTCTATTAATAGCTCCTAAGATCGGTGAGGGAGTTACACACATTCAATAGTGCTCAGTGAGCAACATTGAATGTGTGTAACTCTATTACAAATTAAAACAAATGAATTAAGTAGCTAAGAATCATTTATTCAATAATAATTATTTTGTACCAACCTACCTACTTATGTAAATAAAACCATTGTATTTAAGTCACTAAGTAGGTACAGTGGATCTTACTTGGTGCTGACAAAGCATTATTTTTGTAAAAGTACGCGGCGACGGTACCTTAAATCTTAGTACTTACTTAAAAGCAAGTATTAAGTGCTTACAACACCTACTTACGCACCAAACGAAGATAACAATAATGTGACATAGTTTTAAAATGAAGATATTATTTTGCTGTAAAATAAACATGACTTGACAATGTGTTGAGTACTACACAATGTGTAAAGAACAATCATAGAAAACGGAATTTTGTACGTATTCTTAATTATTAGTTGAATTTGCATTTTGAGAAGTCCATCTCTGGATGTTGCTCCATAAACCTGGAAAAAGGAAACAGTTGTACAGGTTCATGTCTTTGTAAATATAGGTAGTAAATAATATGCATATTGATTTCTTATATTTACGCGAATACTACACATTGAAATAAAAAAAAAATAGGATTTTATCGCGTTTATATGCAAATGAAATTACTTATTTTAGGTTTTTTGTACTAATATATAAGTATAATATAAGTGCAGTAAGAAAACTAAACTTAAGTGCTTACTTTTTGAGCACGTCTTGTTTCTTCTGTTCATCGCTAGTCGGCAGCCCCATTTCCTTTTGCCTTTGATCGTACATCATTTTTTCAACTAAGCCGCGTGTCTCGCCATCCAAGTCCGACAGTTTAGATGGTTCTGGAAAATAAATATATTTAATATTATGAAGAACAAGCATCAGCAGAGCAAAATCGAATGTTTCAATACATTTATCAGCAAAGTTGCACGTTTTCGTACCGCTGCTATGTAATGTACGTAATGAGAAAATTTTCGATCACACCAGTAGTGTGTATTTGATGCTGTCAAAACTCTTACAAAGAAAACTCAGCGGCGACGAACGGAAAAGAAATGATGAAATTTGCAAAATGTATGGCGATGCGAAAATGTGTGCATCCAACAGTATACCATGGTCGTGGTCGCTTGATAGTGTATTGGTGGGGTAGAGAAAAAGGTGCAGGCAAACCGTCACCAGTCCACCGACGGCGCTAGTGTGGCACACCGCCACAATCGCATCTGTCTACGGGACGCCTTACAGCACAAACCTTGAAATGACTACGACTGAAGAATGAAGTTAGTAAATACGAAATTACAACCGTAGTTTCTTTACCGAGCGATGTTGCATTAGATATTAAGAAATCTGAATTTGCTCATTACACCTTTCATCTATGCAATCTAGATCGTGCACTATATTTCCTATCATTCTATTTACTCTTGTAATATTAAGGGTTTAACTTATGACGGTATCCTGTAAACTTTTCTTGACGACAGAAGATAAATCCCGTTTCTATTAAATCTAAAGTTAAGATTACTTACCCGGGTTTATTTTTTTCGTGGATATTTCCGGATCGGTACTGATGAGCTTGCTCCACCAATTCATTTTATTGACCTAGAATATATAAAAAAAAAATGCTGTAGATACATCATCTTCAAACCGTGTTATTATTACAAAATATTTACAAAAAAGGTTTAGATAAGTGTAAGTAAGTACTAACTTACAAAGCAATTTTAGAAGTGTTACAAGGTTTGTTTATGACATTTTAAACATAAAAAATAAACATATTTACTATGATTGCTTCGCACTTATAGATTTGTAATGTGGTGTTTGAAGCAATGAAGACGACAGCTGCAATGCCATCAAATCTTTAACGTTTTATCTAAGCACTAATCATGAACACTGGCATTACCTGGCAATGATTTTACTCGTGACAGGTACTTGTTAAATAAATGCAATCGCTGGTAGTTTATCATTACCTTTTCTAAATTTACGAGTAAATTGCGTCCGTCTTGCAGTACCCACGTAGATTCTTCAACCTTAACGTCGGCGTCTAGCTCACCGTCGATGATGAGGGGCTGACCTTTGATGCCCACTTTGAGATGTCGCTTGCCTATGATCACCGATAAGTCACGTGGCCGCAGTGTTTGCCGCAGCGGTACCCGTAACTGCAGACAAAAATTTAAATAATATACGTGTTTGTGATAGGAATTAAAGATGAAAATAACGGGAAATTCTTAAATACTTTTTGAACTATGCATAAAAAACCATATTGCTATAATCAAACGCCACAATTATGTATAGGCGAAGCACGTCATAAAACTATTTCTCAGTAAAAAAAATACTGAAATTGGTAGGATATAAATAATGCTAAACGGTAAATCGCAACTGTATAAGTAATTATTTTTTAATTGGGTGTTTGCGTAGCCGGATACGGATACGGACAAGAGTGTAGAACAAATTAAGGGTTTTATGAAACAAAACGCAGTCTTATAAGGTCAAAATGACACCTTAACATTTTGAAATATTGAAAGGTGTGTGACACGACAGTTTCGTGGTGTTGTGTCACAAACACGAATGCTATGCACGTATGACGTATGCATTTTAAACGTAGGTTTGAACTGTAATAAATTCATCGTCATTGTCACAGTACCTAGTACCTATATCTATCACATGCGCCAAAGTTTAAAGACGTTCTCTATGCTTTTATTGCACTTATTTTGTAAACTTTATAACACAGCGAGCATAAGATACGTTTGCTATTTTAAGCCATCTTATGGGCGGAAGATAATACGGGCATAATGAAGGTTAAGGATATCTGTCGTGAGAAAAGACATCAGCACATCGTGGAGAACTCTATAGAGGGCTCTCAGTGAAATATATCCCTATCGCGGAATACCTACGTCAGTATACCTAATCTGATTTAACTGAACTAAACCCATAAAAGTCGAATAAGTAATAGAATAATAACGAAAAAAAATTAAGTACTTAAGTAATGATGTGAAGTATATACTTGGCGTATTAGGAATAAAACACATAACCGAAAGACATAATTAACTACTTACTCGACTTTCATAAAAATGCTAAATATTATACAAGATATTTTTTTTTTCAATAAATTTACCTGCTAAGCTACATCACGATACACGATTCTATTTTATTTAAGTAAGCAACTTATTTAAATGCGTCCTGTTATACCTACTATTATCGAATCCTACATAATAATATTGCATATTTATATATAACCGTCACGAGGAGAACCATTTAAGCGCTATTTGCCAGGCGGCCAGGCAGAATCGAACAGGTAGATAAGTAACAAGGTGCTGGCCGCGAACCGACATCATAATAACATGCATAGAATACGGAATGAATAAGTCTAAATCAACAATTATTATGTTTCACAAGAGGACCGCCAAGAAAGAACGCGTTCTTCGAACGCAGGCGTGATGACCTCGCATTCCTGGCAAGGACGATATGCATGAATATACTGTGCGCGCGCAGCCAGACCGAACCGGACAACGGCCACAAAATTACTAGTTTGTGAATCATTAACGTGACCCCATAATAAATGAATATAAACGCCGAAAAGATGAGCGGCTGCTGTAAAAAAGTGACGGTGCCAACTTGAAAATTCCTGACCATAGTAATAGCTAATATAACATAGACTGCTTGGAGTAAGTATCGAGGGAGGCGTTAAGTTCTTATGCATTGTTTTCAGAATATAAGAAAGCAGGCATATGTACCAATATACAAACCCATTGCTGACGACCTTATAACAAACAGTCGAGTTAACGAACGTAATATGACAAACGCATTTGTACATTGCTATTATTAAAATATAATACTTAACCTTAACCTTGATTGATATTTAATACCTAATGAAATATGCGTTGATAAATTATGGGTAAATAAAAACTAATTCTGTCTAATGACATGGCTAAAAGAAACAACGTACTAACCTCATCTTCAGGTGACCGTGATAATTATACAGATATGCAAAGATGATGCATAATAAAATTATAAACACGGCTTTACACAACACACTTCAATGTTAACCTTAGCAAGAAATTATAAATATAGACAGATCGAGATGTAAATTTGTAAACATATTACCATCACAACGTTTTAGATTCGTTAGTTGTTTCCTAATCATTGCAGGCTACGTAGTCAGATTACCCGACACTTAACCCGCAAATTTATAGAACCATTTATTTATTGACAAAGGCTTTGAAAAACAAATTTGTAATAGTTCATTGTGACGACATAGTAAATTGTATTTTTCTATAAATTTGGGTTTGTACAAAATCACGATCGGAAACCGATGATGCCATTCTTATATCCACCGCGAATTTCAATTCGTGTATCCGCTCACAGCCCGAGACATCAACATGTAAAGGCATTTAGCGTTCTGACTGACCATCTCGCTTCCTGCGTGGTTTGGAAGTCGGTGGACAGTCCAGAGGCGCATACGGTTGTAATTTTGATTTCGAAAATAATGACATGCTAAACCTGAGTGCTGATCATACTAAGAGGAGAACTAAGAAATTGTTTAAGCCAAGATAGTGGCCGCGCGAAACGCCCCTATTAGATATTAGATGACGCGATAGTGAAACCGCGTAACCGCACATCCTTTAAAATGCAATAGTTTTATGTTTAGTACAACTACGTAAAGGAGCTCCCTCACCGCACAGTTGCATCCGTTAGCAAGCGAATGGCATATACTAGTTTTGCTATCTACAACTCAGTCTAGACTAGGTACCTAATTTAAAATTGTGAATGCTAAAATGGATAGAAACACCGATAAATTTATGCAAAAGACGGAAATTACATAACGCACGGAATAATTATTATTTCCTCATAGGTAGATCCTTCTATAAGATTTATGTTTTATAAATCCGGACCAAATATTTAAGTCTTTATCCTAACACAATACATTAAATTAAGCACAGATTTTCCAGTTTAGACTGCGGGTGAAATATTTTAACCAACTGTCCTGGCGAACTTCGTACCGCCATAGAATCAAATGTATGAGTTTTTTTTTGTGTAATTTTTCATGTTTTAATAGTTATTCTGCTATTCAGGGCGGCGAAAAAAATCAAAGCTCATAAAAATCGGCTTAACATTGTTTTTTATATATAGAATATATTAAAATTACAAAATTTTAATGGTACACAAACTCAAATATGGTTATGGTAATTATGAACTACCGTGTTTATTGTCAAATACCTTTGTTTTTAACAACAAATTGAAATATTTTTTACAACTAAAACCAGAATATAATAGAAGCTTGTTTGAAAAGTTCTAGTTCGATTTGTTAATGTATGTCAAGAAATGGGCGGATACATATTTCATAGTAACTTATAATTGGGCAATGATATGGCAAACTTAATGATATAATTGCAACCCAAGTTGGAGTCATGCGTGCGACTGAGAAATTAAGCAAGCCTTCAATCTTTTGTTGCTTTAACGAATAACTTCTTATAAGAACCTTGCGGTAACTGCGCTCAATAGCGTGGTGTTATAATACCTTCACACGATTACTCGCTGATTACGGCCCCGATTTAATGGAAGCTCTAGTCTCCGAAGTTTGTACAGTACCTATGCATCCACGCAAGGGACAATAACATTTGAATACAACTTATAAGAAGCACTGATAGCCAATTTGGTAGAACGCTTGCCTCGGCAACGAGGATCGCAGGCTCAAACCCCGGCACCTCTGGGATTTCTGGATTTCATATGCGAATCTCATTTTCAACCACGATTATCACTTGCTAAACGGTGAAGGAAAACATCGTGAGGAAACCTGCATGTCTGAGAGAACCCCTCGAAAAGATGTGTAAAGTCCGCCAACCCGTACTGGGCCAGCGTGGTGGACTCTAATACCCCTCGCTTTGAGGGGAGGCCCTTGCCCAAAAGTGGGATATTGAAAAGGGCTGGTAGTATTATATACAACTCATAATGCGACTCTTTAATTGTGTCACTTATATTGATTAAAATACTAAAGTGCAGTTTTATAAATGTTTGTAATGGATTTTAAATGCCAACGCTCGAGATCACTGTCTTGACTAAGTCCTTTAAAGAATATTCATATTTTATTTTTACATTTAAAATTCACAGAAATTCAAAAGGGTTCACATAATGACTAAAGCAAGAAAAATCTAAAATTGCTGATAATTATTCAGGTATACCGGCGTAACGGTTGTTGTAATTGATATACGAATTAAATATTTTTATTGAAGTAAGGAAATTGTAAATACGTGCGTGACGTATTTACATACCTGCTGCAAGTTTAACCATATTATAAATATTAAAAAAAATATATTTTTAAATATTATTAGCGTTGGAGCGAAAGTTGTACAGGTATAAATTAAATGATTTTGATTGTATTTAGAATTACATAAACGCTGTGATGTCAACATACCACATATATATTAGGAAACAACACATCGAATCATACCATGATCAAGACACCTATGATTTTGGTTTAAACATAACATTAATTCGCTTATGTCGACGCAATAAAACAAAAAACAAGAATACAGACAAGCCAAGCATCATGAAATCGGCATAAATCCAGCAGCTAAAATGGCAAGCAAGAGGCTTTAATCTACAATAGCCGCTGACGATATAGTCTAAAATTTAGACTATATCTTTTTGTTTAGACTCTAAAGAGATGACTTATTGATAAGGTGAGTACGCGTACAACAAGTAGGTATATACCACAAATTAAAATAACATATTTGGCACCCTCAGTGATACTGGTACAATTATATTCGTTTAATAATGCTAATATCCGCGTTATGACTAGTGATGGGACTTGGTGGTCTCACAAAACGATAATGATTCTTGGGTAACGTATTCTACGGTAACAGTGCGAAATCATTGAACTCTTGATTCTTCTATCTATAGTATTGCTTATACTTCATGGCCATTAAGTCGACGAACCACAAATTTTGCGCTTATCGCGGGTAATATCAAAACCTGACGAGATATATAAATAGAAGTATTATAAAAAAAACACTTCAAATTAAAAAATAACAGTGAGTTGTGTCAGTGTGTGGGCCTTGCGCAACAGATGTTCATTCCTTTTTTTTGATATGAAAATAGTCGCAAAGTCAATGTCAATACTGAATTATAGCATTATAAAAGAATCCAAGAAAACACGCGGGCAAACACTATTTTGGACTTACCCCAAATCATGGGGGCAAGTCCGCATAAAGGCAACATTTCAAAAACCTCTATTACCCATATTATTATATTTAATTTATTGCAATACCAGTAAAATTTGGAGCACCCTCTTAAAACGCATTCTAACCGAAAAAGCTTAAATAAAATGCAATCAAAACTAACTGAAAATAAAATATTTTATATACTTAGTTATATTTACTTGCCCTTATTGACATTGTTTACAAATGGGTTTATTTGCCTAAAAAGGTTAAATTAGTACAAAAAATCATTTGAATGTCATCCAACTATACCTATTTACATATGCCAATGTTAATTCAAGATCGTTAATTGAGTACTCCAAAAAATATTTCCATTGGACATGGCAAAAAACCCATCAGAATTTCACATTCATTATCCGAATGTCCAGCGGATGCCGTCATATTCTCATTTGCCGCGTAGCCTACTCATCCGAGTCCTGTAATGTAATTCCGCGAGCGGATGGCCTTTCCTCGCCGCTTGCGCAACCTCTGGCACCGCCACGGGAGATACGTCATGAGGACCTGCCGCACACCAATTTACACAACGTGACATAGCCACCGTATTACTTCTTTACTTTTTTCCTGTGGGTTAGAGGCTATCTTCAGTCGTGTACACTGTCGCACGGAAATTGATATCGTCCGTGCGAGTGCGTGTTTTTTGCTGTAAGTTTTATTTAATACCGTATCGGGCACATACACGTTTGGTTTTTAGTTGTACAAAAATATATATATGATATTTGAGACGTTGTAATTAAATACATTAAACTAAAAACCGGTGAGTGACTTCGGTTCTAAATTATGTAAGTATACATTTCATCCGCTGTGAGTTCAAATGATACTTACTTATGATGAAATACGAGTGAATATCAAAATTGTATGAAAAAATACGTTGATTTAGCTTCAATATTAATTAAGTACATCATCGGTAATTCAGCAATAACACATTAATACTACTAATTATTCTATAATGAAGTAAAACCTTTTCCTTTTGTAGCCTGATGCATGAAGACATTAAAGATTATTAATAATATTCTTAATTTGTAAAGCTCATATAAACAAATTTAATACCGTCCAAGCAAAATACAAAATCTATAAATTAATATATATTTTTTACCAAAATGCACTGTGCAAAATCTGTATACAGAAAGACGGCGTGCAACCTCATATATAAACCTTGGTGATTGTTGCAACATTCTCAGTACGACTCTAGTCGCTTTGCCGCTTGGAGCAGGCGCGTTGTACGACGCCGGCCACACGGAGAGGGCGAGAGAGGTTAACTCGAATCAGCTTAAGAACCGCACACAAGTTTGACGACATGTGGACAGAGTGAATGCAGTGAACAGTGACGTAACATAACATTAGTGAGCAACCCATTAGAGAACATCAATCAAAATAGTGGAGGTGGCACTTATAGTAAACAATGGATACCAAAAGCTCGGTGAGTGATATACAGATTGTAAAACAAAGAGGACAAAATAAAAATTACTGGTAATTGTAATATGAACGTCAAAGTCGTCAAAGTCAAATCATTTAATTCGTATTCGCCTGCGGGGGCACTTACAAATTGTCATTTTACTTCATTTTTTCTACAAACTGACCGAAAGAAGCCTTAAAGAAGTGTAGTTAACTACTAAGATAGGGTAGATAAGAATAGTAAGCAATGACTGTGCTACATAGGTTCGACAACTGCATTAATACTTGTTTAGGAATTAGCAAAAGAATATGTACCTAGCTTATTTATTTACACATTGTATATTTTATAGGTACTTAGTTCTTTGAATTAAAATAAATACTAGATGTTTTTCCCTAATGACTTTTTGGAGGTTTATCAAATATAATTGTTTATCTGCAATTAAATAGTCCGGTTTACCGACAATTACTACTTAACAAGTGATTTATTTCATACATTGTCTTAATAATATAGTTTCATAGACTACTGATTTAAACATCCAACTATGTAACCATGTTCGCGTAGGAATGTCCTAGAATAACATCTTTTGGCGCCGCCGGTCATTCAGATCCGCATTCTATATAGACAAATACATCAATAAATAGAATATCACTGTTCGTTGACCTTGCTCTATTATGTAAAATTGGTATAAAATGTTGTCGTATGTGTGAATGACACCTTGTCCATTTTATCATATAGCGTTAGACCTGTGTAAATAGTATAAAACTCTATTGATGTTAAGATTTTTTCACGTAAGTACTTACATAAGTAAATCGTTATTATAGTCACGGGATGAAATAAATAATAGAAGCGACAAAAGCATAGAGCAAGTTGGTATAGAGACTTGAATCACGTTAAGGACTGTAATTAATGCAACTTGTGATAGGTAATCGATCTTATTATGAACGGCTCCCTAAATCCAAAAACTGAATAGGTAAACACTTACCACAAACTGCAAGTGTGTAGTGCTGAAGAGATGACTCTGAATGATTTAGTGTTTTACTAGTTTTTTCATTTCCATAAGTGTTTGCTTAAGTACCAACATACTTCAGTTAATAAATATATAAAAAAAGACTTGCAGAAAGGTTAATATCACGTTTCTAGATAAAAACAAGGTATTTAACTATAATGACTTTCAAACATGGTTAATATATTATTTCCTTGTAGTTTTACAAGTTCACCTGCTTCAGTCATCAGGTTTTTGTGGATTAAGTGGTTCTACATTTTTTTTAAACTTCCGTTACTCAGTATTATAACATACTATTAAGCGACAAAATAATAAATACTTCGCTTAATTAACTGTCAATTATGGGACCAATTTTACCTTTTTTTTGTCAGCCATCTGCCAATTTGTTGTTATTTTTTTGCATTTGGGGCAGCTTTCGCTATTTATATGACGCGAATAAGACATTTAACTACTGAAATGTAAAAACCTAGCAAGTCATAAACAGGTATGTTTGAATAGCATTTAAAAGCCATTTAATACTAATAATTAATTCAGACTTTTATTTTAGTATGTACCCCTGACGAATTCATCATAGCTGTCATTTGAAAAACAGAGCTCGAAATGAATGTCAGCGAAAAAAAAAATGCACATCGTATCGAAGAGTCAATCTCGTCGTATATTTAAAGTGCAATAATAATTAATATTAATAAAGGATTAAACTTTTATCATGATGAAGCAGAGTCAAAAAGCACGTTTTTATTGAAAACTTATAATCTAGCGAGTCTAGAAGATTTAAGTACCGACTTACTTTTTTTTTGTTCTAAACACATAAGCACGTACGGCAATATCGACGAATATTACGTTGATAAAGGTACCAATAAAGCATAACTTCCCTTAATGTCATCAGATCAGTCTAAGCACGACAGGACAATGAAGCGTCAAAGGATTATTTTATGACTACAAAAGAAACACAACTACATTACGTCAGTAATAACTGCATTAGTGTGACGACAAATGCCTAACAATATAATATGCAAAGCAATTCCTTCTATGGGACCAAGGAAAGATGAGATAATTTGCATTGACGTTATTTTGTGCTGATCAATATAGGAACTTACATAAAGATTTATTATTATGTAACTAACATTCAATAATTATAGGGAATGACTTAAAGCTGATGCTGGTAAACTTAAGTAAAAAAAACGTCTGGAGTTTCGTATTCGGTTTTCGCTGTTGTTCATTACTTCTTGTGTACTCTGATCATCACACTTTTATATTTTTTTCACAAGTCTCAGCAAAATATATTGGTATGGTTATGTTTACACTTTGATTACTCTGTCTCTTGAATTGTGAGCAAAACAGACAATCGGTCTAAGAATCAAGGTTAAACACACGGAAGGGTTAGACTTCGCGCATCCCTTCCGTATAAAAAAATAATATACATTAAGTATAGCTATTAAAACACTTGCAGCCAACAATATTTAAGACACAAACAGGGTACATAGCTTACACAAAATAGTCGATGAGGACAAAGAATTGGATAACTTTTATCTTTTTGGAATCCTTGCTTAATGTACGTGAGTTGGGCTTGTTACTACTATTATTAGTCCGAGATAAATGGCGCAGGGACTGACAACTAAAATTGCCCTCGACTCGCGGCCTTCACATTTCACAACACCCGGACTTCCAGCCGGTCCGGACTGTTGCCGTACATTTATAGAGAACCACTGAACCGATGAAAGAATGTAAGACGTCTCCGTAAGACAAACTATAAATGTTATTCCGTTGTAAATTTAACTCTATAGCATTTGAATTAAATTTATTATCTGTTGAGATTATAGTAGTTTTGATGGATATGGATATAACAAAAATATTAAGTATTCCTTAATCCAGAATTTTATGATTTCATATGTGGAAATTTCCGATATAATACTTTTAAAACGCACCAGTGTCAAAGGAATTAATGAAATCTTAACGATACTAATAAAATAGACCAGTTCACGGTCAAGTGTTTGCACAACACCTAATGAATATTCTTCCGATAATATAGCTACCAACAAATGTTTTTTTTATTACATTCTACTACACATTTACATCCTTTGTTCTTTCACGGTTGCATAATTTTTGTTTATAAGACAGTGGCTTATCGTTATATGACTAACCCGCGTCTGTGGTGAAAATTTAATTCAACATATAATAGATTTATCAGTGAGTCATAGTCAATGTTGTGCCTGTATCTAGGCAGCTCTATTGAGAAACCGTCTGTGAATTTTAAGTTGAAACATTGAATTTTTGAGGTTCTAATTATTCTGCAGTTGCTAAGTATGTACTTACACCACGCCCCCTCTGGGAGACAAGACTTCATGATTACGTCACGTCAGAGCGTTACTCAAAGAGTCATTGGGCCACATGTCATCATCAATTTATTGAAAGAGTAGGTCAGGTAAGCACAGCGACAGTAACTCATATAAGGTGCATGTTTGATTAAGTGCGAATTCCGTAGAGGCAAACATAGTATGATGAGCTAGAATATTTGGACGCGATCCATTGATGTTTAATATGTATATGATTAATTAATTATGTTTATACATTCTGGGAACGCTCCACTCTATTGTATGGTACCTATAACAATTATAAGCATTGATGAGTTTAGGACCATACAGTTGGTATGTTCGTCCAACGATCTTATAAATAATAATAGTTAGGTACTTTATTAACTTACTTATAAAGATTTAGAATAGGCGAACCTTGCTAAAAGTCAACGACATTACATCTCGTTAGAAGCACACTATTATAATAGCATGAACGAGTTACTTAGGATTTCCCACTTATAAACGGAACTCGCAACAAAGTCACGTATTATGTAACTGATAACAAATAGGTATTTAACGGAGGCAAAAAGTGTCTCGACCGGGTAATATAAAAAAGCCGTGAAGGTATGCGACGGGATTTCTTAAAGAAATCCTCACATTTGTATTGTGTAATATTGTTTTTATTTGTTCGCGGCGCGGGTACCTACCTAAAACTCAATGATGACATCGGAACCGAAACGAGTTTCTGGATTACGAAACAATTAGTAAACAAAATTTTTCGCGCCGCTGAACGTTCTTCACACGACAGAATAATTAAGGTCAGTTTGCCTCATATGGATTTCAGAAGCGTGTCATATTTTTCTTGGAAGTTTTCCTGATCCAGTAAGTGCTTCTATCGACGATGTGATGCAAGTCATACATACACGACGAACTATCAGAATATAATGATATATACCTACTAGACGATATGTTAACATAACATACACTTATTTTCAGTTTAATAAGTAACGTTACGAGACCCCGTTTCCGTCGCGAGACTCGGTTTTTACGCTTTTTTAAACATTTTTATTTTGTAGGTGTATCCGCCATCATAACGACATTACAGACGGCCATATCACAGTAACCTCATAAGCTCGAATCTATCTTAAACGTAAAGATAATTAATTTAGCTACATAAATACTGGGAAAGAACCGTTATTTATTGTTAAATGTTCAAGGGCTGTTTAAAAGCCTCTACGTACGGCACGATTTGGCTGACAATCTGTAGGGTCCCTACCGATTGGCACGTCATGTTTGCTATATTCATTGACATGCCAATTGGCAGGTAACGATCGTGAGTCAAATTGTGCCGTTCACATAGTCCTTAAGATTACTTTTGTATTACCCTCAGCGTGGAAGCATATTGTGATTCAGATTTTTAATAATAATGACCTTATGTCCAATTAACACAAGTTACAGCGGACGATTATATATTTGTTATGCAATTGACATGATAGACAGGAAGCGGGTTGCTGTGTACTATCACGTACTATTTTTCAAAGAGCACACGCCGTCAAGGTTAGAAGCTTTTGTATCAAATCCGGTAACGAAACATCATTAGTACCTTTGAATATAGTATTATGTACGGGTACTATATTAAAAACATGTTACAAATAATAAGTAACATGTATAGACCATCTTTATCGACAACAATTGATCTATGAATGTCATGTTATATCACACACAATAAAATTAATCGTACATGGATAATACAACCACGTATAAGGTATAACAGCAAATTGTAGACGTCAGCAAATGATGTCATCGTCACGCGAATGCGAGTAGAATCCGGCTAAGTAACCCATTTCATGGCCACTTTTTCTACACCAACATCCCACTGCCCACGTGATTGGGCGTTAATAGAAGATAATCACTACAGAATGCAATAACATGATCGAATCATACAGGGAAGAATCTTATACTCGTTAATTATTCGTTATTATGTAATCATTTTAAATAGATTCCGGAACTATATTAAGCCAAAGTTCAATCAACCTTTTAATTTGGAACTATATAAAGTTTCTTCAAAACATGTTTGTGACTTTGTCAATGTTAGTTTTGGTGTGAATGGAGCGGGACTTCAAATTCCGTAAGCAAAAAAAAATGTTACAGGTGTTGCGAGCAAATTCTAGTTTCTATGCAAATGGCTCTAGATAAGTCTTCTAAGCCATTAATTTCACGGACACTTGTAACAATAATATTACATTGTAAATTTAAATAAAATAAGATTCTTTTCAGCTTCATTGCCAGCCAGTAGTCATGCAGCTTCCACAGCGATTTGCATTGACACGAATCCCGTTAGCTTCATAAACGCAAGCAATTGAGGTCAAGGACGACCATAAGCATCATGTCGGTTTGTGTGACCAGCGTGAACAATGAGTTATGTTGCTGCGCGTCCTCATGCAATCGCATATAAAATATGATAATTGGCCGCTCAATAGCGCGTTCGCTGTCGTCAACCGAAACTCAAAATCCACCTTTGTTCTGACAGAGACGGTTGAAATTTCCAAATGACAACGCACTTAGCATAACCGTTGTCCATTTATAATCAAAGTTTAAATGTTTTGTGGCTGATGCACTTTTAAATGACAAATGATTGACACTATCAAAAATTATCAATCTTTAAAAATATTACTGTCATTATAACTTTTTTACCGTTAGCATATTAATAGGGATTAGTAATGCGACGTAAGTAACTTGGTTACCATCGGTTTGACCGGCCGTCAGTCGCGAAATCCAAAGTATCGAAATCGTGGACCGTAATCCGTTATCTATTGTGACATTTGCATTACCGAAAGTATTCTAAGAAGAGCCATGCATCAGAAATGTACGCTTTCTCTTCTAAAGGGGAACAGTCTAGTTAGACTTAAACTGATTATCATAGTAAGTGTAGCGGCTATTGTTTGAGATTATGAAAGTTGGACGGAGGCGTCAACTGGTCTGAAAGTCAGCCACAAGTCAAGTAGAAAAAAAACGCGACTTAAGAATATTTAAAGGAAAACGAGTTTACATTTAAAAATAATACATGTTAATTCATTATAGATATGTGAGCGATAACAAGAACCAATCTTATACATGATAGATCATATGTAATTAATAGGCATGATGACTGATTTTGAAAAACTGTTCTATAATATTCTAAGGTATCTACTATTTCCAAAAAAAAATATTATTTCGGCAGGAAACTAATTTTTATTAGAAAAAAACGCTATTTAAATTGTAATTTTAAAATTCGCTCCAAAACGATCGCCGGTGTCAAGGCGTCTGCTTGTGACGTCACTATTATGCAAACTGACCGTAAACACATCAAATCAGTAATTTACGTATATAAATATTGTAAAGAGTATGGAGTTTATCTTATTACTATTTGCTGATAATGTTGCGGTTGCTTAGCAACAGGTTTTATATTGTTTGTGACAAAAATGGTAAATCCTTGTTCCATGTTTTGAGAACACAAAACTATGTAATTGATCGATAGAAATCACGAAATACTTTATAAACGCAGGTAAAAACAATTACTAAGTGCAGATAACGTCGAAGTTCGTACGAAACTTAGCGATGTTTACAATGTGTACATGCTCGTGACGTAGTTCACTCTGATTGGTGTTCAACTTATCATGGCGGACTGTTGAATTTTGTAATATTATTTTATTAAATAAATTATCAATCTCGCCCTAAATCTGTAAATAAATACATTATTCAGAACCTATTAATCCTATCTCATTAGATAAACACATTATTTTAGTGATTCTTAGTTACTGTCATCATGCCTATTACAAGAACTTCAGGTACGTCACCGATTAAAGAATCGCAGAGATGATGTCTGTATGCTTGTGATTTGGTGCAGAATGCAAATTAAATCTGTGAAGGAACCGCCGTGTATAAAGTGGGTATTGAATAAAAAATATATTATTTCATAGTTATAGGTATGTACGTACTGGCAAGACCTTGGCTCGATATTCCTCCTTACACAAATGTTCAAAACATGATTGTGGTAATATTACGTGTTTTTATGATACGACAGGCAAGATCAATAAGATAAAAGTAACGAGATGAACCCTTATACGAGAGCATATGAACGGTCAGATTTACCATCATGGTTTAACGAAATTAAAGTGTTGAGTGAACATAAGGGTCACATTGTCGTGTCCAAAACGAAGCTATTATTAAGATTGACGTCTTTATTAAGTAAGAGCGCTAATAAAAAGATTAAGATGGCCGGGCAGCACTCATTAAGCATGTTTATTTTCGGACAGCAAAAGTTGCGGATAGCCATTTGTAATATCTGAATGCCATGTCGACCAAAATGGTGTATCTAAGTTATTAATCAATGCTTAGCCCTGCTTTAATGAGACACTGAGCACACGTTACCAACATCCATCACGGGCTTCAGATATATAAGGTGTACCAACAAGAGTGTAAAATACTTTAACAGGGCCAACAGCGGGTTATACAGATAACATTCCCAAAGAAATCTGCCAGTACAACAATCACGTACTACGGCGCATGTGGAGAAGCAGTAGTACACATAATACAATTCTAATGTAAACGTTTATAAAGCACCTTAGTCTCGCAGTGATTCTAACGTGCACCCACACACACCACGTGTGTAGTAATTAAATGTTGAATAATAAGAACATCATTATCCGTTATCTACCACGTGCCCGGTGCAATACAGAGCAGTGACGAATACAAACTGCATTATATTTAAATTAACCAAGATAAAATTTATTTCCGGACAAGAGTTGCTTACTTTGGATACCATATTACCCTTGTAATTTTTAACAAATGGGGGAAGAGGAACCCACCACTGACCCTCGGCTTGTCAACTTTTTCAATTATAAACCAAACAAGTTCATCGATAATTAAAGAAGACAGCAACAGCGAACTCCTCTTAAATGTTAGTCGAGAAACTGTCTGTCACGAGTGTCGGGGCACCAATTAATATGATATTCTCTGCGAAACGGTGCGAATCTAAAACGTATTCCACACGTGTTTCGCCTCTAAACGACCCATCCTCAGGACGGCTGGGCTACGAATGAGTGACGAATCAATCTCAATCTATCAATTATATTGCAATGCTCTCTCTACCAGGAAGTTTAGGCAATATATGCACAAGAAAGGGTACTGTTTGCAACATTAATTTCATATTGGCTAACGGTAAGCAGATTTGAAATCGGTAACCATTTCCTCATCGTCATATACAATCGTACTTGAACAAATCGGCCGAGTTCTCACTTATACCTCCCTGGGTATGATACAGTTGATTTAAAACGCAAATTCAATTCATACACAAAGAGCGAAAGTCTGTGCATGTTGCGCGTTATCAAGACATTGGTCCGCAGCTACAGCGTCGACGTGAACGCCGGAACCGGTTCTTTGCATTTGGCGAAACATTTTGCAACATTCGCCCACCATCTCTATTCCTCAAATCGAGACTGAGAATTTAGCGATCGATTATTCTTTTGTTGTGATACTTACAAGCGCCTTAATCGAAGCAACACGTTTTATTTTAAATGTTATTTCAAATAATTTGTATCTTCTGTATCAACCGAACGATTACGAAATACAGAATAGCACAGTGGCCTTGCATTGTAACCAGAAAACTGCTTTAATGATATTACTACTTCTATTTCTTATCCATCATGTTATCAAAGCAACAAAGAGGACCATGAAGCCGAAATCAAACCTAATATTTATTGCATCAGAGGCCGACGAAACGAGACCGCAAATAAAGAGAACATGAACCTTGAGCACCGTATCTGACAAAATCAATCGGGCTCCGAACAAATCTTGACCTAAATGTTATTTGATGAAACTCCAGCGACATAGTCCTAAGGTATTACGTACCTTCTCGTCTTCTGTTATTCTTACGGAGAAATATTTCATGGGTATTTTTCACTATCTAAACAAACATACTGTATAAACAATAATGGAATATACCAATCACAACCATCTATGAGTATTAAATAAATATCGAGATACTGAAAGTGATAGTAAGATGAAACTAATCTCCGGAGACGCGACGAGGAAGAGTTCTCCAGTGATTTCCGTACGCAGTAATACCTATGAGTTACACAATACGGCGACAAACAGAACTCGTGTTTATACCTGTTACTTTTATGTTGACGTTATTGTTTGAAGATCAATACGCACACGCTGTCAACAGCGACACAACAAAGCATGGAACATTTTGCAACACTAGTACACAGACTGAACCATTAGGTACAACGACGAGGTTTTTTAGAGCGTTATGCAATGCAATATTGTACACCTTTTTATTTTAGTGTAGGAACCAAGAAAACCGTAACTATATTTGTTTATTAGGTATAAGTAACTGATATTCTCTCCATGTTGATTAATTTTGCTGATTCAGAATGACTTCTATCTCTACATATAATAAGACTGTAACTTGGATAGCAAGTACTTTAATTTATACTGGAAAATAAATTATTAATGTAATTTTTGGATTTTTGTCGGTATGTCTGTGGATGCAACACGCGACAACTTATTTGTATTTCGATAACTTGACGATACCTGGGGTACAACCCAGGAACTGAAGCTCCTTCGGGATAGTCCAAAAACTAAACTAGTCCGCGCGTAAGAAGCCGCGGGTACAGCTAGTCATAAATAATTTTGTATATTAGCGTCTGAATGCCAAGTATATGCAACAAGATATGCGCACTACATAAAAATATTGTTGAGACGGTAAACACATAGCATTATTACTAAATACACATCTGAATGTAGGTCATTTTTAAATTAGGTACATGATCTGTATATTAAGTACTTGTTGGTATCCAGCGACAGTTAAACATAGAAGGAAATAAGATGCATTACCTGTCGTCCTTTTCATAGATATAATATACATAAACACGGGTCCGCATAAATTGCAGATGTTCAAGATTGATAATTATTAATAGCTAAAGAAGGAATGCTGTGTCATAACCAGTTCTCTAAACAGAAAACATCGATTTTAAACTAGGTATCTGCCATTTTTTAAAGCAGGGTGACACACTTGGCACACCTCGACCTACTTTTGGTAGTTGTAATATTTTGGACACCAAGGCATAACTTATTTCCATAGAAAGTTTTGAACCGCAACGTGTGTATTGAGTTTCATACGGTCCGACGCGTTTAGGTGCTTTATCAACTCGAATATTAAAAACAAAGACTTATTATGACCAAGACATTGATTAATAGGTATATTAATTTGCGTACCTTGGGAAGTAGCTATCAAACTTAATATCCGAGTTAAGTTAGAGAGTATAATCTCTCTGTAAGTGGACGAATCTGCATATGACTTCTTGTGAATTTAAACAATAGTATTTTGTAACCATTTCAGCGTAACTCAAATCGCAATTTTTGTTTCATATTTCAGATCTCATCGCACGAGTGGCACATACCGCGGCCGTCTTTGTCCGGTAGCACCGTAGCCGGCAGCACGAGCGACGGCCGATCTCGGGGCGGCTCCGCCTCCAGCCAAGGCTCATCGAGCAACCACAGTACCCACGTAAGCCGACCTTTCTGATCGTGCGTCACTAAGATTACACACTAAGTTTCCGCTACAATTATAAAATCCAGAACGACGATGTATATCAAAATGCTGCAAACACATTTATGCACAAGTTATTTTTTTGCAACATCTTATGACGCTTCACACTCGATTAGCATCACAAAAAACACGCGCTCCGCCTTAAAGCTTTGTTACTGTGAGCGACTAATGCAACAAGGCATCATGGGTAACCATAAAACATATTTTTTGTGATAATTTGTTGGTGTTGTTTTATTAGATTTGATACAAACAACATTTAAACTGAAGGGGTCAAGAAACTGGTTGATATTGCCGTGCCCGGTACAGGATCCACTTGTATGTTCGTTTCGTATACAGCATTCCAAAGATTGCTCAATTTGAACTGACAACTATTGCAAGACTGCCGCACGGAATTTATTTAACAAACCTTTTAGGCCGCAATGATCAAGTTTAAATCACCGAAGGTTTAAAAACAAATTTCTCAATAAATGGCTGGTAACCTTAGTGATCTACATTTTGTCTCATTCACTACGTAATTTTATCAACCTTATGAATAAAAGTCAGTACCTGGTAAAATTAGCGTAATGGGGCAAATTTATCTGATAATTTCCTAGTCGTACATATATCACGCTCGATATTCAAGGTATAACATATACCCAGTAGTATATTACTACTGGGTATATGTTATACCTAGCATTATACCTAACATTAAAAAAAACCTTATTCAAAAAGCTACTTTTACTTTACAGAGTGTATCTTCCGGTTCGTTGCTATTAAGCGCTGCGCATTTAGCGCGCATGCACGGCAAGAATTCAGAGCACGAAGAGCATGGATGTTACAACTCCAAACTTGGCAGCTATGGGCGCAAGGCAGGACAGTCCGACGCGGTAGTGGCCATTCCCGAAGAGCCGCACGATGGTTTGGATTCCATTTGGAACGGGGTTAAAAGGGGTTCGGGACCCGACAAGGACGCACAGTCTGTCGCAAGCTCCACTCATTTCACTGTCGTCAACGGGTACACGAAGCAGCGCACGAGCAAGGAGCCCAGAACCTGCTGTTGCAACCATTCGCATCAGATAACCGTCCTCGTCATATCGATGACGATATTATTCTCTGCATGCATACTTGCGGCTATATGCTTTGTTGAAAGTGAGTATTCAAAGATTTAGGTACTTATTTAAATCTTAGTCCCATAAAGTTAGAAGATGGGCTTTTGAGTTTATAACAGTAGGGTTATGAAGAGCTAGTTTCTGTACTGTTTTTTCCGTCAATTCTTAATGAGACAAACACATAAAGCACATAACTACGAGTGCGAGAACTCGTGTAGATAAAATTATATATCTATACACACATACTAAAGAAAACCTACATACAATCACTAGATTATTATAAAGATTATGGCCTATTCCCCATAAATAAGGATTTGACAGAGGAGTACGCATTGGGAAGCCAAATCCACTCTAGATGGTCTGTGATCTTTAGAATAATAAGACAGAAACTTGGTTGTCCTTTAGTCTATGGGCATACATTAAATATTTTGGCAAAAAAATAAACATTGGGTATTTTGGGTTTTTTTAAGTTCTGTCAGTCTGTTCGCGCATTTTGAGAAACAACTGGATGGATTTAGGAAACCCAAAATCCAAATTCCATGCGTGCGAAGTCGGTGTTACATTATTATAATTGTTGGTACCCAAATGTCTAACTAGAATAACCCTAACAGTAGCCAAATTAATATGTTTATTTTTTTTTTTGCAGTGCGAATGCGCAGGGAGACTGGAATCTACAAGTATTCTTAAATAAATTAAAAAATACACACAGTGAACTCGCAATGACCAGGGTTCCAATAATTTTGTTACAGAACCCTAAATAACTAGAAATGTGATAAGTACAGTGTGTTGCAAGTATTATAAATATTAATTTAAATATGTAAGGAATAACTTATATTACCTAGTTAAATGTTAATAAAATTATTTAAGGTAAGCACTATATACCCTATATAATTATTTAGACAATAAAATAGTGCAATACATACCTACCTACCCAGAATACCATACTAATGTAGGAGGCTAGGTATAATTTATTATCAGGCGGTAGTCATTTCGAGGGAGACATCTTTAAATTTATAAACTGTGATTTTATTTTCTTAATGATCACAGCCCATTTTCATCAATCATACGTTTTAGAAACTTGTAAGGAGTTAAAACAAAATGACTACAAACTAATAGTCAATTGGCATTTGGTTGGTTAAATGTACTATCAAGGAAAAAAATATTTTCAAGAATATTTTTATTCTTTTAAAATGTTTGAATGCATTTCGCAGCCGTTGGTTCGTTAATCAGCAAAATTTGGTAGTTAATTTATTTAT
The DNA here is from genome assembly GCA_905333125.1 of Pheosia tremula. Classification (NCBI taxonomy): domain Eukaryota; kingdom Metazoa; phylum Arthropoda; class Insecta; order Lepidoptera; family Notodontidae; genus Pheosia; species Pheosia tremula. Next base: position 5,889,859 of record HG995402.1, on the reverse strand, counting down.
AATTATAGCATTACCTAGGTGTTTTTAAAGGATGCAATTATGCAAAAGGTGTAAATTAATTTAGTATTGTATATTAGTAAGTATTATTTACAACTAGAACTAAGATATTGAAAAGATGAATATTTTCGTACATCGCATGAAAATCTTCATCTTTTGTATAATGTATTGATAAAAGATATATTGTTGTTACATTAGAGATGGCAAAAAAAAAGGAATAATAACAAAGTAATTCTAATAATTTGTGACAATAATTAATCTATTTGTTCGTACTTAATTAAATTAAATTGTTATTTAAAATCTGTGATAATTGATAAATGATCTATGAAATAAATATGTATTTTGAAACATGTTCAATTCATTTCAACCCCTGGACCACTACACAATTAAACTAATCCATATATATAGCTCAAATAATGCAAGTATATTTTTTGTTAGTAGTCTGGTACTGCACTGAGGGTTCCAAGACAGCATATTTTAATAAAATTGGGCACAGATATAAGCTCTTCTCCATTTAACGTGACTGAGTCACAGATAAACGTTTATGTTTAATATACAAGGTGTAAGGGATGTGGTAACAAAAACTTTGGGTGAATGAAACACTCAATGCCTATAATAAAATTATAGAAATCATTTACATTAAAAGTGATGGATTACAAATGTTGTAATTTTTGAGCATGCAATGTATAGTCATTTGTCGACAATACAAATCTATCCTCAGCAAGGGTTCCATCCTTGGCAAGTGGGACCATTCTCATTGTAGTATGCAAAATTAATGATAAAATTGAAGTCATATTTTAATGTTTAATTGACTTACCTCAACCTCTTCCAGTGTTTGAGTCCACCTGTAGTGTTCAAGATCGCAGCCGTTGCCGGCATTGGGCTTCAGTTTGCCCTTTTCTTTAGGATCATCCTCCTCGGGCTCAGCTGCCTCTGCATCGCTCCCACCATCACCACTGCCATCTTCAGTTTCTGTTATTAGAAAAGGCTAAATGTTAAAGCGATTATGATTATGTAATGATGTGATGGCTTTAAGCCATTTACAAAATACTAGGCCAATAGATCTTTATTTACACTATTATAAAGGTATAAGTATTGTAAAAGGAGTGTGTGTAACTTGTATAGCCATAAAAATATTATTGAATTATTTTAAATATTTCAAAATTTAGTCAATATAGTGAGTGCAAGCTGCAGACAGACACTGTTACATGCGGAAATGGAACAAATCAGACACAATCCGTCGGCTAGGTAGAACTTATACAATACCCTCACTCTTGTTTCGACAGCTAGACCAGTTTCAATACAAAACACACTGGTACAATCTGTATAATCAAATTTTGTGGATGCAAAAAACTAAATTATCAGAATACTACAGGTGACCATCCACGAGGCAATAAGACTGGCACAAAACTGCAATGCTTAGCGATAGCATATAATAACCCTGACAACCACCAGTAAATAAAGTTGTGGCTCATATTCCTCAGCAGTCAGGTAGCGACTAAGGAGGAGGGGAAAACTTAAACTATTTTACCACATACTGGATTTTTTTTCACTCTCAATATCTTCCTGTATTATATCAGCCTCTTGATCACTGATTTCAGTTACAGATGCAGGCTGAAAGTCTTGTGCAAGTCTTTCTTGCTCCTTCTTCTGTTGGATATCTTTTAATCTCTTCTCGGCTTCTTCTTTCTCCTTCTTTATTTTATCTGCTTCCTCTTTAGCTTTTTTAGCATGCACATAAAATGTATCTTTGACTACCTGTAAAAATATATCCTTGAAATAAAGACTATAATATAACATATGCATCTGTTATATAATAGTATGTTTGAAAAATAATTTGTGTAAGAAAATATATATAAATAAATAAATATATAAAGAAAATATAATCAATGAATGCCTTAAATAATTTATTACTAGGCAATTATTCACAACTACTTATTTTTTAAAACCACAAACACTAACTTCACTTGACCCATAACATAGGTAGAAACTTAATTAAATTCTGTATAAGAGACTGAATTTAATAGACTAGTTTTCTAAAATTCATATCAAAACAACACAGTGTAAGATCAATAACTACTACTTAGTGATTGTGTGTTAGAGTTTGATCAATAACAATAATCATAGAATCCTATTTACTACAGTATAATTTACTACAGTATACCTATTTCTTTAATTCAATTTAATTAATTATAAGTAAACCAGTATGACTAAGTATAATTACTTTTTGTATACAATGTTATTTTCATTAAATTTGAGGTCCCTTAACAACAATCAAAATTATGTGGTCTCCATACCTGCTCCCACTCCCCTTGTTTTCCTCCAGTAAAAAAGTCAGTTTTCCTTGATAGAAAACTGACTATAGTTTGCAGAAGCTGAAAATAACAATATAAAAAATATGATGAATACCCAGTTTATTATTAAGCACATAATATGAATCAGTTGTTTGTATCTTATGAATATTGTTACATATTTGACTCCAAGTTAACTAGAGGAGTACCTAAGTATATTTTGAACCCATATAAAAAGTAAAAACAGGCATTAATTTATTTCAAAACACACTATTATTTTTATACATAATGCGGTAACCTAGCAAATTAGCATGTTAGAACCACATGTGATGAATAAATCTCCAGCCTTCTAGAATCATTGTTAGAACATTTTAAAAACTAGTTTCGTAACTTGTTTTTTTGGTGCACTGCATACACAAAGAGAGATAAAAAGAGTATAGGCCATTAATTGGAAAACGAAGTATTTTTTGTAGGTTTTTCGCATAGGTACTTACATCCTTTACTCCGCCTTCATGCTGTTGAGCCATTGCTAGAAGCATCGTGTCGAACTTTTCCGGATCGTTGGCCATTTTACTGTTGATCAAGATTTGATAATTAGCCCTAAACGACAATTTATTTTAGACTGGTGGCAAAGTATAACAATGAAAATACTTTGTTTTCTTTTCGTTCAATAAAAGCGTCACAAACAAAAAAATATGACTTGTTTGACTGACACTTCACAATTTGTGGATTTTGTGGTCTATGCACTTCACATCATCTACCGCTTGGCCATAGAGCTATTAGTTTGTTTATTTCGTCAAATTCATTGACCTGCACTAATACTGGACTGGCGAGCGATAGACCAGCCTCACAGTTCTCAGGCACTCCGTTATACCATAGACACATAGAATTTGTTTCCCCGCTCTTTCTTGTCTCTTGCAATAAATAAAGTGTAAAGTGAAAGAAGAAGACAGTGTCAAGATATGGAGGTCATGTATTGCATTTTTGTGCATTTCTAAAATAAATATTGGACTACGAAGCTGTAAGAAAGAAATAAAAGTTGAATAAAACCGTAATGTCTTTTATATTGTAATGAATAGTTTAATCCTGGTATGTGAAAATTTATATTCATCGTGTCTTTCGAGCGATCTCATTTTCGCTGTCATTTGTCAAAACTCAGCGAAAATAATTTTGTTTTGTACATTTTTTTACAGAAACTCTAGGTATGGCCGATCAATTCTGTTTACGTTGGAACAACTTCCAATCAAACATAGTGAGTGCCTTAGATTCGTTGAAGTGTTCGGAAGATTTGGTCGACGTTACGCTCACCTGCGAAGGTAGAAATATCAAGGCCCATAAAGTCATATTGTCAGCGTGCAGTCCGTACTTCAGGAATGTGTTCAAGGTGAATGACTTAGGACATTAATAACCTTCGTATTTAACAATAATCAAACTACATTATTTTAGTAGAGCTGACAGACACAGAACCACCAATGCCTTATAACATCCATATCATGGATTGAACTTTTTAATTTTATTTTGGATAACAATAATTATCAAAGTTTTAGAAAATAAAAGCAAAAATATATTCATTTTATTTCAGGAAAATCCATGTCAACATCCAGTTATAATTCTTAAAGATGTCTCCGCTGATGATATTGTCAGTCTGTTGTCATATATGTACCAGGGAGAGGTGTTCATTGAGGAGAGCAAGCTATCGTCATTCTTGCATACTGCAGCACTGTTGCAGGTGAAAGGTCTGACGGGGGTAACACAACAGGTATAGACTAGTATTAGTTATTTCTTTATGTGAACTATGATAATTTGAAAGGGTTGTATTTTATTTTGTATTATTTTCTTAAATAATCATACATTCTATTGGAGCTGTCCCCGTGATCTTTGTACAACCTCAGAATCAAATGTATGTGAAAATTAATAATCTTTATTATTATTATTCTTGTAAATTTTCCTGTTTTAATAGTTGTTCTGCTACTCGGGTAGACACAATAAAAAAAAACACAGATAATATAAGTCAGCCCACCAGATATTAGAAATTATGACAGGTTGTAGTTGGATTATTCAATAAAATACAAATGTGATGGTGAAGTTTGGGTTATCATGAGGTTCATGGCTTTTTCCCAGATTGTACAAAGTTTTATGTATATTAGGTCACTAAATTCTGAGTCCTAATCCTACATCTAGAAGCTCGCTTAGTTAATAGCAGTTGGCACACCCCCTTGTAAATCACTGCTTATTCTTATGAGAAATACAAGCATAATCTATTTTTTATTTATTCATGAATGTTATGGCTTAATTTTCAGAAAGAAAATCTCTCATCACCCAGCACATCAAATAAATTATATACACAATTAACCATATCATCGAAGCCACATGTGAGTGCCTCCAACAAAGACACCAAGCTGCCTGCACTGAAGAAACGCAGAAGCAGCACTTCAGACAAACCCAATGACATTACCATTGGGCATGCTCACAAGAAGAGTAAAATCCTAGAAACATGTGATATTTATGCTAGAAATAATTTTCCTCAATCCACTAAAATTGATAATCCAGTGTTTACACCAGAAAATAATATAGACAAAAAAAGCGAAGGCAAGGGTGACCAACCGTTAGTAGCTACTAATGGGAAAAGCTCAACATCTCAGGTATATACATTTTGTTATATACAATATTTACCTCACCTAGATTTATTTTACAACTTTTAATTCTGTCAGCAGTTAACACTTGTTTTGGTCATTAATTGTGAATTATTTATTTTAGGTGAATGCTCAAGGAGACAACATTCCGATAACAATAAAATCAGAGAGGGCTGAGGACAATAACTCACCTTCATTATCACTAACCGCCAATTCTGAAAACGATGATAGTCTTCCAGATTACGAAAATAGCATGCTTGCTAGATCTTTATTGTCAGGTGAGTTTATTTTAGAGCTGATTCCCATTGTGATGTGGAAACAACTGTGTAATGCTGAATGTGTTGTTACTTATATATTCTAATGTCACTGCTCACATTTAGCAAGCAACAATAAGATAAATCTTGCAAATGATGTATTTCCTGTCACAATCCTCATGCCTCCATTATTACTGGTACCTCAAAATACCTCTAGGGAGTGGTATTTTGATTAGATTTTAGATTTTGATTTTGAGGTAAATATTAGAAATTGGCATTTTATAATATGTATTTTCTTTATTGTAGGAATCAATCCATCAAAATCTGACATGAGTGCCAACAGTTCAGCTGTAAAGAAAGTGTTAAATGTTTTAGTGGATACACACTGTACAACACGGCCAAAAGATACATGTACAGATACAGTCACATTCACAAGTCCTCCGTCTAAAAGCCCAGTAAAAACGGTTTTAGCAGAGGAGCTGCAAGTGAAGCCTGAAAAGCAGTCGCCGAAATCTGATCTAGATTATGAGCCCGAAGTGTTATTGTCGGAGCACCAAGATGGTACAGATTCCGATAGCACTTACACTCAAGAACAATCGCAAACTCTTCTGTTGCTGGCAGGAATGTCATCAGTGCCAGTGGGTGTAGGTGCTTCCACATCACAAGGAATGTCACACCAGCAGTCCAATCACGCCGCGATCTGCGGCGATTGCCCCCACTGCGGCATGAAGTATTCAAACCAATCTGCACTAAAATATCATGTTAGATTAATGCACTCTGACTTGACCAATCGACTATGCTGTTACCTTTGCCCGAGGTCATTCACTATGCGTGAGACGTTCAAAGAACACATGTGGACGAGTCATGGTCAAAGGAATTAATTTTCATTTATTATGCTACACTAATATGTGCCTTAATGTGGTTCTTTGTCAATTGATATGAAATATTGAATAATGAAATTAGATGAAGTATGTGGCCTTTTAAATTAAAGATACTGGCTATTATGTGCTAAAGTAGGTATATAGTCTAGGATGTGATTTAGTGGTGAAATGACTGATTGCTATTGCAAGTGTTATAACAATTGAAATTTTAAACATAAACATTTTTTTACATTCGGTCTAATCTCATGTTTCACGGGAATTGAAATCAGTATTTTAAAAGAATTAGCACAGATAATTATAATATTATATGGCAAAAGCCAATAGTAGGTTAAACATTTATTGGTCGCCTAAAAGAGATGTTTATAGGTGCAAAGAATTCGCTGTAATTGGTGCTATTAAAGCCGAATGCACTAGATTCACTGTAATGAGTGATATTGTAGATTTTATTGGCTGTATATAGTTGTAAGAGAATATTTTTTTTTTAAATAATTCGATTTTGGATTTATAATCGCCATTCATTATACTTCCAAGTGTTTTACATTTTAGAGTTATGTAGTACAAGTCAACATGTTTTCTAGTACGTATCTAGATAACCTGTATATTCATTATATTTACAAAGCTTTGATAAATATTTTGATAAAAATTGATTTAATTATAATATCATAGAAACCAAGATTCGTTTTCTAATCTGATACTTATTCTACATATTAAAATGAATAAGAATTGAGTATAACAGAGAATTTTAGATATTATAACTTCTTATACAGTTTTCAAAAGTTGTTTAATCAAAGTTACCTTTAATTAGTGACCGTAAAAGCCTGAATGACGGTAAGCCAGATATTTTGGAAAATCACTGTCACAAGGGCATCACAAATATTGACTTCAAGTAACACTTTTTATACATTTTCTGGCTCTTAGGTACTTGTGTTAATAAAAGCTCTGGGTTAAACGTAGGATTAACAGCTCTTGCTGTAACATAAAAGGATCAGGAAAATACGTACGTTGTCTAGATTGGATATTTTGTTTTATATCTTTATTCAGATATTATTTAGCTAGGACACTATGTATGATATTAATTTCTAAAAGTTCTCTTTTTTTTTTGGTAATGCGTGCCAAAAGTTTAACCTTTTTTATCTAAGTTATTGAATTAGTAGAATGTTACTTTAAATGTTATTAAGTTACCTGTATTTCTCTTGTTATACATACAGAGATAGTAAGTAATTTTAGTTTTCACATTAAGTATATATAGATTTTTAAATCTTTACGAAAACGGCTCTTTCAATTTAGACAGTTTTGGTAAATTAGATGTATCCTCCATCGATCCCTCATTGCTGAGGATCGAATGGATGAAATCAGGGATGAGTGGTTTCAGCGTACGCCGTTTAGATCATTGCACCGGGTTTACCGATTCGATTCCCGTTTAAGAAATTTCTTGAAGTATCGGCAATTATCTTTTAGTTAATTTGCCCTGGTCCTTCAGGGATGGCTTATTATTATGAACCGGCCATGGGCAGTTCGTCCGATATCCGCACTCCTGCCGCGACATAAACCGCCTAAATTGAAATGGCCCTAATTACGGAAAATACATATTTTGTAACGTATCTCAAATATTTTAGGATGAATTGTTGATTTGAGTTTATTTCAATGTTGAATGCCATTAGCGGAAATTGTTATCATTATTTGTTAAGATATTAATTATAGATGTTAGATTTACCGAATCTAAATAGTTGATAGATATATTTTATGGATATTAAATATTATGTTTACGTTAATATAATATTGTTGGATATTTAATTCAGAATTTTACAAGATTTACATGATTTTAAATTGTGTTATAAATAAAAATATGCTTCTTTAATATTGATATTAATTGAACATTCCAATACCAGTAACCTGTAATACATAATACCATCCATAAATATAGTTACCTTTTTAAAAAGGTTTTAACCTAAACCTCTAGTTATGAGCAATTGATAGCCAATATGATCGATAGGTATAGAGTTCAACACAACACCTACGTCTCACTCCACTGTGGCACTAAAGTACGTACAGCGTGTAGGTAGACTGTGGGTAGGTGTAAGGGCGTTCGAGGAAGCCCCTTAATGCGGAGACAGCTCCACTGGGACGCTATTGATCGTCATCCGCCGTCAGTGGCCGAGGCGGCCCTATTGATTCGCCGCAATCTGCATGATAACCCGCGCCTGGCTTCTCTACTACAACATACATTAGAACACACTTACCGAGATACGTTTAGACTACTATATTGCTACGTGAGTAAGTAAGGCAGTTGTGCGCTCATGTGAACTTTCGTAGCGATTAAGACTTCAGTGCCAGAGTTGTTTTTATCTATTTACGTAGGTGCCTAAAAAATAATTGGGTTTGAATTGGAATCAGAATATTTTTTTGATCATGTAAACCATTAAGTACAGTAAGTAAGTACTTACTTATGAATCGTCAAAATAGTTATAAGTTGCTAAGCTACAACTTTACCACCCTTTCGTAATGTCGTTTACGGAGAAGAATGGACAAGAAACTGAATGGTTGCTCTTTCAAAACAGAATGCTATTAGATAATGATTGTGAAGTATTTAATTACTTATTTTATGGAGGTACCTACTCGTATTCTTAATTTATGCAGGTCCTACTGGTATACTGCACGACGCGGACGCGGAATTTCAGGATTTAAAATATGTTCTTAATACTAATTACCGACCACCCTAGTTTTGTCAAAGCCGTCAAACCTAGATTTCAAAATCCAACCTCCTAACAAAAAAAAAACAATTGATAACCGTATTTCCGTTCACTGTTGATAACAGATAATGTTTAAAAATTAAAAAAAAAAACAAAAAAGCATAGTTATTTTAAAATGGCGCGCCAATTCGTGTAGGTAGACCACAGAGGTAGACACTGTAACTAGATGTTCGCAACGCACCCTCACTCACAACAGGTCGATATGACTGTGAGTAACTCTCTCACACAAAAAACCACGCTTATAGCTTTACGTTTCAGCTAAAGGAAAAAAATATTGCAATTCTATTTTATTCTTCCCAGCTAGGTATTGCTTCCCGCTACCTATTTGACCTAGGGAGACCTAACGAATTATTTTAAGTTTATCTTGTTAATTTACCTACTGTAGCGCAAAGTAAATGAGCGCAAAATCAAAATTAAGTACGTAATTCATTAACTTTAATTGGAAAAGGTTGAACAAACCTCATGGTTTGCTATTTATCACTATATATGTTTAATGATCATATAATTAGATAGTTATATATTTAATTAGATAGTTTACTCATCATTCATTACCTACTCAAGTCAGTAAGTAGCTAGGTTAACTAGTAAGCTGCCTACCCCTACCCCTACCTTGAAAATAACTTAATATTCCTCCCGAAAATCAGCTTTGCAATTATTAAATAAGTTTCATCAAAATTTTAAACATCCCGCTTGTTTGAGTGAAAATTCGTAAGTAGTATCTAAATATGAATAATTTAAATGATTCATGGTGGTGGTTGTAGTGGTCATTGCGACATAGCTAAAATAAAAACTAAGAATTTCGTAATCAGGTACTTATTTCTTCCATCCTTTTGAGTCATGTAGAAGATCAGATAAATCAATTAAGTGTACCTTAACAATACAATTATAATAACAATGCCTCTGAATGACTGAAAACGCGTGTTACTACTCCATAAACTGAAGAAGTATCATAAAACATAACTAATTATCAAAGTAAATCGAACTTTACAAGGTTTATTTATTGACCAAACTCAATGACTCCATGACAATATTTGCGGATAATAGTTTAATAATTGTCAGTTTTCAATTCAAATTTAGGTTTAATATGACATGAATTAAGACTAGTTTCCCTCTACTTTTTCAGGGTATTCGGAGAAAGGTCTTTGAACTATAATGTCTAACCGAGTGGAATTAACCATTACGTCCAGAAAGAGTGCAGAAATTTGAAAGAAAATGGTGAAACTTGACTTTTAAACTTCTCCCAGGAAGTTAAGTAATTTGTTAGTGAAGTATCCTCCACTTTACTAATATAGGGTCAGAGACGTCGAGAGAGAGAGAGAGGGTCTTCTCCGCGAATAGGGCCTGCATAGAATCTCTCATATTTATTGAAAAGTTATTCCCACCTGACGTTGGAAAAATACCTACCACGATTAACGCTATTTAAATAAAACGACACATTTGTGTTTTGCGAATGGAGATACTCAAAACCCTGACGTGGAGACAAACTTTACTGACAATAATAGCTACATCCATGCCTGCATAAAGTTTTTATTATGCACCTTTAAGTTGGAACTACCTAGTTTAAAGGGTAACTAGGCTGTAAATCATAACAACGTACTTAAAAACTTAATACGAGTATTGATAACAGGTATTTTTGATCTAAATTGATAAGTTCTTACCTATCTATTTACACTTGACTCTACCATTTGTTAAGTTGTGGTAGTATACTTAGGTTACTTAGTACTTTTAAAATCGATAATGATAACATACCTTAGTAGTTCCTTAGTTACTTAATTATAATTATGAGCGAAGTGCGCACATTCATGTCGTCTCTTTTTCATCGAAAGTTTACGAAGGTCTAGCCGGCGAAGTACGAAGGGCGCGGGTGATGCGCTACATGACTGTCGTAGATGTGGGTCACTGCCGCCTACGCGCAATTCGATAAAAGTTTGCAACTATCAATACCAACCACCTGACGAGAGCGCAGCGCGAACTAAACGTAACTCTATTCAACATATTATAAAGATAGTACTGAAATTAAACTTTTTTCGCTGAAAACCAACCAAGAGGAGATAAAAAATGCCGCTAAAAATATCATTCGAATATGTATTAGAGGAAGTAAATTAATATTGAATGAAGAGCCCTGGCAGTATGTATAGCCCATGTCTAAACATTAAAAACCCATCAGACTGTGGGCAGCAGATGATTTTCCCAATGGATTACATAGTGAAAGTGTGTGGGCACTAATTGTTAGTGCAAAGTATCGATCAATCGTTTCACCATGGTTCTAAATATAAAATACCGTCGGGGAAGACTAAAGTTCGCGCGCAATACGGGCGCAGGTAGTGCGGGCGGCGCGGCGAGGGCACGCGGGCGGCGGCGGCGGCAGCGTATCGATTCCACGGCGCCTTCAGTCGGCGTCCGTCGAGCGCCGCGCTGCGCCGAGCCGCCGGCGAGCGGGCGTCGCCCCTCCTCGCGGCCCGCGCCCCGCCACCGCCCTCGTCCGTCGAATCTCTCGTTGTCGCCGGCAAACTCGAACGACCTCTTTTCGCTAACTAACGTCGCACCCGCGTCCGATTCCCGCCGCGAAACTGCGCTCGATCTCTATGTGACTGAAATATTTTCAGAAGCGGATAACTTAGGATTTTAATTACAGGGGGGACTTTTGAAAGTTTAGTAATTGAAGAAGATATTTAAGTTTATTGTTGGGTCGTCAGCTGGACGATGTAGATCGGGAGAGGTGGCTAGACATGGACTCAGAGCGTCTGTGGTAGGGTAGGATCGAGCGCGAGAGTTGGTGATGTGGCGGTGCGCGGCGAAGCGACAATGTGGGACGGCGCGAGGTGCGCGAGCGCCGGTGGGCACGTAGGGTGCGAGCCATGGATTGCTGCAACTACGGCGAGTACCGCGGGGCGGCGTACGGCGCGGGCGCCGGCTGGGAGGGCTACGGGTACGCACCGCTGCCCTACGCGCCCTACGCGCACGGCTACTACGCGCCGCACGCCCACGACCCGTACGGGAGATACTACCGCTATGACTACCCTGCCCACCAGATGCACCATGCTGACCATGTCATGCCAATGGGTTGGTATTACATACACTTAAAACTATTTGTAAGGTAACCATAATCGATAATAACGCTGCTCATTACGTCTGAAATTAGTTAATTAGCCAACACGGCCTGTCTTAATTAGGTGTATTGTAAGTACATAGCTCGTAGACGTTATCAACGTTATCGTGACGACCACAACACCGACTATGTCAGCATATCTTTAAAATGTCTACGTCTTACCAATTTATATATCTACGTATGCCACATATTTCCACTTAAATTAAAACAGGGAAATTGTGAGCCATACTTACCTATTTATTTTTTTAAAAACTAAACTAACAGTACATATTTAAACAATGATTTAAAGAATTCAAATATAATCTATCCAATACCAAAATTAATTATGATTATAAATGTAGAGCTAAACCTTGTTTTGTTTTTTATTTCTTTTAGTTTATGTTATTTTATTCACTGAAACATAACTTTATTAACCTTTAATTATGTTTTATTATATTAAACAATATAATATATTATTGTATGCGAGCCGTTAGTTTATTTAAAATCATATTTTTATTTAAAGTCATATTTTCCATCTAAAGCTATACTTATTATCCGTTTAGGTGGGTACCTAGATAAATTTAAGCCCGTCATTCTTTAAATATATACCTATATCAATCATATTAGGTAATGGTAATATGTTATTTTATTTATTTAAACAGCGTAAAAAGTGACTAAAAGTGTTTTCAAAATCAGTTATAAAAATCTCCATAACACTACAGCTAAATAATGTACTATGTCGGTTAGTGACTAGTCCTAATTCCTTGCGTATAATTGAATTATAGGCATTGAACTATTTAACGTTCACATAACAGTCGGGCTAGTAATCACAATAACATGCCTAACGACTGTGCCGAGTGTGCGTCGACCTGAATTTGTTTACCAATACGAGAGAGATCGGAATCCGCGCGCGTGGCGCGAAGCGACATTGTGAACAATGAAGAATGAAGTAAGAATTAATGTTTACGTTTGGGCGGATTTCTCGGCGTCTACGTCACGTGTCGATGTCAGAGGCCGCGGGTGACGGGCGGGGTGGAGGGGGAGCGCTACAGGTGGTCGCTGGCCCCCTCACCCCGGCTTCTACAGAACTCTCCCCACGCCGCAACGCGATTGATCGCCTGCACAGCACAGCCACTCTACATATTGACCGGGGTACTAACGCCCGCGTCGCTATCCGCTATGAACTCCTTACACACGCCAACTAAAACATGTAACGATTTTCGCACCCCCGATAATTACGCACTGATATATACTTTTTCAACTTACGTGTAAGACTACTTAGATGTAGCTACGAGATACAATTGAATTCACCCTGTTTATTATTCAAGCTTATATTAAAGCACATAATAAAAAAAGCCGTAGAGAGTTCAGCGATGAATGAATATGCAGATCAAGTTTTTCGCGCAATTTAACCGGACATTTAACAATTTGTATTTTAATCTCCTTAAGATGGGGCCATGGTTTTATACTCAAAGCCGGCTCGTACCTATAAAGCTATGAGCTATAAAATGCATTATCTAACTCTTATTAACATAAACGTTTATCAAATGATGTCGACTGTCAAGAATCGTGAGTACTATTTGCACGTTCACTGAATTAAAATAGTTCATCTATTTTTATTAATATTAATATTATAATGGGACATTTTTCTTAATCCAGACATCATACTCTATTTAGAAATCGTTTATCGTTAGTTATGGCGAAATAAACTCAACGTTTCATGGCTATTTAAAGGGCTTGCTAACTTTGACGTTTGGAGACTACGAATTGCTCAATCTTCTTTTTCAAGTTGTTCACTTCAGTTCATAATTTCTAAAGCTTCATTTTGCAACTTCGTACTTGAGTTTCTAGCTATTGCTAAGGTACCCGTGCGTCACGCAACCAATTTACAGAATCAAATCATAGCTAAAGTACGTTACGATGGATAGGTTACATTTGAATATAGGTATCCAGTAATTATTGGATTATTCTACAACATTTATACTAACCTTGCCCTCAGATATACAGACAGATGAAGAGGAGTCCTTGATTAAGAAACTTATTTTGACAGTTCAGTGACTAATAGCATACCAATCCATTCAAACTATAATTCAATGACAAACTGTGCTTGCTAACGTGAAATATGGGTACTTATACAATTATGTCCTACTAGCTGCGCCCGGCGGTGTTACCCGCGATAAAAAAATTCAAACATAAATCCCACGGGAACAATAAATTTTACTGGGATAAAAAGTAGCCTATGTGCTATTCCAAACTATAATCTATCTCTGTGCCAAATTTCATCCAGATCCGTTCAGCCGTTCGGACGTGAAAGAGTAACAAACATCCATCCATCTATCCATCTATCCATCTATCCATCCATCCATCCGTCCAAACTTTCACAGTTATAATATTAGTATAGATTTGTATTCATAATAACGCTCACAATATCATAATAAAATATCTGCACGTAGATTACGGCGTGTACGCGTCGAAAGAGGCGCGCGTGCGACGCGCACTCGCGCGACGAGACCAGCGCGTGCACACGCCCGCCCAACATTTACCGCTGCCGCCCACCGTGAGTATTAACGCATACTTAATTTTATTCAGACCATACTCCCACCGTAGTTTAGTGTAATATAAATAATGTTGATGTCCAGTAATCAAATATCTTATATACGTATTAGCTCACTTGGTAGTGTCCCTGCTTTCTGTGCCGGGGGTTCCGGATTCGAATCCCAGTAGGTTATATATAGATAACTCCTTTTTGTTCCATTAAACAACTATTTCTATTGTTTAGAAATAGGAACCACTTCGTTAATTGTTTTTGTGATTTTGCATGAGTGGGGGGGGGGGGATTACACCTGCTCCCCCCCCCCTGTATCTGTGTCTACTTAATATAATTACACTAATATTATAATATACGCACATACCTACGTGTGTAATTTATTTTGTATAAAATTATAAATATCTTACTAACATAATAACTCGAATATATATAGTACTAACACACAGGCGGCTTGTGGGCAACATTACACATCACGTTAATATTCGCTGTCATATCCTACAAATGGTAGTTCACTCACCTATGAAGGACGTGCATAAATATTCATACAATCAAATTACATGCCCCTGTGAAAAATATGGACACACTAGGATTCATTAATTAACTTAGTACTTAAATAAACAGTTTCATATGCATAACTATCAAGTATTATTCAACGAACTCGCTGTGTTAACGTTCATCAGTTATAATAAAATAACCTGATTCTTATAAAATATCAATGTCATGAGTTTAATAAAGCTATATTAAAATTATGTAGGTCAGTGTCAAAGGACAGTCGACATCCTCGGCACTAGTCCGTCCGCTATTTTACCACATTATTATAAATCACAAGCTCCCGTAACAAAGTTTAGATTTGTTTGAAACGATATACGTGTACGGAATTTTTTGACTGAAACGTGTTTTGTGTTATATTTTTTTTTATTTAATGTAAATATATGGTTTTCCTACGATATTTTTAAGGAATTTGTGCACAGGAGATTTCTTTTAGCAACAATGCTATCTAAACTGTAAGTTTGCTTAAGAAGGCAGGTATACAAAACAAAGTTTGAGATTACTTTATCAGTTCGTAGATTTCTTGGAATATAAATAACTAGAAAATAAGATGAATGTGAAGAGTGAATAAAATATAAGTGATCTTGAACTGTTTCTTATATCATCTGTGTGTAAACATACACATTTATGTGAGTAACTTTTAGCACAAAGTTTATCTAAAAAATCATCCTCGTAATTCCCTATTGTAGAGAAGCAGTAAACTAGTAGTAACGTTAACGAATAATCGAGTCGTAAGTGGTATCATTACGGCGTCATATTACAAGACAAGCGAGTCACAAAGGCGCTAATGAGGGCGGGACGGGCGTCGGCATGCAGGCAGGGCGGGGCGAGGTGGCCTATGAAAGCTGTCAGCGGTTGATTTTTCCGAGTGTCGTGGGCGCCGCGCTGATCGATAAGTCACGTGGCTTGCGCCGCGCTCGCTTGCCGCTCGATAGTTAGTTAGCCTCTGCAAATCTCCCGACACTACTCTGCTTCCCTCACCGAACTTTCAGCCGCTCGCTAGTTTATGGACTGTGCATTTTTTTTTAATGTCTACTTACAATCTTACCAATTGTTGTACTTAGGACATAGGAATATACTTAAACATTACTATTAAGTCAATCCGTTAAATTTTCAAAATCTTTTAGACTTATATGACTTCATATTTTATTATTTATTCATATTATGATATGTATAATAGCGACAAAAACCACAGTTAATACAACTTTTTATACTCAACTTTTAAAGTTCGGTGTCGTAGCAACGGCGTAGCTGCGTAGCGCGATCTGAATTTTGCGACCGCTGAAACTTGTGTCTGCGCAAAAGTTTGCTTGTTAGAAATACCTTTAGAGCACATTTTATTTTATATTCTTTGGTTTCGTGTAATGTGTATGACTTTTGTGAATGGTTGGTGATGGATGATGTGTGATGATGAATGCCGTCGGTGCACCGCTACGTTGCACAGGGAGTTGGACATCGATCGGCGACGCGACCCCACCGCTCCCTCTCGCCCGCATCTACCGCACTAAACATTATCTCTTGTACATACAGATTGTGTACACATTAGTTGATAAACTCTTCGGACACAAATAGGTAAATTGTACATATTTATTTATTAAAATTATATTTTATGTTTCTTATTATGGATAAATTATGGATCATGGTTACTAGAGATGGTAATGCGAACTATCCCATAAAAATCTTTTGATTTCGTAGCATACAAATAGTTTATAGTAGGTACCTTCTCTTGTTATAATCTTGTGTACTTATAAACTTTCACCATTACAAAGTTTAATAAGTCTTCTAGCGAATTTAGTGATACAGCTATAGTTACAGTCCCAACAGCTCCGTTACATTACATACTACTTAAAATATATATATCTTATTGTTATAGGTACATAGTATAGTTTCTTAAAACATGCTTTACGTGGCTCTAGGCACATGAAAAAAGTTTAAAAGTTATTGCTAGTATAACTAAATAGAAGCAACGCAAAACTGTATTCACTAACTTTTGTCTTTAAAATATATTTTTGATGTAAATTAAACTTAACGTTTGCAGCCTCCATTAGAATGCGGGATAAGCGGCCGGGGGCCCGCGTACTGCGAGCCGCAAATGTGGCCACATTATCAGGTATGGTTGTGCGTCACCACGAAAATGTTTGATAAATTAAATATACAAAGCTCATGTGTATGAACTCTGTTCCGCAGATTTTCTGTAGGGTAGGCCCATGTCTGAATATAGGTTGGTAGTATGATGTCATTATATTTGTTAGTAAAGTGGATTTAGACGTAATATTTCCATATTATTTTGATGATAAAGCAGCCTGGGACATATCGCTCAAATATTTAACGTCAATTGAAATTTTAAGTTGTCAAAGTGTAGCGTGTATGCGCATAGCATGGCTACACACTGGAGCTTATTTATTTTTGTTATAATTATAACGATTAAAGAAAGTACAAGCCCGCCGAATTTCTGGCCGGATCTTCTCAGTTGATGTCGCGTTCCGTACCGGTTGTAGAGTTACGTAAAAAATAATAACAATGACCATTTGTATGTGTGTTATTGTATTTTTTTTAACTTTAAACTAAGTTCTGCTTGATCGATTAGGGTATTTTATACGCAGGTGTGTATAAAATACCAAGTATTAACATAAAAACTGTAATTTTATTAGTTTATTTTTTTAATTTTTTAGCAGATGGGTACAATGGGTGGAGGCGTATGGAGCAGCAATGCAGTTAACGGTGGTTGGCCGGCGCGCAGCGCGTGCTCCCGCGAGCACATGCGGTACCCTGTCGATTGCCGACCCATGAAGGTAACTTATTTAAAATATGTTAATACAACTTGAGAGCTTCCCTGTGTAGAGATTCGTTATTGATTTATTTCCATAATGCGTAAGTTGTAAAGTTAGTAAAATCAACTAGTGCTGACAAGTTTTGTCATGCGTGAAGAATTAAAGCTTTGTAAAATTAATGTAAAGCAATATTATCTTCTCAAAAGTTGTAACAAAAAATCTACCTATAGTTTAAATATTTCTCTTTTAAAATGTTTAGTAAAAAATCTAAGCTCCTCAAGTATACGTTTTTCAGTTCAGGAGCTAATGTTTTATTGCGAACTCCTTTTAAATATTGCAGGGCCCGCACTTGCATAGTCAAAACCAAGCGTGTCAGCAGGACGGGAGATCGACCCCTTATCCCGTGTACGAAGACTCCCCTTTTAACAGAGAGGGTAGCTCGAGGCCAAGGAACACGCCTGAGTATACGCCCAGCGTATCGCAGGTTGATGCTACGCGGTCAGCTCGGGCTCGTTTTCTTCCGGAGCCGTGTCGCTCTCCACCCGTAGAGAAACGCCAGCCACCCGTAGTTCCGTTGCCCGCTTTCCAACAAGCTTTTGGATCAACTGAGATCGGAAAGTTTTCCGAGGCATTCAGTCGGACTGAAGTCGCCGTGGATGACGCCTCCGGTGTCAATTTTTTGTATGAATCGTTTCCCGAGTGGGACAGTCCCATTGAACCGCAGTGGTCTTCACAGCCCACCTCGCGCGAAATCAAATGTGAACAAAACTACTAAAAGTAATTTACGCTCTAGTTCTAATATAAAGGCGCATCCGCCTTTTAGTAAATTTAGACAAATTGTAGTTCCACCACCATGTTGCCAAAATGAGTGCTGAGATGGAGAGTTCGATGTCATAAAACTTTACGATGTGATGTCAAAAGTGTATAAAAATGTAATCGACCGGATAGATAGTGGTGTGACATTTAATACATCTAGATAAATTACATTTATTAATTAGTTATTCCCTTTAACTAGTTATAGGCCAGTCATAAAAAATAAAAAATATTGTTAATATGGGAAGTGGGAACGTTATGAGTACTGCATATAGGATAACAAATTAATCATGACTCAATGTGCCTTTATTCGGAGAGCCCGCGGCCGATATTCGCGCGGTGTCGTGTGCCCCGTTCTGCGTTGCTATGCACGACATGAAATTACAATAGCAACTATAGGGACCAACGTTTAGACAAATATACACGACACAGATGCGTGCACGGTCGATGCGCAATACGCTCAATAATACCTTTATCGGGAAAAAATATAACAATATGGCAACAATAACTTTAAAAACAATAAGAACTAAAATACAAATAAAGTGGCTTATGATTATGATTAGCATGAAGTGAAAAAAAAAACAGATATTACAATACGTTTTTTTATATCTATGATGAATAAAAAAAAATTTGGTTGTCTTGTTCTTAGCTTTAAACACACGTTTCTTTATTTAATACCTTATCGTTTCTATCCTGACGTAAGCCTATCATTGCTAACCCTTATCTAAATAACTTGTCGTTGGCATAATTATTGATAAACGATGGAGCCACAATTTTAATTATGTTACTACTTACTTGTATAACGGGGCTTTTAAGACGCCGCGCGAACTTATTATAAACATTCGACAATTTTCAGGAAGTAATGAAACAAGTCATGTATGTAGATATAACTAGGTAGTTAAATTTGATAAAATTTTTAAAGAGATTACTTATGAATAAAATGGCTTTTTAATTAAATATTTAGGGGTCCAACAACATTGATGTAATAAAGTGTTTGTTGTGATTTGATCTCCCATTTAGAATCACAATTACAATATAGATCAAAACGTATACTTAGATAATTATTATTGCAGAGTAGGTACCTACTTATCTATTTCATATCTGTTGTTAATTTGTAATGTTATTGTGGTGTTGTTTCTTTATTAAACATAGTAGACTAATGTTTGGTTTAAACTTATTGTTGTCTGTGATAATGGTTTTGTATGTGCAATGTTACTAGAGACGTAGTTCGAATTAGATGGTTTTTATTATTATTAATTTAAAGGTTACTTTAGTTTACATACAAAAATGATCCGCAGACATGAATATCATGATTGTAAAGAGCTTCATGAACCACGTTACACCAATATTATTTTAGAATATTAAAATATAATTAGAGCATAATATAAGGTATATTAGTGGATACATAAAAACATTCCAAGGGAAGAACCTATTTATTGTATAGTTTTAAGTCCACAACGAACACAATACTATTAGGTACTTATAAACGGTACCTACCTAACATATTATGAACATTGGACAAGTATATTTTTCAATGCAGGATTTCCAATTAATTTTCCATTTTTCCAGACATTACCCGTGTGGTATATTAATTAATTTGTTTCGAGCTTATCACGTAAAGAAATAATATTATAATGTGTGGTGCATGTATAACAGTTACTTCCAATGGTCTTCATTTATATTATAGAGGAAACCCCGTGTGTCACTATTTTCGATCACTTTCGAGAAAAAATTAAACAGCAAAATTAATGGAGTGCCTTACGTATTTATTATGATATGAAATTAGGATGAATGAATTTTATTCTAGCATAATTTGATGAAACACCATAATATAATAGCGTAATGAAACATCTTTTAAATATGAGTAGGTATTTCATTAACTTCATAATAAGATATTATAATTAACTTAATAAAAATAATGTAATAGTTATCTGTACAAGTAATTATGTAAACTCCTATCAATATTATTATGTACTTATGCATGGTGTACACTCATTAATTACGGGGCATATTAATTTCAAAACTACTTATGAATTTATTTGCTGTCAAGAAATCATTGATGACGAACGTTTATTTTTCGAATTTAAGTACATAAATCTGCTGATCTAAGGGTGGGTTTATTATTATTCAGGTTCAATTACTGAACTTATTCCAACTTTTGTTAGTAATTTAGATCAACTTCATTGTATTAAGCGAAGTAAGTTGAATTTATGTAGGTTAGCGTGTACACCACTTCTCGCCATTTTTAACTTACTTTAGTATAAGTTTGAGGTTTCAGTTATATTACTTAAGGTATAATTACACCAATTGAAGTAATTGCTAAAACATAATAGTATATACGATCACCGTCTCAGGTGATACTTTATTACTATGATAATAAAATACAAAATGTAGCCAGTGCCACATAAATTATGTATATTATTAAATATACATCTCCGTAGATAGTCCTATTGTTATCTGTTTATTTAGATTAGAATGGAATATAATTTTTACTGTAGAGAGATGTACCGTAAAATTATACCTTTAAAATTAATATAGGTGTTCACAGATAGAGCTTCCTGATTGAATATTTCCCATTTGGTCTCCCATTAAAGTTATTGTGTGTTGTGTTTATAATATTGTTGTGTATCAATACTTACCATTCGTCGTATTGGTTATTCCTTGTAATGGTGTGTTTCTCTCACTCGTCGTTGGGCCAAAATCTACACTGTTTATTTAATTAATAATTTTCCCTTGTGGGGCATGAGTTAATCTTACTACTTTACGCCACATATATATTATATACTAGTCCCTATTTTTATCGTATTAGATGTTTTTACGAAAACATATTACTACTTACTTAATTTAAAATCCAAATAGGTGAATTTTGAATCTAATTAAAATAACATACGACTGTACAATTAATGAACCTTGAAGTGTTTTGAAATATTGTAGTTTTAGGCATCCATAGCAATTTTATTGAGGCAGTATTGTATGTGACCTACTTATACATTTGCGTTCGTTTTGAATTTGTTGATAAATAACTTTTAGGCCAACAAAATCTAGACGCATAAGTATTATGTAAATTTGTTGCGGGGGATAAAATTAATAAACAAAAATTATTAATGAAAATATTATTATATACCTTCCTAGTTATAATTAATTATTATTAAACTTGTAAAAATGCATACCTACCTACTTAATTATATTTTGAATGTGTCACTCATATCAATTTAGAAAATCTGTTTTCTTAGCAAATTGTAAGGTTTTGATTCCGGAAACACTGAAATGTTTGATTTATGGAAGTCGATGTGCGATTTATTAAACATATATATCGATAACGCTCGTTTTTGTTTTGTGCTGCTCACAGATTTACAATACGGCATGTGCTCACCCCATATTATAATATCAGGTATAGGTATAGATATAACACGATGTTTTATTTTATATTTATTCATAAGCAATAAAAAGTAATATCCATAAATGTCACAAAATGTAACATATCAAATACTTAATTAATAAATAATCGAAGTACATAGGTACAGAAATAAATAACAAATTGAACTACAACATTTGGAAGCCACTAAAGGATACTAGAGACATTTCCCATTTAAAAGATACCATCGAACTACTTCAGAGATTCCTGAAATGAAACATAATATAATTGTATCACCTACGTGCACATTACGTTAAACCATGGTGAAGGCACTTATAATTTAGGCGTTTAAAAAAGGACAAGAGACAAAAGAATATCAAAAAATATCACAGTATGATGAATTATTTTACTGAACTCTGTGATTTGTTGAGATATATACAAGAAGTTGAATTATGATAGGTACAGTTGAAATGGGATTGGAATATATAAGTAGACGATAAATAAATAGAGACTGAGAAATATCTTAAACAATGTGTATTTATGTCGGCGCACGGTAGTAATTTCAAATTAACAGAGGACCAGCATACACAATCCATGAAGTAGTTTGATGACAATAACATTACGTTGTATACAGGAAAGTAAGTTTTATCTATAGTAATATAATAAACTCTATGGTTTCACTATAATACATTGACTGAACGTAAAATCGAAATACGCAAACAACAACACCGTGAAATTATAAAAGTTTAATAAGTACTTATTATAACATTATTTATTTTCGTATTTTACTTCAATAAGTCTTTCTAAATATTCATTTCCCTACTTTACTTTTCAAATGCCATTGAAGTATGAAATACAATCGCAATTAATGAGCTCATCCTTCATTTCAGTTTTCACTCATATTTGTTTATTCATTTTATTAATTATATTTTCTTAGTATAATAATATCTATAAATTGATTGTATAAGTTCGTAATTATTAAATTCGAATATTTTAACATATGTATATTAATAAACAGGTTTTATTTCAATAAATCACGAAACAAACATTCAAACGATAATTATGTTAAGTTGAAACTATAAAGTAGTGATCACAATAATTTAAATATATATATGTATAATCTAAACACCATCAATACATTATAATATATAATGTTGCATGTGCCTGTAAAATATATAAACAATAGTGTAGTTTTAGAGGTCACGAGAAAACGTATAAGCTGAACGAGATAGATTCACCGCCGTTGATATGTCCCGAGTGAAAAACTACCGAAATGCAAACCAGTTCAGCGATCATTCATGCTACTTTCTTGTCTTTCTACCTATCCAATATTACAAATTCTGAATCAGTCGAAAATATTTCCTGTACCGTAAATTTTAATTTGTATGGTTCAGTTAGATACCTTTCTAAGACTGCGCGTTAATGGTACCTTTGGGTGAAGGCTGATACCTATTGTAGGACATCAACCAATATCATACTAAATGTAGGCTTTATAATCAAGCCCATAGGCCACATTAAATGTAATATCCAGTGTCAGGTTACGAAATACTTTCGACACTTAGACATAATAATTAGACTCGTTCTTAATAATATACCCTACTGCTAGGCAAAGCCGTAGACAGTGGGGTACTAGAGGTTCAAACCACCCCCTCCCCCCACCCGAAATGCCATAGAGAACGTATACGTACTAATGTCTCTGGTCCAGAGCGAGACCCCCAACGAAGTGAATTCCTGGCTACGGCTTTGCTGCTGGCTGATACAATCGTCTAGCAGTTGCTCAAACATCACGGGTCCTATATTCCATTTTATCCAGTGTACAGTTTCCCGCGACAGCAATCAACATATTGACAATTATAACACTAAACAAACAAACATTAACATACAATACT
The DNA here is from genome assembly GCA_905333125.1 of Pheosia tremula. Classification (NCBI taxonomy): domain Eukaryota; kingdom Metazoa; phylum Arthropoda; class Insecta; order Lepidoptera; family Notodontidae; genus Pheosia; species Pheosia tremula. The sequence goes on along the minus strand of HG995402.1, from coordinate 5,866,040 downwards.
TATGGTACAGTAAACGATAGAAGAAACTCAAACTGTGTGCAAGTATGCGTCATATCATTCATCTAGCCTATGATAGAACTTTCAAATTTGATCACGAAGATAAATTATTATAACTACCTAGTGTATATTTCCATTTGATGAGTGCATTTTGAACTATCGGGTAGTGAGTATTGCAATGCCAATGACGTTATTGAAACGGAAATACATTAAAGCTAACTACACTCACAATATAATTGTTTATTCAGTTATATCTTCATGATAAGTATCTAAGCTTAGGGAGGTTGTGGCGGTACCTAATTTGGCACAGAGTTGTTTATAAGTATAAAATTAAATTTATAAATCGATTACTCGCATGTTTTAACTAGTTTAATGGAAAAAATAAAACAATGCTAATGTAGAAATTATTTAAGGGGATATATTACGAGTATATTATGTTTAGTCGGGGTACATACTGAGTCGCTTTTAATAACTATTTAAAGACATTTATTAGGTAGGTATGTAGATACGTGCAAAATGATTGACGCTATCATATCAACGTCTTTAGTTACCTATTAAATTAATTGCCAGATAGGTACGAATACTATTGAAACCATTTAAGATGTGAATGATGAGTCACATATTGATGACCTCGACTTTCTATTGATATTGTCATTATTTGTAATTATAAAATAGACCTACCTAAGTAAAAAGTGTCACATAGGTTGTTTACGAATAAAACTTATATTCTATAATACAAGTCAAAGTTTTTGGCGGGTTACATTTGGAAATTAATATTAGGACAGGAGTACACAAAAAGTCACGACACTGCACTGCTGAATTAGTTACTTGATAGTTAGTTTGCGAAATCAAAAATTTCAACTTTCATGGGAAAAATATTTTTTTATCACAGAAATCAAGGATATGACTATTTATAACAATTAAAATTGTATTTAGCAATTAATATAGTATAATTTCACCTGTAGATCTTCAAACATGCATGCACAATTCTTTAGCCGCAAGTGTTTCGACGATTCTTAGATTTGTATAAAAGTACAAGCAGTCGCGGTTTTACAAATGTAAGAATCACAAATCCTTGCGGCAAAACGTCTTGCGTTATTTACGCAGTGCTGCTGGGTTGTTTGAGCCGTCGGAAGTCACTAATTCCGTCAATTGCAGTGTCGCTATCTCTGTATATTGGGCGAAAGGAGAACAAGTCGCGCAAGGCAAGGTCGCGGCAGACGCCAGGGACATCGACGATGGAGATGGAGATGATCCAGTGCGGTCGACAAATTTGTGTATGGTTGGATACGTTCGTATTTTTCACATTCTATTCGAAATATAGACGGGATCGAGGCGTTCTGAGCTTTAAAAATAGGGGAAATAAGTTGTGTGTGTTAGTGTAAGTGTTGAATAAAGTATTTTTCAGCGGTAGTCGTTGCTACTGATCGACAAAGCCCTCCATATCTGAGACGAATCCGGAATTTCAGCCCGCGTTCGAAGTGTGAGTGGTGAAAGGGTAGGGTGTTGTGAGGGGCGGCTCATGTGTGAGTGGTATATTGGATACAGGGTCTAGTGGCGGTGGTCCGGCGCGAGCGACTTGCGGCTTGCGGAGAGATGGTGGTGGCGCGGCGCGGCGCGCGTCGAGCGTGGTAGCGTGGTGGGCGCGGGCGCGCCGCTCCCGCCTTCGCCCTCGCCAGCGCCCACGCCCGCGCCCCCCGCCTCGCTCGACATGTCGCGCGGTTTCCACACGGGCGATCCTACAACACACCAAACACCGAACTCTTTAAATTTACCTCACGGATTTACGCAGAATTTGGACTGGTGGGTATGACCGATCGCCGGGATTTCGCGAGCTCGAGAGCAAAGAGTTGAATGTTTGATGAATGTTGTCTGAGGTTCGACACCCCGGTAGAAAGCGCGCGCTCCAAGCGGGGGCGGTCCCGAGGAGCGCTTCGGCCGGTTCCGGGGATCTAGTACGAGTTCTGACAGCTCACTAAAATCATATGTTATTATGAATCTTTGCATACTTTTATTTGCAGCATCCCTGGTTGAACCACGCTACGTTACGGGTAAATGCACGGAAAGATTAACATTCAAATTACTTTCGTAAGCTGTCAAAGTTCGTACTTCACCCCGGCTATAGATCGGGTCGTAAGCGAGACGGCGACTTGTACTGGCTCGCTGTCTGACTGGTGCACGCTAAACAGTGTCGAGCCAGTGTCGAGGCAGGGTCGTTCCCATAAGAGTTAAGCGAGTACAAGTCTCCGCGTGGATCCCGACACGGCCCAGTGTGAGCCGTGCTCTACTCGCGGGCTCGGCGCGCCGGCCGCGCACCGGTGGAGGTTATTCTACGCCGGTCGACATAGTCATCGAACATTCAAGCGATACTGGCATTGCTAGAGTTTTGCGGTGTCAGAGCGTTTCGGAAAGTCTAGTTACTTATAATACTAACCAAGCGGTAGCCTAAATACGTTAACATTAAGTCTACAGTGCACCGATTGAATTGATTATTTATTGGGGGGTTGATTATTTATTACTTAATACTGAATAGCTACTTACTTCTTACAATTATATCGATACTCGATCGCGAGTACCATATCTAGTTCGACAGTATCAGTGCACAGCTACAGAGGTTAGGTAAAGCACTACGTGAACATTAAAAGGTGAAATCTAGACTGTTTTTAATTGGATATAATATAGCTAGCCTATTATGAGTATAATCATTTTACTATGTATGTTTCTATTGAGTTTATAATGGTTATAGATTAATATTTTAATTTCATATACCTAATGGGGCTCTATATTGTGCCTAGAAAACTTATGAAACACTTTTAATTCCGTTTTTATTTGAATAACAAAAAAAATCTAAATAAAAGTGATTCCGACTTTTGTTTCTAGTCGGAATTGTTCATGAGGGTGTGTAAGTCGCCTTATCATCTGAGCTACTAACGTATACAAAATTCCATGATCATTGGTCGCTCAGTGTGCAAATAATGTTCGAGCTGTAAGGTGTTTCTGCGTATTTAGGATTCAAATAAATCAGCCCTTTGATATTCACACACAACTATCCAAATCTAAATTCTAACTGGGATTGGTAACAACATTCTATTTTAATATGCTTTTTTTTAATAATAATAACCTATCTAAAGTGTATACTCTGACAAATAAATACAATTAATAATAATAGCTTACACATTTTTTTAGTAGACGATTTACTTGCGGTTTATACTTAACACATAGTTTAATTTAATACTAAATTGAGCAGGTACTGAAGAGATGCGACAGATGAATAAATAAATTTAATATCGTTACATAAAGGTACTTCGAAATGGAAGACTTAATTAACGATACAAATCCATGGCCATCTACATAATACATATTATAATTATTTTTATTGGGATGTATAATAATTGTAAAATTAAATTAACGAGAAGATACCTAGGCACTATTACGAAAGTGAGGAATAACATCAGTACAATACCACAGCCATTATTATGTAACACTTAGCACTTGGATTTATTTATAATTAGGTTTTGATTAATTTTAATACTAGCTATAATATTAAAGGTTTTTTTCTGCATAAGTACCTATTTATTTATTTTCTCTACGTGGTGGAATGAATAGCTTCTACCTTACTGACAAACATTAATACTGGTTTGCTTTTTTTGTATTTTCGCGTATATGATTAATTATGAAGTTTTAATGATATAGGTATCTACTTTTTAATCAATGTAACGTGCCAATAATTATGCGAAATAAGACCGAAATCAGTAATGCTCGCTGTATACGAGGAAAGTGCAAAAGTAACAAGTAGCAAATATCTTTGCGTAAATAGCACGACAAGTGCGCAAGTTAAAAATAAGCAAGTGATTTTCATACATTCAAGTCTTGCTACTTTACTACTTGGCTATTTTTTACTTGCGTACTGTCCTTTTGTAAACATGGCGCTACATCACATTTAATTGGCTTGGGTCGTCATGATTTTTGTCGTTGATGTAGAGTTTTAGTTTTCGTTTGCCAGCTAGTCGATCGACTAGTTGAATTTGTAGTCTATAATCGACGTGTCAACTGTTTTAATAAACGCCTAAAGGTTTTATGCAATGCTGCGACGGTCAATAGGACTTCTATTGATTTCTTATATTTACGCGAATACTACACGGGAACGTAAAAACATAAAATAAACGCGATAAAATCCTTAACATAAGTTTAATTGGGCTCTACTCTATCTTATTTTAAAACTAAACGCAAATAAGTAAAAATAAAAGTATACATCATGCCAAACTTCAAAGGTATGCATGTGTAAAACAAGTTCATCTATATCTTCAAAGGTATGCATGTGTAAAACAAGTTCGTCTATATCACGTACGCAACGACCAGCCATTTAATCCAGCGCGCTACAAAATTTTAATATAGTAGGCAACGTTTTCCTAAGTTTTGGTACCTAACAAACATTCCAAATGTCAATACTCGGAGGAACATTAGATCATTAGAGCTCAAAGTCTACGACAGTTGCATCGTCAATAACGCCGACAAGTACGAATAAGTCTACGAATTCAAGTAGTTTGTCGATACGTTAACAGACGATGGTTGATTTAACTAGTATATAGATTCAACGCCCATCGCTCATACCCATCAAACGAAATTAATAGCGCCGAACAGCTAAACGTGTTTAAAATGATCAAACAAGCGCATGACAGACTACACTTGCAGTTTTTCAATTTCTGATCCGAAGTTGTCGCTGAATGCTATCGTCGCTAAGTGAATTAAGTATAGTAACTAGGTGGTCTATCTATTCAAAAACGATATATCATTCTATGTTCATGATATCGTCTGTATAACAGCGGTGGTGTTTTACTTTAAACATGTATTTGATCGAATTCTTTTATTTCATGTTGCCGCGTCGGCGTGCAATGGGCACGGTCGTGAGGTGAGCCATCCAGGGTTTCAATACTGCTTCGATCAGAAGACGTCAGGTATGATTGAGCAGTCATCGATTTTCGACGAGGTTTGGGCGACTTGCCCTTCCCCTTATGCTAGGAGGTTTTACTCTGTTTTTTACTGGAAAGGTAGCACTGAACACATGTTGGATGTTCGATGGTTTTAGCAATAGATTCAGTCGATTTAGAAACTACGATGCCCATTTTCAAGGCCTTATCCTCGGCTTTGGCCAGCTGGGAATAGTGGGTCATCCTATCCAATGAGTTTGTTCCAAGCCTGGCTAATTTCTCGCCGCTGGACTTAGAAGATCTACGGCTTAAATTCGGAGACTTGCAAGGCGATTTATCAAAACTGGCCTGAGGTGTTCGCATTATGCCTTTTTTGGGTGCGGGTTTTGGTGATCTCGACCGATCTACGCTACTCTCACGTGACTTCATTATACTTCCACGCGGTGACCTCGAGCCGTCGAAGCTTTGCTGTGGCGATCGAGACTTGTCAATGGATCCTCGCGGAGATTTGGACTGATCAAAGCTGCCTCTGGGTGATCGGTGCAGCGTTTTAGTTTGCTTCAAACTCGATTTGTTCGGAGATTTGCACACGATCACTTTAGTGACACGATCCCGGTCTGGCGATGGATAATCCGCGGAGCGATTGGGTGATTTATCCCTATTGATGCTGCTGCCGCTGCACGAACGTATAACCTTGATCTTTCTCTCGGGAGCCGACGAGCTCTTCCTTTCGGGGGAGGATTTCAAGGACTGCGATTCTTGCTTACCTAATTCTTTGACCATTGTGGGCTGGTAATGCGTCGGCTGGTGCGAAGACTGAATGAGGCGGGCCTGGCTGCCGGTGCTGCCGGCGCTCAGGGTCGAAGTCGTGCTGCGAAACATACACAAACTACGTAAATTTTTCGTCTCTGGAAGCGGGAGTGACGAGTGGTGACATATGTATGAGTAGTGACAAGCGAAGCTACGTCAATTTAGTCGACGTGGCTAGAAGTGGTAGAGTGTGAGGGTGGCCAATTATAGTAATAGTGTAGGTACTGTGTTTTGTGACGGTAACCCATACATATGTTGGTACCTTAGCGTGAGGTGGTTGGGAGTTCTGCCTAACCCTCGCTTGGCGGGCGGCTGCGGCGGCTCGTCCTCGCCCTCCGACTTGGAGCCGGGCTCCGGCTTGTCGACTTCGGGTGGCGGCGGCGGAGGCGTGCGCTTCACGCTCGACTCTGTTAGTCGGCACAAGCGACGAGCTGTGTTAGTGCTTTTTATGTTATACTTTCACATATTGACCATACTCAAATTAGTGTTTTAATTTCATGCATCAATAAGCGTGGCTTACAAATACTATGTATTATTAGAAACACAAATATTAACATTAGAAGTTTGCATGTAATATTTTAAAATAGCAGCACTAACCAGCCGTGTCTCCGAGGGTCTTGCTTCTGTGCCTGAAAGCAGGTTCCTCGGAGGCAGGTTCTTGAGGCGGCTCTTCTGCGTCTTGAGAATTTTCACGCGATAGATCGCCAACCTGAAATGGTAGATTAGCGATTAAAATACATTTTCGAGATATAAATGTATGTCTAATATTTGTAATTTTATTGGAATAAATGAATGCAAGATTTTTACCTCAATATTGCCTGCCGACAGCCGCTGTCCAGTAATTTTAGGCTTCTTAGTCTTGCCAAGTGTGTGAGATCCTTGCATGACCTGCACCTGTGGATAATAATATTCATTCTTTTCGGGGAAGGACCTCTATATATACATGATGTCTACTATGAATGAATCGATTTACTTTTGGTTGCAAGAAGAAGAAATACCTTACTATGTATCTTAAAAATATTTACGCCTATAATTGTGAAGTAGTATGTATATTTAGTAATAATAATACCAGCTCATTTAATGTCCCACTATTGGGCACGGGCCTCCCCTCAATACGAGGGGGATTAAGCCATAGACATGGATATCACACGTCTTTCGAGACGTCTTCTCAGACATGTAGGTTTCCTCGCGATGTTTGTCTTCACCGTTTAGCAAGTAATAATCATGGTTGAAAATGAGATTCGCGCATGAAATCCAGAAATCCCAGAGGTGAGAGCTGGGGTTTGAATTTGCGGTCCTCGTTAGCGAGGCAAGCGTTCTACCAACTTGGCTATCACTGTTTTTTTATATATCAAAAAATAAAACCTAAAATAGTGTATCAGTGCGATACCTGGTGCTTGGGCCGGTCCCGGTCGAGAGTATGCGGGGCGCGCGGCGGTGCGGGCGCCGGCCGCGTGGTCGGCAGTGACATGTTGCGCACCGACTCACGGATGATCTGCCGGATCGTCTTCAGGAAGGCGTTACGGAAGTCCGCAGTGCTGTACAACGAGGGGCTATGTTACTTGTAGTTGAACAGATATGAACCCGTAAAAGGATGCTATTCATATGACCTCAGTTATCTGTCAAGACATGGTAGACTAGAAGTCAAATTATTTTGAAAAATATCCAGGAATAATATAGTATTTGTAATTTCCATTACTGATCTGCTACTGCTTGTTGCATTCAAGACTAATCTCGATTAAATATTAATCATCTTTAAGGAAGCTCCAGCGACTAACATTAAAAGGACTTATTTCACTGTTAATAATTTAAGAAAGTATTCATTGTTTTTAGTGGCCAATACTCCGATAATACATAGAAAAAAAATCCAGCTACTGCAAATGACTAAGCTTCAAATTCTCGATCCTGAAAGAGTCTTGCTCGAAAACGTCAACTCACCTATTAGATAGCACGTATACTTTTTCGGAGCGCCTTTGTAGTTGACTCCTCAAGTGTATGAGCTCCCACAAGAAGTGACTGTCCATATCCTTCGCCGAGGAGGCGCGCACTTGCACTTCCGTCACCGGGATCAGAACTTGATACCTGATGATCTCCACCTCGTTCGAATTATTTTTTGATGATACCCCCTAAAATAATAAAACATAATGTCTGAAATATATATTACGAGCAATAAAATTATTTTTTTCTTCAAAATATGAAAAAATATAATGATGATGTACCATAAGCTTTTTCTTCTGTCTCAGTCTTTCTTTGCAGAGGAAGACAACAGCTGATTTAAATACAAAGCACATTGCGTGTAATTCCAATCCCTTCTTAATTTTTCCTAAAAAGTCTGAAATATTTAACCATTCTACTCCACCGTAGTATAACAAATCACCTGAAAAATTATTCACAATTTAGTATAATATCTACATTTAAGAAAAAAATAATACACCCATATTTGTTTATGTTATGTTTTTCAATATTAATGTTAAGATAACTAACCAGGACTTAGATCTATAGGTTGCTTGCAAGACTTTTGATGTTGCCTAAACAAGTGGTCAAATATAGCACCATATTCTTCATGTATTCGTTGCATTTCATTGATGTGTTCCGCAACTTTTTCCATGCCTTTGAGAGCCTCTGCAATCATAAAAACACATGAGCATAACTAAAAAGCCGTTCTTCACCAGAATATAACCAAGTTAATCTGCGTTCATAGAATTTTTAACGTGTTTGAACGTAAGAAATTTCAATGAACACAGAATCTATGACCATTTGAAAATGTTTGTAGCGATGAATCATTAATCGCTACAAATATTTTCTCAGTTTTAACTCACTTCAATGTTCCACTACTTACCCACTAAATGGAGATGTTCCTCAGAATTAACATCAGTCAAATTCCTGAATTGTTGTAGCAATAAGGGATATTTTAATATCCTCTGTATCGGTTTTATTAAATACGATTCCAGAGTTGACGAATGTTGCTGTTTAGGATTCCTAGCAGCCAGGAATTCTTGTAATGCATGATTTCCTTCATCTGTACATAGATTAAATATAACGTTATGAAGTGTGAAACTTCATATTAATTCTAAGCTACGTGGACAAAGAAAGCGAACTTACTTGGATGCAAAACTTTTTGTGCTTTACTATGACTAGCACAGAACGAACTGTACAACTTGAAGTGATTTACGTAATAAAGGAAAGCATTTCCCACTGCGAAGAGAATATTCTGAAAATAAACATGAAAATAATATAATAATGGCTCTTATCACTCCAAATCTGCACGATTGCTAATACATGTCTATCGTATACCTTGAACTGGTTAGATAATTCGAAGTGGTGGAAGTTAGGCTCAGCCTCAAGCGCTTCCTCTAAGTTTTGCAGGAATTGTCTTTGGAAAGTCACAATCTCCTGAATGTTTCCGAACAAAGCATTGATCTCGGCGTTTGATAAAAAAGTTTCTTTCTTCAGCGGCTCCAGGTAGTTTTCCAGTAAGTTGTTAAGATGCTGGAAGTAATAACGCACGGTTTACGTGACTATATTGCCGAAGTAAGAATAAGACATCATGCGTCTAATAAGTCAGGTTACTGATAATATAAGATAGGAAGTGTACCATTAATTAATGAAGTAACAAAGCCCATAATTAATGGATAAGTTATTAAATTACGCTACACAATACTTATAACGCCTTGCTCTTAGGGAAGTGCCTATTTAGGAAGCCTTTTTCAGGGTTGTGTTATTTTTTCTAGGCTATACCATATCCATTGGTACATTGTAATTTGTATTTAGTCCCGTTTTCAGAGTGTATACATTTTAAAAGCAACGTTATAATTGTGAAATGGTTAAACGTAGCGCAGGTGCCACCAGTCTTAAAAAGTTTTGAATACGTTTTTAAATCAATCAGAACTTTTCACCCTGATGAATATTTAAATGAAAAGAGAAGTCTTTTCTTTATCTTTAACTCCATTAACCGAATTACATGACCTCCCATGATTGATTCGATTGGATTAAGTTTCTAAGTTTACCTAATTAAGTAATACTATTTTATAAAACTTATTGCAAGATAGTAAGTAGATAAGATGGTTTTATATGGATAAGATGAGTATGATTAAATTTTCTGTGTGAGTGCGGAACAGGAGTGCGGAAAGCTCACATCATAGTTTCATCCTAAACACGTAATAATTGTAAATGAAAGTTCGTAGTGGAAGCGTGTGAGTAGAGACCGAAGTTATATCGCTTCACGAGTTACAATTAATGAACTATTCGTGAATGTGTCGCAAAGTTGTCGGTTGATAGTCACGCTTACCTAGTCGTGGCGTCGATTGAAACTTAAATGGAACTAAAATACGGCTATACGTAAAATGTTGTGACAGTTTCGCGTCATCGCGTAACTATTACTTAAAGCGTTAATGCATATTGAATAGTGATTATTATTAAATAAGTTCATACATCTCTCGGATAAGTGTGTAACTTATATTTGTAATAATAATATGTTTATTTACTAATTACCAACGTTTTGTGCCGACTGTAATATCAAACTCAATGTTTAAGCACACTTCTAAAATATTACATAAAACGACATACTTCTAAATATTCTTGCGAAAAAAATTCGTAACAGCCGGTCAACAAAGCTTAGTATAAGAATCCTATTCTTAATCTCAGATCTCAAGATACAGAATCTAAATTCAATAAAAATAAAATTGCCGGAAAATTTTAATTGCTCGCGTTGTATAAATACAATGTAATGTGGACTGAAATGATTTGGAATGAATAGAAGAGATTCATTCCCCTCTAATTATTCAATGGTGGTTGCAGATATGTGGCCTCGCCTCTAGCAGTCATTATGTGCACCGCAAACTATACATTATAGGATTCATCCTTAACAAAGGATGAATCTGATAACGCAGATAACAACCTGGGCATACGTTATGCAAAAGAAATCGCGAATTGTAGCATGGAACAAATTGACTACAGGATTATTTAAAAAGTCAATGAGTTATATAGAATTATTTCCCATGAATTTACACGTATAACTTATAAGGAAAAAAATATGAATATATCCTTTACAGTTAAAACACATCGAAATGTCCCACAAAATTACAAAAAATAAGGGAAAGGAAAAATAAGAAAAAAACTTATCGAAATTTTGACCTTACATGATGATTACAAATGCGCTAAAGAAGCACAGATTTAAAGGTTACATTACCCTTTTTGTATCATCCCGGATATTTATATTTTAATGCTTACATGTTTACAATTAGGAAACTGGCAGATAAATGATGATGAGAACAATTTCGTCCGACCCAATATCCGCCAGCTTATATCATTCATAAATTCACTATACCTTGACGTATGCGCGTTCTGTATCGACCAGCTCTAGCAGGACTTTCCTCAGCTTATCGGCATCGGATAGATGTCTTGAGGGCGTGCCAGCCGCGGCGCTTGCAACGCTGCCAGTGGGGCTGCCCCGTCGTGTCTCCGCCGGGGACCTGCACCATCCCGTCACTTGCTCGGCGCTCTGGGCCAGATAAAAAACACATTCCAAACTGTTCGCTATCAATGAGGAATATAGGAAAAAAAAAATGAATACACTATGGTAAAATGGACATACATTTAGAATAGATAATCAATAAATATTATCTATAAATCGCACAGTTGTAGGAAGGGATATATAATATGGGAAACCGGCTGATTCTCCAGAGACGATTATTACTTACGAGGGAGACATTACCATGCGGGTACTGTAACGAAATAAAACGGGGAATATTCTCGGCGAGATAGATAATTCAATTGAGGATTAAGTCGCAGAGGCGGGCATGTGACGAGGCGTCGTAATGTAATTTTTATTATTTTATAAAATACCTTACAGGAGCCGAGATGCCTGTAATCTTACGCGAAATAAAGTCTAGTTACGAGTTCGATAATTTTAATACAACAGTCAAGTTGTGGACTTTCAGATAATTGGATCGATTTCAGTTATTTTTTATGGTACTACCTAATTTGCAGAAAAATTAAAAAAAAATACAAAACATCGGCTTTATCATGCTTGAATACATTACTTATATGTAGGCAATACGATCGATACAAAGAGAGTACTAAGTTCAATTTAAGAGAGCAACATACACTGAAACAAATGTACCGCTATACAATTATTACCTTAAGCAGATTCTCAATCTCAAACGAGTTGGTCCGAGAGCTCACTTTAGGCGGGCCGGAGTTGACCGAGTCGCTGCCGTGAGCGTCCGGCTCTGGGCTGTACAGCTCCTTACCTGCGCACCGCATTCAATGTTACACAATTATGCAAATCACCACTAAACTTTCTAATTGAGCGGGAGAAGGAAAATCAATAGTGAAAACTCATTTCTCGTTGGTCGAGTTCTAACGAACTTACCTGTTTAAACATTTGGCAATCACAAATACGCCGAGAATAGTGGGTATTTCATGAAGGTACTTATTACCATTTTTGCTTTAGATTACCTGATATGTAATAATAATAATAATAGCAGCAGGTGGCTAACATAACATTAAAATTCTCAGAAAGGGCCTCTACGTGTTGGACCCATGCCCCCGCAAGCCTTCCAAAGATCTATAGCCCGCTATAGCCCGTATAGAGAGAGACATAATAATGGGTAATATCGCCAGACGAGCATACCAACTATACGGTCCCACACTAAGCAATGCATGTATTATGGGTACCATACGATGGACTAAGGGTGAACGCAGTATATAATACTTATACAGATATGAAACGTCCATAACTCGGGTACAAACATTTATACTCATCACACAAAGATTATCCCTACCAGGATTCGAGCCCAAGAACCACAGCGCAGAAAGCAGAGTCACTACCAACTGCGTTAATCTAGTCGCCAATGTTTATAGTGGATTATTCTTGATTAGAGAAATCTTTATTGTAGTTTCTGAAAACTTAGTGTGTAAACTACGATCAACTCAATTTGTTTTAGAAATTATTAATATGGCTGTTTTGTTATGCAAGTTATGGTTTAAGTATAAATAGGGTTGTCCAGTTGAGAGCTACTTGCGGACGTGCTTATTTATAATAATGTAAAGGGTCGAGCATTCGCATTTGGTTAGCGCCCGTTTCCCGCCCGTAAGAGCCCACAAAGTAAAAATAATTGTCACAAATGTAATTCTCCTATTTTATAGCCAATTATTACAAGGTTAATCCGATAGGTAATTAACGCTGCCGATAGGTATTAAACGCTATAGAGCTGCCTGTATTCATTATATATCAGAAAAGGTTTACCAATTACAAAATAATAGCGTACAGTATCCCGAAGCTTTATAATATGAGAGCATTGAATCATATTACAAATCTGTAGCAATTTCAAACCCAATTACAGTATAACGGATTCGTGGTATACCACACCGGAGATGACCGCCCGACCTGGCACTTCTGAAATGATCAGCACATTCTATGAGTATGTATGTGCTCACGTTATTATCTGTGTGTCTATTTATCAAGTATCAATGGAAAACTACTGGAACTCTTGCAATTGAATATTCACTCTTGGATACCTCAATATACGTGCTTTATTTAGATAACTAGGAAAGATACCTACTTTTTCAAATTTTAAATAGGTATAGGAGTGATAAAGTAGGTACCTACTGCCTGGGGTGTACCTACCTAACGCGACATAGAGAAAACCCCTGTACAAAAAGTTATAATTTGCAATATCGTTTTGAAGCCCTGATAGAAATTATAGAAAATATATTTTAGACTTTCATAAATTATTATTTATGGCATGCAAATGACAGTCGCAGACTTCTAACAAACAGAGATTGAAAAAGTTTCATGAAAAACACATTCATCATCTATATTTGGTTTCAACTTTGAATTACCTGAGTATGATAAATACGTCAGATTCATCTACTAGGTCTGTTACACACGGCTTTCGCAGAATTTTATGGAATTCTGAATGAAAAATGTTAACACCATACCCCCCCCCCCCCCCCCCCCCAATAGAGGGGCAAAACAAAAGAAATTTTGATATATTCGTATTCGGGTATCGCTTTACGTGTCAAACTTGTATATAAATATATTTTCCCTTACTGATTTGATATTTTACGTAAAATTCATACCTAAACCTATTTGGACAGCACATACGGAACTAATTCATAACTAAATTTGTCAATACTTTTCTATATTGCAAACTCAGTAAAACGATCTCTTTGCAGAGACTATTTATATGATATATTAATGTCACAAATCCGTTCCTAACACTCATATATATATTACAAAAGATGAGGCAAAAGCAAGATTTCAATATAACGGCTGTTAAAAGAGATGCTGAGCTCTCAATAACATGAAAGGAAATTACAATGTTCGTGATGAAAGTTTCATGCGAAGGCCGTTTTATGACAAGAGGTCGTACAATGAGTTTTTGGTCGCAGTAAGCTAAAGCAAGCAAACAGCCCAGGGCGAGGTCACGACCGATCTTTATGCATACTACCGGCATATTTATTTCAGCATTAATACCACACTAAAACTAGGTAAGCACTAAAATAAATTGATTGTTTTATTTATAATGATGTTATTAACCTAGGTTTAAAAATAATATCTACGTCAACTTTTCATTAGGCAACATCCAAACATTAACGTTTGAATGAATACGTAAAATATCATTACCCAAACGTCCCTTATGAAAAATATGTGATATCATTTTATATAAAAGAATGATACGTAAAGCCCACATCAGATTACGTTTAATTCATAAAAAGTAATTTGCAGTATCTATATAAGGTAACGTAGGTATATACTACGTCATAAGGTAAAATAAAATATGATTTGCAAAGAACGTATGAAAAGTGCAAAATATAAAAGCTTTTTCGTTTCACTTGTTCAATACATAAATTTATAATAAAAAAGCCAGCAGATTCATTAGGCAGCAATGCCATAATAAATAACGTGTTGGTGGTCGGGAGAGGGTGCTATTGTTACGACCACCCACGCTTGGAAGTCGGGCCTTATCAAGCCCACCCCGATTCTCCTATAGCTGTCATAAAACAAACAACAACTACACGTCAAGTCAATATGTCGTCATAATTGCCTCTTATGTGGCTGGAACGCGAGCGGTAAAATAATTTGCTGCAAACCTTTCGAGAGGACAACCCGGATCGGTAGCTTTAAATAATGACTCACAATATAAACGCTTTCAACTAGAAATAACGACGAAAAAGAGGCTAAAAACATCCTAAAGAAATTACTTGGAGTTTACTTATTTCATAAGGAAAACCTGCTTGACTTTCTTTGGATGAATAAAATTTATAATATGACCCAAACAAATTTTGGTAGCAGCCTTTTCCGGGGTTGAATGTGGATTGATAATAAACTCAAGCTCACGCTTTTCTGTTATTTATTTAAAGCTTATATTAATACGTATCTATTCATATGTTTAATGTTCATATAGGGCGAGGATGTAAAGAGAGAGGGGTGTCGCACACTATGTAAACATTATTTGTGTTGCAAAGTTAATACACCTTCACACACAATCGTGATGACTGAAACGTTCAATAAGCGAACTCAAGTATCTTCCATTACCGAGGCTTTGGTGGTTTATTTGCATACGCATATATAGTATCGCATCGCATTCAGATTCTAATTTTGATTCGTGTGATTGTATAGTGATACGTACGTGCTGCAAGCATCTCATCAAACAAACACAAAACCTTGTTCAATCATTTGATATAATAATCCGCATCGAACTAAAGTATATAAATAGTTGGCATATAGTTAGTATGTACAAAATATAATTGGCTGACAGCCACAATTTGAAAACGAAGACTCAGGGTGGTTGGGAAACGATGCCAAGTATTATGTAAAAGGAAACGCTGAAGAATTGCTTGTTAAGCGGTATGCGCGCAATGAAAATAAACGACCATGTCAATTTATTTCGAAACAGAAATAGAGTTTCCGTATATCTTTTTTATCGTCGGTTATTTGATATTTTATTTATTGAACAATTATAATCAGTGAGTAGAATAAAAATATGTTTTTGCTACCAATAAATAAACAGCCAAAAAGCTGTAGTAGCCGATGTGGCGCGCGTATATACCCACAATAAATAAAAAGTCATTCGATCAAATAGATTGATTAATTGAATACAAAGTTGTTCATAGTGGAGAGTGGAGGGAAATTATCTAAACCAACTAGAGCATCGTCCAAACTGCGCTTATTACATGACGGCAATCACTATAGGTATTGAAAGAACTACAAAATGCGAGTAGAACCCGGCAGAAATCGTTTCAATATTATGTACCTAAGTTATAAGACGCAACCATATCATTTGAGCTATATTAAAAATAAACAGTAAATAACACAACAAAATAAAGTCCACGACATTAATAATATTAACGTCGATGTCGCAGCTAAATAAATAACGACAACTACAGATTGTACGGTAGTATGTAGTGTGTAACTCACTCCAGGCGGGTGCGGGCACGATGAGGCCGGATATCATGTCGTCTGAGATGACCGGCGGCTCGCTGGGCGGCGGCGGGCAGACCAGGGAATCGATTATATCGTCGGTGGCGGCGCGCATCACCCCCGACAGCTCCGGCGGCTCCGTGCGGGACGACCTGTGTATACAAATGCCTGCTCCCAACACAATCGAGATTGAATCGAGCTCTTAACTCGCGCGTGCTCGATAAAAACGATGACACGTTTTACACTAACAACGCGTGATTCGTTTTGTCGATATTGTGCAAGAGATACTCCTGAAGAAAGAAATAAAACGTTGACGCAAAAGATTATATCTATGAATGCGATAATGAAATTGAAACGAAAATGCTTTACTTGTTCAGCCGAGAGACGAGAAAAATATTATCTACAATATAGACGATGACGCTACGTGGAAATGATATTGTTTTGTTCCCAGTTGATATTGCGCTTCCATTTTGTCGCGATGTTGTAATAATCTTCGGGTTTTCATAACGAAAACATTACAAACTCGACAACGACTCGCCGTCACTACTTGGGGAGCGAGGGGGGAGACCGTGCGTATCTCTCCAATATAAGCTTCGTAATGCTTTAATTATTCTCATAAACTTCACCAGGTTTAACAAGACAATAAAAGCGGGCGCCTTAAAGTCGGTACTGTTTTATATGAAGCTTCAGATGAAACAAGTCAAAATAATAATAATATCGTGTCGCGAGTGGTCGTTTCGAGATGACATTTGTTGGGGAACATTATGGCGCGGCGCGGTAACGTGGAGAGCCTCAATTGCGGCCGTTGACAATAGCGCGGCGTGGAGAGAGGCGCTGGCTGCAGGTGGAGGCCGGCGCAGGCCTGCAGGGCGAGCGGGTATGTAGGTCGCACCGAGCGCTTCAGTAAACTTGTCGCGCCCGAGAAAGGTCAGGTGTATGAGGGCGGGAAATGCCGATGAACAGACCTCCACCCCGCCCAGGCACAACGCGCTCTTTAACATCCGTTTTATTAGTTGCTAGGCACCCGCTTTCCTGTTTTGTCGCAAGTGCTTCGAACCTCGCGAAATGGGAGCGAGGTGGGAGCTTTTTATTAAGAATCCGAGTTGTTGTCTTCCGCGATTTATTCTAATTGTATGTTAACGAGTGCGCCGAGCAGAGTCGACTGATTAATGAATTAGAGTAACTCGATTGACTGGTCGATCTTCGTTAGCGTGGAATTTGTTGTGTTGTTGTTGGGAATATAGGACACAAAACTTGAAAACATTACTTTGAGGTATTACTTAAAAAAAAGGAAATAAAAAAGTGACGCATATTAATACCTCATCATCATGATGAGGGCGAGTTCCTCTTGCAGCACGCTCTCCAAGTACATCATATCTAGGTCAGATACGATCGCTCCGTTGATCACCATTATCTCGTCGCCTTTGATAATACCTGACACAGAAAACAACTATACCTCGAGTTTTTGTTTTTAATTATTTCTTATAATAAAAAAAAATACGATGAAGATTGGAAATTCAAACTGCTGTACACGATACCGATTGCAAAGACGAACGAGAATTAAACGACAGAATATTTTAAGTAAAGGAAGATTTTTTTGAGAACGGGAACCGGGAAAAGTAAATACAATAATTTTGCATCCTACCGACGGAAGGTTTTTAATTGAAATCCCTTGACTACACATTTATTACTAACTAGCTGCACCCCGCGGTGTTACCCGCGATTAAAAAGTATGTAAGCTACCAAATTTATGTACCCCACGGGAACCATACATTTTACCGGGATTATAAGTTTCATATATGCTATTCCAGACTATAATCTATCTCTGTGCCAAATTTCATCCAGATCCGTTCAGCCGTTCTGGCATGATTGAGTAACAAACATCCATCCATCTAAACTTTCACATTTATAATATTAGTGGAATTACCATTTTGCATGGCGACACTCTTGTCTTCGACGCGGCTCACATAACAGCAGAGTTCGTCTTGTCTCTCCGCGTTCTCAATAAGCTCGGCCTCAACACTAAATCCCCACATTTGCTCGAGTGTTGTGCGTTGTAGTTCCACTTGATACAGGATCTTGGCGCACACTTCCACCACTTCGTGTGTGTGCAACTAATAAAATAAAACGCCTGTACTCTTCTATACCTTACTAATTATTATTTCTAGGTTAATTGTATTGATGTGGGTAACGCTTATGTATTGCAAACTTATTTACTGTATATTAGTAGGAATATACTCAGATATGTTTTAAATAAGCAGTAAGTAAGTACTGTTGGTATATTAACAATTCTTTTTAACGTACTAGCAATGATAGCTAAGTTGGAAGAAGGCTCTCATTGGAAACAAGGTGTTCAGATTCAAGCCGGCTCACACCTCTGGGATTTTTGATATTCATGTGTGAATCTCATTTTCATGTGTGAATCTCATTTTCAATTATGATTATAACTTGGTGTACGGCCAAGGCAAACATCATAAGGAAACCTGCACGTCTGTCGTAAGTCGTGTGAAGTTCACCAAACTGCATTGGGTTAGCGCGGTGGATTATGGCCTAAATCCACCTCATGTTGAGTAAGAGCGTGCCCAGTATAATGGCTATATTAGACGCGACTCCTATTACATTGGATCTAAAATATACAATTAGCTAAATCTGAGTGTAGTGCATTGCACCTCTGCCTACCCTGATTACAGGCGTAATGGTGTATTATATTCTTTTTAATGTGTAATATCTGAGAACCCACGTTCGTACACCGTTCATTAAATTAATTATAGTGTTGTTTATTTTGAGGACGACGTAGCAATCTGTCCACACGGAGCGCGGTCCGAAAATTGATTACGGACTCACAGGGACCCGCACCACAGTCCACAAGATAAGAAGTAACAGCCATTTTAAATACCTATTGTGTTACGAAGATAATTATGCCCCAAAAGAAAGAATATTTTTAATTCATACTCTACCAAAATTTAACGACCCTTTAATTTTCCCCTTTAGACCCCGTGCAGTCATAAGAGCGTTAAGCGTTATGCGTTCTTTGTAATAAATGTTTAAATGGTTTCATAGCTCCCGCGCAAACAGACGGTTAACATCCCCATACACTTCACACATCAAACAAAAAGAACGCGGAACGTAGAACGTAACGCAAAGCGCTCTCCTTTGTGTCTGGACCCTTACTCTACTTAAGCAAATTAGCACGTAACCCACTAATAATAATAAGTCATCTTATGAAAAATATTACTTTTTTTTATCCCAGAACAATGTAGAAAGGGCTATTTTCATTCTTTTTAATTAAGTGTAGCACGCGGACGTGGTACAAATACTTAAGTACCTAACTTTTGTAATAGATACTTTTTTGATTTTCAACTCTTTAAAAGAAAACTTTTGAAAAGTTATATTATTATCCAGCATAATCTGGGATGACTAGTTAGTTACTCAGTTTTAGAAAAGGCTTAATCGTTGTTATGTTGGAACTAAATCACGATGAATTTTATACTGTACATATAATACACTTTGGAGGAACAACCCAACATACTTAATAGTATTCGGAGTTAAGTAGTCTGTGTGATTTACATTTTAAAACCTTATGAAAACATGTATGAAACATGAGATAGAAAAAGTGCATACATATTCTACGTTACATATAAAATGTATGATTCGAAGTTTTAAAGCACCTCTGTTTGTAAGATTTAATGCTATAATTATTATATACATAGAGCGTACATACGTACGCACCCTCTGATCTACTTTCCACTCAGCGGATTACAAACATCTTTTCATTCCGTTCAAACAACAAGTAGAATCGGATTTAACGTTCTTATATGCATTCCACATTCGTTGATTCTAAAGTGAGTGTAATATAACTTTTTGATAACCTCTCTGCGCTGTGTCGCGCAAAGTCTGTGACGGAATGGCTCTGTCAGACCCTACTCACATCAAGCTCGGTCACAAAACATTTATACATTTTATTTTCGCTTCCGTGAACGTGTGCTGAGAATATTTAATTAAATTAAGTAATTCAATGTTTAAGCTTGTCACTAAAATTACTTGGGACTATCGCAAAACATGACATCCAATCACGGTTGCTTTAAAAATGTAAATTTGTACGATCTTTGTTTTTGTGAATAAGTAGATCGCTCCTTTGGGTATCGCGCCACAACAAGGGCGCATCATTAAGTTAATTACTCAACCTGTTTTTAGACTAATGATAATGTTTTGACGGTTTCAGTGTACCTTTTACCTGAAGCTGCTGCGTCTTATATTACTGTGGGCGCCCCGGTCGGTTCATTAATCAAAAACTCATTACGTTAATCAATAAATATATGGACCGGCTACGCTGTGAATATAACATTTCAGAGATAGGAATACCATACATATTCATTAAGTAATAAAAATAGTCTATAGCTGGAGGACAATTCATGATAGGTTGGTCATAATATATGAACATTAAAATATAGCTATTGCGACGTTTGTATGTACTTTGATATTTTCTATTTGACTTACAAATATTATTTATAAGAAAAATATACGAAATGATATACTTACATATGTCTCGATGAGGTCGCTGCGATGTGGCACGAAATAGTTATGATCCTCCATATCTCGGCGCTTCTTGACTCTTACGAAATGTTCGAGCGCGTTGAGCGAGCGGCGCGCGCACGCGGCCGCCAGGAACTCCTCCACAGACATGCCCTCGCGCACGCCCACAGTCGCCGTTGTGCCTTCTGGCAGCGATACGCGGACCGCTGCCTCGCCGTCCTCGCGAGACATCTAATTTTGATGTTCAAATGTAAAGATTTTGTTGTTAAATTATACGGCACCTTCCGAAAGAATAACAATAATGGAAACTTCTGAAATTAGAATTGTTATCAAAACAAAATGTTAAAATATAACTAATAATGTAGTCAGTTCGAGTTGAGGCAGAAACAATACTAGTCCAGGGCCGTGTAAAAGTCTCATTTTGTGCCCACCTATATACCACCTCGTCCAGGATTGTGTACTCGACACTAATACAAAATAAGTATGGCAATAGAATACAATTTCATTTGGAAAACCTTGTGATTTACGTTTCCTTTAGTCATTATATCAAGAAAAGTGTACTACTTGACATCTGATCTCCACCCAACACATATTTCAAGTACCTACAAGACGAAGATAAAGTAGGACGTTTATGAGTTTCGTGAAAAATAAGTGGCTATAACAACAACGAATGTCCGTAACACTAGCAGTTTATTCGGTTCGTGTAGCTACCCAAATAGCTCGTAAGCCGAGTAAATGATTATGAAGGAGCATTATCTAAGTGCTATAGACGTATTTACTTTTACGCGGGCTTCCACATTTACAGAGCTTGCTTTAGGGAAAGAGCTCACGTATATTACCAAAGTATATTAATACAGAATGATTTAGAAATGGTGTAATTATAAATCCTCGAACCTGCACTTTTTTAGCACATAGTTAATCATGATGTGAAGTCTGAATTTCGAAATGCCAATTTGAAAAAAAGATGTCCTCACAAAAATCACAATTATCGTTTGTTGGGAACAACATTTCGTTTTTAAGAACGACATATCAAGATTCTGATGTAACATCATGATTAGTAATGCGCTAAAAAATTCTGGTTTAAAGGTAAATTAAGTATACCCCCTTTCGGAACCAACCTGTATACACTATGATATATATCAAAGAATAAGGCCTGAATACATTATCTACGGTTAAACTTAACATCCGCCAAATATATACTAAGTCATTATCACTACCCTCAGTTAAAAGACATCATTATTCATAAATGAGAAAATTTTGTTGGGCAAAGTTTAGATAAAGTTAAATCTGGCTGTCAGAGCTGCTTGACGAACACAAACATAAAGATAATAACGTTTTGCTTTTTTTAACATTTACCTGTTTATCCTGAGATTAATATATTTATTGGCTAGCAACTCTTTTAACTTTAGCGTTGTCAATAAATTGGGTGGTGTAACCCAAACAACACTAACGCCGTGGTTAAGGTAACTGGAACAGGAGGTATGATGCCTAAGTGATTCGCGAGAAAATTCTTCCGCATTCAATCGTCTATTTTACCTGCATTGATCTCCTGCTGGAGCCGGAGTTGGATCGCGAGAGGTTGGGCGCCCGGCGCTTGGTGGCGCCACGGCCGGCCAGCAGGTTGTTCAGGAGCGACGGTGACCGCGCGCAAATGAACGCGTGGAACGACGACACGGTGAAGACGCCTAGTTTATTCAGGGTACTCTTCGTCCCGCGCGACACGTGAGTCAGCAAGGACTGCCGCACAAACATGAATACATAGAGCTTATTTAAAAAAAAAACATTTTAACAGGCACCTAAGTTCTGAAAAGCAGTAGGTATAGTCATAAAACGCTAATCAATCCTAATAGGAAACACAACAAAATATTTTATGTTTTGTTTTTTTCTATACCACATCATTAAGGGTTGCTTACAGGAGTAGCAGTGGTGGGAGTGTGTGGCAGGCCTAGTTCTAAAAAAAAAAGTGTTACCTAACCTACTTAAACAACGTAAATACTTTTAATACCCGTCCCAATAAAGAATAGGACTATACATTGTCCCAAAACTCCATTATTGATCCGACCGGGTACTCGCATGTTATAACGTACATGCCATAGTTATCGTTGACTTATTCTCAGTTTACAATAAGTAGATGTATTTATACATCTACTCAACTAAGGGATATTGATATTATCAGTTAATCAGACCCATATCTATGCGAATTGTAAGCTTTTTTTATTATTCACATGCTGCGGGCCATTGTGACGTACCGTGACATGGGTCATGACGTAACAGATTCCAACCCCGCTCTGTCGGTCAACGGAACTGTCAATTTGGTAGCGGAGCCAACAAATTTCCTTTCTCTGTCACCTCGATGAAATCACTTGACTATTTCAACGCCCTCGCTGTCTTATTATTGGGTGATAAATTACGATCAGCGCGTCGGTTACGTTGTAATATTTTGGTAACACAAATACGATGAGATTTCCTCGTAAGTACATACTTTTCAATAGAGATGATCAATGGGAGAAATTCATTCCTGAAGATGAAGGGGTAAAATATATCTTTTATTGACACGTTCAGTGACAAGTTCTCCCATAATAGGAGAATTTATGCGGTTCGTAGTAGTAATCCGTAAAACTGCCACGACCAAAGTTGTAGCAGCCAACCCGGCAAATAAAAAATATATGAGGTTTTTACTACTTCATTAGGTAGGTTCACGAGAAAGTTTGGGAGAGAGGAAAATAGTTTGCGCGTATACCTTGGGGTTAGGTAGCTCGCCGCATTGAAGGCTCGCCATATAGCATCGCAATCTGAATTGTTCGCAATGTAGGCGTTCGAGGTTCTCTTCCCACTGAAGCATTTGCTCAGCCAATTGTGCTCGAGTATCGAGATCGGAGACTACGGATTGTTGGAGGTCTGCCATATTCTTCAATTTGTGATCCTGCGGGGCGAATATTAAAATAAAGCTTAGAAAAAAAAATTTGAAAATCGCTAAGATATTTTATGTGACCAGGTATTATAATTTAAATAGTGGAAGCACGGTCTTCGAACTCGCGCCGAGGATGACGTGTGCCATGAATATTAATGGGCGCGCGCTCCCACCTGCGATAACTATCGCGGTGATAAAATAGATTGTTTCCAACGAGGAGCATGTGTTCCCGACCTTAATTACGGTATCTATTTTGAATATTTTGCAAGGCGAGAAGACATTAGATATTCAAAAATGCATAAAAGTGTATCACTTTTAATGAAGCTATCGTGATCACATGAAGCATATAAAATATCCCAAAATAATGAGAACTGCTATTTAACTGAACCTTTAAAATAATCAATAGGATTTGAATGTGTTAAGTTGAAAATACTGTAGAGTATACCTATCGAATTCAATTAAATAGATACGCTCCATTACATTTATTTGTGCAATACAGTAAATCGCAAACAGTCTGGCAGAGCATATTCTTGTGTGGTAAATATGTAGTAGTGTGAGGCGGCCACAAAGGCTTTGATGCGTGCTGCGGTCGCCCGGTGCGGGTCAGAAATTGGCGCGATTTACACGACGAACGTTTCGAACCGCACGCCGCACCGGCGGCTCTACCGCTCACATACCTACATGTATTCACAATACATAACATCGACTCCTAACTAACCGAAGCGGAGTTTGCAAGTGACACACTACTGTCTGTTAATTTCCTTCTACCTATTGTAATAATGCATTGAATAATATACTATACTAGCTGTTGCCCCCGACTTCGTCCGCGTGGTATTTAACAACGTCTCAACCGTTGGCAACAGCCTGCTCGCGTTCTGATCCCGCGGGACGCATTGCAGATTGTTGCTATCAAACTTTAAGCAGGCGCAGCGCTGCAACATTGGTTTTAATTTTTTTTCGAGAGATCCAATTTTTTTTTCTAAAATAAAAGTAGCCTAAGTTACTCCTTGTTACATCAGCTATCAGCCAGTGAAATTCCCGTCAAAATCGGTCCAGCCATTGCAGAGATTATCCGGAACAAACAGACAGACAGACAGACAGACAGACAGACGGACAGACAGACAGACGGACAGACAGACAGACAGACAAAAATTGTAAAAATTGTTGTTTCGGTATAGGTACCGTGTATACATCCAAATGCATTTAGTAAAAAGCGGTTATTTTAATATTACAAACAGACACTCCAATTTTATTTATATGTATAGATAATATCTACATAGAGTGGAATATCTGAATAATAAGAATACACATTCTCTCAAAAATAGACGGTATATCTCGAGAGATACACCCTATCACTCATGCATTCCTTTGGGATTAGAATTTCGTAATTGTTCTTTTAAAAGTTTTTTTAAAATAATATATACTTATTGAATAATCCACTATCTGTCTACGTCTCAGGTTGTCTGTCTATAATACTTATTATAAGGCGTACCCTACAAATTTCCAAGATAATTTAACCCATTAACATTGTACCTAAGTTTCTTCTGAAAAAAGAAATGTTATATCATTGCAAATTGATATAAAATTAAATAGAAAACTAATATTTTGGTCATTACTAAAACCAATAGTACCGGTGATTGACTGGGAATATTTTTATCTTATTTTACCGGTAAAATATTGAGGTTCGGAAAGAACAGCATCAGCTCCTACCTGGAGCTTTGCTGCTATTTGGAATTGAATGCAGCGAATACGAAACACTTGGGGGAAAGGACTTAGATTTCTCGCATCCAAACAATGTTCCTATTGGCTCTGCAATTGCAATGCGCATAATTTCTCGCTTGTTGGTGCATAATTTCTCCGTCGATTCACTTTGTGCCTCAGCACATTTTCATTTGTTCCACAACGGACAATATTAGCCCAGAGTTCAACTTTAGTAATAAGGGCGAATGTTAACATGAGATCGTTTAAACATTTTGTTTACTCTGAAACGGAGCTTTGTTAAAATTATTTATAATTAAAACGCCGTTTTTGCGTTAACGCAAGTCTATAAAAATAACTCACCGATTCGATAGCTTTCTCTAGACGATAAATTTCTTCCTGGAGTAAGTGAAGTGTCCCAGTCTTGCCACGGTGTCGGGCGAATGCTGCAGCACAAGCACTGTGTATGCTGTTCACCCAGTTTTCAAGCTCAATCTATACGATAAACGAAACATTACACAACATCACATAGGAATTCAAGAAAAATCATAATTGATGCATTATGGTAGAAACGGCCGAGAAAAAACTTAACATTAGTCAAAATCATACTGTATCATTCTATAAAATTCATAATTTTAGTAGATATACTTGATTAAAACTAACCTGACACGGAGCTTGGAACAAGTAAGCATCACCGAAGGCGGTGCTCAGGCAAAATATGTAATCACGCTTTGGATGTTCGGGTATCGGCTGCATGATGGCCCCGTCGACTATAATCAAGTGCTTGGGTGCCGCTTCCACGGAGCGCCCCTCGCGGGAGTCACACGGGTAGAACAACAGGGTGGTGCCCTTCAAGCACACCCAGTAGCCCTTCCAGCCGCGTTTGCGGGCCAGTTCGATTTGATGCTTTTTACGCAGCAGCCATTTCTTCACGCTCAAAAACCTGCACACCATATATTATGTTTGTGGAACATTTGCTACAACTATGATATTTTAGTGATTTATTTTTTAATTATTATATCTGCCTAAATATTTTTATTGATGTTTTTGTAAAGGTGCACAGGTGAATGTCATAAGTTGTGGACAAGGTAAGTATATATGAAATAAAACTTCAGCATTTAATAAGATAATTTATTTTACAATAGGTCAAATAGGATACTCTGGATCCTATCATCTATCTGGATGGTCTTAGATAGAATAAATTTCTGGACTTTTCAAGAACTCCGAAATATACTGCGAACATAAGAGTTGTGTCGATCTTTTTATCGATGTCGCTCTTTTTACAGGGTAGGACGAAGTGCGTTTTTATAAAAGACCGTATCTTATCTATCGGCACTCCTTGCTTCCGCTTCCCGAGGATTTCCATAGCCCATATAACGACGTTTGCCGGCGTAGGGGAGCATTTTCTCGTACGTTCTTTAGACGCCTTATAGACTTTTCTCACACGATAAATAGTCGAGCAAGATGAATCACTCATCGACATGCTAAACAGGTACTGTTGTCTACACTGTGGTATTCCCATAACATAATAACGTTTTTAGTGCAATAAACATTCACACAAGCACAATTTGAGATGTCCTCTAAACTTCACAAAAATGGTTTGTAACAAGTTATTGAATAATATTATATGTTTTGAGTGGTAAAAGCATATGGCAAAATCAATTAAAATATTACATTCTAAAAAAAGATGGCATGCCATTGATGATTGACTTATCAAATAAATACTGTCAAAACGCTTTTTTTTTTGCTCGTGTACGTCTATGTTTTGCCAACATGAAGAATTTAGTTTATATTTTGGTAATGCATATATTGCTAATGCCCGTAAAGGATAACAAAAAAGTACATCCGGTACTCTAGGAGTGTAACAAAAACAAACTGTAACCATGACATCAACTACGCATTAAATTTATAGGTAACAAATTAGTGTTTCTTAAACTCATGCCATAAAACAAAAATACTTGACATAGACTATTCAGATGTAATAGTTCACAACAAGCCCCTAGCTGCGTTTTTAAATAATACAACGAACAGTGTTGTAGATTATTCACATGTAGCGCCATGTGAGTAGGTCCCCTTTTACTTAATTTAGAAAATGCCATATCGGTAAAATGCAGATAAAGGGATTTATTAGATTAGAAATGCTGAATCATCGTTATTGCATTGCAATAATCAATGCTTTATGACAATTAATTTTGCGGGAAGATAAAAGTATAATGAAAAAAAATCTTCCTTACCGTAAAAGCCTAATACAAACGTATCTATTTTAAGATCGTTGTTTCTTCAATATACTCGAGAGCTTGTTATGAATCTCTAAGAGACATCAAGGATGCGACGTTGCTTTAGTCTATACGTTTAGTAACCACATTGAATAGGTCACGGCTAAGATTTCCCTCCGGGCATTTGGAATTCATGGAACAGTAATTGTAGCCTCAAGGAACATAAAGGACGCCGTAAGCTTTTTCTAATAGAAACTACGTCACGGTACGGCTGGCACAAGGAGATGGGGCAACATCCTCTCCTTTACTTGTTTTACTTACATTTGTTAGAGCTCCTCGAAAGGAGGCGAGAGATAGGTAGTAATATCAAAGTTTCAGTTTGTCTTCATACAAACGCGGAAGTGCACCGATGCTAACACTGAATTGAGTACGAAATTTGTTTGAGAAAGGAAGTAATTTTATAAAGTATAAGATATAACCCTTCATTGATTACGGCTGCAAAATATGATAAGCACTTCGAAGTTAATAGCATTTATATGTTGGAAAACGTTAATATAAAGACCGTTTATATTTACGAATATGCGGAAATATCAATAAAATCATTATGGACAATGTAGAAATTTAGAATAAACGTGCCTAAGAATATCCATAGAATTGATGGAAACAAATCACACGTTGGTGGCGAGTTTCAATTATGTGAACTACAACAACTTCGCACACTTCATAACAACAACACAAGTCATAAGTAACCTATTATAACAATTGCCATTTTTATTAAACAACTAGCTGCGCCCGGGCGGTGTGACGAAATTCCGAAATCGCGAGGCTATAAAGGTTATAATGCTATGTGATTGTTTAATTAATAGATGCTACACTATGAAGATACTCTAGTGTGTATTACACTGTTCACATCTACACGAATGTATATTGTAATAGGCAGATATTATTCACTCCACACACAATTTACCCGAGCAGAATAATGGCCGCCTACCATAGGTGATAATTTGAGAAATGTCTCACAAACAAACTTTGCCCTACAAGTACCTATATTATGAAGATAACCATTAATCACAGATAAGATAATCTTTTGTGTTACCCTCCATAAAATATTAGGTTTACTAAGCATTACATTACTATAGAATAATATTTTAGCCGTCGTTATACCTATATTTTCTAATATTGTGTTTATTTTTTTTACAATATAGGTAAAGGACCCAGATGCTATTCAAAAAGTACTTTTGTTCGAAAAAAGACAAGATGGATGGGAACTCGTTCTTAAAAATTAATAAAATAGAAACGTACCTAGTCTAAATATTACTTTAATAAATCATACTAAATAGCTTTAGGTTTAACAATATTTTAAGAACGTCAGGCAAATAAGTTGAAGGCGGAGGAGGATAATGGGAACGCGAAACAATATATATTATAATTTTGAGAACAAAGGCTCATAGTGAAAAAAAATTTAACTTACCCGGTTACCTTACCCTTACTTAATATCAGCTTACCCGGCCTTCCTGACGGCTCCAGTGCAGTTGAAGGAGGCAGCCGCGGCGCCTGTCTGCTTGCCCTTGTAGGGGGAATTCATCGCGCTTTCGCCAGGGTCCTCCTCGTCGGACACCGCGGTCGTCAGCGACATACGATCATCGTCCGATATCTTAACAACATTTAATAAAACTTATTATAAAAGTTAAAAATCTAGTACAATCTCAGATCAAAAGTTTCTGATATTTGGGGAGGTCTTTTTGATTTCATCAGCGAAAAGATAAACAGGCGCTATCAATTATTACTGAACCTATCCATTCTAAATAGCGGCATATTTCATAAATATAAATCGTCATATTTATAAATACTAGGTAATAAGTATTAGTAAAAGTAGTGCTTCGAACAGCGAGCTTAAATATGAGATATTTTAAGTTAAATATACGCTTGCGACATTTACACACATACCTATGCTAATAGTTCGAATCAACCCAAGATAATTCAAGTAGAGAGAAAATACAGTCCAATATAAGTTGCAGAACCGTCTGCTCAGACGTCATTTAAATCTCGTGCAAACAACCATAAATTTAAGCTTGGCTACTCTCTGCATTTACAGTGTAACGCAGTTTTCTTCCCCCCGGGACCGCCCTCATTTCCACCTTTGAAAATTGTTACCACCTCTTTGGTATGTAGCTATGCAGCGGTGTAAAGCAAAGGCAAAAGTGCTAAATGAAATTTTCATTACTTTACGCGGAATTTTTGTCTTCTGGCGTGTAATACTTTTTAAATACATAAGTAACGATGAACTTGGAACTCCGTATCGTTTTTTTTCCCTTCCGTGCGCAATTCATTATTTAAGTAGTTCTTGGGACTACATTCATACATTTTAACTACGTTATAAAGGCAGTGATATCATAGTTTTTTTGTTGTTAAGCCCCGCTATGTAACTAAACATACTCTGGATGCCGTCAAACTAAGCCCCAATCAAAAACTTTTCAAATTAACAAGCATTATCGTTTAATTATATTGATATTATATTCCCACTTTTAATAGAATGCAAGTAAATAAAAGGCGAAGAAATACTTATAAACAATGCCACAGACACATATTTTAAATATATAATCATGACACGTTAAAATATCGTGGCGTGTTGTCTCTTGCGCTTTTGATCATAACACAATGTATGTAGGAAAGGGTTGCTTTGAGGCGCATGCGACCGTGGGAGCTCGCTCTCGCCTCGATGGCCCTTGAAGCCGCGCTGCGCCCTCGCCACTGCCTTTCACGACAAAAAAGAATATACCTACACTACTGCTTCTTTATTACATTAACAATAAATGAGTATGAGAGGCAACGGGGACGAACGATATTAATATCAAAGCTTAATCGCACCGAAGAGGCTTGATGTTTCTACAGTGGATTAGATAGATAATGGTAGGTATATAGAATACACTTCCCTTATCTATTTATACATAATATTAGCCAATATAAAATGAATAGCAAAGCCTTTACTGACTGTGTGATCTCCGTCTAGGCCTTTGATCATCGCACAGTGTAAACCCTTGGAGGTAAAGGCGTGTAATTTAGAACTAGATTTTTGGAAATTTGACCCCTAATTAGTATTCAGCTTTTTTGTGTTGATCTACTCGAAACTTTGTGATAATACTTTATACAGGCTGAATTTTTAAAGAGGGCCTTAATGGCAAAATCCAAGCTATAGGAAATAGCGATAAATGCTTAAAGGACGTTCGAGACCGATTTTGATGAAAACAAAAACAAAGTTATTAGAATTTTGAAAAAAAATTCAAGCCAGGAATGGAACCCGTTCAATTTGTAAACAAAAATTATTGTATTACCTTATTACATCATCGCAAATAAGGTATATTATTACTTCCCAGGATTTAATCCTTCCTAGTGACATTATCGGATGGTGCAATAATACAGTATGTTGTTTTCACGGCAAAATCCACGTGTTGTATTCCTGGCTAGAGAAAATTATTATTTCAAAAATCTAATTGTGCATTTTTTGTTTCATCACAATCGGTTTAGAGAGTGCTTATAAGCATTTTTCGCTATTCTCTATAGTTTAGAATTTAGCGATCCATGCCCAGCCCACTTTGAAAATTCATTCTTTTCATTTCTTTCATTCATTATTCGGTGTTTTTCTTATTATGTTTTTATATGGTGATGGAAGCTAAGATATAGAGGCCCATTAAACTATAAATGAAATTAGTCAGCCGTGAAACAAATCGTGGGAGTCCAAACATTTCCCTAAGCACTTAAAGCAAGTTTTTTTTAAAATTTGTTTTAGTCTTATTACGTCAAGTAAAAACGATTTTAGAATTTCTCTACATTTGTTGCAACTAAAGCAACACAGTATTCAAGCTGCGAGTTGTGGACCCGCATTCAATAATTATAATGCATTTAATATTAATTCCTTTTCGGCATCTCAAAGCTCGCCACAGGCAGACACAAAACTAAGCCCTATTCAGATATACTAATTGTATATCACTTAGTTGGTCGCAGTTATGAAACAAACTTCAGCTTGGTATAGTTTAGTGAAGGTGCAACTAATTAATACCTGTATAGTTTAGTGATATATTTGTTGTTCGTTAGCTGCTAACTATGTAATGAAATAATAACGACTACGATATTATGTACGTGTGTATTTTGTTGGCTATTTATATTATGTATATAACTCGCAAAACGTATCACACAACTCATATAATACGCCTGAATCACCTTTAATATTGTTGAATAGGACGCGAAAATAAAAAAAAATAAAATTTTCCAAAGTTTATTGCAGACACTTCTTTATATTTTCGATATGTTAATAAACTCTTTGGATTAGGTAAAATTACTCACGTTTATTGAATTTGTCTGAATCAAGCTGAATAAACAGATAGTTTAATAAATCCCACAGACGCTTAGTTCAGATAGAATAGAATGAAGAAAATAAAAGCCCTCATTAGCGAAAGGGAAATTGCAGCTTCCATCAGGAGGAAACTAAAATAAGGTCAAAATTATTCTTGATGAAGGTATGTACAAATCACGGCCTGCCTCATTTTCAAATTTATTATCTACTGATTTGCATTAGGTATACCTGTAGGCAAGTTATGTGTACCTTTTATTACCTGGGGTTAATTTAAATTTGTGTTAAGTATACTTGAGTACCGAGGTGGAGCAAACATTGTATTAAATATATTAAGATCAATCACACTGATAATATTTGTAACATCAAGTTATGTATAAAAGAAATGCGTAAACAGTAACTGATTTTAGTAGCGTATCCATAAAATAATCTGAAAATACTAACATTTTTTTTTGCCTAGGCAACCAAATGACCTTTAAAAATATTATATACTACTATTGTTAGAGTGTTTATATGTGCATCCTTACAAAATCGTATTTCTTACCTTCATGAGGAATGCCTCATTGCAAGTTTGAGCTGTCCCCTTCCAGTGATAGTGTCGAAATCTCACGTTTCCTAGTAGTTTCGCTCCCCGTAGAATCGACACTTCATAAACAATTCGCCGTATATTTAAGACATCAGTGCGTTTCTTATATTTGTTTAGCTTGCGCCTACGCACTATGCGCTCGTCTGGTTCCGAGTATTCTCCCGTGCTAGTGAATCCTTCTTCAGCCGCCCATGCACTTAGCACGCTCTCTATAAAGCTGAATAACTGTTGTACATTTGGCTCTAGTTTACGAGGTATAAAGAGATAAGGCGAAACGGTTTTTTTTGGGAGGATAGCCTTTTCATCGGGCTCATCTTCCGGCGGTGGCGCCATGTCATGGTGCGGACAACTGTGAATTTTATGGTGGTGATGGTGATGATGATGGTGCTTAGTTCTACGTTTCGTCTCCTTCGAGAATGAACCGCCGCCGCCCTCCCCTTTATCTGCAGTTTCGCCGCCGCTCGAGTGCGAGTCACCGCTGCGCTCCCTACGCGGCTTTGGTCGACCGTTCGACGTCAAGGCCGCGAGAGCTCCGGCAGCGAGGCAGCAGTGATGTGCAACACAACAGAAACGTGCGTCTCCCTTGTGAAGTCCCGTGTGTGCTTTGTGACAGAACGAAACGTCTGGCACTCTTGCGCCGAGGGCCGCCAGGTGTGCCCGATCGGCGCAGACCTGCATCAAGAGGTTCTCGCCGAAGTGGACAGTTTTGTGGCGACGGCGTCGCAGATGCATCACAGTCCCGCTGCCGGCCAGTGAAGCAGGCGCCGAGGCTGAAGCGGGCTTGGCGCGGGGCTCGGGCGCGCGCGCACATCGGGGCGGCGGCACACGGTGCGTCTCCACCATCATTGGCGAGGAGCGGCGTCAGCGGCCGGCGCGCGAGCGTCACCTCATCACGTGCCCGCCACACTCCGCTACCGTCCCCGGTTTCCTACACACCACAATCAGCGTCGCTATCGTGCTATATGAAACATTTTTGCTTTATTTCGTCCATTCCGAAAGCCATTGCAAGACAATTTTAATATCACGTATTTGTTCTGTAGATTCTCTCGATTGCTTAGTTATTTCTTATAACACTTATGTATTCTTGATGACACTACAGTTTTCCGAACCACTTATTTTTATATATTAATTACCTTAAATTCTTCTCTTACTTAAATAGTTTCAATGCTTACTATAATAAGGCAGTTTTAATAAAATGCATTAGTAGTACAATTAATTATATTAATTAGTACAGAACAATGCTGAGTATACATTATACAACGTAATTAAAGAAGCCAAAAGTCCTGTAAGATAATATCCCACTAAATAAAAGTTAGATACCGTCATGGTATGAGAGTGATGAATCTTTTTGTAGTTTGGGAGCGTTTTAATTACGCTAATAGCCGGCGCGAACTATTGCTCGCGAAGTAGGGCGCGTGAGGCGCCGCAGCAAAGCGACATCGCATTCGGACCATACGCTACCGGGGGAGCCGAGCTTCATCAATAAACAAAATAGGGATTACTAAAATAATAAAGGTAAAATAACATATATGAAATGATAATATCGTAAGAATATACCCGCGTTCTGATCGACCAAGAATCACCGCGGGACCGTTCTTAGTGTGGACGTGCCTCGTCCGAGGCAAACGCATACTACATCGTCCAAGTGCAGTTATCATTACTTCCCTTGCTGTCAGTCGGACTGTATAATGTCAACTTAGCGGGAACTCCTAGCTCTGATTTCTCTAGTCAAATGCCTCATGTGCCCGAGTCAGCCTCGCAAGATTGTTTGGTCAGTCAATCAGTCAGGTCAGCTATTCAAGTTTATTTATAAGTTACCTAAATCTTGTAGAATAAGTTAAATATATCAGTATAATAGGTACTTATAAAAATACCAATGTTCTTTAGAAGCTATCGTCCGTGATTATAAATCTGACAATGTATAAGTGCTTTTAATGTAATTGGTTTAACCAGACAATCTTCAATATTATGTGATAAAGGGTAGACAGCTGACAAATTTTATTATAAACATTACGAAACAACATGTCAGCAGTTATTTAGAAATAACAAACATCTAAGTATTTTAGGTAGGCTTTCAATTCTTGTTAATATACCTTATCTGTGCTAATAATATTGAGCTAAGTAGTTACTTTAGTTTTACTGAATGGTTCAATTGATTCATAAAGCTCATTATTTTATGTGACTATATAAAATAATATGGTTTCAGAGAAACAGCTGCAATTTTTTGCAAAATATTGATAACCCCAATTAACGTCACAATAAAAACATGTTTAATTGTATCTCTGGAAAAAGCAATCACAAACAAATCACTGGAAAATAATCGGAAAGCGAGAAGTCAACGGATTTTAATTTCCATCTGGATTTGATAAATTGCTCTCGTTAAGTTGTTACTCTCGGTACTTTTATGATCATCGACTTTTTGGTTAAAAGGAAAACATTTTTGAATACCTTACAAAATAATTGAAAACGCTGTTAACGATGTATAAGTTGTCACAAAGAACATTTTATAAAATATTTTATTATAAAAAGAAAAGATTGGATATATTTTTGTTTGTAAGTCAGCAACAAGAAAAAGTAACTACAATGTACGAGGAGATTACAATGTTATTTAATGTCAGCAGAGGTTTTCGCTTAAGTGTAAACAACAATAATAAATCGTCCTTGAACAAGAAAAGTCGAAATTCCGATATCCGTTGACAATACCGCAAATCGTATGGATCTACCAGCTCGCATTACAGTAGGTGCTTCGCGTATGAAATGGGTCGATGGAAATGGAAAATGTAACGTCGCCTTCGTAAATCGTTCCATCTTGTACCTACGCAGATAATAAGTATTATATGCACTCTCAAATTTATAGAACGTTATAATGGAGTATCAATATATTAAAACGCACCGATTCCTCTGAAAAGTTATAATGCCATTATAACTGTCTATAAATCTATATATGGGGGATAATCTTTACCTATTCATCTATTACGGTTGGCGTTACTGAATTGAGTACAATGTGAATGCATGCCATAGCTCGCTTTCGGTAGCGAACATAATTATAATTGAATTTAGATTCCAGCAAATGCATTAATTTGATGTTTTGGACGTTAATATCATGTAACGCGCTATTCAAATAATATATATAATTAACGTAAAATTCGCATGCATTATGTTTAGCATGGCAACGAATGTTGAATTTACAAACCAATTATGGATTCAGAATGAGCTACCGCAACAGCGTGGACGTTTTCATCCAAGGCGCACTGCAGGGCATTGCGCCAAATTCACATTGCTTTCAGTCTATTTGTTCTTTTAATTGGAACAACACGATCCGTCATCCTGACATTTCATGTACTCTATTAATTTTCAACAAACAAAACTCCGCTAGACAAATTAGCTTCTAATATTTAACAGGTTTCCCATTTTTATAATCGCGCATAATTAATTTTATACTTTTGTATTTTCAATGTTTAAAAACTGCCTTATTATTATAACATTTACATCAGAAAACCATTGTTGGTTATAATTATTTCAATTCTTAACAGCAATTATCTTTACGAATTAACTATTAAAATTAAATCTTTCAAACTAAACCATAAACCTGTTGTGATTTTGAATCGCCGGGAGGATAGGCGGACACATCACTTTTGCACATAATAAAATAATAACTGATGACTCCGTCGCTGTTATACATTCAATAGGTCGACGGGCGAC
Organism: Pheosia tremula; assembly: GCA_905333125.1. Lineage (NCBI taxonomy): Eukaryota > Metazoa > Arthropoda > Insecta > Lepidoptera > Notodontidae > Pheosia > Pheosia tremula. The sequence continues at coordinate 5,829,882 of HG995402.1, read as the reverse complement.
GGACATCGACACGTCTTCGGTAAAGTCACGAGTCGATTTGTTTGAGTTAATAAATAAATAGGTTTTATGAGTTACATAACCAAACACGAGGCACACACAGAGGCGCTCCAACGCCCTGGCGGCCCTCGCTGCGACTGGATCCGGCACGCGTCAACGGAGGGTGGTCGCGATCGTCGAACTTCGTTACGATTCGGAACGAAACGATCGTAAGTCCTCGGGCGCTTTCGGAGCAAGCGCGCCTGCGGGCGGGCGGCGCCCGTGTGCCCCGCTTTGCCCGCCTACCACACGGTATAATAACACATAGTTTAAATTTATTTCTATAATAAGCATACAAAAATATATTTAGCATATCAAAACTCTATTGTTATAACTAGAAATGATAATACCGAAATAATATTAAAGCTAATATCAAAGTAATAGCCGGGTATTTAATTTTATCTGCTCCTGTCATTGTATCCAACGTATAATATTCATTAAAAATTTCGAAACTGGAGATAATACAAAAGTTTGCAATAAATGGTAGGTTCATAAATCTCAATTTAAATCTTAATTTATGGTAGCCAAAATAAGTTATAGCGACGCTAAAACTTATAAGTTGTTTTATTATTAAAGTGGTTTAAGTTTCTTTAATGTTTAAAATCAATAGGCTTCTCTTAAGCGCACAACACACAATATTAGATAATGAAAATTGTATCCAAAATTAAATTAAAGGGTTTTAGTACTACCAGATAAGAATCTTCATAGACAAAGTGTTTTTAAAGAAGTACCTGCATAAAGCTTAAGTAAAAAAAATAATGTACAAGAAGTTTCCAGACTGTCGACTTAATCTAATTAGAGTACAACATAGCAAAATGTTATCGCGCGCCTGTCACGCTCCGCTACCGAGTTTTCCCACGCGGAAAATATTCTTACCGTCTTCGTGTTACGATGAAGAAGCAAAAAGTCATAAAATGTGCGCTTTATACGAGTAAGATGTCGGGGTGAATGCACTTTGCGCTGTTATTTACTTTACGAGAAATGGCTAGGACACGCCATGGGTTATTATTGATTGATCCGATTTTTTTCCGCCTTCAATGTCGCTCCCATATTTTATTAATATTGGTTACGAACTACGGTCCGTTAACGATGGTCGTCAATCATATTTAATATTCCATACTACCACGTAAAAATAGTAAAGTAAGTTAGCGCGAGACAATTTTTACGTTTTGATAGTAGATAGTGGTTTGTGTATAATTATGTGTCTGGGGATTGGATGTGGGGTGTCCCGTCATTCGGCGCCTCCTACCTAATTCACCACATTAAGTATTTATTCATGTTGTTCAGAAAGTGTTCACATCTTATATGGCATGTTAACTTTGTTACGAGTTAGAATTATTAAACATCGGTGGATTTTACGGGTCAGGAAGTCTACGTCGTACCTATCCCTATACAAACTACGTATGTAAACATAATAAACGCCGCATATGTATCTTGTTTGGTGGGTTATTTGTACACGTATCACGATAAGCTACTGGTCAAAATTAAATAGGATCTTCACGGCAGACTAAGAGAATATCTCGGACGTTACACATTATGTTGGTATTTTGACGTGTCGTAGCATTGATTATTTTATGGAAATAATTTAAAGAAAACCAATACATTGTATGAATGCTTTTAGGCAGGATTTCCGTTTTTGGTAGCGAGGGTTGGCGATGTTTAAATATTATTGTGTAGGATAACTTGTTTAAACTAATTAACATAGTCAAAGCTAAAATGTTATTTAGTACGACGTAATTATTTAGAAGTCCTCTTGTTTCTAAACTTTACTGGCAGTTTCAGTTACCGTTATATATCATTACAAATTCAAGATTAAACATAATAATAGGATGATATATTCCTCTACTAACATATTAGCATTTTAGATCTTACCTAACAAAGCTGCGAATTGTTACATTTGCGTGGTTTTAAACATTTTTTTAACACTTGTTATGCAAGATTCAAACTTGGATTTCGCTTGAGTTTTATCTCACTTAGGTAATTTCTTTCATGTTTTATATTCATACATCGGTATATCTGAAACGACAGTTTTGTTGCTTTTATATAATTGGGATGTGCAATTTATTTTTGTGGCTCTGTTTTGACGATATGGACAAAACGTTGTCAATTCGTCAAAAATTATCACACACAAATCAGGTGTCTCTGTTTTATCACCTTCGATCTGATATATTTGTGAAGTAAATTTCTGTACTAGGTATTTAATTTTGAATTTAGCGATTGGAGCTCATGAGTGATAGTAGCTTATTGAGACCGCTGGCAAAGTTTCATTAACAAGAACGGCCCTTTGCGAGAATCCAGTTGTGGAATTTCATCCGCGATATGGCTACCTGGGATCCTATTGAGTATTTCTTTTTGTTTTATTTAGGGGAGGCATGGAAACGGTGGGACCTTTTAATACATATTCATTCATTGTGCCGGTTTTGGGTTGAAAAGGGTACTATAATCCTGCTGATTAAGTACTCCCCCAATAATATATTACATTGATATTGGAGACTAGGGAAATTCAACGTTAATTCATTCGACCAATAGTTGATTAGTTTTTGGGAGCATTAATCAAAGCATAATGACGTAGAGATAGTTCCTGCAGTCGACTGGGTATTTAGTCCGATGTTTTTGCTTTGAAAGTGTAGAGAGTATAACAGTTATGCCATAAAAAGTATACTCTTGTGTTTTGGAATGTAACTAAAATATTGTATGCTCATCACGCATAAAGGAACCATTAAAACTCACAAAAAAAAAGATAAGCAAACTCTGCTCCATCATGGGCGCAATTGTTCAACGATCAATCAATCGGCAAATAGAATGTCATTACCTCACCATCCTGCCGGACCCACCGGACCTCGCCGCACCCCGCCTCATCCCATATGCTCCCTAAATATTATGTGGGTGTTGTATACAAGTCACGTCCAAAAATGTTTTAGCATTTTCATTCGGCCCTTACCAAACAAACACTAAGTTTGGGAATAATATAAAATGTAGCATAAAGGTGTTATAATGTTACGACATTCACGACAATATCGGAACACCTGTAGCGTCATAACATGATTTTTTTTTTGAGAAATGTGACTAATTCCAGTTGGTACTTGATATAGGATATAATATAAAAATTTGCAATTATAGGATATTGAGTGGTATTCCTTGAGTAAAGTTGGTAATATTAGTTTTTGATTCGCTCAGTACAATATAACGTTAGATAAAGTTATAAAACGTCTATAAATTCGGGGGAATAGGTATATTATCCCATTAGTGTGCAAATATATTTTGGCAAATTTATCAATTTATTTATTACCTTATTCATTATTATCTTTACGTAAATGCCAATTTCGAGAAACACAAATATTCGAAATAAATACATACTGTTATCTACTTCGTGGGTATACATCAAACCGGTAAAATTACAAAGCGGACTTGCAAATTTAATTAATCGCAAATCATTATCGCCTCTGGCTGAGCATCGCAATCAATTTAATTCGCTTACCTTTTAAATTTTATCGAGCAAATTTTAGGTATTACTCACTCAAATTTTATCAACAAATATGTGATTAATAAAACGTATTTACCTACATCTATATACGATCATCCGTAAACAAATTTCTGGTTGCACAAAATGTGACCATAATAAGATTGGACCAAAATAATATTTTATTGTTAACAATATACCCAAAATTACTACACGTTTCATCGTTGCTCCAATAAGCTAAAGATAATTGACCGAGCAAACGAACCAAGAGTACGTTTCAAGAGGATAAATGGCGGCGAGGGCAAAGCGCAGGCGTGAGGATTTTACAAGATACCCGCTCCCGCCCCGCGCCCGGCCAGCGCCCGGCGGCCGGCGCTGTGACGCCAATGCACGTAGCAAGCCGGCCGAGGAGCAGAGCTTGATGCGACACCAATACGAGCGACAGAGCGCCATTGGACTTGCAATCACTGTTAACAGGGGCGAGTGGCAATAACGCCACGCTACGTGTTCCAAATTTAATATCAAAGGAATGACGCACAAACTCAAAATGGGAATGTGTATTGCACCGCGCACGATATTCAACAAATTGTTTTATTTGTCGCTTTACCTTTTCCGTATACATTTTACATGCGGACGTAGTACTGGATAATTCACATACAATTTAAGCTAGGACACTACGTTTTTTTTACTTTAGATCTCGATGTGAAGTAAACATGTCTATAGACAAGATAAGTCTCTGTCTTGTTGAGTTTTTAAAAAAATTACGTTCCCGTACAGGTATTTTGATATCGACTTTGTAATGTAATGTAATGTAGGCTTAGTTTAAGCACAAAAATTGTGCTTAAACTAAGCCTACATTAATCACACTCCTACAAAACATAAAATATAAGACAAGGATTCCAAACATTCGTTCACCCTAAAGTCACTATTACCGAAGATTAGGTAATAGTTTATATATTACCATGAATACCAATATTTTAAAAACATGACGATCGCAGAATCAATAGCTACTGGAGCACATGTTAAATACTGACGACGAAATCATTGTGCTGATTGCCGCAGAGAGTCAGCGGATATTTATTGATGATGACAAGTCGGGGCAAACATTGCTATTATTTTTTATTGTAATAAGTAAGTACTTACCGCAATGCTGTCAAGTCGTTACAGTTTAAATAACAGAAGATAGCTTACCTGTAACAATAGAGTGAAATCAAATTATTAAATGAAACTATAAATAAAAAAAAAACGTAGAAACCATTGATATAAAACTAATTTTATGGATTTTATCGGGTTTATTTTATGTTTTACGTCCCCCCGTGACCATGGTTGCTGTAAAGCAGCCGTATCGTCGGGAACGTAAAACATAAAATATAAGTTATAAAAACCGTCAAATAAGTTTTATTACAATGTGTAGTACTCGCGTAAATATAAGAAATCAATACATAGAAACGTTACTAAAATACTAAAAACTAACTTAGATATTGAGATCTCCATTCATATATTTGTAATACATTTTATTTTAATAGACTGTTTAGTTTATAGCCAGATAAAGGGTTCTTGGTTTCGGCTAACTGACTGCGAAAAACATCACAACCCAATTTTCAGAAGAAAGAAAAATGCCAGCTGTTAGTTTATAGCCGCCTCTAAAAGCTTTCGCAACGAATGGCGTTTGCATTACCTACGATATATAACCTGTCTTCAACGTATTACATGTTTCCTCGGGAAATACATCATGTTGTGCCGTTTTCTGTACCATTATGCCGCCGCCTGGGAAAAATGTCTAATATTTGTCTTGAAATTTGTTGACGGCATAGTAATTGGTATATTGTCTTTTTTTTTATAGAAATCTACCAGGGCAAATGTAATAGTACAAATTGGGAAATTAGCTACTAGAATTGTTAGTTCAAGATAAATCATCAGCCACATTTGATTCTAATTCTTTGAATCGGCAATTAAAAAAGGTAGGCGTTTATAAAAGTCATCTAAACATATCTATTATTCATTAAACATAAGGTTTTAAAATATTTTTTTATGCTGCGTTACTACTAGTGCTTATTGAAAAATATATCACTTCTTAAAATAAATTCACCTAACCCTCTTAGATACTTTTAACTTGGCTCATGTGCTTAATTGCGAGTTCAATAATAAATCGTGGAAAGATAAATTCCAGTGCTACATAATGAAACGCTGGTTTTCATGTAGCTATTTGTTCAACCGGAATACTGAATATTTTTCCAAACGAATTGTCAAGATAATTAATGAATAAGTATTTTACTCATAGGTACTACAATGTACGGACGAAATGAGGTTAGTACATAGAGTCCAATTGTTTGAGAAACGAGAGATGTGGTGGACGAATAAAAAACCTTATAATTGAAATTCTTCGTTCAACACTTTTGTTCAATTCGTCCGTAGAGACTTTTAAATAATTATACAATTTGGTCAGTATCAACGGGAAAACACATGGAGCTCGGCTCTTGCTACGAAAGAAGCGGGATCAATAGAAACTCGACCCTGACACAATTTACAGTAGCCGTGCCTTCGCGGCCGCGTTCAAGAATAAATATTTGGCCTTCAGTATCCCATTACAGGGAAATAGAGAGGGTGCCGCTTAATAGACAAACCTAAACATGTTCGTGTTTCGCGTTAGAACTTAGTCCTATAAAAACTGTACGTTTTATTCGGTATTCAAAACTAATCAATATTATATTATATGCTTGTTCATTTTATTATGCGATTACATTAATAAATGTGCCAATTTACCTACCTCATTATCTATCTAAAAATATTATTTTATAAGTACATAGGACATAAACAAAAAAAAAATCAGGTATTCATATAAAATAGTCGATATAAAAGAATTCGTACCTTTGAGAAAACAGCTTTCTTAGATTTGATGGCCCCCATGCAAATTACCGTATAAACATGTCAATATTTTAATCGCTTTGCGAACGCGCCGATGCGTGTATTAGCTTAATTTGTTTATAAATAATCATGTCCAACGTCGGTAAATACGTGTGCGTTAAAAGTCTTCAAATATGTTTAATTAAACTAGTTATTTATCCTCTTACAACAATAAAATCGAACAACATTTATTCTATTTAATTAGTATAGTTTTTAATGTGAGTATTGAAACTACTAACACACCAAGGTTAACAATAACAAGACGAAATATCACAGGTGGATCAAGCGATATACAGGCAGGAACTCTACTTAACATGTAAAATATCTAATAATATTGGATATCTTCTTATAGTTAATGGAATATGGAACATTTATGTGTCAACAATTCACTCGTACGTAGGCCTCTGAATTGACTTCACTTCTACACGAAGGATATGTAAATAGATAAACAAAGTTTTTCACAGCAGTTTCAGTGAATCTCCAAATATAACTAATCCAATCATGAGAGTTAAATTTGAATATCGCAACTAAACGTTGTTAGGACGATGCAAATGTTCTTTGTCCGTGCACTTGACAGTAAAAGCTTTGTATTTACACAAACAAAACGTCTCAGTTTACGATTCAAAGTTCTCCTCCGCGACATTCGACACGTCTATGTTGTGACAGTTTGAATCGTTTCGAACTCACAATATGCCTTAATTTATTTTGTTTAAGTACCCGATAGAAGTTAACCTCAAAATAATATTTTTAATACTACGTTTAGGATACGATCGGAGGAGGTAGATGCGCATCGGCGCGCGGCTACGGCGCAGGCTCAGCCGACCACCACCGAGACCTTACGAACTAGCCCCGATCGCAATTGTATACACCAACAATATTTTCATTTGTATTGCTCATATTATCTACCCCTTCCTACAGCAAGCGCACAGAGGCGGCGGTTTCGGATAGTACATATTACTTGTGAAGCGCAGACAATGGTAGCTTTCAACGAGACGTATCTAGGCTTACGCAAAGCTCATATATTTTCCATTCCGTCTATTTAACACATTACTAATGATATAATATCCGAATAACTTAACTAACTACCTACGTAAAGCCTTAATTCTAACTTCAGAAGTGGAAGTACACGGTCGGGTATACCTACATTATTCACTCCCAAAAATTATAAATAGAAATAATAATAAACCTTTTTTATCTGCTCCACTGTTGGGCACGGCCATCCCTTCAATGCATGGGGCCAAAAAAAATATAGGATTTTAATTTTTATCCTTATAATTATGATTCTATATTTTAATATTCAATACCGCAATATAATAGTATAAGTATATTTATATTTCATAGAACAAAGTTTCGTAAGTCGACGACCACCAATGAACGAGAATTTCCACCTGGATTTAATATTTCTAAAGCTTCTGCTCCACTATGGCTTTCTAAGATGTGGTTGGTCCTTAAGCTTCAATTACGTGAACATAAAATTACAACTTGCTATAGTTAACTTTGGCTTGAAGATACATTCAGCTGCCATACTTAAATTTTTTGAAGGTCCCGTCGGTTGTTAGGAGTAAATCGTTTATGTTTTACATACATAGAGTATCATTCACTATCAATAATTAATCAACATACCGTTGGTTGCTTTGAACAAAGAAAATTTGTGAAAACCATAGCGTACAATCTAATTTCAGGATATAGTCCGATAAACCATTAACAAATGTTTTATAATTTTTTTATGCCGTCATACCGTTTTTTTACTATCAGCGACTTACACCTTGAGAACGTCATCGCGTCAGTTGTTCCAATATTTTTAAAGATTAATTTCTCAAATCGATTTGTATTGCAGGCTTTAATACGGAGCATGAGATTTGGATAGTCTCGATAGTCAGGTATTATCGAGAGCAGTTCATCGGGTTCTCATTTAGCGTTCTGATTAGATCGCTGCAGCTCAACGCAATCACTAAGCCCTCTGAGTTCAAGCACTCTTTTCATCCGTGCGCAACTTGTTATCAGTATTAATTAGAATGAGATCCAAAAAATAACTTAATTTTCGTACATTGAACATAGAAGTTTGTCACAATTATCTTAAACTTTTTGATCAATGTGTCGCGTGTTTGGAACGTATTCATGATTTCACATAGATGAATTTGAAAACATTTGCAATACATAAAATTATGATTTAGATTATATTAGGAACATGTAATTAATTCTTGTGAATCAAAATGCTCATCTATTTACTGAATCTTACGTTAAATCATAGTTTTAAATATTGCCAATGTTTCAAATTCACCGCAGTCAACCTAGGAAATGATTTATAAAACTCAGAAATTTATAATGTTTCAATTTCAAGGCGTCATGTTTACCTGATATCAATGATGGTAATGGCGAGGGAATCTTCGAACAAGTTATCAGATACATTCTAAAAGAGTTATTGTAATCTATATATATATATATATCTTCAATCATCTCGTCAGGTCACAATAAGGTAACTGTTCAGTAATAATAAGGTTCAGTAATTAATCTATGAAGTACGTACCTCACTCGATGTTAGATAACAAATCCTGGAGTCTGTGCTGTCAATGGAAGCTTGCTGCACGATTCCATATCGTGTGGACTCGCGATCGCTCGTGTACTCGGAACGAACACTGTCCTGGCGGTCGAAAACACCCCTGAAACAGAATGTTAATGTTTACGTTCCATCTAGGTCCCACCCAAAACCCCCTCATTAGGTGTGTTGATTGAATATAGTATTAGCGATGTGGCAACACTGTTTGACAGTTCGGGCCTTCGCGCCTATATAAGGCGCGCGAGCCCCGACGTCACTCTCATTTGCTCTCCGAATTTTGTAGCGATAAGACGTGTTATAGCTCGTTGGAATTGTTAAATTTGAGTTATTTATGTTGGATTCAAATATTGAAGAATTGAGTTTGTTCGTTGTGTAATTACATGTTTTCATGAGATTTTATTCTTATTAATTCATTAAATCTACCCTCGATTCCTCGTGCATATATTTTTTAATACAATTCGATAGGAACCGCTAACATCAGAAGTGGGATAGGCTCCTGTAGCCTACATCTGCTCTGGTCGCAAGCGAAAACAATCATTAGTTGATTAGATAGCTTGGATTGAGTTTTAAGTGAAATTTTAAATTTGTTTGATCATGGCTGATCTACCCTTCACTCGAAGTAGTAACTAGGAATAGGCGTGGTGAAAACAGTGTTGCAGGAGATCTTCAAGACCAGCTCAGCATTATTCTAGCGCGCATTGTCGCGCTAGAAAATAGCAGTCTACCCGCAACAAGCAACGAGTCGGCGAAGGTATCGTCGGCGGAGCGTGCAATCGTGGCGCCGGTTGATGCCATCGTGTCTGTTGTACCTCGACCGCCCGCGCCACTACCAGTTACTGCCAGATCGAATGACGGCACCATCGGTGAATCGTACGCAAGTACTTCGACTTCGTTGGATGTCACCGACCGCCTCATTGGCGCACTGAGCGCGTTGACTAAGGTCAGATCAACCCATTATTATATTGCTAATTTTGATCAGTGTCGCTAATTTCAAAATCTGTACTTAAATATTTTGAATATACACAACTACCCACATATCAAGTTATAAGTGGTATAGGTGATCAAAATATTGAGGGTACTAGTTGTGTTACTCATAAATGTATGAATGTACCTGTACTTGTTGGGACCGATGTCTTAAACAGTGACGATGTGCAATACATTCGTGCAAACAATGAACGAATTACTCGAATTCCTAGTTCGACATTAAATAGTGACCGCAGTGTGTTCCTCATTAACTTAGATGATCAATCACGAATTAATACACCTCTCGAGGGTAATGATCGCGAAAGATTATTGGGTGTCATTAATGAATTTGAGGAGTTTCTAATCGTTGGCACTGCGTGGACAGCGGTAACGACTGGTCATATGCATTTTGAGTTAATGAGTGGAACACGTATTTGTTATGGACCTTACAGACTTTAATCTCTCTCGGGGAATCTTCCTATGCCAGCTCAATTATTCTTGTAAAGAAAAATGACGGTAAGGATCGTATGTGTCGACTATCGTGCACTAAATGCGATCACTGTTATGGATTGCTATCCATTACCGCTGATGGAAGACCATATTGATCGCCTTCTACTTTTGTAGCCACGGAAGTGGAATATTTAGGTCGTACGATTTTAATGGGTCAGGTTAGACCGAGCAAGTGTAAAATCAAAACCCTACTAGATTCACCAGTACCCACTAACGTATAGGAGGTCAGATAGTTTCTTGGTTTGGCAGGATACTTCCGTAGATACATATCCGCTTGTGCATCTATAACCGTACCCATAGCTAGGTTATTACGAAGTAACGTTATAGTTGCTGTTTTCGATCGACTATTGCCAACGGAGCTGTAAACGGACGCGTGCTCAGTCGGTTGTGGTGCAGATCTCATTCAGATGCATGGGTACAGTAAAAGACGGGTTGTGTTATATTTTAACAAAACAACTCAAGGTGCCGAGCCACGATATCATTCATACGAGCTTGAAACTTTGGCAAATATTAAAGCTTTACAAAGCTTTAGTCATTGCCTATTGGGAATTTCTTTTAGAATTGTAACCGACTGAATAACGCACTTAAATTAACTGAGCGAAAAAGGGACTTGTTGCCCCGTGTTGCGTGTTGGTGGATGTACATGCAGGATTTCAACTTTAAGACTGAATATTGTAAGGGCGTAATGATGCAACACGCGGGTTGTCTGGGTTGGAATCCTGTAGATGTGACCACATTGATAGACCACGATACTGGGCGCAGATAGCTCAGTCAGAGACTCGTACGCTGATTGACAAAGTCCTAAATAATGAGTTAGACTTGTCCCGATATTTTGTTCGTAAATGAATTGCCTTATTACAAATACATTACTGCTGGGAGTGAACCCAGATTTCTATGCTTCATACCAAGATGTGATAGGTTAAGTTTGTTAAGGATCTTTCATGACCAACATGAGCATATAAACTTAAACAGGTAGTTTCAAATGCTATATCACTATTTGGTACTCCTAAACTTATGGTGTACGATGGAGGGCGAATGTTTGAAAGTTTGAGCTTTCAAGGATGGGCCTCTGATATGGGGTGTCAAATTAATTTTATTACTCCAGAAATGCATAGTGAAAATGGTCAGGTAGAACGCTACTGCCGCATGTTACTTAATATGTTGCGCATCGAGACTACCAATCGTAACAATCGATGGTCAGCGTGTTTTATGGAAGATGCAGCTCATTATTAACAGTACTAAGCATAAAACCACACAAATATCACAATCACAATTAATAATTGGGGTAGAAGCAGTTACGCCAGTAATAATGTCACCTATCCGTGACGTTGCCTTGGACAATACACGACCGAATCGTGAGGGCCTAAGGGAGCTATAGAGGCAGCGCGCTAGTGAACTACTTGTTGAAAATAGACGTAAACATTAGTAAAATCGGAATGTTGTGCGAAGTTTTCCGCTAATGATAATGGTTTTGTAACTAAAACTTCTCAAGTTACAGGCAAGCTGGACTCGGGGATGCGAGGGCCTTACCGGGTCATTAAAGTATTACCCCATGGCCGGTATGAACTACAACTAACTACCACCACTAGAACCACTAGAAGTGGTTCGTATGGCAAAATCACTCAGGCGGCCGCCGAGCATATGGTGGCCTGGCGAGGAGAGTGGACCCCCGAGGCTTGTGCCGCAATTTTGGACATTAAGCTAAGTGTGCTTTCATTATTATAAGCCGTGTAGCAGACATGTTAACTGGGTCATGTCTGTTACGTTGTGTCCATTTGTGTAGACATGATAACAGGGCCATGTCTGTAGTGTCGAGTTTAGTCTCCGCCAGTGTAGACATGATAACTGGACCATGTCTGTGGTGTCGAGTTTATTCTCCGCCAGTTTGGACATGATAACTGGGCCATGTCTGTGGTGTCGAGTTTAGTCTCCGCCAGTGTAGACATGATAACAGGGCCATGTCTGTGGTATCGAGTTTATTTCCTCGCCAGTGTAGACATGATCCTCAATGGATCCTAAAGACAGGTCCTCAATGGATAGGCTAAGGAGAATATGGAAAAACAGGAGCATCACCAAAGCCACTCAAATTCGGCTAGTGCGCATGTTGGTCTTTAGAAGTATTTCGGAGAGTCTTTCGAGAAAATCACTTCATAGAGCGGTTGGTTGTACAAGGCAGAGTGGAAGGCACCAGACCACGTGGAAAGTCGCCCATGCGATGGACCGACCAGATTAATACTGCCATTGGCAGCCCCTTGCATGAGTACACCAGGATGGCATCCAATGGGGAGAGATGGCGAGACAACGTGAGGCGAGCAACATCAATCCCAGAACCAATGCATGACGACCACGACCGCTCTGACCGGAGCGTCACGACTTGGAAGAAGAGGTGAGACATGATAACTGGGCCATGTCTGTGGTGTCGAGTTCATTCTCCGCCGGTGTAGGCATGTTAACTGAGTCATGCCTGTGGTTTCGAGACATGTTAACTGGATCATGTCTGATGCGTCGAGACATGTTAACTGGGTCATGTCTGATGCGTCGAGACATGTTAACTGGGTCATGTCTTCGAGATGATTCTCGCCTCGGGATATACGAATTTTCAGCGTATATCCTGAAGTAAGTTATAGGGAAGATATTGATATTCCTTATTTTCTACTTTCAGCTGAAGGTGACTCCCTTGCGGCTGATCCATCTACCAGTTTCTCTAGCTGCGAGAGCCAGTTACTCTCGAGCACTCACACTGGAGATGGACAACGGGGTTCAACAAACGTCGCATCCGGCCGGCATTGAAGACTGCATGCTCCCGCCAGGTTCCCGAGCCCACTAGCCGAGCAATGGGGACTGCCAGGCGATGAAGACATGTTCGAGGACGACCATTTGTCAGGAGAGGCCGTATTAGCGATGTGGCAACACTGTTTGACAGTTCGGGCCTTCGCGCCTATATAAGGCGCGCGAGCCCCGACGTCACTCTCATTTGCTCTCCGAATTTTGTAGCGATAAGACGTGTTATAGCTCGTTGGAATTGTTAAATTTGAGTTATTTATGTTGGATTCAAATATTGAAGAATTGAGTTTGTTCGTTGTGTAATTACATGTTTTCATGAGATTTTATTCTTATTAATTCATTAAATCTACCCTCGATTCCTCGTGCATATATTTTTTAATACAATTCGATAGGAACCGCTAACAATAGGTTAAACGAATAAATCCTCCGGCACATCACAAACATTTTGGTATGAAACAGAGTAATAATAATATCGCTAGAAGAACACACCAACAGCTGTACGGTCCCAAACTAAGCAACACTTGTATTATGTACTGTACTTGAAATGAACCGGGTGCGATCCCAGTATCTAATTTGTATGTACTCGTAGATATTACACATGACTCAGGTACAAATATTCGTGTTCATCATACAAAATTTACCCCGCTAGGATTTGAAGCGAGGGTACATAAAATATTGTTGTCAAGGATAAAATGCTAGCAAAATATTCAAGGAGAAAGAACAACACTGAAGAAATAATGATACTTCAATTTCCTTTGTACAGGTAGGTATTGCAAATTCCAACTTAATTTCAAAAAGACTTCAACTTATTATTAAACATTGACGATGGCGTGCTGTCGCGAACGATAAATTTTACTTTTGAAAAGGAATTAAAGTTATGTCGTATTGGAAAGTTTTCCATTTCACTTAGTGAATTATTAAAAATGGATCTGTCAAGGGGAATCAAAATCCGTTCGTTCCATTTCAGCCGGTCGCGTTTCGATGGACAGCCAGTAATGAGAACTTCATTTGGACTCGATTTACTGTACCAATTATCTACGTTAACACGAATTTTAAATGAACATCGATTACCAGGAGTCGTTAATCAGTTTTATTATATATAATATTAATGATTGTAGCAAATTCCGGTGCAGAATTATGTTTGTTGCAAGGCGTGTTAACGTATGATGACTAAATACATACTTTGATATGATTAAGCATTTATAGTATAATTGCATTATCATTTCAAATATCAAAGTAAACATTTTTCAATTACATGAAAAACATACTTGCAAAAAATTGCCTTATTTCTGTCAGAAATGTAATAACTAAACCGAGAGAACAGTAAAAATAATGTTGACGTACCTGTGTTCGAAGCTATCAGCCCTATTACTCTTGTAGCCTGAGTCGTTGAGGCTGCCTTCATGTCGGAGGCTGGGCAGGGAGTCCCAGGGTGAGCGGCGGGGGCCGGGCGGGGGCGCGCCACGCCACCCGTCCGAGTGCCGGTACCACGCCGCTCGGGCCGACTCACCGATGCATGAAGCACATCGGGACGCGCTCACGAAGCTGCACATAATGTACACTATGTACAGCCTTTAATGTATTCCTTGAACCAGGTAATGGAGGAGTCCGGACGGATTATGTATTTTTATATGCAGATCATTTTAATCAGATTTTAATCCCATCTTCAATCATGATCATTACATGCTGGCATGGCTGGCTGTATGCTGCTGAGCAACCCAGGTTGCTTAAGGTGAAGTATGTCTAGAAGATAGATATACCAGATATCGGCGGCAAAATGTGTACTGTAGAGCACAATCTGTCTGTTGTCCTAGATTACCTAAGTAATGAGGTTTATTTTTATAATTGAAAATTTTGGATTGGCCTTTAGTTTATTTGAGTAAGTAAATCAAAATCTACTATGTGCTACGATTTTCGTAGCGTTATCGTAGTTCACCCGTAGGTCGATCAAACAATTATAATATAACATTAATAATCTTTTTATATATTTTAGTAATTTAGCTTGCCCGTGTATAACATCCTAAAAATGTAGACTTAGGAGTCTCGATAGGAATACAATTCCAAATGGTCAGCAAAAGCTTAAGCGAATTTTGCAACTTTTTCATAAGTATTTACATGAAGAAAAAATTACCTGATTCTGCATAATTATCGTTATAATTGCGTCATATTGAAGCCTAAGTACACAGTATACAGTTACATTAATGCAATACCTGGCAATGTCTTTATTATAAATAAAATAAAACAACGTATTTAGCTTAAGTTATCAATTACAGCTGTACACGCGAAATATACGCTTATAGTGTTACAAGTTTGTTCAAGACAAATCATCGCTCCATCAATAATAAAAAAACTCATTGTCATTAACCTCCATTAAAGGAAAACCATAAATTTAAAATATATACGTATTTTTAATTAGATTTATAATTAGTTTTGCTCTTCAAGCTTCAGATCATTTCAAAGTAAACAACCCATTCGGTGTTAAACTAATTTGAAATGGTTGGCGTCTAGTCCAATGGGATTGAAGCCTTTGTTCCGTGACGGGATTACTAGCACTCGCTTCTGGATCCGATATGGACCACTAAATTTTGTGAAGCGTATCAACGCCACAGTACTAACCTCTTTACTATATTAATTATAATTTCTATTATAGCTATAGATAGAATATTGAATCTTATGTACGTAATTAATTATTTTAGTTGACGGCATTGTCTGATTATTAAACTCTGATATCACTTTATTATATAATATAGAGTTATAGATACATTCCGATAAAGTGAATAGTATAGTATAATAACATTATACGTTTCCAATTCCGAGAAAGCTGAAAATATCTTTGGCATTTTCTCATATTCCAATCATCCATAAGATTTGATTCCCCAGACTTAATATTCTCGAGGACCTTACGGAATACTTTTATAGAACACAAAATTGTGTATTACATATATCACAAGCATTATAAATTATGCGTGGACCTTTCGTATTGGTAAAATTGCTTGCTTCGCGAATGTCTAATTCTATCCCAGGAGTATTCCCAGGGGCATACGTGACTTGGGGAAAACGATAACTACGAAAATAACTCAGAAGTACCTACGATCAATACCTAGCCCTAGCTACGCTCAATGGGTATTACAGGGTATTACAATGTACCAATGTTGTTGTACCGAACAACGATTGTTAGCGAGTTTATTAAACGTGTTAACATATTTAAACTATGACACGATATTATTCCTGTGAATGAATTGAGAGCATATTAGTATTAGATGCCAAAATGTATACATACATACTGAAGGTAGTTTTGAGCGCGAAATTGTTAGTGGTTTATACATAAAAACCGCTAAATAAAAAAACAAATGTTTATTTTAAAACTACAGATTTGAATACCTACGGCTTTATAAATATTTTAAATTTTGCATAACAACACCCGTATGCCCCTCGGGATGCTATTGACTGGATATGGAAATACTCATATGCTTCTTAGTTTTTTTGCTATTAATATTCTAGAGCATGAAGCTTGGTATTAATTTAGTAAAAACCAGTAGGAGGTTATTCTAATGAGCAGTATTTTCATAGTGCACCTATTCCTCCTATCCACTGAACCTTCACCCTCGAGCTAAGACAATGTAAGAGGGGAGATGTGGACTGTTTTCTGCCAAAATATCGCCACTAATAATAAATCAGTTTCATTAGTACAAAGCGAAGCTCGATTTGTGGGTCCATAAACGAAATTGTCGACAACTCCCTGCGGGAACTCCAAGCCTACAAATATACTGACATTATATAAAGGTCACATCTTGGCTAAATTGATTTTTGACAATAAATAAATTCTATTTCATTGTAATAATAGAAAATCTTTATACATTGATTTCTTAACTTTAACCTGAGAGTGAGCTTGAAAAATGTTTATTAAGAGAGTACGTTCTGATTTCTGGACTACTTGAAATTTTATTTTTCATACTTTTTTTTCACTTATTAACATTATTTTTAGATAAAGCCAACTGCTAAGTGGTGAATTAAGGGATGAATTAAGATCATAGCCTGTATATACGTTTCTAAAATGCGTGCAAAGTGCTCCAGATAACGGTATACTGTGTACTTTATAGAGTATTATTACTTTTAAAATTATTATCTCTGAATCGACTAAATAAATACTTTATAATGCTTATTGTTGTGTATTTGGTTAAACATTTTGATAACATTAATTTAATAAAAGCGCTGCTATGAACGTATATAAATTCAGTAAGGAATAGAATCCAATGATTGTGTTCGCGATTCAGAACACAAAGCGATATTTATCTGTACCTCATCGATAGTACCTAACAATATTTGCTCTTATAACATAATTATATTTATCATCCACCAACATTACTTACATACGTTTCTCATAAAAGTTATAACGGATTAAGTTAACCTACCCAATTTAAAGTTTACTCGTTACAAAATGTTTGCGCTTATGTAGTCAGCTTCAACCCGAAAGACATAATTGGCTAGTTTTGTTCAATAATCATGCTTAAATGCAATCAGTAAAACTACAAATGCGATTATATTAGAACTAGTATATCCTGCTCATGCAATGATAGCCAAGTTGGTAGAACGCTTGCCTCGGTATCGAGGATTGCAGGTTCAAACCTCGGCTGGCACCTATGGGATTTCTAGATTTCAGATGTGAATCACATTTTCAACCATGATTATCACTATCACATAACAATAAAAAGCGAAGGAAACCATCGTGAAGAAGCCTGCATGTCTGAGTAAAACCCCAAAATACGTGTGAAGTCCACCGACCCTCACTGGACCAGCGTAGTGCACTATGATCTCATCCCCCTCGCATTGATGAGAGGCCCGCTAACTATAGAAATAGTTTACCAAAAAAAATCATATTTAGTTTCAAATTAAATTTTTCCGTGTTACCTAGACCTACGGTTAGAGTGGTTTCGAGCACATGACGAGAAACACGTGTCTAAAAAGGGTATGAACGTGAGGAAATAGCCCAAGAAAAGATAGATCGATTATATTCAGATATGAAGTTAACATAGTATTATAAGAGGAGATGTGTGTATAAAAGAAATTCAGGAGGAACTGAAGATAATGGAAAGATAATGATGACGTAAATTGTTTGATTAAAATTGGGAAGTTCGAACACTCAGGATCCGTTTGTAGACTCATTTGCAGAAAGCTGGCTCGCATCACCCCATTGTTGTGCCGCAGCATGTGTCAGCCTCTCTCTTAAAACTAGAATTCTAAGATTTCCTTAAATCAAGGCTCCTCCGATTGAGGTTGCTTATATAAGAGTGAGACTGCTTATATACGATTGAGGCTGTTTATGTACACGCCTTTACACGCGCTAAAACGTTTTTATTTTATTCAGACATTTCCTCAACTGAAGCGGTGATACCAGCTCCCTATACAACGTAGCAATACGATTTAAAACTGGCACCAACATCCTTAGATGGGAATGTTTAACAGTAAACAGTGAACTAAGCATAGTCTTTTGAAAACGTTTACGTTTAAGTAAGCATGTTTTATTCCGCTCACATAATTAAGAATGATAGTGACAGCATGCTCACTCGATGACGATACAATTCTGTTAGAAGTTTTTACTCTTAGACGGTTACGTCGTTTTGTTCCGCTGATTTGACATAAAAACCGTGCTGTTCAAATGTTTATATTATTTTCAAAAGGGATACAACAAGTTGAGCGGTTTTAAGCCGCGCATCAAAATATAAAATGTTTTATTTTTTTAATTCAGTGCAAATAAAAAAAGTGCGCTATAATTTTAAAAATGTTTGCCTTGTGTGACACGTCGTTTGTGCTATGAGTTAATGATGACTTGGATAAGAATATAGTTTTACACACCTTGATTGATGATCACTCAAATATCCTTGATCTCGATCTCTGACGCGGTCCCTGCAAGAAATAGGCCATATTAACATCATTGTACGTTGAAATAAAACAAATTTTTCGGATTTTATCGCGTTTATTTTATGTTAATACGTTCCCGACGTTTCGGCTGCTTTACAGCAAGCAACGTCGGGAACGTAATAACATAAAATAAACGCGATAAAATCCGAAAAATTAGTTTTAATTCAATGTGTAGTATTCGCGTAAATATAAGAAGTCAATATCATGGTACGTATAGCATCCAATTACATTTAATAATTGTTCATGATGTGACTAGTAGCGATGACTTGAATGTTTAAGTTTTTATCGTAATAAAACCGAGGACTAGCCGGTTGCAGCCTTAAATTGATTAAGTTGGCTGCTTTGCCTTGCTACGTATTGATGTGACTCGGCTAAGTGCATGGGGTGTACTATAATTTACTGTAGGTAACATGTAGGTACATATAATTAAGAAATGTTTACAAACCTAGAGTTGTGGTCACTTAAATAGCCGCGTTCTCTCTCCCGCTCTCGCTCCCTCATCAGCTCATTGCGATCACTACAAACATGCTCATTTTTTATTGTAGTACATAATTATATAGAACTTATTAAAATTATGAATTACGAAAATGAGGGAAGTATTTTTTAAGGAACAAGTGTAATCTAAAATAAATGTTTGTGATAGTGTCGTAGTGTTGTTTTGTTTGTATATATATTATCCTTTATCTATGTCATAAATATAGCATAATGACTTATCCCTCTTACAGTTTTTTTTTATCTTATGACTAGTTTACATGAGGACAGCACGGTAGTTAACAAGTAGTCCAATAGCAAATGTACTGAATTCATTTGCTGATATGCGTACTTGCCGGCTGTTTACACGACACTACTTGCTTCCTATTTGTTGACTCTTGCTATCTTCTTGTCAATCAAGGACGAGCGAGATAGCATAGTCTAAAGTGTCAGAAGTTAGTCTGTGAAAATATTATATTATTTCTCACGTAAACTAAGTCGCGGGTAAAAGCTATTTTGCTGATAACTGAAGGTACTTAGTACCTAGTGGACTTGAACACAAAAAACAAGTTTGGCTGCCTATCTTTGGCATCGAAGCTCCAGTAAATGACAAAATAATATTTATTTTATGCTCCAACCAAAACGCATATAAATTTTATTTTCAAGAAGATTGGTTCTAAACTTTCTTACAAAAAGTACACGCATTTAAGGGCTTTAAACTTTTCAGTATTTACTAAATATTACTGCATGCATTCCTAGAACGGCTCAAATAACGGCAATGGCCGTTGGGGCAAACATATTCTAGAATGATATATTTATATCTAGAATATAGATTCATTTACTAGCTTTGAATTAAGAAATACAGAGAGAGCGACTCGATGCGACAATCCGCGGTGATTTAAATACGGGTACTCGTGCTAGCCCGCGTGCCTGCGAACCTGTAGTATCCATCGCGGTCCGATCTTGCGCTATGCTGTCTATCAACGCTGAGGCGGTGCGGGAGCGGCAAAGTCGATGATCGGCTGCCGCCACCCGAGCACTGAGACGACGAACCTTCACAATTTAAAAGAAAACGTTTAGTGTTCAGTTATTTTTTAGATCAATTTATCAATAATGTCATGCTGGGCAGTATGCACTTCCCTTTATTTTTAATAAAAGATATAATAGTTTCCGAAATCATACAGGAGCGTTTAATTAATTATTATCGATGTGACTACCTAATTTAATGATGACGACGAACTGTACGTCAAGTGCGAGATTATTCGTAAGCTAGCCGTATACTTTATGGTCTACCGTATTTTGACATTTTGCATGGAGAATTGAAAGTTTTAAATAGCATCCGCAAGAGGCGCTCTTCAATTCTCTATACAAAATGTATAAATACGGTAGACTATAAAGTATACGGTTAGCTTACGAATAATCTCGCACTTGACGTGCTGTTCTTCTAGTTTGCGAAATGGATGAACCGAGTAAACTTTACTTGGCGGAACTTTGTCACCGAGATCACAAATATAACGAGAGCTACCTAAAAATATTTATAAAACTATCTACCTTTTTTAATGGTACCTGTTATTTAATATTGGTTAATGGCATACAAAAAGCCAGTCAAATATTTATTTATGTAAAATGTATACTTTAATGACGGCAACGGTACACATTCTTACGTGGAAACCTATTTATATGTTAGTGTTCATGAAAACGATTATCGCTACAGATTCAATGACTACATTTGACATGACATTTTGGACATTTATGCGTCTATACATAACAAATTATAGAGATGATATAAAACTACCTTGGATTATAAAAACTAAATTTAAAGTTCAAATTAAAACAATCCGTTAATCCTAGACTATTTAAGTATTCCAGAAATATATAAAAATACCTACATAGTTTAGGTTTTTTTCTTCTATAGCTTAGATATATGAAATAACACAGACATTTTTCTTTAACGATAATGGCACAGTATTAGTGGAATTAATAGGTAATTAATCTACATTAAAATCAATTATCTCTAAACTAGGTATAATAATATATTGTGTGGTATGAAAAGTCATGTAACTGTAGGGCAAAACAAGCAATCATTTTATGAAGATATTACGAATGTGGAGCAGATCAAAACAATTGATTGTATAACATAAAAATGAAACCAAACAAGGCCTTATGTGACACATGCTTTCGCCTTCGATCTGAATGTTCTGAATGGTAAAAATAAAAATACACGTGACGTAATTATGTGACTAAGTGAACACAATAATTAATATACACGCAATGTAAATGATACCAGTTAGACAATAAGTATGTGATGTTTTCACCTCTTTCCCTTAACGCAGCCTCCTTGAGGTGTCTCAAAGATTGTAGAATGGATTCTTGGGTCGGTCCTCAACAAAAACAAAAACAGGGTTCAAATTAAATTTAAATAAATTGATTCGTGTGCATAGTGTTCATATTGCGCAAGATTATTAAATTTAATTTAAAAATAATTATTATTCTGCAAATTTTAGTCTACAAGCTATTAAATGTGATATTTTAAAATGTGAAAAATCATTGCAAAATGTTAGTAAGTTAGATTAGCTCAAAATTGTATAATTTACTCACGTCTTCGAGGCGGGTAAGGACTGCGTTGATTTGGTGGCAAGTTGTCGTTGTATTCTGTACAAATAAAGTTAAACAAAATAAAAAATAAAATATTTCAGCACAGCACTTATAAAACTTTATTAGAATCTTCTTATTTGAAACGTTGGTTCCATAATAATAAATTCATTGCAATGTATGATCAAGCTGGAAATATGATTTACCGTATACAGAATGATTCAGAAAGGGTTATACTAAGCCTAGAATTTGTGTGCACATTTACTGTTGTAGCTAAAAAGATTGTATGCATTTAGTCATTGGCAGTTTACAATGGTTATTAACTTTTTAATTTTTTTTTTTTTTTTTATTACTTTATAGGCAAGTATTTGATCTCAATTTCACCTGATGGTAAGTGACGATGAGATCTACGATGGAGCATACTTGCCTAGGTAGGAAGGCGGCAGTAGATAGAGACGCTACATTCACTAGGCACATGCCGCGCAACTGATCTGACCCGCCATCCATGAATTTGACTGCTTTGTTTGTCTTTGCTTTTCGTCTGTCCACTAATAAAGTCCTATCTTAAATTCCAATTAAATTGTTTTATTACAACATTTTCATTTGTAATTTTGTTAAGAACATAAATTATTTTTTATTATTGGCATATCGAAATTCTGACTACAAATACTCGTACGTGTTTACTAAAGCGCTAAACAAACCCATCAGGTACTCAGGCTTAGCATACCATTTTAAATCACTCTGTATATCAGTTTGATACAGAAGATGAGAGATACCTTTTTTACATCACCTTTACAAAAAAGTTTAAGCCTATCCAATATTAAGTATACTCTACACTTATCGATTTTGATGTTGGTGACCTTTAGGCTGTGTCCCCAGTCGGCAAACTGTCAGCGGCCGACTGAGTTAGCGGCGTATCGGTTTAGTACGCCCTTCCATATTGAAATGGAGTGTTCACAGTTTGCTAGTTTGTGCTCAGTCTACGCAGTTTGCAGTGTTGCGCGCGCCGATTGATTTAGTAAGCGGCCGACTCACAGCAAAACCGGTTCCAGTCGGTGGCGGCGATATGCTTGTTCGCCGGGCGTAGTGAGTCCGTTTGCCGCAAACTGTCAGTTCTGACAGTTGACAGTGAAAATTCAGTCGGTCAGGTGACCTAAATAAGCGGCTAACACATAACAGTTTGCTTGCGACGCACACAAATTGATCTGAGTTTGCAGCTAACTCGAGTTTCAGTTCGCCACAAATTTGCGGCTCACTCAGTCGGCCGCTGACAGTTTGCCGACTGGGGACACAGCCTTAATGCTATTACATTCTAGCGCTCTGATATGTCTCGCTAGACTGAACACCTACAACTCGGTAACAGGTATCACAGTAGGCCTTGAATATTGTATGTATACATAATATAAGATATATATACATAATATAAGAGGACTTATTTTAAATTTAAAGAATAACGAGATCAAATTAAAAAAATCATACCTAGATCCTCCATACTTTGACTCAATAAAGCTTCAAAGGTGTGAAGACTATAGCTTTCGGCGTCCATGCCCTTAGCGAGAGTGTTTCTGAGATGCATCTCGTACTCTAACAGAAGACGTGAGGTTGGTGATCCTGGGGCTGGAGTGGCGCTAGACTGGGAAGCTTGCCGGGAGAGGCACGGCTTCTGCTGGCAAATTAAAGTAATGTTAGTAACATAGTTTTCAACTACATGGCACGAGGGAAATTATATTTTTTTCTTCGGAGAAGCATATGTTCAAGTGGATTTATACATTATCTAATCTAGGTACCAGCAATGAGGACTTTTTGAAATATTTCAAGGCTTTTTTATATAACGAATATTTTTGTATTAAGTCATTTAATTGTGTGTTGTTACCAATCCCTTATTTCAAACAATATTATAAGTACTGAATATATTATAAGTACTAAACAATGTCTCATAATTAACCGACTTCTCAAAGGAGGAAGTTCTTAATTTGGTCGTATTTTTTTAAGAAATACATACGCTATGGTGATGCTGCCTTGGATCGCGACGTTGGCAAGGCTCCTGATCTGAATTGCCATTGGATGAAGAGGGTGTAGTCGCGTAGCACTGGTTATCGAACATGACGTTGTCTGAGGGCGGAGAGAGGTCACGCTCCCCACCGCCTAGCTCGAGGTACAGGCCGCGGCCTGGATATCCACTTGGCGCTGCGCCCACACCCACTCCACGTCTGCATTGGAAATGTATAGTCTTATACTCATATTTCACGCGGAAATTACGCAAGTGGCAAGTAGTAGATAAAGTGTCAAACACTTATGACATCAGGCTTTCCGAGCAGATCACATAAGAAGACATGCTGCTTGTTTCTTGCGTACTATCCACATGTAAGCCAATTATTAAATATAGTAAATTAGGTTGTTGACTATGAACATAAGAACAATGTTCTAGGGTTCCTTAGTAACAACGAAGAATCGACAGGTCTAGCTTGCGCGGAAACACATACTCGAGTGACGTTTTCATTTTAAGGCTAATTTGATTGGATAATAGAACTATATGGTATATTTATGTTGCAACGTACCGCTGAGAACTTTGTCGGCTGTTGTTGTTAACTCCGTGCGAGTAGTGTCCGTGTTGAGCGTGCTGCTGGTGACGGTGGCCGTGGGAACCGCACGAGGGGGGGCAAGGCGCAGCGCCCCCGTACCGGCGGCGACCCATCTCGGGGGACGTCACTGGACTCTCCGTTGACGGCATCGGTTTAAGCATGCGCTTGAGCGTGCTCGAATCTGATGAAATAATTATTAGATTGTAATGGTTGACAGTGAATAATATCGTAAGGTTAATGAATCTTTGAGTTAACGAAGATGAGTATGACTACGCAACTAATAATATAATATAATACAAAATGGCACATCCATGGCTACCCCCACTCAATAACATCTACACGTCACGGCCCCCCGCTACTAAATAGTACATAAGGGAAAATGAACTTTAATTTAACTTTACTCTAATTTTACAATAATTATTTAAGATTATATTGTTGTTTGTTGTTGTTTACATACCCATGTTCATATCTTCAGTGCTCTTGGACTTGGTGCGCCGTGAACCCGAAGTGTTGTTATTTATCATGTTGTGGTGATGGACTGTGTGCCGGTCGGACTCACGAGACTGGAAAATAATACAATCATAGATATTGTTTTTTTTTTCTTTGTCGTCACCAATCCCTAGCCATTTTTTTATGTTTCATATTCATTTATTATAAATAACATTTAGGTGGGAGAAAGTTTTTTTTTTGGTGGGATGTTGAAGCGTAAAGTTCTCCATTTAGTTTTATTTTCCTAAAAATGTGTTTCTTTGATTAATAATGTATAATATTGGTGGAATTTTAACCATTGTATGTTTATAAACGTGCACGAGTGAAAGGAAATTTAAGTAAAATAGTATAACTTGACTTTTCAAGTTGTACCAAAATGTCCCGTAAATGTTCAGTAAAGTATCCACAGCTTGATACGAGTAGGGGATTAATTTCATCAACATTATCATTATCATCAGGGGTACTTATAATTCAATAACAATTATCAAAATTTACTCGACACTGGCATAAATAGCACTATTTCGTAGCCGATTGCCAACCTCAAAAAAAGAAGAAGAAGAAGGTGGGAGAAATCTCGGGAGAAAAATTGGTAAATACCTACCGATTCATTGCCATCTCCATAGTCAACGCTCTTGGGCATGTGCTGGAGGTGTTCTTTCCCGGAGCGTGTGGATGTAGCGGAAGATTTGGAAGACGTCAGTGTGCCGCCTGCCTGCACGCCCTCTGACTTCAGGTCTTGGGTGTGCTGGGACGATGAGCCGCCTCCCACTGCTTGAGATTCCTCGTTTGTCTGTTGGCAATATCAAAGGCGTTTAACACAAAACTTTGAAAATTTTGGTATAGGATCAGAATCAGAATATTTTTGATTCACGCAGACCATTAAGTACAGTACTTATGAATTGTCATATAGAAAATAATGTCTCTTGCCAAGGTATAATACCTTGGCTTTATTGTCTCTTAAGAATTGTATAAAAAAAGACATTGTACCTACTTTTTATCAAAATATTAAATGCATAATGCCAGTCAACTATGGTTTTACCTCATCATTCAACCGACTCTTGCTTTTGCCTCCCTCTTCTAGTTCCTTGGAATTTGAGACTTGGTTGTCTTGACAACTCGTATTGCTGCAACTCACCGAGGGTCAAACCTTGGGGTTGTCGTTGGATATACTAATGTAGATTCTGCTCTGAACGACTAACCATCGTGAGAGTCTGCGACAAGTCAAAGGCTTAGTCCGACCATAGCCTGCCTTTAAACCAATGACTAATTTCCATCAGTAACAAATTATGATATGATAGACTTACGTTATTGCCATGAGTGCCGACGGAGGCGGTCACCGTCTTTGGGGCCGTAGAAGTATTAGTTGTCATGGTCGAAGTTTCTTGGGACTTTGGCGGCCGTGTCGGTGGCTGAGCTTCGGTTTGCCTTGATGCCGCTGGAATAAACAAAAATATGAATATGATAAATAGTTGTGCAATAATAATCAACGTATCAATATATAACTTTGTTATGTAGGCTAGTGAATTGACTACGTTTATTATATTTTGTTGTAAATGTTTGCTGTTCGCTCTGTGTTTATTTTTTAATGTAATCATGATATAATGTGTAAGAACCTATAATAAGCACATTAATACGGTTCGTGGCACATGATCACATTTGTCGACAATTGTCTCGATTGTACTTAACTCTCAATATTTTACGTTACTATGTATAAAAAAATCTGTGAACTAGTTATGTAATATGGTAAGAGTATCCTCACGTTTAGGTGGTGGTTGGTGGGCTGGTTGGGAGTTGGTGACATTGTCGTACAAAGACGTCGAAGAAGTAGCCGCAGCAACTTTGTCGGAGCGGCTTGCAGTACCACCCGCAGCACCCGCATCCGTCTCTATCGCACGAGTGGTCGTCCGGGGTAGAGTGGAGGAACCTATTCATTCAATTATGATACAAATGATGGAAACCTCAAAACCTACTTTACAGGACATAGGTACTCTTACGATATAGTCAACGGGAATGGGTGAGTGTGACTTATTTCTGATAAAATCTACAATAGTAAACATCAACCGAAATCTTTAAAGTCCTCAACAACTCGAGGAATGACAAATTATAATTTTACCAACGACCGAGGATCCCTGGTTCGAATCTCAGTAAGGGCAAACTTAGTGTGATGACCACGAATGTTTTTTTCCCGAGTCAAGGTAGTTTAATAGCCATATAAGTTATAATAGGTTGTCGGGATCGTCCCGTGTCTATTTCGTAGTGCCTATAATACAAGCGTTGCTTAGGTCAGGAGCATACGGTTGTTGTGTTTGTATGGTGATATGTTTAACTCTGATAATACTTACGGTAGCGTGGATCTTGTGCTCTCAATCGTGCGTATTGTTCTTGAGTCATGCAAGTGCATTGGGGCTCACGACCGTATGTCAAACTATAATCAGAAAACACCGTTAACTCTATCTTTCTTAATTCATCGGTTAGTAGTTCCTTGCTTTATTCATCGGTTGTCTATTTAATTACCTCGATCGGTTCGGGCTGGCAGGCGTAGATAGAGGTTTCCTTTTAGCCTTGAATTTTTGCTTATTGCCCGGTGGCTCCAGCTTTAGGCTATAGCTAGATGAAGCCTTGCGTGAGAATTTGAATGATGGTGACTAAAATCATCAAATAATTACGTACACAATGGTTATTTATATATTTTATAATTCGTTTTTTTTTCTAGTTCATGTTGGTATTATATTTAAATTATACATATATTACAATTAAAATTTATACATATTTGAGTGAACGAAAATCACGTGAAGCTTAACCATAGGTATCTATGGGACAAGCTGACATCGTGGCCTCATATTATATCACATTTATGCTTGTAAGTCAATAGCCAGAAAAACATCTTAAACTATAGACACTTATATAATAAACACTTATACAGTGTGAAATCGAATTTTATTTTCAGGAAATTAGTAAAGAAAACAACCATTATTTTGTATGTAATTGAAATAATGCATCTAAGATTAAAAACACTGTGTCGTTGTGAATTAAAACAGAAGTTGGCCTGAATTACCCAGAAATCGTTTAAAGAAAGAAAATAAACATTTATAGGCCATGACAGACATAATTAAATAGGATATTGAAAGACTCCAAAATATTATCAACAGGACACAACATATAAATATCTGTACCATAACCATGCCGTAAGCGTTACCGGCTCAGCCAACGACGTAGCTATGTAACTAAATGCCCTGGCGCAAAAATTAAATTAGGGCCCTATTTAAACTAAACTTAATACCTTAAAGGTGAGTACTTTGTCATCAGCTCTTTATCGCCCAATGCCGGTCATAATAAAGCAAAACCAGTTACTACTAAGTATTATATTATGTATCGCAGCAGATAATTATTAATGTTGGTTTTTCGAAAATTCTTTATGGAGGCTGGGGGTTTGAGTTTGGGATCTCAGAGGCACTGCTCTGCCCAGCCACACGATAGCTACGCTACTGGGCTCAGCATAAACTGGACATAATTATAAGATTTCGATTTCACCTGTATGCTAAATTATCGTGAATTGCACAATTCCCACCTTTATTATTGCCGTGTTACTTACGCAGCATTCCCTAAATTGTTTGGCATCAATGGGAGAAGTGAAGTTCAAACCCCAGGTGTCGTTGGTCATCGGATCCTTCCAGTACACGAAGCATTCAGACGCCTGTCCGATGCGAGTGCCTGTAAAAAAGTAAATACCTTTTATTACGGGATCAATAAATATTGTATACAAAATACTAGAGGTACCTATTACCTACATGCACTCAACAAAATGAAATACATTACTTGGATGAGTTCTAAGTTTTTCTTATTGAAAGAGCAACTAAATCAGCACACATTACGTTAAAAAATTTGATAATGTGTTGTTGATTGAGTGCCAAAAAACAATTTCATCTTGTTTATTGCATTAGGACATATATAGATACGCATACCATTATTTTACTTTCTGACAGAGAATAAAATATAGATTGAACCTAAAAGACACAGTTCGAAATACATTGGATGTTCAATTTCCAACGCCCAACTTTCCGTTTGACCTAATGGAGTGATGTGCCGGTGTTTTGTACATATGGCCATCGGTCGATTACTCGCTTCACTAGACAGACTAAATTTAAAACTAGGTTAGAATGGCTGCATCTTCCGAATCGCTCTATATAATATAGTTGTGCAACTGTCAGAGCGAACGGTACGATTGGTTCTAAATCGTGTATTTTCGGAACTCCGGAGTACATTTTGTAATTAAAAAACATAACGTCATTTGACAGCAACCTGTATCAAACATGCGCATTGAGGAAAATCAAAGAAAATATCGAATGATAATTATATAATATGGTGTTCTAATATTTAACATGAACATTTATCTTATCAAATAAATATAAATTTATAAGTATTTAATTTAGAAATAATCCAAACTAAAAACGAGCTATACTTTTTGTGATCGTGTAATTTGTTATTATTTTAATTATTTATTTATTTGTATAACACAACAAAAACATTCAATGAATATTACACAACTCGTGTTAAATTGATTGTAGATTATTTACTATATAATCAGTTGGATATAATGTATATTTTTTTAATTATGTGTAAATTTCTCATGATTACATTATTAGTGGTTCCGTTAGCCCGCCCGATTAAGCCAAAGCTTGGGCTAAGAATAGGCTTACGTCAATAATGGCCGGTGTGGGAATCAAAACTAACACGAGAATTGGTTACGAGGGCAGCCCGTCTAACTACTAGGCTATTGACGCCTGTATTAAATAACCTATTTAATTAATATGATTTTCCTGCAAATCAATACAATAACAATTAATCCTAGTCTATATAAGTCATTGTTAGTAATAACTTCCGAAAAATATTAAGAATAATTAACAAACAGTTGTAATTGGCACACAGAACCATTAAAAGTAACTAATGGCCGATTCATTTTGTAATGCAGAGTATACAAAATTTTAACTAACCAAAGAGCATAGTTAAAAGATCAATAACTTTCTATTCAAGAAACATGTAGTGGGTGTGCAACCTACGCTTCAAAATCTATTTATAAAATTCATTCTTCCAGCATATATATCATTATCATACAAACAATAACACAAGTGTAATGGCGTTAATGCGTATTTTAAGATAAAGCTTCAGTAGGATTTATAATATTCTTCAGACATGTTATTAATTCGTTTTAGAGGTAAAAGTATCTCATAATATTTTTTGGGTATTTGTTTATTATGCATGTTTAAAATGAAACAGGATTAGCCGCATTTAATAATTTAATACTTAGACTGCTGAATGGAATTAAATAAAACTAGAAATATGTACGTCAAGTGCGAGATTATTCGTAAGCCTACCGTATACTTTTTGTATAGTTAAATGAAAATATAAATACCGTCCGCCAGAGGCGTTTTTCAATTCTCCATACAAAATGTCTAAATTCGGTAGACTATAAAGTATACGGTTAGCTTGCACTTGACGTGCTGATCTAGTGTGAGTGATATTCTAAATTCCAACTGTAGTACCACTCTTTACAAAATTTATTTTGGTAAGATTGCTAAACCTAACTAAATCCAAGGTTGGTAAATCCAAATATGAACGCTAACCCGACATTGGATATTAGTCAGTTTATATATATATATATGTAAATAGTACATACCAGGTTGCAATAGTCTGACGTCGAGAATTTTGTCGACCTGCGAATTATAGGCAGTGATGTGGAAAACGCACTCGGGCGAGTCCTGGATGCACGTGATGTTGACCGGCACCAGGTCCTCCGACACTTGTTGCCACTTGACGGTGCCGGCGCCACTTGCTGATACGTGGAAAACCTCCGCCCATAGCCTGAAAGCAATATCAGTACATAGCCATACTTGAAAAAAAATATTGAAGTAGGGCAATATTCTATCAAACCAGGAATATAGATAGGCGCTGATAGTCAGTAAATGTTTGCCTGACATATGCTTATTTTTTTGGAAAATACCTACATAATATATACTTTAAAAACATTTCTGAGAAAAACATGTAGTTGTAACGAACTCATTCAAGAAGGTATCGTTAATCTAAATCTTGGAGTGGGATGCGATTGATCATCACTCTTTATTTAGAGAATATATAATGGAATGCAATCACATCAACGCTCAAGACTACTTTAATGGAGCCTTAGAGCCCTATGTAATCTTTTAATTCATTTTACAAAATGTCCTCAGGATCCAAGAAAATGAAGCATTCGGTACAGGAGTTCCAGTGAAAATATGATCTAATGTAGCTTGATTGAATTAAAAATAGGTTCAGATCATTTTACTGTACCATATTGTATTGTATAAAAAGGTGTACTATCAGCTTTTCGCGGTTCCATCCGATACTACGATAAAACATTGGCTCATAGCACTCAGGGATAATATATACATATATATATATATATATATATATATATTATAGCTTAGCTCAGTGGAAGACTTTTTAGGATGGGATCAATAGTTCTGACAATGAGACTCTACATCGAAACCCACAAAGATTTATAATTCCAGCCCTTTTTGCGGGCACGGGCCTCCCCTTAATGCGAGTGGGATTATGCCAGAGTCCACCACGCTAGCCCAGTGCCGGTTGGCGGACTTTATACATCTTTCGAGAGGTTCTCTCAGACATGCAGGTTTCCTCACGATGTTTTCCTTCACCGTCGCAAAGATTGTTTATAATATAGTATTAGATATACAAGGTGAAATCGAAATTATTGGCAATATGTTAAAATATAACTCCATACATGCTACAAATTATTTTGAGACTACACATACACATATCGATTGATTACAAATGAATTTGAAATATATCCATTTTTGAAATTAACTGAGCATTTTTAATCAATGTAAAATTTTATTTTAAGGAGTAGGGTTCCCATTACATATTATTAGATATTTTTACGCATTTGCTGACCTGAACGATAATTAATTATATCGCTGCGTTATTTTTACTTTTATTTTTCATTAATCGATAATTTTTATATAGCCTTAAAATAATAGTGTTATAGTTAAAATATTGAAAATGATTTTGATTACCCTGAATACATATCATTCTATATATATAGCACATTGAATACTCACCTAAGTAAATGTCCATCACGTCTGCGAGAGTTCTGCCACGGGCTGTCTTCATAGCGGTACGCCTTGCGCAAGATGGGCGCGCATGAGCACGATGACAACTTATTGCCCATCGTGCGCGTGCCGCACTCGGCGCACTGCACTATGCTGCCTACAATATCAGACACGTTAATGACCGGGTACAAACCTAACAACAAACCATCTAAGCCGGCTGGGGCACATACCGCGCGCAAGCTGACACCAAGGCTAATGACATATCAATGCTTGGCCAAGCCAGCCTCGCAGGGTGATCGTCGGTCCGGAGACGGCCAGTAATACAAAGTTTTCACGAATTAACGCAAAACCTAAAATTTAGTTTGTCATAACGAATTATGAATTGAACTAAATGGATGTTATAAGTACCTAGTAGGTTTAAATCATGATATTTTTTTTCTTAGCCTAAGCGACTTATATTAACTAACACAGAATTAGATTTCGTATGCTTGTAGGCAAACCGGTCGGAAATGTTTGAAATAGTCCCGCTTCTTAGAATGGAAAACTTGCCTTGGCTCACCCATATAAGCCAAGTCACGCCTACTCTAGAAAACTAATGAATCTATTTTTGTTATTTATTTTATAAAACTCTTACAAAACAAATATAATTTCCATTAAGATTCTTTTCTCACAAAATACATCATCATTTTATAAAAGTGTCAATTAGTTTTTTACTTATTATTAAATTTCGACGCATAATAGTTTTAATGTTTTCATAACATTAAAATGACACATTTTGGAGTCAGCTGCTGATGATGACATAAACAGAAAAATGCTCATCTGGAACTCTGCAGGAACTATTGAACAATTAAAAAATTGTGCCTGTATTTCAAGCCTTGTAATGTTTCAGGAAGCATGCAGCATGAAGAGCTCGTATTCAGTCACACTTACCCGCGGTCCCGTGATGTCACCAGGTCCCATCGGTGCGCGAGAGCGAGTGAGCGCGGTTGAGGCTCTGCGACCGCTGGGTGCCGTGCTTGTACTGATGCTTCACGACAGCGTGCTGCAACCACGAACCATTGCACTAAACATGCCCCAATAGATACATAGCACACGACCAACCAAATGCTTAATAGGTTTTGTGACCATACTTACCAAATGCTTAATAGGTTTTGTGACCATACTTATTCAGAAATAAATAATAAAAGTGTGTGTTTTATTTATTTATTTGTTAATTGGTGTAGTCATAAACCATTTAAGTACGCTCATTAAAATTATAAAATTATAGCCACAATTTAGTTAGTATAAATTAAGCCTAATATAAAATAAAAAAAACGGAGACATATATTATGAAAAAAATATTTAAACAAATTAAATAAACTTTATGTTATGGTAACAAAAAAAATAACTAAAAGAGTCTTGAGGTAAAATCTACCAAAACATATTTTCTATGTACTTGTTGGTCTATTAACATTTTAGAATTTGACATAAGGCCGCATATATTGAAAACCTACTTATAAATAGTTTATAAAAACATCGTGAGAAGAAAAGAAAAATAATTTATTTACTTACTGATATTTTAGAAAATTCTTTAGTTATTGGGTAGGTAAATAGGATTGTGTTATAATTTAATGTTTGTTTATTTATGATTTAAGCTTATAGGATAGGGATGGTGAAGCGAAATAAACATGCAATAATGAGCATACATATCTAACTACATTTGTTGTAGATATAAGTTGGCGTAAGTACAACCGGTGTGCAACCGAAAAGGTGTTGCTAGCAATCCACAGGTATACCAAAAAAAAATCTCGGTCACTTGGATTTGCCTTAAATTCATAATATGGATAGTCAATAAGTTTTTAAGAAACATAAACAACTTAAATTCTAGTTCCTAATCGCGCCACCGCCAACCTATAGTTGTAGTACTGTACAAACACTATTCTACTCGGAGATGTGACCATATGACGTCACAACGGCGTTATCATGGTTGATATTTGCGGAATCATTTAGCTCGTCACGTTGTTTTTGAGCACACATTTCGAAACATATGAAACTGACTTACACTGCAAGTAGGTGCAGCCTACACCAAAAATGCTACATACACTTAGCATTACAAATATAACTAGCTAACATTTTGACCTAAGTAAGACGCAAAATATTGCGCATTTGAGTAAGAGTTTATGTTTATATGCAAGTTCAAACTTATACCTACTCTAAGTGGACAAATGAGTCATGTTTATTAGCATACCAGCAAATCAAACCTTGAATAGCCTGGCTAGGTGACTGTTTACACGCATGGTATCATTTAACATCATGCACTATCTACAGTATATATTACAAATTTTAAAATTCATTTGTGAATAGCTGTACCGGTGAAATTCGTACCGTTTAAGAAATATTTTTTTTTGGTGACTGTTTTCCATTTTTTACTAGTTATTCGGTTATTCGGGGCGGACACAAATTCGAAAAACTCAAGATCATAAAAATCGACCCTATAGTTCTATAAATTTAGACTTCTTAAAATGTATACTGAATATGTAAAGAAGTGGGTTTCACCCATATACAGTTTAAATAATTACGATTGTTTTCAGTATAAAAACTAATTTATATTTTGTTTTATCAGTTTTCTAAACATCCCTCATATTATGATGAAATTTAAAATAGAGCTTCGCTTCAGGAGGGGTTTTCTTGAATATAAGTTTTATTAAAAACTGTTTCGGTGTTGTCACATCTGCTGCTATAGGTACTTAAAAGTAGATAAGTCCTCAATTTGTTATTTATAGTGTTGGAAGAATTTGTAAATATATATCTTTATTTTAACACTGCCTATATACTTGACGTCGAAAATATTCAGTATGTATTATATTTCGCATAGTTTGAAGCCTTAGCAGTAAAAAAGAGCGTGCTACCCTGTTTATACGTACTCTATACTCACACGTGAAGAAATCAATCAAGCGCTCAATATGGAGGACAATACAAGCTTCTAATGTTTTATTTTACTAAGCTAGGTTAATGCAATAAGTCTTCAATCATTACAGTTGCTAAATGTTTTTATGAAAAACAAACTGACTACCGAAGAGAGGGATTGAAATACCGTTTTATTACTTATTGAATAAGTTCCGAGTTAATATACCTACCTAGTATGTGAGGTAGCAGAACGGCCGGGATCGACTCTATCCTATCAAATACTAATTAAAATTCTTACGCTGCAATTCGATCTCGATGCTGTCTTCAATCGTGATATAGTATAGACCGACTCATTATGTGGTTTAGCTTAGTACATATTAACAAACTATCGACACACACATGCTTATACTTAATCTTTATAATATTAGTTAGCTGTAGATATTATTGATTATATTTTTCTTTCTACCATAAAATAAGCTAGGTTAACTTATCATCAGAATTCACAATCAGGAGTTTAACGCAATATAATACCATCCTGAAAATATGTAACGCATTTATAACGTTGTCACACCAACGATTACATTATAATGTAAATAACGTAGATGTCGATGTAATACAGTATCGTATTGATCATATTATCGATATGATCCGAGGTAATAAACAGTAGGCATGTGTGCCCAATGTCCAGAACTATCCCCGTAACCCCAGGCGCGGTAGGTGCGGTGTGTGGCTGGCCATAGCTGCATGGATTACGTGTAACACGTTAATTAAATATTTAGGATCCTCTAGCATACTAGCAAACAGCAGATATAATACACAAACGTACATATTTTAAATATATAGCGAAAACTTTAAATAAGTACATAAACGTTCACATAGGTAACATAATAATTAAAATTTTATATTTATTTTAATATTTTAAACATAATTTGTGAACATGCATAATACTGATTGCTCGAATCAAGTTTACTGTGCATTTAATTTTAATTATGATTTCACGTGACGTTCATTTATTATTATTTTAATGGCAAATCGCCCCATAAATACAGACATTCACGAGGGAGGTAGGGGATACAAACACTCCATGTGCAAATCAATTTAAAGGTAATTACGAACCTCGAAATTGTTCCAATTTTGCGCAGAAAATTTAGCTGCCTCCACGCTCTCTTTAGCACCCATATTTATGAAGTTGTGAAATCACTCAAATGAACTATGACAATTCGGTTTCAATGCGTACGCTCTGAGCTCGTGACACTAATGTGCTCTACCACCGACCTCTGACGAGAATCGGTTTGATAAGCATTAAAATACCTCTATCTTCAGTTGTTCACAAAGTTTAAAAATTCACAGCGTTGAATAGTAAATGAGGGGTGTCGTATGTTGCAGCGAGCAGCGCCCAGGGCGGCGCGGATGCAGGCGCGGCGTGTAAACACCGCCAGCTGCGGCGCGGCTCGCAGCTGCGGGCTGCGCCGCGGCCGCTCGTCCGCAACCTCGCCACCGACACCGGCCGCACCGATCGACCGCTGCCCTACACGCCTACCTATAGCCCAGCTGGCTCCCTTACACTTTCGATTGGGCCCCGGTACCTCAAAGTGCGCAGAATGTAATGTGCGGTGGTATGATTTAGCGAGCGGTGCGGCAGGAACACCGGCGGCTCGGCTAAACGTCAGAGCGGACTGGGTCGCCATCCAAGCGTGCGTGGCGGCGCTGTGTGCGCAACGTCGCGCCGAGCGCCGCCGCGCACCGGCCGCCCGCCGAAAGCCGAGACGCAGCGACGCCCAAACCTAGCGAACGCGGTGGCCAGCGCCCTCAATTTTCCCGAGATATGTCACTCTTGCGACACTACGACTATATCTCGACTTATTTCCTCAATAAACTCAATATTTTGCGACAATAAGGAGAGCTTATGCCTTGTAATAGTTTGCATACGAATTGGATTAATACCATGTATCGAGATTAAGAAGATCATCAATGGACGTTTGGAGCGGTGCGCCGTGGGGTGGGTGTTGCGCGCGCAATCTCACCGAGACAACATTCGATTTTGGTCCATGACTGTTGGATACTTACTCTGGCCCACCGAAGGCTTTTATAGTTCATTCTAGGCTGCGAATGAGTACGCGACTGCTTATAATTTTAATTCGATAAAACGCTAATCTAAATATCAAAAAGAAAAATCCAAATGCTATACGAAGATAACTACCCGAGCACATATAAAAATATATACTTATGTTACACCGAGCTTGTGATATTTAATCTTATATTGAATTAACTGGTTCATCTTCTTCATATTACCTAAACTAAATGACTGATTCCGCAATAATATAAAACATGTATAAATTATTATTGCATCAATAATAAGTATACCTATTATGTTGTTATTGTTTTCCGGTTCCCTACAACGTAGATAGAAAATTAAACATGAACAGAAGTATATGTGTCATCCATTTGGATAAATAGACCAAAACTAGTCAAAACCCGTATTTGATAAGAAAGTCAACATGGATAAGTTCAACGAGATAGTTCGCAAACGACTTTTCTATGCATTTTTAACAAAAGCAATATAAACAGAGTTCAATAT
This sequence comes from Pheosia tremula, assembly GCA_905333125.1. Classification (NCBI taxonomy): domain Eukaryota; kingdom Metazoa; phylum Arthropoda; class Insecta; order Lepidoptera; family Notodontidae; genus Pheosia; species Pheosia tremula. Next base: position 5,792,045 of record HG995402.1, on the reverse strand, counting down.
GGCCTGCAATGGTACAGCCACGAGTTTTGATGATACACACCAATCTGATCTAATATGACACGCAACTTACACGCTTATTTACTCATAGGTTGCTACAAATAACTCAATTAATAACCAATATATTCAGTACTTTACTCGTGTGTCGAATCAACGTTGCCACTCATCGTTACATAAAACATTATCCTCAAAATTAATAAAAAAATAATTAATGTTTTATTGGCATTGTAATGCATTCTTACGAAAATAAATTTGATCAGTACGTGTGTTTACATGAATTTAAAATTGACCATCCATTTGGAGGAAAGATAGGTTGGCTTGTAAGACCTTTTTTAATCCCAGTAATGTCCTACAAAAAGTACATGTAATTCAGTTTTTCGTACTAGAAAAATAACTTACTCATCAGTAAAGTGGAGTTTGAATGGACATATTTCTAGTAGAGAAGACAACGTGGGAAGAATAAAACCATTACTGAATCGTATCTTAAGACGGTGAGAGAAGTTTAATAAGGAATATAACCAACAAGATGGGAAGGTAATGTTTACTTATACATAGGATTACTTATACAAGCTGTTGATGATGATGATGATAAAAATACATATTCATCACATTGGACAATTTGTCAGACGATTATGATCCTAAGTCAAATTCACAGAAGAGGCAATGATACTCAGCTGTTGAACTACACGGTGATGGCGGTCACTTTTAGGGGGTGGCAACATTTTTGATTATTAGGACAGGTAAACGCTGACTGAGCTATTGTAAACGCAATCAATGAAACAATATTATCGGTATCGGCATACTTCATAGAGATAACGAAATTGTTTAGTATTTGAAAGTAGAATAATTGATTATTTTAAACACATACAAGAAGTATTACGTTATATTTACTTTTATAAATATAACGTAACATCATCCCTCGAATAAAATTATAGACCGTCTATTAATTTAGGGGCATATGTTCAAGCAAATAATACAAATCTCTGCTGAATTGATCATGATGAAAATTCATGTAATAGGATCGTACATACTTTTTACGTACCGCTGTTTGTGGGTTAAATCTAACGGAACAAATTTGATAAACTTGTATTCGTATTTCCCTAAAATATATCATGTGTAATTTTATTTAAGAAAATTACTCTAAAACACACACTGTCATGGTTGTATATAAAAAAAAACACTTATTCATGTGATAACTTAATAACGAGTACGAATTATATTTGATTTTAATTAAACGTTCCTACCATTTTGTATTTTAGAATTCACATAATACGACCATAAGCATTCACATATATTATAATTTATATTTGCCTGCGCTTGGAACCTTAAATCATCAGGTTGCGTTACGGAAGAGCAGGTGTATTGAGACCATAAACCAGAACATACTGATAAAATGAAGAAGATGGCCAATCTACAGGAATGTAAATAATCCAAAGTAAAAAAGTAAAGCCAGTACGTTAAGTAACTATAGCTACTTTGCTATTCTGCTATCCAATTATTGCGTTCAAATGTATATCAATAATATCATCAGCTGGCACTGAAAACACTGGCTTCACACAATTAACTATTCACAGAGACGCGAGTAGGTCAGATTCAAGCTAAGTATGTTAACTGAAAATGGAAAGGCAACTCGAAATTAGCTTAAGCAAGTAGCTCGCTGGCAATTGAGCAGAATAAACGTCACTTTCCTGCCACCTTAAGCCATATCAATAAAAACCTCACAATTACTTATTAAAAATAATTTATGTATAAAGAATTAAGTTTCATTAAGTCTCGTTTATTCTGCAGAATATCATCAGGAAATAAAAATACGGGAATATATTGCATTAATGTATAGGTAAATAAAATCATATTTTATCTCGTAATATCATTGTTTTTGTGTCTAGCTCGCGTTGAGTAAATGTTTACGTCTTTTATTCAGAATCAGAATCAGAATATTTTTTATTGACGTAGACAATGTACAGTACTTATGAATCGTCAAAAGTTACAAAAATATTATGTTACTGCTAAATATTATTTGACTTATTACGGGATATTTATTCAACTAATTATCTGAAATAGAAACGTGGTGTCGACTTTTTTGCTATTATATTGCCAGTTAGGTTGTTATATGTGGACAATAATTGAATAACAATTTGGTTTTATTTTTATTGAAACAAAATTCTATTGGGTAACCTTCGAATGCACCTTCGAAAATTATGCGCACTTGAATTGAATGACAAAACAATCTTATTTGATGAGATTTGCATGAAACATTGAAAATCTATAAAATGGTAATAAAACTCTCTTGCATTTAAATATAATATGTAAGTAAGCCATGTTTACGAATACATCTACGTTAATATATGAGTTTCTGGAAGCCTTAGTTCTCAGTCGTGTGAAACATAAAGTCTGTTTTATAAAAACGACTTACATTAATTATTTAAATAAATGAAATAACTTCGTCCTTTTATATATATGTCGATGAAGAGTACGGGTTTATAATCCGCTGCAACTGCTCTGTGGAAGCTTGGCGTCCTAAGACGCAAATAGTCTAGGGCTTAATGCCAATGATATGAAAATGCTATAGCCTACGATGGCTTTTCAGCTATATCTCACTCAACTCTATTGTTGAAATAAAACTTATTTTACAGATTTATCGGGTTTATTTTATGTTTTTATGTTCCTGAGGTTTCGGTTGCTTTACAGCAACCAAGGCCACGGGAGGACGAACCATGGTGGCTGTAAAGTAGCCGAAACGTCGAAATCGAAAAACATTTAATAAACGCGATAAAATCTGTAAAATATTTTTTATTTACAAGTAAATGTGTAGTATTCGCGTAAATATGCGAAAACAATATGTCGACTCTACTATGTTAACGTAAAATAAGTATGTGTGTGAAGCTCCTAAGGCTTTTGGCAAACGTTGATAATTAACAGTCAATGGGGGCTTTACAGAACGATTCATTTTTGAATGTTGATACGAAAACTTGCCAGTGGCAACTATTGAGAATGCATAACACTGGACAGAACGAAAGAGTTCAAACTGCAAAACGGATTTTCGTGGCGCGACGAAAAAGGCTTGGTAATGCAGGAAAATATGATCACGTATGCAAAGTTAACGTGTGAAGATTTTTTCCGATTGACTGCACGATTGTTGTGGAATGTTATAAACAAACTGATGAAAATTTAAATTTGGTAGCTACAAGACAGGATTTATCTGAAAACTCATTTTAAAATATTTACGTGAAGAGTTAACGTTAATACGAAAGGTTAACGTGTGCATATACTGCCCGTTTATACACCACTGTATTATGGTATTATTATATGGCTATGTATGGTAGCATTCTAAATAAAAAATAGTAATTGTAGGAAAACCCACAGAAAAAAAAAAGTTTTTATTTTCAAAGAATAACAGCCTCCCATCGATAAGACAGTTAGGACCCTTAGGTCTGTGCTTTAAACAGAATGAGAGGCCTGCTTGATTAAAGACGATTTCTGAGTACCAAAGTAAAAGCAGCAACAATATTATTTAAAATATAGTTAAGCATATCCGGTTTAACGGATAATGAGGTAAATGTAGTAAGAATAGGCAATACATTTATAATGATCAAATTATAGACGCAAATGCTTATTGATAACTTGAGCTCTATATTTAATTGGCTCTATATCTTCAGCAAAATATGGACGAATATTATCAATACTTACGTAGATAGAGGCGAACACATTTTACGAGGCAGCCTCTAAAATTGCTCCACTCGTGCGAGTAGATATGAATATGAGTGAGTTGCAGGTCTGGCTACTAGTTCTAGCGATTCCCGCAATATCCTATCAATTGTTGTATATTGAATAGAAAATATTATATTTATTTTTGTAGATTAAAATATGTATATATTATTTTGATTTGAAATATATTTTCCAATTAGATGTATACATACATCCTACAGAGGCTGACATCCTTTTTATACGACGATATTCTTATCACGTCGTATCATTTAAATAATAAATAATGATTTTACAAAGTCATCAACAAATATATCCTATTCTAATAATATGTTTTCCAGATTTGGAAAGAAAATAAACCTGAAAAATTTTCATAAAAAATTAGTAGTTACTAAAATAAATTATTCATTAGAAGTAGGTAACTAAACGTATTAGAATTTTGATTTCACTGTTATAATCCATATTTCTTAAAAAAATCGGAGTAATGAAATTTAAAGACGCGTAAGTACAAATTTGCAGTGTTACCATGTAATTAATACACAAAACGTTTAACGTTGAAGATATACCACCTAGCTAGGCACCCTGCCTGTCTTGCCAAAGTCGTGTGAAGTGTGCCACACTGGGTTAACGTGATGGACTGGCCCAAATGGCCCTTGCATTAAATAGTGGTATTGCCCTATTAGGCAAGCACCCATATGGCAATAGGCTTGCCCTAATTACATAGTGACCTAATACTGTTGACAAAACGTGGGTGCACAATGGTGCACCCTTAATTATTTTCTTCGGAATCGCTGACGGCAATTGTGTAAAAACAATCATCCCGATAATGTTTATTTAATATATACTTAGAACATAATTACAATATATTATATCCTTATATTGGTAGTGGTAGAGATTGTCCGAGGGTAAAATATTTTATTTTCTATATGCTCAACCTATTGGCCCGTACTAACAAGTCAGTGACTCAACCTATGGCAATGTAACAAACTATATCGCCTCGTTAATGTGAGTTTTAGTAGTGCACTATAAGATGAAATACAAAGATGGCGCTGTTAACAATCCATCATAGGATAAGAAATTACAGAAAACCCAACTCACAATAGCTAGAACAATAAAACAATTTTTGGTAGAACTTAATACCTACCTATTATTTTTTAAATGAAAAGAAATAAAATTCTCTAATGCTCCAAATCTATTACCACGGATACAACAGTATTGTATGCTCGGCTTACACCAGGACAGTACGCAAGTAACAAGTAGCGGCTTGTGTAAACAGCTCGGCATGTACGGCACAATAAGTGTCTAGAATAGATTTCCATACATTTTCAAACGGGTTACTTGTAACTACCTTACTGTGTTCGTGTAAATCGAGCATGACGGATTAGTATGCCGATTTTGAGCTTTTTAAACGTACACATTATGAAATGAAAACTTAGCAATCTCAGACGAATAAAAAGGTTCCATATTTGAATGGTGGGAATATTATGACTTACAACTTATTACTGGCGTATTGTCCTTGTGTACGCCGAGCATAACGCTATGTTTTTATTACTATTTTCTCTATTCGATAGTGCGTAGAATGACTACATACAGATTTAATATATTATATAATTTATAAGGTAACTCTTAAGGCCATCATCAGGCCCATTAGGGGTTGGCCTGCAGAACAGAAAATCGATGATGGAGCGGGCGAAACCGCGGGTAAAAACTTGTATTATAGGTACTTGTATAGAAAATTAAGATCAGATTCTAAGAAATGTTCTTTATCGTTATAAATAGGATTTTTTTTTATAAAATATCCTTGTCCTAAATACAAACTTATTGCTAAAATCGACTCTTCGATGAAGTGCTCATCAAATAGTATAGATATATAAGAAGAAGAATGAACCAGTCGAAATACATATTATGACGTGACCGCTTTATGTTTTATTCAAATCAGTTGACCCTCTAATAAAAATTACAACCTAAAAACACGTTCATTGCTGAACTCTCACTACTCATATTGAATCTTTCCATAAATTTTCGACTTGAATTCAAGATCCAAGTTAATGCTGCATTAAATTTGCAAAAGTAACGAATACATTCATCTAAATTCAATGCTATGAATACTGCTGTATCATAAATAAAACTACAATGAAGATGGATGATGGTATGCACGAGCCGATCCCCAGATAGCTGTCTGGGAAGCTTCAAGATATAATGCAGTAAATGATGCTTCTAGTAACTAAAAAGCTTTTACTGTTTACACTACATACGCTGGCCAGGATCGATCACATCTAACTTACCGTATTATCATATCAATGTGAACTATCCGATTATTAATACATGAGAGCCGACTGCCAGTTTATTTGATACACATTACTGCTGTCAACACAAACGATAACATATAATTACCAGTGTTATGACAGACGTCGCATACTACGAAATCTATAATGAAACAAACCTATGATTTTAATAGCCCGAACTATAATTATTAAACATTAAACGATATTCTTTACATATACCTATTCTCGCAGCGCTACGAGCGGTATTTTAAAAGTTTGACAATTCTAATTATTTTATAGCATTTCAATATTTCTGAGCACTATATTTGGTGGTACGATAAAAGTCGATAATTTGTTAACACCCTTACTGATGTTTTATTCCTCAAACACAATCAATTAGAATGATTTACCTACGGATTAAAAAAAATAACGTCCCGAGTTTTTGTAACGCGATAATTCATTTGAGAATGACACCGATGCATCCGGCGTTTAGGGGCGGTGTCGAATATTTACAGCAATAACGGAAATAGGATAAAGATTCGCGGACGTACATAAGATAATGTACAACCTCGTTATGCACCTCATTCACTTAAAAAGCTCAGAATCAGAGCGCAAAAATGGGAAACGTCAAATGATTTGCACTGATGTCGTGCAGGGCGCGGCGTGCGTGTTGGCCCACCCGGAGCGCGGCGCTTACACTAGGGCGGGCGGCGCGGCGGACACGGCAGCGTTACGTCAGCGAGGGGCGCGGGCGGTAGGCGAGGGGCGAAGGGGGCCCCGCACTACTGCATCCTCTGAGCGCCCATCTTCGCCCAGCTTTGCTGAAAAACGTGACATCTTTGCTCCGCGCCTAGCGCCCCTCGCGCCTCCGCCCGCCCCGCGCCGCCTTAACTCTCTTAGAACCGCACCACTCATTCGTGGTCATTTTCGGCAGAAACTTATAACGTTGATATAATTGCTGTTATGGCACATTGATATTAGTTTACTAAATTCCTGTAAATCAAAAAGCCTGGAATATTCAAACAAAGTTTGCATAGTAACTTAATTGAAATGTATGTTTAAGTTCTTTTCATATCTGAGGCTATGTTTTTAGGTCCTTAATTAACTCTTTTACAATATATTAGATACTTTTATTAGCAAATTCAATGATAACGTTCTCATTGATTTTATTTCCATAACTCGTGTTTACTAATGAAAGTTTTTATATTTAGTAGTAAAAGAGGCATTTATGACCTAATATATTCCATAGATGTGGGTCTGTAGTTATGGGACAGGATAAACATAATATTAGTTCCGAATTTGTCCGCAGGCGGGACTTCATAATATAAGTGAAAAAGAGTAGTCATTCTTGAGTGGTTATTAAAAATCAAGCGATCATTAGGCTCTCTTTAAAAATATCACGTTACATATAGAGACCAAAGTATCTACAGTCCTAATAGCTGTAAGCAAGACTACAGTATCCCACTCGAGAAAAGGAAAATCTTTTAGAACTCTTTACGTTATACTCCCCTAACTCTTCTACTCTTCTGCTTATAATAAAAATTCACACCACTGTTTTTATCATTTATTTTTCTTTGAATAATAATAATAAAAAGAAAACAAAATTAAAACTCTAAGAAAGAAATTCGGCATTCAGCAAAGATATAAATTGTGGAAAAAAATAAATGCTAGAATCTATAAAATGTTAATTAACTTATCAATAAAACTCTATTTTTAACGTAATTAAAGTATGAGGTAGATGTTTGCAAAATAGTCTTTCAGTAAAATCTTAAAAATAACTACATTAAAACTACTCCTATATTATAATGAAATGCAAAAAGACCCGTAGTGTATAATACCTCTAAATTGCTCTGATTCTACTGTGATGTTAACTACTTTACTTAATCTAAGCTGCATTTCCTTTTATCAGTATCCACGATTCAATGCTCATAATATTATTGTATGTACTCTAGTTTAATGTTTTTTTTTTATTTATACATAACGTACGATCAAGTTAAATTTTCTGAAATTCAGGAATCTACTTCACTGTAAATACGCTGCTTGTTCTCTACGCATCACTTGTTAAAGATAAACGGTGGTATACGAGTTTATACAATATGCCGCTTTAGTAGGTAAATTACAGTAAGAAAATACAAAACCAAGTTTTCTATACAGCTAAACATTAATTACAGCTATTGAGTTAGATTATTACTCATAATTCTGCAAAAAAAAGTTATATCTATGGGATATCAATATAATTTATAACAACCTCGATGGGTATTGTGTACTCAACTAGTGTCTTACAAATAGTCATTAAAAAATAACATATATGCGGGCTATTAATCGGACATTACATTACATTGGGTGGTACTCGCAATAGGTAATTTATTTTAGGTATACTTATGCCCAACTTTATTGGGACGTTCATTCAATTATTTTAACCGATGGATGTTTAATCATTATTCACAAGTCATCTCATAATTTCGTAGATAAGTCGTTCTCCGTATGTACTATTATAACGTAATTAACAATATGTTTTGCGAACAAAATGTAATAATATTGGAGATAATTTGATGATTGAAATTAATGTTTAAATTATTCTGTTGCTTAGACACCAATAGTAAACTTTTGAAACTTCTGATCGTAGAAACATACATTTTATCTATAAAATGACCCACTACATTATGATTAGGCTTTTGAGCAAACGTAAATTGCAAAAGCTACGAACGGCAATGTTATTCTAAAATATATATATGAAACAATGTTCTTTGTACTTTATTTCTATGTATAGTATGACAAAAAATAATTATTAATATATATAATATACGTATGGCAAGTTAAGTGTACTGAGTCTATGCTTAATTCAAATAAGTTCACAATTATTGCAACATCTTGAATTTGACTTTGGCACATTAACTTCGACGGTTATACCTATAGTATTTCTATATTTTCGTTCATGCATTGATCTATAGAATTCTAAAATGTATATGAATAAAATACTAAATTCTGACATATTTTTCTCTTTCTAACACAAATGACAATTGAGATGTTCTACACATAAGATTTTATATTTTCTTAAGTCATACTCACATTTCATAATGGTATTTTTCTCTTGACACAAAATATTTTAGAGCTTGTAGAACTATATTTGAATTTTAATCGGGGCCAAGTCAATTTAAACTTTCATTTGCGTTCATTTATTTAGTTCATAGCCAGTCATAATACTTCTAACTTAATATTAAAATATCGGGTAAAAACTAAGATAAAGTTTGTCATAATAGAATATAGCAACAAAATTAATAATAATATAAACACACACTTAACTTTGGATAAATACCAATCGAAGTAAATTAATTAAGATATTGACACTCGAACACATAATATTTGTACTTACGTTACGTTTGCAAACTTAGGTCATAATTACTAACATTAAAATATTATGTAATAAGTATCATTGTATAGTTTGTACTAGAATTATGGATTTGTACCGATCAGTCTTGTACTTAATTGTAAAGTTTATCTGTAAAGTGAGGTAGTTCATTTTGTTTGCTCCTTACAAAATTATTAAAAATATGACAGTTGAAAATTGTGTACGATTAAATTAGTTCATTCAATTTGGAATGAAAAAACCAGACATATTTGTTTGTGCAAGCGCACAAAAACGATTACAGCATAATTAAGGTAATTCAAAAGAAATGCCGATAAAATTATTATATTGTTATTTGGATTGTGTGTTTGATGTGGCTTGAATATGACTACGGTGGGCTACCCTGATGACCTTCCTGGGAACTGCTTGAACTCTTACATGGGTCGTCTTTCTTCTTCTCAACCTGAAATTTAAATGCAAACATAGTTTGTAAATAAGTGTTTCTATTATCAGAAGTCGTAAATCCATAGAGTACCCTGACACTAACAATTATGCCTCTTCTAAAAATCTAGCAGTTACTTGTACGAGGTATATATGAGGCAAAAAGTATAAGTACCTTTGCATTTTACCAGTCTCATATTTATAGGCCCAAATATACATTACATGCTTTGAATTTATTAACCTTTTTAGCGTTTTGTAATCATTAGGTTAAGTAAACATTTCGAAAAGACAATTAGAAAAAAAATCGCTCTCAAAATTGACAATTTGTCGACAATAATATTTATTTTAAATCGACATATCCAAATTCTGACTTTATTACGAAGCGTCAAAGAAGGTTAGGTTCAAGCTTACTTTACCCTTTCTGGAATATGTATGTTCTGTATGAGGTTATAGTTTAATGTAGACTACTAGTTCATTACCTTTACTGGACAGTCAGCAATGAGGTGATCTTCGCTCTTGCAATTGTGACATCTCTTTGGTTGTGGGCCGATGCTGCATTTAGCCGCTATGTGATTAGCGAACTCGCCGCAGTTATAACAACTGCAAAAAATACAAACATATACCTTTTCATATTAGGTAATAATAATAATACCGCAGGGCAGCCTGTGACGAGCTGTAGGTGAGTAGCGACACCACGGACTTGAGTCCCTGAGAGATTTTGTCGGGGCCCTCATTTTTGGGGAGCCCACCAAATGAGCAGCGAGTCAACACCTGCCAATAGTGATTAGATAAAGGCTGATTATGGCAGGTGTCCGTAATCCTTCTAATAGGCCTATTCCATGTCCATCCAAACTTGAATCCATAGTCCCAATAATATTTCCAAACTTTTGCAATAGTACATTAAAATTCTCAAAAAGGCCCCTATGTTTTGGACTTATGTCCCTGCGGTAGCCTTCCAAAGATCCGGGTATAGCACTTGTGGAGAAAGACATAATAATAATTTATCCAGACGAACACACCAACGCTCGTATGATGGGTACCGTATAATGGAGTAAAATATATTGTTTAACTATAATATAGAGAAAGTTGATGGTTTAGAATTTTAATAGATATTCATTTATTTTTTACTAACATTCCAAGTTATAAACAATAATACTAATCAAAGTATAACTAGTTATTTTTATATACACGCATCAACAAATTTCATTTTTATGTATCATGCATTAACATAATCAAATTTTAATAACAAATCCATACGGCAGTGCCGCAGTGCCACTAGGTAGATAATTTGGGTATCATCAAACTGAATTTGTTATATGCCCATAGATAAAATACGATAACCTCTTTTAACTATTTGACATGGTATCTTGTTTTTATTGAAATAGTTAAAAAAATATCACTACTTTAATATTGGGAGCAAAGCAGATATGTGCATTTTTTCCTTTGGTAATAGATTCCCTTGCCTGGGATGACTATACCTCCTACATAATAATATTTAATGTGCAGTACACTTATGCGACTCTTCAAGCACTTATGACCTTTAGTTAATTATGGTGAAGAGAATACGAGTCGCCCCATTTTTCTACATCACCCGGAAGTTGGATAGATAAAGTACATTTTGAAATAACACAAATTGTGTAGGTATATTCGACTATCCACGATATTATAACAAATGTTTTGTAAGTGACACATACATTTTTGTTTGGTGTCGTTATTTAATTCAATCAATTTACAAATACTCGTGTGAGTATATGAATAGTGAAACACTATTAAATTAGACCATTTCTATCAAAATCAGACAGCCTCAAGAATGTCTTATAACCTTTAATGGACTAATCACTGTATAACACTGCTCAGATAATAAATCATTTTGCCGGCAAACTTTGTCAATAATCTTGTGGTAGTTTACGCAAGCTAGTCTTTATTCTTCGATTCTTTCGTGCCTTAGCATATATTTTTGTATCTTACCGTATCTTTCTGAAGCGCTTCTTGGAAAGCGGACGTCGATGGGAACCTTGGCAGTCTACTGATGATGGGCCGCAGACGCGGGTCGCTTCCAGGCCCTTGTCAGACTCTTTGCACTCGAACTCTACTTCTTCTTCGTCTCCCAGCGATCGGAACCCTGGCATCTGGATCACGCTCTGGCAATAGGAAATTTTCTTATGTAACATTGAATGTATATAGCTTACTGCATATGTTTCATTTTAAAATAAATTTTATATACTCTTTGGTTATTTAGCCCATATTACCTATATTTTAGTAAAAGTGTAGGTAGAGTCTCGGAATTTAATTTGGGACCCATTTAAGATTGATTATCGTACAGGAAACGTAGAACATGAGAGGTTCTATTTGGCTGACGTTACTAGGGGCAACTGCACTTAGATATAAACCTTGTTGCATTATAAGTGTAATTGAAAATATTAATGAAATGGGTCCCATATTAATGTACGCGACCGTACCTACTTAGGTTATTAACATAACACAACACGTGAAAGTTTAAAAATGAACGTTATTTCAACACTGACAAAGTGTGCTATTCCTAATCGTGTATATCTAGTCAATTTAGTAATTGTTCCCTATAAATACTTGCCAATTTACTAACGACATGTTAAACGCAAATAAAACCTATTTCCAAGTTACATATACCTACTCTAACAAACACAGTATTTGTCCATATCTTAAATATGGCTTATGTGATTTTCAACATATAATTTTCTTGTGGAAAGGGCAAATTTAAAAAAAAGTTTTGAAAATGGAAAAAAATAATATATCGGTAAGTGCTACACATAGTTATAACAATGCATGTGCGTGCAGTAGTAATGCCGCCGCGGTGTTTGCTAGTTCAGCATTAAACCAACGACACCACGTTAACTAATATTATGTACTCTATTTCCCTTAGAGCTGAAACGGTCTATAAACTTACATATCATTTATGAGAAAAAAAATCAACGTTATCGGCATCCAGTAACATAGTCTTGACCTAATATAAGTTTACCGCTAACGTGGTTGCAGCCGAACGAAGTTTGGTGGCGCAAATGTATAGAAAAAACATCCGGCCTTGATAAGCCGAACAAACAAATAAGCGCACTATCGGGTCAACCGCTAGATACGACACAATATATATTTCTGAATGAATTTATTTTATGCTTTAACTATTGTGAGGATCGGTGTGATTCGAATAAGTACTTTAATACGTTATTGGAGTTCAATTTGAGTTTGAATAGTGGAGAACTGTGCTGTGGTGTACTCACCTGGTGCACAAAAACATCTTGTCCGCCATCGTCGGGGGTAATGAACCCCCAACCCTTGGCGACGTTGAACCACTTGCATCGTCCGCGGCGCGGCACCCCTATTACCGCGCTGCCGCCGCTCGCGCCCGCTGCACCTGCAAATAACATTTCCACTTTTATATTGTCGTTATTTTATATTAAATTAATAGCCAAAAGGCCCTCAATACACAACATACATTGACGTACACTTTTAACGACATATATCCATTAAAAAGTACGTAAAAATCCAATCATCAATATTACAGCGACATGATACGAAACAGACAGAGAGCTAATCACGTATACAAAATATATATGTGACAATATTGAAGTAAAGGTGTTTGCCTATGAGCTTTGCAGATAATAATGCAAACTATCATTATCTGCAAGGCTAATACGGGTCACCAGCCGATGGAGGAAGTGAGTCCGGTGGTTGTATCATTATATATTTAAGTCAAATCATTTGGAGTGCTTATAAATAATGTTTATTGAAAGAAAATACAAGTAATCTAACACTTTAGTTGTAATTTTTTTTTATTGAATTATAGGCAAGTATTTGATCTCGATCTCACCTGATGGTAAGTGACGATGAGATCTACGATGGAGCATACTTGCCTAGAAAGCACCTGTTCACTCTCGACTTGAAAACACTCAGATTTAAGTCAATTGTAAAGGTTGAGTATATTTTATTATTTACATTGATGTCCACGTAATTATTAACAACGCGCAAAAAATATGCGCTACAATGGAGCTGCTACATGGTCGCCTGGACTGTGCGGACCAACCTGACAAACCTGGCCTAATATATTATAGCTTGATACCACGTCATTGAGTATTTATCAAAATGTGTCTAGGATAGGAACTTTTCTTGTTTACACAAAGTTTTTTCACCGCGTAGCTTTTACGATACAGAAATGTTAACTGGGTCCGAATATATTTTTATTTCTATGTTAATACACAATTACCTACACTTATCTATAACAATGATTTGTAAAGTAAAGTTAACTAAAGTGTAGGTACTAATCAGTATCAACATAGACATATACCTTAAGGCCTTCCTTAATAGAGAATAATTAAAACATTCTAAAATGAAAAAAGCTAAATACTTATATGGTACTTAATAATGAATTAATTACGCAACTAATAGTCAAATGGCATTAAGTGGGTCGCACTCCCATGCTTCCAACCAACCAAATGCACGGATGTTTTAACGTTCGGGAATCTATTAGCAATAAATAAGGCCCTACGATGTGCTGGGCTAAGAAAGGGTACACTGTTCCCCTTATCGGGCACCAACACAAAAAATAACGTGGGAACCGATCGAAATAAAAGACAAGAACTTTTTACACAATATCACTATAGCAGTTAATTCTATACGTATTAAATTACAATGAATGCCCATTTTTATTTTAAAATAGATTATTCATACGTTGTAGGTGAACTATCGTCGAAATGTCACGGGGCGCTACAATTGTAGAGATGACTAATATAACGGCGCTTCCTTGAAAAATAATGTGACTAACAACTTAGATAGAAAGCCGGAAATACATCGAATGACTATACAATCGATCTTATAGATCTCGTGTAATTTTAATATCCTTAAAAATATTTGTGATGTGTGTATGTGTGTTCACGTGTACATATATAATGAGGTACGGATTAAATACTTTTTGTCTTAGTTATAAAATCAGGCTATTTCCATAGATGTACGCAACTGCGTAGTTGATTTATTGTGCTGAGCATAAATTACGTTGAATAATAACAAAATTACTAAATCCTAACTTTTAGTAATTTGGATTAAAATAATAGATAATATACAAGCTTGAAACTCTCCCAACAGATCCGATTTCTCATGAAGCATAGCTCGGAGGCTTAATCAAATGCTAGTTATATGAGAATTTATTGGTGAGCTTGCTAATTCGATATACATTTCCATGCGGTGGTATGTAAGCTAAGCATATTATTTCGGGCGGCGCGGCAGCGGTAAAAGCGTGGTGGCAGGCACACGTGGCGACCGCGGCGACTGGAAGAATGTTCGGTATTTAGGTTGAGTTTCTGGTACCTTTTTCATTCATTGCCGCAAGACTGCAGCTTGCGGGCCTCGTCGCCGCGCCACCTCACCTAGCGGCCTGTACAAACGATTTATTATGCCCCATGCAGTAATGTAAACCTTCAGTGCCCGTTACCAATTCTCATTAGGTACTCACAAGCGTTCCGTGTGTTCGACAAGTATACGTAGAAACCTTGTTTATTTACTACGCCGGACGTACTATAATAAATACCAAGATGTTTTGCGTCTTAAATACTTGTGTAGTAACTGTATGTACCTTACCCTAACTATTTAAATATTTACTCTCAATTTTACCTCTTCGCGAGTTAACATGAGTAACATTTGTAACAATACTGCTAGATTATAAGGTAAGTGCTTACTTCATTGAGAATTAATGCTCGTTATCAAAGAGTTCAAACTCGATGAAAAAAAAAAAGCCCAGACGCTGGCTTTTTTTCATCGCTCATCATCACTCTTTGAGTCGAAACATTTCGGTGTCCAATTGTCGACTTCCTATATTTTATATCGTTAATTGCTTTTATCTTTTACGTAAAGCTTCTAAGGCAATCGTTATATCCTTTAACAACTTCACATTTGTTTGAATTAATTCATTTTAATTAGCGTCCACTGCACAATATATATAGGTAGGTTCGTCAGCATCTAAATTGTAAAATGGGTATCGTTGAAAATTTCCCTATATACAATAAATAAGAATTGCATGTAACTAAGCTGTCGGAATTTATCGGTACTTATAATGAGGGAGGGAACGGTGGTGCGTATGTGACTTGCCCACGTTATAGACTTCGTTCTTTATGGTGGGCAAGTCTTTATTTTAATCTATGGCATTAGAGCAAGGCAACAACGCAGCGGTAGCAGCGCGTTATTTATATACACGTGTGTATGTGCTGAGTGCGGTAGCCTAGCATCCGACTCGATGTGTACGTACTATGTGCCTGTTTTGTAGTTTTGTTTACTCAGCACGATGCGCGCGAGTCGCCGCCCGCACAGCGCCGCGCCGCCCGCGCCCCGAACTACGCACATTCCACTACACTACACACCTCTACGCGCGCCGGAATTTACATGCAACTGAGCCAACGGGCTGTTATGTTACATTTCTGTCTCGCTTACGAAACTCTCATAATATTCTGAAATACGTTTCCTACTCAATTACATATTAAATTACCCCCGAAACTTGCACGAGAAGCTTATACAACTCTATTTCTGTTATAGAAAACCAAAACATCTTAACTCAGCCAACAAAACAAAACTCGAAACAGAAATCGTGACATTTCTAGTTGATTGTTAGTTCCTAAAGCGATTAGTTGTAGGTACCTACTATTTTTAAACAGCAATTTAAATTTGGGCTCGTGGTATTTTAAAAGCAGGAAGGGGAAATTCTATGCATATTTTAAGTCGAGCTATTATTGCTCGTGCGCACCCCAATGTCTTTTATTACAATAATTGAAGTAGGCAGCTTTGTCTTTTCAAGATAGGACTCGCAAACGGTTCATTTAACCACCCACAAGATTTTTAAAATTTACAAAATCCTACACCGCAACATAAGAATCTGTTTTGCCAATGCTTCTAGGTGTAGAATCCTTTTTACATTACATATGCTGATATAAAAGTGATTAAAATCGACAAAATTAACTAACCTATCCATTTAAAATGATATTTTCATGAGTCAACCATTAATTTTATGAATGAAAATGAATTCCAGCTAATACTCGAACACGTGTTGACTCACGCATCTGTCGCCTGCCTGTCATCTTATTTTTTCGACGTCACAGTCTGTATCTGCGCGTAATTGTTTTGTGAATGTAAAACAATAGTACTTAGAACAAAGGCACCAATTAATATTATCTGTGTGTTTTAATCAGTTTGCAGGTGAAACGGACAATCGGGATCGTGATCAGGTTCACCTGGCTCCCTGCCCCGGCGCGGCGCGGGCGCGGCGCCGGTGGTGGCGTGCAGGCCGGTGCGCTGCCGGCGCGATGTCATCGACCGCCTCGGCGGCCTACAGCCATCCGATACACGTGAATATAATTTCCTAGTATTCCCTTGTTGTAGCAAGGCGCATGTGGTCCGCCGCGATGCGGGTCGACGATTCCTATCAAACGACGGAACGCGACATACTAGTAGATGCACCGCGGTCGGTGACGCGCGGTGACCTACCGACTAGTAGTTATTTACTATCATCGCTTTACAATTTAAAACCTCCGAAAGTTACAATTGGGTTACAATCACAGCTATTGGTTCGTCAATGTATATATACCAGTCATCAAATGTTAAATCTTACATTTAATTTCATCTGTTTATACAATTTTAAATTTATATAAGTGAATAAAAAAATTGTCAAACTGTATTTCTGTTGTCTTCCATTCACGTTTCCAGAGCTAAGTAGGTACCTACTTAAATATATTACAATTCAAAAACCCATTCATTACAATGAAGGCACGTTTGACACATCAAGTAAACAAAACGCATACCAATATGATTGTGAGGCGCATGTCCAGCAAGCAAATGAAATGACCTAAAATGTTCTGCCATTCACTACTTTTTGCTGTTATCAATCGTAGGTATGGAATTTGAACGTGAATCATCGTCAAGTGGCGCTTGTGCTTTGGTATCTTGAACTAGGAGAGAAAGAGATAGCCGAACGTACCACCATTCGGATTTAATTGACTGGTTACGAACTCGGACCCTGCCGTAGGGACGTCACGTCACATTACATCGACTTTCTAAAAAATTCCGGATGGCTCTTCAATAACTCTCTATGATAATTCTTCTTTGAAATACCGCTCTCACGATGTTTGTGTTTATAATGAAGGTATATATTAATTTATCTGGCCAACCAAGAGCGTCTATGAGTAGGTATCGATTGACTGTTTTAGAAAATAAAATCATATTACTATATATAAAAATCGCAAACCAAAAGTATATTATTAGTGAGCATGTTCATGAATTAAAGTACCTTAAATTAATTGATAAGAAAGGATGGAAATATTTTTTTTTAACAATCAACATAAAACTATCGATAATGCGTTCATCACTAAAGCTCTGGTATGTCGGCGACAAAAACACGTAGTGCAAGCGGAGTGGGGAGTGAGATTAAGGACCTTCTAAAATGCAGCCAACTTACCCAAATACATTCAAGCTTTTATCTCTCACAGGGAAAAAAAACTCTAAATAGTAAGTATTTTCGAGTATAACGCTTACAGCGGTATTATTAAGGTTGAAAACTACGCGGCCGTTTCACTGGGTTGCGCGCAGGCACAACAACTTGTGAGCAACTAAAACGGTATCGTAGGAATAGTAAACAATCAAACGACTCAAAGCGTAGACCTTGTTTGATAAAAACGATCACGTCACATGTTTCCAATTCAATATTTGGTAGGTATGTAATCTAGTTTTACAAGGACTACCTAGTAGTAGTACTACTACGTTCATGAATATACTCATACGCAATACGATTTGATATAATTCGAGTTAGGATAGGGTATATAGTTCGTTACTCTTTAGTACTAGTTCTACTAATTATAATAGCACAAAAAATGTAAACTATCGCCTTGCCTACGGAGTAGTTACGTATTTATAATTAGGATAATGTTGTTGTTGATCATCGTTAGAGCCTGTAAACATGGCACACATGTGTGACATCAGTAAAACGAGACTCTATTAACCTCAATTTGAATAATTTCAATGATGAACTTTTGATCGCCTCCCCGAGCACTGCGTGTAACACATCCGTTCCATGAGGGCCATGAAAAGTTTAAATACATGTTATTTTGACGCGACATAATATCCTTACACCTGCATCCCACAGTCAGTTCATAATCAAATATGCAAAAATATCGAACTGAAGTCATCAAATAGTTACAAAATAAATTAAAATAGGTTTAAAGAACATTTTAAAAACATAGTTCGCTACTTACTCGAAGAGGGAACTGCATTTCCGCCTTCCCTCCCGCTCATGGTAACTAAAATATTTCAACTGGCACCACAAATATCACCTCTTCGGAACATACATTCTCCGGTTGAAAAAGAAACACTATTGCAATTAATTTACCGTAGCACGTTTAAAAACATAAATATATTAACAATCAAAATGTGTTGAGTGCATGAGAGCGGACGCGCGTGCGCGCGAAGCGACCAACGACGCGTACGCAGGTCGACTGCATCGAAAATGAGTGACAGTGGTGTGGAGTCGACGCCGCCGCGGCGATGCGGTCGGTCCCTTCCCGGATATCGTCAAGCAAGTCGTTTTTAAAATAGAGAAGCTAACGAAACGTGTGCACCGCCCGAAAGCGCCGTCCGCTTTACCCCAACCCGAAATGTGTCACTTGTTGGGCCGGCGCGCAGCGCAGCGTGGTGAACGCTCCTAACTGCCGACGCCGGGCACGCTGCAGGGTGAACGGCACCGACTACCTACCACACACTGCTTACAAACACCCAACAACATCTTCAAACCTCACAAAAAATAACACTCAATAGATGCCGCGTAGAATCGACTACGAAGGGATCCTTGGGGATGTCCAATTTTCGATCACCTTTTGTTTTTACATTCACTGTAGAGCTGTTATTGTTTTCTTAAACTCGGGTTTGTATTCTGTTATTTTAATCCATTGAAATTGACTATTAAGTAGCCCTTTTTGTTTTATATGCTGGGTTTTATTATTATTATATTGCGACATTAGGCCTAAATTTAACATTTCTTGTAATTTAACTTTACGATATTTCCGTATCTGTATATTTATAGAGAATTATACTATTGTCAGATTCCTAAACAGGAACCATGTAAAACGTTAGCATATTCCAAGTAGCCTGCATAAAACAATAACACAAAACCAAATGTCTACACTACCGTTAAATGATAACATCAACTACGCCAATTGTTAAGCATGATTTTCCACACTGAAATGTCCCCAAACCCATGACAGAATTTCAAAACCATAGAATCCATTTAATATTAAAAGAATTCGGACATGTATCAAATACTTGCGTCACCGTAATATCGTGGACTCAACTTTAACGGAATGCGGAGTTCGCGTCCAAGTTTATGGCGTGTATTAAATCGAGATAGGTATGCTGTCTTGTGAGGACCGGGACTCGGCGGAATTAGTGTTACTCAACCATGAGGATGGAAATTCAATTATGAGAATCTTCAATATTTTCACATTTTAAAAGATAACGTAATTATGAACTTTATTTTATAAGATCAACGTTTATTTTCCAATAATGTGACGCAATAGTGATATGTCATCTTGAATTCGAAGAATAAACAAACAACAACTTAGTTCATATATTAATGATTTAAATCATGCACAAAATTAGTTATAAATAATTCCATTTGGATTCGTAACGAAGATACACGTCATAGTATTAATGAAAATACAGAACGGAATTTGACTGGACAGCAAATAACGCCAATTATAAAGCTGAAATGAAAGCTATCTTAGAGCAATCATGACAAGAGAGGATCCCGGATATGCGTATAAGTCAATAATTTTCAAAACGACCCCATCGCATTTTATTAGAATCATTGAGAACTAATTTCCCTGTTCATTATTACAAAGCAGTTCGACGTGTCCACATACGCCCCCTGAAGCTCAGTTGAGAACCAGATTTTGCGAAATTTAGATCATGTGCTTTCCCAGTTCCAAGGATTCCCCTTCGAAGATGTCATGCAGTGACGAGCCGGCCCACCGGACCTATTGTCATATGTAGATATAGTCCACGTATGATTATGCACCGACAGTACAAAGGACAATACAAGTAAAACAAGTTTAGGAAATAATGTTTCTAACGTTACCAATTGTTGTATTCACTTTCTCTGGTTTTTTTTGCCCTGACCAAGAACGACTTGACGTTTTTTGATTATAATTCGACGTAAATTCAACTGATTAATCGTTTGTTGTAGAACTTCCATTCATGGAAATATGACTCAGTTCGTTAAAAATATTTAACAAACACGGTGAGTAATAAGGGTCACTAGATCTGATTAGTAATCGTCCTTGAAATTGTAACGCAATCCTTCTTGTTTTACTCGTCCTGACAAACATATCATATAAATGCAAGTCTTCGTGATATATGGAATATGGCGTACATTGTCTATGATAGAGGTCAAGGTAATTCTACTTAGACGGTACCTATATCCAGTCATACTTTGGGTTTTATAAATCTAGTAATTTCTCCACTTAAAGACTTATAAACACGACAATTTTATTAAAAGTTTATAATTTACTAAGCTTTTTTCAGCGACTTCGCCCGCACAACTATCGATTTGGTTCTAGTGTTTGACCCCTAATAGTTATTGTGTGATGACATTATCTTATTATATAATATATCGACGACAGGCTATTCAACAGGTCTAGAGGTAGAGGTCTTTTTTTCAGTAAAGCGCTAACAAACAGACAAACCAGCATCAATTCTATTAACTTTTGTGTCCAATTAAGGGACGTTTTTTTAGTATTTAATGTACAAATTTTGGTTACAGCTGTATAATAGTATTGATAGATAAATCATATTATCTATTGTAAAATTATATTTTTTTCAATAATAAAGAAAGTTTCATGAACATTGTATTTTATTCTCCAAACTTAAATCCAAAACGCCATAACCAGATTTAAAAATATCATTAAATACCAATGAATCTTACAAGACTTTTATTATCAAATTTTGACTTGACTTCGCAAAGAGATACCATAACTAAGCATACAACCGTAAAAAAATATTTGCTAGTGTTTATTATATGTATGTAAGTGTCATCTAGCGCACATAGCTCTCACGACTGTGCTTACAAATATGATTAAGTTTTATAAAACTTGTTAGTGAATCAAAACAGCTGTAGATGGCGGCACTGTCGTCAATCTATACCGCCATCTATTTCACTAACCGTGAACTTTAGAAGGGTAGGTAGCGTTTTGAACAACAGAATGCTACAAATCGGGCGATGGGACTCTATCCGTGCTCTACCTACTGTACCACAGTCGGCCCCAATAATGTTATGATGTAACAAGTATAGAGGCGGTCCCTGAAGGGGGTGGTACCCTCGGCGACCCTAATGTATAATGTAGGTATTTTATAGCTGATGAGAGACTCTACCAAAGAATTGAAAATGTATTATAATTTTTGTATGTTTAGTATGATTATTGAAGTTGTATCCTTCTATTGTGTAATATTGTTGATGAGTTAGTGTTGTCGTGTTTAAAATATAATACTGTTCTTTTGTGTTCGCTATTAACTAAAATTAATACAAAACATAATAGATAAGCCATAAATTTAAGTCTAATAAGAATATTGTTTCCTGATATCTGTTGGATTTTATGTCTGGTATCTAGTTAGCTCCTTTCATACAAAATAAGTTACAATTACTTATAAGAACTACCGAAATATGAACACCCATAGACTACTATCCATAATAGAAAGGATCGGTGTCATATGATAAAAGGTGAAACAGGCTGCTCTAGATAGAGACAGGTGGAAATTGCTTCATCAGCTACACCGACAAGAGCTTTACCCTTACATTAGAAGAGACTTTTTATATACAATTATGTTTGATAAACACGTATAAATTTAAAACTATATATTTGGACCATCAATATTATTTTGGCAATTACAGAAAACTCGCCTTGGAAAAAGGGTCGCAGGTTTAAACCCGTGCCTGCAGCTCAGTATTATCTGAATTAATTCAATGTTCAAATCTCATTCTTAACTATGATTATTACATACTTAATGATAAAGGAAGGATTGTGAAGAATTCTGCATGTGAAAGAATCTAATCAATTTTAGTATTTTTAATATCAAGGTTGATTTTTTTCATTGCGATTTCACTTTCAGATATAAGTTGTGAGCTTAATGGTTTTTAATATCAAACTGTTAGCTGGAATATATAGCAGATCTAGATCTATAAACATCAGCGAAATGAGCACAGGAAGGCTCTTTAATTTCACATTTTTGATATTTATAGATAAACACTTGCTGCCAAGACCAAATTGTTGATAATGACCAATAGGAGAGTTTATCTGGACTAACTCACAGTTTCCGTTATACTGTGGGGTGCCACCGTTGACGGTGCCGTTAACGACGATATGTGCCGCCTTGCTGGCCTCGGCAGCGTGGTTGGCAGCCCAGGACGCGGCCGCTGCGGCTGCGGCGGCGGCGGCCGCGGCGGCGGCTGCACATACACTGCACTCTGCAATAAGAATGATAATCTATGTTTATTTATTAAATTATAAAGAGATACAGTTTGTCTACTTGTGAGTATGGATGTAGGGGGTAATCTCTTGAACTACTGATCGGATTGCAAACTTCTTTCTTAAATAGAAAGTCCATTATTGTTGAGTGTTGGCTATGTTTCATCGTGGTACCGCAGTTGGAGCCGTGAGCAGAAGCTATTATTCTATAAAAATACAAATTAAGAAATGAACATCCAGGTCATAAGGTTAGTTTGAAATTTGAAATACCAAAAAATCTGTTAATACAATTTATTGAAAAATTTACATAGTCTGCAAATTGAGCACTCAATTGAGGATGATTCAGAAAAGGGTATTCTAACCTTTGAACCTGAGCCTGGACTTTGAAAAGAAGCGCAGGTTCAAAGATGTATACTAACCTTTGAACCTGCGCTTCTTTACAAAGGGCCTTTCTTTTTTTAAGTTCTTATAAGAATCTTGAACAACAACACCATTTTAAAAGGAAGGTAAATTAATATAAAATACATAACAACTTGGGAAATTGTAATACCAGTACAAGGATTGAGCTCTAGCATTAAATAATATGATCTTATGAAAAAATAATTAAGATATTTTATGTTATTTAGTATCTGGATTAATTAATAAGTACTTAATAAATGAATAAGAGTATGAGAAACATTGTATATCATTGCAATGTTATAGATTATAATTTATTCTTCCTAAAGTATGAACACAACAATGAACAAATATAAAAAAATACCCAGGCAGTGTTCTCATTATGATTTTATTTTCATACCAAAATAATGCTCGTTATAAAAATAACATTCTACAAATAGCTTCATATTATTTTGAGCTATGCTTGTGAGCGAAATAGTAGCTACAACAATAAGTACTACAAAATACAAGTCGATTTGATGAATTTATTGACTTCAAACTGGGTAAGTATATAAAGCATCTCACCCTTCATGTACGTCGCGAGCCGCCCCTTTTCAGAGAAACCCCAACCAAGCGGGACACACACGCACTGCCACTTAAAATCATTGATACATAGTACTTTTTACATTGTCAAACATATTCAATAAAAAAATGTACAATAACGCCGCACTTGATACCCGCGATCAAACGGTTGCAAAATATACGGTGTTTTTTTTATTTTCTTTCTTACGCCCTGTTCATTGATTGTGAAGAATATTTATTAGATCTTTTGTGGTATCGTAATTGTGAATCGCCAGTGGTGTACATGTTCGAGCTGTGACGTGCGTGGCGATTACCGAAAGACTGCGTGGTGCGTTTTGATTTTGGGGTGACGCGCATGGACGGGGGCGCTGTGACGGTCTACATTTACTACGAGTAAATACAATAGTAACAGTTGATTTATATCTATGAAATATATTTTATTGCTCCACAATTGCTAAGAACTGGATGGTCGGCAGATTCTTATTCACATTCCCATCTTCCAAGGGAAATCTTACAAGCTACGAAGGTAATTAGTTGGTTCCTTTTCTATAGCTCAAATAGCTCAAATTTCTAGGAATGTGCGCTATTAAATTATTTTTAAAGAGTGTAAGGTATCTACTTGCATCTTGACTGTTGAACATTTCCAAACCGATGGTAGGACTATTCTGAACTGACTATCACCAAGAGCTTTTTTGTCAATAAAATTGATTTTGATTACACAAACTATGTTCACAAAAATACCTTTTCTTCAATTACTGACGTTAGTTTTTGCATGAGATAAATTTTACCTATGGTTTAACAAAGAAAATTAGACTTCTTTCCAATCGTGCAGAGTGGCGACGTGGCGGCAATTCTCATCGCCGTACAATTCCCGCTATTATTGTTAATTTTGTTAGGTAGGTAACGAACATCTGTTTTTTCACTCGTCATAAATGAATGTTTTAGAACAAAATGGGCTTAATTGGAGTACTTTAACATAATGTTTAACTAGGTACGACGTTATCTATTATTTTTCCTACTCTTACTTATCGAGGCAGACGTGGATACGTCAGAAACAGAGAGAGAGGTTATTGATAACCCGCCAGCTATTCAAATCTCTCGTATATCTCAAGGCCTCGTAAGATTCTTAATTTAGTTTTCTGATAAATAGTTGACTTTGCTATCACATCATTTTATATTTTTATGTTAAATCTGTAAGCTATGAGTAATATTTTCATTTAAACAATATTATTATTTATAAAAATAAAAAAAAAATGAAATATCATTATAATTTTCTGCACTCAGTATTTATTTTTCTTTTAGTATCAATATAAGAAATGACGTTGATCTGCGGTTTGTTAAAATTTTAATGGTTTACAATGGTAATGCTAAGCGTCACTAATAAAAAAATACCAGAAATTTACGTCATTTTTTGTCATTATAAATATGTAAAGAAGTTTATGAAACTATGAAAATTTGTCAAGTAATATTATTAATTAAAATATTGCTAATGAAATGTAACTTGGCTTCGGCGGCCATTTTTGCGAAAGTTGTGCGAGGGCACGCATGCGCGCTGCGACGAATGAACACAAACGTAGACACAAACAGCCGGCCGCACATCTGCTGGTCAGCTCGTGGACACAATGCCGATATCATGAATACCATAATTTTTGTCCAAATCAAGACAAATTATGCCGTTCACCTAATATGTTTATTTTTTTAATTGGGACATCGTAGTGTACTACTGCAGTAATCGTTGAAGTCTTTTGTATAAGTTAAAAATAATTATGTATAATAATTATGCTCTTATATAAGCGCTCAGTATAATAAGGAGCATAGCTTTTGGTTACTGGTAATGCCCCAGATCTATATGACAGAACAACCAATAGTCGACCAGCGAAGTAGCATACCGCATAGAATACATGTCCAGCCATTTGACTAATTCATGGTCACATTACCATTACCTGACCCACCCTACACAGCAGCTTCGGCAATGCTCCAATTTTTTTCAATTTGCTTAAACCTAATATTACGGGATTTAATACACATATTTTCTATAAAATTGAACTAATGCAATTCTTATTTTATCGATGTCATTATCAGATACGTTCCCAATTTGTATAGTTAGGTTTTTATCACGAATGTTTTCAGTCCAACATGTGATATTTAAACTTCGCAAGCTTATCACAAAACAATTGTTCGAAATAAAAACCATAGTTATTAATTTGACCGCTATAAAAAATGTATTCATTCCGACATGTCCATTAACAACATCAGAAGTATCATAAAATCCGTAGCGATAACTGTGTATGAAATATTTACATTTAATAAGCGGCCAGATCAAAGGTCCTTGCTGGTTTATAAATAGGGGTTGTTTTTTATCCAATAATGCAAAAATATATGCTGTGAAAAAACGAATGGCAACAAAAAATGGAGATTAGGCGCGTGTCATAGGCCTCAGTGTGGACAATGGCCTGAATAACAAGACCCACAATACACAATTAATAAAAAACGGTACAATAATATTAAAAAACGATAATAATTATCAGTAAAATCGTTATTTTTAATCAAATATGCTGTGGGTTTGGCCATGGGCACTGTGACCCTAATCCCCCTCGCATTGAGGGGAAGCCCGTGAACAACCGTGAGATGAGTAAATTTTTAATTTAATTGAATGTTTCAACTGAAATTCTTCAATATGGTGTCTTGAGATTTTTGCCCCCACTACACACATACACTATATGAAATATTATTACGTTCTAGTGGACGATATGTTTACTAGTATAATAAGCTCCAAATCTTAAAATGTTATATACTATCTGCAAACGCTGAATAATTTAATTGTAACCTAACTTAGTTGACTTAAGTGTAATTTTTATGTTCCTAGCAATCCTGAAGACCAACTTTAAAAATAAAAAAAAAGAAATCCTTTCAGTAGTACTACTGGGTCTAGATTATATTTGCTAGCTGGTGTAACGACAACTGAATGCATTGATTTTTTTCTGCGAATACTATTTTGACGTGGATGCAGATGTCTATTTGCAAGTGACCGTTGGCTGTCAATCAATCGCAGCGAGGGGCGAAGCTAAAAAACTGACCCCTCGTTGACCACCCATAAAAAAGAAAAAAAAACACAATGCTCTGAAAATCCACATAGAAAAAGTATTATTCAGTGGGATCTAAGTCGCGTGGCACCCCTCAAAATGCCCACAAAAAGTGATATCTTCTAAAATTGGCAAATTGTTGATTTCATCCACTGATTTATGATTATAATTTTGTTTGTGTAATCTGAAGAATTAATATTTATTTTATAATTTTGTTTTACGTAAGGCTGAAAAGACTTTTGAGATCAGAGATGGCTAAAACAGACACCATTTCCTTAAAAATTAATTGATTACACAGTCACAACGCATAACAGTTTTACGATAGTACTTATAGCTGATGATACACGGTTCGCCTTTATAAATTGAGCTAAAAAATATAGTTAAATATTTCATCAAGCATTGTTGACAAGCATCTAATTCTCAGTCCATACATCGCTACATACAAATTCTGACAAGTCATCATATCACAGGATGACACATCGAATGCGATCGCTTCAAAGTTGAGAACGCGTTGGTATGGGGGCGGTTGCACCCTCGCACTGCAAGTTTTTGCCCACACTATAGTTACCCTATATTAGGGCTGCATCATGCCTCATTTGGATACTTTGTTATACCTAGTATTTTTAAGTAATAAATTGATAACTTATTAATTTGGAGTGATGTGTAAAATGAAGTATTTGGTATGTACATATATATTTAATTTCTATTGGAGGAGATTACGAATTTAATTTGAATTACAATAAAATTGTGTATCTACATTTTCAATAAAATATTATAGTCCCAGGGTTGTCCAATTAATATCTATTTTATTTTGAGTAGGTAAATATACTACTAATAAATATTGTAATAAAATTTTAATTTAACTGACTAGCTAGCAGGACACCTACAGTAAATTTGACAACCCTATAGTTAGGGTGCCGTATTTGCAGTTTCTATACAGATCGAAACAAGCACTCTCCAACAAAGCTCGTTTGAACGTCGACATGTTGAAGTCACGGTGAGTTTGTTTATTGGTAGGTTTAGATCTAATATTTGACTAATACTTTGGGCGTTTCAATCGAGCCGTTTTACTAGCTGTCAAAAGCATCAAGATTGATTATAAAATAATTAAAAAATATGAGTGTAATCGACAAAATCGAATAGAAAAACAAACACATGAATAGTTTATTTATGATAAGATTCTATTACTATACCATGAAACAATGATAACATATAATATGTTTCCAAACTTACAATAGCTTTTTTATTCGTGAGCGGTTTACTCTACCAATATTTTGATTTAAATGAATGCAACTAGGTACTTATTTAATTGACCATTCAAAACATAGCTATTTAAAACTATCTATCAAATCCTATCAAGCAAGTTAATAGGTAGATATCTAGCAAGGGAAAACAAAATATTCTGTAATAATTTGATACGATTCGTAACAATATTTTATCTAAAGTACATTCTACAAAGTCTACGATCCACATCTGCAGAAAATACAGCAGCTCCCCGAAAACCATATTCTGGCACATTACAGGTGCTTCCTAAGCTATATTACAACTCGAATACAAGTAGTAAACACGAGCCACCAACAGATTGGCTACCAACAAACACTTAGCCACGAATACCTGCACCTACCAAAAAATTAAATCCCGAAACTGTATAACAAAATGACAATTAAATGGTATCGGTTCACCAACTGGACAATCCATTACAATATACCAAACATTAGACAACATAAACCAAACCTTACATTTTTTTAAACCCTCCCATCAAGCCAAGGACGTAAAAGAAGAATTTAACTCTGGCATCTCACCCATAAAAATATTATTGTGCCAATAAATATTGGCTCTAGAACATGAGTAATTTCCAAACAACTCCACCAATCTTTGGTTTAAGTGTACCGCGTAACATAAATTTTGTCCTGCAGAATTTTTTTATTCAAAACATGCAATAGCTAAGATTTTTTTTTATTATGGCTTACTGTGGTGTATAACAATGTAGAATACCTTTAGCCAAGCACAAAAACAATCTAGATCTGTAGTTCTGTGTTATTTTAGCGAGCGTCATTTAGTAGTTCCCCACGCGCTGTCTATTCTTATTCTTGTAGTCTGAGGCACACGCATATCACAAAAGAAACAACCACACCAACTATAATCTATACATATAAATAAAATTGGAGTGTCTGTTTGTAATATTAAAATAACCGCTTTTTACAAAGTGCATTTGGATGTATACACGTTACCTATACCGAAACAACATTTTTTACAATTTTTGTCTGTCTGTCTGTCTGTCTGTCCGTCTGTCTGTCTGTCTGTCTGTCTGTCTGTCTGTTTGTTCCGGGTAATCTCTGAAATGGCTGGACCGATTTTGACGGGAATTTCACTGGCAGATAGCTGATGTAACAAGGAGTAACATAGGCTACTTTTATTTTAGAAAAAAAAATTGGATCTCTCGAAAAAAAATTAAAACCAATGTTGCAGCGCTGCGCCTGATTAAAGTTTGATAGCAACAATCTGCAATGCGTCCCGCGGGATCAGAACGCGAGCAGGCTGTTGCCAAAGGCTGAGTCTTTGTTAAATACCACGCGGACGAAGTCGCGGGCAACAGCTAGTTACTCATAACATTACAACCTGAGCTGGTGCGTCCTCATTAGTAAATCGTTGTTAAACCTGAGCAAAAAAATATATTCAAACAAATAAAAATTAATTAAGTCATTAACAAAGTTAGTTTACAAAAACGTGGAAATTCAATAAGTTTTACATGCCATAGAATTTTAGTCTTTGCATTATAGTCGTACAATTTTGGCGCATGTGAACTGTTATAATTTTTATATTGTGTGAAAAGGGCGAGGACCCTCAAAGGGCCTCGCGTTCCTATTGGTCGTCGCACAGAGGGACGCTGCGCGCTTCGCGAGGGTCGCCTGCTAACCGCGCAGCCAATCAATTCGCTCATTTTTTAAATAAAGAACGAAAATAGTAAAAAACGCTATCGTTTTTTACGAACCACGCATGATATAGTAACCCTTATGTAAAAGTGCAATGATTAATGTTGGTTAACGGTACTGACTTCTTTGTTGTAAATAAATGTTAGATTAATATTAGGTTCCGTAGGTTCCTATTACGTCTGTGTAGGTATTGCAATTATAAATACGTGTAGATATTTTTTGTACCTACTCGCTTAATTTCGTTAGAAAATAATGCCCGCGTTATTATCGCGAAGTTATATATTAATTATGAATAGCTACAGTTGTCCTCATTCATAACGTGTATATCTATAAATGTTTTTTTACAATGAAGTTAAAATATAGCTTCTTCCAAATCAATTACTGGTCAATCATCGGCAAGCTTTGTCATCATTTATCAACGGCAAGCTACGTTGGCATGATCGATTTTATTCTAAACTAGCTGTTGCCCGCGACTTCGTCCGCGTGGTATTTAACAAAGACAACCGTTGACAACAGCCTGCCCGCCCATTCTGAGCCCGCGGGAACCATTGCAGGTGTTGCTATCAAACTTAATCAGGCGCTGCGCTGCAACATTGGTTTTCATTTTTTTTCGTGAGATCCTATTTTTTTTCTAAAATAAAAGTAGCCTAAGTTACTCCTTGTTACATCAGCTATCTGCCAGTGAAAGTCCCGTCAAAATCGGTCCAGCCATTACAGAGATTAGCCGGAACAAACAGACAGACAGACAGACAGACAGACAGACAGACAGACAGACGGACAGACAGACAGACAGACAGACAAAAATTGTAAAAAATGTTGTTTCGGTATAGGTAACGTGTATACATCCAAATGCACTTAGTAAAAAGCGGTTATTTTAATATTACAAACAGACACTCCAATTTTATTTATATGTATAGATATACCTAGGTACCTTATAATGACCTTTTAAACACCTATATATGAATTTGGGGATAGCCTACAACAACCAACAAGCATTTGATAAAGTTGACGTGTATTTATGATTCCATACGACAAAATCAAACAATTTTGATTGAGTCGTCTATGAGAGAGCTGAATAAACGTAGCTTTGATATGTTATCAAAGCTACGTTTATTCAGCTCTCTCATAGACGACTCAATCAAAATTGTCGATATAGGTACCTAGCTTCTGTTACTGCTGTAATACCCCTTCCTTGTACCCATATACATAGCGGTGGACTCTCTGTAGAATATAAGAGTCTATTTTAAAATTGTGATACTGATATTCTACTTGGCGTTCTTGGACAATATCCTAATATCAACTAGCAAAGTAGTCACCTCTAACTCTACTTAAGTACTCAAGAATTTGGTTGTAATGCCATCTAGCGAGGAATTCGGTAACTACAATCACACTTTCATTTTCAAACATCACATGGCATACGCGTAGTGAAATAGTTACAAGCATACATTTCCCAGAGTTGTGACCATATGCCACTAGATGGCAATGTAGAAACTTTATAGATCGTTAACCATGAAGTACGATAAATTTGTTCATTCAGGAATGAAGGGTGTGTATAGTTTACGACATTAATTGATGTTTTAAAACTTCAGATCTATGCGTGTATTTTCATCTTGTTAGCATTAGTAACTCAGAAACTACCCCTACGCATTTATTCTGTCCCTATTGCCTTTCGATCTTCCAATGATATCTAAACAGACTTTTTACATACTATCTATCTACTGACTATTAAGCCATGTAATATTTTCGCATAATGCGTCAATCAATTTGGCAATTTTTTTTAGCAATTCGTAGGTAATACATGAACTTCATTATTAATTTTTTACTTGTGGTAGTAAAGTACCTACTCAAATATAATTTCTATATTGAATATAAATATTTTAGGAATATTACGTTGATCTTTGATGATATTGAGATCACTTACAGGCATATAAAAATTGTAGGTACTAAAGAGCCCAGCGGAAATTACGAGCTAATGCGTGGTAACGGACGATGGTCGGCTGTGATTTACCAAGATTATCCCGGCATGCTGAGAGGGCGAGGGCCGACTAACGGGACCGCGTGTTTCGATTTCGTAGAGCATTTCTCCGTACGGTCCCGTTACTCGGCCGAAAGTACTTTTGTTAGTTACTCGCGCCGCGCGCTCGCTTACACCACCGATCACTCGAGTTCACCGTATTGAGAACGAGGGCCTCAGTTGTTTAGTTGCCATTATGACTTCGCTCTAAACAATGAGCTTTTCAAAATAAAAATGGAGCCACACCGAGGATCTCGAGTTCAGTTATTCATACAGTTATGTCGTTGATATACATTTGCATAATTCGTAATTAGACTTGTATAAAGTTACGCAATACGTATAATTTTACGATAGATATAAAAATGTTAACAAATTAAAGACATCCCAATATCAGCCGATAAAAATATTGTGGCGAGTTGTGTAAGAGAGTGGCCTTGTGAGCGAGGCGGGTCGATGACTGCGGCTGACTGTGGATGATGTTTACCTTATCGACTGAGTGAGCGTTACCAACGAAAGTTCGAACGCTAAAATTTGTGTATAAAATATTTAGAGCGCTACACTCTTTATTTCATGAGTGTGGCCGGCTACGGTGGCAGCGGCGCGGCGTAGCGATGTTATAAGCTACGGTGATGATATTATCTTTAATATGAGTATGACTGCAGCTACCCTAACAAATAAAAAAAAAACATGAAAAATCACACGTTTGCTTACCACTATGAATATGGAAAAGAGATGTCCCTATTAATATTTTAAGAAAAACTATTATCGGATCTTGAGCCGCAAAGAAATAAGTTCTACATCTACTTTTGGTCAATAACAAACAGTCATAGGAATATTCCACGGCAAGTTGTTGGCACTAGGCGTTGCGGCGCACTGATCAGGCGCGCGGGGGGAGGCTCGGGCGGTGGTGACGTAATCCATGCGGTTCGATACTCTCGAAAGGCTGCGGGTTCAACGGCCGCTAGACGCGGAACCGCGGCCTACGCCACCGCTCAATTAAACATTCCGCATGTACATTATTCAAACACCGTGTAACATATCATCACATTCAAATAATATGATATGTTATGTATTGTCATTTAATTGATGTACATCTAACAATCAAATTATATGAACCCTATAAAGTTGTGCAAATAAATTTAGATTCAGCAAGCAACTAGTGATAACGGTCTGAACTAATAAAGGTTCACGCAAAATTGTATATACAACTTGTATGTTCTAGAACGTTAACTTAACTGTAACTATAATGAATGTTGCAAATATAAATTATTAGTCAACGTAAAAGGAGAGCTAGAGTTAAACGAATAGGAACCGAACGTACAATTTATCAGAGACCCACGCACCCCTCTGCCCACAGATTGAATTGTTTCATCACACATCTTACTCAAGATGCTAATTGTTTAACACAAGTTTCGGCGGCCGCCCATGGCACATCAAAACATTAAAGAGCTATAATAAAAATAAATACATATTTTGATAAACAAAAGTGCATCAACGTCTTATCATGTGTTTATTTAGTTTAAAAGGGTAAGTAGCATAGCAATTTGTGACATTTCTGATGATTCATAAGTAGGTACTGTAAAGGTGTACTTGATTTAAAAAAATATAATATGATTCTAGTTCTCGAGTTCCCAATGAAATTTATTAAAGTGTGATAGAGAGCTAGAGTAGTAGTTTGAGGCTAATGTTTGAATGCCACAACAGCATCGTTCGGGCATATTTGAAGAAAATTAATAGGTGCAATAATGAGTCCAAGTGAGAGGCGGCGGAAAGGGCCGCCGAGAGCGAGTTACACAAGAAGGGTTACAAAACTATGGCAATGAACCTGAGTGAACCTAAACCTTGCGAACCGCTAGCTGCCGCCGGCGACAGCTGTCGTCAACCTGCGCCCGCGCCGCTGCAATTCATTATTTATCGACACATACGCTGGTTGCTAATCGACATATTATTTTATACTAGCTGCGCCCTGCGGTGTTACCCGAAATTATAAAGTATGTCCTTTTCCTCATGTCCTATTCTGTAAATCATGTCGATCCTTTGCTCTGTGAAAAATTAAAACAAATCTATCCCACGGAATCCTTACATTTTACCGGGATAAATAGCCTATGTGCTATTCCAGACTATAATCTATCTCTGTGCCAAAGTTTATCCAGATCCGATCAGCCGGTCTGGCGTGATTGAGTAACAAACAAACATCCATCCCTCCGTCCAAACATGGTCTATACATTAATGAAGATAATAAGAAAATACTAAACAACAGCAAAAAACTACCATTTTGTGTATTTAATTATGTAAACCTTGCAACTACGCAGCTATCCAGCGTAATGCAGTAAGGGCATACTATCATTTGAACCGACGATTCTTAAGCGCATTTTTAATCGTTATGTAAAGTCACCATTTTGATATTGTGTCGATTTAAAAAACAAAATGCTCCTGAAAAAAATACAAATATTGTGCTTTTTTGTAAGTAAAGTTTTCTTTTAAGTTTGTCGAAATTGTGACTTCAAATAACGATTAAAAATACGCTAATGCAAAAGAAGACTTAAATTCTGATACATCCCACTAATATTATAAATGTGAAAGTTTGGATGGATGTTTCTTACTCAATCACGCCAGAACGGCTGAACGGATCTGGATGAAATTTGGCACAGAGATGGATTATAGTCTGAAATAGCACATAGGCTACTTTTTATGCCAGAAAAATGTACGTTTCCTATGGGATAGTATACAGGAACCGTGCATATGCAAAAGGATTTAGAGGAAAAGAGCATACTTTTTAATCGCGGGTAACACCGCGGAGCGCAGCTAGTCCTATATAAATCACACTGTATATGACTATTGAACGTGGCTTACTTTTGACATTAAGCTTCAGAACATCGGATAATGCAGTTTAGTAGATAAATATTTATAATCAATGTTTACCAGTACTATTCATATGAGGAGACAAGACTGTAAATTACTAGTGTAAAGTATCCCGGGGAATATTATTTTCGACACGGAACGGCTACCGTCGGCCTTTTTGCAAATTTATATCTGTATTTCCGCGCATTACGGGAATACTACTCAACGGATTTTAATCAAGCTTGGCATGGTGTTAGCTTATGTTTTGATAAACATATTCTGAGAAACAAATAGGTTCACATGAAATAACAAAAACCTGTTTATTAGAATCCATTTAGTGGATTTAAAAGAAATTCGGAGTAGCAGTTACCTATAAAATTAAATAAACCCTTATGAAGTCGCGAAAACCACAAGTCAATAGTAATCGTTTAGGAGCGTATCAGTTAAATGCATGTATATAATCATCTA
The DNA here is from genome assembly GCA_905333125.1 of Pheosia tremula. NCBI lineage: Eukaryota > Metazoa > Arthropoda > Insecta > Lepidoptera > Notodontidae > Pheosia > Pheosia tremula. Next base: position 5,756,485 of record HG995402.1, on the reverse strand, counting down.
GTGAATAAAAAATAATAGGTAATGTAAAAATGTTGTGGATCCCTGCACGTCGTGATGCAGTCGGCTCGGCAACGGGCGCGGAAATGTTCCCTGCAGGCTGCGCGCGCGCCGGCCGGTGATCTGCGCGTGCAATGCGGAAACTGCGTTTTTGCACTCCCGCGCATCGCCACGTGATCGAACCACGGATACGTAATTATGTAAAAAAATCGTTAACACCAACATGTTTGCTAATTACTTTATTATGAACAGCTATATCAAAGATAAGTTGAGTTACCTAGCTGTAACTAACTATTCACGTTTTTCGTTTGTTCTTTCTTTTACTACATATTATATATTTATTTACCAGTGATTGTTATGACATTGTTCATGAAGCGATCTCTTTAGAGGTTTTTTTTTAAAAATATAATAACTTTGTAGAATGCAGTATAAAAAACGCAACCTGATTATGGGAACAAGATGCTCTTAGGAAGCTTATTCAGTAACAATTGAAGATCAACTTTACTTAAACGTATAGGGCTCAAATCGGTATAACAAATTAAAAACATACTGTTAAGAGGACAAAGTGAATAAAGTTAATTGGCAAATTGTGATCGAATTAGTCGCTTTGCCGCCTCCCCGTCAGTGTGCGCTGACGTTTATGCATTTAAGCTTATTTCCTGAACATAAGGCTACTGAAATATATATTTCTTGTCTAGAGTACAAATTATTTGACAACCAACTTCTCTGAAAGGACCTCTTTACAGCGTTTACTTAGATCTGTATGCGGAAAAAACGCGTTATATGCATATGTTTCTATCACACCACTCAGACTGATGTATTAAATGAACTCTATCATCGTGCGATTATCTTTGCCAAGATAATCACTTAACTGCTCATTTCATGCAATTCGGCGCAATTAGTGAACTCAACAAACTTAATTTATTTGATCACTCTTAAACACGTTCTTATTCTTATTATTAATTTTGGTAATATTTGTTAAGTTATTCATGGACTTATTTATACAAAACATACAATAAACGCGATAAAATCCGTAAGATTAATTTTATTTCAATGTGTAGTATTCGCGTAAATATAAGAAATCAATATTATTTTTGTATTCTTATAAAATTATATTAACTATTTATTAGAATCCAAAACTCTTATAACGTTATACGTGTACCTATCGTAAATAGCTAACAAATATTATATCCTATTACAATTTAATGAAACAAAGAACAGACAGTTACAATAGACGCTAGTGAACGCCTATACAAACGACATCAACGAGCGCGATACACCACACAAACCTGCGCTTGATTACTTGTACAGTTAAATGTGCTCTATAACATATAATTAGTAAGTATTTAAACAATAAATACGTCATTTCCTCGGTCGTTTTACAGTCAATGACTTTAACTTGTCACGAACTATTAATGTGCGGTGTAAATAAACTCGTAATTATTATTGTACTGTTTTGCGCTATTAAAACCAATTGCGAAAGTGCATTATCTTTTTACCCTCCATCTAACATACAATACGGAGTCGTTATTAGAATTTGAGTACTACAGTTAGTAATCATGGTAAAAATATATTGATTTATCCATAGATAATCTGTTGACATTTTGACGTAATGCACTCACCTATATTATGTATAATCTATAAGCAAATAATACAAGTAAACAGAGTGATCACAAACATGAAAGATTCTATGTTCTTCTACAAGAAAAAAATTATAAGACATGTTTATTTAGATTTTAGACGAACAGATCTAAGATGTGACTCATGTCGTTGGAACAAATAAAAACCAGAATTTCCCGAATGCGATGTTCCGTCATCACCTTTCATCATGTGGCATCGCGAGTAGTGTTCGCGAACCGCGGATTCTGGCCGAACGCGGACACCGCGAGGTCGACGACCCCCAGCGGCGCTCACATGCTCGATAAAAGTAAAAACTCATGCTCTCCAAGTTACCACTTTTATTACAAAATGTTCAACCAATGTTTGAGCAGGTGATCATTATACATATTAACATTATATTGAGTGCGTTCCCCTTTATAGTGATTGGAAAATGAACGGCAGCTGATTAAGCAACTAATGCAAATTCCTTGGTCGCTATGCTTAATTATGGTAAAATATCATATTGTTAATAATATTTTCAAAATTGATCAAGTTTTCACACTGATCAATATTTTTTTTTAATTTGGGTACACAGAAATCAATGTATTGCAATGAGCCTTCATAATCAAAATCACCATCAAAACTGGGATTTAATGACCAGACTCGGAAGTATGGTCACAAAATTATGACCATATACATTATATTATGAGGGAATTTGAGCTAGTTATTTTCATAGCAATCTCTTCTACCAATAGGAAATGCTTAATTAACAAATGCAGAATATTTTTGTATCGATGGAATAACGTTGGTAAGTAGGTAGCACATATTCTGAAACACAAAACATGACAGATGATGCTACAATACCGATAACAGCTGGGTATAATAAAAAACAAATGAAAACACCTTAATCAGTAAAAAGTGAGTTTCCATTATGTCAAAAATAAAGAAGTTTTCAATATCCATAACAGAGTAAGCGTAGATGAAAAGTGAATCAACCTGACTTTTGGTTGCGCGGCCACTTGCGTTCGTTCACCTCACAAATTTTCGTTTCGTTGGCGTGGTGTGCGTGCCGCCCCTCCCCCCGCTACCGGCTCGCCCCTTCACCACTGGCAACTGATCGCCCCCCATTCCACCAACCAAGATCATGACTAGCTATACGACGATCCATTGTTCAAACATATCGACAAAAAAATCAATGTTTAGCAGACGTGTCAGCAAAACTAATCGTTTAAGGAGACGTCAATCATTCTTATTGAAAGAAAATCAAATATTTATGAAAGCTGAGCACGTCATATTTTTGCAATAAAGCAAAAACGAGCTTTTCCAAAGGCCGGATGTGGTGCTCGCTCGAACATAAAATCTCATAACACGGATTGTATTTCTAATATAATATAAGCTTAGTACATGTTTGACTTCAAAGAGAAGTAACCCGTCTGAATAGAGCATCAAGCCGAATGATTGTTGAGTCTAATGGAGTGATCTTAATGCATGCTAGGCCTTGTCAATGACCTCTATTTTGCCACCAAACATCAGAAATGGCGTGAGAGGTCGACGATTCGCGTCACGCCTGCTGTAGCCACCGCGCGTCAGACGCGTATTATCATATCGGCTATGTGTTGTAATTCATAAAGATTATATTTATAAATAATATAAGACACGGTGTTAGATATTTTTAAATATTAATTAGCTAAAAGTGAATTGATTAGTTTCACGAATCATGAAAAGTAGTGTAAAACTATTATAGCTAATTAATGGAATCAGAATATTTTTTATTCATGTAAACCATTAAGTATAATACTTATGACGTCAAAATTGGAACAAAATGTTAAGCTATAACATTACCACCTATTTTGAATGCCGTTCCTTTGGTGAAGATCGGGCAAAAAACTCCATGGTTGCACTTTTTTTTAAATATATTTTACATTTTTGAGCATTACATCGTTAGGTGTATGTGACAACAATGTAGGAACGGCTAGGTGCGGCTATAATTTATCACAGATTATAATGTAATAGCTAATATATTACCTAAGTACCACATCATAATGTACTTTATAAAAGAGTGAGAAATTAATATCATCATCGTCTCACATAATCTGTGTGTACGTAAAGTACTGTCAGTATGTGTGTTATGTACGTGGAATATTAAAAAGGTTTTGATTATTTTGCCCGTTGTTTGTCTGTCTGCTCACAGAACACTAGATAGAATTTTCATTTTCTTTTAATTATGTTTAGCACGGTGATCGCTATAATAATAAAATAACAATCTACGTTTAACATATTGTAACTTTATTCTATCCCGGAAAATGAGAGGACGCCTATGCGATAGTCCAGAATTAAAAGTCTTCACTGGTGGTAGGCTTCGGCCGTGGCTAGTCACCACCCACTGAACAAAGCCATGTCGCCAAGCGGCCTAGCCGTGTTCCGGCATGATGTTTGGTGTTGCCATTCATGGATGGCGGGTCAGATCAGTTGCGCTGCATGTGCCTAGTGAATGTAGCGTCTCTTATCTACTGCCGCCTTCCTACCTAGGCAAGTATGCTCCATCGTAGATCTCATCGTCACTTACCATCAGGTGAGATCGAGATCAAATACTTGCCTATAATGTAATAAAAAAAAAAAGTCCGCGCGAATGTAGTCCCTTATACAGCTCCACATAATGAACTATTTTTTTTATATGCACTTATAAGTACATAACTTTATCGTTACAGTTATTCATAATAGTATATTACACACGATGGTCCAGCACGTCACGAAACAGTGACATAAAAGAGCGACACATTGCCAAATGTTCACTCTGAATGTGACGGGCAATACCGTACAACGCGACGGTCAGAGCTCGACACATTTGGGAGCAGTGCAAATGTAGGCACCATCAGATGGCTAAGATAAAGTCATGGTGACGGATTGATAGAATGACAATTTGGTGAGTAGGCCAGGTACCGCAGAAGACACCGGTCGCGGTTCACCATGGTTCAACGTGACACTTTCCGACGTCATAAACAACTTTCCTACTAGCAATGCGCTCGGCGGCGACGCCAGCGCCTCGCGTCGCGCGTGGCGCCCACGAGAATTATTGTGCGCCACTTTTATAGAAAAATAATTATGTTAACACTACGTCTATAACTTTTCTTTAAGTTTCTACCCTGACTTCTGGACATTTAAAATCCACGACTGGAAAAGTAAAAATAAAGTTCTTTGATTCGATGACACCGAAATTTAATCAACCTACAAGAAATCAGATGATCAGCCGGCAATCCAGTAATGTGTTACATCATCGTCCAAGTAATAAGTTTACTATAATTCTGTATCAATAGATATCTAATGTAATATTCATGCTGGTAAATACCATTATTGAGTTTTATTTTTGTATTTATCGATACACAAACCAAATTACAAACATGGCAAAAAACCATTATTGAAGGGTACGGTACTTTGGGCGAGGGTTCTATTTCTGAGTGAAAGAAAGATCTTATTGTTTTCCAGATTACCATCGTAAGGATGCAGTTACTTCAAGAATTCGTTGCTTGGGTGCAAGCTCTCATACACACCAGAATGGAGAAAAGACCACCATTTTAAAATCACTGATAATAAAATGTCGAAATAAAACTAGTACAATATTGATTGCTTAATGTTACTTGTACAACGCTTAGAAATTATAGCTGTACGGTAGCTACGCTAGTGCTAAACTAGGGGTGGCAGTACTCCGGGGCCTCCAAGCCTAATGTGCCCTGGGCGTCCATGAATATAATAGCAGTATGCACATTTAAAATACTTAGTTTAGTTTAAATGGGGCCCCAAATTCATTTTTTGCCACGGGGCTCTTAGTAACATAGCTGCACTACTGCATAGAAGTCTCGTTTTATAACGTCATCATCCCGGATCATCAGATTATTAATAACAACATTCAGGCCTAAATTTTCTCATTCTTTTCATCATCAAAGCAAAAATAGAACATTATGTTTCTTTTAAGTAACACTCTGAATACGTATTCATATAGTTACCAAAGGTAAGAAGGCATTGCTGCGGGGTCTGGTTATTAACATAAAATTTATTGACTCGTTATTCAGATAAGAAGTGCTAAGAGAGCGGGAGAGGTCCCTCTGAAGCGCATTGGAATCCATATGCATGTAGTCCAAGAGCTCACACTCTACATTAAGCACCATAGCGCCAGTGATCTCCATAGGGATAGGCAGAGATGTACTGATAGTATTTGGTCCCAGTAATTAACTCACGATGTGTCACCGTATAATTATAAAAATCATTATTGAAAATCTGATGAATGTCGTATATGAAATCCATGATCCCCAGTAGTACGGGCTGGGTTTAAATAATATATACACATTGCTAAATGTATCGATTCAGATTGACAACCTGATTAGCACAATTGGTAGTAGTACTGAGATCACCCCATTGAGACCACCTCAGCCTTTTATACCTTATAGCCATAATATAAGGGTTACTTAGCTTGAGACCGACCGACCGGTGTTTGTTTGGCGATATTACAATTAATATTATTTAACTGTTATTTATTAATCGAAATAAACTAACGAATAATAAAACGAGTCGGTCTGCCTATGTCCAATTTATTGAGGAAGCGAGTCAGTCGTATCCTACATAAACCGGTCGTTACCACACACACTCTGTACTGAACACTTAAACTGAAAATGTAAGATCATTTTTATGCTTCCAATTCTCCCTTTTGAGTTATAAAAATAAGACTAAATAACCGCAAACTGGTATTATTCTGTGTGGGTCCAAGTTTAATAATTGAAGATTATTGGGGGTTTTTAAATGTAGCTTTTCTATAAATTATACTTCAATCAAAGTTATCGGAAAATATACCATTGTATAACTTCAAATGTTTAATTTGATACGTTAATTTACAAGATGTTTTACATTATCACATACTTGAAATAATAACATAATGAATGTAATATAGTAATAACATGATGAATGTAGTATTTAATAAGTATATATAACAAGTTTAAATTTTAACTTAGCTCAAAACATCCAAGATTACAGTACAGAAAATGTAAACATCATTGACAAACGCGCCAATTGCTGCGAATATAGTTGACAGAAGTGACAATCTCATCTAGATATTTATGTTGCCGCCATAGCTATGAAATAATGTTTATTCTATTATGTAAGTTAACATAACCGCCGTGCCGTGTCGGCATCATGTCCATTTGACGCATACCAAAGGCATCTGCGAGTGTCTATCGGTGCATCACTGTGGGACACCGGGATTCTAACGGGACCAGTCCTTTCTTTTTACTTTTTTTCAACCTCGGGGCAACTGTGGCATGCGTTCACTTTTAATGGTGGCTCACTGAGATTTCTGGATGGTATAATTATGAGGCTTGAAAGCCTTTTAATGTTTATTGTAAGACTGAATTGTAGTTTGATCGCTACTTGGTTTACTGATTGATTTAGATGGTCTTTGTTTTGAAAATAAAGTAGGTACTTGATTAGGCGTGATTGTCATTGTTAAGAAAAATATTTGATGTGATTACCCACCATGTTCTTACTTAGTATATTCATCTGCACCCAAATTAAAATCTAAGGGATTTTATCTTTATACTCGTATGTTCTGTACTCCATTGCATCGTATAATCCAACGGTCACAACATTTGTGTAATATACTTTTTTATTATCACATGGATTGAATAATTAAATTAACATTTGTATGTAGGTATAGACCAAATATTTGCATAATTTTATAAAAAGCGAAAAAACACCGTCTGTTTTAATTATATTACATCACATACAGGATAACAAATATCCCATAAAATCTGCATATTACGTATTTTTACCAAACAACACAACTGTTTCTGTTAACGATTGATTTATGGCTACAATTTCAAAACAATAGGCTGTGTGCAGCTACTTTGTGGTCAAACTGGAGGTCTTTTGTTTGCGAGCCCTTTTATGCGAGTAACGGGAGCGAAGCGAGGCCTGTGACGTCACATGCTGTGGCTGCATTTCCAACAAAAATGCACTTTTGCTGTGATGCACAACCCGCTACAAAGTAACAGTACCACTTGTAAACCGGGATCTATAGTAATACCCAATTCTGAGAACGAACGGACCCTTGAGTACAAAAGATTAGGAAGATTTATGACTGGTCATGTTTACTCAGCCTGTGACTAATTTGAGGTTTTTAATACAATATTACCTCTACTTTTTTATTTTTCAACATCAGGTAGCGCTTGTGTAGAGGTTTTAAATATATTTTTCTACATGTTTATTTTCATACATATTTTTTTTAAAACACAACATAATCATTCGCATTTAGGTAATTTATTGTGTTACAAAACTATAGGTAAGGAATAAAGCAGATGTCGATTCGTTCCTTCGTGATCGAAGCATTTGGCAAGGGTCTAACAATGTTGATTGTATCGTAGCCGATTCATTAACTTACCACCCATGAGTGCAAATGTCGAAGTTTTTTTTTTATTATATTTACAGTTACAGGGGCCAAATAAAGAAAAGGGTTTAATGGAGAGAAGACACAAAAAAGCCTGTGATTACTTAACCCATATCCGGCGGTCGGGGTGCGGCGCATATGGTCCCGTAACCCTTTGGCCCCGTTACATCACGTTGTTTAACAGTTGCGTAATGATCGCATTATAATAGCTTATATATTTTTTACAGGAGCTCGCGCCAGGTGATGTAGTTTTTATGGAATTTGGTGTCTGACTAAATGTGTTCAAGTTACATTAGAAAATCTGTCTTGATTTTTTTGCCTATAATGTGTAGGTAGGATGCATATTATAATAACTTTGGTCATTCTTTAAAACATGCCAGAGTATATGTTATATTTAAGGTTGCTCATGCTTATATTCAAATGGTATTTATTTACTAATTTACGTCTTAAAAATAGAATCACTATCTTTAACACACTTTTAAAATTTTAAGGAAATGGAATGTTCAATCGAAATGATAAACTGTTTAGTGATTTATACAACCTTACGATACTTAAAAGATGTGCCTGCAGACGTTAGAACGCTGCTAATGCTACAATTATTTTCACTTTTCGCCTTATCAAGCGGCCGCCGTGAGAGCCGAGCCGGGCCGAGCAAAGCCGCGAGGCCGGCGTATCGCCGTGCTGCTGATTCCTGGAAGCGCGCGCTTTCCACGCACTGCACTGCATCTTCCCGAAGAAATGCACGCGAGTTCGTTGCACTTACAAACTCATAACCCCCTTTCTAAAGCGCCGATCCAATTATGTGCACTTTCGCAAGCCACTACTGTCACTCGCCTAGATACGGATAGGAAACTCGACGCAATGCGCTAGCGCACCCACCTGTCGGCATGACCCTGCACACCAACACCATAATTTAAAAAACGCAGTATTAAAAACTATTTCAATACAGCTTCAAATTATATGCGAAAAATATATGAAGGGAGATAATCAGCAGCAAAAGTGGATTGTGGTCAACGTATGACAGCAAAGTACTTGTATATATTCATGAAAGTTATTCTTTCAACAATGAAATATATTCCTACAATTACCAGTAATCTAGATATGTTTCTAAATCACACTGCTATTCTAAAACAATAGATCTCGTCTGAACGTCTCATGTGCGATGTAACATGAAAGTTTTTCAGGCGTAACCGGCCTTGGCTCGCGCCAATGAAAACGAGACAGGGTATCGAACCCGTCTGCTGCGGCTCCCGCTGCTTGATTCTTAACAATCCTACCATTTTGTTTGCAATATTAATTTTATCAACTTCAACAGTTTTATCTGCAGAGAATACGCTATGATTCTTGCAGCTAGAAGGATAAACGCTGTTAGGATCTATTGCAATATTTAACCCCAATTTGATTGATATTTTTGTTTCAACCTTTATGTATATGCCACTGTTATATTAAGGATTTAATTACAAAGAGCCTTTAAGGAGGAAGAGATATGAAGGATAAATTAAGTAAAATTAAAATTGAAATATTCAAATATGTAATAGGTATAAACACAGTTATTAAATAAATAAAATATCTACTTAGGTTAAGGTAGGAGTTAAGGTGACAAAATGCCTTGAAATAGGTAACTTTCTAAAAAATATTGTAGCAGCTACATAATAAATAAAAAGTATTCAAGTTATTTCTATTTTTAAATTACATCAATCATGAATGCCTTTTTACTTCATGCCACATAGGGCTATGGGAGACGAGACAAGTTGAACTTGTCATGAGTGTTTTGCAGAGAGAATGATGGGGGGATTAGAGTGCATTGACACACTTACCTACTGCACACTGCAACGGCGAAATGCATCGGCGGCGTGTCGTCGCTCACTTCTGCGGATACGTCTAGACGGCCAGCGTCATTAGAACTCCCTCAACGCTGGGAGGGATGAGCAATTCGTTCAAACATCTCGATAGGAAAGGTGGAAAATTGTAGAGTGACGGAGCTCAGCCAACGTTGGTCATTTTATAAATCACTGACGCCTCGGAAAAGTGGAATGACGTCCGCGCGACCAGGCGGTTTTCACTCACTAATGCGAACTTAGAAAGAAATGGAAAAACGTGTAATTGTAAGTACGTAGTCTGGTGCGAAATAGGGCCAATTTTTTACTGGTTATACGGAAGCTACGGAAGTATTAATTGGGTTTATATTATGAAGAATGGTTATTAGAACAGATTAACTGTGGATATCCGTAATATTAACTGAATACCCATACTTTAGATACAATATAAAAGGATCGCCTCATAAACACCTTAAAAATACATAATGATGTTTGATTATAGCCTTAGACCAGGTAACCTACATAATATGTAACCACAGATTTTTTCAGAATTCCAGATCTATGTATCTATTTGGAAGATGAATTGTGACTAAGATATTTTAACTGACTTCTTTAAATTCTTGTAAACCCCTGACACAAATAAATTTTGTTGAACTTCAAACATTTCCATATAAAATGTATACATGATACTCTCGTCACCAGTCACTGATGTCATTGAGGAAAATGTTTACTAAAATTATGTTTTCTAGGTCTCAGGGATTTATAACAAATACAGATTTTTGAATCATACAATATGTCAAGATCCAAATAAAATCCACCCGGAGCATTTTCTAATACTGTCAGTTTTTTTGCCATCCCGCGGGATTCTATACATATTCCAGGATACAAAGCATATATTATCTTGATCCCATACAAGCTATCACCAAGCAAGTTTCATGAAAATCTATCGAGTAGTTTTCGCGTGAAGTTCGAACAGATAGATAAACAAAAATTACGGATTAGATTGCCGCATGGTATAATGTCCCCATGCTAGTCCCCAAGATAGTCTAATTATATATATTAATAAATTCGGAATTAAGCTATGCTTACATATGCACTTGACATTGATCCTTTAAACAGTGCATGGATCATCATTCATCGTCATTGTTGGCAACCATTTACAGCTGAACAATTACACCACCAAGAGCTATTGCTTACTATAAAATAAACGTAATTATGTATAGTGCCAATACAATGGCAAAACGATGCACTTGACATGCGGGTCAATGGCAACGTCATCGTGGTAGAGACGGTAGAGCTATTGTTATCGATATAACTAGTATTGCCCAAAGTCTTGGTAGAGGTTTTGAGTTTTCTCATGACCTGACTAAGACCACCTATTTATAGACAATAATAGACTACCATAGGGTCTACGAACATTATTTAAAAAAAAAATAAGTTTGACGTAACTGCAAGCACAAGAACATAAACAAGACTGATGGGGTCGAGTCACCTTCGTCCGTAGGAGAATTAAGTACCCTCGAGATACCCTACACGTGACCCTGGGTGGTGCCAACCAGGTGACAACTCTACTGGTGGTAGGCTTCGGCCGTGGTTAGTCACCACCTACTGAACAAAGCCATGTCGCCAAGCGGCCTAGCCGTGTTCCGGCATGATGTTCGGTGTTGCCGTTCATGGACGGCGGGTCAGATCAGTTGCGCTGCATGTGCCTAGTGAATGTAGCGTCTCGATCTACTGCCGCCTTCCTACCTAGGCAAGTATGCTCCATCGTAGATCTCATCTTCACTTACCATCAGGTGAGATCGAGATCAAATACTTGCCTATACTGTATAAAAAAATAAAAAAAAAATCTGTGAGAATTTTGCGTCTTGCAGAATCAGTTTTGCTATACAAAAACACTATACAAGACATAACTATAACTAATAAGAAATTGGCAGACGTTTATTTGAATAATTAATTGTAATATCGCATACTAAAAATTGTATAGAAATATACTTCTAAGAAATCTCTTTTTTTCAGTCAAGTAGATTAAGTTGCCATAGCTCTCTTTTAATCTGATAGCAAGTCAGTGATAATGATAAAGAGTGAGATGGTATTAGTGGTTTTAGACGACAATCATAGACCATAGGCCCACTTTGAACAAATGCGGTTGTGGTCTGAAGGTTGGCAGACTGCGTGTGGCTTTCTACTTTTTGTTGGGTTTAGCAAACATGCTGATTATCTCATACATGTAAGTTTCTTACACTTTCCTACACTTTTGAGAGTTTGTAAATCTATTGGATCGTGTAGGTATTAATCTAGGTACAATTTATGGACAAAGATACGACTCAATTGGGTTTCACTGTCGTTTGTTATTTAGGATTTCAATGAAAACTGTAATTATTGTTCCAACGGTAGATTTGGAAGGGAACAAAATTGTATACATTTGCGTCTTAGTATCTTAGAACTTAATAAATGGTTAAGTCCAAGTTTCTAAAACGCAAAATCACTGTTCTACAACTTTTTTGAATTCGCGAAATTGTACTTTACTAATCTGCAAACAGATAGTTAATTCCAAGTCAATTTATTTTGGTGATAATATAGATAATCTGTGATAGGGTAATATGCATAAAATGTTAAGTATAAGAAGCCGAGATGCACTTGACACCGGCAACCACTGGTACCGGGTCAATGGCAGAGCCGGGCCGCGCCCGCGCGCCCGCGTAGCGACGTCTGTTGCGCCATTGTTACCGCGCGCCGCGCCGCCGACCGTCACCGCTCGCGACGCCTAATTGTACAACCCTATACCGTAGCTGACCTCGCCGATCTCATCTTCAACTATAAGCAAATCTTATTCGAACTATCAAATTTGTAATTTTAAATTTGGAACATTGAATAGATAAATAATCTAAATAGGAAGGAACGATCACTATGGGAGTGTTGATGTTATGTATATAATTAAAACACGCCATTTGTTATGTTTCAAGTTTCTTACAAGAATCATGAAATGGAACACGCCTTTTTAACTGCGGCTATATTACGTGACAATAGAATATTATTTTCCGTTCGGTATATCGAATATTATATCACCAGTGTCCTTACACGGAGTTTGGACTTAGTCTTTTCTTTAAAGCCAGCAACATTTCTGGTCGCTAGCAAAGCTTTACCGGTACGACACTATATTACATTTTTTAATAGATACAGCCGGTTAAAATTATAAGTGTCGCATATAGTGGTGTGCGTACATCGAGGTGACAATGAAAGTACGCTTCGCGTTTCTCGCTTGCGATAGTTCGCCGGAATAAGGCCACGGCGTTCATCGGCCCCGTTTGCGCCGTTACAGCGCGGTCGCACCGCGCGCGCGGCCTGAGCGATCGCTGCACTCTCTGCTACACCACTCGCAATTTATTGAGATGAAGGACCATTTGAAGTATCTGGTGAAAAGTATCACATATTTATAATGTGCTTTGTCTGATAAAATAAGATTATATTATGTTCACTGTTGCCTATGGATTTTACGAGTCAGTATTATGTATGATGTATGTTTTACTCATATTGACATATTGTCGAAAAAAATATATGTTTAAAAATTCAAGGAAATTAATGGGAATTGTAGGAAAAAATACTAACAGTTTTACTGTACTATCGAAAACATTATATTTATAAACGACATGTCAGTTTGTAACTCATCATAAATACGCTGAAGCTGTTAGATAACCACACAGCCTTTAAAACAGAGACTTAACAAATCAATTCGCGTTAATAAATCATGTTTTTCAACAAACAATAAGCTGAAGTCGTTCATAAAACTGGATATTAGGTAAATCTATCGCAGCTCTTAGAAAGTAATAACGGTGCAGTGTAAACGTATGCGTGAGCGCATGATTCACGAAACTTGCCGCAGCGTCCGCTCGGTGACATAATAATCCAAATTAACATAATTCCGCCGCCATTTCTGCTCAAGCCTTTCCTTTGGCAAGTGAAGGAAAGTAAGATGAGTAAGAGGCCGAGCAGTTGCGACTCATGGGTTTATCTAAGAACCTGACAAGGAAAACTCGTTTTGTTTTGTTACATTTCAATAGCTTTTCAGTAAAGCTTTAGTAGGCACGTTGCAGAAGGAATCACGCACTTGATGCATTTATTTCATCAGTGTTCTCTTTTTTCAGGCGAACTTGAATGCATGAATATATAATGTTATATAAGATATATAACATTATTTTTGTTACTATATTACGATATTATATACGATATACATAAGATAATATAAATACAAAATTTTCATTTTGTCAGATGCTTAATAACAAAGATATGGAACTCCTAACAATTTACAAACCAATCATTAGCTCCTCCAATTTGCACAGGACAAGAACCAGGTCAACAATAGGTCACAGGTCGTCATCATATTATTTAAAAAAAATGATTTATTTCAAATTATATAAAAACTTGAAAGAACATTATCTGCACACCACACCAAACAAATATTGTTTTTGTTTTTGAGTCGGTATATTCGGTCTGGAGATTCATGTAGAGTCCAACCCAATAGTGACTGCGGGCCCGATGCTGTCGGTATAAGGTGATTGCAACTGCTTTCCGGTAATGTAACCGTCGCGTATGCCTGTAAGAATTCTGCTTTAGGTTCGTTGAACTTTCGCGAGTGCAGAACTGAGTTGCAGGGTGGGGGAGCCGCACTAGGTCATACTCGGCCGTCGGCACACTTACCTTGACTCGACGCATGCCGCGCCGCCGTCGCTGAGCTGCGCTCCGCTCCGCACAGCCGCAGCGCGCCGGCCAAGCGGCCGGGCCGTCTATGCGTTCGACGTCGACGCATAGAAAACTAGATAGCACTTCACCCAATATTTTCCTTAAATTATTTTTATTTCCATCTTACATTGAAATAAACCTAATTTTATGGATTTTATTGCGTTTATTTTAAAATATATGCGATAAAATCTATAACATTAGTTTTTTTAAATTTGTAGTATTAGCGTAAAATAAGAAATCAATCTCACATGCGAATTTTCAGAAAAGAGTTGTATGTTGTATTTGGCGGATAAATAACAGTAATATTATCCATTTTTGAGTTAATAGATTATTAAAATGTTATCATTGAAATATAATTTCATATACTTCACGCACATCGGAAAACTAAATGTTTGATTTATTCCATAGATGAATTATAAATAGAAGGCAACTTTTGGTATCAAAAATCGAGAATCTATCTGTTAGATTTCGGAATGAATCTTTAAAAAAGTATATGTTTGTCTGTGATAAAGTATAAAAACGTTAAAGTATAAAATAAACCAAGAAAATAAAATAATATGTGTTTGTTACCGCATAATAATTAAGAAAGTAGCGACCAAAACTAACAACAATAACACTGTCACTTTCACTATTCCTGTATCAAGGCTTTTTACTATTAAACTCCTAAATTCGACATCTAAAGATAAAATAAACACCATGACGCCGTTAATTCCCAAAGGGGTAGCCGGAAAGGTGCACTGCAGTACACCCACAATTCAGAGATGGTATAAGGCCCGGCGGCGCCCCTGATAACTCAATGCATGGATGCCCTGCACCAATTGCACTCCCAGATAGAACGGGCATCCCCAGAGTGTGTTACCATGGCCACAAGGCTATAATGACCTGCATTGGCATATTGTCGAACTACACGCGCCCTTAAACAAACGCGCTGGTTTCCACGATATTTGCCTTCATTCACCGTACTGCAAATTATTATTGCTAAGGGAGCACAATAGACATTGAGATTCACATATGTAATTTGAAAGACCAGAGTGCGAGCCAGGGTTTGAACCTATGCGCTGTTTGTTTCCAAAGCGTTCATTTTTAAAAACTCGGATATCACTGCTATCTAAAGAAATAATTTAGAAAGCAGTAATAACCGAGTTAGTACCTACTTTTTTTCTATGCTCATCCATTGCATAATGAAGTATGTAGGTATATAGAATAAGTTAAATGATCAATCAAAAATAAATGTGTGATAAACAAATTGTTTGGCACGGTAACGCTGTTTCTGATGCTTAAACCTTGCATAATACAGTTTTCATTTCATCAATATGAATAATAATATGCCCATAAGAAATAGAGACTGCTATGTATATCAAGTACGTTTAGATGTTGACTTATTTAAGATCTAAATATAAACCAAGTTAAACGAGCGTTTTTTAAACGATAACTTATCTATATTATAGTGGACTATGGCTTCTAACATATAAACGTTTTGTAATATGTAAAGACAACTCTATAGTTATATAACGAAATCAAACATAAAAAGAATTCTCACAATTCCTTACCTTAACACAATAAGACCTCTTTATCTCCTTTTTTGACTGGATGCTTTGACATCTCATCTGCAACAAAATAAAGATAAACATTTTATAAGCATCAAACATAAACGTATTCGACTACATCATTTTGCAAATGCAACATCATAATAAGACAATTACGTAGCGCTGTTTGATCCACTTAGAACTTATCACAACATCAATCTTGGCTCAAAAAGCGTTGACCTCGAGGCTTCTGCGCCTGCGTGCTATCGCAATACTAACTCACCACCACACTTTTTGTTATTATTTAAACTGCGAATAAGTATACTTCTTATATTACCTATAACAAAAGCATGCAAATTGATACGTATTTCTATGTGATTATTTGATTTGTGAAGCGGTAGTTACTAGACTGTTGTCTTGTAATCTTTGAACTCGTGAGATGCAAAGCTCACCATAATAAAATTGAGAATAAAGATTATCTCTGTACACAGTACCTAGCATCCTGCGCAGAATACTAATGCTTGTACAGCATTCAAATTCATCAGATTATAGTATTATCTCGGTAAAACCAGAGTTAAATGTGATTAAGCTAATAAGCTTATCCAGACCGCCAGATGGATTAGTATACATTGTTAACATCTATCACAACACCGAAAAAGCAAATCGGAAAATATAAACAAAAATCTAAAAGAAATGGATTAAGACCATGTTAAGCGGATTCGGACTGTAGTTGAGTTTCAAAGAAGGATTTAATATTACTGACGTGAAATTTGAAACAAAGTTAAATATCAGTATAAATAAAGCTTCCGAAAATAAAAACGAAGATGAGGATAGAGTGAATTTATATTATAATAGCAATATAATAAACTGCCTAGTAGATAACTTACTAGGATTAAAATGTATATATAATCTTAACCTGTAGGTACAGGGGCACGTCGGGTACCCTACCCCACGTGCTATAATTCCACTTAGTCATTTTATTCCCTTATTGCCCAATTTATAAGGAGTGTACGGAAACAGATACTACCTGTTTGTGATATATGTTCACAATTACTAATTAGTAATGCGGCTTGGGCAGCGAGACAGTAATTTTCTGTAGGTATTAGTAGACGGTTTGACGACCTTATTAGCGCGATGGTAGCGACCCTGCTTTTTGTACGGTGGGCCTTGTGTTCAAATCCTGGTAGGTGCACACTTTGTGTGATGACCACGAATGTTTTACCCGAGTCCTGGACGTTTAATGGGAGCTGGGAGTGTTCTCAGTTCATTGTACGGTACCGATAATTCTAACGTTACTCAGTTTGAGACCTTTAAGTAGGTGTGTTCGTCTGGCGATATTTATTATTACATACTAGCTGCGCCCCGCGGTGTTACCCGCGATTAAAAAGTATGAAAAATTTTAACAAGTCTATTCCATACATTTTACCGGGATAAAAATTAGTTTATGTGCTATTCCAGCCAATAATCTAACTCTGTGGCAAATTTCATCCAGATCCGTTCAGAAGTTCTGGCGTGATTGAGTAACAAACATCCATCCAAACTTTCACATTTATAATATTAGTGTGATTATTGAATAGTTCACACAGGAAGCATAATCTGTGGGAGCGCTAACATACTTACTATAGCATTTTATTCATATATTTTTTATAGGAAAATTATTATTGTGTACGCCAAAATATATAGAATAGTCACACGTGTAATAATCACAAATCATTACTCATTTAGCCGACACAATTGTGAATACATGTTTTATTTGTATTTGTACATGCCATAATTATTCACGGTCTTTGTCGCAAATGTCAAAAACCTCTACTTATGCGGGTTACTTGCACGTTATCACCTTACAACACATAGCTGTGTGTACAAGTGTGGAAAACCGCTCAAGTATTGTATTTTCTTTTCCATAATTTATTTTTAATTAAATAATTTATTTTTAGTACCGATGTGTTGGCTTAAAGTTTCATGTATAGGTATGTTAATGTGGATTTTGTAAAAACAATTCAAACGTCTTTAGAGCATCGTATAAATTGGCTAGTAGCAGACGTTGACTCTGTTCGGCAGTTCGGCACTCGAAAGAGTTCAACGTTCGTCGACATGGGCTAGCTAGTCTCACGACTCTATACACAATGGCTTTTTTGTGCATTCTTGCTTTTGGTTATGACATCACCCTGACTAGCAATTCGACGCTACGATCTTAGGTATCATCTATGAACACATAGCTATTTGTTCATGATGCAAGTTGGAATCGGTAGATCGATTTATCATTATAAAAAGTAATGAGCATTTTTAAAGTTAAGTAGTTAAAATTGTTAGATCCAGCTTGTGATTCGATTATATGTATAGAATAGGTAGAAAAATCATATTTTGATTAGATGTGACTAGAGAAATCTAACCCCTTATACAAGTTTTCTGTATCTTCCCTATATATGTTTATATAAAACTACTGACTAGAAGCATCAAGTACAAGCATTCCAAAATAACTCAACCTCAAGAAACTAGGAATTGGGATGGGAGGCGTGATGCGTGACGAAGGCTTGCCACAAAATTGCCCAGGCAGCGTGGCGGTCGCACCGCGGCCCTCCGCCACGTGGCCGAGCTTCACCACGTGGGACACTATTGAAAAGATGCTTTACAGATAAAGCTTCTAAGCTGATACTAAGCTAAAGCTGCTGCTAAATTTAATAATATTATTGATTTATAAATAAAAACACGTTAAATCCATTCAAATTAATTATACTTTCCATCAAAAATGTGCTAAGATTAAATTTAATTAAATATCTTCTGTGCCACCATAAATTATTCAGGATCTTGGGGATTAAGTGGTTATCATAATCAAGATCATTTAATAACGAAGTGATAATAGCAATATGAGAACATGAAATAAATATCTTTAACGATCATTTTGTTTAAAATGAAGCTTCGTACCATACCATAAATGTGCTTTTTAAAACATAAGTTTTTAAAATAGATGTGTTTTATAACAAAATTAAAACCAACTATTTGCATATCAAAAAAGGCAGATGTAACAAATTGTAAGCTGTGTATTGGAAACCAACGCGAAATACATTAACTACCTACATAATATTTTTTATCTATTAGATCATGTGCGTAGGTAACAAGTTTATCTATAATAAACAAGTGACTTCATTTCGAAATAACTTAGTATATTAACAATATGATTACTACATTATAGGTAGCAACTTTCTTTTACAACAGAAAAATAATGAACTGTATTTAACCATTTGACTTAAGACTACATCAATAAATACGCTAGCATCATGTTATTATCCCCTTTTGTTAGATAAAACCAATGATTTCACGCGTTTAAGAAATTATTATCTCGTGTTTTAAATAAATACTCACAAGCAACGAAAAGTTTTTATGCATAAGTTGGTGTAATCTGTCCGGACGTGCAAAAACTTAAGGAATATTCGGTGGAGGAGGCTCCGTGCCCTCGGCCGGCGGGCGGTTACGTAAGTTCATCTAGTTTTCAAGGTCGAGGACATTGCTCCCAAATCGCTGATCGCGTCCTGCCGTGTGGTGGAGGGGCGACTTCAACTGGCCAGTTTGGGCGTTCACTTCTTTTTTTCTAATACACGTCTATTATATATACATTCTATGTTAGATACCTTCATGGTTTTTTATACATGGTATGTAAGAACTCAAGAGTTTACATTGAAATTAATAGATTGAAAAGAACATCATTACGTCACATACATATTTAGATCTTGAAAAACTTGTAGATTAAAAAAAAAATATAGAGCACTTGTATAATAGTGAGTAGTTTGGTTCAAGTATTTGTTTAAAGTATTCAGTATTGATATGTCAATATAAAACGAGATAATTTATTTAAAACTCTTGTGTGTGTAAGAAGCGACATTGCTTTCTTCAGTTCTTACGCCTTGGATAAAAAAAAATCGAAACAATTACAAGACAAAATTGAGTATTGTGTAAATGGCTACTGTCGTCATAAATCAATAAGAAAGCCGTGCAGGGATTTATAACTGCACCCCTAAGGGTGGTCAGCTACCGAACAATACCATAGATCAATGGCGCACCCCTTTCTTTTACAACCTACTACTGCGTAATAAAACTCTTTCTTAACTTTTTTCATGAATAACAAGTAGGGATGCGGGCTCCAACAATTATTTCCTTAATTCGTTTAATCCTGTTTCTAATGCCTCCGTAATCTAGTCTCGTTTCAGTTCTTATTGAGCAGTTTTAACTTTAGTAGTAACTAAGATTATGCGCTCTTACATCAATAGCAGTCGCCGTAGTATATGAGATGACTTAATGTTTTAAGATACAACCAGTTGCAATAGTTTGACAAGTATTTGTTTTGCAAGACACCAAATGTTTACCAATCAACCACTCTCAAAAAAAATACTTTTAAGAAACAAACAAGCCGTTCCATAGTTTTTTGTAAGTAAAACACGATGAATACGAAACACATTTTTTTACTTTCCTTAAATTGCAAGTTGTCGCAGGAAACATAAAAGTTTCTGTGTCATTGTGTTTTTTTCATTGCAATGTGTGTTTGGGTGGAATAGGACCGTTAGATTTTTTCACAGCGGCATTATAACGGCCACCCTTTAAAAAAACTTAAGGGTTCGGCAGGTAGAGCAAATCTTTCGATCGAAGCCTGCGATTAACGCTGCGATTGAGCTTATATAATATTCTTTTTTTTATTGATCAGATGTTCCACATTTCTGTAATAGGCCGTAACTGTAAACTACCTTTTTGAATATTCAAGGATCTACCTCTTTATTGTCGCTTTGATTATACCCGATAACTGTACAACGGGATGCATATGCAACATTATATTGTTATTGTTTGTCTATATATCGATGTATCAATACAGACATAATTCAATGTTTCTTCAATATCTTGAATTTTTAGAATCATGGAACAACTTTTCATTACAATAACATTTAGTATTCTGAAATAAGAATGGAGGGAGCGTGAGGATCCGCTGACAGAATTGATTAAAAAGCATCTCACATAAACATGAACCGTGACCCTGAACTGGCGGTTATCATATTGAAGATAACATACGGCACTGATCGGAAATGATATAAGATAAAATATTATTTTGTTCCTTGCTTTCGATTTTCAGGCGTGGTTGCATAATCTACATATATAAAACAATGTTGTGCTAGTTACACCATTTATATTTCAAGAACGGGTAGGCAGATTTATATGATCAGACAAAAAATATATAAATACGATAATTCATTTTCACCTACATTTGATTCTGAGGCGGTACCACCTCAGCTATTATATATTTATATTGTAGTTTCCACATGACCTTCCTTTAAAAAAAAAGGCTGATAATTTCCTACACATGAGCACCATGGTCATGGTTCACTGGTGACAATTGGATTGATGTCTTGATAAATAAACTATTGATAGATACAAATTAGAATAGCATGTGTGTCTGTAATATTATGCATATTTGTGAGGTGACGTAAGAAACCAAATGATGGACACACATATTTCAATGTTACATCAATTACATTATAGTATCGATTTCCTTGTATAGATGCACTTTGTTATATACTTAACAGAAACTAAATAAGTTCAATAAATACTTTGATCGGTGTAAAGAAAAACATTACAAAACAATTATTCGTTTCATCGTCTTGATAGGAGTCGATGATCACAAGTGTCCTATTCAAGAAGATTGGATGGGTATTATTTATTATGTAAAATGATTATATGACTCACTAGAACCTCTACATAATACAAAAAAAGCCCCTGGAATATTTATCTGCCACCCTGTTAGACATAATGTCAGCTTCAATCAGATTTTGTTTTAGTGTTCGTCTGTGCGTAGTAGGCTAGCCTTGGATGTATCATCTATGCGAAACCTGGAAGGACACACCCAAGGTATAAGAAGCGTCTTGAATAAGGACCCCAAAAATTGTAGTCGTTACTCCTTATATACCGTAATTGGTTGGATTACAGATATTTACACAGGTTGATGACTCCACGCGTTCCGAGAGCTAATTTGTTGGACTATTCTAACCTAAGGGTTGGACGATTTGTTGGAATTTTGCAGGCTTCGGACTGCTCGTAGCGACCATCAAAGCTGTTAAAATAATATAATATAGCTACAATAATAAATAAAGTGCCTTTCGAAGCACGTATAATGCCACCATTGAAAAGATAAATAAGATTGATTAAATAAAAAACCTCAAATTATTCATTGACCGTAGTCACAAACATTAATTACAGAGTGTGACGTCACATCTTGCCATTTTGATGATCCTTAGGCTTTCTGTGTATTGTATGCTATTTAACACTAAAGCTGACATCAGACGATAGTATATAACGTTTTAGGGGAATTCTTCACAATGAATATACGAAATTATAATATAATAATACCACCCCTTTTATTGTCCCACTATTGGGCACGAGGCTACCATCATGTGAGGGGGATTTACGTTGCTTTTGAGGTTTTAAATATATACAACTGTAGATAATTTTCAATAATTGCTGGAATGTACTATTCGAAATTGTATTCAGCTATATACAAGCGAATATAATCCACAAAGTTCGCACCTCGTCGCAACCACTTTGCGCGTTACTCTGATCTGGTTTCAGTTTCAGCGAAATCAAAGTGCGAATTGGGTAAAACATTATTTTGACACTTGTACTAGATTATCTTGTCGTTGATACAGGAGCAAGATTCACTGTCAGCTTCGACCATGGCATTGAGCGGGATGAGACGCGCGGGCGGGTGGCACGCCATGGCGTGTTGTCTCTCTCGCGCGCACCAGTTCATTCACCCGCGTGTGCGGCGAGCACGGAAGAGCAACGCAGTGCGCGGGCGCAGGTACCGGCGCGGGCGGACGCTATACACGGGTAGTCGCGCAGGAAGGACGTCTCCGACCATGAACCGAGCTATATTTTATCAGTTATCCGGAGGTGTCGGTGCGCCACGCCGTGTCGCTGTACGCTCCACAACCATGACCCTCTAGTATTACGATACTCAGTGACATTTTGCATTTAATATAGACTGAAAGCAACTTAGATCTCAAGATAAGACTTATTTTTATATTTTTTCTTAACTAATTTTAGTGACGGTTTTGAGTGAGGTGTGGACTTATTTTTAAGTGTTAGTGAAAACATAAACAAAACATTTCCCATTAGGATTTTTCCGATTTGGATTTATCGTCGAGACTACGTGATTGGAGGATTATATACCTAATGGTTAGTAGACAATTTTATTTTACTAAAAATATTTGCATTGGCATTATAATTACAATTTTCTTTTTGCTTTAAAAAGACATCAACGCGCGCCTGAAACTTAACACTGATAATTAACATGTATAATATGTTAAAGCTATAATGGTTAGGTCATCAATTTATGACCAAATTATTGTAAAGCATAGTAGGCATATAATGCAGGGACTCACTAAACTTGTGTCTAAAATTTAGAACGCCTAACAACTTGTTATTTTTACTGATCTTACACCTTATCTGATATTAATATAATATTTATGTATCTACGCGCTCTAATTTCCTTAAATTAATATTATTTAAACTTAAATCTAACCTAGTGTACATAAGTACTAGCAAATAAATCTTACGCGCTTACAATTATAACCATATTAATTTATATAACAAGAAATAATAAAGCTAACACAATCATTGCTATTTCATGATTAACACCAGGAAGTATATCAATCCAATGGTTATATCATAACCTGTAATTTTAATATACATTCCAAAAGGAGATGTTGGTGTATATTTTTTTGGGGCATGATTATAGCGATCGGAACACGCGAGCCATCACGCACACACGCGCAACCATTGTTGTTATGTCGCTCGGGTTCTGCAAAAACAGAACCTTGAACTTTCCAAGTTCAAATTCAAGGCGAACACACACGTGATCTACCTACGCGCAGGTTGCGTAACACAACCCCCATTTAGGGCTGTCGACTATACCTAAAACATATAGTCAATGTCATCAACACCAGACAAATTAGCTCGGGCTGACGTCCCAACACGTACCTCACTGCCAAAGCCATTGTGGGCATAAAGAAAACTATTACAAAAGAAAACCGACAAACAATCACTAGTGTGTTGGTTTCCTTTAGTAACTATAGGTGACCAGACATTTTATTTCGCACATGTATGCACGCATAGTAGTGGTATACGTGTTATCGCTTATTATTTGGCAGAAATTATCAGTACAAAACCTAGCAACTAGAAACTCCATTGTTAGATACTCAAAGTACTACACATACATATATAAGGGAGCCAACAAATACTATACTGTATTTATCCAAACCAATTAAAAAAATACATTCGTCGAAAAAGAGTTAGCAACCCTACCTCACATGTATTCCTTATTAAAAGTGCAACCCCATTTACAGAGTTATATAATATTATTTTAATGCGGAACGAATCTGCATTATTGCAACATATTCAGCTTAATTATGCTGGTGTTAAAATTAATGTTTCAATTCTAGTGCTTTTATCGATTTAATTTTGTAGTAAACAGATACCTATATTTTAGAGGGCCACTTTCACAAATAAAAGCTATCCACAACTTATTTGATAGATGTCCTATACAAATTCAGCCCTATCTGATTACGTAAAAAACCTTCCAACTATAATACATATAACGTCTGTATTTATATCTGATATAACTTGATGAAATGGCAAATTATCGTGACCATGTACCTACATAATTAGTGGTAGCGTATTACATGAAGCGCGGGCACGTATGTAGAGAACCGAAAAAATATAATTAAAGTAAGCAAACCAACAAGCAGAACTGATCCTAATAACAACAGCAAAAGTCGCAAATTAACATGCGCGGAGCTCGCCGAGGTTTCGGCAATGACAATGACAACGACCGATGATATAACAGAAGGCTGTCAAACTCGTGAAAACTCGGTCATTGAACCGCGCGCTGGCGGTTTAGCCCCACTTCTCGAAGCTTTCGCTCGTGCGATTTTTGCATTTACACCGATGGGTATAGAGTTTAATTTAAATTTATTACCCATAATAATATTATACAGTTAAGATTCGGACTGCCGAATACATGACGCAAGTATATGGTAATATGTTTCTCCCATTATTGAGAATACGAAGCCTAATTACATAAACAATGAAGAAAATGGAAAAATAACTTGGTGACGCGACGCAGAGGACGATGACACAACATCTTAAACGAGTATTCATCATAATTTATGTTGCTCTTCCTAACTATTAAATTATTTTTATATATATAATTTTATCCATCTACGTCCTATCGTTTTGCTTTTAAATGCATATAACTTTCGTCAATATTGATGACCTGATTGGCGCAGTTGGTACCCTGCTTTCTGCGTCGAGTGTCCTGGGTTCAAATCCAGGTAGAGACGTACTTTGTGTGATGAACATGAATGTTTGTACTCGAGTGATTGATCTTAAATATGTATATAAGTATTATACTTATATACTCATCGTACAGTATCCATCATAATACAAGCATTGCTTAGTATGGGACCGTATGGTTGGTGTGGTTGTCTGGTCTTCCATATACATTAGATTCTACGTACGTGACCACATAAACATAATAAGAACACAAATATCAGAGATTATCAGACGATTCAATTAATTAAGAAAACAAGTATTCATCTACATAACATTCACTGAAATAACTTTTTGTAATTCTTGTATTATCATTTTAATTTAGTATTTGTTGACGTGGGTGTGCCAGAAAGGTCCTTGATGCGTAGAAAGTAAATGTTCAATGCGCTGCGCACGCGCATGGCCGGCTCGCGGGCGCAGTTGGGAGCTGCGCGGGGCGAGGGGGGTGACAGCAATGCGTGGAACCTGTTCGAACAACGGTACCTGGGTATCGTGCCCTGGGCGCGCACGCACCCATTATGTAATAATGTAATAACCTTTTTCTCACTCAAGCGAGTCGTCCCTTCAACACATGTGACCTGCCAACCGCGGCCGATTTATTTCACTTACATTGTCCTCGTGCCGTGAATTGGCACGTATTTTAAGAGGAAAATACATTAATATTGGAAATCTTATAGTCAACGTACAGGCATCTGTGGAAACACATTTTAATGTGTCAGGCATATCTATCACGGTCTATGTATCCTATCGCGCTATCGATACTCAGAGCCATAACATTATCAACACGCTCCATCTGACTATATTTTATTTATGTATACATATAACGTCTTTGTTTTATGTTACTTTTTATTAACTTTTGGCTTATTCTTTTATGACAACATATTATGATTTGACTAACTCAAAGTTGAATACAGAAGTGAGTTATCCTCAAGCCTTAATGATTTGAACATAACATAATATTTTGTTAACATGATTCACGGCCGTCATCTAATTTCAATTACACAGAAATACTCGTATAGCTGCAACAAAGTTTGTCATTTAAGCACAGCTATATTTAATTTAAAAGCAATTTCATTAGCGCCTACATTAACGACCATTTCATTCGGATGTAAACTGACTACTTAAGCGGTTACGCATTCTCTTGCCTCCTGCACAAAGTAAGCCAGCACTAGAAACTTCACTACTAGGAACGAAGTAGGTACCTGCTAACATCATAATTTATATGCAGAACCTACAAAGACTAACAAAGGCGTAGTGGCAAACGCTCGTGATTGTAGAGTGTGATACAAAATATTTCGTATTTAATTTTTATTTCCCATTCCACATAAGTTATGAAAGTAAAGTTGCAGGAAGTGCCACAATCACACGTTTGTTAAATTATCGATGACACAGTGTGTCCCACATGCATACCGGGGGCTCTAATATGTATGCCGATCGCCTTCCGGTGGCCACGCAGTACGGTTACCGCACCATAACTCATAATAGACTTCCATTACTGCTGCTTACACTGCTTGTCCAAACTTTGGCAACTGGTGGCATGGTTGATAAACACACTATAATCTATCATATTATTATTATTACTTATAAGGTCAAGTTAACTAGAAAACTACATTAAATAAGTACCAGTTAGGTAACTACATTGTAGAACAATATAGTGATATAAATAAACCTAATAACATATGATAGAAATTTTCTTTAGATTATTTATTCTACTGCATTTAATTGTATCAGCCACTTCATTTGTAATTTCTGCTGGGTGTTAAATCGCGCGCCGTCTAAGTTGATCCCTTGAGATATCTTTCTTTATCTGTGTCCTGAGTTATGGATGTAGAAATTGTAGCATTGTTTATGGATATTTATATTGAATAGTGTTAAATATCCAATACATGTTTTAATTAACAGTTCTAGTACCTACTCACGCTTGAATACAGCCTGCGGGCGAGGAGCGATGCGTCCCGCCGAGCTCTGATTTCACCCTCCAATTTTTGTATTTTTTATCGACACAACCTAACGGTAGTTAGATCCCGTAGGCAACGTATGAAAAATACATGTATCTATAGACCACCAAATGCCGGTTACCTGTTTAGTATGATTGCAAGTCGTCCTCAAAAGAATTTATAAGTCATTAAATTGATTTTACCTCTACATTCTAGGAAAGTTGGGACCTACGATTGCAAATGCAGTTAGGTGATCCGAGTCCAGTTGATCGTACATTGCTTTACTTAGCGGTATATTTCTATGCATGTTGATTCACAATATGAATCATTGCACTCGTGAACTTTTATAGCTGGAAGGTGGGATACCGCTATTATGATTCTTATCAAATATATTACAGCAGGTGTACGTCAATACTCGCACAGAAAACCAAACAGATGATCATATTTCATACTCTGATGGTCGTCTCAAATAGATCTAACGGTACGTTCTTATACAAAGACTCCGTTGTCCCGCCGCCGTCATATTTTTTCGGATCCCGGTTCCTACCTGCGATTTAACCAAACACTTGATGGACCTTTTACAATATTATCTGTAGTAACCGTAGATAATTACTTTATGGCGTTATATTAAAATTAAATATGAAGAAATTTTATATTCTGTATTGATTTCTTATATTCACGAGAATACTACACATCGCAATAATAATTCTGTGTTTAATTATCCCAATAATTTATCTACGTAATCAGTGTTACATATGTTAACAAACTGAATGGTGATTAAAATGATGCCGTGAATAAATTTAGTTGTCTGCAGAACCCAAATCTAACAAAGGAAAGTAAACCGTCGATGTGGTTTGTTCGATCGATGAAAGTAAAGGCCTGTGTAGACGGCCGAGCAGTCCCGTTAGCCGGCCCGAGCTCGGGCTCACGGAATACTAAACGCTGACATACTGCGCGGCTTTTGACCCTAGCCACATTCTAGTCTAGTACTTCAATACCTCTCAGCACTTGCTTTGTCACGAACACACCGTTGGCAATATTAGACTAAATTCAGATGTCACACACATAAAAGACCATAACACGTTGCATTTTGAGTAGAATACTCATTATCAAAAAAAAAACAGAAATTAGAGAAAATAAAAAATACTCTATTTTTATATTGGCATAACTGCAAATAGCCTCAGTGAAGCTGAAATATTATTATCAACACATAAATATTTGAATAAAAAGCTGTTACGATGAAGGGCAAATTTTTGCCTTTTTAAGTATTTGCCGTCCTTCCGAGACTTGCATTTTTTAACGACACTCACGCATTGTTGTTGCCATTTTGTGTTTTATCAAAAAAAACGTAAACAATTTGCTGAGCGCAAGAAACGCTATTTGTGCAAATGGCACTTATTAATACATCCTATTTGTTATTGTCATAATAGGTCATAAACACCGAAGGTTCCTTGTCTCACGGACACTTTTGTTAACCGAGCGGCCTTCGCAATTATATTGAGCAATTACACAATTGCACCGACAAAGGAAATTGCACATTTTATGCTAAAAGTAACAATTACTTACGAATCGTAAAAAAGGTACCGTTGAGGTGCAGTGGGAGGCTGGGATTAGATATTTAGCCAGACTTATCGGAACACTCGGTTACGTAGCAACCGGGTATGTCGGTAGAGACGTAGGAGAGGACATCGACCCTACGCAAAATTCGCTGCATTGGGCTAGGTCTAGTGCATGCGCGTGTATGTAGCGACATCAACACGGAAGCGTACCGAGTGGGAGCGCGCTATGCGCCCCCCCTTGGCCAGAGAGGGAAAAACGCATGAATGAGTATTGAAGCCTACCCCAAGAAGGGGGAAATCGAGTTTGCACTGCACCAGCACTCACTCGCACAGATATAGACGCGCTCGCTGTACTTTACACAAAACAGAATCGATACTGAATATTCCATCAAAAACTTACCGACCAACACTGAAACAGGCATTTCACCCGTCAGGTGAAGAGTCGAAGCCAGGAACAAAAGCTTGTAAATGCTAGTATGAGAACTAATAGTCAAACTATTTAGCAAGACAGTTGTGTAGTCATTAAGTTTTCTTGTCTTTCTAAAAACTTGGACTTACCTACCGCAATTTTCATATTATTTTACATTATGTTCGTGTATGTTGGTAGTGCGCACGATTTTATAATAAAATAGCGATAGACCAAAAACAGCTAATTGAGATCAGTATTTTTAACATATTCAATTTGCGAATATATTATTATGTTACACCAAATAAGTATAGGAGTAATACAACTGAAAAGAAATAAGAAATGGTCAACGTGTCAAACTGATAAACTAAGATTTCCATACGTATGTGTTGTATGTAATTAGCATAAGCCATACGTTTATGAAGGTAAAATATTTTAATAAACGATAAAAAATCAATTTCGAAATAAGTACCAACCGACATTTGAGAACAGGCGAGGCTTTCATGAGAAAACCAATTAAACGAGCAGCCAGTTATCTCAAAAAGCTTTTACTGAATTACGTAATAACAAGTTTTAATTTTCTATTACGCGCCCAAAGAAAATTTGTGATTCGATGTCAACGACCGTGCGCCCAATACTCGCACAGTAAACGCATTTGGTCGCACACGAGCGCATCGTGCGATTTATTCGCGCGACAGCAGCGGCGGGCGGCGGCGGGCGGCGGGGAAGCGCAGCGCAGTGGGACGAGGCGCCGCGCCGCGGCCGTTCACCCCGGAAGATTCAGTGTTTTGATACCGCGCAAGCCTCCGCCGCGCCGCGCCGCCCGCCGCTGGAAAACTGCATTTTCTTTGATGCGCTTCGCTTTTCACGCTCTAATTGACCAACGATCGGATAATTTCGTTTTTTAAATCAACTGCCAATTTAATGCTTTGTTTTGGGTCTCTATAGGAGATAATTGTTTAGTTTTTGTTTTTTTTTAAATTAATAGGTGCTCTAACTCAGTTTTATCTTTACATAGAAAATATATACACAAATCAAGGTGGTTTCATATTTTGAAATGAATATATTTATTTATTAAATTTACTAAATAAATGATGGGAGGTATTGTCAAAATTTATTGAACGTATATATTACAATTTACAATTCATTGATGTCTAGAACTACGAAAAAAACTTGATTAGCTACAAGTACCTAATATTTCGGAACTATAAAAAAAAACTACTACAACATTAATTCCCTACGCATATTTCATATATTTTAGGAAACAATTGATATATATTAAGACTAAGTTAAATCTGTCGGTAGCAGGAGCACACACAAGCCTATAACCACTTATAGTATGCAATAACCATTTAAATCGATAGAGGCTATGACGAGAGGTTTTCGGTGTAAAGGGAGCCTGAAAACAGTTTGGGGTAGATCACGAACGCTTGGGGATGCCAAATATTAAGGTAGGTTGTAATTTTAGGCCACATACTGCATATCTTTTAGTTTTTAAATTTAGAATTAACAAAATAAACTTGTTTGAAATAATATACTTTTATGAGAAAAAAATATGTGTCTTAATACGTGCCAGTATTATGTTTTATGAAAATATATATACAGATTTTTTTTATTATACAGACATTTTTTTTTCGTAAATGTTATCATAAACTGCGTTTAACCACAGATAACCTAATAGTTCTGAAAAACTATAAACTACTCACAACACGCAGATATATATTAAAAGCGTGAACTACTCAAATACAAACTATAAACATTAAATCCTTTTTTTTTATATTTGGCATATTACCTCTGAAATGCCGAAAGGAAAACATTCTTAATATTTTAAGAGTAAGTTAAATAAATCTAATTGATAATTTAATTAATGAACGAGGCTCAGGGGTGAGCCGGGTCCTTTGTACCTACCCGGCCGAACAGTTTGCAGCTGTTAACAGATTACAGGCTGTAAATAGTGAAATCAATATTGTATAATGGGAGGTGGCAGGGTGTGCGGCGCGGCGGAGTCGGGACGGAACTCACCCCTACCACAAAACTCACTCGCAATTTCCGATTAATATTTTCCTTAAAAAATTACACTAGATCTCTTTAGCCTTTAAGGAAGTCTTAGACCACCGTGGTTGTTATATTTTGATATAGGATCGAGAATCCAAGGTAAGGGTGGGTGCAGGCTATGTCGTCGACCCCGCGAGAGTGAAAGCGTGTTCCGGGGAGGCGCACAGGCCGCCGCCCGCCCCGACATGGCTTTCGCTGCCTCTCTCACGACGCTTGCACGTTGTTTTAACTTATATTAATTAGCGTTATGAGCTGTGAAATAATATTTACTAGAGTAATACATCCGTGATAACGTTTCTTAATTAGATTAATCAGCTACCGATCGTCAATAGAATATATTATCAAATTAATTAAATTGATTGGTACTCGTTTAATTGTGAATGAACAGTCAACTCATATAAGCTTGACCTCTGAATACTCAAACGCACCTTAAATTCTAGAGACGCTTAGTTTACATACGCACGTCTCATACGATTAAGCAGGAATTACATTATTGAGTAGCGTTTGAGTATTCGTCCGCGATTGAAATAGTACCTAATAAAAGATTTGAGACGATAATGTATAGAATAAACATTATATCGTCCCCCGGGGATCGCTGCGATCGTCATCAGAATGGAGCGAGGATCGGGAGCACGGTCAGGGCGCTCTGCGCGCTCGCCGCCACACTACGGAAGTAATGAACTTGAATGCAGCCGCCGCGGTCGCATTGCGCTGCGCCGCGTCGTCCCGCTCTCCTCTAATAAGAGAATAGGAGGCGCGAACGTGACATAGCCACTGCAATTCGCTGTCAAATTCGTCCGCATTCTCCATCACAGGCCGCTTTCGTCGTCGATGCGTTTATCGGAACGAGACGCGAATATGTGTGTCGATTGCATTCTCGGCTTCGTAAAAGTGCATCTAGGTCGGTGGGTATAGCGGCGCGGCGTCGTCGGGTTAGGCTAGTGCAACGCGCTCGGCGGCTAGACGTAGGGCAGGTCGGCACGGTGGCCTACGCGTTGCATAATGCACACCGCGCTCCGGCAACGTACACGCCGAGAGGATCCACCGGCGGCGACCGCGCTCGCCATCCTCTGAGTGCTCGGCGCCGCCGCCCGCAGACATGAGAGCGGCGCGCCGCTTGCGCCCGCTCGTCCCCTTGCTGGCGCTCCGCATACTCCTCGAGTACCTTAAATCACTCGACGTTGTCTAACCGAGCCGGCTCATCCACCAAATATAATAATAATTCTTGTAATATAACCAAAATACGCGTAAACTAAGAACAGTAACTCAAGAATGAATAATTAATATTGTAAGTATACGAAATATTTTTTCTGTGTTCAAGTTATACCGGTTATATTTTTTGCTGGTGCAAAATGACGCTAACAAACTAGCTTGCATTTTTTTCAAATTGATAAGCGTAATTTGTGGCATTGGACTACAAAGTTGTCACACTAGAGTTTAAATTCCTGAGCATTATAAATCCAATTAGCCTATTACATATGTTTATTGTCAGTGCACTTAAAAATCTCCACAATATTTTATCTCTCAGATCAATGGTCATCTATTTCTATTGAAAATATGAATCTACGTATTAAATGTAGATATTATTAGATTGCAAGGTTAGTGTTCCCGTTGCACTCGCGCATGCCATGTAACTACATAACATGCAATAATCATGGCTATTTTATAATACTTCTCCTACGACCATGACAATTCAATACGTCACCTTGTATTATAGTCAAGACACTTGATATGCAGTTGTTTCCGTTCATAGAAATCGAAAACAAACTGGGCATTTAAAACAGTGTGACATGGTTCCAACCAGGATAAATACATTTCTTTAATTTTATGGGCTTACTTATATAATATATCAATAGCATCGATGACCTGGACATGAAAATACGACATACAATTTTATTATAATAAATATAAAATAGAGCGCTACGTACGTTGTCGGGAAACTTTTCTATCCAAACATTTTCAAATTTCCGTATTTTTCGTATTCCATGAAACCTTCGTATTTATAGAGTCTGTGCCTTAAATAAGGAAGTAAGAATAGCCAGCACAGCATAAACCTTGTGCGCTCCAAATATATGCAAACAATCGAATAATAATATTTGCGATATGCATCTGTGAGTGTGTAAGTATATTCAATTATAAATAGGGTTGCTCTAAGCAGTTCATTAATTCATCTGCAAATTAAATTAATATTTACCACAGCTATTATGTAGAGCCATGCTGTATTGCAATTTTTTTTAAATACACCTAATAGATTATTGTTATATAACAGAAACATATCAGTGACAAAATTTAAACTTCGAATTCCAAATTATAAAATGTAATTTAGGTGTAATATACCTAATATTATTATTGGCATATATGCCTTATCAACGCGTATGAAAGTAATGTACAAATAACTTTGTTTATAATGCTAACCCTACCGCATCGTCATCGGCTGGCCGCAACGTGCCGCGGGCGTAAAGGGCAAGTTCAAGAGCGAGCGCATCATGCACCAAGGTTGCTTCCTGGTGCGCGCGCGCCGACGCGCAGCCGCGCGGTGCGATACCGCGCGGACCGAACGATACGCACCGCTGTACCCTTTTTATTTCCATAATTCTAGTAAAAGCTAGTTGCATCCTACTTAAACACAAAACATTTTTTGTCACTGACGAATTAACTATTTATTAATAAGTGGTTTTCTTAATTGAATTACCATTAATAGTTAATACCTTTTTTAACATAATTACCCTCTCAAAAAATATCTGGATGTGGTGTTGCTCGGAGTTTTTGGATACAGTTTACGATTAAATTTATATGGTATAATTAAAATATTCACTAAGTGAGGTAAACGATAAAGGTTTATAGAACAATCGTAAGCGAAATCCTACAATGTAACTCAGTTGCCGAGGTGGGTGCGGTGCGGGGTTGCATGCGAGTGACATTGCGCTGGCGCATTGCGCAACCTCGGTCACGTGCGGCGGCTAGCCCCCGCCACCCGCGTTACCCCGCGTTTCCACTCGATATAAACACGGGACACATAACAGAATATACAGGATAAATTTTTAAAATGTACGTTTATGGCCAAATCTGAATCTATAGGCTACAGCGCAATTTGTTTATAGGATTCGAGCGAGACAAATTTTGATGATAACTAAAACGGCATCATAAGATTTTTAAAAACTAATTTCCAAGGCTAGGACCTAACCAGTTGATTTTGAAAAAAAATAACATTCTGTATTATTGCAAGGACCATGTTCTGGGCAAGT
This sequence comes from Pheosia tremula, assembly GCA_905333125.1. NCBI lineage: Eukaryota > Metazoa > Arthropoda > Insecta > Lepidoptera > Notodontidae > Pheosia > Pheosia tremula. The sequence goes on along the minus strand of HG995402.1, from coordinate 5,721,805 downwards.
TCCGGCAAAATAAGGAAAATGCATTCTTTTGATAAATGATTAATATTTTCATACATAAAACTGTGCGTACCATAACCGTTCAAATTGTTCAGACCGTACCCATCTAAATTCAGCATCACAACAATTTGTTCTAATTTCTTGTTGGGTATCTTTTCGTAGTTTGGCTATAATCAAAGCACTTAACTTCACATAATTATCGGATGGTGCAATAATACAGTATTTAGGAAATTTCCTATATACAAAAAAAAATATAATAAATAATAGGATTATAAGAGTATCAAAAGCGCAGATTCATTATTACCCAACCATGTAAGAATACATATTATCACACACATGCATCCTATGGGCTATACTATGTTGCAGTGCAATGGTTTGTAACTCATACATAAAAACTATTACAAATGCAGCGCATAATGTTTACAATACCGCGCGGAGGCCGGCGCTTGCGCAACTATTTGAATGTCAAATGGGGCCGGTTTGGAAAACAAAATTTTCGTTTCATCGGGAGGAGTCGTCGGCCGCGGGCCGCCTTACTTCCGCAATTGTGCAATGAATTGTTGAACCCCGCGATTGCTTCACTGCACGCCCATGGGAAACCTTCACGAACCTGTCCTCGTGCAAACCATTCCAGCAACTGTATTACAATTACTTACAAAATATTTAAAATGTAATTGAACGACGTTTTCGTTTATTTTGAAGTGTATGTTGGTATTACAAATAATTTAAGTTTCGTGGCCGAGTTCAGATTCCGTGTTCCACGTGTCTCGTGCCAATTTGGCAAATATTCAATGCATCTAATGCTCAAAGCGCAAAGCGATAATTTTGATTAGTTTTAGATGTATTCAATTGTTCATTAACATCATGAAAATAAAATTAATTAGGTAGGTATTTCTCTCTATAATTTTATTACAGTTATATTTTTGACTAGCTGTTGCCCGCGACTTCGTCCGCGTGGTATTTAACAACGTCTCAACCGTTGGCAACAGCCTGCTCGCGTTCTGATCCCGCGGGACGCATTGCAGATTGTTGCTATCAAACTTTAAGCAGGCGCAGCGCTGCAACATTGGTTTTAATTTTTTTTCGAGAGATCCAATTTTTTTTTCTAAAATAAAAGTAGCCTAAGTTACTCCTTGTTACATCAGCTATCTGCCAGTGAAATTCCCGTCAAAATCGGTCCAGCCATTTCAGAGATTACCCGGAACAAACAGACAGACAGACAGACAGACAGACAGACGGACAGACAGACAGACGGACAGACAGACAGACAGACAGACAGACAGACAAAAATTGTAAAAAATGTTGTTTCGGTATAGGTAACGTGTATACATCCAAATGCACTTAGTAAAAAGCGGTTATTTTAATATTACAAACAGACACTCCAATTTTATTTATATGTATAGATTAGGACACCTACCAGTTTGATTTATTTTATATTGTTAATATAAATTCAATAGAACTATAGGTACAGTTTTCTATGTTTTCCCAAAAGCATCTATAAAATGATTTTTTCTTTTTGTTTCAGGAACCAGTTACTTCAATTCACATAAACTTATGATGAGAATAATCTTTGAGTGATCAAGAAATAAATACATAACATCATAATGAGACTGGTAAGTGCAATTCAATGAAAACATTTATATTATTCTAGTCACTTAGGTAAAATAATACATTCTAATTTATTTGCAAATATATAAACTATTTAATTGGATTTTCTAAAAATATAAATAGGCTAAGGGGAAGTGTAGGTGCGCAGTGGAAAGTGCGCACTTATCAGAAAACTGGGTCAGTAGTGACACCGCCCCTTTATCGAACGTTGCACCTTCCCTTCACTTGTGCAAAATAAACTCTTTCTACGGGTAAATAGATTTCAAAGTCAAATGACGTGGCCCGAGATGCACACCGCTGTAAAGAGGGAAAATGCATTTCGTTCAGTTGTTTGCATATTTTGGGGTCTGAAAATGGCCGGCTTCCAGGCCGTGTAGTTCCATATCGAGTTTAGGATATAAATGTTGTCACTCTCGCTATTTTCGATAGATCTTCTTCTAAATATATTAGGTCATAATAATGTGAGATGTGAAGTGTTGTATACATAGTTTCGTGTTGTTAACAGTCAACAAGTGAAGAAGTGCCGAGCACAACAGTGGTAGGCCGAAGCGGGAGTCCGCGCGGCGGCGCGGAAGCGGCGAGCGCTGTGTCTGGCGCGGGCGCATACGATGTGACGCGGATGCGCGAGGAGGAGTTCGAGAGGCTCACAGTATACATAGTGCCCGACGTGCCCTGCGAACGTGGCAAGCCTAACAGGGCGGAGAGGACGCTACCTCGGAGCCTGGCGCTCAGACCCTCGGCTGTATTATCGACGCCCAATACACCAGTGAGTTAGATAAAAATATTTATTTAATACCAATCATCTTATTTTTCTCTAAAGCTAAAACCCCAATGTTCATATACCCAATCTTTGAGTGTAATTATAGCCTATCGATATAGTAAAACCCTGTTGAATTTGCTTCAATAGCTTTTACGTGATGCTCGAACAACATAATTTATTACTGAATGTTATCGATCAGGGATAGCGACGAGATAGCAAATGTGACGAGACGAATGGTCAACGAATCTAACAAGATATAGACATAAGGACCTTATAATTCCGTCACACCTTGTTCTGTGCTTGCTTTTATAGAAAATGATTTTCGTATTGTGACTGGAAAACCAACTGGCACAATATGTTAGGACAGTATACATTTTTTTTTTAAATAACGTTATCATGTTTGTCATTGTAATATACAATACATAATTACAGACTGAAGGAGTATGGAGCACTGGAGTGATACCACGCGGTACTCGCTTCGGCCCATTCGAAGGCACCCGAACGCCAAATAAACCCAATGACAAAGTCTCCTGGCGATATTATTGGAGGGTGAGTTACACAATTATACCTACTTTTACTTTCAAACGACACCGTAATTGCAAACCTTCGCTTTCATTATAATTCGGTTGATGCTTTAATTTGTAAATATTTTCAGCGCACCTCTCATAGTAATTCCTGATTTATCCTTAGACGAACCAAAACACATAACTAATACCCTGTAATATTATGCTATAAGTAATACATATTGTTCGTATGCAATAATTGCGCACTACCTATATTTTCTCCTTCAATTAACCGAACTTCTCTTTGGGCCAGGTACAGGAAACTGTCAGACACCATACTTATGGAAATATTAAGGTGAGATTGGGCTTTGTATACTTATTTCCTTGGTGGTGGTTTTTTTTTTATTTAAGTTTTTTCAATTAATTTATTACTTACCAATTACATAACAATAAATTTCTGCTTTGCGAATATAAACAGTATCCATTTCGTTGACATTAATACGGATTTATCTATCGTCGCGACGATGCTAGGCAAGTGACTAGCTATTCAATCATCAATCATTGTTCAAACAAACGTTATCTTCCGCGTCCTATATTGCCTCTCGGGTGACATTGCATCTCGTCCTTGACTCCCCACGACATAGGTACCTATGTATGTGTTGCTATCAGTTGCACGCGCATTGTAAATATCCTGCACGCGACACGTGCTCATATAAACATGTATTTAGTTCTATGATATATGATAATATATATTATACAACCTTCCAAGAATGTTTTGTATCGCAATTCTACATATACTTAGGTAATTAACAATTCAATTGATTGTTTAATCCTTCCCTTCCCTTACGCTGTAGTATTATTTTTAAGTAACGATAACCTATGTACATATGACTTTTGTTTGTCAACCACAAAAATGTAGTTAATAATACCATCGGGTACAAACAAATGCTTAACTTAAGATAATGATGGTGTTAATGTATAGTTATAATTCTACTTTTATATTAGTGTTATACAGCTAAAAAAGCATATAACAAATAATGTTAATCTATTACAGATATTCAAGGACTCTGATTATTATTACCTTGACGGCTCCGACACGAGTGTTGCAAACTGGATGCGATACGTCGCCTCGGCGTACTCGCTCTCCGTGATGAACCTCGTGGCTTGCCAACACCAAGAGCACATATACTTCTACACTATCAGGTAAATTCACTTCACAACTCGTTTATGTTGCACTAGTAAACCAATGTCCATTTCAAATATTAAAATATTGTTTATTATTACAGAGACATCATGCCAAACGAAGAGTTAATGGTCTGGTACTGTAAAGATTTTGCAACAAGGCTTGGATATGATATTGATCCGGAGAGAGCTACATACTCTATTTGTAAGTATTGCGATAAAATCATAATATACAAGTGAAATTTCTAATTATAAAGATCACTAATGTATGCTATGTCCTATCGCTAAAACATTTTTATTGGTTACAGGTAAGGAGGAAACAATAAAAAAAGCGTATGGCTTGCCGCCGGCCCCGGTTCATCCCGAAATTGCCTTCAACCATATGAAATATGTTCTTGGCTTAACGAACACTAAAGAACTATTAGAAACTGAAGTTCCCAGCCGCCGCCGGAAACGAGAAGCTACTGACCAACCATTCCAAGACAACACCAGTCCTATACTTCGTGAGGATCCGAGATGTATGAACAAAAATGACAGAGTAGTCAACAGAACTGATATGGCCGCCAACATAATTCAAAACAAAACGGAAAATTCAATAATCAGCGAACGGACATCGTTGTCACCAAATAGTTTAATGCCTTCACCTTCCCAAATGAAAATCCACAGAGACAACCCTACCTTGATCATTCATCAGCAGAAAGAAAGCACATCTCATATGGTGATACATCAACTCGAGAATCCTCGAATTCAAAGTAATAGATCTCCCGCACAAAATCAACATTTACGAGATATGAGAGGACCTTCTCCGATGGGCCAAATTAATCAAGATAAATTGGGACATAAATCTCCAATCCTGACTCAGTGTGGAGGCCCTCATTATGAACACCAACTCACTCCCAATGATGGATCAGTACGGTCGGATGAAGGGTATCATAGTAATGGCTACCATGATGAATTCACCCCTCCAGAAGACTCCAGCGACTCTGATGTCGAGAACTATGTTCTTGACTGTTCAAATAAAACCAATGAACCCAAAGAGACTGTTATTGTTCAAAAAATGGACCAAGATATGCATCGCAATGAATTTAGGAAAGTAAAAATCAAAATGCCACGAGCATATCAGTATAGCCTTAAGGATATGGACTGTGATAGTGAAAGAGAGTTGGTGATCGCGGAAGAAATGCCGCACACTCGGCCCAACATGTCGCCACCTCGTCGCGATCCCGCCACCTCAACGGTTATCGTGCTGGAATCATCTCAGAATACCGTTGTGCCTCTTAACAAACCTTACTACGAGGAAGGCACCACCTCACCGACACCGCCGCCGGCGTTCATGAGATATTCACCACCGGATACGAGGATATTAGAAACCATACTTTCGGGAAATAGAATAGATACTAACAATAACGATCCCCACAGGCGTCAGCCAAATGCTACACCGCCGCCTTCATCGCCCACTGAAATGGCTTATTCTTATAAGAAAAGCCAAAGATATGGCAACGTGTGTAGCCCAGACTCTAGCTCCAACTTGACACCTCTACCATCACTATTGCCTTTACCACAACAACTGCCGGTTCCGAGCGCCGCTTCTTTATATTCATCATCACCACCGCACACGATTCCTCACACAACCGAAATACGGGAGATCAGAGAAATAAGGGAAATAAGAGAGACACGATATGAGAGTCACTACCCAAACTACTCGTATAACTTGTACTCTCCGCCCAATTCAACGATAATAACTCAACTAGGTTCGCCCCCTAGTACTTACTCGCCGACGGTGACGTCATCACACCAGTATGAAAGATCACAAAACGTCCAAAATAACCACCACTATCCGTCATCCACTAGTGTGATCACACTTAAAAACTGTTCACAGTTGAGTTTAATACAGAACACGAATGTCAATAGTCAAATGGTCCCACAGCACGGCAGCGTTAGCCCCGACGACTCATGCGGACTCATGATGGCGCCGATGAGTCCCGGCTCTCAATCCTCGCGCGGGTACAGAAGCTTGCCATACCCTCTGAAGAAAAAGGATGGGAAAATGCACTACGAATGCAATGTATGTTGTAAAACGTTTGGACAACTTTCCAATTTGAAAGTTCATTTAAGAACACATTCAGGAGAGCGACCTTTCAAATGCAACGTCTGCAACAAATCATTCACGCAGCTCGCGCATCTGCAGAAGCATCATCTCGTTCACACAGGAGAGAAACCACACCAATGCGATATTTGTAAGAAACGGTTCTCCTCGACATCGAACTTGAAAACCCACCTGAGGCTACACTCGGGACAGAAGCCCTACGCGTGCGATCTGTGCATGCAGAAGTTCACACAGTTCGTTCATTTGAAACTTCACAAACGGCTACACACTAATGACAGACCGTACGTGTGCCAAGGATGCGACAAGAAATACATCAGTGCTTCCGGATTGCGTACACACTGGAAAACTACTAGCTGTAAGCCGAACAATATTGAAGAAGTCTTAGCAATAACAAATGCTGCCAACACCGAATGTATTGGTAAGTAATTTTTACACTGTTTTAATCGTATTTCGATCTGATTTGGCCGTCAATTTTTTATATAAATATTGTTCTAAAAAAAATGTTATTTTATAATAACTGATATTAAAATTAACGATATTAGAATTACCATCAAATAGAATAGAATTAACCCGGGAACAGGCGCGAGAGCAACTGCAGCGCTATGCACTTTCTCCTCGTAGGTGAACCGCAACTTTCACTTGCGCTCTCACTGAACGCGGCCGATTTCATTTTCGCGTGCACTTTGCAGGTACCGTCGACAAAGACTGCCACGAGAGAGAGGGACACGAAGCGTACGAGGTGCACTCTCCATCACAGGGAGGGCTGGTGGGAGCCGGTGGGGCGCGTGTCACGATGTCGCACAGCGAGGCGATGCTAGGGGGGCAGGCGCACACCACCACACCACACCTGGTGACGGGGCACGGGCCGCTGTCGCCGGCGCACGCGCAGTACCGCGCGCTGCCGCCGCTCGACCACGAGCCGCCACCGCAGCCCTACGGCGCGCCCGCCGCGGAGCCGCGGCCCAGCGTCATCGAGTCCAGCCAGCCCCTCATCATAGAGTGCACCTGAGCCCAAACCGCGCGGCACGCACTCCTCGGACACGTGGTTCCCCGCCGCAATATGTGATTCCAGTTTTGTGAACGAGCAAAAGTATTGTGTACCTATAAACAATTGGCATGTCTCGTCCCTTACAGTGGCTATGAGATTACGATACGAACGTTAAGTTGTATATTTGTAAAATAGTAGTGTATAAGTGCGATGCGACGTAAATAAGTACTAAGTACTTGCGTAGAGTGAATCCCCTAGGGGACAGTGTACTATATTAAGTTAAATATTACATCTAAGGTTTCGGCAGCCTTTGTTTATAGTAATGCTCAATTTTACATGTGTAATTAGAATTCTATTATAAATAGGATTTTGTGACATCGAGTTATTTAATTTTTCTATGCAATTACAGATAGGTAACGACTTTCGGAACAAATGTTTCAGGGTGTTAGTTTTGATTTGAATTGCTGTTAATAATCAGCGTGGTCATGACAGTGCTTACTGATTATGTTAATATAAAATTCACCAAAGAATATTTGAACAGCAATGTTGTATTGAGTGAATAGTTTTTGCTATCCATATAAGTCAAACGTGAAATTATTTCATTCGGGCCGAAATTCAGCTTTGAAAGAGTATCAATCAACTGATTAGTAGTAAGTGCCAAAAGCACGTTTATATTTTAAGTTACATTTAAAGATCGTATAGTATTTTAAAATTGTTGTTCCTAATGAATAATCAGAGAGTAAGCGCATGGTATGTGCATGAACTTAATTCTAATGTAAATTAGAGTAAAATTAAAAAAATGTGTACATTATCCCTACGCTAGAACAAATGGTGCTTCACATCGTAGAGTAGTAGTGGGTCGCGAGGCTCCGCGCGTCGCGCGCGCGGCGTCCGTCGGCTGCACTACGTTGTAATGTTAATTCACCGAATCTACTTGTAACTATTTTATATTCCCAAGTAATTATGATTCTCCTATTCGAAAAGGCTGAGATAAATAAATGTAATGTAAAGTTCGGCGGATATTAAACGTAAGTTATCGTAGGTATTGGTTTACATTATGTGTAACTTGTGTCTCGTAAATATAATGGATTTTTTAATATAGTTTTATAAAACCTGACTATGTATTCACAGCTATACATGATGTATAGCCAATCGATAGTTTTTTGTATATTTCTATTGTTCATACGACTAAGATTTTTACACGCAATCCCTATTAGATTTGTGTACCATTATATTTTGTACTGTTTACAGGGCATGATTATGTATTTGTACTAGAGCCAACAAACATGTGCTACTTGTTTCCATGTTCGTTTCATAATTGTATTGCGCTGATTTCGACGTTACCTAATTGAACGAGGCTGAATTAATGTTAAAACTATTTTAATATTTAAAAAAATACAACAATATTTTGTCCATCGACTCGCGACAAGAACTCTATTAATTTGAAACTACCCACTCACTTAATTCTCTTCATTAATTTACTACACAAAAATTAATCCAGTCTGATTATATGTATGTTATTAAAATTGGTAATTGACATTTGAGCAATCTCGATAGATTTTATCATATACTATGCGTTGGTAAAAATATACCCTAATATTGTTACATAAAAAATTAAATTACGTTACATTAAAACGACTATTACATAATACAATGGCATGTCCATAAATATTTCATTCGTTTTATATGTTTGCGTCGTCTTTTTAATATTATTAATGGCATACTCATACGTCACCTTATTTGAATATAATGTACAGGGTCAATTTTAAATGTGTACCTTCGATCATAAGATCGTCTATTCTATAAGATTAATATGACCGTCGTTTCAATTTGATAACAACGTAAAGAATATACATGTAAACTAATAACATAATTAGTTAATTTTGAAAATCATTTTGCGCGTAGCTGCGTGCAGTTGTATCGTTAAAATATATTTTCCTGTCTATTTTTAAACCGGATCTAAACGTCGAAGTCTATAGCTATTGGTTATAATTATACCCATTATGGCTGCCTCTATAAATGATACCAATCGAATAATCCAAATACATATTCTGTTAAGGGAAATTAAATATTGTTGTAGTCTGTGAAGCATAGAATATCAGCTACGAATTATTGTTAATGTTGATGTTTCTTATCTCCATTCCATATAAATATCTATGTTATAGTTATATTTTTGTTAGATTTTAATACTTTTATTACATTATACATCGTATGGGAAAGTTGCTAACACTGGACACAATGTTTAATTTCCTTGACAGGTGCTTAAAACTGTACATAAAAGCCTATACCGATAAACGCGCAATCTCTTAAAGACAACGATATAATTCATTTAACTATGAGTTTCTGATGCAAAATGTTTGTGAACCCTCCAACCGAAGGTACATATTCCACTGTAAATAATTCCGATGGAAATAATTAGTAAATTAATTAATTGGTTTATTTTGATATATTTATATCTAAAATAATATAAAATATATATCATTCACTACCTATGCCATCGTAATTATACCTATATCAATAATGTATAAAATTTGTCACCTAAAGATTAAATATTACATATTAATCTACGATTTACAATACGTTACTCGTGAAGAAAGGTAAGCAATATTATCATAATATGTATTCCAAACCTTTAGCTACAACTATGAATAAATATAATGGACACGCATACATCTCGTTTCGAGTGTAGGTATTATTGTAACTACTTAATACGCCAGAAACTTACCTTATACTATAAAGGCCTGTATTTTGTACACCTTGATCGATAGTTATTTTACAACACCAAATCCATTAAAAAGGAAAAAAATATAAAATTGCAGTTTTATTAAGGCCTATGACCTCGCCTATGACCCTCAAAATGAAATGCATAGGTTGATTTTATATAGTCCCGCTTTTATCTACCCGCTTTTATCTATAAAGTTTCTACTTCCATTTTATTGTGACCTGCGTTTTCGGCACACTTTGCCAGCCTTTCGATTCGTGCTTACCATATACGAAGGCGGTAAGAATCACTATAATATCAGCCATAGTTTCACTACACTATCAGCTATAGGTATAAGTATCACGAAATGAAAACGCATACCGCCACTCTTCTTCAAACAGTTTTCGCAGGGTAGTAACCCATCCCACCCTAGTAACGCGAAATAGAAATAATTAAAAATGGCTTCTGCCTAATAGCAGGCCTCAAAATATTTTGCCGCACATGAATAAGATTTTTTTTTCATCAAAAATCTTCATGATCTGAATCACAACATGCACTGATTGAAAAAAAAAGTATAACGTTGTTATACCGTTTTATCTCGTTCAATAAACTCTACCATAGCATGTCAATTTCACTGGGTAAAGTTACTTTCACAATATTATGCATTCAAGAATTGATACACAAAACACTTTAAAGGAAACTGAAATGCTTTGCAAGTTTATTATGCTTCTAATTCAGAATGTTGATGTCGAGACTAGAAAGTGATTTATTTTTAGAAAATATAAAATATAACTGTAACTCTTTAACACCTTTCAGGGACTAAATCGAATGCACGTAGGCCCATACTATTTTTTCTCGCAATGCTATATTTTTGGCAGAAAATGTCAAGAAATGAAAGAACTGAAATATAACAGACGAAATTTTTAATTCGTAACATTAAAAAAAGAAAATGGTGATAAAAGTACACAGATATGAATGTATAAATGAAGTTGAGATACAATTAAGAACGGAACATAGATAGCCTGGTACTTGATTGGACCATCAGTTTATTAAGAATGCAATATATGAGTAGGAAATTGCATTGTCTTAATTAAAAAATAATATAATACACTTAGGACCCTACAACAAAGTAAAAGCGCTTATGGTTACAAAATGTTTACGTTTAGATATCTTGTTACTTTACCTCACGTATAGCTTAACACAATGTCAACTTTAAAAATCAATAGCAAGAAATATTTTAATTTATGAACAAATAATAATTATATATTTAGCCCCTTTTTTAGTACCGATGTTGGTCACGGGCCTAGACTATAGTCTCACACGTCTTTCGAGGGATTCTCAAAGATATGCAGGTTTCCTCACAATATTTTCCATCACCGTAGCAAGTGATAATCATGGTTGAAAATAAGATTCACACATGAAAGCTGGGATTATCCAGCGATACGAGCTGAGGTTTGAACCTGCTACCCTCATAAATAAGACGAGCATTTTAATAACTTGGCTATCACTGTTTTAACTATATAATTTATATATAATGCCAGCCCTTTTTTAATGTCCCACTGCTGGAAACGGGCCTCGCCTCAATGCGAAGGGGGATTAGGCCATAGTCCACCACGCTGGCCCAGTGCGGGTTGGTGGAATTCACACATCCTTTCGTGGGGTTCTCTCAAACATGCAGGTTTCCTCACGATGTTTTCCTTCACCGTTTGTTGTTGTTTGTTTTAACTAAATTAACAAATATTAGTACACTACTATGTATTTTGTGTATTTTCCACTTCAGCGTTCGATTCTGGTGCGCTACATTTCTTGAGATGTGTTCTCATATTGGAGGACTGGGTGAAGGCCAGCTTGCACCGAGGGCAGGAGTAAGGCTTAGAGCCGGTGTGGAAGTTGAGGTGTGACTTGAGATGGTGCTTCTTGGTGAACGACTTCGGACACAGCGTGCATGAGAACGGTTTAACGCCTGTGGAATAAGTCATAGCTTAAGCACTGGGGAATCGTTTGCTAAATTGTTATGTCGTTTATTGTAATAGTTGTATATACTGAGAAAATTTATATTTTAGCATTCAATGCGTTTTGAACATTATGAAAATAATAATATTAAGAACACACCATCAATATGTTCCGAAACTAAGCAACGTTTGTATTGTTGCGGTATACCCACAAAATAAATGCTTACACTAATAATTTATTAAACATCCATGATTCGGGTACAAATTCATCATACTAAGTATGCCCATGCCGGGATTCAAACTCAGAACATTTTGCACAGGAAGCAGGTCACTTCTAACAGTGTCAATTGGGTATTCAACATGAAAATGCTTTTTCATTGATATTACTTTTAATTTACAGAGTCAGACTGAACTTTTCAGAAAAGCCGTTTCGGCACAATTTAGTGTCATTGGCATATAATGTCCAGACACACTGACCTTTGCATGCCAATAAAATGTAGAGAAACGATACATATATTGAAGAGACACTTATGTTTGGCCAGATTGATACCCACTGACTGATACACAATAAGTACGTAATTATTTGTAGTGCGAGTAGCCTATACCGTAAGTACTTTATGTAGTTATATCACACAAACCTGTATGTAGTCTCAGATGTAGAGTCATGTTGGATCTGTCAGCGAAGCGCTTGTCGCAGTGCGAGCAGGCGTAGGGCCGCTCGCCCGAGTGCGTGCGCTGGTGCTGCTTCAGGAGCATCTTGCGGGAAAACGCCTTACCACACTCCTCGCACACGTGCGGTTTTACTCCTATAATGACAAATAATAATTTAGCACTAAACAATTATCTGTTGTACAGACACAACTAATAAACTAAAATGTATGTTTATTTAGAACATTGTATTTTATTTATGTCTCTAGCTATCTATAAATAAATAAATAAATATCGCCAAACGAACACACCAACTATACGGTTCAACACTAAGCAACGCTTGTATTATGGGGCGAACCCAGTATATATTATGTATATTAAACATCCATGACTCGGGTACAAACATTCGTGCTCATCACACAAAGTTTGTCCCTACCAGGATTTGAACCCGGGACCTTCGGCATAGAAAGCAGGGTCACTATCAACTGCGCTAATCAGATCGTCAAACTGACTGATGATCTCATTATTCTTCATCATCAGCCTGTTGCTTTCCACAGCTGAGCAATGAGCATACCCTAACGCAAAAGTTCTACCTAGTGAGTCTTTAACTTTCTGCAGTTTTTGCCAGCAAATTTTTCGCAAGTCATCACCTAACAGCAGGACGACCTACACTACGCTTGCCTAGTCATAGTCTCTACGCGGTAGCTCGTCTATTCAAGTAGTTTTCCGTTGTCGGAGTCGCCTCATCAACCCATTACCGCCTGTGCTCACTCATATAGGTTGCTTTTTACCCTATCAAGGGCCTGTTTCAAACAACTCATTCGACAAATGGTCCATACAACTTCTGTCCAATATGATATGTATACATTGTGAAACAGGCCTACCTTTTATATTATTTTCAATATTCACAACTACGTATCATAGATGACGATTGTGCTTAATTGACTTATTTTATGATCTAAAATAGCACAGCGTAATTTGAGCTCATTTATTTTCTGTTCAATTCAACTAGCATCCATAACATAATAAAATATATATTTTTAGTTCAATGAGGAATTAATAACGTTAGACAAAAAGTTAATTAGGTACGAAAATGAGCGCTACTTACAGCATGTTCTATAGATTGTGTGTGCAAGTCACTATGATGAAGCATCTTTAATTTGAAATACGAAGAGCAACGGTGCTAGCTATGCAAGTTACATTGATTTATCGCGATGAAGTTCCCTGTAGGTTTTATTTTGAAAAGAGAATGATACGCATACACAATAACATTCCAAATCAATAGGCCTCGTATAGCGCTCTGGAAGCAGAATGGTAACATTGCGCATACCTAAACGAGACAAAGTTTAAGCACCTTTCCGTATAGATACTCGATTAAGTAGTGATCCCATTACTGCTTGATCATAGAGCACATTTGATGGACTGGAGTTGGGAACGGCAATGCAAGCAGTCGACGATGAATATGGTATATTTTCAGAAGCACCATATCGTAGCGTTACTACCTTTATTTCTGCCCCCATACCGATTGACTGACATGTGTGGTTACCTGTATGAATCCTGACGTGCATGTTGTAGGCAACGCGTTGATTAAATGACTTTGGGCACAGGGTGCATTTATATTCTTTGCGATTTCTGTAATACAATACATTGGGATTTTACCATTGGAAAATAGTGTGTGCAGGTGCAACAACCGGCGTCTTAGAAGAATACAAGCGTGCTAATTGTAAAACAATATTGGTATACTTATTAAGAATATCAATTTTGTCTCTATGCGTAGATATCTACTAGTCGAATGTTCATAGATAGCGTAAAGATAATGATAGACAATAACAAAATAAACCATTTGCTCTATGATAATAGATGATACATTTCAATATATTTTTTCAGTTAAATGACATATGCTTGTTTTCGAAATATATAAACCTGTAAAATGTATAACACTCCTTTAACTAAGAATCTACATAATTATTCTAAACCTGGAGTTTACTGACTATTCTTACGCATAGCAATGGAATTTCTAATATAAGATGAGACCCTACCCGTTGGAATATTTGTTTACATGAATATTATTATTCTAATTCTGAACTTTTATTAAAGAAACTCTTATTAGTTAAACCAACGTATATACTTTGTTCAACTGATATTTCACCTGTGAATCTTCATATGGCTGCTCAAGTATCCTCTGTCATTGAAGTACTTTCCGCATACGCTGCAAGTGGCCGCAAACTCCCTTGTGCCCCTATGGATGGACATGTGGTACTTAAAGTTCCTCAACTGTGAGAAGGTCTTGCTGCATTCCCCACAGGAGTACCGAGGGATGGCAGTGTGCCTTCTCATGTGCGCCGATAGCAAATCGTTATTTGTGAAAACCTGGAAAAAAAATCTAATTCAATAACTTGAAATAATCAGTACACTTAACCTACAAAAAAAAGTTGCACCCACCAATAAATTATAATACGAACCTATTCAAACTTAATGGATAGGTCGTTTTCGGTAAACTTGATCGAATAAGTATTTAATATTTTTTTAAAGTTACCAGAGCAATTAAAAATAGCATTTCGTATTCGTGGGCAATAATAGTAATTTTAATAATGTATTAGTTAGTTGCAGAGGAACGTTATAAGTTAGTTACGTGACTTCACATTTAGCAAATAACATAAAATAACTATAAAATTATACACAACATGGAAATATTGTATTTATACAAGCATCTTTACTTCAGGCACTCGACTATAGACGCAGAAATAACAACTCAGTGCCCGTTCCTTTTCAACCGCGAATGCAAACGACTACATGAATATAAATACGTTTTAGCGTAAAACATTTGGGCTTTAAGTCGGTGAAAGCAACTAAGTATTTTTTAAATTATATCTAAACCCTTAAAATCTGCCTAGAACTAAGTTATTCTAACACCTATTTTGATCGAGCGTACTTTTTTATCTAGATGTATGCATAGTAGATTATTATTAAAAAGTCATCCACGCCGCTCTGCATTCTCATCCCCTCCCTGGGTTCGAGATTAGTCCAGAATAACAACAGTGTTATTATATTAAGTAAATACCAAATACATTGCTAAGAATTGATTTATTTACCTGGTTACAAATAGTGCATTTGAAACCATCCCTTCGAATCACTACATTTGAATGAATGCCAGGTTCTTTGACTTCATTTATTACCACTGCTGCTTCCGCTTCTACTTCTGGGTTATTGGACACATTGTTATTACTATCATTGAAGCTACCATCCGAACTACCCTGAAACATAAAAAAAATATGTTGCTCTATCCCAAATACATAGTTGGTTACTAAATCAATTTTTTTTAAAATAAACACATACTTTTTGTTCTGTTACTTGCGGTGGCTCTTTAAGATCCTCTATTTTTCTACGAAATGGTTTGTAATTTATAGGTGTCCGAGGACTCCATGGGCTTTCTAAAACTTGATTTAAA
Source organism: Pheosia tremula (assembly GCA_905333125.1). Classification (NCBI taxonomy): domain Eukaryota; kingdom Metazoa; phylum Arthropoda; class Insecta; order Lepidoptera; family Notodontidae; genus Pheosia; species Pheosia tremula. Next base: position 5,705,911 of record HG995402.1, on the reverse strand, counting down.
ATCGCAGATTTCGATGCGCCGTTCAATGCCGATTCTCTGATATTTTCCACTTTAGCACTATTGACTAGAAACTGAGAACTACACTTAATATTTTTATATGTCTGAAACGCTTTTATAGATCCTAGCATCGGTGGAGCGATAGTGAGGTCTATAGATGGAAGATAAAAACCTGATAAAACATGCTCTTGTAACTTCAGCTGATGTACAAATTCAAGCTTGTTTGAATTAGGATTCATCCATTCATTACTAGATTTTGTTTTAATTTTATTGTTCTCATTAAAATTTCTGGTATTATTTTGTGACTCCACGGCATCAAAATTAAAATAAGATGGATCTAAGCCTTTAGAAGTTTCACCGTAATCTTTTTGATCTGCTGAGTGTCGCTGTTTACGAGGGTGAAATACGGCGGAAGAATGACTGATGTGTTTGACCATTTTTTTATGCGGTTCTAAGAGTGTGTCCTCGGCGCCGAGATGCTTAGCATTTGCATTCGTCAAGAGAACAGATGCGGGAGCACGATAGCATTCATTTGATATTGCTAGCACGCCTGCCGGCGGCAGACCGTTAACATTACCGTTTCGAGGATATGTCTCGATAAATAAATCACGTAGAAAAGAGTTCCTTTGTCGGTCTCCAAATGGCGATTTCAGATTTCCTAAAGTAGACTTGAGCTCTTTGCCTGGATTCTGACAACGTACCAGCTTATGACTGCAATCCGCGTTGTCGGTAGAATATTGTAACAGGTTATCTTGATATTCTCTGCCCTTCTTTAAATTAATGTATCGCTCACCTTTCACGTTTTCAAAACCTAATTTAAAAATATTCCTTTTCAAAAAGTCATTTTCGTATTGAACACTAGCATAAGGTTTCGAACAATCTGCCACATCATGCTTCTCAGTCAAGTATTGTCGATCAATGAATATTTGCATAGCATTTATTATGTCTAAAAACATTTCAATTTTTTCTTTTTGAACCACAACTTCGCCGTTGTAAATATAATAAAGCACAGATGACATAGCATCAAGATCAAAGTCAGGCAACACGATAAATGTCGGCGTTTCATCTTCGGGACATGAAAGCAGTATACGCTGAAAAGAAAACGTTGCTAATTAGGTCCCATTGCATCAATCTCTCATCATTCATCATCGGAGCAAATAACTCATAAATCGAATAAAAAATATTATATTAATTTACTCTAAGAAAAGTGCTGACACTTGCAAGCACAGCACGATGCGCGCTCAGTGCGCGGCCACCGCACACCAGCTTCACATCGCACCACTCCCCGTGCGACAGCCACTCACACATCTGAAATGCAATGCAACACATCAACTACAACTCCACAATGATGTTATAATTTATTAAGTGCATGTGAAGTTTATTTTTCTTCTCTTGAAGATATATACTTGCAGAACATTTCCTGTAATGTCATGATGACTATTAAAGTTTTTCAATACGTAGTAGGTTCATACATACATCATGTGGAGATAGTTACACGTCTGTTGATCTATGAAATTTAATAGCAATAAAAACTATACACATTTACAATAGAGTTCCCCGCCCATACTAGATAATAGCCTGTGAAAGACACCGTTACAAAATGGATTAGATGTAATTTTAGAATTTCTTTCACGCAATTGTCGGGTAATTTGGATGGTAGTTTAACAGTGATGCGGTAAGTATTGAGCCAAACTCGAACGTCTGTAAACACGCTATGTGCGCGGCACACTTTTAATTCCTATGCGATCGTGCAAATAGTGCCTCCGCTCGGTATCCGTGCTGTAGCAGTGTCGTGCCGGTGTCTCACACGCCCAGTAAAGCCAAAATCAACCAAACACACGACCAGGTCAACGTTTTTAAAGTAGCACCACTCGAGAAAGTGTAGAGCAAATAGGTTTAATCAAACAAGAGGAAAATTAGAAGCATCATCTCACCGACCCATCCACTTCCTACTCTGTTTGCCTTTGCGGTGACACTTGACACAAAACGTCATTACATTATATGTAATCCAACTGACGAATTGAGAATTCTAGTCCACCTAGCCACACAACAATATACTTTCAGGCAGGTACCCGTAAGATTGCATTAAAGATAGGTCTACCTACATACATGTTGCAATACTTATAAACCGATTTAGATTTTAAAATGGAAACCATATTATACATAATCTACAAAGTACAAACGATTCAGATTTTTTAGAACCCAATTATAAATAATTAAAAATTCCAATCATATAATTAGAAGTTTTTAGCATATCATAAAAAGCCAGATTCAGTTTAGTTTCTAGAATATTACCAATTATTTACAGCCTATTCCAGTGACCAGAATACACATGCACATGTATTGTAACGATAATTACCGATTTGCCGATATCAATTAACTTGTGAAGGTGTTTTAAGATTACGATTAACACCCGTGATCCGTGAAACATTTTAAGCCCCTTTCGTGTCCTACTTTTAAGAACCCAATGTAGGTATATTGTTTACGTAGCGGTTATGTTACGAATACTTTGTTGGATATGCAAGTCTGATGGCCCCGCACGATACAGACTGCACAGTAGGTAATAAAGTAACCACATGCAGCCTACATCGATGACATTACCCGGCCAATACCCACTTTGCATACGAAGACGTACCTAACTGGTAAAATTTATACCTGCAATAAAAAGAGATCATGAATGGATTCTGCTTTACACATTGTAGGTTTACACAGGTACTTGTAACTTACCCTTAGATATAAATCTAATTCTTAGTTAGTTTGAATAGAGCCCAATTTCATTTTTGACTTAGGACCATTGGTTGCATAGCCACGCCACTGCGTCCAGGCATCGCATCCCCTAACAATATATAATGTGACAAAGGCCCTATTTAAATGTTACATATAAGTAATATGTGCAAGACACCTAAACCTACTAACTTACGTTACATGACATAAAAATACCTACCTATCTCTATAAACAGTAATGTCAGCTAGATAGATAATAATAATTAATAGACATAGCGATACCAAACACACACAATCTTGCATCAACATACACAGATTCATCAATTAAACTCTAAAATCAGTGGAGAGTACAGACAGTTAAAACAATACACATAGTTCTTTCATCTACAGGCGTCACTCACACACTACACACCAGTCTAGCATCCTTAGGCATTCAAACACTTATATACACACTTCTTCAAAAGTCCACAGTCTTGAATTGCACTTGCAAACTTGCAGGATTGTAAGAAAGTTTTTATCAATAGATCACACATGAAACACACACACAGACACTATCCACACACACCTACAATTTATAATGCAACATCCCCAACATAATAATATCGCCATACAAACACACCAACTATGCGGTTCCACACTAAGCAACGCTTGTATTATGGATACCGTACAATGGACTGAGGGCGAACTCAGTACATAATAATTATATATCCATGACTCGGATACAAACATTCCCGCTCATCACACAAAGTTTGTCCCTACCAGGATTTGAACCCGGAACACTCGCAGAAAGCATTCACTACCACCTGTGCTAATCAGGTGGTAGTGAATGCTTTTATGCCGCTAAACACATCACACCACCACCAGACATTTATTATTTTAATAATGCGGTAAGTACCCAATAGTTAGGGAATGTGAAAGAGGTTAACATGCTTATTAAATGCCTAAATTAATGAGTTGCTACTTATAGCTTTTAAATATGAAAAGCAAGAACTCACTGAGCTTTAAACCGAATATATCTTACCTACCTCCAACCTTACCTACTTACTTAATATATTAAAAAATATATTGGGTGGCCTGTGTCACTACATTGAAGATATTAAAAAAAACGCAATCGCCTAATTGGACTACAACTAGGTATCTCAGAATAAGAAAAACAAATGTTTTTCGAATTCGTCTGCGTGTCCGTTTGCTTAAGCATCAATAAAACCTACTTTTATTTCAACGAGATTTCACTGTTGGATTGCTTATGATTTGACATATATTGATTGGGTATTTTCATTACGCTGTAACCATTGGGGGCAAGCAGCAGAGCGAAACCTACGGTGACGCGGGCAGAGATGCAGATAAAAGCTAGTATATATAAATACCGCTTGATGGTAAACGCATCACTTGATAATGACTGGGAAAACTGAAAGTTTGTTGGAAAATTGGACAAATGTGAAAAACTGGTATGTCAGCTAAGTAGTTATATTTAATTTAAATTTTAAACTTACATACAAATAATTAACTCATGCTCAATTAGTACAATGAATATTACTTACAATATATATTTCTGGGATCACTTCTTAATAACAACTGCACACACAAGACATAATCTCGTCAGTTTTCCAAAAGCGCGTGATCTCCTCACTAGCTTCAGATGACCGTACCAGTGCCTGCGCGCGAGTCCTCTGCACTGACGGCTGGCCGAGCACGCATGCGCGTTCCTATGTTAAAGCTCCGACCCGCAACTACTACCACTTTATGGCCATGCGTATTAAGTATTTATTCCTTCACATACACTACCAAAAAAACATTACTTACTGTAACTGTTGAATTGTTTCCTCAAAATATACTGGTTAACTATCCAATAATATATTAGTTAGGATTGAGTCGGTATGTACATAGAGGCTTTCCTACTATTTATTCGGAACTCGTTATGCAAATTTGTTTAAATGTACGCGACACACAACATTCACTGTTAGTTATTATTGTCATAAAGGATTGAGGAGAAGGTACATTTTTCATTATTATTTTGTAAAATGAAAGTTAGCTGAGGCGAGCCAAATTTAGATTTTGCAATCCAACGTTGTATAGCCGGGTATCTACCTAATTAGTAAGTGCAAAGGTAGATATTAGGCAAGAAATTAGAGTTCTACTAGTGGAATACCTACCCTTCCTATATAGCTTGCGTAGTCAGATTCAAATAGGAACGGCATTCCGAACGAATAGTACAGTTGCTTAGCGTTTTGTAACAATTTTGACGATTCATGGTTTACATAAATAAAAAAATCTGATTCAGATTGGAACTAGTACCTAACCATTATAGTTTCGCTATGTCCGCCTGTCCGTCTGTCCGACGCACTATGGAATAACGAAGAACAAGAGCTGATCATAAATACTTTTTGAAAATGTTGCAAAACCCTCATGTTTTGGTCTTATTTTATTCATAAAGAGTCATATTATATTTGATGCTTTTTTTTACATACCATACATAAAACAGTGAAAAATGCATTAGAATTCGACAGTATAGAAATTCTGCGAATTGTAACTCGGAAATTACATATATTCAGAGTTAGATATTAAGCACTTGTTAAAAAATAACCAAATAGTGTGCTATATATTTAGAAAGGAAATTTTAGTAACAATTATTTTAATTATAAAAAAAAAATTACGTAAAATAAAAATATTACGAAACGTCGGGAACGTAATAACATAAAATAAACGCGATAAAATCCCAAAAAATAGTTTTATTTCAATGTGTAGTATTCGCGTAAATATAAGAAATCAATATTATTACGTAAAATGTTGAAAAAAACGACTTTCATTCATTCATTTCAACTACAACGATACTTTTAGTAGTTAGCTAAGCTTGCCTAAGTTCTAATTTGATTTTATTACATGCGCAAGGTACTACTACTAAGGAAACTACCGGATAGGTATCAAAAAAATCTTGCGGATTTTTGCGGTTCTTTGTGTTGTGAAGCATCATGTGATAAAACGTCCCAAATTATTTTTTTATGAGCACTTAATAGATAACTATTGTATATCGTTTATGTGGTAAAATCTTGCGGTTTCGCGTATATTCTAGGTAGTGATATAGTTTTGCACATGTGTTATTTGATAATAAGGTCGCCTAAGATACGAATGGTATATGATGCACACCACCCTTAATAGATTTTCGTATAAAAAGCTTGGCCACAGAACACACTTTTGTTCGTCATCAAATTACAATATAAAGTACTTATAACGTTTACAATGAGTGTTTTAAATTTCTCTAGACGTGAATTGATACTTTTCTACATTGAAAACGGTAAAAATGTTTCGGCAAAAAAATACTGTGACGTCACAGTAATTTTATTCAGACTATTAGGACCAAGATTCAGAAATTTTGTATATTTGTAGATTTTCTGTAAGAGGTGCCGTTACAAAAATAAGTACCTATTAAACTATTGCACAGAAAATTATTACAGGGTACCCCTCGTTCTTAGGAAGATTGAAAACAAACCCCTGGAGTATGGTTGTTAAATAGGTAATTATTTTAAAATACTTTCGACGTTTCTACGTACCTGACATCATATCGTCAATTCCTTTTACATAGGTATGTTATTCTGGTAGGTGCCTCTTATTATGGCGTTCAGCAGGTAGACAAGTTATACCTACGGCTACAAGTAGGTTCCTAAGTAGCTACCGACATTCTTGCCTTCATTTACAGCAATGATTTATAGCCAAAATATGACATCAAATGACTTGTTTAATGATATACATGAGTGGTCATTTTACCCAAGAGTCACGATCATCTAATTCTCTGTTACAATTTGGTAATGGCGCATTTAGCCTGCCTACCTGCCTTCTAACATAAGTTTTACCGCATTATAGTGTATCACGTAAACCCGTTATCGTAACACAGTAATTAATACCCTCGCTGGTAATTCTTGGAATTAAGTTTGTCGACTTTTGATACATGCAGATAAAATCTAAATTAGAAAGGCACACAAAGTAAATGACCCGCTTGACTTGATGCTACCTTTGGTAGGTACCGTAGGAGGTAAGTATAGGATGAATAGGTTAGTCACTTGTCATTTTTATTTAATTATTACACGCTCGTAATATGTACTTGCTGCCAGTGACGTATGACCCTACTATCCAGACTACAAGGCGGTCACAGGTAAAAAGGCGGGATGGTGCTCTCGGCCGAGTCCAAAAGGCTTATACGTATTGAGTACTGTTTACACCTACACTGGTCGCTGCTACGAGCACGGTCTCGCTGTTTTACTCGTTACAGGGCATGTGGGAGATGACTGCTCCGGGCGGCAGCCGCAAGTGCCAGACATCCAGTCTCAAGTTAAATAAATAAGCATTATGTTATACCTTCCTTTACGAAATGAAATACGATGAAAGAAAATGGTTATGAATATGGCTTCACCCACAACTTAAAAGGGTATATTTAGCCAATGTCATGTGATAGCAATAATTATCACATTAAATATTGCATTTCTGTCCAATATTATTTAATAAATTAATTGCACTGTGCATTTCATTTCACTGTTTTTGTTAATATTATGTCTGTACATAGCCGATGAGAAATTTTATTTTTAGGGTATGCTTAGAATAAGATAAAATTATTTCATCAAAATTATTTATTATAAGATCAACAAGGATCATCAAACATATTACAGTCCATAATATAATCAAGCTCATCATTATTTTTAACTTGTGATATAAAATAATTTCCATCCGTTATATTACAATCATATTTTGGACATATACAATAACATGTACTTTTGCCACATACTCTACATTTAGTGGAATGTTTTAATGTTATTTCATCATCAAACTGGCACCTGATGTATTCATCTAGATTGTACTTATAGTTAAAATCACTATCCGTTGAATTAGATAAATGTTCTATTAGAAACTCATCTACTGACTCAAAACTGCTTAAGTGATTGAACACTTGCTTCTGTTGTTTTGTCAGCACCTTTTCAAGCATGAAAACTAAATGATGATGGTAACATTGAAATGTTATTTTGTTGCTATCTTTGTTTTTCATGTCCATCCACAGTTTGACACAGCTGACAGGAGTTTTTGTAGCACCACTGAACAGTGCTGGATTTGTTAAGAGTCCACTGGCAGCCATGACACCATTACATTTAACTTGTTCATACAAAATGTCTGCATCATCCAATGTCTTCACGCCACCATTAGCAATCACTGGCACACTGATAGATTCAAACACTTCTCTCAAAGCTTCCATATCTATTTTGTCCCCACTCTTTTGTGTTGGAGTTCTTCCATGAACTGTTAAAAAGGTTACACCACACTTTTCCATCTGTTGGCATAGAGTGATAGTTTTCTTCAACTCCTTTAATATTCTTATTTTGACTGACACACTAAAGTCATTGGGCAAATTACTCTTAATACCTCTGATTAAGTCATGAATCACCTCTGGTTTTGATAGTAGGGAACAGCCATACCCATCTTTCATCGCCCATTTTTGGGGGCAGCCACAATTTAAATCTACACCATCTGCATAAGAATATACTAATTTACTAGCATCTACATAATCTTCACGACTATTAGCTGCAAACTGCACAATCAATGGAGTATCCGAAATTGTAGTAGAAAACTCACTCAAGCGAGCCTTTGAATTCTGGCAAAATGAGTCCGCCAATATCATTGGACTAAAACATAAATCCACTCCATAGCTGAAACAACCAACCAACACATAGTTATAGTAAATATTGCGAACAGAATAAATAACCAACAAATAGATTATTGGACATAAAGTCCATTGTGCAAGTGAAGTGAAATAAATGATAGCAGTACTCACTTCTTGACTAGTGTCCTAAATTGAACCTTGCTGTATCTGACCATTGGTGCACATACATTCAAGTACGTCTTTGTGGCTCTAGCCTCGGCGAACAAACCCAGAATATCAGTTTTGTTTTTCATGTTATATCGTATAGGTACTGTAATCACCGTGAGAAAGATACAATTTGCTGTTTGTAATAAATATAACCTCAAAAAGTGAAGAACTGACGAACCACAGAATAAAATTATTCTATGACAGGCGACAGCAATGTTTTTTCATTTATCTTAAGACTTTGGGTATTAGTTCCTTAGAGCCTATCAGTTTCATAACGATTTGACGAAACCAAGAACCGGAATCTTTTAATGAGCTGCAGTTGTTAAAAAAAAACTAAGTCTATTATATGGGAACCCATTCTAATGTGTTTTAACGGGATTAGCGTTTTACTTGGAATCCAAAGGTAAGCAATGTGAATGGGTAACTATCTGACATCAGTTAAGTCGTTCATAAACCCAATCAAAACCAGTACATAGGCTTTTCGGTGCTAGGACTTCTAGGCTCTAGAAAGCTGTCAAAATTCAGAATTTTATCCAAAATTCCTCGCATCGATCAATTGATTTTTTATTTAATTGTATTCACTTCAGATAGAAAAATATCGATTCGGAAAACATTTTTTTTTCCATTGTAACTATTGAAAGCAAGCAAGATAATAATTGGTTTCTTTATATTTGTAACAATTGTAGTTTAAAAATACGTGCAAATAACCTATTAAAAATTATAAATAAATACTACTGTACTTCTACTAACAGTTGGATTATAATAGCTGCATCATACGTATCTATTATGGAGAAAGAAGAACGACTGCAAAGAATAAAAGTTAAGGACTTTTTAATTAAAGATATGCATTCTGTGTAACAATCAAGTAGTAGTACTTATAACGTTTAGTCTAAATTCTTGCAGCTGGAGCATTTCTGGCGACTGTGGCTGGAATATCTGCATTCATAGGTTTCAGTGCAACACTATCCTCGGCTAAAAAAACTGATCCTAAATATTTTAGTAAAGGTAAACTTAAATTCTTTTAGGTTCTTATTTTTTTACAAATATTCTATATTATTCATGTAATCATTAGTTAAAATCATTTAGTATACATATAAAAGTTCCTACAAAGCATATTTTTTTTTTAAGGATTACATGGAAGTGCAGATTTAGCAGATGCAGGAGCTATTCTAGCCCTGAGAGCTCTTGGTTGGGGCTCACTTTATGCTATTACAGGCACATCATGTTTATGTTATGGAATATGGAAACTTTCTGGTGCTAAAGATGTAAGTCTAACATTTTTCTACTCTTTGTGAAATGCCTAGTGCATGATAATAATTTATGATACTTTTGCCTAGTAGTTGGGCAAAGGCTGCTTAGCCAACTGCACTGGGTAGTTATGGGTTTGATTGCCGCCTGTGAAAACATCATTAAGGATATTTTTGTAATAGGATTTGGAGTGTATGTTCCTGGGATTGCCACTAGTCAAATGTATGCTTAGTTTGAAATCATAGTTGGTGAACTAGAGTGGATTATCTGATTCTTTTAATGTTTGGTATGCCATTCTGTCCCTTTAGGACTAAGATCTTCATGTTATATATATTTATTAGACTAAGCATCTTATCAAAAAATGATGTAGCACACCATAGCCTTAGCATTGTGAACAATAAACCTTAATGCACTTTTTGTTGCAGCTTAAAGACTTCAGAGTAAAAATGGGTAATTTGTTACCAGTTTTACCAAAAAACAATCCACCCCAGTCAAGGGTTGAATTCAGTGGTCTGAATGACCTCATGACCTACTTATCAGAGGATTATGGAAAAAAATCAGTAAAAGACAAATGAATAGAGTTAACAAATTATAATTTATTTTAGTGTTAGTTTGATAAATCTTGTTTTATTAGATACTCCTCTTTATATGCAGGCCCCTGTGCGCAGCTTGCCTTACAAGTGTACACAACTAAGACACCCCAATCAATGCTATTGAGCTCAATTCCGACATCAATGAAATTCAAGAGTTGTGGCATTATCTGAAAGGAAGTCTCCTTTTAATTTCATTCTCACGGATAACTGAAATACAATATGTTTTAGCAGCTTACACAAAAAGGAAACATAATGAATAATTACCCTGGGGTCCTAGCAGACTTAACCTTTGATACATAAGCTGAATCCTCAATTTTGGAATTTTCCTGCATCTTGCAAATTTTTCCATGATGCGATTATCAACACGCATCGCAGAAAAATACTGGATGGATTTTGATGAAACTTGGCATGTTGATGTATGTCTTGTAGGTATATAACCAGGTATACAATATTTCTATTAGTTTTCCCCACGATAGTAAACATAGCTAATAAATAATAATAATATATCTCACTTGAAACTCGAACTGCCTTGCTCCATTACAATATGGGCAGTTAGGCACATTGTCAATGTCAATGCTATTTCCAGTGATCCACAAGGGCTGACCTCCTCGGTCATACCTCAGTACCTGGTCTGGGTGTCTGGCCACTCTTTTACTAAATTTATTGAAAACTTTGTCTTCAGGCAATGTCTTTGTGTATTGTTCCAATTCACTCTCACTGGCATCACACATAGTACCAGCTTTTTTCTCTTGCATCAATTGCCTTAACTTATCCATTTCTTGATTAACATCAACATTTTTAGGGTCCTCCTAAAATATTATGTTTTTTTACATATAATTGTAAATCATGTTTTCAAAGAAATTATTTGTATGACATACCATACCTCATCTTCCTCATCCACTATAAGTTCCCATTCCTTAAATAACACTGATTTTCCTGCAAGTGTAGCTATAAAATTGTTGGCTTTGTTTGTTTCTGCTCCCTGTAATGTATGTTAACTTTTAAGTTTATAACTAATAATATAAAAACTAGAACTAATTGTTGAGTATTTTTAAAAATTGTAGATAAACAAAGAGGGAGAAACCTATGAAAATATTAGATTGTAATAAAGGAGGGTAAAGCAAGATGAAAAAAAGGATATGCACAATAACCCTATATAATGGGAAAGGATAAGACAAAATATAGAGATTGCTAAATATCAAACAATATCAACTTTTCTTCAATTGCCTAATATTAATGTAAATTTAACGCTGGCACATATTCTGGCCAACACATCAGCATTGCCATTCAACGTGGCAATGCTGCCAGCTTTCTGGGCACCTTGCCTGCCTATGGTGGTGGGGATGTGGAAGGCTGAGTGCATTCTCAAACATGCCTAATTTTAATTTTAATTTTTATGTTATGTAAATATACTAAGATACTATACAAGTCTTCTGCACCTGCAATTGGACACAGGTTTCTTTGTGTCCTTTTTGCCAATCCAGTATTTGATGTTTACGACTGCAGTAGAAAACCTTCTTGCATTTAGAGCAGTGGGATGGAGCTTTGGTGCCACACAGCTCGCACAGTTTTGGCCACTGATCCATTGGAAATTCCTGTGTATAAATTGAATATTTATTATAACAAGTAAGAATTAAAAATATTATGCTCTAATATCGTACATACCTCATTTTCATTCTCCTCGCAAGGTTCATACATATAAAATTCATTTCTACGAGGCAATTGGCATCGTAATACTAGGAAGTTATCTGCATTATTTATTTGACAGCATGCACCATTTCTACACGCAAATATAAATATAGTTCTATGAAAACAATCACTGGATTCTTCGTATGGTGCATAAACCTAAAAAAAAATAAACATACTATGGAATATGCCTAGGTGCCAAATTTGTAGTTATGAAGTATATGAAAATATAACTAACCCCTACGACTTAAATAGGTTGATCTTGGATTGAACTAGCATGAAGAACCTTAGAAATACTTACTTGACAAATAAATACTAAAGGATCGTTGCATTTTTTACAAGACAATTCCTTAGGGTTAGGTAAATTCTTCAGATCTAACCATGCAGGCTTTCCTCCCACTTTGCTTGGAAAAAACTTTGGATGCAAGAGCCAATTGCTTTTTTCTTCCAAAAATCCGATATCAGCTTTATTTGTAGACATATTGAACAATGTTATAATAGGAGGTAAGTTTATTTACTTTCGGAATTAACCTTAAAATAGTCTGTGTCACCAACAAAAAGATTTTTCAAAGACAATTCAATCTAATTTTTTTGGGATGGCAATCGACTAAAAAACTAGTGATATATCAAAATTCATTATTCGTGTTAAATAAAATCGATTAACTAGGAACTCTGAATACTCGCCGTAGAAGTGAATCAATTTGAATAACCGCGTTTCATCGTAGGGTCCAATGTTATTCTGAGTTATTGTGTATCAATTCTGTCTAGCGCATCCCTTAATTTGTTTGATACCTATAAAGGTGAATACATACGATTGATAAGATATTACTCGTCTTTAGGATCCTATTATGAACTGAAACGGTGATTATACTGAGCGTTATCATTAACGATCTCTGGTGAGGTCATGGGTGTGAATACCAGTGTAACCACGGCTTGAGTAATTAAAATAACACTTAGATTAACTGTAATGAAATAGATCCCGTTAAATAACTCAAAAGGCTAGCCAAAGTATGTAGAACCCAGGAATTTACTTAAATCAAAATATCATTCAAATAAGTTCAGCCATTCCTGTATGAATGAACCTAAGACGAACAAGCAAAGCTAGCCTAATTTTTTTTTCGAACAAACTAATTTTAAGCAAACCAGCCATAAAATAAATTAAGCAAGTTTTAATTCATTTCGTTTAATTTCTTGTCTAAGCTTATCAAATAATTTGATTTTAAATAAAAAATCACAAAATGAAAGATAGTCACAATTTAATTTTCTTTCAGTTTTGTATTTTATGGAAGCTAATATGATACACAAGTAAATTTTTATCTTTACAATTATCTTTATAAAATAGGTACAGTATTAAATACATGTTAATAGTAATAATTAATATTTACAAGTCCATAAAACAACTATACACTTTATTAAATTAATAATAATTTAATAGACATGGTATACGGACAAGTTTCAGCATTCATTCTTTTTAAATTTTTTACTTGTTTCATTCATAACATCGTCGAGTTTATTTACCCTCCTCGACTTGAGGAATGAATGACTGTCACTTTCACCAACATTTTGTCGAATACAGTTTAAATTGGATACATTCTGATTATGTACACCTTGTTTTTTATCACCCAAAGTTTTACTATTCTTATTAACTATTAAAGTATTTTGAATGTCTTTAACTAGGTCACTTGCTGTATGTAACTTTATAGGAATTAATATTTGATTTTCGCTATCACCTTTTTTAATAAAATCCTTGTTTATTTGAACCATTGATCTGTTTTCGGCATCACTCGAAAGCCTTATAGTCTTTCGTAAATGTATTGTGTCCGAAGAGTCTGCAAAATTGCGCTTCACTAAAATGTCACCAGTAGGCATTTGTTTTACAAATGTAAGCGTTGGCGTTTCAGACTCCTTTCCATCCGGCTTTTGTAGTTTACTTGAACTCGAATTGCCTTTATCACCATCAGATCCATCCTCTTGTTGTTCTTCGCATTCGATTAATTTACCTGATTCAAATATAAAATGAATTATTGTTAGTTCACTAAAAACCGTGTCGAATTGAGAACTTCCTCCGTTTTTTCATCGGTTATAATATACAAAGGTTATACCATTTGAAACTGCGCTTCCCTACCCTCTCCAAATCGCACTATATAAAAGTGAAGTCAGCAGTACGTACGAGATCATTAAATTCACTGAAATTAAATAAATCTCTCCTCCTACTCGCATTGGGGGAGATCCGTGTCCAGCAGTGGGACATTAAAAATGACTGGTATATATATATATTATAAATAAATCCCTGAATACAAAAATTAGGAAGAAGTACCGAGCGAATTCCAAGGTCAAGTGGCCCTTTTGCACATGACCAATCACAGACAACTTACGCTTCATCCACTAGTCTAGTCTCGTGTAGTGGTTGAAGCGTAAGGCACCCGGGTCACTGCATTGTAGAGTCTATTCTCGTCTGGGTAAATTTCGGAAATGATATTTTCTTACATGACTCTCGAGACCGATTTTAATGCAAAACAAAATTGCAAAATTAGTTTTTTGACAAAATTTCAACTATTAATTTTGAAGAAAACAGACATACAATTCGAGAATCGTCGCCAATAAGGATCAAGTCCTGGAAAGTAATGACATACGACAAACTATTTGTCAAAATCAACGGGTAACATTTCTGATGTTTGCTTATACATACTTATACATGTGGTCCCAGTTGACTACAGAAAAATAATAAAATTAATGCATGTGATCGATTGGGACCGCGGTCTTATTTGACAGCGGTCTCCCCAATCGACGACAGAGCCAGTTGTTACTATTACTTGGCTTTATGCCCTCGGAACTTACCATTTAATGTGGGGAATGTAATATCAGGCAAAGCCAAATGCGAGTCTGGATTATATTTGTGCATCAACACTTTAAGTAAATTTGAGATCTCTTCACGTTTTCTTGTTACAACTATTTCGTCAAACCAATTTGCTAATTGTTTTATAGGTAATGCGTAGTCCTGTACAGGATCCTGAAAAAAGTTTCATTTAGAACATTATTATGTTGAAGTATAGGTTGCTTTTCTATTTGATTTTTTACGTATGATCCCATATATAGCAGTATATGGGATCGGCGCAATAAGCTTTCCCTTTCTATTCGTTCCTGTCAGTACTCATTTCAGAATGTATATCTACTTGCATATTGCACATATAACTTTTCCTGACTGATAAATTACTTTCTACTTACTTTAAAAAACTGTTCCACATACTGCAACAAATATAATCCACAATCTGTAAAATTATTTTGCTGTGGGATTTTAGGACAACTTCCTTTGATGTTATCTTTGTTGAAAACTTTGTTATGAGAAACCTGTAAAAACAAACACTAATTAATATCACAGGGTTATTTATTGACTATTCTTGTAATAGGTAGTCAATTTCATCCACTTACTTTAGCCTGATATTCACAAGTAAGATAATCTCGCAGAGTTGCCACAACTCTTGACCGTGAAGCTCCAGCTAATGAGTCAAATATTAAAATACACGGTCTGAAATCACAAATAAGTCATTTAATTAATACTTAATTATAAAGATTTTTAAATATAGTTTTTTCATAAACAAGTTACTTACTGTTTTACAGGTTCTGTTTTTCTGATAATTGGTATTTCAACTTTCTTTTCAGGAACACTTTTTTCAATTTCTTCATCATCTGTATCACATTGCATATCTAAATCACTTTCCTGAAATTATCAAATATGCATTTAATTTATGTTAAGGCATAGACTACCGATGTTTAGTTAATGTAAATATAACCAAAATACAATTGCTTTAATATAGTGTAATACCTCGGCTTCTGCTTCATCACGCTCACTGAGATTATCGGAGTCACAGCTTAATGTAAGTTGTTCCTGCTTATTGAGTGGCGTGATTGTAGTATTACCAATTTGCATAGATGATCTACGCTCTAAAAATAATTAAAAATATTATAGTACACAAACACATTATTATTATTAGTAGCAATAAAGAAAATAATTAAGGATATAAAGCAGGGTGATAAGCAAATTCTTACCTTTCTTTTTAATTTCTTGTGGTGTTACTAGGCGGTTGTCAATCATACTCCGACATCCTTCTTGACTTGGGAAGCAAATAATAGCTACGAACCAGTGACAATTCTCATTAATAGGAACTACAATATAGTCTTTTTCGAAGATGTTCACATTTTTTGTCCAAGTTTTCACTCTTGCATGTCGCTTTTGAGCTGGTGTCAAACTGTTATCCCACTCGTGAGGATTAGAACTTTTATTGACTTTGCTAGGTTTAGTAGTTAATCTTTTGTAGAAGAATGTGCTAAAAATATGAGTCTTTTCTCTCTGACTGTGTGTTAATACATCATGAACTAAATGTTTCAAGTAAAAATCAATGATGACATCATTCAAAAACTGATCTTGAGCCAGGCACATGTAGTCTTCTGTGTTAATAGGTATACCACCTTTACCAGGTGGATAAATTAATATTTGGCGTATTTCAGCCGGGTTTGCGCTGAAAATTTAGGAATAATTAATATTAAATAGAAAACTTTATACTTAATAAATTTGGTTTACTATCTATATTTACCATTTAGCTCCTGAAGCAACAGATGCACTCAAAGATCTAGTTGTTATTTTTGTTACGTTATTGCTTTCTTTAGGACATGTTCGCACTAAAACTTCATTGGCTTCCCGTGAAGTCAATTCATCCATCAATTTGCCACCAAACAATGCTTTCAGTGTCATTTTTGCTTCTTCTGATATAGTTTCTGGTAGTAACGTTATTCTTTTAAAAGGCTCGATTTTTGAGATTGGGTCAAAATAAGGACCTATAAAAAAATTATGTATTAAGTAATAAATTATCACACAGTGTATGTGATATCAATAGATAAGTAATAATAACAATAAATATATTACCTGATTCATCATTCATATCTAATGCCTTCCTAATGTATATCCCACACTTGCTCATGATGTACAAAAAAATCACTGGGAGCCCTTTGCCAAAATGCACCAATACTCGGACAATCTCCTTCATCTGTATCTGAAGAGCTACATCACGGGACTCATTTTTCAAAGAAGGTGCAACAATTTTTATCCCTTTAGCTGATATGTATACCTGTAACAAAATATATAAAATGAAACTGTTGTGTTTATTTGTGTGTCCAAAATTCATAAGTTTAACCTGGTCAGTCTCTGAAAGAAATAACTTCTAAATGAAAATGCAAAATAAGCTGGGAAGATGAATGTAACTGTCTCATAAATAAAAAAGGCATATTGACTGCATGCAAACATAACATTACATACATTAAGAAATCATATTATTAACATACCTTTTCTTTGGGTGTATATCTGTATGATCCAATTCTAATTGTCCGACAATTGAGTGATGTAACTTGTATACATTGACCAATTTCTTCTCTGCTGCCATCTGCCATAAAAATTGGGAATATAAAATTGATTGTATTATACAATATTGTGGAATACGTAAAATACCCTCGAGATACCCTACACGTGACCCTGGGTGGTGCCAACTAGGTGACAACTCTACTGGTGGTAGGCTTCGGCCGTGGTTAGTCACCACCCACTGAACAAAGCCATGTCGCCAAGCGGCCTAGCCGTGTTCCGGTATGATGTTTGGTGTTACCATTCATGGATGGCGGGTCAGATCAGTTGCGCTGCATGTGCCTAGTGAATGTAGCGTCTCGATCTACTGCCGCCTTCCTACCTAGGCAAGTATGCTCCATCGTAGATCTCATCATCACTTACCATCATGTGAGATTGAGATCAAATACTTGCCTAAAATGTAATAAAAAAAAAAAGCTCTTGAAGTTAAAGCAATGATAACGAAATTAGTTAAATGCTAGCCTTGGAAACATGATTGCATGGTTAAACCTAGGCTTGCACCTCTGAATTACTATATTTCATATGCAAATCTTATTTTCCACCATCATTATCACTTATAAAATAGTGAAGATCACACACATCATGAGAAAACCTGCTTATTTAAAAGAACCTGACTAGATCTCAACAAACATGTGAAATCAGCAAACCCGCACTGACCATGGAGGTGGACTCAAGTCAGTGTGCCCAGCAATGGGATATAAAGACCTAATTATTATTATTCCTTGATAAGAAAATTTTAGGCTATCAAAAGTTACAAGTTTTAATAATAATACATAAAAATAAGTTAATGTTTATTAAATTCTATAAATTAATTTGGACTGTCTGAAGCTTACTATTAATTTGCAAACAATGTTTTAAAAAGTTGCTATGGAATTGGGCAATCTATTTCTGTGAAGATCTAGTGTTGATTTATTTAAACTTGTTTCTTTAGACATTCATAAATTAAGAGAACACAGGTTATGTTTAACCCTGCAGTGCTCAACATATAAACTACTCTGATGTCAGTAATTAATTTGGGGTTTAAAAATGTCTTAACTATATTCATGATTTAATTGACAAAAAATAAGGAAGATCTGGTTTTCCAATGTGTTCCACATGGTAAATATCATAATAATATAAGTATGTAGGTTATAGGTATGTTAGGGGTAGCAATTATCCAAACTTTTATGATTTCTTCCAACTTTTTGAGCAGGATAACACATCAAATTGAAATGTATAAAGTACATTATTTTGTTAAAATTATTGATTAAATACCGAATGAAAGCAAGCACGGAAAGTCATGTTAGGGTAAATCGGGATATTGGGATAAATCAGGAATTTTCGTTGTCTATGACAGGTAGACAACCACCAAATATACTTTTGTACTTATAGGTAGGTAGGTATTTAACTGTACCGGGACTAATGCGCAGTTATTGATAATAACTATATATTTAAAAAACATACATAAAACACAATTACAAAATAACAAATCATATGGACCACATTGAACTGTATTGAAAAGCAAAATATAGGAAAATATACCACTCTTCTATTCGTAACTAGCGAAGCACACATATAGTACATTTGATGAATAATTATCATTGTCTTTACATATAACATACCTACAGAACCTTTAAAATGATTCCTAAACATTTTGTGGTTTTCGCGACTGTACAATAATTGATTTTTAATAGAAAAACGCTAAATAACACGCATTGCAATGCGTCTTGTTTGACACAATGAATAAATGACACAACCATAGAGAAAGTGACATGACGCTCTAAGTTAGACAGAAACAGATAAAAAATATTTCATTCAATTCTTCAGTCAGCTAGCGCACAGATTATGTATGGCGAAGATTTTTCGAAAATATTTTAATTTCAGGGCTATTATGTCTACGTTGCAGCAGACATTGATAATAGGTCCATAATGCTAATACATAAAGCCACAGACATAAATTACATTTTTAAAACAACACTTTTGAGTTTGACAGCGGCGCTCACGATGATTTTAGTTTGAAGCATGGACACGTCATTTCATGATGTTGGTATGTTCCTTTCTTTAACATGAGTTAATATTTTTTTCTTTTAATTCCAAAATTTTGAGATCTCCTACTCGCGGTTCAAACCTGACTTTTAAACTTTTAGAAACTTTGAATCCTTAGACGCAGAAATAAATATTATTTCTTCGTTGAATCTAACCACTTGTAGCAAATCGACACCGTAATTTCAAATTTATTCCCGACACATGGCAAGAGTTTATTACTTACTGGGTTACTAATCAAGACATAGAAACGCTACTGTGACTTTTGGCGGGAAATTAATAATAAACTTGAAAATGGAGAATTACTTGACACTTGCTATGGCAGATATTGCTAGTGTCAAATCCAAAAAAAACAACCAAGGGCGCCTATCACAAAAGCCTTGTTATAGTTTCCATAACACAAAATTATAATGATTCCTCGTAAAACAGATCTTTGCACTGACATATATTATTGTTATCTGTATAATAGTACTCTTAAATGCGTCTCAGACGAAGAACAATACACAAAATATGGCACAAAAAAAACTGAGCCGATTTGTGTAGTACCTACAAGAGAATAACACACACGTACATATCAAACTAATTTATTCATTCGGCTAAGACACAAAATATCTACCAGAAAATTCTTTTAAATTTTACTTTTAAACAGGCGTACGAATATCGCATATAAAATAAAATAAATAAATATCGCCAGATGAAAACACCAACTTTTACGGTCCCACACTAAGCACCGCTTGTATTATGTACATCGTACAATGGACTGGGGCGAACCCAGTATAAAATTCTTATATAGATATTAAACATCCATGGGACTTGGGTGCTCTTCACACAAAGTTGTCGATTTGACACATATATTTGGTTTTTTTTTGGGCTTGAATAATATTTTTCGCAACACTCAGTCTGTTTTAATTCTTCGATAGAGAAATACCTACAAAATATATAACTTAACAATAACAACTTACCATCCATACTGTCCATGCCAATGCCACTGTCTGGGGTTCTGCCTTCAATTTCACTAAGTGTTGGTTCTTTCATACTAATTGATTGTTCATGCTATAAAAAATAGATCTCATTTAATACATAGATCTACGAAATCATATTTATTAGTTTTATCAAAGAGTGAGAGAGAGTGATGAGAGAGGTTTTCAGATTACAGGGTTCCTTGAAATATGAGTGTTCATGGCTTGAATAGTCTATCAGACTTGTTAAGGGAATAGCAAAATCTGTCAATTATTCTTTATAGTTAAAATATATTCTTATTTAAGTACCTGATTGCTTATCATAGAGCTATTGGAGTCTTCATCATCGGAGCTCAATGTGAGAATAACGGGTTCCGGGTCAGGTTGCTTGCCTCTTGGTTTTCTAACTCTAGCTGGTTTTTTGTCTTGCACAGGCTGTCAAAGAATGTTTTCTTCAAAATAGAGTGAGCTATTCCAATCAACATAGTGGCAAGTATAAACTTTCAACGAATCAACATTAGCCTCAAAATTTGCATAAAGATTTTGTTAGTCGAATAGTGTTTTGTAATGAAATTGTAAATATACGAGAACTTTAAAAAAATCAGGAATACTTATGTAAAGAAGAGATTACTCTAGTAGCTAAATTAGCTAATAGTAACACAATGTTTTTAAATGATTTCCTTATCGCACATGGGGGTGGGTAGAACATATTATGGTGCACATATTGGCATATTTAAATGCAATCATAGTCTTGGTATTCATTGATTTATGCAGTCACGTTACCACGCTAAACCACGTATATCGCCGCGTAGGGAATGTGGTTACTACATTGTTTAATTATATCCTACCATTAAAAAGTAAACGGAAATTCATAGAAACCTCAAAGCCTTTTTCAGAATAAATGTGCTTTGTAATGCCATCTGTGATGGATTGAAACATTCTATAAAATTTGACAGTGATTATATTTCTACTTACAGTTTTATTATTTAAGGTCTTCATTGTGTTCTTCAATAAATTTAATTTTATACCCTCACCGCAGGCACTAAAACAAAATAGTGACATATTATAAGTAACTCGTAATAGACATTAGGACTAATAAAAATATAGTTGTTTTTTATTTCACTTACTTATGTTTTTCAAGTAATGATTTCTCTGGTTCCTTTTTCTTTTGTTCTATCTTTTTACTTGCTATTGCTACACCTTTAGGTTCCTCAGTAAACACTCGTTTACATCTTTAAGCAAAAAAAATAATTATAATTTATAACAGCTACTCACGGGAACTCTAGAACATCTGCAATATCGAAATAAGCATGTCTATCTCGTTTGCATAGATGCTTATTTAGCAAAATTCATCCCCTAAGAGCATGAAAATCATGAAAAATATTGATATTCGAGCGCATGGAATAGCGGTTCCCAAGTTTAAATTTAAAAAAAAAACATACATTTAAAGTACATTCAGGTTCCTTTTGGGTATGTAATTTCAAGCATAAGTAATATTAATGAGTATACACACCTTTCGCAGCGGCTGAAGTCGAATCCGGTATAACCACAAAATTTACAGACGGCCAGCATGCCGTCCACGCGCCGTGGCGGTGGCGACCGCTGCTCGGGAGATTCTGGACTATTGTTTACTACAAAATATTATTGGGGTTACTGTATCGTTACATAAATCAAACTATAAATTAATAAATTTCGATAATAAAGCCTTATTTGACCACAAATCGTGTTCTGTTTTGTTATAGTAAAAAAGAAAACATAAAAAAATTATGTGACTATGGCTTTGATGAAATCTTCATATGTTTAACCAAATGGTGGGGAGTTACTGAAATAGTATTACTGATGACAAAAAATACATACAATTATCACTAGATTGGGATTTCTCAGGTGTAGACACTTCACTACTTTGAGGTTGTGACATAACTGACGGGGAATTTCTATTGCTTAAATCTCCTACTAGCATCTGCAACAAAGGATTATAATGAGCATAATGTAAAACATAAATATTTAGAAAATAATGCAGTATTTACGTACCGGGTGATTTTCTAGCATTTCTTCAATTCTAGTTGTTGAACCAACCGACACAAAATAATCAATTTCACTACTCGTATTTTGCATACATTGGATGTGCGTATCCTCCGAAAATGGAACATTCACCTAAAATAAAACAAGGCGAGTCATTGTACATATCTCCAGATATATATTTCGAAAATAACTGATATAATGACTTACTTGTTCAAGAACTTCTTGAAGGGTGCAACTTTCCTTTGGCAGAGTGAAGGTAATTAGTCTCTGTTCACCATTTTGTAAGAAAATTAACATTTTAGCTGACTGGGGCTCCGAAGTTTGCTCTGAGGGACCCGATCCCTCATTATTTTCTAAAAAATATAAGATTTTGAAAAAGTGCAAGTGATTATATGTATCAAGGTTTCTAGAATAATGTAGAAATATATACCATTAGGTTGTTGTGGTTGTTGTGTTTGCATGGGTGGTACTCGTTGTACAGGCCTCTGTTGCTCTTTACTTCTAACTAAGGTTTGTCTTCCAGTCTCCCTGAGATGTACATAAAGTTTAATTTTTAGACCCAATTTTCAGATAAGAGCTGTGCTCATAAGTCCGTAATACATCTATCATAAATTATGTGTTAAATATAGTAAATTTTATACACAATAAAATAAGCAATTTAGAATACTATTTACCTCGCTTGTTGCTGTTGCGCCGGCGTACGCGGTGGCTGCTGCATTCTTTTATAATCGGCGAGTGTTATTCTCTGTCCGTTGCCCAATGTTAATACTTGCCGTTCCTCCTCAATTGAATCCGGTTCCATTAGTAACTGCGTTAGTGTCTGGGGATGCTGTTGTACGTGTTGTTGGTCGTATATCTGCTGCTGTTGGTAGGTATGTTGCGGATTGAAGTTTAGCTGTTGGTGTTGCGTGGCGGAGCTCGTCGCGTGGCTGTATTGCGCGACGGAGGTCGTGGCGTGGTTGTGTGGCGTGACGGAGCTCGCGGCGAGGGTCTGTTGCCGGAGCGCCGGCGGCGGGGTGTGGAACTGCTGCGGTTGAGCGTTTATATTCTCGTTTACCGAGTGCTTGGTCAGTATCGCGGCCGTAATGCTCTCCTCGAGGTCGTCCATATCGCTGGCGTTGTTCGGTTGTACCACGACCTTTTTCAATTGCTGTATCTGTTGCGGGCGCGGCGAAGCTCGCTGCTGGATGGTAGTGAGTGCGCTTTGCTGGGGAAGTGGTCCGTTCTGGCTTGTCTGTACCACCGTGTGTTGTTGCATCTGCGATTGTAAATTCTGTGTAACTATTGTGCCTTGCGGCGTGATGATACGAGTGGCCGGTCCGTGGGTTTGGTTCTGTTGGTTTAGGATCTGGAAATGGAAATGGTCAACTTAATGTAACATATGTATAGTAGAATATATATATATGTCAAGACTAATGACTGGATTCATAAAAAATACTATAACATTAGGTTAAGGCAACAACATAGATGAGTAGGTATGTTATTATAAAAACAATATTCAAACGACAAAGCTCTTATGGATCACGTAGGAGAAAGACAACGAAACTATGAATCATCATTTGCTTTGAGATGATGGATATGGAGATGGTTAAATAAATAGCAATACTCACTTGGTGTGTGGTGAGTTTCAGTTGATTTAATTGCTGCGAATGGACCTGTTGCCCGATGACATGTTGTGCTAGTTGGTGCTGCTGGTGTTGTTGAGTGTGCTGGTGCTAGCGTGGAAAACAAGTTTAGGTTAAAAATCTCGCTTTGTATGTCCTAGTACTTCTAGTATTGTTTTTCTATACCAATTAGCACAGCAAAGAAGCTAAAATACGGCAAGTCCCCCCCCCCCGGATTCATGATCGTCAACTGATAAAATACTAGTATGTCTGTACCGATGCGAGCTGGTGCTGCAGGTGCAGGGGCGTGCGCGGGCGCGGCGGCGGCGGGCGCGGCTGCGCGTGCGCCGCCTGCGGGTTCAGCACGCGCGCGCGCGCGCCCGCCGCGCCCGCCGCCGCCGCCGCCGCGCCCAGCCCCGCCGGCCCCGCGCTGCCGCTCGCCTGCGCCTGTCGGTTCAATCATATTTTCAGCGACGCTACGGGAAGTGTACATAATATATAATTGAAAAGCATACCATTCTACATCATCATCAACTAAACTATTCTATATAGCGGATCCCAATTTCCAGGATAGTTCAACTCGAACTCGGGTAGTTTTTCACGTGGCATGGTTAATGAGAAAAATTGTGTTTTTAGTAAAAGACAAGGCTGGCCTTTCAATAGTGGAAGGGAAGACTTACTTACTTATATCTGTTTCATTAATATTAAGAGCCATACCCTTATCTTGATAATTTGGAAGCCAGATCTGCCATAAATGTGTGGTGGGTACTGACCGGCATAGCATTGAGTAGTCTCGGCAGTTGCTGGTGCTGCGCGTGCGGCGGCGCGGGGCGGGCGGGCGGCGCGGCGGCGCGCGCGGCCGGCCGGCGCGGCCGCACCGTGCGGACTGGCGCGCGGACGAGCGTCACGCCGCCGCCGCTGTTCAGAGTTTGGTTCAGCAATCGCGGCGCCGCGGCTCGCGTTGCACCAGCCTATATAAGCCATAACATATCATACAAAAATGCATACGATGTACTATACTAATCAATATATCTTGGTGTTTGGGACACCTATTCGAAGATATGTTAGTGGGTACTACTTTACCCACTACGATAATTAAGTTTCTTTGACACTTTGACCCAACACAGGTCGAATTTCCAAAATCCCTCCAGTGAACTACTAGAGTACTCAAGGAACATAGCCTCCATATTTAAAATCTCTCGGTTCACTGGTTTAGGCTGTGCGTTATCTGTCACCCAGCCAAGATTAAAATTTAATGAAGTTGAAATATCTACTTAAATTATTTCGGCATTACGTACCATTGGGTATTATTAAAAACTTTACTTCTGTAAAATGCTTTGAAATATAATTTTCAATTAATAAATTTCTATTAAATCGGTATGAGTTTATGGAACTCACAGCTTGATTAATGTAAGCGGCGTGCATCACAACTTGTTGATGTTGTATCGGTTGCGGCTGCATGTGTTGTTGGTGTTGCTGTTGTTGAAGTTGATGCAGCTGTTGTTGCTGCAACTGCTGCAAATGGATCTGTTGTTGATGCTGTTGTTGGAGATGCTGGATAAGCTGCGGCGCTCGCGATAACTGCTGTTGCTGTTGGGGCTGTTGTGGGAATAACAAGCAACTATGTTATATAGCCTTTAAACATTTCAAGGTCAATGAATATTAAGTTAAAATATTTTCTTAACAATATATGAGTATGTAGCTATACAGTCTAAGCTTCGAAAAGTTGGTCTGGATTTCGAGTTCTATTTATATTTTAAAACAATTTATTTGAACTACAGTCAATACATACAATTTTGTTAGATGGGCTCTATTCAATAAATTAAACAATAATCCAGACTATTTTACATCCAGCACAAGCCGTCTTCCGTCCGATGAATGGGTTCGATGCAATATTTTCCGAAATCTTACAGCTTGTTGGGTTGGTGGCGGCGGGGGTGGCGGCTGGGGCGGCGGCTGTTGCGCGGGGTGTATCACAGTTGGTTGCGTTAGCACGTGTGCTGGACTCACGAGCTGCTGACGAACGAAATCCAAGGTTCAATACATGAAAAGCATAGCTCATGAATTTGTACATAATTATCAATAATGGGTTTCATTAAATTAGTTAGTTTGCAGACATATACATTGTATATAACATTACAAATGGTGATGGGTATGATACAAGAATATTTACATATTGTTATACGAACAATCCAGTTTATGAATGTACTTACTAAAAAAAAAATTATAAGAGAAATTCAAGAGCAATAAAATATATAACTATACTGTTCTAATAATTAGCTTAATAAGCTTAGCCAATCCTCTATTATGTAGTGTTAAAACCCTACAAAATATTAACATTTTATACAGCACCAAGTAATTTACTTACATTGTCTTTTTACTATACAATTAATTGATAAAATTTGTCCTTTTATTAGCAATACAAATCAATAGCCTAATTTATTTCCAGTAGGACTATAAAGACACTTAACCTACTTAGTGTGTATTTATTTTATTTCATACATTAGGTATTTAAAATTGTGTTAAAAAAATAAACAAAGATTTGTAAATGAATTATAAGACACACCTTGTACATAAAGCAAAGCATTCCATTTATAATTTATAATGGGAGGATTAACTTAATCTACAGGCACTAAGATTATACCACATCCACAATATAGATTAGTTTCATAGATTAAAGGAAAAAATAAGGGTTTATTTTGATATTGTTTAAAAATAAATAAGCAATTAAGAGTATACCTATCTTATATTAAATAAAATCCCATGGTTTTAATGATAAAACTAGCAGTTTATCTGGTTGTGAGCAACAAGAGGCGCTTGAACATTATTCAACCTATTTCATTTCTCTGCCAGATTTCAATGAAACAAACTATCAAGTTTTACATGTGAATCCCAAGCCTTAACAAAAATTAAATAACGGTATCAAAATGCTATTAGTAAGATCACATACATCGTTTTCATTTTAGCCTAAAGCAGGTTGCACTAAGATCGTAATATTATTATTCCTTTATTTTTAATTTTATATTTATAAATACTTTACACATCATAAATTAAGCCTCAATTCAAGTCTAAGGCTGGGACACAAATGAAATATCTGACAATTGTAACCAAATGAAAAGTGATAACATGCCAAGCATATTATGAAGAATGTTCTACAACCAAAATGCATTATTTTCCTAAAGTGCATATAAATGTAATACACAAGGACTTAGTCATGAGACATACATGTTGCGGGTGTTGTGGAGATGACTGTTGCATCAGAGATGCATCAATGATCTGTTGAGCCTGTTGCAACACAACCTGAGCATCCACAGGTAAATCAGATGTGTAGTAAACCTACAAATAAATATTGCTGTCACTGTATATTATGCTATATTAGTCATTATTCTGATGGGCTCTAAAATTATATTCATATACACCAGAATATACAAAGAAAAAAAATCTTTGTAGCTTGAAATATACTTAAAACAAGTTTTTGTCTTTGCATAAAACCTATATTTTTATAAATGTTATTTATTGCTATGAAATTACTCACTTGATGCCTATGTAAGGCCTGCTGTTGTTGCTGTTGCTGCTGCTGCTGTTGCTGTTGTTGCTGCTGCTGTTGTTGTTGGAAGTCGGCTCGCGGTGGCGGTGGTGGGGGCTCATGGCGAATGATATATTGATGTTGATATTGCAAACCATCACTGACAACCAACTGGGGTTGTACTGTATCACTCACTATGATATCATTTGGTTGATCTGTTTGTTGAACCACCACCTAAACAGCAAAGAATACATATTTTTTTATTAGTATATAAATATGTTGCTACAAATTACTGCTGCTTTAATAGAATATGGAAATTTTGTCAACAATGCTGCCATTTTGATATATTATTTTATCCCATGGGAAGGTCTAAAAGATAGCAATGACATTTCAATAAAAATAAAGGCTACCTAACACTTTACATACCTGTTGTTGTGTATACTGTGGTTCTTCTTGGTTCACTATGATTCCATCTAAGCATATGTTTGGACAATATCTTTGTAGATCTTCAAGAGTTAGTGAACGCCCTTGTCCAACTATCTGGTAATATTGTGCCATTGCTTATGCTTAGCCTGAAACACATACTATTGTTCAGATTAAATGATTTTTTTAATACAATGCATGAATAATCTTGTTTTTCGTTCAGAGAATTGATATATTTTACTGACTGTACATGTTTGTGATTATATTGTCAAATTGAAGCAAAATTACTGAACTTATAACACAAAGCGTAGGTAACCTAAGTGAAATCATGAAATAAGAAACATATATGCCATATCCGTATACATAAAACAATAATAGTGTAACTTAGTCATGTATGTACATTGTTGAGGACATTTGAATGAGCCATTTTTTGAACTTTTGTTGTCTGCCTGACTGAGTATGCATCATGGGAAATCTAATAGTCAAATGTTGATGAAACTTGGCATGATGATAGTATGGTGAACCTGGGTTTTAACCATTTAGAATCTATGTTATATTGGGAAATAGTTCTTGTGGGATTGCCAAAGTGCTGTATGATTGAAACTTAGTTTTTTGATAGCTCAAGTACGGGACTTAAAGGAACACAAAATGAAAGTTTTTTTTATCCTGGATAGTAAAAAAACATTTTCAAACATACAGTCATGGGAAAAGGGAGTTATAAATGAAATAGTGGAAATCATTATTGATTCATAGTAAAAGAACCCAATATTTTATGTCTGAAGATGTAATAGTAAATGGGAATCATGAAACAATAGCTTGTATACTGCAAAATAAATACAGGAGACAGTATGGCATTTACAGGATGGTCATACATACAGTCACAGGCTGGAGTTAGTAGTAAGTACTCTATACATAGACACCTACTACCATAATATTAAAAAATATTATTTTAATTTGATGATTACAAAATGTTACTAATCAATTTTCAATATGCTAATGCAACCAATTGTTATAAAATACCTATTTCAATTTAATTATGTTTTTATAATCTTGTTCAATAACTTTTTTTACATCTATTTTATAACATGATTGGAAAGCCAAACAATTAATAAAATCTTTATGGGTTGAATTATCATGAATACTTCATAGTCAAATAAAAGTTAAGTAAAGTTAGTCTTAAATGATGGAAATTATACAGGTCTCAGATTCTGGAATGAATTAAACTTGTGATTTTATTTAAATTAAGTGTTGTGATAAAAGTTAAAACCAGTAACTCCTCATTGTGGAATCAATGAGCTCTGAAAGTAGTCTTGTAATGCACAAGGAATGTGATAATCATATTTCATGTAGGAAATTATAAGTTCTTAAAATGGGTATGTGTGAGCAAAACAACTGTTATTTTTTAATTGCTCGTAGTCTGAAGATATCTCTATTTGGATGAACAGAATTTAAACTGTCTCTATAAAGATTTCAACATCAGAATTTTCATATATATTTTATTTATGTCACTACAGGGAGGGCCGCAGCCAAAATGGATAATTTATATATATTATTCCAGGTTGTTAATGATAATAGGCCAAGAAAGCAATACTAGGAACTACCTACATGTTTACTGGTTACAAAAATTGATACTTATTAGGACTCATACCAAAGGTCATAAATGGATTTTGATGGTAAACAAAATCTGTTATAGAATCCATGTAACATAGTAATAAGGAAAAATAATAAACTCAACCATCATACACTAAGCATAAAATGTTACAAGAGCCTTATTTAAAATTATAATCCATGATATTTTTACTACATAAAACAAAAGTACCTGTGAACTATCTATTCTTGTATTACAGTAGATATGTAAGTCTATGTAAATGTCGTATGTAATTACGACATTTATACCCCCAATGTATATGTATAAAAAATGTCTTCATATTCATTATAATGTACATTCATCACCAAATTAATATGATTGAATACTGGTTAGTAGGATTTAAAACAATCACATTAAACAATCTAAAACTTAGGATTGACTGATTTGTTTACAAGTACTGTCTACATAAAAAAGTACTGGCAATGACCAATGTCAATGGTACTTATTTCCAAAATATTATAGGCAAATAGGCAGTACTGCAAATACAAAAGAAATACTGCAGCAACTGATTACATTTCTATGGACTGCTATTTTGTGATGACAGGTATTATGCCATATACTCTGAATGCTACGTACGGAGTAACAACAGTAGAAATGACTTCAGAATTCGTACCAACACC
This sequence comes from Pheosia tremula, assembly GCA_905333125.1. NCBI lineage: Eukaryota > Metazoa > Arthropoda > Insecta > Lepidoptera > Notodontidae > Pheosia > Pheosia tremula. The sequence continues at coordinate 5,675,581 of HG995402.1, read as the reverse complement.
TCAACTATGGCGACGAAACAACTACCACATTACAACTAAATGTTCCAGTCTATAATGTAAACATCATCACTGTGATCCAAAAAGAAAGAACAACAAGAAATGTATCTTCAATACCGTTTACACGAACGAACGAAATGGCTTCGATTCCTTTGATCCAACCTAAATACTTTGAAAGGCGCACGTTTAACACGAATTATAACTAGGCTATCGATTCAATTCTTACCAATATTTACTAAGGACATTGTAAATGCCTTATTTATACATTTAAACGAATTTATAGCATCAAAATGTATTTTTTTAACTCAAACGCCAAATCGAGAAGCAATTTACATTATGGCGTGTGTGTCACTTTTTTTATAATTGTTTTTTTTTCAGCACGGGTTACTATGCCTAAAAACTTGAATAAAAAATAAGGTTTTATTTTAGGAATGATATTCTCGATACAAACGTTAGCATAGCTTTATTAGATTTCAATGTACGTCTTATTTATAGTATAATAATTAAATATTTGTACTCTCATTTATAGTTTTAGTTAGATTCATAAATGTATCTGACCAACTACCCACTCATAAAACTGATATTTCGTCGTTGATCCCAAATCTATGCAGTGCACAGTGTACGGTCTGGTACGGTTCAATTTAGTTTTCGGGACGGTCCCAAACTAAGCAACGCTTGTATTACAGAGTACCACATGTACCCACCATGGGCTGGGGGCGATTCTTTATATTATTACTTTTATATGCATAGATTATATCCATGCCTCTCTAACAAACCTTCATGCTCATCCATTGACTATATTATCTATTTCATCATTGTGCTCATCACATTTTTGCTCATATTGAAATTCGACCTTGCACTATCGTTTTGTACAGAAAATACAGAAATATGCGTCAGTAACAACTGTGCCAAGACGTCAAAATATGTTCATGATTAATAACCATCGTTATTGACCATTTATTAACATCGATCTTCTTCTTCTTTCTTTACGAAATGAAATGCGATGAAATAAAATGGATATGAATATGGCCTCACCCACAACTTAGCGGGTATTTTGCCAGTGTCAAGTAATTAATAGCAATATTAAATTCAATAAATACACATTATAAATAAAATAATGGATGTGACATGAAGAAATGAACATCGATCTTGTAGTATGCTAGGCTAGCTATGTTCACAGAGTACCTAGCTACAGACAAGTTACGATATGACAATGCCAAAAAATTTACTGTTGTGCAAGATTTGGCTGTTCCTGTAACTCATAAAAAAATACGGGATTATTTAAAATCGATCCCGAAATTCGATATGAATGATGAAATGATCTCGATGCTCGAAACCACAGACTGTTGCAATATTTTGTTTTGACAGCTAGACTATCTGTAGCCACTGGACAACTCTAGTTGACTGCAACAATACAGTTTTCATGATTTATTTTATTAAAATTATTAACTATTACTTCTTTTTGATTTTGCTAACTAGAATTCGATGAACATTCTTTAAAATACATATATTTCATTTTGTGAGATATTCGATTACTTGGAATTTCAACTTTTATGACATTTTGTTGCCGTCCTCATCACTCGTGCAAATGGATGATACAGTGAATTCGCCAGGTATTATGCAGATAAAAGACAGTTTTTCTCAGATTATCTTTGGTATTAGCTTTATTTAAATTGAGTAAATTACTTAAAAGGTAATAAGATGGGAGATTCAGCTTCAGAAAGCGACTCTAGTTCGCTGGATGGGGGCGCAATGCTGCCTCCCAGTACAGTTTCTCGTGATCAGCTACAGAAAAGAATTGAATCTCTACAACAACAAAATAGGTAAGTACTTACTTAGTTAAGCTTAGCCATATGATATTTTCTTTAGTTAAATGGCCCTAATTGTAAATTGTAATTACATCTTTTAAACATCCTGTGTATGTGCACTTAGTGTTATGTTTTGTGCAGTACAAAATAATATTATACCTATCTACTCGCATTATAATATATGTAGGTATGTAAATACTTTTAATGCATGATTATCTTTAATTAGGTTGTATGTTTGAATGTTATTTTTGTTTTCCAGAGTATTAAAAGTTGAATTGGACACATACAAACTTCGTGTTAAAGCTCTGCAAGAAGAGAATCGTGCCTTGAGACAAGCATCTGTTTCAATTGTAAGGTCTATTTAATTTGAATTAAAGTCAACTGTGTATATTAAATAATTGAATTATTTAATATACACAGTTGACTCCAAATTCATCATATCTCATTAGCACCCTGAACATAAAAACTTGGGGTATCTGCAATAAATTTTACATTACTGAATGAAGAAATTAAAATTCCAGTCAGTATGTCTGTATATTTTTTATTACATCAAAGAGTTCATAGGTTTTTTATTATCATATCATTGTGTTAATACTTGTGGTAATTGTAATATGTTGTGTTATTATAGCAAGCTAAAGCTGAGCAGGAGGAAGAATACATTTCCAACACATTGCTGAAGAAAATACAAGCATTAAAAAAAGAAAAAGAGACATTAGCTCACCATTATGAGCGCGAAGAAGAGTGTCTCACAAATGATCTCTCCAGGAAACTCAATCAGGTATATCCCCAAAACTGATAGTTGATTATGCTCATAACGGCCTGCAGAAATATTTTGGTCTAGCTTGAACATACACTGGGTCCCTATATATATGAGCACATTAATTGTTGAATGATTTTTGTATAATTGTTTTTATTCACAAATTAAACTGGATTGCCAGTATAGTATAGTAATTGATTCAACGTTGTCATTAATTTTATAGTTACGTCAAGAGAAATGTCGCCTAGAGCAGACATTGGAGCAGGAACAGGAATGCTTGGTGAACAAATTGATGCGGAAAATAGAAAAACTGGAAGCTGAGACTCTTGCAAAGCAGACCAATTTGGAAAGGCTTCGTAGAGAGAAGGTAATTAAAACATAGTTTTGGAGATATGCACACACAAATTAAGATTTATGAGATAAGCAAGCATAGTGTAAATCTTTCAGGCCCATTAAGAGCATTGGATGAAAATTTATTATAATATGTGATGGGCAAAGATCTTTTTGCTTTTGAGATGTGGTTTACATACTCAAAAAATATGTTGGTTTTATAATAAAATTTATGTGAATGTATTTTTGTTAGGTGGAACTTGAGAATACTTTGGAGCAAGAGCAAGAGGCACTGGTGAACAGGCTGTGGAAGCGCATGGACAAATTGGAGGCTGAAAAGCGCTCGCTTCAAATCAGGCTCGACCAGCCAGTGTCTGATCCGGCTAGTCCTAGGTGAAAACCTTATATTTTACCCTTATATTTATTTATAAAATATATTGTTTTATTTTAAATATTTGTTTATTTTTTTATTATTATACACTCAAGCTATGTTGCAATTCCATCAATGCAGTTCCTAGCAGTGAAAAGACAGTTATAAAATTAAACTATGATACTTTTTTGTATCAATCAGGTTGAAGCTATTGTACTGGTCGATTTTTTATTCATTCTGTTTTTCTTCTTCACACTGCTTTAGTACATACATATGCAGCCTTATTTATGCGAAAAAATACAGAAATGCTGTTATAATTCATGCTAACTTGTTAAAAATTTATTGATAAATGTGTTCGGTATCTATACTAATTACATTCAGTTATTTTGAACTGAATATAATTAGTATGGTTTTCTACTATGACATTTAAAATGTGGGCAATATTAATGGACAATATATTGTACAGTATTAATAATTCAGAATTTATTCATTATGTAAAATGAGACATTACTAAGAGAGAATTAATGTAATGTAGCTTTACATAAATTCAAGTGAACAATAATTAACGACAATTTTGGAGCTTTAAATATGTTATTAAACTGTTACGAATTATAGTTTACAGATAATGAAGTTGTCACTAGTTAAAATTTACATGAATGCTTTGTAATGCCATTGTAAATGGATTGAAACTCTCTATAAACTTCTATTGGTTAAATGGATTGGATACTTTTATAAACTTCTATGGGTTGAGAATTTGATCGAAACCTTCTAGGCCAGTATGCTCCATCGTAGGTGAGATCGAGATCAAATACTTGCCTATGGTGTAATATAAAAAAAGATAAAATAATAGATTGTAAATATAAATTAAGAATTACATCTTCACCTTAGAAAAGTACTTCATAACTATGCGAATTTATTTATTATGTTCTAGTATGTGTGTCATTAGCTCATTATTAATAGCGGTTTATTCTTGCTAGGGACATTAGTAATGGTGACACGGCTTCCAATATAAGCAGTCATATCCAGACTCTCCGATCTGAAGTTGTTACGTTAAGGTGAGTATGCATGTTTTATTCACATACTTATTTAAGAAAATGAAAGGGGTGTTAAAATCATACATGACCCTATTAAAATTTATCTGCAAAATTGATAGAAATTTTAATTATTTTGCAGTGGCATTACATAGTATTGTTAGTTGAAATGTGCTTTGTAATGCAATTGTAAATATAGATGTTAACTTTTATAGATGTGGGGGTATATTAAGACTATAGATATGGGCTGGTAATAATAATAGTCAGCTCTTTTTTAACATTCAACTGCCTGGATAACCTAATTATTTTACTATGATGTTCCGACATTACCGTGCTCCGCCAAGTAATGTCGGATTCCATAAGTACAGTATATGAAAATTCTATGATTATTATTTTATTTTGTTGTTTAAACTAGTTCTAATGTGAAATACAAAATGAATGAAAAAAAAAATGAATATCTTGAGATCATTCCAAATATTGTAGGTATTAAAGTTTGATAGATACATGTACTGGGGAACGAATGGGGCCGTGCTCTCTCTGGCGCATCCGTGATCACTTAAAGCGGTGACATTAACTTGACATGCAATGTAAGCTATCGGAATCTTAAGATTTCTTTAAATAAGCATATTCCCATCGATATATATATATATATATATATTTATACTAGCTGCGCCCCTCGGTGTTACCCGTGATTAAAAAGTACGTCCTTTATCCCACGGGAACCATACATTTTACCGGGATAAAAAGTAGCCTACGTGCTATTCCAGACTATAATCTATCTCTGTGCCAAATTTCATCCAGATCTGTCCAGCCGTCCTGGCATGATTGAGTAACAAACATCCATCCAAACTTTTACATTTATAATATTAAAGGGAGTGGGATTAGTGGGATGTACTATGAATTAGTTGGGCGTAATGGCGCAATGTGCATATTGCGTGTTTCTATTTGATAATATAAGACTATTCCAATGGTATACAGAAGCCAATTAGCCGTTTCTCAAAACGAGAACAAGGAGAAGATGCACCGCTTCGCGCTCGAGGAGAAGCACATCCGCGAGGAGAACGTGCGCCTGCAGCGCAAGCTGCAGCAGGAGGTGGAGCGCCGCGAGGCGCTGTGCCGCCACCTCTCCGAGAGCGAGTCCTCGCTCGAGATGGAGGAGGAGAGGCAGTTTAACGAAGCCTTGAGTGTAAGTACATACCTTCTAAAATCGGATAAAGTTGTTGTATGTCACTGTATAACCAGGGGCAACAAATGGGGAAGAGGAACCCACCACTGACCCTCGGCTTGTCAACTTTTCGAATTATAAACCAAACAAGTTTAATCGATAATTAAAGAAGCCAGCAACACCAAACTACTCTAAGATGTTAGTCGAGAAACTATCTATCACAAGTGACGGGACCTCAAATAAAATGCTAATTGCATTTTATTTTAAGTGGTGGGTTCCTCTTCCCCCATTTGTTTAACAATGGATTTCCGCTAAGTATCGCCTAGTTCCATCAATTATGACCAGGGGATTAATCCTTGTAAAGGCCCCTAGGCAATGCAAGTCTTCGGCCCCTTGTACTCTATGTGAAGTTAAGGGGTGTCCACCACTGATTTAGAAAAATAAATATGTTACTTTAAACAAGTTACTATTTAATGTAAAATGGTTTTTCCTGAATACGTCTGCAAAACGAAAAAGAAAGCATCAAATTAAAACTAGTTAGACATATTTTCTCACGAGCCCCGGGGCTTCGAGGCGACGTCAGTCCATAGATAGTTGCCTTCATTGCCTATATGGATAGTCCAGTACTGTGTATAATGCACCTTATTGTTTTTCCTTACTTACTTATGTAGTTTCCTTACTGTATATATATTTTTTTTATATTGTGCGTTGAAATGCTCATCACTTGAGAACGGTTGCACGGATTTTTTTAAATTTTCATAATAGTCCGAATAAGGCTTTTAGGGATTTAAAAATTGAAAGTGTTGGCCGAAAAAAACGAAAACATCAGGAGAAACTGAAAGTGTCAGCTAATTTATCATTTACTGCACCTAAGCTGTTTTGTGTCACATACAATATTTATTATTATAAACTGTCCTCGTGGAAATCGAGCATAAGTGATGAGCTATGTATTGTTTCGTGTAGGCCCGGTCACGCAGCGTGTCGTCGCCGGGCGGGTCGCGACCACTGTCGCCGTACGCGTCCATGTTGCCCAACGCCGGCGGCCTGCAGCTCTCTCGACCTTCGCTACATCTCAACTCGCAGGTACTTACCTATACTAATTTAAGGCATACATCATAAAAAATATAAGTGAAGGATCTACGAATCATTTGACACTATGTCGATGTCCAAAAATATGAACAGGTAATAAATGTGGGTTTTCAATAGGAAATTTAATTTGAGCCATATAGACTATATAATTTGTCGGAATAATCAATTTTAATGTTTATGACTTTGATGGTAACAAGTGCCGGGTATGTTTTTTTTTTAAATCGTAACAAGGATTGTGTTTTGTTTAAACAAAGGCACTCCGGGAGTTAATATGGTTGGTGTAGTATATTGAAAGCCAAGATTTAGTTTGATGCAACTTCGTGCAGAGTCCATAGTTGCGAGATCATCCTACCTTATAGACGTTTTAACCAATTTACAATGGTAAAATATAGTATAATTTTATTTTTGTACAGCTAACAGATAATGTTTCGTAATGGAGTTGAAAATGGAATAAAAATGTCTATCAATTTGAAAGATAATGCTGTTCGTAGGTACCTTAGTTTTCGCAGGATAGTTTCATGAGATCGTTTGTCGCAGGGGCGTCGCACGAGCGATAGGTTCGTGAAGCCGGCGCTGCCGACGGGCGGCGCGGGAGGCGCGGGCGGCGCGGCTGGCGTGCTGCGCGTGGCGCCGCTCGAGCCGCCCCCCGCGCCGCCCGCGCTCGTCGCGCCCGCCCCGCCCGCCCCGCACGTCCCGCATGCCCCGCACGCCCCGCTCGCCCCGCACGCACCGTCCGCCCCACACGCGCTGCTGCAGCCCGCCAGCCCAATGGACACCTCCTCCAAGGACTAAACATCACAACTCAGGAGCGACCACAAAGCTATTACATCCTCGCGTGAATAAATCCGATTCTCACACGACACCGCGTGTAATAATCCTGTTGCTATATGATAAAGATTTGTTCAAAATCGATTATGTAATCAGTAGAATAGAAGTAAACGACGCGTTTAGAATTGAAAAATTAAATACCCACGTGCCATTCCTATAATCCATTAATATTACGCCACGCTTTTATTTTAGAGGTATTTTATTTCAGTTTTATACTCTACGCATAATATATAATGTATCCACGTAACGTGTACTGTACGGCTTTCAGCTACTAATAAATTTGACCTCAAATTCGCTGCGCTGCCGCAACACGCGGTTTCGTGTGAGAATTTACATTCCAACATCTACATTACTCTTGTGGAGGTTGCTCTGTGCGATTGTGAAAAAAAAATTGTCAAGTGTACTCGAAAGACGCGGGCGGCTATGTTTTCATGTGCGGATATGCGCTCGACGAGTAGTGCAACACTGGAACTCCCCCGCGTCGTCCGGCTGTGCCCTGTAAAATTTACGAATGGCACAACTTAAAATCGGTACGGTCCCTACCAATTGGCTTCTGAATGCCTACCCAACTTGCCTATTAACATGCAAATTGGTATGGGCCCGACCGATTGGGATCCAAGTCGTGTCGTTCGTAGCCGCCCTAAGACTAAATGATAACCGACCCTGCAGGCGTGATGATTCGACGGCAGGCTATAATATAATTTAATGTGTTGACATGTGGCATCTTCGATTTTCTTACTTCACGTCTACTCGAGATAACGTTATTATTTAATCTTATGTCTGAACCTGTTGTGCACGCCGGTCTCGGCCCTGTCGACTCGGCACGCTTCTACTAGTATATTATTGATTATTGTCTACTCTTGGTCGTGATTCATTTACTGATAAAATTAGTAATGAATTAATATTTTGTACGAGATTGTATTTACTGTTGAAGGATGATTATGGAATGGACATTCGATTAAGATAATGTTTGCTAGTTCAGATTAAAATCGTTTTTTGGAACTACATAATATATCCGGGCTTTGAATTATACGGCAGTGGGTTTGATTAAAATATAAGGCTGTGTATAAAATTCATTTGTGACTAAAGTTAGGAGAGGAGATGGAGATAAAGATTGTAAGCTATTTGATATATCACTCGGGGTCTAGCAATACTACTCCTGCGCAATGTTTTTGTGAAGGAATGTATGATAGTGTTACGGCGTTGTGTTGAGCCCGCAGGGCGTATTGTTATGTTCGATGTAAGTAGGAGTAGTGAGTGATCGTCCTCGGACTCAATTTCAATTATGCAAATTGTCACTTTTTTTTTCATGTTATACCTAATAAAACAAAATATATGCATTACCATTAAATCGTATTTTATTTTTGGCCGCAGCAAAATCATGGAACGTATAGCAACGTAGCGTATATCATTATCACACGCAGCCTACAAGCCGTTAGGCATGGTTTAATTCACTTTTTAAATTAGATAATGATTTTGAGCATTGTCTATTCGCGCCGAAAAACTTAGCTGAATGGTTCATTCTCAATTAACGCGATAGTAAATTTATGTGTTTAGTTCACAACATACATTTCCGAATGGAGATAGATGAATGGCAGAGACAATTAATTAATTAAGTTTTGTCATGACACTGCAATTACCTACCTTCGTGCCACACAATGTTATCGTGATATTTTTTTATTAGTCAATATTATTTATACATATCTGCTAATTTATAATTTTACAACAGAACCAGGTTAGGCACTGTAGTAAATACCTACTCGCCTCTGACCTCACCTGTCAGCCTCTAGCTTCTTGCATAGTGAGAACAGATTTCCTAACAGTAGGTACGTACTTCTTGTGGCTACCGACTTAGGCAATGCGAGAGTCCATGCCAGGTTTCATTGTGGACAGACAAATTCTTGGCTTACCCGCATTAATCCATCCATTGTCCAGGATAAAATGTAGGTATCCTAAATGTTAAGCCGAGTTACAGCGATGACCATAATAAATCTTCATCAAAATCCATCCAGTAGTTTTCGTCGATCGTGTAGCAATAAATCAGATTGTAGGTAGTTGATACGGAGTCTGTAACAAAAACAAAAATACTAATAATTTCAATAATATTGTTATATAGATGGAAATCCACGCCAAAGTAAGTATATTTCGCAGCTTTTTTGTGGAAATATTCATAAAACCACAGAGCGGTCATTCACAAGTTTATTCGGAAGGATATCAAACAAGAGCCGGTCGGTACGATTGTCGATCCGTCGTCGCCATTCGGCGTCTTCAATGGTCAAAGAAATAATCGCACTTTACAGTCGCATCGTAAACCTAAGCAAACCAGGATAAGGCTTATTTCTATTTGTCTTGGACTGCTAGGGTTACAGGTAAAATAATTTGCATAATACCTCCCACGGTGATGTTGTCATAATAATAAATAAAATGTTAAGATTTTTTAGGTAGCTTACTTGATGGCCCATGCAAATTTTGTCTAATAAGTTTGGGATAGGATAGGGTTTATCAGTAGGTACATTAAGGAACAGGCCCTAGAAATATTGTAACATAGGTACTTACCTACCTGTGTAGTAAGTATGGTAGGTAAGTACCTTTAAATTAACCTTTTTTGTCTTGCTGTGACTATTTTTATGTAGGTTCACAAATCATACTTACAATGACAATGGGTGGTACTTACGTTAATATGACCCATTAAAGGTCCGAAGAAAAAACCCTTTACATTGCGAAATGTATGTTATGTTACATCCAAGAAGCATACAAAATTATATCTATTTAATAACAAGTAGGTTCGTACATACCTATGTATGATAGGTACCTACCATATGTCTTTAGTGATGGGTACCTACTTAGAATAAGTAGAGTTTGAAATTAACATTCAAATAGAAACGTAGAGCTCAGTCGTACGCGCGTCGCTCGTAAAACATGTTTACCGAGAGACAAATACTTGGTGTAGCGTTATTGATCCTTCCAATAATTATCGAACACGCACGTTTCATGTCACCATGTCCAAACACAAAAGTGGACGAGTTGGCGGATACGCGGCGAGACTCTTGTTTGTAAGTTTACGCACGGGATCATAAAGTGCCTCTAGCAGGCAGTAGGTAGAGCTAACACAAAATCAGAGACAGTGAGAGCGAGGCGAGACGCTGGGTTGGTTCAATAAACTTGGCCGAATAATGTGTTCTTTGTGGGACCTGTATGCATTCAAATTGACTCGATAATTAGTTACTTTGAATAGGTGTAGATATTACAAGTGGCTACAAATATTTTGTGAGACTCTTGTAACATTGCCTTTTAGAGCTATGCTTTGGGTAATTATGTAAGCTGTAGCTTACGTAATTGGTTGTGATTTGAACTAATTTACGAAATTAAAATGTTTAATATCTATTTACCACATAAGTATAAGTAAAGTTATAGGTAAATAAGACTCAAATTTTGAAACGATACGCGGTACCAAATTCAATAGAACTTACTAAAGTTTGTAAGTAGGTGTCTTGTAAGTAGTACTTCCTAAGTAACAGTTACATATAGGTTCTGACTCACAAAAAAAATACTTATTGATTTACCTACCCACTGTAGGTATCTAATGTTTATTGTGAAGAAGAAAATATATTTATTCATCTATATAAAACTTATATAGGTACCATGTCTGTACCTTACCTTGTCATCGTGGCTGCATTATTTACGGAACCCTAACTGTAAATTGTAGAGTTATGAACGCAACTGGAAAGAATTCAAAATGGAGGTATGTAAATGTTGATTTTCTATCATGACAGCCCGAAACTGCTATCTTTAGCGTTTTGTTAACGTTTGAAATGGCATTAAATATTATGTGCAACGTGTTTCGAGTTAAATGAGCAAATATACAAAATACTTTACCCACATGCTCATTATATCTTTACACAGATAATACATATAACTATTTAAATACTTCGAGTACAAATATGAGAAATGTACCTGCTTTGTGTTACTTACAATATAATACATCTACTACAAAAATACACTATCGATATATATTACAATAAACACAATGTACCTACTTAGGAACAGGATAAGAGTTATCCTAATTAGCGTACTTACTCAATTACTTAACACCTTTACTTATTATTTGCGAATAATTTTCAGGCACAGATACAGCACGGAAAGGCAGGGGGGGGCATGGGTGCAATTCCTCTCCCCCGTGACTAACGACTGAAGCACTTTATTTCAACCAATTTCAATATATTTTTTCCGAAGGATAGGATTGCCCCCTCCCCTCCCCACCCGAACTAAATCCTCCTCCTTTATTACCTATGTGAAAATTAATAGGGCTATTTATAAGTAAATTTTCATTGCAGGGTATCAGGCATAGGCATAGATAGGTTTCCCCACAAATAAAACAAATTGGTTACGAAATATTAAAAAAAAATAACATTTAAAAATCAAGTTAAAAACGTATGTCTATATGTAAAAATAACAATTAGAATATGAATATTTTTTGTTTTGTATTCATGACAATTACATGACATTTAACGATGAATATTTTTGAATTTATTCTATATTTTTGTATGCGGAAAGGTTGAAAATAGTGATAAATACTTTTACAAAACAAACTGTAACATCTTACATACCCATATTACTACACGCTTAAGCTTATTGACTAGGTGTCTAATTGGCTGCCGGCAATTAAACACCATTGTCAACGCAATCTCGTAAACCATAAACGAGGCATGTCATTCAACGATCCACAGCAGACAGATATGGCACAAGGTGACGAGACTAAATAGTATTTACGCCAAGGTGTTAATTTCAGGAGTTTAGAGTAGCGTGAATTTTATTTATATGAAAAGTTAATTCATGCCCTGCTAGCACGTAGTGTTTAAACGGTGGAGTTAGCACGGGGCTCCGAATAAACATGCGCCGGAGTTGACTTGCAAGCGCGCCGTGCGCGTGCTTACCGTCCGCGGCACGTAGGAGTTTCTCTTTTCGTACCCCTTGTTCACCTTAGATATCTATAAAATAAAGTGTCCAAATGCAACTTTCTATCGCAAAGCTTAAACACTACTGAACTGATCTCGTCATGGCTTACCCGATACATAGAGGATTGTAGGCTATATTTCTTGGGAAGATTTACAGATGCGAATCCGGCTGAGTTGCGAGTTTGGTACTGATAGATATATGCCAATCAGCTTCTTTTCCGGTGTTAAAAATGCATATACTATTTAGGAAATTTGTATTTGGTGTATTTCAGTGTCTACTTACTACGAAACGCGCTACGAAATTACTACGACGAAATGTTGTTGATATTGTACTATCGTTTAATTTTATTTTGAAAGGCGTTAACCATAATTTAGGTTAATTTCAAGAAATTAACAAAAAATGTATGGGTGCTTTTGCGTTCTACTAATGCACTTTACAATTGCAGGGATTCTATTGCAACGATATCTGGCATTATTTTAATAGTTTGCAATGCGTATTTATATGCTTGTACGAACATGTGTTACACCACTAATGTCCAAAAAATTGATCACTTCGTATCCCTATGCAAACACAACCACTAAGAGAATTTCGGTTCAGTAGTTTCTAGGAAGGGACAGGGTTAATACCAACCACGGCGAGTTTTAGAGCGAGTTTTCTTCAAAGCAAAGAAGATACAAATGAAAGTAAGTAGATAGGTATATTGATGTGTAACATTTTTTGTTGAAAACCACAGCGATAGGGAATATAAATTTTCATGTTGGTTTAACGTCAGTCTAATGGTCTCAGCTCACTGCACCGGGTGTTGTAGGTTTGATACCCGCCTGGACGAATTTCGGAAATTATATTTTCATTTATAATTTGCACTGGTTTAGGTTTACTGAGATACAGAAGAAATAATTCCCTAATTTATTCCGCAATATTGATCTCTTGGTCAGACTCACTAAAGCTAGGTAGGTGTATTATAGGTGTAGAACATTGATTAGAAACACAAATTCATGTGTCTAACTAACCTAGATTTCGAGCATCGTCCGACGGTTACCTCTGGGCGGAACTGCAACGAATGTTACTATCTATCAGTTATAACGGTCACTGAGATGTTTAAAAATGAAACATTTCTGTGGAGAGCATTGAGCTCGGTCGTTGTTTGAGGTTTCCTTTTCCAATTAGCACTTGGTCGGCCGGCAGACCGTAACTGGGTGAGGCGGGCTCGCTGCATTGGAATGCTGACTAGGTGTCTACGGCAGCTCCTCGCGGGAGGTACGTACCTACGTACTACACATGATGTGCAACTATCATGGCTTTTGTGAAAGCGCTCTTATAGTTTTATCGATAGACCGTTTGCACAGCTTTTTTTTACAATAATGGTAGGCTGGTAAGGGTAGACAGCTTACTACTAAGTCTACAGTTGTCTCGCTTCAAACTGGAATATGGTTCCTGATGGCTTCGTAAGAATATTATACATTGGCAACAAGAGTATAGCAGGTGGAATCTCAGCAGACTTGTGGGCACGGCTGGGATTTCTGGGTTTATTGCACGAACCTTACTTAAATCGTGATTATCACATGGCCGTTTAGCAAACGATGAAGGTAAACATCGTGAGGAAACCAGCATGTCTGAGAGAATCTAATCATGTTCTCAAAAAAGTGCAAATTCCGCCAGCCCACAATGGGTTAGCGTGGTGCATATAGTAAGATTCCCCCTCACATTGATGTGAGGGGTTTATTATTGCACTACTTGGCATACCAAGTAGTGCAACAATAAAGTGCTACTTATAATAATTTAAATCTATAAAATGGATCAAAAATGAGAATTTATCTCCTGGGATTATGTACGCGAATTTCTATGTATCTTTTTGATTTGCAAAAAAATATGTAAAGTAAATAGACTCTACAATTGATTGGTTACGTCCAAATTTGTAAGTAGGTAATTCATAAAATTCTCTTCTTCTTACATTTCTGATACAAGTACGTACTACGTAGATCTATAGGAATAGTTAATAAATCGATAATGCATGTATGAATTACGTTTTAATTTTTTTAATAATATAAATAAAAATGCACTTAATAAATATGAGTAAAATAAGATGCCTCACCGGGACTATATAGAATTACTCAGAAAGGGTATACTAACCCGTGAACCTGGGCTTATCTAGAGCGTTTCCAAATATTATGTAAAGTCAGAATTTGGATATTTCAATTAAAAAAAAAAATCGCGCATAACCACAATTGTCATCGTTGAGAACATTTTTTTGTTTAAAATTATGAATTCACGTAGTGTTTATAAATGCGTTAAAGAAGCCCAGGTTTTCGGCTTAGATCCTATACCCTGTCTGAATCACTATGAATATTTGATTATTTTAAATTGTTAGTGCAAATTAAATAGATAGGTACTTAGTTTTCAACTCTCAAGTCTTACACAATATAGATACATGAAGTTTGGAGCGTAAGATTATAGTCTACTCATTGTATTTTTGGTACGATTCATCAATTATTTGGATTAGTTACCAAACTTATAAGAAGTTATTTCTTATTGTGAGCCAGAGATCATTCTATCTTCCACAGATTTTTCCAACCCGGTTATGTTGACTACATTTTTAGTATATATTTTTATTACCTACTAAAAAATCTGACTTCTGGACTTTTTCTTTAATTTCGCCTTATAGTACTCTAATCCCTTTATCGCTTTCAATTTCGGTAATACGTGGTTTCACAGTAGTACCTACTGAATATAGGTGAAATTCAATTAGTGAAATATTTGAATGTATGCATCATAAATAATATTTCATACATTGTATTATTTAATAAAAATGTAATTGGGAGTTAAAATTTATGGAAATACAAGTATTATCTAAGTAGCCGCCTTGACGTTGCGCAGGATTGCCTTGCTGGAGTCCGCTGCCCGCCGCCAATCGGTTTGTTTGTCAATACTTCAGAGGCGGGGCTTCGCGCACTTTGCTTGTTGCCATCACTCCGCAGCACACAAATATACATTCAACCTTATGTCCAAGCCATAAGTAAGGTATTTCCCTAACATGTTACAGATGAGGATCTTAACAAATCACACAAAATTATGTTCTACATCACCGCTATACGAGTTATAGTCCCATGATGTACACTAAAATGTAGTGGGTATGTAGTTCTGAGGACGCGCTAATGAAGTGTAGTGCGGTCGAGTTTGCGGTAGTTGCTCATGCAGTTGGCACGCCACCACATTATTTGTGATATGTGACAAATACAGGAACTAATATCCATAATACATATCGCTAATTAAATTTGTTTTTTTTTATTGAATGTTATCAAGACAAATTTATTGCGAAGCTAAATTTACTACCGTACCCATAATGCGTTGTCTGTGAGTTTTAAGTGAATGAAGTTCGTGTTGAGTGAATAGCGGTGATCATATAATTTTTTTTTTTTGTTTTAAATGTGTTTTACCACCCGTCGAAATTGAGGACAAAGTAGTTGGTGAAGAAAGGTAAGACATTTTTAATAGTTGGCTACTACCAATTCTAGTTTCGATTCCTAGATGGGATAAATCGTTGGCTTAGGTGTCAATCTGATATTCTCAAAGAAAATTAAGTAACTACATAACAATCCGGAGATAAGGTAGGTTCAATTGTGTTGCTTGCAAATATTTTACTATTATATAATTTATGGTTTACAAATATAAACCGAGATATATTTTTTACAAAAGATAACTATTATTTTCATTTAACGTGACGTAAAAGCCAAAATTTCGTGCGTGTGCGACGGAGAAAGAGCTCATTTTACTCTGTCCCGCCCGACCGGGTTTGCAAATTCAGAGCGAATATCTTTCAAATTATGTAAAATATTGCTAACTTTGGTAGTGGTTCATTGTTATTTAATATAATAAATTCGGTTAGAGTATATTACTCAATTATACCTGGGTGTATCAATAAACCTTTTTTAATATCCGACTTTTGGGCACGGGCTTCCCATCAAAACGAGGGGGATAAGGCCATAGTCCACCACGCTGACCCAGTACAGGTTGGCGGACTGCCTGGGTGTATGCTAAAATATAAATACTTTTTAAGTATTTATGAGTGGAAAAAGTTTATAGGGCATTACTAA
This sequence comes from Pheosia tremula, assembly GCA_905333125.1. NCBI lineage: Eukaryota > Metazoa > Arthropoda > Insecta > Lepidoptera > Notodontidae > Pheosia > Pheosia tremula. Next base: position 5,659,159 of record HG995402.1, on the reverse strand, counting down.
GTACCCTAGTTAACAGTTTAAGACGTATCTAGGATTCAAAAGAAACAGTAAATAATGTACTGGTCAGACAACAGAAGATAGATCAGTTCGGGTGAAGAGCTTTCGCGGTATAATTTGAGAAAAAAAAAACCGGATTACTTGCTACTTTACGCACAGTAATTAGACTTCACGATAGGTAAAAAGGTATGGTAAATATGTCACAACAAAATTCAATGCAATCATAATTACAGAAATTATAATATGGGAGCGGACGCGGTGGGACATCCAAGGCTTTCCAACCTCTCCATTATAACCCAAAAGAGGCCAACGAAACTAAACACCCTGTGATTTAAGATTCTGATTCCGTCACCTTAATAAATACGCAATTCTCTCTGGAATGGAACAAAGTGAATCTAAATAGTTTCGCCCATAAACAATGTATCTTCAGGATTGTAGGGTGTTTGGCCGCGAATGAGTGTCACTTCTTTCAGTAAATAAATATAATTACCGGTTACCAATTTCTACGAAATACAAAACATCTTCAAGCTACGATTAAAGTGTACTTATATTGACTTTCAAAGTTGCGTCTTAGCTTAGTAGCGATTTATTAATTTAGTAGAGATAGTAATTCAAGGTGTCTTGTGCTAATCCGTGTGCGCTATGCGTCCCTGGGTAGCGCCAGATGGTCGGTTTATAGAGCGTGCTGTATAGCGGCATGGCGCGGGCGCTGAGCGGCACAAAGGCAGCGCGGGCGGCGGCGGCGGTTCCGTCGTCGTCGGGCGGAGGCCTATCGGCGCGTCCGGCTCGCCACAAAGCCCTCCAATAAACTTTTACAACACACATAAAACCCTGACTTTTTAACCCGAGTTATTTGAATTAATATGAATTCGGAGTTCCTCAATGGGCTTTACTCGTCAAACTTTAAAGTTTTATGACAACCACAGAATCGAGAAATAAAATTTAATTGAAATGTTGCCCGAAAAAAGTTTGATTGCGGTTATCAGCTTCCGAATTTGAATATTTACACTGAATAGTCACATTTATTACAACAAAAAACGCGCGGAACGTTGCGTACCTATGCGTCTTGTTGCGTGCTGTTACCGCTTTATTTCATTAACTTATTTTTCAATCTATTTTTTAAAACATCTACACATATAATACAAAATGTATACTATGTCTACACAAGTTGAGTAGAAAAACATTTAATCATTGAAATAAATTAAAATTAAAATTATATATTTTATATAACCTAAACCATAAATGAATGAATCAAAATGGTGGGTAAAACAGGTTAGCAAATTCCTTAGCACTTAAGTAAATATTACTTTATATATTATGTATATGTAGTTTAATTTCATAATAAATACCACGTACATGTTTATAGATGTAATACCACCTACGTAGGTAGGTGGTATTACATCTACATCTACCTACATTGTTTTATATTTAATCGATAATATTTGACTCAATAAAAAAAGTATAAAAACTAACCCGAGATATATTTTGATAGATTGATAAATTATGTACTAACTTTGTTACTCGTAAGTAGCATGTACACTTCATTTATGTAACTACACAATAAGTGTGTCTATCTATATCTATGTATACGGTGTACCTATAAGTCATATGTCCAGCCAAAGTAATCGAATATTGTGTCAACATTTAGTCAACAGTAGAAAAATATATTTTATTTGTAAGGTCAAATCTTATTGATCATGTGTTGCGGTTATTTGATTTTAGTCTATTGTTTGATTAACATATCAAGGCTGGTGGTAGTAGGTAGGTATACACGCAAAGTGATAATGAAAATTCAAGTTTGAAACACGGATGACGCAAGACCATTAAAATACTACTTGAGTTTTCGGCAGCGTTCCATTTGCATAGCCTCTTCGGCCTTCATTACGCGGCCATTCCGCAAACTTTGAAATTGAAAAAGACAACACAAGATGTATTGTTTCATTGGTTTCAATATCGGTTTCGGTCGGTCTTGCATTTGATAATTAGCACCTCTCGGCTCGCATCGGGCGCGCTGCGCAGACGCAGCGGGACAATTGCGCCTCGACAGCACACATAATACATACATTTATCGAAGCGAATGCCATAAACCTCCAATCACTGGAGTCGGGTGCCTTTCGAAACAGCTTCAGAGCCACTCGTTGTTATCTTTGATATTTTATAGGGATCTGTAAAACGTCGGCTCTGCGACGCGATTAAGAAACATTCCACTCGGCCAGCGCTCGTGTCGACATCCTCTGAGGGATGAAGAGCCGGCAACAGATAAAGAACGTTATTGCATGTAATTAAAAGGCGATAACTATTCACATTGTCCGGCACGCTTCGAAGATATATATTGTAGAGCCGGTCGGTACCGAATCCGGGGCCAACACTCGCATCGCGCATCATATTATTTAAACTCGCCATTAAAAAGGAAATGTTCGCAGTACATCTATACGACTAAGTTTAATATTTATAACTCATGGAGTCGTAAAACGATGAATAATGACGCTGCAGTCGAGTGGGCTAACGTTGTAATTACTTCGTCTTTATACATACACGTTGTTTGGTTGCTTTCTTGTTGTTTAGTGCTCAAATGTTGTCGGAATACGATGCAGACCTTGGGATCTATTCTGTTGTAAATGTAAAACCTAACGAGCCTATCATTTTAGTCGATTATATTTTATAAATGAGCACTGGTTTATGTAGAGTCTTTCTAATGGGATAGGTAGTGCAATTTTAAAACCATCATTGTTAACTATCGCAACAGTTATTTATAAAGTACCTACAAGCTTGTGATGTTTAAATAAAGATTAATTTAAAAAAAAACATATAAAAAAATCAAAAGACCCGACTGCGTAAAGCATAAACTTTAAATAAGAAGTGAAAAGAAAAAAACGGTGCCAGTAGCGACTTTAGCAACTTTAACAGTCGGGACCCATTATTGGGAAAATTTGAGCTGTCTTCATTTTTAATGGGTGCCGCTGACTGATAAAGTCGCTACTGGACTTGGATTTTTCTTTTCAGTTCATATTCAAAGTGAATTCTTTACACAGTGATATTAAGAATAAAATGATAAGAAAAGACCAAAGATGATTTTTAAATACCTATTCAATGATACTCCAATTATTATATTTGATCAACTACCTTTTTAATTTTTAAATACGGCGACAAGCAGCCGCAATGGCTGCTCGTCGCCGTATTTAATATTGATAACTATCATGTCTTTAGTGACACTTGCAAAATTAAGACGAATCGATTGGAGTAACAATCATGAAAATCGGCTTACACGTTTGGTCTCTAGAGCACCTCAAAGGAGAAAACATACGAACATACATAGGATCTTAAACACATTACCCTCCTTTGCATCGCGCAGTCTGGAAAAAATACTTAATTTCATAATAATACATCTACTTTGTACCTGCTCCAGTAGTAAGTAAGTTTAATTGACTAATTATTAAATTAATATGATTCCTGAAAAACAGATTATATGTTTATTTTAACACTAGCTGTTGCCCGCGAATTCGTCCGCGTGGTATTTAACAAAGACAACCGTTGACAACAGCCTGCTCGCCCATTCTGAGCCCGCGGGACGCATTGCAGTTTGTTTCTATCAAACTTAATCAGGCGCTGCGCTGCAACATTGGTTTTAATTTTTTTGTTTCGTGAGATCCTATTTTTTTTCTAAAATAAAAGTAGCCTAAGTTACACCTGGTTACATCAGCTATCTGTCAGTAAAAGTCCCGTCAAAATCGGTCCAGCCATTTCAGAGATTACCCGAAACAAACAGACAGACAGACAGACAGACGGTCAGACAGATAGACAGACAAAAATTTAAAAAAATGTTGTTTCGGTATAGGTAACGTGTATACATCCAAATGCACTTAGTAAAAAGCGGTTATTTTAATATTACAAACAGACACTCCAATTTTATTTATATGTATAGATTACAGATTCAATAAAATGTATGCAATACCACTCCCACACACATGCATATAACATACAAAAACTACACAAAATTAATAATTTAGCATTTTAAATAATATAATAAACGGTGTGACGGCTACATCTAGTTTCATTCAATTAGGTATAATGCAAAACAAAGCTTTGAAATATTATCTGACATTAATTTTATTGCGGGCCAATAACTTTTAGATTTGGTTATTTATTTTTAAGTATATTAGGATTGGCAAAAAATACCGAGAATAAATTAATCTTAGATTCCAACACACAACAGGGTTCAGCGTTCTTCATTCCACATGTTTTAATGTGTCTGAACTTAGAACGCGACTACTGAAAACTTAGCTTAGGTATCGGCATATCGATTTTGTTTTACATTTACACTGAAAAGCTAGGTAGAGGTATGTTATCTCTACATATTATAAATTATATTGCCACATAAGAATGGAAGAAATCTGAAAGTCTTCAACTTATAGGTCTGTAAAATATCTAGCTATGTTAGGCTAGGCTGTATAAATATAGTTACTAAATGTATAAAAACAATGCTAATACAATTAATGCTTTTATATCTTTTCTTAGGTGACACGAATGCCGAACACTTAGTCAAGGAGACGTTTCACTGCATCGTATCGAAACTGTAAATTTGTAACATTGTAACATACACGGCCTCAGCACTTCGCTAAGGTGTACGGATAAACAAATATACTTGGCGATTGTCTCCGCAATCATAAGACACAATGACAATTTGATTGTCATACGATTTTCTATTATGTAGAGTTAACACGTTACCCATACCTATCAATATTTTCTATACATCTCATCTCACTAATATTATAAATGTGAAAGTTTGGATGGATGGATGTTTCTTACTCAATCACGCCAGAATATATAATAATAATCAATAATCGCTTTTTGTACATGGAAGATGAGGAGGCCTTTATTAACGCAATAGAACCCAAAACAGTGATTGTTAGAATTTTGTCTGTTAATCTGTTTGTCTATGTCTTTTTGCGCGCTAATCTCATTATCGGTTTAACCAATTTGGGTGCGGTTTTAACTAAGTGGTAAGCTTCACATACAATGTAGTGTTTGATTGATTTCAATCAGTTTATAAATATAAAAAAATATATCAATTTAAAGACGCAGACAAAGTCAGCATCAGCTATATATAAAAATAATATTATGACTCCTATAATGTCCCACTATGGAGTACGAGTATCCCCTCAATGCGAGGGGGATTAGGCCATATACCACCATACTGGTACAAAGCTGGCGCGAATACAGGATTTCGCTTAGAGCGGGAGGGAGCAAATTCGTTTGGAGGGTAATTATCTTCCAGAAAAAAAATTACGTTCGAACATGAAATTAGGAGGTACGAGGCACGTTACCAAGGTGAGCGTTCTACCAACTTGACTATCACTGATTGTTCTCACCGATCAACGAGTATATGCATATAACAAGTTACATAAAATGGTCAGCCAATTATATTGTGGAAAACCACAATATAATTGGTTTGGTTATATTGTTTGGTTATATTGGTTATATTGTGGAAAACCACAATATAATTGGTTACTAAAAGTAATTCAGTTTAAAGGGGATAAAAGAAACAGTATCTATTTTTAGTTTTGTACATACATGAATGACTACGATAAAAAGTTCAGATAATAAAACAAATTACCTTTTATCATTCTTATTAAGTGTCTACTTACAGCAATTTGAATGAGCGTATAAACATTGAAATGCTTTTGCAGTAAACCTTCAACGACTACAACTTTGTAGTAGTTCTGAGGCTCTATTACTTGGAACACTTTTTAATTGCAAAAAAGCTTAAGCCAAGGATTTAACATACATTTTTTAATCCTCTCATTATATTTCAAATACCGTAGCGCGCGTTGAAGTCTTTTATTAAGCATTAGCTAAATTAGGACATTTTAGGAGTATGCATTTTATTATTAGATCGACATTATTGTGGGAAGATTTATTAATCTTGAATAATATTAATATAATAAAATTAAATAACAATTAAAGAATAGTTATTTAAAAAACATAGTAACATTAACCGGAATAGAAAAAAAATACTATAAAGATAACTTATATACCGGGACAATGAATAAGGCTCATTTTGTATGCCGAAAAAATGAAAGGATGCGTATGAAGCCACGGGCACAGCTAAAGCTGAATATTGCAGAGGTTAGACTGTTTTTATAAAAAAAAATGGTTCCTTACCTACTCGTCGTATTATTAATTGTTGAACCGCTTGTATTTTTTCCCAAATGGGTCCGAAATTGTTCTAAAACTATGTACTCATCCTTGCGGTAATACAATCAGTCCCCGATGCGCTTCCGTCTGTGTGTCTGTTCTAAGCTCAAGAATGCTAGACAGGATTTTAAAGCGAGTGTCACTTTTGAATTGACTACTTGTATAAACTACACAAAATCGCAGGCAAAGTTAGTTGAGGTATAATTTTCACTTCCTACTTGTCCACTGAAGTCCTACTTCAACATTGTATATTGTATCACCACTCTCTAATGCCTAATCAATTTACGTGTATTATTTACCCGTACATTGAGTAGAGTTATTAAACAATAATATCCAAACATAGGTAATACTATAGATACAGTACCATAGCCTTTTCTAACGCAACGAACAACCTATTATTTATAGTTCATAGTTATGTATTATGAAAGGCTATAATTATTATTCTGTAGACATTTTACTGCCAGCGTAAACTTTGATGTTTGTTTCTATACCCAATGACCATAACCAATTCCAACCCGGAATTCGTTTGGGCGGGAGGAGGGGGACAATTTCGTTTGGCCGGGTAATTTTAGTATGGTTTTACTCGTTTTAAAAAATGAATGATAATTATTAAAATAAAGTACTTCAGACTTGAGTCAGTGAGGGGTGCAATAGCGCTCATTGCATGTTAGGATATCTATTATCTACTGAAGATTATAGATATCCTAACAATGATAGCATGACACAACACGAAATACTTCCTTTTAAGGATTCCGTTGTAAAATTAGGAAATCGGCCATCTGTCTGCCGTTCTTGATCACGGTCGTTTTATTCAGAAACTATTAAGATTATTAACCTGTAATTTGGAACAATTTAACATTTAGGATTTAAGAGAAAATTCATGTGATGTAGTATGTCCTGGATGAACTTGTCACTATTAGAAAATGAATGGATTTGCTGGTAACATTATTGTATATATTTAACAAATTGTAATGGCAGTCACAACATTTTCTTACTGACCAGACCAATAAACATATTTATACAATCGGACAGGAAATTTTGTCATTCGTCACACGAAATTTCAGCACACAAAAACTGTAAAGGATTTTAAAAATAACCTATACTTATTAGGAGTGGTTTCTCATCACAGAATATAAAATATTACTTATTAGAAGGTACATTTTATAATTAATTTCATGGTAGATACTTTGAACTTTGTATAGTGTGTACTAAGCTGAAGTTTGTGAAGCTTATGGGTACCTAGTTACATAGTAATATTTTACATTGCAATGTAAAATTGCCTACCTTTAAATAGTCTACAAGAATGTCTTAAAAAATACCATTTGAGAAAGAATGGGACGTTGAACCGACGTAGTCAGTGATAATATCTTTGTTAAACATTGGGCGTGGAGATCGTGCCCGAGCCAAACTCACAATAAAATATTCATCTTATTTGCCAACGCTATAGGATTTCGTGATGCCTTCCGTTTAAAGAGCTGACGAGTTTTGTAATACACTAATTTAAAATAAATGTATTTAGTTAGATCGTGTATAAGTTAGCTTCACTAAGTGGGATTTCTTGCATATGGAAATGAAGTAAGAATATATCAATCTCATTTTCGGCATAATTTTGTAATTAGTAAAGGGACCCCTAATAAGGATAAATGAGTAGTAATCTGACTAGGCAAAAATAAATCATTTTAAATAATTATATTTAGTTTTTAGGTCACTTTACATAAAATGAGCAAAGATGTTAGTTTTGTGCATGTCGAATTTATACAATTAGGCATGCTCATAGCCACCTTCCACATCCACATCTTTGGTCAATTTATGTGATGCGACCTATAATTTTGTAGCATATGCTGTGAAATAAAGAATAGATGTGTTACTATCATTTTACTTATATTATATACTTATTTGTATTAAACTTAATTTCTTATTTTAGACTCTTTAGAAGGCTATGAGTTATTGCCTACTTGTCTTTATAGTATACTATAGATAGTTAAGTCTAGAGGTTAGTCCTGATTGTAAAATAATATGGGTAAATTTTCACAGGCATCATTACAAAACAATTTGTAATACCTATAGCAAGCCTGTGTTTTACTTAATCTTAGCTCGTTGGTTTTTATACAGTAGCTAAATTTAACAGTCAACTTAATAACAGACCCAATAGACGCGTTGGGGTTTGCAACTTTGTGTTTTTTATCGACTGCTATGAAATAATATTTGATTGATTTTCGGAGTCGTAAATAAAGCAAAGATCCGTTGTAACACAAAAGTTTGAGTTAAGTATAGGTACTACCTGTTTTATTTGCTTGACTGTCATGGCTTTTTATATTTTACTCAGATCCTAATTTGCAAGAAATATTCTGCCATAGTTATTTTTTTCATAGACGACCTGATTAGCGCAGTTGGTAGTGTTCCTGCTTTCTGTGCCGAGGGTAACAATCCTGGTAGGGACAATATTTGTGTGATGATCGCTAATGTTTGTACCTAAGTCATGGATGTTTAATATCTATATAAGTATTATATATTGATTTCGACTTTAGTCTATGCACTATGGGTGTATTATGGGTGCCGTACAACCCATAATACAAGCGTTGCTTAGTGATGTCCCGTATAGTTTTGTATTATTATTATTATTTTAGCTTAACCCACTGCAACATCGATCTGCATAAGCCATACATAGTCAATGTGTTTGTAGTTGTTGTTAATATAATTATATAATTTTTAATGTATTTTTTGTGTGGTTTAAATAGGGTCCCAAATTATTTTTTGTCTGGGTGCCCTTGGTTACATAACTACTCTACTTGGTCGCTGGTTCAAATCCCGGCTCGCATTTCTGTGATTTCTGGTGCGAATGTAATTTTTAACCATTACAAACGGTAAAGGAAAACATTGTGAGGAATGTTGCATAAGTGAGAACCCCTCGAAAGACGTTTGAAGTCCGTCAATCTGTACAGGGCAAGTGTAGACTATGGCCTTGAAGGCCTTGCAGGCATGTCCAATGGGATATTCAAATGGGTTAATAATATTATTATTTATGAAATATGTACTTCATTCATGCTTTCTTCAGCAGGATGGCTGCGTCGCACATCTTGAGCGCAGTGGAGCCGACGGTAGGCGGCGGTGGCTCGCGGAGCGGTCGGGAGCGAGAGGTGTCCGTCGCGCTAGATGACAGAGAGCTTTGGGTTCGGTTCCAAACTCTTACAAATGAAATGATCGTTACTAAAAATGGACGGTAAATGTTTTTTATTAAACTAATTTTTATATTATAATGTCTGCATATTTTAATCCATGATTATTACGGAAAACATACATGTCTTAAGAGAAGTTAGCCAGTTATCGAAAGATGTGCTCGTAGTCGCCCAAACTGAAAGGCTCCAGAGTGGTGGACTTCATTCACCTCTAATTCCAGAATTCCCTTAGCATCACGGGTAGGCCCATGTCAGTGCACTTCTTGGCTCGTTAAAAAATATTGCTGATTCCGTGCAAATTTTATCTACAGTTTTCCAAGCAACTATCATACACTAGCCCAATAAAAAAAAGTTACTGCATTTTCCCATATATTTGTTGTCTAGGCGGTACAAATTTCGCTGGGACAGCTTAGGACAGTTATAGGTAATATAGATTACATGCACATTTTCAGTTCATTCATATCCCGCCGGTCCCTATGAATTATTTGAACTTCCATGGAACAAAGAAACGATGTGCCGTTACACAAAATATAAAGAGACTATTATCAACAGTAAACAGTTCAAAATGTGATGATCGAGTATGAACTGACACGGTCGCATTTTGCTTGTGCTAACTGCCTGCTTGCCGTCGGCTAGTTTTCAGTTATTAACGCGGTAGGTCTTACTCATTAACGTTCGGTGGCTAAATGATACCGCCCGTTGCCCGATGAGCAATGGAACCCCTTACCCTTGAAGATATGACGTATTGCCTACATTACCATACTATATACGTTTTACTAATATAAGCTTGAAGACTATCGTGCGTACAATAAGTAATTTTATCTTTATCTTCTACTAGCTGTACCAGCGAACCTCATACCTCCTCAGAATCAAATGTGTTTTTTTTTCATGTTTTTATAGTTATTCTGCTATTCGTGGTGGAGACAAATTCCAAACCCAACAAAATCAGCCAACCAATTTTTTAGTTATAAAAGGTGTACATAACACAACTTAGTTTTATAATATTGATTTTACTTATCTAATTGTGATATAGCTACTACACAGTAGGTATTTTGTTTGATGAGTAAATTATGTTATTACAGAAATTAAATAGTACCATCTATGCATTTAACTATTATATTATCAAAAAATGTCCTATTAGGAGGAAGCCCTTTCAAATAAAATTCATTGAGCTTGGCAAAAAAGAACACCTGCTTTACTTATTCCCTGTTTGACCACTACCTGTAAATTCTAGATTAGGTAGACCCTAGATAAAATAACATAAAAGTATATTTTCAATGTTATCTCGGTACTGATAAGCATCAGTATCGTAACCCCGAGGGTACCCCGGCAATAAATGCCCATTAATTTAATTCAATTATTGTTAATTTGTTTCAGACGAATGTTTCCCGTAGTTAAAGTAACCGCCAGTGGTTTGGATCCGACGGCAATGTACACGGTGTTACTTGAATTCGTTCAAGTTGACTCTCATCGTTGGAAATACGTTAATGGCGAATGGGTGAGCATTATTCATTAATCAATTTACTTATTTACAAAGCGATAAACATAATAATAATAATAAAAGTTCTATTTACATTTGGGAAAGTTGACAAGCCGAGGGTCAGTGGTGGGTTAGTCTTCCTCCATTTAAAGCAAAAACATTTTTTTTACCTATTATTTTTCTATTTTTAAGCCTGGTTTAATAAAAAAAATTAATCAATAATATGCCTAATCGAATAGTAGAGTCAAGATATGTTTAGCTATCTTTATTTCAGTATGGAACTTTCCAGTCATTAAACATTGAAGAGAGATTCATCAACGCAATGGAGCATTCACAAGTAAAAAAAAGTATATGATTTTTTTTATTGATTTAGGTACCTGGTGGAAAGGCGGAAGTTCCTCCATCGAATGCAATCTATATTCACCCGGAGAGTCCAAACTTCGGAGCACACTGGATGAAGGAACCAATATCCTTCGCAAAAGTCAAATTAACGAATAAAACTAATGGAAACGGACAGGTATGAATCAATTGTCTATTCCTGTAACATTAGTACTCGTACATTTTAAATAAAGTACATATATAGTTAACTCTTCATCGTCCCATACAGAGTGATTCATAAGGATATACTAACCTTTGAACTTGCGCTGCTTTAGCGCACTTGTAAGTTGTAATCTTTACGTAATGTACGATTTAAAAAAAAAACTATTTTGATCCCAACACTATGTCACTTAGGATTATTTGTGAGAAAACTTTTTAAATTGACATACTTATCTATCGAATGTCTGACTTCACATAATGATATCCAGAGCGCTAAAGAAGCGCAGGTTAAAAGTTTAGTGTACCCTTTCTGAATGATCCTGTATAATACCATATAATTCACACAAATCATTCAGAGACTGTCACGATGGGCGCCCTTATGACTAATAACGGTCTCTACCAGCCAGCGTATAAATGGAAAGGATCTAAAGAAATAGTTTCGACGGGGGTGTACTTAATAAATAGATACTAATCAGTATAGTTGCCAAATAAACGGGTACTTGATTATACCGAGCATCTAATCAACAGTCTACTCTAGATAATTACTTCAGTTAAATACCTAGACTTGATGGCGTCTAAAATGAGAGGCGTGTTATGAGAATACAAAGAGAAATGCGAAATTAAAACCGGATGGCACTTAAAATGCACTCTTGTTTGTTAAATCGTAAGGTTTACTACGAGTCTGTACTGCAACATTGTAGGTATTTGACTTGCCAATGCGTTATGAAAGGTAGGTATTATGGGAACAACCGTTAGCGTGAAAGTTCTGAATTGATGACGACTAGTGGCTATGAAACCACCTTTATTTTTTTTATCAGGTACAAGACCATTGTAAAACTTTATTGGTTTCTATTTGATGTTTCGTAGAAAGCGCAAAATACCAATAATTTATATATATGAAAGCTCTATTTGATTATATTATTTAATAGGTAGCGCAAAGTAAAAGATGGAATATCATTCGGGTTTGAAGTTATTTTTAATTAGCCTATATATATATATATTATAAAGTATACATACCTACTATATGGCACGATACCTTAAAAGTAGATTCTATAGATAAATTAGTAATTATACCAACGATTGGACAAACAATCTAAGCTTGATGATTGTCTCTGACTAAGCATATTAATTAGTTCACGGTATTGTCAGAATTTGAATTTTATGAGAGCAAGGTGTGACAATGCTACAGATCGACGGCTACCGCTACTTCAGAGAAGCAAGTTCTCACGGTGGTTCCTGTGTGGTGCGAATGAATATGAAAGCAAACATCTGATACATCTAGATCCATATGTTGACGGCTCGGTGTGAAATCTGTAGCTTTACCAACTGTTTAGCAGGTGCGCGTACGCACTATCATTTGTAATAATTATTGTCTCTGCGCTATGTTGACATTACACATGTTTTAACAATAAGTTGGACGCCCCCTGTGGGCGCATGGTAAATGTCAACATCCAATTATATATATTTTTATTTATATTTCAATTCAATTGGTATAATAAACATCAGCCCAATTATACAGAGGTATAATATATAATGTATAATATATGACAGTGAATTGGATTGATCGGTTACAAAAGTAACATCAACCATTTATAAACGAAATCAATAATTTGCTTTGCAGATCATGTTGAATAGTTTACATAAATACGAACCCCGAGTCCACCTAGTCAAAGTGGGCACCGATCTCCGACGCATCATGACGTACCCGTTCCCGGAGACACAGTTCATAGCAGTCACTGCGTACCAGAACGAAGAAGTTACGTCGCTGAAGATCAAGTACAATCCGTTTGCGAAAGCTTTCCTCGATGCGAAGGAGAGACCCGAGGGCTATTACCAGAGAGACTTCGTTGGCACTCATTATCCACAGCAAAGTTCTTCGCCACACCAATATCCACAATGTGAGTAATCTTAATTATGTTAGTGCTAGTTGCGTTCTTCAAAAGTTATACATTTATATTTAAATGCAAAGCCGTAGCTAGGAATACGCTTCGGGTTGGAGCTAGTGACGTATTTACGCTTGGGCTATGTGGGCCATGGCTTCGGGCGGTAGGCTACCAGGGGCGGTGCAAGCCGCTCCTCGCGCTCAGCTTTTGGCACAATTCAAATCCATTACCTATCTTTCATTCATTTATGGGGCGGAAAACCTCATAGGCCCAGGGCTCTTAGCCCCGGGCGCTAAATGTTATAATACGGCACTGGTTTGAGCTCTGGACCAGAGACAATAAGTAACAAAAACAATCCGAAGGAAACCTCAAAAAGGTCATAGGTTGGTTAAGGCATTTCGAGCGGGGCGCGGGGGTTAAACCCTAATCCCCCTACCTACGGCTTTGATTTAATTATACATTTATGGTTATGTTCAATCAAAGTTTAATGCAAGGCACAGTAAGTAGGTATAAGATGTTTTTTCTGGAAATTACCATGTGGAAACATGAAATGTAATTACTTAAATTTGACCTATTTACCAAGAAGATTTATTATAAAGCGGGTTAACTAATTAACAGTTTTCGATAATCTATTTATAATTTATTCCATCACGTTTATCCCAGAATTTCGTTATTATTTTCAGTTGGTGGATGGTTCGTTGCGTCGCAGTCGCTATACGGCAGCAGTAATGCGGCGTCTCGGAGACCAGCGCCGTATCCCCCAAGGCCGCCTTCACGACCACGCACCTTGTCACCGCCATGTAAGTTTTGGAAAACCCGACCCAACCAATGTTGTGGACTGTGGAAAAATTTGAATAGGCAAAATACTCTACCATCATATAATATATAAACTACTAGATGTTGCCCGCGACTTCGTCCGCGTCTTTAAATTGAAATAACTTTTTTATTTATGAACTGATAGAAATAAAAAAATTGGGTTCTATTGCCTTGATAAAGGCCTCCAATAATAGTTTTTATCATTATATCTTCCATGTACAGACAGCGATCAGTTACATTTTTATATATTCTCTACACGGTTAATAAATAAGGACGTTAGTGCATTGCTCATTAACTTTACTTGATCTCGCAATCTTATTGTAAGGCACAAACATCAACTGCTATGACTGGAGCATATCGTTTCTCGTGACGTAATGATTACATTTAGGTTTTATAACTCTCCTTTGTTTTAGCGTCCTACAGCAACTCAGAGCGCACGACCACAGCGCCGAACGGCAGCGGCAGCTACACCTGGGCGAGCAGCACTGGATACTGGAGTTCCAACCAGGGCAGCAGCTCTCCCCAACCCAACACCTCGCCAGCGCCCTACCGCACGCCCCCGCACGTCTACCCCGCGCCCCTCGAATACGCCCCCGCGCCGCCCACCAGCACGTCTTCGCCGTCGTCAGCGCCAGCGCCACTTTATCCTCTTCAATACGAAACGCCCTCGCAACACCATTCGCCGTACTACCAGCATGCATACGCGCCGTATGCGCATCATGCGATTGAAGACATTTCTTATTGGCCGAATAGGTGGGTATTTATTAGTTACCCTACTAAACGTAAGTTAAAAAGCCAATGTATTATGTATCTAAATACTCATAGTTAATTGGTTTAACAAATTAAAAAGTTAAAGTACTACAACTGATTTAACAAATTCCATAGGTAGGTACCTAATAGGTAGAGTTACCTAACTAGAGTATTGTATGAAATATACCTAGGTTATTTCAAAATAGATATGCTTAGCATTCACTATAATATCATTTGTAATGTATTTACAGTTTAAACAGCTACGGTTACCAGCCATCTGAGTACGTGGGCACGGGTGAGGTCACTTATGGGACGGAGGGCATGCCCTACGGGCCTACCGGTCCTACGCTAGAAGCCGCCACGGACGGGGAGGGCAGGGCCACGCCCCCCGTCCAGGACCACCCACAAGGGGACAGAGAGTACAAGTACAATGCTGAGGAAGAACGCCATTCACCTTGCGAAGAGTCCGCTCTACCGCCACGCTCGCCTACACAGTGACGATGTTCCCATATTGGACTAAAATATTGTAAAAATTCTAGTGCGGATATTGATGAAGATAATTTCTTGGGAACTCTATTATTTAGTGTAGATATACCTAAAGACATCCTAATGCAGGCATCACGAAGTCTACGTAGATACAACTAGCTTTAAATACCTACGGAATCTGAGGCCTTTAAAATAATATTTGTATAAGTATAAATTATGAAAATATTAATCTTTTAGTATTATTACGTACGTATTAAAGTTTGTTCTAGTGTAAATACGAGTCGGTAAATATACTAATTAATTATTGTATGGTTTAAGGTGATAGGTAGATTTACCTACATTACTTATGTGTTAGGTTCCTTTTTACTGTAATAGTTCCAATTAAAACTACTTTTTGCACTCAATAGTTATACTTTAGTTCATAATAGGTTTTGTAACATTAGGTACGTTGTCCAGTTTACGTTATATTCAGTGTAAATGTGTAAAGCGATATAAATTACTTTTGTGAGGCTAGTATAACAGCAAAACTTATTGCATTTTCAGTTTGTCTACAGACTTACGATATTTCAATAAGTAGAGATTAAGATACCTGGGTACTTACTCAATAGGTATCAAAGTCTAAATCTCTACATATTTAAATATCGTGTGTTTAATACATTCTGGTCTGTAAAGTTGAGGTAATGCAGTAGAAATATGCTTTCAACGGACGATGCGCGAGTCATCCTTTACGACCAGATAATAAGAAAAAAAGTGGCGGTTGCTATGCATCTGTTGTGTTGGGTAGAAGACGCAGGATTATGTTTCTACATAATTTTAGCAAGGCCTACCTACTTCCTAAAATCAAGCTATGAAAACATTATCTAGTAGATTAGGTACCTACTTACCTAGCAACGAATTCATAACATAGGTAACGTACTATATTGCCGCAGCATACCCAAGATGCTACAAGAATCAGAATATAAATGAACTGCTTTCTAATGCCTAAAAAGGCGCTCATAATAAAATGTTTCTGTTACGAAATTGAATGTTTTATTTTTGTAGCCATAAGGTTAGTCCGGCACTAACCCATTCATTGGTTAAATTCAATTCCTATCTACATTTTTGTTTTGTCATCCTACACCAAGACATGCAGAGCCAACGAGCATGGGCTATTCTCAATTCAATTTTATTGATCAATAAAAACCTTTTACCAAAAAAAACACATAATCTATCTAAAAATCGACGACGATATGCAACTAATATGTAACGAGTGTTGAGTCGATGCCTAAGAATTAAGAAACAACCGAGTCGAGTATTGCCGACACAGACCATTAAGAGAACTACTTATTGCCGGTACGCCCCAATGGCTACCTACAAATTGTTTCGGGGATCAAATACCTTTATATACTTCGTTGGTTGTTTATTGGTTGATAACCCACTAAAAAGGGTTATACATCCCATATATTCAAATCTCAGGAAACCCTAGGGGAAACCCTTTCATAACGGAAAGTTACGATATTTAACTAGTCATTTGATGGATAATTAAAATTAAGAGCCAGGTTAAGTCGTTGAGTAACCCGCAGTCGATTAAAGGGTACCTTTTTCATCGGGATTTCCTAAAATGTTGTCGTCAAGTCAAATCCAGTCGTTCAGAAACCCACCACCCCGACTGTACGATTGGCATACAAGAATAAATAATATTCTATGATTCGCTGTTTCGGTTCTGAAATCATTCTCTCGTTAAAAAGATAAAAAGCTAATAATATTGAATTACCAATCAGGTTAATTAATCGATATTATTAACTTTTTGCCTTTGGGTAAAGCTTAAGTAAATTGTATCATTTTGGAGAAAAATAACTTCCAATCTGGGTAGAGATAGAAAATCATATCTGGCAGCACTGCCAACATGTGTCAATGTCAGTCAGTATTTATTTACTGCATGTTTGTTTGTTTGGTTGGCCGTTTCGAGCGATATTGGACCTCTTTAGTAAAATAAGAGAAAATGGAGTCTACTGTGTCCGTTTCGAAGGTACCTACTAATTAATTTAAACAAATTTATTTATTTACTGGTACTTGTATACTTTGTAATAACTTCATTGTTAGTAACAAAATATCCTTTACGTCGTTGCACGAGTATAACCACTTTTTAAAATTCCTACTCAAGATTTTTTATAGATATTTTCTGGTCAACATTACAGGGTGTATTCCTGTTCAAAAATGGATATAATAAATGTAAAAGCATCAAGAAAAAATCTGGATATACTCTGTTTGAAAGGATTTTTACGAATGAACCATGGCATGAGACTTTCAAATTAAACTGGAAATCTATAGAAAACGAACTGCAAGTAAGTAACTTTTTAGGTTGGAGATTGATAGTACTTATAGCAAGAGGTAAATTTTTAAAAATTAACTGTAAATCAAAACATTATATCAGATTTTAAAAAGTTAATAGTACTTTTTCCGGCATCCTTCGGTGCGTAAGATTGGTGAAAATGTCATGGGGGGCAAGCCTCGGACATTACTCAAGGTCCACTGGTACTAATGTTGAACCACTTTTTTTGTACACTGGTATCTGGTCACTGCACGGTTAAGTTATAACTACAATATTGGAGCGTTATTTGAGCACCCAAACATGCTTAATGTAGCCCAAATTCTGAGTGGAAAGTCCAAATTTCTATGGTGTACCATTTCTTATTTTTAGTCACCTGAGGATGTAACTAGTACTGATATATTTGCATAATATATAATTCTAACATTTGTAACATACACATATATGTATGCAATATTTTATTTATAACTTGGTTTTGTTTTGGTTGAAGTGGAGTCCAGATCCATTTTTTTTATTTTGAAAATACCATGAGAACTAACATGGTTGGTGGAGATCGAACTTATTCTGCTATTACATTATAATAACAGACCCTATTAAAGATTGTAATACCTATTCATATTGGTCAGGAATTACATCACAAGACATACAACATGTTACTCAATGATATTGTGAATTATATTACATTATTCGGTGGTAACAATGAATCTTCTACACTTGAGGGTGTGATACCGAGTGCCACACTACTGACAGGAGTCAGCCAACCAGATCATGTTTCACAGTTTACAGCACTTATTAGAATTATAAGGTACATTATGTTATGTTTATTTAATTTTTTTTTTTTTCTGATAGTTTTTTTTTTGTTTGAGTTTGGCCTCACTGCAATGGGTGGTTGTGGGTTAGGTTCTGGTTTGGGAACATTTTGGAAATTATGATTTTGTTATTTGCCTCAGCGAGGATGTTACTGGTATTGTGCAAGTCCATTCGATGTTATTGTTAATACAAGCATTGCAAGTTTCGGACATAAAATCTAGTATTTAATTAAGCTATGCCTATCTCCGGCAAATACAGGTTTGAATTTAAAAACTAATATAGCAAAGCAACTCATATTTTTATAAATGTAAATATTTCAGAGATGAAGTGACCCCACATGTAGCATTAGTTAATTCACAAGATGCACCCACCATTAAAAATCTGGTTGAAAATGCTGTTTGGCAGTTGATCAACGGAAACAATTCTTTGGTATGTGAACATTACCTTGGGGGTATTATAATAATAGTAATATTGCCAGAATATGATTCAAGAGTAATTACCATTCCATGCTAATGCCCTGTTTTTTGCCCATGCTAATTGTAAATGGGCGAAAAGCTTCGCCTTCGAGGTTATAAGATAACGACGTCAACGACGAAACTTTTCGACGTCTCCATTGATTGCGTTACCCATTTTCAATAAACAGATCTTGAATCTAAGCATAAGTAACGTTCGAGATGTAGAAGATTGTTTCATTGCGAGTTTCGGTAAAAGTTAGGTGGTTCATATATTGTCTGCACAAATGGATAATGTATGAATCCATAATACGCGCCTCTTGACGTCGATCGCCGTAAACTACACTAGTTTGGCATCAACTCTACCCTACCCTAGTTACGTTTTTCTTTTCAGTCTGCACTTCCTTCACTTTTATTCTTAAATTCAATAAAAATACCTTTATATTTTTATAGGTTGAATACAGAGAAGCAGTGGAAGTAAATAATCAATCAAACAAATTAAAAAAGAACCAATGCACTATGAAGAAATTGCAAAACTGGTATCAATCTAAGTACCGAAGCAGCTGTCCATTAAGTAAAAAGAAAACAGTGAGAAAGTCTCTGGTTATAATAATACCTGATTTTGAAAGCTTTAATTGTAATGTTTTACAAGATTTTGTTATGATTGTAAGGTGTGTACATATTTTGAAACATTAATCAATACATGATAAGACTGGAATTTGGTCAAGATTGGACTGGAATTTTCGATGTTTAGGCCAAAACCGCTATTTTTGGAATGTTTGCCTGTCTGTCATCATTTTGTGCACCACGAGAACTGCTGGACAGATTTTAATGAAACTGGGCCGTGTGATATCTTATAACCTAGGTGCATATATTACTATACTATACTTTGCATCCCGGGAAATATAACTAAAAGAATAGAAGGCATGTGCTCAGCGGCTTTAATGTGGACTGTAACTTAGAAAACGACACTGTATAAAACCAGGATCCAAACGAAATAAAAATATTGATTCGACACACCGCGCTTGCGACTGCTAAACTAACATTGACCTATTGATTTTGTAAGTATGCGTAATTCTTTATTTCAGTTCATATGTGTCAACTTTACCAATAGTATTTGTATTTGGTGTAGCAACATCAGTGTCCGCTCTTCACAAATCATTCCCCTACCATGTTTCATCGAAGCTGCTTATAAAAGTGTTCCATTCACACTCATCACCGGTGTATATGAATCAAGTAAGAACATTTTAATAATTATTCTATTCGATCACTTAAATTAAAAAAATATTTTGGTGAATGATATACCGTATACACTGTAAGTAATATTTGTCAAGGTTATAAAAAAATATAAAACTACATAAATAGTACACATATATTAGTATATTATCGTCTACTTTTAGGTACTAGAAGATATTTTCCTGACACACACAAGCCCATTTCATTTGTCGGCGAAAGCTTTTGAACTACTTACGGATGTGTTTCTTTTTTATGATTTTTCTGTGACGGGACTCATACAAAGTATAAAGGTAATATTTTCACAATATCTAATAAACATGAATATCTACAACAACAACAATGTTAGAGATATATCAGTATTTTCTTTGACTATACACATCTTATTAGTTCCTTCTCATTTCCGCCGATTGCTTAGTCAGAATAAAATTCATTTCTTATATTTACGCGAATACTACACATTGAAATAAAACTAATTTTAAGAATTTTATCGCAGCAGCCGAAACGTCTGGAACGTAAAATAAAAATAAACCGCAATAAAATTCTTAAAATTAGTTTTATTTCAGAATAAAATTCGTTAAAAAAACAAAACACCGTCACGCCCATATTTCCCGATTATTATTTTTATACTTTTTTTTAAGATGTCATATTTAAAATTTCAGTACTGCATGATGGATCACTACTACGCCGATAACATAAAATCACTGTGTTGTCACCGAGACGAACTAGAAGAAGTCATCATGAAACTGAGTGCTGATGATCTCGAAAGCATACGGCACTTGATGTCCTTCAGACCATTCTTAGAACAACAAGACTGCAGCACCAAAATTAACCTATTTGAAGACGACAATTTCTTCAGAGAGGCATTGTATAAAAAAATGCATAGACTGCATGATTATTTATACAGTTTTTATTTGTGCGTAAGATTGCTGTGTGTTTTTGTTAAGGATCTACCAAAGACTTTGCTTGGGAGATCTGTAAGTATTTCTTAAAAATAATATTACATAGTTATTTTTGTTCTCTCTCTTGTATAATATCTCTTACTTATTCCCAATAATGATCCAAGGAAGACCGACGGTATTACCACGGGTGGCTCCTTGCTGGCTGAATATGGGTTGGCGAACTGTATTGTATTAGCCTAGATTACTGGAAGGTATTATACCTAACACCTGATTAGCTTAGTGGGTAGTGATCCTGTCTTCTATGCCGAGGGTACCAGGTTCAAATGTTGGTAGGGATAAACGTTTTGCGATGAGCATGAATGTTTGTATCTGAATCATGGATGTTTAATGTCACTAATCTCACTTCTCACTAATATTATAAATGTAAAAGTTTGTATATATGGATGGATGGATGGATGGGGTTGGATGGCTGGATGGATGTTTGTTACTAAATCACGCCAAAACGGCTGAACGGATCCAGATTAAATTTGGCACAGGGATAGATTATAGTCTGGAATAGCACATAGGCTACTTTTTATCCCGGTAAAATGTATGGTTGCCGTGGGACAGATTTGTTTTAATTTTTGATACGTTTTAGTCGCGGGTAGCGCCGCGGGGCACATCTTGTATATACATAAATATATAAGTATTATATACTGGGTTCACTCCCAGTCCATTGTACGGTAACCATAACACAAACGTTGCTTAGTGTGGAAACACTAACACACTGTTCGTCTGGCGATATTATTATTATTTACTAATTTTTTTTCTAGGTTCGAGAAATGTACACGCGATGTGCAATTGAATGTGTCACCGAAACTCCAGCGTTCAAGGAATGTCTGCAGTTCTTAAAATTTCAATCGCAACTGAAGCTAGTTGAAAGTTTAAAGAACGCTATAAAGATCATTAACTCTTACTTGCAAAACGCATCTCAAATAAAACCGCTGAAATCTTCACCAACCAAAATGAACATAAATAATATAGTGTTGAATGACGACCTTGGTGAAGCTTTTGTGAAGAATCTCAGGGTGCATTTACTCACATTTCTAAGGCAAGTGGAAAATGCGAATACCGAATCCACTGGTACAAGTAGAACACCAGAGAAAATGAATGATGATGAAAATGTTCCCGGAAACAGATATAAGTTGAAAGAGGTGAGATATTGTACTACATACAACTATTATGTTAAAATCTTGGCATAAGATCACCATCATTCATCAGCAGTTGATCCTAGCAGGAGCTTTTCTTGACATTAAAATTCTGGAGAGAGGAATCTGCGTGTCTCAATCATATTAGGGAGCGTTCAAGTATTACGTAACAATTGGGGGGGGGGGGGGGCCTTCTGAAACGTAACGATGCGGTACAGGGGTGGAGGGGCGTTTGAACTACTCGTTACGTAACATTGTTTAAACCCTTTAGAGCGGTCGCGTTCAGGGGGGGGGGGGGGGTAAAAAAAAATCTCCAAAAATCATGTACGTTCGTAATCGTTACGTAATACTAAATCATGTAATGGTCCACGTATAGTCCGTGTAAAAAATAAAAGGTACATTAATAGTAGTTGTCCTATTTCTTTAGAAATTATTCAAAGCAACTAGAGTGGACAAGCTTCAATCGGAATTCGAGATGGTGCGCTCGAGATTCATCAGTTATTTGGAGGATATGTTCAGCAAGGGCCTACAGCCGCCGCACACGCAAACTTTCCACGAGATATTGCTGTTTAGCGACGTGGCCAACGTGCGGAAGCACATAGTCGGGTCGCCGCGCGGGGCCATCCACACGGCGCTCAGCAATCCTGTACATTATCTTCAGGTTTGTGCCATAACAATAAAAAATACGAATGTCTTCATCAATAGTACCAATGTCTTTGTACTGTAGCAAATTAGTTTCGTCGGTTTTCAAATTTATTTATATACCTCTTTAAACTACGTCACATAACAGACAGTTGCATAGAAAATTATGTTTAACAAAGTTCAAATTTACTAATAATTATTATATTACTTATATAAATGTTCAACATCCACAACTCAGGTTCAATTATTCGTGCAAACGATCTTACCGGGATTGGAACCCAGAACTCTCCCTACATGTGGTTGACACAGTTGGTAGTGATCCTGCACTACCAACTGTGTCAACCACATCAGCAAAAAATGCTACTTTTCAACCGCGAAACGCACGTGACGTGGTCTGTTGTAAATCCTTTTTGTTGTTGTCAGTGTTCCTGCTGCCGCTTGCCGTGTTTGGACAGCGTAATAGACACGCTGCCGGATGTCTGCCTGGCGTACAAGCTGCACCGCGAGTGCGGCAAGCACATCAACCTGTACGACTGGCTGCAAGCCTTCGCCGCGGTGATCAAGCCGGACGACGAGGACGAACAACGACATCAGGATCCAACCGTGCAGTTAGTACACAATTTCCCTTACACACCCCAATACAACAGAATGGTCCCTGAGCGTAAAATAACACATTAGGGAGCGTTCAAGTATTTTTTTTTATTACATTATAGGCAAGTATTTGATCTCGATCTCACCTGATGGTGAGTGATATTGAGATCTATGGAGCATACTTGCCTAGGTAGGAAGGCGGCAGTAGATCGAGACGCTACATTCACTAGGCACATGCAGCGCAACTGATCTGACCCGCCATCCATGAATGGCAACACCGAACATCATGACGGAACACGGCTAGGCCGCTTGGCGACATGGCTTTGTTCAGTGGTACAAAGGTGGTGGTGGTAATTACGTAACGCAAATTTGGAGATTTTTGACCCCCCCCCACCCCCTAGTCAAACGTAAAGTCTCTACGCGACCGTTCTGAAGTGTTACGTAACGCGTAGTTCAAACCCCAATATCCCGCCCCGGTAACGCATCGTAAAGTTTCAGAAGACACTACCGCTTAAACGAGAATGTTATTAAGTTGGCAGTTAAGATCTTAATAGTAAATATACACCACTATTACGTAATTAACCATTATATTTTTTGTGAATTTTTCACATAAGATATTTTAATAGTTTTCTCATTTGTTTCTGAGTTGTTTCTGTTTGTTTTTTACTTGTATCCATCATAATTACAGATTTTATTATGTGGTGGATCACTGAATAATTCTCTTTTTATCTATTATAAGAAAAAAGAACCCGACTCGACTTCACTCGATCCCTATTACTAGATATTACTAAACTATTTTCCCCGAATATTTTTAAAATTATGTAATCACCATCACGTAAATATTAAATACCCATTTTGCTTACAAGAAATATTCCTTATGATTTAATAGAACATTTAACTACCTTATTCAGTAATAGTCAACTATCCAATTTATGTTAGTATATATATGTACAGACTAGCCGTTTAAAAATATGTGGATAATATTGTTTTTTTTTTTTATATAAGTTACGACAGAATTTACAACTAATAAAATTTTACCTGTGGCCAATTAAAATATTACGTTATAAAAACCAGTTCTTAAAATAAAATTATGTATCCTGTGGCCGCCATGTGGACATATTCATAATGTTATCGTGAACGCGTTTTGTTTCAGGTTGCGCTTCACGCGCGCGGTGGCCGAACTACAGTTCCTAGGCTTCATAAAATCATCGAAAAGAAAGACGGATCATGTGATGCGATTAACTTGGTAATCTACTTCGTCTACATAAACGTGTTCTTTTTACATTTCCATTAAAAAAGTTGTCTACCATGTTTTTTTTTCATTTTTAATACCTTTTAAAATCTGTTGTATATACAAAAGGTCAAGGTGGAACTTATATCCTTCAAACAAAACTAAAAGAAAGTAACTAAAAGCACCCCGTCTACTTTATAAGGTATTTAGGCAATTTTATTGTTGAAGTTATCTTTTGTTGTTCAATAATTTATTCCATTAAGTCCGTTTTACGGTTCCATAGTCAAACTGGGAATTTATAGATTGGCTACGTCGTCTGGCCTTTTATATAGACATTATGAGGCAAAATATTTGCACATTTATGAATATTAGTTACAAAAAGCAAGGTGGAAAAATCGCAATAGTCGATTTTAATTTAATGTTTGGACTACTTTCGTAATATTAAAAAATTATGAATTTAAAATGTATTTTATCTTTTATAAACTCGATAAGTAAAAGAATAATTGTAGCAACATAAGGAGCCCTATACAACTTTTGTTTAGGAAACCGGGAAGGGAGCTCGAGCAAAGCAAACTTAGTCTCAAATTCAGTCAACGGAGTTTTCTTACTTTCGGCATGTTGATGACTTACACACCGGGCTAATGTAAGTATACGATTCTTTTAGTATTTTAGGAAAGGACGGGTTCCTTCGGGATAGCCCACAAACTAAATTTCACGCGTACGAAGTAGTGGGCGTTGCTAGTATACAGTGTGATTCAGAAAGGGTATACTACCATTTCCCTCTGCGCTCTTTAGCACAATTTGTAATCATTATATAGGTGATTCCGTGAGGGCATACTGAGCATTGAATCTGGGTTGTGTTGGGCATACTGAGCATTGAAGTTAGAATTTGGATACGTAAAAAAAATATCGTAAAAAATCGCAAGTCATTTTGTTGGGAACAACATTAAGTTTCAAAATCGACTCTTCCAAGGTTTGACTTCACATAGTGTTTACAAATGACCTAAAGAAGCGCAGGTTCAAAGGTCAATATATCCTATCTGAATCACTCCGTGTAGATAAAGTCAGTATTTTGTTCCCAATAAAATTACATTTGTGGGGATATTTTATTTAACCTTAACCTACTCTTTCTGAATGACGCTGTATAACTAATATAAACGATTATCATATACACATCTACTTGCTTATTTATTTTTCGGTTGTTCAATCACAATTACACCGGGTGCTTGAAGTTATGCAATCATTAGTCCACACCGCATTGCAAAAAGTTCAGATCTTCGGCAACACAGCAAACAAGGCATTGATAGATGGTGCAACCATATTATGCTCTTACCAGCTTACACACTCTTTACTTGTGAGATGAATGACATATTTTATACTTAATCTTAAAAGTCTTTCCACGCTATAGGTGTACGTACACCTATAATATGGTAACCACACAGTTAGGTAGGCACTGCGTATTTTCCAAGACTACACTAGTTACAAACCAAACGTAAAGTGGATGGGAATGAGTCGACACATTATTATCCGTAACGTGTGGACATAGCGACAACACTCAGTTAAGTACTGTAACTTTTTTCCGATAATTGTGTGTGAACTGCTACCACACATAACAACCAAACCCCACACAGTTGCTAAGTGTCGTATCAGTTACGAAATTGCTGTGACTTATTTCAACTTTAAAAATTCTGCGACCGAAAATGGCTATATGGGACCCAGCAGTGTGCTGATAGGACCCATTGTACCGGCAGTCCAATTTTATATCTGATAGTTTTTGCGCGCGGCTCCGCCTTTATAGTATCTGGATGAAACTATCCCGGTAGGCAGCCATTTATTTATTTACCATACCTATCTCGATAGATTAATTGATGATTGATTAATCAGGAATGATGTAACTGTCTATCAGTGAAATAATTTACAAAATCAAAATCGGAACAGTAGATCCGGAGATTAGGCCCTATATTCAAACCCACAAAAAAAAACTTTTACATCATAATATTAAGTAGCTATAGATATAGGCTAGTTATGCCCTCGATTTCGTAAGCGTGTACTTAAGTATTTGACAAGTGCTTGGCAACCCTTTCATTTCTCGAGACAAAAAATATCCAAGACGATGAACTTGTATTAAATTCCTCCGCCGATTTCATCAAAATACAATTCAGAAAAAAATACCAAAAAAATGGCGGATTAGCCCTCTGTCGAAAATAATGTCCTCTAGGTATCCTTATTACCTTTCTGAATCAGTCTGTCTGTATAAACGACAAGCGAGTGGAGTCCATAACTAGACAGGTACGACCTCGATGACATAGCGATACGATCTGGTGATATGATACATATTACACATTGATACATAATAATAATAATAACTCCCTTTAGGCCTTGCTGATATGGGTACTCGTGTATAATACGTACCTTTTTTTTTTTTTTTTTTTTTTTTTTTTTGTTGACGGGGGGGAAATCTTCGATAGATACCCGGCCTCTGTGTGGGAGAGGGCCGGGTTATGTGGGATTCTTACCCACTAAAACCCCCCCGGTGGCCGCCTTCGACACATGTTGGAGGGGCTCCGGGATCTCCAAACGGAACGCACCGGTGCCCCTCTTGTGCCTCGCCCCCTTATGGGGGCTCGTCTCGGGGGAGCAGATGTTTGCACCCCCTGCGCCCTCGCTGCGCACGGCGGCGGGGAGCCACACCCGCCGCCGTCCTCCTCAGGAGTCGTCATCGTCACCGGACGTCCGGGGCCCACACCCCAGTCGTCCTCGACCCCGAGGGTAGCCCGTTATTTAAGGCCCTGGGCATCAGGGCCGGGGGGCCTCGACGAAGCGCGACTCGGCGTCTTCGTCGGCGGCGAGCGGGATCGGCTCTCTCGCGATCCCGCTCGGCTGACTCCTTCTGGGACATAACAGTCTCACAGAAGGCAGTCATAGCCCCCCACGCCGCTTCCCCGGACAGCATAGCCGACACTACGCTGTCGAGGGAGAGATCCGATCCGATCCGTTGGACCAGGATTCCCCGCTTCGCGTCCCACGCGGGACACGCCTCCAGCGTGTGCTGGGCGGAATCCAGGTCCCCTCCACAGTGGTGGCAATTGGTCGTTGCCTCGCGTCCTATCTTGCACAGATAATCACTGAAACAGCCGTGTCCAGTGAGTATCTGCGCAAGCCTAAAGGTGACTCGCCCAGTCTTCCTCCTCACCCAAGCTTCGAGGACCGGCAGGATGGCGCTGACGACGCGTTTGTGCGCGTATCGCTCCTCCGAGAGCCGCGCACGCCACTCGTCGAACGCGCGTCTCTGCTCCTGCCGGCGTATGCCTTCGAGCGCTGGCACCTCCTCACCCCTCCGGCGGAAATCGCGGTACCGGTCATAGACCCTCGCGTCCATATCCGCCAGAATGTCCAAGGGCGGGAAGCGCGCCAGGATTGTCGCCGCCTCAAAGGATACCGTGCGGTATCCTCGTGCGACCCGGATGGCCATCCTCCGCTGCAGGGAATAGATTTTAGTCCTGCAGCGGCGAATACGCAGCCTGGGGGCCCAGACTGGGGCCCCATATACCACCACGGATCGCACGACCCCCGCATAGAGGCGGCGGACTTCCTCGATCGGTCCCCCGAGGTTGGGCAGCAGTCTGTGCAGAGCACCCACTACCCTCTCGACCCGGGGGACCAGGCGCCCGAAGTGCTCCTCGAAACCCCACCGACTATCCAGGGTGAGGCCCAGGTACTTCATGTACCGCCCCACCCTTACCGGCGAGTCACCCACGCGTATCCACGAGTCGGGCGGTTCCCTGCTCCTCGGCAGTCCGTGGAACCATAGCGCCTCGGTCTTGTGAGACGCTATGTGCAGGCCCAAATCGCGGATCTTGGCAACGACCATTGCCACCCCAAGCTCGGCGAGCCTCTTGGTCCTCTCGAAGGTGTCCCCACTGGCAATAACCAACGTGTCATCAGCGTAACAGACGACATTTACGCCAGCGGGGAGTTCGACACGCAGGACAGCGTCGTACGCGATGTTCCATAAGAGGGGTCCCAACACGGACCCCTGCGGAACACCGCAATTGACCTCCCTCCGGTGCACTGCACCGTCATGTCCCAGGTACGTTATGAACCTGTCGCGCAAGTAGCCCCCGACTATGATGGCTTGCAGGTAGGAGGGCACATGATGATGTGCCAGTGCCCCCCCGATTGCGTCCCAGGGTAGGGAATTGAAGGCGTTGACGATATCCAAACTGATCGCCAACGCCACGCCACCCCGGGACACAGCCTGCTCCGACAGGGAGCGGACGCGAATGATCGCGTCCACTGTCGAACGCCCCTGCCGGAAGCCATACTGGCTATCCGCCAGGTCGGGGCCGACACGCGACAAATGTCCGCTGACACGACCGGCAATGATCCGCTCAAAGAGCTTGCCGGTGTCGTCCAGCAGACATATGGGACGGTATGCAGAGGGGGAGTCCGCCGTCCTGCCTTCCTTCTTCAAGAGGACCAACTTAGCCTCCTTCCAGGCCGTGGGGAACGTGGCAGTACGGAGGCAACTGTCAAACAGCTGCCTCAGCCTGTCCCCCAGGGCAGCCAGAGCCAACACCAATGCCCGACCCGGTATACCGTCGGGCCCTGGCGCGGTGTTCTTGGCGCGTAAGCGGCCAACGGCTCGATCCAGCTCCTGCTCGGTCACCCCCAACTCATCGGTATAGTCCGAAGGTGTCGGGGGGATTGAGGGACTGGCCGTCGCTGCCGGGAAGAGCGTTTGAATTACCCTCGCCAGCAGCTCCGGCTCCAGGGTTTCCGTCACCGGGGGCATCCAGGGGCGGAGCTTTCCAAGCACCACCTTGTAGGGACGCCCCCACGGATCTCTGCCCAATCCCTCCAGGAGCTCGCTCCAGGACCGAGACCTGGCGTCCGTGATGGCGAACTGGAGCGCCATAGTGGCCACCCGGTACGCCGCGTACGCTCTGGCTGTCTCTTCGGCTGAGGCTCGCCTTCTTCTCCGGGCTCTGGTGTACTGGCGTCGGGACCGCAGACACGCCTCGCGCAGTCGCGTGACCTCCTCAGACCACCAGTACACCTGCCCGCGCTTGGGGTTTCCGGCCCGGGGCATAGCGGCATCACACAGTGCCGTCATCGTGCCCCGGAACCAGATTGCCAACCTTTCCGGATCGGATCGGATCTCTTCGGCGATTTCCGGCCATGCCGCGACGCTGGCGGCGGCTTCGAGAATGTCTCGATCTAGCCGCTTGAGAGCCCAACGTCGCGGGGGGCTGCCTTCCCGGCGGCTGGAGTTGTCGGGGCGGTGGATGGCCACACCGAATTCGATGTGGCGGTGGTCAGACAGAGTGACCACCTCCTCCGCGACCCGCCATCCCGACAACCTGGCCATGGCAGAGGGAGTCGCCCATGTAAGATCCACGATCGACTCCCCCTGCCACCGCACACATGTGCTAACGGACCCCCGGTTTACAAGCCGGAGGTCCAGCACAGCCGCCCATTCTAGCAACGTCTCACCCTTCGCATCGTCCCTAGGGCCGCCCCATGCTCTGGCGTGGGCGTTGAAATCCCCCAGGACGATGAGCGGACGGGGTAGGCACCTGCGAATGCAGCTCGCCAGCCCGTCCAGGTACACCTCGTACTCGGCGAGGGACCTGTTGGGAGAGACGTAGCAGCCCACTATGGCCAGAGGGCCCCAACTAACCGCCACAAAGCCTTGCCCCCTTTCTATGAGGGAGCAGATTGGGACCCTCTCTCCGCCACCCCAGTACACAGCTACTGAGGCGACGTCGTCTCCAAACCAGCGAGGATGATCCGGGACGACGTAGGGCTCCGCCATTACGGCAAGGGCAACCGACCGCTCCGCAACAGTCTGCATCAGCAGGTTCTGTGCGTTGCGGCAGTGGTTGAGGTTGCCCTGGAGAATCGTTGGCTGTGCTGGCATCAACAATCCTCCATTGCCTCCGGCGAGCGAGAGCCCGCTGCGCTGGCAGGTGCCGCGGCGACCGTCTGGGGGGTGGGAGAGGGGAGGGCTTTATTCCCCTTCCCCTTGCTCTTTGGCGGGGCACACTTTTTTGTGCCCAGCCGATGGTCCGCTCTGAGCCCTCTCCCCGCGCAGACGGGGCACTTCGGGGTTTCCGCAGTGCAGGTGCGGGCCCCATGTCCGGGCTCACCGCACCTGTAGCACAGCGCACTTCGGTCCACCCCGGTAGTGCATCTGCACCCAACGTGCCCCTTCTCGAGGCACCGGAAGCACCGCATAGGTCGTGCTTCCAGCGCCACAATTCGCGCCAGCCCCCAACCAATGCGGACGGTCCCGGCCGCGACCAAAACCCGCATCGCCGCCAGGGGGACACGGGCCCATGCGGTTCCCAACGCGGCGCCCGTTCGGCGGACTTCGCCAACCTTGACGTCGTCCGCCGAACAGCCACCCGCCTCCACTATGGCCGTCACCTCTTGTGTGGTGACGGCATCATCCAGGCCCGTGACCCGGACTTCACCTGTCTTTGTGGGGCGGCCGATGCGAAGGCCGAACTCCGACAAGGCTTCTCGCATCCGAGCCGCCAGCCGGTCCGCCTTCTCCCCGTTGTCGGGTCCGCCTACCTCCAGAAGGAGCCCACCCGTCACGGCTCTCTTCTGGCCGACTGTGTCGATGCCGAGGTCCGACAGCCGTATTCTGCTTTTAGCAGCGGCCATCACCTCGGCATATGTCGCGGTAGCGCCCTCGGGGATCGTCACGGAGACCGCGGCGGTCTTTGGGGGCTGGGGCTTCGCCTTCTTCTTTTTCTTCCTCCGCCCATTGCCAGTTGGAGGGGGACGAGTCGGCTCTGGCGCCAGACGGCGGGCGGCTGCCCTTGGCTTGGCCTTCGCTTTCTTAGCGGTAACTGTGGCCCAGGTCCCCGCATCCACCGCCGAAGCCGCTGGGGCTGCTTGACCCACAGGGGGGGCAACCGAACGTTTGGCCAATTGCGGTTGGGGTGCCGGCACTGGTGGCAGCTCAGGCACTGGTAGTGGTAGCTGTGGCCCCCGCCCTCCTCGCCTCCGCCTTTTCGCCCCTGGAGCCAGCGGCGTCCGGGCCTGGGGCGAGGAACAGGGAGCCACTTCCACGTTCACCGCGAGGGACGGTACCAACCGCCTCTCGGAGGGGAGTCCCTCCCGCTGCAGCCTCTGCCCGTCCGCACCAAGTGGTGGGCGAACAACCGGCGCCGGGAGAAGCCTTCCGTCGAGGCCCTCCAGCCGGGCATTCATCATCTCCCCGAGGGAGATGGTGAGGGACCGTCTGAGCTCCTCCAGGGCCACTCCGAAATCCGGAATCAGGGGCGAGCTGTTAGCCTGCGGCAAGGAGGCCTTAGCTGGCCTCTCGGAGTAGTCTCGCCGCACTGCTTTGACTTCCGTCTTTAGCTCTTCGAGCTCCTTCCGCAGGTTGAGGTTATCCCTGCGGAGACGGCGAGTCTCCTCCGCCACTGTGCGGTCGGCTAGGCAGTCCACGATTTCCTGCAGGGACTTCGCGGCCTCTTTGAGGTCTCGCACACATCCTCCCTGAAGATGTTTGGACTTCAGCGCCACCTCAAGCACCTTCGCCACCTTCTCCCCCGCCCGGGCCCTGATGGTCTCTGCATCTAGGAACTCCACATGTGGAGCTCCACCAGATCCAGCAGACAGATCCTCCGGCACTCTTTCCTTGCGGAAGGCCTGACTCCGCAGCCTGAGGTTGAAGTCGCTTTCTTCGTCTGTTTCGCGAGTGCGATTTCTCTCCAGTCTTACCCTGGCTGTTCCAGGGTTAAGTCCTGGAGCACGGGCCTTTCCTCTCTTCGCCGCGAAGGCCTTCGCGGGCTCCGACTCCGCGACCTCAGTCTCCGACCCGGAATCAGGCAGCAGAGTGCGTTTGCGCCGCGCTGCCAAAGGGAAAATGTCCGAGTCCGAGGAGACAGACATGCCCCCATCGTCCTGGACGGCAACCACCGCGTCCATATGAGGGAATGTGGTCCCCTCCTTCCCACGTCTGGCTCCAGCTGGAGTCACCTCATGGGTCTCCTCGCTGCCATAAGTAAGGCGCAAGGCAGAACCTCCCGAACGCTCCGCACGCGACATTACACGTCGCGTTGGTGGCCCTAAAAAGGACCTTTTGTAATAGTGCAGTTAGCCTCAGCTAACCACAACAATAAAAAACCACCAAAGAAAAAACTCCAACAGCCGTCGTAGGTAGCCGTCAGTAAGAAGCTACGACGCACAGTGCACTTTAGCCGAACACCGGTCTGCCACTCCGTTACGGTGGTCAGAACCGGGTCGTTGCCCAGGGGACGCGACGTGGACGCAAGCACTGTGGGGGGTCCCCCGTATAATACGTACCTAGCTCATCTGCATGACCTACCTTTTTTATTAACATATTACTAGTTAGTAAGTAAGTAAGTTGTTCAATAAATAGGTACTATATGACCTACTAAAATTAAGTTCATTTCTACATAGAGAGATATGTGGAGTTTTATTTTTTAAATTCCATTTATAATTAGATATTCATATTCCAAAGTCAGAAAATAAAATAAAAGGTAATTACGATTTTTCAATTCAAAATAACAGGTAGGGGCATCTACTAACCTAGGCTATGATATCAGAATATATTTAATGATCGAATTAAGATACTTCTCACGTATAAGATCAGAGAATAGGTACCTACCTATTCACTTAGGAATGTGAACCGATCGTTTGTTAAACAAACGCCAGACACATTTTTTTATTCTTTTAGGTAGATACCTACCAAAGTATCATCCGTTCGCTGTCTAGCGAATTCTTTATAACTAGGTACCTGTCTGTACTTAGGTAGGAATATGATCGAGACGCAATGCTGATTGATGGACTATGATGGGTACGAAATATATAGATATCTGTCAAGTTACATTTCTAAGACGCGGCTTTCTCTATTTGCGCAAAATTTTATTTAATTTAAAACCATCATTTTAATGTTTTACAAATCAGTGTTCTGCCAATATAGTTCTAAATATGTAAAGGTAAGTATTAGTGCTGTCACGAATGTGGATTTTATATTCCCGAATGTCTACCTACTAAAAGATGCAAAACATAAATTTTATTTTTATTATGTTGTTATTAGTGCTTTAAGTTTTGTTTAACATTTTCTAATGAATGTAAAAAATATTGAAACTGATTTATTTGATAAAAGGCTTATTTCTGTTGTTATTGATATTAAACTCAACGACAATACAAGAATAATTATGTCATAAATTGTTTCTTTTATATTGCTATTATAATATCGATTATAAAGCAGATATCTTTATTCTTTTAGTATAGAAAATAATACAATGTTTTGTTCTAACAACGTTCGCAAAACATACGCTTGATTTTTTGCGAATGCGAATGCACATTTCAAAAATCCTGCGAATATACGTGGATACGAATATTTGTTATATCACTAGTAGGTACTCATCTATATCATCATATAAATAAAATTGGAGTGTCTTTTTGTAATATTAAAATAACCGCTTATTACTAAAGTATACACGGTACCTATACCAAAACAACCTTTTTTATTTTTTTTGTCTGTCTGTCTGTCTGTTTGTTCCAGGTAATCTCTGAAATGGCTGGACCGATTTTGACGGGAATATCACTGGCAGATAGCTGATGTAACAAGGAGTAACTTAGGCTACTTTTATTTTAGAAAAAAAATAGGAACTCTCGAAAAAAAATTAAAACCAATGTTGCAGCGCTGCGCCTGATTAAGTTTGATAGCAACAATCTGCAATGCGTCCCGCGGGATCATACGCGCGAGCAGGCTGTTGCCAACGGTTGAGTCTTTGTTAAATACCACGCGGACGAAGTCGCAGGTAACAGCTAGTATACCCATATAAAAAAAACTTCGCAAATAACTTGGTTGAAAAATATAATGTATGTTTTTGTGCTGAATGTATGAGACATCTACGTAGAATACGGGACGATTTATATGCATTTTGCGGGAAACTTTGGGACATTTTGTTCCTAAGTAGTATGTACAATGCAATTTCAAATGAAATGTATACTTACCTTCTGTCCCGCAGAATCCGATACAGCTGGCGCCTTAAAAATGCATTTTTTCACATTCAATCAAAATGGAAATGGAGATAGGTTAACCTACCTTATCTTTTTTTATTAAGTCATTTTTTATCGCTTACAAACCGGCTTACGTTTTTCTCGGTATTTCGAATAATCTGCGAAACTTGAAATGGGTAATCGCGGAGTTTTTGTAAAGATCCATTTACACTAGTTATGGTGTTTCTAAGTGGATACGACGAAGAATATTATTATTGATTTCGTAACATACCTACCTACCTTGTAACTTAAACTCTGCACCCAAGTAGTAAGATCGCATTTTTGATTACATTCTTTAAAATATTGCAAAGGCCAAAAATAAATAATAATCCGTTGGACAACCCATTGGAGCTAAATAGAATTAATCTGTTCGTATCATACTTGGCATACTTTACATGGGTCTGTAAAAAAGACAACTCTGCTCAATTTCTTGACGGATTTTCTCGGTTAAGGTCCATTATACAGATCCGGCGGCTCATGGTCATAAAACACAATTTGTATGTCCCCCTTAGGCCTATTGTTTCGAGTTAGGTATAATAATTTCTGTTAGGTGCCTACTCACCATTGTGTTACACCAAGACGGCTGCCTTTTCAATATTTTCAAATATATACATATATTGTAAAGGCGCCTAAATAACTATATTTAGTATGGGTACCTCGGCTGATGGGTTACAGAGGCCTTGTCGTTTAATTCGTTGTTAATAAAACAGGCGCAGTATACACATCCTCCTACCTCTATCTATGTTGTAAAAAAACAAACCGACCTTGAATTATAATTTCACGTTATAAACTACGGGTCTGACCTCTGGAAAGGTTAAGAGCACATCACTTTTATTTGTGTGTTGCATGGCGACGCGGGGCAAGCCATAGCCTATTTACATGTGTTTTTATTTTTAGACTAATGATATATATTCTTTTAGAGATAGACTAGCCATTTTTTATTGCTTGACCTTTTGATTATTAATTTACTGGAATGATGCTGGGTCTTCTTGGTTCGTTTTGAACAAGTTTGCTGATGTAACACGTTTTATGGATATCGTATTTTCGTAGGATCTATACCTACTAGGTATTCCGCGTAGGTGGAAATCTACCTATTTAGGCAATTGTATACCAACAATGATATACGTAGGTATATATCTTACTTTTGGGTTGTTTAAATATAACTGTCTGGTAACGCTTATAAGGCTCATGATTATGATTTTATGATTATGTATATTATAATCTCGAGGTCTCTAAATAACCGTTTACTAACAGTTCTTTCTTATTTAATTCTCTAGAGTTGAATAAACAATACAATTTGTAAATTGCCCGCATGTGCCTACACAAAATAAATTATTTGACTTGGACTGACCGAGGTAGCTAACGACCAAAATTTGGATGAACAGAATTGTCTAACAGAATTTGTTATATAGCTAGCTCGACCATGCTATCTCATTGCAAGTATTGATAACCCAATTGGCTTAATTGATAAGTAGTGACCCTGCTTTCTGTACTGAGAGTGCCTGGTTCGAATCCTGGTAGGATCAAAGCTTGTATACCGAATGAACACAAATGTTTTTACCGATATCTGTATAAGAAATTGTTTACAATTTGCTGCAATCTTTCTCACTTCCTTATACATACCCATAGTAAGTAAAAACTTAGTTTGGGACTATACAGTTGGTGCGATCGTCTGTATTTTTTTGAATAAGTATAAAGTATACATAAAAGAAGATCAAATAAGATCTTGGATTTAGACTTTCTAGCCCTATATAGGCTAGCAAGTGAAGCTAGACTAGCCCGCAAGCTGCATGCTTGAACAAGGTTGGCGGTTTTTGTATACCTACTTGTTTGAATACTCCACGCGAGAAGCTCTTTTGATTATACCTAGAAACATAATTTAGGTAATTAGTACCTAGTACCTACCAAATAATAATATTAAAAGTTCAAAGTTTAAACTAATTTCGTATTCATAAGGATTATGTAATAATTGATGATAACTTAAACATAAAATCATTAATAACGGGAGGGCCGGAGGGGGGAGAGGGTGGACGTCGGTATACTACAAACTTTTATTTCAAGGCATACTGCACTGCCTAGGAATACATACCTAATAAAAAAGTCATATATTTACACACAAAAAGAACAGACAAAAAGCAGGTAAAAAGTAACTAGCGGGAATTTATATAGTATACAATATAAAAATGTCTGTGTTTAGGTAGTGAATTGCCAGGAAATAAGAGTTCATGATAATACCCCTGATTAAAAAAGGGAAATATAAAAATAAAAATAAAATACATATATATATAAAAACGTAAAATGGTGTAACTTTTCATTTGGTCTAGTTTTTCAAATGTCTGATCCTTCTTTAGTTGTCAAACCCTAGGCCATATTTGTAATCAATCAATAAATAGTTATACAAAAAAAAGTTAGTTAAAGTCTGTTTTCCTCGAAGAGTTAGGCAGAGGTGCACTGTTCAATATGGGGCGAGGCCATTTTTTATTTACCTACTGAACAAATTTCTAGACTGTTGACTGTACGTACTGTAACCTAGGAATACCTAACTAAATTTTATGTTCTTAATAGCAGAATCAAATTTATGATCGGCAGGCAACACAAAGAAAGAAGGAGATGAACAAGTAACGTGTTTACTAAGTAATAGAGTACCTACCGATTGAGTTTTCTCCCTCACGATCGGTAGGTAAATCTATGGCTAAGGCCTAAAAAAATTGTGACATAAATTAATTACAACGAAGTATGTAAATAAGTTTTGTCATGAGAACCTTCAATATTGGTGCGAGAACGCGTACTAGATACACACAGACATAAATGGTCAAATATACGTGGCGATACATTGTGTGTACACACGCACATGCGCCCGTGATCATCGATGACCGAATCCGGAATATCGACATCGTATGTTCGGTGTCGTCTGTCATTACGATAGCTCCTAGAGAAATGTATAAAAGATTTTGGTTCGGCCGCTTCAGCATCAGTCGCTCATCGCCACCGAACAAAACTAATCAACATGAAACTGGTACGTTCATTTTTTTAAATTATAAAATTAATTCGAGCTGGATAACCTGATATAAGCCGTTCAAGTTATGAGCTTTTCATATGGTATCTGTCGTTGTTTGGCATCTTTCTTTTCTTTGCAAAAAAATTGAACTTTTAGATGACTGATAATTTCACTAGCTTACCATTTTTTTCTGTAGTAATATATGGTAACGCAATATTTGTGTATTCATTATGTACTTACTGTTTGTCGCAGGTTATTGTTGTCGCTCTCGCCCTTGTGGCCATCACCGCCGCCGCTCCCGTAGAAGAGCCGGAAAAGATTGTGGTCTACCAATCCAACCAGCAACCTGAGGGTAGCTATGATTTCAGGTAATTATTGTTTTATATCCAAAGATCCGAACCTAAGACAAAAGGTGTCAAAGATGTACAGAGTATTGGATTGTTATGTCACGTTGTACATACAATATTGTTTTACATACTGACTGGAAAGCGATTGTTAAACAGACGGGCCTTAAACTTATAACACGGCGACGCGTGCGTTGGGGGATAAAAAATGAGTTATTACGATATCCGCATAAGCAATTCCCCTACCACGTATTCCATAGAAGCTTGGCGTGACTCTCGATTCTATTTAATAAACACACTAATTAATTAACAGGTACGAGACCCAGAAAGGCATCGTGCGTGTTGAGAACGGTGAGCTGAAGGAGGCTCTTGACGAGGAGAACAAGCCCCACAAGGTCATCGTGATTCGTGGCTCATACTCCTACCTCGGAGAAGATGGCAAACCCATCAACGTCGTCTACTTCGCCGATGAAACCGGCTACCACGCTGAGGGTGAATCCATCCCCAAGCCCGCCAGGAGATAAGCTACCCACGACTCGTCACCGATAAATAATCGGTCTGTGAATAGAAACAGAACGATTGTTCATCAGCCTCTCTATTCGGACTCTGATAACGTTTAGGAATAGCAAAGTGTAGCCATAGCTGCGGAGCGCGCGGCGGAGCATCGGCCACGCTAGCTTCTTGTTGCTCGTTATATTGATGCTCACTGCCATATATTTTGTACATTTTTATGTTTTTGTTGTGTTTTAATAACGTGATTCAGATAGTAAATTAAAGAACATCTAGAGTACTTATTTGTATTTTTTAAATTATCCAACCACATCTACGACTTACACTGTACTGATTAATATATTTTGTTGTTGCAACTGTTACAAGCGCTTATTCGGAAATTGGATATTCCCGTATATATTGATTATGATACTGAAGATTTGATTGCCTACTATAAGTACTAGTTACTGAAATAATAGTCTTCTTCATCCTAGTTTACTTTCCATTTTGTATTGGGATATGTTACAATGAAAACCAGAATATCGTGCCCTCCGAAGCATGAGGAGGTTAGATATTCATTTGGTTCATTTGGTCACCATCCATCCAAGATCCGACCCAGCCATGCGCCAATCTTACATTCCTTACCATCAACCATTCTGGCATTTTAACAACTAGTCCACGACCCCCTCAGATGTACCATCCTTAAGTATCAATAATAAATTAATCCGATAGGTAGGTATGCCCACAATTTCAACTGCTTTATATTTCTACGTGAGATGAGTATACAGGTGCGATGATCACAATGGGGTTAACATATCTGAATATGGATAAAATCTCCCTAAAATATAAGAATTAAAATGAAAAATAAAAACTTCGGTTTTGGCATACAAACTATGACTCCCATTTGAACCCCTTACGGGTTGAATTTCCAAATATCCCTCGTTAGTGCACCTCTAAGGTACTCAAGGAATAATAATAAATAATAAAGCCCTCTTAACGGCCTTCCCTTCAATGCGTGGGGGATTAGACCAAATTCCACCACGCTGGCCCAGTGCGTTTTGGCGACTCGAGGAATATATCTTACAAATTTAAATTGTCTAGTTCGACAATTTTTTTTCTATTATCGAGTTTAGGCTGTGCGATGTCTGTCAGTCAGTCAGTCGGTGGTCAGAATTTAGTTTGTAACATTACGGTTACGGCCACTTACATGTAAGATACCTACCAATAGTCTTCAAATCCAGTCACACATCACATGTCGTACACATCTGATATAGATAGAGATAAGTCCATGACGTAGTAGGTTTGTGTTTTTACCTCCACCTGAGTCTGGTCTATGCAGTAAATACGTTAAGTTAAGATTATGTTACCCACATCACCTTACGCACTCAAAGTCCATGACCCAATTGAGTTCCTTGACTATGAAGGGCTACTCAGCGTGCTTGCCTTAGTGTAGTTGACGATGCTGGCAAACGTAAAAGCTATATATTAATCTGTTCTACGAGTTAGAGTCGGCGGCATATCTTCGAACTCCAGTGGCTAAGTTTATACACAACTACTTAGTAATGCATGATTTCTGATGATATTTGGATATGCCTATATATATTTGCATAGGCGTGGCGTTTTAGGGTTCCGTAGTCAAATTAGGAACCTACCTGTAGTTTCGCCATATCTGTCTGTCTGCCAGTCCAGATGAAAACCATTTTATTCAGAGACTATATTAACCCTTAGTAGCCTGATTTACGAAAGTGATTTATTTTTAATATTACTGTGTTTAATAATAATGACATTTCATTTTTTTTTAATTTCGTTGGAAAGAATATTATACAACAGTAAAATACGTACAGCAAACCTATAAAAAAAACTAATAGTAATGTGAACATTCGGTTTAAAAGATTGGTATCAAAATTGAAACTCTAGGCTATTAAGGGTTAAGACAATAATTTTGAAATTAGGGACATTTATAAAAATGTATCACTATGGTTATCCTTACAAAGATTCTTATTAAAATCTTGAAATGTAATTTCTTTCTACACGGAAAATTAAATGTATTTTTTTTTTTTTTTTATTATTCCAGCCCTTTTTTATGTCCCACTGCTGGGCACGGGCCTCCCCTCAATGTGAGGGGGGATTAGGCCATAGTCCACCACGCTGGTCCAGTGCGGGTTGGCAGACTTCACACATCTTTCGAGGGGTTCTCTCAGACATGCAGGTTTCCTCACGATGTTTTCCTTCACCGTTTAGCAAGTGATTATCTTGGTTGAAAATGAGATTCGCACGTGAAAAATCCCAGAGGTGCGAGCCGGGGTTTGAACCTGCAATCCTCGTTACCGAGGCAAGCGTTCTACCAACTTGGCTATCACTGCTTTTACTTGGCTATCACTGCTTTGTAAATGTAAATATTATAAAGGTAAAATAAGTCCAATGCAGCAAATAGAAAGTTTCAAAGCGATATTTTTGGGTGAGTTAATACAAAGTTATCGTGTGTCATCAATAAACGAACTCAATATATAGATACAGAACGCGATCGAAATATAATCTTTATTGTAATCTATTGCTTTGATTTACATAGATATATCTAGGACAGGTTTGGCTGTTGACATTATAGCTGCGGAATCCTATCTCTTGCATGAGTCGGCACGCACTTGACGGGATTTTTACTAGCAAATTTCAGAATTTATTAGTGACATCTATATGCAATAATTGTGAAGGCCTTTGTGTTGAATAGCCGTGGTATTAGTGGGAGATGCCTGAGATAATAATATGTTATACATTGGCACGCAAGATTTAACCAATTTACAATGTATTGCAAGACATTTTTCGGTAGATAGAATGGATAGGGATATAATTACTTATTCAAATATTATAATTGTTATGCCTATCAAAGGCGAGCCTGATATTAACATTTTTAAGCGTTACTTATAGTTTTGAAGGTCTACCTGTGCTTACAGTAAATTTGTTACCTTTTTTTTGGCTCTAACTCGAACTCGGATCGCATGTGTTGAATAAAGATGTGCTCGCCAATTGATGCTGTGTTACATGCCGGCTAACTTTATTGCGTACTATCAAGGTCACTGATTTATAAGCGAAAAAACCTAGACTAAAATATAATCACAGTGGATGACATCTTATTTTATCTCATTGTAACAGGTGGTTCGAAGTAATTTCAGAATAAACATGAGTGTTACAACTAAATGACTAGCCAAAAATTAGTGTTAAAAATCCTTAAGCTGTAATAAATATTTATCTGAGCTTAGGTTTTATTTTACATTTATTTTAGTGGGTAGCGCTCTTTTTTAACCGACTTCAAAAAGGAGGAGGTTCTCAATTCGGTTGTATTTTTTTTATGTTATACCGAATTGTGTAATGGATTAAAGTAATTTAAAAACAAACGGGGCTGTTTCTCTTGACAAAAATGATTTCTTGGAATATAATCTACATATGTAAGAGCGAAATTAATAATGATCTATTGTAGGTACTTGCTTTCATATTATTAATGTACCGTAGAGGCGTCTTTCTGTCGTCCTATTACCATTTTTAGATTACATTGAATTGGACAAAAATCACGGGTATAAGCCGTTACTGCCAATTTTAAGGTAATTTGGGCATAGCAAGCTAGCTCTGACCCCCCCTCTCTATACCTAGAGGTACCTGCAGGTTTACAGGAGAATGAGGAGTTATTTCGCTTTATATACGTGTCTACCTACACTATAAAAAAAAAACGCGTGTAGTTTATTGTACCTACATGAAGTGTGTTGTTGCATTGTAGTTTATGACTGCCTATTTAAAGACGTAACGGTTTACTGGTTTGATAAGTATGCATAACGCAATGTCTGAGCCTATTATAAATGGCAGTTCTAAAAATATATGACAAAATGCCTATTATATACAGAAATTGTTCTAAAATGTTATCAATTTCCTAAGCTCCTTGTTACGAGAGTTTGGACTCTCATAATAAGGATCTTAGGAGTACCTCTTTTTATGTTAAATAAAACTACTATATTATTATTATTATTTAATAGCATAGAATAATCAAAAACCTGTCTTGATGATGCGAAAGTGTGAGTTTCAAGAAGATTAAATCCGTGAGTTTGTTTTATTCCGTCATTTGACATTAGCCGTCGGGGTATAAAAAGATTTGTCGCGATAGATTCAACATCAGTCGCTCATCAGTTAGCCGCCAAATCAAATCAAAATGAAATCGGTACGCTCATTAGAATACCTACACAAAAACTACTGAGAATCATTTGGAACTCATTATTTTACCTATATTGCATTTTGTAATTAATATTAACGTCGTCAGTTTTTTAAATATATATCGTGCTCAAGAACTACAGATATATAAAAATGTTTATTGTTTGCACAGATCATCTTCGTCGCCCTCGCCCTCGCGGCCGTCGCCATCGCCGCTCCAACCAGCGAGAACGTGTACCCGAAAGTCCTGCGCTCTGACTTCGAACAGAAACCTGAGGGTGACTACAAATTCGGGTAATTATAACTTTTTGATTGTGTATAGCACTTTTTATAATAAGGCCATCATTTATAATGGCAATATTTAAAAAAAATCTTTATTATTCTTTAGGATTTTAAACTGATTATGGTAGTATTTTCTTACTCATGCTGTGTTATATCATAGCAACATCAATATCACATGATAAAACAACTTTCAACATCGAATGGTACCTAACACGATTTTTAATAATTACCTAAACAGAATTAAACGTAATACAAACGCAATACGGTGAACGAAAATATCGTGAGGAAACTTGCATGTCTGAGAGAACCCCTCTAAAGATGTGTGAAGTCCGCCAACCCGCACGGGGGCAGCGTGGTCGTCCCTCAATGCGAGGGGGATTAGGCCATAATCCCCCTCGCATTGAGGGGAGGCCTGTGTTCAACACTAGGCCATTAAAAACGGGCTGGTATTATAATTTATTTTATTATTATACACGTAATACGCTGTAAACAGTTTAAATAATTGAATGTTGTCACTAAACTACATTTTTTTTTTATATATTCGCAGTTTTGAGACCGAAAATGGCATCAATCGTAGTGAGGACGGTGAGCTGAAGCAGGTTCCTGACGAAGAGAACAAGCCCCAGACCGTCGTCGTCGTCCGCGGTTCATACTCCTACCCCGGAGAAGACGGCAAACCCGTCGTAGTCGAATACTACGCCGATGAAACCGGATTCCACGCTGAGGGTGAAACCATCCCCAAACCCAGCAGGAGA
Organism: Pheosia tremula; assembly: GCA_905333125.1. Classification (NCBI taxonomy): domain Eukaryota; kingdom Metazoa; phylum Arthropoda; class Insecta; order Lepidoptera; family Notodontidae; genus Pheosia; species Pheosia tremula. The sequence continues at coordinate 5,615,368 of HG995402.1, read as the reverse complement.
TAAGCTTCCCACTTGCCGCTGATAAATAATTAAAGTATTAAATTATACCAATCGGATTATCTGCTATCGTGCCACGGAATCTGATAATGTTTAAGAAATAGAAATTGGTACCACAGCCGAGGAGCGCGGCGGAGCATCGGCTGCGCATTTCCTGTTGCTCGTTAATATTGATGCTCACTGCCATATTATACTTTGTACATTTTTTATAATTATTTCTTTGTAAGATACAGTGATTTAGATTGTAAATAAAGTTCAATTGAAAAAAAAAATTTTGTACTTGCATTTGTACCTAACATTAGCACCCAAACCTGATAGCAACAATATTTTAAACGTTTTATTTAAATACAAGATTTAAATTAAATAATAATGATTAAAAAAAATATAAACCTTCAACGGCGGAACTATGTTTATGAAAGTGGATAAAACCTATCTCAAAGGACCCATAGCTATCGAATAGATTATCGATGTAAGCGGTTATTCGTTCGGGTGCTACGATACCGCAGACTGATCAAGGAGCGAAATTTATACCAATTCTTTTAACCCTGCGTTTGGATAGAGGCAAGATTCTCGTAAGTATATCTGGCAAAGCTGCGTACACTCTTATTGTCAAAACTTGTTGTCATTCTTTGAACATCACGAGTGTCCTAATGAAACTTACTTCAATGTCATACATCTAAAAACTATATCCTTTAGTCAGGTCATTTATTTTTAAAGGACACTTACGAATATACTTTATTTTTTTTACTTTACAACCGGATTAGAAAGCCACATCAACTGAGAAGATCCGGCAAGAAGCTTAGGGGATGGGGTTTTATAAATAACTTTTTTTAAATCGCCAATTGCAATAGTTATTTGTTCTGCAAATAACTATCTGTTTTAAATGACGAATAGGCAATTCTTGGATTTCTTTTGAAGTTTATTTTAGATGCGTATATATTGCCACATAAGAGAATTATTTATTTGTGTGGAGATGAATAACATGCACGGATAGTTTATGTTTATTATAAGTGTATAAAGCATAAGCATCACAATTTTTTTCAATAATATTAATAATTGTTTTAACCTAGGTACAATACTTTTTAATCGACTGCGCGACGCAAAGGAGGATAATATAATATAATAAAAAAAAAATTCAATATGCCAAGAACCAAACGCCATATAATGAAATATAAAAAAAACAAGTCTACGGATAATATTACGTGGGGTATCATTGAATAGGTATTTGAAAATCATCTTTTGGTTTTTAACTACTTAGAATCTTTAACGATTTAAAGTTGGTTATGGTTGCTAACCAACTTTAAATCGTTATAGATACTAAATGGTAATTTGAAATGAAAAATGATAAGAAAAAGTTTTTTTTTATTTTTTTTATTACATTATAGGCAAGTATTTGATCTCTATCTCACCTGATGTGAGTGATGATGAGATCTACGATGGAGCATACTTGCCTGGGTGGGGAGGCGGCAGTAGATCGAGACGCTACATTCACTAGGCACATGCAGCGCAGCTGATCTGACCCGCCATCCATGAATGGCAACACCGAACATCATGCCGGAACACGGCTAGGCCGCTTGGCGAAATGGCTTTGTTCAGTGGGTGGTGACTAACCACGGCCGAAGCCTACCACCAGTAGAGTTGTCACCTAGTTGGCACCACCCAGGGTCACGTGTAGGGTATCTCGAGGGTATTTAATTCTCCTACGGACGAAGGTGACTCGAGCCCAGTTGAAGATGATTTTCCAAATACATATTATGATGATTTTCCAAATAAATACATTTTATTATTTTCTTTTCACAATATGGCATCTGGTTGTCATCATATTGAATTTTCATTACTATCATGTGTTTAGTAGTATTACCAAAATTCATAGGAATATTAGTTTACATTTTATACTAGCTGCACTTGCGGCTTTGCCGTCGTTCATTTCGAAAAGTAACCTATAATTATTATTTTTTTGTTTTGTTATCGGATTAGGTTTTTAATATGGGAAATCCATAGCCCTAATCCAATCAGTAAAATAGAGGACAATTTACTGACAAAATATCGGACTTCTTGGAAGAACTCATAGAGTCAAGTTTCACTATTTTTTTACATACATCAATCTATGTAGTCTTTTATTTACCATCATGGTATTCGTTTATTATTACAGTTGCATTAATACATACACAAATAAGATTCAATAAACACATTTAGGTATAAAGAAGAAAATATGAAATGCAATTAAATAAAAAAAAAAAATTGCGCTTGTTGCACTCGCGCGTTGCACACTTACCCATTAGGTAGGCACTGGCATGCCTACTAATTAATTTCAGATCATAGTCCTTTTATAGGAACTCTCCTATCTTTAATTATTTAAATTAAGGATATGGGAACTCCCTTATGCTTAAATATTTAAAAATATGTAAATTAATAAGTATTTTAATTATTGCCATTCTCCTGAAATGGCACGGTGTCGGAAAAATTTTTTTACCCCCAAATTTATGGAAAGTTACATTTCGATGCACTTTTCTTCAGAAAAAATATTTATAAATGCCAGTGTTAATTTCTATAAGTTTGGTTAGTTAAGCTTTCCTATAAAACCGTATGCCGCAAAGTCGAATCAATAATTTTGTAGTCCATTAGAAGTGAAAGTTACCTTTATAAATCGCAACATCCGAATTCAACACCGTATCGTAGTTTACCCACGGTAAATTTTTTGATGCGACTAGACAGCGCCGAGAGTAGATGCCAGCCAGTATACTAAAATAAGAGACACACAAAAATACATAGGTATGCAGTATTATTACTAATAGTCGACTTTTGACATTAAAAGCCGGTGTATAAAAGACGACGGGATATTTTCAGTGTCAGTTGCTCATCAGTTAGCTACCAAATCAAACCAAGCAATATGAAATCGGTACGGCTTAAACATCCCTGTGGTCAAAGTTACATAAGTGATTTCGATTGAAGATTTAATTTACAAAAAATGATCAAAAAAGAAAATATTTCAGCTGCCGTGTGTTTAAATTTAAAGACACAATCAATTATATCCTGTATTTTCAATTCCCTGCATTTTTTGTTGTTTATTACATGCGAAGTGAGGTATTATCAAACACGGAGGTTTCGTTAAAGTGTTAATTGTTTGCACAGATCATCTTAGTTGCGCTCGCCCTCGCGGCCGTCGCCGTCGCTGCTCCCCCAGAGACCGCGCAGATCCTACGCTCCGAATACGAGCAGCAACCCGAGGGATCTTACAACTTTAAGTAAATATGTTTCGTGTTATATACTCTCCATTGACGAAGCCATACTCGCGTTGTTCGAGTGTATATTTGCATGGAAACTTACAAAATGATCCTAAACGTGGTCTAGAAGCCCCATTAAAAACATATTATTTGATTCTACCGAAAACGACCGCGATACTTGACGGTTTACAATCAAGTTGGTACCTAAGTTTTAATCGATTCCTGGTAGAGAAAAACTTTGTATAATGAGCACGAATGTTTGCATCCAAGTCAATGACTTGGATGCAAGCATGTTTAATATCTATATAAATATTATATACTGAATTCACCCCCAGTCCATGGTACGTACGGTACCCATAATACTAAGCTTTGCTTAGTGCGGGACCGTACAATTGTTGTGTCCGTCTCGCGATATTATTATTAAACATCAATCCTTTAATTTTCTAAAAACTTCGGTATTGTACTTGGCTAAAATCGAATGATTTCCATAGCTTATTTTCGATAGCATACTATAATTATATGTACTGTTAAACTTTTATTACCAGCTTCGAGACTGAAAATGGAATCAAGCGGGATGAGAACGGTGAACTGAGAGAAGCTTTAGATGAGAACAACAAGCCCCACCCCGTCGTCGTCGTTCGCGGCTCATACAGCTACCCTGGTGACGATGGCAAACCTGTCTTCATTACTTACTCCGCTGACGAGTTCGGGTACCACCCCGAGGGAGACTCCATCCCCAAGCTCGCCAGGAAATAAGTTTCTCACGACTGCTTGATAATAAATAAATGAAACAATCGAAGAATTATCTGCTGCAATGCCCCGGACTCCGATAACGACTAGCAATAGCAATGTGTCGCCATAGCTGGGGAGTACGCGGCGCAGAATCAGCCGCGCACATCCTGTTGCCCGTTATTGTCTATGCTCACTGCCATTATTTGTAAATTTTTATAATACTTGTTAAATCTTGATAACGGCACATAAATAAAGTTCAGTACAAAAATGGCGGTACTTAGTTATTATGATAAATTACAATTGATCCTTACACACAATTACATAGTTATAACGTGGTCATGAAATCTCATATAGTAGTCAAAGTAGATTAAAGATAACGAAATAAATAAATCGAAAAATATTTATAATTAGTTTTAGGGAGACCAAAGCTATCGCTTCGTAACAATTTTGAGAATGTTTTTTTTCGCAAAAAAATGCTAGATGTAACATTCCAATGTTTACGCCACCACGCGTGTATTTCTCCAAGGAGTACGTTGGATAGGTATTAAATTCCAATGCTATAGTGAGCAAGCTTTGCTAGACTGCGACGTAGCTATACACAGTCCGAATATGTAGAAACTAAGGAGCGGCTACTATCTATTTTTCATACCCCTAAGTGATAAGGGTTGTCCACCCCTAATTTTTTTTTTTTAATTTATACATTTTTTCTATTTATTGAGCGAATGTGTATGGACTGTGTAAACTAAATGAAACACCTGGATGGTTGTGAAATAATTTAATAACTTAATATCAAGGAAAATCAAAAACTTACCCCTAACACATGTGAAGCTAATCTGACATCACCAATTTTTAAACAGACTTTTAAAAATATAAAAATAATTTAAAAATTAAAAAGCAATAAGCAAGTAGGAAAAAGTCGCCAACAGATGCATTATAGACAATGGTGTAAGATTGTGTCGTTTATTGAAACAAAGTACGCTTAGTGCCAGATTGAGGGTAGCACGGTGCAATATAAATTAATATTCTTAAATTCTACGGCTTATTAGGCTCAAGTAAACGGTTGATAAAGTGTATTGTTTGGTAATTATATTATATACCAAAGAATATAGAATTAGTTACCTTCGTTACGAAATTGGATATGTTAGCAGAACGACTTCGAGGCTTATGTTAAAAATAAGAATATAGCATTTTTCCAATTACACTTGGTAAGGGCCGCGTATACAATTTTTTGCAGATCTGAATTAAAAAAATTTAAAACTTGACAAACCAATTGATTGGTAAATTTAAATATATATTATGAATTATATTTTAACATTCATTCAGCACATTTGCGACGTAAAAATTGCAAATTCAGTATTTGTCCAATGATAATTTATAAAAAGATATTTTTGTGGATAGTATGTTTATCAACAAGGGATTTCGAAACGATTTTTGTAAAATGAGAATTTGTCAGACGATTACTTGAAACGGAAGGATACCGTGATGAGCGTGTCGCCGCGTTTGTTTTGCTCAGGTGATATCGTGACCCTAAGATTATTACGATTATTATTAGATCTAGAATCACCGGTTTATTGCTTTTAGTTACTAGGTAAAATAATCAAAAAGGAAAAAGAAGATATACCTATTATTACTATGTTCGACTCTTGACATTCGATGCAGTACTATAAAAGATGCCACTATCTCTTCAGCGTCAGTCACTAATCAGGTAGCTACCACACCACACTAAACTAATCAATATGAGTACGTTTGATAATGCATACTTATGGTTATGATGAAATGTGAGGTTGTTATTTCGATCATGTCTCTTACTTTTTAATGGATTAAGAAAGAGAAAAAAAGAGAGTTGATGCGACACAAAACCCGTGCTATAAGTTTCTCACGCTTGTTAAATTAGCAGATATTTTTTGTACTTACAAAAGTACCTAGTTATTTACCTATTATTATGTTTTATTTTTTATTTACAGCTTCAAGACCGATAATGATATTAAGCGCGATGAGACCGGAGAGTTGAAGGAAGCCTTCGATGAGGAGAACAAGCCTCACACCGTCGTCGTCGTCCGTGGCTCCTACTCATACAACAACGTGGAAGCCAAACAGGAGACCGTCAACTACTACTGTTTAAGTTTTTGTAACTTTTGTTCCGCGAGCAGAACTAGATGTCGCTGTACGTTATTTAGAAGGCGGTGTTAAGTTTTTATTCATTTTTATATAGGTGATTGTGCTCTATTCAATAAAACTTTTTCGTGGTTCATACCTCGCTTCACACGAGGTTTCTAGTTTCATTCATAGTTAGAAACCTCGTGGCAGATTTTTGGGACTCTCAACCAGTGTTGCCAGATCCAATATTTAAAAATCCGTAGGGCTACTCTCAAAAATCCGTAGAAGTCCGTATATTGCCTCTACAAAAATCCGTAGATCTACGGACATTTTTTAAAGCGTCAGGTTAGTAGTAGTTAGTAGCGTCAATAGTCAGGTTTACTCTATTTATAGATGGACTGACCTTAAACGAAATTCCTTGCCGGTAAAGAAATTGAAAAAATCTGTGGGATAGTCGAAAAGATAAAGGAAAAGACAATATTTTAATAGTAGTTTTTAATTTTTACTAATCAATTCAATCATTATTACTGTCGAAACGCAGCTCGCTATTGTTCCCAGTCGCAGGACTACCTTTTTTTTGGAGCTACGTTTCGTATTACGCAAAATTTTATTTAATTAGAATATGTATACTATTGTTTGGATGGGGTGGATGAAATCAATCAAAAATCCGTACATTTGCGACTAAAATCCGTATGTCCGTAGACAAGACCTAAAGTCCGTAGATCTACGGACAAATCCGTAGGTCTGGCAACGCTGCTCTCAACAATTACGCCGAAGAGACCGGCTTACACGCCGAGGGAGACTCCATCCGCAAGCCCGCCAGGAGATAAGCTTTAACTAATTTGTGAGTTAGACCAATCTATTCGACTCTATTACATCGGCTTCACTACCCTAGGACTCAGATATTTTATTAGGATAGTAGCAAATTGCATAGAGCATCGACCGTACTCACGCCTTGTTGCTTGTTATATGTTCAATGCTTCAGATAACCCTTTAAACTTTTACATTATTTTTTGTTATAAATGTAAATATAGTTGTTTTGAAGTTATTTGTTGGTTTCTTTTTTATTTTGACATCACGCTAGTAGATCGATGACACCACTATAGGGCCAAGACATTTAACTTTTGAATATTGTGTTTTTAACAAAATTATAATGTTTAATGTGGTGTTAAGTATATGTCACTGCCACTGGAGTCAATGGCTAGTATTAGTAGTTCATAAAAGATAATTTACTTTAAAATAGGTTAGCTTAGTTTTTATCTTAAACGGTAAGATAATTTATTATGCCTATTATATAGAGAAATTGTTCTGAAATTTTATCAATTTCCTAGGATCCTTGTTACAAGAATTCGGACTCTCATAATAAGGATCTTAAGAAAATACCTCTTTTATATTAAATAAAACTACTATATTATTATTATTATTTAATAGCATAGAATAATCAAAAACCTGTCTTGATGATGCGAAAGTATGAGTTTCAAGAAGATTAAATCCGTGAGTTTGTTTTATTCCGTCATTTGACATTAGCCGTCGGGGTATAAAAAGATTTGTCGCGATAGATTCAACATCAGTCGCTCATCAGTTAGCCGCCAAATCAAATCAAAATGAAATCGGTACGCTCATTATAATACCTACATGAAAACTACTGAGCATCATTTGGAACTCATTATTTTACCTATATTCCATTTTGTAATTAATATTAACGTCGTCAGTTTTTTAAATATTTATTTATTTTTTATTTATTTATTGTTTATAAGCAAAATACACTTTAATTATACAAACTAGCACATTACATAGAATTTATATTAAATGTTGCGGGTAGAACTACATTTTATTTTACTTCAAGCCTACGATTCATTGTTGAGTTCAACCACTGAGACTTCGAACTATTTAGGTCAAAAAATTTTTTTTTGTTAGTTTGTAGTAATTAGAATATCTTAACAAAATTGTGTAGGTAAATTAAAGATTAGATAGTGTAAAATATATATTGTGCTCAAGAGCTACAAATATATAAAAATGTTTATTGTTTTGTGCAGATCATCTTCGTCGCCCTCGCCCTCGCGGCCGTCGCCCTCGCCGCTCCAACCAGCGAGAACGTGTACCCGAAAATCGTGCGCTCTGACTTCGAACAGAAACCTGAGGGTGACTACAAATTCGGGTAATTATAACTTTTTCATTGTGTATACCACTTTTTATAATAAGGCCATCATTTATAATGGCAATATTTAAAAAAAAATCTTTATTATTCTTTAGGATTTTAACATGATTATGGTAGTATTTTCTTACTCATGCTGTGTTATATCATAGCAACATCAATATCACATGATAAAACAACTTTCAACATCGAATGGTACCTAACACGATTTTTAATAATTACCTAAACAAAATTAAACGTAATACAAACGCAATACGGTGAACGAAAATATCGTGAGGAAACTTGCATGTCTGAGAGAACCCCTCTAAAGATGTGTGAAGTCCGCCAACCCGCACGGGGGCAGCGTGGTCGACTATGGCCTAATCCCCCTCGCATTGAGGGGAGGCCTGTGTTCAGCACTAGGCCATTAAAAACGGGCTGGTATTATAATTTATTTTATTATTATACACGTAATACGCTGTAAACAGTTTAAATAATTGAATGTTGTCACTAAACTACAAATTTTTTTTTATATGTTCGCAGTTTTGAGACCGAAAATGGCATCAATCGTAGTGAGGACGGTGAGCTGAAGCAGGTTCCTGACGAAGAGAACAAGCCCCAGACCGTCGTCGTCGTCCGCGGTTCATACTCCTACCCCGGAGAAGACGGCAAACCCGTCGTAGTTGAATACTACGCCGATGAAACCGGATTCCACGCTGAGGGTGAAACCATCCCCAAACCCAGCAGGAGATAAGCTTCCCACTTGTCGCTGATTAATAATTAAAGTATTAAATTATACCAATCGGATTATCTGCTGTCGTGCCACGGAATCTGATAATGTTTAAGAAATAGAAATTGGTACCACAGCCGAGGAGCGCGGCGGAGCATCGGCCGCGCATTTCCTGTTGCTCGTTAAAATTGATGCTCACTGCCATAATATACATTGTACGTTTTTTATTATTATTTCTTTGTAAGATACAGTGATTTAGATTGTAAATAAAGTTCAATTGAAAAAAAATATTTTGTACTTGCATTTGTACCTAACATTAGCACCCAAACCTAATAGCAACAATATTTTAAACGCTTTATAAATACAAGACTTAAATTAAATGATAATAATTAAAAAATATATAAACCGTCGACGGCGGAACCATGTTTATGAAAGTGGATAAAACTTTTCACACAGGACCCATAGCTATCGAATAGATTATCGATGTAGGCGGGTTTTCGTTCGCGGGGAGCTATTAAGCGATACCGCAGACTGATCAAGGGGCAAAATTTATAACAACTCTTTTAACCCTGCGTTTGGATAGAGGCAAGATTCTCGTAAGTATATCTGGCAAAGCTGCGTACACTCTTATTGTCAAAACTTGTTGTCATTCTTTGAACATCACGAGTGTCTTAATGAAACTTACTTCAATGTCATACATCTAAAAACTATATCCTTATGTCAGGTCATTTATTTTTAAAGGACTTACGAATATATTTTATTTTTTTTACTTTACAACCGGTTTAGAAAGCCACATCAACTGAGAAGATCCAGCAAGAAGCTTAGGGGGATGGGGTTTTATAAATAACTTTTTTAAAATCGCCAATTGCAATAGTTATTTGTTCTGAAAATAAATATCTGTTTTAAATGACGAATAGGCAATTCTTGGATTTCTCTTGAAAGTTTATTTTAGATGTGTAACATTGCCTAATAAGAGAATTATTTATTTGTGTGGAGATGAATAACATGCACGGATAGTTTATGTTTATTATAAGTGTATAAAGCATAAGCATCACATTTTTTTTCAATAATATTAATAATTGTTTTAACCTAGGTACCAATACTTTTTCCCGGAATCATCAGCCGGAACACGGCTAGGCCGCTTGGCGAAATGGCTATGTTCAGTGGGTGGTGACTAACCACGGCCGAAGCCTACCACCAGTAGAGTTGTCACCTAGTTGGCACCACCCATGGTCACGTGTAGGGTATCTCGAGGGTATTTAATTCTCCTACGGACGAAGGTTACTCGAGCCCAGTTGAAGATGATTTTCCAAATACATATTCAATAACACCTAATATAGTTTTTCAACTTAATTTTTTTCTTTTCACAATATGGCGTCTGGTTGTCGTAATGTTGAATTTTCATTACTATCATGTGTTTAGTAGTATTACCAAAACTCATAGGAATATTAGTTTACATTTTATACTAGCTGCACTTGCGGCTTTGCCGTCGTTCATTTCGAAAAGTAACCTATAATTTTTATTTTTTTGTTTTGTAATCAGATTAGGTTTTTAATATGGGAAATCCGTAGCCCTAATCCAATCAGTAAAATAGAGGACAATTTACTGTCAAAATATCGGACTTCTTGGAAGAACTCATAGATAGTGAAACTTGACGTTTCACTATTTTTTCACATACATCAATCTATGTAGAGTCTTTTATTTACCATCATGGTATTCGTTTATTATTACAGTTGCATTAATACATACACAAATAAGATTCAATAAACACATTTAGGTATAAAGAAGAAAATATTAAATGCAATGAAAAAAAAAAAAAAATTGCGCTTGTTGCACTCGCGCGTTGCACAATTACCCATTAGGTAGGCACTGGCATGCCTACTAATTAATTTCAGATCATAGTCCTTTTATAGGAACTCTCCTATCTTTAATTATTTAAATTAAGGATATGGGAACTCTCCTATGCTTAAATATTCAAAAGTATGTAAATTAATAAGTATTTTAATTATTGCCATTCACCTGAAATGGCACGGTGTCGGAAAAAATATTTTTACCCCCAAATTTATGGAAAGTTACATTTCGATGCACTTTTCTTTAGAAAAAATATTTATAAATGCCAGTGTTAATTTCTATAAGTTTGGTTAGTTAAGCTTTCCTATAAAACCGTATGCCGCAGAGTCGAATCAATAATTTTGTAGTCCATTAGAACTGAAAGTTACCTTTATAAATCGCAACATCCGAATTCAACACCGTATCGTAGTTTATCCACGGTAAATGTTTTGATGCGACTAGACTGAGCGCCTAGAGTAGATGCCAGCCAGTATACTAAAATAAAAGAAAAACTAAAATGCATAGGTATGCAGTATTATTACTAAAAGTCGACTTTTGACATTAAAAGCCGGTGTATAAAAGACGACGGGATATTTTCAGTGTCAGTTGCTCATCAGTTAGCTACCAAATCAAACCAAGCAATATGAAATCGGTACGGCTTAAACATCTCTGTGGTCAAAGTTACATAAGTGATTTCGATTGAAGATTTAATTTACAAAAAATGATCAAAAAAGAAAATATTTCAGCTGTCGTGTGTTTAAATTTACGGACACAATCAATTATATCCTGTATTTTCAATTCCCTGCATTTTTTGTTGTTTATTACATGCGAAGTGAGGTATTATCAAACACGGAGGTTTCGTTAAAGTGTTAATTGTTTGCACAGATCATCTTAGTTGCGCTCGCCCTCGCGGCCGTCGCCGTCGCTGCTCCCCCAGAGACCGCGCAGATCCTACGCTCCGAATACGAGCAGCAACCCGAGGGATCTTACAACTTTAAGTAAATATGTTTTGTGTTATATACTCTCCATTGACGAAGCCATACTCGCGTTGTTCGAGTGTATATTTGCATGGACACTTACAAAATGATCCTAAACGTGGTCTAGAAGCCCCATTAAAAACATATTATTTGATTCTACCGAAAACGACCGCGATTCTTGACGGTTTACAATCAAGTTGGTACCTAAGTTTTAATCGATTCCTGGTAGAGAAAAACTTTGTATAATGCGAACGAATGTTTGCATCGTTTAATTTTCTAAACCTTCGGTATTGTACTTGGCTATACACGAATGATTCCCATAGCTCATTTTCGATAGCCTACTATAATTATATGTACTGTTAAACTTTTATTACCAGCTTCGAGACTGAAAATGGAATCAAGCGGGATGAGAACGGTGAACTGAGAGAAGCTTTTGATGAGAACAACAAGCCCCACCCCGTCGTCGTCGTTCGCGGCTCATACAGCTACCCTGGTGACGATGGCAAACCTGTCTTCATTACTTACTCCGCTGATGAGTTCGGGTACCACCCCGAGGGAGACTCCATCCCCAAACTCGCCAGGAAATAAGTTTCTCACGACTGCTTGATAATAAATAATAAAGTATTAAATGAAACAATCGAAGAATTATCTGCTGCACTGCCCCGGACTCCTATAACGTTTAGCAATAGCAACGTGTCGCCATGGCTGGGGAGTACGCGGCGCAGAATCGGCCGCGCACATCCTGTTGCCCGTTATTGTCTATGCTCACTGCCATTATTTGTACATTTTTATAATACTTGTTAAATCTTGATAACGGCACATAAATAAAGTTCAGTACAAAAATAGCGATGCTTAGTTATTGTGATAAATTACAATTGATCCTTACACACAATTACATAGTTATAACGTGGTCATGAAATCTCATATAGTAGTCAAAGTAGATTAAAGATAACGAAATAAATAAATCGAAAAATATTTATAATTAGTTTTAGGGAGACCAAAGCTATCGCTTCGTAACAATTTTGAGAATGTTTTTTTTTCGCAAAAAAATGCTAGATGTAACATTCTAATGTTTACGCCACCACGCGTGTATTTCTCCAAGGAGTACGTTGGATAGGTATTCAATTCCAATGCTATAGTGAGCAAGCTTTGCTGGACTGCGACGTAGATATACGCAGTCCGAATGTGTAGAAACTAAGGAGCGGCTACTATCTATTTTTCATACCCCTAAGTGATAAGTGTTGTCCAACCCTAACATTTTTTTTTAATTTTTTGGACATAATTTTTATTTTTCTATAATGTGGCATTAAAAAAAAATTAAAAAGCAATAAATAAACTAATATTGAAATCTACCTTGTCTAACTAAATCAAATATTTTACTAATCTGAAGTCGGTGCCAAACAACTGAGTCGAGTATTGCCGGTCCGCGCCAAAGACTATGCTTACAAATTGGTCCGCGCATCTCGTTACTGAGTATACTTTTGTTATTCTTCGTCGGTGGTTTATTAGGCTCCAACTTCAGATTAGTTAAATATTTGATTTAGTTAGACAAGGTAGATTGCAAGATTAGATTATTTTGTGCTTTTTAGTTTTTGAAGTCGGTTTTTATTTTGTTAAAATATTTTCTATTTTACACTTTTTAGTGGATATATTTACTATTCCATGTTACTAAAAAGATTTTTATATAAATAATTTTGCAGGATAATAGGTTTACCAATTATAACATGATCGCGAGATAAACATAGATTCAAAGAAATCAAGATAAAACAAAAACCATTGAATCAATTCAGTCAGCAAATGATACTTTCGGAATGTTCTTGATGAAAATATCAAAATTGCTATAGGTATACGTATAAAATTTGAGGAACCCTCTCAATTCTTCATGGATCCCATGATCAAAACATGTTTTTGAAAAAAATGGGACCAATTTGTAAGTAAGTGTAAGTCACGGGTAACAGCTAGTTAAAATATATATCCCACTATAATAATAATCTATACTAATATTATAAATGTGAAAGTTTGGATGAATGGATGTTTTTTACGTTACGTGATTGACACGCCAGAACGGAAAAACGGATCTGGATGAAATTTGGCACAGATATAGATTATAGTCTGGATAAGAAATTATATTATAAGTAAACAACATATTAATAAATTAAAATTAAAATAAGATAAAAATTAAAATTAAAATTTGGCATGTTTTAGAAAGCACTCAGCCTTCCACATCCCCACCACCATAGGCCGGCAAGGTACCCAGAACGCTGGCAGCATTGCCACGTTGAATGGCAATGCTGATGTGTTGGCCAAAATATGTGCCAGCGTTCTGGTTACCTGAAGTCTCCACCAGACGGTTGGTAAGCTCCCGGTAGATTCGATGGGCACCCGGTCCCCACGGACCCAATGTCTCTACCCCAAACGCCTCAAATATATACCCTGCCCCGAGGGAACTATATTTACGGCGCTTGAGGCATTCCGCAGAGAAAGCAGCCCCGCCAGCCCCAGCCGAAGTCTCCGGAAGATGAGACGGCACAAGAGTGTCAACACAAGTTGCATCCCATACCAGCGGCCGCCCCATCCTCCATGGGACAAGGGTCATGCCGTCAGGTCTCTTACCGTCATCTCTAAGGAGGCCACTCGGTTCCAGAATGGCCGCCAAGTTGACGCAGACAAGAGCCCGACGGATTATGTCATTGATACTGGCGTGGCGTGCTATCCTGCCTGCACTTTTAACACATGACAGTCTGTAGTGACAGAGTTGATCCACATCACTACCACACCGACAGAGATGAGGAGCAAAACAGGGTGCTCCCAAACGTAGACATACTGCGATTTGGAATGTAGCTGGATCCATCACCATACCCAGATGCACAGATGGCAGTGCTTGTAGCCACAGGCCCGACTCCCATTTAGAAACAGCGAGGAGACGAGCGCGATCCGCCGAACTTGAAGAAGTCGCAATGAGGTTTTTGCTCATTAGCTCGCAGATGGGTAGATCCCACTGTCTCTGGGAAGCCGGGTCTGTGGGAGGACTGGTGTTCGGACAGGCCAACAACCTAGGCTACTTTTTATCCCGGTAAAATGTATGGTTCCAGTGGGATAGATTTGTTTTAAGTTTTCATAGAGCAAATGATCGACATGACTTTTAACCGACTTCAAAAAAGAGGAGGCTTTTTTTATGTTTGTTACCTCAAACCTCCGTCATTTATGAACCGATTTGGATTTTTTTTTTATGAAAGGATATGCTAACAAATTGGTCCCATTTTCAAAAAAACTGTTCAGTTCATAGGATCACTGAGGAATTGAGAGGACTCTTCAAATTTTATGGGCATACCTTTTTTTTTTTTTTTTTGTTGACGGGGGGGAAATCTTCGATAGATACCCGGCCTCTGTGTGGGAGAGGGCCGGGTTATGTGGGATTCTTACCCACTAAAACCCCCCCGGTGGCCGCCTTCGACACATGTTGGAGGGGCTCCGGGATCTCCAAACGGAACGCACCGGTGCCCCTCTTGTGCCTCGCCCCCTTATGGGGGCTCGTCTCGGGGGAGCAGATGTTTGCACCCCCTGCGCCCTCGCTGCGCACGGCGGCGGGGAGCCACACCCGCCGCCGTCCTCCTCAGGAGTCGTCATCGTCACCGGACGTCCGGGGCCCACACCCCAGTCGTCCTCGACCCCGAGGGTAGCCCGTTATTTAAGGCCCTGGGCATCAGGGCCGGGGGGCCTCGACGAAGCGCGACTCGGCGTCTTCGTCGGCGGCGAGCGGGATCGGCTCTCTCGCGATCCCGCTCGGCTGACTCCTTCTGGGACATAACAGTCTCACAGAAGGCAGTCATAGCCCCCCACGCCGCTTCCCCGGACAGCATAGCCGACACTACGCTGTCGAGGGAGAGATCCGATCCGATCCGTTGGACCAGGATTCCCCGCTCCGCGTCCCACGCGGGACACGCCTCCAGCGTGTGCTGGGCGGAATCCAGGTCCCCTCCACAGTGGTGGCAATTGGTCGTTGCCTCGCGTCCTATCTTGCACAGATAATCACTGAAACAGCCGTGTCCAGTGAGTATCTGCGCAAGCTTAAAGGTGACTCACCCAGTCTTCCTCCTCACCCAAGTTTCGAGGACCGGCAGAATGGCGCTGACGACGCGTTTGCGCGCGTATCGCTCCTCCGAGAGCCGCGCGCGCCACTCGTCGAACGCGCGTCTCTGCTCCTGCCGGCGTATGCTTTCGAGCGCTGGCACCTCCTCACCCCTCCGGCGGAAATCGCGGTACCGGTCATAGACCCTCGCGTCCATATCCGCCAGAATGTCCAAGGGCGGGAAGCGCGCCAGGATTGTCGCCGCCTCAAAGGATACCGTGCGGTATCCTCGTGCGACCCGGATGGCCATCCTCCGCTGCAGGGAATAGATTTTAGTCCTGCAGCGGCGAATACGCAGCCTGGGGGCCCAGACTGGGGCCCCATATACCACCACGGATCGCACGACCCCCGGTTATGGGCATACCTATAACAAGTTAGGTATTTTCATGAAGAAGTCAAGTATTCACATTCAAAAAGTATTATTTGCTGAAGTGAAAGTGATGAAGAAGACCAAAAATGGCCACCGGATCTTCTCAATGATACGTATTTCACGGGTTGCGCCAAGATAATCTCGATTATGATCGTTAAGCGACTATGACAAAGCAAATTTAAAGAAGTGGTTCTGATGAATAAATTACCATCGAGCTGATCTGATAATAATCTCAGGAGGAACCGGAACTCTGTAATAAAACAATGTATCCAAGCCGTGTATGTGTTTATTGAAATTGTTATGGGATGCACTTTCGCTATAAATAAAACTTTTTTCGTGGATGTTCCGATCCGGATTATTCTTTTTTTACAGAATAAGGTATACCCTTTTAAAATTCAGCGAGATTGATTCAGTGGTTTTTGTTTTATCTTGATTTTTTTGAATCTATGTTTATATCGCGATGATGCTATAATTGGTATACCTATTATCCAGAAAAAAGATCGATATAAAATCTTTTTATTGACAAAGGACAGTAGATATATCCACTAAAAAGTGTAAAATAAAAAACTTAAAAAAAATCGTCTTCAAAAAACTAAAAAGCAAAAAATAATCTTGAATACAATACTCGACTCAGCTGTTTGTTTGGCACCGACTTCACATTCGTTAAATAATTGATTTAGTTAGACAAGGTAGATTTCAACATTAGATTATTTTTTGCTTTTTAGTTTTATGAAGACGGTATTATTTTGTTAAAACGTTTTTTTTTTGCATAGGTAATGGTAGTTTAGGGGTCAGAAAATGACATAGGCTAATTTTTATCCCCGAAAATGCACGGTTCCTATGGTATTGCATACAGGAACCATGTTTATTTTAAACTTAACTTTTTAATCGCGGGGCGCAGCTAGTAAATTATAATTTAACATTCATTCAGCACATTTGCAAAGTAAACATTTGCGAATTCAGTATTTGTCCAATGATAATTTATAAAAAGATATTTTTGTGGATATAATGTTTATCAACATGTTTATAATGTTTGTCAGACGATTATTGTGAATGGGAGGATACCGTGATGAGCGTATGTACGTAGTGAAATGCCACTGCGTTTGTTTTGCTCAGGTGTATCGTGACCCTAGGATTACAGTGTAGATCTAGAATCACCGGTTTATTGCTTTTAGTTACTAAATAAAAAAAATAAAAAAAGGAAAAAAAATATATAGCTGTTATTACTATGTTCGACTCTTGACATTCGATGCAGTACTATAAAAGATGCCACTATTTCTTCAGCGTCAGTCACTAATCAGGTAGCTACCACACCACACTAAACTAATCAACATGAAATTGGTACGTACGTACCTACTGTTTTATTGGCTGTCTATGTTTGATATCAAGTGAAGTTGTTAAATGTTTATTGTTTGGTGCAGATCATCTTAGTCACTCTCGCCCTCGCGGCCATCGCCGTCGCCGCTCCCCCAGAAATCTACCAGATCCTGCGCTCTGACTACAACCAGGAACCTGCGGGAGCTTACAACTTTGGGTGAATATAGATTGATACATAATGCTTGTCAGTACGAGCGATATGGGTCAAACGCTCGGATTTAAAGAAAACAGGGACATTTCCTGGCTCGGATCTTTTTGAAGGCAAATATAACGAGGAAAGAGGGAAACTTAACGGATGTTGAAAGTAGTTTGATGTTTGGCTAATCCATAGTGTGTTTGGATGGTGTACTTTATAGCATGCATTCCAGTTGCAATGAGAATAGACACAGGAAAGTCATCGTCTCATATGGCCGAAATGGCTAAATACATGTATCATTATGATCAAATGCGAGGTTGTTATTTCGATCATGTCTCTTACTTTTTAATGGATCAAGAAAGAGAAAAAGAGTGAGTTGATGCGACATAACACCCGTGCTATAAGTTTCTCACGCTTGCTAACTTAGCAGATATTTTTTGTACTTACAAAAGTACCTAGTTAGTTACCTATTTTTAAGTTTTCTTTTTTATTTACAGCTTCGAGACCGAGAATGGCATTAAGCGCGATGAGACCGGAGAGTTGAAGGAAGCCTTCGATGAGGAGAACAAGCCTCACACCGTCATCGTCGTCCGTGGCTCCTACTCATACAACAACGTGGAAGGCAAACAGGAGACCGTCAACTACTACGCCGACGAGACCGGCTACCACGCCGAGGGAGACTCCATCCCCAAGCCCGCCAGGAGATAAGCTTTAACTAAATGCTGAGTTAGACCAATCTATTCGACTTTATTACTACTAAGGACTCAGATATTTTTTTAGGATAGTAGCAAATTGCATAGAGCATCGACCGTACTCACGCCTTGTTGCTTGTTATACAGTTTTCGTTGTTCAATGCTATAGATAACCCTTTAACGTTTTACATTATTTGTTGTTATAAATGTAAATAAAGTTGTTTTGAAGTTATTTGTTGGTTTCTTTTTTATTTTGACATCACGCTAGGAGATCGATGACATCACTATAGGGCCAAGACATTTAACTTTTGAATATTGTGTTTTTTATCAAATTATAATGATTAATGTGGTGTTAAGTCTATGTAATTTAATTATATACATTGACAAGGCCATAACATCAATAGACACACCGAAATGAACATTGAAATAAACTGACTCAGCTTAAATGTGACTAGTGGCGGAGTCCATGGCTAGTATTAGTAGGTCATAAAAGATAATACTTTAAAATAGGTTAGCTTAGTTTTTATCTTAAAAGGTAAGATAATTTATTATACCGTATAATACATTAAAATAATACGACACGACATAATGCAATGTCTATGAATTATAAAATTATAAATAAGAATATTCAGAAGTAGCAAATACCTACAAAAATCGTTGGACGAGGCATGTGTCCACCAATAGTGGATGAATGAATGTTGGTTTGTATGGTAATATTTTCGTTCTGGAAAATATTATTTGCTATTTGAAAATGTAGTCATCCACACAAAATTATAAACATTTTATTATTTTGACGTAGGACTTGACTGTGAATTTCTGGTCGATTCCAAATAAAACTGAATTCATTACAAATTCATTGATTATACGGATCATAAACCAGTTACAGCGTTAAAAACGAAGCTCTACATAGCTACCTCTAATCAAATCTAAACAATTTTGTGAAGTTTATAACCATTTTGGAGTAATTATATGACCGATTAAAGTATCACAGTTCTAAAAAGTAGTAAGTTTAATGGATTCCTCGTTTGGTTATATTGAGTGATAAATAAATACGTTTGAGGACATGACATCATTATTTAACATAGCCTTCGATATTATTAAACCAAACATACCTAAGTTTTCTTTTACGTTTATACAAGAATATTTTTTATGTTAATTTTATTACTCGGAGTTGTAATAAGAATAATAATTGACATCGCCAGATGAACACACCGACTGTACAATTTCAAACTAAGCAAAACTTGTATTATTGGTACCGTACAATGGACTGGGGGCGATCCTAGTATAGAAATAAATGCCGCGGATGTAAGGGGCATGGTGACCTATAAATAATGCCTGTAAAAATAAACAAAACATTTATGTCGAATGTCGTGGTATACAAATGTTGTTATTTTTGAACGCGCAATGTATCGTAAGACTTGCGATCTCTTCATAACTCTCCGCGCGATACCCGACTCATGCAAGTGACGAGCACGCTCGAGCGTATTGATATTTGATTTACATTGCAGTTTTAGGTCTAAATTATGGTTATATTCATTTAAAAAAGCGTATCATTCATGTACCTTTTTAGATGGTTTGATATAGGGATATACTCGTACTACGAATATAACCTGCATGTTGGTGTAAGCCTGTCT
Organism: Pheosia tremula; assembly: GCA_905333125.1. Classification (NCBI taxonomy): domain Eukaryota; kingdom Metazoa; phylum Arthropoda; class Insecta; order Lepidoptera; family Notodontidae; genus Pheosia; species Pheosia tremula. The sequence continues at coordinate 5,595,309 of HG995402.1, read as the reverse complement.
ATTTCTCGAAAAACGATCGAAGTCGGTCCACCTCGACTGAGCTAATGGTTGACTATGGCTTTATGAAACCCCCCCGCTTGAGAGATTACCCGAGTCCAGCGGATTATCCCCTTAATCAGGTGATTAAGGGGATAATTATCTTATTAAGCCGAGACCACACTAGCTTAGAGTCTTGGTATTGTAAAACAATCATTGCACGGTGCTCGATTCGTCGACTTTAGCAATAGGATAATTATAATTGTGAACGAACCAATCGTGAGAAACGAACAAGGATTTAATTAAAGCGTCATTGTAATTTCTATCTGGACCGATCCACTTATAACTGTAATGCAAGCTTCAAATGCATACACACACAAAAATTACACAATATTAGAATATCGGTAGAGTTTTTTTTACTAACTAATCAAATGCAAAATAAATGATTTGTACTATTTAGATAGAAATTATAAACACCGAAAGGAATTCAAATAAAAAATCGTATTCGTCGTTCGTAGTACAAAATATGACGTTCAAATAAATATACATATAGGTAGGCAGTTTAAACATGTACAGTTACTGATGCATGATTACGTTGCTTCAGTAACAACATGTCAGACTTAATAGCATTAATTGATAAGAAGTTGATGAGCCGTCTCTGCATTATTTTACAAGTCATTACAAAATCTTTACGGTCAACTGCCGCGGTGGTTCTCCGCCCATTTTAATGTCTTCTGTGTAGTTATACTTATCTGCACTTATAATATAGTTTGTCCGCGATATCTAAATTCCTTGAAATCTTTGAGTAAAGATCGCAACGTAAAGAGTTAAATCATATCTATTGGGTCCGACTGAATAGACCAATGTAATTTAGCTAACTTTAATGGAAAAGCCATTTGGTTATTCCATTTAAAAAAGGAACATCTTTACTGGTTACAGTGTATAGTATATTAAGTATGTTTAAAATGGGTCCTTATTTTAATTGTAACTATGCAATTGGGATGATTATACTGTATTAAAACAAGTATAATATCCGCAGCTATCGTGTTAATTATTAATTCGGCTACAAAATTAAAGATCCGTAATAACGGCCAAAACAAAACAATTTCGTATAATTACGAAGTTAATTGTGATGTAATAATGTAAATTAATTGACAACGAGATGTATATCTTTTAGTAAAGAATAATTGAAACCACGTTTTGGCCTTCTTTTAACGAATGGCGCATCTAATACATAACTTTATTTGTGGAACAGCGGTTTCAGAATAATGAGAAAATGCTTGCCTAACATTGTGGGATAATTTCGATCATTATTTTTTTTTAATAAAAGGGAATTAACAAAGGGCAAGATGATATGATAAAATATGACATGATATATACGTCTAGTAATTGCAACTCCAGGCTGCCCATCATGAAGGTTCGATCTTCTAGTCGTGTGATTTGAATTGTTTATTGAATATGTGTAGGTAGGAACTCACAAAGGGTTGTCGGTAAATGATCATGACCTACCTTCATTAGTTTGCGACTACTGTTACTAACGGGTAATGTAGATAAAATACAACAGATAAATAATAAATTAAGCCGCAGTGATAGCCAAGTTTGTTGAACGCATGCCTTAGAAACAAGGTGTGCGGGTTCAAAACCCAGCTTGCACCTCTGAGATTTCTGGATTTTCATGTCCGAATCTTATTTTCAATAAATATTATCACTTGCTGTACGGTGAAGGCAAGGATCGTGAGGAAGCCTGCACGTCTGTCGAAAGTCGTGAGAAGTTCATCAAACTGCACTGGGCCAGTATGGTGGACAAGGGCCTAAATCCATATTGTGGAGGACAGTGCAATAGGCTCGCTCCCTATTATACATTGTGACCAAAATACCATCAGCGAAATGTGGGTGTATTGCAGTGTACCTCTTCCTACTCCTTCGGGTATTACGGGCGTGATGGTGTATATTAATAAATGAAGTCTAGAATATATGTAAAGATGGTGGTTTGACAGAGATTCTTGGAAAACACAAGAGCTTGTTATGTTAGAGATTAAATAAAAATAATATAGTTTGCACCCTTAAGCCAACTGGTTTTACAGATTAAACTAAGATATTAATATGATACTATAAAAATACGCCTACGGCAACCCAGTAGTTATGCAAAGTAATTGTGTTTTAAGATTGGGATTCTAATAACATTAAGGACAATTTGGATTAGAAGTTAGAAAATGATCCAATGATTCAACCATCCCATTCGTGATGTAATATAATAATAATAATACCAGCCCATTTAATGTCCCACTGTTGGGCACGGGCCTCCCCTCAATGTGAGGGGGATTAGGCCATAGTCCACCACGCTGGCTTAGTGCGGGTTGGTAGACTACACGCGTCTTTCGAGGGGGTCTCTCAGACATGCAGGTTACCTCACGATGTTTTCCTTCACCGTTTAGCAAGTGATAATCAGTGTTGAAAATGAGATTCGCACATGAAATCCAGTAAGCCCAGAGTTGCGCGCCGGAGTTTGAACCTGCAATCCTCGTTACGGAGGCAAGCGTTCTACCAACATGGCTATCACTACTATACACACAATTTGTGTTGTACCTGCGATGATGGTGGTGGGTAAACGGACGTGAAACAATCACGTTTGAGCGATGGCATAACAAAAACTATGAGCTACCCTGCCGCCTATAAATGGAGTATTCTGATCCCACGCTAACATTAACGTTTTGAGTACAACAAGTGCAGTTGGATTTTAGGTATTGTTGAATTAATTCGATGCAAAGCAAAACTAGTGCGAATTATTTTTAATTGATAATTTATTTTCTCATGTTTTATATGGTTTCGTTTGCTCATTGTTTGATTTGTTGAACTTCTAGCCGTTAAATTTAAAATTTGGATAGTAGCTTAGCATTCAAATTTTCATGGGTATCTTTTACAGTGGTTTGGAGTGATTAGTGGATCTGGTTAAAATTAAAAGCCTTCGGGAAAAAATAGTTCTCTATTTTATTGTCGTTTTCTGTATTTGTCAATTAAATATGTAAGGCCTAACAATGATAGTGTAGAATACTTTTAGGGGTCCATTGGTAAGCTATTGATGTCACATCATCTAAAAATAAATCATTTATTTGAAATAAAAAAAAAACACTGCATACTTTGTGCGCGTTGACCCAGTAGTGGGTCGCTTTCCCACAGAAAAATCAAACACTGTATACACATATATTTTATACATAAAAGTGATCGTTATCACCTACTTGTTATTGTACACTATTTTGTTAAACCTTATATATATTGCTTTCTCCAAAGTGTCAAGGCAAGAAACAATTACTGAAGTAACAATTTTGTTTCAGGATGATTCGCGTCATTAGTTGTCTGTTGCTATGCAGCACCCTGTCTATCGCCTTCCCGTTTCCCGCAGCTCCAGTGCCGTTGCCACCATCGCGCGTGCCTCCGACGTCTGTGGTGCCTAATACTTTCCCTTTTGTGCCAACACCCAGACCTGGAGAGCCAGGGTATAATAGCCCCTATTACAACTACGCTGGTAGTCCCGCAGTGCCTATAGTGTCATATTCCAGTGAACATCTAGGAGACGGGACTTATGCTTTCAGGTATGTTCCAAGTGTATGTATATTCCTAACTTAGTATCTTTAAAACTATGTGAAATGCGGGAAAGATGGTTTGATTTATGTTTATTCTGCTCTAAAACAAAAACTAATAAATACCGTCAGTTATATCAATGTATTGTTTGTGAATAATATATAATTGTATGTATATATATATAGGGGTAGTATATATATATATATATATATATATATAACCCTACTCCATCGAACGCCCCTATCCGCAAAATAACAATGAAGACATGGGAAAAATCACATTTGATTCTGCACCGTTATCAATTTTGTTTGGAATTTCAGTTTTACAACAGCTGACGGGAAGCAGGCCCAAGAAAATGGATATTTAAAAGACACTTACATTGATAACGCCGGTGAACCACAAGGAACTCAGGTTTGCATTGTTATATATTTTTTTAAGAACAGCTCCTCTCTCTTGGATATTTATTTCACCCTTGCGTTTCAGGTTGTTCAAGGAAGTTATTCTTATATTTCGCCTGACGGTACACCCATACAAGTCAGTTATATCGCTGATGAGAATGGTAAGGAATATATGATGTTATACAATTTTAAAAACAGCACATGTTTTCGTCCGCGACTTTGTCCTAATAACCCAATTACCACCAAATTACCTCAATATACAACTTTTTCCCTTTTATGGGCCCAATTTCTACGTCCAGTGGTCTAAGCCAGGCTGTAATTTGTTTATTTATATTATGTCGTGATTTCAGGGTTCAGACCTTCAGGCGTTCACATACCTGCTGCTGGAAACGTTGTGGCTCCCATAGGGGATAAAGACAAACGGCCCTTCAACCCTTTCTTCAACAGTTACAACCAGTACAATGATCGCAACCGCTACAACCCTTTTGGAGAGTACAATAACTTAAGACCCTACGACCCTAGATACCCTTACGACCCCACGAAATTTAACCCTTACTTCAATAACCCGTACCCAATCATTGCTCAAAACCAAGCTATAGAAGAGGCTAAGAAGGAATAAGAATACTATGAAGGAAAATAAAGGTCTGAACTTTATGAGTATTCGGTAGACGTTGCTCTAAGTGAATTACAGGCAATTATGTTTTTATATTATTTTATTTTATGAACAAAATAAAGTGTTATCTGAAAAAATATTGTTTACTTGAATACTATCTTACATTTCAGAGTAATATACCTGCGAATCCAGTTATCTATACTATGTACTCGTAACATCTTCTACAAATATATGGAAAAAAAAACTGCATAATCAAGTCTATAGGAACGCTTGTACACGCGTAAGAATAAAGTGACTCTGATTTAGTAGTAGTCGATTTTAAATATTAAAATTTCAAGTAAAATCGATATATAATTAGGGACCGATACACATTTTACGACTGCTCCGGGCATTGAGTTAAAACTATTATACATTAATAAAGCCTTAAAAAATAAATTAAGTGAGTTTTTTTGTCTGAGAAATGGAGCTTATTAGCTTGGCTACTAGCATGATACGTTACGCAGTAGAACGAGTAGTAATCTCTGATGCGTATGACGCTATGACGAGAGATTTCAATGGGTACAGTGATTTTTTTGTTTAAACCTTGTTGAAGTATGTCGCAACGGATGCAACTGGTTCTGTGAGATCCGACTGTTATGATGCGACTACAAGTTAAGGTTAACTTTACGGCGTTTTTGGTGCTTACATAATGTGTCAAACTTTAAATTATTGTACGTATTCATGTTCTGTGAGAAAATCAATAAAGCGCTTTGTTTCAAACAATGTGTATTTATGAATTAAGCATAGGTATTAAAGCTCTTTCGAATGTTGAGAAGACAGTAGGCTAGCTATTATCATAAGTATTGATAGAATACAATTGAACGTTTGAGTACTGGCATTTCTTCTTAAATGGGATTCGTTTCTTCTTCATTAATTGAATATAACCATATTAATTGAATATTTCCAATGACATTACGTAACACAGAGTAGGTGCATGTGAGAAAATATCAATTAATCTTTATTAGTCACAATTTCCAATTTCATCGTAATTTCACAAAAGGTTATTTAACTCTTATAATCAAAGGGATTAAGTTCTTATTTAATCGCTGCGACTCACAAGGGAGGCCGCCGTCGTCCTGCCATTGAGCACATGATCATAAAATATGTACAGAATTCGCGTGCGATGCGAAATTGCACAAAAGCTTTCGGTATAAATACTGGGGGTGAATCCAAAAGGCATCATTGTACTGTTTTGATATCGCAAGTATCCATTTTGTATCTTGCTCCAAGATGAAGTTTGTTGTAAGTTTTGTTTGCTTCTTTTTAACGTCAATTATTTCATGAAATCAAGAAATGTTATTTAAGAATATGTTGGGAGAATAATTTGTATTTATAATGCCAACATCAGTGATAAGCATACCATCATAGTCGTACCCAACATTTATAGGAGATTTAATCACAATACAAATGCATTTAAAAAACAAAAAGCTTATTAGCGGTCAGTGTTTATAAGTTAGTCTGGATGATGAAGATGGCGTTTGATGAGGCACCCCCGTCGCTAGTGCTTTTTTTCAAATAGTTTCTTGTCACTATCGTATATATCAACATTTCCTATTTTTTTTCTAAATCTAGTTATTATTAATGCTCGTGGTTGCATCAGTCCTCGCTGACGTCATCAGTCTGCAAGCCTACCAGCCACAGCCTGTGTATCATCAACAACAGCAACAGCAGCAGTACACCACGGAACCCATCCCCATTATAAGTCAAGAACATGTCATAAATCCAGACGGTACTTATAAATGGAGGTAAGTACAATAATAATAATATGTTATCACCCTTTTAATGTCCACTGTTGAGCAAGAGTCTCCCCTCAGTTCGAGGGGGATTAGGCCGTAGTCCATCACGCTGGCCCAGTGCGGGTCAGCGGACTACCAAAGTTTTCCAAGGGGTTCTCTGAGACATGCAGGTCTTGGCACGATGTATTAAAATACACGATGTATAAAATGAAATGCTTGTGAAAACTTGTTAAAAAAAAAGAAATGGGACAAGGAAAAAAAGTATGAAGGCGTGATCTAGTAGTGAGCGTTTACATACAATTTCTCTATAAGACTTAATTGATAGAATAATAGGCTTTTAGTTTACCAAAGACTGTTCTCAAGAAATAATTTACAAATAAATAAATATATATCGATCAATTCTCTATCATGTAACAATCTACCAAGTTAAAGTTTAGTATCGCAGCTACCGGAATACTTATCAACAAAACATTTATTCAACACACGACGATTCATTCCGTCACTGATGGAATATATAAATTAGCCTTACCTAAATATTCAAATATTATATTACTAAATTAGCTATGTCTGCGTCTTTGTGTTGACTTTACTTTTGACCTTTGCGTATCTAACACATATACACACTATTACCCGACCACCGAATAGTACACTAATCAACAGCTAAGTTACCAATAGTTGAGTTAAACATATGCTACCGATCCTGAAAATTTTATTGAACCGGTCCAGAAGTTTTTCATACATGCTTGAACGATATTACTTGTCTTAAATTTAGAGACGTCCAAATAACATATGGGACCATTTTTGACACGGTCTAGCAACAGTTTAATACCATTATAGGTGAACGTAAATTCCTATAAAGACCTATGCGCCTATGCGCTCAGTATAAAAAAAGGATATTTATGGAAATGACAGCAATAATATGATTGAACGATTACTTTCAGTTATGAGACAGGCAACGGCATCTCGGCTGAGGAGCAAGGTTACGTAAAGAATCAAGGCATACCTGATGAAGAGGTGCAAACTGCTCAAGGACAGTACCAGTATACTGCACCTGACGGACAGGTGAGATAGTATACCATACATTATAAACTGTATACAGATGTTAGAATTTGTTGAACCAGAACATGTAGGAAAAAATTCCGGCAGTTGACCTGTATCTTATCTATCTGTATATAGCTCAGTACCATTTCGCATAATCCATGACGCGGGTACAAAGTATCGTGCTCATCACACAAAGTTTACTTTTACGGGATTTGAACTGTGTCAATCAGGTTGTCGATACTGCTTATCCCACAAATCATAAAAGTGTGAATATCAAACGTGATGCGCCTTAACAAACAAAAAGAGCAATGTAATTGTAAGTTAGTTGGATGTATAGCATCCGGCCGTAAATATTGCACGTTGACCTTTAGAAAGGGACTATTGGCTGGAGGCAAGAGTGAAAGAGATGACGCTCTACAAAGCCGATTTTTTTTCTATTGCCGATGTGCAATATTTATGGTCGGATATTGTACTTGATTGATGTATCTCGTGTCATGCACAACAGCATCATCACTAGATGGCAGTGTTATTGCAAAACCTTTAATCTTTATAAAATGGTATCTCATTTTGTTATTGTTTGATTCCCGAATTTTACTTTTTTTTTTTTTTTTTTTAATTTTTTATAATATTAAATAGACATAACATTGAAAACACTTCTGCCTATCTCTTTACAAAATACCTACAGGCGTGCTGATATTAATATTTGTTTACATGGACACGTGAGTTTCAGTTAATAGTGTATAAATTATCTGATTAAAAAAAATATTACTACTTTGAATTTAAAGAGGATTCTACTTCCACATTACCATACCTTTGATTGATGAATCTTATAAAAGGAAGTATTTATATTATTGATTGTGTTGACTCTCTATGACACTGTGATTTATAACAGAACGAACTTGAACATTATAACTAGGAATTAACTTCGGTAAAGTTCCTGTGTTTAATGTTAATAAGATTTTCCTTGTCATGCCCTAAAATAGAGATTGTACATACATACAGTTATTTATTGAATAATATATTAAGTCAATGCTAGTCTTGGACATTCCTTGAACCATGACAATATTATATAACATTCTTGCTTCAATATTGTCAGGATTTTTTTCACATGCACATTTACGAAAATTCTATAGAAATGAATAAATTACTTTCTGTAATTCCAGGCAGTAGTGGGAGCACTAATTTCCTCGCCGTATATATAATCATTTTAATCGTATCTTTTACTTGAGTGCTGAGTACTTACTGTGATAAAATTATATACTTAGATATAATAATAATCGGAATACGAGCCCTTTTTAATGTCCCACTGCTGAGGCACGGGCTCAATTCGAGGGGGATTAGGCCATAGTCCACTACACGGGCCCAGTGCTGGTTGGCGGACTTCACACATCTTTCGAGGGGTTCTCTCAGATATGCTTCTTTATACTTAGATATGAATATCCATTTAATATCTTATTAAATAAGCGTAATATTGAAACGGTTTATTCCAGGTAATCCATTTGCAATACATAGCGGATGAGAATGGCTTCCAACCTCAGGGATCTCACCTGCCGACGCCACCGCCAATCCCCAAGGCAATCCAGATCGCCGTGGACTATCTGGCCACTTTGCCCGCGCCCAGTGAAGACAACAGAGAGTACAGGAACTAGATAATTCCCATTTAGAGTACCTACTATGAATCTGTGGCTCGAAAGTCTTAGCTTGAAACAAACAGACGTAGACCATATGTGTACAATTTTTTCAAATAATGGAATAATGAAAGCACCGGTCAGTAGAATAGTAATTCACTCATGTGATATCACATTATAGAAAATAAAAAAAGTATATTATGTAAGCACATATTGAATATCTTTACCTAATACACGTAAGGTTTATATAGTATATAAGGATTTGTTATTTATTGTTTTACAATATTATATTATGTTGTAAATACTTTCGTTTGAATCTCCATAACTATATGATAAGTTTGAAAAACAAATCTGAATAAGAGATAAAGTATACTTAATTATGTTATAATTTATTTAGAGGAAGATCTAGTAGAACATTTATAAAAATATAATGAAAGCTTAAGCTCGTCATATCAAAAATGAATAACCCGCAAAAGCATCAATCAAAAAACGTTTATAGTGATCTAATAATTGCGTTTCTCAATGTTAACGTTAAATATTTGTTTATTCATTCATTCACAAGGTTGCAAAATTTAATAACAGCTAGTGGTGATTACTGGTCAGTTGGCTGTCAAAGTTAATTGTACATACCTCACGAGAGTAGAATAGGGTAAAAAACTATATTTTTTATACTACGACATTAATCAGTAGCAATTGGAAACGTACAGATTTTATTTTCTTATGAGAACAAACTCTTAATGCGATTTTTATAAATTCATTACCTACATCTTTCCCAGGAAATGGGTACACGTCATTCAGTCGGCATAAGACTGTTGTAAAGACATTTTTATAATTACACTAGCTGTTGCCCGCGACTTCGTCCGCGTGGTATTTAACAACGTCTCAACCGTTGGCAACAGCCTGCTCGCGTTCTGATCCCGCGGGACGCATTGCAGATTGTTGCTATCAAACTTTAAGCAGGCGCAGCGCTGCAACATTGGTTTTAATTTTTTTTCGAGATCCAATTTTTTTTCTAAAATAAAAGTAGCCTAAGTTACTCCTTGTTACATCAGCTATCTGCCAGTGAAATTCCCGTCAAAATCGGTCCAGCCATTTCAGAGATTACCCGGAACAAACAGACAGACAGACAGACAGACAGACAGACAGACGGACAGACAGACAGACGGACAGACAGACAGACAGACAGACAGACAGACAAAAATTGTAAAAAATGTTGTTTCGGTATAGGTAACGTGTATACATCCAAATGCACTTAGTAAAAAGCGGTTATTTTAATATTACAAACAGACACTCCAATTTTATTTATATGTATAGATGTAGGTACAGTATTTAATAACGATTCAGTACTATGTTACTAATTGTGCAAACGTACATAATATACGAAAGTAAGGCGCTGATTTGAAATATTGCACCATGACCAGAGTGTCCGCTATTTACCGAAGCGACAATTGAATCGCAAGATCGCGGCACGTATGTGGCGCGTGTGGTCGAGCCCTAAGCATTTGAAGTTCGTCTGCCGCGACCCATTGCTCAACAACCGGTCTGTTCACTTTCCCTGCTACACGCGTGTCAAGGTCGCACGACCATCGCGGTGTACTTCAGGTAGAAGAATAGTGAAGAATCCCCAGAATATGTTTTATCGACGTCTCGTACCTAATTGTGAAGGTCACTTATAATTTGCATATCTCACTGACCCGCCTGATCTCTGAGATTCATTTGGGTTTTTATTTTTTATCGATATCAAGGTTCGTTTTGTTTTTAGATTCATATCCGGGTAGGTTTGTAACTTTGTTCTTTTTGTAGATCTACGATATGGCTATAAAAATATGAAAGACCAATCTTGTAACATACGTTGTTAGGACTTGTCTATTTTTTTATACTCTGGTTTTATATGCGTTTTTCTACAGTTGGTATTATTTGGGATTTAAAATGAAAATTGATTATGTCTTTCTTTCTTTAATTTAAAAAAATACTATTGTATATATCAATTATTTACCACTTCCCTTCAGTCACATTAGAACAATAAACCGAAAATAAATTATTCAGATGTTCATGCAAAGATACCTACTTCAAACTGGTTATATGGGTAAGCTTGTATACACCTTGATTTTAATGACATTAATTAAAACCTCTAAGGCGTATACGAGATTCGAGTAATTTTTATAATCGTTAACACTTACGTACTGGAAAGAAATATTATATTATATTATACCTTTAACATAAAATAACACTAAAATGTTATTAATATATTCGCAACCTCACCAAGGTTGCGCATAATTTACCAATTAGGCGTTATAAGCCACATCTACATTTATAATTTTAAAATGTAGGAGCGTTATTATATATAGATATACCAGTATTTGTTTAGAACCAACATTAGTATTTCGTGTATAACACCTACATACAGGCGCTAATCACTTGACCGATATTGCTGTGCCCTTCACTGGCGAGCTGACATTTGCAGAGTCCGCTATGACCACGGCAGATGGACAAATCTGCAAAACAAAGGCACACTCTATAAAATTTAAAGAAAAAAGATACCGCCGCGGCGCTCGTACGATGGGCAAATAAAATTTAATATGTCAAATGACTTCATCAAATTATCATAGTCATACATAAGATTTGCTCGCCACTCCCAGAGAATAGATGATAATGCAGCAATAGAAAATATGCCTGAAGACATTCTACTCATTAAAAGTGCCTATAGTTTGATTTACATAACAGATTTGAGTGAAATCATTTGTTGTCTGAATACCTATTCATAAATACGACGGCGATATGGATTGCATCATACCATAGTTCCCGTCGATACCAATATATGATACCAGCCACATGTAATTTATGATTGGTGGTTTCTTTTGATATGTTTGACACCATAAGAAATGAATAACTTATATCACATTGTTGCGGAGAAAATTACATGTGTTAGTAGGCATTGAATTATTTCTTCTGTGTTTGATTTATGGGGTTCGATGGTAAGCTTGTACGCAAGAGTCCTCAGGATATTTTTTTTATTAAACAATCTATCTATTTTTAAAGTGTGCCACCACGACAGCAGGCAATAAATTTCAAATAATTAGTAGGTACTTATTTTGGTTTTATAATCGCCTATATTAGTTTATCTATATCATGTTACTGGTTAAAATATTATCAATAATTAAAATGTGTAATATTTTTTTTGTCATAAAATTATAGTCGCATGCCAATTAAAAAAGCGTTTGACATCAAACATGTAACATAGTTATTTAAAATCATAGCATAATGGATAATATATTATTTTGAAAATAATTGCAATGGGAAAAGCAAAAATAAAAATCTCACCAGAAACGCGTTGTCGTGGTCTTGAGATGGTTACGGACTCGCGTTACTCATGTCCACGAATCAGAAATTGAAAGTAGTGAAATTAGAATGTAACGTACTGTAAATTGTTAAAATAAAGATACTCCAATCCATTTACAATTCACAAAAATGTGTTTTATCAGTTTTCTATATTCGAACATACGTATATCTACAAGCTAGTTGATTATTTGCGGTTCCACCCGCGAGTTGCACTAATTTGTTTAGTTTATATTTTGATTTACGTTACTGTGTATTTCAATTGCTTAATAGTAAGGAGTTAGGTTAGTATTAATAATAACTTTATAGAAAAATAGCCCTTGCAGTCTCAGCAGCTCCTATTATTGCAACATTATTTGAAGGATTTTGAAGATGATAGATTATGAATCTTTAATTGATCTCCATAGTACCTTATGCGTCGGAGTGGCGTAACTCTAGGTTCATGCGTTCTCTGCGTCATCGATCCCATGAGGGCTTTACGTAATTTTAGATCCCATAAGCTGCTCTAGAGCGGCTTTGAGTCACTAAAGAAGTTGTGCTCTCACCCACCAGCCTCACGCACATCACCTCGAAAATACTTAGTCCATAGGTGTATATGTTAATGATATGAGTGTATTGCATAATCGAGCTTTTATTTTTAAAATATTTTTCTTAAAAAGACTGGCTTACGCCAGTGGAGCTGCATAGTCTTAAGGTTAATGTTGGGGCAATTGGCTTCTCGCATCATTATCAACATATAGGTTTGTTAAATCTGGTGCTATAATAGACCAATGAATTAATGAACATGCTTTCAGAAAAATAACTATTCATAACTATGAATACTGAATGACTGTAGAGATGAACTGAAGAATATGTTGTCAAAGATTGTGTAGGTATGTAGACATACAAACAACAATGTTAGGATGTGCCGATTTGTATGAATAAAATCTTTTGTGCAAACATAGTGCTTGTGCTACTAAGGCCAGTAGGTACAGAATAAATGGAAAATCCGTTAGGCTTGTTGACAACCATTACGTCGACCCGCCAAGTTGACATACACGAAGAGAGGTAATGCATCCAATGTTTACTTATTTCATAGATTTTTGCGTCATCACAATGAATTGTGAAGTTAGGATGCAGGGAGGTGGTCAAAGGTGTTAACTATAAAAACTCAAAATTTCAGGATTGACAGCATCAGTCGACAACAGTTATCACTGCTTGTTCCACCATCACCAAACCTTGCAACAATGAAATCTATTGTAAGTGTCCACTCACACCGGTGTTAACTGAAGTGCTTTAACGGATAGTCTCCTCGGCTCAGTGGTGTTAATAAGTTCAGTGACATAACCGTATAAATCACAGATTGGTGCTGCGCTTTAAACTGATTTACATACAAGCAACTGTTCCATGAATAAAAATACCGAACTTTAAAGACATCTAAATTATAAATTATTTAAATTAATTCGAAATACGATATTATTAGTGTATTTATAAAGTGCATTGTATTCTAGGTATTGGCTTGTATGCTGTTCGCGGTGGCGTTTGCTGCCCCGCAAAGCCAACCCACCGAACCCGTGCCCATCGTCCGCGATGACAGCCAGATCAACGGCGACGGCTCCTACCAGTACACCTACGAGACCGGCAATGGTATCAGCGCTGACCAGAAGGGAGAGCTGAAGAAGGTCGGAGACGTGGAGTCTTTGTCGGTGCAGGGTGAATACCAGTACCCCAGCGAGAACGGCGAGCACATCCAGCTGACATACACCGCCGATGAGAACGGCTACCACCCCCAGGGTGCTCATCTGCCCACCCCGCCCCCGGTGCCCGCCGCCATCCAGCGCGCCCTCGCCTACCTCGCCACCGCCCCCCCACCCAAGCAAGAAGACGCCCCTCAACCTAACACCCAATAGATTTCATGTTGGCTGATGCAAAAATACTCATAGTCACATTTTTGTGATAAATATTTTTTAATTTTCTACCATGAATAATAAATCTATTAAGATTCTTTATTCCATAGTTTTATTGTTATAGCTGTACTACGTATTTTTTTTTAAATTATCTCTTTACATTAGGCATAATTCCCCAAAGATAATGAATACAATTACAATGGCGCGAATTTCTATGAGCTTGGAAGTAAATCGCATCATTTTTTTAGTTTCAATATCAGTGTAATTGTTTGTGTAAAATCAGACACTATCGTTTAAATTATAATATTATCGTAGGTTCTTTTAAAGGTAATTAAATTTAGTAATCAGTAATAGAACCACTCTATGTTGCTAAAACTAGTTTGGTACCTGCGAGACATCATCTTTTTTCTAAAGTAGTTTGACTCTTTTTTATAGTTATAAGATGGCAAGAAGTCACATTACTATAAAATAAGAACAATGTTTACAACAAACCGGACTATACCAATCAAATTGGCATTTTTTTTATAATGTAGCATAAAAAATATCACTATTCATATAAATTATATGAGAACTAAGACAAATAATGTCCTTTAACGTGGGTATAGCTTGAATACATACCTCCAAATTTATAGACGTTTTATAACTTTATTAAACGTCATATAGTGCTGCAGTCAAGAGTTTTATTTTGTGCAGTACTATATGACGTTTGATAAAGTACAAAATATCTATAAATTTGGGGCATACATTTTATAACTGGATGTGACCGCCACTTGACGTGTTACGTTTTATTAAATCCCGAGAGAACGCAGTTATTTCCTGAGATAGAAAGTGACGGCTAAGTTTAATAAGTACAATCAATCAAGTAGTTTGGACTGACAGAAACACAAATTGCGCATTTAGCGTCCGTTTCAATTATAATATTCACTACAATTAGGCAATATCTGAATATAAGGGAATTAACACCGAGGAAGCAGTAAATTATCTAAAACCATATTATACACCTGTGGTACATAATCAGACCTATATAACTAAAACAAACTAAAATTACACAGGCTGGGCAACATTTTAACTTGCATACCCCTGACATATGTGATGCGAGTCAATTGGTGTAATCACCGCACCCAGTGTATTTTACGTATTTTGATAACTATCTTACTTAATTTACTTAATTGCAATCAATACTGTAGTCTCCAGGCCGGCGCTGTTGACTTGTTATCCAATCAATAATAGCGACCCACTCCGACTTCGCATGGACAGATCACATGTGTAAAACGCATCTAATTTAAATAAAAAATGCGAAACTAATAGTTTGGATGCTTTTAAAAAACTTGATCTTGCCTGATTTTTAAGTACAATTAAATTGGCGATCGCGATAATCTAAATTAATTGGACCCAATTGTCCGGCTAGTAATACTTTGTATGTATTAACAATCTTTTAGGAGAATATTTATAATAATATGCTTACATAACCCTGTTAAATTTAGCTGCTGGCTAGAGCCGGTAGGTACTTTTCGCATAATCGCCGTAGAACTGAAGGTAATAAAATTAACATATTTCTAGATTTTCGTTAAATATTAATGTAATTATACATTCATAAAACCAAATTAAACGTTGGATAAATCGAAAATCAATATCTAATACTTAGCTTCTTAAAAACGAATAACAAATGTTAAACGATGGAATATTTTCGTGATACTTTTTTTATTCGTTCATGTTTTCAACAAACCGTATCAAGAAACTCTTAATGTAATGTTATCAGTCGACTGAGGTGAACTCAACGTTTTAATTTAAAGAAACACCTTTATTTCTGGACAAGGATTTTTTTTCACATAATCGCTTTCATGTTACTACCATACTAGACCTAATAAATTGATGTACTTAAGCTGCGCATAAATCTGGTTTTGCAATTACCTGTTTATAGTATATTTAAAGACGGTGACATATTTGGGAAGGCTCATACTTGTACAAATATTTTATGTGTATGCCACTGCATAAATGTTAAATAACCATTATGACCTATAGATAATTACTTACTAACAGTTTGAATAAACTGGAAAATATTCTGCTTGTGTGAAACAACAGGTTTATTCTTAGATAAGGCAAAGGTGAAAACTAGGAGTGATTGCTCGACTAAATAAAAATAATAGTAATATAACAATTCACTTAATCACTTCCAATTCCAATTGATTTTATGATTCGATTGTTTACCAATGACTTTGCCAATGACAAGTTGATAAATGAAAAGAAAGTAGAAGAAAATTATTATTCAGTAAGTTAATATCAACTAACCGGTAGCTCAATGGCTGGTTTCATTTGGACAAAGTCCGTCGAAATCAGTTTTTGGTTAAATATAATTATTAAATAGGCAATCCGAGACCAGGATTTAATAATCGCCAGGATATGTATGAGGTATATTAAAAGGTTTTATTAAATCAATTATAGAATAATACCTTCATTGGATATTTGTATAATATTACTTTTAATGATATTACCTCGTCTTACCGGTTTCATAAAACTGGCAGATTACTATATTTTAATGTCTAAAATATCTTTTATTTTGTGAATTATTGCATAAAATTATCGCTGTACGAACATGTTGTGGAGTTAACATGATCATAAATTACCGGCGCCGCGTAGCAACCGTTCAAAATAAAATAAAACATTAAACATTCCCCTAAATTCATAGAACGGTTCAAACCATTTACAATACCATTATGAAGCGAGTTCTGCTCCTAGAAAAGCTTAGTAATGAACATTTTATATTTTTTTTATGAATTTTAATATACCGACTGTAACATCATGATGGGTCAGTATGGAGAGCTTCGAAACTATAAGAAATAAAAAATCTGTTCTAAGGCACCATGTGGTAGATTTAAGAGATAAGAAAAACTAAAGTCTTAGATTTAAAAAAACATACGTGAGCCGGGAATCGAACCCAGTCATTTTGAAGAAAAAGGCGTTATTTTATTGTGATTTTCTGTAGATTGTAAGGAGTAAAAAATATATGAAAAAAAATCCAAAATGGAAATGACTGCAGTTTTTCTTATCCCTAAAATCGACGACATGGTTCCTTAGACTATATTTTTCTATCTCCTATAGTTTCGGAGTGAGCTAGATGTTATATCCTGTATAATGTTCGTTCAGAAGTCATAAAATTAATTGGTATTTTAGGCTACAGTTGAGTATAATTTTTCATAAATCCTAGAAATCATAATACTCAATCAAAATGTTAACAACCAAAATGGCTATTAAATGCATCTTTATCTTTGAAACTTATATGACTTCCTCATGGACATGCTGAAATCATAAATTATAATAAATATTAATTTGTCTGTTCGGACTGAACGACAATATTTATGATATTTTTAGTGAACATTGTACATGGCAACATTGAAATATTCCAGTCTAGCTGTACCGGCGAAATTTTTACTGCCTCAAAATTAAATGTATGGTAGTTATTATTTTTCGCTTGTTTGAATAGTTATTCTGCTATTCGGACGGAGACAAAGTCAAAAAATCAAAGATCATAAAAGACGGCCCACCCGTTCTTGAGTTATAAATGGTCTGTCTAACACGACTTTTTAAATATATACGTTTACAGGCTATTGATAACTATATAAAGTATATTATACATAAGTAACCTACGCAACAATTTAAAAAGAAAGTAATGTTATTTTGAAAAATATTCGATAAACAATTTTAGAGATTAGAGATTGTTTCCATCATTTTACCTACCCTATTAATTAATCCTTATTATTGAGTTTGAACATTTTCGAATATTTAGGATCCGATAAAAATAGATTTTAATAAATGTACTTCCGATAATGCCGCCGTGCGAACGGCTCAATATTTACTGTGAAATGATTGAACCTTGATGGTACAGTCATCACGCAAGCGCATTGACTACAGTAGACACGCACATTATTTGTGGAATTTATTCTGACGTGCCAAATGGTGCAATACCATCCAGAGGTGGTAGGTGGTACGGTGACCCGCCTGTATATATACTGATATACCACTGTTAGAAAAACATTGTCTAGTGCCTTCACCGACAACAAATACAAACATGAAAACCATCGTAAGTGTCTGTGATAGTAGTTTAAAAAGTGCCATAAAATAACAGTGAAGTGATGTGAAACTATGAACTTTCATAGAAAGTATAGTCTTAAAGTATTCGGTGTTGTTTCAGGTATTCCTCGGTTTTTTGGCGGTAGCGCTCGCCGCTCCGCAATCGCCCACAGAGCCCATCCCGATCTTGAGGCAGGAGAGCCAGATCAACCCTGACGGGTCCTATCAGTATTCATACGAAACCGGCAATGGAATCTCCGCTGACGAGAAGGGAGCTTTAAAGGACATCGGCGCTGAGCAGCCGGCGTTGCAGGTCGAGGGCCAGTTCCAGTACCCCAGCGAAGATGGTGGTAACATTCAGGTCACCTACATTGCCAACGAGAATGGATTCCAGCCCCAGGGAGCCCACCTACCAACCCCACCCCCGATCCCCGAGGCCATCCAGCGCGCCCTCGCGTACCTCGCCACTGCGCCTCCCCAGCCAGAGAACTAAGCTCCATCATGTTTGATTAAACTAGGTTAAGCACTATTCAATGTAGTACAATCATAAAATTATGTATTCCTCAATGCTTTAATGGCCAAGTCATTGTAGTATTGCGGAATACTTAATATTACTTATTTGTATCCTTTTGTATTTTGTACATAAACCTGATTTTATACGTAATTTAAATATATACTTTTGAACTAAATCGCAGTTTCTTCATTTAGAAAATATGATGTTTCATAACTAATCATTAAAAATAGCAGTGGTATTCAAGTTATGGTGAGATAAGTTATAAAGTAAATATGATATGGAAATTTTAAAAAGATTACAAGCATCCAACTAGTTTCTATGGACTATAAAAGCTCTCCGTAAGTCTTTTCCCAGTCTAAAATGTAGGACCCATGGGGCTTATTTAGGGCTCGTTTGCACTCTTGATGGATCCAATATGGAATCACATTAATAAAAGCATGTTAATTATGATATCTGAATGCCTAGTGTATGTGTGCTTATTGTAGATACTATCACAGCGTTACACTAGTGAATAGTAAGAGCGTCTCTTTGAACTGTGATAATTTTACTAATATTATTTAGCAATTCGCAGACATGCTAATGAGAAATTTAAACATGCCTACATTATAAGTAAGAGTAATTGTTGAATACTCAATCGTATCGTAATAAAAAAAAAACTCAAATACCACTCAAATATTGAAGTACAACTTAATGGATTAAGAACTTTTTATCATATTACTTTGTGTATAATGCGTTGAAATTAAGCTACCCTCAAATTTTAAAATGCCCGTTCGGTACGTTCCTCATTAATTAAATAAGAGCTTAGATAAATGGTAAGATCAATTTATGACATTTAAGTCTTTTGCTTATTGTGTCGATGGCAAAATTATCTTTAGCAACATAGTGAAAGGATAAGTCAATCAACAAATTGCAGATAGCGCAGAGCGCGCCTGACGTAAAAGACTAAATAGATTTCTAGTAATATACTTATTAAGTTTGTTTTGCGCCTGTATCACCCACAGTTATCATCGTAACCAAAGCTGAAAAGTATATAATGATTTATGATTATTTAGGTCTACAGTCTTGTATTTATTAGGAGACTGAGGTAATTGGTATTGCAAGGCTTTTATAATCGAAACGAAAATCAAAGCTACTTAGAAGTAAACATGTCGAGGATTGTGTTGAAAGAACGGTCAAGGTTTGACCTTAATTCTTTTTCATGGCCTGTGGTAATTAAGGCTAAATGCTTATATACGCATATGAGTAATGCGTGAAAGATAGATACACTAGGTGTTGCTAAGCTTATATGAATATGTATGTATAGGTAAGCTAACTTCTGTACATAAATTACCAAGTGGAGGTGGGTTCGGCATGGACTTTGAAGGGGCATTGCTCTTGAAATGGGACGTTGCCAGGAAAGTGTACGTAAGATTATTACGAAAAGCAGTAATAGCTATGTTGCTAGAATCCTCGCCATGAAAACAAGGTGTACATTTTCAAGTCCCGACTCGCACCTCTGAGGTATTCGGATTTTCATGAGCGAATCTTATTTTCAGTCATGTTTATATTTTGCCGATGGTGAAGGCACACAAGGCGTGAGATAACTTACACGTCTCTCGAAAGTCGTATGAAGTTCACTTAACCGCACTTAGTCAGCGTGGTGTCCTAAATCCTTCTCATAATGAGGTGTAGAGCGCCCGGTTTATGGAAACAGGCTCGGCCCTTTTACATTGGGACGAAATATCATCAGCAAAATGTGGGTGCTCTGCAGTGCACCTCTTTCCACTCCTTCGAGGATTACAGGCTTGATGGTGTATATATATTAGTCATTTTAATTGAAATGGCGTTGTTATGTGTTACACTACATAGTAAGATATATTTTTAAATAAAATTTCTTAAAAAAAAATCGCGATAATGATTAGCATACGGTGGTTCTTAATTATATGTAAAACAACTCCATCTAGCGTCAGAAGTATATAATTTGAATCGATAAAAATATCTTACTTGAGCCATGATGATGTCTTTGGACATAAATATTTCTATATACTGATATTAATTTTTATTCTTAATGTTATCTTAAAGATGGCGCTGTTTTAAGATATTCTTCTTCGTTTTATTTATAGATACTGATGAGATATTTTGTAATATACTTAATTTGTAACTATGTAACTACCACGCAATTTTATGATTACGTCAGTAGGTAATGTGAGAGAGAATTCAAGAATCACGCAATAAAATTTACTCGTTCAACTGATAGTGGTTCTATAATAAAGGAGTAAGCAAGAAGATTTAGAAATATGACGATTTATATATAAGAAATATGGCTATGTAAAGTGCTATCGAGTTGAATACAGTTAGGAAAACAAATTGCGTTGAAATCGGTTCAGGCATTTGAGTGCAATGATGCCACGGACAGACTCACAGGCACACAGTCAGATAGGCCTCAAACTTATAACACCGCGACGCGTGCTTCGAAGGCTTAAAACTATAGACAAATTACAAATATAACGCTCAGCCACATTTAAAACACACAGCATGGCCCTACCACATGGTATGAAACACCTGAAAATACATAAAAGAGATCTATTTTATACCAACAAGTAGCTTGACAATACGTGAATCAATGAATACTTATGACCGATATGTGTTGGTAAAGATTATCATTATATTTTCTAATTTATTATTCGCATCAATCAGATTTATTCTACAATATAACCTCATATAAGTTACATCATCTGGGTCAAGCTGCATGCGATTTTTAGGTGTAAGCTTGCATTTCCTTTGATTTCTATGGCACTTATCGCATTTGTAGCTCGTTGAAGTCTATCGCATGATGCCAACTTAGTTGTTGTAGATATGTCACTATTAGTGGTAGTTCAGCTGAATAAGCTATAATTCGCAAGTAATAATATTATTATACGTAGGGGTACCTACGTATAATAATATTATTACCTACTTGCCTATAATAACAATACTTACGAAGTATATGATATTATGTACATTGATATTAGATGTATTTTAAAAATGGTCATTTGTTTTAAAATGTATAAAACATAATTTTATTTAATATAAAAACTGTTTATACAGTAAAAGCCAAACGTAATTAATTTCGTGACCTTAGACTGATGCATCCAAATTGATTATTTATTTAAATTAATACATAATTAAAATAAATCAATTGTAGTTTGATCATCTAACAATGATAAATGTACCTACCTACGTTTTTAATTATAATACTTACGATATGTATAGTATAGAGATGACCGAACTAAGGTCACGATTATGTGATGCATTCCGATATAGACGTTAATATAGACGCTTTAGGTACGTTAATAATAAAAAGCGTTACATGATCTTTAAACTACAGATGGTGCTAGCGTGACCCTGGTGACCCATGGAGGTAGTAATAATAGTCGTTGACATTTCGACGGTGGAAACTAGTTTCTTTGAGGCCCTCGTTCGATTTACACTGTGGCTGGTTTTATGGCCCGTTTCCAGATCCAACGTGTAGAATCAAGGCTAACAAGGATATACTTATGTTATAATTTATGTAAAATATTTTTGTTGGGCGTGTTCCTTGTGAAAATAGGAATCCTCGGATTGTAGCAAAATATTGGAGTAGCGTTTCAAGATGATAAACAAAATCACGCTTTTAGTGATAAGGCCGCCCATTGTGACACTCGCTGTATAAGTTAAGTAGGTTTGTGTAATTTTGTATTAATTTTATGTGGTGGAACAATAAAGAGTTATCTATCTATCTATGTATCATTCATTCATAAAGTCTGTCTGTATATAATAATAATAATACCAGCCCTTTTAATCCCCGACTGTTGGGCACGAGCCTCCCCTCAATGCTAGGGGGCGAATTGGGCCACAAACTACCACGCTGGCCCAGTGCGGGTTGGCGGACTTTCGATGGGTTCTCTCACACATGCAGGTTCCTCGCGATGTTTTCCTTCACCGTTTTGCAAGTGATAATCATGATTGAAAATGAGATTCGCACATGAAATCCAGAAATCCCAGAGGTGTGAGCCGGGGTTTGAACCTCGTTTGAAGTCTGTCTGTGCTGATCATTTATTTTGATCATAGTTTTTACTTTGACGCATTAAATATCTATAAACTACGCTCCTAATTTATCAAAAATATTAATTTTTATTTATTTTAATCTAGTTTAAGATATTAAATAAACTTGGCTATCTTCACCTTTCTATTAACCCTGCCAAAAGGTATTGGGATGCGCAAACTTCATGCAGGTAAAAAGAATGTCTAAATTAAATTGTACGGATCCCTGAAGTCAATAATAGATTGTCTCCGCGTTTCTATTTGAACAATCATAATAAAATCCAGTCGTAACGATCATCCGCTGGACATCGTGAAGTTAACAAGATTTCTTCGAGGTCGCTGTCGCGTGTCAATACCCTTATGATATTACACGTTATTTTTTCTAACTCCTATTATAATATAAAAGGATACAATTTTCATAGCAGTGTACCTGTTGTTTCCGATATTCGCACAGACACAGATCTCAGCAAAGATGAAATTCCTGGTGAGTTTGTATAATAACATAATTATTGTAAAAAAATATTAAAGAATTATATGCGAAGATCGTGCATGAGTACCTAGTAGAATCGTATTTTTGTTACAATAATATATAATTATTTGTAGAAAGACGCTAAATATCAATCAGGTTTTCTATTTTTCCAATGAAACTAAGTCTACATCTCCACATATTAACTGAACATATTTTTTTAGGTACTTGCCCTCTGCGTGTGCGCCGCCAGCGCCGCCACCTTCTCGTCCTACAAGCCCTACAACCCAGTAGTGCCTGTAGTGACTGCCCCCGTTGTCGCCGCCCAAGCCGTCTACAACGCCGCCGCGCCCGTCGCCAAGACCATTGTCAAGACCACCTGGGAAGCCGGCAAGGAAGCCGAAGCCGCCGTCCTTCGTCAAAACTCTGAAGTTTCCGCCACTGGCTTCGACTACCTGTGAGTAATTTCTAATTTAAAACGTCATGTGTGTTGCTAGTTTAGATATCAGCCTGTTTGATGATGATGATGTAAGGATTACTGAAAGTCTTACAAAATCTTTTGTTTCAGTTACGAGACACAAAACGGTATCTCTGCTCAGGCTGTTGGCGCCGTCAAGAGGGTCGGTGACGTTGATGTCGTTGTGAGTACTTTAGAATGAGTTGTAGAGCAAAATAATTGCAATAATATATGAAAAATATGTAATCCCATATCTTATTGTTGTATTGCAGACTTCCCAGGGAGCCTACAGATACGTTGCCCCTGACGGTACCCCCGTCGAGTTCACCTACGTCGCTGACGAGAACGGCTACCAGCCCCAGGTAAATTACATTATAATAACTACTAGCCCCCGATATTATAGCCGTTCCATAACCAACTTTTAATTTTAGTACCAGCGAAAAGACATACCATTCAATTATAACATTTATTGCTTTTTAAGAAGTTCTTAGTTTATAAAAGATTTACAGATGATACTGCATTCCAAGAACC
The DNA here is from genome assembly GCA_905333125.1 of Pheosia tremula. Classification (NCBI taxonomy): domain Eukaryota; kingdom Metazoa; phylum Arthropoda; class Insecta; order Lepidoptera; family Notodontidae; genus Pheosia; species Pheosia tremula. The sequence goes on along the minus strand of HG995402.1, from coordinate 5,571,000 downwards.
CACGTTAGTCGGTATAATGATTTAATTATAAAAACATCAAGGGGAAATGATTTTGAAATATGTTATTATAATTAGTCATTTTCTTTTTCAGAGCAACCTGATCCCCGTCGCTCCCCCAGTACCTGAGGCCATCGCTCGTGCTCTCCAGTACATCGCTGCCCACCCCGCATCAACGGTCGAAGCTGTTCGCAAATACTAAATTTAATGACGACGACGACCTGACTCGACCAAACGCGATTTGAAATCAACTTTTGCCGAAGATTCCAAGGATTGAGAAACAACAACAACATGTTAATGTGATGAACAACAAAATATATCATTGTAATAATGGTAAACGGAATACTGAGTAATAGCAGATTATTTTAAATTAAAATAAAATGATTGTGCCATATTTCCTGAATTTATTATTCCTGCCTAGTAATAACATTCACGGTTTTACCAAATAGCTACACTGTTTAATACTTTTAATCCAGTTTTATTTAATATTCTCTTGAGTTCGAATTGATCAAAATAATAATGTCCTACTGTTGGCCGTAAATCTCCCCACAATGAGAGTGGGATGCTCTTACAGGCCATTCTTAACCACAAGTTAGCGAATTTCATACCACCTTCTAGGACTGATACATAATTGATCGCTCCCTGACATAAGCTATATAAAAGGTTTAACAAAAATAGTGTGCAATATTTAAGAATCAGAATCAGAATATTTTTTATTCACGTAGACCATTATTGTACAGTACTTATGAATCGTCAAGTTACAAAAATATTATGCTACTGCTTTACCACCCGTTCGGAATGCCGTTCCTATGGAGAAGAACGGGCAAGAAACTCCATGGTTGCTCTTTTTTTTAAATAGATCTTTTACATTTTTGAGCAATACATTGTTGTAGGTATGTGAGAACAATGTAGGAACGGCTAATCAAACTTTAGCAGCAGGTCAAAAAAAAAAACAAAAAGTACTAACTAAGTATAAAATTACAGTTAATAGCTACATGGTTCCCACATTTACAAATTACTTATGTAAATGAAAATAAGAAGGAAGAAGAGAAATACAAAATCTTAATAGTCTGCTCAAACAAGGTCATTTATATTCCTGAGGAGCCGGACCAGCATCCAACCAAGCATTTTTATCCTTAAGATAAGCATCTAGTGTATAGTATAGCTTCTTACATAAGGGGTTAACAAGTAGGTTATAACAATCACGTTTATGTTTAAAACATATGTGTATACAGTGTTTGATTTTTCTGTGAGAAAGCGACCCAGTAAAGGTTTATCGCACACTTAGTACCTACGTAGTGTTAATTTTAAAATTTCAAATAGTTACTTTTTTTCATATGTGACGTTTATAGCCTACCAATGTATCCATTCAAATATTTTAAACTATTATTGTTAGGCCTTATATATGACAGAAAGTCGTGTTAATTACGTCATTTATAACTTAAGAACCGGGCCGATTTTGATGATTTTGATTTTATTAATCTTTCTCTTTCCCAAATAGCAGAATAACTATTGAACATGGGAAAAATTAACATTTGATTCTGAGCCGGTACGAAGTTCGCCGGGACAGCTAGGTATTATTATAATAATCACTGACATTCACTGTGGAAGGGTTTCGAAAATAGGGCGGTGCCAGCGGCACAATTTCAATAGAAGGAAAGTGGCTTTTAAGTCATAAGACTTATGACTGCCACTTTATCGTCTAAATTGATCTGACAGTAGAAAATTGGGTACTATATATATAACTCAAATTCCTACCAAAATACTTAATTGGAGCATTCCAATTAAGTATTTTGGCCCTAGACAGTAACATAAAAAATCACATATCGGAAATAGATGCTCGCATTGGACGCAAGTGTCCAATGCGAACACACACATTTTATACATAAGGTTTCATAGCAATATATAACTATGTTTTTTTTTTTTTCAAAATGTCCAGGTTCGATCCCCGAATCATGTGGATAAGTTGATGGATATACATTTATTTTGAAAATATATGGATGCAGTTTTAGTTATCTGAACGAAATGGTGCCTTAGAACATATTTTTTTATTTTTTCTAGTTTCGGAGGTCCCTGTACTGATCCATCTCCATGTTACATTCTGTATTATACAGAATTTTGCATTTAAATAAAATCGAATAGTTAATATAATGTACAAAGCAATTTTAGTGTTTTATTCAGAACCCTGGATTAGAGGAAACCTGGGTATGATTAAGCATGACCAGTGATTGTTCTCTTTAAGGAAATTCCCTCTTGTTTGTTTACTCATATTTTAATCAAATTCAACCAGATCTCGCTATTTGGCGCTGTTAACTATGAAACAGATCTAAATATACCGTCGTCAGTATTTAAAAAAAAAACTGATGGGTGGTTATTATCAGGATGCCCGTATCGATAAAAACGTACGAATTTTATTAATGTTGTAAGGGTAATACTACGTTATTCATAAGAATTATTGAATGTTTTTTTTATTAGTAAGTATATTACTTTTCTCACTGTAATGAAATGGGGTTATTTTTTAATGCTATTACAGAACTGTTTTTCAATTTTTTTTTTAAATGAGTTAAGTTTATTTTGATTGAAAATGTTGCTATATACTACTGCTGAGCAATTACCACCCTGACGCGGGCAATAACTATCTGGCTGTGAGCCATAATTGTGCCAACAGCTGTGCTTTTAGAGGTTTAGATTTGATTAATAATATTTTATAGCTTTTTTCGTTATAGCATAAACTGTTAGCATTCTTTAAAACACTGCATTAGGTTTTTGAAATAAAACTAATTTTACAGATTTTCGCGTTGTATATTACATTTTTACGTTCCCGACATTTCGGCCGCTTACGAGCAACCATGGTCACGAGAGGACTGAGATGTTTGACGTCCTAGTTTGAACTCAAGTAGGTTAAATAACATTAGAAATAATGTGTTTGGAACTCTAATAAGAATATTTTATTACATTTCAAAGCTTTTGCATTCCTTAAGTGCACCATAACTATAAGATTGTCCTTTGTTTTCTATATCTTTTTAATTAGAAAAATGTGCCACTTACACGGGTAACAACCGATCAATTAATGCGAAATTAAATCCGGCGATTAGGGTTCCGTGCCATAATCTATAGGTTTTTTTTATTAGCCAACAAATTAAAGATAATGACATAATTTTAACATACCAAAATATAACACATTATTTATATGAGCCCTTTCAAAAAAAAATATAATAGACAGAGTGAAATTTTCAAGTGGGCGTGGGTGGCCAAATCCGATCAATTGCCGATAGCAAAAAATGCGTAAAGGCCTCTCGAGACCGATTTCGATGAAACTTTACGAACCAACCTCTTTAAGACGAAACTAAAACTGAATCATAAGATTTTGAAAAAATAATATCTCTAGCCAGCAATTCAATCCGTTGATTTTGAAAAAAACCAACATACAGTATTATTGCGCCATCCGATAATTTAGTTGTTTAAGTTGACAAGTCGAGGGGTAGTGGTGGGTTCCTCTTCCCCCATTTATTTAACAATGGATAAATAACGAAAATACTGTACCAGTAATTGTTTTCAACGCTAAAATAGTTGGTTAAATTTCTAAGTAGGTAGATATAATTGTACGGAACCCTCAACTCAATAAAAGATTGTTACATCGTTTCTATTTAAACAATCTTAATAGAAACCGGTCGTAACGATCATCCGCTGGACATCGTGAAATTAACGAGATTTCTTCAAGGTCACTGTCGCGTGTCAATACCCTTATAATATTACACGTTATTTTTTTCTATCTCCTATTTTAATATAAAAGGATTCGATTTTCATAGCAGTGTACCTGTTGTTTCCGATAATCACACAGAAACAGATCTCAGCAAAGATGAAATTCCTGGTGAGATTTTGATAACCACATTATAAAATTAAATGTTTAAAAAGTTATACTTAATTAAGAGTAACGTAATTTCATTAATGTTGATCGTACATAAAGAGTACCTTTTTTTTTTTTTTTTTTTTTTTTTGACGGGGGGGAAATCTTCGATAGATACCCGGCCTCTGTGTGGGAGAGGGCCGGGTTATGTGGGATTCTTACCCACTAAAACCCCCCCGGTGGCCGCCTTCGACACATGTTGGAGGGGCTCCGGGATCTCCAAACGGAACGCACCGGTGCCCCTCTTGTGCCTCGCCCCCTTATGGGGGCCCGTCTCGGGGGAGCAGATGTTTGCACCCCCTGCGCCCTCGCTGCGCACGGCGGCGGGGAGCCACGCCCGCCGCCGTCCTCCTCAGGAGTCGTCATCGTCACCGGACGTCCGGGGCCCACACCCCAGTCGTCCTCGACCCCGAGGGTAGCCCGTTATTTAAGGCCCTGGGCATCAGGGCCGACATAAAGAGTACCTAGCACGATCTTATTGGTGCAACAATAAAATTTAATTATTTGTGCTAGAATAGAAAGTGACTACATTTTAATGAGTTCCCCTTTTACTTAACATTCCAACAACGTCTGGATATCTTGTGTATAATTATATAATTTGCCAATTAAACTAGGTCTACATCTCCACATATTAACGGAAAATAATCTTTCAGGTACTTGCCCTCTGCGTGTGTGCCGCCAGCGCCGCCACCTTCTCGTCCTTCAAGCCCTACAACCCAGTAGTGCCTGTAGTGACTGCCCCCGTTGTCGCCGCCGAGGCCGTCTACAACGCCGCCGCGCCCGTCGCCAAGACCATTGTCAAGTCCACCTGGGAAGCCGGCAAGGAAACCGAAGCCGCCGTCCTTCGTCAAGACAGTGACGTTTCCGCCACTGGCTTCAACTACCTGTGAGTAATTTCTAATTTAAGCCGTCAAGTGTATTGCTAGTTTCAACTGGAATAACTGCTTCCATGCTATTGCTATTACCTTAACCGAGGTATCGTTTAGATATCAGCCTGCTTGTTGATGATGATATAAGGATTACTGAAACTCTTACAAAATCTTTTGTTTCAGTTACGAGACACAAAACGGTATCTCTGCTCAGGCTGTCGGCGCCGTCAAGAGGGTCGGTGACGTTGATGTCGTCGTGAGTACTTTAAAGTGAATTGTAGAGCAAAATAATTGCAATCATATATGAAAAAATATGTAATCCCATATCTTATTGTTGTATTGCAGACTTCCCAGGGAGCCTACAGATACGTTGCCCCTGACGGTACCCCCGTCGAGTTCACCTACGTCGCTGACGAGAACGGCTACCAGCCCCAGGTAACTTATATTAAAATAACTACTAGCCCCCGATTTTATAGCCGTTCCATAACCAGCTTTTAATTTTAGTACCAGCGAAAAGACATCATTCAATTATAGCATTTATTGCGTTTTAAGAAGTTCTGAGTATATAAAAGATTTACAGATGATGCTGCAATCCAAGAACCCACGTTAGTCGGTATAATGATTTAATTATAAAAACATCAAGGGGAAATGATTATGAAATATGTTATTATAATTAGTAATTTTCTTTTTCAGAGCAACCTCATCCCCGTCGCTCCCCCAGTACCTGAGGCCATCGCTCGTGCTCTCCAGTACATCGCTGCCCACCCCGCATCAACGGTCGAAGCTGTTCGCAAATACTAAATTTAATCCGAAGACCTGACTCGACCAAACCCAATTCGAAATCGACTTTTGCCGATGATTCCAAGGATTGAGAAACAACAACAACATGTTAATGTGACGACCAAAAAAATATATCATTGTAATAATGGTAAACGGAATACTGAGTAATAGCAGATTATTTTAAATTAAAATAAAATGATTGTGCCATATTTCCTGAATTTATTATTCCTGCCTATTAATAACATTCACGGTTCTACCAAATAGCTACACTTTTTAATACTTTTAATCCCAGTTATAATTGCTATTTTCGTGAGTTCAAATTGATCAAAATAATAATGTCCTACTGCTGGCCACAAATCTCCCCTCAATGCAAGTGGGATGTTCATACATGCCATTTTTAACCACACTAGCTTACTGCCAGTTAGCGGATTTCATACCACCGTCTAGATATGATACGTAATTGATCGCTCCCTGACATAATCTATATAAAAGGTTTAACAAAAATAGTGTGCAATATTTTAAGGGGTTAACAAGTAGGTTATAACAATCACGTTTATGTTTAAAATATATGTGTATACAGTGTTTGATTGTTCTGTGAGAATGCGACCCAGTACGGGCTTATCGAGCACTTAGATAAATTTTAAAAATTACACTATGCAGGTAGGGTAGTGTCATTTTTTAAATTTCAAATAATTTGGTATTTTTTTTTATTGTGACCTTTATAGCCTACCAATTAAAATATTTCACTGTATGATTGTTAGGCTTTATATATGAAACAAAGTCGTGTGAATTACGTCATTTATAACTCAAGAACAGGTGGGATGATTTTGATGACTTTGATTTTATTAATCTTTCTCCTCCCCAAACAGCAGAATAACTATTAAACATGGGAAAAAATAACATTTGATTCTGACCCGGTACGAGGTTCGCCAGGACAGCTAGGAATTATTATAATAATCACTGACATTCAATGAAGAAGGGTTTCGAAAATAGGGCGGTGCCAGCGGCACAATTTCAATAGAAGGAAAGTGGCTTTTAAGTCATAAGACTTATGACTCCCATTTCAGCGTCTAATTTGAATCTGACAGTAGGAATTTGGGTTATATATATATGCATACATATAACCCAAATTGCTACCAAAATACTTAATTGGAGCATTCCAAATAAGTATTTTGGCCCTAGACAGTAACATAAAAAATCACATGTCGGAAATAGATGCTCGCATTGGGCACTTGCACAAACACACATATTAAACATAAGGTTTCATAGCAATATAACTATGTTTTCTTTTATTTTCAAAATCTCCGGCATTACTTCCCGAATCATGTGGATAAGTTGATATCCATCAACTTCCACATGATTCGTTCTCGATCGATCGATTTCTCGATATGTTTATTTTGAAAATATATGGATGCAGTTTTAGTTATCTGAACGAAATGGTGCCTTAGAACATATTTTTCTATTAATTATAGTTTCGGAGGTCCCTGTACTGATCCATGTCCATGTTACACTCTATATAATCAATTTTGAATTTAAATTAGATCGAATAGGTAATACAATCGACTGCTGAAAATGTACAACGCAATTTTAGTTTAGCAGGTTTTATTCAGAACCCTGGAGTAGAGGAAACCAGGGTATGATTAAGCACGACTAGTGATTGCTCTCTTTAAGGAAATCCCCTCTTGTTTGTTATTCATGTTTTAATCAAATTCAACCAGGTCCGCTATTTGGCGCTGTTAATGAAACAGATACCGTCGTCAGTATTTAAAAAAAAAAACTTATGGGCGGTTATTATTAGGATGGGTGCCCATAACGATAAAAACGTACGAATTTTATCAATGTTGTAAAGGTAACTACTTCGGGATTCATAAGAATTATTATATGATTTTTATTAGTAAGTATATTACTTTTCTTACTGTACTGTAATGGAAATAGGTTATTTTTGGATGCTATTACAGAACTGTTTCATTTGTACAAATCGTTAAGACCATTTCAGTGGCGATTAATTAATTAGTATAAGTATAAGGTGAAAGTAGATATAGTAGTATTAGCATAAGGTGAATACAATCCTGTTTTGACAGGATATGATCAACGCACAGTCTAAATTTCTTACAAATTTGTAGGCTGGTAAGGGGTTAAAGATTGTATATTGTTGGTAAGGGGTTAAAGATTGTATGGAAAAAACTATATATAAACAGTACTTAATTGTTACCAAAATGTCATAAAATAATTGAAGAGACTCGTATGTATTAGTTTTTATTTAATTAGTTTAGTTTTTTTTTTTAAATGAGTTATGTTTATTTTGATTGAAAATTTTGCTGATTGCATTGCACACATTGTAATTACCACCCTAAAGCGAGCAATAACTATCTGGCTGTGAGCGATAATTGTGCCAACTGTGCTCTTAGAGGTTTAGATTAGATTAGTAATATTTTATAGCTCTTTTCAGCTATAGCAAAAACTGTTAACATTCTTTAAAACACTGCATTAGGTTTTTGAAATAAAACTAATTTTACAGATTTTCGTGTGTGTATATTACATTTTTACGTTCCCAACATTTCGGCCGCTTACGAGCAACCATGGTCACGAGAGGACTGAGGTGTTTCATGTCCTAGTGTCATAGTTTGAACTCAGGTAGGGTAAATAAAATTAGAAATAATGAGTTTGGAACTCTAATAAAAATATGTTATTACTTTTAAAAGCTTTTGCATTCCTTAAGAGCATAATAAATATAAAATTGTCCTTTGTTTTCTATATCTTTTTAATTAGAAAAATGTGCCACTTACACGGGTAATAACCGGTCAATTAATGCGAAATTAAATCAGGCGATTAGGATTCCGTTCCGTAATCTATATTTTTTTTGTAGCCGACAAATTAAAGATAATGACATAATTTTAACATACCAAAAAATATAACACTATTTATATTAGCCCTGTCAAAACAAATTATAATACAAAGAGTGAAATTTTCAAGTGGGCGTGGGTGGCCAAATCCGACCAAATCCGGATAGCGAAATATGCGTAAAGGCCTCTCGAGACCGATTTTGATGAAAACTAAAACTGAATCATAAGATTTTGAAAAAATAATATCTCTAGCCAGCAATTCAATCCGTTTATTTTGAAAAAAAACAACATACAGTATTAGTGCGCCATCCGATAATGTCGCTAATAAGAATCAACATTCTAACTTACGTCCTAGTGTCATAGTTAGAACTACCCCAGTTCTGATATTTACCATACACATTTACCATACACACACATACCCTGATATTTAGTTGTTGCTTGCGGTCCAATCTACGCAGAAAGTGCTCACAGTGTCTTGAGTTCTTGCAATGGTGCGCTTGGTTTTGGATTTAATTATATTAATTTCTCGATCCTAAGTCGATGGTTGTAACGTCGGGAACGTAAAAACATAAAATATACGCGATGAAATTCTTATTAAAATGAATATTTCAATTAATTTTATTCGTAATTTTTTTAATATTTTTACACTTTTTTAACGAAAAAATAAAGTAGGAAGGTACTTTTTGAAACGCCTGCCATAATTATGACCTCAACGTTTAATAAAAATGTGTGTTACCACGTGATTTAGCTTATTTCGTGCTGGATTGTGTTGAGCTATTAGAACAATGTCAGACGCTACAAGGTCTACCTAACGAAGCTGCCCAGCTAGGTGTATTGTATGGGTCAGGAGAGTACACATAAAGAAGCCATCTACTGTCACGTGGTCTGTGTATTACCTTGGCTGGGAATGAAATAGCAACAGTAGCGGTTGGAAAGCATGACGAGCCAATAATTTCTTGGGAACGGCGTCCTTATTAATTACATTTCCGCAAGCCCTGTCAGCAGATTATTGTAGCCACGTTTAACCTACAGTAAATTACCAATCCATCCACTTCTGGGATGAAATGTTGAAAAAAATCACACCTACCAATTGCCCGGCTAACGTAAATATCAAGCTTAAAGATGCTAAAACGCCAGGTAGGCACACCAATGTCTAAAATAGAAATAACACTAAGATCGACCCCATAACGCAAATCATAACAATGGATACATTATTATTGTGAGAATTAGGCGATACTTGGCGGAAATCTATTGTTAAAGGAAACGAATGGCTCATTCGTAGCCCAGCAGTCCTGAGGATGCCTCGTTTAGAGGCGAAACACATGTCTAATATTTTTTTAGATTCGCTTCGTTTCGCGGAGAATTGCATTTTATTTGAGGTCCTGTCACTCGTCATAGATAGTTTCTCGACTAACATCTTAGAGGAGTTAAGTGTTGCTGGCTTCTTTAATTATCGATCAAACTTGTTTGGTTTATAATTGCAAAAATTGACAAGCCGAGGGTCAGTGGTGGGTTCCTCTTCCCCCATTTATTTAACAATGGATAAATTACGAAAAACCTGTACCAGTAATTGTTTTGAACGCTAAAATAGTTTGTTAAATTTTTAAGTAGTTAGATATGTACGGAACCCTCAACTCAATAAAAGATTGTTACATCGTTTCTATTTAAACAATCTTAATAGAAACCGGTCGTAACGATCATCCGCTGGACATCGTGAAATTAACAAGATTTCGTCAAGGTCACTGTCGCGTGTCAATACCCTTATAATATTACACGTTATTTTTTTCTATCTCCTATTTTAATATAAAAGGATACGATTTTCATAGCACTGTACCTGTTGTTTCCGATAATCTCACAGAAACAGATCTCAGCAAAGATGAAATTCCTGGTGAGATTTTTATAACAACATTATAAAATTAAATGTTTAATCAGTTATACTTAATTAAGAGTAACGTAATTTCATTAATGTTGATCGTACATAATGAGTACCTAGCACGATTTTATTGGTGCAACAATAAAATTTAATTATTTGTGCTCGAATAGAAAGTGACTACATTTTAATCAGTTCCCCTATTACTTAACATTCCAACAACGTCTGTGTATCTTGTGTATAATTATATAATTTGCCAATTAAACTAGGTCTACAGCTCCACATATTAACTGAAAATAATCTTTCAGGTACTTGCCCTCTGCGTGTGCGCCGCCAGCGCCGCCACCTTCTCATCCTACAAGCCCTACAACCCAGTAGTGCCTGTAGTGACTGCCCCCGTTGTCGCCGCCCAAGCCGTCTACAACGCCGCAGCGCCCGTCGCCAAGACCATTGTCAAGACCACCTGGGAAGCCGGCAAGGAAGCCGAAGCCGCCGTCCTTCGTCAAGACAGTGACGTTTCCGCCACTGGCTTCAACTACCTGTGAGTAATTCTAATTCAAGCCATCATGTGGATTGCTAGTTTCAACTGGAATATCTGCTTCCATGCTATTGTTATTACCTTTACCGAGGTATCATTTAGATATCAGCCTGCTTGATGATGATGCTGTGAGTATTACTGAAAGTCTTACAAAATCTTTTGTTTCAGTTACGAGACACAAAACGGTATCTCTGCTCAGGCTGTCGGCGCCGTCAAGAGGGTCGGTGACGTTGATGTTGTCGTGAGTACTTTATAATTAATTGCAGAGCAAAATAATTGCGATCATATATGAAAAATATGTAATCCCATATCTTATTGTTGTATTGCAGACTTCCCAGGGAGCCTACAGATACGTTGCCCCTGACGGTACCCCCGTCGAGTTCACCTACGTCGCTGACGAAAACGGCTACCAGCCCCAGGTAACTTACATTAAAATAACTACTGGCCCCCGATTTTATAGCCGTTCCATAACCAGCTTTTAATTTTAGTACCAGCGAAAAGACATCATTCAATTATAGCATTTATTGCGTTTTAAGAAGTTCTTAGTTTATAAAAGATTTACAGATGATGCTGCGTTCCAAGAACCTACGTTAGTCGGTATAATGATGTAATTATAAAAACATCAAGGGAAAATGATTATGGAATATGTTATTATAATTAGTCATTTTCTTTTTCAGAGCAACCTCATCCCCGTCGCTCCCCCAGTACCTGAGGCCATCGCTCGTGCGCTCCAGTACATCGCTGCCCACCCCGCATCAACGGTCGAAGCTGTTCGCAAATACTAAATTTAATCCGAAGACCTGACTCGACCAAACGCGATTTGAAATCGACTTTTGCCGAAGATTCCAAGGATTGAGAAACAACAACAACATGTTAATGTGACGACCAACAAAATATATCATTGTAATAATGGTAAACGGAATACTGAGTAATAGCAGATTATTTTAAATTAAAATAAAATAATTGTACTATATTTCTTGTAATTTTATTCGAGCCTTATAGTGGCTACGGTTTTCTAAAGGATCTACCTATTATGTTTAGGTCTTTCAAGCCAGTTTTATCTTTCAGTTGCGTGAGGTCCTATAGCGTCATAGTCTTAACTCAATGAGCAAAATAATAATCATTATATATTTAATGTCTCACTGCTAAGCACAGGCCTTCTCTCAATGCGAGTGGGATTGAAGCTTTAGTTCACTACGCTAGCCCACTGTGAATAACAAAAATAATGTTCCTTTAAAAGCGCCTGCCATAATTATTATCTTAATGATTCCGAAAAAAAATCCAACCATGCGATTTAGCGCAGTTGCTGTTGGATTGTGTAGAGCTATAAGAAGAATGGCAGGCGGTGAATGGACATATACTATCTCATGAAGCTACCCAGGGTTATATGGAGATGGGGGAAGATCGGCATTGCTATCTCTGAGGTCTTTCCCGTCATATGGCTTGTAAATTTCTTTTGCTAAGAATAAGCAACAACATTCGTAAAGCGTAAAAGCATTGTGTCCAGTGTATTTTTTATAGCCTTTTTATATCCCCCTGCTGGGGGAAAGCCTCCCTTATTACGCTTCTTAAGGCCAGTCTTGGAATTATTGTAGCCACGTAAAATCAAACTACATAACGTTACAATATTCTACCCACTTGACACTCTCGGGTCGGAATAAAAAAAAATATCAAGATCAAGAGAGAGAAAAAAAACGTTTAACAAGTCAAAAGAATATATGTTTATGCGTTTGCAAATTATTATTAATCCTTATTGGTGTAAGGAACCGCTGAGTAAGTTACTCTATTTACAGCATAGTCTTCAGGATCTATAATACTTTGCAAACGCATAACCAGATATTATTTTTGACTTTTTAATCGTTTGTTTTTTGGCAGGGGTTTTATAAAGTTTTTAATCCTTTTTAAACTGTAATACTCGTCATATCCTATCAAAGATACTTGTCGTTGTTCTCCAGCATCAGGTCCACGTCATGTGATGTGTAAGCCCACTCATAAAACTGATATAAATAAGTCCAAACACGATAAATGTGCTGTAAGTTTACGACGAGTTGGGTAGTCTCAATCTGTTCTGATTGCAGCATCATATCGAGGTTTTAACATTATTACAGTGTCATCTAATTCATAGAGTGAGCGACATTTTATGTTTTCGGGCGAGTAAAAGGAGAATAAATTTAGCTAGTGTACGAGAAATCACTACATCGTCTTGGAAAAGAGCGAGGATCTTAAAACGGCGGAACCGATTTTACCAAACATTACACCAAACCATCCCGATTTAACAAGCTTTTGAATAAAAAAACTTAGTTGAAATCGTTTCACGTCTTTGAGTGCTTTGATGCCACGGAGAGACATACATAACCTTTATGACATCGCGACGCGCGAGTCAGGGGTTTAAATCTACTTAAGACGCCAGTAAAACACTACCCTATTCTATAATTTTATGGTACATAGAGGAGATGAGAACCTCGAAAAGCTGATCGTAGTTGGGAACACCGAGGGCAAGAGAGCTCGAGGACGGTCCCCAACCAGAAGTAAAGGACTCACCTTCAACCAAATTCAGCTCGGTGGTCAGAAGCGCCATGAACAGAGACCGATTGAGGCCAATCGTTCGATCCAAGTGTGGACTATCCAACGATGATCGCGATCCTCAGACATGAGGGACCGACTATAGAGAGAGACATTCTATAATTAAGCGATTATTGTATGTAGGTAATAGATTTTGGGCTATCCTATAACACATGAGCTATATCCATATACAAATTACAAAAATACCATATTTTAAATTGTATAAGAACTTTAATCACACATAAAACATAGCATCGCCAAGCTGCTAACGCAGTTTGATGTGTTTCATATCATACATTCATACCATACAGATATAAACATGCCCTTTATCTAAACACTAAGTTTACATATTACTTCTGAATATTTGGCTAAGTTTTTATCACACATTTTTTACATTCTTATCCGGGCTACAAAATTAATCGTTTATACTATGCCGTGATTCATTTGACAGTTTAGGTAGTTACATACATGAAGTCAATGTTGGTAAAATTTATTACTATAAGTATTTGTCATAATATTAATCCATAAAATCGTAAACTGCTGTTTACTACACGAGCAAGAAAAACAATATCCATTTCCGGTTATGTTTTTCGAAGAAACCGAAACGGTTCTAGGTATCCATATCGTTTATCAATGAATAATTCAGCAAATACAGTAATAAAATGCTGATGAGACAATCCCGAGTCATGTTTATCCGGTAGGCGAAGACGAGTTGTGCCAACCATAAAATATAAATATTTATCCGCTTCGCATTTTATATTATTGACTTACTTAACACAGTTTTGTTTTTAGCCTAGATGGTAAGGCTCAGGCTGATCTAGCGGCGTTAAGGCGTGTCCTATCGACCCGGATTTGGATTACTTCATTTTTAAATAGATGCGATCTGTGTGCTTGGCTAGGTGTGAGCGGGCGATCCGAGCTGAGCTAACACATATTGTAGTTGTTACGGACAGTAAGCAAGCTAAATTATTCTGAAAACTTGACCTATCAGAATAGCTGATTTCAATGTAATTTTGAAGAAGTCAGGTTCCTAGTCCTTAGACTGACTGTACATTTAACTCTGTTGAGTAGCTTACCCGCACGCTGGGGTAAATATGATTGCTCAATTTCCTTAGTTTTACTGAACGTAGCTTAATTGGATAAGGCCACATGCAGGAGGTAAATTAAAAAATACATACCCTTCATGGTATATGTTAACTCTTATCATTTAAACAATACAACTTCGTATACCATTAGCGATAGGCATAGTTTAAAAACGTTTTTGTTATGCAATATATTCCCATGGGCGCGGAGTTAACGTCCGGAGGAGAACAAAATGAAAGTAAATGTAGGTATGAAACATTTTTGAGTTATTTTATTACGTGCGAAGAACTCGGTTTGCCTGCAAACTTACATATCACCTTTATCCCACATTATGAAATCAATAAAAAATAATACGCAAATACAGAGAGTTTCACAATGAACGGCCTTATCGTAAAAACGATCTCTACCAAGCAAATGACAAATTAAATGTCATTGGCATGCGTAGACCGATGTCATCTACAAATCTGTGATGTTATTAACCTTCTAACTTGTAAACAGCAAGCCCACTGGAGCCAGATCCTCCCACGTGAAGTGGACATAGGCACCGCGCAATAGGGGTTTGGTTTGCGTGCGGTCCCAGCAACCCAGGATACATCAAGTAGATAGCAAGCCAGATCGATAGTACACGTCTGGATCATATTGTCAACATATTACAGTCTATACTTTACTATGCTGATAGTACAGCATCGATGAGCCGCTAGTCATAATGTTATTCTTTATCCGGGCGGACTGTTATACCTACCGAAAATATTCCACTAGTTTTTGAGATGGCAGCAGAGTACCACATTAAAAATAAAATAGACCGACCGCTTCTAAATTATATCATTTTGTGACATTTGAAATGTCAAATGTTCATGACATTATGTTTCATTAAAATAGATAATGATTTCAAATGTATGTATGCTTTTATAAAAAATGTAGGCAGCATCTTGGTTCAATGCTAAGGCAGTCGTCGTTAACGCGTAAATGTATATGCCAGCATATGATAACGATTACGGCTCTGCTCCGAGGATGTCTGCGATCATAAGCAATAAAAACGAGAAATTAATATGTTTTCAACTGAAAATTTGCATGATACACTCGGAGGCCGTGTTAATAAAATTGGTGGTTTATGTCCCGTTCATAATGAAAATGACGGGAGTATCCATTACGCCTCAATGTATTCATTACGTATTGCAACTTCGATGCACGTGTGAATTAGCTCATCCACGTTGTATGGCTACACACAAATAAAAAACATCGATTACAAGGTGTGGGATGCTAAAATTCGTTTAAGAAATAACAATGACATTTTACGAACGATTGAGTAATGCCTATAAATAAAGTGCACAAGTTTGACCGGTAACATAATTTGACCTATAATGAAATTTAGTATGCTTTTGGAACCTTCTTTTTTGTTTAACTTTTTTTATGGAATGTTTTGTAACCATTATTTGACACCAAAATTGTTAATCCTATGAAGAACAGTTATATTTTATAAGGTAAAGCATATGGTCTTCCGTATAATAAAGTTACGCAACGTTATAATGGTGTTCATATCATTTGTAGATCTTCCAATCTATATAATACGAAGATAGCATTATGACTAATTTCTAGACCGGATTTCATTTTATTCAATTCGTCATTTAGCGATTAATAACAGTAAGGACCGTCTTTATATTGCCAAAAATATATGTCACTGTCATGCTAATGTGACCTATTATAATAAATGGAATGGCGTAAAATATATGGATAAAAAACCTGATATTCATTAACATGGAATACTCACTCAACAGCCGAAGAAATATACATCCGCAACGTAACGCTATGAATTTAGGACGAAACCCACGAGGCTGTGCTATTTGATTGCCCAAGATAACATCCTTGTGACACAATATACCTAGTGACCAAAAAACAAACGTATGGAATCTAAGATTATAGTTCTAACATGACATTGCAGATTTTTTTTTATTTACTAGATATTAAACTTTATACCTTATGTATTCAGATAAGTTAGGAAGTCGACCTTAATACGAATTGGAAAAGGATAGAAATATAATGATGGTAGGTACCGATACATACTGTACATGGATGCCTTCGGAATATAAAAAAGCAATCAATAAATTTTGTAAATAGCTCTACAAAGCTACTGGTTATCGCGACATGCATAATCAAGGCAGTTTACACTTTTTTAGACAGATTTTTTGCAAGAGATGAACTGTTTAGTTTGAATATGAATAAAATCAGGATTTCTATGCATTTAATAAAGAAATAAATTGTTCGCGCTTTATGCTAAATTAAACGACGATATACACGCGTACTATGTTGTTGCCCCTAATGATTGGTTTACACGAGAACAATAATAATTGCTATTTGTTTTAATCACAACATAATCTCTATACATTCATACATAAAATCATAACTTATCTAATAGCTATTGTCTTTTCAGAGCTGTCAAAATAACGTAACTTACGTTATAACAACTTTTATGCACAGATTCGTTAGTGGCACTGCACCACTGCACAAGATTCTTGCAAAAACCACAAAAAACGGTTGCTTATTTGTTGACGAGTAAAGTACACACCACAAAATCAGGCGAGGATATTGACGTAGTTTGCTGAATTTGGGAAAAGGAAACGGAGTATTAAAATGATTGTAGCCTCGTGTAATATTTTGACTTGTAGTGAATTGATTAGCCTTGGCGACAGTTGATCGTACCTTTCTGTGTTAGTTCGATCGATACAAATATTGTAAAATTTGTGTTTGGAATCGTCTTAAGACGATGAATACAAAATTAATTAGTATCTGTGCCAAAGCGATTCTCAAACTATAATTGTAAACAACAAATATAGGTAGCAATAGTCAACGCCATGATCTTTAATGTATAGAAAATTGTGTACACTTAAAGATTGAGACTACATCTGAAAACTCGCGGAAGTTGGCTCGTACTGTATTCTCGTTGTGGCAAGGAAAATATATATTTAAGCTAATATTTCTTAATATTTTGCACAGAACTATCATAGCACCTACTAGCTGTCCCGGCGGACCTCGTACCGCCTCAGAATCAAAGTATGAGAAAATGGATTATCTTTATTATTAGTATTTAGTGAAGTTTTCGCATGTTTTAATAGTGACTCTGCTGTTTGCGGAGGAGAAATATAAAAATGTTATATGTTGCATAGAGCTACACATGCTAGCTCACAATATTATTTTTTAGTTCATCAAGTTGTTTACATACAAATTTTAAAACAATTAATTTACACGTGTTCAAAATTTTTTTAGCATAATCCTAATTTTATAATACGAGAAACAGGGAAAGCCAATCACAAATAGATATGATTTAGTGTCCTAGTGGCTCAAACCATTTTACGTAGCTTTTCGGCAATGTGTCTTCTGCCTAGCTCACACGACTGTATAAATATTTCAGAACGCTTTCTAGATGGCATTACAATTACTTTACACATAAGTAGCATCAAGCATATTACTAACGCAGATTGGTAGATCAAAAGCTATTTTAACTTTTATTACAACTGACTTTTTTTTTGCGTGGGTAAATCCTCATGGATACCCGCAAGCCCCGAGGAAGGCAAGCGGGTTATTTTACCGGGCGGGGACTTTTACCGACTAAAACCCCACGGTGGTCCCTCTCCCACCTTGTTGGGGTGGTCACGGGAACGCTTTCGCACACATCCGTGACTATTAGAACTGACCTAACCTAAGCTTTATGCATAGCACATAATTTGATCATAGAGCAAACCAAGTGAAAGTTGGGGAGAGAAACCTTTACTCTAAGGTATTGCCCTACTGCAATACTATTACAAACTGATCTAGAATTAAATATATACCGGATCATCTATCTAGGTCATTATCGCGCTGTGTGAGATTATCAATGAATGTGGCAGTCGAAGATTGAGAAACGTTGTGACAATGAATTAACGTCAAACACCACATTATAAATGAGACGAACTGGCCAGAGGAACATTATAAAATTAGATAAAAAAGGTATAAATAGGCATTGATCTATTAGAGGAGCACATTCAAGTAGTTAAGTTCGCTTGATGACAACGGAAATGCGCGTCTTTTTGGTAAGTGGCAGGAGGAGCGCTTCATTTGATAAATAAATTAAAATGCATCACCTTTAGACGGCCATTTGCAAACATGCAACGGAAAATTAAGTGATAATCGAACTTAACAAATATTTTAAATATAAAATCAATTTATGTGAAAATGTGTCAGTGTAGAATTATTTATAATTGTTTTTGTTTATATTCTAATGTTGTAGTATTGTTGTTTTTATATGTATCATATTGTTGTTGCAGGTACTTTGTCTGTCTCTGACAGTGGCCTATGCCGCCCTTCCCGCCTTTCCCGGCTTTCCCGCCAGGTAATTATTACTATTTTAAAATTATTACTAAAAATATATATATTTATCTGTATTTTAAAAATTAATAACAGGCTTATATAATTACGATAATTATTTATTGATTTGGATTATTGATTTCATTTGTTATCTTCCGATAAACTCATATTAATATTATTTATTTTCAAGTGTTTTATTATTTAAATGTTTTAATTTAATATTACAGCTTAATTAACCAAAATAAGTTCTTTAAACAGCTATCCTCTGTTACTTACTAATTATTAATCTTAAATACTTATAAATGGTATGTACTAAGTACTCCTAATAGGTATATTTTTTTATAAGTCACACGCATTATTATTCACGTAATATTATTCGCGTGATTGTTTATATTTTATATAAATGTCTAAATTATAAAAATAATAATAAATGCCAAAATTATAGTGTTGTAGGGATAATTCGTGAATGTATTAGGCAAAAATTACTCTATTTGTATGTTTAAATTTCACCATTTCACAGTAGCGATTATTTTATGTTTTTTTTCCATTGTTAATCACACTATGCGTTCAAATAAAACTAATTTTACGGATTCTATCGCGTTTATTTTTTGTTTTTTTACGTTCCCGACGTTTCGGCTGCTTTACAGCAACCAGCAACCAAACGCGATAGAATCCGTAAAATTTGTTTTATTTAAATGTGTAGTATTCGCGTAAATATAAGAAATCAATACACACTATGCGTCTTCATTTAAGCTTTTTGTTGGCATAAGAAACTTAACACTAGACTAAGCAAAGTATTTTTGTAATTCGAGACCTATCCTTCCAAGTTTTAGCACCACCTTTTTTAATGTCCCACTGCTGGGCACGGGCCCCCCCTCAATGCGAAGGGGGATAATCTTATATTTATGAAGTAAGAATAGCTTTTACCTAAAACATGCCACCTCATGCAGTCCCTGCCACTCTTATTCATATAAAATATTAGTTTCCAATTTTTAAAATGTTATAATAATAAATTTCTTTTCTCGTACATTAGCACCACCCGCCGGTATTCTTACTTCTCGACCACACCAACGCCATTCACGTACAGCCCTACCCGGTACTATGACCGCGTCCCCGACAACTCTGGCCGCTACGTAGACAACGCTGGCCGCTACGACCCCAGCCGCGACAACTCTGGCCGCTACGTGCCTGACAACTCTGGCTCCTACAAGTAAGTAAAAATACTAATTGAGAGCTGAATTGTTGTTTTTGTATTATAAATATAACAATAATAGTATTAGTTCTATAACAAACTTTATCCGATGGCGGTAGAAGGAGGGTTATGTTTTTATTATCCAGGCCACTTCTTAGGCAATTTTGAAGTAGAATAATAATGATCCGGATCTGATAGTCTGACTAATAAAAAAAATAGACCTGTAATCAGTCAATTTTTAGTTGTAAAACAATTAGCAAACTGTTGGGCTGAAATTTGTTGCCACTCTAACCCTCAGTGACAATTCTAGCTATTGCTTATCTGCCAAAGTGACGAAAACGCTATAGTTAATGCGAAAATTGAAACATGTTCGTTACTATTAAGGTTCCAGTAAGTTCCTTAGTGTTTTAGTATTCAGTTGTAGCAGCTATCCTCAGTTTTACTTGAAACTAATCTTTGAAATTTCAATTTTGATCACGTCATTATGAAATGCGATACTTACTTTTCGTAAACCATTATGATACTGATACTGATTGATTCCAATGATTAAGTAATTAATATAGGAGTCAGGAGTTGGTAATATCTGATTTATGATACGACTCGAATAAAATTAGATGTTTAATATCAAACGATCAAAAGATTAATATCAAATAACATTGCAATCTTTGAAGGATGTTACAAGTATTCCTTGATTTATACGATTTGAAAGGTATTTTTTATTATTATCTTGTCTGAATGTTAAAATAATATTATATAACTTATCTACTCAACATAATTATACAAAACATGGTGTCATTTAGATTAGGTAGGTACTAATTTGAATTGTTTGCATATTAATTTGTTTTCAATCTGAGTTCTCACTGTGTTACTGTTTCAGTAGACTTCCATGTTCTGATACTCGTAATAGTCTTCATATTTTATCCGTCCCAACAGTTCAGTACATGCTGCATGCATACATGAAATTGTTCATCATGATTCTCAAGCGCTTGGTATGGCCAATGATGACAGAGTTAAGAACAATCGTTGGCCAATTAAAACATTGTTTAGCAGACAAGGAGTTGATGGCCTAATAACCTTTTTGTATAGCGGTGACCGTGGTGACCGCGGTGGTGCCGGCGGCTTCTACACCGGCTCTGCCTCGGCTGGCGGCCCTGGTGGCGCGTACTCGGGCGCTGGCACTGCTGGCGGCCCCGGCGGCCCCGGTGGCAAATACAAGCCTGACAACAGCGGAGCTTTCAAGTATGTACAAAACGTCTTCACTACCTATCATAACGTTCGGCGGTAATCTAATACTATGGATTTGCACCAGGGGTGGTTAGGTATTAGTTATCACGTGTGTAACCGCATGTAAATATAATGTGAAGGGCACCCACACCCACCCGTTTTTGGAGTTTGAATAATATCATACGATAAGTGACATACTATCGTCGTCATTTTGATGTAAATTTATTGGAATAATCTTAAAAATGTCATGATTTGATAAAATTATCGTAAATTTGGATATAAATAAATATCCTGTTAAATATTTACACCGTAAGATGTTACATTAACATACCGGTTTAGATTTTTTAATGATCAAGTTCATCAAAATTAATTATTTATAGCGGCGACCGCGGCTCTGCGGGCGGTTTGTACTCCGGCGACAAGACCAGCGGCTTCGGCGCTGCACCCACAGCCGCTGCTGTCAGCGGCTTTGCCGTGACCAGCAGCAGTGCTTCTGCCCTGTCCGGCGCCTACGGCAAGGGATCCGCCAGCACTGGCAACTACGACTACAAATACGGTATCATCCGCCAGGAGACCGATGTCTTCCCCGACGGCTACCACTACCTGTACGAGACCGAAAACAAAATCCTCGCCGAAGAAGCCGGCAAGATCGAGAAAATCGACAATGACAGTGAAGGCATCAGGGCTAAGGGATTCTTCGAGTACGTGGGCCCCGACGGCGTCACCTACAGAGTGGACTACACTGCTGATGAAAACGGCTTCATCCCCTCAGGCGTCCATTTACCTAAATAAATCTAGTCTTTATTCCTTTATCAAGCAAAAGGAATCTCCTGTAACACTAAGTACCTAAAAATATAATATAATAAATAATAAACGAGAAAAATAAAGACGCTATTTTTCTTTAGTGGTTGTTTTTTTTTATTGTTTATAGATGCTTACTCAATTTTCACCCTTTAACGTGATAAAAAGTTAGGAGATGTTTGGTATATCCCTTTGAATGGCAAAATGTACAAAGCAAAATTTAGCTGGTGATCTTGATTACAGTAGCAAGTGTTACATAATGAATTACATTTATATAATAAATGTCACAGTGGCATTTACTGTTCACAGAAAATATAAAAACCGTATTCTGGAAAATTATAGGTCAACATTAATATTTAAAGATCATTAATAAAAGTCATATAACACGAAACGTCTGCTTTGTGGTTTTAATACCTTGGTGACATTCATTTTGGAAACATTCTCGACCAATGGTATTATTAAACCTTGAAACAATGCGTCACCAAATAAATGTGACTTTTGAGTTTTGAGTATACCGTAGAGAACCTACTATTTTTAATAAAATAAATAGAAGTATGTCAATTCCTGGATATAAGATACCACAATTGAAATAAAACTATTTTTTAGGAGGCAGCGCTCCACGAAGTCTGCAATCTGTGAACTTGTACAAGATCGCACCCGCCATTATATCAGATTTGATAAGCCACAGGTCCTCGCAAAAGAACACCGATTCCGACCAAGGATGATACGCGAGGCCATTGAAATTAAAAAACATCCTAATTTCAATAGGGAAGATGGCTGGGTGCTGCCACCGACTTGGGATCCAGTAATTAATATTATTAAATCCAAGACCAAGCGTACCATTGCAAGACCTCAAGACACTGTGAGCACATTCTGCGTAGATCGGACCACAAATATGAGGGTACCCCGTCTGAAACTATGACACCACGACGTCAACCATCTCAGTCCTCCCGTGACCATGGTTGCTGTAAAGCAGCCGAAACGTCGGGAACGTAAAATCAAAATATAAACGCGATAAAATCCTAAAAAATCGTTTTATTTCAATGTGTAGTATTCGCGTAAATTTAAGAAATCAATATAGATACCACAATGTCAAGATTTAATAAAATCTATATTGATATTTTTCCTTGGTCTTAAATTAAGTCTTAAGTCGTTAATTTACTTACTACGTTATAATATTATCATCCCATTTAGTATTGTACCGTCAAATTAATAGATAGTTATTACCTACAGGCGGACTAGAACCTTCTATGAATGTTACGATTACTATTGATTGGTGGTGGTATTGGTTAGTTAGGTTAGGTATGAAAAGATTTTAAACTTGAGCTGGATACACTAGAATTCTTAGGAGTTGACAATGGACGCTAAGACCGATGCCACCCGATAGCTCATAGCTTGCTTTAGCTCAACCAACATATACACAAAACACCCCTCAGTACTTTGTATTATATTGAGTATTTCGTTTTTGTACCTTAGATAGAGTTTTAATACCTGTTACTTTGCATTTTTCGTATTACAATGGTGCCTATGAAATAGATCTATCTATATAAGTAATTATTTTGTACAATAATTTAAAACCTTTGAATATGCACCACCATTGCAACTGCACCAATTCCCCGAAGGGCAAATACGGCCGGCGAAATGCAAAAATCCACTGCAAATTATCTCTACCTACGTAGAATTGGTAGAGATATTTTTTGCAGTGTATTCTGCTGGCATTTCACTGATAGTATTTTGATACCAGTATAAAGTTACCAAATTTATATTCACTTCATTGGAGGGCGAGTCAAGGTCAATGACACCTTTGTGGATCTGCTTCTGAAATATGTACCAATTTTATAAACTCACCACGAGCTGGTCACCAACTGAATATCACCCTGCGCAGTTCCAGTATGATTCTAACCCATCACCACAAGTGGTTTATGTATTTAAAAACCCATTGAAATGGGGCGCCCGAATTCTTAATAGTTTTGCAATTACTTACATGTTATTGTTCATTGTAATTGATGTAAATTTTGGTTCAATGTATAGATGTTGCAGCCTGATCATAGAATCTGTTTTTTTACAAAACGGCTAGAATTTACATAATGCCTCATTTTTGTAAAACGGCTGGTTACCGCTTAGGCGGAATTTCGGATCAATACGTTAAACAAAACGGTTACCACCGTCTAGGCGCCTTTTAAAAAGTTTTAGATGTAAACAGTTTTTGATCGTAAATGCTTAATTATTCAAAACTATGAAACCATTCCTAACATATCAATAAACTACCCGTTGGCGTTTACCAGCCACTTTGCAAAGCGCCTAGCCGTTTTGTCAAAAATCTGATTCTGTCATCCGGCTGCGACATAGACACTACCTACAATATGAGTAAATTATGCAGATTCAAAATAATAACCATAACTCGCAAATTGATAATAAAATAAATCTGATATTATTAATCGTCATTGCAATTTGTAATAACAATAAACGTTTTTAACGCAATGATAATTAAAAAATTGCGGATCTATGTTTCCTTGTTCTTAATACGAACCTATCTATAGCATATAGCACCATATCTATATATTAATCTTAGTCTTCTTCCGTGACCTTTGCACCTTACAGTGTTAGCAGAAGTTCATTAACATCGGGCTAACCTTATGAGGGCACCGTTAGAAATAACTAATCGTTTTAGGCTTCATGTTATTGATCCGACAGTTGTATCAGATTAGATTTATTTACGCTATAACTGATGGTATAGCATTAATAATTGTATGTCTAGAAAAAAGATATGGCTTTTTATTGGTGTCTAACACATGTTCCGTGGATATATGCTTCTAAAGATATTAATTTATTTACCTATTAACCTAAGCAAGTTTATTGAAAATTCTGTAGTAAAATGTAAGTAAGTAAATGTAACAACTCCTCTGGTGTCTTTGTATTCCACAATATTATTAGTATAATAATCACAACTCCATCTATGCGGCTTAGGAAAAACAATGTATTGCATTCGCCCTCATCGTGTATCGCATCTATATTATAAACAATCATAAAATAAATTAGCAAAGGCATATTTTTGTGTATCATATAATCGATTATTTATCGTAGTTTTGCGACAAAATTACAGATGTCACCATTTATACTCGATGGCTGTGAAAACCTAATAGATATTTTGAAGACAAAATGTATATGTGCAAAACATATTTTTCTTTGTTCTTTTAAAATATTGAACTAATAGCAGTGATATGATATTATTAACTTTAAAAAATGTTTAGGCTTACATAGTGGGCATTGGCAATATAGACCATTTTTGTATGCAATCTGGGCATGGAGTGTGACAACAGAACTCAGAAATCACCAGCACTCACTAATATTGGTCTCATTGATTCCTTAAAAATGTATTGCTAAAAAGCAAAAAAAAACTATAATCTGGATAGTTTTGATAAGATTAGTTTTGTTTTCAAATCACCTGTGAAAGCATTTTTTAGCAAATACTATAATATTACACCTAATAGTAGCGACCGGTACAAGAATTAGGACCAATTCATTTGGTATTTATATACTTAAACAGCAGGAGAATTAAATCTTATTAGGCGCTTCTTTCTGAGGCTGACTCCTACTGAAATCCTCGGGGTTTTTATTGTCATAATAAATGTTTGTTCTAGATTGGGCGCTAGACGAGTCCGGCTATATAAGACTGCCGTTGGAAATCTTTATCTAAAATCCCGCAATGTTTGAACAAAGACCGTTAACTAATATTTCTTGTGGGTATATTAATGTCTACTGAATGTAGAAATGCTACATTGAACGAACTATCACCGAGTGCAGGCTATAGTCACTGTTAAGGAGTTGATAACATTAGTCAAAAATAAAACAGAGTTCGCGCGTAAAAATTTAATCGAAGCCTTAAGTGACAATGGAATTTAAATATAGAAACACAATCAAGTCTACAGAAAATCTGTAATACATAAAGTCGTTCTTGGAACTAAGGATTCTTCGAGCTATAGGTACGGTATCTTTATTTGATGCTAAATACTCATTATTTAAGTATTTCTAGTAGCAGTTATGGCTAACAAAAGGACGAATGACATTGATTGTATGTTTTTTTTTATTTGTTTGTTCCTTTACACATTTTTTATTTGTTTATTTGTGCTTGATTTTTGTTAGTTTTATCTTTCTTCGGACCTTTATAAAAAGGTGTTAAGAGGATCAGGCTTTGTTACTTAGTAAGCAGGGTGTTAACCAGTACTAGAAGCGGGTGATGTTTATTCAAATTCACATAACAAATTTCGACGGACTGCTTTGAAATAATAATTTTGTTATTTTTGTGTAAGTAAAATAATCGATAATTTTCATAATGTTCTTTTCATAGTGAACATAAAAGTATTATATATTTTGTTATTAAAATCATAGAGTAAATGTTATCAACTGTTATATTTCAATTACGATGAATAGTTGTGGCTTAGAGCGTTTGCCGTATCTAATAATATTTCTTTTTTCGTATTTGAAAAGTATTAATAGTAGCTCGTGGATGAAATGCCACCGAGTATCACGATTTCTTAGTAAAGATTCCAATTCAAAACAAATAATAAACAAAATTTGCTTATTAATCTCGATTTTTTACATACACTATTGTAATTATTTTCTAAATTATACTGTATAATACGCGATTATCGGTAAATGTTAACTGCAAATGTTGAAAAGGATCTTAGCGATGATTTGATCACTAGGCAGATTCTTAAGTTGACACCCACTCAAAGCAAGGACTAGATTTGTATGTCAACTGAGTCAACAATTTAGATGTAAATGGAATAAGGTCTTTGGCACGCAGTGGGCACGTTATTGTTGCATTTTAATCATTTTTGTTTTATGCAAATCGATGTGTAAAGTGGATCCTCAAACATTCCATAAGAGAATTACGACTCTCTTACAAGTCGGTCGTCTCGAAACTGCACCGGTAACGCTCAATTTGTGCCACAAATATTATATTTTTTTATAAAAACACGATCGTTAGAGTGCAAAAGTGAATGATTAATACCGCGCATCGGAACTATTATCATTTTATAAGCTATGCTAATTCTCTATCGTGACCTCGTCGCACCTTGATTTAAGGATACTGTTCCACTTTTGGTATGTTTTAAATAAAATTTATGATTCATTTAAATGCTAATCAAATGTCAATGAAGAATTAGATGATTTGGATAATTCGTTTCCTGCAAGGTGCTTCTAACCTATGACACATCACTGATCTAGTTTCAGATCCATCGCATAATTTGGACCGTTAACAGGCTAGTTGGCCGCAAAGTGAATAAATTCGTTATCAGCTGATATCACCGTTGAAAATGTTTGGTGCTGTGAAATTTGTAAGTACCTGATCGTAGATTTCATATGTATGTTAATTCGTATGCTAAGTGAGCGTAGAGTTTCAAAATTCAATTTAAATTAATGAATAATGTCTTGTTCAGTAGTGAAGAACATTTTAATCAATATAAAGTGGAACTTCCAATCGCCCGGGCATAGGGAGGTGTGAGGTGACAATACACGTTTGGAATGTTGTTGTTAGATGAAAAGATACTGCGTAAACTTATGATCCCCGGCCAAATTATCGATTCTTGAACTCTCATTCAGGGAAAGGTCATTTTTATTTTTTCTTGTACAGCAAAAAGTGTTTTAGTATGCACCGATATTTATGAAATATGGTTAACATACTTACTATTTCAGATACTGGTGTTTTCGTTATGGGCCGCTATACAATGTTCACCTTATGACGATGGGAAATACAATCCTAAGAAATACAATGTGTACGATGATGGAAAATACTATAGACCACTAGAAGAAGGCAAGTACGTTCCTAGTGACGAGGGCAAGTACACCTACATATACCAACAGGGATTATACCCGGATGACGACGGCGATTACAGATACGTCCATGTAGAAGGCCCAAACGGTGGCTTCGGGGGGAATGGTGGATTTGGTGGTAACGGAGGAGAGGGTGGTTACGGAGGAGAGGGTGGTTACGGTGGCAATGGACCCAACGGACCCGGAGGTCCTCCCGGACCTAACGGACCACCCGGTCCCCCTGGACCTCCTGGACCTCCCGGACCCGGCGCTCCCGGTCCTAGACATCCACCAAACAAAATAGACTACGTCGGCAATAGGACGTATGCAAGCAGATACCCGTACATCCATAAAGTGATCAAGGAACTGGTGGATAAATATGTTTCTGAAAATAGCCTGCCTTATGGCGAGGAGTTCGAGGGCACCGCCAACCATTACAGGAAGGTGTACGCCGACAACGAGATAGCTGTCAAATGCAAATATTTAAATCCTACGCCCAACAATACTGGAGAATTCACGACACAGTGAGTTATAGTACATTTATTTCCATGTGACTTCATTCTTTGGGCTGGCATATTTTATTCACCATTAAAATGCATGACATGGCCTCAGGGTTCTGTTTTCAAGCATCTCGGTCAAGGATTACTGGCACGCCGTCTCATAGCATATCTTCACATAAAAATTAAGTCATATAACGTTAATGTTGGTTAAATTGTATTAATAAATCAGTAGATATATATTATTAGTTTTCGGTTTAAGATATCTTTAGTAGAGTTGTATAATTGTAATTCAATTAATATCGAAGTACTTTTCTATGTCTAATCAGCACTGGACAAAATACATTTAGATTTAGTATCATTGACATGATAAGCTCGTAAAAGCTTTAATTAAGGGTTGGTACCGTCGTTGCTAGACTGCAGTCAGCACTGATAGAAATTTAGGAATGTATCATACGATAAAAACATATTTCTCGTATTATATTTTTTTTTATGTTATACAGGTATCCTCCATCGCTAAAGTTCCCGAAGGGAGAGAAGTTTGGATCCTACTACAGTTTCCGGGGCACTAAGACGCTTAACACTATCAATAATGCTCTAACAAATAAAATTAAGCTAGAGTATGAAGTATTTGTAAGGGTTGTGGACACAACTACTGAATAAACGAGCTAATTTACTTATTTATGTTAAATGTTATTCCTAAAAACGATATTTATGGTATTTTATGTGCTTGCAATAATCTAGTTTAATATAAGCTTTATGATGTAGAAGATTTATGGTTTTATTTTCCCTGAGAAACTATAAAATACACCTTAAAACATAAATGGCCATAATACCAAATGCATTTCGAGATATGTTCCAATTATTAAAAAGATTTGACATATAATTTCCTGCAGAATAGGTGGACAACTATATCTCAAAATGTAATGAAACTTGGTATACATATAACAAGATCAACATCTTGTATAATTTTGTACCGAAAAAAGGAAATGATTTTCGGAATAACCTAAAAACTGTTGCTATAGGCGTATTGTACTGTAACTAGTGGATATAGTGATATATAGAATATACTTGAATCCCGAAGAATCTACCTTATTTGTCGGGATAGCTGAGAAAGTAAAGTCCACAGGCATTTGAAGTGCATGCAGCTTGTTAATAATCGAACGATACTGAAGTTAAATATTACATAGGTACCTATAATAAGACAAAAAGAGCCTACCATATATTTGTAACTAAGTATATGCATACAAGTTATGTACGTATAATTTCTTGCAGAGCATCCGTTTAAATTGAAATTCCTTGTATCAAAATAATAACAGGTAAAACCACAAAACCAATAAGGTTACAAAAAAAAACTAAGAAAATGTCACCCTCCTACGAACAGGATAACACTAGCGACCTTCACATGACACATAACGATAGATTTAAATTTTTGTCTGTTTATTTATAGATCTGAATTTTTATAGATGTCTGTTACAAATGCATCTCATTAAAACCCTAAAAAGTAGAGCGACGATATAAAAGAATTAATTAATAAAAAACCTGTTGGGGCAGATACATTTTGTAAAGCACAGATCAGTAAATTCTTTGATATAAAAGATGATAATACTTGGAATATTAAACATACATATATATATTTAGCTTATTTACCTTCTGAAAAGGTACAATGTTCAGAGAAGTCATTTTAAGTGGGTAGGTGTTGTCTTAGGTAGGTACGGAATGAAAGGCTTACCTGTTCTACCTACGTCATACAACACAGGTAAGACATCGGATAAGCTTGAGACTGCATTTTTTATTTTATTTTATCAATAAAAATATAAATGGAATTTATTTTTAATTTTAAAATCTGAGATTATGGGACAACCGTTACTTCTGACTTAAAGGTAACCCTTGTAAGAAGATTCAAATTGTATTTTCTTGAGCGGTTTAAGATACACTGACAAAACTAATTAGCTGTTTTTTTTGTTTATTTCCAAAATAACTTAACTCGGTCTGTTACTGGTAACAAATCTAGTTTTGTTACTAGTTACACATAGTTCGCATGTCATATTAGTGTAACTAGCTGTCAAAAGTTTTGTTAATTTCAAACATTTTTCTCAGCGTAGCTGTCTGAATCTCCAAATTTAGTTTAACAACCTAAGATTGGGTTGTGCATGATCAAGGCTTACATAACTATTCAGACAGATGGCTCAGTATTTTCTTATCATACCTATTCAGAGATTGCGTTTAGTAACTGTGTGATGTTTTAGTAAATTGTACTTGGTATATCATTCAAACCCCCCAATGTAATTTCTAAAAGCCAGGATCTAGAGTGCGTGCAATCTAAGTCTGTGCACTACTGAGGGCGCTGTTAACACTTTATACACTGCAATATGGCACTTATGGTTTTCGGTAAATTAGTTAGCTTTTTCGACGCGCGCAAAATTAACTGGCGCGCACTTTACAAAACCTTACATGAAAATCCTAACGGTTACGACCCTAGTAGAGTCCCGAGAAAAAGATAATTATTATCTTCCTGCTTATTTATGGTTAAACAGCAAGCCCATGCGTACATCATTATTCATACATACTTTTTTGTTTAACTTTGAAGGCATATGGGAACGCAATTGCAACTAAGAAGATCATGACAAAACGGAACTGGCATGGCAAAATATCTGTATAACTAGGCTGATTGCCACACAAGCAACCTTATTTCAGTTGTAAGGTATCATGGATAGTCCTGTTTTGTATTTCATGCCTGAAATAGGTGTGGTATGGTTAAAATGCTAAAAATGTTTCTCTAGTTTCCTAATATTGTGTCCATCATATTGACGGCCTGATTAGCGCAGTGGTAGTGACTCTGCTTTCTGCGCCGAGGGTCCCGGGTAGGGACAAGCTTTGTGTGATGAGCACGAATGTTTGTACCCGAGTCATGGATGTTTAATATGTTTATAAGTATTATATAGTGAGTTCGCTCTCAGTCCATTGTACGGTACCCATAACACAAGCGTTGCTTAATGTGGGACCGTATAGTTGGTGTGTTCGTATGGCGAAAAAAAAATCATGGCAACCCATTTTTTTTTTGTTATAAAACTGAGCTATCTGTTGCTGTCCACTTGCCGCTGACATAATTTGAATGGTGGGCGGCAAGGAGTCCGCCTGAATCACTTAGCAATCCCCATATGGGCGCGGTCACTTGTAACAATATATCACATCTCGGCCCAAACAATCCGCCTTAAATGCCACCTTCACATAAAATTTACATTTTTGCAATTTAAACCAATGTATTGTTGTAATAAATACTCCATTTTCGAATTTGATGGTCGTATATAAAGAAACGATGGCCGTTTGGGATTTTATTTCAATTGTTTTGTTTGTAGGGGATCGACGGGATCATGAAAACGTTCACGGTAAGCGATAACTGTAAGGGCTCAAGATAACTTAACTTTTTTTATCTTTTCGTATGTAAATGGGTTATGATGCCCTTGAAGATAATATCTTGATATACCAAATTTTTGATTTAATAGTTTATTAACTTAAAAGGTAGAACTAATCTGACTGACAGTTTTTCTAACGCTAGTATTGCCCAGTCTTGATATTTGGTCTTCTGTTATTTTATGACCCGGACCTAGATGCAAGAGTCTAACTCCCGAATTTATAGTCGTTTTATAACTTTATCAAACGTCATATATAGGACTGCGCAAAGCAAAACTTTTGTGCGCAGTCCAATATGACGTTTGATACAGTTATAAAACGTCTATAAATTCCGGGGTAAGAGTTTTGATATAAAACTCTAGGAGACTTATCGTATCGTTCTTAACTTATCGTACGCATCTTAGTTTTTCGAAAATACAAAATCAAGACATAAGGCATCATTATTATAGATACCTACCTAAAGGCATTGATGAAAATTACGTAGATATGTGATGCTAGCACTAACGCTTTGATGACCCAACTGACGCACACACGTGTTCGTTATAGTATATCGTACTTTGGTTGCACTTACACTAAACGTAACAATGGCAGTGTAAACGAGATAGCATAACAATAAACAGGAGCAAAAGCAAGACTGATTCATGTTGCACTGCTTCGTTTATCATTAAAAATGTAGCTAGGATAATTAGACTTAGTAGCAAGTGCGCTTCCCAGCTTAGTTTTGTGGTGTCATTTCCGAGCGCAAGAAACCTATCTACGTCATTCTTAATAGACATCGTTGTCTAAAGCACAGAAAAAAAACGAAGATTGCCTTATATATTGATTAACTTTTAAAAAGTCAGCTGTTTAACCTAAATGTTCTTAACCTTAATATATGATTTCATAGGTCGGTCTATAATGTCTATGCTTACACTATTTCTGATAGTGCATATTAATATAAGTAAATTAATTTTGAAGGTTACTCCAGATCCAAACATACTAATATAAAATAAAAATAAATTATTTTGTATATGATACCGGATCATAGAATGAGGTCAACATATAGTTACCTACCTAATTTTAAATTAGTAATAAAAACATGTGATTTGTGTCATTACTAAATTAACGGGTTCTAGAGCATAAAATAGAGGTAGTAACATTTATTTTTGTAAAATGAGAAGTAGATAAGAATAACTTTTATTTTCGAGAAGTAAATGCTACTAGGTATACCTAGTTTTCAAAATCCACGTACTATCGGGGTACTACTACTTGGATCCTTATGGAAATACGTAGCTCTACTGCTACTCATGGTAACGCCTGTATAATGGTAAGGAGTAAGGTTTCCAATAGAGGTACGAATATTATAAACTAGCTCAGAATCAAATGTATGAGAAAATGAATTGTTATTAGTACTCTATGAAAATTGAAACAAGTCTATCCCACGGGAACCATACATTTTACCGGCATAAAAAGTCTGTGCCAAATCTCTGTTCCAAATTTGATCCAGATCCGTTCAGCCGTTCTGGCGTGACTGAGTAACAAACATCCATCCATCCATACATCGAAATATTCACATTCATAATATTAGTGGGATAAAAGAAAAGTTTTTTTCTTTAGTTTATAGCGTTGGCATTGGCTGTCGGTCTGTGCCACGCTGACAACGACGGCAGGTACCACCCCGAAGTGTACAACGACGCCAGGTACCGGCGCCTGTCAGAAAACACTGACAAATCTAACTACAACACATACCAGCCATTTGTTTATAAGGCGCTCAACACGGACCTCCTGGCTCCTTTCGCTAAATATGGTAACAAGTAAGTAATGGGTTCTTTTTAAATTCATTAATCTCCAACTGATAATCATTTTGATAGTATTTGATTCTTTATTTCTCATTGAAATAAAACTGATTCTACGGATTTGTTCACGTTTATTTTATGTTTTCACGTTCCCAATGATTCGACTGCTTTACAGCAACTATGGTCACTGGAGGACTGAAATGTCGGGAACGTATAAACATAAAATAAATGCGATAAAATGCGTAATATTAGTTTTATTTAAATATGTGGTATTATCGTAAATATAGGAATTTCTCTTTATGAATTCGAGTTCGACTCAAATAAGTCCCTACCTGTTTCTTATAATTATTAATAATTTATGTTTTTAATTAATATATAATTATATTTGCGATTAAAGGTCTATTTCACAATAGCTGATAATACTGGTATACTTATTATGAACGAAACCATATTTATAGAAAGTTAATGTTGTCAGTGAATACCTTTTTAAACCTACTTATACCTACTGATATTTTTGATACTACAGTAAGGTAGTGTTCTATAAACCATAAATGTATGTTTAGGGGCGTTGTAGACTTTATTTATTAATATTTACCTAATTTAGTCCATCTCATTAGTCTGGCGTTCAAAGTTCTGGCGATATCGTGAGGAAATAGTTTTTTGCTCTTACATTTAATTCTAAGACGCGCAATGTATAAGTCATTAATAAAAATAATAACAACGCATTTATTTAAAAATAATATCTTCTTTTTTTATTTTTCAGTGTTTACCAAACGACTGTTCCAACGACCGCTTTCACTTACCGCACACCAATCGTTCCTCTCGTGACGTCAACGTACCGCCCCTTCGCGTACTCGACCCCTAAGCCCTTCGCCAAACCCACCAAAGCTCCTAACGCAGTCTACCTCAAATCGGTCACCGATGGTGCCGCCAGCGTCATTAGAGAAGACCGGACCTACGACGAGAACAACTACCATTTCGCATTCGAGACTGACAATGGAATTGCCGCTGAGGAGTCAGGAAGTGTAGAGCCTTCCATCAACGGAGTCGGAGGTGGTACTAGGGTTCGAGGCTTTTACGAATACATAGGCGACAACGGTCTGAAATACAGAGTGGATTACGTGGCCGACGAGAATGGTTACAGAGCCAGCGGCGCGCACTTGCCCAAAGCTCCTTAACCAAATACTAGCTATATTTAATTTGTTAACATTACCTGATGAAAAAGTTCGACGATTGAAATAAAATTTACACTGCACGGTTTTTTTTTTATTTTCTTATCCACCTACCAGGAAGGATAATATTTTAGGTCGTCGTTATGTGAGGATTGCAGGGAAGTATGGCACGTTGTTAATTTTTTGTAATAGCTACGTAGCTAACATTTTTTTTACGCTTATGCAAGGATAAAAAAACTGAATTGATTAATGATGATAAAAAAAACAGATTAAATGATGTGCATCTAAAGGTTGCCGAGTTGGTGTACGGATATACTATACATACTATAAATGCCAAAGTTCGCCTGTTGCACATGCGTATTGCGTCTAAAACCGGTAAGATTTATGTTTTAAGGAAGATGCGCAAGTAAGTACTTTTCGGTTGATTGGTAGTAATATGCAATAGAAACAAATGCACGTAATTTTGGAATTAAATGATGATTATTAACGTTTTAATGCGATACCATGGAAATTGTAATTTTTATCTTGTATTCCAGCAGGGAATGTCTTATAGCTGGTGGATAGAAATCAATAATCATGGTAACCTATTCTTGACCGGGATCATTTAATTGTAATACAATCATAAGTAAGTGAGAAGTGCTCTTGATCGTCACACCAGTGCAACAAAGAGGACATAATATTTGGTTCTATGCGTTGTTTTTAACAAGCTACAATTCAATTATAGCTATATACTTGACAACATATAGCATTTTTTTGTTCAAAAAGTATAAAGTCATTGAGCTTTGATAGCCTTCACAGAATCACTATGGATTTATTGTTCCTCGTAAACATTATCGCTAACTTACCAAGAACATTTGTGGCAAATAGAAAAAATATTTTTAATGTAATTAAATCTTGATATTTTTATTTTAATACCACGCTCAACATAAATTTTGTTCAATAATTCACTTAGATGAATCAGATTTCTTGATAAAATTCTGAATTTTATTAAAAATAGATTTTAGTGATTACAAATGAACAAAAATAAAATCATACGGTACCTACTGTCAACGCCTAAGCAAAACTCGTTTTACCGAAGAGTAGATATAGAAGATGGATTGTGAACCAGGTATTTTGTTTTATTCACGAAATTAAAGAACAAATAATTGCGTATCTAAAGTTATTTTTACACCTTAAAGGTGTCGGGTTTCGCAACTACAAAAAGAGTCTTAATGTATTTTATTATGATAACTGTTGAGATGGCAATCTTCGAACGTGAATCATATTTTTCCGGATCTTTATAATCTTGTTTTGTAGATCATAACCGTGAACATTTAGACTGAGATAAATGAGTATAAGTGCGGAAGATGACAATATATGACTTCTCTGAATTGGATTATATTGCTACTTAAAGAGCTTTTTGAAGAAAAAATCCGTCGTGTGCTTCGATAACCGTCCGCTTGAAAAATGAACAACTACTGCTGCATCCTAATTATGAATTGCACTCATTTGAATTACATATTACGGTATTTTTCCTATCGTCGTGAATAAACTTAATTTGTTATTCTAAGATATTAGATTGGTGCTTTGTGATCACAACTAAATGTTACACCTTTTAGTAATTAATACATATGCAAACATAATGAAAATATCAATGCCATCTTGCGTAAACATATACATCGAAATCGTATAAAAGTAAAGAAGATCTCTTCAATCGACATCAGTTAACAAACAGATCTCTTGTGAAAATGAAATTCGCTGTGAGTGACATTCCAATAGATTTTATTTTGCAACGTTATAGCATACAATTATTTTTAATACATTCTATTTTTTTAGATTGCTTTCGCGGCCGTTTTGGCTGTTTCATCAGCCCAGTACCAAGGGTTCCCTTCCACCCGGCTGCCCCCTCGGCCAACTCCTACTCCTGGGAGCATCGTTCGCGTGGTGAACAACAACGACCAGGCCGCTAACATCCTGAGATACGACAACGAAATCGGTCCCGACGGCAGCTACAGCTATGCGTATGCACCTATATTCTCAATATTCTTATTGTTTTTTTAACTCTCTATAGCATTATCTACACTAGGTATCTAGTGTACGGTTTATAGTATTTTAATATTTTAATTACTATAGGAATCCGTTAGTCAGTCATCCAGTCTTCCAGTCATAAATAAGATTCATCACTCATTAAAACCTGCCAGTGTTAAAATCCATTGCCATTCATGGATGGCGGGTCAGATCGGCTGCGCTGCATGTGCCTAGTGAATGTAGCGTCTCGATCTACTGCCGCCTTCCTACCTAGGCAAGTATGCTCCATCGTAGATCTCACCGTCACTTACCATCAAGTGAGATCGAGATCAAATACTTGCCTATAATGTAATAAAAAAAAAATCTTCTTACACTATGTTATCGTATTACAAATATGCGTAAAATGGCAAATGTTTAAGTGTGCCATAATAAGTTTATTAGATAACACTGAGAACCGTTCGAAAATTGGTTTCAAATATGTTTAGAATCCTTAATATACCTGGCAGTCTATTGATGGAATAATTTTATGTTGATTTGACAGATACGATACCGACAATGGCATCTCAGCTCAAGCTCAGGGTACTCCCCGTGACTTCGGAGGAAACCCTCCTGTAGTACCAGTTATCGCCCAAGGATCCTTCGCCTGGACTTCTCCCGAGGGAGAGCCTATCTCTATCTCCTACATCGCCGACGAGAAGGGCTACCAACCCTCGGTGAGTCGAGAAATCAATTCGTTTTTAGTCATAGTTGAATTATTCATTTTACTATCTATGTATAATTAATTTGGCCATATTTCTAGAATATTAATTGCTATCTATCAACTGCATCCAAATAAGCGGACAGTAGTAATTAAATTAAAATAATAATCGGCGAATAGTTTTGAATTATCATTAGTTTTGAGTTTCCGCGACATGGTGATGTGATCAATTTATTTTAGGATCATCTTTTATAATATAGTACAAACAGGTTAATTTAAGGCCATTAGGTTATTCTCTAACCGGTAAATGTTTAACATTAAGTTGTTGGTTATATTGGCTCATTATTTCCCCAAAAAGAGGGCGAGGCTGCTATTAATGGAACGTTTCAAACTCATTAAGTAACCATACAGATGTCTCCTTTCGTACATTTATCGCTTAGTCAATACGAAGCTTAATGATGACGTAACGCAAGATGGAATGAATAGTACCCGACTGGTTGCCATAAAAATGTTAATGTTATAAAACGGTTATTGTAGTTCAGGAAATGTCATTAGTCCCAATCAGCTTACTTTGAAGATAAAATAGAAGGCCGATAATAACATTTACATCACCCTTTTGTAGTGCCTATAGACTTTTGTGTATAATATAATATCATTGATATAATATAAAATACGTGGTTGCATTTAGCCCGTATTATTTCGAATATCAACAACAAACTTATAATCATATAATACATACCATCTTCCCGGTGATTTGATCATAGGCTATGTACTCACCAGCCAACCAAAAATAATACGCCACCGTTAGCCGATCGAAAAATCTCATTAAACAACAGTAGGTACTGCAAATTTGGAGTGTAGGGCAGTTGCTTAATAATTTTGTCCATACAGCGTAATATGCGATGTCTATTAACATAGCATCTATCATTGACCGGTGATCCTCAGTGCAAAATGTAGGCGACAAAAATGTATCCTACATATTACTATTTAAATTAATAAAATAATATCCATTTTATGTTCCAGGGTAGCGCTATCCCCACTCCTCCCCCAATCCCAGAAGCCATCGCCAGAGCCCTCGACTATCTCGCCAGGGCCGGTCTTGCCAAGAAGAAGTAATTCCGCCTTCACAGCAGTATCATCTAGTCTAGCCGATATGAACCAATCTTTAATCTTAATGATAGATTTGAACTATTGTAAATACATGCATGCTTTATATAATTTTCCTATGTATAAATCATTGAGCAAGTGGTAATTTCGGCATCCGCACATTTTGGAAGCAGGATGTGATATTTAAATGTGATATAGAATATTATTGTTAATATGAGATGGTCAATGATGTAAAAAATCTAAAAAAAACAAGATCCTCTAAATGATTTCCGTGATTAAAGAATGAAAAACCAATGTTGTATATCATTATGACTCTATCGACACCTATACTCTTAAATGTTCTGAATATGTAACGATACTGGATCATTTAATGAATACGTTATGCAAATTAATATTATCCGCGTCCTGCATCTCAAATAATAAGTGCATCGAATTGGTAACCTCTGACTTCTAATCCAATCTGGCATTTGCTCGTAAAGGATTCGATATCCGCTAGTTTGATTTATTTAGGTATTTTTATTGGGGTTGTATCATTCATATTTCGAAATCAATATTTGGAGCCTAAGTCGTTCAAATAGATTATCCGCGCATCAAGACCAAATTTATTTAAATATGCCAATCGACGTGAAGAACTAAGTCTACTGTTTACCTATTGATTTCTTATATTTACGTGAATACTACACATTGAAATAAAACTATTTTTTTGGATTTTATCGTGTTTTTATTTTGATTTACGTTCCCGACGTTTCGGCTGCTTTACAGCAACCATGGTCACGGGAGGACTGATAACTCTAATACATAAATCTAATATCCAGTACTCTTGGCGTAAACATTTATATAGAACAACCCCAGCTGTTATGAATTAAATTGATAGAAGGAACAAAGGTAACATAGTACATCACGTTTCGCTTTTACAACGTGTAATAATTTTAGCGGTGCATCACATGTATAAGAAGAAGTATGAAACGGATAGTAAGCGCTAATGAAAAAAGGACAATGATAAAAACTTTTAACGGTTTGTCCGAAACTTAGCATCTTATTAATATAGTTTACTGTTATATCGCCTGAAATTTTAATATAATGACAGGGAACTAAAGGACAATCAGAAACATGGGTAACTTGCTAGATTTTTGTAGGTATCTTTTACTCCTTATCCACTCCTCAGTAATCAAAACATAATAAGTAAATATTAATCATGTACATGTTTCTGCCAAGATTTATTGGATGAAGATGTAGTGAACTCTTCATCCTCATCATAACACTACACTGATGGGGCCAGAGATGCATACATAACAATTGACAATTTTCCATACAATCTTGAAAAGCGCTATGAGAATTTTTGGAACACGTAACATATATAGAAGATCCCGACAATAACCGTCGGGGCATAGCGGCCGCCCCGCCAGGCATACCACCCGCCTGGCTGGAAGATCTACCCATTTCCGCTAAAAAGATGCGATGTAGTAACTGTATTTAGTTTCATTCGATGACAACGAAATTTTCCTTCCGGCTGGAGCGCACTCTGCGTTCGGCCAAAAACACCCGGTGAAGCTGCAAAGGCCGCATCAACCAGCAGCGTACTGATCATTCAAATACATACATTCATACGAAATCTTCCAGGAAATACATACAATTAAACGTACGAATTCTGTGCCAACCCTAGCTGAACCTATTATCGCAGTGATTTATATACATCACTAATAATGGTATTTATGTAAAAGTCAGCTATGTAGATGCACAGCGTAAAAATTCAAGAAACCTGAATAAAAAAAAATAAAAAAAAAAAAATTATGAAAAATTAATAATTCTAGTAGATGTGATACTCCCACTCCTAATGTTTCGTGGTCGCTATAAGTACCTATCTATTAATTTTATTCACCCCTGGTACCCCTTAGGTTGGACTCAGATAAACGGCATGTTGTTTTTCCAATAAGAACAGAACCCAGAAGATAAAATACCGAATGAAATAAACGAGACTAGGGTATTTCGTGATGGTTTTGATATTTGAGTTTGTACGTTCTGTTTGAAAAACACATTTGACTACAGGAAATAAATAAGATACACGTTTTTTTCTATTTCTGAAAGAAAAGTAAATTTTGAAGCAGGAACTGCAATAAAATAATGTATACTTAACAAAAATATACTTTTTAAAATAATAATCCGAAAGAATTTAGCAGCTTGACCTTTATTTGTTTGAAATATATAACAGTTTACTCGTAACAGAAGATGTTGCGTTAATGCAGATACTCCATCATCTTGGTCAACGAATCTTTTAAGTTCTTAAGGAAAAGGGGCACAGTCGTACGCACATTGCGTAAGCGCTTTATGCGTTACTTTTGGAGGCTTGTGTAAGAATGGGCTCCTGTGTATTGTTTATTTGCCTCTTCGGCTGTCCCATACTGATATGGGCAATAATTATGTTTTATTTAAAATTGAGGACCTACAAATGGCGTGCTCTTTTTATTTATGTTTTGTAACGCAACTATAACACTATGAATTTATTGTTGCAGTTTGTTATTTTTTCCTGATATTTAATTTAAGGTAGGGAATTAATTTACAAGCATACCCACCAACCATAGTTAGAGGAGCAATAAGCTGAATATAAATGACGTGTAATTTTTGAATATGATTAAAATTGCAAAAGTTGCTGAATATACATCGCTTATAATTCTCATGTATATTCATTGTAGTGTTTGGGACTCGTCGCTTACAAGTGTGATCAATAAATCACCGCACAATGACGTTTGGCCGACCGATCGAGTAAAAACTGCGGAATGTGCCTTCAGGCACTTAACGATTATCAAATTATTGGGGTTTGGACACGATATTGATTCTTCATCGACACGTTTTTTACCTGTCTATTGATTGCTGATAATATATTTTTAATCAGCATATACATAGCAGTACCTATTATGTTCACCATTTATTAAAACACCTAACAATCGTTGAAATATCTACATAAAAAAAAACTTAGATGATCGCTTCTCTAGTTTTCTCGCTGAAACTTTTAATAATTCCTTATCCTATAGTCTTCCATAATATGATGGGTTCCGTGATTAATATTGAAAATACTTAATCATGTTTTCTGCAAGTAGGTTACTTAACTAATATTGCCTACATTACTTTTTAAATAAATTACCTCGTTTCCAGCAAAATGGATTGTTATTATAATATTTGACTGTGAAATCCACAAAACCTTTTAGGCTATCGATCGCATTACATTTTGAAACGATTTTAACGACCTGACACCCAAATATTTAAATTATGAGTTGCGTGACCATAAAAATGAATTTCTTTAAACTACTTAATATTCGCAGGCTGGCAGCTTTTTCTGCCAGCGGCTCGGCATTGCCATCCACTGAACAAATGCCGACAGCCTTTTGAGTACTCACTTAATATAGATTTCTGATTTTTGCAGCTTTCGCCCATGTTTCTACCCGCGTAACTACCGGTTTTTTATCTGCAGTTATGATACTACCCCATTATTATTTTGTTGTACTAAGCCATCCAATAAGTAAAGCCTGGATGGAACCAAGAATCTTGAAACAGTGGGTTTGAATTCAGACATCCAATAAGCTGATAGCAACTTTTTTAAAAATATACTAATACAATATATATGTAGACGTAGTATGTATATATATGTAGTATGTATGTATATAGACATGGCTCACTTATTGTTTTATTATAGCAAAAGTACATTATTTTCGCAGAAACTAAACATATTTTTTAAGTTATTAGTACTTTTACATTGGGGATTTGGTTGGATTGGGGACAAAAATTGGGGATATTTTGGTTAAAGGCTATCAAACCAAGATATTAGCGATAAAGAGAGCTTATTTTAGAGACTGAAGAGATAAAACAGTGCCACAGAGGCGCAATATATATAGATAATTATAGATTATTGGCAAAATAAAATAAACGTAAGTATTCACTTAATTTTTCCTCCGCCATTCATTCTTTTCTAATGTAAAAGAAAATGAAGGCTTACTGCGACGTCTAAAACGAGTAGATAACAAAGCATAAAACATCTGCATGTTTGTTTTCTTTATTAAAATTCTACAAGTCATCGATCTGCGATAAGTAATAATTGTTTAAATATTCAATGAACACATACTATAAAAAATCAAGATACCCACCGTAACTAAATAAGTATAGGGATATTTAATATGAGAAATAACTGGAGATTAGGCCTCCCGTCACAGGCCTCTTTATTGTATGGTATAAGTTTACTAAGTTACAGACTAACACTTAAATAGAAGAGACAAATTATACGAATCGTGTGATTATTCGAAAAAAATCAGATAACTTCAGGTAAAATGTAAAAAACAATAATAAAATAAATACTCAAGTCATTGTGTTATTTTAATACTGCAGTTATTACAAATAAATATGACAACCTGAATATTGTATTAATCACTTGATAAATAAATATAAGCATAAATCTATAGATTAGTCGATCAGGAAAAATTATAAAAAACATTTGAAAAACTACATTAATTTCAGCTGCGCCTCAGTTCAGCAAATAATGTGATTAAAGACCTCTAAAAGTTATGGTGATTACATAATAAATCTTAATGGTTCGCATGGATGGATAGCCCAAGTGTTATTTTAAAACAATTTCTAGTCGCACGTCAAATTATTTAAATGTTATTGCAGTTCGCCATTTAAAGTGGGTGGTTCCTAGAGCGATATATAAGCCTGCGCGGATTTTTTACCCGCATTCGAACTAGTTCAACGTAGCCAAGATATCCTAAAAATAAAAATGAAATTCACAGTAAGTAAATTGTAAATGAAAAAAATAACATCCATTTAAAATTTTACGGCTGTGAGAAGTAATTTTTTAGAAAAAAAATGTGACTTTAAGTGATAAGTAATCGTATTTTTTGTGCATGCAGGTAGCGATATTGGCTTGCGTCATCGCCGCAGCGTGTGCGCAGTTCAGCAGCGGACAGTACAACCCCGGAAAGTACAACCCTTACAACCCGTTCGCCAACAGGCCCAGCATCTACAAGCCTTACTCCACCCCTGCGCCCTACCGCCCATACCGCCCCGTGGCCCAGACCGTGACCATCAGCCCTAATGTCTACACGACCCCCGCCCCGGTG
The DNA here is from genome assembly GCA_905333125.1 of Pheosia tremula. Classification (NCBI taxonomy): domain Eukaryota; kingdom Metazoa; phylum Arthropoda; class Insecta; order Lepidoptera; family Notodontidae; genus Pheosia; species Pheosia tremula. The sequence goes on along the minus strand of HG995402.1, from coordinate 5,527,408 downwards.
TACGTGAGCCCCACCGTCGTCCCTGTTGTGTCCAAGGTTGTATCTGACGACCGTAACGCTGAGACCCTCAAGTACGGTAACGAGATCTACCCGGACGGCAGCTACAGCAACTTGTAAGTACATATCTGAAAATGTTTGCTGCGATATCGTAATTAAGGCCGTGTTGGGATATTATTAAAAAGTTCATGTTCTTTGTAGCTACGAAACCAGCAACGGTATCGCTGCCCAGGCGCAGGGTGTCCCCCGTGACTTCGGTGGCAACCCCCCTGTAGTCCCCGACGTCGCTCAGGGCTCCTTCTCCTGGATTTCCCCCGAGGGCAAGACCATCGCCATCACCTATACCGCTGATGAGAACGGATACCAGCCTTCGGTGAGACCTTAAAACAATGAAATAATTAACTTTCATATTATAGACATGGTGTCGTTAAAGCTTTGCTTGTAATAACTTCGTAATATTTCAATGAAAATTGTATAGATATATCAACATTTCAGTAGATTCTAGCACTGTAATATGATAGATAATTGGCCTATTTTCCTTACCGTCCACTTCATGCAACCCATCTGCTTATAGTCGAGGGACTAATAGCAGATAAATAATTGGAAAAAAATCATTATAACTTGATCTAACAATAATAACAGGATGGTTATCATGTATCTCTTCCTAAACAAATATTTTTGTGTTTTCAGGGTGATGCACTCCCTACTCCTCCTGCCGTGCCCGCCCAGATCGCGCGCGCCCTCGAGTACACCGCTAAGTACCTTAGGCCGCAGTAAGCAGCTAATGCAAATAACGAATCTCATCGCAATTACATCATAGATACAATAATTCAACAAATAATTTAGTACAACTTAATTAGTTATTGTTATAAAGAAATAAAATGTGATATACTTTAATAAATATATTATTTGTTATTTCTATGTGACATTTGTGAGGCAAGTGTGAAAATAAAATACCTACTGTACCGATAAATTGTTTAGTTCATTTCTTTCCCATGTTTAACTATTTAAATTAAGACATTAAGCAATCATTTTGGACGCAAGATTTTAATCAAATCAAAACACAAATTAGGCGGAGTTGGCCTTTTATCTTCTGCAACCAAAAAAAATGTTTTCTTTGTATTTTTACGGTAAAATAGTCTTGGTTTACCTTCGTTTAAAATATTTAAGTAGGTCTATTAGACATTATGAGGAAGTCATCATTTTATTCAGCACTATTTTCGTTATAATGCTTATGTTTCTATCGTACATATTTGACTTTTGACCGAATCATTTGTATTGGGTAAATAGGTACTTAAGGCGGAACTAGAAGTATGAACTTTTAAATCGATTATTCAAAAATTAACATTCAAATATTATTTAAACTTATTTATTGCTTATGATTTTCGTCATAGCCAATGTCATAAATATTAAAGAGATCGTTATGTTTTAAAGTCGATAGGTATCGATTAATTTCAAATTTTTTTTGGGAAGTAATTTGTTGAGTGATGCAAATACTCAGAGTTGACATGCCTACTCGTGGGATAGTAGGTACTGTACTGGTTATTGCAGGGTTCAAAGTAAATACCTACACACGCAAAAGATTCACGTGGCTCGCAAAGGGCATCAGATAAATAAATTGCGATTAATAAGTTGCCATATCTTAGTAACTCAATAATATTTATTATCGTCGATTAGACTCGACACGATTAATCGAAATCTTAATCTACCTATTACTATTTTAATTCCAAGACACTAAATAATATTATACATATGTGCTATAAATCAAATATTGCAAATGTAAAATTACTTAAAACTAAGCACAATTAATGAACTACTATATTTTTCACATTCAGTAAAACGGCCACAAGACGGCTTACACTAATTAACGAAACTATAGTACACTGACTTCCCGCAGTGCCTCATATTCTATTTCAGGAGAGTGTTGAGTGCGGCGAGTGCACTAGATAAGAAGTCAAACGCACGCGTGCGGCTTTTTTTCTACAGCGTTAATATTTGGGGTGTAATTTGAAAACTCACACGTGCAAATAAAAAAGATAAACGAATATTTATGGTAAAATCGATCAGACTCCTGTTTTGGCGAGTGTTACGCACTAAAATGGTCAACAAGCGGTCATTAGGCTGATAATGAGATAACAAATCAATGGTAGACCGAACCGAAGACATTGTTGTAGGGTCCTTGGTTTTTATAGATGTTACATGTCGCCGCAAAAGGCTGCTGAACCCACGCGATTGCGCCGCGCCCATCCATCGTCAATTTACGCAATACCAAAAAATCGATATATAAAACGAGTTTGGGAAGACTTATTTATGTTACGACCTTAAAGCAGAGTTTATTCGTTAAGCAGATATTTGTAAGCGTTTTTTAAATCAGCGCTCTTATTTATTAATTCATTGCGAATCGATGAACTTTATCAACTGATCATTTACATACGGCCTGTGCATATTTAATCGTTGCTTGCTATGATCACCCGATTAAATAAATAGTTAGTAAAGATGCAATTGACCGTTATAGCATTAGCTTTATAATTATTTTGTTTTCCTTCTTAAGTAACGAGTCAAGTTGGTAGAACGCTTTCAAATCCCGACTCGCCTCGTCTGGGATTTTAGGATTTTCCTACGCGAATCTACATTTTAATACCTAATGATTGTGACTTGTTTTACGTTGAAGGCAAACACATGAAGAAATCGACACGTCTGTCGGAAGTCGTGTGACGTACGCCAAACCGCACTGAGCCAGTGTGGTGGACCACGATCTAAATCCTCCCTTCATATTGAGGACTTCGCCCCTATTAATAAGGACTAAATACCATAGGCGAAATGTTTGTAACAGTAGGAGTGCACCTCTCACATGAGGTGTTGAGTTGTGTATATACTTTTTAATAGACATAAAATTCCATTTAGAATTTATATTTTATCATTAAAACTAGTTTTGCTTCCGTTTGTAACATAGATAATTATATCATAGGTACTTTATGTAGGTACTTAATAAATTAAGTGAAACCGGGTTTCAACGGAGATGATCCAGTTTTTTGTTTTGTTCAACAGGTTCTGAATATTAATATTAAGTACCTACCTTATAATGCCCAACCCATCATCACCTTCTTGTTTTTAAATTTAATACTGTCACAGTTTAGATTGATTAATTAAATAATGTTAATTTTAATTGAATGCTCAAAGGTCTGTGTTTTTTATTGTTTTGTACATTTCAGATTCGATTCTGATTGGTTGCTAGATCTAGAGTGTTGTCGTAATCAGCATTTTCTGAAGTAAGATAAGTATAGGTTTTAAAATAATGATCATTAGACAAAATGTTGTAGGTGCGATCTTCGCCTCTCGGCGCATCGTGATGTTATGCAGTCCAGTCGTCGCGACCTTAGCATTTGACTCGACGCACCATCTTTCCACTATACGGTATACTAGTATTATTTAACGGAATCACTTGGGTATTTAATTGTAAGGTCTAATAAAAGTATAATAATGTACCCAACTGTTAATCACGGTAGCGTTAAACTTGTTTTGTTGAAGTAGATTTATATAAGGAATATTTTACGTAATATCAATTGTACAGTATACAAACAAACATGCATGTATATGTTATATATAACTATATGCTAGTAGTGTACATAGTTTTGCCATGATTAATGTGAAGCTCTATGGCCCACCTTTGTCTACGACTCGTGCTCGTGCTGCTAGGTGTAGAATGCCATTTGTTTTTATCCTTTTACGAACGCTGAATTGATTTAGAACGCGATGATACTATAAAACTAGATATATAAGTACACAAGTGCTTTATCCAAGTAGTTTTTATGTTCGACATGTTTAAGGAAATTAATTAAAATAACTCAAATTGGTAAATATTTATCCGGAAAAGCAATTAATCATGGCCTCCTACATTTTTCTTTTTGAGTGTACTACAAAATTCGTCGTCGAATATTCGTAATCGTCGTCATAATAACAACCAATAAACCATTATTATTGAGCTAAGAATTATAATTTTAATTTTACGAATTATATAATAAATTTTATTTATAACGAGGTTATAATGAATGTAAAATATTTATAATATTCCCCAATAATGTGATGTTTTATGTCATGTTTCCAAGCATAAAATAATAAATAATCAGTCAGCGAGGATATGTAACCTTGTATTACTAAACCCAATATTATGGGTGATGTAACAATACAGTTAAGGTCGTATTCGCGACAAAATAAAATTACAAGTAGTAAGTCTAAGATATATACAAAAAATATCCATTGATTTACTCTATACAAATAAGGTTAAGCCATATTATCATAAATAACAGAATGGATCATCTAAATTGATGATACAGTACATTAATGCTAATGTTATCTAGTTTACAAATTCAGAATAAGCGTGTTCTTGACAACATAAATTTCTACTAGATCTTATTCGTATTCAATCTTATCTAAATACGTATACCATGATATATTTTACATAAATTAAATGTTTGATATACGAATAAATTTTATGCAATAGGATTATATAAAATTATAGAACAATCCAAAATAATAATTATACGAATAATTTACATACAGAGATAATATTATCGCCGCAATGCTCCTCTTAATGGATGAATAGAGTTTATTTTGCATAAACGAGTTGTATGCCGAATAGATTTATTTTATTACTATAATAATTTGATTTGGTCTAATTCCAACTTTACCTTTATATCACATGAAACAACGCCTACCAGCTCTAAATTTGTTATTTTTATTTATAGTAGCTTTACTACGGTGTATGAATAGTAGTGCAGTAAGATTTGCATTGCATTGCAAGCGCGTGGAGCGACAATTTTCATTTCAATGTATTAACAAAACAAGAAATAGACGTACAAATAACATCAACAAACAAACAAATACCTAAATCGTAAAAGGCGGTAGGTAGACATTTTGGCATCAAAATAAATGTTACTCTTGAATAGCAAATTACACTAACGATCATGTTCCACTCGCGGTCTGCGCGGGGTGTAGGTTTTCGCAAATGTCAATGTGATTCTAAAAATTATGTGGTTCCGGAACCACAGTTAAGTGGAACGCAGTGATTGTTTCAAGCACCGAATCTAGAACGTTGTACATAATTAATAATGACTTTAGGCCTATTTCTGCACCTCCTACTTTAGTGATAGAGATGCTGTAGCGCAGATTGCAAAAAGGCGTAGCGACTGCGGCACATCACCGGGAGCAACGTTTTACAGATTATGTTGTACGCTTCTGGAATATCGCTTGCCTTGGTATGATGCATGCACAGTGCAGCATCGCCTTGTGACGTCTGTCACCATGTTTAAATATTATCTTATTATTATTCATCTTTATCTCACTTGTCTTATTCACCAAGGTGCGGCTCTAGACAGGTTGTTTTGTAACAATATCATCATCATATGAATTTTATATCGCGTTATTTTGCTCTAAATATACTAATAACATCTTCAAATGGTGGACAGCAATGGCTTAATGCTCTAGGTATTGAATATAGACTTTGGCATAATGTGAATAATATCCGAGAATGTTAGAGCTTTCGTAGAATATATGGCTTTTAATTCAGAAGAGATGTTCTGCCATTACTCTTAGAAATTTCCATTTGGCCAACGCGACCTAACTATAGGGCTAATGCATTATATCACATATAACAGAAGATAGAATATAGAATATGGAATATAAATTAATTACTATGATAATTTTATTTATATATTATCTGTCTAGTGGCTAAATCTATGCATCTCCACAGGACGCTACTTGTTCATACACGTGCCATTTGCTTTATCATGCATACAGAAATAAACCAAGTAAAATAAATCTCATACTAAAAAGCGGCATGTCATATGAAACTGTAAAATTATGTATATACGACTGTAACTTGAGTAGAATACTTTGTTATAATGTCAAAGTTCGCGCCGAAATAACACAGTGCAATTCAAATAGTTTCCGAATTGATGATCAAAGAACTGAGTCTTATACCTATAATTTCTTCTAAAACTGTTACTATTTTTAATAAAAAAATATTCTGGGCATCATGAATTTGCATTCCAATTCAGATTGGTGCCATAAATGTATGAGAATTTTCGATATTGGCCCAATAAAATGACCCTGTGGTTTCAAAAAAAAATACGGGCTATATTTATTGGAATGTGTCGTACTCAAATGCGCGTCCGGTTGAAGTTCGTTTAACTCAAACCGAGATCATAACTTAAAAACGTGTCTTCCAGACCGACAAGAACTTTGCCTGACTAGTGTATACGAAAATATTTTATTCATGTTCTATTTAAAAAACGTACAACCCTTGACTCTTTATTTAATATGATATTTATTATGAAGATCTGATGTGGAGTGATTGTACCGAATACACTGCTTCTTAATGCAAAGGGGGTACCGGCTAATAAATACATATATACATTACTTACATATATACTATGCCAAACATGTGCCTATTATACTGATAATATATATAAAAAATATACAGATGAAGCATTAAAATTATAACACAATGAAAAGTCCATACGGTCAAAACATTCACAATGATTCCGTCATCTACAGGGGTATTACCACACGCAATACAGCAAGCCTCAGGACGCTTAACTTACACTCATCCACATACACACTTCTTCAAAAAGCAGTCATACTTAATATCTGTGAATTAGTTCGCAAATTGTTAGCAATGACCTAAATATCCAAGCACTCTTCAAACCCTCCAGGCCGTGCCTTTGGATTTCCCTCCCCTTCAACAAGGAGGGAGAAAGATATGAACAAAAAAATAAGCAGTGATTTTTTTTTTTATTACATTATAGGCAAGTATTTGATCTCGATCTCACCTGATGGTAAGTGACGATGAGATCTACGATGGAGCATACTTGCCTAGGTAGGAAGGCGGCAGTAGATCGAGACGCTACATTCACTAGGCACATGCAGCGCAGCTGATCTGACCCGCCATCCATGAATGGCAGCACGGAACATCATGCCCGAACACGGCTAGGCCGCTTGGCGACATGGCTTTGTTCAGTGGGTGGTGACTAGCCACGGCCGAAGCCTACCACCAGTAATTTGGTAATTGTCGGCCAGCCGATTTCAATTGAAACAAAGCGGTCCTATAAAACGTAATGAATCGATCCCAACGCTAAAAACATACCTCTATTCGCAAAAAAATTGTACGGAGATCACAGAATATTTTTTTTGGTTACAGTCTGCTATTTTAAAATTGGTTTATTAAACAATGGTGACCATAAAACGAATGATAATATTCTAAACTATCCTTTGTGAATGCTATCTCCTAAACAATTATGTTGTCTTGTATATACAGAGGAGAGTATATATGAACATTATCGACATGTTTTTTTTATTTGGGTATGGACATTCAAATCGAAAAAATGACACGTACCAGATTTTGTGTAATATACCTATTGTTTATCTAACGCTCAAAATATTTATACATACTTATAATTTCGGTACATTTACCTAACTAGGCTTATATTTTATTTCAATAAATAATAAATAAATATCGTCGTACGAACACACCAACTGTACGGTCCCACTTTAAGCTTAACACACAAAGCTTGTGTCCCTACCAGGATTCGAACCCGGGACCCTCGGCGCAGAAAGCAGAGTCACTACCACTGCGCTAATCAGGCCGTAAATTTTTATTTATATTTTTTTTTATTTATATTTATCATTGTTTAGCCACTGCCGTTTGTGGGTCTTCAATGGTAAGCAATCCTTCTGGACGTCATAAGGCATCTTATAAATTATTGTAAACCTATTTATAAACTCAATTGTTTATAAATAAACACCTGTGTTGTCCTCTCAATCTGCCTGCAAAATAAGCAATAATGGTACTTGATGACACGTCATATTTGCGTCCTCGGCACCATCCCGCTAACATTAAACGAATGCCTATGCGAGTAGGTGCCTACGGTAATAGTTCAGAGTTCATATAAACCACTACATTATTTTATTTGCTAATGAAAGGAATAAGGCACGGCGAATTTTTTTGCAAAGATAAGTCATTTAAAGGTGCACAAGTAATTTTGACAAAATTTGCTAATAGCAGTTTTATTCAGTATTGCGTTAATATACCGCAAATTACCTACCTCTGGACACATAAAATCACTGGATTAACTTTTTTAAATAGTTAAAAAAAAGTTCATGTTTTATTTACAATGTTAATCATACTATAATGACTAGCTATATAATGCGGCTTTTAGCTTCTGTATTAGGTCTTCTTTATTTATATCTAGATTTTAATTGAATGATGTCATTTATACGCACCAAAGAAATGCCATTTAACATTTACAGCCTCGTTTTACCATCTGAACACGACATCCGCTTAGACCGGTTATACATTATATTCAAGACCATAGCTAATACTGAGATTTATAATATTATTATTTTAAATGTATTATTTATGTTCATGGTATTATTTTGTGTAAGCAAAATTAGATGAGTTAAGTATATAAAGAGATAAATAACCAAGCAACGAAGTTGATATTGGTCACTTAATCGCAAGTTATAGCTGTTGTAGGTATTTTTTTGGTAATTATTCATCATTGATTTGGGCTGCTCTGTATTGTATTATAATCTTTAAGCGATAAGGTTTATTTTTTCAAATCTCTTTAATAAAGAAGATAGCAATAAGGAATACTCAAACTATTTTTAACTAGCACTTTTGTCTGACACATTAAACATACCCATGGAGTCCCAAATTTGAGTTGTGCTTGAGTATCTTCTAACTAGGCCTCTTTAGTTTGCTGTCACTTAATCAATACATAACCGTTTATGGGTAAACGACTTATCGCATTGGGAATTTGAAATGTCACATACAACAGTTTCTCAAAGGAAATCTGTAGAATACACAATAACGATCCAATTACCAATCTATTGTGCTAGCTAGGGCGCTGGATGGTTACGGTGATGTATCAAGAAGCACTCATGAGACAAGTCTTGGAGCGATTATAAAATCAGTTTGTATGTCTAAATGATTTACCTAGATATACATTTTATCCTTAACCGTCGCTTCGTGTACAACCTTTATGAGGTGAAGGTTGTTTAAACAGTGTATGTTGACTATTCTTTATAGATTGCCGATGTCACCCTTGTACCTAATGATCATTTGATTGAATAATACTGGGTACTACAACGAGTCTTGATAATCCATGTAAATAATAATTTATAGATTTATTACAATTATTTTATACTGTTGTTATAGCTCGGATAACATCCTCGGTATTTTGTTAATAGTTAGTACACATCTAATGCATGTAATAAGATTAATATTGAACTTAAAAGTTTATTTTACCAGATGCATTTAGGTCATATATCTTAACTCCTTTTGTATCGTTTTTTAATTACCTTCATAAGTGGAGTTTCATATTATTTTATTTTATACAGTGACCAATTAATTTACCAAAAAAATGTAACATAAGTGAATATTTTATAGCTAGATGCATCAATTTACACATGGCCAATATTAAAGTGCATTTTTTTGTTTATTTAAACATTAGCTCATAGGATCCTGTACACTTTTAGAATTTAATTGAGCAAATTGCATTAATATCAACGAAAGTATTTGCAATAAAGTGAGCAACACTGTTTGCAAGAAAAATAAGTCTGCTAGAGACACAGCATTGTTGTTGTTTTTGCGAGAATGTATAATTATTTGTAACAGCTATCAATTAAAAGTGACGAGCCCATTGTAATGACAACACATTTCTCATGTATGTAATATTTTAAAGTACTTTTCTTTATTTATTAGTTAACTAAATAACCTAATTTAATATTATTTGCTCATAATTAGTTACCCATACTTGCCATATCTACCAAATATCTAATTTTATTTCAGTATAGTTTTGAAAATTGTTGGATGCCCTACTACTTGCACTTAACCGATTGAAACTACATTTAATAACCAGGTATCGTAGGAATAAAAAGTGAATATCGTATTTACCCAGATAATGAAAACGTCGATAGACCATCAATTACTCGAATGAAGTCCGCTTTTTTATTCACAGCTACAGTAGTAGGGGCGTGTGTATAACACTGAACTAGAGAATGGCATAAGGTGTGCGAAACAGTCCCACACTTCTATACTTCGTGGTCCCACACGAGTGATTCTTCTAATCGCCCATCAGCTAATGCAATTAGATTAACCTCCACTGGAATTCGCGTAAACTGCTTTAATTAGCTTTTGTGCACCAAAACAATACTATAATTGTTTTATTGTTTAAATTCGGTCCAATGACCTGTTTTAACAAAATTGCACGTCTCGAAAATGAGAACTTTATATTTGAATCTGCAACAATGTGTTTATAATTTAGCTGGTAGTATATACATGTAGGGTTACTACCAACTGCTGCTTTCTGATTTCTGCGCCAAAGGTCCCGGGTTTAATCCTGGTATGGACATGTTTTGTGTAATAAGCATGAATGTGTGTACCCGTGTCATGGAATTTAATATCTTTGTATGTATTATATGCTGAGTTCACTCTCAGTCTATTGTACGGTATTAATAATACAAGCGTTTGTTTAGTGTGGGACCGTAAAGTTGGTGTGTTCGTCTGGCGTTATTATTATTATTATGTCTCTCTCTTTACACGGGCTATACCCGGATTTTTGGAAGACTTGCGTGGGGACATTGGTCCAACACGTAGAGGCCCTTTTTGAGAATTTTAATGTTATGTTAGCCACCTGCTGGGGTCAATTGCTGAAAATGATAGCATAAACAGCGAATTGACCTCAGCAGGCGGAGGAACTATTGCAGGAATATGGAATGATAATTGAGTCTATGGATTGAGGTTTGGATGGACATGAGATATGGCTATTGAAAGGGTAGCAGACACCTGCCATAATCAGCTTTAACCAATTATTATTGGCAGGTGGCGACTCGCCACTCGTTAGGTGGGCCCCCTAAAAAGGCCATCATATAAGACGACAAGGGGCACCACTAGCGCGAGCGGCTCAGGGATGTAGAGAGGTTATTATTATTATAATTAACGCACTAGTACGGTTTAGCAGGTTTGAATGCGGTGTTCTAACATAATCATTATTTACGAGCATGTTAATTAAAATGCCGCTAAAGTAATAAGTTAGTAAAAGGAGCATAAAAAAAGATGAGAAATCAAAATACATTAGTTTACTATTATGTACCCACATATGTGTTAAATGATGTCAGTGTTATAAACATACTCATATAAAAGGAACGTTCTATCGACTGACATTGTACAGATGTCGTATATAACCTACATTAATAATCTACATGTATATAAATAAGATATAAATGCTGTTCGTTGGTAAGCGCATCTTTTAAGAACGGCTAGAGCAATTTGGCTATATTTATTTTAATAATCTAATTCGTCTGACTAAGGTATTTTTTTAAGGAAACACATCACGTGTAATAAAAATTATTAATTAAAATTGAACAGTTGTGAAAATGTACTATCAAGCCAGTATACTATAAATCTTTACACACATTGCTATTTGTATATTGCCAGTTCGTCAAGTGCGAGATTATTCGTAAGCTAACTTTTTATAGTCTACGTACTAGACATTTTGTTTAGAGAATCGAGAAGCACCTCTAACGGACGTCTTTAAATCTTCTAAATTTTCATACAAAAAGTCTAAATACATACCCCCGAATTTATAGACGTTCTTTAACTTTATCTCACGTCATATAGTACTGCAAATAAAAGTGTTGTATTGCGGAGTACTATATGGTTATTTTAATAATGTTATAGCACGTCTATAAATTCGGGAGGTAGACTATAAAGTATAGGTTAACCATACGAATTATCTCGCGCTTGACGTTCTGACAGGCTAACGTCTTGTTAACGTCTTGTTAACGACATCAGTTGAAAACAATAAATATAAACAAGAAATATAAACTTCATCACGAATCAATATAATGTAATAACTAATATTATAAATGTAAAGGTTACACAAAGATCAATTACAATAAACTTCTCTGTTCTTAAAAAAAAAAAAAATAATGTAATAATATTAATTCATGATGAAGTGAAAATATTTGGTGTAATGTGATTATAGCAAAATGTACAAATATAACATCACAACGGAAACTAATAAAAATACAATATGGCATCATTATGGCGTATCTATTTAAATGATAGACTGAATTATGTAGGAAACTAGTAAACTAGTTTATAGTCCAAGCGACATATTTACATAATGTTTGCCATATTTCTGTCATTTTACGCTATACTTGTATAGGCGTGTCTATGGGCGAAGCTCAAATCTTACCTCATCAGCCATTAAATAAAACATTAAATTTACTTGAAATCTTTAAAACTATATATACTACTACCTGTTACCTGCGACTTCGTCAGCCTGGTATTTAACAAAAACGTTTTTCTAAAATAAAAGTACCCTATGTTACTCCTTGTTATATCAGCTGTCTGACAGTGAAAGTTCTGTCAAAATCGTTCCCGCCATTTCAGAGGTTAGCCGAAACACAGACAGACAAAAAATGAAAAAATGTTGTTATGGTATATGTACCAAATGCACTTAATAAAAAGCGGTTAAATTACAAACAGACACTCCAATGTTAATTATTGTATATATATATATAAATTTATATACAAATAATTAACATCTATATAGATGAACGGCTCATAAAATACACACGAAAGTGATCTAAATATTTATTTGATCAATTCAGATAAAGATGATGGCATATTTTGTCATCTGTGTGTGTTATATGCAAATAATATGCGTGCGTCATGTTGATCTAATTATAAAATTGCTTTTTATTGCACATGAATTCTCTGAATATTTACATAATACTTGTGTATCGGTAACTTTAATGGTCATAAAATAATTAACGGATGATAAAATTAATACAATTGTTATTTATATAGTACTTACTCGTATATATATTATTGTTATAGATATATGGCCAGATTTAGATTTTAAGCAAATTAAAAATATACATTGACTCAGCTAATTTTATATTCCTCGGTAGATCCACCACAGATGTTTGGTTACTACAACTTTTGGTGTTGTGTCATATCTTAAAAAAATCACATTGTTGTTTTTTTTCTTTAAATTCTAATTCAAATTCAATTTATTATTGATTATTTTTGAAGTGGGGGATGGATATGTAGTAACTACGAGTAGATGCGCGTACTTAAAGCTTATGGCGATTCTTTCAACATACTAATACGCATATGAATTGTTGCTCGGGCGAAATGGTCGCCAAGCCATAGTATTCGTATTCACTATTACGTCATCACTCACTTCACTTAGGTGACCTACGTATGTAAAAATATACCTAGTTAAAAGATAGTAGCAAATATAAAAGGTTGGCTATTTCCATCAACCAAGAAACTTATTTCACCATGGTGTCACATGTTAAACAAGTAGACGCGCAGGTGCGCCTCAGCCAGTTTAAATAAAATTGTCAAATGTCAAATCCAGTAGCATCTTCACAGCGCAATTTGCAATGCATTTGAAATAAAGCGTACGTATCATTTAAGTGTTACGATGGTCTTCGCAAGACTCTTGATAGTTATTCTATTGTACGATGAACAAGATAATGTTCATCGATGGGACGGACTCGACGCATGAGGCTTACGAAAATCCTAGTTTTCTTTAATTACAAGATTTTGACACACGGGATTACAAACCAAACTGGTGAATGAGCTGATCTGACTACGCTAGCCAAAAGCAAATTAAGACGCATACCTCGGCAAGTAGGGTGAACATTTTTATATCAACACAATAAAATCAATGCTATATTATCAGTAAAAACTAAGAATGTCTATGAAAGTGAATATTTGTTTGAAATAATGTATTTCTAGCTCTCGAATATGAATTGAAAAAAACGTCTATAAAGTAGTAAATAATCCTTACTAATATTAAATATATTTCATTAAAAATAGCGGCTTCAGTAACAATAACATTTCATTGAAGATCATGTATACGATCCTAGATCTATGTCAAAGGTGAATATTAATTTAATATCCCCTACCTAATGTTAAAATACAGTGCTAGATAATTCGGTGGAACGCTTGGCTTAGTAGCGAGGAGCGCTGGCTCAAACCCCGGCTCGCACTTCTGAGATTTCTAGATTTAGTGTGAATCTAATTTTCAACGATAATTACCTTTTGCTAAATGGTGAAGGCAAACATAGTGAGGAAACATGCATATCAGAAAGAACAAGACGAGTGAATTGATATAGATAGGTACCTACACAAGTAGTCATAAGCATATAAGCACAAGCTTATAAAAAATTAGTCGGACATAAAGAATTAACGTACATGTTAATATTATTATATACTTACACCCAATAGAATCAATAAAATCTAGGAATTTACAACCGATTTAAACAAAATAGACATGAGGACAATAAAAAATAATTTTAAAATTACTGGTTAATTTAGGGGATCTGCTAATGACTCATAAAGACAGTCCACCTGGTCCATACATGGCCATAGTATATATATACATAGTATAAAATTCTCAGCAGGGCATTATAAAAACATGTTTTGTTGAAAATTAACACGATGAAAGAATCAATAAAGAATAAGTTAATGCAAATATACGTTTAATCATGAATTTGATTATGCTAAGCACTTTTTTCAACAATCAACCTAATTGATTTTTTTTAAAGTCCTTACAAGATATAATTAACATTTTATTTTGGTTATAAGGAAGTTAGTAGTAAGAAAGAACGCTAAGGCTTCGATTGGAAAAATAATCCATCTGGAGAACTAACTCAGCCAATGGAATTATGATTTGATTATGATCGGGATTACCTTTATTAAGATCGCTGCAAACAACACGATGGCAGGCACAAATCCAATGCAATGTACTGAAATGGTTGTGTTTCTGGGCAAACTATCCTGCAACTACTTGAGTGGTGCCCGTCGTGTTCCTGTATGCCAAACCATATTGACCACAACTGTATCACGCAATCTTCAGAAGCAATCTTTGGAGTTGTAGTCGTTTAGTACCACCGACGCGAAAGACGACCTATTAAATGGAGCCACCGTAATTGTAAATAGTTTACTTTGCCAAGTACGGCCCTGTATACTGCAGTCAATGCAGACTCCCCCTGCTGCATGCAATGCTAGACAAACCCACGTCTCTATAAAAGGGACAGGTGATTAGGCGGGCAAGTACAAACCGGCGCATACGCCGACTACAACCACCACATGGGATAATCTTGTTTGCGCATCCTGAATTATCTAGTGTCCGATACAAGAAAATGGTGAGTTATGTTTAAAATAATTAAAAGCGGAATATGTTATGTAGAATCATGTTATTTTATGCAGGCTATTATTTATCTCTGTATTATATTATCTCTGTTGGCAGTATTTGTTCATTGCGTACGGAGTTTTTAGTGCGGGATAAATGCGTTATAAACTACTTATAAGAGCTAACAGTTCCTGCGTTTATTATGACCTGTCTTTTTTGAAATCGTGGTAGGTTGAAGAGAGATCTATCCAAGATATTGATAATTTTTTCATTTTGAAAAAATACAGACAATATTTTCCAATTATATAATTATTATTATACTGTATGTATATTTATATCGCTGTTATTTTTTATGTTGAACACATTTTATGATCTATCGGTATACGGATTATTGATGTTATTTTAATGATAATGAAAATGATTAAAAAACAAATTTCGTGACATCATACTGTCATGCTAAAGAGTGGGAAGTAGAGCCTTATAAGCGATAAATAAAAGAGGAATTGATTTATCAAGGTTAACAAAGTTATCTAGCAAAGTTACACTTGTAAGTTGCAGAAACACTATTGCTATCTTATTTTTTATGTAACAAAATTCTCATTGATACCAAGCCGTCTGCAAGGGGGTCTTTTCGGACTCGTACCGACTAAACTCCTCAGTGCTCCTTCTCCCGCCTTGTAGAGAACGGGTGATGTGGATTTCCAACAGCGAAGTCTTTTTACCACCTCTTTTTTGTATTACGGTCGGCTTTTAAAGTACCCCATTTTCGCAGTTTATTTATTCCAATGGAGAGCAATTGTACTCCGAAAGCCAACTAGTAGGGCTACCGATACCTTTCAAAGTTAACGTACCTTTCGGGCACTTTAAGCACGAAGCTGTTACCTACCACGAGCGTAATCAAATTATTCTAAATCGTAATCCCTGCTGTGACTTGAACTTTTAACCTGTGCCCTACGATATTACCAGCATCTCTAACAGTAATACCAAGAGGGGCCTTTCAACTATAGTATACGTACTTATTTCTAAATAAATCACTATTCCTTATAAATGGATAATTTATATATCTTAAAGAAGGTTACATATTGTTATAATTTGTTAATATCACCTCATTATTATACTTTATTCATCATGATTTATACTTGTATATAGGTTAATACGTATATTATGTTAATGATATTAATGTATATTGTCCAAAATGTCAAGTTAATTCTATTTCTACATGGATTTGGCACACCTTATAGTCTAAAAGTGTTATAGACAAAAAATATGGGAAATTGAATAAGGTAGTATACAAAGAAATGCAGAGCCACAATCAAAGCCTAGCTAAACCTATTCTTCATAGATTGGGATTAAATTATAATACAGGTATAAACATAATACAATTATCACAAAACTAATTAAATAATCGCATAATTTAATGTTGACATACGGCCGCATATACCTAGATATTAAATGCAGCCTGAAAGTTGAGAAGTTCAGAGGTTTAAGCAAAATCTAGGTTTATGCAATACGTCGTGCTTTTGTATCAAGAATGCCCAACCTTTGTCGGCAGCATCGCTGTTTACCCGGTGACAAGGAGCCCATCGTTTTATGCTAATCTTGAACAAGCATCGTTTCACGATAGGTTATTATCGGGAGATTGAGCAATAATTTGCGCCAAATAGTCCTCCGTTTTTAAGCTTTGTATGTTTAATAGAGAAGTAATTCTGTATTATAGGAACATGCCATTTGATGTCGGTAAATAAACGAACTTTCTTGAGAAAATATATTTACGTATTGCAACTTGAGCAGGTAAACAATTGGTCTTATTATACGGGTATTTGACGGGCGTACCTAAACAATATAATAATGTTTTTTTTGTAAAAATCAATAAATTGAAGCAGTTGCATACCTATTCAAAAAACCCAAATACAACATTATGCAAATTTTGTGACAAATAAGTAAAACATAAAAGGTTTTAATTACAGGCTTTGAAAAACAACTGTGAAGCCGGCGACTAATTATTAGCTTTTAAATAAAAACATAAAAGTAAATAATATATATGGCGCCGACTTCAAGAGTTTGATACCTTTTATGTCACGGTAATTAACAATACTGGGGTTAATTTTGTATGTTTTTTTTACATTGCGATACTCGTGTGTACAATAAATTAAAAAAAAAAGAATTAATTCGCATTGCCTCACCTCGAGCGCTGACGACATCTGTCATTTGTTTTGTTAGCTGACGCGCGGAATTTGCCCGTGGCCGGCTCGGGAGGCTTCGTTTGGATCAGGCCAATAATAAAAAAAAATCTTCTTTTGGATTTACAATACTACAGCTATATTTTAACTATAGAGCGAAGTAAAGCGCATTAATAAAAAAAATACAACTTTACGAACACTTTACTGAAAATAGGTAACCAAGCCTTAGAATATTGTTTTAGCATTGTAATTTTCACCATGTAACCTTTTTAGTTCCATACCTATCTTGTTGAATTTTATTAGGTTTTGCGATGGGAAAACCCATATTTGGGGCTACCACCACCATTGGAAATCTATAGAAGTATTTGCATGTCCCCGCCTGCAAAACGTTATAACTATTCCAATAACAATTCGTAATTGGTTAAGATTTCTATACTTTTCAGGGTATACTTTTGAATCCGCGCCTGGTCCCCTGCAGACGCGTGTGAAAGGTTAATTAGGTACACACCTTTTGTTTTTGCACGCAGTACATTGTGTTACCGAAGTCACTCTCAAATTCTGTGACATGTTCCCACAGCTCAATACACTTGCAAAATCTCGAATTTGCCAACATCTGCATAGCGGCGTGGCTTCCACAGGTATTTAGGCGTTAGGTACTAAAAATAGCTCGTAGGTGACAAGCGGTGACATGAAAACCTTTTGTTGTGTGCAATAAACTGTGGACCACGAAATGTGTTAACGGTTTTATTAAAGATCTTTCGCATCCGTTTTACGGCTGATTTAAATATTCCTAGTACAGTTTACAACTTGTTAAAATGTCGTAGATAAGTATTGTGTAATGTGCAATTGTTTAGCTACAAAATAAAATACTATCGAGAAATAAGGAAATTGGTTATGCCCAGAGTACCATCGTAAGATGTCACTATAATGTTTTATATTTTTATTTGTTTATGATGAATACATATTTTTTCACAAGCATGGACAAGTTCGATGCACCGACATGATGTAGTTTTATTTTAAATTCCTCGTTTTAGTTCATCGATATGAAAATGATTTATTTAATAATTGTAACACTAATTGGCTATAGCAGGCTCATTACAATAAATATGTCACCATTTTTTTATCCATTTGTAAATTAAATCGCTGCCACAATGTTGTACCTATTGATCTTTGATGTTTTTTAACGTATGTATAAATAAATTAACCGTAGATGATTGCATAAATGCGACATTAGGACGCGGGTAGGTATTCTCCATTAATTATACCTTTAAAACGGCCAAGTGTGTTAGCGCAAACAAAACATAGAGTTCCGTAGCAACGTAAAAACTTGGGAGCTAAACATGCCTTACCTTAATTTGTAATATGTTGCGAGTTTAATAAGAATGCAATATCAAGTTACTAACTGGTCAATGTTAATGGTCCATGAAGCGTGTCAGCCTTCGTAACAATATCCCGTGTGGGAACTCTACACCTGATCGGTACGCTACTATTTTATATAATTTTCAGTTGATCGACATAGATAATTATTGTTGAATTGTCTTCTGATTTCAAAATTAGAATCAGAATATTTTTCTTTTATAAACCACTAGCTGTGCCCGGCGGTGTTACCCACGATAAAAAGTATGAAAAATTAAAACATCTATCCCACGGGAACCATACATTTTACCGGGATAAAAAGTAGCCTATGTGCTATTCCAGACTATAATCTATCTATAGCTGTGCCAAATTTCATCCAGATCCGTTCAGCCGTTCGGGCGTGAAAGAGTAACAAACATCCATCCATCCATCTATCCATCCATCCAAACTTTTACATTTATAATATTAGTATAGAAGTATAGATTAGTACTAACGAATCGTGAAAATTTACACATAATCACTACTCGCCTCTAATTGGCGCAACAACCTACTCCTGGAAGGATGAGTGAAGAACAGATATCATCTAGTATACCTCAATACGCATTGTGGCTGAATTATAGTTTAGTGAGTGTTTATAGTACAGATACAGCTCTTCTACTAGGGTAGTATAAAGTTAGCTAGTGAAACAAAAAGTAGCCAGCTTATCAATTAAATTCTCAGTTACACTAATAATAGTTCCTGATACTAGTTACCTTAAGTCAACTAATAACTAAGTAAATGTATCTAATTATTATTTCAACCCTGTGCTTGCGTAAAGTGCGATGATCACTCCCATGCGAAGGCCGTGTTCCACGATAGTCAAAGAGGTCGAGTACATAAAAACATAATATTTTCATACGGATTTTATTGTTTCAAATTTTACCTCATTAAGTTAAACCTCACATTGTAACGATAGTAGATATGCGTGAGTCCTTAACCGAGTACCTTAGAATCTAATAAAAATAAGTAAAAAAATATTAGTTAAATTATAATAAATTCGATTAATAGCTATGGATAAACTATGCTATGGAGCTATGGAGTAATAACATTATATTTTTATTTCTGCCAGCTCTTGGACTAAGATGACCACAAAACTCGCAGCCTAATTGTGTTTGTCTTATGTTGTAGATACAATTAGCAAGTGAGCATTGGATATTTGTAAACGTACTTGCATGCCTGAATAAGCCTCAGTGGCCCCAGAGGGTCACTGAGAAGTAAGACGTTAAGCCGTTGACCATTGCGGTTATTAATGACACTATAAACCTCATTTAGGTACCTGTTAGTATAACCATAACCCACCATCTTGGCAATAGATCCTGTAGCAAGGTAACAACACTTTATCTGGTTGCAAGAAAACGAAATTTAAGGATTTTATCGCGTTTATTTTATGTTTTTACGTTCCCGACCATGTTTGCTGTAAACAAGCCGAAACTCGACGGAAAATCCTTAAAATTAGTTTTATTCCAATTTGTAATATTCGTATGAATATAAGAATGAATTGAGCTACTTTTATTATTAAGAAGACCTGCGTATTAGATTTACGCATATTTTCTATTTGAATGAGCGAAAATGTTTAGAAAAGCACGGAATTACAGGCTCTAATATTTACTGTAACTTCTAAATTGTTTGCAGCGATGAACTCAACGCCTGAATGGTTTGCGGGATAGTCCTATAAAATTGTTAAAAAATACCTCAAAATATATAGAATATTTTTCCACTATTTACAAACTCATTACAAATATGTTGAAGTCTCCGAAAAATGTTTTGTTACGCAATTTTAACTCGATTACAGCTTGTATATAGGTACATATAATGAGTACAGCGAATTAATTCTCGAATAGGACATAAACGCATCGTAATAAATTGAAGACTAAAAGGTCGCTACCTTCTTATATTAATAGGTCGCAGTTAACCTTGTTGCATCTTCAAGTATATATATATATACTATATACAAATGTAAAAAGCTAAATATTCATCATAGCAATGCTTACCAACTAAATGCCGGCGCCTGTGCTAATAGTTTCATCAACCAGCTTCACTGTTTGCTTTGCAAATACGACAGGCGTTAAGTGAATGAATTAAGAATTATAATTAAGTGACTTAATTAGGTGTTTTATTTGTGCATATTTGCTGTTTCATTCATTTTTCTAGCATTGTTCTTGTGTGTATAGGTGTAATAATTAATTAATGTTGTCCAGAAATATATATTTGACCTAACTTCTACAGTACTTATTTAATGTAATAGAAACTACAGCTTGATTTAATTTTAATAGGTACGTGGGCATTTAGCTAAATATTATTTTAGTAATACAATATTTTTTTTATTTCAAACTTAAAATGACTAAGCATATATATATATATATATATATATATATATATATATATATATAATATCTAGGAATTAATAACATTTTATCGTTCCATGCACGTGAAAATTACCTTACTTTTTTTTCAAAAAACGAATAAACTGTAGCACTAATTAAGACACTACTCCTGGAAATACAAAAATACAGTAGCAACTAGTTATTTAAAAATACGTCAAGAAATAAAACAACGCTTTCGATTTTTGTAGAAGCCAATGATAGTGACTTACTTTCTTTTGTTTTCAGAGGGTGTTAGTGTTGTTTAGCATCGTGGCCGCAGCGTTGTCGGCGCCGCAGCAGCCTTCAGACAAGGTCATCGGGATCGTCTCTCAAGATTTTGATCAGCAAGTTGATGGATCATACAGATACAGGTAAAGTTTGATATTATTTACCTAGTTTTACCTCCAGTTAGTACTTGCTTCTATGCATGTAAGAATGCCATGCGTAAATGGCCTTAAGGTGTGTAGGTAGTAATTTCCTCTGGTATATCTTACAGTGGGAACTGGGGTAGGATATCATTATATACAAAAATAACACGAACATAATATCTTTCATGAATTTAATAATTCCAGCCCTTTTTAATGTCCCACTACTGGGCACGGGCCTCCCCTCAATGCGAGGGGGATTAGGCCATAGTCCACCACGCTGGCCCAGTGCAGATTGGCGGACTTCACACATCTTTCGAGCCAGGGTTTCTCTCAGACATGCAGGTTTCCTCACGATGTTTTCCTTCACCGTCATGAATTTATCACATCTAAATATGCATAAGCTATTGTATTTTTTTTATTCTAGAACTTATCGATTCGTCATTGACGAAAATAAAGTGCAAATGAAACTTATTATTAATGTTATTACATATTGTGCGCATGCGCTGCAGGTTTCAGTGTTACATAACTACCTATTATATTATACGTAAGAGATGTTATGTTGTATTAGCAACCCTATTATCATTGATTTGACCGCCTATGTGACCGTTTGTAGGTCAACAATAAAGGTCAGGAACACAAAACCATTGGAAATTCCTGAAGTTATGATTAAATAGGTACAGTAACCATATCTTATGACACTTATGAAATATTTTAGGTTTCTTGTAGTGTTTGTATGGTACCCATTAAAACATTAACAATTGTGGAAAAAGGTACTTTGAGCTCGCCCTATGTATGGACCTGTTACTTTAGCAACAATAAATAGTTTAAAAGCAACTATAAAATAAAAGCGTATATATCACCAATAGCCTATAATTCCACTTTATGTAGTTTTATAAGGACGAACGAAACAACCTCGAGTTATTTGTTTTCAATGAACACATCAAAGTCGCCTCCAAAGACAATAACTTGACAATACTACGAGGAATTCCATACGCTTACATGAAAATTCAAGCTTTTGACTAAATTATTTTAGTGTACCTTTCTGGTTATTATTTAAGTGCCAATTTATAGGTGTTCACATAGAGTACCTAATTTAGTGATTGGGATAGCACACTAAGCTTCATCTTTATTCGCCACAAAATACTGAAAACGCGACTCTTTGGCGGTAGTTTGCCAACGAACATTGAAACGCAATTCTTTGAAGGCAAATTATTTTAATCAGTGATAGAAAAAACAGAGATAAAGACGACTCTAGAAGTTAAGTAGGAATTAACTTTATAAGTACACACGTCAGTCCACCTCACATCAAAGGACCGCCTGTGCGAAACTCGAAAAAGATAAGAGGGAATGATCAATTACCTAAGTAATCATTTTAAAACACATGATAATACTTTGTTCTAGCTATGAGACCGAAAATGGTATTAAAGCAGAGGAGACAGGTACATTGAAGAAGGCCAGTGGCCCCGACGCTAGTGACGTCATCGTAGCGCAGGGCGGATTCAGCTACACGGCACCCGATGGCACTGTTATTAACCTGAACTACATTGCCGACGACGAAAATGGCTTCAGACCTGAGGTGATGCTTTATTTATAAAATTTCATGAGATTGTGCAATCATCTTCTGGTCCCATAGCAATATAGTCTTATACAATTATTAGATAGTGTCAGTACATATATATTCCCAGCAATCAGAATCATTATTAACATTTTCTGACTGAAAGCTTATTATGATCCATCACAACGGCTTATTAGAAATTTCTCCATTGAGTCAAATTATCATCAACAGTTTTGGCAGATTTTTTCCACGTTAAAAAATAACTGATATATTACATGTCGGATCTAGACAGAGTTCGAAGTTCCGAGACGTGTTGAGTAACAAAAATATAAATACACTTACTTTCGTATTTATTATACTTATTACACACGAAGGTGACTGCGGTAAGGCTTAACAGGTTCATTGAATCATTCTAGAATTTATCTATTTGGTATTTTTTTTAATTTTAATTTGTAGAATATTTCTAAAAGGAACCAACGAAGAGTATTTTATGTCAGAATATTTTTTTTGAAGATATTTTATAGCAACGTTTTAAAGATTCAAAGGAACTTAATTTTTGATATTTGTCAAATATACATTCTCGAATTGCGTGGTGCGTTCACGCCCCGTACTAATTGATGTTTGTGTTTCTGTCTGGCACGCTTCAGCATGCGATATTGGTAATAGTGTTTGGGCGTTAGCCCGTCGCGTCGTAATCATAAATAAATACAATGGGACTTTGAACGCTATCGTCATTGCACGTGCAGGTGGACGCTTTTTACAATATCAGTTACCCTTACACAGATCAACTCTAATAAAGTATTCAAACTGAACAGTTTTATATGTACTTTTATAGATATTGCAATATATATTTCATTTCATCATTGCTTATTTAAAATATTTATTTAGCGTAAATCCAGCCTTGAAGACTCTCTATATTGGCTAAGTAAATAATAATGATGACCTATTTCTTGATATTAGATTACGCATATATATTCGTACCGCGTTGCAAATAATTTACTTAGTTAAAGTATAATATATGTTCAAGGTTATCGGGGCACGCAGCAGGATGTGCCGGAAAATATGTTAACCTTTACTAGCGAGTATTTTTTTTGTTATTCCATCATACTAGTAAAAATAGATTGTAGAGCCACGACTATAGTCAGCAGCAGTCGACGTCACAACACTCAAAATTGGTTTGACAAAATTCTTATCGGTAATAGTCATCGCTATGAATTTTATTACTTGAATACTCGCTGTGGAGATAAAAAGTGAATTAAATGATAGGTAGAGATTTGATATCTATAATTTATGACAGCTAATAAACTGTTCTCAATGATAAGATGCATTAAATAGTTTGGCTAGTTTTATGAAAGCTTTTTAAAACTTGTTACTATTGGTAGAGACAGCTTGTATTTTTAGATTCAAATATCAATATTAAATCTCGTTTTATGTCGGCTGTATCGTGTTGATAGTCTGGTATGGTTCAAGTCAATACACAGTCATTGTCTTGTGATATTTCCTCCAACTCTAGACATTCCTCTCTAATTTACTGCTTTATTTTGCATTTCAGGGCGCACACTTGCCGACACCTCCGCCCATACCACCTGCAATTCAGAAGGCGCTCGACTACCTGGCGACGCTGCCGCCTCCCTCGCCATCCAGGAACTAACACTGACATCTGACATCACGCAATCCGCTAACTGTTCTCATGTACTCAGCCGCAGGAATGTCCTAGAAATACTCGTGCCATTTTATAAACAGATTATTATGCTCCGAAATATAATGCTGTACAAGCAGTTTATATAATACAGTTCAAGAATTCACATCAAATGATTCTGATCTCTATTAAGTTGATACAAGGACAATATGTTAATGCACTACATAACACAGACATCTTCGGACAAACAAGGTTTTTTATACAAAAGTATGAAGCTAATTTAAAATATCTTGCAATTAAATAGCATGTTGTTATTTAAATTCTGTTTACAAAACGGTACCTATATTAAAATAATATTGTAATTATATAAGCAATATAAAATATATAAAAAAGAATGTACAACAACTGAACTGTGATAAAAATAATTGAACTTATGTAAAATGTTTGTATATTTATTTAATTAAAAGCATAATCAGTGCCAAAGATGCATTGCAAAATAAAATTGCGTTTTAATTCAAAATGTTCCAACCATTAAACATATTAAAATGTCGCTACAGTTTGTATTATAATGTAGTCGTAATAAACTATTAACATATTTGATTATTGTATAAAACTCTTATTTCTTGATCTTATAAACCAATTAATCGATGTGGTCTCTATAGCTGCTATAAACACTATACAATTTTAAAACGAATAATGGCTAGTAGGTAACTAGCTATTGCCCGTCTGTTTTTTTGTAATGTGCACAAAAACAGAGTTTAAAGTAGCACAACATCCTTCTTTTGTTTTTATCATTATACACAGATATCAAGGTTTTATTACGATGGGACAATAGTGTCAGTACCAAGACTGTTGATTAGCATTAAATTTACCAACACAACATGTCATGTATGTGCTAAATATTGATGTCATTTCCTATAAATCGTATCAATGACTAGTGGCTACCGGCTGTTGTAATTACGACGATGACGTTCTTAATTTTACTAGTAACTCAAAACAGATATAAAAAATCGCATAAAAAGAAGAATTTTGTCGTATTTGCTAATTGGCATAAAGAACGACTATCAACCCCAAATTTCTTGTCACAATCATTTTAGCTACATGCGTATTGTTTATAGGTATAAACAAGTTGGTCTAGTAATTATTATAAAAAACCGGATTATTTGAGAGGTTAAAGTATGGATAAAATATAAAGTAGAGTTGCAACTATGTAGATCGATTATCTTGACCGGTAAATCTTAGACATGGTTTTAGAGATTGATACAATGGTGTCGATTCGGTGCAACATTCTCCAAATCTAAAATGCACTATATTAAAGAAGAATGTGTCAAACTAATTTTCGTATTCAAACGCGCAACCTACATCCAAAATTCAATTAAGTTAGATAAATTTAAAATTAGATTTAGTGAATGCTGCCCAGAATCGACACCAATATTTACATAATACAATCCCGGAAAGTTTTCCAATCCATTTACTTGTGGATACATGTTCCTAGAATCAAGTTTAACCGAATTTTGGTGCAGGATTATGAGTAATGCGAAACTCGCAAAGTAATTTAACGGAAAATAAAATATAAGGATGAATACTTACCTAGACATATTTTAGTATGCAAACCATTAATATCACCCTAAACTTGATTGATTCAATTTTTACGTGAAGCATACAAATTCTTATAATAATAATAATCATATGTAGGAAATAATTAACAAGCAAATAAATTAAGTAAACAATTTACCTAGTTACATCCATAAACAATGGATAAAAAATATACCCACATGTTTGCAATTTAACAAAAACATGTTATAAACATAAAACGAGATATGAATGTTTTTTTTATTTAATTGATACAATGCCTATACCTATAAAATATTCAATATTAACGTTCTCATATTGTGCAGTGTTACCATTCCTATAAAAGATTAAACTCACTAGTATTTTTTTTTTATTTTAGAGTTGTAATAATGTACCGTAGGATGGAAGTCCAATCCCATCATGCAGCGGTCCCGACCAAAGAGAGAGGAAATAAAGTTACATGTAATTGAATGTTAACAGATTGTATAGAAACAATATTTAGAAAGCAAAAGTACTCGGTACCGGTATTCATCATACAACCTGTTTTCTATAGTGAGCGTCAACACAAGGTCATTGACGAGAAAATCATAATTGATAAGGACAAACTTTCAGAATGATGACCTCTTAATTGGATATAATATATAATAATAAAAATTAATATTTTGTTTTGTTATTGTGTGCTAACTTGTTAATAATATATTTAACTAGCTGTCCCCGCGAACTTCACACCGCTTCAGAGTCAAATATATTATAGAGTGTATTGTGTATAGGTACGACTTATATACTGAATTTTTCCGATATTTAATAGTTATTCTGCTGTTCGACGCGGAGGCAAATTAAAAAAAACTTAGATCATGAATATCGCTTCGTCCGTTCTTGAGTTATCAATGGTGTAACTAACACGAATTTGTATTATATCTATAGATTTTGACCTTTGCTAAGATGTTTTACATAAAATGTGTGTACTCCACACTTAATATGTTTTGTCATGGTTAACTTATTTAAAAAAAATCATTATGCGGGACAAATGTTCTACTCGTGCGCTAAATGTGGATTTACTAGCCCCGATTTCAGCAGAAATCCATATATGTCTGTCATAAATTGCAAACAATATTTTTCTATTTAACACATTGCTTAAAAACTATTACTTTAGATAATTTAAATCACAAAATGTGCTCTGAAAAGAGCCATAAAATATTCCGCTTACACAATAAAACACTCGTACTAGCATAAATACTAATGATGTTATCTTACGAATCAAGTTTTTAATTTTCATGTTTGTACATACCTGTTATATGTAACACCCATTAATCAATTAATTTGCATTGTATAATGGAGTTTGTGTGGATTTGTATGCTCGTCTGTTAATCAAATAATGAAACATGTTTGTGGTCTTAACCTAAGTTAACACCTACCTAAATAGTATCCAAAATTGTAACCGCAGCTTTGAGAATCGCCTTGTTACAACAATTTATAACTAAAGAATACCATATGCGTGCTATGACTGATAAGCTACACTTATTGTACACTTATCGATCTTCTCAGTTGAGGTCGCATTCCGATCCGGTTGTAGAGTTAAGAAAAAAATACATTAATGACAAATTGTAAGTGCCCCCGTAGGCCTATACGAAATAAACGATTTGACTTTGACTATATAAAGGTTTTAAAACAGAAAATGCTTATCCTAAAAGTGTTCATTTGACTTAAATAAAAATCACCGTCAATTGTCATAGCAAGTATGGATATGCAAGAGTAAGATAATTAAAAGTAAAAATAAAGCGATAGAACTTATTTACATTGGGTTTGAGACACCTGCAAGGTTTTGTCCGAATGAAGACTGAACTGATTTTATTCTTCTGATGTTTATGAGACCTTTCCTTAATATATACTTTTAAGATTTTTTCACTCTTTCCGTAACAGGTTCAGGGGTGGTCTTGGTGGCTAGCAACCTCAGAGCAGCTTGTATCGCCGGAGGTATAGGAGGTGGAGTGGGCAAGTGAGCACCCACTGGCCGGTAGCCGTTCTCATCAGCTGTGTATGACAAGCTGAAATCGTTGCCATCTTTATCCTGTAACATGACAAATATAACGCATTCATTATTCAATACATTACCCAAATGATAAAACGAAAATGACTATCTCAAAGTAGCAATTATGATAATTTATATAAATATAATCCACGTATTTGGCGTAAATTTTATATTAAAGAATATGGGATCGGCCACTATTGCTGTTTTGACCTCTAAATAAACTATCGCACCAACAAAAAGCAATGTGTCATCATATCTGCGACTATAGGTCAGCAGGGCACATATTGACTTAAGGTTAGCCTGACTTTGGAATTATTAATTTTCTTACAAGGTCTTTCAATTTAAATACTAACGGTATAAGAAAAGCTCCCTTCAACAGCTTCGCCCATTCCATCGCCGTTTTCAGATTTTTTCAGTTCGCCTCTTCCAAAAGCTCTGGTGCCATCTCCGCCCTCGTAACTGAAAAACATTTATGTAATGAATAGTGTAAATGTTATGAAATCTTCAACCAAAGTCAAATTTTTAACGATGGCGTGGGTGTCTAAAAATTGGCACCTATTTAACGCTTGATTAATTGTAACTGTTAATAGATACTGGTATAGGCAACATTTATTACCTGTAATGAAAGTTTCCTCTGTGCGAGTAAACGTAATTTTCTGATTCAATTATAGGCACTACAGGATCCCGAGTTCCTGTTCGCTTTTGAAATCTAACAGTCGTTGACTGTGGCTTGTCTGGGGTTCGAGTTACCGACTTTTGTATCGTATATTCGTTTTCATTTTGAGAAACTTTAACTGTGGTATTCTCATTCGTGTCTATTTCAGTTTCACTTTTATTAATTGTTGTTTTTCTTACTTGTTCAAGCCGTCTACGTTCAACTTTTCTTCGTTTATCGTTTTTATTTTCAATTGATGCTTGCAATACAGAATCAACTGCTTTTGCCACTCTGGATTGCGATCCAACACTTGAAGAACGCGTCCATGGTTTAAACCCTTCCTTATCATTTAATTCTATTGCTTTAATAGCATCCAAATCTGTTGATGTTACCTTATTTTGTCCGTCGTCTGTGTTATTTTTATCTAAAACAGATTGAGAATTAACTGTTGCCTCTCCTTCGTAATCATTATATAGCACTGTAACCGGTATATTATCGTACTCACCCGCTATAGGGGGATGGTTCAAATTATATGTTCTTCTATCTATGTCAAAGCGATCTCGTGGTACACTCTTACTTTTGTAAACATCATCACTAATTACACTACAAACAAATAATAAAACAGTGGGATACGTATACAGTGATAAAATCATTTTGTTTAAATTTTATTTCTGTTGATAATCAACAACCCACTACTCACGCGATTAAAATAGTAATGAAGATGAGTCAACAGCCTAACTCTGATCAAATCAATTTTTATTCGTAAGCCGTTCACCAGTTTGACGAGAATTTATATTCTACATACATATTAGTTTTATAGTCTTAAATTAAGCACACAATACTGGGATCAAATAGGTTGTGATATTAATATTTATTTACGAAAAAATATTGATTTATATGTTACTATTAAATCCTTCTAAGCATTTAACTCAAGCGTTTGTAGCATCAAACGGCCTATTTTTTCAGCTTGTATGCGAGATATAATAATTTTGCGTACCTCGGCTGAGAACTCGGACATGTCGTTTCTCTCTAATACAAACGAGAAGGACAATCGCGATAAAATCCTTAAAATTAGTTTTGTTTCAATGTGTAATGTTCGCGTAAATATAAGAAATCAATATGAGAAGGACAATTTAAATTTTATGCCTTCTATAGTCTCTAAAGCCATATCTTTACTATTTAATAGATATGTCTAATGTAAAATTTGTCGTAAATATTCATAAATAGTCAAAACTATAATAAAATATAGCTACTTCACGTCAATCGTCATGTATTTATAATTATTATATTAAATAATGTCACGGCCTGTACATTTCAGAAAATGTTAGATTTTTATTGCGCCGCACTTAACACGTAGACACGCATAAACACTTATTAATGCATGCATCGCTGAATATTTAAGGACCAAATGTTTCAGGTAGTCATCAGACCTTGTTAGAAGTGGACGACAGTTTAATAGCGGCGGATAAATCGCCACCGATCATGTCTCATTGTTGACACCTAGACGATTGTGCAATTTTCCGAAGAACACATCAGTCAAGCGCTAAGGTTGAAGTATTTAGCGTCCGGTAAGGCTCGCTCCGGAAGGCGGGGGGAGGATAGTGTAAATAAATGAATCTTACATATAAGTGCTCGAGGAGTCTGGAGTATCAGTGAAAATCTGGATCGGTCACAGTAGACATGTATTCGAAACTAATTTACTTGTGCTTGCTTGCAGCGAGTGTTTTCTCCGCGCCCCCTAACTATGCAGTTCCTTTAGAGAGACAACAACCCACAGTGATACCGATTATTTCACAATCCGAGGAGTTTAAACCAAATGGAACGTACACATTCAGGTACATAATTTAGTGAAATAAGTTACAATATAAGTATTTTAATTATCTTATTATCAAGTGGGCTTCCAGTTCCTAGATAATTATTGTAATTTAATTCTCTCGCTGTCGTGCAATTACAGATATTCAAAATATGTAGTCATCAGATAAACATTCATATAATTAACATGAATAGAATTTTAATTACGAACATTGTAATAAATAAAATAAATAAGCCAAATCGGTTCAGCCGTTGTCAAGTGATGCGATTACTAACGAACATCATTTCATTTACATTTGTACCCGCGAACTTTGTTCCGCCTCAGAATCAAATGTATGAGAAAATTAATTATATTTATTATTATTGCTTTATGTGATTTTTTCGCATTTTTTATATTTATTCTGCTATTCGAAGCGGAAACAAATGAAAAAAATTCAAGATCATAAAAATCGGCCCACCCATTCTTGAGTTATAAATGGTGTAACTAACACGACTTTGTTTTATATAGATTATCTTAAAATTAGTTCATTCTTAATATCAATAAATGTAAATTTTCAATCAAACATTATTTCTGTTAATAAAGTTCTCATTTATTAATTAATAACCTAATTATCATTGTAGCTATGAAACAGGAAACGGAATCAAACGCGAGGAGACCGCATACGACAAAGTGCTTCCGAAGAGCAAGACTCGACCTGACAGTGATGAAGGCGGTGAAGACGACAGTGACGAGATCCATGTCCAGCGCGGATCTTACTCGTACACAGCACCTGATGGTTCCGTTATTAGTGTCAGGTAATTAGCCTTTTACTTTCTTTACTATAATTTTGGAAATGAGCGTATCGTCGGTACAAAAGGTGAAACATTTATTTTGAATCTATTATAAAACCCTTACCATAAGAGCTTATGTTAAATATTTGATAAAAGAAGGATTGAAACTATAAATAATTTATGAGAAATAAATTATTTTTTCGTTTGTATACTTACAGCTATATCGCTGATGAAAATGGATTCCAACCACTTGGCTCACACATCCACATCGGAAGACAGCCCCCGAGTGCTTCTGCTGAGAAATCTGCGCGTGTTTTGAAGGTCCCAGACAGTTTTGAAGGGGGATCTTCACCACCGGTTGCTGTACAATCAGCTCGAGTAGCGTCACCAGCTGCAGACATTCCGACACCTGCTGCGCCAGTCGATCTTGTGAATAAACCCGAACCGGTTCCCGAAGCTCCCAAAGTAGGGTCCCGAAGCAACTTGCCTTCTACTGAAGTACAGAGCGAGCCTATCGTTTCACCTGTGGCTTTATCTAAAGTCACCAAGGAATCGAAAAGCGACAAACCGAAAATGGTAGTATCGCAACCTACCCCTGAGGCAACAAGTGCTTCCACGGTACAACCTACACCTAGTTCACTTGAGTCATCCACCTCGTCTAAAACAGAAAAATCGACCGCTTCAGAGTCACCTACCAATACGATGAAAACAGAAACAACTACGACCTCTGAAGTGCCTATAACTAAGCAAGCTCCTGTTGAACAATCAACACCTGCTGGCTCTGGAATTACTGTAAGTGAGGCTGAAAAGGCTACAACTGAAGGAGAGAAGCCTATTGAAGAAAACAATACCACAGAGGCTAACAAACCAACTACAGAGGAAGTTCAAAATATAGCTGATAAATCAACTACTGAATCAGCAAATGGAGCCTCCGAATCAGAAAGAACGACAACAGAAGCAGGGAAATCAACAACTGAAGTAGCAAATTCAACAACGGAATCGGAAAAAGCTACAACAGAAGCAGAAAAATCAACAACTGAAGTAGCAAACTCAACTACGGAATCAGAAAAAACTACATCGGAAACAGAGAAATCAACAACTGAAGCAGCAAATATAACCACGGAATCGGAAAAAACTACAACAGAAGCAGACAAATCAACATCTGAAGTAGAAAACTTAACGACAGAATCGGAAAAAACGACAACAGAAGCAGGAATTACTGAAGAATCAAAGTCTGATACTGAAACAGAAAAACCTACTGCAGAGGAAGCAAAATCTACAACAGAAGCGGAAACATTGACGACAGAGCAATCAAGTACGACTCTAGCAGAAAAATCTACCACGGAAGCATTAAATAGCAACACAGAAGCCGAGTTCTCTACCACAGAAATGTTTAAAACCTCTACAGAAGGCTCTACGGAATCCGACAATACAACCACGGAGGCGGGACAATCTACAACAGAAGAATCAAAAACGACAACAGAAGCTGAATCATCCACGACAGAAGAGAGTACATCCACAACAGAAAAAACAACATCGTCGGGTAATGAAAGTACTAGGGAGAGCGAGAAATCTACAACAGAAGATGCTACGACTACTAAAGCAGAAAATGCTACAACAAAAGCGTAGTATTATGAACGTCCAACCGACCTACCGCCTATTAATTAATAATTGCGTTGTATCTTTTGTATTATATCACTTTCTTATTTTCACGAGCGAATTTTGCAGCTTTGCAAGCTTCAATGGGAATATTATTAAGGTTAATGGTTTGTAACACTACGTTGCTTCGATCGAGTGTTGTAGTTAACGCTAAAAGGACCAACCGATACTCGTTAGTAAAAAATTTAAAAAAAAACATTGTTGTCATAAAGTCAATGATATCTATTGTTAAACTAATAAATTATTGATATATGTTTTATAATTAAAAGTTTGTTTATTTTTAAGAACTATTATTTAGTTACGAAGTAATCCCCGAACACTTAGATCAAAATCATTTAAGGCTTTTCATTTTTAATTGATTTTGAATGCTTAAGTGCCTATTAACGTGCACAGGTGAATGTGTGCACGCAAAAACTTGCTGTAGTTTAGATGAAAATTTAATTGATGCTAATTTCAATTAGGTCGCCATTTTTATGTCAATTTCACAAAAACATGGTAGGTTGGTATGTCATTATAATTAATATACTTAATTAAAATTGGTACCAATGAACTGAAGTTGATATATAGCTCCTATTTTGAGTATAAAACTAAAAGCGTAAGTAAAAAGGAACGTAAAAACAAAAAATTACACAATAGAATACTTAAAAATAGATTTATTTCAATATAAAACATTTTTTTTACATAGCGCCTAAGAGCTTAATAATGTTTAGTAGCGAAACGGCTACTCTTAAAACAAGATAATAATAAACATCAGGCGCTATCCAACATTCAATCAACATTCAAAATACAATAATAATTCCAGCCCTTTTTTATGTCCCACTGCTGGGCACGGGCCTCGGCTCAATGCGAGGGGGGTTTAGGCCATAGTCCACCACGCTGGCCCAGTGCGGGTTGGCAGACTTCACATATCTTTCGAGGGGTTCTCTCAGACATGCAGGTTTCCTCACGATGTTTTCCTTCACCGTCTCTCAAAATACAATAGATTGTATAAAACAATGGTAAAAGTGCTGAATATAAGGACCTGTAATACTAAGATGTGATTGCAGGTATAACGAACAATACCTATCATGTTGCATTTACATTATACAATTCAATGGGTCTGTGGGTCATTGCTCTGCGCGTGAGAAACACCTCGGATGTGATCAGACGTTGCACTAAAGACGAATTTACCTAATGAATGCCAATCACCGCTATTATATCTGAACTTCACTTAAACATTTGGCTGCTCAACATGTTCCGATTTCCTAAACATTGGTTGTTTATTTTTATTTTACGAAATCGTTTTAAAAGTAACAAGTGAATAGAAGCAGAGATATTAAATTGGCCTTGCGTTCTTAATAGGTTCATATCCTAATTCGAAAGTGTTAATATATAATAATAATAAATCGCTACCATTGGTCGCAGGTACTCTAAACGAACTTAGTTTAGCTGGAATTTTGTGTAGGTAGATAATATAGAAGGTAAGCTACAGTTAAGTCTAACCTCTTTTGCGTTAAAAAATATTACACATTTCTATCTTATTAAATTTTAATTATATCTTAATATACATGTATTATAGGCCTGAAATCTGGGCTTCTTTAGCGCCTTTGTTAACACTAGAAATGTGATGATAACATTTTGATTTAAAAACAAAAACCCAACAAATGTGACTGTGATAATTGTTATTTCTAGCGAGCAAACCTTTGTCATTGAATTTAAGTTCCACGGTTAGTATACCCTTTCAGAATCTTCCTGTATAACAGTAAAATGGCTATAAAGGATCGTGATACCATAGTATCGATAAGGTAATTGAGATTGCTGTGAAAAGAAATGCCTATACCAATTAAGAAGAAATTAAATATACCAACAAGTATACTAAAGTAACCAAAATTACTACTGTTTTATATTTTGTCAATTTAAATTATTTTAAAGTAGTAAGTAGCATACGGTTCCTGTATGCTATCCCATAGGAACCATACATTTTAACGGGATAAAAAGTACACCTATGTGCTATTCCAGACTATAATCTATCTCTGTGCCAAATTTCATCCAGATCAGTTCAGCCGTTCTAGAGTGATTGAGTAACAAACATCCATCCATCCAAACTTTCACATTTATAATATTAGTGGGATTGTATTAGCAAAAGAGAGTAGGCTCAGGTGCACCTATTGCTCTAATGACACCATGCCGTGCCTGAGCGTGGAATGCAAATTGGAATATCAAACGAGAGCAAATGTCAAGATCAGGCCCCGTACACACAGCAGCGTAGAGAAGCGCCCTGTCCGCCAGTCACTTGCATTGTGAAACTAATGTAGATTTGAACTACATTATAAGCCTTGATACAGAACTAAATTCCTTTCCAGTGATGCTCAGAAGTTTCTGTTAAAGTAAGGCTCCTAAAACTTGTTAGATCCTACTTAAACTACTTAATTACATTATACTCGTACGTTATTACTTATTTCTATTAAATTTAAGAAAACAATATGTCTGGAAGCTACATATAAAAAATATTTGAACACAATTTCATTTCATTTCAATTAAAAAAAAAAACAATATTATATGAAGGTACTAAGTATCTCTTATAATTGTATGAAGGGCCCCTATATAATATATGTCGTCATGTATAAATGCTATATGCAAATTTTTCGAGAATATAAGGCCGATAAGCTCGTGATAGTTGTTGTGATTTTATATTAATAAATAACACCGGCTACCGACTCAATCAGAGACAAATGGATTTTATGAATACATAATAATTAATTACAAAGTAAAAGCTACATACGTTTTACTTTCACATAATATAGTTCACAATGGGTGCCGATTAGTTTTGTACTATATCCGTCCGAAATAATTAATAATGATTGATATCTCGAGCCAGTAACAATTGTAAGGCTTTTGTTTGTCCGTTTTATAAACACAGAACCGATTTAAAATAAGATTGTGATATCCGGTAGCTAGTCTAGTTGTTAAATTAAATGTCATACGTGGGTACTGTGGTTAATTCTTGTTCTTAGGACTGAAATAACTGTATTGAAGTTTAATTATCGTTTTAAAATAAATACTGCTTGGTTCCTTATTGGTATATTAAAAATGGAAAGCATATTATAGTTTATAGTTATAGTGATCCGACGACTCTTATAACGTACGCTTACGATGTATTTGTAGTAATAAAAATAATTGAATAAATAATAAATATCGCCAGACGAACACACCAACTGTACGGTCCCACACTAAGCGACGCTTGTATTATGGGTTAATAATACAATGGACCAATGGCGAACTCAGTTGATAATAATACTGTAGTACATACTTATATAGATAATAAACATCCATGACTCGGGTACAAACATTCGTGCTAATCACAAAAAACTTATCGTTACCAGGATTCAAACCCGGGACCCGCACAGACGGTAAGGTCGCTCTCTACGCACTGTGCTAATCGCGTCAAAATTATTAATTTATATTATTTTAATAATAGTATTTGTTAAAAACAACACATAACTTGCTTATAGAATTTAACCATAACCTTATTTTTTATTTATATGATTAGGGAGCAAGTAATTAACATACAAAGAAATAAATTACATACACGATGTAATCTTTATAGCGCTATATCTAAGTAGTGCTTTACATTCTGCGGAATGAGTACGTATTATAATTACGTTACGACTAATTTTAGATTATGATACGAAACGGTTCGTGTCATAGCTGTAACCTCTAACCCGTGGTCTGGCACTATCAATAAGATCATAAAACGGTAATATCGAAAGAAAAATGCTAATGGACTCAAGCAAATCTGTGTTTTGAGATCCATCAGTCAGAGAGAAGGGTCGCGCCATTTCGAAAGTCTCTACATTTAAAATTTATTTTCATTTATACTTTGTAACTTAAATTACGAGCGAATGCAGTGTCTTGTACACCAAGTATCTAAAGGATTTAGAAGATTTGATCTGTTTCATGCTCTTCCACAAAATGTATAAGAAATAGTACTACATCTCTACTAATTGAGCAGCACTTTAAAAAGCAAATATGTGTATATTAAATCTTAAAGATTTCAGATGCTGTTGCGTTATGTATTGCCGTGATTTGTATACTGATTAAAGTAGCTGATATTGCATCAGGTAATGATGAGGTGTACAAAAATTCCCACGAGCAATTCGAGGAAATCTCAAATGCGTGATGACGTCATTTACCTGTAATACACCTGTAGGTACTTGGGTAGATATCTTTACGTATTCTTACAAGAATACCGTAATACGTATTATTTAGCATTGAGAATGTCACTGTCAAAGCCGGCAGGGCGAGGACATGCAGCATTTCGTTTCTATTGACATTGGAGGTATAAGATAAGAGCTATAAATTATTAGCAGTCTACAATTAAACATACATACAATATGCTATTAAACATACATAATATATAATACTGTACATACAAACTTTATATAAGCTGTCAAAGAAGATCTTAAAGTCGTGTATGCGTCAGCAAAATTAAATAACCACGACAAAATACCTTGACATAAAAATGGATGCAAACGAAGAGAAATTCTAAATTATAACGTAATAAAAGTTACTCATGATTTTTTTTTTTTTTTTTTTTTTTTTTTTTTTTATTTATTTATTTATTTAGAGTTGCCAACAGAGTTTACAATAGTACATGTTATATAGTAAAAAAAAAAATAGTGATATTAGATAATTGCGACTCTAATAACAGGCAACCACATCATGTGCCACAGATACAGTGTAACATATAATAATAATTAAAAAAATGAGATCAAATGTAGAGCATACTAGAGGTAGCACTTAAACAGAGGTTCAACAACAATAGACGTAAGTGGTAATATAGGTAAAACATGTGTAAATAAATCAATGAATATAGGGTTCAAGAGTTTATGTTATGTTAGAAACATTAGAAATTTTGTGCTTAAATTTATAGAATGAATCGTGAAATATATCGAGATCACTAATTCGATCCACGAATGTGTTATACAGACAGGAAATACGAGGGATAGGTGCGTGTTTACCGAGATTAGTTTTGCAAAACCGGACGTGCAATAAGTGACGGGGCTTTCGCGGCGGCCTAGAGGGTACGTTAATAGACAATTTGTTTAGAATAGGAGGAGAGTCAATAATGGCGTTTATTATTTTATATAAACACGACACACTTAAAAAATTACGCCTATCGGATAAAGTTTGCAATTTAAAGTGCTTAACACGGTCTTCATAAGATTTTACATGTCTAGGTGGTCGAAAACGGTAAGCAACATGTCGCAAAAGTTTTCTTTGAATTTTTTCAATCCTAGTAATATGGACTTTGTAAACAGGGGACCAAATAGCACAACAATAATCAAGTCTACTCCTAACATAGCTATTATATAACATTAATGTAGATGATATTTTTCTAAATTCTTTCGCATTTCTAAGAATAAATCCCAATGACTTGTTAGCATTGTCCAACATATGGTCGATGTGTGTTGAAAATTTAAGTTTAGTGTCAACTATTACACCTAGATCACGGATATGAGGAACTTCTTTTAAGATTTCACCAGAAATGTTATAGATTGTGTTAAGTTTATTGCGTTTTAAAGTGAATTTTATGTGGAAACATTTAGAAGAGTTCAGAAACATTTTATTAGTTTTTTATTTCATCTATACATATAAATAAAATTGGAGTGTCTGTTTGTAATATTAAAATAACCGCTTTTTACTAAGTGCATTTGGATGTATACACGTTACCTATACACATATAACAAAATTTTTTACAATTTTTGTCTGTCTGTCCGTCTGTCCGTCTGTCTGTCTGTCTGTCTGTCTGTTTGTTCCGGCTAATCTCTGAAATGGCTGGACCGATTTTGACGGGACTTTCACTGACAGATAGCTGATGTAACAAGGAGTAACTAAGGCTACTTTTATTTTAGAAAAATAAAAATAGGATCTCACGAAAAAAAATTAAAACCAATATTGCAGCGCAGCGCCTGATTAAGTTTGATAGCAACAACCTGCAATGCGTCCCGCGGGCTCAGAATGGGCGAGCAGGCTGTTGTCAACGGTTGTCTTTGTTAAATACCACGCGGACGAAGTCGCGGGCAACAGCTAGTATAACATAATACCCGAGCTAAAGCTAGAGACACAGTATAGGACGCATTTGTAGGCTGCAACTGAAAAGTCGCGGCAGCAGCACTATTACCACTGGTAAAAAAATAGGTGCGGTTATTCGCTTATGACACGATTAATGCAATAAAACCTAGAATCGTCCCGATGACTCCATATAGAAACCAAACTCATTAATATTAACTACAAATTTATTTTTATCTATTTAACTTAATTGTAATTAATATGTATATTGTATACTTATGACTAAGACGATATACGACTCCGACCTACGACCCTGTGCATCTATAGATCGAAAGTTAGAACGGGACGTCATTATGCTTTGTCCTTACATTCCTCTATTGTTTCGCCTACATCGATCGAATCTATGTACGTATGCCCTTCATTGTGTGTGCTCTTCACCTTATGAATAAAGGCTATATTATTTTAACATGAAAAAAGCAAGGTAATGAATATGTAGGATACATTTCAGAAATATAATTATAAAAACTGGTAAAGTTATAGAAGATTTTTAGGATGATGAGTCGGAGTAAATACTGTTTGTGCCCAAGGGTAGAGCTATCAAATTAGACTTGGGTTAACCCATCTCTAATGGATAACTAGAGTTAGATAATTGTTTTTTTTTTTTTAAATTTACATGTCGTACCTAACCCACCTGCAAAACAATTTGAACTTAATAGTATCGCACAATTATCAATGGTAATGTCGAGTGCAAATCATTTACATTGAGTGCGTAGTGTCAGTAACCTCAAAAGCGCAGGCGCGTTACGTAACAGAATCATCTTGTAACGGACGCCGCGCCGTAGACTGTACTGGACCGGACAACTATGTGAGTAATGGCAAACACTCCTTGGCCAATGAAAAAAAAACTAGTTACCATGGCTGTGTAGAAGGATCTTTCGCAGACAGATTTTTAACTGCTGTATAAGACCTAGGAAGCTAGCAGCAATACAGCGTTTAAATTGTTCTTATGAAAAAAAAATACTTAATAACTACTTCAACTTTTTTTAAATTATTTGATTGTTATTTACGATGGATGATGTATGATGAGTTACTTGAATTAGTTAAAAAGGTATATTCGAATGACTATTAGTAAGTTTAGTAGTGTGTCTTAGTATAGTCAGTAAATATATATTTTTTAGAACTTTGTAATTGATACTTAATATTTTTTTTTAAATACTTGTGGAGTGTCCTGCCCTGTGAGTACTTACTTTTTAGATATGAAATTAGACCTTTGGATTTTACTTAAAAAAACATCCGTGTTAAGATTACAATTAGATATTATGTAAAATATTATAAAAAGAACCGTGGCGTATATTCATCATATCGCATGCAATACGATGCATAAAACCGATTGGAAATGAAGCGCATCGCAAAGCGCATGCGCCCGCGCACACTCCCTCTTGAGCCCATTGCGCAAGTCGCCTTGATAACAGATACTAACTTGTTTCTACACTGACAGACAAAAAATCGCCTACATTTCATGTAACACTGACTACTGGTTTAACGATATACCATGGTTAAGATACCGCTTCTCAAGGCTAGGTATGTTGTCCATGAAAAGTAAAAATAAGTCACGTGTAAAGCGTCTGAATATTTAAGTATGCAACTAAAACACAAAAGTATACAACTAGTATTTGCGTAATTTTGTTTCTTGTCTCAAACAATACTGGCAATGCATGAAATCCAGTTTATTTTTTAAAACCTCATATTGGATGAACTCCTCGCATCAGAAGCCCTATACGGGATTTAAGGTCTAATATTTACCGGTTCATACGAGTATTATGCGACATATAGGACTAAGTATCAATTTTAATATTAAACTTAGCATGCTGGTATGTTCACCTAGTTAAGGTTGCCAGCGAATTATCACAGTCAAATATTCACGCGAACGACGCCATGGAACGCAACAACCTGTATCTAAGCAGTAGGTACCTAATTCAGTACTTCAAAGTAACTATAAATAGCTATTTTATAGACGGCATTTGAAACAGTGCATCTGTGATTTAGTCCAGCTTTACATAATAAAGCGTTAGACCTTCTCAGAGAAATAGAAACTAGATTACATAAGAATACTAGCTTATATAACTCTTTTTTTTTCTAATGCCAATGCTATATTTGTATAAGGACAATATTGAGGATTTGTTATAATTAATTAATAATTATAATGTATTTAT
This sequence comes from Pheosia tremula, assembly GCA_905333125.1. NCBI lineage: Eukaryota > Metazoa > Arthropoda > Insecta > Lepidoptera > Notodontidae > Pheosia > Pheosia tremula. The sequence goes on along the minus strand of HG995402.1, from coordinate 5,485,931 downwards.
TTATTAGCCACTTCCACATTATTATTATAAATGCATATCTTATTATAACAACTTTCTAGATCCTGTGATGGAAGATTACCGATTCCAAAACTATGTTTGTATGCCTGGCAAGATATATTACCTCTAGTATGTAATTAACTCATCACAAATAAAATAAAAATGTATTTTACACTTATCCGCTAACAGAAAAAAACTTGGCTTCTGTTTACCAATTAGATACTAATTTTATTGGAAATGTAGGCTTTCTCATAAAATTGATAAACATCGGGCGAGAAACGTATTTTTTTTTACATTCAATTGTACTGTCAACATGTTTTGTAGTACATTGGTGGAGAGTTACTCTTTTGTTTTATATCTATAACGTGTTGTATTGTACAAAGCTTTATTTACTCATTTAATCGAATTGATACATCCGACCATTGTTGCTACTATCGAAACATACAATAGTCGCTATCAATGAAAGCTCTATTCCCGATCACCATCTAACAAGCCATGATAGACAGGCATAATGGCACCAACGAACAATGTCATGATTTTTCGATATCGAAATTGTAATCGAAAAATCGCTACGTCAATCGTGGCTGCAGCGTATTGCAGCGGCAGGTCGGCTATGAAAGTGAGATGGCTCGGAGCACGGCGCGGATAAGTGGCAGGGGTGCGGTATAAAAGTGAGCGCACTACTACCACTCTGACATAGTTCACGACACTCCACGTGCTACCTCACCGCTGCACGTCACAAAACACATATACAACAATGAAACTCGCGGTGAGTACAGCACATTTCTCTACTATTCCTCCTTTCTTCTCAGTGTCATTTCTCATTTCTTCTTCGTGATAATCGAGCCAGTGATCGGATAAAAGAGTGCTAAATCCTAAGCTGAAGAATTCCAACTGTGATGTGAGAGGCGGCACCGAATAGGGTCGGTCGATGTGTCGACGGTTGAACTTTGCCATTTAAATGTCTTCATCTTTAATTATACTATTTATTGGTTATCGCTGCTAGAATCAGAGCGACTGCAAGGATGTTTGTAAAGGTTTTTGCTAGTTTGTACTCCATATAATATTTCACCTTAACATAAATTCAGTTAAATACATTGTTCGGCTTTTTTTCGATATCAATACATAGTGTTTAATCATTTATTTTTACTATTTTAGGCCTTATGATATCATTTAAGGATGTTTGATATAATAATGGGCATGTTTTTTTCATTAATTAATTATAGCATCCAGGAATGACCCTCATAAAAAAATTTAATTGTCATAATTCGATTTCAAGACATGAATACTGTTCATGTCATTAAATCGAATTTTGGGAATTCAGATTTTTTACAAACCCATCCCGGTATTACATTTTCATTGAATATGAATAAATTAAATTAAATGGAGGCCCGCGCCCAACAGTGGGATTTAATAAGGGGTATTAATAATATTATTTATTCTATGAATAAAAAAAACATATAAAAAAAATATGTTATTGTTACTTATTTTGATTAAAAGTAAAACCTCTTTGTAATTAGTATCTTATTGTGCCTCTTTTATACGAATTTCGTATATGCTATTTCAAATTTAGTAAATTATAGGATTTTCTTTTACTAAGTTACGCAACAACCAATGTACTTGGCAGTCATGTAAACATGCGAGTTCGTATCTACATGTATAATCCAAAACCAGTTAAGAATGAACATTAACATGGAAATGGTAACTATACAAGTGTAAACAAGATCTATTACTTTTCAATTGCGTGTCGCAACCTTGTTCTAATGAACTTTCCGTTATACAAATCATCTTGTTCTACATAACGTTATGTCATTCAACATTCTAGGTTGCATAAAAACCACGCTTTATGATCAGATGGTTGACTTTTAGCTATTACATTCCAATGTCAACTATCTCTGCGAAGTATTGAGAATCGCGATCATTGTTTGAGATCACCGAATTAATTGTGTAGCCTTGATGGAATTATGGTGCAGTTTATTTTTTACTGTAATACTGCGTAGTCGCAGGTATGCGACTAAGTACCATACCAGAAATCTGTGTATAAGATTTGGAAATTACAAGGGTCATACGAGTCGCTAGTGAAGTTATATCATCAACGTAAATGCCGGGTCCTATAAATACCAGCTATCATATCATTTGAATGCTATCAATTATAAAAAAAAAAACATGTGTTACATAGGCTATTAAAGCGTTGAAACGCCCGTTATAAACGAATGGATTATGTGCACGATAATAAAACGAATCAGCGGAGCGCACAGACATTAGTAATAACCTCATAAACATGAAAAGAGCATAATGATTGCATGAAAATATTGAAATAATGTAACAGCTTACACATTAACGATTCGTAATGACGATCGGCACTGTTACTCATCATCATTTTTTTCAATGCTATTTCAGTTAACTCATCTGCTACGATCACCCGTATCACGACATCTTACATAATAATAAACACCGCAATATGTATTAGCACATTCGTCTGTCATGAAATCTTGCATTTGATAAACCTACACGAGACATCTAAGTTGGTCACGCCATTACAGCCACTATGCAATCAAAGGCTTGTTACGTAAGATTACCAAAGATGCTCTTTACTAACGTACCATAGCTAAAGTGGTCGATCTCAATGAAAACAATGCCTTGTACACATGTAAGTGTCAATACATATTGTGTTGGGCCCGCTTTCGCCCAACCTGCGTGTCGAATGAGCCGGTTTCACAAGCTGCCGCCTATTGTAGCCGTTCCATCTTATCTTACGAAATTACGAATATGATTAAGCTCTTCAGTCTGACATCATCGTGTTATTTAACATACAACACCAATATTAAGCTCGAGAAATTTCACTTTTTATACGGTTGTGATAAGATTGAGTTTTGTGGTTGCAGGTCGCGATCTGTGCGATGCTGTCACTGGCGGCAGCTCTGCCTCAGAGGAAAGTGTCGCTCAAGCCTGAGCCGCAGGATGCGGAGGACCAGCAGCTGGCGGAACAGAACTACAACAACTACCAGCAACAACAAACGCAGGCCGAGTACAGGCAGCCGCCGCAGCAGGAGTACAGACAGGCTAAGCCGATCGAAGATTTCAGACCTAAAGTCCAACTGGACACCACCACGTTCATCCCAATTATTCGCTTCGACAAAGAGCAAGGAACTGACGGAAGCTACAAGACCGCGTAAGTGTTCACATAGCTCCGCACTGAACATCCTACAATACTAAACCCATTCTCAGCCCACACCCGGATCTAGTCTGATTTTATATCTCTTGTCTGTGACGAAATCGTAACTAGGTACGTCTAGAAAAAAAAATATAAATTTAATAAGTTAGTTCGTTTCTTCATGTCCTGTTTTTGCGTGTTGCGAATCCGTGTCATACAAATGACACACTTTTTTTATGTGGCATTGGGTGGGTGGTTCTTTGAACTTTAGATGAGTTTCCACTCAATACTTCGACCTTGACCGCATACTTTCACTATCTATACGTAAACATCTTTAAGATGCTTTAAAACATGAATATATTATATTGATAGTGATTTGCATATTCAATGGACTTTAGTTAGATTAACATAGCTATTGAAGATCGGCACCTAACACTTGAGTTGGCAGGTACCTAATAATTATAATGTAACATGACTTTTGATTAGTAAATATTTCATCTTACTTTATACAATAATAGCCGTTTCTGTGAATTTTGCTCCGTTTGTTTTAATAGTCATTCTGCAATTGGGAAAGAGACTAGTTCAAACAATCAAAGATCATAGAAATCAGCCCATTTACACCATTTATAACTCAAGAACCAGTTCTTGAGATATAAATGGTGTAACTAACACGACTCAGTCATGTTCTGTGATGATTATTATGTAATTACGTGATAATTATTGCATAAGTGTCATCTCATAAATTACGGAATTCGTTAATTTAACTAATATATTGCAGGTATCTCCACATTTTAACAAAATGAAGGCTTCTTTATTTTTACCATTTTTTTTTAAATTATACAGAAGAACTCCGTTTCAAAGATTAGGTTTCCAAAGCTTGCTATCATTTATCAAAATGCCTGTATTAGCATTACTTTTGGCAACATACTTTTTACCGCGGCAGGTACTTTATTTTGGTTCACACAGACATTATGTATATTATTTTGTATTAAACGGAAAATTCACGTTTATGCACAAAAATCGGTTCGAGTATTACACTAAATACATTGCATAACCAAATCAAGGTGATACCTTTATTTTAAATCCATTTCAGATACGAAACTGGCAACAACATCCAGGCTTCCGAGGAAGGTTACCTGAAGTCCTTCGGTGAGGACCAAAACGCTCTGGTGCAACAGGGATCTTACAGCTACACCGCTCCCGATGGCCAGGTCATCAATGTGGAGTACACCGCTGATGAGTTCGGCTTCAGGGTCAAGGGCGACCACATCCCCACCCCGCCCCCGGTGTCCCCTGAAATCCAGAAGGGACTTGACTTGATCTACGCTGGGATCAAGGCTAACCAGGTGAGATTTATTATATCTACTTACATTTCTATGAGCAGCGGGTTTATAAGAATCACAGTATAGTCAGAGAACTGGGTGGCTACAGTACATTCAGTGACGGATCTATTTTTTTTGTAGAAATTTCACGTTTTCTCATTATTTGAAATGAGAAACTTAAACTTATTTCCAATTCCAATTCCATTTAAAAACTATGGCTCCATCGTCGTTACCGATGATTCTGCCAACGACAAGTGTAGAGGAGATAAAAAAACACAAAGAAAAAAGTGATTAATGTTTTATTCCGTGCGTTATACATCGAGCTGGCCCATGTTGTCATTCTTAAATCTTTGATGGTCATTATAAGCAGTCGTGGTCTTAAGAATCCTGACACAAGGTCTTACGCTTAGGGCTAGTTTGTTATAGACACATGGCAATCACTCCGTGTAAATATGAGGGAATCAGCAAAATTATGCTAATACAATATAGCTCAATGCAATAAAGAAATGGAAACACGGACAAGTATAGAAACAGATGGTTGAATTTGATGCATTGTATGATTTACGCGCGGACCTACCTGCTATTAAATATAAAAAAAAAACTTTAGTTGATGAAAACGGGTACAACGCTTACCCAGTGTAGCTTGGCAAACTTCACACAATTTTCTAGTTCCCTCAGACATTTGCCACTTCCCCACGATTGACTTTATCATTTATAATATAATATACTTATAAAAATAAAATTTAACCAAGAATTTTGAAAATTCCAATGGCGCGATTAAAGAATAATTCAACTTGCACCCATGACGACATCAACACAAGCGATCACTGAGCTAGTTATAAGTGCTTTTATATTATTATTAACGTGCTAAACTAAAATTTACAGGAGCGTGCCGAGATCGAAGCGAAAAACAACCCTCAAGCTGCCAGAGAACAAGAGGACAGAGCGGCTCTCGACTACAAGGGCCAGTACTACCAGCAGTAAAGTGTGTAACTTCAGTGACTGACTTAAGTGAAATACCGTGAACATTCCTGGCAACACCCATATAGAAATGCCATATAGAATAAGATTGCCTATCGCCTGAACTGTTAAACAACAAGAATCCAATTACGAGAAAGAAATCCTCAAACAAACTCCTGATTGGTGCAGCAGCCGCATACAGTATTCATATTGTGGTTCTAGGCTTTAATTTTACGTTTAGTAAAAAATAATGTTAATGTTATGCTAGACTATGTAATACTCAATTTTTATATTTTCAAGTACCTGCTCTGTCCAGGGTTGTGTATGATGCCGAGCTTCGTAACTGATTTTAAAGACTTGAGCTAACAATAGAATTTATAATGAAACATGAATATCAATAGTGTTCAATAATTACTGGTTCTTGTATTTTAGCAATATGGGATTGTTACAACTGAAATCATGCCGAGAGACTAGGGATAATACGAGATAGTTACCTATTTAAGGCCTAATAATATTTGTTTAGGTCAACAAATAAGTGTTCAGAGTGATGAACACAGAAAAAAATATTTGACAATCTAGGCACTCATTACAATGCCTACTGTATTTCTTATAGAAATGTGATACAGCGCCAACAAAACAAGTGTTCAATTTTATCTTTATACTTTTGTACATATCTTTTTAACTTATCTTTTATTTTTGGTTACGAATAAAAAAGTTTGAAGTATACCTGAGTAGGTTTTCATTTCATTCAACACATATTTATTTTGTTAAACATTGGTCCATACTAGTACTTCCTTGCTAAACATTATATTAAATAAATATGGAAATTATTTGACTACCATTAACTAAAAGTAAAAAAATAAGAAAATTATAATATCTCTGAAGTAAGAAGATGAAGAAGAGTGCCTATTTTGGCCGTTCTTTATAAGTAATAAATACGTTATTTGATTCAACGTACCTACGTACACAATTTTTAAAAATAAAATACTGCCACAATATTAATTAAGAAATGTCACATTATGGCAATACTGGATTTACCCAGCTTGCAACCAATATCCTTTATAATAATACCTACGTGTCTCCTTTTCATCTGGACACTGGCAAAATCACCGAATAGGTGAAGCCATTAAAACAAAAAAAAATGGAAAGCTTATTGCTTCTAGGTAGACGAGATGTTATTATAGAACGTAGATAAAATAACCTCTCGTTTAAGAAGTTCCTAAACTTAATCCCAAAAATATATTTGAAAAATAAAATTAAAAACATAAGGAATCATCGTCATTATATAGCATCGATCCAACAAAGAATCAGACAAACATCCATAATTATGCAATAACAGAATGTCGAAGTGCAAATAGGTAATAAAAAAGTCAATAACAATATAAGCTAGACCAAATGGAGGGAAAGAAAACAACTTGTAATATACCTATACTTAATGTATTAGGATTACATAAGGTTTCTATGTCTGCGCACGCGCCTAGCACCGGTGCTTACTTATTACTATCTTTAACTGCCACTCAGTTTGAACCACTTTTTATAGCTGCGGGCTGCCGTGTAATGATACTTTCATTATGTTTAACTGCCATGTCACGAATAACTACTTACTTACGCTTCGTTAAACTTTTAAGATGACAATTTAGCAGGTTATCATTTTATTTAATTAGATCATCTAATGATATGGCATAACTACTCCATGTTTTATACCAGAATTTAAAAAAAATGCGATGTCTTACATATGATACGTGTACAAAATTATCAATTCTATATATTTAAAAACGAAATCGGGTTAGTTACACCATTCATAAATAAAAAAAACAGGTGCGCTGATTTTTATGGTCTTTGATGGTTTTAATTTGTCTCCGCCCCGAATAACTATTAAAATATGAAAATGTACAAAAAAGGTAATTCTTATACATTTGATTTTGAGGCGGTATGAAGTTCGCCCGGACAGCTAGTGTATAACGATATGATTCAGAGAAAAATATAATACTGCAAGACAATAGTGGGACTTTCATATATTCTCCCATTCGAATGCGAAATATAATGTCAATGTTATTCACAGACCTGAACAGAAGTTCTACTGCTAGCTTGACAGGTTCAACAATGTTCAACTCGTTTACCGTATCAGTTATGTCAACCAAAGCTTTGATATCTTGACTGCAAATCTCGATTACAACTTTACTTATGTCTTCCTTATTATAAAGTTCGTTGCGTTAATCTTTTGATCAATCAAAGTGTACACCTCAAATTATTTTCTGAGCATAATTTTGATATCAATATTCAGGTGCTTGATTACTTAGTGTATTTTATTGGTTTCATCAAATGCCACACGCGGAACAGGATCCGCTGGGGTCAGTGTATGTGTCAGCGTGGCTTGCGTATTTCACAACAACCCTCGCTTTATCGGACGTAAGTTCGTCTAGCGTAATGATTCTAAATTATGAGAATTTAAAAATAATATCGCCAGATGAACACACCAAATATATGGTTCCACACTAAGCCACGCTTGTATAATGGATACTGTACAATGGACTTAGGGCAAACCCGGTATATCTATACAAATAAATAAAATTGGAGTGTCTGTTTGTAATATTAAAATAACCACTTTTTACTAAGTGCATTGGTATACACGGTACCTATACCAAAACATTTTTTTTTTCAATTTTTGTCGGTCTGTCTGTCTATATGTTTGTTCCGGGTAATCTCTGAAATGGCTGGACTGATTTTGACGGGACTTTCACTGGCAGATAGCTGATGTAACAAGGAGTAACTTAGGCTACTTTTATTTTAGAAAAAAAGGATCTCACGAAAAAAAATTAAAACCAATGTTGCAGCGCTGCGCCTGATTAAGTTTGATAGCAACAACCAGCAATGCGTCCCGCGGGCTCAGAACGTGCGAGCAGGCTGTTGCCAATGGTTGTGTCTTTGTTGAATACCACGCGGACGAAGTCGCGGGTAACAGCTAGTAATACATATAGAAATGTTAAACATCCGAGACTTGGGGACAAATATTTGTGCTCATTAAACAAAGTAGTCCCTACCAGAGTTCAAACTGGGGACCCTCGGCACAGAGAGCAGGCTCACTACTAACTGCGTTAATCAGATCCTCAAAGTTTGTTAGGATAGTCATAAACTTGTTGATCACAACAAAAAGTTTACTGTACTTGTAAATATTTTTCTTTCCGCCAGGTTAATGCATAAATTTGCTAATAAATTAATTAGGAATGGAAAGTCCAAAGAACCTTTCATAATATATCGGGACCCTGTATAATCTAGTCAGGTCGATGAACATCTGCATGACAGCTTTGTGCAATTCAGATTCAGTCCTTTGAAACCTAGTCAGTTTGCGCAAACGATTAATTAATGCTTATGTTAAACCTTCTTCACGGAAGGTGATATTTATGATCGTATAACAAAATCTTAGCACGAAGCAGAATCTCGGAAATGGATAACTATACAATTTGAAATGGCAATTAAATAAATTACTAGAAACAATGAAGAAAAAAATAATTCGGATATTTTTTATGTATATGCGTTTATTGCGGCCTTGCAAAACATCAGCAAAATCAATACACTTGACACTATCAATATCATCGGGTAATAATCAGGTAAGAAGGATTGTAGGTACTCCTACATATTGGCTACACAAATTAAAAAGTTTCATAATATTTGAAACCTCTGAGTTATGAAAGCAAAAATCAAATTAACGATCACATTTGATTCCGAGTTGTGGTACACGATTATTTGTTATCACGTCTTCTGATTTGTGTTAATCTCTATCATCTTCATTGACTTGCGTAATATACATGTCATCCTACTTACTAAAGGATCATCTTGTGAGATTAAACGTGATGTTAAAGCTTTTATACATTATTGATATACGAAGAATTAATAATTTCAGTTAGCAGAACGAAGCCCTTTAATTCATAGAAGATCAAAAGGATCGCCGGCGTCACACATTGTCGAGTCATTGAATACAGAGCAGAAATAAAAAGAATACAAATAATTCGTCAATGGAAAATAGTTAAGTACTTAATCAATGTTTAAATTATAGTGAGCAATTAAAAACAAGATCTATTTTTTTTCTTATCTTTGTATTCGTTGACATAAACATGACACAAATCCGAATAATACTCTAACATCTTTTATTTGAATTTTGACATTGAATTAAATACTTAAACGTGACTAGCTTATATTGGTAATAGGTAATATCAATTAGTTTTTGTAATAAAAATGTAAACATACCGAAATGTTAAGCATCTATATTTTGAAACGTTTATCGTTTCTTTGGTAAACATGTTAAATGTGAACCTGGCATTTTTGTGTACATAGATATTTTTCATGCCGATAGCACAATTTAAAAAAGGCGAGATATTTTCAGACAGCACACCAGTTTTCCATCAATCACAAAAGCACATATTTTGCAACTACTTCATCCTCACACTTGTCGATAAGCAAGGCTACCTTGCGATCAATACCAGTCGCTTAATCTATAAAATAATTTATTTTGGATACATTGTAAATATATATTTACAAAAAATATATGTATGCGGTAGTGCATAAATTAAAATTTCATATTATTTAACAAGACACAAACATATGACGAGCTTGCTATTACATATACAAAAAATAAACATAAGATACACCCGTATTTCCCTCATCCTTTAAAACAATTAGCCTTATTTTTGCTAGACCATATTTGTTTTTTTTATTACATTATAGGCAAGTATTTGATCTCGATCTCACCAGATGGTAAGTGACGATGAGATCTACCATTGAGCATACTTGCCTAGGTAGGAAGGCGGCAGTAGATCGAGACGCTACATTCACTAGGCACATGCAGCGCAGCTGATCTGACCCGCCATCCATGAATGGCAACACCAAACATCATGCCGGAACACGGCTAGGCCGCTTGGCGACATGGCTTTGTTCAGTGGGTGGTAACTAGCCACGGCCGAAGCCTACCACCAGTAGATTTTGAATAATTACAGTGATTGTAGCTACTGAACCAATTCGCGAAGCGTAGATACTAAAGAATTAAGTATCAACAACAAAGGATTGTAAGGGACTTGACTGTTCATACCGTTCTTGTTATACTATGATGATAGCATTTTGTATTGGCTCAGGTATTCAAAGTACTTAGATATGGACGTTTATAATTTCATAGCGCTATTTACATATGTTCATAATAGTGTTATTACTATGCACTTCTTAATTTTACGACTTGATAACTACAGCGTTAGTACTAGAATCTGGTATTAACGCATCTAATACGATCCGTATTAACCTCTATGTTTGATTTAATGGCGTATTTGATAATGGCTAATGCTAATTTTATAGATCCACTCAAATGGAAAATATGAGTGTACCACTCCACTCCACTGAAATGGATAATAGTGTGTATATGAGAGTATTATACATAACCTTGTTAACATATTTCCCGAAAGATCAGGCACATTTTAGATGGAGATAGTTATATAAGACAAATACACTTCTATGCTTTGGTGTCTCAATTACCCTACACATATGCACTAGCTAACACTTAATAATTCCAGCCCTTTTTTTGTGTCCCACTGCTAGGCACGGGCCTCCCCTCAATGCGAGGGGGGTTTAGGCCATAGTCCACCACGCTGGCCCAGTTGCCCACGTTGGCAGACTTCACACATCTTTCGAGGGGTTCTCTCAGACATGCAGGTTTCCTCACGATGTTTTCCTTCACCGTTTAGCAAGTAATAATCTTGGTTGAAAATGAGATTCGCACATGAAAAATCCCAGAGGTGCAAGCTGGGGTTTGAACCTGCAATCCTCGTTACCGAGGCAAGCGTTCTACCAACTTGGCTATCACTGCTTCTAGCTAACACTTTATGATCGATCTATCGAGTAATTAAGCTTACACGGGTACGCGCCTACAATCACTCTTAGTGACCAAATAAGTAAGACGTTGATAAATACCAATGCTCAAGTATAACTTTAACTACACCTATATAACTTTAATTTTAAAAATTACCTATTTGACCATAAAATAATAACGTCAAGTCAGTCATAAATATGAATATTCTAACCGTACAGTTATCAGCTAAATAAGCAGATGGTGCTGGTTTTATTTTGGTGACACGAACCCTTGAGAAAATGTTAGGAAGGGCGTATTTTTTTTCTGTTATAAATCAGCGTTGCCCACTGTATATGATGATATAGGAACATTACCTAAGCGAAGAAAGAGTCCTAATCTTAGTTAATTCTTCTAAGCGCTTAATAATCCTTTATAACATTGGTCGAGATCGATTTAAAACAAAAAACTTTAGATTGTCACGTTTATTTTACCTTATATCATTTATTTACAACTAAAATTACTCTAAATTAAAAAGAAATAAGATTAGAAAAAAATACATTTAAAGTAAGAAGTGTAATAAATTTTACGCTTGCGTTAACATATATTATATAGAAACATACCCAAAATAATGACGGCATTTCATGAATGCTTAACACGTTGACTGCGTTAGGAGGTCTAAAAGAACTCTAACGTGACTTTCAGCTGGTGCGGCGCCGAAAATCGTGTTCTCCACCTCTGTGCGGGAGGTCGTAACTTCTTTATTTCTATGTGTTTGACAGAGACAAATATACATACCTACTTCCCGCTGCGAGTTTGATTCAATAATGTAATAAAAAAAATAGGAGATGGATGAGGTCTCTAACGCACTGAGTTGTAATAATATACATCTGTTGCGTGAAGAGATCTTTCGGACCTCCTAAAACACAGGCGTCATAGACGCAAGGAGCGGAGCGCGGGCGGCGCGGGCGCCGTTAGCTCGCGCTCAGTGTTGTTCAAATGTCGATAATGTGTACCTGCGCACTCCATGTAAAAAAAATACGCTCTTATATTTTGTCAGCGTGGTAGCAAAAAAAGACGTTGCACAGGCTGTCACAGTAAATTACGGCTTACATTTAGTAGCACAGATGCATCCAAAACAGCCAAACGAATAAATACACTATGTGTGCAATGCGATCAACAAATGTGTTTACCATGCTTCAATGATGAACATTTTTCTTAAATATATTTTAGGTCACTATGTTTATTGAAATAAAACTAATTTTATGGATTATCATAATTCATCATTCACGGAAGGACAGTCACTATGGTCAGTCCTCCCGTGACCATGGTTGCTGTAAAACAGCCGAAACGACGGGAACGTAGAAAACAAACAATAAACACGATAAAATCCATAAGATTAGTTTTATTTCAATGTGTAGTGTTCGCGTAAATACAAGAAATCAATATTACTATGTTTAAATGATTACTTCATAAAAAGTTTAGCTATCGATAAGTGGGGATTTATTTTAATCCCATTACTAGTCACAACCCAAACGGATCTATCTTTACTTGCGATGCGAGATTCAATGGATACCTAATTTTTTTTTCGTTATATCTCATAATCCACTTTTCATATCCCCATGCGTAGCAAACTTGAGATAGAACAGTTAATTCTCTATTATTTACAGAAAGAACATAGATTGTATCTTATTTTTTGATAAAGATATGAGTTTTTTTAAAATACCTTATTTTAGGAGATGGATTAGGTCTCATACGCACTACAGTGAAGCTCGGCTATGAGGTCGAATAGGTCTCTAACGCACTGGCTGAAAGTCCTCTGAAAATGGCACCGCACTCAAGGTGTTAACTTATTTTATACATGATTGTGAAAATGTTATAACAAACGGATAAAATATGTAAAGATATCAATGAAAATTAAAATAATTATGTATTTACCTTGTTTTGAACTCAATGTCACCATGGTTACGGCTACCGTTGTTTGTTATCTTCCGCTTATTTGTTCTTATCTTAGTCTTGCTTCCTATCATAGTTAAGCATTCCTTATAAGTGAACGTGAACTTACCAATAGGCTAACTAATTCATTAGCTACGTATAATTATCTATCTTTACTCATTACTAAAAATCACATAATTCTCCTCAAAATCACATTCGCACGAATAGGTTACATTTCGCAAGTACTTTACGTATATTAAAGGTATGATTGAATAAAAAAAAAAAAAATAGATAAATCGATTCCCATTAGTATCTGATTGTTGAGCATGCGTATAGACACTTAAGTGAGCGCTGCGCTTCTCTGAGATGTACCGACGAACGATGCGCCGCGTCGTCGGGATGCGCCGGCGCGCGTCGGGTCGCACGAAGTTCATAGGTAAACATGCCGGGTATATAAACCCCATGCAGTGTCAACGAGCACAGATTTGTGTTGCCTGTGTTCCAATCTAGACCCTTGACACAAGGAGAGGCACCCCTGCCCTACTGACACGATGGTAAGGATAATATGCATATTGTTTTTTGTTTGCGTAAAACAGTGAAGGTTTACTTATGTTTTTATATTTTTTAGTTTAATATTATAAGTTATTTTTTTATTTGTGTAAACGTAAAATAAATGCGCGGCTAGCAAAGTAACAGACGGCTATTTAAAATATTTATAGTATTCATTTATCATACACATCAGAAAGTCTGTTCATTTTTTTTAAATGTTGTTAGGGGTTTTAGTATTTCAGAGATAAATAGTAATAATTGTCATTATTTATGTGTTAAATTTAACATGTATATGCTATTAACTATTTCTACGTATTATTTCAAAGAATATAAGATTAATATCCAACCAAATTATACAGAAATCAAGAAGTAAATGTGTCACGCCAATCAGTCAGGGGTTGATGACTTTTCTATTCGAACGTTAATTTAAGTTACAGGATTGAACCAAACAATCATATTTATTAAAAGAAAAACTAATATTATATGCGAGAAAGTATCAATAATGTGACGGATAACCGTCATTTTGAACGTACATTTTGAACATAAGTTCAAAATGTAACAAATTCGTAGGCGCGTGAGTCGATTGCTCTGCTACAGTTAACTTGTTTGTCACAATACATTGCGCTCAACTTTTAGACGCCACTTAAAGCCCGTCATATGTATGACTATTAGATATTTTATGATTTCAAGCGCGCATGCAGGTTATGGTAGATTTATTGGTTTGACAACCGATTAGAATAACATGACACGTCGTAATTCATCGTACAACCGCGCGTGTTGTGTGAAAGATCCTGCCTTGAATTTATGTCACAATACAATTTATTTCTTTGATTAAATCTATGAACATAGTGTCAAGTGGTTATATTTTATTTATATTCCATCCGTTGAGTATGCCCAGTAGACGTAGAAATGTTAATCTACGTTGCGGGCACTGCTAGCCCGCTACATCATACGCAGCTTGTACGCGTGGAAATTTTTGAAACTATACAAAGAGACTTTAGCTTCACCTTTCAATTGTTTGACCCGGTATGCTAGCTCTCGCATTGCCAAGTCTAAAGTAAAGTCCATCGAGTGATTATTGATATACAATGATAGTCCAAAGATTTTTCTGTAAAGCGGGAGAAAATATATAAAAAATACACTAGAGGATTCGGTTTTAGTTTCTACGAATCTATTTTCATCCAAAGATATACAGGAACGACAAACAATAAAATAATTTGCCTTAGTATCGTTCAATAGACGACCTAAAGACGTAGTTTCTAATTCCGACCCAATTCCAATACCCTTAAGGGTAAGAAGGCAGACCTCTGACACTCATTAATTGTGGCATTGAACACAAAATTGGAAACATCAATCAAATAACAATGTAACACTTTAATTGTACGCAGATATGTAAAGACTAGCAATGTTCAATAAACGGCTGACTTTAGGAACAATGACCAATTATCATAGTTATTGACGTAATACGTTAGACTATAATCGTCACACCTGACTGTGGGATAGTCGAAGGTTATATTCAAAAGTAATTAACCATCGAATATTGCTTTATAATTATACTTTATTGTATGTAGTCTTAAGGTCGCAAACATATTGGTGTCCAATGTCTTAAAAAAAAAATCTCTTAACTTTTACTCTATAATTACCAGTATTAGTAATAGAGTATACGTCAATAATCTGGAAATATTATTGATCGGTGACTTTAATCACAGGCAGTGTTGTACGATATGAAATCGTAATTGTCCATAAACTAAGTCTAATTTCGCTACCATTTCATTGTTAATCCTACAAAATGAAAACCAAACTTTCTATTGTAAACGTAGCTCATACCCCCGACGGCATATTTTAATATGTAAATTTATTAACGTTACTTGCATATCACGGGTCGGATGTCAGCACGTGTTTCATGAACGGGAGTAGGTACACAAAGCAGCTTCATGTAAAGATCGTTGTCGGATCACGGAATCCTTTCTTCGAACTTCCGTGAACAATTTCTACTTACCTTTGTCACGTTTCGATGTGAGTGCAAATATTACTTCGTCTTTATGTGCTGATGCTTATCTGTATAAAGGATTAGAAATCCTTACAAATAAAAAGCCCTACCAGGTCATCTTTCTTTCAGCATATTTGTATTAAATTTATTATCTATAGACCTTTAACCGTAAGTGGGGAAGTAATAAACTTTTAAATATTTTTATGTTTCATTGAAATAAAGGGTCACCCAACTCGCTCCAACGTTTGTACCTGCAGCCTCCATTATAAGACGTCGTTAAAAATACATGAGCGGGCCTGGGCTACTCAAGTAAAATCATCAATATAAAATGGGCATCACGAGAAAACTTGGATCGAAATTGAGATACTTTTTATTCAGGGCAATGGACGGATTCCCGTGGGATATTCAAATAACTGTATTTCAAAGCCACTGAGCTTATATGACTGTAAATTTGTATGATGACAGTTTTTAACAAAATGAACACCAAGAAAAAATATTATGGAACATGTACAAGGATGCCCTATGATGGCAAAAAAAACATTCACGCGTACGTTGTCGCGAGTACTGCTTTATACATAATAGAATGTGATTGATTTTCCGTACCGCTCAACTCAGCCGTCCGCGCTTTCATTTTCATGCGGCTATGATGCACCTGTCTCTATTGAAAGCCAAACAAACGCGGCATACGTCTTCTAGAAGAAAGGCCTCTAGTTATGTCTTGCAGAGCCTAGCCTAGATCCATGTATCTTAGTACAACCAGCTTAGACCTCTTCATACATACAAGTTTTACACAATATCAGGTCGTAAAATATAATGTAATTGTTGTCCGACACGGGACTTTTGTAACTCGTTGCATAGGTGAGGCAGAGTTGACGTGCGCAATAGTTAGTTATATGTAGTACCTACCCATTGCCATGCAAAATTAATAATATGGAACAGCAAGCTTTAAAACTTAGATTCAACATGGTTAGTACCGGTATGACCAAAACCAATGCTTTATTGTATTACGCTAAGAACAATTTCACTTCTTGGTATTTGAAAATAAGCAATACTTGTACTTATACCGACCATAAAAAATATAAATAATGTAGTAGAAGAGACCAACTTGCCCGCTGGGAAATGAAGTAGGTTATATAATAATACCAGCCCTTTTAATGTCCCACTGTTAAGCCGGGCCTCCCTCAAAGCGAGGTGGAGTAGGCCATAGTCCACCACGCTGGCTCAGTGTGGGTTAGCGGCCTTCACACGTCTTGCGAGGGGATCTCTCAGACATGCATCAGACAGACATGCAGGTATCCTCGCGATGTTTTCGTTCACGGTTTAGCAAGTGATAATCATGGTTGAAAGTGAGATTCGCACCGATACAAGCATTCTACCAACTTGGCTATCATTGTTTTTGTAGGTGATACTAAAATATATCCTCACTCGAATCGAAATAATTATATGAAAATAATCGAAAGAATGTAGAATACGCAATACAATGGGCTTAGTAACAAGGAAATGTAGCGGCGGCGTTAAGCCTTTGGAGTAGTACATTCATCTTGATAACACACATTAATATATCAACGTTGCAATTCATAATAGGAACATGGTTCTTTGATGCACTTGTTACATAACATCTTAGTTAGATATCGCATAATGAAATCTTTGTGACAAAGCGAAAATTACTAGAAGGCATCATTCAGTGTATATTGAATGGCGCTTAAAATGATTTTAGGTTTAGAATTTGAATATTTTCTTGCATACCTTGTAAACGCGCAAATGCCAACTCCTTTCATAATTTCAAATTATAATGTTTTATCTTTTGTTTTATTTCTTATACATATAAATAAAATTGGAGTGTCTGTTTGTAATATTAAAATAACCGCTTTTTACTAAGTGCATTTGGATGTATACACGTTATCTATACCGAAACAACATTTTTTACAATTTTTGTCTGTCTGTCTGTCTGTTTGTTCCGGGTAATCTCTGAAATGACGGGATTTTCACTGGCAGATAGCTGATGTAACAAGGAGTAACTTAGGCTACTTTTATTTTAGAAAAAAAAATAGGATCTTACGAAAAAAACTTAAAACCAATGTTGCAGCGCAGCGCCTGATTAAGTTTGATAGCAACAACCTGCAATGCGTCCCGCGGGCTCAGAATGGGTGAGCAGCCTGTTGTCAACGGTTGTCTTTGTTAAACACCACGCGGACGAAGTCGCGGGCAACAGCTAGTGTAAAATATAAATAGAATCGTATGTCATTGCTAACCATTATTATAATAAATAGTTATGAACTGACAATATTGTCATATCATATCGTTATTTGTAGAGTAGAATATCTACTCTACAAGTACAAACCAAATCATAATAATTAGTTACCTGTGCATTATAATTTTTGGTATTTTTTTTTATAAATCTCATCTATTGAGTACCTACGTACGAAACTGCGTACTTAATGGCTACCTTACCAAACTGCGTTGTGAAGTTGAACTTCACTACACACACAAACACACACACACACACACACACACACACGCATACTACACTACACACTTTTAAGAGTTGTTCAAGTGTAAAAACCACAGCTGCCCCGTTTTTATTTTCCTTAAAGTCCGGACAAAACGAAACGGACAGAGTGGATGGCGCGATTGCGGTAGGGTTACACACAATGTCACACGCACACGATTTAAAACTGAACGGTGCACATAAATCAGCAGGTGTGGTTAGGGCTTTCATCATAATAAGGACTTTACATACTTCTTGTTTACGGAGAAAGCATTTTCAACTCTATTTTGTATAAATCTAGGACGTATTTAAAAGCCGATCGAATGTTTCCATTAATTTTCTTGTAAATATGCTTTTCTACGTAGGGACACTGCTGCTTTAGGGTTGTATAAAAAGGTTTGATCACTTGATTGGTATTCGATCATGTCAAAAGCCGTACTAGGCCTTTAGGTTTAGTATCTCCATTGCATTTGTGCGGTGCGGTGCAAATCCGTATCAATTTTTTAATAAGTAAATAAGCGTTCTATGCTATTGTAAATAAGGTTAAACAAGACAATTTACAGATGCAATAAATGCACGAACACAGTGGTGTGCTAAAACCAAGAAAGAGCAGTTATTTTAAATCAGGAATACCTGCTTTATTTCAATCTTCTCTGTTTAGAATATCTATTAAAACATGAGTAAAATTCTTCTCTTACATTTGTTTCTGAGGCGGTACGAAATTCGCCGGGACAGCTAGTTATATACTAAATGCCTGTATAAATCCAACTTATGTTCATTTAAGATATTGCTATACAAAGTTACTAGGCGTTATCAATGTCAGCCAGTTCATTTTATTATATATTTTTTAAACCATCAGATGGTACTATCAAAATAGTAAACTCCACTTGTACTCATGTTGACATTAGATATAGGTAGGCTATCTTCAGTTCGGTGGAAGTATGCTACCACGAATGCTTAAATATTGACTTATCGTTGGTTTGTAAAGGTAAGGTATGTGCCACAAAACGTGTTTGTTTTCCATCTCGTAAAATAAAAAAAGGTCGATTGTTTTTTTATTATTCTGAAATAACACATTTACTTTTGTTTCAGATTTCCCTGATGTTTGTACTGTTAGTAGCCGTGGCGATCACGGCGCAGGCGCAGCAATCTACTCCGCCGATACCCATAATACGCTTCGAGTCTGACGGCCCTAATGTGGACGGATCGTACAAGTGGCTGTAAGTTTATGGAATTAATGATTATTTTTTATATACACTTATAACATCACGTCGTAATATCTTATAGGATGATCTGGACCATCCTTTTAACTGTTTCAAAACCGATCTGTAATATCTAGGTGTCATATGGGGAAAAAGCGTTAATATGTAGCCACCACTACATATTAACGCATTGTCAATAGATGGGCACAATACCATTATATAATAATTTATATAGATATTAAAAGTCCAGGAGTCGAGTACAAACATTAGAGCTCATCACACAAAGATTTCCCTAACCGAGATTTGAAGCCGGGCCACTCAGTTCTTGAAGCGGGGTTACTACGACACGGCCACTTGGGTCGGGTAAAATTAAGAGAAAAAAATGACACACGTATTTTTTAAATATGGGATATGTCAGCCATAATTTTATTGCCAGCTAGGTATATTTTGTAAGCACAACATGAGCGCAAGCCGGTGAAGATCACACGAGACCCATAACTTAATGTGCGTCACCACGTGGACTTTTGAATAAAATATTAAATCTTATGCGATAAAGATCACTCCTTAAGGGATCACAAGGCAAGCTATTTTTACAATTTCTGAGCAGCTGACAAAGTTATTCATGTTATGATGAGATTATTTATTATGTTTTTGTTTTCTTCGTTCCCTCCTATAAAGTATTTGTTATTTAAATCTTGGAAACGTTTTAAACTACATAATAAGGACTAGGGATAATAGATTAATTATAATGGTATAACATTGCCGCATAAATGTCACCTGCTAGTTGTATATCATAGTTATATGATAACGTTATATCGGGGTAGTATATCGTAGGATTTTGATACTAGTTTAACTTGTGACAAAATTAGTACCTAGATAAGTAAGCATCATTGTCTATTATTAATAGAGATCACCGTTGTATAATTAATATTATTTTTTTAGTTGTCTTTAGTAAGCTATCCATAAAGGGTTATCTTTGGAATTAACTATTGGTTAATCTTTTGCTAGGAAATAGTCGATAATTTGTCATAGATAAATTAGCGTGATAAACTATTTCTATCTAACCAATCATTGTTCTAACAATGCATTTACGTTAAACTTGGGCTTATTTAAGTCCAAATCCTTACGAGTGCCATCCTTATTTGCAGTTATGAGACTGGGAATGAGATCAACGCGGAGGAGTCTGGATACGTGAAAAACTTCGGCAAAGGCGAACCTGAAGAGATCCAGGTTGCTGAAGGCAAGTTTAGCTACAAGGCACCTGACGGATCCCTGATTGCGCTAACGTACATCGCAGACGAAAATGGATTCCAACCACAGGTGATGTCATAGTTATTTCAATATAAGCAGACCTTAGGTTAGGTAGGTCGTATTAAGTACAAGCTCCTTATGCTGCTTAGGAGTTGCTAATAACTTCTAGGTTAGATTTTACGACAAACAAGGAATTAAAATAAAGGACTGTTAAAAAGTGCTAAGTTCTGATGGTATTATCTGTTGAAGTTGCATAGAAGCTACACACAGTACCATTAACAGCAAGGATTTATTTGAAGATTGCATTAATGATCATCTTAAATGGGTATAAAACATAAACACTTCATTGGTTTTCAAAAGACTTTTGATTAAACTCCTACAAGGAGTGGTTTTGACCATAAACGTATACCACGAGATTAACACGTCGCCTCAATAGTTTTGAAACAACGCATAAAATGGAATTACGTCTTAACACTGGCTAAACTGCAATTATATTACACGCCCCGCCGCCGCCGGCACATAGAAACCTTGACATCTTTTTGTCGGGAATCACAATAACTTGAACAATTCACAAGTGGCAGACGTTTCACGGAATCCGGCACAGTAAACCAGTTAAGGCGAGTCCATACGCAATTAAATTAAAGAGCCGATGATAAAATCGATACGTTTATTTAAACGACGCAACTTAAAAAAAAAGCTAACCTTTTTGATGATGTAAGATTTATGTTGTGTGCCCAAATTAATTGGTATTTATAAACAGATTCCTTTGCAAATAAATGCTCAGTCATAACATCAACTATGTTATTTTTTTTGTTTTGAATCTAAGAATGAAGCATTGCTCTGATGTTTATCAACGATAATGATTGATCCACCCAATAAATAAACGGACTTGAAAATATTTCACACAACCAATATTGTAAAGGATTCTACAATGACAGTAAACATTTCGAAAAGATACTGTGATTGTAAAATTTACATTATGTAAGGATCACCTACGTAGAAGCCCATAACCATACTTATTTCTACATTACTATGTACTTGTAGATACATTACGTTCAGTGTAATTCAAAATGTCAGGTTAACAATTAAGGTCCTCGTCATAATGTTTAGTAAGGCCATCACATCCTGTTATAATTTTATTATCCGGTCGTCCTTGTATGTTTTTTTAACCTTTGACTATGCAACCCCAGAGTTGGAGGAAAACATAAAACAATTGTCATCGGTGCCATCAAAGTTATGTAGGCAAAAATCTGCATTAACATAAAGGGAATTACCGAGATAAAGTAAAGGAGTGGTCCGTGTAGGTATAGTAAATACTCATAACCGTCTCGCGGCGAGCCTGAATCATCATTGCGTAAATCTTTAGGAAGATGTCTGCGGTACGCTGGTCCGTAGATGTGGGCTCTTAGCTAACGTGTGTGCAAATATCTCTGTAAAATATCAACAGTCGACCCGCGACCCCATCTTAGGAAATGGGAAGGCTCCGCACTGACTTTGATACGTTTGTCTACCACTTTGCTACTGTCCGCTCATCGAAAAGCTGATTCATTAGTCACCGCGTTCGCTGTTGACGCCTGCGCAACCCTATGTGACAAACTATTCATCACGTTTATATAATCTCTTCTATGAGTACATCTCTATAGAATGGTGCAATACAAATATGTTATGATTTACTCACCATTGTTTGTTGTGTATAACAAATGATAACGTGCTTTAAAGTCTTCACTTGGTTCGTAGGTGCCTTAATTTGAAGTGTGTCTTTTCTTATTTGCACAAAAATT
Source organism: Pheosia tremula (assembly GCA_905333125.1). Taxonomy (NCBI): domain Eukaryota; kingdom Metazoa; phylum Arthropoda; class Insecta; order Lepidoptera; family Notodontidae; genus Pheosia; species Pheosia tremula. The sequence continues at coordinate 5,463,475 of HG995402.1, read as the reverse complement.
GTGATGCTATTACCAATATTCTCCATAACAGACTATAAAATAAATATTTGGTTGCAGCAAATTACTATTCTATTCAGAGTGTAGAGACTGTCTATTATTGCGTGATTGATAATAGACATAAATTACAAAATCAGCTGTTATCGATTACTAGATCTCCGAACAAACCTATTGCATCATTTGCTTTTTGAAAATAATCTTCCGTCTGTTCGTCACTCTATTACAGCTTTTGTATAAATCATTGGATAATACCGAATGTTATTTTATTAAGGTTTAGTATTAAATAATATTTAGTTTCTTTTATTATATTCTTACGACATCTATCTAAATGTTTTTGAATAATTTAATTATCTCATGCCAATAAATCAATTTTTAGGATTGATTAATATAACACAATTATGGCTTTTATAGCCTAGAAGAACCATATGCAGTTGTTGCGAAAATTCTTCAATTTAAACCTATGAATTTCGAATCGTCGTTATGACATTTATAATTGGGAGCCCATATTGGCTCCGATCATTTAAACTATGTCAATGTTAATGATAGTAACATTCAATAAATGTATTTTATATAAATTTATTCGAAATATAATGTTAGAATCATGAAATTCAAATGACCCACTCTCATAAAATTTGCATTGAATAAAATCATTTTATAAACATAAATACAGGCACTAAATAAATATGTCTTGAAAATATTGTTTCAAGCTCACAGACTGTTAGAATAATCAGACAACACACGGCGTACGCTAAAATTTAAGCCTACAAAAACTCTGGTCTACCAATAAAAAAACACGCTTAAACAGATTTTTTAGGCTTCATATTAAGCGTACGCCATTTGTTTTCTGAATATTATAATAAGTCTGTGCTCAAGCCATTGTTTAATTATACGTTGTATTACCGTCAAGTTAATCTGACATCAACACCAATTCCAGCGCTCAGTAGCGCGTTAATTACTTAATCACCTTTTATTCAATCACATGTGTAGAGTAATAATTAGGATATGACAAGAGAATATAACGAAGACGTGAGTCTTAAAACACTTTGAAAGTAGAATAACATCCTCAATATAAAGCTAAATCTTATATTTTATCAATATTCATAGGAGGAGATGCTCTTTATGGACAGGCAAATTAGTATGCTAACTAAGTACCATATAAGTAATGCCTTTTCTGTTTACTCCAGGGTGACCACCTGCCCACTCCGCCCCCGATCCCGCCGGCGATCCAGAAGGCTTTGGACTACCTCAAGACCCTGCCTCCCAGCAACGATATCGGAGCGTCTTCCAACATCCAACCCCAATATCAAGCTTCTCCCTTCAAACAAAGACCAAGATTTTAAACATTCACAACACGCTTATGTGATTACGTAAACAAGACAGAAATAGATGACATTCATTGTTATCTCATAACTATTTTGTAAATAAATTTATTAATTGTAAATAAATATTACAAAATAATTATGAATTCAAAAACTTTTGATCAAAGAAATTATATTATTTTTTTAAACATTTAATTAGTTGCGCTTGATCTAAATCAATAGGTCAATGTGTTATTTAATTTAAATATTTCAGCAGAATAAATTAGTGTTCAAACAGATGTATTATATTATGTGGAAATACATACTTGTAAGCTAGTATAATGAAAGCTTGCATTATTGTTGCTACCAGAACACAGTATACAAAGCTTTTTGTCACCGTGATGTAATAGGGTGCCTATTAGCTTATTGTAATATTTTTGCTTTACTGATGACAACTCACTCGTATTTTCTAGTATAATAATGCTTAGTGTTAAGGTCAAATATGATGTTTATTTTTTGTATTATATAATTTTAAAAGTCATTATTACTTCGCGGGACTTTATAGGATTATATTTGATTTCAATAAAGGTATTGACAATAAAAGTGAATTTTGTTTTGTTTGTATAGTACTATGTTGACGTGGTTTCTCCAATTTGACATTTTGAAAATCTAAATTGTAGGATTGGCGATATTTAAGGTTCGGACGATTTGTCAGATTTTTTAGATTTCCCGTAACGGCTGTATGGGATGTTAAAATAACAAACGGAACCGCGAGCTTAACTTGCACTCTAAAGCACGATGCAGATATTATAATTCCGACACCCATTTAAGGTCACATCAATGGATGCGCTAATCTATCAAGAGTATATTGATGTATCAACTAAGCTACAGCTTCCTTACATAGGTTACAACAAATATACCAATAGTTTTTTGTAGCTTAATATTCATTTGTCGGCATTTAATTTGACTACATTACCTAAATACTTTAATTTATTAAAACTAGTTTCTCGCCCGCAGTAAGATAACGAAATATAGCCTTTAGCACTCAAGGATTATGTAGCTTCCTATTATTTAAATATTTTTAGATGCAGATCAGTAGATCCGAAGATCACTCTGCACATCTAAACTTAACCAACTCTGAATAATTATCTTTTCCAACACCGAGATGGGTGTGGGTGCTATACATAATATTTCGTCACTAGAATTAATCTTATTGACATATATGTGCCTGGCTGGCTGACCTTGTTTCTATTTCTTAATGGATGGTTACAAACGCGATCGAGAGCATCGACCCTTGGCTTTTTTTGACAAGGAAAACTAGTTGAAAGTGGGTGAATTATCAATTATTTAGTTGCAATATATAGGCATATATAGGAAACCTGTATTTTACCGTCATAATAACTTACTACATAATACTTCCCTATTAGTGTTGTTGGTCACATGTCGCAAATCCTATGAGCTTGGCTATCTGCTTTTTGAATTGATACTACAATATTCTGATTTCCTATGCCCTACTCACTGACCTGATTAAATATGTAAAGTAGCTGGAAGCTTAAACCTGATTATTAGCTCCAAAGCATATCTTAGGTGGTTCACACAAGCATCTAGTCATGTCATTGTATATTGCGAAACCAAATTACAATCTACGATTTCTTACTTCAGTTCATAGTATTAGTTGATTGTTTTTGATACGTCTGATTGAAGGCGGATAATCACTGAAAGATTTTATATGCGATCAACTGCACATACATAGTATTTATTATTATCTGTTTACATATAATAATAAAAATCTGTGCAATTAAACGTGTGATTATGAGAAATGTTTAAATATTTAAAGAAAACATCCTAAGTAGGTACCGCTACAGTTGTGAACATTCCAATAGCGGGATGTTTTTCAAGCTTTTAAGATCAAGGTCACACACAGTAACAATAGCTATAACCTTTGTAATACCGAGGGATCGGATATACAGATAAACATTCTATAAAGATACAACTACGAATAAAAAAAATACATGAGTTATAACAGTTACTACAGTTCCATAAAATAAACATTTAAGCCTCTGTTCGACCAATTAGATTATCCCAAATACAATGAAAAGGTCACGATTAAGTTGAAATAAAAAAGTAATTATAGGTAGTTCGATTTATAAAAGTTTATATTCAAGGAGGTTCTATGGGTCGATATGTAAGCGGAACATAGAGTATTTTTAACAGGTAAACATCAATTAACCTTGCAAAAATACCACTGCTTTACGGTATTGGAGTGTATTTATATTATTCTAGATGGATAGTGTATGTTTATTGTTCACTTATTCTAAATTTCTGGTAGTAACCTATTTTTACCGACGAAAAAAAAAACCGTGTTTATTTGGGTCCTCTATAAAATTCATCTAAAATTATTATTAGATTTGGTTTTATCTTATTTTATTTGGCTTGCAAGGTTCTTCATGTTGTCTTAGGGTAAATGTTAACCCTCTCAACGTATATATTTTGAGAAGTATAGAACGTCTCAAAATATTTGGGGTAAAATGTACTATACAAGGGTTTAATTTTAAAAAATGCAGCAAAGTTACAATCACGTATGTTCATTTATATTCTATTGCTACAAATTATTTATAGGGGCAATAAAATCTGATTGCATTAAAACCTTTCGACCTTTTGTTAAGAAGATTATTCTGTTAACCTTGCTCACATGTCTAGACGCCATTATTAGATTTAAACATCAAAATTATGGTTAGCTGTGGCGGCCATCTACATAAATGTATAAGATAATAGCATTATGGGTAAGTTCAAATTTCTTTGAGATCGTAAAGAAAATTAGCAACAGGTATAGGTCAGCCCTTGTACAACAGTATTACTAGCACCATAGGTAGTGGTGACAGGAATATGATCTTTGTGACATACCTACCTACCCTATTATCACAACCATTCTGCTTGACACCACATTAGGCGGTAATACCTTCAAATTCCATGGTGATGTCTGTTGATAGCCGCTTTTAACTGTTAAGATGCAACGTGACGATAAGTAAAATAATCATTTATAAGTAGTATTGAGCAAAGAAACAAATTTTCCTTTAAATAGGTAAGAAAACGCTTAGTTTTTCGCCATAACGGATGGTTATGAAGTAAATTATAATAAATAGATGATTGTGAAGTTTCATAGCGTAATTGTTTAATAAGATGGATGCTCATAATTATACGCTAAAATAAGTCATGAAGATTCACAGGCAAATATAATGGCTGCTGTTAATATAATGTTCACACTTTTCTATTTTATTGTCACTCTGTCATATATTTTAAGTGAATGAAAAAAAGAATACAAAAAAGGAAAACATTTATTTGAAAATATATAAACTAATCTAGATATTATGTTTATGTTCAATTAACTAAATATCACAATTGAGCTTCGAAATTTCCCTTCTATTTCTCATTTCCACACCAGGTTGCATTGTGAATGTCTAAATGATTAACAATGCTTTGTGCTGGACGAGAAAAGGAAAACAGTGTTAGTTTTCATATTTATTGCTAATCATTTCAAAACCTAAGATGAGATTATAGGTGAGACAAAACACAAAGCAACAAAGACACGTAATAACGTTTGAAATACCACCTTGAACTGTCAAAACCTAGATAACACTAAATAAGAGAACCTGAGAAATACTATTCGATACCTAAGTAGTTTTAGGAGTGTCTATATTGATATTGTTGGTATGTTTAGTAAAACTACGCAAACTTTATCAAGGCACAAAATTAAAGTTTACGATAATGCTAGGATACCTAATAGACAATTAAAAACAGTCGCGGTTAATTGAGTTATTATTACGAGGTACTTACTGTTAGTAATTTCAGAACTTATCACGGTATAAAAGGTCATCTTAATGTTACCAAGTTACTCCATTAACTTGAAATGCGAATATTTAGTATTGTGCACAAAACCTAGTATCTTTCTAATCGTTAAAACATAAAATCTTGGCTTGGCCTATTGGCCTATTGGTTTTTGATTTTTTTTTGTGTAGGCTGCGGAAATTCACGCATCTCCTGGGATACAAAGTATCCTTTATTAAGCTCCGTTATAAGCTATCACCACGCTAAATGTAATCGAAATAATTTCAGTGATTTGCGAGCAGACAGACAACCGAACAGATAAAAAATTATCACAAATTTAAGACAGTAGGTATCTATAATTTCTGCTACCATTTCATCCATCCACCATCATATAGCTACATAGACGACCAAGATATGTTTCTTTTAAATGTAAAGAGTAGCTTTTTCCCCGCGACTTTGTCCGCATAGAGAGTATAAACAAAATTATGATTATATTAAAAAATTATACATGCTATAATAGGTTAATACAAAATTATGATGGCTAGGAACACAACTGTGTCTGAGAGAATGTGGCCGTTAAAAACTAATATCGTTTAAAGGTTACAGGCTGACATGGGTCCAAAGCTTTTGTGGTAGCTTGCCTATGTTTTTTTATTTCCTGGTGGGTATGTTTATTTTAAATAGGTGGATAGAATATTACTAACTTAAAACAAAGACTACAATAAGTCTAATAAGATACCAGAAAATGTAGAATAAACGTTCACTTTGTAAATGGAAAGCTCAAGATCTATTTCTGCTACCTCGTGCCTAAAACACTGCTCCTGTTGATTTTAATTTATTTATCACATGCCTATGCGTACATATTCATGTAAATTGCAAATTAATAAAAAAAACAGCTAAAGATCTTATGGTGGGCTTTACGAACTCCAAGCCATCTATAACGAGATAATTGCTACTCAACACTACATATTATATCCTCAAAAACACGTTTCATATCTATATATAAAAAAAAAAGTCGTGTTAGTTACACGATTTATAAAAACGGGTGGGCTGATTTTTAATATCATTGATTTTTTTAAATTGTCTTCGCCCCAAATAGCGTAATAAATATTAAAACATGGGAAAAATTTACAAAAAAAAATATCATTCATTTTCTCTTAAATTTCATGCTGAGGCGTTACGAAGTTCGCAGGGTCAGCTAATAGAGAAATTTACAGTTAGACACCAGTACATAAACCCTGAAGGGAATAAAACATCAAAAATAAATATATTAACATGTTGATGATAAATGAACCCCGACATTATTAGAGACATAATATTCGTACAAAATTGCGGCAGCGATCATTTATCTTCTAGCTCAATAATAGTTTTATGACCACTAAGTGTTTGAATATTATGTTACGATTGGCGAAATATTTATTAGATGATGAAGATCAAATATGTGATACTGTGGTTAATAAGAAAATAATTTTATAGATTAGTCCCAAACCAAATTTTATTTCAATACGTTATGTTTAGCTGTTTTTGCGTGCTACTTATCAAAATTTCCAAAAATCACAGTGTCAGATTTAATAAAAATTATGATGTGGCTTTATCTAAGTACCTTAGTAATATTAGATACTATATACTATTCTGTCATGTGTTATATTTTTCGTGATTTAAGATGTTATCCTTTGTCCTATCATAAAAATATTACTTGTGTGAAATATTCATTCAAATATTTTTTTTAAATTAGATCATTCGTTCCGGAGATTACACCCAACAAACATATAAACAAAGTAATAACTTTTGTTCTAGCTAGCCTAGAGACTTTTGTGTAAACCAAAAAGGCAAGAAGAAATGCGTAATTTATCAACCATCTTCTTTACGAGCATTCTATTCAAACAAAAATAAAGCTTAGTCACTCCATATGCGCAATATTGTTATACTTTACTGATAGGTATCATATCCATTAATAATATTATAATAAAATTATGCCTATCTAATACGTTCAGCATATAACAATCATCCATCAAATAGTGATGGATGAGCTTACAACGCTGTTATAAACGAATATTCAACTTACTGAGATAACATAACATGGGAACTGATTTAATTAGGTGTGAAAATCCTAAAACAAAAATTGTACTAATACTGAAATATGGTATTTTCTGAAAAACTTTTACTTATTTTATATTTTACTTATATTTTAGCGACGAATATAGAAGGCTTTGTATATGTAATGTAAAAGGGCTGATAAATTGAGTTATATTTTTGTCATGATATGAGTACGTTAACTCGACCAAGCCTTCCAAAAAAAATACAAAAACCCCATTTTAATTGTAAATTAATGTTTCTGTAGATTTAATTATAGAACTAGTTTCAAGGAAAACGATAACAATTACATAGGGTGTATAAAATGGCCTAATTTATCCCTTTATAATAAATCATTAAAAAAAATAAACAAACTTCGAACTAAATCAAGCACCTCGCTCATCTCATAAACAGTTCAATGTCTCATATTTTATTATAATTATATATCTGAATTATCCACACGTAAAAACTAAACCATGTGACAAAAAGCTTTATAAGTTGTCCAATATTGATAGTCTCGCACACCAGAAGAGAGCATTAATCATGGATGATATATTGCATTGAATATATTTAAAATACAATTATTAATGTTTTTTGTGATTATATTGAGATTACACTACTTAGTCACACACACGCCTTGTAATAAGACTTGATCAGAATAAATGACACATTATGTTATATTGAATAAATCAAAAAATCTGGTAAATATCAAAACTATAATGAAAAATATTTACTTTTTATCTTTACAAACAATGAACGAATTACACATGAAATGAATACACGTGACTATAGCTGAGCAAACAAGGGCTTTCATTTTATGACTATTCCGACAAAATTATTTGTATAAAAGTATTCTATGATAGTTTTTATGGATATTTATTTAAATTTGCGTCTGCAGTAAATTCTCATTGTAGAATAAAAAAAATGCAATTCACTGTTGCGAATAAAAATAATACACATGATACGCATTCAAATGATAACAATAAGATGTAGATAATTGGTGTTTTATATGAAAAATTATATACCTCTCTATACTATCTTTATTAGTTATTGAAAAAAACCTGAATAATTAATCCGAAATTTGAGATAAATCACTTAAATTATAAATAACTCTTCATAGTCCTTATTTAATATATCGTAAGTATTATATTAAAATGCGCCCCTAGACTACTAGTTATGAGAATATTTATTGATAAACTAAAAAGGTATTTTATAAGTGCTAAGCCGTAGATTTACCGGATCCACATATTTATAGTACGCTTTAGTAGTTTTTGTTGGATTTATGGTCTGACCATGGTATCTCGGGATCGCGAGACATGTCATAAAAAAAACTCAGTTTTTTCTTAACGAGTGACTCTAGTAAGGTCAAAGTGTGCTTAAAATGTCCTGTGGCTTAGCAACATTCGCGGAATGTATGTAAGTATGTAGAATGAGGATAAGGAACTAGGTTTTTTAGTAGTCCACGGGTTATTTCTATTACAAGGTAGCAAGTGCCCAGTTCTAGTTTATTTTTACTAAGCATAACCGTTTTAGAATGACGATACACCAGTTTCCAGGTGATATCATATAATATAATTTGGTTATCTCTTTGGTTTTTTATAAATTTTAAGCTCATAATTTTTTTATAAAATTGTTTTAAAAAATAATGATATATCTTTGTATTGATGCATAACCGTAACGTGTGTGTAATGTTCAAATATTTTTTTTTAAGCTTAAGTTAGTATATTTTATCAATTATAGTGGACAAAGCTTGTGCGGGGCGGGCGGGCGGCTATGCAGGCTTTGATGTTCGCGATGCTAGCTCGAGCTGCGCTTGCGCTGCCTTACTCCAATTTCATGACGTGTGCGCCGCATCGTATAAAAGCCGCAGCGGTCGATCTGAATAATCATTCCAGCTACACACTTCCACTGAAGATCATCACCTGTACATCCATACACATTTTATAAAAACACAAAATGAAATCGGTGAGTGAACCTCGTGCGAACATTAACGTTATGGGTCATTAATTCAATTAAAACGTCGCGTTTATCATATATCAGCATTTATCATGCCCAATAAGGCAATGGTATCTCGATATATTTTATTGATACTGTAAGTCAAAATACAATAAATTGTTTAGTAATTAAATTATTGCTTGAGCAGAGTAAAATACAATTGTGTTGAAGTATTATGTTGATCGACTTTAAATTGAATTATCTCATTGTTCGCAAAAGTGGCTACTAAAATTTTTCACACATATTGGCTACTGTTGAATTCATAGAGCTTGTTATATCCTGAGAACAATGATATATTCTATGATATCTCGTTAATCGTTACTGTAATTCTGAACATACAAATGTACCTTGATTCCCATTTCCCACGAATAATTGGTGTATGACAAATATGAGTATAACTTTGTTTTCGGTACTTGAATGAATAATTCATAACGCAGTACCTGGTAACGTTTTTGTGCTATTTCGCGAATATAATAAATTAATATATCTTTAAAATAGTAACCAGTTATTTATGTAAATATTTCTAACATAATAGTTAAAAATATGATAATAAATATTTATTCATCTTGAGTTCTAAAACGAGTTCTTGTTTCAGTTACTCATATGAATTAAATACGCAATTGTTGGATAATTAGGTGTATTCTTGTCATATTTGTTTTTGTTTTAAATCTTCATATTATCCTATATTATCTAACGGCATATTCTCTATCTCTAACAAACCATTAATGCTCACAAAACATGCAACATTTGGCAAGACGAATTTGTCTAAACCCATAGCATTCGAAAGCTATAAAGCAAAATTAATGTTGTTTATAACACTGATTTATCACCAAGATGTGTGATTACGATTTGTCAACCTGATCAGCCCAAGCTAACCAGTCAAGGCTGTAGAAATAATATTTTAGTTGGAAATTTGGTCAGTTTCGTTACGCCACCTGTTAGTATGAAACACTGTTCGGGCATCTGATTTATGGATATAAAAATGTAAATAGCCTATGCCGTTTTGAAACGCATAATCTTGGAAATGTGGTCAATTTTACGTGTGAACTTTCAACATAAAATTAGCTATCGTGTTATAGCATTCTGATCCGTGTACAATTACACGAAGTTTTATGACTAAACTAACGCTAAAAACGTCTTTATTAGCCAAAGAATTCCGTTTGTTACAGATCATTGCTCTCTCTGCCCTCGTGGCTGTAGCGTTTGCTGCCCCTCAGTACAACCAGTACCAGCAAGTGCAGCCCCAGTACCAGGGACAGGTGATCCCCATCATCAGTCAAACACAAGAGGTCAACTACGATGGATCTTACCAGTACAGGTAATATATCAATCCAACCTCAATTTTGGAATATTTTTATTGTAGAAAATATTTCACGTGCAGGAACAGCCAGGTAATATGACCTGTTGACCCAACTAGAGAAGTAGTGTCGAAACGCTTGTAAATTTTATTTGCCGTACAAATTACTTGTTTCAATGACATCAAAGACATAAAAAGGGCCTTTAAATTAATTATTTATTGAACATCAGGAATTTAACTGTATATAGGCAACCATATATAACGTTTTGAACTCCGGATGAGTAAGATAGGCACACGATAAAATTTTACTGTTTGCAAATTCCATGTCGCCATTTTTGATGGTCGATAAAACAATGGGCAAAGGTCTCGTGAGGACACAATATTTTAAAACCATTTCAGTCTTGTTTATACGTCCTCCAAATTTATAGATACGTCTGAGATGTTTATCGATATTGAAATAATCCGTATCAGTCAAGGGTTGTTGTGCAATCGGGACGCAACAGTGAGATCATTGGACATTCCAACAGTGTCAGGCATATTAAATGCTAAATTTGTGACACTCATCGGCGCAAGCGCTTACACTCAGGCCCTGATTACACAACAAATCGGCTCAGGTAATATGAGTACACTGATATTTTGTGATTCACCTATACACGTATATAGCACCCCTTTCATTATATTAGAATATTACTTTTTGAGTTCCTTCGGTAGGGGTCACATAAGTATTTTATTAATATAATAGCACTGTATTATATTTGAGCAGTGTTTCCTTATACGGCTCGAAGGTCACGCGATTAAGAACAAAACGTCAAATTACTAAATTCCATCTATTTTACGTAAATTCTAGTTTCGTCAATCGTTACGATGGTTTTGTTGAATAATAAATTTAACATGACAATATGTTGTAACACACATCACCATGCATGCGAGATAGGTGATTTATAAACAGCGGACAGCCAAGACAAAGATTGACAATGCATCACGGCGGCACGACCTGAAAACGTTTTCGTAAAACCGCTCATTACATTTGATATTTGCGGGTTGGGTGGTATGGCCCCGGGCTCTGGGCGATTCTCATTTGTTATAGCATCAATTCTATTTAGCTATCAAGAACGATCTATGTATCTGATGGCACACTTCACTTATCTGGACTGTCACTTGGGAATCTTGAATAATTGCGAACATCGCAAAGTATTGTAATTTTCTTCAATTCATAAAACCTAAAATGGGTGGTTATATTTCATTTTGTAGTAAAGTTAGATAATTAGAAGTATGGTTACATAATTTTCTTGTGCTTGCAATACTACAACGCATCTCTCTCATGGTATGCTAATTTACTTTGCAGTTACTGACAAAACGTAAATATTATGTTAAGTTATTATTAATTACTGTTAAGCCCCTATCTGAGTTGTGTAAAGCTTCTTTACTTGTATAAGAAGATTGCAGTAATATACTCTTTTAACGACAATATAGTTTGGTACACATAGTCAATCTGAGCGGATGCCTTAAGCTTGTGAGAAACATTATAATTACCTTGCAGTGGTCTAAAGAAATCTTCTCCTATCTAGATTCAATGTTATCTTATTTAAATTGCAACAACAATCGTCACCAAGCGTCAGTTAACTTTGAATACATACCTACATCAATTTAATGACGATACAATTAACTCAAATTAATGTTCTTGCTTAGAAATATTTTATAAAAAAAGTATAATATACTTCAGCTACGAGACTGGCAACGGCATCGCGGCGCAGGAGCAGGGCTACCTGAAGAACGCTGGAGTGAAGGATGCCGAGGCGCAGGTCGCTCAGGGTTCATTCAGCTACACCTCCCCTGAGGGTCAACCCATCTCCCTGTCCTACATCGCTGACGAGAACGGTAATAATAAAATTGTCTATATACATTCTTGCTACTAAACCAACCTGCTACTAAATCAGCAACATGCAATAATGGAAGATTGGTTAATAAACATAAAACAAGATATATCATTAAATGTGGAGTATGTATAGACATAGTGAATAATGACGGAAACTGTCAAGAATCTTAAGAAAACACTATATCTTATGAGCTCCACAAACCTTAAAATCTCGTTAACCAAGATCATTTACATTCCATAAACTCAACACTGGAACAAATAGTTAAATTGCGCCAAACAGCGGTTTGCATACAAAACAGGCGTTTTGTTTAATAACATTACATGCAGCAATAATTTAGTTTTGTAGACGAGATGAGCAACACCGATTATACCTTGGAAGCTTTAATGAATTATGTTCTCTTACGGAACGTTTTGAATAAACTGCGGGTGAAGCTAATTATACTGGACAGGTGTACGTTACATGGGCTGTTGTAATAAATGGCTTTATCTTTGAAATTTATTTGCTGCTATGCAATAGATCGTTAGTAGATTTAAAATGCACCATAAAATATATAGATTAAATGACATACAAAAATAGACATTTTGAATAACTGAGCTGACATAATAAATCATTCTTTTGTATACATATTGACATTCAAATCGTATAGGTAATTGCGGTAAGATTGGCATTTGTAACTTAATGAGAATTACCATAAATGCATGAGACTCAAGTCTTAGCACGTTATTTATAATGCTGTGTCTGAAGTAATACTTTAAATTTTATTACAGGTTTCCGCGCCGAGGGTGCTCATCTCCCCACCCCTCCCCCCATCCCTGAGGCCATCCTCCGTGCCCTCCAGTACATCGAGTCCAAGCCTCAGCAGCCTCAGCCACAGTACCAGCAGCCCCAGTACCAGCAACCTCAGTACCAGCAACAGCAACCCTTCCGCGGTTAAACTCCCCCCCTTTCTAACGTGACCACATCGAAAGATACTCATCGCACCCATGTACCTACCACGACACATCACTAAGATGTACGTAGAATAAGTATCTATAACGATTGTTACTGTGATTTATTATTATATAAGAAGCTTATATAAGTAAAGAAATTATACCTTAACTTTGTTGTTCTTTTCTCTAGCCTAGCCTAGCCTCCCTAATTAAATAATAAAACACCAACTATACGGTCCCACACTAAGCAACGCTTGTATTATGGGTACCCTAAAATGGACTGGGGCGGACCCATTATATATTTCTTATATAGATATTAAATATCCATGACTCGGGTACAAACATTCGTACTCATCACGCAAAGTTTGTCCCTACTAGAATTCAAACTCGGAACCCTCGGTACAGAAGGCAGGGTCACTTCCAACTGCGCTAATCAGGCAGTCGATTCATTAGGTACTCTCAATAATCAGCTTATTAAACCGACTAAATCGTTAAATTACAAACGTGTAAAGATTATTGAGTGATACTTACAAATGGGGTATTTCACACATTTCTTTTTAATAATTGCTCATTTTATTTGATGTGACCTATACTTCTCTAATCTACATGGTAATTGATGATTAAGTATAATTATGAGTAAATAATTGTATTCTGAATACATGGGCGGCAGTACAGCCCGATATCAAAAGCGTTGCCCAACTATATGGATGGTAAAACTCTGATTATAGCCTACCTACCTACTTGTTCGCGTGTAAACTTTACTAAGACTTACGATGTACATTTCAAAACTGCAAGGCAATATTATATTATTAATTCTGGGGTCGAGTCACCTTCATCCGTAGGAGAATTAAGTACCTTCGAGATACCCTACACGTGACCCTGGGTGGTGCCAACCAGGTGACAAATCTACTGGTGGTAGGCTTCGGCCGTGGCTAGTCACCACCCACTGAACAAAGCCATGTCGCCAAGCGGCCTAGCCGTGTTCCGGCATGATTTTCGGTGTTGCCATTCATGGATGGCGGATCAGATCAGTTGCGCTGCATGTGCCTAGTGAATGTAGCGTCTCTTATCTAATGCCGCCTTCCTACCTAGGCAAGTATGCTCCATCGTAGATCTCATCGTCACTTACCATCAGGTTTTAATAGGTTTTAATAAAAAAAAAAATATATTTCATCAAATTCAAATGAATCTTTACATTTCAGTAACGCATAAATGCGAGCTTTTAAATATGGAGCTCGATTTTTTACACATTACATTCAGTTTTAGTTATTTTTGGATTTTTTTAATGTTAAAAGATGGAGCCTACCTATTCTGGGTATATTATATAAGCTTGATGGTGTTTATTTATTTTTCAAGTATGTAAAATATGCTATTGGCATGATAAATAAAATTAATATAATGTGTTGAATAACTGTTGTTCGGTTTGAACCGGTTGATGCCTAAATATTTATAACAATACACGACTTTTATATTCTTATTTTTTTTGTACAAACAGTCTTTATTTCAATAATTACAAAGAAAATAACTTCAATATTTACAAACCAATACAAATTTAAAAGAGTATCGATAAGCTACTTAATATTTACAAAAAGTGTCAAAAATTTGGCCCATGCGGTAGCGTGCGCCAGATGTAGGCCGCATTTCCTCGTTGAATAGCCAAATAAATAAAGTACAATACCTATGAATAAAATAACTTATTTTGGTTTTACCATATACTTAATACCTCATTTATAATTTCTTGACTATGAGAATAATACATCATGCTTAGAGTCAACCCGCATCGTTGAAGGTGTACATACATGTAATTATTTTCTACAAATAGAGAAGGATACAAAATGCAAATTTGTACTCAATTTAAAATGACGCAACACACTTAACCTGGGATCACTAGATAACCTAACTTGCAAAGTAACACATGTACCTAAACACGCTCACGAGACCTATCAACATTAAATTGATATAGCTTAGCGCGTGGGTCTAAGTGCAATGATTATTTATTGGTAATATATATTCAGTTTATTTAATTGAATGTGCCTATATGTAAGTAAATGAGGGTATATGCGATTTGTTTGCAGGTTTGAGGATCCCTTGAACTAGTTGCCTAATTGAAATGTGAAATAAAGATAAATAATAGTGTGAATAAATAACAAGGTGTCATCGGATCACACCTTTGAGATTTTCGGATTCTCACGTGCAATACATTTTTTCAATAATGATTATCACTTGCTGTACGGTGAAGGCAAAATTCGTGAGGAAACCTGCATGTCAGTCAAAATTCGTGTGAAGTTCACTAAGCCGCACTGTGCCAGAGTGGTGTATTATAGCCTAAATCTTTTTTTTTTATTACATTATAGGCAAGTATTTGATCTCGATCTCACCTGATGGTAAGTGACGATGAGATCTACGATGGAGCATACTTGCCTAGGTAGGAAGGCGGCAGTAGATAGAGGCACATGCAGCGCAACTGATCTGACCCGCCATCCATGAATGGCAACACCGAACATCATGCCGGAACACGGCTAGGCCGCTTGGCGACATGGCTTTGTTCAGTGGGTGGTGACTAGCCACGGCCGAAGCCTACCACCAGAAGAGTTGTCACCTGGTTGGAACCACCCAGGGTCACGTGTAGGGTATCTCAAGGGTACTTAATTCTCCTACGGACGAAGGTGACTCGACCCCAAAAATAATAAAAAATCCTCCTCACATTTAGGATATTACCGTGAACAAGTATTTAGAAATAAAAGAATTTACCTATGAATTTACTACTATGTCAAAGGTAAGTTAAGTAATAGGTAAATTTACCTAAGATCCAAGTCACATACGACAACATTAGAGCTTATGATGCTTTTAGCTTGATTTACAGAGCCATCTATGTTTTTCGAACGAAACTGTTTACATCTCAGCGTCTTCGAGTGTGTATGCAAATCTTTATATGAAATCAATAATTTAATAGCTACAACCCGAATTGGCACTGTGGTAGTAAACCGATAGATGGAATTGTATATAAATGTTAGCTGTTTTAACATTTAAATAGGCGCTTATTTTGTTCCACTAATTGGATTTGTATGTGTGGTTGCTGCGATGTTTTAATTGTACCTATGTATTTTTAAAGGTAAATTAATGTTGTTATTTAAGAAGAAACCATTTTAAATTTTAAGAAGGTATAATAATAGGTAGCTCTTCCTTAGTGGATAAGTTATAAAAACTAAAGGCATGTTACGCAATTTTCATATGTAGCCTATGATTACAACTATTTTGACAGTTTATAATTAGGACATAACACAGACCTTAAAAAGGCTCCACTCTATCGATATTTTTGTTTATGTCATGAGTCCTACTTATAGAATACTGTTACCTATCCACCTTCATGTTAGTCGAAGGTAAAAATCATAAAACGTAATAATTAGCATTGTATAAATCGAGGCTAGAGTTGAAACATTCCTTGAAGCTCACTAACTTGAGTCACACGAAAACTATAATTTTCTATTCCACTAAAGAAGGATTTTAAGGTACTTACAGATAGATACAATGTAGTAAGACCTTGACAATACACACTTGATAATACAGTCATCCATATTATTAAGATTCTTGCTGATTCGGCATACGTTGTTCTGTCCAAATCCCATAGG
This sequence comes from Pheosia tremula, assembly GCA_905333125.1. NCBI lineage: Eukaryota > Metazoa > Arthropoda > Insecta > Lepidoptera > Notodontidae > Pheosia > Pheosia tremula. The sequence continues at coordinate 5,446,555 of HG995402.1, read as the reverse complement.
AAAAAGCACTTTCCGTTTGTCCCAATTTTTATTTTTTTCGGATAGCCTTCTTTCCTCATCCTGATTCGGACTATAGCGAACTTGAAATATAATGCCAAATCAGTTTAGCCGTTCGTAACTGATGCGGTTACCAATGAACAGGATTTTTTATTTTTATTTTTTTAGACATAACTTTAATTACCTAAAAACGTTTATTGCGCTGAGTAACATAGTGCGATCGGTTCGCGTTGAGGCGTTTTGGTCCGAGGAATGCTCCAAGCAGTCATATGCAATAGCGGCATGCAACCCAATCATGGGACGTATTCACGATGGGCCAGTTACCTTTGGTCCGCTACATCATCTGTCTCGTTACATAACCGTGGCGTACACCCATGCTGGACAATAACAATGTTTCGACACTATTGTGTGACACATCATACATCAATGGCCGGGTATCGTTGGATAACACCTATACTTTACTAGACTAGTTATGTAATATTAATTGGTAATAGATATTTTGTTTCTCCATATAGTTATAATAACATCATTTTTCCAATAAATGCCATATAAAGAGACTAACATCTAAATTTTTAATGACTAGACTTACCATCCGTCTACAAACGATTTATTATGTATCAACCCTGCGTGCAAACGCAGTGGTATATTATTTGTTTGTTTTAATATCACACTGCTTATTTTGTAACTAAAAGATACCTAGCTTTATTTTTGGAAATGCAGGCTTCTTTGTTAGTAACATATAATTATTTTCAACAGGATATACCAATCCCAATACGCGTAGTAGCATTTTAAGAGATGACTAAGTTTTTTTTTTTATAAAACCAGTATAAAAGTTTATAATAGTGTCGCGGATATTAAAAACAAAACATAACACGTGAGTATTTAATAAAAGTTCAAGCTGTTTAATCTGGTTGGCACAAATCCGGACCGGCCAAGTGGACTTTGAACGAATTATTAATATTACATTGCATTCATGTGAAATATCAATTAACTTTCTTGTATTTTTGTCGTAATTATATAAGGCATTCTATTTATTTTCTGGTCTCTTATCTACTTAGTTGCAGCTCGTACGTACACGTTTAGCGAGTTCAAGGTGGATTCCGCCACTTAAGTATTATTATTTTTTTATTCTTAAAAGTAAATTGCTTGAAATCGATAATACGTCAATATATATATTTGGGTAAATAACCTCTGAATGAATGCAGAAAAACTAGTTATTTTTGTAATTTAAATAATCATACTAAAATAGATGGTCCTGGCCTTTGACACAACTTTGTTATCCTGTGTAAAAGAATTGGCCGGATCTTAAATAGCCGTTTGTGTCCCAAATTGCTGTTGTATATCATAGCTAGATTCTCTAACGTGCTACATTATTTGTAAAAAATACATTTATGGGTATAAAACGAGCCATAATTATCCCCACCGATGGTATATAATCAGTAGATTTGAAAACATGGTTCATTTGCTTTTGACCGCCAGAGTAAAAATTTACCTATCGGGTTAACTTTTAAAAGTTTTTGTTAGCTTTTTTGTTTTAGTTAACTTCACGAAGTGGTCGGCCTTGTGAGATCTTTATAGTTTAATAACTTTTGTAGTTTTCCAAGATTCTAGAAAATAAACCGGAGTGAAGATGAACAGGATAGTCATTGCATGTGCACTTCTCACAATAGCTGTCGCTGCGGTCATTCCTGCTGATGGTGAAGCACAAATAATCAAGTATGAGAGCACTAACGATGGTGCCGGCTCCTACCATTTCAGGTAATGCGGCCAATAACGTGGCTAATTTTATAGACGTGCAATGATTATGCAGGTAGCAAGCAACACAATTCTATCATAAATTGAATCCTATAATAGTTACGCCAGATAACCTACTTTCACTGTTTAAAATATTAGTTATAGCTTTTCTCAACCCTATTGTTTTTCTATTTCATTTATAATACGCAGGATCAAAAAACGATCCTAAAATTCTTTACAATATTTTTAACGAAAAATTAACATATAATTATAATATGTTGATAGACCTTTTGTAATCGAATATTCTTGTGCAGCTACGAGACATCAAATGGCATAACGCGTGAAGAAACCGGACATCTCGTGAATGTCGGCAAGGACGATGAGCATATGGTCGTAGAAGGGTCATACTCCTACACAGATGTTGATGGCAAACTGACACTCATCAAATACATTGCTGACGAAAAAGGTTACCAAGTTAGCCTGCCCCCGAGTGTACCGACTATACCTGTGAGTATAGTACCTATATGAAAACAATTTGTTGATATTGCATATTGCCCTTTAACTTCGTCGTGGTATACTTAAGCTAGTTCTTCCAGTAACGTAATGAATGCTATATACGGCTTATGATCTTTTTTGAAGTCCTTTTCTTATTCTCTGTAGTTGACAAATTAAGTTGGTTACCGAAATTTAAATGGAGTGTTTGGCGTCTGCGCTCAGAGACCTAATTACTCGGGCTACCGGTAACTCAAGGGTAAAGCTATAGATCAGATTTTTTCAGTCTTCTGACTACCAGTAAGGACTGTCAAAGAAGTAATAATAAGTACAGGGACTGCCAGCTTAATGTGCCTTCCGATGCGCGGAGGAGATCAAGTATTAAAGTTTTTTTACCGCATAGGGATATTAGTGGCCCAATTTTATATTTTTAAATTGTGCGAAAGCAAATATAAGACATCTACAGATGATTCAGAAAGGGTATAATTAGCCCTAAATCTACGTTAATTAGCTTATTTTTAATAATTATGTGAATGCAGAACTTCGATATGTCGATTCAAAAAAATATATGCTATTTCCATCAAATTGACAATTGTGATTTTTTGTGAGCTCATTATTTGTAATTGACTTATTTAAATGACGTCACGTATAACAAATACGCTGAAGAAGTGCAGGTTCAAGGCATATGCTCTCTCAGCATTGTATGTTGTATTCCTATGTTGAAGCGAGGTTTATAAATCTTTATTATCTAACGTGTTGAATTTGGGGATTACGTCAAATGGCAACCGGTTATAGGTCCCACCGCATTCTTGATAAAACAACATTTCTCCACGAAAAATGCCACTTATATAATAATAGTAGCTCACACCTTAAGTTACCTACTGTATACCATTTTATATATCCATACCTAATCCACCATCTAAAAAAACTATAATTAATAATATAAAACTATATTTTAAAATGAGAAAAAATATAGTTTTTTTATCTTATTTTTACAGTGTTTTTATGGGAGCAAGTATTGTTGGCTACTAGCTTCTGTTCTTCCTTTTGCAAATAATTTTCCTTTTTCAAGGATTCACATTTAGAAATTATACATCTATCTGCGGTCTTCATTGGTCATAATTTTACTTACATTTGAAGGTGATGAGAGGATTATTTAAAGCTATTTTTATTTTATTTTCAGCAAGTAGTATATGGCCTACCTCCAAGTGTAGTGGCGACCTTATTAGGGTAATAATATGAAGAGATGGCTTTAAAACTACGATCAAAGATAAGCTATGACTAGGTGAGTATTTTCAAAATTTGTTGTACCAATAAATGTTGTATTCCTAATTGACAACAAATTGGTTAGCTGTAATTATTATAATTAGTTTTTATGAAATAAATTGTGTACCTATTTATTGTTGATTTTTAAGATTCCCATTTCCCATTCCCATTTTAATTGAACACAACCAACTTTTAGAGCTGACTGTACTGTAAAGAAAATTGAACAAAACTTTAAGAAAAAATCCTACGTATAGCTCTGCTTATCTCTTGAAGTAAATCAGAATTACAACTCACAAATAAATGAATTCTAAAAAAATTGATAACTGCTTATAAATAAGTATCTCAAGGAACTGATCACAGACAGGGCTTAGGTTTGCCCCTAAAGGCATCGTTGGCATCCATGGTAGCAAAGTAGTTAATTGCATTATGCATATATTGCAAAATAATTAACCATTCACATATACTTACAAATATACTTACAAGCCTGCCGACCATACTCTATCGCATATTTTAAGTACTTTTCGTCAAGCAAGTACCTGAATAGTAAAGTAAAGTTAAAGGTTAACATATAATTGAGTGAATATCAACAATCACACTAAACCACTTAATTAATACGGCAATGTAATCGCACTAACGAAGCCGATGATTAAATTATCGAGTAATTTAAAAAGTCTTGATTAAGCCAATTAAGATTAATTTTCTTGTATGAGGATTGTTGATATTACAATCCTCATACAAGAAAATCAATCTTAATTGGCTTAATCAAGACTCATCAGTCGATATACTGCTATTTATGTACTAGTTTATGTCCATTCAACATTCCGCAGCCGTCGGAGCTTTTTAATGTCTGAAAAGTGTTAACAGCCTACTTGTATTTCAAGTTTGTGTTGGTACAAAACAATTTACTATAAATAGCCATAATCCTTTTACTGTGACCGTGGATCAGACGTGTGTAGAATTTGCACGTATTTAGTATGAGGAATTAAATGGACATTTTATTTAATACAATGTGTCCCACTATACAGTTCACAATTATTATCAAAATAAAATGAACTTTATTTTAATACGGACTATGCAGTTATCTGCTTCATCTGGTAGATTTGGCGGTTTAGAAGAGCCACCGAAAAGTACTTCAGATGTTTCCTTCTAAGATATCCATCGTAGTAACACCTAACATATTCCTCAATTTGGAAAAGCACCTGTTAGCAACATATTAATATGTATTTTTATTGCTAGCTACACTCTCACTCTTGCGACCACAAAGCAACCGTGTGCAAGCGTCGTTCGCTTTTCAATAATAAATTATAATAAGTATCGTGTTGTGCAATTGTCTGAATAAAACAGTTACATTCTACAGTCCACCCAAGTTTCATTCATTTTACAATTAAACAAGAAAAGGGATAGTGCGCTGCCCCTGAGCGTCGTACAGCATCTGTATTTAGAGAGAAGATTATAACAAAGAATATAATTGAAATGATAAATTTTTTCGGATTTTATCGCGTTTATTTTATGTTTTTTACGTTCCTGACGATTCTGCTGCTTTACAGTAACCAGAGTCACGGGAGTATGGTTGCGGTAAATCAGGCGAAACGTCGCGTCGGGAACGTAAAAACATAATATAAACGCGATAATATCCGAAAAAATAGTTTTATCTTAATATGTAATATTCGCGTAAATATAAGAAATCAATAAAGGATAAAATACTATTTTTGTTTGTGTACATATGAAGATACATGTATAATTTAGTATATTTACACTCTTTTTGTAGGTAAGCAATACACATCCGTGTTTATTGCTGCTACGTGTTTTGATATGATCTACTTGAGAGCTGAGTATCACTTGAGTTTTGTATTAAGACTGGCAACATTCATAGTTAATTTCCATAATATGAGATCATAGCACATAGGTACAATTCACACATAAATAACGGATTATATAGTTAAAAGAATTGAAAGTATACCTACAGTATGCTAGATCTTTACTAAACGCAGGGATTAATAAATAACCAACTTAATTTAAGTTAGCGTAACTTAATCTATGCATATAAATAAAATGTTTTTTATTTAATAAATTATATACAATAGTTATATACATGGAAAAACAAAATCTAAAAAATACTTATTAATAGCACATTTAAAAATAAAATAAAAATAAAATTATATACCCAAAAATGCCTCCACATCGTCGTCGATGCCAAAAGTGCCCAGCAGGCTGGATAAATAAAATTGGAGTGTCTGTTTGTAATATTAAAAAAAACCGCTTTTTACTAAGTGCATTTGGATGTATATACGGTACATATACCAAAACAACATTTTTTACAATTTTTGTCTGCCTGTCTGTCTGTCTGTTTGTTCCGGGTAATCTCTGAAATGGCTGGACCGATTTTGACGGGAATTACACTGGCAGATAGCTGATGTAACAAGGAGTAACTTAGGCTACTTTTATTTTAGAAAAAAAAATAGGATCTCTCGAAAAAAAAAAAACCAATGTTGCAGCGCTGCGCCTGATTAACATTGATAGCAACAATCTGCAATGCGTCCCGTGGGATCAGAACGTGCGAGCAGGCTGTTGCCAACGGTTGAGTCTTTGTTAAATACCACGCGGACGAAGTCGCGGGTAACAGCTAGTATTTACATAAAAATCGTGAGATATGACATTTCTGTTATTAATGACAAATAACAGCATTATGGTAGCTGCATAGTGCAACTATAAAGATGCATAACAGTGTTATAGCTCCTTGTGGTGTTTTAATTACACAAATTTAGGTAAGTGACTATGTATGTAGTATGTCTATGATGTCACATGCGTGAGTGATCCCAACATCCGAATGATAATGATTTTACCACACAGGTGTTGTCGGCTACAGTGACTGCTTTTAGGCTCTACCTTAGGAAATAATCTTAGCAACGCGATTTCGTTGCTAGAGTAGCAATTTTTATTAATATTTTTTTTTACCCCAGTCTTGTAATTTTTTTGCCAATGTCCACATGTATTTTTTTACTATATTATAATATCTTTGATTCACGACACACCCTGCCTTTTTATTCTTATCCCAGTATGCGGTGGACCTTGAACCAGGTCGAATAGAGCTTAGCCAATCCTCAGCACATAAACTCTAAGTAAATAGATACGAACTCCACGCTTAGCTTTCTCAAAAAAACATGTAGATAAACAGAAGTATTAGTACATTTATTTCGATCTACTCCAGCACCGGCGAAACAAAAGCAAATAGAGCTTTGACACACTGCAAGCCGATTGTTTCCCACAATTCCGTAATAATGTGTTACGGGGTCAACGCCTCAACTAAGTCCTTGACGTAGCAGGAATGAGGTCCAGACATGACATTATTATGGAACTGGATATAAAGGTGTGAGCACTTGTCCCAACCCGCAGTACATTTAGAAACGTTCTGATGAAGACCGTTGACCAACATGGTGAGTTGACAAACCAGTTTAATATGTCAATTATATAATAGATCGTATTTTTGTTACATATTCAAATAAGTCCGCCTTTCGAGTTTGAAAGTAATTGCGGAGTCAAGTGCAAGTATGAAGAAAACGGATTTCTATTTAATAGTCGTTGATACACCCATTAATTATGTTAATTCAACTCTTAAATAACTGTAAAATTAACTTTTCTATTGGTATGTCTTAATTTAAAATGTAATATTAATTAAACTGACCATAAAATGATCCAAGTAGAATAATTATACTGATTACATATAGCCATGTAGGTACTCTGCAGTTACACACAGTTAAAAGCTTAAAATGTTGTATTATTTATATCTTGTATTGTGTTGCAATTTTATCCTTCAAAATATAAATAAAAAAAGGAATAACTATTTGCACCAAATCTAGTTGCTATGCATGATTCTCTGACTGTCTTAAAACATAAATGACCAACTAACTACCCAACATAAAAAAAGACATCTTTATTACGTTCATAGATCTAAGACCTTTTCCAGACCATGAGACATAAATATCAAAGATCTACATTTATTATTATTGATCCAGTTTTGCGCTTTATTTTTCTTCTAGGACTCCACCCACAAGTCACTGATTATATTCATAAGAGTTGACATTCATTAGACCAATATCACACAAGTAATTCTATCAATGGATATTTCAAAAAAATCGTGCGCATGCCAGCATAGTGAGCTAAATAATTATTTTTCCATTGTTCTAGATGATTAATGGTTAGCCGATATCAGGGAGTAGATTCAAACCATTTCTACGAGGTTGCGAATCGATTTGTTTAAACACTTTCTCGTTTCGACGACGATCTTTCCGAGTCTTTTCTTCATAACCGAATCAATGATTAGAGACGATTGCGCATCCAAATGGTTCTATTCGTACACTCCCTGCACTTTCATAGTACTTATAATAATGCAAGTTTCAAATTATAACCGAATCTGTCGATACATGACTTGTCGTAAGGTTGTGAATCGGGGGGCTAGTGTAAAAGCTACAGTCCAATCAGTGTTCTCTCAAGTATTGCAAAACTTTTCGAATCGTCAATCTACAACTCTTATATTATCATATTATGATACATATTTAAGTACACATTAAAATATAAAGAAAATGCCCCATTATTGCAATGTACAAATACCGCAACCATAATATTGTTTCGTGGTTAGAATCAACGCAGTTTGAATTAAGTTCATTGTCACTGGTATCTTCACCGCAGATAATATTTTATAAGAAACACGGACATGCCATTCTAAGTTCTAGAGAAGTATTCAATCAAACAGATACGCATAAGATTATACTTCATGGTCAAATTCGTAATTATTTACCGGCATTTATACATTAAATATAGCCGATTAGAGATGCTTTGTATGTTATACGGCAACGTAATCACAATCTTATGTTGCGTACGTCAAGTGCGAGATTATTGCGTGAGCGAACTGTATAGTTTATAGTTAACGTTTAGACACATTGTATGGGAAATTGAACAACGCCTCATGCGGACAGTATTTAAAACTTTCAATTCTCCGTGCAATGTGTCTAAATACGTAGACTATGAAGTATATGTATAGTATGAAGCTTACAAAATAATCCCGCACTTGACGTCCTGATTCTGAAAAGTCGCGTACCATTCAAACGAATAATAGCTAGCAACAGCTAGGTAATTATAAATGCATGAATAAGATTCAACTCCCTCTCACTGCTGCACTACATTATCTATCATCATATTTTTGTCCTAGGTTTCTAGATTGTCTTTTCATTGATGCTACAAAATCTTGCGTGGGCATAACTTCATTATTCATCGAACTTACTGGAGACTGATATAAAAATAATCGCTATAGTAGTGGTTTATGTCCTAGACCTTCGTTAAATTTATCACAGCAAAAATTCACAAGTGAAGCCGCAAGCGCAACTAATGCTACTACAATGAAAAGCATAATTTGCCTGCCCCGTCGGCCTTGACATTATGGTATTTTTTGTGCAGGTAAAAGTTGCTCATCTCTACGTCCGCCCGGCTATGGTATTTATGGTATTTGTCATTGTGCCGTATGCTTGTTGCCTTGGAGTGCAAATTAAAAGATACGTATACAACAACAATGGATTTGGCAGGTACAGTTTTGAGTAAGTATGATGAGGATATTAATTCAATATTCAGTTAGAGTAAAAAGAAAATCAGTGTTTCTGAGCTATTCGTGCTTATTTTCCGAATATTTTTCTATTAAATTTTAATTCAGAAAGCTATTTATCACTTACTTGTCTCGTCATTTATTACATTATATTTAAGATGCAGACGTGACGTACATATACCATCGCCTACGTACCTAAAGTCCACCTAACTAACGGATTACTCATAAGTAATCCGTTAAAAATACCTAGGTAGGTATTGTATACATTTACGAAAGCTATATTTTTCTTTGTAAAAATCTATATTCTTTCATCCGTGTACATAAATTAAAACCAATCGGTGCTTTTAAAGGTATAGGATAGTATAAAATATACTTAGGATCATAATACGCTTATAAACATACATCAAATAAATAAGAATAACATGTTTAGAGGTATTGATGAATACCGCGAAAAAAAGAACATATTTATAGCTTAATTATAAGAACATGTTAACATTATATACCGACCGAGTATACATTTTACTGTCGTCTAGCCTCATCTTTTTATGACAGTCTAAGCTTGGTGTACACGATGCTGATCTGATAAGGTCACTTGATTCTTTTCAAGTGTGAGCTAAGCCACTCACTGAGGATTCTGCACCTCTGAATCGTGAATAACATAACATTGGACTAATGTTCATCATCTTCTCAGGGTTCTGTAGTCAAACTAGGATTCTCGATTTCCATACTATTGAAGACTGTGGGGCCAGAATTTGGCACATTTATCGATGCATAGAGGTGAAACAAAATGCTTGAAGCAAAAAAAAACAATGGTACCACCTCTACAAATTTCAGCCAGTTACTATTAATTGTTTCTTTTTTTATTTTCGTTTTTAATTTATGTTCTTTGTTATTCACAACTAAGGTAGCTTATCTTGTGTGTGACCCAACAGGACCTCGACCGGTTTTTTTTATTATAATGTCGGGTTACGTATGTAGTTCTAGCGACAAACGTTACATTTTATTCGGCCTCCATAGATTATCCAAATTAAACAAAAACTTTACAATATAAATAATTAACATATATTATAGCAACGTTACGAAATGACAGATATTAATTTATTCTATCATCAGATACTTTTCAAATTAGATGATAATTATGTTTTAAATATCAAATTAGCAAAGTAGTTGGTTGTTGAGGTCTATTTTTATCCTTGGTCAACTAGGAGTATTAAATATTATATGTCGTGCTCGACTGGTTATCTATACAAATAAATAAAATTGGAGTGTCCGTTTGTAATATTAAAATAACCGCTTTTGACTAAGTGCATTTGGATGTATACACGGATATACCAAAACACATTTTTTTCAATTTTTGTCTGTCTGTTTTTTTTTTTTTTTTTTTTTTTTTTAAGTCCGGGCGCTGTCCTGGCCCGGCCCGCGAATCCCTCTGACATGGGGGTCAGAGACCTTATTTAAACTAATATTAAAATATATGTCTGTTTGTTTCGGCTAATCTCTGAAATGGCTAGAGCGATTTTGACGGGACTTTCACTGGCAGATAGCTGATGTAACAAGGAGAACCTTAGGTTTAATACCACGCGGATGAAGTCGCGGGTAACAGCTAGTATATAATAAAGGTATGTGTTGTACTTAACTGGACTTCACTAAATAAATAATAACTCTACTTTAGGTGCCTTAATGACAAATTAAGATCTAAATCTCTTTCGGTATTTAACCAACGTAATGCCTACCTATTGTTAATTAATATAAACGAATTTCATAGCATTGGTAATTGCATTCTTTGATGTCAAGATTTCTCCTTCAAGTTCGTTATTTCATTAAATAAAATAGCTTTACACAACTTTAATCGGAAAATTGATTATGATATTTATGATTTGCATATAATGGCATACATATTGCTTAAATAACTGAACAATTTGCTAAATCGTATTCATAACATTTACAATAACGTATGTGTTAGAAATGGCGTTATAATTATCTAATACAATAAATACGTAATAAGTACAGTATTACGGCCTCGAATAAATTGACGTAGCATGTGACCACTCCAGATAATTAATTCTAAATCAATGACTCTAGAGTTCAATATCTTATTAATTTAAAATAAAATGTTTAATATACGATTATTTCCAATTCAACGAAACTCCACTCGACACGGTATGGTAATATTATTTTAGTCACCACCATTTTGAACGTAACTACCGTAATTCGCAATTCCCCACTTTCCGTGCCGAGCTTCCCGGCTTATAAATCCCGTTAGAGATAAACTTCATGAATTTTGTACCCAAATCATAGATGTTTAATATTTATATATGTAATATATACGGAGTTCGCCCCCAGTCCATTGTAGGGTACCCATAATACAAGCGTTGCTTAGCATGGGACCGTATAAATGGTGTATTCATCTGGCGATATTTATTCTTAAATATTTTAGTTTATTCACCTCTTGTAAATGTGTAAAATTTTAGTCTTATAGTCCTTATATTATTGGAATAAAATCTCTGAAACAGACTGACATTGCGGAACTATAATGTTTCTAAATTTGACAACAGAACCCTATAAATAAAACTTAATCTACACTCTTACCCACAGGTACGAAACATCAGACGGTTCCTACAGGCGGGAAGACGGAGGAATCCCAGGTCCTGAAGGCCGGTCCCTGGTCGTTCGCGGAGAGTACGGCTACATAGATCCCGAAGGCCAGCCCCATTCAATAAAATACATAGCTGATGAAAACGGTTTCCAACCAATAGTGAACGATGACCATACGCGGTTTAACGATAGAAGAATTATTTGATAATTGTTACTATTACTTATAATAAATTATTTGTGATTCTTTCATTTTTTTTTGGACACCAATTCCGTTTTCTGTGTTTTTTTATAAATTTTATAGATATTTCGTCGCCAAATTCATCGAAAATCTTAACATATTATTTGTTCTTTTAATTAATTATTAAATTAAATAGTGGAACATACAGTCATATAAACACAATGAAATTCGAAGCAGGTACACAAAATATTGACTTCATGTATAAATAGATTATAAGTAGGTACGTAATATACACAATTTATTGCGTATTTTTATGTAAATAATAAAATAAATAATGTCCAAGCGACAGAAATGTATGCATGCAGAGTGATATTACTCAGAGATGCAAATCATGACTCTTATCTGAACATAACATGTTGTACCATAAACCTTATCCCTAAGAGCTTTAACGGGATGATTTATCAACAAGGCAACAGTTTGTAACTGTATACGGTAAAACCGTAAAAAAATGCACTTGATACTAACGCACATACTGAATTTTCAGTGAAGATGAGCGATTGTCGCCGTAGGGTAATAATTTTGTCCTTTGCTTAATTTTTTTTTAAAACATAGGTTGTAGTGATTGATAAAATTCAGTTTTTTCTTCCTTTATTTTGAATCACACAAAATAATGGTAATCTCACCAGACGAACTCACTCACTCATTCAATTTGTATTATGGGTACCCTACAATAGACCGAGAGCACACTCAGCATATAATACTTATATAGACATTAAACATCCAGGACTCGGGTCCAACATTCGTTATCATCACACAAAGATTGTCCCAACAAGGATTCGAACCCGGGGCCCTCGGACTGAGTGCAGGATCACTACCGGCTGCACTAATCAGGGTCATCAAATAAATTTATTTACTTCCAAAAAAATATAAATTAACTAATAACATATAAAATAAAATCTAGTTAAATACAAAAAGTACAAAACAATTTTGATTTGTAAAGTTACGTTGTTTTGCTGGAGTTGTGATGTCAAGCAATGGTAAACACAAAAAGCAAGCATGAATGTTCATACAAGCAGGCAGTAGGTAAACCGATCATATTATTTCGAAATACATCGTAAAACACACCCGTAACAATCGGCAGTGTTTTACGACTTGCGTTTCACAACTACGACTTAGGTCCGCAAACCTAAGAGATTATTTATAGAAGAAGACATAATTACTTTACCGGCGGCTAAAATATCCTGCGTTAATGTTTAAAATATCTGTTTGTTTCTCACTTTGCATTGTAAGTCTATTGCTCAGTGATTATAAGAGCATTAGATAATAAATATACCTAATTTGAAAATGTTATTTTTAGGTTTTCTCCAGTTATGTAGAGAGATCGAATAGTGCCGTTTATACATAGTGAGTCAGAGAGGTTTATTTTAAAATTTTCTAAGATTTTTTTTTTATTATTATACATGATGATCTTTCATTCTTGATTTATATGACGATTTGCATGTAAAATGCACATCAATCAATGACTAAGGCCAAGACGGCAATATTAATTACACACATATGAAGGATGTACTTACTTCTTCGTTTCCATATCTATTACATTAATACTTGTTAGTGTTTTTCCTGTTTTCCGAAACGTCAGTAAAACAAAAGTCTATAGTATCTCTGACTCTCTCGCTCTCTAGCCTTTTTTTAGTTCTAGTATATAACCAATTAAACAGTATACATTTTCAGTGAAGATGTTGAATTAAGACGGATATTTCCCAGTGAATTTCCACAAGACACAATAAGGAAGAGCGGTTCTTTAGATCCAGAGGTAAAATTAATATTCAGTGTTAATAATGTACCTACATTAGACATTAACATTGACAAACTATTTAAACAGTGATAACCAAGCTGTCACTCGCCCTGACGACAAAGGTCGCAAGTTTAAAACCTGGCTTGCACCTTAGTGTATTTTTTATCCATAATTATCATTTGATAAATGGTGTACGGAAATACCACAAAAAACAAGAATTTCACTGATTCCATTTTTAAAATTAAGGATGAGACATAATGTGAATGTCTGACAACTGTGTCGTGTCACAGCTGCTGCATCTTGGGAGAGTTCCTAACAAATTGTCGAAAGATTTGTGATGTCCGCTAATTCGTACTGGCTGACCCAGTCTGGTAGATGGCTAGTCTATGGCCTGAATTAAGATTAAAAGGCGGTCCGTTTCCATTCAATATACTAGGTGTTATTTTTTATTACCATTGTTATTTTTATATATTTTAGCATTTAGGTCGCTACGCTGAATTGCAGTCCTATTTTAAATATCCGAAATCAAAAGTGAATAGCCACTTTGAGGAGTTGGTATGCTATCACAAAGACGAAAAAAAGGTTAGTATATTTCGTGAGCATTAACATTTTCTGCCCACGCAATCCTTTAAGTATATAAATGTATTTGGCTCCGCATATTTGGGTGATATTTAAAAAAAAAGTATAAAGATATCAAAACGCTAAAGGTTGAAAATATAAAGAAGATTTATTCGAGGATTTTAGATAGTAATTTCAATAGCTATAAAAATAAAACTGTGGTTAGGAGGTAGGTATATTATAAAGTAACTTGTATTATATAATAGACTACAATTAAAATGAAATGATCAGTTCAATCATTATAACTAATATAGAGCTAACTAGTTGTTAATTGGGTGGGCTTGTGACATCTGACCCAGTAAGTTTATAGTTAGTGTGTCAAGGTTCATCATGATCATAAAAACATATTTGACGCCATAATGAGTCCAAACCAATCAGGACAATATAATTGTAAAATGATATTTTTCTCTCTAATATTACATATAATTTTAAGAAAACTCTGTATTTTGGTATTATCTAATTCTCAAGAACACTTATTACTTATATCATAAGGGTGACAAACTCATTAAGTCGTTAACAACATAACAAAGTTATTTTAATACTAGCCGTTAATCGTTGACTGGTAATATAAAATAGCACTTGAAGTGCGAATCTGTTAATAGTTGCCACCTGATAAATGAGCTACGACGATCAAACTTTGACCTGCAGAATTAATCTTTATAAAAGTGAAATAACTATTTTTAGAACTACTCTAGAGGTCGTCACGGGCGGGGTTCTATTCTATATGCGGAGCAACATACTCAGATTAGTTAGTCATTATTAGTAAAAAAAAGCCTTATACACGTACGGATGTATTTGAAGACTTCACTATGTAAAGTTTGAAATATTATTGCCACCAGTTTCTACGAATTGGCAAAGAAAGAAAAACCTTAGTGGCTTGATTTTTGGAACTAGTAATAATATCATGTTCCAAATGTCACATTGCACTGGATGGACATTATATCTGAATGGAACTGATACAAATAAAGTCTAAAACATCTGGTGAAGCCTAACATTGATCAAAGTATCTAAGCTGTATAGGCCGTAAGTTGGTTGGTTGTCTGAAATAAACTATAGAATTAAACTTTTTTTACTTTTCGCAGATGTGTAAAGTTGACCTCCAACGTTATTCACCCGAAGAAGATACCTATTACTTTTCTGCTACAAACGAGAGCCATGTTGATCGCCGCCGGGTCTATTGTTTCATGCTGCTGTGTTTCACTGAAGATGAACTTGATAGAGTCGTTGCTTCATTCTAATAACAAATTTCAATGTTAATTATTATATTTTTATTTATCATCACGCACTCTGAAGATAACGATAATGCTGTGTGTGTGTAATAATAATAATGTAAATACACTTATTATAAATAAAATCCACTCTCGAATAAAACTTTGTAGAGAATGTGACTAATATTATCTAAATTTTCTTTTCTTTTCTTTAATCCAATTGTATCTAAATAATGTGTCTCAAATAAGCAAATTGCGGCGGTGCCTATTACACAGGCTTTAATTTTAAAGATCAATTTGTATAAAAGCTCCATTATGTGTGTGCACACACTTTCATTCGCTTAATATACAGGTTGTGAATGAGTTCGTATCGAAGACTGATACCGTAGATTAAACTCATGATTCTGAACCCCCAGAAGTTAGAACTTTCCGTCGATCTTTTCATGAATTTTAAGCATGTTTTCAGTATTTTTTTCAGAAATCATAATAGAAGTCTATGTCAAGGTGATTATAAATAAAAAAAAACAGAATTATCAATTAATAGTTAAATCTGCGATGTAAATTACAACTCGATACGCTTGAGCGCGCTCGTCGCTTGCATGCAACGGCATGCCGCTCAAAAACTGCAACATTTGTAACCCATGACATTCGACATTAATGATTTCTATAATTATATTACAGGCATTAAATTCTAACCTTTAATTGAAGTTTTTGTTTTGTTACCCTCTACACCCTGTATCAGATTTTTATTGTTAACGTCTAGACGATGCACGAGCTTTACGTAACTAGATATACCGAATCGTGAATCCTGCATTTGCTTCGACCGGATGCTCTCTCAAGTTGCGGTTTATTCAAATTCTGATAATACAATTCGATTGTGTTTTTCCCATGACTAGTAAGGTATGTTCAAAGCCCTCGACCCGCGAATCACGCAGGTGAGTGTGACAACTGATTGTTTGCAATATATAAATGTTATAAGCCGCGCCCAGACCGACAGCGCAGAGGCAGAGGCTTACTTCTTTCATGCTGCGTTTATCTGACGTAAACTTTCACACTGCCTTGTCTAAGCGCTGTCGTCTATCATGTGCGTGTCTGTAAGCCCACGCCCTGCTGCGCGTTTGGTTTGGATACGGCCATAAACGTGCCATACACGACCGATAATCTTATCTTCAAAACAGACTACAGATCTCCGCAATATCTAATGTCGTGCGTTGTAATGATTCTATCTTTGGGTTATCGGTATTTTGGGACATGACGTTTATAAATCCATTACACATAACAATATATCGAAAGCTAATATTTATGTCAGTATTTTTTGCATGTAGGTGGAGGGAAGTGGATAATTTTCTTCAAACTCCTCCTATTTTCATCTTTCGATTAATTTCGTGCGGGTTCCAAGACAATTAACTTTATCCGGGGACTCGCCGAGGGTCAAACCTCGGTGTCTTCATTGGACTCCACTGTAGATCCTGGCTTACAGGAGTAGCAGTGGTGGGAGTGCGTGGCGGGCCTAGCCCCATAAAAACATGCACTTAATAGGTACATGCTCAATCAGTTTCCAGCAGTCTTTAAAATAAACTTTAATCCTATATTAAGATAAGATCAAAACACGCAATTAAATGCATAAAACTTGGCCTACTGATCGCATGGTAAATATTTATTTAGTTATGTAAAATAATGAGGTGTCATCGAGGCCGACAAACTGTTATGTCATATAACCTTGTACTACATTGTATTTAAATGGTCATTTTATATGTTAATTGTTAGGTATTGATGTTTATGTGTAAGCTTATCGAGATGGTTTTTAGAGTTGACCTAAAATTTGAAGCGTCTGGTAAGGAAAGCGACGCGGACGGGTGTCAGGGGTCACCGCGCCGTCTTTAGTTCAACACACTGTGACGTAACAAGATCGGCTGGGAACTAAGCTATAGGTACCGATCGATGAAGATTTATAAATGACGCAAATCATTTTGTTATACTTGCACTTTTATTGGTATGAGTGTTTAAGTACCTTTATCTTCCAGAAAAAAACGTTTGTTAGGTCAGAAAATTATTGATATATTTTGAGGAGCTGACTATGGAAAATCGACGATTTTTTTATCGTATAGTTATATGACATACGATTAAAAAATCGTTGATTTTCCATAGTCCTTCTTCTTCTTCCTTTTCCATAGGTTATGGTAAAAAATGAGAGACAAAGCCAAAATCAAAAAAGCTGTTAACATTTTATAAAAGAAGGATAATTCTAGAATTTAAAAAAAATAGGGCAGTTTGTCTATAATATCTGTTAATGAAATATTTTGAGCCATATACATCGTAATCGCTGATCCGTGTAATGATTCTGCATCTTACATAACTGCGTGATAAATCGGTGTAATTCAGAAGTTGCACTCATAATGTTCTCACATAGAAGACTCATCAGAATCCAATTGGATACAATACTCAACGCAAAATGTGAAACCTTGACCTTTCCCACATAATTGTCGACTTAGCGTCGTGGTTTGTACGTTTATTAATAAATTATCTATTCGTAACGAACACTTTTGAACCTAACACATATTAAAATAAAAGCTCATTTACAACAGTCAATCTTTAAGATGCATCATCTTGAAAATAACATCGGCAAATGGAAATGCTAAAGGCCAAGATACAGCTGATTGACATTCCCATAACCTTAAATATTGTATCAAAATTCCTCGTACTTTTTCGCATAGAATTAGTCATACAACAAGTGTCTTACCACTAATCATATGGGGATGTGACATTCAATATCGCTTCATTTTATTTTCGTTTCTATAAAATATGATTTTTTTACGTCTTTTTATAGAGAGAGTATCGTATAAATCCTAAATATATAGCTATTATAGCACGTACAGTGCATATATTGTAGGGGCGTCTTCTTTCGTCACGCCACGTCTGTCACGTGGCACAAGGGTTCATGACCTATTTGCACATCTTTTGTCGCTTCAAAAGTAAAATGTTATAATTACACAATTTCATTTGACATGATGTAATAATTATGTTGACACATAAATTGCTATCAAGATTTTGCCATAATGAAACTAAGGATGTTGTACATCATTATTTTGTGCAATCATGTCCATTGCATCTCGTCGCCCAAATGTCAAGTCTCATGTATGTAGTCTTCTATAAGAGATGCAATATGGCAATTTATTTGTATTGTCTGAAATTTGAAATAATAACCAATCGTTCATGCAATGAATACATTTATTAATAATTCAAATGTAAAGACCACGTAAATACTTATAGAAAACTAACCATATCACTGATTTGCCTGATTAACTACAGCAACACACAAATATACCTAATAAATAACAAAATAATATATTAATATGAGTCGTTGCTTATAAAGCGCAAAGTCATAAAAAGACGTTCAATTAAGGTACCTACTTTTCCAAAATTGCTGACATCCTACAAAGTAGTATTAATTTTATTTTCTACATCTAAGTGGTTATCACATCTAACCTCTTATTTCCAAAAAACATGTAAAAATGACATAACATGACAATAATTACGTTTTATATAGTTTTATATATAGAATATATACGAAGATGATTACAGTAGGTACATTGTCTTGTTTAAGCAAATTTTAATTGCAAAATTTCATTACAATATAAACATGAACAGTTATTCTACAATTTTTTATTTTATATTTAGAACCAACAGTTACCTCCGGTTTTTGGTTCAGAATACAATGCAAACTTTATGTCACAATACATTACTTTTTTAATTTCTACCACATAAATCAATAAAAAAGTTAGTTCGCTATTAGATCCCTGGGCTACTTAAAAAATAATTTATAAATGAAATTAAACCTAAGTGTTTCATTCAAGGACAAGTGTCACACTTTTGATAAATCTATCAACACTAATGAACAGACTCGGATTAAGTAAATGGTCTTTAGTGTTAATGTCTAGACGCCCCAGCGGCTCACGCTAATTAGCGTCCAAGTTTATTGTACCTCACTCATTGTTTATGTTTGAAAAATGGGACTAGACGAGGTTACAGAACTAGTTCACGAAGCTGTGATATTGCATGCATGGAGACACAGTTTACCCATCAGTAGTACCCATGACTTTAAATGACAACGAACTTTACTTGTGTTGCTCTATATTACATTACCTACATACATTTAGGCTATGTTAGTATAGTAAGCTACGGCTGGTGCGTTCTAGGGAATATCTATATACCAGATTTAATGAGAGACAGAGCTGTATTTCTTATCTGTCCACAAAACTCATATCAAGTAGGTCGAAATGTCTCTAATGTGAAGGTGTTGACAAAGTAGTCGTAAAATAGCATCATAATTTTGACCCTTT
Organism: Pheosia tremula; assembly: GCA_905333125.1. Lineage (NCBI taxonomy): Eukaryota > Metazoa > Arthropoda > Insecta > Lepidoptera > Notodontidae > Pheosia > Pheosia tremula. The sequence continues at coordinate 5,426,739 of HG995402.1, read as the reverse complement.
ACGACACAGATGTATGTTTTCCATGATGATATAATCGAATAAATAATCAAAATTCCGTTCATAAGCAATCTGACGGATATGTCAATAGAAAAACACACAACCATTTGCATCTGTTGAGCTTTCAATGTATAATTAGAGAAATTTAGTCAAAAGTCTATTTCTATATTATTTATTAAACTATTAGACCAGGGTAAATAATTTTAGAAACCAAAAATTATAATAGTAGGATGAAACCCGTTAAAAAGGACGAGAATATAACAAAAATGAAAGGAAAATTAATTTACGGGCGATCTGAGGTCGGGAAGTGGATGGGGGTGAGTTTTTAAGCGTAAAAATCGGTGTATCTCGATTTCCGGCAAAACTACAAGTCCTATGGAAAAAAATTAAGTTACAAAGTTGTAGGTAATAAAGAGACCTACAACTTTTATAATTACACTTTTTTCACATAACCTCAAAATTTATGTGAAAAATTCAAATAATCAAGTTTTTGGTTTTTTATTTTTAGCTTATGCAATTTTTTTTTTTAAATAATTTTTGCAAAATTATCGACTCTGGTCTATATGGTTAACACAATAAGTACATATTCCCTTTGAACCCTTCATATTATGTAAACTGATGATCATTGAACCTACTGCCATTTTGATTTAACCTGTAAAGAATACAATATTGTTATACATAGGTATCGAAGATGAACGTGATTGAGAGGAGAGGACGTCGCGTGCAGTGTGCAGTCTTACATAAATATTACAAGCAACCCCAGCGTGAAATCCATCTACATTCACCGCTTTCGTTTTTGTATACGTCATATCCAACTAAACCCGTAAACCAGGCTTAACATTTGTACCGAATAATAATGTAAATTAATGTGTTGTGTTAGCTATTACGGTACCAAGATTACAAGTAGGCGCTTAATTTTCTGAATGCTACTGTTATGTAAGTTTTATTCATAAATTAACATAGTTTCCAGGGCAAATGTTAGTTGGCCATGCACCCACTGCTGCTGTGATGTATAAATTATTATACAAATTAATTATTATGATTACTTGTAGATATACAGAAACACATAATTTATGATAAGGAAGCACAAAACTCATTAAATTATGTAATTTTTTCGTCCTCCTTAACTGAATTATTGCTCTTTTGTGTGCAATTATTTTTGTATACAATTCAGTGCAATTAAAAAACTATTTTGTGACTATTGTAGAATAGACTCATTTACAAAATCACATATTAGCGGTATTTCATTCACATATTAGTGTATAGCTGGATGATTTTTATACTGAAAGTACCTAGCTCTACATGCTGCTAATGTTCTATGCAAAACCAACATACCAACTTAATAACTCCAGCTGTACAAATGATGTTAAGTAATTTAGGTTTATGTTGGTATTACAGCTTGCATAAACAGAAAATTATCATAACATATAAGTATATAATATTTAAATTAATAATCATAATAAAATATAGACAATATTCCAAGTCAAATTATTATATAACCAATTGATTATAACTTTTAGCGTATATGCATACTTACTAACCTAACCTACCTACGGCTTCATAAGCGCATGCACATTAATAGCGAGATGACATCGACATGCCTAGAACCTTGACCTGTTGCTGGTTTGAATCCTGGACTTAAAAGACAAGAAGCTAAGAATACTAATAAATACGATTATGATTGCAACTGTCAAGAGAAAACATCTGACCATTCAACTCATGAGATGCCTATTGCACTTTAGAAAATAATGGTGGCACAATAACAACAATTATGGAGGTACCTAATGTAAAACATATTTTGACAAAACGATCAGATTTTTTAGGATTAACGCTTGCCCTGATTGCTTGAGTAGGATCATAATATACATTAACACAGCCTTGATTGCAATTAATAGCAGTTATTATATTACCTATAGCAAATATTCTGTGTGTGTGTGGTAATCATATAACGTTAAATCAGACTAGCATCTAATTACAACTAGTACACCAATAGATTATTATAATTCATTACAAAGAAGTCACTAGAAAAGGGATTAAAACCTTTTGTAATTCGTTTTAACATTGACATTTGCATGCCTATTATCTGGTTACATAAGAAAAGTTGGTCGGGTCAAATTAAGTATTAACAAACACATATAAAGTACCTACCAAGCGCTCATCAATTAGGTGTATGTATGTTGTTCGGCTACGTCAACATGGTACGTTCACTTGTGTGCCCCACAGATGGTGCATCTTGTGCTATACTGGTAAAAGAAGCACCTTACTGGCTTAGCCGTGGTATTGCAACACGGTATTAGAAGAAATACTTACGTCGGTATATAAGAGAACTGTTTGAAAACGTAATCATCCCACACTTCAAGTGTTCTCTGAAGACCGCGGCCGCTCAAAGAAATAAAAAAATGAAATCGGTTAGTCCAGTGACGTCATGGATTGAGTGTAGTGAATAGTGAATCATGGGAATGAAAAAGATTAACGTGACGGTTTTGTTTCAGTTCGTGGTCCTTGCTTTGATCGCTGCCGTGTGCGCCGCTCCACAGAACCCTCAGGATGTTCAAATACTGCGCTATGACACGTCCAATGGTGGACCTGATTCCTACAGCTTTGCGTAAGACTATTAATATAAATTGAATTCAATGATTATTCTTGGATACAAAATCTATTTTTTTTTCAATTTCAGGTGGGAGTTATCAGACGGTAGCAAGCACGAAGAACAGGGGCAACTGAAGAATCAGGGCACAGAAAATGAGGCTATGGCTGTTCAGGGACAATACGCGTGGGTTGGGCCCGATGGAGTCACCTACACTGTCACCTACATAGCTGACGAAAACGGCTTCCAGCCCCAGATCCAGCAAGGACCCGGAGGAGCAATACCCTCGGCTGTAGTCGCTTCCCTCCTAGGATAAACCTGATAATTTCTCCTAGAAATTATTTCAGGCTACCTACTGTAAATACTCGTGAAGATGTATATAATATTTATGTACTGATTCATAAACATATAGTATTATTTGTATATGCTAAGAATAAAATGAACAGTAAAACTATTTTCAGTTCTTTAATTATACATAATCCACATGATCAAAGCTAAAGATCGTTCAGAATCATAGATGGTAACTCACAAATCTATAAATATTGAAATACGTGTAAATGTTTCTCCAACAATAAGGCAATATCTTGGCAACATGCCTTGAATTAATAATTATTGATGGTATTTTTGCCAATTTGCAGTAAGGTGTGAATCGCATGGAATAATCGGCTAAATTGTTTTATTGCAATGCAATAATAAAATGCTTGATATTGATGGGCACGTCTACAAAGTATTTTTGAATCAGACATGATGATTAGAAATCTTTTTTAAACAGACTATTAGGTTGTCTCGGTTAAGATCCATGATTGAGGGCTAATATAACATTGTTACTGAGAATTCTATAATTAAAATTTTACCGATAACTCATTATTATTAAAATAAACAAAAAAAAAATTACAATATCAAATTGCATTGAAATTAAAAATAATAGGTGTTAACATTCAAATATATTAAATGTCATGTTAAAGAATGAAATATTGCATTTAACAGGCAAACATCGTCTAGAATTATGAATAATGCCTAACCATCATCAAAAACCACTCTAATGAATTGGATTTCCTATTTTAAATTATTATAGTTTAGGTAAACTCGTGCAAAAAACTTTAATTGCTAGTAGAAAAAAAGTATACAGGTATTTTGGTTCAAATTATAATGTTAGTAATATATTCCATTTCGTAATGCATATCCAATAATATATCTATACTTAGTTACCTATATAAAATACGTGGCATTTGAGCAGACGCAAAAAGAAGTAATGGATAACATAAAAAATATATTAATAATATCAAAACGCTATATGTTTTGTTTATCAGACTGTATCTAAAGTATACCTATTGTAGAACACATAATATTATTTTATCTATCACTGGGCAAGATTCTTAACTAGCTTTGTACCCTGATTCCTCCGTTATTGTGTTTCGATCGATTGATTGAGAACAACCATGAAGGCAAAATTAAACAAAAAATCAGTTTACAAAAGATTCTTGCTTACTCCTGAATACAATAGTTTCTACGGAACAAACTTTGACAATTAAACAATCATCACTTTGTACGTTGGACACAATTAATATACTTCAAACAGATCAAAGTAATATATAGCCGATGTGTATAAATGGATACCTATTTTCATCCTTCCATCATTAAAACAAAGGTTCATTTTTCAAAAGCTCTCACTTACAGTGAAATAAACTATATAAAATTGTCGCCAATTATGTTAAGACCTTATTCGTAGATTATGACCATATTGCAAGTAAACTTAATTTGACATGACTAAAAAAATGCTGACCTAGTCATACGTTACGTTACGAGCATATGGACAACAATACATGTAGGTCTGTTTGACATTGTGCTGATAAACCCTGTCCACAACTTATGGCCACATAAGTTGTGGACATTAATTCTGTCAAATATGTTATCGGTATGATTTACTAGCATATTTACGTGAAAGAGGTCCTAATTTAAGATTAAGTTGTATACATAATGATCCAAAAAGGGTATACAGAGCTTTAAACCTATACTTCCTTATCGCATTTTTAATCATTCAGTAACTTCAAAATTTCGATGTGTAGAGTTTGATCTCAATAAAATGACGAATGTTATTTTTTGTTAGCATTTTTTTTTAATTTTTATAACGATATTCTGAATTCTCATAATGATTACAAATGCGCTAAAGAAACGCAGGTGCAATGCTTAGTATACCCTTTATGAATCATGCTGTTTATATCCAATAGAATTGGGACATTTATATCACCCGCTATTACATATATATTATGTTGATGTGAAATCATTGCTTACATTATCTTTAAAAGACATCATTATACTTAATTATCCAAAGTTATTATGTACAAGTGAAAGAACCTAAATAATCATAGGCATTTCTTTTGAAATCACCGACAGACACATTAATTTTGTTTAATGTTAAGTAATTGATGCGTCAAGTCTAATATAAGGCGGCGAGCTCACAAATAATACATACGACAAGCTTGTGGGCAGCTAAAAGATAGAACAATCCATCATTTGTCATATATAAGCATTTACAAATATCATAATGTCAAAGTCGTATTGAAAGTGTCAGCTTTGTTTATGAGTCTCTAAGGTTTAGTGCTAATAGGCTAAAAATACATTATGACTCCATACAGTGTCATCTCTATCGTTTCATATGAAAGTAATAGGAATGAAGCTATGCGGGAAAGCTTACACACTAAATCAAGGATTAAAAATAAAATAAAAATAATGATGCAATGTTTTTTTTTATTATTCGGATTCTTTTCAATACTTATAAATCAATGGTTTGATGGCGATGCTTAAAGGTTAATTATCAATGATATCATCTTGTTCAAAACGCATACATGAGTGTCTACCGGTGTGCACCATGCCTAAGTTAGTAAAACTGAGGCGGTACATTACATCACATTACGATACCATGGTTACCGATCTGTCTTTTATCAACATGTTTTCTATGCCCGGCAACTGGGTTTATATAACAAAAAAAGTAGGTACTTGGAAAAGCTTGGAGCGCTTAGAATTTTGGCACTCTCTCTCAATAATAGGAACTATTTCTAGTTTTAAAGTGTTCCGTGCATAAATATAATATACTTTAATATATCTATGGTTCCAAGATTGTAACAGTAGTTTTTAGTATAAAAAACAACTTACAAAATTCAAAACTAAAATGTATTATTATAGTAAGTAAAATTGTATTCTAACCAACTTTAAACAATAGAAAATTATTCAATACATGCCATTTACCATGAGTATTATGTATGTGAAAAATATCCAAAACAAGTGCTACTATATTTTTTTATGTAGGTAGAATTCACGGAATACATTACCCATGAAATTTTGACATATTTTTTTCAGACCACCTTTATTGCTTTAGTCCTAACCCATTGGGGGGTGATTTCCAAAATATTATTTATTGGAGCAGTAGAGTTATTGCATGTTGAACTAAAAAATTATTAGCGAAATCGGTTCACAAGCGCCGCAAATATCCGCCATAAACCCAATAACATCATAACTATATAAAAACACAAAATAACCTACAATATCGGTACAACGCATGCATTAGAGGCGCTGCATTTTATAATTTTGGGCGGTTTCACTCGTTCTTTCTCAAAATTGAAATTAAATCCTCGTAATGTAAACCAAGCAATTAAAATAAATGTAACTTAATTAGTTAAATTTTTCAATTAAAAAAAATATACTTACATAACTAACTAGAAACATTTTCTCCTATTGCATAACAGAACTGTTGAAAACACCTTTATGTATCTGATACATATATACATACCTATAGGGAATGACATTAGGTATATACTCGTATTAGGCAGATGTCAAGCTGCTCACCTTCAATCCTACCGTAACCAAAACTTGTGCTAGATATAAAGAACGAATTTCATTTTATATTCGTCATTTCATCGGAATCAACCGCTAAATTAGCATCACATCTCAAACATGAAACTGGTTCGTTTGGTTTGTGTATTTTGTTGTGAACAGTGCATAGTGAATTTGTTGAAAAAAGCTAACATAAAAGCGGCTTCCAATTAGCGGATTTTTCGTTATTCAACTTTTAGTTTCTCTTTCCGATAATTATTTGTGAATTTTGAGTTAGTAAACGTTGAAAAGAGTACGCATGTTATTTCTAAAGAGAGATGCAGAGGTGCACATCGATGCATCCACATTTCACCGATGCCATTTGGTCCCAATGCAAAATTAAAATTATACTGGGGCTACCTTTCAATTCGAGAGAAACTCGAGCAATAAGTACATCACCGGGATGAAGTAAATTTTGGGATATGTATTTAGATTGAAATAGTTTATTATGTTCTTGTTACCCCTTTCTTTATTATTGATAAAGTTTTATACTTCGAAAGCTATTGTCGTTAAGTATCATATTTTTTACAAAGTAGGAAGTTCTTTCTGAATCTGTTATTTTGTTTATTTAATTACTATATTCGACATAATCGTTTTAGTCAATGATTCCCCTAACAGCCTTTAGCTTCGTTTAAATTCTGTTGCTTTGTTTTTGATTAATATAATTGTTGGTAACTTTTGATGATAGTGGTTTACTAATGTAATTTATAAATTTTGACAGCCGTTATAATACAGTGCGCAATCAAATATAAATTATACGCTATCATCACCTATATTTAACACGATCAGTGTGAAAATTCTTCGCTCACTTCTTAGGAGCTTTTACTAATTTTGGCAGCATTACATAGCGATAGAATTATTGAATTATCTTCCTACGGCGGAAAGTAATAAAATAAGTAAAATAAAACTAGAGACATTCGATAAATTTAATCCGTTCAATACATTTAATAACTTATAAATAAGTTATTTACTTTTTTGATCACATTAATATTTTAAAAAAATATAATAATGTTTATACTCTACATGAATCTCGCATTTCATTGCAAGGTGTGTAAATTGCTTGTTTTTTGTTCAGTTGGTAGTACTTTCCCTGGTGGCTTTGGCGGCGGCCGCGCCCCCCCGCCGCGTCGAATACCCCAGTGGTGAAGTGCAGATCCTCCGATTCGACAATGAGAACTTCGGACTTGGCAACTACAAATTTGGGTAATGCCCGGTGTACACGATGACGCATTTAAATGAGTACTTAGCAAAGTAGCCAGAGTTAACTTGGAAAACCATTATAATATATGTGAAAATTTCCAGATATTACATACTTTTTTATATGTGTATTGTCCTCGTGTAATCTAGGCACTTAAGAAATTACCTAGTGTGCTAAGTTTACTTTAATTACTCATTGGTTGATAAGTGTTATTCGTTTGTTAGTATTTCCGACAGCTTGGTCTATTGGTTTTAGCGTAGGCCCTTAACCAGCTGACTGAGGGTTCAATTCCCATTGGAAAAAAAATAACTCGTTTTCACCTGGTCAGAGTATTTATTTAAGGCTTTAAGCTTACCCATATTACATACAAGCGTTGCATAGTTTGGCACGATACAGTTGGTGTGGAAAATGAAACGGAAAACAATGTCCAGTTCATTTATTTATTTCCAAAAATTTACAATGAACAGACAGACACAACCAAGTTACAATGTTAATATGAGTATAGATAATAGATTAGATACGTTACTGAATCTAGCTATGTTGCTCTAGGTATGAGCAATCTGACGGCACCAAGCAACAGCAACAGGGTGAACTTATAAATGAAGGGCGCGAGGACGAGAGCATAGCCATCAGGGGCTCATTCTCCTGGGTCGGCCCCGACGGCGTCACCTACACAGTGAACTACGTCGCTGACGACAACGGGTACCAGCCAGAGATCGAACAGGGCCCCGGTGGTGGCGTACCCCCCGCAGTCGTCGCTTCACTGCTTGGATAAATTATATGACGTATTATTTGCTTAAATTGACTGACCAAAAATATGTACCTACGATATTATTAAAAGAAGTTTTGTTTTTTTTATCTACATATATTATGTTTTTTTTATATATACATCATAAATACCATTGGTATACAATTACAAATTCGATTATTGAAACTATTATTGAAAAGATGATCGGAAAAATCAATACTGAGTTAAGTATAATCAGAGTTTACATATTCACCATCAGTTAGATTTGTCTGGCAGCTAGATCCTGAAACAATTTTGAAAAGCAGTAAAAAAGCAGCAATTTATTTTGGAGAGACAGGTTGCGAGCTGGGCTCTTTCCTTTGTTTGGCTTAAATACCATGTTTCAAACTAAAGAGATGGGGTCATAAAAGGTTTCCTCTCATTGAGGGGAGGCCGCCCAGCAGTGAGACCACAAAGGGTAATAGTACATTACTGCCACGGTCTGTAATGACTGCGATGCTGGCAGCGCTGATGATGGTCAAAAGCGCAGTTCAGCGAAGCTCCTACGGCCTCGGCCTTTATAGCGCGGACAGCAAGGGCTGCAATGATGACCAAGCTTGAAGGACGAGAGCGTAGCTAAGCCAAGCTCGAGGCCATGCAGTCTTTGCGGAACTAGGCGTGTGTAGTGCTTTACTCAAACAATGTTATGTAATCATTTAACCCAAACGAGCTTAGTATAGTTTATTTTTAAAGTAACATTTGTTAAAAGTACAGTTACTAAAATTCAGAACCACCTTTCCAGGGACTATATTATTTATTTATATATAAATTAGGCATTGATTGTAATGTTGTGCCTATACAGCCAAACTCTGTATAAAATATTTATGCACCTGTAGAAATAAAACTTATTTTTACGGATTTTATCGCGTTTATTTTATATTTTTACGTCCCCGACGTTTCGGCTGCTTTATAGAAACCATGGTCAAGAAAGAGCTGAGGTAGTTGACATCCTAGTGTCATAGTTTGGCACAATGGTGCGTTTTGTTTTGGATTTAATTATATTAAATACTGGATCCCAAATCGGTGGTAGCACCCAGCCATCTTCCCTATTGAAATTGGGATGGTTTTTTAAATTGCAATGGTCTCACGCATCTTCCTTGGTCGGAATCGGTGTTCTTTTGCGAGGATCTGTAGTGTATCTAATCTGATATAACGGCGGGTGCGATCCTGTACATGTTCACAGACTGCAGACTTCGTGGAGCGCCGATGTTTCACATCAGCTACACCTATTTAAAATAAAACTGCTGGTGAACTGAAATTGCCGGTGGCTAAAACTGACTAGCAATGAACCTCCATCCAACTTTGCTGGCACCTATTCTAGTAGCGCAGAAAATCCGACTTCGTTCAAACGAGGTTGTCGAAATATTGAACAGAGTAGAAGCATTTTTGAGTAACAAAAATAGGTATGCAAATCGGCGACAATTGAATGTAGCTATATCAATTATGACCAACAATTTCATACATTTATATGAATTTAGAATCGGTTACACCCTGAATTTCTTCCTATTGGTGGTCAGCGATAATAATTTCTATCTTAATTTTATAGACGCCTGCCCGAAATTTCCAGTCTCTGATGAGGGCCTAAGCCTGGTAGTTTTTATATTTTCCGTAAATAATTAATTCTTATAGGCGTACTGTTATACGTTTCCATCATAATCGGATCAATATTAAACATACTATACTCATCACATACGAGTATACGAGTATCTTATATGATGATGTGGTGAGCATTAACTGAGCCATCACTTGTAATTGATGAATTGTTGACTCAGATTTATATTCAGGCTATATTCTAAGTCCCTGAAAGTAGTTTAATCGAGTCGTAAAGAAAAAAGCTCTAAGCCTCACTTAACTTAAAAAATGTAGTACTCGCGCAAATATAAGAAATCAATACATTCTATGATTAATTAGAAATCAATAACGATATTAATACATAAACAAAACGAATAATAAATAAATAATAATACCAGCCCTTTTAATGTTCCATTGTTGGGCGCGAACCTCCCCTGAATGTGAGGGGATTAGGCCATAGTCCACCACGCTGGCCCAGTGGCCTAGTACCCTTTTTACCATGCCCCATTTTTTTATAATGAATTTCAAAAATAAGAGGGTTGGCAAATTTGAAATCCTCACTAGGTGCTAATGACCTATGCTACGCCACTGACGCGCGAGTTTATAATTTCTATAATTTTGTGCTGAATTTTGAAAAATTCTCAAGGAAATCCTTTTGAAAGTTCCTTAAATAACATGTGAGTATTCTGCAGTATGTATATTTTATCTGTACAAAACTTCCAGTTACATTTTGTCCGGTAACTTTTAATTGATTTTTTTGATAAAGAAAATCATTGATTGTGCCACATATTCAATTTACTGTTAAAGTAAAATAATAATTAAATATGGTTGCGATCCGATTCAGTTGTAGAGAAAAAAATGAAAATAAATAAAAAATAGTGAGTGATTAAGGAACATTATTTATGGATGCCTACCTTTATTAAAAATTCTCAGTTGAGAACAAAGCGACGGCACAAAACGCGACGAACAAGGCGAGCTGAATAACGCTGGCACTGACGACGAATACATCTCAGTCAAGGGTTGTTAAAAGTGTCTGGATTCTCCAGATGCTCCATGAGAGCCAGTTATACGTATAGGTGAGAACAATTTTTTATATTTTTTTAAGCGCCATCTGGTACCAACGCCGTTGATCCATTCATGCTAACTTAGACTAGTTATTGGGGGATCGATAAGTCGCGTATTGCGGAAGATAGATGGCACTCAAATAGTTTGTTTAAAAAGGGATATTTTCAATTACTAATACCATTGGCATTTACTATATACTTCTGTATCTGCTTTCCGATACAAAATATTGTATTGGATTTCGAATATTCGTATTAAATTTAAGTACATTTTAAATAGAGGGGCATTTTACGTTATATAGATCTAAAACGTTTTATTTCTTACTAGCTGTTACCCGCGACTTCGTTCGCGTGGTATTTAACAAAGACACAACCGTTGGCAACAGCCTGCTCGCGCATTATGAGCCCGCGGGACGCATTTCAGGTTGTTGCTATCAAACTTAATCAGGCGCAACGCTGCAACATTGGTTTTAATACTTATTTCGTGAGATCCTATGTTTTTTCTAAAACAAAAGTAGCCTAAGTTACTCCTTGTTACATCAGCTATCTGCCAGTGAAAGTCCCGTCAAAATCAGAGATTACCCGGAACAAACAGACAGACAAACAAAAATTGTAAAAAATGTTGATTCGGTGTATACATCCAAATGCTCTTAGTAAAAAGCGGTTATTTTAATATTACAAACAGACACTCCAATTTTATTCATATGTATAGATTATGAATTTGTGTACCTATTTCTATGTATGATTCATCTATGAGGTAGTACCTATGCTGTCTTATTACGTTCAATAGACAAAGTTTCCGACCGCCTGTTTATTTTAAAATAGCAAACCACAGTTATCGTTCTCCTAGTTAGTTGTAATATTTATAACGGAAACTGGTCGCAATAAAGTACTTCAGTCGTGAGCTAGGCGATGCAGGTGGGCGGGGGGGAGGGGGGGCAATTGCAGCCATTGTCCCCCTGAGCACAGAATGCTACAACATACATATGTTACCTGATACCCACTTGACTGGTATTTTTTTCTTATATTTCATCTGTTGATTGGACCACTCTCCCAACATAACTATAATATCAACAATGAAGTAGATCATTTAAATTTCATACAATGGGTTCCGTTGGTAAAGCAATCTGTAAGATTCCGGTGCCTAGTTAGAATTCCCAGATTACTATCACTGATGTATTGGATTTTACTTAACGTAGGTGCCTAATTAATGTTATACATACGTCACACTATCTTTGCATATTTCCTTGTACGTTCCTTGATATGTATTAGTCACTATGCTCGCTAGTTCCGGACACTTGTCTTAATAGCTTATTAACTAGCTGTGTCCCCGACTTCTGCCTATTCTTTGATCCGCTGCATGGATTCGGAATCAAATCGGGATTTGTTTCTAAGCTACATCCTTCTTTCCTTTCTCGTTTGCTTTAAACTACGGTCTGGTCAGAAACCAGTCAGTTAGGATGGCATCGTTATAGGAGTAACAATACATATATTATCAAAGTAATCGCAAATCGCCAATCTCTGAGGCAGCTAAAGCACTGTATAATTTACATCATTCCATATTTGATTAAACTACATCGTCAAAACTGGTGAAGCGCTAATAAAGATAAAAGAGAGCGCCAGATACCCATCTCTTTATAGTAACAAGTGGTAAAGTAATGTAAGGTATACCAAAAATAGTCATTTGTAGATTGAAACTAGGTATCTGCAGGTATCTGACAAAAGTAATTTGGACTAAAGACTTTAAACCTTAATACAATGTTCAACAACATACATACACTGGCTGTATATTAATAATTGTAAACGTACTATTGTACATAGTTATATATGCATAATTATGTACGGGCAAAAACCGAAATATATTTCAAGAACATTACCAGGAAACAGGCCTTGATTTAAACGCATTCGTGTCGTAAACCATTGAACAGATATAACGTTAACAGCTTTATTATAAATCAAATAGTGTTTAAAGGTATATAAGCGTGACAAGTGATAGTAATTATCGGAGATATTGAAGTCTATTTAAACATGGATGTGACTTTGACAAAGGTATGAAACGAGTTTTTGTTTTTTCTGAGACCAATATACCTTTGAACAATCATGATAGAGTTGCGATGGTCAGGCGATAAATAAATGTTGAAGGACAATCATGACTTGTTATCTCAATTTTGTTTTTTTTTTCAATGATTTTATTAATAGTAAGTATAGTTAACTTTTTAAACTCAGAATAAATATTGCGCCATGTTAGTATTAATTCGAATCGAACTCTGAATTGTTAGAAGCGTCGATCAATTTAGAATTTACATTACAAAGATTTTGGAACGAAAATGTTTAATTGCCAATTTACACTGAATTCGACCGTAATGTGGGTATTGCACGGACACCTGAGTACATGGTTATTTAGAATAGAAGCAAGTTTTTCACTTAAGCGCACTTAAATGCATACGTAAGCTATTGTCTGTTCCTGGTAAGTGTTAATTTATTTAGTAATATTTTTGTACAATCATTTCAGTTCGTAGCCATACTGGTGATGTGTGGAATTATCAACTACGCGACTGGAATTCCCATCGAAAATACCCGAAATGAACATGTTAACTCTAGATACAAAAGATCACCTCCAGACAACCTCTCTCTCTTCGGATTTGGAATTAAAACGTAAGTACATGCTTAGAAGAATATTTGTTTTTACACTAGTATAAGCTTTTAGTTTTCCTAAAGCTTAATACTCAAACGCATATAAAATTGGAGAACTGATGAATTCTAACGTGCTATACAAGAATGCATAGCATATATCGTTCCTAGAAACCTATTAAAAAGGATGACAATGCAATGATTTACATTAATGAAATTAAAATATTAAACTCCCGACTTGTAGAAAACATGTACTTCATACCATTATTTATTTTTATATTCATGACTAATGATCATTACAGCTGACAATAAAATACTTTACTTTTATTACTTACAGGTCATTTTCAGTACCGAATCTCATAACAAGCGTTCGTGGAAAGATCAACAATTTCGAAAACCTATTTCAAACAGCGCCAGATCAATCCCAAACCGAAAATATCGTGAGGCAACATAATCTTGCCGCTCAACAATCTCAAAATGAATTAAAAAATAAGAAGAAAATAATTATCAAACCAGATCAAGTACCTACACCTCATACAGGCAATGTGATTAAAAACTTCAAACCTGTTTTAACACTAACTATGGAAAAAATCGATTCCAATACAAACATACAAGACGTTGAAGTAAATAAAAATGACACAAAATCAATACCAAAAGGGGAAACAATTGCCAGTAGTACTGATACTCCTACCAAAATAGCGGCTAAAGTAAACGAAAACAAACATTTAGAAGCTAACATTGATAAAAAATTATTACATTACATATTCAATACAGATGCAAATACTATAGATAGTACGACTACTGACACGATTGAAACTGGCGACTATACAACGGGAACTGGTGATTATGATACTGTAAGTACCTACATAAAGCTGATATTTGCTTGGCACTGTTTTCAAAATGACCTATAATAGCAAATGATGATGATACAGCCAAATCTATATAGTGACTTCATGCAATGCCTAAAGGTATTAACGTAATAATTTGATCTGTAAAACGATCTAACGATACAGTGACAATGAAAATAAATATATCGAACATTTCCTTAAACTTCATTTATACTTGCTATACAATCATCTCGATAGCCCTAAACTTTGCGCTACTATTTGTTTACGGTTCGAGTTACGAATTATATACGACAAAATGTATTTATAGGTGTGTAGTATGAATAATAATAAACTGAATTCACGACATATTTTATTTCAGACTACGCTCGATGATGATTTGCTTCGCATTCCAGCACCAGTAGTAGCGACCCTATTAGGATAAACTACTCTGTGTCACACTTCACATGACACACTTCCGTTTGAAGATATTCTTTGAAGAAATTGGCAACGTCAGCGAGGTCGTACATGAAGAATCGATTCAGTAATTTCCCACTCGGTTCATATTCTTCATAAAGAAGACTCTCAACCTTGTTTTTATTGGAAGAAGACTTAGGTCTACTGCGAAGCGCTTCATTGTTTAAAATCAATGCCGATTTTAGATTACCCACCAAAAAGTAATGTTTAGAGGCATTACTTGCCGGTGAAGCTGTTGTATTACTTATAAGTGTGATACTGCTGCAAAAAAATATTATCATCATTATAATGTCATTGTTTTATGATATGTGGACTTTGCCACACACTTAAATATAGTAATTGATGGGATCTTGGTATTTATTGTAATTTAAAGAATAATTGTAGAAATATCCAGAGTGTAAGTGGCAGGGAAAAATTGATGCCATGTATTCAGTTCATGATTCTGGACCCCACAGAGTTGGAATTTTGCGTCGATCTTTTAATGAATTATGCATTTTTTTTGTATTTTAAATTGATTTTATCATAAGATCGTAATAGAAGGCTAGCTGAACGCGATTTTAATTAGAAAAAATATAATTACTAATCAAGACCTAAAAGTGCAACGTTCATTAAACTTTTATACTCTAATGTGCTCTCGGCACACGCATATGTCAGTAATCGTGCGGAGCGTTGTCATCGCGTTATTTACTATACATTGCGCGCTCAAAAAAAACAACATTTGTAACCCATGACATTCAATATAATAGATTTCTATTATTTTATTATAGGCCTTAAGGGTAACCTTTACCCAACGTTTTGGTTAGCATGCCACTTACACCTTGTATTATAGAAGTATATTTAAGGGTTTTGGAAACTCATATCTTACATAGCATTAGATTTAATATCTATATACCTTTCTGTAACTTTTGTTTCTGTTGTGCTATTTTCTGAACACGTTGTCACAATAATACTGCACACAGCCTGAAAAAATAGGATTAAATAACTGTTACTATTCATTATTTTTATTTGAAGGTTTAATATTTTTACAATTACTTACGACAAAAAGCTTGAGAGTATACATTCTGAATCAACGTTTTATTATGGCGTGATTACGTGAAATTGGTTTTGCTAATTAATCAATTTAATCAAGCAAATGGAATGAGTTATTAAACTATGTTTTACAGGTTTACCGAGTTGCCCACGATAAGTTTTCGTTGTTGACTTGACTTCGGAATTCTTCATTGTGCGTGACTGTACAACATGCACTTTGTTGCTTATTTGTGTATAGAAACTTATAGATACCTATTGTAAAATATAAATAAATGGACGGGAATGTATTAGACCACCGTCTATGCGGTTTTGGTGAATTTTTCAATTAAACCAGCTGCTATTTTTTATTGTGTTTCTATTATGTAGCCTTTTAGAAGTTAAATAAACGTCTTATTTAAAAGCAAACGCATTTGTTTTGGTTTTATTTAAAAATAAATATAACACTTATTAAAATTAATCTATTATAATTAAATCATACGCACAGTAATATAATATTATTATTTCTAAAAGAAGAACGGCGGCCGATATTTTTTAATTAAATATTGCGAGATTTTCGTTCTTGACCGATGAGTCGCAAATCGACAAGTGTCCGTACAACATTACATTTTTATTTTTTTTTGTTGACGGGGGGAAATCTTCGAAAGATACCCGGCCTCTGTGTGAGAGAGGGCCGGGTTATGTGGGATTCTTACCCACTAAAACCCCCCCGGTGGCCGCCTTCGACACATGTTGGAGGGGCTCCGGGATCTCCAAACGGAACGCACTGGTCGGGGCCTCTTGTGCCTCGCCTATTTTTTTCCTGCATCAACCTATAACTTATTCAAATAAACCCAACGAAATGGTCAGTATATGGTGACTAGCGAGGATCCTGTAGACCACACACTCGAGTTGTTTAACATAATCATTAGATCAACGATACGAGCGTCACGTGTACCCAATGCCGTCATCACGAGATGATGCACTGAAATTCCCCAGTTTATTTAATTATCGAATCATTACACCTATGTACTTTTGACATTGATATTTATAGAATTCCTTATAGCCCTCACTCATGTAAGACTTAGCTAATAAACTTGTAGATTTAATTTACAGTGAGATAATAAGTACATAGATTGTAGATTTAACTCATGTTAAGAACATTACTAAAGAGATAAAGATAAAGTTGACTAACATTGCATGTATCTATAAGTTTCTGTAGGTCTCCCTAAGTTGCATTATGTTTTTGTTTTTTTTTTTACTTTAAATGTTCTGTGAATAAAATTATATTTTGAAAAAACGAATAAATATATTCTGACCTAAATTATTTTTTTAAATTGATCTATATTAATCGGACAGTATTCAAGAAAAAGTAGCATTCACCAGAAAAATACGACGGTGGAAGATTTATAAAAAACAAAAGTCAACTTTGAATAATATTTGTATACTTGTGAACCTATCTAGCTATAACTATTCCGTTATTTATAAGTATCGACATGATTACACACAAACACAAAATCATCTATAATTATGATCCTGTTATGTTTTCTACACAAACGGCTAAATTATTTAAGCTTCAATGTTTTCGTTATTTTTAAGTAATTATTATTAATTTCCTAGTCAATACTAAAACTTTAATTTAGTCTACCGTTATATTGTTTCATCAAACTTTATGCGAACATCGTTAGTCGGTAAAAAAAAAGGTAATAAAGTGAGAAAGGTAAGGATTTTAAATGTTGTTTACGGTAAACAGTCCGTAAGATATGCCAATTAAGAAGATGTAATGATAATCATTGCACACGGGTGAGCGCGGTATACAGTTATTGTCCCCTTTTGGGAACATGGGAACGTGCCTGAACGGATAAATCTTGATTGTTCATACTTGTTGTACTGCAGTAAACTTTGCCAACTATGTCATCTCCACCTGTTAGTCTCCACGGTTTAATATTATAAAAATCTCGCTCTCATGTTGACGGCCTGAGTAACGCAGTTGGTCAACCCTGTTTTCTGTGCCGGGTTCGAATCCTGGAAGGGACAAATGTTGAGTGATGAGCACGAATGTTTGTACCCAAGTCATGTATGTTTAATATCTATATAAGTAATATATACTGGGTTCGCCTCCATTCCATTACCATAATACAAGTGTTGCTTAGTGCGGGACCGTATAGTTGGTGTGTTCGTCCGGCGGTATTTATTTATTAATGTAAAATATAGTATTTTCTGTGCCGAGGGTCCCTAGTTCAAATCCCGATAGGGGTGGGCACAAATGGGTTATGTATGATACCCTACCCATAGCACAAGCGTCGATTATAGTACTCGTATGAGACTGCATATAGGTCCGTCCTTCTCGCGATATTATAATATTTATCATATTTTCTAAGTTTATATGGGGTGTTCGTCGTTTTACACCACAAGCGGTTCGCACCATGGTGTGAAACGACGAAGTGTACTTTTTGAAGGCGCTGTTTCACACCATGGTGTGAATCAGCCAATGCTTTTTTAGACTTCGTCGTTTCGCACCATGGTGTGAATCAACCCAGGACTCTTTTTGGCTTCGTCGTTTCGCACCAATATCAAAAGTTTGAAAATATAATGTGTTTTTGTACGGATGGGTAGAAAACTGTTATTTGATAAAATGAATAGTGCAATAAAATACAAAATAGGTATATAACTTAGCTTTTTTGTTATTGGATAAAGTATTAATACGAATCAAAATAATTGCATTTTTTACTTAAAGGTATAAAAGAGAGTAAATAGTAAAAATGTAAACGATAAATAACCACAGATGAGGCGGCGGCGGGGGGGGGGGGGTCTATTACCCTTTTACATATAACGATTTTTACTACATAGTCATTATGCTTACATATATCAAGTAATAATTGAAAATCACAGGCTGAGCTGTATGTGTGTAGTGTTTGAACTTTTTTCCATCACATATTGCCAGCCGTCATCCAATAAGTTCGGCAGCAAATGTGACAAGACCCAACATTTTGGCTTTCGCCACAAAATGCGCCTGAAGACAAAATAGCACCCAACAATTTTTACTTCTAGATTTTTATGGTTGGTGATATAGTGTATTATTTATATTAAATGCATATCTAACAATTAATTACTATGATGATTTTTTGATGAAAGTTTATTATAAACGAATAATTTAGTTAACTATTCAAACAAATAATATAATATATGTATATGTATATATATAATTATCTTTCAAATATAATTTTCTTTCAAATTTACAAATATGTATAATCATTGATTTATCGATAGTTAATCAACTATATATGGCGCGTTTTCGACCGGAGGCACCGGTCCTGAAGTGATCCTGTGACCGCGCGCTCTCCGCCCTCTATCTCAAAAACGGTTCACCGTATAAAAAAAATAATTAACAAAATTTGTAGAGAATTTTGTATTCTACAATATTGATAATATATACAAATAGCAAAAAAACCCATAGGAAATGAGATATTTACAAAAAAGGGCAAAAAACCGATTTTTGTGACTTTTGACCTTGAAATTTAATAGTTGCGTACACCCTACCATATGTAGGTTTTGAGACAAGTTTTAGGGTGTCAATATACAAGTATTTACAGACTTACAGCTGGGTATCTCGAATTCCGAGGTGAACTTACTATAATGACTGGACTAAATTTAAACATAATTCTGGCTTCCAGTGCTGGCTTCCGTGCCAGATTATGAATGGATGAATAAATAAATAAATAATTCCATGAACGACTTTTGTGCATGCTTATATTTTATTGAATAAATAATAACAAAATATCATTGGTGCGAAACGACGAAGCCAAAAAGAGTCCTGGGTTGATTCACCATGGTGCGAAACGACGAAGTCTAAAAAAGCATTGGCTGATTCACATCATGGTGTGAAACAGCGCCTTCAAAAAGTACACTTCGTCGTTTCACACCATGGTGTGAACCGCTTGTGGTGTGAAACGACGAACACCCCATATCTAGACTCAACAATTTCATAACATCCCAGCTAATATTTTCATCATCGCTCTCGAATGACCCTGCTCTTTTTGGACGGCGGGTGATGAAATTAATGTTGTTTTAATATTGATTAAATATGTGCTATATAATAAGGAAGATCTTATAAAACAATCAATATTAGTTCAAAATAGTACTGTTTTGTGCATATACTTAACGCGAAAAAGGATAGATTATAAGGTTTTTATTACAAATACATTTATATATGTGTACATATAAATGTATATATAAAATTAAGTAAAAAAATAAACAAAACCACACCAATCTATAAATATGACGCCATATATTGCTATCTACGACTAGGATATTATTTAAAACTAGATGTTGCCTGCGACATCGTCGGCTTATTTAGATTGATAAAACTCATTCATTTATGAGCTGATTACTACATACTGAAAACTGCATCTTTATCGGTTAAGCCGTTTTTATGATTAGCGCACAAACAAACAGACAAAAATTCTAACAATCATTGTTTTGGGTTCTATCCCGTTGATATAGGAATAGTTTTTCTCATATATCTTCGATGTGCAGAAAGCGATCAGTTACATATTTATTATATGTATAGATTTTGTGTTACACCATCTCCTTCCTACACTGTATCCAGAACTTAATCTTATGTCACGCTAGAAATATTTAACATACACATGTAAGCTGGTCACGTTTTTGTTCAAATAAATAAAATGCGAAAGTGTGTTTATCGATGTTTTTAACACCGTACGTCTCGTATATTGACGTAGGTACCTAAGTACTAACGTAGTCCGTTGCCAGAGGGCGTGCAGAGGAGACATACCATATTGGTCGTGCGATAACAACAATATCAGAAGATGTAACACTCTTCATGGGGTTTATTTCATAATGTATTAATAAGCCCTATCCAGGACCTATATGACAAATAAGTAGTGGATAGGGTTTATCAGTATATAGTAAATCAGGCCTTTAGACTTACTGGCTTTGGCCTAGCAAAGTAATTGTGTTACCATTTAACAGCTTACACTGTGGTATTTCTTATTATTACTGTCCACTCAGGACTAGTATAGTTAAAGTAACTCAAATCAGTTTGTTTGTTAAATTTTAATTTATTTTCCTTGCCCTTTTAACTTTAACCATTGGCTTTTTCCCTTTCAAAATGTATAAATAAGTTCAGGATTTCAAGCCACACATTAAGACACGTTTGTGTTTATTTAATAATCATGTAATCATTATTATACTTTTTACATTAAAATAATGAAACGCAAGCCCTAATAAATATTTGAACGTACCATGTTATATGGGTCATAAAAAACAAATTGTGAAGTCGCCAAAAGGTTCAAACATAACGTATGCAGGATAAAAGCTAATAAATTTATTTGTCAGCGATCTCAGTAACCGTTACTTAAATGGTTATTTTGCGTGCAAGTGTCGCGTAATCTTTACGCGACTTATGTATTTTCGATAAGCAATCAGTGAGTATTGTTTAGATTTGTCGTTTTTATTGCATTAAGAAGTTATTACCGATATACAATACCAATGTAATAATTTATATTTATAATCACAAAATAAGTTAATTATAATAATTATATGTCTATTAAATTCACCAATTAAAAACTAAAGGGAATATGTAGAACAATAAATTGTAAGTACCTACCGATCTAACATACACCAAATGTCTACAAACAGAATCTGTGTCGACGTGTTTGATGCACCCTGCTATTACTTTGTAACGCCACTTTTCCTATGAAAACTATAAAATATAAAATGGCATATAGGTAATATATATAATTTTAAATATCATATAGGTAACTATATTATTTATTAAAATGCCACACTATACTATACTAATTTCTTTTCGTCGCATTTCTGTACTTCACGAATAAAATTTTATTCATAAGAAAACAATATCGGCGTACAAAGAGCTTTTGGGGGTATACCTTATTTATGTAACTTCGAGATATAAATAAATTCAGAACACTTCTTTACTTTTAACAAGTAACAAGTAAAGAAGTGTACCTACTCGGCAAGGAATCGTTCCAAATTGGCGCGAATGAAGAAACGCAACCTTTTTTATTTGGTACTTCATGAAGCTAAAATCTACCTCCTGGTGCGCATTATTGTTCCATTAGCTTTATTTTTCTTAAAAGTCGTTGCAATTTAAGTCAAAATATTAATAGATAACTAGTCTTAAATAAAATAGGTTTGATTATTTTCATACATATTATGTGTTATATGCAAGACAATAGACAAGATATATGCTGCCTTAACGAAGGCACTTAAAGATTGAAGCCTTAAAATATATTAATCTTTAATGGCTCTTTAATGGCTTGACGACACATTGCAAGACTCATCTTCAGCATTCACCTTCTATGCTTTAAATACAAAAGGTGTAACCCAATATAGCAATCAACATAAATAAAAGAGATTTGTTGACATACATAACAATCAGCGAAAAGTAGCGATGCGTAAATTCTGTAACTGTTCCATTTACAATAACATTGGCAGACACAATTGTTTTACTTTCAATTTACGGAACTATTCGAAAGCTCATTGTATTTCGTGAATGCTCGGTTTACCTCGTTGCCTAGGCGACTGTAACTGTAGCATTCGAGTGAATCCTCCATCCATTCATGTGTCGATCTCTAATGACCGGCTAGAATTGGCTCAGTTTCAGCGCAAGCGGGGCTCCGCGCACGTTTGTGTACGTCCACCAGGCGCACACACCGGCCACTCTTTATATATAAAGAGAATCTTGCGAAACCGTTAGCACATTCAGACTACAACCTGTCCAGGAAGTCACCTGCTTTTTTTGTCATCTGATAATAGTGAAGATGCTGCTCATATTGGTAGGTAATTATTGTACTGAGATGTTCGGATAGTGTGAAGTTTATTAATTAATCATCGAACTGTGACAAAAAATAATGTGTGTAGATCAATGAGTGTTTTGAACTATACGACGACCTCCCCGTGATTGCGAGATGTCGAAGATGTGTTGCAAAATACCGGCGTCTAGGTTTACCTATTGAATGTTTAGTTTTAGCACGAGTGTCGTTAAATATTTAGGTTTATACCTTTGCCTTATTTATGCCTTCCATGTTACTACCTACTTCACTACTGTGTCGAGATTTTACATGCATGAGTGAATTAGTCTTTAGTTGTTTGACTGTCTTAAAATCATGAAAAAAATGTGATCAAATAATTAATTACGTTATTTAATAAATAAGATGATCTAATAATATTTTTGGCCAAATTAACAACATGTGTTCATTTTTTAAATCAATTGTTAGAGGTCAAAGTATTTATTAACCTTGACTTCTTATTAAACTGTATTGAGTCACCAGTAACTATTGAAAAATATAGTTGTCAATATTTAAATGTCCATAACTATTCACGTATTATTAGAAAAAAAACGGTTACGTTTGTTGTGTTTCTTTAAGGACCCATAATCATCACATATTGCCATTGATAACAACGCGAAGGTCATTCGGGCACCTCTACGTGAAATTGCGCCAAAAAAATGGAACCGCGATGAACTTGAAAATATTGAATATAAGATCAAGGTCGAATTTTTAAAAGTGTTCTAGATTTGAAATTATTTACGGTAGGCAATAAAAAATAAATTTCGTTCAATTGATCCGATTCGGAAAAAGTTAATTTAAAAAAAAATGCCCGTTATACATCGTAGTAAGAGCGTTCATGAAAGATCTTATTGAACTGAATTAATAAAATCTAAACAAGATGTAGTGGAATCTTAATTGCCAATTACGGTGCTATCTTTAATTAATTTATAGTTTTGATAAAATTGCAGTTTGTGGTCGCGACGATGTTGGTGCATATTCTGGGCGCGTCGCCCACTGTGGACAGCAGTTCAAGAGCTCAAATCCTGCGATATGACGTCGACACAGCCAACATGCCCAACTCTTACAGATTTCAGTAAGTATTAACATAATACGAGATTATTAGTTCAAATATCCAATCTTATGAAGGGGTTGTCGTTGCGAGAAAATCGGGATATACGAGTATATAAGGAAAAGACAAACTGAACAGTGCCCAGATAATAATGAAAAGAACAAAAAAAAATGTTCGCATTCATTGTTAGTAGACGTTTCTATTTTCTCAGCTCAATTTTTTACAACAATGAGCAAATTAATATTCTATCAGTAGAAAACGAAAGACAGACAACAAAATTTGGCATAGTTTTTTTATCATTGATTTGTGGTGATCATGCTTAAGTTGCAATATATTCTAAGCCTACGTGTTACCTATTAGTTATGATATCAGATAGATTTAATTTCCAACGTAAAATTGTAATCCATGATTATTTAAAATAGTTGTAAACCATTTTTTTGAGATTCCAAGAATCAATTTAGGTATTAATAATACACTTAAATGCACATCAATATAAGACATCTCTCTAAAACAATTTACGACATGTGATACGTAGATGAACAATGTCAAATAAATGTAAAAATCGTAAAAATCTGCTATTCTATCAGCATTGCCCAATCTGTTTTTATTATCAACATTAATTTATTGAATATTTATGTATCCCAATAAATTCAAAGTTAGCCTTAATATGCATTATGGTGCATTTCGCGTTGTATTCATAAATGTATCAAAAGGTCGCTAACAAATTAATTTGGCAATGCGGTCGGCCGTGCGTGTCACTTTTATGGATTGTTTTAAACACGATTGCGTAAGGAGCGTTGACATTTGAAAAACACAAAGTTATAATCTTATTTGCATTCTCGTGTGATCCACGGCATGTGTGGTAGCCGTCCGTCCACCAATCGGTAAGCACGGATTTTACGGATGTGTTTTGCTCCAAAACTTCGAGCCCTTTGTAAGGCTCAAAGGCCTCGTATAAATAAAAAGGTTGATTCACTAATAGATACCTATACATTTTAACCTATTGTAATCATCAAAATTGCCACAAATTAAACCAACAGTTCATTAACCCTTGAAATAGTGTTTATATTAGAATCATAAACAGCCATGATTGATCAATTTATAGATTTTTTTTATGAACATAATAAACTCCCACACCTTTATTATCATCGTTCAAATTTGACGGGTAATCTAAACGAGCATGACAACAGAATTTTGTTAAGTCATAATGGTGCCTTATATGATAATCCTTTGAAAGATAAAAACTTCATTTAAGAATCAGCTGTCAATCATTTTTTAATTATAACAACGGTGTCATCTAATTTGCGGGCAATAAACTTTAACACAAGTACATGCGTACTAATTTCATAAGAGTAACAATGTCGAGTCAGAGCTATAAATAATATTTATTTCATCAGCGTTATTAGTAATATGGGTAGGTACCATACAATGGACTGGTGGCGAATAGTAGAGAGAAATTAACACCAGGCCAAAATACAGAATGATAATTGCCAAAATTTGCCCAGAAGGGAATGGAACCCGCAACTCAGTGAGCCGAGCGGCGTACGTTCAGACAACTAGCCCCGTGGCTTAGCACAATCTTACCACATCAGGAAACGTAAGGAATTTCCATCTCACTCACACGCACAGATAAATAAATAAATAAGAATGACAATGACAGTAAGCTTCCTCGATGGCATTACGTTTACATTACGAGCTTCTGGTAAAGTCTTTATTTAAGACTAGCTGTTGCCCGCGACTTCGTCCGCGTGGTATTTAACAAAGACTCAGCCGTTGGCACAGCCTGCTCGCGTTTTGATCCCGCGGGACGCATTGCAGATTGTTGCTATCAAACTTTAATCAGGCGCAGCGCTGCAACATTGGTTTTAATTTTTTTTCGAGAGATCCAATTTATTTTTCTAAAATAAAAGTAGCCTAAGTTACTCCTTGTTAGATCAGCTATCTGCCAGTGAAATTCCCGTCAAAATCGGTCCAGCCATTTCAGAGATTACCCGGAACAAACAGATAGACAGACAGACAGACAGACAGACGGACAGACAGACAGACAGACAGACAGACAAAAATTGTAAAAAATGTTGTTTCGGTATAGGTAACGTGTATACATCCAAATGCACTTAGTAAAAAGCGGTTATTTTAATATTACAATCAGACACTCCAATTTTATTTATATGTATAGATATAAGTAGGTACATATGTAGAAGTCTAGATACTAAATAGTCTGTAAAAAATGCGCAGTCTCCATGGAAAGCACCTCAAATTTTATTTTAAGCAGCAACAGAAAGGTAGGTCTACTTATAATATTTTTTGTGTCTATAATAAATGTTGTGAGTCTGGCCTGCCTACATGGTGCCACCTAATTCGTGCTGACCATTTTGAAAATAAAGATTTTAAAAAAATCTGCATTCATAAATCATCGAAGATTGATAATCGTTTTAAATTTAATGGCTTATTTCCATATTTAGAAACATGTAGTTTTAAATTAAAAGAATTTTCTGGATTACCATTTCGCCTTCGCCCACTTATGTCGATTGTAGTTATTCTGATTAATCTCCGAAAATATTCGACTCCATTCTATCCATCTCCGCTTCAGAGGAAATTGGTGCGTTTCTTCTCGCCTCGTCGCCGTTGTTTTAAAGCGTTGCTGTTAAATACTTTTGATATGGTATTTTAATTATAAGACACTGACAAAAATTTAAAATTCATTAATAATACCTTCTCAGATGAATAATTCGTGGGGATAACAGTAGATACTTACTTAAATAACAGCAAAAGTATACAAAAATAATGTCATTAGAGATTAACTGGCAGTTAGCAAATGTTTTTAGCCATAATGACCAACAATTTAACTACTAACAAAACAGTAGAATAACAAACGTATTGTAACGTAAAACACACAAATCCAATAGACATTTTGAATACTAAACGAAAAGGAAAGCTAAAGCGCTATGACTCACCCATCACCATTAAATCGTGGAAGTAATATTTGGTGGACAAACACTATGGAATGTCATGTCTATGTAAATTGGCCTTTATATTGTCCTTACGCGTAACCCGATAATCCGAATACGTGATTCACAGCGTTTATAGCCCGTAACCGACTTGTTGCGAAAAGCAAATATTTTTATATCGTTCTTCCGTATTAAGTTGGCTTTCTGCCACAGGGGAATAGTAAAGCAATACGAGTATATGGTGACGGTTAAATATATCTTGTACAGATTTTTACTTACTCGAAATAATTCTGAGGCTGGAGTATAATCGTGATTTGCGTTTAGAATATGCGGTAACTATTATATGTATTAGTAAATTAATATTGAATGGATACTACTTATTGTATAGTGTGCGGTTTATGTTCAATGGCGCGGCGAGAAGTAGTAGTAATGTCCATAAAATATAAATTTACAAAGATTAAAAATAATAATGTACTTAGGTATATTTTTGATTCTATTTCCGTTTGTTTTCTTTATAACTGAAAACTTTATTCTAATTCAATAGTATTTCATAGGTATTAATATGAATACATACGGACTTAAGTACCCCTTATAAAATAAATCCCTGATGAGATTATAATATCATTCATGCGGTCTTGCGCATTCATGGGCGCTTCTTTTTGAATTTAATGATATGAAATTAATTACTCGTTCCCAAGAAAGCAGCCTTATCGTCTCGATAGTAAAAACATATAATAAACGCGAAAACTCCGTAAAAATTGTTTTATTTCAATCTCTATATGTTCGTTTAACATGCAACGATTGTATTCCATTGGTGCCATCTCTTCCCATCACCTTGACAATTGACACATCTCTCTCCCTCTAAGCAGTCTTAAGCTAGTTGCAAGCCCTGACATCACTAAATCTCGCCATCTGTGCTCAGCATTCAATCCGAAAAGTACTTTTTATAGCGATGATTTCATTTTATTCCAAGCCATACAATACCTACTCACATTCTTATGTAAATTATTAATGTTCTATAGTTGATACTAGAAAGCATCGCGAAAATTTATCGCAATGATGAATTGATTATTTTAATTTACAGCTATAACAGATTACCAATTTGTTCTACAAAACCATACCCTGTCCTATGACGGCTTAAATATTAAACCAATAAATAACCTAAGTAATAACTTGATTAAGCATTTACTTTTATAACTAATGGGTAAGATAATCCCATGACGTGGTAAACATAAATCAAGATAAATTAATATTGAATACGCGATAAATAAAATCAGGCATTATAATCACACTTTTCTCTGAAGCAAACATAGTTAAATCACTGCGTGCTAACTGCGTGTAGTAGATCGAAAAGGTATATTAAGTACTTACGTACTCTGGTACCTATCAAATTCCTAATCATTGTATAAGTATTTCATAGGTTTCAACACGAATATTTTACTATTGTTAAGACGTATCCTATTATATTGGAAACCACATTTCTAAATGGTTACCTACATTGACAGACGACGAGACATCAAGGTACTTGTAGGTAATGCAAAAGGTGCAATATACTATTTACTTTCCCCATCAATTTAAGTAGTCTACTTATATATACACAAACCGAGAAAGTCTTCATGCAACATCTTATTCATGTCGCAAAAACAAACATGGAAATCCCTGTGCTGACCGCAATATTTAACTGCAGAAAAGTTTTAGGTTAAGTAGGTACTTGGTGGCTCGCAGATACCGTTGTGCTGACCGAACCCGGACGCTGCAACTATCAAAATGTATCCATTATCCCAAAAACATTGGGGCCGTCATGCTTGTCGTATTATTGTTATGAGAAGTAGAATGGTGACATGAAGTACAAAAACAGCGTATGTGGTCCGTCTCCTGCAAGTTGAACGCCCGAATACACTTATCGCTACAAAGCCGTTACTTAGATGAGTATCAGTCTCAATGCGCAATACTTACATTTTTATAAGGGTCTGTAATGTCACGAAAGCATAAAGCACAGGAATGTATGACTGGCATGCAACGAAGCTTGTTTGCGCACTTGTGTCCAAATTTAAATGGCAAATGTCCGCCCATCGTAACCATTATATGGACGTCAAAGTAGAAACGGAAAATTAAGTCCTATAAGCATCAGCATGAAATTTAAAAGAAATCGTAGAAGTCAGATAGTTTTATAAATTAAGTTTTTTTTATTCCATATTATAAAAAAAGATATGCTTTTTGTTGGTAACGCATCACTTGAGAATGGTGGCATCGATTTTGTATTTATTTTTTAAATATCGAAATTATTCTTAATATTCTGAATACGGTTTTAGGGGAAAGAAAAAAAAACGTTGTACGGAAAATTGGACAGGACTACGTCTGTCAGCAGCTAGTTATAAATAGGTACCTAATTAGTTTGCCTTAATTCTGCCTGTAAGTGCTAGCTAAGAAAACATAATAAGCGTCCTGCTTACATTTAGTTAAATATTTGATCAGGCAATATTTTGGTCGTCATCTATATTTAGATATCTTAAAATAATATTCATTTTCACATTAAAAAAGCATAAATGGCTCGTGACTTTTACTTACACTTGACATCACCAAACATTTATATTTCAAAGTGAATAGGTGTTTATAATATCAATAAATGCAATAACTGGTTTTTAAAAAATATTGCACAACTAAGTACCTAAGTTAGCAGTCTAACATTTATTCACGTCTCATGACTCGATCATATTATACCATCTCTATTTTAAGAAAAAGTTTAGTATATGCATTCAAATACCAGTTTCTCACTTTTTCTTAATCAGGTACCTCTCTAAAAGCAATGACATGAGTAGGTTATTACACTAAAGAGCTACCTACCTACTATAGCATTAATGATTGCTGACGTCTGCTAACGCCTGATACTAAAGAATACTGTATTGTACAACCTTAACTGTTTGCTCTTTAATATTTTCAGGCGTATCTAAGAGACTCAGTCCATACTCATTATTGCATAGTGTATCGTCTATACATCTATACATATAAATAAAATTGGAGTGTCTGTTTGTAATATTAAAATAACCGCTTTTTACTAAGTGCATTTGGATGTATACACGTTACCTATACCGAAACAACATTTTTTACAATTTTTGTCTGTCTGTCTGTCTGTCTGTCTGTCTGTCCGTCTGTCTGTCTGTCCGTCTGTCTGTCTGTCTGTCTGTCTGTCTGTTTGTTCCGGGTAATCTCTGAAATGGCTGGACCGATTTTGACGGGAATTTCACTGGCAGATAGCTGATGTAACAAGGAGTAACTTAGGCTACTTTTATTTTAGAAAAAAAAATTGGATCTCTCGAAAAAAAATTAAAACCAATGTTGCAGCGCTGCGCCTGCTTAAAGTTTGATAGCAACAATCTGCAATGCGTCCCGCGGGATCAGAACGCGAGCAGGCTGTTGCCAACGGTTGAGACGTTGTTAAATACCACGCGGACGAAGTCGCGGGCAACAGCTAGTTTAAAATAAAAACAAATATATAACCAAACACTCTCCTTTATTTCAATATTTCAGTATAATTATAAACAAATAAATGTTTCAGTTACGACGCCAGTGACGGAAGCTCGCGGTCTGAGGAAGGAGCAATCCTAGACCCAGGTACCAAGAAAGAAGCATTGGACGTCGCAGGTGCCGTGCGCTGGTACGACAACGACGGACATCTGTACCAGATGACGTACAAAGCTGGCAAGAGAGGCTACAGGACGATTATCAAAAAATTATCGTAATACACAGCTAGCAATGGAATGGGTACTCCAAGATTTAACTCTAATAGGTTTCGATAATGAAAGACTGGACAAATATAATAATTTATTATGATTAATGATGGATTCGTTGCTTGAATTTATAAAATAGTGCAGTGTAAATATTGCCTATTCAGTAGAAAAAATTGCTAGCAATCAATTTTGCAAAAATATTATTATATTAGAAATGTAAGGATTATTTAATACTGTGGTAGTTATAACATTATTTAAATGTACGACCATTTATTTCTTAAATTATAATAATTATTATTACTAATGTGATTTCAATGTATGTTTCTATAATCCACACAAAATTGTATTATATTTTTTTTGTCAAATCGGTACAGTTTCCTAGATTACCTACCTACTTCTCTTGACGATCTGATTAGTTCAGTTGATAGTGACCCTGCCATTTGCGCCGAGGGTCCCGGGTTCGAATCCTGGCGTGATGAACATGAATGTTTGTGTCCGAGTCATAGATGTTTAATATCTATACGAAGATATCGTGCAAACACTCGTATAAGGCAGGGTGAATATTTGCCTCGGATGAGCTATGTTCTGGCTGAGTGAGGCAAAGCACTATCGAGGCTACTTGCGCGGCTAGCATGCAGCTTATTATAATTTAGGTATACTTAAACATTACCTAAAATATGTAACACAACAGTTACTGCTGCGTCTCGATATATCTCGCCTCAATGATTTGTAAGGTTAAGGGGTCTCCCTTTTCGTTGTAGGGTTTGTCATAATTATCGCACCAAGTAACGCCGTCTTGTTGACCGCAGTAGGTTGTTTGTTTTTACACAAGAGGACGCTGCTGCCAGCTCCCTGGTTTAGTCCCTTAGTCTTCTCTTACGACATCCCCGGGAGGAGATGGAGTGTTGCTGATTATTCCATTTAAAAGATGCCTATTACGCTAGAACCTGTTGTGCTCTCTCAACAGCCTTTTACAATAGGTACCCATGAAGGGCATTTCCTTTTGAGATCGCCATCCTATTTACTGACTTCTATAAAATATAAAGCAGATTAATGAATTTGACCTCTGATTTAGTGTGTGTGTGTATTAATATGACCTGGGTAACGTTTAAGTTTCGCCGAGTATGTCAACTTGTGCGTCGGTTGGCACATTTCATCATCTGATCCAAGTTATCACCTGAGTTGCACACAATATCGGTATTGTCAATTGCCGTAACATTAACAAACATACAATGTATTTAAAGAGAACTTTGCAGTTTTCATATCATTCACATTTACGTGTTCAGCACCATTGGATAGACTTATCAACATGACTGCCCTGGTAAGATTTTAATTATGTATTATTTTCATTCAAATTCTATAAAATATTGCCTATAATGAGTATTCTTGAAATATTCTGAGATCATCCCCAAACGCGCTTTTGGGCTTTCTTTAATTTTTTTTTTCTTCTAAAAACTTCTTTCAGCTTTGTAATTCTTTGAAACATTAAGGGCAATTTTTAAATGGCCAACTTAATATCATAATGACGTTTGACCATATAACACAAAAATTGGGCAACATAATTCTCAACTACCTATAATGTTCAATGAATAGACACTGCAAATATTTCTCAATCAAGGCGAACGATGCATAATATAGTGCTATAAGAGTTTATGTAATTAAAAAAACATTGATTTGATTATAATTATAATAATCTCGTTTTTATTGTTTTTTATCTTATCAATTCTATGGCTGCATAATATATAATTATAATTATTTTTTCAGAAAATGTTTGTTGCCTGTGGCCTCTTCGTAGCCGTTTTCGCAGCTGGCGAAGAGAAACCTGTGGCTGAAATCATCACAGAGAGAACTGTAGTTGACCCCACTGGATATGATTTTGAGTAAGTGCCTACAATATTTATCATTAGATACTCAGAACCCAGAATAGGCATTATAATATCTATATATATATAAATCTCGTGTCACAATGTTTGTCCTCAATGGACTCCTAAACCACTTAACCGATTATAATAAAATTTGCACACCATGTGCAGTTCGATCCAACTTGAGAGATAGGATAGTTTAAATCTCAAATTATAGTCGCAATTTTAATTTATTGCTAATTATTTGTCTGTTATTATTTGACAGTCACAATTATCTGTTAACTCCAAATGATTCTAACAGATGTCGATACCTTTCGACTGGGTTAAGTAAGTAATCAATAGATGGCGCTGCTATGGTAAATCTACGAACGTGTCATATAAGCTACATTTTAACAGCATAATTACCACGTGTTGTTGACGCTATAAAATTAATTAAATTTATTTTGTAGTGAACGAAATACCGTATAATTCAATTATTTCCACTTTTTAAATTTTTGGAGTTAGCCACAGCAACGCGTGGCCGGGTCAGCTAGTAAAAATATATAATAATACCAGCCCTTTTAATGTCCCGCTGTTGGGCATGGGCCTCCCCTCAATGCGAGGGGAATTTGGCTGGCCCAGTGCGGATTGGCTGACTTCACACGTCATTCGAGTGATTCTCTCAGACATGTAGATTTCCACACGATGTTTTCCTTCACCGTTTAGCAAGTGATAATCGTGGTTGAAAATGAGATTCGCACATAAAATCAGAAATCCCAGAGGTGCGAGCCGGGATTTGAACGTGCGATCCTCGTTACCGAGGCAAGCGGTCTACCAACTTGGCTATCACTTCACAGGAACAAATATTAGTAATTACCTAGATCGTCGTAACAAAAATCATGGCAAGGTAGCAAGTTAACGATCGCAAAAACTGCCATTAGTTTACTAATGTGCTACTATTGCAGGTGTTCAAATTATATTTAGGGTTACTAAGTGAGAATGATACAAGTTATATCTACATGTGTAGGTGATTGTAAGTTTTCTGTTCTCAGAGTATAACTTTAATGTATTCTAAGAACTTATTTCTTAAGCTAGCCTTCACCATAATTGTACTAATAAGTACACTTGAAGACCTAAAAGTACATTGGTAAACAGTCGCAATGAAAGGTCGAAATTGTTAGCTAAATAAAAGTGTCAAACGAGTTGATGATTGCTACACATACTCAAACAAATAAGATTTTGTTTCTCGGCTTGTAGTTCTATTTGATTTGAATAGATGGCACTGTCCACAAATATATATAACATGTAATTATTATGAAAAAAAGATAAATTTAGTTATTTCAGTATTTGCAATTTAATATAGCCATATTTCCAATAGTTACACGAAAATAACTAAAATATTTACAAGTTATAGATATAAAAATATATTAGCACTCGGCAAATCCCCACCATTATCGGGCGGCAGGATGCTCAAAACGCTGGCCGCATTACCACGTTGAATAGCAATTAATTAATTGAACAAACCAATATAGTTGAATATTAGGACAATATTCTGAATTGATATACAAACATCCCTGATTATCATTGCTTCCAATATTCCTTTTTTTTTATTTTTTTTTATTACATTGTAGGCAAGTATTTGATCTCGATCTCACCTGATGTTAAGTGACAATGAGATCTGCGATGGAGCATACTTGCCTAGGTAGGAAGGCGGCAGTAGATAGAGACGCTACATTCACTAGGCACATACAGCGCAACTGATCTGACCCGCCATCCATGAATGGCAACACCGAAACTAACTTGCTAAACTGTTTAGAACAGGCAACAATCTTGATGTAAACTAATGACATGAACCCAGTCCCACATGTACTCGAATGGCTTCCATACATTGTGATCTTCCACTTCGCGCATCCACCAGCTCCCTCGAACATGATTAAAAGAAATGTCCTTATACTCTCTAAAATACCTATTCTGCTCCTTTCAGATTCAAAACAAGTGACGGAATATCCCGCCAAGAGAAGGCTGGTCTGATCACCGTTGGCGATCACCAGGGCATCGCTGTCCAGGGCTCCTACTCATACCTGGGTCCCGATGGCGAGCAGTACCTAGTCACCTTCACCGCTGACGATAAAGGCTACAAACCACAACTTAGAGTAGTCGCCGCACCACAACAGTAATCGAAATACCTAACTTATTTGTTTATACTTTTGTAAAGATTTTAATTATATGTTTTGTTTCATAAGAGTCTAGTTTTATTATTTACTAGCTAACCAAGCAGACGTTCTCGTATCCAAATACTACAGACAAAACTTATATATATTTTCCAGAGGTTTCCAATTTTCCGAGCGACTTTCCGTTTACTTTCATTCCCTAAAAACCTGTTTCGTACTATTAGGAATATAAAAAAGGCAAATCTCTTTGGCCGTTTTCAAGTGATGCGCTTACCAACAAATCATTTTATTAGCGTTTCATGTTTATTTACGTATACATATATAGCTAATAGAAGATTATTTTTAAAAATTCAACTCAAATAAAGCATTAGTATTACTGAATTCACTATACCTATTTTGGCTTAAATGCTTCACTGAACTGGGCTTAGGTGTGTTCATATGCACGGTTTTTTTTTTACATGTGGAAATGCGTTACGCATCCCCTCATGCCCCGGGGGGGACGATATGCACCTACATTAACCACGATTTTACCGAGTTGAGCCCTGTCAAAACAATGTTCATGACAATAAAATTACTGCTTTCTTGTCGTGACATTATATTTAGTTAGATCGTGTCTTCGATTCATTAGCAGGCACTTAATTTAACTATGCCGGCTTGTGAGTGGGGTATTTTAGAGACAACCTGCTGGGTTATAAGTCAGTCTTCATGGTGAAATTTAACCTGCAAGCAACCACATCACTATAAGAAATATTTGAAGAACGAATAACATTGCATTGACTGGACATCTATTCAGGTAATTATTTGAAAATAACTGAGCACTTTAAGTAGGGTAACTATTCGAACCAAAAACATAATGTAACTTCGGCCTATTTGAGGGAGTCCCAATGTTTATCCAATAAGTTTCTTGCCGGCTCGTCTTAGTGGAACCAACACTTCAAACCGGTGGTAACTTTAGACTATTCATAACTGCTTTTTTAACCTATACATGAATAAAAAAAAAATGATTTTCTTAAATGATTTCGTACAAATGATATCACAGAAAGCTAGCTAGGCTATAAATTATAAGGTTAGCCGACGAATAATCTCGCACTTGACGTACTGGCAACATAAATAAAGCCATTATAAATCGAAAAACATTATTTTATGGGCACATATATTGTTATTCGTCTCATGTCTTATTGTATGAGAAAGACAGTATAGGTATGTTTTTTTCAAATGTTGTTTCAAATTTGGATTAGTTTTTATTTTATAGACAATTAACAGGAACCCATTCTTTGTATATGACTATTGAATAAAATGATTAATACAGAACAATCCAAAGCTGATCTGAAAATAACACAGATGAATTTTTAATATGATTAGATATGGTGAATGTAATATATACGTACTCAGTTTTTCAATGCTTATAATTAATTACTATTACACATATCAGCACAACGAAATCAAAAATGTACACAAACATAATAAGCTATTCAGTGACTACAAATACAACAGTTATTACAAAACCTGAACTCGGGTAAAATAAACAGTAAATAATTGCAAGACATAAGATTTTGGAGGTAAGTAAGTACATGAGAACTACTTAAAGGGAAAATTTAAAAGGTTAGTAATTATTCAAATTAGATTAACTAATTTGAATAATCACTAGATGATATCTATATATGTATTTACTAATATAAAAAAAATATATATATCCACTGAAGTTTGGCAGTTGAAGCTGAATTGATTAAAAAATTACAATAATTCAATTCTATCTAAAATTTAATATTTTCAGTAAATAACAAATACATTCAGCACTATCTTTCTTTTATTTCTAAACTTAATACAGCCTTTTTTATATTATTTTTTCATCGAAATGTATGATTTATATTACATACATTTAATCAAGTGTAGAGTTTTACGTGTATTCAGAGCAGCGCATTTATCCGCACTCGTCAAGGTACGTCTTGATTGATCGTATTGTATTCGCATACAATTACGTAATATTTGCTTCGTAATTATATTGAATGCTTGATTGAATAATAGAATGAACTGTCACAAAAAATATGGAAGAGCGCCTGTCCAAGTCACGCCACAGTAGAGTTACCTATAAAATTCTTAAACATTATCATCATTTAAAGATGACTATGGAAAATACTTTTTGTATATTAAATTAAATCTGGATTATAAACTTAAATTATAATGGGCGTTCAGAATTAGATTATCCGTAAAATGTGAGTTTGATGCACCAACCTTGCTTTTTGTATATATAGAGTTGTAGCCATCCTCTTATAAATCAGATAATAATACAGACTAAGCTGCCTATTCTGACGCAAAAAAAACTTGCCAATGGCGGAGGAAAACAAAGTATCTACTTAAGTAACCTAAATAATTCTTGTATAAATGAGGCCAAATACTGTGATTCTATGTTAATCTATCAATCTACTGAGAGTAAAGTTCCACTTTAAACCTTAAAGCAAGTGCTAAGCACACTCTTCTAGGATATTCTGAGAGTAATGAAAAGTGAAACAACAATATTCTTATTTACAAGATTTTATTAAGTACGGCAGTGTTATAGTACGAGCATAGGACTAGAGCATAAAGGTCCAGCTTAACAAATATTTGGTATAAGTAGCAAAGCAGATACATTTCGGATAATCAGAGGGTAGAATTAAGCCTTGGCGGGTTGATCTGGGCTAGCGGGTTTGTCAGCGTTATCTTCTGTTGGCTGGTAGCCGTCCTTGTCAGCGACAAAGGAGACCGAGATTTTTTGGCCGTCGGGAGCTACGTATTTGTAGCTTCCCGTGACACGAAGGCCCTGTTGGTCAGTGTCGTTCTTGTATTCGCCCTGCTCTTGTCTGGAGGTGCCGTCGCTTGTCTCAAACCTGAAGAAATAGAATTAAAGTGCTTAGTGACTTGTATGTTTCTAAGAGATTATGAGATTACAAGATGGATTTCTAAAATACCCTTCTAAAATGTAAGTATCTTTTTTGTGTCGGGTGTTCTATTTTAGTTTATAATTGCCAATTCTATATTGGTTGATGAGGACCTTAATAAAAGTACAGACAATTATTTAACATGTAATAGCTTCTGATCATGTTAGTTGCGTAGGTGATACCTGAACCTTTGGCAAAATAATCACAAGTAATATTGAGATAAACACAGAAGCTTCAAAAGTTTATATATCTATAATGAATACTTGTAAATTGTTTTAAATAGCAATATGATTCAGAAGAATTCGTATTTGTAACAGCTACTAAAGGATAGTGTATCTATATCCTAGGATATATTATATTTGAGCAGTATAAACTTACTCGAAGTTGTATCCGTTAACATCAACATTAGAGTCCTGTTTGACAATTTCGACGGCCTGTTTGGGTGCCGCCGGCGGCGCGGCCTGCTCCTGCGCACAAACCATGACCAAAGCGGCGAGAGCGAACAAAGTCTGCAATTGTAATTAAAACTTATTAGCGTTGGCTATTTTACTTACCATTTTGTTGTAGTTGTAGGGTACTTATAAAAACTGATTAAATTTTATATATTATACTTTTTTTTTTAAATGCTTACAAAAGTAAATATTTTTTCAAAAAATTATAAAATATTTAAGATATATTATATTTTGATAAACACTTACAATTTTCATCATTTTTAAGTTTAAGGAATGTGTTGGTAGCTGAACGAATCCTGAACGTCTATGCTTTGAAGAAACAAGCTGGGCTATAAATATCATTTCATTGTATTGACAATATGATGTTTCGAAGTTTCATTGGGAGGTGAGGTGTTAATCATAATCAAACAGTTTATTTAAGGTGATCCAAGAAACGTTACGGGGCTTTGTCAATTGTGTAAATTGTTTGCCTGGCGACGGCCGCGCGGACAACGTGCGTGCCTTTTAACCTACATTTACTGCGTATATTTTTATATCTTTCAAGGTAATAAAATATACTTCTATTAAATCTGAAGTCTATTTCAAGTCAGTTTCTATTTAGTCTCATATATTGCAGGAGGTCTTTAGTATTACCTTAAAAAAAAGGTGGTATAATAAGTAACGTTATAAATCAGCGCGTCACGGTATGTTACCTCGGTTTGAACATAGATGGGTTGCCCAATTATAAACAGCAATAATCTGGCGGCAGCCATACCTGTAATAGAGTGTCTTAAAAGTATGAAAATTCTGTAGACGTACTGGTTATGTTCCGAAATAACTTTGTGTTCACGTTGTTCCGCATGCTTTGAATATATAATATAGCAATGGCATGAGCGTATGCTTATTTTCTGGATGACGAGAGATATATGCAAGTGCCTGTACTACTTTATTCTGTGGTAGAAACTTTGTCCAGAGCATCACCAAAAATATTATCGAGCAATTACTGCATTTATTCATTAACCTGAACGTAGAAATTTCTTCTAATCGAACCAATACATTGCAAAAATAATTATAGAATTTGGATAGCTTGCAGAGCGGGATAAAAAAAGTTCTGTACAATATTTGAGATCGTTGATATAGGCTGATTGTTTGGTCTGTATCCACTTGTAGGGCACTGCTGGTGTTAATAAGCTGTTCATTACTTTTAATTTTAAGATAGATAGAAGAGTATTTATTATTTTTAATTTTATGATATAATCGTTTGGATTCTTTATAATAAAAAATATTTTTTACTGCTATTCTTTTTTAATATAGTATCATTTTCAATTTTATTTAATAGGAGTTAAATCATGTCGTAAATAGCTACCCTGTCGTGAATAATAGGCCTGCATAACATTTCTTTTTCATAACGACCTCTAACTTGTAGTTATATCTGTACATAAACTAAAATGTATGGAGGTCAGATGTTGCATAAAAAAATCTATTCACTGATTGGACATAACCGCCTATATTGATGATCAACAACTTGGCTACGATCACAAACTAAAATCTCAAACATTCTATTAATATAATAATCGGGTAGATCAGTATCTATCGTAGCAATTCCATGGGAGGAATTTTTATTTTGTAATAATCTCTATCCAGGGTCGGCTTCAAACGTAAGGTAGGTTTATCCTTTACGTGTAATAAGGTACACATATGCAAATGTATGTACCTCAAACACAGGTTATGTAATAGAATGCTGCGGTAACCCAACGCGCAATATGTCAATGTAATTGTATTTTCAATAAAGCGACTCTTGTGTTAGGGTTAGCGTTTGTTGTATTGTACCTAAATTTCCTAGTTGTTCCTTCAATTGCATATTCATTTTGAATCGGTATAATAATAAGAAATATTTTAGTTATGATAACATAGGAAACGCAGTCGTAACGACCTAGATGCACTGAAAAAAGAATTGGCCAGAGATAGCCGACGACAGAGAAGCATTGGGAGTTAAGGAGTAAACTTTTACCTAGCAGTCGGACGAAATTGGTTACGAAAAATATTTTTGACATCATATTACAACAGCACTATATTTTCGGCCATTTTAATAAATAAAAATAAAACAATAAAGAATAAATGATTACCTAGTTGTTGGTTTCTAGCCTGATTTTTGGAAAAAATATATGAATCACTATGTAGAAATAAATAAACCAACACACTACAAATGGTGCAACACACTGCGCTTACGTAATTATTTTGATTATTTGAAAAAATATTCAGTGACAACCCTACAAGTAACGTTATCCAGTCAGCATCCATATTGTGTGACCTCGTATATACACACACTCGCGAAAACGCAAACATATAGTATGCTTGCATATATATATATATATATATATACCGACAATAATTTTAAAAAAGATACTTATTGCTCCGATACGGAATAAAAACAACCATTATTTTTTTTACTTTATTTTGATTTGTATCTCACGTTATACAAATAATAGGATAAGTAGTTAGTTTTTGTTGCAGAATACTATACATGACATGTAATTATACAACTTCATTGCGTAAGAATTTAAGGTAATATAATAGTTAGGCAACGTGCACTGCATATTTTTTTGAGTCGTAATTAATCATTTATTATAAAAAATTAAATCTCTATGTCTACTCTATGGTCTCTCTCTCTATGTCTATGGTTTCGGCTGTGCGTTGTCTATTAGTCAGTCAAGCACACACAACGTCAGAATTCTTAGTAAATAATCAATAGGTGTATTATTTACATTAAGCGGATACACTACTATTCAAAGGTACCTACATCATTCTTCATTTAAGGAATATTGCCATTGTTCGAACTGAAGAACTATCATTTTCCATTTTCACTCATAGTATAATAACAATATCTACAATAGCATAATACTATTATTTAACGTTATAATTACCTACGCGTGATTTGTAATTACTTATCTACTTTACTTATAAATAAACTCTTAATAAATAATACACATAAAAATAGTTATATAGAATTATAGTAACATTTACCGCATATACCTAATATTAATTCACATCTTTACATATACAGTACGAGGCATAATTAAATAATTGAAATATCAAGTGAAGTTTCTTTGCCTTGGCATTACGAGAGCCACTTCATTAGGACGGGACAGCAGCACCTCACATACAAACAATAATTATTCCCACTCGTGAACTTTAACGTATCAACAATAGCTACGGCAATAGAACCTTGGAAATGTCAAAGCATAAAAAACAGAATATCCAATTAAATGAAGATACGCTTGTTTAAAGCGTTAAAACTAGCAACATTATATGTAGGACTGCGTTCGCTATTTATCGAAATCATTGAAGGGACCAAATAGTATGGAGTTTTGAGTTTACCAAGGGATTTTTTAAATACTTCTATACATTTAATAGTATCGCAGTGCAGTGCAGCGAAGCAGCCAAATTGTGAAATCGAAGTCGGTGGAACGCCTGCCTCGGTAACGAGGAGCGTAGGTTAAAACCCAGGCTCACACCTCTGGGATTTTTGAATTTCATATGCGAATCTCATTTTCAACCATGATTTACATGCAAAACGGTAAAGGAAAAACATCATGAGGAAACCTGCATGTCTGAGAGAACCCATCAAAAGACGTGGCAAGTCCGGCAACTCGCACTTGGCCAGCGTGGTAGACTATGGCC
Organism: Pheosia tremula; assembly: GCA_905333125.1. NCBI lineage: Eukaryota > Metazoa > Arthropoda > Insecta > Lepidoptera > Notodontidae > Pheosia > Pheosia tremula. The sequence goes on along the minus strand of HG995402.1, from coordinate 5,385,131 downwards.
TAATCCCCCTAGCATTGATGGGAGGACCGTACCCAAAAAGGGGATATTTAAAGGGCTCATATTATTATTATAATAGTATCAGTAGTACTGGGACAGTCAATCATTTAAAACAATGTAAAACTATTGAATTACCGATAGTAAATCGGGTTAGATTTTTGTAAGCTGTCAAATTGAGCCCATATTAGTGTTTGTATTTCAGCAATTTAAAGAACAAGCAAAACTTGTTAGGCTTCGATACCTCTTAATATTCTCATATGCAATTCAAATTACTTTCAGACTTTATTAATATCAACGGAAACCTTGATAGTTTTGGCAACACCAAACTAAATAATTGCCATAATGACTTAACCACAATGTGTTTACTAAGTACGGTGCAAAATTGCTTACTCAAATGTCGAATATTTTATTACAGACTCAAGATGTTGATGATTTGTTGTTCTTCATTTATAGCGCATTCTGTCTGGCATCTATTTTGCTGATTGCAACCTTATGACAAATGACTATAATGAACGTTTGTGCAAAATTAATCTGCATCAAAACCTTATTTTATGTTTGTTATTGATACGAAGAAAAATACTAGTTTTGAAAGCGTTAATACTTAAATAATGCACAATAAAATAGTAACTTACCTAAGTGGTGCTCTACTTAACTCCTAATTTTATTTTATTTGGGGCAAGCTTGTTACTTACCTAGCCAGCTTATAACAGTAATGTTTGCTAAGAGGTTTAATGTTACATTACTTAGCTATATAAAATACCAGACACAGAAATAAAGTACCAAACTCTATAAATGATAAGGACAGTTGCCACTTATTTTTTTTATTCTATTCAGTCGATTTGCTAAGTCTAACTTACTGCGAGTTGAAAGCTGAAACTTCTATTCATGCTTGCGGTAAATAATGACTTATTCATATTTATTTCATAATTGATCTTGACGTCCACCATCATTGTATCATGTACCATCGATCGCCCGCCATAAAATAAACACCAACATGCCTATAATAACCTCAGGGGTAGACAGGCAGGCAATATAGTGCTCTTAAATGTGTTAATGGTATTTGGTCCTGAATTCCCATCACTGCGAAGAGGATTTTCACCAGAGTCAGGAGTGGTCCAGTGGCATTAGTACGCCAACGTCACACAGTTTCGAAAGACGTACAGGTTTCCTTACGATGTTTCCGTTACTGTACGGTAAGTGATAATCACGATTAATAAAATGGGACGTACACATGGAATTTAATAAACTTCAGATGTGCAAGCCGGGATTTATGTTAACTTGAAATGTCGTAGTGAAAACGTCGTGTATTACTAACCCAGTTATCAGTTATTATTCTACATCTAAGATTACACGATTAGGTATCTTTTTTCTCATTAATCCTCCAACATTTGACAAAGCTTAAGCAAACGTGTCATCATGACAATGATACGGAGCTTTCGAACGGACCATTGTGTTTTCACTCACGTACCATTTCATAATCTGTCTGTCATGAATGTTGTAAATGCTTTTTATATTTTTATTATACTTTTGGCTTAAATAAGATCGTATGTAATAATTATTTTTCTGTTTACTGTAGTGTTTTACGACTTTCCTTTTTACTAATAGGCACGTATTTATGATTTTTTAAATTGATCTAGTGAAAATTTGATACAATTTATTAGGATATACTAAATAAGTAAAATGAACAATTGCCGTGAAGTTATATTTAAGTATATGAATATATGATTTCACAATGTGTGATTAAAATGCTAATTTATGATTTTTGTCACACAGATGTAAAACACCTAAATTAAGAATTTAATAATTATTTCTAATCATAACCGTTAAGGAAAATCTCACCATAGTACTATGGAAAAGGAATTTATTTTGCAGCCGTTTCCTAAGTTAATTAAAAAATAGTTTAAGACTCACATCGATGTATATGACTGTCTATTGTCCAGAAAAAAAATAACTGAGGTCTACTAAGCATAGAGTGGAGTGAGCGCGTCACCGCGACCCATCCTCACATGATGTCAGCCTTCTGCAAGTGCTTGCAACTTGGGATATATATAAAATGGACGATCTTACACTAGTTACTCATTCGTTAGCTTAAACTCAAGACGAACTAAGCACCATGCTCAAATACGTGAGTCTTAATATTTTTATTCTTAATTATAAAAATTAAAATATATATTTATAATAACGTGCTGAATATATAATGGTTTTTTATGATACTGAAAATGTGTCGTGAACATTTTGATGCATCTCAGTAACATGCAAAAAGCAATGGGTACAGAGTGTCTGCTGGAGGGGCATGATGCTTCCTGACCCCTGGGTTAGGGCACTATGGGAGTTTTATTAGAATAGGTTGGGATCCTGATAATGTATTTCAATAGTTCAGGACCTACCTTTTGGTGAAACCAACATTTACTATGGGAATACGTTAAATGTTTAGTTAAACCTTTCATTTTTAATCATGTAGTATAAGTTTATTAGTGTGTTCAGTGCATGCAGTTTGGTAAAATATAAGTACCTATACTTACTTATAGAAATCTGTTTAGTTCATTACATACAGATTTCATTATTAATTGAACACCAATTACGTATAATTTTGATAATAAACTTGTATTTCATATATATTATACTATATTTACCAGGAAATAATGTATATAACGTGCCCGTAAAACATTGTGCTGATATTATTTAAATATTTGAAACAGCATTTGAAGGTTCCTGGACCCAAATTCAGGACCATAGTCCGGCTATTTAATACCTTATATTAAATTTAGAGGGATCTTATAGCATCAATTCCGATATCCAATTTTCAACCATATTGCAAACTCCAATAAGAATAATGTATTAAAAAGTTAACTTCTAAATATGTTAACAATACAATGTGTATACACAGGTGATAATCGCGTGCGTGTTGGCGGCGGCATGCTCCGGCGCACCGCAGCCACAGCAAAACCCGCAGGACGTGCAGATCCTGCGCTTCGACAGCAACGTGGAACCCGACGGCTACAACTTCGCGTAATATATCTTTTTACTTTTACTTAAAAACATACTTTAACTAATGTGCCTAATTACTTTCACTTAATAAGTGGCCTTTGCCCGGCAGTAGAGCATACAGAAAAAAGTATGTTGCTAGGATGTTTACCACCACTCCATTGTTTCCTGTGAATGTCGTAAATAAAGAATATAGGAATAAACACCATGGTCCGCATAAAAGCGTAAAGTAAAATCATCATATCTGATCTAATATTTCTGACCAAGCTATCGAGAATTTAGAGAAATAATGTAGTTTATATACCAATATTCCGAATATCTTATTGATTAACAGAGTAATAATTATCATTAATCAATTTTATCATCAAATTACAAATTTTATGATGTATATAAATATATCGTTATCAGTTAAAACTGGACATGGGCTGGCAAAGTACAGATAATAACAACTACTTAAACCTTTACTTAACCTGCTGTTGTTACAAAATACGGCCGCGGGTTAGTCGTGGGTGATGACCCTTTGTGATGCAATCACTGAACTTATACAACACCCATTGTAACCCGTAATAGTAACAAAAATACACATTTAGTATTATATTAAGAAGATATTTCACATGAATTACATAATGCCCATAGTTGAATATTTGACTATCTATAGGCGCAAAAATGTATATAAAACAAAAAAAAACAGTACTACAATTACGGACATAGCGTTGTTTTCTTTAATCGAAAACCTCGAAAACCTCGAAAACCTCGAAAACCCTTTCTTTTTGGATCAAAATGCATAAATCAAATATTTCTACGATGAGAAATACATATTCCCTATTCTATAAAGTTACGGAAATTTATGTGCGCGTTGAAGTCTTTTGTAGAGCGTAGTAGTAGTATATAGTACTTTTATCAAAACCAACGATTTGACCGAATATCACAATACATATTGCAATACCTAACATTGGGGTAGATTATCATGCATATAATTATAGATATAGCATAAAAAACGTTTCAAAACCATACAATTCGAATCCAAATAAACGAAATTTTAATACTTAATTTGAGTTTATGTATACTTGAGATAATGGATATTTTTTGGCAAAATAATATAATTAGTGTGTACTCGCATATAATCTGCAAACGACCTTCATATTTTATATAATAATGACTTGATTATTCATTAAGTATCACATGCTCGTTAATTATATAAATATATGTAGTTGGTGACGTTAAGTTTGAGATTCCGGGTTCAGTTCTGGGTCAAGGATGCACACCTGGAGACTTCTTTGCATTTAGTAACGACACAGAGACTTCAAAGAAACATTAAAAAATCATTTGCAAATATTTAGCAATGACCTTGTTTCGTACAAAAACCACGAAGACACAAATCTCCAGATACAAAGAACCATCAATCCATTTACAATGAATGACCTTTCAAATCATCTTACAAAAGAAAAGTGTTTTTATAATGGTTGGATTAAAACTGCCCAAGAATTTAGAGAGAATATGTAAAAAATCTTAGGACTTCTTCTTATATATATCACGCGGCATTGTTTATAATTATAAACTTAATATAATATTTATAGAATATTGATATGATAATAACATCTACTTTATGTTTATGCAGTTATGAAACCAGTGACGGTACATCCCGGCAGGAGGAAGGCAAGATCGACAACCCTGAATCAGAGAACGCCGCTCTCACCGTCACTGGACAGTACGCATTCGTCGCTCCCGACGGCAAGCACTACTCCGTGACCTTCACCGCGGGACCCAACGGTTTCCAACCCAAGACCTCTTTAGGACAGAAGTAGGAGCCACCCCTGATCTTGTAAATAGTTAATATTCCAGTCCATCTATCAACAGTAACAGATCGATCTCAATGTGCTTCTACCATCTTGAAAATGACACCACTGTAGTGCTAGCTAGTGGTGGCCTTTCCAACGGTCAACTGGATCATTACTTCTAAATTCACGTGCCATAAGGACGTTTTTTTTGTACTTTTATAACTTTTTTTTGTAATGAAAAGTTTATCAATTAAATACATTATTTTGATAAATAATTGTGGTTGTATCATTTAAACTACTTTGACCTGACTGAGTTTATGGCAGTAAAATAATAATGGGGCGTCCAAAACAGAAGAGTAAGAAACCTAACAAAGTACCATACTTTAGGTATAAAATTAGCATCACGCCTGTGAACCCAGGAGGGGTAATACGAGGTGCACTACAGTGTACCCACATTTCTCCAATGACATTTGGTTGCAAAGTACTCATAATAGGGGCTGTGGATGTTGCTATTATACCGGACACCTATTACATTATAACATATTCTATGCGATAAAATATGTGAAAAATCGAGTGCGTATAGTGAGTTTATAAATCCATAGTGTTGGAGTTTTTACTATTATGTATGCCATTAAAACATAAACAAATCCATCAACATAATTATCAGGCCACATCCTGCTGGCGGGTCACGACTCGACACAAACGCTGAACCCATGAGGCAGCATATGCTCTTTGTAAATATCAACAGAACGACGCGACAACGTGACGGGTGAATCCTTTATTTCAGATCAATATGTATGTGTTAGTCAAGCGGCGCGCTTATAAGAATATTATCTTGCACGGTACACAATTCATAAATATACGATTAAAAATTAAATAATATGCTTTCTAATAACGTTTAGAATATTACCGCGCGAAACCATCTATGCGAACAAAGTAGTTGTGAAGGTAATATAACATCAAATATATATAAACTATTCAGCTGTAGGTATTATTGGAGACAAAATTTTGCAAGACACTAGGGTAATTTTCATATGGCAATATTTAGATCGGCACTACTACGGCTTGCACATTTCCTGTACCCTTCAAAGGGACATGCATTTACTTGAACGGGCAGTTAAGTCCCAGTACATACAAAAATCAACTTTGTTTATTATTATTCAACAAATACGAAAGAGTAAAATTTACAAGCAGACTTTTATTATAATTATATTTGTATTTTTTTGGCGTTAAGTTGATACAAATTTTAATTTACAATCAGAAGATATTTACAAAATAATTTCTATGGTAATATAATTTCAGTAGACAGATGCAATAACTACCAAACATCTATTAACAGGATTATCATGAGGCATTTAATCTTTGCAATAACATTAGGCATTGAAAATTCACACAGCTAATGTTCAATGTATGTTTCGTAAAGGAATTTAAATGCCAACGCACAAAAGCCCTTCGCGAAGGTTCCACCATCCGTAGTGTGAAGGTACCTGCAGACATATAGTTAAATAAAACCTTCACTAATTACGATAGCTATCAGGATTGTGAGCGTATTAAGTTTATCTATACCTATCATTATAATAAGACTAGATTTATTCTATCTATCTATCTATCAGCCGATAAGATTTATTGGATAATTAATATTGATATGGGACACTGGCTAAGGCAAGTCTGCACATTTTGGAAGATTTGCCTATTTGTCTGTTTGCGCATTTCGTAAAATCTATGGGACGGATCAAACTTGGCATGGTGTGATAGCTTCTAACTCGAGCCAACATACATTATACTATTTAACCCGGGAAATGGATATGTTCCCGTGGTTTATCGAGAAACCTTAAGTATATATGAATTTAAAGTCGCGAGGATTTGCTAGTTAATAATATAATGGCAACCCTGAATTGCTAATAAGAACTCATTTCTACGGTAGGTAATATGGAGAACCAAAATATTTTTGAAAATCTTTGAGACCCCTAGTAACCATATCCAGACCGACTGCGATTCATACAACTAAAGGATATATTGCTATATTGCCAATTAAATGTTGAAAGTTTTTAAAACTCATTAGTGGGACTTGAAATATAATTGTATGTTATTTTTTCGCAAATTGCCTTTGTGACTTGAAGAGCTCGAGTGAGCAGATCTGCAATTCCGACTCTATATAATAAATTACGCAAATTTTAAGTATTGTCATCGTGCGGCGGATGGCACAGTGTGCGTACCTCTGAGAAGAGTGTTTGAGAACCTTCGTTATTTAAAATGGTTACAAAATAACGGTGACGAAACCGTTAACCTTTTGTACATGAGGCGGCGGGGTCACTTGCGTTTGCTAGGCTGCACAATTTCAGTTTATGACCTATGCTTGGAAATCATTGCCGACGGATAAAAATCTTTGCATGAAGATAATATCCGAGAATATAGGCGTAGTCTATCGAAATGTTTTATTTTGATCAAACGCTAAGTCCATTAGTGTTGACATTGTAATGATTCCTAAGCACATTGTGTGCATAGGTTACAAGAGAACTGGATCTTACTTTGTTAAAAAAACAAAATGACAATACTGCAGCCATCATTATTGTTACCATGCCTTGCGGACGAGAGTTGTTTGTTTTGTGTTACTTTGATTCCTTATTTTAGTATATAATAAATATCTAATGTTCTTCTTTTAATCTAGTAAGATTATGATTCTATTGTTAATTTGTAACGACTAAATTTCATATTTAATATGTAGTTTCATTTTTTTACTGCTTTAACATAATTATCTACTTAGATTATCTTTGCAAGTTGTATATCGTTTTTTTCACAACAAACAATGATAAATTTATCTAACTTAACTATTAGAATGTATTTTAGATAGTAGCTTCGTATGACACGAAACGAATCATGATCATCGTTTAAAATAACAACACTTACGGTTTTAACTAGACACATACTGAGGTTTGTAATCGTTACGTAATAGATACTCAGAAGTTGCGTCTTTTTTTATTTTAACGCCTGATATAATATGAGCTTTACTGATGGGTTTTCAAACTTGTTGCTGTTTAATACTGACAGGCGCTCATTTCAATATCTTCATGTTATTTAAATGTGTTTGGCTACAAAGCCACATAAAATAAAAAAACATTTGCACGGTACAGACGCAGTCTTCAGACGTCCAGGCCGTTATATCGATGATAGTAAGTAGTTCAATATACTTAAATTATTTATCAATACCTTGTTTCATTTACCTAGATTGAAAACTATTGACTAAGTTATCAATTCCATCTCACACATAGCTGCTAGGCTCTGATGATGGAGCTAGAAGATGTTTATTGGAAAGTGATATGAAAATCGAGTAGATCCATCGAATTGGGATTCGTGGATCGGTCCGTAAAAGCAGTATTGTACCACATCGTTACCAGGGTCAACGTTTTACAAATTATAATTTTAATGTTTTACTTTTCTACGCAGACAAAGTCGCGGGCAACAGCTAGAATATTATAATAGACCATATTGAAGTTCATTCTCTTCATTGCCGTCGTCTTTAAGCTGATTAAAGATCTGATTTCAGTTGTTATTGTTGGTCTATATGGCGCGCGATTATTTTAAAATTCAGATATGTATGTACTACCCACTTTTTTCAATCACCATCCGCTTTACAGTATGTAGATATTATAAGGAATGTATTTAATAAACTAAACAAAATAGAAGAAATACCAATCAATAGCGATACGAATAGTAGAAAAAAACACCGACCTTTTCGCAGCTCTGATAATTATTTTTAAAAACAAAATGCTACCATTTTGTTTGTTTCCAGAAGATAATAGCTTTTATTAATTCAACGATATTTAAATACAATGAGCCTTTTATCATTATAAGATTGATGTCTGATGTAAAATGCAAACGTGAAGATGCATCGATCGTGACCGAGCAGTTCCTGGACTACATGGACTCCACTCGCTAGGCATTTACCTATTGTTAAAAGGTCATTCAATATACACCTAATAAGTGAGTTATTATTACCTATATTCAGATGACAACCTTATTTTAGGATTTTGAATTGCTTAACTAATTTCCATAACACTGAAGGGTAGCAATTAAGTTTATATTAAATGTTTGGTGCACATATACACGTGCACGCCAATTGCGATTTAAAGAGAACTCGCATTGAGTTGATAATTAGGTAATAACAGATTAATATTTTTTGCCACATGCCATACGGTCTGATAATGTTGCGTTAAAATCATCGTCATTTCCATAAATCAAGAAAATGTAATAAGACGAATATCCAATATAGGTGTTGTATAAAATTATCCCATGGCCAGGCTTAATTACCATTTATCCTAACTCTATAACTATCAAAATAGACAGAGCATGTATAAAGAATATGCTATAAATCGATCATTCATCGGAATATAATTGCTTCCATAAAAGGATGTTGATACGGAGCTGCCGCGAAATTAGTAATTAAACTAAAATAAACATTTGTGTGATATGTGTAACGTAGATTAGTTTTCGTTTCGTTACGTAACACGCAATTGGATAGGTACGAGTATACTGAGTGGTTCAAAAAGGGTATCCTAATCTTTGAACCTGCGCTTTTTTGTGTTAATTATGTTAAGTCAGATTTCCGATACGTCGATTAGAACATAAATTTTGTTTCAAATTGTAATTATCTGTGAGTTTTTTTTAATTTCCCATACTGAATCAGCCCGTATTAGTAATGTGCATAATATGTGACGCTTCACGTGCAGTATTAGTGGATCACGATTGATTTATTTATAGTGAAGACCAGTCACGGGATTTTGATTGTTTACATACAAAACATGCAATATTTTTGTAAAATAATTATGGCCTAACTAGCAGTCGAATTAAACACCTATTTGAACGGTGACATGATATAGAGCCAATTTTGTTTTGAAATGTAGACTGTCTTATTAAGATCATCAGGAATGTTAAACCTTCTGCATTAGTATATGTACACATGTATACGCAATCAGTAACCATAATTTCATTGAAGTAAGTATAAAATATTGTTAACCCTTAGTAGCCTGATTTACGAAAGTGATTTATTTTTAATATTACTGTGTTTAATAATAATGACATTTGATTTTTTTTAAATTTCGTTATACAACAGTAAAATACGTACAGTCAACCTATAAAAATGAAACTAATAGTAATGTGAACATTCGGTTTAAAAGATTGGTATCAAAATTGAAACTCTAGGCTATTAAGGGTTAATTCCAGGATAATGACACAACTAATAAAAAAATATAGTACTTACCATTAAACATTAGATAAACCATACCTTTTCCCACAGGGCTGACAGATGTGTACCGCAATATACTCCTCGTACTATTCAATCATTATTTTGCCATCGTATACTATTCCATACTATATAATGTTTATATGAAACATTTTACCACAACAGTGCACATCAAGATTTTTTATATAACAAGTCAATCAAGTTCAAGCCCCATAAGATCTTAACCAATTGCTAACAAGGACATAATATATGTATACTTTCGTTTACACGCGTGTACAAAATAGAACAACAAATATGTATAACAACTTGCAAAATGGTTTTCATGATAGATGTATCTCCACTCATATTTTGTTGCTTATGTCATTTGCAAACAAAATCGTTGTATATTATTGTAAACAACTTAAAAATAGTCACGGTGCATAGTTTATGTCGCAGGCAACATGCGAAAATAGTATTTTGGATATTTAAATGTACATACCTTGCTTTAATTCGTAGTAAATTTTCCTGAACTTCTATACCTAGTTATATCAGTTACACGGTATCAGTAATACAAGCATTGCTTAGTATGAGACCGTATATTTTATGTGTTTGTCTGGCGAATTGTTTTTTATTATTATCTCAAGTTATCTCAGGTTACGTGCTCCGAAAACTGTCATAGCGCGTTTCAGTATGTTATGGGGAATCGTCATTTGTTCTGAATTGTCGTCTTCAGCGCCATCTGTGTAGCTTGTGGCAAGTTTGTAGAGGTTGCTACAAAAGTATACCTTGTATAGATTTTTTTTATATTTACATTATATTTTATTGGCATAGATCAGTTATCATATTTTAAATGACGATTGTAAAATAAATATTCACATCGAATAAAATATTATGATTTTATCTTCTAAATAATTCCGCCACAGTAACACATTGAACAAACTTCCTATTCACAGATGCAGGCTTCGATTTCCTCTATTTTTGTATTTACGTCCATTGACGCTTCGTGTAACCTTGATTACTTCGGTAATTGTAAAATAAACAGATAACACTCAATTCTGACCTTTATCAATTAGTTGGACTATACTATTTGATACTCAAGATCAGTCGACTGTGAATAAAATCCTAGTCGATGTCGACCTATAAAAGCCGTAACTTGAAGGTAACGTGGCTAACTGTAATAAATCCAAATATATACCTATGTAAATTTACCAAAATGTGCCGTTTAACAGTAATATTTTTTAATGACTGGCTTGAAATTTACTGTTAAAAAAAACAATGTAATAGATAAGGCATAAAGGAATGCAGTTGCAAAGCCTTAACCATTAGTTGCAACCTGTGAAGTAGGTGCTAACAACCACGAACAAATAACCTACAGACAACGAAATTACATCATCAAATACAACGCTGTTCTATATTCTAAACACATGGAATAAGCTAATCCGAAATAGCCAATAACGACTTAGTCAGACACTCAAATATACATTTTTGTGTAGAGACAAACGTGTAAGCTGGTGTATAAAATAACACCGTCCAATACTTTGAACTAGATGATTTAAAAATAATTGTGTGTTGTGTGCTTATTGTATCGTTATTATGGCTAAAATACTCAGGTGTGTACATACGACTTACTATTGCAATGTCTCATTCGACAAAACTCAATCCATTGATAATAATCCAATCTAGTTGACAGGAGGGCTGGCACTTTCCTTGCTCAAAAAATCAGCATGAAATACAGCGAGGAAATGAAGCCAAAATTCTTGCCACCGTTCCACGCGGACAAGTCTTTATTTTGGTTGTATATTCATTTCAACTTAAATTTTAAATATTTACTATTGTATATATTGATTAATTGTATATTTATGTAATATGCTGTGTGACTAATTCTCGCTCTATATTATTATGCACATTAAATTTATCTTATTTTAAGTGATTCTAATTAATTGCTAATTTAAGCGATATCAGTTAAACCTGCTCCAATTCAACTAATATCTGTGATAATTAAGATATTAAAGCAAATTCAGAATGATTGATAGTCATATGCTAATTATGTTGTTACAGATACATAATTGGATACATAAAACACCTATGTAACATATAAAACGATCGTAAAATATCCTTAATTTATTAGCGATTCTAATTTATCGCTAGCTACTGCTTTGAAATGTTTGTACCAAATCACAAATGAATGACTTACATAAATTATATTATTTTATATCAATTATTATTTTGGTTTGAAACTACGATTCTTTTTTTTATTATTATGTTCCAATCTTGCCATGAAAGTTTAAATTAGTGGGTAAATCTAATAGAAATTCGTCACTCGCCCCATATTTACAAAAGTACTTAACAACATGAGTACTACCTATAAGTAACAGTAACTAACAATATTGACAGCAATTGATATTTATAATTTTATCCTACAATTTATTTCGTGGCCTTCAATTTATGATAAAAAATAATAATAGTAGATTACCAATGTATCAGTCGAAAGTTAATTACTTATATAAATTTATTAAAAACACGTGTTCATTGGAGAACCATAATGAGCAGTCAATAATACAAATTAATTCATTTGAAGTTCATTTCGGATATCTATGCAAGGACTACAATGAGAAAAAACAAACACACAAGCGAACATGCAAACATCACAAGTGAATAGTAAAATATAAGTAACTAGCTGCGCCCAGCCGGCGCAAAAAATTATGTTGATCCATGGCGCTATGAAAAATTAAAACAAATCTATCCTACGGGAATCATACATTTTACCGGGATAAAAAGTAGCCTATGTGCTATTCCAGACTATAATCTATCTCTGTGCCAAATTTCATCCAGATTCGTTCAGCCGTTCTGGCGTGATTGAGTAACAAACATCCATTCAAACATTCACATTTATAATATTAGTATAGATTGACATGTAATATTAGAAATAAACATACGTGTATCATTCTTCTTACTTAGTTTTTTTTTGTAATACTGTCATATATATAAACAATATTCTTGTGATAACATTTAGAAACCATCATTTGGTAAATTAAGTAGCAAGATGAAGCTCCTCATAAAATCTTTACCCAAACTTAAGTCGCTTAAAAGTCTGTTGTTGTTACTAAATTCTTTCATACATATAGCGTAAATAAAAGTGAACTAAAGCTCATTTTTAAGCGGAAAAATGTCTAATACCTTCTCTCTATCATATATTTATAATAACTATTTACCGTTGCTGTAAACTGAACAAAATGTGAAAGCTATTCTTTTATCCAAATAATTAATATATTATTTTTCTCTTTATTCATTTAATCGTAATAATAAAAGGTGATCAGATTGTTGACACTACTGTATTACTCTATCAAAGTACATGTTAGTAAGTCTAGAAATATAAAAAAAATGTCGTGGTACCTACTGATAAATAATCCACGTCGTAGGTAACTAAGTATCTACTTATCTCATTGGAGTTTAAATCATTTACCCCTTGATTTCAATTTACCTGTGTTTTGTTTATAATTACAATCAATTATCGTATTAATCGTGATATCGTGCGTGACCAAGACCTCGCCCCCGGAAACAATGTGACACACGTTTACTGTAAAACATTCTCGTAGGTAAAATAGTCGGATGACACTGAATCGCTTCGTTTATGTGTTCTAGGCACAAGTATTAATAAATTACGTCGTCCAAAGAATCGGCACAGTCTCGTGCGAACTCTTGCGCAACAGGCCGCGAGACGGTCACGCCGAACTTTTCACGTGAGGAAATAGGACGATAAAAAAGGTAAGCGGAATATTGTATGACAGATAAATTAATTAATTTAGCTTTCTAAAATTACCCAATTAGAAATATGTGATACTGTTACGATGTTTTTAAATATTAATTCATAGACTCTATGTTAACGTACTCAAAGAAAATTCATGCGTCAAAGTGGTTTTTTACACTGTTTCCTATTAAACAGTTGGTAGTCATCCTGTTATTGTCCCGAGCTTCCCGGGTTCGGGTCCTAGTCGGGACAAATATTTAGTAATGAGCACTAATGTTTGTACCTGGGTTATGGATGTTTCATATCTATATAACTGCACTGCTTGTATTGTGGATACCGTACAATGGACTGGGGGCGAACCCAGTATAAATTACTTAAATAGATATTAACAAACAAATATTCGTTCTCATCACACAATGTTTGTACCTACCAGAATTCGAACCTTAGACCCTCGGCATAGAAAGCAGGGTCACTTCCAACTGCGCTAATCAGGCCGAATAAAATGAAATTCAAATTGTATGGGGACGCGACACAGATAAACACGCTTTACTTTGTCTATTTGTTCTTTACATGAAACAAGGGATAACAAAGCCATATTCACTTGGTGTATTTCTGATGGTTGTTTGTTTTTGTCACGACTTAAGTCTGCAAACTTGGATTATATTAATATTAGCCAACTATTATGACATCTTATATATTGTTTTTGTTATATTACGTACACGGAAAAAGACAATTATTACACGTCAGTTTTTTAACGCAAAATGTAGTAGGCATTAAATTATTATGTTTGGACATTATTTATTTATATTTTTTCAATAAATAATAGAAATCGATGCCAACTTGAAGATCTAAAACGCCCTATAAAGTCCTCGTTTAGGTTATCAGACACCTATATTACAATTGTCCTTTAAACTTGTCCGAAAAGAATAACACCTGTGCCTTACCTATTCATTTTATTGTTTTATCAATAAAGTCGTATTTATATTAGACTGGTTTTAACATTGGATCAAAAGAAACTAAACAATAAGTTAATATTAATATCAGCCCTAGAAACATAGACTGATGTGACCATTCATTAAAAAGAAGTGGTCCGCGGCAGCTGTCTTAGAAAACGACACGGGGCGAGCTCGGGAGAGCAAATTATTAACCCTTTCGAGGCAATTCACTCTGCCACCCAACATTAATCCAAAGTAAATATGCAAATTATTACGCAAGTATAAACGACAAGCACTGTTAAATAAGACTTAGTAACGTTTACATAATATATCCAATATTACCTACTTATTAGAGCCCATTTTCGTATGTAACCTGAATTTATTTAGTTTATAGTTCTGGTGAAATAATAGTAATAATATTGCCAGACGAACACACCAAATATTTAATATTTTATCCCAAACGAAGTAACGTTTGTATTATGGGTACCGTACAACGGACTGAGGGCAACCCCGCATATAATACTAATATAGATTCATTCAAACATTCATACCCATCACACAAAGTTTGTACCTAGCAGGATTTGAACCCGGGACTCTCGGCGCAGAAACCAGGGTCACTACCACCTGCGCTAAGAAGGTCGTATAAATCTATCATAACTTTTCATTCAGCTGCTTACCACATAATAAAAGTACTATTATTATTGTTCATTATTTATACCTGGATTTGAGAGGACATGGCTGATATATCCAATTCAATCCTAATTACAAGTAATAGGTCCTCTTCGATCTTTAGAACTATGATTTGTCCCTTTTATGGATATGAACAACAAAAACGTGATCTAAGGCTTTTGACTCCAACCATCACACTTTCACGTGTTGAAATTAAATAAAAAAATCTAATAATAACATGTTAAACAGGATTAGCAAGTGTTCGAATGGTTTTATCGACGAATTAAAATAATAATAATAAATGACATAAACGCCCATAAATTGGCGTGTTGCTAAATGAAACCCATCATACCAATCATCGTCTCGATAAAATAAACACGATTAAAGGAAATCTATTGCAGAGATAAAATGTCGTCTTAATGAATCTAGTAAAACACTTGTAACTTAAATAAAATTTTAAGCAACAGCCAATACACCTATTTAATAATGTCTAGTTAACGAGATACTTTATATGATCGGCAGCCACGTACGACCTTTGTTACTATAAAATAATGAACAAAATATCCACGGGAGATTAATTTAAAATATTATACTTAGTAGATATATTTTTATATCGCCAATAAACGCCTACAATCTGAGCATAAACTATGACTCGGCTTTGAATTAATTATTGATTCATATTTAGATTTTTACAATGTTTTTATTATATACACAACATTTAAATACATCGTAAATTGAATAAATTAGAAGTAATTATTATACCAAAAATAATGAAAAGAATCCTGTTTATAAAAATATTCGGTACTAAACACAAAGCATCGGAGAGTTTGCAGCTGCTATTTGTATGATAATATATATAGGTACGTTTTTATTATTTTATTATTCGTCTCCATTATCATAATGCCGAAGTCATAATATTGACTATAATTGAATAAGCGTAGATAATTATTACAACATAAAACGTAACATGTTGTTTTAATTAGAATAATTATAATATTTCCATTCTCTCTACCTCATGCCAAACAGTTAATAACATACTCGAATACATTTTTTCCATTTTACTGCCTACTTGAATCAATCTACTTTTATATTAGATAGGCGATTAATTGGCATATGAGAGTACAAAGATGAATGATAAGATAGCGACTCATCTAGCTAAGAACATTCTAAATATTTAAGTGGCGTTTGAGTATTCGTCCGTTTATCATTAGGCTTCCTTACCCACAAAGATTTTCTCTGTATCAAAAATAATACGGCAATAAATTTTATCTTCATAATATATAAATCAAACATAATGATTTTAATCAGTAGGCAATTTGTAGTTTTAAGTAATATGTGATTAATTAATTAAGTATATTCACACATACATCATGTATTAAAATTACCTATCATGATGTCAAGAAACCAAGTTACGCGTGATTTAGCATCGAATTTATAACTAGATCGTTGAGGCTAGTTATTGTATTTACAAGTGGCAACATTTTCTTACAACTTTTTTAATGCAAACTATATTGTCTATGTTTATACTAGATTTATCTTATTTGTCCCTAGTTAACAACCCACTATCTATACTGACTGACTGACTCACACACGCATCACGAATATTCAGCAACCATCTGACCTGGGGCATTTAAATGTATGCGGGTTCCTCTGGGCCCCTAGGGGCTCGCTAAGAAAGGATTTTTGACAATTTGACCCCTAAGGGGCCAACAGAGGCGCGGGGGGGAGTTTAAAATTTGCATGGAAAATGTTATGTCTGATTTTCTACGCGGGCGAAGTCGTGGGCAACAGCTACTTTTGTAATATAAGACGAAATTCACATAAGCTTGACGCCATCTTTTTTTATTTCCTAGACGCTATAAGAAGCTATACTTAAGTTTTACCCTAATTTAACCAATTTACAAAATGTTAAAATACAAATAACAAGTTACCTATTGCATGATCTTTATCTCAAACACTTAGTATGTATAATGAATATTATCATAAACTAATATTTGAGTTCCGCCTTACTTGAAAACATTGTTTGATTAGTTAATCGATAAATCTACTGTTAACTGTGAGTAATAAAATCGCCAGAAATCTAAATTATACAAACATAGTATCTTATGCGTTGGGTACATACATATGTAAATTCTACAAAATCTCCCGCGAAACATAATTTACGTATCACTGCAACCGGCTCACTGTCCCACAATGTTGCGTGCGACATAATTTTTAACCAGTGTATTCAAGGCTTTATACTGAGATGGATTATACTAAGATAGATTACCTATTTCTAGAAATGACTAAAATAATATGATTATTTTATCAATTTTAAATGCTAAGGTCGGTATTGTTGGGCGTCTGATAGTTTTTGCAGTCACCAGTGAAACGTACTCCCAAAGAGTAGGTATTTTTTTTAGAATATAAGAAGCTATTAGATGTTTCAATATATATTTCAATTTCTATGAAAGGTACTACAATATTAAGTATATATATATAAGGGTTTGGATCACTAACCTTGTATTTTTTTTTATTTATTACATAAGTATCAGAAAAATAGATTTTATTACGTATATACCGAGATGTACTCGTAAAATATTAACATAACGTCATGTGGTAATGGATTTTCGCCAAAAATACGCATTACGCGATCTCAGTACACGACACTCCTCGGTTAACACTCAATATATTTATTTCTCCTTGATATCGAGTTCCGTTTTTATTTATGACATAATGTTTAGGAAATACTACAGTCCAATAACCGTCGCTTAATAAGGACTTACTAATTGTTTGCTTATATTCAGAATTCCAAGGAGCATACTATTCAAATTGTACACGCAGTTCTTATGTGTATATTTTGTACTATTGGATATTTTACTATCGCGTGATTCGCTATTAATAGGAGGTAGTCAAATATCCTTATTATACTATGAGTAGATTATCTGAAATCAACACTTTTTTGCGATTATTTCGTAAGATAAGTAAGTGGCTATATCTGTTTAGCGCATCCTCTTAATTATTATTACGTATGAAGATTGCAGCAATAAATCATTTTGAAACATCATTAAGCTATCAAACATAACATTTTTCAACTTTATTCGCCATTTTTATATCGTAAAGTATACTGTCTAAATTCCTATACAATAAATATCAGTATTTAAAAGTTTTTTTCCATTATTAACTTGTGTATTTTCGCCTCAATTTTCAGATGTATCAACGGCGAAGACTAGGTTTGATACTGAGCATTGTGATATGCTTTTTGCTACACGCTCAGGGTGCTGATAAATTTACAGATGAAAATCGACCTTACGAATTCGGATTTAAAATCGATGACCAGCAGCACAGACATGAAAAGAAAGGTACACAATTATGCATTATTTACACTAAGTAAATAGTATTAAGAAAATAATATAATATAATCACGATAAGAAATGCCATAAATATAAATACAATCTACCTAATTACCCAGCTAAAAATGGTTATAAGTAAGATACGATAAGATAAGATATTCTTTATTGCACACACACATTAGAAATACAATATACAAAAATATATATATTAAAACATTCAAAGTGTGCACAAAGGCGGCCTTATCGCTATAAAGCAATCTCTTCCAGGCAACCTTTGGCAGGAAGGAAAAGAAAGTTAATAAATCAGGCAGTAGACTTGTGCGCACTACGTATACATATACTAAAAACTAATAAACTATAAATATAATTAAAAATATACAAGTTAAAATAGTAATCAAATAAACAGTTTAGTAAGATTCTTCTCAGGTTTTAAATAAGTAGACACTATCTTACATACTAAGTGCGTAGGTAAGATAGTGATACTTTGTTAAAACTCAGGATAAAAAATTGAGACAAATGGACGCCAATGGTTTTTTTTAATTCCGTCACGTTGTGAACTTTTGCGGCGCATTTACATTATTAGCTCATAAATGTTATCGAACACCCATGCTATATTTTTATTCAAAGCTTTGATTTAAAAATCAGTCATGTTTAAGTATGATGTCGTATTTAACTAATAAATACCCCTGAATATTATAATAATCAAACCCAAACGAGCAATTATGTACGAATAATTTAAGACAATAAAGATTGTATCGGAATACATAGCTATTTTTAAATGCAATTTCTATGAAAATATAAGTGCTAATAAATACATCGTGGAAGAAATTATTTAAAACTAGTATTATTTTAAATAATTTAGTTGTATCATAGTTTAAAATGATAAATGATTATTACTTAAAAATCGAATATATCTATCAAATCAATTCATAATCTTAAACGGTGATTACTAAAATATTCACTATTCTGAACAAGCACCTGTTAATTTATCGTCATAGAACACCATCACCTCATAGGTATATAAATCAACATATTTAATTCGATGACATCATCAATAAATAATAATAAAAAATACCGATCATTAGTAGGTCCTAGACAGCTGGATCGATATCATCAAAGTTTAAAATCCCATAACGAATAATCAAGTATTCGTCGATCGTCGAATAATCACACTTAATGATTCGTTTCCTTAAAAAAATAAATTATTATTTACATTCTTTCAAAAGGCGAGGCGTTAAAAGCTTCTTCTCACTATTAGATATTAGATGCGTTATTGTAAGGTCACTAAAATCTTTATAATGAATGTTATACGAGAAAAACTCAATCCAAGTGAATCTGATTCACGTACTTCACGTGAGCGAAATGATAAACAATAAATTCGTGATTTTATAAGCAATTGAATATTTATGTTCTCACCACCTGATGAACACTTTTCGTAGTGACTCTGCCTTCTATGCCGAGGGCCCAGGGTTCGAATCCTGGTAGTGACAAACTTGTTGTGATGAGCAGGTACGTTGGTACCCGAGTCTATCCGAGACGGGTGCCAACATACGTGCTCATCATATTTATTTTGGTATTATATACTGGGTTTGCCCCCTGACCATTGTACCCATAATACAAGCGTTGCTTACTGTGGAACTGAATACTTGGTGTGTTCGTCTGGCGATATTTTTATTATTTAACCGTTAAACCGGTAATAAATCACTCCATTGAACTCGGCGGGGTATTCAAACCAAAGTAGATTTAACACCTCAAACCAATAAATATCATTTATAATTATAGAACGTTTTTAAAATTTCAGACAAAGATGGTATCATTATGGGCGAGTTTGGATTCATCACTGCTGACAACGTCTACCACGTGACCGTTTATGCCACGGACAAAGAGGGTCGTTTTAAGATCCTATCCATGAAGAATATACACCTTAAAGCATGTAAGTTAAAAACATTGTGTTAAATTCACCATAATAGTAAAAAAACATTAAAATACAATAAATGTTTATTTATACTTTCAGCACCTGCTGGTTCTACACCATCATCTGGTTCTAGACAAGGGCATTCACTTGCACTGCCACCGGCGCCAGCAGCTGCACCTCGTCCACCTCCACCTGTATCACAACCTCAAAGACCATTTGAATCGGTATCCCTCGAGCCTCCAGGAAAATCGTGCTCATCCTGCAGTATACCTACTACATCCAGGCCAGCACCGCCAGCCGCTCCTCCGACATACAACCAAGCCAACAATAATTATAACAATCCCGGTCAATTCAATTCTCCTCAAGGAGGCTTTGCACCAACCTATCAAAACGATGCTCACGGAGGTTTAGCAGGGCAATCCAACTATCCCGGCCAACCGAATGACGTGGCATCAGGCCACCCTAATTCAGGAGGTATTCCTCAACAGTATGGTGGACAACATAATTATCCTGGACAAGAAGCCGGATTTAGTCCCACCCTGGGAAATGGTCCACAGAATACTTACACTCAAGGGGCTGTTGCTGGACAAAACTATCCTGAGGAAGGATCGGGATTAACGCCAAATTATCCTCCGCAATATGAGTCTCCACAAAATACTCCAGTCGAAAACAACCTTGATGGATCGCGACCTGGATTGGGTGGACCTAACGGCTACGCACAGCCGGGAAGTCCTGGTCAAACTCAGCCGGAACAAGGGGGACAACAATATCCAAACGCTCCATATCCAGAAATAAATTCTCGAATCCCAGATGGATTAGCAAACAGGAGTCCGAAGCAGTACAACGGACCCGAGCAACAATTTGGTCCCAACGTAGGACCTAATTACCCACAAAGCGGAATAGGTCAAGATTTGGCTGCACCCGCTAAACCGACATTATTATCAGCACAAATGCAAATAGTAGACAAGAACACAGATATTTACCATCTTAATGCCGGAGAGCAAGAGGGGTTGCCCGCTGGCCTCACTAAGCACGATATGGTTCGTCTTCTTTACACGTTCAACTACACACTTGGATTCCAAGGACATTTCGAAGAAGGCTATACCAACGGTGTAAAGAAGGGTTACTACTTCGCGACTGGAAGGAATGGAATACGAATGAGGATTGATTACGTTGCCGACGATACAGGTTTTCATCCTAAAGTATCTCAAGATGTTCTCGATGTGTTATCTGACGATGTTCCTAAACCAGAAACCGAGAAAGATGCAAAATACGGTCTGAAAGGATACGAGTTTAAATGGTTGTATTATCCTCTTGATTCAAAAAGGCGATAAAAGCTTTTTATATGTTTACAAGAATAATAAAAGTCTAATTACACATAATTAATAAGTCAATAATTGCGACAAATAATTATAAGGCAGGACAAAAAATATAGCTTTACTATTATTCTATAATTTAGTGATAAATTTTGTTGTAAGTAGTTGTATTATATGTAAGTATGTATGCGGGCCGAGGCCTGCCGGAGCAGCGCTGCGAATGCGCAAGCGATCCCGCAGCTCCGGCGCAGGCAGAAGAAGGGACACCAGGGGTTTTTAGTCCGGGCAGATCGGACATACCCCCCCCCCGTCGTGCCCTCGGCGGGGGGGCATGCGTTAGGCATTTTCCCCTGAAAAAAAAAAAAAAAAAAAAAAATATGTAAGTATGTATAGCATAATTCTAGTGATAGGTTAATTATATTAAAAATCACCATATCTTTATCAATGTGTAATGACACACTGCCATATAAGTAATTATCATTAAAAGTTATATTATATTATTTTTAATATCTATAGTAAGATTACTATAATACTATAGATATACGAAATAAAATTAGTTTGAGGTCATTCCGTAAGGATCATGTGAAAATAAGTCATTCAACGACATAACTTTTCGGACAACTAAGAAATCTACATAAATAAATTCATTGAAGATTACAATAAAATGTGTGTTTAATTTATTACCTACCGAATATAATACTGTCTATATTATTGTATTCATAAGATACATAAAATTAAATAGCCATGTTGAATATACTACCTTCAGTGTTCCGTACCAATTATTTTACAAATTGCTTAAACTTAATAATAAATTGCAAAAATGTGTACCTAAGCTGCCTACCTGTACATACATGACTAAGTTACCTGTTCTCATACCTTATATTTAGTTGTTCAGTCAAATATAACCGTTTTTAAATGTAGTTATCTTTGCCTCTATATAAACTTTGTGATACGAACACGAATATTTATACTCGTGTCATGAATGTTTAATATCTCTCTAATTTATTATATACTAGGATCGTCCCGTGTCCATTTACGGTACCCATAATAGAAGCGTTTTTTAAGTTGGAACGGTACAGTAGGTTTGTTAGTGTGGGGATATTATATTATTAACATTATTTTGTCGAGGAACCCTAAACACCGTGTATTTAATTAAATATTAATGATGGCATAAAATCTTATCTACTCATGTTTAAAGTTTCGTTGTTTTCTACCGTTTAACCTGGTGATATAAAAAGTAAAGAACACCAATCAAAGTTTTTAATTACGCCATTTACATAAATTACACATTAACTCAATGAATAATAAGTGCATTAGTAGGTATTAAAAGATTCGATTCTTCGTTGAGAAGAAACACATACCTATACCAAATACATTGTCTATTAAGTTAGCAATAAAAATATGGACGAACACATAATTCGTATTATGCATACCGTACAATGGGCTGGAGGTGATCCCATGATTATATCAAAATTTAAGCATTCGTGCCCTCTATGATTTGAGTACAAATATTGGCGCTTGTCACACAAAGTTTTCCATCATCATCACCAGGATTTTAACCTGGGACCCTCGGGACAGAAAGCAGGGTCATTATCACCATTGCTAATCAGGTCCTCAGTGCTGCTTATGATCATTAAGGGCCGCTATAGGATTTTTCTTGTAATAGTCATTGTATTATTTTAACCATGTATGAAAAAAATACTGATTTTTTTAATAATATTGCCAGACACACAAACTATACGCTCCCACACTAAACTTGCTTGTATTATGGGTACCGCAAAATGGACTGAGGGCGACCCCAGTATATATACTTGGACACCATACCATAGATATTAAACGTAAATGTCTCGGGTACAAACATTCATGCTCATCGCACAAAGTTTGGTCCCCACTAAGATACGAACCTGGCATCCTCGGCGCAGAAGGCAGGGTCACACACTGAGCTAATCAGGTCGTTCTTACCATAGTTTAATGTATTGCGAATGTGTGATCAATGTTCTCTTTTTTTCTTACTTCATGGTCACGTGCGACGAATGTTTATTGTATTTTCAACATCTTTCCAGCGCCCTCTGGTATGTGTTTTCCATATTACAGAGATCATCGATCAAGTCATTTATTTCATTGGCTACACTAGAAGGTAGCACTGCCTTGATTGCAGCTGAGCTTTTACTTCCATTGATTATCAAGAGATGTCACTATTCTCAACTGTTCATTCTTATAACATTTAACATTGATCTAATATTTAATTTTACTCTAATTTATTTATTATTTAAAAAAAAATAAAGGTCACAGACATAAATGTCCTGGGGTCATCATATCTATATTTTGGACTTCTCTGGTATCAAAATATATTCATTATTTGCTGACCTGATAGACGTCCTTCTGTTCAAATGCTATAGAAAAAAAACTTTCAGTTTTACCTGAATTTCTCATTTAATAGATAGTTTTAGTCTATTAGGAATACAAAAAAAAAAAACAAAAATACGTTCAGACGTTCGTAACGTTCGACGTACGCTTACCAACCAACAACATTTCGTCACTAGTTATATATAGAATTTAACTATTAACTTAACTCACTAAACTCTCTGCGTTGATGTCTTTAACTAGTCGGGTCTAGTGCTTGTGCAGGATGCACGTTTGACCCGTTTTTGCAATTGAATTGGCAAATTAGATCAAAAAGAATCAGTGCGATTGAGCAAGCGAAGACAGTAAATGCAATAGGCTATTTGAACGAGTACTGTTAGCACTTGTATATAAAGGTAACAATGCCCCATTTAAAATTGCAGCTAAAAAAATAATGAGACGGTGAAATCGGTACGGGATGTCGTGACCCGGGCGTGGTTCAATTGTCCCAACAATAAACACAATAATAGATAATTGCACAACAATTGCATTCATGAATGAATCTTTGTGGCTACTTGCAGATACTATCTCTGCGTGCTTTTGGCGGGAAACCACCACCAGTCATACCAAAGCCGGCGCGTGCGCAACACGCGTTCGTTATTCAAATTTTTCATACTGAATGCGATCGCGACCGCGACGTTTCGTCTCCTAGTCTTTTTGTTTCAACATTTAAATGGAGGTATTGAGGACACACCTCATTTCCTATTGAAACGATTCTTTTTAAACTGGTGTGAACATGTTTTGTTGACTTATAAAAGAAGTGTTAGTTCTACTTTCTTAAACGCTAAACAAAACAAATCCCAATTTTATAGGTATATTGGACGTTATTGACTGAAAGACGCGCCAATTAAGGAGTAAGTGGGTCCTGTACTACTCTTTTCCATTTAACAATATTTCTAATAGAGTTATATATTTTAACACTTACTAACACTGTTCTGAATATGCGATCCTTCAAATAATGAATACATAATAATATTAAAATAACGCATACATCAATATATTACATATATATACTAAAAAATGCAATGATCTAATGAACTAACAGGTTCAGGAGTGGCTCATGAGTTGCTGCAAATAGAAAATTTTAAACGGCCATCACTATATTATAATAAGTATACTTTTTATTGCTAATTTGTTAACCTTTGGCATAATACCTGTTTGTTCTTCAAAACAAAAAGTATTCAACATTACCGATTGTGATTATAATTACTTGGACAAGATAAACAAATATAAGTGTATGGTACTGAACGCATTCGTTCACGCGATCAAATTCATATTTCTATCAGTATCTTTATCTACAATTCTACACTTTATTTATTCAAAAATAAATACACTGAATGACTGTTATAAAATCTCTGAAACCATGAAACTTACTGGCTTGGAACACGGCTCACGTGTTTTTTTCAGGCTAAAAGGTGCTATGTAAGATTTTACTTTTGCGCTCGCAGCGGCCGTCAGCTGGTTATAAATAATCTATTCTAGCAGGTGATCTACCGCAAAGTACTATTAGAGGTCTGATAAATTCCTCTCAATATTAACATATAGTCAGTACATAATCCTCATATTACATGATAGCAGGGTGGTGCATGACTTTGTGAAATGAAATAGCAACCAAAGTGACCACTGTGACACCGACAAGGATACATAAAATCTCAAGTTCAATAATCAAGATCGGTCATCAATCAATCTTTTATTAAGAGTGCGGGAAAAAAATAGTATGCGGACAAAATCCTCGTTATTTTTACATTTTTATCAAAGTCATGTTTGTTTGCGAAAACAAAATGATCTCATATTTTAGTGGGAAGCCTGTGAGTCATTGATCAATCATTCCTTCGAAGGCATTGTGCATCCCTGTTTTTGAATCTCTATCGGATATAATCGATCATTCCCGGTAGAGATGCAAAAACACGAATCCTATTCAATAATGACAATCTACATAATAAGTACTACGGTCTATAAACGTACGTAAATATAATCAAACCCTATGCGAATTAAAGTTTTCTTTACCCACCCAAAGATTTATTTCAAACGGCACTCTAAATATTATAGGTTTTTAGAGTTTTTAGTGCAATCTACTAGTGTAATATCAGACTAAACGTGCGTCACGTCAACGTCATGACTAAGTTATCAACAATTAATAGTTGCTACGTAAAGGAAATGTTAATCCTTATGTTTGGACACATTATCCTCATATGCCTACCCATAGACATGACATCAAGATTTTACTCTTTTATCCCTAAGAAAAAACAATACAATAACTTGCCTTGCCTTTGCTCTACTTATAAGAGTTTCAATACTTTAAAGTGCCTTAAACTTCTAATATATAAAATCTTGCCTTGACTGTACCAGAAATAATCATTAAATGAGTGAAATTAAGTACCGTAGTGTTTTAGTGGCATATCGACGACGACGACTCACTATTTAGTTCGTAAACGTTGGGAATAATCAAGTTCTTTACCTTATAGTAAGTAATCTGTAACAGTCAACCCAAACCAAATGTATTATGTTCTTAGGTATGCATTACGCAGAAATGCTTACGGAAACTTTTGTTATGCTCGATACGTAGTAATGTTGGTATCTTTTGGTACATCAATTTAATTTTTTTGAGTGCAATATTTATCTGTACAGTGTCCAATTTCACTGGTAATATGGTTCAATTTATTTTTTATTAAAACCGAACCAGGAATCAGACTTTTAATAAAACGATGGTCACTGCATGTTTTTCGGATAACTCTGTCCCTGGCAAAATAATTGTGTTTATAGAGATTATTACTAAGTAAACATTCTGAGATTATTTATATATTGGTGTTAATGTATAAGACGTGAAATATCCAATAAAGGTTACTTTTTATTATACATGGACCCAGTTGACTTTGTTATCGTTACAAAATTGCCTTATAATTAGTCATCGCTGCATTTAAACCTATACTTTTGAGGAAAACATGGAAAACTAGTATAAATATAAAAAAAACTTCCAAACTAGCGTATCGTATGTAAAACAGCATGGTCCAAATATTAATTAATGAAAAGCAAACTGTTTGATAACACTTAAGTTCATTTAACTCTAATTCGTACGGGTTTTTTTTGAGAAATTATTCACACACACTGATTGAACAGATTTTTAAATAGCAAGTCCGAGTTTTATTACTAGTAGCATATAGTTTCCAAGTCATAATATTAGGGTAACTAATGGTAAAACTATTTGGTAATAACAAGCAAACATATTGTTCAGTGTAATTTATATTATAAAAAAAAACAGAAAATAACTAAATATTAACAACACAATATACCTCAATGCTTTTAAGCAAATAAAAATAACAGAATCTCATCTTTATCTTCAGTTTAAGAACAACATAAACATGTAACATTCCATTCTACTCGAACTCATTCAGAAGTGTTGCTATGAAATATAAAGGATAATATCGATATCAACATTTGAACATTAGGTTATAATTACCAATTTCATTGGTCCAACTAAAATAACGAAAAAGATGATGATTCATCCTTTTAAAAGTATTTTATTTCAAATACAAATTAATATATAGTCAAAAGAGATGGGGCAGGCTGCAAACCTGGTTTTCTTGAATGCGATGATATCATTCGGCTTTCAACCTTTGACTTTTTTATCTATTTCACGATTATTGCGATGCTCGGTGACGGGTTTAACAAGCAATACGAATTAATTAAAGTTGCAATTTGTTGCAAGTTGGGTTGAGTGTTTCCTTAACATTGTTTCGATCTGAGACTTGTCTTCGACTAACATCACTCCATAACGCGCAGTATCAACCTAACTTATTTCAACCAGTAGCTTCAGCTGAATCTGACCATGACCTACATTTGTATATGACACAGTGTTTATAATGCTGCACACAACGCATGCCACTAAACTCAGGTGACAGAGCTAGTCAATAAATAATAAAGAAAAATAAAGTAAAAACATCTGAATAATCAATACAAAAAACCAATCATATTAAATAATATATATAATTTATCCTATACCTAATATTGATTAGGTAAAATAATCAAAGCGGATCCTTGAGCCCAGTTAAGTCATCGCATGTTGCCACAGTCTGACCGGGCCCAAGCCACTCCTAGTAATCGCTCGAAACTTGTCTGGTTAATTGACCGGCGTCAATAGCATTCAAAGTAAAAGAAAGCCATAAGTTTTTTTTTTATTACTACCCGTCGGGGATATAATATAATATGGTTGCTTCCTGCTAACCGCAGCTACCACACTTCCCTCATGTTATCTTATTACTTACCGAGTTACCTGTATAAGGCGCAGTCCCATTGCTGCGCAAGGGCACGCTACGCCGTTGATCTATCTTCGCTTTGTATGAAAATTGATGTGAAAACAGTCACTGCAATCCCAAATACGTGGCCTATGACGTCAGAAGAACACGCGTAGTATGCTTAGATATATTGCCCACGTAGCTCAACGCTGCGCACGATATACAAGCGGCACATGGAGGCGTTCATGACTATTACGGGGTAGTAACATCTTTTTCTTGGGGCTTAAAAGAAGTTGAATGGATGTGTTGTAGCGACCATGCTGTGATATAGCTGTATGTAGCCGTGCACATCATATGCTGCAGGGGAAACTTAGATAACGCAGCCTGAAAATGGGACCGTGCAGCTGAAATGCATCGCACCCGTGCACCGCCTACCCAGCCATGGGGCAACGCTTTTACTGTAACATTGAACCGGCTTTATTAGAACATAAGAATAACATAAGAAACAGTTGTTTTTTTTAGCTGTAGTCGTGGTCACGTACTTGTTAACGCTGGAAAACTTGCATGTCCGAGAGACACCTTTCGTTCTTGAAAGCTGAGTGCTGCTGTGTGAAATAAAGTAGTGACCCTTTTTACACTTAAAATAGAAAAGGCGGTGCTGTCTGTGCATGAGTATGACATTATAAGGGCTAATTATTATAATTGTCACTTTAAACCTCGTGCTTGCCAACCCTGACACTTATCACCCTAAATGTCAGGCCCACTGAGCCCGGACATTTAGACCCTGAAGTGTCGGCATGAGTGTACATAAAAATGTTACAGTGATTGATAAGCAATTAATTATTGACAGCAAATATTCAATGTTGTTTGATAAACGGTTTGTTAGCATCGCGTTGAAATGAGTAATTATAGGTGTTAATATAATTTATTATGAGTTCTTTTTAGGGTAATCCTTCTAGAGTAATCGATCAATGATTTATTTATTTATTGTTAAAGAAATAAACAGTACTCGTATACATTAATCGGATAGCCTCGGTAACGAGGGTGGCAGGTTCAACCCCGGCTCGCACCTCTGGGATTCCAGGATTTCATGTACGACTCTCATTTTTAACCATGAATATCACTTGCTAAGCAGTGAATGAAAACATCATGAGGAACCCTTCATGTCTGCGAGAACAAATCTTGAAAAGCCTGAAGTCAAATCAGCACAGGGCGAGCGTGGTAGACTATGGCCTGATTCCCTAGCATTGAGGGGACGCTCGTGCCTAACCGTGGGACATTAAAAAGGGCTAATTTTTAAACATGAAACTATATTGATTTTTTCTCACATCGAGAGGGAATGTGTCCGGTAACGGCAATAGGCTAGCTCCCTATTACAATGGGACCAAATACTATATTGGCGCAAAGTCTATGCCCAAGTGCACCAGGGGAAGGGTGATTATGATACGGTCATTTGATCGTATTGCAAATCGCACGTAATTTAGACTACTTAAAGCTTCATTTGGAGCTGACGTCAATAAACCACTTAACATTATATTAATGTAATTAGGTCAGTGTTCGTCTACATAGGGATAAGAATAAACAATACCGGCGGCTTTTGTTGTCATATTCAAATGTTTACAAGTATGTATCGGAAGGACTATTTTTGCAAGCACAAAGAACGCATTACTTGGATGCAGTTTCTATCCGTTTTCGGCTTAATTACATTACACATTAGGTCGGTTTATTCTTGCGTGGACGGTTGCGGACCTTATAGGTAAGAGGCAATGCGCGAAACGTATAAGCTACGGGGAATAGCTTTAGTTTAGACGTCTTTGTTTTTTTAATGTTTACGTAAGTCACGGATAGATTGCGCAGGTGCCCCTGGTCTTTGAGTTTGCCGTCAATCAAGACCTATCACTCGTATAAGTCACCAAACAATTATCCACTTTATATGCTAGAGATGTACGCGTTTTCACTATCGTTCAATGTCCCATTGTACTGACACTTTCTATAGTAAGCAACGCCATAACAGAGTGAATTCATTATTAATTACGTATTAACATGCATATAAATATCTGATGTCATACGTTACTTAATTAAAATCTATGTTATATTAACGAATATAACTACCGCATGCCTGTTTCCTGAATGTGGTTGTGGGTGGTAGTCATTACTTATGTATATGCCAAGACTTGTTATGCTGTAATCGATCTTATTATTATGTAGCATATACACGCCTGGCTATCGCTAATAATGTTAGCGAACGTCAATTAACTTGATTTCAATCTAGCTTACAAATTGGGCATGGTATGGAGACGGATTAATTTTTTGTGTTTGCCTGATCATTCAAATGTTGCATGTCTAATATGTTTGGTATTTAGACCATCCATTATATTAAGTCCACGATTGTATAAAAAATGTGGCTTAAAACTAATTTTACGGATTTTAACGCGCTTATTTTATGTTTTTACGTTCCCGACGTTTCGGCTGCTTTACAGCAAGCATAGTCACGGGAGGACTAAGGTGTTAGATTTCCCAGTGTCATAATTTGATTTGGAATACCCTCATATTTAGTTGTTGTTTGCAGTACAATCTACGTAGAAAGTGCTCACAGTGACTTGAGGTCATACAATGGTCCAAAAATCTATACATCTATACATATAAATAAAATTGGAGTGTCTGTTTGTAATATTAAAATAACCGGTTTTTACTAAGTGCATTTGGATGTATACACGTTACCTATACCGAAACAACATTTTTTACAATTTTTGTCTGTCTGTCTGTCTGTCTATCTGTCTGTCTGTCTGTCCGTCTGTCCGTCTGTCTGTCTGTCTGTCTGTCTGTCTGTTTGTTCCGGGTAATCTCTGGAATGGTTGGACCGATTTCGACGGGAATTTCACTGGCAGATAGCTGATGTAACAAGGAGTAACTTAGGCTACTTTTATTTTAGAAAAAAAAATTGGATCTCTCGAAAAAAAATTAAAACCAATGTTGCAGCGCTGCGCCTGATTAAAGTTTGATAGCAACAATCTGCAATGCGTCCCGCGGGATCAGAACGCGAGCAGGCTGTTGCCAACGGCTGAGTCTTTGTTAAATACCACGCGGACGAAGTCGCGGGCAACAGCTAGTATAAAATAAACGCGATAAAATCCGCTAAATTAATTTTAATTCAATGACTACTTATCTTTCATCGAAGGCTAAAACCAATGAGTGGGCTAGGCATATAAAAGCGGTAGTACCTAGTTGAGTTATTACGGCTATAAAGTCAGAGGACATGCATTATTACTTCTTAATAATTATTAGCTGCCTTTTGTACCCATTTAGACAAGGAATTTGTTTTTGTCATAACTTTAAACAAACGGATTTATGGTAGAATGTTTCATTGAATTCCTTGTATCTACGCGTCAGTGACTGTACACGATGAATAAAATATTGAAATCCACTTTATAAGATTATTTGATAAGCAAATTGCCTTAATAGGCACTTGAATAGCAGGAAGCACTAACAACGATAAAAAAATTAGTCCATTAATGCGTGAGAACACTCCGTAAAATAAATATTCTTGGCGTTTTTAAGTACGGATAATTAATTGCTCAGGTATGTCTTAGAGTACAGTAACTGAAGTCTCAATGTCAGGTGCAACTTGCCATTACCGGCGCAAGTGCAAGATGTGCGCCCACTCGCAACCTTGCCAACTTGCCATAACTAGACCACGTAATGCGCATTGTCATCAAAATAATCATTTTTAATTTAGACATTAAGATAATAATAATAACACACTATCACGCCTGCAATCCCTGAAGTGGTAGACAGAGGTGCACTGCAGGATTCACCCACATTTTACCGACAGGGCTGCGCCTATTTCTAATCAATTATTGTAATATTTAGATAAATAGATAAATAATTTATTGTTCAACTTTGTATAGAAATGTTGATTAACTTGGTAGGAATCAGTAGCTTGACAGTCTGTCGATAACAACAGACTGCTCTTTCAGAAGTTACAAAAATGTTCCTTTCAACGACTATTATTATTGTTCATGTTTCTTACTGAAATAAATGTTATTGTTTCAGGAACAACTCAATATTGTGATGAAAAATGTTTAAACAAGAACTGATACTGCTGGTGAGTAACATATTCCTTAAGATTGTGTATTCAATTTATATTATAATATATACATCATCATGGCGTCTAGGATCTATATTGTGATCACATAATATGCACATGCACATGCATAAAACTATCAACAACTATGATCATAGATGGAATCACATATGTAAATTAGGTACATTATCATACAAATATGACGTCCTAGATCTGAGTCATAGATATATAATAAGCATGTAATATTCGTCATAAACAAGGCTTTATGTCGCTGTGAGGGCTCCCACGCACTATGTGCCAGGCCATGGACTGAACGCGTAATTTACCTACTTTGTATGAGAAGTGTATGATACTTTGCATGGAAAATTTCCCATACATATTCTCTAGCTTTATCCAAGGTGCATCCGCCGCGTAGTCGTCTAGGATAAGAAGTAGCCTATTTTATATACCAGAGAACAACCCCCTACCTCTTTACCGAAATGTATTCAGAATTTTTTGAGTGATGCTTAGTCAAATATACAAACAAAAACGATTTCCAATTTTTGTAATAGTAAAAATAAAACTAATTAAATGCAATGTGTTGTTATACACAGTCAATGTTACAGAGTAGGTATAAATACAAATGTTATACTAGGTACATGTTCTCTTTATATTCGAGAACGATAAACAAACTAACCTCCGCACAATTTTTTTTGTAATATTACGAATATATTTAAATGAAACTTAAAAACGCAAATGATATGACAGTAATTTGAATTGCTTCACGCTGGTACAGTACATTGTACTACATTTTCTTGAGTACAGATTACTTGTTATCACCATTAAAACTTTCCAATTTATTCTCCCATTAATGTGCAATGAACCAACCAACAGTTAAGATTTTATTGTACATTGCCTTCCTCGCTTCCTATTCGTTGATTCATTTGGGTACATGCGTGATGCAATATATTAGACATGAATTTCACTTTTCTATGTCTTGTCGTCGCTCCGTACATCTTTATATTATGTGGTGTTAATGCGGTAAGACTTGTTAAACAATAGTAGTTAATAGTTTGGCAACGTTATTGTATTGCATGGTCTATAACAATACCTTGTAAGGTTAACAATACCTTGGTAAACTATACTGAATTTTAGTGCCTCAATCCTCGTTAAACGAGTCAAATCAAACTGTCTAAATTCTGAATTTCGGTAGCCTTCAATTTTCTTACCAACATTTGAATAACCATAACCAAAATTATACTTTTGAAGCAATAAAAAAATTCGTTAGCTGTTAAATTTACTCATAACATTATTTTTCAGGTATATAATAAAGATGTGACTTGTATTATTGATAAGGTAAAATCTGTTATAAGTTTTTTTTTTCGATCTCTGCATCACTGATATTTATTATATCTTAAGTCAACACAAAAATCGTGATGAACTTATGACAAAATAGCAAAAACAGAACTGCGAGACGATGGCAGATCTTAACTTTACCGATTTAATCCTTGAGGTTAACTAGAAAAAAGGTATATGAATATATATATAATATATAGGTAATATCAACCGTCAATTTTAGAATTTCTGTCCGCCTATTCGGGTATCACGAGAAACTTCTAGACTTATTTTGTTGATACTTGACATGCTGATAGCTTATAACCTACTTAGGGCATGATATGATGGACCTATGTATGAAATAGATTAGTTCCCTTGGGGAAGCCTATGCAAAATCCACTATGATGATGGAATGGAACTGGTACGATGGTAGCTTATAATAACATAAAAAGTTTGCATATTTTTTGTTCCGAGAAATGTAAGGGATCACCCGGAATAAACAAAAAAACTAAAGTTCAAGCGTAAGCAGTCGCGGGCACTGCTAGTAGTAACAATTATCACATATTTCAGAACAAGGAACCCATCTGTGAATTGACTGCTAGAGCTAAACGCCGAAACATACCTCTAAATGAAAACCCATCACATGATCCGTACATACCAAGGTCACGCAGCGTATTCTTCAGTTGCTCCAAACATGAATGCCAACCATTTCAGCTTAATTCCTTGACACAGTTAACTTCCCCAGACCTAGTGCTACAGTCTTGCTTCCAAAATAATAAGAAATATACATGCGAAACTATAAGATACAGCTATTTGAAAAACATTGACAAGTTGTTATTCCTATCAAAAAATATACAAAACAAATCGTTTTACATGGTCGATTGTTTAGTGTACACAGATGGTGATCGCGTGTGTCATAAGAAGGACAATGTGAATTCGCACGCCAAATTAGTCGATACGGGGGCTATAGCGAGGCCGAACGAGCCAAGTGTTCTGTCACAGGACGAATTTATATGCGAAGAGAGCAAAGCCATGGAGGTGAATTGCGATTTGAACAACTTTATACCTTTCAGTGGAGCCTTGAAGTTGAAAGAATCTATAAAATACAAAGATAACGTTCTTCTTAAGTCGGGATCGTACGTGACGATACTGAAACGCGTGTGTGTAGATGACGGGTGGTGCGGATACAGTGGGCGGGTTACTCCAACCAGAAGGAACTACGCGTACAATCCTCCCGGCGGAACAGTATACCGCTGCTACTACGCCAAGAAGCAGCAAGTTTGCAAAGAGTGGTATAGTAACGATAGAGAGATATACAACGAAAGAGATTGGTTAGCCGATAGATAATGAAATAAACTTATATAATATTGTTTTTGTTGTTCGCGTCAGCTAGTACTTGCCTACAACTTCCGACCTCCATCACAAGGCGCGTTCGTTTCATCCTGACCAACTGTTTGAACCTTGCCTTTTATTTATATAATCATAATTTCATATGGGTGAACAATCGAATTATAAATTGTATTGTTATTGGTTCTTAATTAGGATCGAAGCATATCCGTATGCTGATATATTGTAGGGACAAGAAATCGATCAGCGTAATGCCAGTGTTATGCAGTGTGACGCAATCTACTCGTATCTTAACGAGATCAGCCAGTGTCAGGGTTGCCAAATCAAACTCATAATATGAAGTTAAAGAGTAGAAATCTTTTTGATCGTAATTCAGAGACGAAAAGACTTTTGTTGGCAATCATGTCCCATAGTAGATGAATGAATATAGAACTACATCTGACACATTCCGAAGAGTGCAGTATCCCACTAAAGTTCAGTTATACCTATGGCTCAATACGAGTAAAAGCGAGACGACCTACTGACGATAGTTTCAATCCCTAAGCAACCCAATTGCAGAGATAATCTGCCTATGTTTTTAAGTTGCTATATTATTTATCATCAAGGCCTGAATCAAATGCTATAGTTGATGACAATAACAGTTAGGTAGGTACCTGTTTCCCTAAAGGACGTTTACGGAAAGATGTATTTTGTCTTGCCAAAATGTATGCTGCAGAGACAATTGTGATTGAAAAAATGCGTATGCATGCAATAAAATTATTTGTTTTTGCTTTTAAAATATGTATATAACTATAACTTGATAATGTACATACTGGGTCATCCATTACAACGAAACGTGTAGTTAGTAGAGTATCTATTCCCAGTTCATTATTTTTTTGGTACAGTATTACATAGCGGTGTTGGTTTGTAGGATTTGATATATCACATCGAGATGATCGATTGTTAAAATCTTTACTGAGAAAACGATTTTAGTATGTATACCGTATATAATGGATACCAAATTGACTTGATAAGTCACAAACTGAAATCTTTCTAGTAAAGTTTTATAAATATTAGCTTTAATGTACTTTCATATACCTATTTTGGCGCCAGGAGAACTACTGACTTAACAAAAGACAGTAAAGCAAAAAAATAGGAATCGTGACAAATTACTTCCTTCACGGTGATGTGTTTAAACAAATAAATCTGAATAATAAACAGAAACGATGAATAGATTTACGGCGTAACACAATGTTTGGCGGAGTGTGAAATTGAATCGCCCCTCGTTTCAGGGTCTGAAACATTGAATAGCAAAGTGATATATTATGCAAGATCAGACTAACGTTGCTTGGTAAATGAAAATACTAGTGGCAAAAACTGTTTTTGAGGTTTGACGTACTCGCAAAAATAAAATTATATATAAAAAAAGGAACCAGCGGTGCAACGTCAACGTTGTATACATAACGGACTCGCCTAGCTGATAATGATTAAGCTATGACTTCGTTGTTTTTTCTACTCTGCACCTTATATCAACGCGGGTAAATAAGCATGTATGCTTACAGTTTTACTTACACTTTCTGCACCTTAAAGTAGGTTAATCAAGAAACAAATACTACCATGTACGTGTTAATTACAATACGAGCAATCAAAGTCCAAGGATGTATTTTACTCACGCTATTAAATATATGATATGCATAGTCTGTGTCATATTTTTAAATTAGTACTCAATGGAATAGATGAATATAAAACTTGAACATGCCCTTGTAGAATTGTGTACGGCAAATAGTATAAGTAGAAGCTAGGTTGCCTGTATATTTATAAATATATATTTATTGAATATATACATATAATATATTTAAAAATAATATAATTTTCTAACATAATCATTACTTGCTTAAAAAGCGTTGAAGCACCTTATCGGTTCTCGAAAACCTTGTGCAATCCGCCAACTGCACTGCGCCAGGGTGATGGAATATGGCCTTAATTCCTTCGCATTGATAAAGGCCTACACCCAACGGAGGAAAAGCCATAGAGATATGTATTTTCAATGTATCAACATTAATTTATTATTGACTAAAATTGTCTTCAAATCATTATTATCCTTGCAAAACGTACTGTGCTCTATAATACGACATTTTATATGGAAGGACATGCAGTGGCTTAAGAAAGTACGAGTCGTCAAAATATCGACATGTAGCTATGTTGATCGCAACGTGGAACCATCTTACGCAACATATTTACAAGGTATTTGTAGCTATAATTTATTTTCTTGTCACACGCCCTGAGAGTGAAAGTAACGGAGTTCCAATGGTCACAGCATATACTCGCAATTCAATTACCCACATACAGGACCCAATTCCACTTAATGAAACATGATTTCGTTGTGATTATATAAATGTTATACAACCGGCGTTTCCTGTATTAAATGCTAAGTTGTTAATACGAGGATGAGTAGGTACTTTTAGACAATGAATGGTAATTAAAAGGGGCGTCCGCGATATTTCATTATACGAAATTTCGCAAAAGAACAATAAGGTAAATCTTATAAAGTAATCATCTACCTACAAATATGTAGAAGTTGAAACAAATAATAAGAATGGAAATTTTAGAACTACCTTTTCACATACATAGCCTAACATCTTTATTATCAACAAAGCTCATTACTTCACGTAATAATAAAATGTATTCCTCATTTACACTAATAAGTATATACTTAAGATTACCAGTTTGTGAAAAATTAAGCGGAGGTCATTATACCGTATAGACCATTAATTGCGATGGCAAAATATTGTTGCGGTATTTCTTTGATTTATTTTTCCTGTGCTGTGGCTTAATCGGTCTGTTTCACACGGATATCATAGATTTCTTTGATTAGATAGAGCATAATATTAATAAAACATAAAAACAACGTCTCTATTGCGGGTCCAGTTCAACAAAAAATGGTTCATAGCTATACGTATAAGCAGTAGAAAAGCAGAGAAAAAATACTTAACGATCCCCACACTACATATGCCCTTTATCTGACCTAACATTGAGTATCTTCTTGGAGCTAAACTAGCACAATTAGTATAGGACCGTGAGGGTCCGATTTAAAAGTCGGGAATAAGTAACCATAATATCGAGATTCATGAATGCTTCCACATCCACATAAAAACACCAGTTCATAGTTAGGCACGCAAACAATAGATGTACAAGAACGCTTCGTTCACAGATTTGTTCCCCACACGTGCCTTCGGAAGTCAGCCAACGACATTGCATGCGCACAATGTACATTCTTGCCAGAATGTTTTTAGCGGGAGTGAGATATTAAGAACTGATAACCAGTAGAAATTACAGTAGCATTTTTACCTTTTTAAAAAATATGGTAAAGTAGCGAAGTCATTTCAAATTAGTACTAGCTCTTTTTGTTTTCTGGACTCCTTAACTAAAGGCATTATAGCGTCTTTGTATGGTAACCTGCACGTTTCCCAACCTCCATGGAAACAATGAAACACAATAATGATAGAGATCTAGAGTCTGGCGCTATCCTTATACGGGCATCCTAATCTGACCAGTCGTGCTGTTGCTAGAAATGTTGTACCTACGTACCCATGTAATTGAAATTATATGCCAAAGGAATACAACATTCAATTATTATGCAAATTATATACGTCGTATAAATCTAAGTGCCATTTTGTTAACTACGTATTACTCTGCGCTACATCTTGTAAACTCTTCAGTATAATAGTATTATGAAAAAAAAACAACCAAATTTTAATTTTCCTTATACCTACTTTACTGTGTATTTTAGCTCTCAATTTCACAAAGCCAACGGCCTTATATGGACATTTGGCTGTCATGTTGTTTGCCTTCCATTTATATAAAGAACTGCTGTCCTAGCGGCTAATTGCTAAATGAAGTGTCAGTGGAGGCCATCCCTCGTTTTATAAAGGTACCTATTTGCCTATTAAGTATGTAGTTCGACGTTGACTCACTATTTGCAGGAAAATAAAAGTATAGCGTATAACTATTTTAGTACTAAGATCAGTTTCATTTTAATACTCTGTATTAATACGGCAGTTTACTGAAACAAATGACATGAAGTATTTCAAGATCAAATAAAAAAATACGGCCATAATCTCAATATTACTTTTGTAGATGCTTTCTACGTAAAATCATATCTATCTCGGATCTCATTCGTGCCAATCATAGTCCTGACAAGAACTAATAAAGTTATGTAACAGCCTTTCAGATAAATTCTCGTCATAGCTTAAACGCAAATAAAGAACCTTCGGTGACATAGAAATGTGTGTGCTTAGATAACTATCGAATGTAGGTGGAAGGTGTGGGCGAATCCGCAAATTTTCGCAAAAATATGACGGCGCAACAAAATTGACTAACAATGTAACGAGATAATGTAAGCTACGTGCTTCATAGATCCTCAAGATCTTGCTTTCTGTGCTGCGGGTCCCGGGTTCGAATCCTAGTAGGGACAAACTTTGTGTGATGAGCACGATTGTTTGTACCCGAGTCATGGATGTTTATAATCTATATAAGTATTATATACTTGGA
The DNA here is from genome assembly GCA_905333125.1 of Pheosia tremula. NCBI lineage: Eukaryota > Metazoa > Arthropoda > Insecta > Lepidoptera > Notodontidae > Pheosia > Pheosia tremula. Next base: position 5,345,328 of record HG995402.1, on the reverse strand, counting down.
TCTCCCCCAGTCGGTATGGTACCCATAATACAAGCGTTGCTTAATGTGGGACCGTATAGTTGGTGTCTTCTTCTAGCGATATTATTATTATTAATATCAACTGTACTATTGATGTAGTTGTAGTATTATCTCAATAATAGGACATTTATGGTTTTAAAATAGGCAAATTTTTTTTATTCAAATTTTTGAATAATTTCCTTGAAGGCTTCGAATTCCTGTATTATAAATCCTACTTAATAGTCAAAATCAACCGTTTAATATTACCAAATCATTGATAAAGCAAAAAGTACAAATATGTCCGTATTTTCGTAATTATTAGATCTAATTGCATATAATTTCTATTTAATGAAATTAATAACGTAAGAGAATCTATGGCCTTCAATATTATATTATATCAATATACAGGTTAGTGGGCATTCAAACGGACTTAGAGCGGCGCGGGGCTTGAGACAAAGGCGAATGTGGAGCGAGATATCGACCGGCCAACAGCTTGCGTAATCTCGCGCAGGGTTGTCGATTAAGTTTAAATTTAAACTGTCACTTAATGGTAAAGTGCTCTTACATGTATATGTACAAAGAATATGTTACATCATTCGATGGACGGGTAAAAGTTGTAAACTTATTTTTAGTACCTACTTTATTCGCGATGATTCCGTGTTAGGACGACTACTTACTACTACTTACAACATTAGTTTTTGTTAGACATAAAGAGATATAAAGTGTAAATTATTTCCGGGATAAACGAAACCTATTATTATAATCTGCTTTTGCTTATAAAAGTTAAGTTAAGTTTATAAGTTATTTATGAGGTATTTGGTTTGGACATCCATCATTGCATGTGCCATCGGCGATTACAGGCAAAATGGGGATAGTGCATGCCCACATTCGCACCTCTCGTGCAAAACATACCAATAAGTGGATGAGCATTGACTTATCTAGACTACCGCAGTGATACTACATTACGATAGGATCTCCATAAACCTCTTTACTTTCAAACGACTACTTAACTTAACTTAAACTTAACTTTCAGACGACCCAGGTTTACTAAGTCTTTTGACTACTAGCCCTACTTACACAAACTCGCAAGTAGCGCCACCACCACCACTCTACCAGCGTCTACTCTCACACTGACCGTTTGGGTACACCCACCGGCTTTACATAAAAAGCATATCTATGGGTATCTGTTGCTGTGACCCAGTTGCAAAACCGCTAATGTGGTCCAGTGTTTTGAAAATTAATCGTTAATCGTAATATATCCAAGGTCAGTTTTGGCTGTTGGCTACGTTACAACACGATGTTGGACTAGATACAAGAGATTACAGAAACGTGCGTTTGATCAATTTGGGAATAATGTTCTGATGGTTTTATAGGAAATAATTCTACCCAGTCAATTGAAACTAAAGATTTATAATTAACGCCATGTAGGTAGGTACTTTGTGCAATAACAGAAAATGTTATTATTATATTAAACGCTTTTATTGCTTTTAATTTTATAAGTATTAATAAAAGATGTAAAAATGTTTTGTTTATTAGTTAGTTTTAAGTGGTAATTTTTAACAATACCTATGCCTCAAAAATCAATGTTGTGCTATTTATGTCTGTCAAAAGCTTGAAGACAGCAGGCTTGGCTCAGCAGGTAATGAATTGCCATTCCTAAGCGGTTCATATCTCGATTACATCATACTTTAAGATCTACGAACCAATTTAATGTAGGCACAATTTTAACATTGCGCTAACTGATATTATATAAATGGTTTTAAATATATTGGACTTTGATAAATCAAAGATATTAATACATATTATTTTAATAATATAGAGTAAGCGGAATCCTAGCTGCCACTTATAGCCAATGATTTATAATAAAGGTGCGGTCATTATCTTGTAGAATATAATATCCTGATACCGGAGAAAAGAAAAAATAGTACCGTAGTGTCTCAAATGAAACCCGATCCCAATTGACCGTTCATGGGGACATGGCACAAAAAATAATTAAAATAAAACCGGTTCAACTTTTACATGTTCCCACAAGCTAACTTGATACATAGATCCGTCGTCGAAATAGTGCTTATTAAAATTCCTTTGCGAATGTGTGCTGGATTTATCTTTGGGAAGTAGTCCAAGCCGTTATTCAATGTAATTTATATATTAGCAAAATATAAAAAAAATGTTTTTTTATAAAAGCCAATGTCCTGACTGACTCATCACGCTGTGAGCTTAACCGCTGAAGAAACAAATTTGGCAGCATGTTGATTTTAGATTTGAGTATGTAGGAAGGATTTTTCATAATTCTATGCCTAAGGGGAGAAAGCGGTTGGAAAAGTTATATATAAGTATATTTTAAAAAAAAATGTAGTATATGCGAGCAAAGCCGCGGGTGGAAAGCTAGTTGACAACAAATTAAAAAATAAACGTTATTTGTCAATTAAATCATCGCCAAACAAATCAATCAGTGAATCGACAATCTATAATCGGATTGTGCTTACAGCTAATTCAAGCGCAATTCCGTATTTCCGTTATCATTTATTTTTGGCGACAACTATGCTATTTGTGGTTTCTAATACCAACAAAAACATTGACTCCGGTGAAGCGTCAACTGCAACGAGATGTAAACGTTCTCATGGCCACTATTTTTTTGTAAAACCCATTATAATCGGTATTTAACCGTTGAGTTTATCACCATCATCAAACAATTTGCATAATTTATAACTGAATGTATCACTTTAATTAAATTTAAGTCAGTCGATGTAAAATGCGTAGTTTTTGAGACTACTACCTAGCAATTAAAACTCTAGACCATCCGTTAATCGTTCTGAACATGCAATAGTGTAATGGCCGGTCATTAATACAAATAAGTCTCAAAATATATTCACGTTATATTATTTGTAGCCTATCTACTATATGTGTTTAGCCGTTAAAATAGTAATGTAAGACAATATAATTTTATTTTTAACTATATGCACATTTAGCTAACTGTCTCTAGATCCTTAGGTGTTATCTTAAATACATTTATTTTACACGGTGTCTGTTATTTTTATCGAAGTAAAATATTTCTACATTACCAACATATAAATAATGGTTCTTATAAATAAGTGATAAGAGAGACGCAATGGGTTTTACTAGAACCACATCATTTCACCCAATCACGTCAGGTCACCCAATGAAGCGTATTTATTATCCAAAACTAGGAGACTACAATGTTTCATTAAAGTAATTATATTAGTTATTGAAAGAATATATAATAATATATAAATATATAAATTAAAAATAGTAATTATACATTTATACAGATAAAGACTCTATAAGAGATAAGCATCAAGTGTGTATTGATGGATCGGAATATAACGAAACGAAGTTTCCCACCAGATTTTAGGTTAGGAGTTTACTCTTTTTATAATAGGATTGTTATTCATAGTCAATTAACATGCGCGTACAACACGATTGCAATGATAAGTTGCGTAAGATTTCATGTAGCAAAATAATAAACGTTTAAGTTAACGAGGAGTAGTTAAGTACTTTTACTTAGTATTGCATATGCGGAGAGTACTTTGGTTAATAGAAAGATGAAAAGTGAAAGTGAAAATAAAACTGGATTCATTAACTCAACATGTATGGATGCATCTATGTAAGGTTTCTCGGTACTGTACTGTGAACTACCTAACGACATCAAACCAAGATTAGAAACTTTATTTATTTCATTGCGTTTACTAGAAATAGAAAAATATATTAGTTGGAACGTAAACCATTGAAGACTCATAAGAAATCACCGCAAAATATATTCAAGAGCTTAGATGTAGGTTTGAAACCTAAATCAAAAATCCAAGTTAAAATAAACGAACCTTACGTTATTATAGTTACATTATTCAGGATACTAACTTCAGTCAATATAATCATCAATACGGTGTTATCAAGGGCTGCGGGTTTTGTTTAATGAATGAATATAAATTAAATAAAATCATTATATAGGATTTTAATTTATGTAATTAAATTTAGAAATTTAGAACACAATAAAATAAAATAAAAAAAATGTAATTGATTTCTTATATTTACGCGAATACTACACATTGAAATAAAACTATTTTTTTGGATTTTATATATATATATATATTTTATATTAGGAAACTATGACACCAGGACGTCAACCACCTCAATCCTCCCGTGGCCATAGTTGCTGTAAAGCATCCGAAACGTCGGAAACGTAAAATCAAAATATAAACGCGATAAAATCCTAAAAAATCGTTTTATAAAAAAAAAATGTAAGTTGAAACTTTTTGATTCAGAGTACTTATATAGATTATATTATACAGCTAGATAGCAGGATAGTAATTTTACTCAAGGTGGTGTTTTAACGTTTCATATAGAAATATAACCATCACATATCTTATAAGATATCCAACTGCAAACTGGTTCTTGATGCGGCCTTTCAAAAGGTTGCCATAGATGAACGTGCCAAGTAATTATGCAAATCATTCGATGTTTATATCATCGAGAGCTATCCTTTTATTATACCGACCACAACATAATAATTAATATAATTTTAGGGGTTCGCGACCTATTAAGATAGTTTTGAGCTTATTGACGCTATTGACCTGATACGTAATAATATTTTGATTACAATATTCACATTTGAAATTGTCTGAACCGTTTTTTGTTCAGCAAAATTGGATTTACCGCTACAGTTTTCACCTAAAATGTATGACAGCCTTAATTGAAACAATATACAATACAACAACGATGTCTCAAGAGGCATTATGTTTTCGGTCATAACCCTAATGTACTAAACTTTTATTAGCATATTATAACAGATATGATATTATTATGGCTGATTATCTTGGTTTACTGGCGCTTACGCATATATCCTTGAGTAGCGTCACGATAACGTAATGGTATTAGGTAAAGTCGGCCATGGCAGTGGTTTATCAATTTTGATAACAACTCCTAGTTAATGAAATTTTCATTAAGGCAGAAATTTTGAATTTTTGTAGTTCAAAATAATAATAAATGACGGGAATCCTGCCATCCTATAATGTTCAAACGATATTAGATCTTACGGTTGTAAAGGAATTATTTGGCCGTCTATACATTAGTAGTAGAACGATAGCGTAATATATAGCTGAGGTTCCTTTGTCAATCTCGCTCAACAACGAATCTTGGAACTAAATACACAGACTTACATATATAGTATTACGGCGAGTATGTTAAGCAGAGTAACGCAAAGTGTATTATTATTAAATAATCCATATTAATCTTGCACTTGAAGCCCAGTTGTCGTCCCTATATCAATTGAAAGCGATGACCGTCGCATGTCGGTCTAGGTCAAATGCGTACCGCTAATTCATAAACGTAAGCGGAAATATTGATACGTATTTTACATATAAATAAATAAATATAGCTAGACGATCACACAAACTATACCGTCCTACACTAAGCAACGGTTATATTATAGGTCCAGTACAATAGACTGGGGGCGAACCCAGCATATGAACACAATTCTAGCGTTAAAGCTGCTTACGGGATGTCTCCCAAACTGACTAAATCCATGACTATGAATACTCCCCGCATAAATGCGAGGAAGAATCATCATGGGGAAACGGGCGTCCCCCATAGAGGCTTATTAAAACGTGTTATTATTATTATTATCGTGTCACACTGGATTTCACGGGCTGAGTCCCGGTCCTTTAATATATTAAAAACAACTTCAGCTTATAACTTACACCACCAATAAGGTCTTGCAAACAAAATGGCATCTAACAACTGGTAATATTTGGACAAGTTATGGACCCAGAAAGAATGCAGGCAAGGCCACTCGCACCAGTCGAGCAAGTTTTCAATGACTTTGCATACCAGCGGGTTAAAGAATGACAGAAGAAAGTCGCATATCTTAAATAGGTTTGTGTTCTTAAACATAAACTAGGTTTACTCTGACATGGTTATAGTAAAATTTAAAATTATAAACATAAATAGGGAAATCTATGACTTTTTTATAAACTCTATACTTATATTCTTTAGGTACGTTTTTCTATTACAATCAAGTCTTTAGTGTTAACGTTAATTTATTTATTTTTTAACTATCGATATTCTTATTCAATTTAAAATTAAATGGAAAAAGTTAGTAAATGAATTTTTGTTTCCTAAAACGAAGCGTTTCATTTAGTAATGTGGCAGTTAGCTGAACAAGTTTAGTTGTTGGGTAGTATGGACGACCTGCGCAGTTGGTAGTGACTCGCTTTCTGCGCCGAGGATCCTGGGTTCGTATCATGGTAAGGACAAACTTTGTGTGATGGGCATGAATGTTTGTATCTGAGTCATGGAAGCTTAATATCTATATAAGTATTTTATACTGAGTTCGCCCTCAGTCCATTCTATAGTACCCATAATACAAGCTTTGCTTAGTTGGTGTGTTCGTCCGGTGATATATTTATTTATTATTTAGTATTTTTGCTATAAATATTGTGAGGTCAAGGTTCAAGCTGCGCCAACGCAACGGTTCTATCTCACGGCACATCACATGCCTGACGACACAACACTTGTTGTAACTCATATTATATCTACAATTATTTCTTGACACGCTGTGCGTTTAGTGCATTCTAGGTCATTTACAGTGTAAACAGTCTTTTAGTATACACGTTAGTTGCTTTTGTTTTACAACTTTCCGAGTTTTTGCACGGTTACAATTGTCAATATATCTTACATAGTTTCTGAAATGTTCATACAGAATAAGTTGTTATATTTTACCATCTTTGATACACACACTCAACCACTAGATGACGTAATTTGCTTTTGTTTATTGGCAACATACAGATATAAGTACACATAAGTACTACCAACCATTCACATTACCTAGATTTAAAATAAGAAAACAATAATAGCAGGTCTAGTTTCTAGGAAAATAATAATGTAATAGGATAGAGAACGTGTACAATGATATCTATTTTATACAAGTCTACATTTATCTATTTCACTCGTAAACCCTACAAACGTATCAGGCTGCATCATAATACTGATAAGAACATAAAGAATAAGCTATTCGCCTTGACTAGCATCACGTTAAGTGCAAACGCCTCACCAAGGCTTGCAGACAATAGATTATAGCACACAAGGTCCCCACCCAAAGTACCCACGTTCAATCAAGACAAACACGACACTTGCAATTTATTTGCGCCCACAGACGTAAATGGAATAACGAAAAGTAGCGCGAAAAATAACATTAAAATCGCAAAGTAAAGATAAAAAAATTTCAATCTTTTACGAACTTGTGCACGCTTATCGACTTGTTGTGTTTTTTAAAATACAAGAATGATACTTCCTACTAAAATACTAGTCATTCTTATAAAAAGTTTGTACACGTTACCCAACTTATACAGTATCGTGAATGTTTTAAATGAGAACTTGTGTCAAGTAATAGGGGTCAATATTTAGACCTCGTCGACCCCCAAAATCAGTTTTCGTTTATGTCGACCCCTGGGAAACCAGTTTGAGAATCCCAGCTATAGAAGTTCTCTCACTCATTGCTTCAATAAAAATATACATAGTTTTTAACCAATGCTATGTGTCACGCACTTCAACTAAAACCACCCACCATCACCCAATAATCAATCATGTAATTGATATTCAGCCATTATTGTAACACAACACAATTTCCGATAATAAGCATCAACATGTGATGAAAAACACAGTGACACTATCAATACACTATTAAGTTACACACATTTTTTTAAATCAACAGACCAAGCTAGTTTACCCTATCTTAAACCAAACAATGTTATCAGCGGTACGGCCGTAGGTCACCAGCCCCTAAACACAACCTTGTTCAAAAATAAATCATCAATACAGTACACAAGGCTTAAACTTAGACGTTGCTCAATGTCACTTAGGATGATTAACACTCGCCGAGAGAAACAAATCGCTTCAATATATCAATGTATGGCTTCCTATTGTACAATTAAGTTACTCGTACCGCTCTACATGTAGAGTTAACGGTTCATGTACTTTGCAGGTCGAGGTCATTAGTACTTAGCACGTTTCGGTGACTTTAACTGTAAAAGCCTGATAGTAAACATGATAATCGTTTTTGTTTTACACTAAATCGGAATTCCTAACTACGTTCTCTTGAGGTTTTAATAACGTAATTAAAATCCTTTTCCATATTTCTATCTGACTAAATACTAATTTAAATTTATTATGTACCTGTCAGACGTACGCTATTGCATAGGCGGTTCATGATTGTTTCATTAGGTATTGTTTTATACACGCACCTCTCTAATGATTGATTGTGAATAGTATTCGTACACTTCACACTGCTAAAAAAACATGTATTTACTATTCATAATTAATATCCTACGATTTTTGCACACGCACCGCAATGTAAAGAGGAAAACCGCTGAACTTAAGTAACCTCTGTACTCTGTATATGTGTGTGTGTTTGTTACTTTATGTATGTTACACACTAATCTATACTAATATTATAAATGTGAAAGTTTGGATGGATGGATGGATGGATGTTTGTTACACTTTCACGCCCGAACGGCTGAACGGATCTGGATGAAATGAACTTTTTATCCCGGTAAAATGTATGCTTCCCGTGGGATAGATGTTTTAATTTTTCATACTTTTTATCGCGGGTAACACCGCCGGGCGCAGCTAGTTAAATATATTCCCTCATACATGTATTCCCCAAAAGCGTGACAGAATTGTGTTAAGTATATTTCGCCATTGTATTTTAGTAATAAGGGGGGAGGCTAATGCCATCATTCCGGCCACACTCTGCCTCAATGCAAAGGGGATTACCGCACATAGTCCACCTCACTAGGCTATTGCGGGTTGGTGAACCTCACGCGAATTTCGAAAAACGTGCAGGGCTCCTCACGATGTTTTATTTTTCCGTAACACGAGGGAAAAACATTATTGAAAAATATTAAATAACACAAGATATATTGTCAATAACATCGCATTGGATTAATTTGGTAGGTGGTTCTAATAATATAAATATGGTAAGACAAGTTTCCTATTACGTCATCGAGTTCAATCAATAGTCAAAATCATTTGTCAATGGCGTTTAAAAGACCATGCAGGTTACTCCATCTGGTATTTCATTTATTAACCAACATCTCGGAGTGCGCTGCAATCTCAAAGAACAGTTAAGGCCAGTTAGTCAGCGATTCGCCACCGTCTGCGGGACTGTAAATTCCTTGTTGACTCAACCCAACGATCAAGTTCGGATCTTACTTCAATTTGGGTCTGTATTAAGAATTTGAGAGGGTTTTCGATCCTCTTCCTTCTTCTATATGGTACAAACATGTACATTTAATGAACCTAATGTCACATACCTAACTGTTAGCAATAACCATGGTTGCTATAATGCAGCCGCAACGTTGAGAACGTAAAAAACATATAATAAACGCCGTAAAATCAGATTAGTTTTATTTCAATGTTAGCAGTAATTTCGAACGGTCTACCGGCCGTTCGCTAGCTACTCTAGTTGATTTAGTCAATACTACATAAAGTGTCATTGTTTCACATAGCCTGCGCCAAACGTGAGTGAAAGCGCCCATCACCTTCCTGTCTTCCTAACACGGACCGATTCCGTAACCTGCCTCAACATTCCATAACTTACGATTAACGTAGAACTTCTTACGTAACAATGTGTTTATAATTAGTTGGGCGTCACCACATGTCGGCTAGCAAAGACCTGCCAGTTTCGTTGGCTACCGGTACACGCAATGAACAGCATTGTTATGTTAGAGTTCATGTACTTATAATTCTTTGTGATAAATGGGAAGTACGTCGTCAGCTGAATAGCAACTTGGCTCGGCGCCACGTCCTTGCGGGACTCCCAAGTTAACGGTTAAAACACGGTAGCTATTTACATTTTACTTGTCTGCAATAAAAATGGATATGACTATTTTCATGTTATCCACTATCTATATACCTATATCCTGACCAAAGTCGTGTTTGTCACACAATTTATAACTCAAAAACGGGTGGGGTGATTTTTTTGTTCTTTGGTTTTTTTATTCGTCTCCACCCCGAATAGCAGAATAACTATTCAAATATGGAATAACATCACTAAAGATATAATAATAAAGATAATTCATCCCACTACACATTTATAATATATGTGCAAGTTTGGATGGGTGAATGGATGTTTGTTATTGAATCACGCTAGAACGGCTAAACAGATCTAGATGAAATTGGCACAGATATATGGAATAGCACATAGGCTACTTTTTATCCCGGTAAAATGTATGGTTCCTGTGGGATAAATTTGTTTAAATTCATCATTTAATTCATGAATCTGTCATTTTCGTTTTTTTGCCTGTATATCAGTCAGTATGTTCGCGCATCACAAGAAATCTATCAGACTTATTTTGATGAAACTTGGCATGGTGATGATCAATATTTAAAATAAATTTATGCCATAAAATTTAATGGACTCCGGGAGAGTCAAATGAACGAAACTCCACAAGTACGGAGTCGTGGGCACGGCTAGTCTTAAATAATAAGGCATCGTATCAAGATTGAATATAACCTTAATATTATTTAATATATTAGCATCTTATAAGTATCTATTACCTGTATAACTCAAACTCAAACATTTATTGCAAACTATGTGTTCATTGGTCTTACATTAGTTTTAGTACATATGACATAGCGGCCTTCTTCAAGCATTGCAATGTTGAGGGGCTAGTTCTATCTACTAAACACGATTCTTAAATACTAGGTACAGGAACATATCAATAGAGTTGTTTTTCAGTGCTTGTGCAATGCTTATGCAATATACCGCCAAATGCAGTAAAATAGTGCAGTACAGCATAGATCCGACCGCACCTGACTAAAGATGACACCGATTTTCAAAAGGTTAATTCAAATCCAGGAAACGTACGTACGTATTTCTAGCGCACATAAATCTTTTCCTTCATTATCTGCATATTGGAACACAGAAAGCTATTCGACTGCTTAGTAAAAGTGTTAACAACACTTGTGAGTCATACAAAAAACCAGGTTAAGTCAATACTGTTTAAATTCAAACTGCAGCTTAAAGTTTTATTTGGTGTCATGTTGTCCAGATTACAATTAGAAAGCACATTACATTTGGGCGCATGCCAATGTGTCGCAGTCAAGTAACTCTATTGTGTAATAGCGATGCAATACATGCTAATGTAGTTGACTTCCGAACGGACCTGTCAATTTAGTTGGCGTTATGCGCGCACGCATGTGATCACAAGTATTTAGGAAAGAACTGTAACTTATTGTTATTTATAACATGCTTGTCAAGTCCGCAAAGAATTTCCATAGCTTAGTCTTCCCTTACGTGATCCTTGACATAAGAATCGCGAGGAAACGAGTCAGTGCTTACATAATTTACATAAAAGTTTGTAGCAAAATAATAAAATAGATATTTATTATTACTTACATTTGTTTTTCGTAAAGATAAGCCAACCATATTGCTGTATTTTATTCCGACTTCAAAATTATTACGCACATATTTCTTGTTGCGAATAATACCAATCTATCAAAACGTAAGCAATTTCTTGCGCTCGTTATATAAAATAGTAAGGTGCGGAACTAGAAATTAGCAAATTGGAACGTTATGGAACGGTGTACGAACCGATTCCGTGCCAGCGAAAGGTGCTGAATGCGAGGGCCATGTAACTCGGGACCAACTGGATTACTTTTTCATTTATCGTACTTATGGCAAATACACAGATGTAGTAATAAACTCAAGGCTATTTGCAATGTTATAAATAAATGCAAGTAATAAACGCACGTGTTTTAACAAAAAACTTGCAAGAATAACATTAACATAGATATGTAATGACCGGGCGAAGTTGTAATCATTGAAACTAACTAGTGAGTTCCTGAAAAAAAATGTCATTACTAAGACATAAAAATGTACTTTAAACAATATTTTTTATAAGTACGTACATATACCAATAAAAGAGTAAATACCAAAATCTAAATGCTAATGAGTACCTATTTTTTGGGGGTGTTCGTCGTTTCACACCACAAGCGGTTCGCACCATGGTGTGAAACGACGAAGTGTACTTTTTGAAGGCGCTGTTTCACACCATGGTGTGAATCAGCCAATGCTTTTTTAGACTTCGTCGTTTCGCACCATGGTGTGAATCAACCCAGGACTCTTTTTGGCTTCGTCGTTTCGCACCAATATCAAAAGTTTGAAAATATAATGTGTTTTTGTACAGATGGGTAGAAAACTGTTATTTGATAAAATGAATAGTGCAATAAAATACAAAATAGGTATATAACTTAGCTTTTTTGTTATTGGATAAAGTATTAATACGAATCAAAATAATTGCATTTTTTACTTAAAGGATAAAAGAGAGTAAATAGTAAAAATGTAAACGATAAATAATCACAGATGAGGCGGCGGGGGGGGGGGGGGTGTATTACCCTTTTACATATAACGATTTTTACTACATAGTCATTTTGCTTACATAATTAAAGTAATAATTGAAAATCACAGGCTGAGCTGTATGTGTGTAGTGTTTGAACTTTTTTCCATCTCATATTGCCAGCCGTCATCCAATAAGTTCGGCAGCAAATGTGACAAGACCCAACATTTTGACTTTCGCCACAAAATGCGGCTGAAGACAAAATAGCACCCAACAATTTTTACTTCTAGATTTTTATGGATGGTGATATAGTGTATTATTTATATTAAATGCATATCTAACAACTAATTACTATGATGATTTTTTGATGAAAGTTTATTATAAATGAATAATTTAGTTAACTATTCTTATACTAATATACTTTTTTTTTTATATATATATATATATAATTTCTTTATAGTATATACATATATATTCAAACTAATACAAATCACTCAAATTTACAAAACAACGTGAACACCACCACTCTCTGAATATAAACTCCTTACTGTAACCTTAAAGATAACCCAATGGCACGCAAAATAATAATATAATTGTTATTTGCCAATCAGAAGCATGTATTCCTAGCCCAGAATAATTTTATTCTTTATTTGACGAGTGACTATTCACGAAATGGATTACTTTAACCTGAGAATTTTAGAGCGTCGAGAATTATTATTATACGTGTTGTTGTTTCAAATATCAAAACTAAGTCTTTAGTACAATATTAATTACGTTGCTGCACTACATGATCTTATATTTAGTGATCTTTAATTTAAACATAATTCTGGCTTCCAGTGCTGGCTTCCGTGCCAGATTATGAATGGATGAATAAATAAATAAATAATTCCATGAACGACTTTTGTGCATGCTTATATTTTATTGAATAAATAATAACAAAATATCATTGGTGCGAAACGACGAAGCCAAAAAGAGTCCTGGGTTGATTCACACCATGGTGTGAAACGACGAAGTCTAAAAAAGCATTGGCTGATTCACACCATGGTGTGAAACAGCGCCTTCAAAAAGTACACTTCGTCGTTTCACACCATGGTGTGAACCGCTTGTGGTGTGAAACGACGAACACCCCATTTTTTGATGGGCATGCACAGCTTTTCACTTGACGATACGACACGACGATAACACCATAAGCAGTGCACAATGACAAGGAAGTATCGGATGTAAACAAAAAGTTGCATTGAGGCGAGTATTTGTAAACTGTAACAAAATAAAATCTTTGGTCATGCTCGGTCGTTCCACAGACACCCAATGCAAAAACCATTTTTGTTCCAACATTTTAAGGTGGTCTATTTTATTATTAATATCTTACCTTTCGAGGAACAAATCTGGGGCAGTAATGATATGAACAAAAAACTACATATTAGTGTCTTAATAATTCCAATAAATTTCTAACCCAGTAATTTACTTTATAATTATCCTCATTGGCTCATTCTTATGGGATTTTCTAATTGAATGAGTTGTGAAATGAAAATTATAATTGAATGGCTAAAAAGTACCCCTTAAACCTTTTATTCCTACGAGAGGCAAGTTTCTACATGGTAAGGTAACCAAGAAATTTTCACACGTGTTAATGGCACATTGTGCAAGTTTCGAAATATACAATGGAATAAAATAATCATTACCGCGAATTATAATTAATTAAGAACCGTCTACTCACGTTTATAATGACTTGAAAATAGAACACAAGTCTATTTAAAATCATGTCCTGTATCAACCATGTCTAATTGGTATGTCCTTGAAAAACGCAGTTGTTATACAAACGGTTTCAAACGGGGTTCAAACGGAAAGCAAATGCTTTCGTATTAAATTACTATTTTAAAGGTGTGTACCTATGTATAACTCAGCAGATTGTTTTATTTAATAACTAGCTGCGCCCGGCGGTGTTACCCGCGATAAAAAGTATGAAAAATTAAAACATCTATCCCACGGGAACCATAAATTTTACCGGGATAAAAAGTAGCCTATGTGCTATTCCAGACTATAATCTATCTCTGTGCCATTTCATCAATTTCATCTAGATCCGTTCAGCCGTTCGGGCGTGAAAGAGGAACAAACATCCATCCATCCATCCATCCAAACTTTCACATTTATAATATTAGTATAGATTTATTCTGTTACTGGAAATTAAACAAGCTATCTTAGGATTGTTTAATATTATGGTATTTTAGACCACAATAAACCTGTGCTGTTTTATACACGCTATAGTTCTACGACTTGTACTTGGCCAGTTTTTTTGAAGCGGCTGCCTGGTTAGATACCTAGATAGTTCTAACTCAATGCAGACAGTTTCGGCTAGAGTTTTTGACATTGACGTAAAAACATATTAAGGTTTAGTGTCATAACTGGTGTTGGAATTTTGCCTTTTTGATATGAGACCAATTAATATTTCAATCATGCGTCCTCAATTTCAATTAGATGTCGGTGCCGGATACATATTCATCTTTAGCTTATTTGATCCCACACATCTGTAGTGGGTAGGTATTCGATGGCTGCATGCAACCTGACGTCATCCCCAAACTTCAGTCAATCAAGTGGAATTTATCTATTGAACATGATAATGAACGGTGGTGCGCATGCGTGGCTACACATTGTCGCACGTGATTACGTCACCGCTTTCGTCGCGTGAGAACCTGCGCGCATTGTGGCTCGCGCATCACTTTCATTGTTTATGCGGAACTTGGCGCACGGAACACACAAATGGATGCGCGGGAGATGTTTGTGGTACCTTGTAAAGATAGAGGTTACTGAAGGAAGTTTGGCCAATTTTTTCACAGGTTTTTAGAGCTCGCGTTGGACTAAGTAGTGGTGTAGGGGAACGTTAATCAGCAAAAATATACAGTTATTGTTAATATGTATTAGAAGAATCGGCTTAGCTGTAGGCACGTTATGGATACATAGCTCTGATATAATGCCTCGGGCAAATTTTTTTGTTACCGAACACAATTCGATATAATGGTTATTTTTTTTATTATTCCAGCCCATTTTTATGTCCCACTGCTGGGCACGGGCCTCCCCTCATTGTGAGGGGGGATTAGGCCATAGTCCACCACGCTGGTCCAGTGCGGGTTGGCAGACTTCACACATCTTTCGAGGGGTTCTCTCAGACATGCAGGATTCCTCACGATGTTTTGAATGGTTATTAATTAAGTATAATAAACTACTCCCTGGGCTCATCGTATTAATAACACGCTATCAGTTTTTATACGAACCTCAAAAATTTGTGGGTTTTAATATTGACACATAATAGAGTATGTAACCTTGACTGATAGAAGAGTTCAATGTTACGACAACAAGACAGTAAGTAGATATTTATCATAACTATTACTTATTGCCAAAAAAATACGATACTTTAAGTTAGATGAGCATACTCAAATCAAATTGCACCAATTTAATGCAAAAATTAAGCTGTGTATTTATAATATTTGACGTCTCTACTTAACATGCACACGTGGGTTGTTAAGAAAAGGCAACTTAGCAACTGCAGTTTAAAGGCGAGTGTACTTAACAATACGGTACAGTTATAATAAAGGCATTAGGAGCGCGCAGGCGAGGAATTTCAATGTATTGACGAGCGACTGGATGGCGTTGCATCGCGACAAACGACGAACATCTAACTAATGAGCTTTTTAACAACCATTGACTGTAAACGCGAACTTCCCATAGTCATATCTGAAACGGTGTTTTTATGATAAACGCATGACATACGCATTGGAATTTTTAAGAGCGCAGATTCGATTGGTATGTTAACTACCTACCTACAATAATTCGATAAAATCTGTAAGATTAGTAGTTTTATTTCAATACTACTCTAAACTACTTCAAATCAACATATAATTTGTTTCGAAACTTCTTGACGTCCAAAATGTTGCGCAGCATTTTGCTCGTGTCTCAATAATAGTGCATGGTTCTTACCTCTACTTTTATCAAAAGTCTCCTTAGTTTTTAAAAAGAGTAGTCAAATGTATTACACTTTGATGTATACGTACTCCATTAAGAAGTTTCTATGTATAAATATATTTTTCATTCTCGTTTTAAAAACCAGTAGGGTAGAGTCATTGCGGCAATATTACGTCGGTTAGTCTAATACATAAAGAGCATCTCTAGAAACCCACTAACCCAGATGATTTGGTGTTAGCAAACTCGACGAGGAAAGAGTACAAATTAATGTACGACCAAAAAAAAATGGACAGTAGTTTTAATTTCAAATCTTACATCAAATACATCACTCCGTCAGGTATTTTTTATATTTTTTGTAGGCATGTGTAATGAATGTCTTATAAGGAATGTGAATTGTCTGTCTGATTAATAAGGTTACCAGTATTCCGCTGAATGCGGATTTGTGCGCCCTCAGAACCCACTCGACGCCTTTGATTTGACGCCCACAGTGCACGGTCACCATGAACCGACCAGTTACGCTGGAGCCGTAGCGCAGCGCAAGTGCGCATTCCCACCGGCCCCTTCGACTCAATATTCAATTCGCAATTACAAAATAACTTGTCGCCCACATTTACAACTACTTACAAACGCAGTGAGCTGATCTCATATCTCACCATTCCTGTCACAATAGAAAATTATTCTGTTGATTGATATTTTAATTGTAAATTGTTAACCATGAATCATTTCAAAGCGTACAAAAACTGAATGCAAAAACTGCGAATAACGCGGAAGTTTGCGATATGTTTTAATCTAAAAGTGTTTTGCTTTGCGCCAATTGTTATGGTACTTTGACATCGTAGTTCTTAATCCTATAGCGAGTGAAATGATGGATATGATTTATGACCATTATTAGTCTTGCGTAATAGTATTTTATGCAATATCGGAAGAGAGATGGATACTCAGACCTGTGACTTGACCCTAATTTAACCCAGGTAGGTATTACACTAACATTCTAGTGTGGGCGTGCCATTCGGGCGCCACTCACACCAACACGGCGATACCCGGCCTATAATTCCAGTACATTTACGTCCATTTATGGATATTGGCTTAAAATGAGTCACCATAGCGTCACCCTGTGTGAGTATTATCGTAGGTTTGTAGTGCAGAATAAGGAAGTATAAAGTTGCTAGTCAACAAATTTTATTGAGCGGTTTCTTCAGCATCTGGGACAGCGACTGAAACCGGGAGATGAGTGCCCTCGACGTGGCTTCCGTCAAGACCGGCGGAGTACTTGGTGACATATGTCTTGCCGTCATCACCGATGTAGGAGACCTCTCCGTCGACGACCATGACGTAGCCGGTGCCTGCGGGCGTGGGCACCAGCCGGCCGCGCTCGGACACGACGGTGCCCTCCGCGGTGACGTACCGCAAGGCGTACTGCCCGAACTCGTCGTGCACCTCCTCGTGTTGCAGCGCTGGCAGCGACCGCCGCGACGTATCGGCAGGGGAGTCCGACGGCGCAGCCGCAGCGACCGCGAAAAGGCACAGGGCAATCACGAACTAAAAAATAGCATTTTTTTATAATTAAACACAAGTTATAAATACAGGAAACGTTGAAATCAAACTATTTTTAAGGACTTTATCGCGTTTATTTTTTGTTTTTACGTTCCCGACGTTTCGTCTGCTTTACAGCAACCATGGTCACGGAATGACGGCTATCAAACGAATTGAAATAATTATAAAGTTGATAGAAAAACTTACGAATTTCATTGTAGATGTAGGTTGGAAGAATGTTACGTTAATAGAAGACGTTAGTAGTTCAATAGCAAACTGATAACTTTCGTCAAAAAACTCTATATTTATATGGTAAATAATTAGGATTTCGTAAAAGTCAATAATGAATATTTAATTAACGATGCTCATTTTTTAATTGTCATTATGCATTAGAATAATGGACCTGTTGATTAATAGAACACGTAGAATTTATAAACAGGCCCAACATAGTTTTATTGTCATTACCTGTGAGCTAGTTTCATAAGTATCTTGTATAAACAACATTCTAATAAGCCGTAATGAGAGTGACATCATTTTGCTTACAGATATTTTATTTTAGACTTAAAAATATAGAACTCTAGAAACATAGATAATGGTAACAAAAAACTAAAGTACCTATAAACATAATGATGTAGGTTGAAAATGATTTGCAGTCTAATGAAATAAGAATTTCAAATGTGCCGCAGTCCGTTCCGGTACGTATCTGCATATCTATGTGCCTGTGTTGAGTATTTAATTACAATTTATCAGCAAAACATTGATTACTATGTGCATATAACTATAATACATTATTAGCCAACAGATGACGTCCACTGGGAATAATTTAATTACACAGCACAGGCAGTTTGTTTTACTGTTGGGGTTCTGTTGTTTAGCAAAAACAATTGTTTCTTCGCTGAATAATTATAAAATTTTATAAGGTACCGTCATTATTTTCCTGGTTTACTTATATCAGTTTTATCTGGTTAATGACACAAAAAGTTACATGAGAACTAAATTGAAGAGGAATTATTGTTATAATACTCGGTATGTAGTATAAATATGAATATGTTATAAAACGTGTAAATAATACGTATATAGAATGTTTTTTTAAGAAAATGAAAAAATGCTTAAACGATTCGATTCAAATCGATCGATCGATTATCGATGGGGATTTTGATGAAAACTAAAACCGCATAATTCGATTTTTGAACAAAATATCTACGTAATGAACCTATTGAATTTTGAAAAAACAACAATCTATATCTCGCTAAGTAGGATCAATTTCTGGGAAGTGGCAACAAAAGTAGTAGTGACATACAAAACCAAGACGATAACATTTTGCATAATCCTCAATAGATTTAACATGCTCCGTTTCGATTCGTTACACATCACGATCATATGGTCGTCATATCGCGTGGCATGTCAATCTACGTAATGGCATTCTGTTCTGAGTCATACTTACTAATATTTGTACCCAAAATAGGTCTCCCAAGTTCGATTTTCCAAGAAATTCGATGGCCTTGAGATACAGTCAATGTTTAAAAAGGACACCTATTAAACAATTCGTATAAGTTGTACATTACAACATGTAATTAATGTGCGGCGGGGAAGTTTAATTGTTTTTCAAACTAATCACTCATTTCATGATATACCTATTTTCCATAAATTACATTTTTCCAAAAGAGGCAGTGAACAAAACATGCACACATTATACATAAGAATTCCTTTACAACTTTTTGTCTGTACTCTCTCTAAAATAAGGTATATATAAGGAAGGTATATAATAAGGTAAGGCTCTATATAAATTGTACTTGTTAGTGTTGGTATTAACAATGAAGCATAGAGTATTGTTTCATTCAATCACAATGGCTTGCAAAATAAATACAACATATTTCATACAACAACATACAACAACATACTTTAATAGATACATAACATTCTTGGCAATTTAAGAATGATTTTGAAAAGGATACCACAAATTATTACGTCACTTTGATTTTAAAGTTTACAACCGTAAAAAATAATGACTCATTTGATTTTGAGTAAAATGTTAATTAATCTCAACGCTTAATCTCATTTGTAAAGCATATTAATGTTATTACATATAATACGTGAGGCACGCTATAGTCATGGCTATTGGCATGCACATATTTGTACAACATTGCTACTGTGAACGGTGGCGAGGTAAGTATTTTGGAAGTCATCTAAAGCTGTTGCATGTTACCTGGTCAAAATCTTTTCAGTGTAGGAAGTGACCGCAGGTGACTTCGAAACAAATAAGAATATACGCTGATTAGGTTTTTTGTACAAGTGTTGCGTTGTCTAACCGCCTAGCTGACATTTCCGCGTAGGTCCTTAGTTATCTGCCCACGTATGTCCCGAGGTTGTGGCGGTAAGCACCGGTACGCCAATCTGGTGAATACATTGATATTCCATGACACAAGCCGTGACTAAGTTGTCATGGTCCTTCTGGCGTCAGTGGACAATACCTTGAGAATATGACACAGTGTTATATCTCTGCTTTTGGTATCCTTGTGACAAATACTGTCTAGTATTAATGACACGATTCTTACTAACTCCCGCTATGGATTTTTTTCACGTTCTCTGCGGTGTTGGTAGGTAACCAACCCAAACAAATGTGAAAAACCCCAAAGCAAAACTGATTGATTTAAAGTTTCCATACCGAGCTTCGAGATTATATGGTCGATTTAGAATATAGACAATTTCTATTCTTACTACTATATACTATACATATAACTGTTTTTTAGTAAGTTTTAAAGAGGAGCACGAGAAAACGGCTGTAGAGGTAGACAAATCTGACATAACACATATATGCTATTATTTTTGTTTTCTTCCTCTTCATTCACTACGTGGGTATAGCCGCAGGTAAGGCTGGTTTAAATGTATGCGTTTCGTGTCAGTTTGCCTATTACTTCCGTAATTTGCAACTTACTTTAAAATACACCAAGACAACACCAGTGTTAGTCATATACACATGTAAGTAGTTATCAAGATACCGGAGGCTCATTTGACTTTCATCTTTTTTTTTCTATATTAATGGAAGGTCCGTGTGTTTTTGTTGCTCCATCCCGACCTTCGGGGCTGAGTTAACATCCATTGTTTAACAAATAACATATTCTGTCTCTAATTCGTTGCAGAGCCATTGTCTCACACAAACTGCTGCCCGATTTTACGGGTAGTGCACACGCGAGACCACATGGGACAAAAAATAGATTGGTCCATCGCGTAATGAATACGAATGTTGCTTATCTATTGACAGGCAACGCAAATTACAAAGTGCATTAACATATGATTTATCTGATTTATACCTTCTGAAATTTATTACAACTACATAGAGATGTGTAAACCGCATGTATAGTGCTCCTTTTAGTGTCGATGTAAATATGATTGGAGATTCTCCCTGCTATTTAAACTTTAAGTACCATCTAGGTGTCCGTGTAAAGACCAACATTCATGAATGATAGGATAAACTCACTAGCCCCCTTCAAATTTCAGAGGGTCTGCTTGATTGCCATTGCTTTCAATATGTTGCTATTCCATACGCGGCCGGCGTGACTTCAATATATTTTACGGGTCTCTCGAATTTTAACAAAGTTTTTCTTACTCTAATATAATTATATCTACGCTAAATAAAGAGGTGATCTCAATACCTACTCACGTACCGTTACAGAATATTTTTCGAATACATCTTATAAATGTAGGATTTTATGCTAACCATGGACTTGAAACTTCCATGACAATATCCAATTACCTATCAAGATAATAATGCAATCACATTCATAGTTAATTTCAGTAGTCCTTGACATCACTGCTAATAAACTGTTGTATGAAACAATCGCTACCAAGTCCCACGTTCGTCTTAACCTGCGAGTTATGAATCCAATTCTATACATTAATCAGCAATCAACTACTACGGACCTTGGCATAGTGTACAATAAGCGATACCACCTTATTGTTTTTAATTTCTATAGTCTTACTGATTATGATTTTTAGCCAGTAGTGATTGCAATGAACCACAGCAATATGAATGAATTTATCGTTATTTATCGGACCCCGCTTTCTGTCCCAGGATTGAATACCGATAGGGTATACGTTATGTTATAAGCACTAATAAATTTACCCGAGTCGTGGATGTTTATACTCTACAGCAATTATATCTTGGGATCGCCCGCAGCTCATTTCACGGTACCCAAAATACAAGCGTTGCTTAGTTTGAGACCGTACACTCAGTGTGTGTCATAGGCGATACTTTTATAATAAACAGCTCACAACCTACTATCCTCAAATACTATTGGACTAAAGAAGTATCGTCTTTTCACAGGTGTGCGCATGCTGTGTTCTGGCCGCGTTGGATGGGTACAGCCCCCAGCAGGATCCGGACCAGTTCCACATTCAGACGGACGAGGATGACGAGCGCTACTTCCTGTACCAGACACACAATGGACAGTACCGCAAGGAGAGAAGGCTCAAGGATGGTTCAGTCGTTGGTATGTCCGTATTTATTAACAATAACCTACTCTAATGTATCCAAATTTGTTATCAGCCCCTCCAACAAAGTAGGTATATGCTGGCTGTGACGTATTTATTTTAAGCTATGGCGAACATTTCAGTAGTGTTTTCACGAAATATATCGAAGATTTTTGTACCTCATATCCGTTTTTGTTATTATGGAAATACTATCTTGGCCCACACGTTCTATATTCATTTCTATAGTTCATCGACCTACCATAGACACCGATTTTACTCGAAAACACCACATTTTTAGGCCGTCTACCTTGAATGGAGACATGACAAATAATATAATTTCTAAATAGGATTTAACCATACTGGTACACATGACTTCACTAATCTTGTGGGGAATGTTATACCTATTACATTTATCTGCGGCAGATCTTCACTCATAAGCCTTAATTTCGTAGTTGCTTTACTTTTAAATTTACCTTCTAAATATAGCATTTGGAATACTGTTCTAGGTACCACGGGATGGGTGGGAGCCGACGGATTTCTTCGCTTGCAAGATTACATCGCTGATAATGATGGCTACAGAATCTACAAATCAAAGACTGTTTTTGTTGGACAGAACCGACCTATCGGGGTGCGATTCCTATCTACTGTTCATTTTGTTTTACTTTTGCTTGTCTTACAATAAACTAATTACTTTATTTCTTTTATGTAATTACAGGAGTCATTGCAAATAGCAAAGACAGCGCCTACAGAACCTGGATACGCAGTAACACCAGCGCCCGCAGTCCAGCGCAGCCACGCACCACCGCAAGTCACATCCACCACGACAGCCCCACCGATATCTTCATCCTATGGACCACCAAATTCCTTCCCTCTCGAAGTCTCTGTAACACCCCCACCAGCATACCCTCACTCGACTGCTACACCACAGGTGTACGTATCTCCCAACTCTATCGACTCTTCTACTACGACTTACGACTTCCGACCAACTGTAACACCAATCACAGCCACCGAAGCGGCAACAACCCGAAGCCCATATGACTACGATTCATCGAACACAAACACTATTGATGATGGGTACCACACCAGCGACAGCAGACGGTACGACGTCTACAATCCCAATTCGTACAGACACGCTGACGACTGGCTGCGACGTCAGGCAGCGGCAGCCAACATTGGGAACGGCTACACACCCCAGTTCCCACTGTACGACGGTGCGGCCTTCAAGAAAAATGGATTCAGATACTATCTTCCTAAGCAATATCACGAGGAAGAGACCGGAGGCTCCGATGAAAGGACCGGAAGTTTCGGCTATGTAGATCCGTTCGGTATACGTCGAGTGATATACTACAACACCGCCCCTGGGGAAGGCTTCCAAATACGGAAAAACAATAGGTTTGTTGGACACGATGCGACCCCGTACGACCCTAGACCTATTAATTGATATAAAGAATTGTATATTGTAAATTGTAAGAAAATGAAGTTACCTAATTATTTATTTATCAGTATTGTTAGTTCTCGGGAACTAGATTTGTAATATGCAGGAGACCAAACGATATATCGAACGATGCGAACGTTTCTTAGCCATTATAACGATATAATTATGTAGGTTATTGTACGACGAAAATCTCATATAGGTGATATTGCAAATAATAAAAGTCACTGGGTTTTGCTGGTGGCCCAACTTTACTGACAAAATCGTTGCTTTTTATTTTTCACGGTGCCATGCTTTATGTATTTAGGTTACATGTATCTTGTATACCTAAAAGAATCTTACATTCAATGTAGTAATTTATATTATGCAGATATGCTACGCTTGCACCTACGACATTCTTAAAGTCCAATTTTGTATTTAAATTACTACAAAATGTACCGTTAATTCATTCAAATTATCGATAAAGTATCAAATAAGGAAACAAGGACAGTTGTTGGTCATTACGACGAAAAAGCGAGCAGGTCAACGAACTCATCTCGATTGTCATCTAAATGCTGTGCGAATGGGCACGCGTAGGCGTAGAGCCAACCAGCATACATGAGAAAAATGCAATTTTGTTGACTTTTCATGTATAACAAAAATGTACCGTAACTAAAATCGCTATTAATAAACGTACGTTTTGTTGTATTCAGCACATTTCGCGTCTATAGTCCAAACAATGTTTTTTCATGCGGCGACACACAACCTTATATGTAAATCAACGTTTTATGTAATTTATTTTATAACATATATTTTAATCTTAATACCTACCTAATAAATTGTTCTAAGCAGGGTGCATGTACTAAAAATGTCATTACGAATAATTTGTCATTGTATATAATAAACAAGATCGGTATATGGATCTTAATTTCTCTATCCATTTGTAACTTGCAAGCGTCTCCAGATGAAGAACTTATTTTAGATATTTAATAAACAAAATGAACGCTTGGAGCGTTTACAATTATTAAATTTAAAATCATTCAAAGTGGTAATAATGACAACTTGTTGCAATGACAATGGGTTTTAATTTATCCTAATATTATTTCATGACTTATTATTGTAACTATTTTATTAATTCTTTTATCTAAAATTGTGTAATTAGCGCCAATGTGTGTATTTAAGTTGATATACTAATTTTATTATTATTTAAGTACACACCTACATAAATAATTTGTTAACAACGTCATGTTTTATTTCTACATTTCAGCCATTACAAAAATAAATCCTGAACGTGACTCATTTTTAAAAATTGCCTGTCAATTAAAGTAAAAGTAGTTATGTATAAATTGACTTATAATATTGTTTGTGTAATGACCTTTACGCTTTATATAACCGAACAATACTGTGAATTAGGTCAGTCAGTCAATGGGCGAAAAGGTAAAAATATTTTATCAATCATACTTATATTATTTGACGACACCGGACTGACTGCACTGAGTGTCACGGGTTCGATTCCTTGTTGGGCAAATTTCGAATTATCTTTTCGAATTTTCCCCGATCTTGGTGTTGCTGGAATCGCTCCCGATCCATTGTAAAGTACACATAACATAAGAGTTGCTTAATTTGGGACCATCCCTAGCGGTGGTTATCTACCGATATTTAACGCAAAGATATAAGTATTTACCTACACTAAATACGTTGAGGAAGTAATTACTATTTAATTACTTTATACCTTAGGTACAATTAATACTTTTAATGTTAATATCTTTCCATCGCTTTATTTCAGAATCATGCTGCCACTAGTAATTTGTGTGATATCAATAAGTGCAGCCTTTGCGACTTCCAATAATCCCTATGAAGTTCATCGCATTGCAGCCGATGAAATATACACAAAACAAAACACCACGCCTTTGTATGTCTTCAGCGACATAGACAACAGAGACCTAAGAAATCATAATTCAAAATTAACTTTCAATTTTAAACAACTGAGAAGAGACCAGCACCCGCAATTGGAATTGAGAGAAGAAAATCTTTGGAAATACATGCACAGGCATCCGGCGACAACTACAACCGAACTAACACCATCTTCTATACCAGAATTAATTAACTTAAAAGAAAATGCGAACGAGCATGGCCAATTCCAAGCCCCGATCTCTGTACCAGATTTAAGTAGTAAACATCATAGTGTATTGAAGCCAAGGCCATGGCAAGAAATTCAACCGCAACCTCTAAATTGGAATGACTGGAATTACCAGTCAGCTTACCCAGCAAAGATGCCGCCTCCACCGTCAATCCTGAAATGGGAAGTTTTAAAACGTCAGTCCCACTCTTCAAAGCCTGATTCACATAATCATTCTCATCATCAGTCATCATCATCATCATCACCTTTAAAAACAGTGCCTCCTGTGATTCAGGATACTCAGAAACATGACAACATAACGCTCCCTATTTCTCGTTCTAAAGCAAGTATTATCATACCAAATTCTCAAACAGCTGACAGGAAAATAAATAAATCAAGACTTGAACAAGAATCACTATCGCAAGGTAATCTTCGTTCCCATATTGGACAAGTATCTCAACATACTTTTAGAGGCAAACACAAGTTTGGCTGGGATGATATGCAGAAAGAATCTACTAAAACAGTATCAACTACAACTATAGCTAATGTAAATCGTAATGATATCCCACCGCCCCCTGTACCTAAGTTATCACCATGGTACGACGGATATGGTAAATAAACGTAGAGCTATTCTATAATAAGGTGAATAAAAAACGCCACTACATTTAAATGCCTTTTATTTAGTTACTAGCTGTTACCTGCAACTTCGTTCACGTGGTATTTAACAAAAGGTGTTTATGAAATAAAAGTAGCCTAAGTTAGGTACTCCTTGTTATAACAGCTATCTGCCAGTGAAAGTCCCGCCAAAATCGGTCCAGCCATTTCAGGGATTAGCCGAAACAAACAGACAGACAGACAGACAAAAATTGTAAAAAATGATGTTTTGGTATATGTACCGTGTATACATCCAAATGCACTTAGTAAAAAGCGGTTATTTTAATATCACAAACGGACACTCCAATTTTATTTATTTGTATAGATTGTAGGTTTATCATTCCCTAAAGCTCTATATAATATAAGTAACAATACTATTTTTTGTCATACGCAAACTCTGACATTCACTATCACAATATAAGCGAAGACAAAAAAAAATATTTAAATTTTTTTTTTTAGTTTTCATCAAAACTTAAATCACGATATATAACGTAAAGCTTTTTAGGATACTGGATATTTGGGAGGTTAAATATCAAGGGCAAGCGGAATGGCAACTCTAAACTAGGGATCGGGAAGGGGAATAAAGGGAGAAATTCGAAAAAGGAAGGTGGACTCTGGACGTCTTTGTCTGGTTTCTCGATTTCTTCGGAATTCGATTCATTATCATTACCGTCATCTTCCTCTTCATTATCTTGTTCGTTATCAGAATGTTGAGGTTCTGTGGGCTCTATTTCATTGGGTAAAAAATCTTCCCATTCGTCGACGATATTGGTATCGTTAGGGACAGGCAAATCCGAGACGTCTAGAGGATCTGGATCTACATTCTCATCATCAGCCTTTTGGACATCGTCGTTGTTGAGCTCTGGAGCCGGCGTTGGCTCCGGCAAGATTGTATCTATGTCCTCTAGAGATACCGGTAACGCCACCGCGGCCGACACCAACAGCAGTATACCCAATAGATACATTTGATATTGTTGATAATAAATGTGTTATTATAATTTATTTCTAAATTATTAACATTACTCTGGGATCAAATTTGAATAATAATAGAAAATATTAAACGTTTACCACTTTTGTAGGACAGCTCTGCTTAGTCGTCTCAACTAAAACTGATTCATAACAATTTTCGAACCCTTTTATAAACGAATAACTTAATTAATAAAATACTTAAATTGATTGGAATACAATTTAAAATCTATATAATATACCAGTCTTAATTGCAATAAAATTAACATCTTTAAAAATCAATATGTCTTATCTATTTACGAGATAACTTGTGTAGCGCAGTTAATTTAAATAAATGAAATATACTAATCTACTACTCACTAACTAAATTACCTTCTAAGTAATCAAATAATGCTTACATTTTTATAATATTATGTTAGTGAAATAATCAAATAAAATCGTTATTGTATCTCAGACTAAAATATATTTAATTGTCTATTATGACGAAAGCCTACAACCGTACAGTGTAATGTAAAAAACATTGGTATTTGTATGTAGTTAGGTAGGTAGGTGTTATCATTGGCAAAATATGATGACGGTACTCATCTTAAATTCATAAGTATAGAGGTATACCTACTGAAAAGGATTCTATTGCAATTTACATGTCAGCCTATAGGCTTTCACCCGACTGCGCGGACACAAAGATTTGTCTTAATCTTGCGAGTGTCACTAAAGACATGCCAGTAATCAAAATTCAATGCGATAACCAGACACCATATTGTGAAAAAGAAAGAAATAAAAATAAAAGAACTATGTTAAGTGGGTCATTGAATAAGTATTTGAAAATCTTCATTACGTTTCTCATATAATGTAGGATCTATATGGTCATTCTCACTTAAATTTTCAATAGGCAGTTCTTACAATAAAGCTGTTAGAAAGTGCTTATATATTCTAATCGCATAATAGGTCTTAGTTAAAAAGAATAACTAAAAAGTGTAAAATTAAAAAAAAAGTTTATTTAAAAAATCTACCCGACTGCGTAATAAATGAACCTCAAATAAATCTAAAAATAATAAACTAGTCCCTTAGAGACATTAGCGGTCGGGACCCATTAGAATCTAGACAGGCTACCTTAGACCTAAATTTATTTTTTTAGGGTTCGTACACAAGGATCCAAACGAAGGTCTATTGTTGTGTTTTGGTTGTCTGTTTATCATGTCTACTGCATGTAACAAAAATACTAAAAACGGTGTCATGTTATAAAACAGAAACATAAAAAAATTCCAAAAAAAAAGTAGTTCAGGTCACAACAAAATAATTTTGTAAACTGATAATTATCCGTAAGGGGAATGAGTAAGGTTGATAACTATCACATTTTTGTAAACTATTTTATAACTTGTTTTGCATATAACCTGATAGTTCGGTAACCGACCGAGAATAATGTAAGTAAAAATAAATGAACCCACATATTTTTGCACAACTTAATTAAATTCTTTCTTATAATAATCGCTTTATAATGGGATGACTAGTTTTATAAATTTTTGCTCTAAATATATAAAAAGCAGTGCAGAATTAAATCGACTCATTCGTTATTGAATAATAACCCTAAACGCATCATCATGGTAAGTAACCAATCTATTTACATTAAAGACAATTAAAAAAAATTGCAATAGGCTATTTGGATGCCTCCGAACTAATGACTAGTATTTTTTGAATTCTTGTCTGTATGTTTGTTTGTTCAAGCACTAATAGATAACTGGCCTGATTTTAAAGAGTTTTCACTTTTGGATAGCTTATGGTTCAACATAATATATAATAGGGGAGTATCATGACGCTATAACCATTGAAGGCTGAGCAGCAGAGCCAAATCGTTGCTTGTGCGGGCGAGGGAGCGGGCGCGGCCAACAATAATTTGAGAGAACTATGAAGTTTATAAATTAATTTCTATTTTATTATGAATACACAAGAAAATTGCAGTGATAGCCAAGTTGGTAGAACGCTTGCCTCGGTTACGAGGATTGCAGGTTCAGGCTCGCACCTCTGGGATTTTTCATGTGCGAATCTCATTTTCAACCAAGATTATCACTTGCTAAACGGTGAAGGAAAACATCGTGAGGAAACCTGCATGTCTGAGAGAACACCTCAAAAGATGTGTGAAGTCTGCCAACCCGCACTGGGCCAGCGTGGTGGACTATGGCCTAAACCCCCCTCGCATTGAGGGGAGCCCCGTGCCCAGCAGTGGGACATAAAAAAGGGCTGGAATTATTATTTATATATACACAAGAAAATTGATATTTTTCATTATTTGAATGAGTTATGTATTGCATTTCCATGCTAAGGTCAAGGCTAAAATAAAATAAGTATTTTGTTTTCAGATTACGTCAATATCGATTTTGTTCCTAGTTGGAGCATTGCCTCACTGGACGGTGCATTCTGCGTCTCTCAATTATGAACCAGCTAAGATCACTGTTAACGTTAACGAACATTTTAATAATAACATTGGAACTGCACAGTTGGTTCCCGACATACAGAAGCTATCACCATTTATTCCAAATTATATTCACCAAGGCGCAAACTTTTTCTTCAATCCACAACTATTAGTTTCCCCGAATCACGTCCCTGCAAATGTACAAGCTGTCAATGGTTGTTCGAAAGAAAATAATACTACAACGACCAAATCGCCATTAACGACGATGTGCGCTACAACTCCTGAACAACCGAAGTTAACAGAAGCACCTGAAACTACAACAGAAGAAGTTATTTTGGCAGACATCATTGAAACTATCGATCCACCTTCACCTCCTGACTGTATTAATATGGTTACTGAAGAGCCATTAGAAATAACACCTCCTCTACAACCAATTATGCCTGCAGATACTATGACTGAAATTCCGACGCCGTTGATTATGCCAGAAGCTCCAGAACTGCCGCTCAACTTGACAGTCCCTATAATACTTGAAGAAAGACCCGAAGAAGTTGCTAGCGTGCTGCCTGAGCTTCCTCCCTTAGAGCTTCCCGAACCTGCAATATTAGAAGATGAAACTATTGTAGAAGTTCCGTCGATATCTGAAATTCCCACAGCCCCGGTACTTCCACCGCTTTTACTTCCTGAATTTCCAGCACCTATTATTATGGAAGAAATCCATAAACCAGAACCATGCATAGAAGAAGTAGTTACGATTAAGGACGAATTATTTATTCCCAAACCTCCAAAATTATTTGGATTAATTACATCAGTATCAATTCTTGAAGAGAATTGCAAACCTTGCTTAAACCTGGGAAGCAATGTACCAACTGCTGTTCAAGAGCCACCTTTCATTCTCTCTGATATTATCAAACCATCAGGAAAACCAACCAAGACTATTGTACTCTTGCCAACAATTTCAGAATTGCCTTTGATTCCGATTCCTAAGTTACCCCTTGATATAGTTATTAGCGAAAAAAGTAAGAGTGCCCGACTTGTGTATCCTACTGCCTGCGCTCATAATATCATTGCGGATCGCATAGTGCCTAATATAATACTTAGTGAAAATTCTCCCAAGCACCTCAAATTACTTTCTGTGCCAGCCGCATTGAAGTTCCCAGTCAAATATAGGAATTAATTAATTTTGATGACTTTTAAATAAAAAAAAACAAATGTAAAAATTTATTTCTTTTATTTCACTGACCTACTATAATTACAGCTATATGTGTCATACCAGCTACGCATTCCTTGGAGTAAAAGACAAAGAAACTGGTTTATCGGGTTTGTTTATAAGGAGTGTTCGAATCCCGAGCGATTCACCCATCCATTTCATATCGAATTCACGTAACATCTAAAATGTTAAATTTACATGCTCAAAATATAGGTATAAAGACAAAGTTAATAATTTTAAAATTAAAATACGGCATCTTACCCGCATTAAAATAATACTCATATTTTGCTCTGCCAGCCTTCTAGCTATACATGATCGAGGTCCAAAACCAAATGGTAAACTTAGGAACGGATGAATGTTTTCGTAATCATTTGACCCTCTTAACCATCTTTCTGGTTTGAACTTCACGGGCTCCGGAATATATTGCGGAAGACGAGATGCTATCATATTTTGAGTCACTATTACCGTCTAAAATAAAACAACGATTATTATAGGTACCTACTGATTGTCTTCAATAGGTAATAGAATAGGTAGTAATGTAAACGTAAATGTTATACTTACTCCTTTAGGAATCAGATAACCTCTCAAAGTGAAATCTTTTTGTGTTAAACGGCCCACTCCTATAGACACTGGATTTAAACGCAGACTTTCTTTAATGCAACTTCTAATATAAACAGCATTCAATATTACGTCTGAAGTGATCTTTGAACCTTTTGTAGGAAGAAGCGTAGCTATTTCCAAGAACAACTTATCTTGAATTTCCGGATTCCGGCTAATATGATATAAAGCAAAACTCGTTGCGTATGCGGTCTAAAAGAAATGTTAAAATAAGTTAACAAAACAATTATCTTAATAAATAATACAAGTACCAAGTATGTATAATATACATTTGTACGATAATTACCGTGTCAATAGCAGCCATTAGAATATCAACCATCATCCCCATAATATCCTTTAAGTCTAGATTTGGTTGCTGCAGAAAATGCTCTAAAAGTGATTTATCGTTACTGTCTGTAGCTTCGAAGAAATTAACTTTCTTTAGTAAAATATCTGTGGACACTCTGCGAAAGAAAAATATCTGAATTTGGAAAATATGGACTTTGTAAAACTATCTCGTTTGGAAACAGATCAAAGCCACGTACTTTTCTAAACATTCTTGAGAATCTACAAGTTTCTTGTAAAGGGGTGTTCGGAAAATCTTCCAAAGGAATCCTTTGTCCAATTTCATTATTCCACAATTAGAACCGAAAGCTGCATTAATCGTTTTACTGCTTCTTGATTCTGGTTCTTGTTCTTGCGGCGAGAAACTTTGAAAACGCTCATTAAAAGCTACCTTACCTATTACTGCAATACGAAAAAGCATTATAAGTAGGAAGCTTATGTTATGAACAAACGTCACAAATAAATAAATGTTTAACGTTATAAAAAAATGCATGAATTACCTTCTAAATTGAGTCTATTCAAATACGGTAGAAAGTCTTCTTTGTATGTTACCTTGGTATCTTTAATCCATTGAACAAAATCTGTTACGACTTCATCAGTGCTTTCTACGTGGTTTCTCACACTTTGAGGGCTTGTGAAATTCTTTTGAAACATACTTCTTAGTCTCCACCATTCGGGCCCATTCCTAAAAATTGTTACAAGTTTAACTAAATTTAGTACTTGGTACATACCTATATTCTCTTACTACGATTAGAGGTCCACTTATCTACCTCACTCCTATACACGCACATTATATCGATAAAATTAGTTTTTATAATACGCTAGACTTCCATTAACTAATACCGGGCGGGTAGAGTTACAAATTCTATCTAAGGTAATATATATAAGGGTACAAAGGCCGCATTTATCTCTTAACAACCCAGCTATCAATTTGACTTTATCTGATTTCCAATCTAGGGCTTTTTTGGGCTCAGACGACTAAACAAACCCAATTTGCATGAACATAAAATAGGAATTATCCTAATCAATTATAGCGTAGACTATTTCACAATCACTAATGAACATAACGCATCGGGTTACAAAAATAATTACGTCGATAACATTCCACCAGTGTTATAAACGTTTGGTTTATTTGTACGGTAATGGTACATAGCCACGTGACTCCTCCGAGCAGGATACCGGTCGGTTTGCCGGAACACCACTTCAATGTCTTCGGGATCAAATACATGGAGAACTCTGACGCCGGGAGCTTCTCGAACCAGGCTGCCATACCGTCGCCAATTAAGCCACGCGTTCTTATCTAGCGCTTCTGCATCATAATCGCCTGAAATATTGTGAATGAGAAGGTGAATGTGATAGATCGACAATGGGGTGGGTCGATTCTCTGCTAACCGATACAAACGAATGTTAGGGATTGATTCCAGTATGGAAAAATACTGGTATCGAGTTTTGAATAAAATGGTATCTACAACTGTTTGCCTACTGTAGCAATAGATAATTATTTGTAAGATTGAAAGAAATAAACAAAGTATTGAGTAAATAGGTACCTAGGTAGCTAACACGTATACAGGAACGCGCCCAAGCTAGTTCCTTTGTATGGAGAAAACAAGACCATAAATTAGGTAATCACTTACCTATCAAGGGCATATATTTATGCAACGTTCCAATAACAGGATAACTCTTGGGTCCGGGAATTTCATCAAAAGGCAATACATCCGGCTCGACATTTTCTTTCACAGGATTCACTACGTTTGATATGCGACTCACACAGTATCTACTTTTCGCTAGACAATATCGTTTAATCGAAATACTATGCATTATTTTTACAAGAGATTGCAATGCGACCGAATCTTGTGGCGTTACCGAACCAAATCATCGAATTACAAAAAGATCCTGGCCTCATGAAATTATGCGCATAAAATAAATAAAAGGTGGAGAAACGTCTCGGATCAAGATATTATGCCTGCAAAAGAAAGAAATGCCTACATGCAAATAGACTTCGCTGGATCGGAATGGGCTCAAATGCGGTACGAAACGGTGCGGTGCGGAACGTAAAATCAAAAATAAACCGCGATAAAATTCTTAAAATTAGTTTTATTTCAATGTATTGAAGTTTGACTAGTGATATGCGAGGAATATGGCCTTGCTCTTCTTTTCCTTTTTTTTTTTTTTAATTTGGCATCACCATAGGTATTTTGCCAGTGTCAAGTAATATAATTTTTTCTGTTTTTGAGTATATGCACAGGCCCAAAGGCTAGGCTCAAGTAAAATACCCCCCATCTCTCAATCAGTAAAGTGATGGATACTTTACCGAAAGATTTTTCATGGATTTTTTGTGAGAAACTGAAAAGCCACGTTTCGTCACTCTGTTTCAATTACGTACACTTGTGAACTTTACCGAACCCATAATGTTTAATATTCGACTTATATCACTCACTATAACTCGCAGGAACACTAGTTTTAGAATTTTTTTTTTTTTTTTTTTTTTTTTTTATTACATTATAGGCAAGTATTTGATCTCGATCTCACCTGATGGTAAGTGACGATGAGATCTACGATGGAGCATACTTGCCTAGGTAGGAAGGCGGCAGTAGATAGAGACGCTACATTCACTAGGCACATGCAGCGCAACTGATCTGACCCGCCATCCATGAATGGCAACACCGAACATCATGCCGGAACACGGCTAGGCCGCTTGGCGACATGGCTTTGTTCAGTGGGTGGTGACTAGCCACGGCCGAAGCCTACCACCAGTAGAGTTGTCACCTGGTTGGCACCACCCAGGGTCACGTGTAGGGTATCTCGAGGGTACTTAATTCTCCTACGGACGAAGGTCTGTCTGAAGGTGAATTAAAACATAACTGACGCCATGACTTTTCAGTTTCCCGCCAAAAAGTCCTTCTTCTTCTACTTTTTTTAGGAACTTTTCACTTCTTTTTTTACGAAATAAAATGGATATGAATATGGCCACACCCACAACATAGCGGGTATTTTGCCAATGTCAAGTAATTCATAGCAATAACACTACAATTCTTCTTCTTCTTCTTTCTTTACGAAATGAAATGCGATGAAATTAAATGGATATGAATATGGCCTCACCCGCTTACCGGGTATTTTGAAATAAAATATTCTTCTTCTTTCTTTACGAAATGAAATGCGATGAAACAAAATGGATATGAATATGGCCTCACCCGCAACTTAGCGGGTATTTTGCCAGTGTCAAGTAATTAATAGCAATATTAAATTCAATAAATACACATTATAAATAAAATAATGGATGTGACATGAAGAAATGAAAATGGCGTGTTTCCAAATAAAATATTATTTTTTCTCTTAGATCGCACGAATGTGTAATGTGTCATGTCAAACCTCAGCAAAACCTCAGTGTCTGTCAAAAGTCAAAAGCAGCGTAGAATTTAAGCTTGCCTTTCCATTTTATTTCACCGCATTTCGTTTCGTAAAGAAAAAAGAAAATGTTTTTTTTTTCATTGCATTTAATTTCGTAAAGCAAGAAGTTTTATAAAATTATTTACTCATTGTTGTCCTAATGGTGATCTATAATATTCTTACAATTGCCCATTAAAAAATTAGCTTTCAGTCAATAAACTAGGTTCTTAGGTTATACTTGGATGATATTTATAAACCTTGCTGTAGGTATCAATATATTTTAACAATAAATTATGAATATTCTAAGACAATTGTGTAATATCCAAATAGCCAAAGCAACCAGAAAGTCACTTTTAAAACGGAATTATATAGTGAGACACTGTAATATAAGAAGTTATATTCTCGGGATTGAGACGTCGTGTGATGATACTGGTTGTGCTATTATTAACCAGAAAGGTGATTTATTATCAGAAGCTGTTCATTCTCAAAATCTTATCCACTTAAGAAATGGTGGAATTATACCTGATGTGGCACAAGATCTTCACAGAGAATACATTGAGCCAATTGTTACTAAAACATTAAAAACAGCCAATTTGTCAATGGAAGATATTTCAGCTATAGCAGTTACACTAAAACCTGGGCTCGCCCTGAGTCTTGCTGTGGGAATGAAATATGCAAAGCATCTAGCCCGTCAGTATAATAAACCAATAATACCCATTCATCATATGCAGGCACATGCACTTGTAGCTAGAATGCATCATAACATATCTTTCCCATTTTTAGTACTACTCATTTCTGGTGGTCACTGCTTACTAGCTGTGGTTCAAGATGTTGATCATTTTCTATTACTTGGAGAAAGTATAGACCTTGCACCGGGTGAGATCTTTGATAAAGTAGCCCGAAGAATGAAACTTAGGAATGTTCCTGAATATGCTAAAATGTGTGGTGGACAAGCAGTTGAAGCAGCGGCATCCAAAGCAACCAATCCTCACATGTTCAAACTGCCTCTACCAATGGTGGACTATAAAGATTGTAATTTCAGTTTTAATGGATTGAAAACATCAGTCCTCCTCCAGCTACACAAAAAAGAGCTTGAACACAAAATTGAAGCAGATAAATTAATACCAGAGGCGAATGAATTATGTGCAGCTATGCTCATGGCAACCTCAAGACATTTAATTCACAGAACTCAAAGAGCTATGGCATTTTGTGAATTAAATGATCTGTTACCAGATAATAACAAACAACTTGTTGTATCTGGTGGAGTGGCATGCAATAATTATATCTTCAGTGCTTTAGAAATGTTATGCAATGATTCCTGCTATAAGATCTACAGGCCCTTTCCTAGGTTATGTACAGATAATGGAGTAATGATAGCTTGGAATGGCTTGGAAAAATTGAGAAATGGTATAGACATAATAACAGATTTATCCTCATTGGACATTGAAGCAGCTTGTCCAATAGGAGAAAACCTAATTCCTAATGTAATAAAAGCTAAAATAACTACAAAATTAATGAAAATTAAACAATCATTGTAACTCAGATGTATTTTCTTGTTTTATTTAACTTTTTTTGGCATTTTACTTTTATAAAATAATGTCATTTTTGCCAATGTCGAGCTTTCTTGATTGTAATTAATCAAAGAAATGCATTTTAAATAAATCTAAATTGATTTGATAACTTCACGGTTCAAATTCCCGCCGAAATTGTTACTATAATGAGGTGAGACCCTAAACAAATGTCATGCCGGCGTGGTTATAAAAAATAAATTGAAATATTTGTCGCATTGTAAATTCCAATATTCTCATAAAATTCGATGATAAATTTTACATGATATATTTAAAAATATGTGGTCATGTGACCTTTGTGGAAAAAAATGGTTGAAACATTAAAATCCCAAAATATTACCAGTCGTACTAACAACCTGACACCGATTGCGACGTGACGTCACAACGCATCAAGCAATAATCCAACTATTCGGCATGATTTTTCTGCAAAAATTATCATACGGTCATTAATATGGGCATTTACAGAATAAGATTTTTTTTATTTATTTAATTCGTGGGTTTCATACGCATCAGGATAATGACTATTGACTGTTAGTTAGTTGATAATTGACTGTCCATATGTGGCTACAAACCCGGTTAAGTCTTTGAAGGGATTT
Source organism: Pheosia tremula (assembly GCA_905333125.1). Classification (NCBI taxonomy): domain Eukaryota; kingdom Metazoa; phylum Arthropoda; class Insecta; order Lepidoptera; family Notodontidae; genus Pheosia; species Pheosia tremula. Next base: position 5,307,761 of record HG995402.1, on the reverse strand, counting down.
TGTTGGGGGTTTGAACAATTTAGTCCAATAACACGAGGTAAGTTTGGATTCAGCTAAGTTGAACGCAACACCCGATAAAACCACTTCGCATCGTTGCCCATATATTAAACAACTGTCTATCTTTTATTTTTAATGTTGATTCAATACTCAGGAACCCCTTTTAAGCTAGTCATTCGATGGGTACGCAACAATTTAGGGAATCCTTTGAACGACTGCGGCTGAACGGCATATCTGAAAACACGAAATTTCATAGTATTTCTAGGATAATTCCTATGGTCTGGCAATACCCCACAGGTAATCAATCACTCGCTAAAAAAGCTGAACTGTATTATACTACTGATAGGCTTAAAAAGGCCAGCACCCAGGGCCGTAAATCACAATAACAATCACTCGCATACACTGACCTCTATGGTATACATCGCTGGACTAATCATAAGCCCGGTTATCGTGTGCCTATTTGATTTTCGCCATTTTGGCGCTGATAGCGGCAGTGAGGGGGAATGGAACTAATAATAGAGATGGGACAGTGATATGATACATCGATAAAAATGTTTATGCTTAACCCTTAATAGCCTAGAGTTTCAATTTTGATACCAATCTTTTAAACCGAATGTTCACATTACTATTAGTTTTTTTTATAGGTTGGCTGTACGTATTTTACTGTTGTATAATATTCTTTCCAACGAAATTAAACAAAATCAAATGTCATTATTATTAAACACAGTAACATTAAACACAGTAATATTAAAAATAAATCACTTTCGTAAATCAGGCTACTAAGGGTTAAACCTACCCATGCAGTAAAATTAAAATAATTATGATCCATTCCTTTAACGATGGCTAATGTCCAAAATAGTCGAGTGGTTAATACTAAGATGAAGCAAATAATGATAATGATTAGCCGAATCGCTCATGGGTAGGGTAGGTAATCTTAGGATAAGCCAAACCGGACTAAAGGGTGGTGTGTGACTAGCTAGATCCTACTTAAATAAGGATTGTTTTTTAATTAGAAATGAGGTCATGTAATGTTGTTTGGGAAGCAATGGAGTAGGTAAGGTATTAATAGAAAATAAAAATCATCAAAGTAGTACATGAGTTATGTTTAATTAAAGTCATCAGAGAAGTGTTTTGAACAGATGTAATCATATTTTTTCGGACGCCAACTAGGCTTTTCAATGTTTTTGAGCCATAATTCTAGTCTTCTATTGTCAGTCTGAAACCTGTGAATTAGTAAACATTGTTTTAAAATAATATGTATTTGATAATACAAATCTATCTTCGGCGATTTTTACGTTCTTGAACGTTCTATCTATTTAAGATATTGATAGAAAAAAATATCGATAAATTTTATCGACAAGGAACTTTCACAGCACTATTGAATTTTATTGTTTATAAAAAACCGATAATACAAAGACAAATGCGTTGTAATCACGTATAAATAAGATTAGTAACATATTTTTAAGTGCCTATAATATCAATAGAAGTTTTAATTTCTTGAATATTAGCTGTAAATTCACTCACTTGTGGAATGTAACCCCACTTCCCTTCTGGTAAAGAGTTTTGCATAACACGCACTCTTTCATGGTTTACCTATTAACTAACACCACTTATTTATGTATTAACTATATTAATACGACACAACAAACAAGTTTAATCGCGTTAAACCTTCAAAATCACTTTATAAACACGGAGACAATGTAAACAAAACAACGGCCATTTGCATTTTACGTCAGATTTAGTTCCTTTCCCCCACGATGGGGGCGCTTCAAATAGGCATAATAGATAGCTGTCATTTTAAAGGGTATCATTAGTCTAGCGTACTTGTATCATGGACGTCAGTGCTCGCATACTTCAATCTTCACTTCAAAAACTTGCATTCATTCAAATTCATAGTTCATTCTGCAAGGGATCGTAAATTTTGTATTTGTATTTTGCAATCGCTTTTGGAGTGCAGTATAAAAATACCAATCTATTATGTTACAAAAATTATAGTATGTAACATCGCGCAGCTGCCAAATAATGTGCAGCGACGTAACAGGTGTACTAATTAAACTGTGCAGATATTGATACATACATACTGAATTTGTACAATGGATATTCTTCAGAAAATTTACCGGAATATTAGACAGCAAATTATTAAACTACCGGAAGCAGTGCCGAAAACTGTGGAATTGGTAAATAAAACAGTGGGCAATGTTAACTTACCGCCCTTCACTAAAGACAATGTGTTGTACTATTATTTACCTATACAAGGTTTGGTTAGTTACACAACATTGTCAGTGAGTGTTATGAACCCTCATTTGATGGTCAGGTGTGTATTGTTTCGGGCAACCAACACTTCATATTTTATGTACCTTCATTGAATATTGTAATGCTTGTGTATTTTATTATTGGGTTACAGATTGTTTCCAAAGAGGGATGTGACTGATATCTTGTTTTTAACTGCCGGTGGTGGTGCTGGGCTCTGGCTATGGGCGAGACCACATATGGCAGCAGCAGCCCCTGCACGCCGTTTCTCCTGGGCCTTTCTTGGAGGCTGTCTATGGCCCCTGGGATCAATTTTCCTATGGGCTATCTTAAGAAGTTCAGTAGGGCAAAAACCAGTGCTAGGGACAATGTTAGGCGTAACTACAGGAGCTATGCTTACTAACATTGCTTTAGATTATTTCCATTATGTGGAACTTATGTTTTGTGGTGAAGTCCATCTACCAGATGAGACATATAGCCCACATAGTGATGATGAGAAATATGATATTGATATTTAAATCTGGGCTTGTTATGAAATAAATTGCTTTGGTCAATGTATTAAAATTTAATGTAGGTACAGAGGGAATATTTTATTTTGGTAGCAAGTAAGTCAATCTGGATGTTATTATGCACTTTTCAATAATATGTTGATCTTGTATTGTAATACTATTTATGTATGAAGTCTAGTCTTTCACTAAGTGCTTTGAATAAATTATGAAATTCATGACATTCATTTTTGTACCCTCCATTACAAATGCTAGAATAAAGTATTTACATGTATGTACTGTAGAATGTGCATATATAGTACAGATACAGGAGTGTGAGTAAAAGTAAAATATTTTCGCATCTTTTATTCAAAACTTGCAGTTATAATGAAATCATTTATTATTTAATTGTTCTGAGGAGGCTTAGACCACTCCACATTTAGAATCAAGTGATCATAACCATGGCCATTGAGAGTTTGGATAGCCTTGGCAGCATCAGCACGGAACTTGAAGTGGACATAGGCAAATCCTTTGCAGAGGCCAGTACTCTGAAAACAAAACACCTAGTCTTAACCACGCTAGGGCCTGCTGGACCTTGATAATCATGTGCTTTATTAGTAACTGCTGTGATTGTGAAACCCGCGATTTTATCTACAGCCACCCAGTTCACATGATTTACTTTAAGCTTATTGGGCACATGTAAGCTCGCAAATAGGCAAGCAACAGGAATAGACAAGTTAAAGGTAGACTAGTCTTTCTATTTCATCCATCTGGGTGGAAAGAACTACAAAATAATTAGTGTGGTCTTAATGTTAGCTGTATGCTGTGAGATATTTAACTTAACCCGCTATTTATAAATTGGAAATGTGTAAACCTTACATTAATTTTAAAATAATTAAAATAAAGTTATTCTAACCTTTTCTTTGGCAAGATAGAGCTTTTGAACTGGACCAAAGCCCTTGACAAGGTCGTCAAGATCCGCCTCCACTGCGAAGTTACTAAGATTGGAAATACGAATAGCAGCGACATCGTCGCGACGCGCGCCTGGCGGCTCGCGGCCGGTACCGCGGGCGCCGCCGCCCTCACGCATGTACGGAGCGACATACTTGTTTGTTGGAGTGGTTTTTTCTAAAAATTCAACAAATTACATGTTTTGCAAATTTAGAATAACAAGATTGAAGAAAACTTGTTATCTTGATGGATATGATAAATATTTTCACATGTGGGTATAGGTTCTAGGTTAAATATCTAAACAAAGTTGATATAAAATATATAATCATTTCCATCCATAAACAGCTGTTTATTTTTGTTTTTGGTCTTATTTGTGTAAGATATTAATCTATTCATAAAACATTGTGAGTTGTAAAATATTTTTTTTAGTATTACCTGCAGCTTTAGCAGCAGCTTCAGTAGCCTTAGCCTGAGCGAGTTGGGTGTGCTTGAATGGACAGCTCTGGGAGAAATGCTCGCCCTGGCATGTTCGGCACTTTACAAACACAACTGTACCCCTTTGAGCCTTAAAATAAATTATAAAATATTTGAATGCAAGCTTGTGCTAGAAGTTGATCAATATCAAATGTTTCATAGCCAGGCAGAATGGGAATTGAATCTAGAGCTTTTCAGTTATGTAGCAACTTCTCTAACAAATAAGCTAATAAAAACTATTAATAAGTATGTTTGTCTATGACATTCTGCATTTTATTTTAGAAGTTACCTTGAGGGCATCCAATTCACCCTCATCTGGACGCTGGCTCTCCTCCTTGCTAGTAATGAACTGCATATAGACATCTTCAGCAACATTAGTGGTGGCAGGATTAGGTCCTGGCTTGTCACCAGCAGAGTCTCCAAATTTGCTCCAAGTTTTGCGTTTGGCAATACTCTAAAATCGATAAAAACTTTTTTCTTGAAGATGTAGGAATGTTTTATTCTTAACTATTATACTATTCACTGCTAAGTTGTATAACACATATTTTGAAGATTTTAAGATAAATACATTGGTGTTGTGCCTATAAAGATTCAGGAAGCTTAGTAAATGTCTTAATGGCAACAAATACATATTGAATGATCAAATCATTCCATTTACAGCAAAACCCCTAGTCAAATTCCACTTACCTGGTTAATGTATGAAAACATTAGGTTGCTTGATAAGTATTTAATTACATTTACTCCCAAATTAATATACAATCTTTAACTTTATCAATTGTCATATAGTAGCAACTGCACTCAAAGAGATTTTTTCGCTAAGTACTATAATATGATATCCGTTAAAGTTATAGATAGTCTATAAATTCAGTAGTTAAAGTTCTCAATAAGGACCTAGTTCTATATTTGTATAATGTTATATGAAATGATTAAGAAATCCAAACATACCGTTGAGACTACACGCTTTTCAATTTTATATGTGCGAACAATTTTCACTTTCTTGTTGTCATTATCATATTTGTACTCGGTCACAATCTTCAAGCCATTTTCAACAACCTCTGAGGGGGGTGGCAGTGCTCCCTGATCAATCTCAACCTCATCAGCCCATGAGGACTGGATTTCATCAGCAACTGGCATCTATTATAATTCAAATAACATAATAATTATGAAATTGACTTTTCAAAAAAATTAAAAAAATACAACCAAATTAAGAACCTCCTCCTTTTTGAAGTCGGTTAAAAAGATGTAATAAATTTGTAAAAAGGTTAAATATATAAAATACATATAAGTAAATAATATAGATTGAAGCTCTACTACATAGTGCATTTACAATAATGATTATGTGGCATATTTTGTAGGATAAACAGCCACTGAATATTTATCAGATACGTATATACTCTCACTATTCAGATGATGTCATTATAATATGAATTATGTAGTCGTTGCATGGGCTTATAAAACCTCGTATATAAATTAAATAACCAAACATGACAAAAGCCTTTCTTGGTTAGAAAACGTGAAGGCTAGTATTTTTTTTGTAGAAATGATGAGTACTTACGATTTTGTTCAAAAACAACAATACCTAATTACTTAGTTTCTGTGATGCCGTTCTTACGGGTTATTTTATCTGACAGCAGATATAAAAATGGAAGATGGTAGGTATTCTCAATGGTATACCTAATAAATTTTTCATGTATCAATGAACCATTTGACAAATCACAAAAACGTCCAACTCCAAGTTCTGTCCAATTATTATCATAGACAAGACAAAGAAGCAACTTATCTTAGTAATTCACATCTCTAGTTTTGCCTTTGGTTCACAGACGAACTAGAGATGTTGTTGGTTCATTCATTCATTCATTGAAGTATTTGTTCGATACCCCGTGTGTCGTCAGGGATGACGTCATTTCATCCGCCATCTTGCGATATCACCGTCTATAGGTACATTATTTTTTGCTCACAGATTTAGTAAACAACCTTGTAAGATTTCATTAATTATATTACCAACCAAGTTCTATTCTTCTTCTTTATTCTTTACGAAATGAAATGCGATGAAATAAAAATGTATATTATGAATATGGCCTCACCCACAACTTAGCGGGTATTTTGCCAATGTCAAGTAATTAATAGCAATAACACATTCAATAAATACACATTATAAATAAAATAATGAATGTAACATAATGATATGAAAAAAAAATACAACCGAATTGAGAACCTCCTCTTTTTTGATGTCGGTTAAAAATGGCATATATCAACCAAACTCTAATGAGTGTTCTGAATCATTGGCAGAATTCAACCGTCCTAAGTGCGCTTATGAAATCGGAACGCAAAATACCAACGGGAACGCTGTCAGCGATGTGAGCGCGTCCGGAATGCAATCCTAGTAGTCTGACTAGTTCTCTTATTAGTCTGTGGTAGTCTGTGGTGTGCTGTTGGAGAATATATTTTGTGAGTTGTTATAATTATAAGACAAGTGTTTATAACTATCTATAGTGTCTACAGAAGTTAAAAGCGAAAAGTTGGATAGTAGTATATTGTACTCAATTTTGACTCACGGCTTAACGACTCGAGACGAAGATGCAGTTCTTTTCTTATTTGTGACCATAGATAGATTACATATATTACCATCATTATGTGTGTGTACAAGTTTTTATGAGGGCAGCTGGCTTGCTACATAGCCATTTGAATTTACGGAACAAAACAAGTTGATACTGTTATCACATAATTGAATTATATTACATCAATACCTACGGTACATGTAACAAATTTTGATTCAACTGTATTGCGTAAAATAATAGGTAATACTCGGCAGGACAGAGATTTATGTATCTGATATTGTTTGATAAATTTATGTTGAGATGACAAATTATTAAGTAATTACTACATTTGGACATTAAATTTTCTATTGTGATCATAGAAATTGCTTCAAAGATGTGTACTAATACATTTTGCATTTCCAGGTGGTCAACAATAAAATGTTGCGTTTCCTCAGTAGGAGGGGGCGTTCCTCAAGTCAAAACAGAAACAAGCAGGCACTTAAGGCTTCAAGTAACAAAAATTTTATACAATGCAAGGTAATGTTGCTAGATGATACTGATTTATCTATAAATCTCTCTAAAAAAGCAAGTGCAGGTGACCTTTATGAGCAAGTTTTTTATTCACTAGACTTAATAGAAAAAGATTACTTTGGACTGCAGTTTACAGACACCCATAATGTAAAACACTGGCTTGATCCTACAAAAACAATTAAAAAACAAGTCAAGATTGGACCACCTTATACATTGAGACTGAAAGTAAAGTTTTATTCCTCTGAGCCCAACAACTTGAGAGAAGAGTTGACAAGGTATCAGTTTTTCCTGCAATTGAAGAAAGATATATTAGAAAGTAAACTGGAATGTCCACACTCAACTGCTGTTGAATTGGCTGCACTGGCCTTGCAATCTGAGTTAGGGGACTTTGATGATCATATTCACACACCAGCTACAGTCTCCGAGTTTAGATTTGTACCAAATCAAACTGAAGAAATGGAAATTGAAATATTAGAAGAGTACAAGAAGTGCAAGGGACTTACACCTGCCCAGGCTGAAGTGAATTACCTGAATAAAGCTAAGTGGCTTGAAATGTATGGTGTTGACATGCACATTGTTTTGGGTAAAGATGGATGTGAATATCACTTGGGATTGACACCCACGGGTATCCTTGTCTTTGAAGGGCCACAAAAGATTGGACTGTTCTTCTGGCCCAAGATAAGCAAACTGGATTTCAAGAAAAAGAAACTAACATTAATTGTTGTTGAAGATGATGATCAAGGCCGTGAACAAGAACACACATTTGTGTTTAGGCTGCACAATGAAAAAGCATGTAAACATCTTTGGAAATGTGCTGTTGAACATCACACTTTCTTCCGCTTGAGAGCCCCTGTGAAAGGTCCTTCCGCTCGTCAAAACTTCTTCCGAATGGGTTCTCGATTCCAATATTCAGGTAAAACAGAATACCAAACTACACAACAAAACCGTGCTCGGCGCACAGTTCAGTTTGAAAGGCGACCCAGTCAGCGATTTGCAAGGCGACAGAGCCATGTTTTACGAGAACGCGAAAAACAAAATGTGCCCAAGGTGGAGACCGCTGCACCACCTGATACAACTATAGCACTTGAACCTATACCGAGCACATCGGTGGATGTTGCAGTACTTGTGCCTGACATTGACACATTGTCAAGAAAGAGTAGTGCAAAATCTCAGAAGTCAACTCTAATTGAAACTGAGTGCAGGGCTGAAATTGGGGAACCATCAACTAAAAACCTGATGAATGAAGAACCTGCTGAAGAAGTATTGATGTCAAAGGATGATGCAATTAGTAACAAAGTCTTATTCAAAATGGATAAATCTATGAATGAAGAAAAGAAAAACAATTTGGCTCAACTTGTAATCAATAAGCCAACCTGTAGCTGCTCACCAGTCACAGAATCTAACCCGCTGAATGATCTTTTGATGAGCTTGGTCAAAGAGAAATTAAACAATGATGACTCTAAAAATGAGATAAAGAAAGATCAGTTGGATTCGGCTACTGACAGAGAAGTACCTAATAACCAAACAAAATGTTACTTGTCATCTACTAAGGCTCTACCGCCTGGCCAATTAAAATGTAACAATATATTGAAAGCTAGGGAAAATGAGGTCAAAATAATTAATGAATCTACTAACATCAATCTCTCTATACCATCCACACCATCACCAAAAATTCTGAACGAACCAGCAAATCCCATTAATTCTCAGTATGTGTCCATAGTGGTTGTAGAACCACCCCATAGTCAGGCCAAGATGGCATCTCCTAAACCACCGGCGAAAAATGAAGACATAACACCTAAATCTCAACCCATATCATCTCTTTCACCGTGGCTTGTCACCTCCGAACCCAGCTCCCCATCTGGCATTGGAGAAAAAGACATTACTATAATTCACCGTAAGTCTGTTATTACCACGCAGCTATAAATAGCTTGTTGACTTTTTTTAGAACATATATTATTATGCATTTAAAATAAGAATAGGACTGAAAGCTATATTTTATTTTGTTATACATTCCGTGTGTCGTTAGAACAGGACGCGAGACATAATGGTATCCCGACAGTCCCATTCTTTTCTTATCTGCTTTTTACTTTTAAGAATAGTTAAATTTTAAATATTTGAATAATTATAAATATACTTTAGTGCCTTATTCGCCTTTTCGAGTTCTGGAATCGTTATGTATTGATAAAACGAAGGAAAAGTACTCTGAAATTATAATGATAATTTCAGATGTAATTTCCCACCACAAAAAATTATGACACTGCATACATTCCATGAACCACATAAATTACTTTCGCTTTCAAAGTTTCGCAGGAAACCTAAAGTGAGATGATGCCTTGCCACAATAAAAGACAATACACATGGCTTCATTTAGTTTTTCAATTACACATGTAAAATATTTAGGCAATTACTTAAAAACGTGAAGGCTTAGAACATAATTAAATTACGAAAATATATACGATTCACTTACATTATACACAAGTAGTAGTATACTTATTATATACTTACTTTACTCAATAAATTAGGCTTATTAAATATTGTTCTGTACTTAATTAATAATTGTACTTAATATCTATATTTGGGGACCATATGTTAATTTGATGAGTAAGTTTATTGAGACTGAGGAGTTTCAATAATGAATTAATTCAGACTATTTACATTCCTTGTTACAATTTGTGATAGCTATTTGGAGCCGTCCTTTTTTAATTAAGCAAGCAATTATAATAACTAATCCTTTTACGAGAACAATTACGTACTGGTTAGTATTAAGTACAACATATCAGTATTAAAAACGTATAAAAACTTAACAATGAACTAGACGAACGTGCCATAGTGTTTCTATCAGAAACTGTCGTATAAATACTCTTGGAAAATAAATTTTAATTCTGTATAAACATTGCTTACCTTTGATATATTCTAACCCCAAATTTATAGATGTATAACTTAATCAAACGTCATATAGTACTGTGCACAAGAGATTTGCCTTACGCATTAATATATGATGTTTGATAAAGTTATAGAACGTCTACCAATTTGAGGGTATATATATAAAACTAAGTCGTGGTAGTAACACCATGTATAACTCAAGAACGGGTGGGCCGATTTGTATGATCTTTTAAATTTGCCCCGAATACCAGAATGACTATTAAAATATGGGAAAAATTCACCAAAAATAAATAAATAAAGATATTGATTTCTTATATTTACGCGAATACTACATTGAAATAAAACTATTTTTTAAGATTTTATCGCGTTTATATTTTGATTTTACGTTATTCATTTTCTCATACATTTGAATATGAGGCAGCATGAAGTTTGCCGGGACAGCTTGTAGGTAATAAGAAGTAGTATGTACTTAAGTATTATACTTATGGCGTTCACATCACTTATTATTATTTCAGTAGTGGATTTACTCTGATAATAAACTGGAATTGAATAGAATTAAAAAATGTAAATGAGGCAACTCTGGGTTGGTTTATTCGACTTGAAGGAGTAAAGTCCAAATACTATTGTTGTAGGTTGGTTTTGGATTTAAGGGCTACTATCTAGCCTTATCACCCCCACATTTAGATGTAGGTAATTAGGTATGCACGTTCGAAAATTCCGAATATACTTAAGTATGATTATTTATACCGAGAATTTTCGAATAATTCTCATAAGTAGAATATGTCATGATCCTGCCCTAAGTTTTTAGGGAAATGCATATACATTTTAACCTTATACTTATATAATGTACTTGAATACAATGATGTGTATAGATTAACAACCAAATGTATAGAAGTTTTTATCGATTATCAATAGCATTACAAAGGATTTTTGTAATATTTGATAAATTATAGTAATGCCATATTAAATACCCCTCCCACATAAAACCGAAATACATCCTCTGCAGGTCTCTCCCAATAACTTCCACACAAAACGTCCGCAGTAAATTGACGAAAACTTCTATAAATGTTGAAATATGTAGATAAGGAATCTGTTCATTTTACTTTATAGATTTTTATATAACTCACCTATGTACTTTATTTAAATATATAAGAAAGTAATATGATTTTATATCAATCAGTTGGCAAATTTATATTTGAAGTGATACTCCATGTAGGTAGATTCTATTTTGATGTGCTAATTAGAATAAATGGTTGTTTGGGAACAATTTCATATGAAAAATTATACAATCGAATCTCTGATTAGTAATGACTGGCTGGCTACCTACTAGAAAATCGAATACTACTTAAAAATATCTTAGAAAGTCGTCTAGTACAACGTGTTATTGAACTGAATTCAAAATAAATGTATTCTAAATTAATATTAGAATCCGTTGGACGATTTTTTATGGGGGCATATTATTAATGTAAGTAAGACAAATTTATGTACAAAGAACTTACTGGGCCTTTTCAAGTTATTAATACCGCGCTGTATGTAGGTAGGTAACTGGGTACCGAATGAAATGACTAAGCTCTCATACTTTCAGAGAATTATCTAATGGATGGATAATGCAATGTATGTTTTTACCGACTGCGCTGGAAGGAGGTAATGTTTTTAATAAAATGATGCATGACAAGAATTATTATCCTGCCTTTATAATACAAATATTAATATTAGTTGAGATAAGACAAATTATTTTCGCATATTATAGAACTTTATATTCTACTTAGTATATAAATATAAGGGTTTACCTATAAATATATTTTTGGTTATTTGTATGGTTTTTATGACGAATTACAATAAAATATTTATTTGAAGTCCTCACTTTTTATTTTTAAGCACCTTATATTATTATAATCGCTAATTTTATCAGTACATACTGTAGGTTCAGTCATTAGATACGTTCCTATCCATGTTTAGCTAACAAACATAGACATATGTAGGTATAAAAGTTATTTTTTTAAGTGAGCATGGATAGTCAAATCCGAATATGTAGGTAATGAAAATAGCTCGAAGGACTGTAGAGACCGATTTTGGTGAAAACATAAACTTCGTCTTTAGATTATAAGAAACATATTTTTCATAACCAGGAATTGTAACTGATTTAGAGAAAAAACATAACTGGATTATTTTACCGTCTGATAATGTCGCTAATAAGCATCATATCTGGAAAGTAAAGACGTGCGGAAAACAAATTTTTTTTAAAGAAAATAATGATTAATTATCTTGCATTGAATATACCTAGAACCTCTCGTATAGATTTATAGATGAGCTGATCGGTGATTCGATGGGCCTTTGCATTGAAATAAAAAGTAATACGTGCACTTCATAAACCAAACCCTTTGCAATCCCATCCCACTAATCCCACTAATATTATAAATGTGAATGTTTGGATGGATGGATGTTTGTTACTCAATCACGCCAGAACGGCTGAACGGATCTGGATTAAATTTGGCACAGAGATAGATTATAGTCTGGAATAGCACATAGGCTACTTTTTTTCTCGGTAAAATTTATGATTCTCGTGGGATAGACATACTTTTTAATCGCGTGTAACACCGTGGGGCGCAGCTAGTCTATACATATAAATAAAATTGGAGTGTCTGTTTGTAATATTAAAATAACCGCTTTTTACTAAGTGCATTTGGATGTATACACGTTACCTATACCGAAACAACATTTTTTAAAATTTTTGTCTGTCTGTCTGTCTGTCCGTCTGTCTGTCTGTCCGTCTGTCTGTCTGTCTGTCTGTCTGTCTGTTTGTTCCGGCTAATCTCTGAAATGGCTGGACCGATTTTGACGGGACTTTCACTGGCAGATAGCTGATGTAACAAGGAGTAACTTAGGCTACTTTTATTTTAGAAAAAAAAATAGGATCTCACGAAAAAAAATTAAAACAAATGTTGCAGCGCAGCGCCTGATTAATTTTGATAGCAACAACCTGCAATGCCGCGGGCTCAGAATGGGCGAGCAGGCTGTTGTCAACGGTTGTCTTTGTTAAATACCACGCGGACGAAGTCGCGGGCAACAGCTAGTTTCAAATATGAACAAACGGCCAAGTACTTCAAACGTAAAAATTGAAATATGCTTCTCATCACGCCCTCGGACCTACTTACTACATATTTGCTTTTTTTTAATTATTGATCATAACGACACATCAAATACAAAGGTACATGTCACAGATTACTGACAATTTAATTAGATTTTTTGGGGACGCCATTTTCATTTCTTCATGTCACATCCATTATTTTATTTATAATGTGTATTTATTGAATTTAATATTGCTATTAATTACTTGACACTGGCAAAATACCCGCTAAGTTGCGGGTGAGGCCATATTCATATCCATTTTACTTCATCGCATTTCATTTCGTAAAGAAAGAAGAAGAAGAATTAGATTTTTTTATTTATCTAAACCTAAAATATTGTTTAATTACGATAACCTTAAAATACAACACATTTATCAAAGTATTATATATTAGTTAACAATGAAGAAATCCGTAGAAAAAGTTTCCTCGGATAAATCATCTTCCGAGCTCGAGAATTTGTTTTCATTTAAACGTTACTTCATAAATTGTTTGGATTCATATCATGGAGAATATATTTTAAAAGATATGTCTAAAATTCTGGAGAAGAATGTGGTTTCAGTGAAACAGTCTTCGCAGACAATTGCGGGAGAGGATGCTGTACCACCATCCCCGCCTCCTCCTGAACAACCTTACGAAATACTTGGTAAGTGGTTTGACGAATCTGTCCTATCTATGCATAATGCTAAATATCTATGTTTTGCTGGGTTTAGACAAGTCCGGGGCGATGGGGCGGAATGTAGGAGAATACCTACGACGTTTATTTATTTTTCTTTAAATCTAGGAACTGTCAGCGACCCTAAAATCAAGAGCTTGGATAATGTCGCAAGAATTTTGCCAAAAGCTGAATGTCTACCGCAAATGCTCACGTGTGGTACCGTTATATTGGACGTGAGCTATGACCGGGACGAGCTCAGGATCGCTTTGGATTACATTACACGTAAGTTGTTATTCACCTTTTCACGTCTGGTAGAGCTATCTGTCTGCAACCTGCGACTTTTACAACATTGTGTATTATTTGTGTACCTATATACCTGCCTATGCACTTACTTACTGTGTGTGCAAGATTGACGGTGGATGGATGTATGAGCTAATAACTAAGCCACAGAGAAAAAAAATCGCGTAATCAAATTTCATGGCGGACGCTTGCACAAACACTTAGGCATACTTATACATTTTTAAATTGTTAACAGTTCTGAAAGAACTTCTGGAGAAACAAAACCCTGCTGCCGCCGCGTCAGCAACAGACGTGGATGACGATGGCGGAGGCGGCGAGTCTAAAAGACGATATCTAATATTAATTTCTACTGTCATGACTTGGGCGTCCACTAAACCTCTAGATCCGGTACGTAAGAAATGACATCTAATAAGCCCAAGGTAATTACCAGACATTAGGTACCTACCTTCCTTCTTAAGGCAACGAACACGACGACTCTGGGAGTAGTCCTACCTTTAGTACTATGTTTAATGAGTACATTATTTTTTATTCTGTGATAGGTTATTCCTAATATTAAAAACTCATTAACCCTATACTGCGTTCATTTAGGACAGCCCCGAAATACCTTTTGTTGACACAGACTTTCGTAAAAGAAAAGCACATCCGAATTATAAGATGCATTATAATATTGAAAATGAGGTGATTGGCATTGCCCGAAAATATAAGTCGCAAATTGGGTGAGTGGAGCTATATTGAGTACTTAAGTTCAGCAATTCGCGTTCAAATTAAGCTGCCCTGATATTTGAGTTGCGTTCGAGCATTAGGTTGCAAGTCTTTAGCGTTCTAATGTTCCACCAACATATCACACAGAACTCGTAAGTTTGAATGAGCATCGCGCAACAATAGATTCAAATAATGTTTTTGCAGCAGTAGTTGGCCAATTTTTCACATCTATCTACTTGGAGGCCACACGTGCGGAGTCACGGGTATCTTTAGCTAGTCTTTAATAAAATGTTAACATAAATTGAATGAGTGTTTGCTATTCTACTTTATGTCTATTAATAATGGTATGAAATAAATGTCTTTTGTTATTACATCATAGAGCTATCGTGGTAGGCGCAGGTGTATCATACGGCGGACGGGAAGACGTACTTTTCTACTGGTTCCAGAAAGCTTGGGAGTGTGAACGGATCCTTCCTATATTGGGACGAGGCAGCAACGTTGTACCTCTTATTAACGTCATTGATTTATCGCAGTTAGTGTAATTTGATAATTAGGTATTTGTTATCGTAAATATTGTGTAAAACAGACCACCTCACTCCATTCTACGTAATTTATAGAAGTAGGTAGGTACCCAACTCGGTATTTACTTCATTTCATATTTATTTTCAAATCTTCTGAACTTTTTGTTCTTCTTTCAGAATCATTTACAACTTAGTCACGGACTTCCCAAAAAAACTCTACGTATTAGCTGTAGAACAAAATATCACGAAACAAAGAGAGGTTCTTACGATTACCGTTTGTTATTTCTTATCTTTAAGAGCCCGTTTTAAGTTAATTACTTTTGCAGATAGTGAAGCCACTTGGACGTATCGTGGGCTCGGGAATGTTTAAATGTATTCCACCTGAAGACGCTTTTCTGATTCCAGAGATTGATGTGAGCTCATAAGTGTATCTAATTCAATCGACACCTTTAAAAATAATAATGCGGTTAGGTTTTAAACATTCAAGAAATGTGTGCCCATGCTTGGATTCACTAAAGTTCACCTACGTTGATTTTATTTATTTCAATGAAATTGCAGCAAAGGATCTATGATTTAATGACTCTGAACTTAATAATGGAGCCAACCTTTATTGTTGAGACTATGGCATTGCAATGGACTTCGGAAGCGACCTTTGGAGAGAACGTTCCAGGGCTTATGAAACAGTTCAAGAAAGAGAGGGGATTGAAACCTTTTAAGGTATCAATTAACAACTGTTTTACAGGAATATATAAAACACCATTAAACAGTCATTGCCGTATTTATGTGCCATACGGCACTGAGATGTGCTCGCTTATTGCGGGCCTTTTAAGAAAGCCCAATGTCAAGAGACAGCTATTCTCGGGGTTTGTCAACGCGTTATAATATGAAATGAGGATATTCTTAGACAAACTAAAGTACTCGACATAGCTCTAGGAATTGCAAGTGGGTGGGGCACATTACTCGCAGTACCTACTGATGGTCGTTAGGGCAGACAGGTTCTAGATTGGTGAACACGAGCCGTAAGACGTAATGTAGAATGGTAAAGAAACCCCACTAGGTGAAAAAATTACATCACATCACACGCGTCCCAGGAAGCATGTTGAGTGCGAGTAGCGAAAGAGCATGTAGGTTGCGGTTATTGGGAAAGGCATAGGTCTAATAGATTCTTGGATATATTAGCATATGGTTTGGTAGGTATTTACGTCTAACGTGGTTTTGCAGATTGTTGTATACGGTCCTCCTATTGTGGGTAAAACGACTCTGGCAAAAATTATTTGTGAATATTATGGTTTAATCTACATATCTCCTGAAACGGTAGCTCAAGATATACAGGAGGATCTGGTAAGATTATATATCCTAAGTACCTAGTTGCATGATTGCTTTTGTTCTTACTCGTTTCCATAAACTAGCTTTAACCTAAACTTACTACACAATTTTAAGTCTTCTCAACCAGAACTCGTCAATTCTAAAAAGTTTCTTTCAACTCTAGAACTACACTAACTGTTACTGTAACTCTAGACGTGGCGAGTCAATCATTGGGCTGTTGGTGAAACGGCTGACTTAGCAATGCCTATGGGAGAAGAAGAAGATCCGAATGCAGCAGACCCTGACGAAGACGCTGCTGGGGACGAGGAGGCTCAAGAGACAGCCAAGACGGCCCTCGCTCTACTTGAATCTGGACGCACTCTTACGGAGGAGGATATTCTAGGGTTACTTTTAGTTTTCATCCATAACAGCACTTGTGTTTAGTAGATTTGTTGTTTCGTTCATCATGTTACGTGGGTACAATATCATAGTTGATTGCTTATAATCATGCTGCACTGAAGGTTTTGTAATAATATTCTACTCTATAATTTTACTAACAGATATTTGCGCCAAAGATTGTTGAGTCGAGAAGCTCAGAACAGAGGATGGGTGCTCGATGGATTTCCCACATCCCTAGCTCAGTGTTCTGCACGTAAGATAGCTATTAAGATCCTATGAGAATGGGCAATATTCAATAAACGCTGTGATTTAACTAACACATTTTGTTGTTTAGTTTTTGATAAAGGTGATGAACAGGATTCTGAAGCTGGTGAAGAAGCGAACGATGAGCCTTTTGATGAAGACGTCGATTTGTACAGCAATGTGCTAAAAAAGATCTTACCAGGTTTCAATAATAATTACTTTTTGTTTATTCCCTATCCAGTATCTCGTACCGCCTACTGATCAAAACAATTTCGGTAAACACAATGGTTGACTAACAAACTAGTAATATTTCAGACATAGTAGTATCCTTGGAAGCAACAGATGATTACATTTGCGAGAAAGCCATGCGCCAACCTGAAGGTGACTCCCGTTTGGACGAAGAAGTCGTACTGAAACGGTTGAGCGAGTTTCGTGCAGGTGACGCTCGCGACGTCACTCCTCTTAATTTCTTTGATGAACTGGACATACATCCGCTTATAGTTCCCGTTAAGGACCATTTAGATTACGCGATGAAGACTTCGTATAAGGCCGTAGCGTTGCGAATGGGTCGACAATGTCGATACGGAAAGCTAATTGGTGAGTAGTAAACACAATACATACTGTTGCTGTTAAATAGCTTCACTCACTTTTAATTGCTCTATTCAGCGCTTCTTGAAGCTGTGGAGAAGAGGGAAAGGGAGGAAAAAGAGTCGCTACGCGCTAAGGAAGCCGTAGTTCTAAAGGAACTAGAAAAGAAAATGAGAGAAGAACGTGAAGAAAAAATGGAATATTGGGTAACATTTTGTTTAAATTATATTAGCTAAACTATAATTGGTTCACCTATAACATGTTTAACGTTGTTAAAAATATTTTGATTTAGAACAGTCATGCTTTTAGAAATTTCCGTAACTGACACTTCTAGAATATAAAAATAGCAGCGGTCCTTACCTTGGTATTTCTAGTTAATTGTTGTCCGATGCGAAGTTGGGAAAGAGTGCTTTAATCTGACAGACGGAGCTATACTCTCTGCTAAGAGAAGAGGAAGAAGCTGCTTTGGCGGCTGCGGGTGAACCGATGCGCAACTACCTCATAAACCACATCTTCCCTACACTGACGCCTGCTCTGCTCGACATTGCCAAGCTGCGGCCAGATGATCCTATCGATTACCTTGTAAGTAGTAGCTAAATGGTAAACCTTTGCCGATTGCGTAATCTACTTTGTCTCGAAAATCGCCATTTTACGTTGACTAAGAATGACTTGAGCTCATCGCTTTTAGGGTAAGACTCGTTTTGTTATTGTAGTAGTTCCCTCATCTTAATATTCTCATAGGTACTTCTCAATGTTCTGGAGTAGAATGCACGCTGTATAGTTGCAATTCATCTGTCGCAATTTTTCAATCACCAATGTACATTGGGTGATTGAAAAATTGCATTCCCATTCCATGTATTCTTGAAACAAATATCAATAGATAATGAAAATATACTGCTGATGTCAGAAATATTTGGCACTTAACAGGCGGAGCATCTATTCAAATTGAACCCAAGTGGCAAGATGTTGGAGCCAGGTTATAACCTCCAAGCGGAGAAGCTTCTTGGAAAGATTAAGATTCTCGACGAGGCGTTGAAGAATCTTGACATCCAAATTGACCCATTGCTACCACCGGAAGCGGAAGTCGAGGAGCCTCCTAAGAAGGATATTAATATCATGAGTGGTTTTTAAATTTAAACTTTTAATTTTGCATTTGATTACTTTATTCATTCTATTGTTTCCGAATTTGTTTCAAGTTACTCTTGTATTGGATAACACATTTATTATGCTTTTGTTTGATCTTTTATATTATAATTATTACTTACGTACCTACTTAAAATTTGCAGTTTCATTTTATGTTTTTACTAATACGAACACTACAAACACTTTAACATTAAGGTATTGATGACATTAAAAATAAAATGAGCAAAGATTTACCCCCAAACTTAAATAAATTTTATAACTTTTGCAAAGCAAAACTCTAGTGCTAAGTACTATATGATGTTTGAAAAAGTTATAGTGCGTCTATAAATTAGGGGATAGTGTTTCTGTACTTTAAAAGACAGTATATTTAAAAGTAAGCCAATAAGTAAATTATTCATATTGTTACCTTCCCATCACAGGAAAATAAATATGAAGTCGGTTTGCGGTTCGTAGTACCTACCTAAATACACCTACCTACATAAGTAGGTACGCTAGGTATACTCCACGGATTATTTCACTATTGAGTATTGCATGCATGTACGTAATTATATTTTTGAAATTATCATTAAGTCCTATTGATTTTATCAATGCTTACCAATGATTTCATTAAAACTTTGTAGTCATGTTACCTATACCCACACGCACGTAGCTTAATTATTATTTCAGGGTTGCTGCACGCAATAAAGCTACGAAGGTACTTATTTTTGGATCAATCATTGGTCGAAGATGGTCGAAGATGTCCTACCTTGTCTTGAATTACGTCGGTAGATACTCACTTAACTTATTTATAGACCGACTAGCTTTTGCAAGCGGCTCCACTCGCGCAAGTACTATACTAAAACGTCTAAATAGTACCTACTTAGCAGAAAAAATAGTAAAAAACCCTTCAAATAACCAACACGTCGTATCCTACCCATCTAACCACATTTAGTAGGTATGTACTATATAGACGATGGAAGGTTCGTATCTACAATCAAATGGTGCCACTAGTCCCAGCTAAAATCACGCAACAGTGGGTGGTCGATAAATTTGATGTTATCACTTCGCGTGATTCCATTCCCACATTATTTTCCCATACAAACAGTGTGTGATCCAAACAGTGGAAATGTGAAAGGATATGCGAGTGTATCCTGAGACTGATATTAGAAATGGATTCGTGGGTGCTAAGAAGAATCCGCCGCTATCAGATTTTAGTGGGTTTTCGCTGCTGGCTGCGAGTCTACGTCACCAGACGACGGAATTTTTCAACAATTCGACCCTCCATGGTGTACGATACATTGCTGAGAAGGATAGACCCTTTTGTGAAAAGTTAGTATCGCTCATACACGGACGAAGAAATAAAAAAAATATTTTTTCGACGGACCTCTCATGCTCAGCTCATCACTTAAATTAAGTCATTTTAACGTAACGTACATATATCTATATATAGTCAAAACTGTTAAAAATTAATAAAATATGTATTAAGATACCGTAAGTGTGTGGGTAGATAAGTACTTATTGTTGGTTTCTGTAGTTACTATACCAATTTTCTTCTTAAATTCCCATTTCTCAGTGGCGATGTAACGTCGCAGCTGATATAAAAAAATATTATTTCAGATTTATGTGGTTCAGTTTTACGGCAATAGGAGCCGTGACCACTTGCATAATTATCGTCAGCTTGTGGGAGAAGTTTCAAACTAATCCTACTATTACAGGTAAGACCCAAGAATAACCGCTGTGTTCTTACTTAAGTTTTATCATTGTTGTTTAATAACCATTAAACATTCAAGGTTTAGACACCGATTTCCATAATTGGGATGTTCCTTTCCCGGCTGTAACGATATGCGATGTGAATCCAGTTGATGAAGATTTATTGGAAAGCTACGTCGAAAGGTTAGCTTGGTACCTATAATTATAAACAAATCACACGCTGTGTATGCAGAAGTTTCAATGAAGACAAGTAAGGTAGGATTCGCACAGTAGTTTCTTAGTATAAATTGATCAGCAGGCCATCAGATATTAGGAACAGTAGGTGGCAAGGGCTTGGTGCCTCTCTTCTGATGAATAACTCCTTAGTTTTAGTTCTTTTTTCGTTGTGTAGCATATGGGGATCAGAACCACCAGACAAGGCAGTAGATATGCTGCGATGGCTGGCGACCCTTACGTACCGGTCGATAGCTGAACGCGCCTCGGAGTTTACATCCGATCCATCTCTTGTTGGGAGTTCTGAGATTGATACTCCCGCACCCGCTAAGGATCCGAAGGACGCTGTTTTTCAAGTAAGCATTTGAATAATCCTAGGCAGTCACCGGTTTCAAATTCCATGCATAAACTAAAATAATTAGGTACGCTGCCAAATCCTAAGTTAACATTGTCTAATGAATTTCAGATAGTTCGCCACTGTGAGACATTGTTTTATGATTGTGAATGGAAAGGCGACTCTGAAGAATGCTGCGACATGTTGATGCCAGTATTCACCGAGATGGGATTTTGTTACGCTTTTAATTCACGACACGCCGAGAAAACTTGGCCATGGTAGGTTCGTAGGAACCCTTTTTTAAAATGACATTTAACAGTTAGATTTCGAATAAATCTAATCTCGTTTTTTTTATTTTAGGCAATCCCAAACGCAAACGGAGCCGTTTACGGAATCTTTTATCCACGAGACAGATGCTAAATGGTCTTTTATGTACAATACCGACCGTAAAAACACCACTTTTGATGTAAGTATACCCCCGTAGTGGTGCTGATTCGTTAGTACAAAATTTCTCGCCCTTCTCGCACGCTGTCACGTTTTTCTCACGGCACTCGTGCCGCGAAGTTCCGGGTTCAAACCCCACCAATAGTTTAGCTCCTAGCATTAGGATTGGGGCCTAAACATAAACTAACCTAGCCGGATTAAATAATTATATTTTTGACGAGTATAGAAAGGTGTCTAGTAGAAATTATAAGAATAATGTTATGCTTGTAGATATTTATTCACTCGACAGAAGAGATGGCGGGCCTAGAGCAAAGCGCCCAGCATTCGTGGGACCGTCGCGTGGAGAAGGTCTCTTTCTCAGTGAAGCACACGTACACGACCGAGGACGCCCGACAACTGTCGATCCGCCAGCGCAGATGCGTG
The DNA here is from genome assembly GCA_905333125.1 of Pheosia tremula. Classification (NCBI taxonomy): domain Eukaryota; kingdom Metazoa; phylum Arthropoda; class Insecta; order Lepidoptera; family Notodontidae; genus Pheosia; species Pheosia tremula. Next base: position 5,285,566 of record HG995402.1, on the reverse strand, counting down.
TTCGCCGATGAACTGCATCTTGAGACGTCCAATATTTATACATATTCGGCTTGTATGAGACAATGTCGCATGCAAAGGAGTCGTGCGTTCTGTAAATGCGTGCCGCACTTTTATCCCTCTCTAAGTAAGTTTGCAATCTGTACCCAAATTTATGGAAAACACTTCTTCTAAAAATGCTTTGTAATATTGATTTCTTATTTTTACGCGAATACTACACATTGAAATATAACTATTTTTTAGGATTTTATGGCGTTTATATTTTGATTTTACGTTCCCGACGTTTCGGCTGCTTTACAGCAACCATGGTCACGGGAGGACTGAGGTGGTGGCGTCGGGAACGTAAAATCAAAATATAAACGCGATACAATCCTAAAAAATAGTTTTATTTCAATATGCTTTGTAATGTCATTGTAATGGAACCGTTTACCTACCTTAAAACTTATTTGGGTAAAAGTATATGGGTGAGATCGGATTCAGGTCCCTCGTTTAACTATATTAATTTAAGTTTAAAAGGCAAAAGCAGCTATGTTAAAATAGAACGTAGATACCTAGTATTCGTATCTAGGTAGGTATATAATATCGGGGACTTTGTTCCATTTTAGTTTGAGTTTCCAGTTAAGTATTTCCATGCGGATATAAAGAAATAACTTCTATATTTATTTTACAAATTTCATGACTTACGACAGCTTTCAGTTGCAGTAAATAGATACGTACGTATTATTTTTCAGAGGGCTACAGGCAGTGCTCTCTTCGGGAGCTCGACTGCATCGCGAAGCACGCCGTTGCTATAACGGATGTGACGCGTTGTTCTTGCGAACTAGGCTGTTCACACACTGTGTACGAAGTCGAAAAATTAACTGATGTTGAGTAAGTTTTCTTAGTTTAAAAGTACCTACCACTGACGTACCGGTACCTACGTACTTTCATTGTCAGCACACACCGACGGAGGCGGCGAAGCGACTAATTCAATAACAATTGAAAATCAACATTACCAATTTTGTCGTAGGCCTTAATTTTTATAAAAATCACAGTGGGCAGTTATAAAATCGTAATTTATGATAGTAAAGTTTTTGAACGCTTATTTCGATTAGTGTTAAAACATGCAAGTCAACTATATTTCCAGAGCGACGCGGGTCAGCGACAACACGCTGTTGGAGACGGAATTCGTGTCGTGGCCGATGGTGCGTTACAAACGAGAGGTGCTTTTCGGTTGGGTTGACTTGTTAGGTGAGATCATAACATAAAACCTTCAAATACCTGCATTCGGTATCAGTTTAGTACCAGTAATTCCGAACTTGATCTAAACGTACTTTAACAAAAACAATATTATTTACATCTTCTCACTACGTTTAAAGTTATAAACAAATCTAGCGATAACTCCGCCATTGAATCCAGGTCGCGGAATTCAAGTCCATCGTAGGCATAAAATGTACCTACCGTACCGATAACGGCAAAAAAACCACACGCAGAATTCACTTACTGATTTAATTGTCCCTAAGGATCCTTTTCCGTTGACAGTATCTTTCGGTGGTATAGCGGGTTTGTTCCTCGGTTTCTCCCTCCTCTCCGGGGTTGAGGTCCTGTACTACTTCACGCTGCGCGCGTGGTGCGCGGCGGCGCGGGACGCGGACTCGCTGCGCAGGGAGCGCGCCGAGCGGCTTGCCAGGCCGAAACCGCCTTACAATCTCAGCCTAGTACCATGGTATTGTATTTTGACTTGTCAGTACTTCAGTATTGACATAGGAGTACATAATGTCACGCCTGTGTTCTTCGAAGGAGAAGGTAGAGACGCACTTTGTATTAAGTATTCATGAGAATGTGTCCTAGAAAAATAAACAAAATCGGTTGTCTCGGTCATGGGTCATAATACGGCAGCTTTTAGACAAGTTAAGGCCAGACACATTTTATTCGATTGATCATATCACTTGTTCTTCAGTAGCCGATTCGATACCAGCCATTCCACAATCGAGATATTTGGTTCATTGATCGGGATTCGGAACGTTAGTCGTACGCGCCAAATTGACTAAGGCGCCTTTGAGCATCGAAAAAGCCGACATCCCCGCGTAGGGCGAGACGCGTACACACATACTGTGCGTTTAGATCGAGACTGTCACACTAGGTGAAGGACCGGTCTAATACTATTGACATAAATTTTTAAAACTGGTGTAATGATTTCCTGCGGAGTATTCACTGATATTTTGTTATTAGGTGGAAACAGCCCCCCATACCTCGCGCTGCTGCTCCTATAATGGTTCGAACCAAGAAATTACAGCCACCACAATATTCACCGCCACCCGGATACACAACCTATTTACCTTAGATAAGGTAGATCCATAATCTACATCTAGTATAATCCATAAGCTAGATCCTTTATGATTTATCGTAGTACCTTCTACCAAATTGTAGCTATTGCGGGTAACTTATAAGGGAGGTGGAATAAAATCAAATAAGTGCATTGTTTAAGTTAATATTTACTACATTATTTTTGGTCACATCCATTTTAATGTCGAAGTAAAACTTTGTATCGAACTACATTATCGTGTAATGGACACAAAACAGTCAACAAGTTCCAAAAATTCGAGAAAATCTAAACATACGTACAAACAGTAAAGTCTATAAAACAACCACAATAATGCAGTTCAATAAATAACAATTTTACAAAAAAATACAATTCCAAAACGGTTCGTGTGAAGTGCGGTGTGTATATCTACTGTAGGTACATTGTTGTTACAATTATTAATTATCAAAAAACCAAAAGAAAACAAATAAGTCATACGCAGCACCAAACATCTAAGTACTAAATAATTAGGAATGAAATAATCTGACTAATAAGTTAGGTATATAAATAAAATATTATTAATATTGCATAAATTGACTTGGCAATCTATCACGAGCAACTCTTGACTGGCCGTACGCGTTTCCAATGTTCATTTATACCGACCAATCGACTCCAGACGTTTAATAATACTTATTTGTAACTTTAATGATCCATGACCATACATTTAATGAAAGCTGCTTGTATTTTTATCGCAACTAATTTACAACCTATCAAACATACTTATTAAGACCATAATAAGAACGAAGACCGTTGTAATGTATTTTCCATCCAAAAGGTATTGCTTTTCGCTTTGGCATATTAATACTACATATCGATAGAAGATCGAAGGAAACTATCAGGTTTAAAATACTATAATTATATCTATCTATACGTGTAACTTTTGTCTGTCTGTTCACGTCATTGGATATAATTTGATGAAACTCGGCATGAGTTTTACCATAGATTTGGATGTGTTTCCACCCTATAGCCAAAAGAGCTCACAAAAGTAAAAGTATCTCAAAAAACACTGGGCGAATTTTACTAAAAGAACAGCATGGGGATACATACCAGGTTAATGCATATGAAAATATTTTCATCATGGAAATTGGAATGGTTGTTCCGGCTTAATGAAACGCTCTGGGAATAGTGTTCCATTATGCCGGAACAACTTTTCCAATTTCCTGACAACTGATGCAACTGTACCTCATCTAAATTACGCTAACAAATATCAGCTGTTTCCATTTTATTATTTTATAGGTAATTTTCTAGATTTACGTAAAATACATATTTTTCTATGAGATTTATTTCACTTATGAGGCATACGAACTACAAACACAAATATGTAAAGAATGACTTCATCAATGTGTTGATTCTATAGCTTCAGTGAGAAAAGACAGTTAAAAAAAAATTTATTCGAAAAAATAACAATAAAATTTTCATTTTGTTGAGAACAAAATTTATTTTACAAAATCGAAATATCGACATTCTGACTTCATATAATGTTTTTAAAATGCGCTAAAGAAGTCCAGGTTCGAGGCTTGGCATACTTTTTCTGAATCACCTGAATAATGTAAGCCTCATAAGTGAAAATTAACTTACAAAAACGTGTCAATTTCACGCACAATAAATTAAATGTTTTTAATACATACTTTACATTCGTCAAACAATGTCATATAAGTCATCATCAACACGGCTACTACACATACAATATATAAGAATTCACGCTAGCTTTCAACACATTAACTTTTTTGAATAATATTGCTGGCATTACTTGTGCACGAAACTTTTCTCACGATAACAATACAATACAGCAAAAACAAAATGGCATTTCATTAAAAATCATTAGTAAATAAATCTAAGAATGTTTTCAATGCGAGTTTTTATGATTTTACATTATTTAAGCAAAACTTTCTACTTACATAATACAAAGCAACAAACATAAGTACTAAGTAGAACTAAATCACAAACAGCATAATTCGGTAGGTATCGTGGCTGGTCCACAGTACTTACTAGAAAAATGCAAAACAATAAAATTTGTTTTCCAAGCAAAAATTATTCACACCTGTCGGATAACGTATGATTTGAACTACTAATAATAATGTTATCTATATTTACAAATTAATATAAGTAGTATTTGCCTTACGCATCTAATCTATTCTAAAATTGTAAAAGAATTTGCTAATAAGTTACTATGAATAAAAACATGTAGTTTTGTTTCAAGCTTCTTTTTGTTATAAGTACATACATATTCCAGTAGAGTGGTGACTCTCATTTCATATTTTGTGACAATATTCCACTTTAGTGGATCTGGGGATCAAAATATTAACAAATTGTTTTAATTAGAAATACTAATAAATCAATGTGAAAAATACATTTTGTTTTATTATTCCATTCTGTTGGCCTAAATTAGTTAAAATTGTTTTCATTATGTCAAATTTGTCGTTTAATCAATGTTATTATGTGTGTATGTGCCTTCCTACATAATGAATTGATTGTTTTATTACAAGACAATTCGTTCATTTACATCTATGCGCGTGCTACGTAGTCCATCCATCAGTTGAAGACTACCAATTCTTCGGTTGATCAATTGGAAAAGTAATGGCATGTCTGATAGCACTTTTTAGCTTTAGATAACACTATCTCAGGAAATTCCCAGATATATGTAAAAAGTCTTTGAACGCCGCGGTCACCAGGTAACTGCGAACAATACATTTTCTATGTTGTCTTCTGCAAGGCGTTATATACACTATACATGCGCAATTAATTCATGCTCTCAACACAGCGTCATGAAAAGTTGCCACATAATTTATAACTGTCCATATAAGCATACGTTACGCATATTACGTTACGTTCCGTTACATACCTAAGTAGTTTAAGCACTCTTGCTCTTAATGAAGGATTGTGATAAAACAAGAATAATTTAGTATTTAGTATAAATTACATTATGTTGAATGTTAAATGCCACGTCATTTATTGGGTCACGCAGAAAACTCGGTTCAACTATAGAATACTTTCAGTTCCGATTTGGACATAATTAGAATGTTTTATGTCGAACTTCTGCGAAGGTTCGAGTTCAATCTTTACAACCAATATTATATGCAAAACTGAAAATTAAGTAACAGCCTATTGAACTATCTCTGAGAATGATTCCCCGTCTTTGAAGTAACAATTTTTATTTCATTTAACTATATATTAATTAACTACAGTATGATGGTGGGATCAGGGTTAGAATATAAAACACAGTGGTTTTATGTTGTGGGCTTACTAAGTATGGGTTTTAGAAGTTGAATGGATATCTAATGAAATCAAGTAAAATGTAATAATTTGATGCGTTAAGGGGGGCCACACACTACTTCGAACATAGAGGAACATAGAGTTACGAGACGTGTACAAACAACCTGAGTTACGTGCATACAACACTTAAAACTGCAGTTAACGCGCGTCGCGGTGTGTGACCTGCCTAAGGCCATGTCGCCATGGAGAATACTATATTCACAATATAAACGGTTTCCATGTACATAACTTTCTCGTTGCTATTGCTCGTAAAGTAGTTCAATCAATCGACTATCGAAATCACATAATCTCGCACTAGACTTCGTGCCCATGCCACAACACTATCAAGAGAAATAAAGGTAAACTGGTCGCGATAAATCACAACAGTAGTCATTGACGTCATTTGGCGCTCTAACAGTTACTACCATTTATGAGCTGTGAAGAAGACAAACGACGACGTATGGGGCAGCGAAAACTGTTTTAAAATGTGCCCGGCGACCGGCAACTATAAGTAAAGATTTGGCGCTAGGTCACGAGCGTATTTATAATAGAAACACATCTAAAACTTTCTTTCGAAAATCTACAAAGTTTTGGGTTCATTCGAATCGACCGGCGTCTAACTACCGGTTGTACCGAGATATAGATCGCGAGACGATCGCATAGATCGTCCAGGTCAGTTTTCCACTAACTAGACGCGTGCGGGGCGGGGGTGCGCGGGCGGGCGGCGCGGCGCGTCAGCAGACGTGCGTGACGTCACGCGCCGGCCACAGCGGCCGCGCGGCGTCGCCCGCCGCCTCCTCCTTCTCGCCGCACCGCCGCCGCAGCACGCGACCCAGACGAGCGAACTTCTCCGTATCCGATAGTGTTGCCTGGAAACAGACCATAATTACCACCTCTATCAATGTGTCAGACGTTATATCATATATGTACCCTACTGGCATATTTCGTGGTGACCCTGATATCTGTACGGAGGGTACCATGTTAAATCCCGGTAAGGCCGAACCTTTGGTAATGAGTACAAATGTGCCCATCTAAGTCATAGACGTTAATATAAGGATATTACAGTGTTTTTTGTACTAGGAGAATGTAAGGAATCCCGAATCCATAGGATACAGGGAAATTGTCTCAGGAAACTTTAGGTCTTTTATTGTGATAACAATTTTGGCATAGATCACTCCTTGGTTAAAAGAGATTAGTCCATTTAAAAGGAATAAAATTGACCATTTCTTTGAATACAGATGAACTAAGTTTCAAGTAAGAATAATTTCATTGTATCAGAAGAAAGCAATCGGGATAAAAAAAGATACAATACAGAAGCTTGAAGTATTATTGTGTGAGACTAGGCCTCCCCTCATTATCTAAATAAGTTCCTGTAGCAGTAACAAAAGTCAAAGTATTGAAAAAGAACGAGTTGATATGAGGAGTTTGATAGGGTCCTACCTCTATAGCGATAGCCAATATGAGATGCAAGGCGGGTATGAGCAGCAGATAGACCCGGAACATGGTCTGTTCAGAGTCCGTCGTCCGCATCACCTCCACCTCCATGAACTGAGCGAGCCACTCCCACGGACACAGCAGCAGGACCACCACGAACACCGCTTGCGTCACCAACGTTATCACCATAGAGTCTGTAAATAGAAATTTATATTTAACTCATATGATGAATAACTTCCCTATGTAACCTAAAACTGTCTTTATTGATCTTATATAGCCATAATAAATTCCTACATAAAAGTATGTAATATCCCATTGTTTTTTATTCCTGATGCCATAGGAATGGCATTCCGAATAGAGCGCCAGAGTTCTATATTAACATCATTTAGTGTCCTTTTTGATGTGTTATAAGTTACCGTAATGGTTTACATGAAAATTCTCAGTAGCAATAATAATTCCAGCCCTTTTTTATGACCCACTGCTGGGCACGGGCCTCCCCTCAATGCGAGGGGGGTTAAGGCCATAGTCCACCATGCTGGCCTAGTGCGGGTTGGCAGACTTCACATCACACACATCTTTCGAGGGGTTCTCTCAGATATGCAGGTTTCCTCACGATGTTTTCCTTCACCGTTTAGCAAGTGATAATCATGGTTGAAAATTAGATTCGCACATGAAAAATCCCAGAGGTGCGAGCCGGGGTTTGAACCTGCAATCCCCGTTACCGAGGCAAGCGTTCTACCAACTTGCCTATCACTGCTGCTCAGTAGCAAGGTGACTAAATAAAATGTGAATTTATTGAAATACTAAGCCTTTCTCACCATATCTATGACATCTAAGTCTTGTGCTAGCAGTCAAATTATATTGAGGCACAATCCATTATCATTCAACAGGTGTCGATAGATACTGTTAAATACTCACAATTGGCACAGAACGGTTGGCGAAAGGGCCAGCCCTTCGCGTACACGCAAGCCATTATTAAGTACTGGAATGAAGTAACTATGAAGACAACTGTGTTCTCCCAGCACAGGACCTGCTCCACATCGGGTCCACCTTCCACTGGCTTGAACCTAGAAGTAAATAAAAATGTAACGCGAAGGTCATAGAGATTGTCGTAGCGGAGTTTAAATCGTTATGTATTCGATTTTTTTTGTATGGGAAAATTGTTCAGTAACTATTAAGATGCAATAGGCACCCAATTATGATTCAATTGTGTTAGCAGACATGGAACCCAACGATGCTTGCAGTGAATACGCGGTGAGATCATAGTTTCTTATTATTAAAATGTCTGAGTTCTACTTTAGCGCTATGACGGCGGAAGTCTGAAGAATTACGTCGAGTTGACGTTTCACAAAATATTTTTTTCCATTCATGTAGGTCAAAAAGTGTTCATGAATAGTGAAAAGTTACCATCGGTTGAGAGTATTGGTTTCAATAAGAAGAGCTGGAAAGAAATTAAATGGTTCTTTAAAAAAAAAGAGGTCGTTGTAGGTAGCAGCCAGCACCGGAGCGACGATAGTATTTCAAATAGGCATCAGTATAAAAATCACCCAACTTTCGAGTTGATTTAACAGTGTTCAGTACGGCCCTGTAGGAAGGCGTTTCTAGGTTCGTACCAGTGTCTCCAACCCTCTTAGTCAAAATTACGGTGTTGCCTGGTCTCAAAATACGGTAGATGGTGGAAAATTACGGCAGACCAGTGTTTGTAGCTAAAATACCCATGCAGTGGGGATGCGTAACGTAAAAAAAAAAGGTCATTCTTCCAAACAGAAGTAGCAGAATGACCTTTTTTTTTACGTTGCGCATCCCTGCTCTTCCAAACTGAAGCAGCAGAATGACCTTTTTTTTTTTTACGTTGCGCATCCCACTGCAATGTTGCCGTAATATTTTGCTAAATCAAGTGTTCATTATAGATATATGGACACGGACGAAATTACGGTAGATTTTGACATGTCTACGGTAGGTGGTAGATCTAGAAAAATTACGGTAGTTCTACCGTAATTACGGCATGGTTGGAGACACTGGTTCGTACTGACCATTCTTGTTCATAGAGCAGGTAGACGGCGGCGAGCTGCGCGGCCAGCACGAGCGCCACCTGCGCGCAGAGCGGCAGCAGGCTCGGCGCCGCCACCAGCGACACGGGCGGCGAGCGCGCCGTCAGCGCGCCGCCCGGCCCCGCGCGCCCCAGCGACAGCGCCAGCAGCGTCGTCAGCACCAGGTCGATGTACAGGAACTGGTTGTTGCCCAGGATCGAGTACATCTGCACCGGCACAAACGTATACCACGTTACTGCGGCGACACGCGAAACGGCCACGTAATTGGATGAACATGATAATGTGTGCAACGGAACGCATGAGGAAACATACTAAAACCTCTTTGCATTGTCGGATCTTAAAATAAAAATTTCTGGCGTGATAACACGAATGATATGGATTTTCATACGAGGCCGACACTGAAAGATTTTAGAACTGGCCACTTGTAAACGATATAATAAAAAAAATTGTTCAAATTTTGAAAATGGAACTCTTTGCCAATATTATTGTGTATGTATTTTATTCATTTGTCATTTGTTTACGATTTGTCTGTGTCACGTCATGGCGTCAGCATGAATTTAACGCGAGAAAATTTTCGTACATTATTTTTTTATGACTTTCGATGTCATTTAAGTCAACAACAAGAAAAGTTGAAAATGCTTTTTCAACAGAACAGCGTCTGCCGTGTCAGCTATTTTACTATAATATAGCTCAGAACTATCTTACTTATACAAAATAAATATACCACCCTGGAGCTAAGAAACCACAGACAGATCAAGGCATCAATCTTAGAATACTCTTTGCGTCCATGAATTACGATTACGTATAATAAGTATTTACTCACGTTGTAAAGTATAAGAATCGAGAAGAACTGTATGAGCGAATAGAGAGCCATGTATTTGAAGATAGCGAACGATGTGCTCAGAGCGCAGCGACCTTCCAGTGCCAGCAGTTTCACGCATCTGATATTCTGCTCCTGAGATGTGAATGGCGCCGCAACTGAAACGATTTCAAACTTTTGATAAAACCTTTTATTTATTTTTAAGATATAAAACGGGGATTTTCTCCAAAAAGTTCTGTTTTTTAGGGTATAAAGTCAACCATATAGAACCCTCTTCTGTTGTATATATGTCAGTAAATTTAATAAAAGTTTTGGGAGACCATTTCACTTTATACTGATATGGTTTTTTTATACGATTATAACGACATGATACACATAAAAAACATCATAGAGAAGAAGATAAAAGGAAAGGAAGTTCTTATTCTATACTAGCTGTTGCCCGCGACTTCGTCCGCGTCGTATTTAACAAAGACAACCGTTGACAACAGCCTGCTCGCCCATTCTGAGCCCGCGGGACGCATTGCAGGTTGCTATCAAACCTAATCAGGCCCTGCGCTGCAACATTGGTATTATTATTTTTTTAGTCAGATCCTATTTATTTTTCTAAAATAAAAGTAGCCTAAGTTACTCCTTGTTACATCAGCTATCTGCCAGTGAAAGTCCCGTCAAAATCGGTCCAGCCATTTCAGAGATTAGCCGGAACAAACAGACAGACAGACAGACAGACAGACAGACGGACAGACAGACAGACAGACAGACGGACAGACAGACAGACAGACAAAAATTTAAAAAGAAATTGTTTCGGTATAGGTAACGTGTATACATCCAAATGCACTTAGTAAAAAGCTGTTATTTTAATATTACAAACAGACACTCCAATTTTATTTATATGTATAGATAAAGAGGCAAAAGAAGCTGTTCTAGATAAAGTCAAGTTGGCAAGAGCTTCACAGTTACACCAAGAACATTATATTTGTGGTAGTTAATATACATTTCATCAACGCGATCTAATAACTGGCCCTAAGAAATGTTAGTAATGAGAACTTTTGCGTCCTCGCCTCGGTGACCTAACCGCTCTCTTGGACACGACAAATGACCACTCCGACCCATACATTACTAACACTAACAGACACCGATTTCTCCAGCAAGATCGAAATAACAGATTTTCTGCTAACGGGAGCGTCTTCGGAGTCACAGTCCTTCGATGTCTATCCCCACACGGACAGCCCCTCGTGCTAGTTGCCCCGTTACCCTTCTCACTGAAGCGCCATCACCGCTCGCACTCTCGTCTAGTGCAGCTTTAAGGGTCATCTACAAATAATCTAGTGCCTAAGTTTAACTTCTACTTATCTGGTGAATTGTATCATTTCGATAACACAAGTTTTTGGGTTATAATTATATTTAAGCAACTATATTCCATGTGACCATTAATGCGAAATTGATTGTAACCTGTTTTGTGTTCAATAAATAAATCTACAGCGTGTATCAATTCGAAAGAACAAATACCTGACGCGTCGGCCTCGGAGAGCGAGATGCCGACGTGCGCGGCCTTGAGCGCGCCGCAGTCGTTGGCGCCGTCCCCGCACATGCCCACCACCAGCTCCTCGGCCTGCAGCGCCGTCACCAGCTGCGTCTTCTGGTCGGGCCCGAAGCGCCCGAACACCATGCCTGAACACAACCATACGACACACATATAAAAACTCCTCCTGACCAAATTTTTGTCACAGCGACCAATCTTAATCGGATACCACGAGATATTATAGTGCACAAGTGTATGCGCAAGCACAGGTGCATTCTTAATTCCTTAAGTGTCATAGTCTAATGGGACGGCAATCCGATCGAAGAGATCAGGCATAGGACTGACGAACGATTTTAAGTGCGTGTAATTATGATACAATAACTTTTTATTGATTTTCGCTCTAGTGTGTTACCTTTTGAAGCCACAATAAAATATGTTATTCTTACCTTTGCTTAGTATAGCTGGCATCAATTCAGGATAATGAGTACGTATCACAGCCCATGTTTTGCCCTCCAATGCCAACACATATGCATCCATTGAAAGTTTAGGAGGTCCACCGTCTCCAACTACCTGAAATTAATAAATATCAATGAAAAATTATGTTTAGATGTGTGTAAATCATTACAGAGCAAGTATAGATAAATACATCTTCGCTAACCGGTTGAAGAATATTGTATAAAGACACCGATGCAGTTTGGGGAATGATGACATTAAACAAAAATAACTATGAATTTTGGCAAAATAAAATCGAAATCCTATATTTTACATAATTTTGTAAATGTTTGATAGACAATGATTGTTTGATTGTACCCACAGTGTACACTGGCAAGATTAATTCCCTAGAACCTACATTATCAATTACCGAAAATTGGGATTTTTTTAAAGAAAAACTTTGCGTTTTGATTTCCGGTGCGCAATTATACTTTTCTAAAAATTATAAGATTGTCATAGGGACCACTTTTTTAAACATACTTCCATATTAAGCGAAGGTCGCGAGTCGTTCGTCAGCTGATGTCCGACAGTGATCAACACTAGCTTCTGATGCGGCTGCACCATGAAGCAGCCCCGCGCCACAGACATAGCAGTCATAATGTTGTCCCCTGTTCAAATAGCAAACGTTACACAAAGCAATAACGTTTAAAGTGTAAAATAATATTTAATATAAAAATCACAATATAAATATAAATGGATCGCGAATATTTAGAACCATAATAAACTTAAACTGGCACTATTCGATTAACTAGCTGTTACCCGCGACTTCGATTTAACAAAAAAGATTTTCTAAAATAAAAGTAGCCTAAGTTACTCCTTGTTACATCTCAGCCAGTATCTATCTGTCAGTGAAAGTTCCGTCAAAATCGGTCCAGCCATTTCAGAGATTAGCCGAAACAAACAGACAGACAAAAAATTTGTATTGGTATATGTACCGTGTATACATCCAAATGCACTTAGTAAAAAGCGGTTATTTTAATATTACAACCAGACACTCCAATTTTATATATGTAAGTATAGATAGATTATAATAAATCTAAAATAATTTCAAAAATATACAAACCTGTGACCATTATCAGTCTCATGTTCGCCTCGTGAAGTTCTCTAATCACCTGAGTGGTCTCTGGTTTCAGGCTATTTTGCATGACTAGAAAGCCGAGGAAGACCATGTCGCACTCCAGGGTTTCCCGCTTGATCCTCTGCGCGTCCACCCACTTCATCTTGCGATCGAGTTTCTTGTGCGCGAGCCCGATCACACGGAACCCGTTTGATGTATAGTCGTTTAGAACGCTGCTGAAGTTGTCGGGAAGCGTAGCGGGGCTGCACATACCTGCAACCTTAGAAGGGTTTCGCGTTTCAAATATTATATTATTTAGTTTAGAAAGTCAGGGTCGCGACGCTTTATAGTAAGCGTCTAGACGCTTATAAATCAATTTGCGAGTTGAATATATCAATGACGCGGCAAACTTGTTTTTGATATAGGGCTTTGAGTTTTAATCAAATGTTTGATGTGCCTAGTCTTGTAAAGTAACACTTTTATATTCCCAGCATACCAAGCATTTATTACGCGCGCGCATAAATTGAACCGAATAGCCGGTTGAAAAAGCGCTTATCGGAATAACATTCGTATTCGGTTCCGTTTAAAATTCCATATTCGGCCTTTACTACTATATGAATGAACAAATTAAATCAAAGTGAAAAGCATTCCACCAACTTAATCACATTAAATGCCAAGCCAGTACAGCTAGTAATTATTATATGTATATTATTACGAATACCATGTTTACCTTTTCCGGCGCGCCCTTGACGAAATAAACCATTTGTGGTTGACCGAGCACCCTTGCTATGACGCCCATAGATTGCTGTGACGACGAAAAGTGGAACCGGCGCAACAAACCGATCTATAAATAATACAAAAATAAAAGTGTATAACTGCAATAACCTTACCTCACAGCGTCACGATGATACCATATATCGGTTCAGTAGTTTATATTGACGTTTGTACAAACAGAGCCATAGACAAGAAGTCTAGAAATGTAGAAAAGAAATCTACTGCATTTTTTTTATGTCGCCAGCCAGCATGTATAACCCAGTAATTTTATAACAGTATAGTTTAAATGGATAATAATATGTCTTTGGAACGCTAGAGGCATTCGAGATGTAGTTCTAGGCAAACCAAGAAGCGAAAATAAGGCGTGATTTTTTTAAAGTGTCCTCAGCGTAACATATATACACTGATACAGTGACGTCACCGCCATAAGTCCGCGCGTGTGCGACGGAGAAATAGCGCGATCCCACTCTCGCGCGAATGTCTTTAAAAGTATGTGATATATTTCGATTTTTTCACCAGCAGTACAAACCTCATAAGGAATTTCCATAGTGAAAGGATCGTAGTCATCCAAATTTTGTAGTTCTTGATCTTTGGTAGTGGCGGGCTTCACAATCGCCGGCGTCAAGTTGTCGTAGCGCGTGTTCTCGGGACCGGGCTCCTCCAGGATCTGTCGTTTATACATTATCGAACCAGTATATCATGACCTATATACAATGAGGTAAGGATGTTTAAATTATATGTCTACCATTATTTATTTGTAAATCTCTGCTTATTTATTATTACCACTAGTGGTGATCTTCCCATTAATCCCACTAATGTTATAAATGTGAAAGTTTGGATGGATGGATGTTTGTTACTCAATCACGCCAGAACGGCTATACGGATCTGGATGAAATTTGGCACAGAGATAGATTATAGTCTGGAATAGCACATAGGCTATTTTTATCCCGGTAAAATGTATGTTCCCGTGGGATAGATTAATATGGTAGCATACATACTTTTTAATCGCGGGTAACACCGCGGGGTGCAGCTAGTTATTTATAAGTTGGCGAACATTTTCACCCGTGTGTCAGCTCTTAAGTTCGTTACTCATTCTGACACACGGGCGAAAAATGACGGCAAGTAAGACATACTTACTCGTACATCTATCACCCACTTTAGTTGGTACAAATATGATAAAAGCGATAACATTAGATAATGCTAAGCAATCTTTACATAGAACTTATTTATGACAATGAGTGTTGATTTTCACGAACACTGAGTAATGCCATTGTTTTCCTTATTTGAATATGTTTCAAGCGTTGGAAATTATCGTGTCTCGTCCCAAGTAAACTAAATACTTGTGCGAGGTGTAAGCTAACATTAACTACTGACTAGTGACTAGTGAGTCAAACCAAAGACCTCTTATTGACCATTAGGTTATCAATGCTTATTTTAATTACCTTTCATTGCATAATACCTGACTTAAATATAATACCAAACGATTCAAGGAACAGTAAAATGACTATATTTTACGATAATTTGGTCTAGAGATTTTAACATAGGCTGCTTGACTCACTGCAGTGATTTAATTTTGAAAGAATCATTCCCATATATTGCCCTGGTCTGGATGTTACTAGGAACAAGCGTTGCTTATTTTAGTCCTATACAATGTGTGTGTTGTCCGGCGATATTTATTAATTTATGTTAGGTATATACCATAAACACTCACCCATTGCGTAAATTCAAACATTTTCAAGTCCAAAGGGTCGCCTTTCAATTGTCCTTGAATGCTTGTGAGCGAATGGCACGACGCTAAGGCTTGTACGAGTGGACTGCTCACTGGCAACGAGCCCACGTCCAGGACTCGCTCCCCAAATCGCTCGGACTGTGTCGGTATCACTGCGTAGAAGTCCAACCCGTCTTCGGTGAGGGTACCCGTCTTAAAACAACCAGAACAACGTAAAGATTGATGTTTACTAGAGCTGGGAAAAAGGAAAGGGAATAATTAGACAAAAGGACGACGATTTGGTAGTCAACCCGGTCTTGACACCAGTGTGACTACAAATACCTTATTCCTTCGAGATAAGACTCTTTATTCCTACGAATAGTACCGTGGTTTGATTAATTCCTTCACTATCTTGAATGGTTTCGTCTTTCTTTTGATAATTTTGCCAGTTTTCAACGTTTATGAGTAGAGAGATGATCTTTACGAATATAAAGATGATTTACTTACCTTATCAAAACACATCACTTGTAGTTTACCGCATATTATAATTCTAGGGGGTGAGACGCAGAATATTTTGTTTTTACGCAGTCGCTGCTGACTGTACACGATGCCCGCTGTCATGGCGGCGGGCAGAGCCGGGGGCACGACTATAGTAATAATGTCCAGCGTCCGAAGTACTATAGTGCCTGCGAGACTCTATGGAAAGATAACACACTTTAAGGTCACATGCAGATCTTTATACATGGTCACTAAAGTTCAGATTAGGACACTTAAATATCGGAAGGATTTGATTCCCAGTTAAAAGCTAATACGGACTTTACACCAAAGCGATAAAGATCAATATTAAACAAAACTCACCCCTCTCACTACATACAGCCAGATAGAATAGCCCATTCCGATAGCGGCGATACAGAACATGAATATGACGAATTTGACGGCGTCCTTGTAGAATTGGAAGCCGAACCGTTTTGGGAACAAGATACTTTTGATGAGCTCTCCTTTGGCGGTATAGAAGCCGGTGCGAACCACTTTAGCTAGTACCTGTGGGAGATATCACAATCATAATTTTATAGTTAACTAACCAGTGATTGCGACTTCGTGCGCGTGGGGATCAGTTTATTGGGTATCCCGGGAAACCCTTACATACCCTGGGATAGAAAAATATCCAAAGTATTGAGCCTGTTACTAGCGACAACCATGCCAAGTGTCAGCGGAAACCATCAGATCGCTTTCCCGTGGTGCGCGAACAGACAGGTCGAGAATCATGACCTCAAAGTATTATATTATGTCTATTGTTTTGTTTAGATTTTCATAGAACTGTATCCACTAACGGCAACCTTCGCGCCTTCATTGTTATGTGCAAAGGAATATCTTCAAGCCCCTTTCGTATCGAGACTAGGCATTAACAATGAAATAGGTCGGTGTGAACCTTAAAATCATATTTATTTACCTGATTATTGCCATAGAATCTCGTTTGAATAACATGAGTTCCAGCAAAAAGAGTATGCCTCTTGTGCCCTTCTGTGGAATAAACTTCTGGTGATGTACATGGAGGCCCCTTCATGACTGGTACACTTTCACCTGAAAGAACAGCGCGCCTCTTAAGTCTTATATCAATTCATAAATAGTACATATAACTAAACTTTATACTAAATAAAATTCCATTCCACGCCATTCCATTTCACGCAAAACATATGTTGTCCAAAGTTTGACGAAGTGACATGCTATTGCACATGTCATGATCAATTTTTTATTTATCATGTTTTTTTTTGGAAACTGGCATTATACTTACTAATCGTGCCTAGGGCCATATCTCATGTTATTCCATTTATTCATTTCGCATGGAAAAATAGGACATTGCTATTGGGCAAAATCTAATGTCACACTATGATTTTTAACATTCAATTTCTAATACTATTCGCAGGTTGTAGGTTCGTACCCCAGTATTGGTATATCAGTATATCAAGCACAATCCTCTTGTACGTGCTGTTTCGGTAATATCCCTCTTACTCCACAGATTAATTAAATAAGTTTGACAGTGACAAAATGGTTTCTCGATGATGTTGCGATTACAATCAACGTTCCTACTTACCCTACAGTCTTTTAAATGTAGACGAAAACTCAATCTTAGAAGGTATTTTGCTTTACGAAATGAAATGCGATTAAATAAAATGGATATGAATTTGGCCTCGCCCACAACTTAGCGGGTATTTTGCCAATGTCAAGTAATTAATAGCAATAACACAATCAATAAATACACATAATAAATAAAATAATGGATGTGACATGATGATATGAAAATGGCGTTTTCAGAAGGTATTTTAAAATAACAAGTTGACGTCATTAGTGTTACCTGTCAGCATACTCTCGTTGACAATACAAGTGCCAGTTAGAAGCATAGCGTCGCACGGCATCACGCAGCCGTCGGGGGGCAGCACCAGCACGTCGCCTGGCACCAGCCGGCTCGCGTTCACCACGCACTCCTCGCGGACCATACGCGTGGGGCGCAGCACCGTCACCGTGAATGCACTGGTAGAACCCGCCATTTTGTGTAGATTTATGCTCATCTGTGGGAAAATTTGAACGTCACCAGTGAATTTTACATGGTCCGGAAACAGACTGACTGGCCCTTACTTTAATTGTGAAAAAATCTGTTTTCGCGTGCGTGTAGACGGGACATTTTATTTTATTTAGCTGCTCAACATAGGTTGAACAAGTGAGCGCGCAGAAACCGGGACTTTAATCACGAAGAGGCATGCGAATTATGTATAGTCCCAAACTAAACGTTTGTAATATGAGTATACAATTCAGTGTCAGTGATCACAGTAATATTACAATTTAGTATATCTCAGCAATAATAAACAAAAAAATTTGAAACAGATTTTTTTGTGTCCTTTTTAAACTGGATAGGTATACACGTACTTTGAGACCATTTTTTCACAGTGTTCTTAGTATATTTTCTGTAAGAACGCCAAGGATAAAGGTAAATCTAAAGAATAAGTAATTACTGAGTCTTACCTGTTTTGTCTGGTATAAAGCCAACATACATGAAGCGGTAGAGAGAAAGAAAACACACGTCGCATACTGATAGTATTCATCTAAGGACCAGAGAATTATAGAGAATACTTGAAACAAATAAAACGGGTTGAAGACTTCGTTCACGAACAGAGTCCAGTAACTTTTAACTTCCACTTCTACAGAGTTGGTGCCATATAGTTTGATTCTGAAAAAATATACATTTAAACACAACAATGTAGCTATTATAAGGTATATTGACATCAAAGTGTATACATAAATATATATTTCAGCTGGAAGACACACTATGTAGGGAGTTTTTTTTTTATTTGTAATCAATATTACGACAGACTCATAGATATACCTTTATCTTCTTACTAATATATTAAGTTTACTATGAATAGGTATATTGTGTACTTACAGTTCATTTTGCTGACGTTTATTAATCCCTGACATATTTTCCATCAACAAACCGATAGTAAGCTTTTCATTGAGTGCAAGTACGTTGATAAATGTTCCTTGATCATTAAGCCAAATGAACCGACTGTGCTGGTAAATAAAATATCGAAGTTTGTTATCTCTGTTGGAGATATTCAAATCAATCTCATGCACTTGTTCTATCTTGAATAGTCCATCGGAATCAGTTACTAAAATTAAAAATAAATTGAGTCAAATTATACGATAGCTTTGCCCAGTAAATAAATTGAACAAAAAGGCGACTTCAGGCATGCGCAGAACCGACATTTTGTTCATCTTATTTGCGAGCCACTGCTAGCAGCAGATAATTTTTACTGATCACAATTTAATTTATTTTAGATATAATCAGTATCAAATGTAATTCAGGAAAAAAATACTTCCATATACAAAGATACAATTCCTTAAGGCATTATAAATGGACTAAAAATATAGGGGCTAAGATTTTATCTTACCACAAATCTGTTCAGCCATTTTCAAACTGCATTTTACGTATTTGAATCTGTTGTATGAAGGATAATAAGCTAATGCAAAATACGGTAACCCACACAGTAATATGCATATGGTATGAAATAAAGTAGCGCGTAATTTGGAATACTGGAAGCCATGAATTTTGATGGTTTCCTCTTCGCCGCAGTTCTCCAGTACTTGCCACTGTGCCTCACCGATAACTTCGTATTCGTCTGGAACATAAAACAGACGGTCGGTCTCCGTACCGGGGATAGCTGTTGGCCGTGGGTGAACACACTGTGTTTGCAATTATATTTTTTTAAAGAATAACGCTGGAGGTATTTACAACCCCTATGTTATGATCTTCTACAAATCAATGCCTACAAGAAAGTCTTTTCGATCAACCAACATGGAATGTATTTTATGCTCAATTATGTAACTGTAATTCTCGTCATCATAGCTTAATAAAATGTTATGTAAATCTGTATTCAGTTACTTATAAACTAATGTAATAGTAAACCAAGACTGAATCATGAATGAGCTAGTGTTATGGATCCATTGATGACTGATGCCGTTAAAGACTCACACTCTAATAACATTCTTAGAAGTTACGTAGAATCTGTGAACTTATATTTAGGGCACATTAATCAACATCAATTGAATAGGGACAATTCAGTACGTACTGTGATGATTGTCAATCATATGTAGATATAGCAAGATAACAGGAAAGTAAATACTTGTTAGCATGGTTATATTTTAATCTGTCTTCGGTGAGTATTCACAAAAACATTACTGGAATATACCATGTACCAATACCTACTTACTCCTTTTTATTAAAACCTACCTACCCTTACAAATTTACTTATACTACTATTCACCATCACCATGAGATTTTTTTAATATCATTGTTGATTCATTAATAATAAAAACAGCTGGTGGTCTGTTAAAAAAGAAAGTAGAGTCAGAATAAAGGACCTGCTTTGTTAGTTACGTTTTAGGAATTAAATCAATTTGCCTGTACTCTCGAATCAAGAGCCATGATGTTAGTACATACATAATTATGAAATAAAGACAAGTGGGGAAAATGTGACACAAATAAAATGTGATATGAGACATACATATAGTGAAATTCAAGTAAAAAGTGCAAACACACTGTGCAATCACCTCACATATAAAAATAAACACACTAACAATTGAGTTTTGAAAATTATCACTCACAAAATGTATCTTTGTAAGATAAAACTAAAAATCACTAATATGTTAACTGTGTGTTTATTTCTGTCCAACAGTATCCCCGGTAAAGCATACATTTACAATAGACAATAAATACATACAAAAAATAATAAAAAACGAATTATAATAAACTAGAAACTACCCATAGTTTTATGTTAGAAGCAGCATACAATTAAATTACAGTAAGTTATCATGTCTGACACCACTAAAAGCACATAAAATAAATTTGTTTAATCTTTGTTACACCTGACACCAAATATTACCCAACTAAATCAAAATTTGTCCCCTTTCTTACCTGGACCGTAATATTTAGCCCATTGCATTTTAATGTCAAGCTATTTGAAAGCATAATGAAAAAACATAATGATTTGTCGATGATAATCAAAATAGTCACAATTAAAAAAATGTGTTATGAGATATTAAGTTTTATAGACCAAATCTTTAAAACCCTAAGTCTTATAACAGTGTGTTTTGAGTTGTGAATATGTTGAAAATCATGTGATGTTGTAGCTCATATTATAACACATTGGAACAGTATTGTTCATAAATTATGATTTGCACATATTGAATCTTACCACCAACAAAGGGATATACAATAGGGTGATAAAAATCGATTATTTTGTCATTTGTTCTTATTCTATTTGTACTTAAGTAAGATGAATTGGTACAAATAATAATTCCTGAACTATGCAATCAAGAAGTAAAAGCTTAATAGGTTTTTATGTGCCTAAATTATTTGTTTAAATGAATAGTAATAAATAGATTAGTTTAGTACCTAAATCAAGATTATAATTATTAAACATATTAGCTATAGGCTAACTACCATACCCTTACATATTGAATCTTATCTTGGCATCTCAAAATATGGAATGTTAACCTATTCAATGATTGGGATGACTATTCAATCATGAATTTGTACTATGAGTTCAAAATATATTAGTAGTACCTACTAGGGAATTGATTAATTATTTTGTCTCACACTGACATTGGTAAGTAATAGCAATGTGCGAAAAATAGTTTCTTTTCAGCTTATGACCATCACATGTCAAATTACATTTAGTTTATCAGATATTGAGCAATATGTAATGAAAATGAGGATGCTAGAATACATTAATTCTTGAGATTTATGGCAAAAAGTAAGAAGGAAATAAGGCAGTTTCTCGTTGAAGCTACGCGCTTCCAATCATTTAGATTTTGAAGACCCTCGGTAGTAACCCATTTTGTATTCACATGTAATATTTTCTTAGATTTATAAATGAGTCACACGATATTTAATCAAGTGCAAGACGAGACTTACCATTGGCGACGGTGGCATTATTAACGTTCGGCATTCCCGCGAAAACTATTATGAGGATTTATAACACAAAAAAGTTATGGCATATTACTGAGATGTTTGTTAATTATTTATTTGTAACCGCTGCTACCTCATTGCAAAATATTTTAGATTTCTTTGAAAATATCGCAGTGCTCACATCACACCTTTTGCAAATGGATAAGACCATAGACAAACCACAAGAATCCACATGTCAATGTCAAATAAACATCTGTTAGATGTTTCTAACTAGTCCATAGCTAATTCATTTGCTTAGTCCAAAAGACAGAGCCACAATAAAAGGAGCGGAGCTATTGGTCGAAGACGGTACAACGTAGTGATTATATACTTTTGGGGCTAGCTAAATAAGAGCAAGTCGGAAATTATAATGTTAGTTTATTGAAAAAAGTCTAGATGGCGTTAGCTTCATCAACAGTAACGAGACGGAACGGATGTGTATTGATTTGGCGCGAACACAAAGACCGTGTGCTAAATAACTAGAAAGAAATGGATGATCAAGAAAATACGGTTTTCATCGAACGTGAATGAAATAAAATGTCAAATAATATAATGTTGCTTAAAAAGAGTGAATTCGGCGAATACAATCTATCATGGCCCGGCGATAATGGAACTTATCTTTCAACAAATAATATAACGATGCCAGGTAAATAACTAACTTAAAATTAAGAATCAGCTCCATTGGTATTTTCCAGTGAGTTGCCAAGTTAATTCAAACTATCTTCATATAGCTACAGGTCCATGGTATTGGCCCTGGTGTCCGCTATGGAGAATTCCACAACATCCATTATTTCAGGTAAGCAAAAGCCTAGATGCTAGATGTGATATAGGTTGAGTAGGTACCGATTGTACTTTTTTCGTGTTGTTATATTATATGCCTTTATTTTTTAGCTATCGAATATGCTTTTCGTGGCGTCTTACTGTGCCCCAAGTACGAAAAAAGGCCAGCTGTGGATGCATACAATTTTAATATTTGGTATGTGATATTACAGTTAATAACTGGGTAACTGGGACGGACTCATCAATAAATGTCATTTTGGACAATGATTATCAAAAGTGGAGTAATGTGACGATGATTATCAATGGGTAAACTGAAAAGAGTAACTTCGTGAGGGAACCTGTATTAAGATAACTAGGAAGGACCAGAGTGCAGCGTGCGGCCTGACCCCCTGGCATAGAATCTAATTTCCAACAGTGCCATATTAAAAGGGCTAATTTCCTATTTTCACTATATTTTAATGACTCTCGGATTTAGGAGAGTCTTGTACCCTACAGTAAAAGGGTGAATTATTATACATTTTGTTATTGTTTAACTAAAATAGTGATAAATACTTATTAAAGTTGTCATGGCAATCGCTTGCACGATCATGGTCCCTATTCGAGTTAATGGCGCGATAAAAATAATACCTAGGTACATGCAGACTGTAAAAATGTTCGTGCGAGGGATTGCCAATTAGGACAATGCCTTACTCCTCTCAACAGCCTTCATGCTGTACTCTATATGGGCATGGCACGTGATATGCTCCCCCGACGCGTTCTCGTGGAACTTCGGCTTCATGTTCTTAAACCTCGCCCAGGTCGTGTACTTGGTATACGAAATGAGACCTGTGAAATTCGATCCGGAACTGGAGGAGGTGTATCATACGCTATTTGAACCATTCAAGGTAAAACAGTAGAGCAAATTCAACACCAATCTGTAGATTCTGTAAGTATGTACTTGCAAGAATGTGGCGATTGCGGCCTTCCATTGGTTTTAGCGTAGGCCTTGGTTTACATGGCATAGTTCCTTACGAGCCTAATTTCGGAAATTGTATTTAACCTGGGTGCTACTGCAATCGGCTTTTGAACCTACGCTATCCAAGCGTTCGTTGGGACTATCAATGTAGATCAGAGACATAGTAAGGTAACCTTAGAATATAGAAGATAGGTATTACACATAGTCTTGTTTATTCTGAGGATATAATGTAGAACGTGTTACGATAAAGCTTTTCGATAATAGGTATCAAGATTCGTATACAAGCGTATGGTGTCGCCAGATTTCGCGCACGTGATGTCACTCCACGCGGGCGAGGCTTACGCCATGCAGAGCCTCACGAAGACGGACCGTCTTGGACTGCTGCTCTCAGGAAAGGTAAGCCATATATACACACATTTAGGCCATAAACATGCTTGCTAATAATATTTATGTTTTATTCAAATAGTGAAGTTTGAAAACATAGGCCGTTAGTTCTAGTACTGCCAGTCTTCCTATAAAATAACTGCATTTTTGTGTAAAAGGCATTAAAAGATTAGACAAAAAGCCATAATGTTACTAAGACAGATATAAACTGGAACTGTGTTTTAAATAAGTAGGTAGGTTGTAAGTTAAGGAAAAAAAATGTAATGACAATTTGTAAGTGCCCTCGTAAGCCTATACGAAATAAACGATTTGACTTTGACTTTGGTACCAACTTATTTCTGTATGAAGTAGGTAACGTAAACATGGAAGAGTATATTTAACTAAGTTCCAGAGTTTTCTTTTAATTATAGCAGTCCCTTGTGGTAAGGATGTTTGCGGACGAGGGCACGGGCTTTAGAGATGCATATCTCCCCGTCAAGCCGGCTCAGAGTTAAGTTAAAACTGGCCCCTGGGAACCATAGCCAGCCACATAACAACCACCTTAAATAAAGAAGAATAATAAAATTTACAAGCTTTATCATAACTTAACTCGTAGAAACAAACCGCTTTGATTGTTGGCTTGATTGTTTGATTCGCTTTGATTGTTAGATTTATTTATTTATATAAATTTACGAATACGCTTGTTTATGGGTGTGTTTTAGTGTGTATTAGGGTCGGTATATATATTGTAAACATAGAGTAAACACGAATGGAAGCTAAAGTCAGGGGATTTGCTTTTGAACGGGTAAACATACACGAAGAGGTTTTCAATGCGACACGTACTTCTAGGTACATATTTATATGATTTTTCATTTGTTCTTTGTGTCCACGCATATTTTTTTAATTTTCCTAAAAAGGTTTAAAACAAATATTTGATACACTATAAGCATATATGCCCCTGCCTGCACAATAAATAAATTGGTACCTACTTAGTTATTTCGCAACTTAAACATTCTCACGAAAAGAGCCGCGAATATGCATGCGGTTCGTATTTCGCGAAGTAACTACTTACTGTTTGAAAATTTAAAACAATTTTTCACGTTGCGCGTGCCAATGATGGCAATGAATACGTGGAGCTCTACCGTGGCTTAACGGTAGGGACGTGCTTTCTATCCGATACCATCTAACTATATGCCGTCAGATACTAATCCTGGGGTAGTTAAGTTGGTATATAAATATTCCCCAGCAAAACACATTCATTGGGAATTACGGGCACTCTATTTAAAAGTTCAGTACGTAGATTTAAATATTACGTACCAGTATTTCAGTTATGAGTTCGATTTCCAGTCTACTGGTGATGTTTACGTAAGTAGGTATATATTACTAAACATTTTAATGCTTGCTACTCATCACATTGCTTTATTTTTTTAACTGTCTAGGTAAACGTTATGAGTGGTCACCAATTTCTGCATCCGATCCTGCCTTGTGAATTTTTGGATTCGCCCGAGTTTGAGTCGAGCCGAGCTACGATTGATGAGAAATTCAAGGTAAGTTATAGATCCTTCACTATATCTTTGCAACTTCCCTCCTGTTTATTATGTGCCCTATTATCATTTTTGCATGTAATCCACCAATTTTCTTGTTAGGTGCCTATATTATTTATTTGAAACGGGATAAAACATGTTTTACTGGGTTGTACTAGCTATCCATATCCAATTACTTAGTAAGTACCTACATATTTCTTTTCGGACTTGATTTATATATCTGAATGTAAACACGTTGTCTCATTTCAAGCTCGACAGTGTTCGTTAAAGGCAAGTTACCTTGTTAAATAAGACAATACTGCCTTACTTAGGCGGGCTGATGAGTTCATTATTTAAGGGAGTCGAGTTCCTGACACCGCGCAGCGTTTCAGACCCCCTAACCTATTTAAACTAGCGATACAAAGGGTTTGACCGTTAAAGGTCACGATAATATCAAGAGGGGCAATCGGGCGGAAAAGAAACTACATTTGCCATTCGTTATTTTTAAGAATCAAGTGGTCGCGCTATATATCTTGTAAAGATACGAATGACTAATTTCAAATTCAAATTAGGTCATTCAAATGGTTGGACCATAAAAACACACCACCAGCTTACCCCAGCAACTAGACGATACGCGAGATAGGCCATAAACAACTGCGGCCGGACCTAGATCACATAAATCGTTTGTGGGTAGTTTCTTAAATATATCACTAGGCAGAACCGATTCACACCCTTAACTTTCAAAATAATCATGTTTTACATGGTAGTACTATTGAAAAAATTCAAGCAATAGGGTGGAATTACTTACTTGAAGGATTCATCAAAGTATATCATAAAATTGTCGTTTGTAACTGGGTAAAACATAACAAATGTTTTAAATTTAAATCCAATTGTGTTTCCAGTTCATTGTAGTGTGTTTAAAAGACTCCATAATTTTCAAGATCGGTACTTATTGGCTGATTGCGCTTTGGCATTACCAACCCCATTCCGTTGACCTAATTGTTGTCTGATATGGCTGTATAACAGCCGAAGTGGCTATAAATGCAAGGAACTGGGTTAAATGTCTATGAAGACTAAACAGTATCGTAGAACGTGGCAATTAACTTAACCTAACGTGCTGTTCTCATATATCACATACAGTTGTCTTTTTACTTACTTTAGGCTCTGTTAATGACCCCATTGCTATATAACCTACTGAAGACAAATTTTAAGTTTTATTGGTGCAGCAGAATATACAGATTTAAAATAATGGCATTTAATAAAAGCTTTTTGATATTTCCATGCCATCTGCTAGAGTTTTATAAAATACGAAACTAATTAAAAATATTTTATGATTTGCAATAAGCTAAATGGATAGAGGAAACATCGAAACAGACTTTATCGTTGGGCTGGCAATCTGATTTAGATAACGAAGCGTATAATGCAAGTTTCCTGTCCAATTCTATAGCACCAGAATAAAATAATTGTATACGTTCTACGCCACATATTTAGCTAGCTACATTATTAAAATTGCTCCCCCGCCCACACGTGCCGGCCACTCATCAACTTCAGTAATGGCTTTCTTTCTTTGCATAACCGCGATAAGGGCCCAAACTGTTATTACATTGTTGTATAGCACAACTTAGCCGCTTTACCGATATCTTTTCAATAAGGTTCTTATGGAGCTGTTATTTATGTGTTAGGCACGTACACAATAGCATTGTCTACTTATTGAGAATATGTGTTCAATACATAAGTAACTACTTATTATACTCGGGTTTGTTAAAGTTTGTCGTTTAGATATTTTTTCTGGTTGCCTCGATAACCTCATTTTTGAAGCCTCGCTTTTATTGAGGGGACCAAGTAAAGGTATATGTTGTGGGATATTTCACTCAACCTATATAGCGACATCGTGCGACAATTTAGGGAGGACGTGAAAAGTCGCGTGCTCGCTTTGTTGCCGTGATATTAATGCCCGAGACCTACGTGTTGGGCGCCAATATCAAGGGTGGAATATTTATCTCGGTAAATATGGGGTTTTGTATTATTATTTGGTGCAATAGCCTTATCTACTGCCCTGATATAAGATACATTAATTGCTCCTATTTTCAATCAGGTGTCTATTGTCGCTGCATCATCATGCCGCTATGTATACTGGCCGCGGAGTTCCCTCGAGTATTTGTTCGTGAAGGAGCCTTACCTGGCCAGTGTTGTGACCACTCTGATAGCCCGTGACATCACCACTAAACTGTACGCGATGAATAATAAAATCGTAACGGAAAGAGGCTCGCACTTGGATATAAGGCTCCCGAGTATATCACACGCGCTCGCTCGCAGTCCAAGGAAACTTCGGGCGGTGAATAAACAACCTCCCCCAACAACTGTCCAACCAGTACCATCCGAGAGAAGACTAAGTGAGTGAAATAGGACTTTATCTAATTTCCTTATTAATGCGGGAAACATAATTTCATACCCAATCTTCGATTCCTTTGATACTACAGTTCTGGTGAATTTATAGATAGGTGTTACTACTCCTAAAATTCATAGAAGTTTAAATAATTCATAGCCTTTTTACTTAAAGCATTTTAATAAAAGCATTGTAGATGGATACAATTTTCTTTCCCCTTGCGAAGCTTAGGTGGATCTCAAGATTTAACTAATTCCATTTTTTTGTACCAAGATTGCTGGTCCCGTGATTCCGAACCGATAACCAACGCAGTGAGGCGTAATTGCACGATGTCATCGTACAACGGGGGTGACGAAGAGCTCATGCCTTTAGCGGCCCACGAAGCACCGGCAGCGTCGTTGGACGACTTGTCCGTGGCAGACAGTTGTCCTGACACATCCTCGAAGTACCACAGCTGCGAGGCAGTGGAGACTGACGATGAGTTCAGGCATTAGAGTTAGAATTTTCCTGATAATGTACCTTCACGACGGGACATTTACCTATTACCTGTTGTTGTTTTATAGGAAGTTTGTTGTGGTTATTTATGATACTAACGGCTCTGTCATATTTCTGCTGTCGTAGTCTAGTAGCGCGGCTCTAAAAAAATAAAATGTTATTTCCTAGTCTGTGTTATACTATTATATATATTGAATATATCATTGTATACTCACCGTCATTTGTTCTTCCATCTTTAAGCTAATTGTCATGCCCGTATTTAGAACCAAATAAAAAAGTACATTAAGTAAGTAATATTTTTTGATAACATATTAAATAAATTCCGTAAAAGCTTTGCTTGCAAATTGTATCAATGTGGGTACGGATAACCTATGCAATAAATTGTTATCTTTTGTAAAGATTTTGTTATTTCACTGTTAATCCTCTATTCAAGATTTGACTACACTAACCCCCAAATTTATAAACGTTTTATAACCTTATCAATCGTCATATAGTACTGGGCACAATAGTTTTTCTTTGCGCAGTACTATATGACGATTGATAAAGTTATAAAACGTTTATAAATTTGGGGGTTAGTAATCAAAAAGACGGCACCATGTGCACACTAAAGTAAACAAGAATGCGACATAATGTGCACATTATTATTACTGATGATTGATGATAAAAGATGACTAGTAAGTACGTGAATATCCATAATCATTTCTTTCAAATGCAATTCATTCACGACTCCGTAAGTGTATTCTTTAATTCCATTAACTACAAATGAGGCGAGGCGAGGGTGGCGGCAAAGCTACGTTACATACCTACAACACACCGGACACCGGCACGTCATCACCGGCCAACTAGCCACCGCGACCCATCAATCAGGGCAATCCAGTTACCGTGTCAATAGCCCGGCGGAAATATGCCGACAAAATGATATTGAATAAAATTATATCAGTAACTACTGCTAAATCTGTCAAAGGTAAACCTTAGGTCACATTTTAGAGATACATGCTTCACCTAAATTAAAAAAAGCTTATTCAATATAGATTTTTCAAAAGGGACGGATTTATATGCACCCCAATAGCAAAGTAAACGAAATAAGTATAGTTAAACAGTAAGTATAGGTATTGTAGAAACTGTAGGTAAATCTTATTCCCAAGATACAGACATCGCCCAGTTTATTCGTATACTGATATGTGGAGCGCCTGATTTATGTGGTTTATATACACATTCATAATAGCAGGAGAAGCCTGAATCTGTCATCTAAATAGCTACTGCTACTACTTATAATATAAAGCCAAGATAATAATGGCACAAAATTACGAAACATCCAAAAGTCAAACAACTTCCTAATCCTGCACCATCTGGCGAATAGAACGCGACGCGGGCATCGTTTGGCTCTCTTCCGATGTCACATGATGCCAGCAAAAGTAGCAGAAATCCGTCCGGACCTGCCAAACTCACCACAGACGCTGGTCCTGCAGCCAAATTAAATCCATTCGAACTAAACTAGAAGTATTTTGGCGGCAATTTCTTGTAACTCTTTGTTGGCACGTGTACTTATAAAGAAAACTAATTAACTTTGCGTTTCCTTTCGACATTTATGACATTTTCGTTATTGTTATCAAAATAGTTCTACTAGTCAATCTACGTACCTACCTATAGGTACCTATTCCTACATTGCGAAAACAGTTGTTAGGTTTATTATAAGCTAAAATTTCTAGACTGCCAGGAGATAAGATTAATTGACAGGAGACTTTCGTGTTTAATATAATTCACCGCTCTTGCTAGGTAGGTGGTAAAAAATCGGGACGACCTATTAAAATCGTACGTCTTATTTTTTCTATTACTCAATACCTATTATTGGTTTTGGAAATAAACACATAATAAATAATCTTTACTTGCACTTACCATTTTTCTTCCGAGTATAAATTTCACAATAAATGTTTCAGTTTATATGATACCAACATACTATATATAATTCATTGGGTATGTCTGAAACAGTAAATAGTAATTTATTTATGTGTGAAAAGTTAAATACACTTAATTCATTAAGTTACTTGGTATAGTATTTATTTTCATGGCCTGGTCTCAGACAAAGAAATACAGACCAAGTGTCGCGCGTCGACATCGATGAACGTCACAAAAAAACCTAAGCCAATTTGTATAGTATATGCTAATTACGTCCTTCCGTACACGCAAATTCGCTTGCTCCACGCAAATCGTCTTGGTCTTTCTGTGAATATATAAGAAAACTCGTTGAAGGTATGCTAACCGACGGGCTTACGTTCTACATCGATCGATTTTACATTTACTACTAGCCCAACCGGTCTAGATCAAAATTTGCTAATCAAAATAATACCTAATCTATTCCGCGCTGGTTTCCGTGTTTCGTCTGAAACAAGCCATGGAAAAGGGCCATTCATAGCGAGTAGAGTTGCCTATTTTTATTAGGTACATAAAAATTCGAGCGAGCATTCCTTGACTGGCCTTTTCATGATTGATGAATGTGTTGCTAAGGGCACCCCTAATCGTCGCCTTCTTAGTTTGAAGATCTCGTGCGCGAAGGGGAAAACGCAATACATCACTGGTCGGTCGGTTTCAAACCAAACCACCGCGTGGAACTTAATTTTAACATCAGAAAAATAAAATGTAGAGCTAAGATTTTTTCTTGTTTTGTTCTAAATACGCGTGATATCATAGTAACGTCTAAAGGTAGGTATATCATTGCTATACTATACTTTTATCTATAGACGATAAATCCTTAACCTTAATATCTATTAGTTAGTCTCAAAATAATTACTTAATTTGATATCTACCTAAGTGTTACTTGGTCGTGATATCGCGTGACATGAGTTAACTATGATGTGCTAAACTTAAATGTCGACAAATTAAGTGGTGATAAAGGATATAATAACTTTATGAATGTTTGTGTTGAACCATTGTTTTTGTTATCATGATGAACTTAGCAAGTATAACTGAAATAAAAGTATTTAAGATCACATATAGGTAGTTAAATTTTAATTATACTTTTAGGTATCTGAAATGTATGTATACCAACTTATAGGGCAAAGGGCAAAACAAATAGGTACTAACATTTAATTGAATGACGAATCCATAATAGCTTGAATGAATCTATAACACCTACTAGGTACTCATCTAAAGAAAGTCCCTATACCACAGTGGGGAGTAGGTATTATTAGTTCGAGTGGATAGCTTTGTAGGTTTCATCTGGATTATCTGAATATACCTAGTAAGTACTATCTGGATTTAAACAAATCCGTAATAACCAGCCAGGCATAATCAATATTTATGGGTTTGTTTGCGTATAACTTAATCTAATCGGGATGTTTACCGACACCGGTGCTGTAGCCATCCGTCTTTCATTATCTAAGTAAATGAGTACGTGACGTAACAGCCAGCGCAAAGGTAGCGCCACGAAGCGATAGTTCGTGATACGATCGGATCACCTGCTGGCCTGGGTATTGCCAGGGTGGTCAAGGCTGGCCTGCCCTAACGGCCGGCACTTGCGATGCTTTCTTATCCACTATTCTTGAGCATTACGGGCGATTTACTGTTATCTGATGGCCAGCGCTAACAAAGGAGCTCTGAATTATTTTGAGGTAAGGTCGATAATACCTGACCGCGATACCGATCAAATGCGAAAATAATAAAAGCATACATTGCCAATAAGTATACATTTGTCGAGTAGAATGAGAATATATGCAAATTAAATTTATCATTATGTTGCGCTAAGAATGACAACCGAATGGCACAGTTGGTGGTGCACTTGCATTGGCCCGGGTTCAAATCCTGGTAGGGAGAATTTTTGATAAAACGGGTATTATGGCTTTAACTATCAATCGGTCAGCAATGATTTCGATTCTCGTTATGCTTACATTACAAAGAACTTATAATATGTGTATTGTTTGTGACTAAAGACTTCCAGAAAGAACCGAATCGACGTCTGCATTTCGCGGTCGTCGACTCTTAGTGGTGACTTTTACTCTTACTATTATTCTAACTCTACTACTATGTTGTGTGGTGTTTGTTTTTTTTTCCGGAGATTGTAGGCATTGCTTCGGTACTGCAAGATCCCACATCTCGCCCATTTTGGAACATTGCCAGCCGCTAATCGTCGCGCAGTTATACATTCAATCTCGGAGCTTGTAGAGCTCTTCGCTCTTTTAATTAAAATTCATAAACGAAATGATTGATCGGAGTATTAATTTATGACATGTTTTGGTCAATTCCGTCGGTGGTGTGTCCTGAAGAGTTCTATAATAAGAGTATAAGTGACGCTCTCTGTGTAGAAGTAATTTAAAACATTACTATTGACAAAGGTTTTTTTTATATTTCTCTATCAGGTTCGGAATGTTATTGACGTGTTTTAAAAGTAAATGCATCCATATCCTTATATTACCACTACCGGTAACTTTTTCTATTTACATGATTTATGATGTTGTGCCGTTGAAAATGTCTGGACCGTTGCCGAATCCTGACTCCGTGTCAATACTAGCAGATACTCTCACATATCACTCAAATAAATGGGTACCAATAGACATAAGTCATGTGAGTTTAGTGAAACTTATTTATCACTAAACTCACATACCCAGAAATTTAAATTCACGCGTCTATGGCATCCCTCGGCCGTCTTTCATATTACCAATCAAGCCAGGATAGCTTCAAAGACACCCTAACAGAGTGCCTAACTGCGAAGATCTTCAGGATTGTTTTGACGGGCGCCTAGACACAAATCACACGATTTCACGGTCGATAAATGAATCAATTGACGGGCTGCGGCTATCGGACGAGTTCATGTCGTACAATAATTTTATTGATAATATCTAAGTAGGTACCTAGTAGCGAGATAGGAGTAAGGGTTAGTGCGGGGTGGGCGGGGGGCGCGGGGCGGGCGCGCGTGCGTGCGCCGCCGCCGCGCCCGTCTCGTGGCGGTGCCGCTGCCGGCGGCGGGTGGCAGTCACCAGTGCCGCGCAGCGCCGCTCCACACCCGCCGAGCGCCGAGCGCGCCTCGCTTGCGACCCGCGTTCTACTATGCGACTTGCATGCCGCGCTCACTCGTGTTGTGGTGCTTTATGATGGTACGGCATGAGAGTGCCAGATATGCGGACGTTCCGTGAGAGACGTGCCACTCGACTAGCCACCGCCACAAGTGGGCGGAGAGACGAGACGCGTCCAAGGCTGCTCAGGTGAGCGGCCCTACGCATCTCACCCCGCTGCATGTTGGTTAAAGACGCTGCAATCTCGGGGTCGATAAGGTACCTTTCTACTTGACGTTGAATAAAAGCTACGTGCTGAAAAAGTATCCGTAGCGTTATCGCTACGAAATGCTTTGATCGTAGCACCATTGCTACGTTCAACATTCCGGGCTAGCGCCCTACAGGAGGGGTGTTAATTCTGTTGAGGTGGCTGAAGACTTCCATTAGGTATACAGGGACGACTCTACAAAAAATAATCGCATGTTTATCTTTATTGTACCCACTTGTAGTTCTAAGAGCACTAACAATGTATATTTTTGAAACCCTCAAGGTAACTCAATATGTAGGAATCTATTGTTGAATCCAGAGTGATCATATTATTTTGAGTAAAAATTATGATAGGCAGATACATAATCATGTTTTTTTTCGATAAACTTACAAATCGGCAAAAGAGTCTTTTGAATTCGGCTTAAGACAATTTCTACACACGCTGTTATAGACGTAACTGAGTAAAACTTGGCAACGCACCTGTCTACTATTGAATACTTTATCGATGTCAATGAATGTCCAATAAATGTAAATAAACAATGACCTTTATCTACAGAAATACGGTTGTATCCACACACAACACATTTTGTCGTCACACCGTAGCTTTGAATATGACACGATGGACAGGACACTAATTCGGTATGAAAACCAAGCAATCCGTATATTTCCAACGTCTTTTCATGTAGGTAACTCAATGACGTGGAACTTACAAGTCAATAAATTCCCAAATCATATTCGCAGTAGGGATATGAATCGTGACTGTGTGAGTCGTCACGCAATATCGGGAATACAGCTTATCTTGGAGTCGGAAAGCCGTCGAGCAACCGTCATCAATCTCGAGCCTCAGTGCGGGACAGCTCGTACACAATCCAACTTACATTATAAGGATATGTTATACTTTTTAAGTAAATATTTTTGCTACGTAATATATATATCTATCTATCTTGGTCGTGTCGGTAAATTGATTATTTTCAGAGAAAAATAACCGCAGGTGACTTCATTTTCATTGCAGAGGGGGAATCCGATATTTTTTTGTACTTCCGTCCATCTGTTCGTGCATATCGAGAAAACTACTGGAGGGATTTTGATGAAACTGAGCATAGCGGTAAATTATGTAGGTACCTATCGATTTATTATTTTGGTCTAGCAGAAAAAAAAAGACATGGAAATTGAAGGGTTCCTCGGGATAGCCAAAAAACTGAATTTCAAGCGTACGAAATCGATGTTAGTTTACAATAAGTTAGAAGGTCAACGTTAGTTCCAAGTTATGCCTAATTAGTCTTTACTACTCTACTCTTTAAAAGGTCTTCGGACCCACATACATTTTCCACTAAAATTCGCATTAATTCTGGTATTAAACATCTTTTAAGCTTCTTAAATTCTCTAAAGCAATGCTAGGAATTCATATCTTAGAATTGCGGAAGTGCACGCTCACTACTTCACAGCGGCATTAGCGTCAATTAAAATGGTTCTTTTAGAACGACCGTATCATTAAGTTGCAATAAAATTGCATTTTTATGACTTGCTATTACTCTGTGTACTAACGTCGACAGTTATTCGGTGTGTATGAGCAATCGGTGGCAGTAGGCGTCGGGACAGTCGCGACAAGCCGTCGCCACGCCTGATCCAGTGCCAACCCTGCACTTACAGCCACATGTATACAAACACATATGCCTATAAATAACTATAGTACTCGTATAACTGCTCTGCATATTCAGAAGGTATTTCTTATTGTTTGAATGAGTATGAGTCGGAAAAAATAATTTACAATACCAGATAATTAAATACGTAGTTATGTTTCGTTTACTATTTTTAACTTTTTTTTATTTATAAAAATAATTTTCGTTATTTCGTTTTTCGTAATTAAATTATAACTTATTCGAACAAATTGCCCGTGAGCAATAAAAAAATAAGTAGAAAATATTTTTTTAAATAAAAAATAAAAATTGTGTTTAAGCGCTAGAAGATAAAATGGCAGAAATAATAAATATTAACATCAGCCTAAATTTGAGGTAACAGTGACGTCTAGTGTACCTACCTAATAAAATTGCATAATATTTTACGATGCCGCGTGATACCTAGACGAAATGCCGGTATCGCGTACATGCATGTCAAATTTGTTACTACAATGTTAGGTGACCGTATCGCGCCACCGCCTTTCCATCGGTACATTGTAAAAGAAAAAGTGTCGATGCAATTACATTCATAGCAATATTTACTACTAACAATCAATATCGCATTAATAAACACGTTATATTTTCAAGATGACCGGGCTCGATTCCGTATCATGTATCGTTTTTTAAAAACAATTCATACAGATTTCCTTATCTTTAAAATCGATGACATGGTTTCGGAAGACCTCATAATAATTATCTCGATGCTATAGCATGTCTAAAAGCGCTGCAATAGTGCTCTACCTACTGTCGTACAATCCTGGATTATAGAACTTATAGTAGATAGTAGTAATCGTTTGTGGATCTCATGAGCTAACTATAACCAATAATTGAGGTCTGAAGGAACGTTAAGGGGGTAAAATAAATATCTACCGATGACAACCAATTTAGTGTTTTTAGATCTTGTTGTAATATTATAATGTTTTATGTGGATAATGTTCCTATTATCCTTTTATCAGAGACATTCAATCTAAAGATACTTTCATCTTGAGAGAAATATCAGACCGAAGGCTGTGTTCGACGTTGATGGATCAGTGCGTCCACAGAGTACCTATTTATTTCTGAATAGCTATCGGTACGCAGGAGAGTGCCTTATTACTTATCAGATAGGTATTATAGACACGTTTTATCTCCATTACTGCGATTTCCTAACTCATAGCGACCACCTAGAAGCCAAAAGAAGTAGCGTGCGTGTAAGTAATAGACGAATAGTTCACCAAACGTATAGCTTAGCCATAAAATGCATCGTTGGTCGTGTTGTAATGCAATCAAATGTGAATGTTGATGCGACGATAACAAGCCCCACGAGTGCAGCACGCGGCCAACGCGCCCGATGACTTCCTCGCTGCTTGGCATCGCGCCGCGCCACTTCGATGCACATACTGTACCGCACCGCTCCGCTGCCGCCTTGCCCATGTGTACGGAAATATAGCGAATTACACGCCCACCCATCCGCTGCACGTTAATCCACCCACCACAATTCTGCCACGAATAAACTAGTTAAGCAGTTTCTTCCACGTATCTTTCCTAATGAAAATCCAAATCAAATGATCGACGTTTATATTCAGATTATAGTCATGCATAGGTTGATAAGTTATTGATAGGTTTATAAACGTCAGTTAGTTTATATGTTATAATACTTCAATTTTGTGCCTGCGTGAAAGAATATGAATAGAAGTACTACCCATATACAGATGAAGATGATTTGATCAAAGATTACGTGTCGTCAGGAAAGTTTTATGATGGAGAAAACTAATATTGGGCGGGCGGCGGCGGGTATGGGCGTGCAGCGCGTAGCAAGTAACAACACGGCGCTTGCCTACGAATTGCTACGCGGCGCCTACGCGGTCTCTACAGCGAACGTAGACGCGACTGCTCGTGTAATTGTAGTGTAGGCTTCGTAAGCGAAATCGACAGTTTTATTTAGTGTAGTACTCAATTATTTCTCGTCGTAAGTATTCTCTATTAGTCTCACGAAGCCGAATAGCACCTAGATTTTAGAGCGTTTTATTCGTGTACTCTTTTTTACGTTGGAATGTTGAAAGGATTGAAGACTTCCATCCAATGTCCATATAGATTTGCTACATACTACAAAGAATCGCCGTCCGTTTCAGACCTTAGGTACCCCGACACCAGATTTTTGTTACAGATAGGGTGGGCTCGTGCGTGAAGTGGTCAGCAGGGGTGTGGTGATGGAGGTGGTAATACTGAGAGCGAGAGCCCAACTGAATCGTCTCGTGTCGTCGGGTGAGAGGCGCGCGGCGGGCGGGGATCGCCGAGAGCGCGGGGAGCGCGAGGGCGGCGGCGGGGGCGCGCGGGGCGGCGCGGGCCGCGAGCGCTCCGCCGCCATGGCGCCGGCCGCGCCCGCGCACGCGACACCCACGCCCTGGCTCAACGCCACGCTCCTCTACAATGCCACCCGGCTTAACGCCACCTTCGATGCCGACTTGGATCTGCTCAGTGTCAATTCCACGGAAGAGCACAACAACCATTGGTTTTGCGCCAAATGGACAAACGCACAACAAGATCTTTTTCAGGCAAGTTCTATCTTGATGGGTTTTATGGATATTATTTATATCATAGATAATTTTCTTCTTCCTTCAGCCAGTGTCATTCCACTGAGTATAGATCTCTTCCGCACCATTTGTTCCGCCCCTATACAGGTGATTAGAAATGCGCTAAAGAGCAGGTACAAGAATTAGTATACCCATTCTGAATCAACCTGTATACTATCCTAGTCCAACAAGTACTGGACACCTTCCGTAGTTATCGACCTTCTGGCTGGTGTTTTATCTCTACCTTCGTCCTCTTCTAGGTCATAGATATATGATAATATAATTTCCCACTAAGTAGTAAAAACTGCTGCCTATTCGTTTCAGTTAGGTGGTCAAATGCCAGTATAAATAGGCAAAGAAATTTGTGACTTAAGCTCGACATGATTAAGCCATTTTACAACCCTATATACTACAATCACATTTTAAATTTCTTTGAAACTATGATCAGTAGTAGTACTTTAAATACTAGTTTTATACCCAATTACCTAATTGTCATGAATGTTTCGCTATAAAATAATTTACTGCACCCAACTGCATGCCGGGCGCACCCTGCAATGTCTATCTAAGTTGCACTTTAACATTTATTGGCTTTTAACTAAACAGCATAGAATTAAAAGTTGCCAATTTTTTTGCAAACTGGAGAAGATAAAAAATATCTTACACAATTTTTGTTTTTTTAATAACCCCCGACTCAAAAACATAGTTTTAAAAAATCAAAGCTTAAATATGTCCACTTGTTTTCGAGTCAGGGGCTGTTCAAATTTAAACTTAAATTTAGATTTTATAATTTTTAAATCTTATACTCGTCTCTCAAACCCATACGATGGGAACGTTACACTCATCGAGCCCTATTAAATGAGTTCAAACTCAGTGGGTCTACGATTAATTTAGCTGAGTACTTCCAACTACACTACGTAATGTGAGTATATATTTTCCACACAGGCGGCAAATTTGTGCTTCGCGATCGCCTTCTTAGCACCGAAGAGCTTCAAGCAGAGCATTTTGGTGCTGAGGTCGCTGGCCGCAGCCGGCGCGGTGCTGATGGGTCTGTGGGCGGGCGCAGAGATCTGCGCACCAGACGTGCTGGTCTGGAGCCTCGCCCTAGTCCTCGTTAACTCCGTACACACCATATTTTTAATAATAAGGTTAGTATACAAAAAAATACAGGTTCAACAGAAGTCTTCCAATTCCATTAACGTACATAACGGTTCTCTTGCGGCTATAAAATATACGTGATAATTTATGTGATACGGTGTGTAAATTAAGCACTATTCTAATTAATGTTGGTCGTGGGAAGCTCTAACTCGACCCCCTTTACTTAAAAAATATGAGGGTGAACTTTTGGAAATACTCCAATACTCCACGCAATTAGCTGGAGTGTTTGTGCATTGTAAATTATCCTCAAAGGCATGAACGGGTCGTTAGTTTTCCTTTAACGGCCATTGTGTACCTACCGCGGAATGTTAATGACCTACGAAAGCATCGAACTTTTAATTAGCCAGTTATCACTTCAGGCTAGGACTCAGAAGTCACTATAGGCAGCCAAGTATATTAAATAACTTTGTATTAATAATTGTGTAACAAGTTACAAGCAAACGGTTTTGACGCAGGTTCCTCCCACCGGCGTTATCACTTGAGCTAACAGAACTGTACTTGAAGCTGTTCAAGCCGCTGAAGGTAAACAAGAAGCATTTCCAAGAGCTAACACGCGAGGCCCGCACGGTGCGACTCGAGCCCGGCGAGGCATACGCAGTCGAGGAAGTCACGCCGGCCGACGAGAGACTATCAATACTTTTAAAGGGAAAGTATGTGCTTAATTTCATATTTTATACATACATCTCTTTTTAGCCTCTTCAGCCAGTCTCAGAAATTTACCCATTTTTGTATTGGGGTCGGATTTTAGACTACCCTGACCCTGACTACCGATATTCGCCATCTGCCCTACGAAACACCACCACTAGGACTACTGGAAACCTAAGGATTAGGCCAATAATTCGATTTTTTTAAGCTTCTGACTGCCCGTAACGACTATTAAAGATGTTGGCATGACAACCGGCCTCCCGGATTCAAAGCCATACGAGAAGTCTTGTCTCGAAACTAAGCACTACTAAGTAGTGATCAATTGAACTGTTTGATTACATAGTCATATAAATAATATAATATCCAGGACACGTGAAAATTTCTAATCAAATAAATTTTGTGACTTAGCGAAAAGTTCTAAATTGGTCCGCCGGACCACCAGCTTAACATGCTCTCCGAAGTACGGACACAGTTTACATTTATATAGCAGCATAAAACTAATAAATATCTTCAGCCCTGCGTATCGATCTACTTTAAAAAAATACTATAGTTGTAGAGTGGTTTTCTTAATTGCTTAGCAGTTGACTAAAACACGCAAAGTATGTAACAGAATTTCTAAACAAAACTGTTTATAAAGCTTACCAAATCGTATTTTGTTTGTAAATGTACTCGACATTTACAAATAAAATACTAGTTTGCGAAGGGAGCTTACCTTGGT
Organism: Pheosia tremula; assembly: GCA_905333125.1. Taxonomy (NCBI): domain Eukaryota; kingdom Metazoa; phylum Arthropoda; class Insecta; order Lepidoptera; family Notodontidae; genus Pheosia; species Pheosia tremula. The sequence goes on along the minus strand of HG995402.1, from coordinate 5,245,119 downwards.
CACGTAATCAATGTGTTTAGGGAAGCTCTAAGGGCACCTTATTAATTAAGCCGCTCTACCATTGAGGGTGCGTCATCTGTTGCAGAATAAATTTCATACCGAATAAACATACCTACCCAAGTTTTTATGAAGATACAATATTGAGGGTTCGCGGGGAATACAAAATAAACAATTCAAAGACAATATGCGACCCTCACTATGAAAATAAGATACCAACACAAGGTTCTTTAGTTTTGGTTCTGCGGGCATTGTGATTGAAAGGGAGAAACATTGCTTTGTATTCTGTGACTAGGTAATTGATTGACTTGCGTATAACAATGATCTACGATATAAATTGTGTATATAGAAAATTTAAGACTGTACAACCTAGTTAAGCATTTCCTAATTAAGGCTGTATGTCGAAAGGTATAACCTATCATATTTACCCCATTAGGCTACATTAGGCGGTGACTCTATGGACTTGGCCTTAAATAAATATACCGCACTCCATAAGCTAACGGCTCCAATTCCCCTGTAAACCATTTGGTGTCTACAATGCTTGCTCGTGCAAATAATAATAATACATCAGCTAACACGACATTTATATAGCTCGATTATAAATTACTTAATTATTGCCTGTGGTCTTAATTAATACCGTAGTAATACACCATTTATTTGGATAACTTCATAGTTAGAGGCTCTGGCTCCTCGTGGCGACTAATTTATGTTAATAGACGTATGTATAGGTAATTAGTGGTGGGAAATATTTCCAAGACAACTAAACGTTACTATGGCCCGGTTTGTTAAACAAGATTTTTAATTTCACGTTTTCTAATTTAGGTGTTCTCGTAATTAGAACGCCCATTGTGAACACCGTATTTATGGAAAAGAAAAAAATATGTAAGTTACATAACACTCTATGGTACAGACTGCGGGTAAGCTGTGACGAAACCCATCTCCACTACATACAACCCTACCAGTTCGTCGATTCTCCAGAGTGGGAAGCGAACCGCGAGCAGTCAGATGATGTCTTCCAGGTATTATATTATATCATACTAGCTTTTTCCAGCGGCTTCGCCCGCGGTACCTCAATAAACCTACCTATAACCTATAAAAAGTAGTATATGTGCTATTCCAGATTATAATCTATCTCTGTGCCTTAATTTCATCCAGATCCGTTCAGGCGTTCTGGCGTGATTGAGTAACAAACATCCATCCATCCATCCAAACTCTACGATAATATTAGTGGGATAGACCTAAGACTATATAAGGACCTAGATCCATTTGCAAATTCATGATGAATGCACAGGTCACCTATCTAGTTCCTTCTCTCCAGGCTTATCATCCAAGACCATCCGTTTAATATTATACTTCTTTTGATACCCGTATAAGATCTAGCATAATGTTCAATCTCTTTCAGGCGATCGAGAATCCCATTCACTATTTAAGTACTATGCATTTTTACTCAATAAAAATTACAACATACTTTACTTATAGCTATAAGTACGTGTAGGTTTTTTCCAGCAGTATAGTACATAAATATGCGCCAAATAAACGTAGGTATAATAAGAAATACAGACGTGACATCTTTATCCATGATGATGAGAACGATAACCATTGACATCTTTGTTCGTATCGTTCGGAATGAGATACGACTCATTGTAATTCTATGCACAATTACTCTTAATAATTCACGATCGCTACGAAATAACGCATTATCCTAATGACTGGAGATTTATTAAAATCGCTTGCCAAGATAAGTTCAGAAGTATTGACATTTATTTATTTCTTTCGAAGCGAGTTATGCAATTCATTTCTGCATCTATAAATGTAGGTCAATGGCCTATTTATAGCTTAATGTTTTCCTTATAGATATTCCATTCCATATTCCATAATTTGACAAGTAGTAAGTAGTATGTACTACAGCGCAATTCAAAAAGGACCACGATTTAATCAAAAATAATAATTATATGTGAAGTTACATTTTCGGTATATCAATTAAAAAAAAGTTAATTGTTAGTAGGTATACATATCCTTTCTGAAACAATACCGACAATATCAACTTATATATGTAGATACCTACTTGTCTAAGTACATACATCTAACACACGGAGCCATCAAATATGAAAAGGCTCTGTCTAGATACAAGTTACTCACGTATCAGAGTCATAAAATCCCTTTTTTACGCATATTACCCCTACAGAGGTGGGGCAAGTGCGGAGTTCCCGGCGTGGGGAGGGTCGCGTGGCGGCAGGTGCCCGACACATTTACCCTACATCTTTGCTTAAAGTGTTAAAGCACATTTAGTATTAAATTGTCGGGTTAGAATATGTCGCTTTATAATATTTTACCGGATTTATATTTCAACATGGGTTGCTGGTTGCTGCTTTATGGGGAGCATCGGCTAAGATTTTTTTTTTAGTGAAACTTCTATAATATATACGGGTGTATTAGGATTTTTTCTGTCACGAAAAAGCGTTACGTTACGGCCGCGTGGAGGGGATATATCGTAATTCGTTTTTCCACTTTTCCGTTGAAGTTTCACTTCTACTATGTGTCGCAGCACATATATAGTTTTTTTTAATGCTACAAAGTTCTTCAATTTAGCGAGAAAAAAGATTGTACGCTGGTGGCCAGCCTTAAATGGTTAGAGAGGCACATGTAGGAGATGAAATACCTCCTTTTGGTATGGTTATTGGTAGCAATACCAAAACGAGACATTACATATCAACGATGTCCAAACAAAATAAATAATATAATGACTACTCTGTTTGAAGGTGAGTGTGATCGCGGAGGAGGTGTGCACGTGCGTGTGTTGGCAGCGCATGCGCCTCGAGCGCGTGCTGCGTCACCGACCTGCCCTTAAGGTCGTGCTCGACTGCCTTATAGGTCAGTACATTTTAAAAACTTTAATGAGAATATGTATCTTTGATTATAGATAAAACCCCGCTCGGTGCTATGTATGCTTATAAAACAAAATCGCGTTAGTTACACTAGTTATAGCTCAAGAACGGGTGGGCCGATTTATATGTACTTTGGTCCTCCCTTGACCATGGTTGCTGTAAAGCAGCCAAAACGTCGGGAACGTAAAATCTAAAATAAACCGCGATAAAATTCTTAAAATTAGTTTTATTTCTATATGTACTTTGACTTTTTGATTTTGTTTTCCGCCCTGAATAGCAGGATAACTATTAAAACATGGGACGTGTAGCTTATAGCAAGTAGTGCGTAATTCCGACATGGATGAGATAATATTTTTTTTACACCCAGACAACTTTTTCCCGCAAGGAAGTACGGCAAGAGTTCGTACCAGGAACTTTTGTTTATCTGATATGAATTAACGACTGAATGCAGGCCAATATACAGTAATTTGCACCCAAACCTACCTATACAAATTTCCCCTAATATATACCTTAAGCAAAGGTTCAAATCTGTCCTGAAATTTGATGATGATGATAAAGCGTTTTTATGGCGACAAGGTTTTATTAAACTCGATTAATCGAACACTGGGACACTATTTAAAACTGAATGAAAAATATTGCTGGGGCGTGAGTTCCTGGCAAGCTGATGATGAGCTTACTTTTACATCGTGATTCGTTAATTACGTTCCTAAACGTAGGTCTGTTAACTATACTCATATTAAATTATATTTAACATTATAATAATTATAGGAAACATAAAAAAAAAATTACAAACATCCGTGAAAAATCACTGTGGGTTCCAGCCGAAAATCAGCGCCAGGCGTCTTCGATGCCTGGCTTATGCTGAGCTGGACACCTGTTTGGCGCAGCCATGAGACACACATGACCCACTATATCTGACACACTATTGTTTAAATTTAACAATGATAAGCTGTTAATAGTTATAAGTTTCTTTACATTATCTCGTGTCTTGTGGTGTTGCCAAATAAATGTTTTTTCTTTCTTTCTTTCTTTCTATCACCTATTTACGAGGTATAATTAATAATTTCAGGCAAAGACATTACCCACAAGCTATACTCTGTGAGCGAGGGGCTGGGCGCAAGCGCAGCAGGCGATCATGAAAGCGCGTCTGCGCACCTCACGCGCTCCGCCAGCGTCGACGCCGTGCACGAGGGAGCCCGCGGCCGCCTGCGCAGCTCCGCCTGGCGGTCCCGCACCTCCAGCACGAAGTGTTAGTCCCCTTTCCTGATATATAATAGATACACAGTGGGGTGGTTACTACCTAATGTGAAAGCGATAGATCAGGGCGACAAATTCAAAAATCCCGAGGGTTTTTATTTTTTTACCGAAAGTTATACTATCTTTGTGATTTAATTTATTTGTTAGCGACCGCGGTATATTTCATTGAATGTGTCGATGTAAAAAGTTCGTATGTTTGTAAAAACCTATATTTTTACAAACTTTCTGACGTGTCGTGAAAATTTAATGAGATATGCCACATTCGCAAACAAATAATTACCATTATTATCGAATAAAAAAAACCGTCAAAATTTAGAATGTTGCACCTCGACCCAGCGTTTTCACCAATTTTCTGTTTTACAGCAACATCATACTGGCAGCCTGTGGTGGCGCGTCAGTTCCTCCGTCAATCGCCGTTCGGGCGGCTCGCGCAGCCGCCGCGGCTGCTGGCGCAGGCGTCGTCGGCGAGCCTGCAGCCGGCGGCGGGCGCGCGCCGGCGCAGTCCGCCGCCGCCGAGGCGCACCGCCTCGTACCGGCGCGGGCGCGAGGTCAAGTTCGCGGAGACGGCGTTGGCCGCGGAGCCGGCCGTGTGACGCGGGCCGCGGCTCCAGCCGGAGCTGGTGCCGCTTGTCTCCCCCCAGACCTTCTCCCCCGCCGACACCTCCCCCTCACTCCAAACGCCCTGACCGGAGATTGAGCGAACGCTCTCGCCTCACACCACAGACTTTTAATCCTCCGCTGTGAATTCGCGTAACCAATGAACCCGAGTGCCGCGTAGAACATCGCGATCGATCCCGCTGTTGATTTCGGTTCATATAAAGAGCTTCCTGTTATGAAATACTCGATATTTATTTTGTTAATTACTCGTATGACGTGTTCTCGTTCGCTCGAAAGAGTCGCACGATAAAACTATGATGAACGAGCCTTCGATGGCAGGATACAAGTGTAAGTTGAGTAGGTACTATGTTAATTTTTACATGTGACGGTATGTTGTAATTATTGTGCGAGAAATTAGTATAGCATTAATGGTTCAATGGTGTACCCACTTTAACAGTGTACCTAAATGACGAAGTGTGCATAACCCCAAAACACTACCTACGAGAAAGTGACATTTTATACATACTGAAATGACACGAACGGTTCGCCCGTTTGTGTTTGTGTCACATAACTATTTTCAAACGGAAACACTGATAGGATAATGGAATTGTACCTAATTATACCAAATTTTATAGCAATCGAAAAATCAAATGTGGAATTCTAAAAGTATTCTAATGTTAAAGTAAATAATTGTTTATTAGTGTTAAGATATGTTAAATTCGTGATAAAATATTAAAGTTACAATGTTCACCAAAAATGTAATATACTTAACGTAAATTTTTCAGGCTCCATAAATGTTCTGAAAAATATTGATAAAAAGTAATCCTTTGTAGCACATGCCTACAGCAAGAAAATACAGCGAAAGTCCTAGTGATACCATCTAAAGCGCCGCATAATAATAATCGAGCGTGACGTCAATAATATGGCTTGTAATCGTACCTAATCACAGTTTACCGGTGGTTTCACTGGACTTGCCCTGTAGTGTCTACTTATGTTAGTTTTCACTATTACCTACGCAATAAAATAGTTAACTGCTTCACGCAATAGAATAGGAAATACGCGTATTTTTATATTTAACCCTAGTATCTACTTATAAATATTACATTTTATTTATTCATTTATTTATTTAAATTATCGCTATCAAAGTTGAGTAAAGGCAATGAATGGGGCCGTGATCGTTTTCCATCGCAACCTCGTGCTCACAACAACGCGACGTCACTAGGCCTGCCGGTGACTTGGCACTACCTTGCCTGAAATATCGGAAACCTTAAACGTCTGTATTTTTTGCATATTCAGAGCTATTTAAAAAAAAACACCGTTAGTAAACTTAATACGGAAATTACACAATTATTAAATAAAAATACGCATATTCACTATTATAGACACCAGTAGAAGTTATGTAAAATCACAACGAATATTATTTGGTGTATGAGTGTAGTCACCTTTATGGTGAATTTATTTGAATGAGAATTGTCCACAAATCGGGCATCCTCACCATTCCATCGCGGGAAGAAAATGGAAGGCTACTAGTTATCGTACAGGGTATACGGGTGATGCAAAGAGGGTATACTATCATTTGAACCTACGCTCCTTAAGTGCGTTTCTAATATTATAAACCGATTAAAAATAGTTCCCAACTCCTAACTGTCAATTTATGATTTTTTATTGGCATTTTTTTATTCTCATTTCAACATTGTAACTAGGTACTTCATCATTACAAATAAGCTAAAGAAGCTGGTCTTCTTGATTCACAACCTTATGACATTCACAGTCTTGTATTACCTGATTCGGTTATTATTTGAAACATTGCATGATTAATTTTACTATATAAACATAGCGAGTGGTCGAATCGAACCATTCGGTTACGTAGTCGTATCGAGCCTTCGATTCGGTTATAAAGAATGGCTCTGAAAGATCGTCGTCAAAATGAGAAATGTTCTAATCGAATCGATTCGGATACTTGTCGAAAGTTTCTGAATCAAACCGTAGTACCTCAAGCATAACCCTTTTTACGTACCGTTTCGTACGTACGTAAGCGACATCCATCCATCTCAGAATTCTCAGACCACACATTTTATAAATATGTATGACAGTGACAGCATTTTCTTTCGATGACGTTACGATTACATTAGAAGTTCTGGCTTATCCTAATACAGGTTCAAATTATAGTATACCCTTTCAGAATCAAGCTGTATATATATTTGCGGGATCTTTTCTCGATTGCACTACCTATAGTCTATTATCTTTTTAAGTATATACATAAAAGAAAGTCGCGTTAGTTATACTATTTATATTTAATTCAAGAACGGGTGGGCCGAGTATTATGATCTTTGATTTTTTGAATTTGTATCCGCCCCAAATAGCAGAATAACTATCAAAATATGGGAATAAATTCACAAAAAAATTATTAAAGATAATTAATGTTCTCATACATTTGATTCTGAGGCGGTACGAAGTTCGCCGGGACAGCTAGTCATTTATATAGACTGATTGAGCTTGTTTAAACCTCAGAGGTCAAGTTCCTTCTGAATGTATTACCTGCTTAGACATTCGACAGCAGACATTACAGTTAACGTAACTTTTTAAGGACTGTTTTAATATTCAAAGTGCATATTTGGAAATATCTTACGGAATACTTTACCAAAGCTGTAAAGTATTTATACTCATATTGTACAAGCGTCGGGTGAACATAATCTTTGATAAGTGTTATTAAACAGCAAATAGAGGTCGATTTTGCGGTGCTTGTGGCAGGGAATTGTTCGAGCAGAAGCGTTAAGATACCACCATTTATTTATAAGGCCTTTGACTGCGATTTATCTTTTACTCCTTTTGCAATATCGGGTATCGAGGCTTGGTAATAAATAGACCTGTCATCTATAAAATGCTGCATCTAGGCACTTTACCTAAAGCTATGTGTTAGGGGGAGTATAATCGTATACTGAATATACTGGCACTGAAATTTCTGTTATAATATTATTTTGTTAAAGTTTACGGAACATTACCGTTAATGTGAGAACACTTGCCTGCCGCCGTGGAATTGTTAGTAAATAATAGATACACGTCATGTCGATGTTTAGTTGATGTTGTGCTTCGTTACAATACGTACAAGCGTGTAGTTCGTATTCTTTACATACCAAAATTCGTTGAAATGCCATGGACAATTAATACCTACGCAGCTTGTAAATATACTGCAATGAGGATAAAGTGTCGTGAGAGTATCTTTTGAATCAGTGTTTAAAACGCAGATACAACCGATGGATTACATTTTCGGGAGCAGGACCGTTATCTTTAAGTTATTTATAGACAGCTCATACCTAATTTAAATTTACAAGGTAAGTACTCAATACCTGTGTATATTTTATAGAACGTTCTTATTTTACGGTGTCTCACACGAATACATATCGTTCTTCGTCTTGTCTCGTCTCCTTACTTATTTATCTAAGGGCGTAGTAAAAAATCTTCTCAGTGGGCTGATTATTTAAAAGCTGTAATTATTCAATAAAACACACCAGTAATTAAGTGTTCATTATGCATCACGACGACAATTACTGTGAAACGCGTTTGACTAGTAAGAGACGACCCGAGGATTATGTCACTCTGTAAAAAATGTTGTCCACGTTAACATTTTTCGTAAATCTACAACAATGTTGGCCTTGCTCTTATGGTGTAATAATGTAACATTATAAAAGGCTAGTGAAATTTTGATAACTAAATAACAACTAGACTTGAAATTGTAAATTGATATAAGGTATACATTATTTCACATTCATAAAATAACTCGCACACAATGTGTACGCATTGTTAAGGAGCTTTGTGTATTTATGTATTTTCTTTTTGAATACAAGTAAGTTACTCATAAGGATTGTGTGCCACGTGCATGGGACGACTTCCAAACTAGACAACTGAATTTATTTCACGGGAATTTATGTACTTCCACCACTTGGCCCCAATAGTGCAGTGGCAATGCCTGCAATAGTTTGTCTTAATTTACCTTAGTTTATAATTATCTCGTAACTCATTAATTTTTCAATGGGCTTGTTTAATACAAAGAACGTCTTCCATTGATTCCAGAATCTTCCCAAGATATAAACACAAATTCTTCCGTATTGTGTTGTAAAATTTTCCAAGATAGTCAAGTCTATAGAGAGCTTTACATATTAAGCAAGGCCCTAGAATTATAATCCCGAATCCCGGATATCAAACTTATCAGTGTTATAACTATCTGCATTGAACCATGCTCCACGAATGACTGTATCCAAGCTATTCGTACAAAGGGGAGCAAATTTGTTTATTTTTGATCGCTGCAATTGTTTGAAAGATACGTTTTAAATGCGTTTACAACATTAAAATAATTCTCACCCAGTTTACACAAATTAATAAGGTGCTCTGGAGTATGACGAATTTTTTTTAGTTTTGCTAACTTGCACACATAAATTAACTCCAAAGGTCAATCTAATAACAAACTATGAATCAAACAGGTTGAAGTTACAAAAATCCAATTACTTTCACGTATTGTTATAACACGATATTTATTCTGAGGGGCAGTTTATTAAACCTAATGTGTAATCATCATACATTAATAACTTAGATATGTTTAGGCGGTTACGATGTGATAAATGTCGATATATTCATAGACTTGTGAACGGCGCGAGTTTAAGTATACACAGACATTTGTATTAGCAATTTAGTTTACACTGTACAGCGAATAAAAGCAATAGTCGTTAGTTAAAATATGAGAGTTTGAAACCTAATGCTGTGTCCCCGTGTGTTGTTACGTAATTATTATCCGGTGTCAACTAAGAGAATGATCGGTGGCAGATAGGTACCTCGGCAGGGCGCTTCTGTGATACACAGGTAGTTATTAGAACAGGAGTCGACACGGTTGAATGTCATACTCTCGCTCTGTTATTCTCAGTATAGGTTGCATCCTGTGTCTCGTAATGCATGACATAACAGATTATATTATTGTATTTATTCACTTTATTAACATGTTTATTATGACTTTAATAAAACAAATGCTTATTATTTATACTTTTTTATTTCTGTCTTAAATGAGACACAATATATTCTTTGTAAATTAAATATGCACGTATGAAGTCAGTTTTCCCGTCGAAAACAATAAGGTTTTAATTATTACTTGAACACTCCTTGATCCTGATAACAATGTTACGGTTGTAAGACCAACTTATTAACGAGTTAAGTTAAAGGCAGTCGACCATTGACCTGCGTGTGACGTCCGCGTCGCGCTCGCTCTTACTGCATAAGCATATTTCACTATAACTCACAACATGTTTAAAATGTTAATCAATGCTGTGGCCCAGTGATAATGAAGCGATAACACTCAGTTGGGTTTGAACGCGAGCAATGACGGCTGGAAATATAATTTATTTCTAATGTCATATAAAATATAGTTTGTTGTGTTTTATAAATAATAATGTCGTTCCTACTGAGAAAATGCATTGTTAATGTCAAGAACGTGAGCAAGGCACGTGCAGTGTGTGTTTTGATGCAAAATGTAAGTGATTTGTTTGAAATGCATACTGTTATAATGTATACATGTGTAGAGTTATTTCGCAATGTAGGTAATGAATAAATTCAGTTATAGCACACACGTTACATATACTTACCAATCAGTAGCTCTTATATATAAATGTTTAGGTAAGTAAGTAGATAGTAGACCTGGCTAACTAAATTGATTATTTGAAATTCAATTCTCAAATTAATCAAATGTTCAACAAGTAATACCTAGTTACGATAACTTGATATCTTAATTGTAAAAAATCTGAGCGATTGTTGTTTTCTTCAATTTCAGATAAACAAAATTATGAAATAATGATATCTTATCTGTATAATAATTATTGCTTATAAGATTGAAACGAATTGAACTGAGGCAGTTGGTAACATTGATGTGCCACAAATAAAATTTTGTATCGTAGGATGATATAGGTATCTATGTGCATAAATACATTGATTAAGTTCGCTTTATACGTGTTGTTTGTAAGGCAAAGATATTATTCTAAGGTAATATTTTTCCTATAAGTAAGTAAAACGATTTGTGTTATTTATTTCAGGATAGATACCGATCTGAATACGCTAAGACTGTCAGTAACGTAAAATGCGCAAGCACCGAATATAACTTTTCACAACGAAGAAGGATTCACATCAGTCAAACACTCAAGAAAATTGTCGCTTTTAAGCTCTCCGACATCGGTGAGGGCATACGAGAAGTGGTAATAAAAGAATGGTAATATATTTTATAAATTGTATACTTAAACCCTAAAATATTAGAAATATATGAGCAAAGAATACAATTCTACGGGAGCACCATTGCGGGACTACGTCTTAACTACCCAACCCGGTCAAGATTTTTCATGTTTCATTTGATTATGAATCTAGTGTTACCAGACTGGTATAAGGGAACACACACCAACATTATACGACCGCAGGTAGTGATACGAATTAAACCCATAATACAAACGTTGCTTAGTGTTGGACTTTATAGTTAGTGTGTTCGACTTGCGATAAAACCAAACATACGGTCGTCTTGATAACACCATGCAGCAGTGCCCGTATATACCATGATTCTAACAAAATATTTTTACACACTCATACAACAGATTTCATAAATAAGAATGACAGTGAAAGCATGTTTAGACACATATACAGATGTTAACTTACATCAGAATAATCACGAAGCCACCTCTTACACCTAGCGATTTTTTTCCTTTTCGGACTTAGATGTGTAGGTACTTCATTGGCATTTAATAATAATAGTGACTACATAGCGTTACTATATATCCAACTGTGAGGCTTCATAGATTTCTAAATGAACATCAAATAAACCTCTCGTGTATAATAATAATCGCATTATATCAATACTGTATGATGTAATTTCATTACGATTACACAAAGATGTTTTGTTACTCGATTTTATCAGAGCGCGAACACTAAAGTTAAATAAATACCTACATCCAATTTCTAGTCAGTTACTAGATAAACAAACACATCGAATAAGACATTAATATTTCAAATTCGGATTAGCATTATAATTATCCATTTCGTGCGAATAATATTTGTTGACCAAATAATACAATTAATGTACTTAACCTACCTACAGTTTATAACTGCACAAGCGATTTTAATATTTGCTGCGCTTGCGCCCTAGTTATTTTCCCAAACATAACAAAACCACACAGACAGTTCATTATTATTAATCCACACATTTGAAAACAGTCCCCCAAATTGCTATCACTAAGCACTTGCTAAGAAATACTTCTTGAGGCCTTTGTAAATTGATTAATATTTGAATTGATAGAATTATTTATCCAGTATCTTAGCTCTTTTTTCGCGCTCGTTAAATATGTTTATACTGTATTTACGTAATCAAGGGACTCCTCGGACTGGAGTCAAGGGCATCCCAGCTAGTAGGTTAATATAATCAAAGGCGTGTTACTAATATTTTCTTCAAATATAAGCACTACACTTTGATGTTTACTACTCCAGGTTCGTAAAAGTAGGCGATAAGGTACAGCAATTCGAGAATATTTGCGAAGTACAGAGTGATAAGGCAGCTGTCACCATCACTAGCAGATACGATGGCGTGGTGACCCGACTATACCACGAAGTGGATCAAACGGCGCTAGTGGGACAACCACTTGTTGATATCGATGTCCAAGATGGTGGCGATGAAGGTTTGAATTTTTAATGTTGTAAAAAAGGAACTAAAATGGCTACCATATTGTAGTAAGATACTATTAAAATATCACTGATTAGTAGCTAGATTTTTTTATGTTACAGATAGTTCTTCTGATTCTGATGCTATACCAGATGTATCAACCAAGCAATATTCGGAACAGGATAAAGACCAGAAGGTTAAGGTTCTAACAACCCCAGCTGTAAGACGAATAGCATCACAGTTCAAAGTAAGTTAATTGTTATTTTTTTTCAAATGACATTTTTTCGATGTTCGTCGTGAAGTTCGTTGACTCTAACGTTTTACTTATTTAAGGTAGACTTGAGTACCGTAAAGGCAACAGGAAGAAACGGTAGGATTCTCAAGGAAGATATGCTAGCACACTTGAATATAAATTCAGACGATTCTAATGAAGTACCCAGCACTGGTAGTGTTACAGCGATGAACATACCAGTCGTACACGGTCAAGCAAGAGTGGAAGTGCTGCAAGATGATAGAGTGGTACCAGTCAGCGGTTTCACTAAAGCCATGGTGAAATCTATGACTGAAGCAATGGTAAGAAAATAACATTACAGAAATTTATGAATTACCTGACCACACCATTTTTTTAAAATAATTATTTCTTCTTACAGAAAATTCCGCACTTTGGATATAGCGATGAGTATGACGTAACAAAATTAGTCGAATCTCGTGATATATTAAAAAAGTTGGCGCAAACGAGAGGAGTCAAACTGACGTATATGCCGATCATCATTAAAGCTGCATCGCTGAGTCTTAGTCACTTGCCCATTCTCAACACCAGCTTAGACGGTAGCTGCGAAAATATCACCTACAAAGCTAACCACAACATAGGTGTTGCAATGGACACACCTAATGGCTTAGTAGTGCCAGTGGTAAAGGTAAATACACCTACCTGCTTTCCGCACGTCTTTGCTTACTAATATCGATTTTTTTATATTATCCGACTGCAGGTTGAATTCGCTCGTTTTGTTGAATGGATAAAAGCTACCTGTAAATTTAAAACAAAATTTTAAACCTTGGATTATAAACACTCTGACATAAATGTATTTTCTTTTCCAGAACGTGCAAAATAAAACCATTTTAGAGATTGCGCGTGAACTCAACACACTACAAGAGAAAGGGTCGAACGGACAACTTGGACTTAATGATATATCTGGTGGAACATTTACAATTTCAAATATAGGCATTGTAAGTATGAACAAACTCCTTGCTTCAGAGTAAATATATTATGCTTTTTTAAATTGCCTTTCGAATTTTGCACTCATCTGCAACGGCCTCCTCTTTACTCCTCTATACGTCACTCTCAGGCTGATATGTAAATTCTTTTTTTCAGATTGGAGGAACATACACCAAACCTGTGATATTACCACCACAAGTAGCAATTGGTGCTCTAGGGAAAATACAGGTAAGCAACTAAGGATGAATCAGTAGACTATTTCAGCACCTTATTTTACCATAATAATTAATATAAAATTCCAAACCGAAAATCTTGTTACAAAATCGAGACAAAGCAATAAAGCGAACCCTTTCAAATAAAAGAAAATATAAGAAGGTTTGATTAAAAATGTGCATGAATCTAAATGAAGAAATCGAATGTTTCAGGTTCTCCCAAGGTTTGATTCAGAAGGAAACGTGGTGAGGGCTCACATCCTGACAGCTAGCTTCTCCGCGGACCACAGAGTTATTGACGGAGTCACCATGGCGCGCTTCTCCAACCACCTGAAAACCTACCTTGAAAACCCGTACAGTCTTTTGTTAGACTTATAACATCTCAGATGTTAAAATGATTGAATTGAATTGTTTTATATGTTTTTTTTATAAAAAATAAATATTGTTTTTGGTAGATTACTATATTTATTCATTATTTACAAACGTGTGATCTTAAAAAGTATCCATATATTGTATGTACTAGGCACACATAGTACTTTTTTATTTATTTCGAATATTAAAGCATTTCATCCGAATCAACGTCGTAAAACTTCAAAACGGGTCACCTTAAAATAAGCTATGGTCCATTCAGGTATGGAATGTGGAGTGTATTCGCGGTGAAATCTCGCAAATATTTCAGTAAATATTAAAGCTTCTATACTGTTTATAGGCACCCACTTTAACGCCAGGAACGCCATATCCACATCGCAATATTTTTTATCTGCAAAAATACTTAATTTTTTTTTCCGAAAGTATAAAATCTACAGTACCTAGAGACTTAGTTAAAAGATTGTGATATTATAAAGATACTAGCTGTTGCCCGCGACTTCGGCCGCGTGGTATTTAACAAAGACTCAACCGTTGGCAACAGCCTGCTCGCGCGTTCTGATCCCGCGGGACGCATTGCAGATTGTTGCTATCAAACTTAATCAGGCGCAGCGCTGCAACATTGGGTTTTTTTTTCGAGAGATACTATTTTTTTTCTAAAATAAAAGTAGCCTAAGTTACTCCTTGTTACATCAGCTATCTGCCAGTGAAATTCCTGTCAAAATCGGTCCAGCTATTTCAGAGATTACCCGGAACAAACAGACAGACAGACAGACAGACAAAAAAATTAAAAAAGGTTGTTTTGGTATAGGTACCGTGTATACGTCCAAATGCATTGAGTAAAAAGCGGTTATTTTAATATTACAAACAGACACTCCAATTTTATTTATATGTATAGATAAAATGAAGCATATTTTCGTGTTAATACAAACAATACATTAGCCAGAGTAATTATTGTTCATTCGTACACTATATACGTAGGTGCCAAATGTTTGCCGCCAGTAAAATTTTGCTAATTACATAATATAAACCGAAAAACTTAATAACGTCTGCGCGGTGGTTCAACATAGAGCTACTATCTAGATAATGGTAAGAATTATAACTAACATAAAATATAACCACACTAAATGGCAAATAAAAACCCGCATAGAACTTACCGGCTATCCTAATAAAATAGACCTTTCTAGGCGATGAGATCTGAATGTCTTCGTGGTTAAGCGCTAAGAGAGTACGTTGCTTATCGCTCCAGTTCCGGTCCAGCTCTCGCATTAAACTGAGTCGAGCTGGCTTGGTCAATAAACCGTTCAGCTCGCCATAATTTCCCGAACTGATAAGATTCGTTACACGGGATATTGCCTGCAGATATAGTAGAAATAAATGATTGCTCCGAAGACCAAATTCACGATGGAATGATTTTATTTAGCATAGGAACGTTGTGGAAACTGAGAAGGTATACCACGCGGTTTCTCAAACTACACGTGATTGAAGCGTAGTCTATTTAGGAAAAGTTCAAAACTTAGCCACCAGCACCATTAGCGTGACATACCTGCTTCGTTCCATATTTAAACTCTTTCTCTTGGAAGGATGAATCCCAAATATTTCTAAGGACACTGAAGTCAATTTTAATCATTATCCAAGTCAAAGGGTTTTGAACTAGTATCAGTTTGGGAACCCGTCTCTTTTTCGGTTTTTCATCTTTGTTGCGCAACGAAAATGACTCTGGGAACCCTTTTAAGAATCTTGATTTGAATTTTTGCTGTAAACTATCTCCCGCTTTGTCGTCCCTTTGGGGCTGTAGCTGACGGTATATAACAGGAACATGGTGATGGTAAGTTGAAATGTGTCGCACGGATAATGTTTGACCAAGGATAGATTTCCGGATCACATTGCAGTATTTTTTGCCAGACTGTAGACTTAAAAATGCAGTAGTCGGAGATATTCGTTTTGCTAGTAATTTAAATGTTAGTGCCATCTGCAACAGTGAAATTGTAATTAAAAGCCAGGAGATAAATAAATGTAGTAACCTTTTAACTGTCCAACAGTCCAAAATGGTATCATCATCGTATCTTTCAAGTTCTTCCATAATATAAGTTAGGTAGGTATCTTAAATATTCGTACTTACCTTAACTCCATATCATGTTATATTTCTACGAGTTTTGTTTTATATGTTGTGGCCACTCAAAATTTTATCCATGTTTTCATTATTTTATTATTAATTTTTGAAAAAAAAATACAATTTTCCTTTGCAACCGATTTTGGGAGTCTACATCATGTCAATAAAATGAGTGACATAAATTTAAAAAAAAACTTAGTTTGATATAGATTTTAACCTTTCAATTAAATACCTATGCGGACCTCATTATGCAAATTTTATAGCGAACATAACAATACTATTTGAAACCGATCTGAAACAAACAAACAACAGAAACATTGAATAAGAATGTGAATGAAAAAACCCTCCGAGAACAACTATATTTTTATAATCGAAATCTTAATGCGGGAGTTTATGGACGTCGGGTAGGTACTCAGTACCTGGGAATGTATTAATTTGATCGGGATACATAGATCGTCCTACCATCATAAAATAGCGCAAATCAAACTGGCCTATTCCATTTCTCTCAAACAAGTGCTTGACTAGCCTTAGCGTGTCAATTGTGCATGGCTTCACTTCTAATATGACTATTTCCCTAGTAGGTAGGCTACTCCGTAATCACTCAATGACTGTTATTAAAAAGTTCGCTACCTTTAAAGTTTTAATACAAGGATATTCAAATGACTTTTATTAGTGAAATATATTGTTCAATTAAATAGCATCGATGATATGATATACTTAATTAGGGTAAGATTACAATGGTTAGTGCGATTGATGGATTGGCGTACGATAGAATCAATAAAATATTCTCAGCAATTTATTTTTTGTTAACAAATCGCACTTCGCGATACTAACTACAATACAATGTAACCTTGGCCTTTGTCAATCACGAGTATATTTATCGATGAGTCAAGTAGATATAAACTGAAGTTAATTTGGAAATCAATACAGTGTTGACCGAACTTGGCAGTAGGTGAGTACTCTTTACTCAAAGCAGCTACCTCGTTACCTAGCTTAACACCTGCTGAAATTAAATGATAGGGCCAGTAATATAATGCACATAGGTAAATGTATTACAGCTCAAAAGTATTGTAAATTAAATCTTGTTAAACCAAATCATTGCAGCTTCAGCAAACCATCATTTCAGTATAAATATTGCAATCCTCATATCCGTGTGTGCTTAAACGCATCTTTACAAAAAATCAAAATGACCAATAAAATTGGAGAGTGGTATTGTAAATATAATTATATTTTCCAAGTATTTGTTTCTTTTAATTATAATGTAGATACGTATACGAGCATGGTAATTAAATTTATAATTATGTGTTCATAAAAGTGCAGGAGCGTAAGAAATTCAAAATAAAAAGGTGAACTTGACTTTTCATGTTCTTCAATGTCTAGGAAATTTTCAGTAAAGTATACACCGTATTTACTAATAGAGTAACGGATATTTCATATGAAATGAACATCATCGGGGACACTAGAGTAAAACTTTCGAACAAGAAGCGAGAAGAAATACCCGGCTTTTATTTATGAAGCCGATTGCCACGAAAAAAGAATGTAATGATAAGTTTTCATCAGTTTATTTCACAGAAGGATGTGGCCGGTATTGGTAGGTGTGGCCGCACTGACAGCGCTGAGTGCAGCATGCACGCCCAGCGTGACCACTGTAAGTGGCACTCACGCGCCGATCACTGTGTGCTCCGGAGCACTCATCTTTGCCGACGACTTCGAGGAGTTCGATCTCGAGAAGTGGCAGCATGAGAACACACTAGCTGGCGGTGGTGTGAGTTAACACACTTTTTAATAAGTATTTCTTAATCCTGTTTTATGTATGGGCTTTGTCGACATTTCTCAAAAAGCAAGATGATAAGAAAGCATTTGCGACAGCTGGTACATGCTTTGCACACGATTCATGCTTCTTTAATCTGTACCCCCACGTTAAGACTAGGCAATAAAATAAACAAATTTCCATACATTTACCATTAAAGGTGCACGTTTCTGCTATAGGGGCGTTTCTGCGAAGTGCATGGAACATGTCAATCGATCGATGTTGTCAAAACTCGTGCTATAGATCTAATTCTGGGCTATATCTGTTCTAATCTGATGATAATAATCATGATTCGTTTGCAGTAAAAGTCGCATAAATCTTTTACTACATTTATCAAAACTTTAACAATTGGTTGCAGAATTGGGAATTCCAATATTACGACAACAACAGAACAAATTCCTTCACGCACAGCGGTCTCCTGTTTATCCGTCCATCGCTGACATCAGACCAGTTCGGCCAGGCTTTCCTGAGTTCTGGAAATTTGAACATCGAAGGTGGTGCGCCGGCCGATAGGTAAAACATTCCTCACTTTTTTTTCTGCTGGCAATAGCAATGCTATAATGATTATATTGCTAGTATTTTCGTAGCTTCATTTATTAAAATGTGTTTTGCAATACTATATTTTGCAACATTCCATGTTTGAGCACTCATTGTAAATAAGTATCGCAGCTTAGAGAGTACTGAAAGGTCTCTATACCAGGTACGTTGTCGTGCTCCGTTTACCGTCCAAGTTTTTGCCATAACATATGGGAATAAGCCGGCTAACCCAAGCCGGGAACATACAACATTTATATCCCAGACTAAACTGCTTTTTACAAAATAAATTATTTATAATCATCATTCAGTAGGATATTGCGCCAAGTCGCTTTCATTATGAATCCAGATAAGATCTTCGATTCACAGATAATTATTAGATATAATTAAAAATAAAAAGCGCGATATCTCTTTTACATCAGAGATTTCGATACCCTAGAACACAACAAAAGATAACAAGTGACATATAAAATACTTTAACACCTAGAATACCATCACGCTTATGTTTCCCTGAAGGTTAGGCAGGGAATCACTGTTCCCCCACATCGTCGACACAAAAATATTTTTCCTAGACTTTTTCCCGTTTCTATTTGGTGTTGAGGTCGGCCTTCAGTCTATTCCTATCTGGCTGTTTACCGATATTTAAATCAATCACTCTGATTGATATCTGCATTGCGAGAACCAACTAGTGAACTGCCATTAACGTTTGACAAAGTTGGAATGATAAAGAGGACTACAAACTTAGCGGTCCTCCAAAGCGCGGAGGTCAGATGCTATAATTAAGGCACCCATCCAAAGTACAACCGAGACACCCGCCGATCTACCAGTACTTTTACTAACTAGGCTACGACCTCAGCCGTCCCATATAATACAAAATGCTGGTTTAATTTGAATATAATTTGCCAAGGTGCACGAACCCCCAGTGGTGGGGATGCGAGCGCACCGGCACGCCCACTAACATTCTGAACCCCATCAAGAGCGCGCGCATCCGAAGCGTGCAGTCATTTAGCTTCCGCTATGGACGCGTCGAGGTACGGGCCAAGATGCCCGCCGGGGACTGGCTATGGCCCGGTAAACCGATTTATTTTATTGAGTAGTATCTAAAGTTAACGGTGAAGGAAACATCGTGAGGAAATCTTTCCGCTTGAGAGAACCTTTTGGAAGACGTGAAGTTAGCCGACCCGCACTGGGCCAGCGTGGTGGACTATGCCCGAATCCTCTTCGTATTGAGAGGATACCCGTACTCAACATTAAAAAAAGGGCTAATATTAATTTCATCCTTAAGGTTGATTTCTTAGTGCTACCTGAAGAGAGCCCATATAAGCATCCTTCATTCAAACTCATACCTTCATTTAGGATTACCATAAAATGAGCTTCTTTTCGTAATACCGACGGATAGATTCTATTCGTCAACAGGAACCACGTTTTTTTTTAAGTATCGGGCACAAGTGTCTGACTCACCGGTCTAACTTGCTAAACAAACCAACCTAGTTACTTCTACACCTGACGATTTCAGCTATCTGGTTGATGCCTGCGTACAACAGTTACGGTTCATGGCCAGCATCAGGTGAAATTGACCTGGTAGAGTCCCGAGGCAACCGAAACATGCTACAAAATGGCGTTCACATTGGTACACAGGTGTGTTTAAACAGTTATCTATGCTTTTTAGGGGGATTTGGGCCACTAGCCAGACTCCCACCACTTATTAGAAGAAAAATAGTTGTTCTTAAGAATATTGTTTAGGTCAATAACTTCTAACTAGCCTATCATGGAACTTTGAAGCCTATAGAATAAACGAATACCATGTATACTATAGTCGTTTTTTTTTAAAACAGGAAGCCGCATCCACCCTGCACTACGGTCCGTATTCACAGCTCAATGGATGGGAGAGGGCGCACTGGGTCAGACGAAATTCCAATGGATATAATAGTGGGTTCCATCGTTACCAGCTGGAATGGACCCCAGGTTGGTATGGAGTGTTCCAAAGCCGCACGAGTAAATCACACAAAGGGATCAAACTAAAATTGTTTGTAGATTTGAATTTAGCTCGAACAGAGACGCGCTTGGGAACAAAACAGGTTCCAACGGAACTACTACATTGCGTATGAAATATATATTATAGAAAATAGCAAATTTCGATCAGAAAAAAAATAAGTCATACATTGCAGTGTGTGTCGCCATATGTTAACACGGGTACGCCATGCCAGAGAAAGAGCACCACCCTGAAATGTATTTCACAGAATATTAATTAGTAGTATTTATGATAATATAATACAACAACAATTTTATTATACTTACGTAGTACAAACCCCATATAGCCAAGGTCCCTATTATTACAGATTTCTTAAGGTTTAGCATAGACGATGTGGAGCTCGGGAGAGTGACTCCAGGCAACGGTGGTTTTTGGGATTACGGTGGGTTCAACAGCAACCCCAACATACTCAACCCTTGGAGATACGGATCTAAGATGGCGCCGTTTGACCAGAAGGTAATAATATACGTGTAATAGGATTATGCAGTTGCATGCGGCAAATTGACTTTATTCTCCGAAAATATATACAAACTAACTACTGAAAATTCTCTTCTAGACAAACCACTTGCGATGCTGAGTTAGACAAGACCCTACGCAGATCTACGATGACTCAAATAATTCTCAAACTAATACTACCACTACGTAAATAAACCGGACCTTTAAATATAATTTTACATTTCAGTTCTACATCATTATGAACCTGGCTGTTGGTGGTACAAACGGTTACTTCCCTGACGGTGTCAGCAACCCAACTCCTAAGCCTTGGTGGAATGGATCACCCACGGTTTGTCACAATCTTTTACAACACTTATCATGCCTTTTGGTTTCAAAATCAAAATTAAATCCAATCATTTCTTTAAATTATTGTATAGGCTAAAAAGCACATATGAATAGTCAGAAGGCAGGCGTCAAGCCGACAAAGATACTGATTAACACATCAGGCAAGCATCCTTACGGTAATGTCCGGAACTACTTACTTAGCTACCTTGTTATTATAAATTCGAAATGATATTTGTCAGAGTTCAATATGAAAACAAACACAAAATGTTGCTTTATATTGTACGTCTTTTGGTTGAATGTCGTTTACACGACAATAGTCTTAGGGGGTCTGAGGGACTGCCCTAGTACCCGACAGGTGTCACGTCACCTTCGTACGCACTCAATTAAACTATTGACGTGAGCCGCCCAATCCTAGCACCAACTATGGCTTATTTGAAAGGGCTGACGTCTACTCGCAATGCGTTTACCGCATATGATACTCCGGAATATATATAGTTAATTATTAGAATATGGACTCTTTGATATGGAGTCCTTAAGTCACAGTTTTATATTTATCAATTGCAATATCTCTTAACAGGCGGCAGCCGACTTCTGGAACGGGCAAGCCGGATGGCTACCGACATGGAACCTGAACGCCAACGACGGACAAGACGCTTCCCTACAAGTGGACTATGTGCGCGTTTGGGCCCTTTAATAGAGTCACAAAATGCAGCCTAGACATCGATACCTATATTTATTTGGGATGATTTCACGAAAATACTTTAATATAGCCTAAACAATAAGCGTGTTTCATTGCCTGCATTCTACTATTGAATTAGACTTTTTATAGCAAAAAGAAGAGAGGAAGGTAATCGTGTTACGCGCCAGCGGACAGCCCGCTGCCCGGTCGCTCCGCCCTGTTTTCAAGTGCCAGCGGTAACCTGGAGTCCCGGTCAGGTATTTGTGAAATAAACTTTAACTGAATAAAAATATGGTGCTATTTGGCTTGTAGGGTTTTACTGGCCTCATTCCAAAGGTAATAGACAATAAAAAGTAATAATCAAATGCTGGCAAGCGTTCGAACTTCAGTTGTCATTCGGCATTTGTTGCGGTTGGTGCGTTCGTGACTATTTTATGTGATTTTATTTGTGTTTTGCATTGTTTTACGGTAAGTGGATTGATTTTCATTAGAATAGTGTTTATATGAAGTAATTAGATAATCGTTTTTGCAAAAAAAATGCTATAAAACTATTTTTCGATGTTTTTTTATCTTGAAGTCGTCAGATTTTCGTCAAACCGTTATACGTTTCGTAATATTTTACCCAATTCTTATGAAATTGTGGCTTTGTAAGATGAGTAATAACGTAAAATCGATTAGGCATTCATATTTACATTCGCCCAAAGCACATTTCAACAGTTTCATGTAGAAATGTGTACATTTCAATTGAAGACAATAGTTTTGTCCGTTAGAATTGACAATTTCTGCGCATGCGCGAACGCGCGCCATTTTGGTTTATGCACCAGTAGTGTGTAGGTCATGTCGAGAAATGTTATCGATAACATCGATATTTTTGTTGGATTATTTTGCGAATGTATTTGAGTATAAATACATGATATTGGTTCTTGTATTGTATTATATAAATATTATATATATATATATATATATATTTTATTTGTTTTGTTGTGTTATATAGATACTATAATGTAAACGTTATATTATATAGGTCGAGTCCGGTCCGGGGGTCCCTACCGGCGTCCTCGGACAGCCCGCCTGCTCCGGCCTACAGCCCCTTGTAAGTAATGAAACCTTTTTTTTTTTAGAGTTTAGTTGTATTGTATGGTTACAATAATAAAACATTTTATTTTATATATTTTATAGATCCAGTCCGCTACGAGAGCCGTGTTCGCCTACCCACTGGGAACCTCAGCCGAATTGGGTAACAAGTTGCGCGTTGGAGCTGGCGTAACGCTACTGTTACGCGGACGGGGAACACACTGAAGGTGCCTCTTTAAAATTTGCTCCACCAATTCGAGGCGGAACACTATATGTTCGGAACGACTCCCAGTTGAAGACTGTAGGAGTATGCGGGTGTTCAAAATGGAGCAATTGAGATGGCGCTTGAAGAGCTTATGGTTCCATTTCGCGCATCTTTTTCCTTCCAGGAGGTATGGCTCCAGCATTTGATCTTTACGATCAACGCCTCCCATATTTTTGTTGTAGTCCAGAATTACTTGAGGCTTGTACTGCGCTGGGCGATTTGGCTTCGGGTCTATCAAGCCTTGACGTCTACCATGGAATGTGGAAATGGTGGTGACTTTCTTCTTTTTGTCCCCGTAAGCAAGGATAGTCATGTCGCCGGAGTGTCGCGCAACAAACTGGCCCTCCTTTATCTTAGACATTGCCACAATGAGAGATACATCGCGACGGTTAGATCGCAATGTTCCTGCGCAATCGGTTTTCCGCGACTTCAGATAGCGGGCCAGTTGGGGGCTATTGAACCAGTTGTCCATAAAAAGAGTATAACCTTTGTCAAGGAGCGCATGTACGAGGGTGAGAACAGTAGCTGTACTTTTCGGCAAGTTCGAAGGGTAGGCGGGATTGTAGTATGTAGAACTGCCTGTGTACACAAAAAATGACCAAAGATACCCGGTAGAAGATTCACAGAGCTCGAAGGTCTTTATACCGAACTTGGCTGCCTTGGTCTATATGTACTGGCGGATTGCTAAGTTACCTTTCCACAAAGTCAAAGACTCGTCAATGCAAATGTTTTGTTCCGGGACGTACGCGCTCTGGAATTGGGTGTTTAAATGATCTATTACGGGACCTAAACAAAAGAGGCGATTGGATCCGTCGGTCGGTCTGTTTCGTGTTTGTATACTAAGTGTGTTCTCTTTGTATCCAAAATGTTGGTAAAAATGCATGAATGTTATTTTATTATTATATTTTTTTTATAGTCACGTGTGTATTCTCTTTTTTATCCGCTATATGTATAAAAACACATGAACGTCTAAATTGATTATTTGGGTGTTTTGTAATAAAAAAAATATTTACAAGAATTTGTTTTTATTTCAATAATCCACTAACAGTATAGCTACCAGTAAAACATTACCTAGAAATAATAATAACAGATATTTGTAACATATATCATCATATAATAGACTTGGGGTTATACAAGTAACACCCAGACAAAGGCAGTTTGTTTGTGAAAATGCTTCACACGGGAATCGAACCTGCTACTACCACCTGGTCCCCAGTCTTCAGTATCAATCTGTAAAAATGGTAAGAATGGATTATTATGTCACCCTTAGCTGCAATCCCGTGAATCGAACCTCAAGTAATTCGAGGAGTTTATGAGGGTCATATATGTACCACACATATGACCCCCAAAAATTCCAATAGGACGTAATAGGATCATAACTTTCAGTGATACATACATAAATTACACCTATCAAAAAATAAATAACACAAAAAGGAAGAATCTTTTATTATTATATAAAGTATTATTTTATGTTACAAATAACACATAATAAAAAATAGTTCGTTATCTAGGTGATACCAAATTCAATACCAAACACACATTTTCGCTCGCTGAACTTATCGATAAAACTGCGCTGTGTGCCGCGCGCGCGACCCTCATCACTACGGTAATCCCGAGAATCGTAAACAAAAGAGGCCCGTTGGGTGGCGATGCATTTGTTTTTTGCATTTGTTTTTTTGTTATGAAAGTCTGTCAAGTTTGTGTAATAATTAGATAATCCATATTGTTATTGTTTAGTTTTCACTATTATTCAGTTCCTAATACGTGAATAAACAGTCAAAAACAGCATTCAAAAAATAACCTTTTTTTTTGTTTGTTGTGCAACAAAACCTTGTATTTTACAATAACTGTGGCATATTTCTATTGGATAAAGCTAATTATTATTCAATGAAGACTTATAGAGTACTCTAGTAACATTTTATATTCAGGAACTATTCAATAGAGCTCGGATTATCGCTTTCAAATCTTACGCTGAACTGCGGATATTCATATGTGCGGCCGTGGCTGCTATGAAGTTCAAGGTTGATTTATATGAAAATGTGTTATGGGAGATATATAAAAAAACATAGCTCTTAGATAACTCGTATATTCATAAAGTGAAACCCAACATTTCGTATAAATTGATTCAGTAGTTATGTTACAAATCAGTACTCAAAGTACTCAAATTTCAACAGCATATTACAAATCATAAGTTGAAACATGAGTGCTGTTTATGTTTATAATATACGGTCCCTTTATCTGAGAAACCAAAACAGTCATCAGAAAGTAAATAGAGGCAATAGAACTCGAGTGGGACCCTTTTTTATGAGCCATGAAATTTGATACGCGATACGGCGCATGCGTCCTTCACTTGAGTGATTCTCGCGTCGCGCGCGCGCGGGACGAGAGGGGTTAAATATAAAATCAGTTATCTTCTTAAATATTTATAGTATAATTTACAACGGGTAGCACGGAATGGTACAAGATAGTTATGACATTAATATACTTAATACAAATATAATTTAGTCGAAATACCCATTAGTCCATGTGGTAGAACCTTGGGCTCATATACTGCGCGGGCTTATTGCTGGATAGAGGTGTCGATGTAGCCATTATGTAAGGCGGTATTCGCCTTTTGTCAGTAAACGGACTTACCCTAGAATAGTACCGTCGTTCTATGACCTGGAAAGGAATGTTTGTGTTTGTACAGCTGTATAGTGACGTCATCAAATAGTCATGATAAGTGTTGCTCTTAAAAAAAATCCCGTTTGGTTTTTGTGTGGTTTGCTACAGCAGGAGTCTACAACTAACAACTGTGCTGTATTTTTTCTGCCCCTTGTAAAGGGACAGGGGACCAAAATTTGGAGATTTAAAATAACAGTGGTCGAGAATTAACTAGTTATATATGACAGCTGATGGGCAGTGTTTTTGGCAGTGCGAAAACGCTAACGCTACTCCTTGTGACGGCACGTACAGGCGTATTGGTCTGAGCTGATTGCCGATATTTACACAGAGCGATTGCCATCTGCTTTTCAAGACAAAATGTCTAACTGACTGACTAGGTAAGCTAAGTGTAAGACCATGTGTTAGAATTTACCAGGCTTCTGACTGCCTCTTAAATGTAAAAAATCGGATGACAATCAGGTCTGCCAACTTAACGTCTTAAGCATGGAGGACATATGTTTCGTCACCCTTCTGACCAAGCCACGCGCAGATCTATAGTGCATTTTGCCGACTAGGTTACCACTTCCTTCTCATGCTTAGTAGCAGCGCTTATAAACTTACCTTATCAAAAAATCTGGTTAATTTGACGGTATTACTTGTGCCCGGTGCAAGTGACCTGCAAAGATACATCAGACTTGTACAGCTGGTACCACAATTAATATGACGATGGCTTGAGCGTAGGCCGTGGGGGTATGATTCTCGTTCCGGCAAATGGCATTTCCGTAGTTGGCTTTGTTCTGTGTGTTACTGGGTCTGTTGTATAGTGGGTCCCACTACACACAAGGATGTCGGCTTTGTGAATACTCAATTCATACAAGTAGGCATGCACAAAGCCACCAATTTTGTTCATTTTATTTGATGCTTGCTATAG
Source organism: Pheosia tremula (assembly GCA_905333125.1). NCBI lineage: Eukaryota > Metazoa > Arthropoda > Insecta > Lepidoptera > Notodontidae > Pheosia > Pheosia tremula. Next base: position 5,218,053 of record HG995402.1, on the reverse strand, counting down.
GTCCTAGTATCTATCTAGGTACACTATGAAACTGTAACTGGACTGTGAAATATTAAAGATGTTGCTTAGAATATGCCATATTGGATCTATATTTATCCAAAACTGTTTTTTTATCACTATTGAATAACCTACTAATAGTTAAAATCAGAGATGGATACATATAATCATGCATCTCTAAGATGCAGCAGGCATGCAGGGCGGAGCCACAGCTAAAAGCTTGTACCAGTTGTTTACTTTGAGAAGTCGTAGGGGTGCTATACAAATCACATTCACCTCGACAACAGGGCAGGTTTCATTGGGACAGTTTGGAACACGAGTATAAAACCCCTTATTTATTTCAACACCGATGTGGCCTTGAGCAAGGCTGATGTAGCCTTAGAATACTTAGTTTGGATTCATACCTGGCCTGGTGGCAATTTACGAAAATTTCGTCGGCGCCACATTGCTCTGCTATACTGCTCGCCAATCTTCTATACTGATTCTTTCTCTGTTTTTCTTCTGCCAAATCAAATTTGGTGCCAATAACGAGAATAGGAATCTGAAGAAAAAATTAAGACCTTGAAGTTCTAGTAGGCAGATAACCGAGACATGGTCGTGAGATTACACTGTTTGAGAACACAATTTGAATTTAGAATAACATATTGGAAATTCAAAGTGAAAATACGTCATCCAAGCTTAAGGCAGTCTGTGGTTGTTTTAGAAATCTTAAAAAAATGCCATCGCCGGCTTTCAGATTCAGATGTATATAGTTGCTTTGCTACATACCTGAGTAGACCCCAAGAACTGTTCCGGATCCACATCGACATGCTGCAAAGTAGGATTAGAACTGTCCTGATTCAAGATTTCGGACAGCCATTTTTGTAAATTTACTTGACTTTTTCTATTAGTCAAATCATGCACCAAAATTATTCCTGAAATTAATTAAGTATCTTTAGTGATATGCTGGTTGGTTAAGCTAAGGTTTATGGATAGGGAAGATGGTAAGTTATGTCCTTTGATACTGATTACACATATACAGATAAATATCTAAAGAAATCCGAAACTATAGGAAATAGCGAAACATGATCAAGATCAATTTTGATGTTAACTTAAACTGCAGTATAAGATATTTTAAAAATAATTTCCCAGCCAACAATTGGTTCATCGGTTTAAAAAACAATATACTCACTGTATTATTGCACCATCTGATAATATTGCTACTTAATAAGGATTAAGTTATCGGACGCAATGTCACTTTTAGTGTAAATTACCTAATGGCACAAGGGCTCATTACCACAACTCCACTAGTGTAGAAATGTGTGTTTCTAATGTAAAGAACTAATATTGAAGATGTAGGTCTGTTTTGTAGAAAGTAAGCAGGAAGAGAACTGCTGACGAACCCAGTGAAGTAGTTGCCCCGCAGCTATGGTACATGACTTCTCTCGGTATAGGTAAGAATGTACAATGCGTCCACACGTCCGCAGGCCTTAACTGGGCTAGTATGTGCAAGCACATCAAAACATTAATCTCACCATGTGTTGGCTGATAAAATACATTCCTGGTATTTCTATGGCCGTTAGATCCGCCAACGTCCCAAAGCTCCACAAAGAATGTGTTTTGGGCTTGCGTGCCTTCCTTGTATCTGTGCAACTTGACCTCCACAGAGCACCCTACCGTCCATCCCGGAGATAGAAGAGGCTTATTGTGTGCTATCAAATATGTCAGTGAGGTTTTTCCTACGCCTAAAAATAAAAGTCGCCACCATTAGTATAGATACCATTTTCGTCACAGCTCACACTAGGCAAATTATCTCTTCTAAGGCTTTAACTGCCAAGAGCCATTCTTAGAATTAAGAATTCTGAATTCTTTGAAGTTTACGTAACACTTTAATATTTTTCAATGGGATCAGTGTTTGTAAACAATAAATTATTCGTAGCCTAGCATACTTTCTGGATATATTAGAGGTAAATGCTTGAAAAATCTTGCTTTTTAATTTATAAAAAAAGAGGTTCTCTTTCAATAACATTTACCAACTTAAATATTTGAGATAAGTAGCTACATATCCTCCCCTTGTATATTTTGTTGTTTGTGCCTTGTGGTTTTATTAACCTGGACCTCGTACATTGTTATCTTCTACGGAGTATTATTCCTATAACTTTGGATTTTCCCGCTTAAATAGTAACAATTCTCGAATGTTGGCTAACCTTCAAAACTGTCATGGCCACATATGTTGGCATACGACAAGTTGATCGGTAGTTTCAGTGTATTATATATTTCTTTTCTTATACAAATATACAGAAAGTGTGTTTTAATTATCTAAGATTTCATTTACCGGAATCACCAAGGACGACGACTTTCACTTTCTCAATTGCCGCCATTCACAAGAAATAAACTGGTTCGTATGTATCATCTACTATTTTGACAATAATTGACATTCACTCGAGCGCTTGCCGAATAGATACCAACATTTCGACGCAAATCTTAGTGTTGTGCCACCTTATACCGTTTAGACGTTTATTGTATTGGTAACAAATCTGCTCTGCCTTCGTAATCGACTTATTTATTATTGCAAAAATATTGTTTTTTCGTAGTGTTTTATAGGTAAATTGTTTTACCAACCAGCACCTGAGCAATTAAAATGAAGAACTTATTGACCCATAAGTGGTGTAATAGTGAAATACGGAATAAGGGCTAGGCCGTGAATCACACACCCACCATTTCAAAATCCATCAGATTATAAATATTATATATTTGCGCATAATTATTCTTCTTCTTTTTTGGTAATCGGCTACAAAATTGAGCCATTTTTGCCAGTGTCGAGTATTTCTTGATAATTGTTATAAAATTATAAATACCCCTGATGATAATGATGATGATTAGTAAAGCTGTGGATGAATATAACTAACTTGACTTTTCTAATATTACACATTATTTATCAAAGCAACACATTTTTTTGGGAAAATACAATAAAAGTATACACGTGTTTTCAAGCAGAAAGCTCAGTAGGCTGATCTCGTATTGTTGTTTTGTGGTGGTGATCGAATAGTCTAACGAAAATCAACGCAACGGGGCGGTCTAGTTACGTTAACGAAAAAAATGCAATATGACCATCTAGTCAAATAGTGATCGCGATTAGAGGACTGCATTTTTTTTCTGTATCTGTTGCCCAAACTGGGCCGCGCTGTGCTGTGGTTTGGTCGGAGTGGGATATTGTACTTCGTTGGATTAGTGTACTTGTTCATCATTGTTCATTCTAGTGATTATATACTCTTTGGTTCATTCAGTTCACTTGCATAGAGTACCTTCACTTGGTTTATTACGAATCAATACAATAATAACTATGTACGTCCGCCATTGTACTAATATAGTGTTATTGTAATATTGAATTTAGATACGGTACAATGCAACGAACTACTTTTAAATACATCGAGTCACTAACTCCTATAAAATAAGACAATGGACAATCACTACAAAATATTTATCGTGCTTCTCCTCATAAAATCAGTGCATCTTTACTGTGGACCATACAATGGACAAATATGCAGAACTCATTCTATTGGTTACGTGTGGTATAACGATACAGGAGGATTTGACAATGAAAAAATTACAACTGGACTGTGGAAAGAAATGATATCAAATCTAAAGGAGCCATGCAGGAGCAGCGCTGAAAAATTACTATGCGCCTATGCTTTCCCCAAGTGCATCAATAAAGATGGAGTAGGCTATTATGGTTTGCCACTTTGCTATGAGGACTGTATGGCTGTAAAGATGCAATTTTGTTACAATGACTGGATTGTAGTAGAAGAACAAAAACGACGAGGAGTTTACTTTGAGTCCAGGGGTCACTTCCGTTTCCCGGAATGTGAAACCCTACCAAGATTCGCGGGCAAAGGAGTACAAGTGACGTGTAACAATGTAGGCACTACTAATATGGACCGATCCCAAGTCACAACAACATGTTATAGGGGTAATGGCCGCTACTACCAGGGAACTATGAATGTGACTGAAACGGGACTAGCCTGTCAGGCATGGGAATCACAGCATCCTCATCAGCACACAAGACCTCCTCTAATTTTCCCAGAAGTTCAAAATGCCACAAATTTTTGTAGAAATGCAGGAGGTGAAGAACGCAAGCCTTGGTGCTACACCATGGATCCAGATGTTCGTTGGGAGTATTGTGATATTCCCTCTTGTGCCAACTCTAGTGATACATTTGACAAATTTGGAACAAATATTGTTATGGAAAATTATTTTACTCCAACATTTGTCTTATTGCTTTCTATTGGTGGCCTTGGGTGTATTTTGGCCATAGCTTCTATAGCTCTTCTGTGTCACTACTTTGTTAAGAATCATTACTCAAAATGTAATATTTCTAATGGAAGAAATGTGCAAAATATGGATATAGACTTGGATAAGCTTCCTAGTAATCTAGCCTACCACACAACTGGTGCACAATTAAATCCTAAATTAGAAAAGCTGGAATTTCCAAGGAACAACATCATATACATTAGAGACTTGGGACAGGGTGCATTTGGCAGAGTGTTTCAAGCAAAAGCCCCTGGTCTGTTACCAGAAGAAGAATTCACTATTGTTGCTGTTAAAATGCTGAAAGATGAAGCATCCCATGATTTGAAGTTGGATTTTGAAAGGGAAGCTTGTTTATTGGCTGATTTTGAACATCCTAATATTGTAAAATTACTTGGTGTGTGTGCTATCGGACGGCCCATGTGCTTACTGTTTGAATTCATGGGGAAGGGTGACCTGAATGAATATTTGAGGGCCTGCAGTACAGCAACAAATTACCCACCAGCTGTAGAAAACAGGGAAGACCTTAGATTATTGGCAACTCCCCTTAATCACTTGGATCTTCTGCATGTTTCAAGGCAAATAGCCTCAGGCATGGTTTATCTATCAGACAGGAAGTTTGTGCATAGAGACTTGGCAACTAGAAACTGTCTTATCAATGATGACATGGTGGTCAAAATAGCTGATTTTGGTTTATCACACAAAATCTACTTGCAAGATTACTACAAAGGGGATGAGCATGATGCTATTCCTGTGAGATGGATGCCTTTAGAGAGTATACTGTACAATAAGTATACCCTTGAATCAGATGTATGGGCATATGGTGTTTGCCTTTGGGAAATCTTTTCTTTTGCGCTTCAACCTTACTTTGGAATGACACATGAGGAAGTGGTCAGATTTCTTAAAGATGGAAATGTTCTCGCCTGCCCTGACAACACACCTAGATGTGTTTATGACCTGATGAAACAATGTTGGAATAACAATCCTAGTGACCGGCCACACTTCAGGGTTATCTATGAAACCTTGGATAGTATTCAAATTATATTGGAAAGAACTCATTCTGAGTAATTTAAGTTGTTCAATCTGAGTCATTGTAGGATGTAGGCACAATTTTTTTTTATAACACCTACAGTTAAATTTTATAACTAGATATCAGTTATTTTTCACACTAATGGTGTCATCATTGTATACTACAGACAGCAAAAGCTCTGATACTGTTACCAGACAACAACTTTAAAAATGTATAGAAATATTTTTTATGTCTCTGGCAGTGGAGGTGTTGCTACCGCATGATTTGTTGTTTGACAGTTGCCCACTGCACCTTGTGCTGCCTCCACAGGCTCCAAATTGGTCAAGGTTTACCGGATTGGTGTATTGTTGCCTAAAACATGTAAAGGTGTCTATAAATTGTTATTGCCCCAACACCTAGGTATGAATGGTGACCATATGGTTGAGGTGCTTTAAGATTACCTGTGACACAACATTACTATAAATAAGCGAATTTATTGGCATCTTAATTTAATAAATAGCCCTCTTCAATGTGCCACTGCTGGGCATAAGCGTTTACTTATATTATGTGATGTTAAATTTATATGTCAATTTGTAATGATATTGTAATACAATAATTATGTATTCAGTCTAATCTGTAATTAAATTAATTTTCACTAAGTGTGAGATAAGCATTGAATTTTGGTTTTTATGTCTTTACTTACACTAAATCCAAGACTGATTTTAGTTAGGTAGGACCTATTCCTAATTTTATTATTATTTATACAAGTAGGCTAGATTATTTAAACAGTATGAGGGTTATGGCACTTGTAGTTTCCTTTTGTTAAATTGCATAGGTATTTAATGTACATAATATGTTTTATATTGGTTGCTCACTAGGGCACCACTTGCAACTTTTTTCTTGAACCATTATGAAAACGCTAGTGGTATGATTAGTTAGTAACTTGACTAGGTGCTTGGATATCGAGTGGCGCCGCCCTAGTGACTTTTAAAATGGCATTCTATATTATTTTCATAGTCTGATTGTATTAGATACCCATATCTTAAATATGTTTGCTGATAAACTTGAAAATTTAAATAACTGACAAACTGTTTTCATGTTAATTTTTTACTATAAGCAACAACTCTGTACTAGGATTACAGAAAATAGATCTCCTATTATTGTTTCTGGCAATAACAAGTCGAGTAATAGACGAGATATCACAAAAATACGTAACTAGAGTAGGTAGGTAGGTGTCTGTCTAAAGGACAGATGATCCAACATTTATCAACCTAGAAACATTCCAGTTCTTAAACAGTTCATTGGAAGTACCTATCTGGGTTCTATTATTAATTAGACTACACTGGCCTGTCTCCTTGTGTGGAATTGTAATTGATATTGTAAGCATTTGTGTGTCGACAAATAGTAAATTGGGAAGCAACAATAATTTAATTACAAGATAAGGAATAAGTATCTATATTAAGAAAAATGGACTGAATGTCTTCTACCTAGTGATTGATAACGATAAGTGTTTAAAGTGCTATTGTTTTATATAAACATACTTGCCAAACAATTTAATGGTTTTAATAAGTGTGTAAATAACAAAAGAGTGAATTGTAATATTTTTCGTAAAGCTGACAAGGACTAGAGGCATTTTGAAATTACTTACTTTAATTTTTAGCTTATGTTACATAGTTTGTGTACTTACCATTTTTTATTGTTTTAAAATGTATTGGAATATTAATTTATCATAAAAATAAAGTAATTTGATTTATAAAATGTGTTTATATGAAAGCTAATTTTGTTATTCGGAGACTTCCTTTAGAAAGGCACAACTTGAAAGTCCTCAATAAAATACAAAAGTGTGGGTAGTAATCAAACGTAGGTAGGTTACCAACTATATACAATAACAAATTCACGAAGTGCATGTATTTTAGGCATCAAACATCTGGAGTCAATTTGTAAGGTACCTACACCAGGTAATGTATGTACACAGTAAACAGCTATACGTAGGCAAATTCTCGATACATGGTATAAATGACCACATATCTAGACTTTTTTTCGATATTCAGGTATTATGACAGAGGAACGGTTGGTAACTGAGGTGCCCAGCAGCTTGAAGCAGTTGGCACGACTGGTTGTAAGAGGATTTTATACTATAGAAGATGCCCTCATAGTGGATATGCTGGTGAGAAATCCTTGTAAGTACATATACTTTCACCAAGTTTATCAAAGAGCTCACCTAATTTTATTTCACTTGAGCCTATTTCAAGTTTCATATGCAGTAAGGAGCGCCTCACTCTTAAGATAGTTGTTCTACCCACTTATTAAAATGTTATGTAACTTTCACTTTTCAAATGAAGTGAAAATTACATAGCATTTTAAACTTTGCTTTTTAATGTAGCCTACTTACCTACCTACTTAAGTAGTGTGGTTGAGTGTATTCATTTACGTACTTAATTTATAATTTCCTCAGGTATGAAAGAAGATGATATTTGCGAGCTCCTAAAATTTGAAAGGAAAATGTTACGAGCCAGAATAGCCACTCTGAAAAATGATAAATTCATTCAAGTTAGATTAAAAATGGAAACAGGTGAGAATTCACTTCAGTTTTGCTTTGTTTAAATTTAAATCAAACAAAAAGTTTTCCAAAATGCAATGAATTTAAGTAAGTAGTTGGTATATTTCTTGAGAGGATATAAAAAAACCATAATTACAAAGATAACTTATAGTTCATAACTTAATGTGTAGATACTTCCAGGACCTGACGGTAAAGCACAGAAGGTAAATTATTACTTTATAAATTACAAAACATTCGTGAACGTGGTGAAGTACAAACTGGATCTGATGCGCAAACGCATGGAGACGGAAGAACGTGACGCCACAAGCCGCGCCAGCTTCAAATGCCCGTCTTGTGGGAAAACCTTCACAGACCTGGAAGTAAGATATTGTTGAGATTATTGTATAATTTACTATAGCTTCTGTAAACCATTAATTATATGTTTTGGCCTACCACATAGATACATACTTAAGGGCGTTTAGCCTGGGGTGCCCATATCGAGTCCAATCCTTAGGTAAATTATTCCAACAGGGCTTATAGAGAACTGGAAATATCTAGGTACTAATAGTTACCTAGGTAACAAGGTAGTTTGCAATACCTATCTATTAGTATATTGAATATTTGCGGAAAAATAAATAATTGTCGGGGACATCGTTTTTGGTTCAGCAGTGTGATTTTGAAACGTTCGAAATCGGAATCGGATTCGGAACGGTAGTTTGCGTCTACGAAGTTAGTTTAATTATGGTAGGAAATAGTAGGAAAAATATTGATCGCGAAATTTAAACTATTACGGGTTTTTTGTGATAAAAAGCTTCATTCCTACCATTATTAAAATAGCTTCGTAGACGCAAACTACCGTTCCGAATCCGATTCCGAGTTCCGACGTTTCAAAATCACACCGCAGAAGCCGTATCCGCCATTTGTGTTTTTTTTGTATGGTTGTTTGCGCATCATGTGAAAACTACTTGGTGGATTTAGATAAAACTTGGCACGGTGATAGCTTATATTCCGATTCAGCATATAGGATTCAAATAAATAATAATAGTATACTTATCTATTTTGAACGTATATTTTAGGCGGACCAGTTATATGACATGATGACACAAGAATTCCGCTGTACATTTTGTAACTCGGTGGTAGAGGAGGACCAATCGGCGTTGCCGAAAAAAGACTCGAGATTATTAATGGCCAAATTCAACGAGCAACTCGAAACGTTGTACATTCTGCTGCGAGAAGTGGAAGGCATCAAGTTGTCGCCAGAGATATTGGAACCGGAACCGGTGGACATCAACACAATAAGAGGGTACATTACATATTTTTTGGGAATCTTTGACATAATTTTACTAAGCTTATACCTACTTGAGCTAAGCTTATTTTTGTATGTTCAGAGTAGGTATTTACCTAAGTGCTAGCTACTTTTAATTTCATGCTCCCATTTCATATGATATCGTGCGGTAGGAGCGCTGTTAAATATATTGACCATACGTATATATACTTTATCAAAGACAACAGAGCAGTTTGCTTCACACATAAAACAAAACTAATGTACTTATGGTCTCAACATCCAAAATATAAAGAAAATTATATTTTCTCGAGAACCACCAACCAATCCTGTTTTTGGTTAAGTATCGATACCTTGGCAGTATCGATTTTATTCAGTCTATATCGAATCGTGTCGGTTTACTTAGAAATCTCATAATTTCCCCAGATTATTTAAAATTTTTTGTCTGCGATAGACTCTGGTGTTTGGTCTCTCTAAAGTCAGCCGAAGCTTGTGCCGCAAGTGGGCTAAAGTGGAGATCGATTCCGCAACCCCTCGAACGGGTTGTAAAGTTGTAGGCTAGCATTTTGTAATTTATGACGATTCATAAGTACTGTGTGTACTTCACAGATATATGAGAGGAGATATGTTATGAAAGCGGTGTGCTTGCGCTCACATTTAGCCAAAATTACGCTAACATAGAGTTTTCGCCGTCAGTCGACTGCAACTGCACGTCGGTATCGGAGCTCTAACTTTTTTTTAAATGCCGTGTTATTTCGTGGTTGTGTGCAAAAATACTAGCAGCAAAGTGAACTACGCGAAAGATGGAATCTCATTTCACCAGCCAGTATTAAGTATTTTATTTATTAGTCTTTAAAATCATTAAAAACAACAAATCAAAAAATATTTAATGCCTTTATTATGTTATTTTAGTTTTCATGTAGCACAACAACTTTTTTAACAAAAATTTAATTTAACAAAAATTTAACAAAAAATATTCTATTTCTGATACCGGGAGGCCAAACTTACCAATAGACTATCGATGCATACACCTCTGTTATGTGACGCCCTTGAGCTAGTTGCTTGCCTCCCCGGCTGGAGCGCACTCTGCGTTCGCCCAAAAAAACCCGCTGAGACTGCAAAGGCCGCATCAGCTAGCAGCGTACTGATCATTCAATACATACATACACCTATGTTATGACAATCTGTTAAAAGTACACCTGCTTTTCAGCTTGACAGCCAAACATCTCACCCAACGGCCGTCGGGCGAGCAATGGTCGGGCGAAGCGACGCGCAACCAAGGCATGTTGGTGGAGGAGACGCGGGTCGACGTCACCATCGGCGAGACGGACAACGCCAGCGATGCCGGCGCGCTGCGCAAGGAGCGCCCAGTATGGATGGTCGAGAGCACTATCGTTACTAATGAACAGGTATGTAATCACACAATCCACAGTCAGGGCCCCAAGTCTGCTAACAAAATCGATTCATAATCGAACAGCAACCGCATAGTAACTGTCACTATTGTATGGGACACATATTGTATGGGATATCTGTCAAAAGTGGCAGTTGCTGATTCTCTGCTGTTCGATTATGAATCGATTGTGTTAGCAGACTTGGGGCCCAGTAGTCGTGTTACCCTGGGTTCGGTACCGAGGGTTTCAATCTTGGTAGTGGTCAAATTTGTGTGATGAATGTTTGTATCCAAGTTATGGATGTTCAATGTTTGCATTAGTAATGATATACTGGGATCGTCCTCAACCCATGGTACGGTACCCATAATACAAGCGTTGATTAGTTGGTGGGTTCGTCTGGCAATATTGGTATCATAATGCAAGTCAAAAAAGTTGCCAAAAAAATATGAGCAAGATCGGCGGAATAGGACGTGATACGTAGGTCAAAGTGGATTGATATCACGAGGGCTCCGGAGGTCTTCTGCCTGGCAAAAGACAAAAATAGGTATACCCACTTGAAGGCCGGCCTTTACTAGTGGAAGAGACGTACCCAGAAGATGAAGAAAGCAAAGTCTAAGAGGTTCGAGGGACTGCTCTCGAAATCAATAGGTGTCAAATGACGTTGACAAAGTGGCACTTGGGGCTAATAGACTACTTGTAATGTGATTTTCGCACATTAATAGTAATACTAAAAAATAAAACATATAATAAGGTTACCAATGTAGAATGCTAGTGATGACAGGTGTAGTCGCTTGTGAAATATGAAGGTCGTCTACGGCGCAATGGTGAAAGCTAGCATCGGATAGCTTCGCCCTTTAATTTCCAGTAATAAAGCCCGTTCAATCAAATGTATTGCATGAAGGTTTTGTGATAAGTCTCCGGGCGATTTCGTGAGCCATATGGACGCAAATAATTAAACTCTTATTTTTAGAGCGATAGTGTCCATTCTACCGACACAGCTCTCGAGAAAGCTGCCAGCAACGCGAGCAACACCAAGTCATCCGGCAAAGAAAAGAACGACGACATCATGTCTGTGCTCCTCGCACATGAAAAGCAAAATACAGGTAACGCCGCGTTTATAAGTAGGTATATAATAGGCATCACTAGATGTTATAAGTATCACACTATGTTTTCATCCAAGCCTTTCCCCCAAAATTAGGTTCGGTGGGGTTAGGTTCGACTTTCGGCAATACCTAGTGGGAGTACCGGGGCATGCTAAAGGCATCAGTATTCACATTTTAAGGCTTCGGACTGCCCGAAACACCATTATTTATCTAAGAATTAGCGACTTGCCGATTTTAAAATAATCAATTCTATGAATGCCAGTACCTGGCATAGGTTGCTATGCCACTGAAATCTTTGCGGAGGTACCCTCAACAAATTACCTACATTTCGTCGCAATTTAATGAATAGTGTATTACGTATATGTGACAAACAATGAAACATTCATTTTTATATAAGTAAGTATGTAAGTGTACTTATATATATAGTAGATAACCGCTGAGTCAACTACCAGCGTACCCTCTGACACGTGTAGGACTGCACACAGAATTCGGCAACACATCCAAGGGTGAATTGGGATCATAAATATTCACGGTATATTTCAGGAAACACGGCAGCATCGAATGCTTTGAAGGGAATAGAACCAGAGAGCTCAGATTCCAGCGACAACGAATCTAAAGATCCGTACAAACTCAAAGACGAATTGGCTACTGTCGGTAAGTGCTCATATCCCATTAAAAAAATGTTAAAATAAAATAAAAATGATACTGTGACGTCATATCTACTGACAAATAAACAGAGGTGCACTGTTGTACGCCTACTTTTCGATGGTATAGTCCACCAGAAACTTCTTTATTACCTTAAGGTTGAATATGATTTGTGTATCTTAGAACCGCAAGGCCTATTTTTGTCATTTGTTATTTATTTGAACTTAGAACGTATGAAATATGAACCTTAATAGATTTTGTTTTTACTAGGAGTTATCAAAACGGATAAAACACTTTCATGGCCGACCTTACCTACTTATGTTTGAATTATGACGTATGAATATAGACTGAAGGACCTGTAACATAGAATTTCTTGATAAAAATCCAAATGATTCTTTGTACCACCAAGTGTTCCAACGATGTAACTTTTTTAAGAACCTCACGTAGCTATATTTATTTCAATTTGGCTTCATTATAATGTTAAGCCAACTTGGAACTAGTTACGCCACAGAAATAGTCAGTGAAAATCTCCTCCCACCTTTTCAGCTGAAATGGAAAGTGAAGACTCGGACTCTGATGATAACGCGCCTACCGTGTTGGTGAACGGTAAGGCGGTGCCGCTGACGAGCATCGATGATGACGTCATAGCGCAGATGTCGCCCTCCGAGAAGGAGACCTATATACAAGTGTACCAGGAGTACTACAGCCACATGTATGATTAAATTAAGCTTTACTCGAATTTAAATCTATAATCAGGCGCAAATAAAAGTACTGACTAATCAAACTAAGTTTTTATTTTGCCTCCATCCCCAAGGATGTTCGCCTATTTATTTAAGTAGGAACCTACTTGTAATTTATTATTACCTAGGTACATATTTGTACTATTTACGAAGCTAAAACGGCCTAAAAATTCTAAAATCTGGTTGTAAACAAACAGCTAAAAATAAAATAATAATATAGTCAAAGTCAAATCATTTATTTCGTATAGGCCTACGGGGGCACTTACAAATTGTCATTACATTTTTTTTTTCTTAAGTACTACTAAGTATTTATACTTGTAGCAACCTCTTCAACCCCGCCACAAGTTACACAGATGGCGCTGCAGACGCATTTAGAACAATGGACAATTCTCCATGAAATCCTGAAACACACTATGACAGTTTTCTGAGCACGTAATAATAATATATACAAGATCCTGAGATCGTCGGGGCATTGCGGCCGCCCCGCCAGGCATACCACCCGCCTGGCTGAAAGATCTTCTTTATTACTGATTGTTAAAATAGGCACCTACTGCAATACAGTATATCAGTGGCTTCGTAACGAGCACTGACACCATAGATTCAACTCATGATGCTAGATCCCCCAGTTGGATTTTTCTATCGATCTTTTCAAGTATTTTTAATTAATTTTGGCTTTAGTAAAAAAACATATTTACTAATTAAGACGTAAATATGAAATGTAAATTAAAATTCGCTACGCTCGAGTGCGCTGATCACTGGGTGTGGCGCGGCGGCGCGTTTGTGGTGCAACGCGTGTTTACGGCACATTGCGCGCTCAAATTACTTAGTGTGTGTGCTATATATATATGTGTATAAGATGGCCAATTTAATCTTAAAGATAGCAATTGACTAACATGTATAACAATCTCCACCATCAAGTATATATATATGTACTAGCTGTTGCCCGCGACTTCGTCCGCGTGGTATTTAACAAAGACTCAGCCGTTGGCAACAGCCTGCTCGCGTTCTGATCCCGCGGGACGCATTGCAGATTGTTGCTAACAAACTTTAATCAGGCGCAGCGCTGCGACATTGGTTTTAATTTTTTTTCGTGAGATCCATTTTTTTTTTCTCAAATAAAAGTAGCCTATGTTACTCCTTGTTACATCAGCTATCTGCCAGTGAAATTCCCGTCAAAATCGGTTCAGCCATTTCAGAGATTACCCGGAACAAACAGACAGACAGACAGACGGACAAAAATTGTAAAAAATGTTGTTTCGGTATAGGTAACGTGTATACATCCAAATGCACTTAGTAAAAAGCGGTTATTTTAATATTACAAACAGACACTCCAATTTTATTTATATGTATAGATATAGTTACCTACTCGTCATTTTTATTAGAACCTTTTGTCTAAGGGCACTTAGTTCCAATCTTTACAACCTCACTAAACCACTAAATAATTAAATAAAAAAATGCTCATATATTTCATTTTGTAAATTTATTTATTTATATTATTATAAATTAAAACATACTAAAAAAATATATACTTATTGCATTTACATAAAAATTATGTACAATATTTGAAAAAAATAACAACTTTGTTACATTATAATGGAATTAAACATGGACAATGTATGTACACCTATTATACGAATTTTATTAATACTGCTTTATGTACGTTCAAATCTAATAGTATGCAGTTGGGGTTGCTATAAAACTACTATTAAAATGGCAATATGGATGAATGAATTTGCTTCCAGGATCATTGACTTGCTATCTCCTTTTTTATACACATCTATTATACTAATTAATATGTTTTCCCCATTTCTCCCAGTATTCCTCAGTCTGCATTTCCATTATTCTAGAAAGGCACCTGTCACATGCAAACATTTCCTCTTCACCTGTGAATATGGCAGCCCTTGCGTCATCCTGTTACAGCAAACACTCTTTTTAATAATGATATTGAGAAACCAAAATTTTACCTTCCTACTTCACAGAGACGAAAGACTCTTTACAAACTGTAGCTTGCATGAATTACATTCTAGGTGAAATTATTTCATGTGAGCCATTTTTACCTACCTTTCTTTTGTTAACAATATAATTCCTTTTTACTTAACATTTCAATAGCTAATTTTTAGGTCAAATAGTTATTTCTTTTATTATATAAAAATTCAATACATTGGTAGTACGTACGGAATCTTTCGTTATTTTTAAGTCATCCATAAGAGCTCGATCAGCATCACCAAACTCGGCTTGGTCATCTGATTTCATCAAATCCTTTGGATCTCTGTCTGCAGCAATGACTACCTATAAATAAACATGATTTGCATGCATGCTCACAATAAGACAACAAGGTATTGTGCTAATTTTAATGTTATAGCAGGTACTTACCCTGACTCTGTTGTCATACAATGTGTCAATTAGGGTAATAAACCTTCTTAGTTGAGATCTATGTTTTGAGATAGACAACTGAGGCAAATTTCTAATGAACACAGTATGAAATGTTTTGGATATAACAAGATAATCACTTGCTCCTAGTGGCTGTAAGCAAAAAAAAAACATTAAATATATATATATATATAATAGATGTGTTGTAACCACTGCTTATGTGTTTTCATACTTACTCTATCACACAGTTCATCAAAAGTAGAATCCAAAACACGTCCACATGACTTGGCAAATTTCACATTTCTTCCTAGTATATTAATTACACGAGGTCTCACTGTATCAGTCTCCTTAGATACCAAAAATTTAAATAAATTATCTACAGGATTATTATCTGGCGCCAACTCGCTATTTCTGCAACCAAAACACAAAAATGTTTGTTGAATATCTTCGAAATATATATATATATATATGTATATCTATTGTTGTTAATATTTATTAGTAATTGCCTGCTTGCACTACGATTTTATTGTACTTATTAGAATGGTTTACGTAAGTATGAGTTCAGTCTTCACTTGCAGTCTTGAGCATCAGAGTAAATAACATTCATTATAATATGCATGCATCATAAAAAAAATTATAAAACAAAAACTATTATTTCATACTCACATAAAATATTTACCATATTTATTACCCATCCCACGTAATCTATAGTCAACACCTGAATCTAATTGGAGCACATTACAGTGGGCTTTTAGGACAGGTATAAAAGGCAAGAAGTTTGATCGCTGCAGCCCATTTTTGTACAAATCATCAGGTTTTCTATTACTAGTTGCTATCACAACACAACCGTTATCAAACAGTTGTGTGAATAAGCGTTTCAGAATCATTGCATCTCCAATATCTGTCACCTGCAATCATAGTTTTAAGTATTTAACTGGATCAGTCGAACTAAATACACTTGTTGAACGTAAAAACAAAATGTTCCACATTAAACTCACTTGAAATTCATCAAAGCAAATTAGCCACGACTCCTGTGTGATGTCAGCAGCAACCGGTGGTATTGGATCAAATGGTTTGGAGCCTTCATCGCGAAATGAGCTTGCACCCTTTCCAGATTTGATTTTCAATTCATGGATTCTGGCATGTATGTTCAACATGAAAGAATTGAAATGAACCCTCAGCTTTTCTTTGATCTAAAACAATAACTTAGTAATAATATAAAGTGTATGATTGATGCATTAGCAACATTTGTGATATGCGAGAAGAGGTATTTAATCCATATATTTAATATGACAGCATGCATATTGTCAGGGTACACACCACAATAATTTGCACAATGTGCATGCTTACTAAATATGTGGATCCAATACTTTTAAGATTCTGTACCAAAATGGTAAAAAGGGAACCATTATGGTACACCTCAAACAATGTCTGTCAAAGCTGTTATTGTATCAGAACACAGTAATGTTTACTTACAACAAATACTTACTGGGACAGTATCATAAAACAGGTCCATTAACATAGTTTTTCCACCCCCAACACTGCCATGGATGTAGAGTCCTTTGGGTGCTATTATTTTTTGTGGTTTAGGTTTACTAAAGAATCTGAATAGTGATCCAGCACTTGGACTTTGCAAAATTGGTCGTTCGAAGGCCACCACTTCATCATAGACTTCTTGCAAATGCCGCACTATAATTTCCTGGTGTGAATCTTTACTTAAGGTTTCATTAGTCACATTCTGGGAATACACTTGCCAAGGCCCATCACTTGATAGGTGTTGTTCTTGTACTTGCGAAGAATACAGTTTCACACATTGATAACAACTCTTCCAATGATACTTTAAAAGTGAAGAAATGTGAAAACATGAATTTTGTGCAAACATTTTGTTCAATGTCAACTGAATGAGTCGTTCGCGCAAAATATTTCCATTATATAACTACTAGAAAAATTCATAACCTTGGACACTATTGTAAACAATTGAGTATGTAATCCATTTCTTCATATAATTTGCAATAAATAATCAAAGATCCGAGATATCTGACAGAATAGTATTTATAAATAATACCTAAATCAAATATAATAAATGAACTATCAACAAAAGTCCAGCAAGTAGTCAGCTGTCAGCTTGTCATGTATGTGTCAAGTGTCTGTCAATCAAACAGCTGTCAATATATCAGTCCTGCTGTGTTTTTTTTAATTTCAGTCATTGTTTATGCATTGAGCCTGTAAGTCCCCGTATTGAGCCTGTAATCATTAATGTCGGAGACATGCGTAGCATCCCAAGCAAGTCTGTGTCATAGATTACATTAAAAACAAGATTGGCAAACTCCATGCATTACAGCTAACTCTAAAATCTAGTGGGTGCCACAGTGCAAGCTCTTTATAAGTTACAAACATATTCCTCGAGGCCCTGGTAGTAACTACCTATCAGACTACACAATATATGGCGTTGTCTTACAAAACATCAATAAATATATATCGACATAAAGATATAGGTGTAAATTGTTATTCCGCTTCTCTCACGTAGAGTTACATTTCAAATGAGAAATTATCATTATTATAGTACTGCACACATGAGTTTGGGTTTGCTAAGTACTATAGGACGTTGGAAAAAGTTATGAAACGACTATAAATTCGGGGGTTAGCCTATATAAAAAATACAAGTTCACCTATTTCAGCTACGCAGTTTGTAGTTCGGCTGCGCAGTTTTGTATGGCGATAGTCCGTCTTATCTTATTTGGTCCATAGTCTATTTAATAAAAGAACAAGAGACGGTACGTCTTATAAGCGTTACGTGCGAGGCCGTAGCGACGCTTCGCTGCATCCCCACATATGGGAGCTAGCCCCGCTGCATGGGCGCCATTGTGCGCCCTCCGGAAGTACGCCACCAACCCATTAGAGCCCGCCGACCACCCATTTACCCGACATCAACTGGACGTCGTAGGCAACCCCTAGAAAAGGGCCTAGGCCTAAACCAGTTTTCCAGTCTCCCGTGCAGGGGCACGTGAGATGAACACATCATCAGATACTAAACTAAATTGATGTAGATATTGAAAGGACATTTTTGAAAAAAAATTGTTAAATTTGGTAGGTACTTAAATAATTCAATAAAAAAAATTGCAACGCTTATACATATATATGGGTACCGTACTCTGGGACGACCCTAGTATATACTTAATTAGGTACTTATAGATGATAGACATTCGCGCTATACACTGTTTGCCTTTACCGGGATACGATCCCGGCCCAATCAATACAGAAAACAAGGTCACTAGCCTACCAACCACCAATGGGGTCCTGAATTGGTATGTATTTACGAAGCAAGCACTTTATTGAATAATAAGTTATCTCGACATACATACCTAAACCATATTACACATCTCCCTATAATCTTATGCTTATGGAGGGGTTATCTCTTTGCTCGACCAAACCAAATTATCCAAAATTGCAACCTAATTTGCTTAAATCCGGACAGTTGAAATGCAATATAAAGTGGGGGACGACCGTTATAAAAAAAAACTCTTTCATATCTTGAGAAAGCAGGATGTGGTCAAATTGAAATCGACGTCCTGAATGAATTGATGCAAAGTGCTTATTGCAATCAGCAGCCACACTGCACATTATCTTGACATCCTTTTTCTTGCACGAAATATAGTCTACAGGGGCAGGGGTGTCACGTTTTAAATCATAATAATTAAACTTAGATAAAAAGTGATTTGGGTCATTCAGTCATTTCATATCATGCGTATACTTACCTACTTCAATAACTTAGCTGATAAATTAGCTTATACGATGTAAATAGTATTTTAGGTGAGTACATGCGCACATAAAAGTACCGCGTATTCATTAACGGACTGCTTATCTACTAAATTTATTACTTAATTATACTACATGTGTATGGATACTCGTAGTATATACGTACCTAAATATAAAAAACCGAAGAATGAAATCATTCTAATATCGTTTTGTTTTTTTTTGGTAGGTACCTACTTACTACGTACCTACTTATCAATGGGCTTAGCATTGTGCTCAACTCGTTTAAACTCGTTTACTAAACCTATAAATAAAATTGGTACGTACATAGTACAGTTAAGTTAGATATTATTATTTTACCTATAATGATTTGCCTTTTTGAATATCCGAACTACTGGGCACGGTCCGGGCTTCCTCTCAATGCCTAGGGGAGTCCGCAGGCCTAAGTCATGTCTGCATACATTACACCTGTTCGAGAACTAAACGTTTTTCCTGACTATCAGTTTTCCCCATGATGTTTCCCTTCACAGTTAAGCAAGTAAGTAAGTACCTAATAATGATTTTGCGAATGAGATTTGTGCATAGACTTCGGCAATCCCAGTGGTGCGAGTCGGGGTTGTAACCTGTGATCTTTGATTCTAAAGCGATAGTTCTACGAGCCAGACTTTACTGCTACTTATGACTAAGTAACTTATTTTAAATAGGTATTTTTTTACAGACTCGTACATCATGCCTGAATGACTGAAATGGTAGACAATGGTCAACTGTAGAGTATGGTTTTTTATATCAACCTAAAAGGAGTCTATATAGCCTATGCCATAGGTACTACAACTTTTTTTTATATTACTGGCATAACTAAGTACCTAGGTATATTCTACTAATTCGTACTTCTACAAGTAACCTAGGGTACGATTTGGGATCCCAGCGAAAACAAAAAAAAAGGTACGATTTAGATTAATCGAAAGAGCTAAAGATGGAATAAATTTTGATTAAAAAGAAATATATAGTTTACCTACGCAGAGGTAATATGATATGCAGCCCTACATGAGGAGGTAGGCATTAAGCAACTCCGCTCCGCCGCTTCATTTACGGACCATTTCTTTTTTTATGTCTGCATCTCTTGTCTCCTGGAAATCCGTCGCGTCCACTCCGGCTATTTTCATACTCTAGGGACATCAGTTGTGACAGCTAGGTACGTTGTTTGTACTTAAGTTATAAATACTTCGACAGATACAGTATGTAGCATAAATGAACCTTAGTAGGCTACTTAGTAAGTACCCATCAACGAAGATAATTTTTTTGCATATATAGTTCTAGACAGCGCAGCGGTTACAGATAAAAAGTATAAAATTTATCAAAGAGATAGGGATAGTTTACTTAGTGTTGCGTAATTTTCTATAAATGTTTTGGATTCCTCCATTTGCATAGGTACTAGGCATATACTCCTATTTTCATAAAAACCGTAGTCATGGGTAGTTAGGTAAATATATAATTAAGATAGGTATAAGTAAATTTCATACTATGTCACTAGATGAGCCATACAGAATATCTATTCTATACTCAACACATATCGCCCTGAAATCAAAATTTTAAATATGTACTATATATCACTTCTCACCCGTAATAGGTATATTTCATAAACCGGTCAATACAATTGCCCAAATGATGCGTAGGCTAGGAACTTCATTATCAATGTACGTATACTTCTATTTGCTCGGATTTCGCGCACAATTATAATGTTAGATAAAAATTATCGTTGGCCCAATTAGTTGAACGAAAACAAACATTCAGGTGTAACTATTGTGGTCAATGTCAAGGTTACCTTCGGCGAACTGACCTACGGAACCTAAATTGCTCTTGAACTCGCTCACACACTGGCCTCAATTGCCCCATCTAATGCACCGGTTAACAACCTCTAGTGTCAAGGTGCCTGCTGTTGTTTGCATAGTGAAAGGAAGTCGCAAAACGATCATATATCTATCTACTATCACAAGACTCACTGCATTGGTCCACGGTGAGTATGGATTTAACATGTTAGCTATGCTCGACATGACAGTTGGTGCATACACAATAAATAATACTATAGTTCGGTTAGTATTACATAATAATACAGACCTATTCCAAAATGTCCAGTTAGGTAGTTTAAATCTCGTATAAAATACCTTATCCAATAAGTAGATAGGAAGAGAGCTTAATAAGGTAGGGACCTTTTACTGACCTGTAAAATGTTATCTTCACAAGCAAGTGTATCATTTTATTAATTAGTATGTATCACTTATTATTAAAATGTGAAATGATATAAGGAAAGAAATACTTACCTACCTACTTCTATAAAATTTCAGACGTGACTTAAACCATTATGAGTTTATGATGAGCACTCGTGTTATCCGTCAATGTCAATAAACACGTGCATTGATATATACTGTGAATCAGTGACTATCAGTTTGAGGGTCATTGACTGCCCTGCAAATAACATAAATACAAAAAGTTAAACCGTTTCCCACCCTGTGTTGCGCGTAGTGTGAACCATGGCTGATATACCCTGATTACGGATTTGTTGGAAGCGCGAGGGTGGTCGAAACATGCGGGCTCAGCTGCGAACATCTTTACACATAATTTTGCACGAATACTGCGTGATGTGTAGGTACGTACGCTGTAGGTACGTTACTCATTTGAGTAACGCATCCGCAGCCTATTTAGTCTGCGGATGTGCTTTCCATACTTGAGATATCCGCTGTCTTTTTGAATTAACTTAGACCTGCTTTAAGTAGGTAATTATAGGCGCTATGACGCTAATCCCAGATGGCCTTAGGTTCTTAATAGTTATTCTTCCTGATAGAGTAAACCTTATTTCTCTATACTTTATGGATATAGTGAACAATCTTTGTCAATCAATTTTACAAGAGATCTACAAAGATTGTTTACTACAATAAGGTACAATAGGAATCAATTGACTTCGATCTAAGTTTAAAATTTTAACCCTTAATAGCCTAGAGTTTCAATTTTGATACCAATCTTTTAAACCGAATGTTCACATTATTATTACTTTTTTTTGTAGGTTGGCTGTACGTATTTTACTGTTGTATAATATTCTTTCCAACGAAATAAAAAAAAATCAAATGTCATTATTATTAAACACAATAACATTAAATACAGTAATATTAAAAATAAATCACTTTCGTAAATCAGGCTACTAAGGGTTAAATAAGTTTTACTTCATTTTGAGAATGTGTCAAACTCCCACATAAATGTTAATTTTAGCGTCCCGACCCACCATGTTCAAATTCAATATTACTTGAGTACTTAAGGATTTCATATTTTTTTATGTTGGTTGGGGGATCCACTTATTGTTTTAGTTCATACTTCGTTTTAAATTGGATTAAATTTAACTTACTTATGTGTAAAATTCTATTCTATTCTAGTCATTCGAGTAGTCATAGTCATACGAGATAGTTCATAATCATACGAGTCCTTGTGGTTGTGGACGTACACTTTTTACACCTGAGATTTTTAGACCAGCCGTATTGTAATATGGATGTTTAACTTTAAGTCTCCTAAAACAAATACGCGACTATTACTAGTAAAAAATAGATATGCCTAAATAGATATTAATCCAGCCTGCAACTAAAAAAGCGCTTCAAAATTAGTCCTTTCGTTTGGAAGCTATGATGCCAAAGAAACATACAAAAAGACTTTGGCCTTATATAAATGTATAACACCCCTTGTCTTGTGTCGGGGGTGAAAATCGGGCGACAGCCAAGCCAAGACGCCAATAATGTATATTAAGATAGTCTAGTCCTGGTCATCCCGTACAAAAGCGCTCGATTCATCTTGCTTGATACGTGAGCAATTAAGGTGACTGCCAGCAGCCAAAACAATCGATCGTTGCAAATGGCCGGCTCGTTGACACGCACCAGTCAGACGCGCGCGAGACGATCGCAAGTCCTTCCACGCTACAATTGAATGCAATTTTATGCTTTATTTTGTAGTAATAAGATAAACAATGTTACTTGATTGAACAAACCCATAATAACCAATATATAGGTCACATTATGATAGTTAGGTACATATCGTCTGCGTTTAAGTATTATAATACTTTAATTAGGTACCTACTACCTAAGTACTTAACTGAGCGAAAGATAGCGAGTTACGAATGCTATGAGATTTACTAACTATAACTTGAATAACTTCAAAATGTTTTGTTATTAGCAACAATGTTTTGGTAGCAAATAAATAGGGACCTATTTTAATTTGTGCAAGCACTTTAGGTACCGACTGTCCCTTCCTCCCTATTCCAATATGTTGTAGATAAAGTACACGCGTGTATTATTAAACCATATCGTGGTTTCTTTTAATAATCAGCATCTACTTACACAGAATGATTCAGGGAGGATATGCCAAGCCTGCAACATACGCTTCCGTAGCGAGTTGTAGAGCGAGTAAAAGTAGCGACTTTCGAAATGACGTTTTTAAAAAATATTTCTCATACCAACAAAACGAAACTTGCGTTATATTGTGAGAATTTTTTATTGAGATAAGTACCTACTGAAATCCTGATTTCACATGGGCTACCTTACTTACATAATGATTACAAATGCGCTAAAGAAGCGCAAGTTCTATTTTATAATGATTTTTTCTCCGTGTGGTCATCTACTAATATTAGGATACCATACCAGAAACCTTAAGCTATATGTAGCTAGACAACATAAAGAAATAGAAGAGATAAAAATATTATTACTATCATCAAAAATACTGTGCCACCTTTATTTAAACAATTTAAATGATAAGATGATAGCTAAAAATGCAGACACTGTAGCCGAGATACATCGTATTAAACTTTTAATAACGCACCACAACGCAACAGTGTCGTGTCCTTGCTTCGGGTGATAAGAAATTATATTTATAAAAATGACCAGAGTCATGTAGTACATTTAATAAATTAATACTATAGGTATGAGCTTTACATTTTGTGATGGATGGATACTAAATTTCCGACAATATATCTCAATCAAGTTCGGAGATGTTGTGACAACCCATTTATCGATCGCCATAACATTTTGGCAGGATGTTGCCTTCATGTTCTATAATTATTACTTATTGAAGAATATTAACGCATGGGGTAAAAGGACAAGGGGAGACTATCGTCATGTGAGTATAAAATTCCTGTTGCGAAAAATAATCTGGGGATGATGATGATGGATTGGTTACGACGTGTTACAAACTGGGTTCTGTTTCCACACCACCGAAGAGGTAAGAACCGAGGTGCGCTTTTTTTATAGAGGTGTCCCCAGTAGGCCTACTCCTCTTTAAGTAGGTAAAGCAGATTGAATATAACCGGTAACCTTAGGTGGCATCCGCAATATGATTATAAAACATTTGACCAATCAGGATTCGGAAATAAGCCGGTGGCCCAAAATTGTGATAGCGTACGTCGTCGAGATTAGGTAACGTGTCAGGAATTGTGTCATTCAGTTACACGGAGGCGGTGGGTTTGCACGTCGATTATTATGAGTCGAGGGCAGTGTTCCTCGGCCGGCGCGAATGGCAGACACAGAGACGTCGAACGCCTACTCACCTACTCTACGTCCGCGTTTGCCAATTTCGATCAGCAGATAAGGGTAGATGAGTTATCTGTCGCCCGACAACAAATCTAAACAATAAGAAAACATTTTTAAAAACCTATCATTAATGCCAATTAATTTGCTCCCACGACTGATCTAATTAACTCCAGATACATGACAGAACTTTGAGAAAACGAGAATTGACAAATTATTTTATAGGTATTTTCCTTGATATACAGAACATCTACGCAAGCTTGTTTATGATGAGTATATAAAAAACTTTTCAAAATTCTCTACCAACTCCTTCGTCTTGTATTATATCTGCATGTATCTTTATATGTATCCATTAACAGTCACACGAACATTTACTTCTCACGCGACACAAATATTACTTTCATACACTGATGAAGAGTTAGGATATTTGCCACTTTTATATAAATTGGATAAAACAGTTTTGTGGTGGCGGCCACGCACTGTATCCAATCAGATAAATTTGACAAATATACACACAACATCCATACGACAACTATGATGTGACGTGGCAAAATTCTCTACGCAAATCACGGATACACGAACATTCACAAACTTCACATTCATATCTCGCCAAAACCTTCCCAGTGTAGAGTCTAGAGTACTAAACGATGATACTATCAAATTCAGTATGCTAAAAATAAAATAGCTATACGTACGTACTAAATTTTTTTTTCATAAATGCATACTCGTGGGTATAAATGTTCTAACTAAAACTAAAAATATTATAAAGGTTCAACGCAAAGCTAGGCTAGATTAACGATTATCACTGCCATTGTAACCACCGACGCTTTAAATCTTCGTTTATAAATAATTTATACAAGTCAAGAGTGGGGAATATGCGTTCACTAACATCCCAGTGTTATTATTGGAGTCTGGAGCTAGAAACTAAAATTAACAACATGTGTACAAATAGAAAATTATACATAAATCTACATATTATGAATTCCTAGACCGAGACAGTCAATGATTAGAGAAATGTTTGTTTACCCTTAATATCACATAGCTGGGGAAATTACAAATCTCAAATTGTACCTGCTAATTGGTTTAGCTTGAAATCTGCTAGCTTGTTTACATACCTATCAAATATTGCGATGTCCTACTTTTTATGTTTTATTTCTGTATGTTTACTTTCTATCGAGTGCGTAACATAGTGTCAGCAGAGACACAAACTAAAATAGTTCCAATTAATGTTTGTGTTAACATTGTTCCATTAATTGTTAGCTATGCGTATTTTAGTGCACAGTGTGTTACAGTGGCAGTGGAGCTAACGTTATCGTCAGCGGTCGAAGCCCCTCGCTCACGTTACCAGATTACATACCAGCATGAACTTTGATAGCCTCGTTTTCGCATTACAACAATTTCACCCTCACATCTTCTGTATCATGTCTATATTTATCTTCTAAAAATATATATCAATCACTAACTTCGAAATAGCTAACACCACACCCAAAAATGTATAGTCCCATTACGAATGCACTGTACATAGAGTTTATGGATTTAACTCGGTTGATTTGGAATACGTAAGCATCTTCAATCTACCTACCGAGGTATCCGAATGTTCCATAGGCGTTTACATTGACCGTTGCAGAACTTAATATTCACATGTTGTAGGAGACGATCGCGATAGCAATCTCAACTTGTCGTGGACCTATAGACAATGGCATTGGTACAATACACGCGTTGAAGTTGAAGCAATCATTGGCTAATTAAAATTTGCTGTGCGTGACGCGACCACGAAGTGCCTTATCCACTTATAGGCTGCACACGTGCCTGTCAATGAACTTCGCAGACCATGCCGGCCACGCGCTAAACTGACCAAAAATCTAAACGCACTGATCCAGGCGTAGCATCCACAAAAGCCTTTTCGCGCTTGCCACCTTTTGATTCTATGAGAGCACATTCATTATTATTTATCATACAAATAAGCATGTACCTATGATACAAAGTAGCATTAAGTACGCAACAAATAATATTTTTGTATTCATTGTCACACACAAGGACCTAAAGAGAGCTACCGGCCAGTAATAGTAGGTAACACTGGCTTCTATCTAGACTAAGGGCATCGAACTTAGTTCTGCGATTATACATATACCTAGTAGGTAAGTACTTAATAGATTGATTACTTACGTTCATTATATTTAAAATTTGTATTATTATGAACAGCTTAAATTAAAAGAAACTTAATTTCTGGTCGGGTAGGTACTAACGGCCAAATATGAGGACGTTGTCGGTGCGAGCGAGGAAATCGTCCTGCTCCGTGTGAGTGACGAAGGTTCGGGAGGGAGCCGGTGCATCGGCCTGCACGCCGGGCGGCGGCTTCTGTCGCTCGAATCGCTCCATGAGGTCCGCCGGAACTTGCGGCAACTGCCGGCCCGTCGTGTTCGGAGCTTGAACGAAGCCGAGCCTCGCCAGCAAGCTCTCGCGGATCATGTGCAGGCTGTATTCGCGCGTGTTCTCGTAAGACCGGCAGGAGGCGCACGCCGGCGCCGCCGCCGGCGTCTCCGGAGGGCAGGCCAGCTCGGCAGCGACGGCCGCCAGCCACGCGGCCAGCAGCAGCAGGCTCGCGGGCCTGGCCCGCGGCCCGCGCGACGCGCCCAGCGGACGCGTGGTGCGGCAGAGCGGGGAGGCGGCGGCGTAGCGCAATGAGCGATGTGCGGCCGCGGGCGGCGCGTGCTAAACTGCACACGACTCGCACTCGGCGCCCGCGCCGCGGCCACGCGGCGCTGCCGCCTCAGACGGGGCGCTGCAGCCACCCCGCCCCGCCGCCACACCGCCCGCTGACTCATCTGAACGCTGGCGGCGCCTGGGCTGCGGAAAACTGATAACGCGGTCGATCGACTTGTATGCCTCTACACGGCAGCCGCCCGCCCGCCCTACCATCCGATTCACTTGCTTGCGCTTGTACTGTCCCACTCGAGAAACTTACCTACCCTACCGTACGCTACCCGTACGCCTATTTTAACGACATCTGACTCGATATACAGTTACCTGTAACCATTTCTATTATACTTTTTAATCTCATCATTTCGGTTCAAGAATACCGGGCATCATACGGTTAAACTCGTTCTTGGGTCCCAACTTAATTAATAACTCAGGATTTTGAATAGTACCTATCCATTAAAAATTTGATTATTTAAAATATTTACAAACTAGCTGTTGGCCGCGACTTCGTCCGCGTGGTATTTATCAAAGACAACCGTTGACAACAGCCTGCTCGCCCATTCTGAGCCCGCGGGACGCATTGCAGGTTGTTGCTCTCGAACTTAATCAGGCGCTGCGCTGCAACATTGGTTTTAATTTTTTTCGTGAGATCCTATTTTTTTTTCTAAAATAAAAGTAGCCTAAGTTACTCCTTGTTACATCAGCTATCTGCCAGTGAAAGTCCCGTCAAAATCGGTTCAGCCATTTCAGAGATTAGCCGGAACAAACAGACAGACAGACAGACAGACAGACGGACAGACAGACAGACAAAAATTGTAAAAAATGTTGTTTCGGTATAGGTAACGTGTATACATCCAAATGCACTTAGTAAAAAGCGGGTATTTTAATATTACAAACAGACACTCCAATTTTATTTATATGTAGTATGTAGTACTAGCTGTTGCCCGCGACTTCGTCCGCGTGGTATTTAACAAAGACCACCATTGACAACAGCCTGCTCGCCCATTCTGAGCCCGCGGGACGCATTGCAGGTTGTTGCTATCAAACTTAATCAGGCGTTGCGCTGCAACATTGGTTTTAATTTTTTTTGTGAGATCCTATTTTATTTTCTAAAGTAAAAGTAGCCTAAGTTACTCCTTGTTACATCACCTATCTGCCAGTGAAATTCCCGTCAAAATCGGTCCAGCCATTTCAGAGATTACCCGGAACAAACAGACAGACAGACAGACAGACAGACAGACAGACAGACAGACAGACAGACAGACAGACAGACAGACAGACAGACAGACGGACAGACAGACAGACAGACAGACAAAAATTTTAAAAAATGTTGTTTCGGTATAGGTAACGTGTATACATCCAAATGCACTTAGTAAAAAGCGGTTATTTTAATATTACAAACAGACACTCCAATTTTATTTATATGTATAGATATAGATAGATAACAAAATAGCCAATTAAAAACAAGCTAAGATAGGAAACAATAGGTAGGCCTTTGAAGGCAAAAAGTTGTATAGTAAAAGCACTAGGTAAAAATGTTAATCTCGTTTACGTATCTAAGCACCAATATCAGTTTCAATGTTAACCTTCCCATTTCAAGTGCTACACTTCACGTGCAGAAGGTACAGTTTTAACACCGGTTGCTGAGTGGGCTACGTGCTCTGCAACATATTAATTACTAGCTGTTGCCCGCGACTTCGTCCGCGTGGTATTTAACAAAGACTCAGCCGTTGGCACCAGCCTGCTCGCGTTCTAATCCCGCAGGACGCATTGCAGATTGTTGCTATCAAACTTTAATCAGGCGCAGCGCTGCAACATTGGTTTTATTTTTTTTTCGAGAGATCCAATTTTTTTTTTCTAAAATAAAAGTAGCCTATGTTACTCCTTGTTACATCAGCTATCTGCCAGTAAAATTCCCGTCAAAATCGGTCCAGCCATTTCAGAGATTACCCGGAACAAACATACAGACAGACAGACAGACAGACAGACAGACAGACAGACAGACAGACAGACAGACGGACAGACAGACAGACAAAAATTTTAAAAAATGTTGTTTCGGTATAGGTAGCGTGTATACATCCAAATGCACTTAGTAAAAAGCGGTTATTTTAATATTACAAACAGACACTCTAATTTTATTTATATGTATAGAGTATAGATATTGGTAAAATAAAACACTTAACTACGAGTAAGTAGGTACCTACTCAGAGTAAATATTTCCAGCGAATTTTTGAAAGTTTATTTTAACAGCTAACAAATAGACTATTCATTATGTAGAGTAAACTAAATATTTAGACGGCCCGCGCTCTCGAAAAAGAAAATTCTAAATATGCATATTATAGGTAGGTAGCATGGGTACAAAGTACGCATAGCTGTTATGTAATTCGGTGGGTAGGTGAAATGGCCTTATTTAAAATTTAATTTAAATAAGGCCATTTCACCCCATTATTTATACTGATCCGGATGTAGTAGGTAATGTATACCCTTCGCTAGAGCGCTGCGTGGCGTTGCGAGGCATGTTGGCTCTTTAGCAGCTTGCATGAGTTACCGACCGAATAATAAAGTCTAACCAGACCTACTCCGTTCACGGGCACGGTAAGTCATTGGGGCAGGCCTATGTCCAGCAGTGGACGTCTTTCGGCTGATAGCATAGTATGGCATCATTAACTTTTGTTGTTTTTTTTTTGCGTTAGCCGGTCAGAAGCCTGAAAAATTCTAACAGATGTTATCGGCATTAGGTTACTGTGGTTGGACTAGTTGGGTCTAGGTTTCCACTCGCGTAAACTACCACTGATGGGGTCACGGATGTGTGCGAAAGCGTTCCCGTGTCCCTCCCAACAAGGCGGGAGAAGGACCACCGTGGGGTTTTAGTCGGTAAGAGTCCGACGTAATCCGCTGGCCTCCCTCGGGGTTTGGGTATCCAAGAGGATTTCCACACGCAAAAAAAAAATAAGGTCTAGGTTGTCACGGATGGGTGTTGAATTTCGCGTCCTGACCTCGCGCTTCCCGTTCGATTGGAATGTGATTTTTTTGGGAAATCAGATGAATGGGATACGCCTTAAACGACTACTGCTCCCTGAATGACTTGGACGTATAGCCTAGCAAGCGCAGTAGATATAGCCAAAAAAAAACATCTACTTCTTTTTTTACGAAATAAAATGCGATGAAATAAAATGGATATGCAAATGGCCTCACCTACAACTTAGCGGGTATAATGCCAATGTCAAGTAATTAATAGCAATAAAACATTCAATAAACACACATTATAAATAAAATTATGGCTGTGACATGATGATATGAAAATAGCGGCTTCCACAAAACATACTCAACGCTCTCCGTAAACCACTAATAACTGTCAGTCCAATTAATCATCGTCAACGAAATGTCATTGTCAAAATATCCACAAATTTGTTTTTGCGAAAAAGTGCTTATGTTGATTTGATATATTTTTAAGTTTTATAATAAAAATGGATAAATGTCGACTATGTCTAAAGCGCACTAAAAGATTGCGTTCTGTATTTGGTGCTGAAGATGGGACTACATTTATTGGTATGATAACATCTATTGCCAATGTAAAGGTAATGTCATTATTATTTGTATTTAATCCAATTTATTACCTAACGGTTTACTAAGTAGCTCATATTTTTTGCCAGATTCAGTGTAATGATGGATATTCTGACAAAATATGTTTTTCATGCTGTAAGAAACTTAGAGAGGCATATGAATTTAAAGTCTGCATTGAGAGGTGAGTAAATAATCTACAGTTCCAAAATCAAAAATACAGTAACTTACTTAAAAGTAATTTTATTACTTTTGTTAAGCTTACCTTTGATATGATTTTATATTTTGACTGGACCATATGTGTGTAAATTGGTATTTACTTCCAGAAATATTTTTTCAGAAGTGATTATGTTCTGCATGAAGCAGACAATTTGAAGAAAATAAGTTTTAATAATTTAGAAGACATAAAGATCAAAATTGAAATTGATACAGATTTCAAGCCCATAATACCTTCATTCAAATTATTTTCTGAGAATCTATTGAAAGTTGGTGAAAAATGTATATCCTACAAAGACACATTTATAAAAAAAGTGAATATGGATTACACTGAAGATCAAAAAAAGGAATCATTATCTGTAATAGAGTTTCTAAAATCAATAAAAGCGGAACCTGGTAATGATTATGTCAGTATATAGTTCACATATATTTTGGTAGATAAATAAAAAATCTAGACATGCCTAAAAACATAAGAAAGTTTTAGTACTTATAATAAATAGGTATAAGCAACTAGCAACCTTGTATTTCCAAACTGGATAAAAAGGCAGGAACCTAAGTGGAAAACAGGCAACTAACAGTGCATTTTGATTATAAATAAACCTCTGTAACTGTCTTTTTATTTCACATAATTTTTACTTATTTCACATAATTATGGTAGTAAGGATATTTTATTTATTTATTATGAAGTACAACACTGTTACAGTGATACTAAATTAATGCTCTAACCATCCATATGTGTTCAATATAAAAAGTTGTAAGATTTTTTGATTAGACTCCATCAAAGCTTTTAAAATTATTTTCAGGATTATGAAATTGAAATGGATGATCATGATCTAGGTGGCAGTGATTCTATAGGCGACAGTGATTATGAACTCAGTCTGATGGAAAGAAAAAAGAAAACTCAAAAAAAAAACAAGATATGTGGTATACATAAGTCCCTAATTTCAACTTGAAAAATATTTAAAATAATTAATAGTTTAATAACATAAGAATAAAATACTTTTTCAGATGCAAGAAGTTTAAAAAATAAGAAATGTAAACCTGATGTCAATATCTTAAGGCCATCCACACCAATAAAACCAGTGTATTTGGAAGACATAAGACCTATATCAGTAAAATTAAAGAATAAAATGAAATCGAAAAGAAACAAAATAAAAAAAAGCAATTGTAATAGTGTTTGCCCGTACTGTGGGAAAATAACAAAGTCAGAGGCAATGAATAACCATATATTAATTCACATTGGTAAGGATTTCATTGATAATTTCATGTTTTGGCCTGGTTGCATGCCTATATTGGAATATGTGTGACAATAAGCCACCAAGATTCTATGTCCGTTTCTGAGAAAAATGGTGTGACAAATTGACTTTTTTCCTTTACAAGTATGAGTCAAATGGCTCTTAAGACATTTTTGTATTAAATAACTATTTAAATGCTTTTATTGAATTACAGGTGAGAGGACATTTAAATGCGAAATATGTCCGAAAGCTTTTTTGACATTGTCAAGTTTAACTTATCACAGAAAGAGACATTCTGATGCAGTATATAAATGCGATAAATGCGTCGCCACTTTTAATGTGAAAGAATCACTACAAAGGTACTATTTTGACAAAAACTATTATGCTGATGTTATAATACTGTCAGACTTAAAAATATCCATAGTTACTTATTATCTTGATGTATGTTGTACACTCGTTTCCATGTATGCAGAGAAATAGGCAGATTTTTTTGATGCTGGCTGTAAAATAATATATTTTTTGTTTCATTTGTTTCAGTCATATGTTAAAGCATACCGAAGAAAAAAAATATGTTTGCGATATATGCAGTAAGGCTTTTAAGAGGGTATGTAATCATCCTTTAACGTTGCTAGGTACTTACGTACTTGAAACTAGATCTCTTCATATAACAACTTTTATATATTTCCCTATGCCTATATTAACCTATTCTTTTTCAATCTTTTTCGATTCTTCAATTCGTTTTTTTTAGAACGGCGCTTTGACTCGACACCGCAAGATTCACAACTTCGGAACCAAATCTATCCAATGTGAATTATGCAGTATGTCGTTTCACACTAATTCAGGATTACGTCATCACCTGCGAGTGCACACTGGAGAGCGACCGTTTAAATGCGAGGTTAGTGACGAAAATATTCAAACATAATGGGTACTAGACATGTAAGATTAGATCAATTTTTTTGAAACCATTCTGTTTATCCTGCGTTCTTCTTCACTACATTATTTTAAGTCTTATTAATTAACTTACCTCAGCTATGACAGTAAACACCTGATATGACGTTTTGTCTTAAAAAGAGGATTTAAATTCGCTCTCAAAGCGGCTATTCTCAATGGCTCAGAAAGCGATCTACGTTACGGGTAAAGCTTCAAAATCGAGTGAGATATCTAATCGAAACAATCTTGTTCCAATTCCAATCTGGCTCGGAGATAGATAGTAAGCTGACTCAGAAAATTTAGTAGTGTAGGTAGGTACTATTTAATGCGAGTGCGAGTACATAAGGATCGGGTAAATTCTACTTATACTGTTTATTAACTCTCTTATAAGCCATCCGGATAAAGTATGGGATTATCTATTGCGGATTGCCCAGCATTTGTACGGTGAGTATACTATAGTATGCAGCCTAATTCAAGTCTAGTATCAAGCATGTACTGTATGCATATAACAGTATATAAGTACCTAAAACTACTGTAGTCTGCCAACAGTACAGCAGCATATTTTCTAATAGTTCTTACAAACATATTTCACTTCGGTAAGACAATCAAATGAAATGAGACTCTTGCTACAGAGTAATAAAGCTCACTTCAGCTCGATCACCGCTGTATTTTATGAGTTTAAAAAATATATTGTGACGTAGCTACGCGCGTCTCTTTTTATCGCGTAACTCTATCTCTTGCAAGCTCGTTGCGCCCCGACTAGCGTCAGCAGGTACAGAGCGCGCTGTAGGTATTTATGCAGTAACACCGACGTGTGACGGATGCCTGGTATACAGACTCGATGAGCCGCAATTCGAGATCCCATTCTTTATCCGGATGGGTAGTATCTGCCTACTTATCGCTAATTTACACCGAATGATTTCCAGATTTGTTCTCAGCCGTACAGCTACAAACACGACTTCAACCGACACTGTTTCAAAAAACACGGCATATTCCTCAAGCGAAGATCAGTCTACGTTATGAACGAAGAAGTATTAAAACGAGAGCGCGAACTCATGAGAGGTCTGATGCTTCGGGCACACGGCATTCTTAAAGAAGGCGAACCGATCAATCCATTCGAAGGTCCACAAGCCGTAATGGCATTCGAACAAGCAATTAAAGCTATAGAAGCCAAACAGATTCCTATAGATTTTCAATTTTAAATTACTATTCTTGTTTTAACTTTCGACGTCAAGACTGATTATAATTATGCGACAGAGCAAATATGTGTTAATTGTGGTAGAATGTGTGGGAACAACTGAATAGCATTTTAAAGAGTGTTTATGTAAAACTATGGCCATTTTCAATTATGTAACTACCGTGTCTATAACAAACTCTATCATTTACCGCTAGTTCTGCCAACGACAAGTTTGTAGGGGGGATAAAAAGAAATTACGTAGGTATTAGCGATCCGTATACGTTAAATTATTGACACTGTACCGTGATAATATCCTAAATTCTAAAATATCATACCTACTTATGAAAATACTCTTTGATACATGGAGTTTTAACAGATAAGAGATGGTCATTGAAATCGACTGTTTGCAGTCAGTTGTTCTCAATAAACACACCTATATATTTAAAAAATGGATAAGTAATAAATCTTTTTGAATTCAAAACTATTAAAACATTGTTATTAGAAATGCCTTTTTATTTCGTAAGTACCTAAGTTTAGGTACACATTTACTATCAGGGGCATTACGCAACTTGGACGTCTCGGCAATACCGATCTATCACAGATCATATATCTGTGCGATCTATGGTCAGTGGCATAGCTATGTAACCGAGGGCCTCGGGGCAAGGATGGAATTAGGGCTGTAATATACACAACTTTAAAGTTGCAAAACTACTTCATCATTAGCTCATTAACACCCGCTGCAGGGCATAATAAAAACTAGTTCCTACGAAGTATTATATTATGTGAGTTGAAACGCAGATAGTTTTAAAGTCGATTATGTAAGCCGAGGGACCTTAGAGCCGGTGCCCCACCTAGCCCTACAGTAGCTACACCACTGTCTACGGTCCTGAACAGCATACAGCTTTCTACGCTCCTTAAATCGATGTTTTTATTACAAATCGAATCTGTACACGATAGTATATACCTACATGACCTATCTATTACATACCTAATATTGGTCGTAGGGGCAGTGGGTGCAATTGCCAAAATTCATTACAAATAGTAGATATAGTTAAAGGAAGTCCATAGATTCGGTCCAAAGTTAGGCAATATTATGCACTACAAAAACAAAGTATATCTACCTAACATATCATAATTTTCTAGAAATGTAACAGTCTTCATAAGAAATGAACATTTTATAATAAGAATAGGTCTATGGTAGGAATTATATACATTAAATCCTCTATATGCTTGCGATAGGTGGACGAATACTTACAGCTCATACCGCCATTATTTTCTAAAGGGTTGTGGGGGGAAATGGCCATATTGGACTGTACACTACCTTTCGCTGATGATGTTAGTTGCCTATTTCCATTCCCTGATGGACTATGAATTATTACCAGAAATAATCTATGTAACTTACATTCCAAGACCAAGGACCGTCAGAACCGCTTATGAGTAGGTACGACACCAACGACATACACCATATCAACCATACCGAAAACAGAAGCCCCATTATAACTCCTCTAACAACAACGGTAACTTGATACAGGTATTCTATCTCCGCTCTTTTATAAATAATACAATGCGTCCACACTCCCGACAATATAGTCCCTAATGGAGGTCTTTATCCACCTATCAATCAATTACTAGTATATAAAGATGAAATAGTTTCCACAAATATCAGTCTTCTTTGGAATCTGTAGATAGCAGTATCGCCATGGTAAGTTTTTATAATTGTTCTATGTAACTTCTTGGTACTTACCCCATAAAACTCCTTGTATTTCCCTACTTGACTATCACCTTCCACGTAATTAAATGTATTATTATTAATATTTTTTCAGATAAACCGACCTCTTCTATTAATGACAGTATGTTTTGGTTTGTTCATTTTAATCCAATCGTTAGTCCCGAAAGTGATGGCAATAAAGAAACATTCTAATATAGACGAGTTTACACTGGATGACCAAAGGACACGCAAAAGGAAAAACTACGTATTACAGATGCCGCAAGACAGCGATATATTCGGAAATATCGATAATATGGGCACTTCGTACGATAATATGGTCGCAGCATACGATGCCGAATCTTTTGAGCCAAACCCAAATCCTGAAGAACTCTCTGCACTCATAGTGGATTATGCGAATATGATTCGTGACGATGTCATTTTACTGGACAATTCGGTTGAAACTAGAACACGAAAAAGGGGGAACATCAAGGTAGAAAAACACAATGTAAGTTTACTCACTTCTTCAAAATTGAGTTTTTGTAGACTACAATTTTTCAATTCAATCTTCATGATGTTTATTATTTTCAGCAAGCGATATCAGATCCTCCATGCAGCTGTGAATACAGTGTAAGTGAAATAAACGAATGATATTTTTTTAGAAACAACACCGTATCGACGTACGTTAATTTCATATCCTATCTTTTCAGAGAGAAACAGAAGATTGGGGTGTAAATACCTTTCCGCGATTCGTAGAAACCAGAAACTGTAGTAAAGTACGCCCACAGAGATGCGCTGCCCCCTACGTTTGCAAGGAGAACTTCTACAATGTAAGCATAATTCCCAAAATACATACAAATAAAATACAAACATTACTATATATTGAATAAGTTAAGAGAAATTCGTGGAAACATAAAGAAAAGAAGATTGGGAGAAGATTTGAACATCTCGGTGGAAACCATAAACAAGCTTGGTGGTAACATAATGGCAGGAGGGGGAAACTCAAGGGGAGGCATTTGCCCATATAAAAGGCTATCGTAATGGTATTGTCTATTTCAGTTGCTGGTAATGCGACGAAGAACAGATGCCAGTCAACCTTCACTAGAGGTGCCCAATGAACTGAAATACAAATGGATTTCTGAGAAACGACCCATAAGTGTAGGATGTGTGTGTACTAATGAATATTTAGTGACTAAAAACTGAGACAACAGCTTTCCTTCTTTCCTTATAATTTGCATTATATTCTTAAGAGTATAGTGGGCTATTTATATTCCTTATCAACTTATCCAGTATAACAATAAAATTTTCACCCTAAAATGGATGCCTTTGATTATAACTAATATTATTACTATAATCTTATAAACGCAAATTAAACGCAAAGAAATTATTTATTACTTTTTCGTTTAATTAATAGTAAAACCAAGTATGTACAAGTTTATTTTAAAAATATCATCAGCCACTATTTACAACAAAATAACTTGATTTTATTAAGCTATTCAAGACCGATAGACAGTATCAGGCCATTGCATTGTAAAATATTGAATGTTTTATAATTTCCAATGAAATTATGAACAAAATGATAAACAATACTTCCAAGTCAAACTGTACCTACATAAATCAAATTTTAATAGGATTGATTGGGAAATAGTTCGCAACCCTTAGTACTATGCACAAGTAAAACATTTACAACTAATCATGAAAAATCTAACAAACTTTTGTTACCAGAATTATGTGCATCCTAGTTGTTAGATTTGAGGGTTGTGTTTCAAGTCATCGAAAGTACTGTCTCGTGTGCGCCTGGCGTCGGTACTTCTCCCATTTGCGGCATTATATGCGATATAGCGACTCTCGTTTCGCTCGCCATGCCCATCTCGCGCCGCAGCACTTCCTCGGTCACAGTATGAATAGACTTGAATTTAAGATTGATCCCATGCACTTTGAACACATGATTGTTCAAGTTTACTTTATAACTGAATGCAACTTTGCAAACCTGAAAAATAAATAACACAGATTTGTGACTGTTTCTACTGTATACTAGATAAAATTACGTACGACTAATAATACAGAAATAGCGCCTGTTTTATCACAAACAAACCCATAAGTAAACATTACCACTAGTTTGAAAAACTGAACTATCTCATTTTATCAAGCCATTTCCAATGCAATTTGTAGTCGTTATTTTTCGCCGCACGTATCAGTTCTAGGTACCTATATTAGTGCTTTCTTTAGATAAACGTTTAGAAGAATGCAAGTGGAGACAAATACCAGTGAAGATTACATCATCATTGATATTCGGGTTAGTGCTTGGAGGGTACAATTAATTACTTATGGACCGACTGACCTCGCACGCATAGGGCCTAGCGCCAGTGTGAGTAAGCATGTGGTTCTGCAGATGGTGGCTTTGCGTGAATTTTCTACAGCAAAAGTCACACTTGAACTTTTTGACCCCAGTATGTATCGCCATATGCCGGAGCAGACCGGCATTCTGGAATGTGATAATAAATGCCTTGTAAGGGTTGGACGCACCTGGCATGTGTAGGGCCGCTCTCCTGTATGCATTCGCTCGTGGTTTTGCAACTGATGTTTCGCGTTGAACGACATTGTGCACGTGTTACATTTGTACGGTTTGTAACCGGAATGTATGCGCAGGTGACGGTTCAGATCGCAACGCTGAAATACATCAATTGCACTTATTTCTTTTCAAATGTTAATCATTAATAACATTTGAGAAGAAAAACATTATATTCTGTTATAAATATTGGTAATAACTACATTCATAGCGACTAAATTGGTAACGTATCGGCAGCGGTTGCGCTGACGCCACTTCACATATTGACGCATGCGAGTTAGTGAAGTGAGTTATAATACTTTTAATAATCATGCAAATACTTACAGCAATGAATTTCTTCGTGCACAAATTGCAAGAGAATGGTCTCTCGCCTTTATGGATCAAGTTATGCCTGAAATAAATGAATGGAGTATTTAATAAATTGTTTATTTCCATGAGCGTTGTTTCGTCACATCAGGTGCTGTTGACCCAAACCAGACACAGTTTTCTGCCTGGAGAATTTCTTTTTTAAGTTAGTTGGAAGGTTAATAATATTTTATTGGTAAATGAAATAATTTACAATACAATGTGTACCTGACTAATGACTTCTGACTGTAAAAGCCAGCACCACATATTTCGCAAATTTGATCCTTCACACCCGTGTGCTGTTTCATATGGACAATCAAATTACTCTTCTGTGCAAATGATCGTGGGCATTGAGAGCAGGTGTATCTTTTATTCTCTGTAGAGAAAAACATAGGTAAATTTATTTCAAATATTTATTAGAGTTTATTTCAAAAGTAATGCAATTTAATATTTATGATAGCTAGGTAAGTCATATTTTCTTCGCTAAATATAAAGCTGTTTGCTATGCCATCTTATCAGTGTGCTTTGGAGTCCAATTTTTAAACTCATGTATCAGCTATAATGACATCTAACAACAGTAGTCTGACACACTTTAGATATGAATGCTGCTTCTTACTTCATTATTCCTTAATCACATAAACATTAAACTGAATAGAAAACATAATAAAATAATACCTTGATGAGTATTAATGTGATTGCCCAATGTGAATGTGAGTATACCACAGACAGGACACACCAGCTTCTCTCTCTGTTTGCTACCCGATGACTTCACCATTCGTATAGGTTCAGCTTTTGGTGTTTTGGTCTTGTATCCAGTGTGGACTTTTAGTACTGTTGCATCCTTAGGTCTCTTCAGAAGTATAGGCGAACCTCTAGAACCGTTTTTGAGAATTGGATCTGTAAATAATTTATGCCATTTAAAAATTGTACTTTGGCCATGAAAGGTGAAAATAATGAAATATTTTAGTCATACATATGATATAAGCTTGAAACTTTGTTTGCATAGACTAAAATGCCACCACTTAACAATATAGATTATAAAAAAACTAAATTAAAAAATAAATAATAAATCAAATTAAATTATAAATTAACTTCTAAAATGCCTTTTCTAATGGAATCTATTGTCAAAATATGTTTCCACTTCAAACAGGTTGGGCTGTATGATTATTGTCAATCAGTCATGACATGCCTTTAATATATACCGATGGATATATATTTCAGCCACATGTGGCGATGGCCAGTAAGTATTGTAGAAGCATTATATTCATAAGTACTTAAAATATTTGTTGCATAAATTACAGCAACACATGTTTGTAAGAATGTACTTACAGCATGTTATTGTTGTAGCGCGTGTTTTTTCATCCTTTCCTCTACCTGTATCAATATCATATTCATCTTTTATCTTTTTTATTACTTTCAGTTTTCTGACAATGGCTGGTTTACCTTTGAAGACTTTGATATCAGACAATTTGGGTTTTTTAAATATTTTAGTCTTCTGTTTTGTGGGTGGTACATAGTCATCATCATTGTCATCATCTTGAAAAACATCTTCATCCAAATATTCAACCTATAATAAAAAAAAAACGTTTTCATATTTATTATCCAGGGTGATACCAATAACAAAAAAAGCACAGATCAGTGATGGCTACCTACTTCTTGATCACTGTTAGGGTAACCAGTCTTCTTCCAAGTCAACTGAACTTCTTCTGAATCATCAATATTTCTAATTTCTTCCATGTTTGGGTCCACTTTCCTTATGACAGTATTGGCTATAACAATATCTTTTCCATCAATAGTCTCAACAGGTTTAGTTGGTTCCTCTACCTCAATTTCCATCTCCCATTTCGGTTCCGACTTTATTGTCAATGGTCCAATCTCACTCTTGATATCAACAAAGGAATCAAATGCAATCTTTTTAGTTGGAACTTTTTCTCTTTCCTTTGCTAGGAGTTTCCTCAGCCGTCTATCAGACCTAACAACAATATGATTAATTACATTATTAGTGAAGAAACTTTACGAGTCATTGATTCTGAAAAAACAACAGCCAGCAGCAAAGTAAATATTTCACAGGCTGCTGACAACAATGATGTAGAAGATAGAAATGTAGTTATTAAAAAATGTTTCATTATTTTAATATTGCTGCTTCCTATAGAAATTGGATATAGGTATAGTCAGGATAATGATTTATAAAACTGTAAGTATAAATTATTTCAATCTTTATGTATCATACCTTTCAGCAACAGTTTTAAGTAGATATGCCTTCTCCAAGGTGGTGCAGCATTTAAGACAAATCTTCTCTGGTAAGCCATCATTGGATGACACCTGAAGAATTATTATTGTTAGTGTAAATATGTAATAGGACTATAGTGAATTGAATTTATATAGTACTATAATTTTAGTAAACTAATTTTTAAGCACTACATAAGCATACCTCTTTAGTTCTTTCGTTATCAATGAATAACGCGCGTTTATTCACCACTCTATAATGCATGCACTAAAGGTAATTTCAGGACAATAATATATCAAGATGAAGATACATTAAGTAGTGCATGAAGTATAACTAAACATTTGTGTATTTTTCTTACCTTAACATCTGCGATGGCTGTAAGCATTTCAGCATAATTGCCGGATAGTTTATATCGGAATAGAGGACATAATGGTTTTTTGTTTGTCAAGCATATACGACATGATTTCATGTCGATAATATCACTTGGATCTAACATTTCCTAAAACTAAACCGGATAACAAAATCGTTAGTGTCGAATATTGCACTTCACTTTTCCAGTGTTTTAA
This sequence comes from Pheosia tremula, assembly GCA_905333125.1. Taxonomy (NCBI): domain Eukaryota; kingdom Metazoa; phylum Arthropoda; class Insecta; order Lepidoptera; family Notodontidae; genus Pheosia; species Pheosia tremula. The sequence continues at coordinate 5,176,151 of HG995402.1, read as the reverse complement.
CTAGGGAGGGATTGCTAATTGCTTGGTATGAAACGATTTTTATTCAATTTCAATATCTGTTCACCACCTCACTACGACGCCATAGACAACAGACATAGGAAGAAAGAACATAAGAAATAATAGGAAATGGATATGAAATACGTCGTTGATGACGTCAAAATGTTGCCTGCCGATTAAAAATACCTCCCCGGATGTACAACCGTCATAACAGCATCTTTCCTATATATATAAGGATTTAAGTTTCGTATTAATACCTAAAGAACTAAACACATTGCTTAAAAATGTAATTAACACTATTTCAATTCTAATTATATGACATGATTCTATTTTGTCCATACATAGCGGGCATAGCGTACTAACTTTACGGATTATGCTAACATATTCTTGAAGTATAATATTTCAAATCAAAGACAATAATGACTGATGTTGAACGCCAGATTTAATAGAAAAAACAGTTCTAATATCTGTTTGTAATGTGGCACCAGCCAGTCATTTATTGCACATAGCTAATAACAACTTTAACGTAATGATTTTATAAAGTCCAAAACATTACCCTACAATATTGAATTTTCTATTTATTATGGCATCCCCACTACTACATTCATATAAGAGGTTATTTATTTTAGTCATAGATTCTTCTTCTTTTTTTACGCTAGCTACATAATAATGCCATTTTTGCCAGTGTCGAGTAAAATTTCTTGATTATCATTATAATAATATGATGAAATCATGAACAGGGTTCATGCATAGAATAAATAATTTATCCTTATCAGTAAAGCTGTGAATACTTCACTGATTTTTTTACCGGAAATCTTGGGAGAACTTAACAAAAGTCAAGCAAAGTATTTCACGTTGTACTATTTCATTTTAAATTCATTCTCTTGAACCACTTGAATTGTTGAAATGTTCAGACTTAATGTTACCACTAGCCAAGTAAAACGACTTTTTCATTGTAGCATTTGTAGTGGTCAATGCAACCACATGCAAAACTTTTTGCTAGAAAATCGTCCCGTGCGGTCGCGCGGTGGCATAGACCACGCAAAGACTTAAGAGTTCTGGACCAGTTTTATTATTTGTGCGAGTGTTTACATGGTAGACCAGAGTTTTCACTTCAGAGGCTTCACTCCAAGCGCACGCCGTGTGTTGTGCGAATCTTCTAACAAGTCTATGACTTGAACACGTTTATACACACACAATACGAAACGGATGGCCAAACCAACCAAACATGGAAAGAAAACATCGTGTGGTTTGAGGCAGTGCGCGTTAGCACAAATACCAATTCTGTAACTTCAAACTTGATACTGGCAAAATACATAAGATGTGAGTGATGCCAAACTAAAAAAATAATAATGTGATGGTGTGCGAGGAAAACAGGACTGGATGGATTACGGTTTATTTTATTTTACGATCTATGTCTAATTCGTTTAACAATTACTGAAAGTATTTGTGTCTCTTTATGTTCCTGTATTTTATTATTTCTTGTTGGTTCTACAAATTGTTGCGTAAAATATGTTATAATGGCTACCTCCTACGAAAATTGGTTGAGTCGCAGGAAAGGTAAATACTTGTAAATGTTTCAGTATATTGAACTATTTTGCATATTATTTCAATTATAATTTATTTGGGCAATCCAAGATGCAATCTGGTAAATGGTAAGCTTGGAAATGATTTGTTATGATAAGTACCTACGAAATATTTCAGGTAAACATGGTGGTGATTTATTCAAATTGGATACTAAGAATAAAACACCAGAAGAGAATATCAAAGACATTATTCAGGGTCTTTATTTGAAGAAACCATTCCAGAATGATACCTCACCTACTAACAAAAGTAATCCCCTAGAATTCAAGTCAGGCTTGAGAAACATGAAAAATGGTTCTGATAGCCGTCGCCTGTCCTATTTAAATGCCTTGGTCACACTTATATGTAAAGAAGATAGAAATAATTTGGGCTTCACAGCTGATGAATTAATGACATGGTAAGTTATTTATTACTTCACTTTGCCATTTGAACTATGGTATGATGTGCACCTTCAGAGGTGCACAACATACCATAGTTCAAATGTTCAATAGTTCAAGTTCTGATGCACAGAGAGTAAATACACACATACATACATGAGTAGTACATGGTAAAGGGTTTTAATTACCTTCATTTTTGTATCAAGCCAGTTACCTTCAAATCTGTACAAGAACTTATTTAATTTTATTTCAGTGTTCGTGTGAGTCTTGTCGATGAGTCTATGTTAATAAGAGCATCTGCTCTAAGAGTCTTACGCTATTTGATAAAGACTGAAACTGATGTTTCAACGTTCAACAACTTGAAGTTACCATACTTGGTTATAAGGTATATCTACTGTATTACTATGTACTGTTATTGTTGATTAAAACTTTTTTTGATTTCAATACTGAACTTGCTTACAACTAATAATTTGTTGTATACATCTGTATTTTGACAGTTAACTTTTTTTAATAATATGTCTTGCGAACCCATCTCAATGGAACCAACAAGCACTCATGGCAGTCAACAAAAAGTGTGTTGCTGGTCAATTGACTAAATAATGATATTGGCTCATTGCCTGCAGAAAACTCATAAATGTGCTATCATTGCACCCTAGAAATGTTAAATCCACTTGTTCTCAGATCAATGGATCTAATGCTACGAAATGAAGAGGAGCGTGCGCAGGCGTTGCGCGTGGTGCGGCGCGTGGTGGCGGTGGTGGGCGCGGGCGGGGCGGGGGGTGGGGCGCGGCGGCGGCGCGCGGGCGGGGTGGAGCCAGGCCTGCTGCGCTGCCTGGCGGCCGTGGCGCGCGCCAACGCCAACGCGGACGGCGCTCCCGACCGGCTGTCGCGACCTGCAATAGCAACTTTGGCTGAGATTTGTGAGTATTTCTATAAAGCTTAAACAATATTTAATTTCCATGCATACATTTTGTATTAAAAAATGTATGCAATATTTGTTTCCTAACCTACCTTAGGGTACACACTATATGTGATACAAATAGTATGCTGTGCCAGGTATACCCTTCCGATAACAGTTAGGTCACATGGTTGGCCTAACACCATGCCATTGACCATAGCAATCAATGAATGGTGTTTATTCAAATTCGAATTGAAAATGTCAACTTAAAGCAGCACTGATTGTGGCGATATATTTGTTTTTTTTTTTTAATAAATAAGTTCCATTCCTGGCCAGGGTATGTATTTTTTTTTCAAAAATCGAATTATGCAGTTATGATTAAAACCGGTCTCGAGAGTCCTTTAAGCATTTTTCGTTATTCCATTTAGGCTCGAGTTTCGCCATCCGCGCCCCTTTGAAAAATTTACCCTGTATACTGGGTCCACATTTTTTTTTTCTTTTTTGGCATCACACCATCGTGTATATTGCCAGTGTCATGTTTAAAGTTAGGGAATCGGAATGTAGAGCATAGTCGTCTTGTTGTTATGGCGCTATTATTGTGGTGTGCCAGGCGTGCTGAGCCCGGACACGTTCATCTCGTGCGGCGGCGTGAGCGCGGTGACGCGGCAGCTGGCGGAGTGCGCCACGCCGCGCATGGCGGAGGCGCTGTGCGGCGTGCTGCTGCACGCGCTCAACCACCCCGCCTCGCGCCGCGCCGCCAGCATCGACCTCATGTGTCTCAGCTCACCCTACTGTGATTTCCACTTCCGACCAGCCGGCACTGAAACTAGCAGGTAACACATGTTATTCCATTCAAAAGTATAGATATGCGTATTTGTGTTAAAAGGATATCAAAGGCTATATTAAAAAGAAAACTGCTCACAAAAAATCACAATTGCTATCAGTTTTTTTTCTAAAATCGACCTATCGAGATTCGAGATCTTCTCATAATGATTACAAATGCGCTAATGCAATACTTACTGTACTCTTTCTTAATCATCTTGTAAAAAACTGTATAAGTTAACATTTTTAGGTAACAGAAAGACAGTAGTTGTTCACGAATAACAATGAAATTGTAAAAGGTAGTATACACATTAACCTTGTATTTAGATAGATAGACCTAGTTGTTTGTGCCTAGATATAAGAGTTTCATTCATTGGATTTTTTTATGGTTTAGCTGCTTTCTTACTATATGACTCTTACTAACATATGGGTCGAAAGCGAACTCGGCGCGGGAAAAAGCTTAGCCGTTTACTGTTTGCCGTAGGGATGAACGTGAGATGCGATTCACGTGTAGTCGGCTCGCGCTGCTGTGCGTGCTGCGCAGCTGGCCGGGCCTGCTGCACTTCTGCCACCCCTGCAGCGCGGGCGGCCTGCGGGCCCTCGTCGCCGCGCTCTACCTGCCGCGCCTAGAGGTTCGAGTGAGTACAAACAACTTTTATTAGTGTCATAATCCGGTACCTATTAAACTGTGTCTACGTTAGGCCTTTCAAAATATTTACTATTTATTCAAGACAGCCAAAAAAGTACTTTTGAATTTGGAATGTTGGTCCCCTGAGAAGAAACTCAGTCGTCTCGTCTCATCTCTCTCGTACTCGTCAAGAAACTCAGTTGTTCTGTCCGACTCCCTCTATCACGGTAACAGCTGGGGTTGTGCCTCTTGAGGGAGCCCCCTTAAGTTAGTTGCTAGTCGTTGGAGCGTACTCTACTCTCGCTGTCTCGCTCGGTAAAACTGTACAGGCTCCAACAGCCAGCAGCATACTAATACTTGTAAGAAAACACCCACCATGTGTGGCTAAGGAATGTGTGTGTGGCGATTAAACCACATTTGTAGTTGGCGTTATCTTGCATGCAGCTAAGGTAAGCTTATAAAGTATTCTGTTGTGTTGTATTTAATAATTTTGGGCCCTTTTTCAGAAAGCAATCTTGGATTTGTTGTATGAACTAGTGGGATTACCACAACCAGATTGGACAGATGAGATTTCTGTAGCCTTAGATGCGGTTGATCCGTCTGACTTTCAAGTGAGTTATTTGTACATGCCACGGATCATATACAAAGTGGAGCTGGCATATACAACTGTGCGCTGTCATTTCCAAATAGGTCCTGACACTTTCATTTTACTACTCATCAAATATGGCGCCTTTTTTACACGTCTTCTATCGTCCACCCTCGTTCTGCACAATGCCACGCATAATTTTATAAACATCCAATCACAGTGGCTGCTCTTTTTATACGCTCCGTGGTATATGTTATAATTTTGTTAATTGTGTGCATATATATTCACAAATGAGATATATTTTAGGACTCCTGGCGATTGAATGAAGGCTTCGTTGCAGCAGAAGGGACTGCCATATTACCTCATCTTAGTGCTACGGGCCCAGATATTATTGAAATTCATCTTGCGCTTTTACTTCAGTGTTTCTTAGAGGTAATTTTATTTTATTATAGGCCATCCCTCTTTAACTACGAATATATGTTTTTTATTGATTAATGACGATTATTCGTCGCGTTCCGATCCGGTTGTAGACTTAAGAAAAAAAAAATGTAATGACAATTTGTAAGTGCCCCCGTAGGCCTATACGAAATAAATGATTTGACTTTGACTGTGACTTTGACATTGTTCCAGGCTGGACTACTTGACGGTTTAGCTGAAGTGATTGTTTCAAGTGATACTTTTATATCGGTCCGAGCAACCGTGTTGTTGGGACAACTTTTGCATTTAATACACCTTTATCTACCTCCTCAAATATGTAGTATAACCCCCGCGCTTCCCACCCTCATGTCCCAGGCCTCGGCCGGGAAGCCGCAGGCTCTAGCCGCGGTGGCGGCCTTGCGGAGGCTGCACTCCATGTTGGAGGGCAGGCCCGCCAGTAGCAGCCTGTTCTTAGACCACATTATTCAGTATTGTAGCGGTGCATTTAGAGAGAAAGTCGAAGATACAAGCAAGAGCCGCAAAGAAAAAGACAACGCTAGTATGGTCAAGCCTAAAGACATCTCACTCCATAAAGATAACAGTATAGAGTTTTTAAATGATTCGGACAACGAGAACGAACCTAAACAACGACACAGTGTCGGCTCACGAGCCGATGTCACCACTAGAAACGTGAGTGCGTTGGTGAAAAGCAAAAGCGTTAGTTCCCGCACCAGCGCGGCTGTGAGTAAAGTTGCCAAGTCGACAAAATTCTTCAATCTATTCGAACGCGATAGCGACAGTTTGATACGGAGCACATTGGTTATGCAGAACAAAGATGGGAATACTTGGAATTGGGAAATAATACGGACTATTTTGAAGGTACCGATTTGAAATCTCAACATGTATTTAATTTTTTTAAAAGTTCGGACGCTTCATTATAATATTATTTTAGGAAAACGACACTCCTCTGTTGAATCTGAACGATAGCGGGCACAAGGCGTGGGTGGCTCGTATCATAAGCTATCTGAAGCCATCTTCCAACAAGTACTCGCACACGGACCTCTCCAGCACTGGACACGGTCACACCGCGACGCGGGCCGGCTGCCAGCTGATTAGGCATCTGTTGAGACATAACGATGTGAGTGTACCTTTTTTTTAAATATCTAAAATATTTTTACGTAGTGTACCGTCCCGTTCACACCAGAATAGACAATGACACGGAGCTTTATCGTTGAAAATGTATTTACATGATAAGTTCCTGCAAGGCGGCGGATAAATAGGCAGAATAATTGGCAAATCAGTTCCGATGATGACGACTAGTCAGAGCGGCGATCATTTAAATAAGTGCCAATTTGGCGGTAATATGACTTTCGTTATTCGGCTCGGTGGAGTTCGGTAGCGATATCTTTTTAAAAAATCCGTTTCTACTCATACAATCTTTTTTATAGTTTGATTCTCAAAGGCTGCTAGAAGATCTGTTCTCCGATGTGAGTCGTCAGATTGAGGCCATAGAGACAGGCGTGAAGGCCCACGAGTGCCTTTTCAGTCCGCAGCACATGTGCAACACTATGTGCCAGATGTACTTCCTGTTCATTGGCCAATTGTGTCACTCGCATGCTGGACTGAAGCTGTTTAAGGAGACTGGTTTGTATGAGAAGTGAGTATTGAGTTTGGCTATAAAAGACCTGAACACAATATCAGAATCGGAATATTTTTTATTCTTGTAAACCATTAAGTAAAATACTTACTTTTTAATCGTCTCTACAACTTTACCACCCGTTCGAAATGCAGTTCCTATGGAGAAGAATGGGCAAGAAACTTCATGGTTGCTCTTTATTTTTTAAAGATCTACGTTTTTGAGCAGTTCATTGTTAAGGGTATGTGTCAGATACCTTTGAGGGCTTGAGTAAAGTTTTTATCAATAAAATTATGAATAATTTTGAGAATTTTCTTTTTTTTTTATTTTAATTTCGGATTTAAATCGATTTGAAAAAAAAACATGTTATTCAAACACTCAATTTAATGATCACTCGGAAGTGAAGTTCTCTTATTTTATTCTGCTTGCAAAAGCGATTGTGGAATATAAAAACTCTTAATTTATTTTGTGTGCACTTATTAGGGTTTCAATCATTACATTTCTCTCAGCCTCCTGGAGCTATCAACAAAGACACACCACAGCTGTTACGTAAAGTTGGTTATATCGAGTTTGGACTACACACTCGATTCCTACCCGCGAGAGATCCTATCAAAAACATTGGCGTGCACCATCCAAGCATCAAGACTTTACACTACGCAGTTTCTAAATGTATTAATGCGGGCGTCGCTAAAATCGCGAGAGTTAGTAAGACGGAAGGCTAAATTGAAGAAAAATGTCATGCAAGACCATTTGAAGGCATCACAAAGGGACGACGCTGAAGCGGACAGCGGTGTGGACATGGATATGTGGATACTACAGATGTTGGTGGGACAGTTAAAAGACGAGTCCAAAGTAGTTGTTAAAGTTGCCCTCGGAATCTTGGAGGAAGCTTACAGTGTGCCGGTAAGCTTGATTTTATCAATATAATCTCCAATTTAACTGAATCTATACTAATATTATAAAGATGTTATGTTTGTTGGTTTGTGAGTTTGGATGTAGTGGGTGTACTGATCGAAATACTAGCTATAATCACCTTCCGACCTGCGCCTCTTTAGCGCATTTGTAAGCATTATGTGAAGTCAGATTTTAGATACGCGCGATTTTCAGAAAAAATATCTGAATGAATTTTTTTATGCATTTCATTAGCGTTGCGAATCGTAGTGTTGCTAGAAGTCGCTTCCCTTGGTGACGAGGATCGCTGGTTCAAACTCTAAATGTTATCATTTATTATGCATTACATTGGAATAGGTGAAAATAGTTCTTTTTGTGTCGTACAAAAATGATATAATTTAGAAATTGGTCTAAATAAAGGACTACAGTCGTGCGTGACTCAGAGGGGAGGAGCAATGACCATTAAATGATGCATAACTCTGACATCGATGCAGATTTGTTATTATATCTATATGTTTATTTGCAGTGTTACGTAGAAAAGTTAATAACAATAAAAGATACGCTGTGTCACAATTGTCGTCTGGACAAAAGCGCCGATCCGTCGTCGCTGGACTTCTCCGCGATCAGTGACAGAGGATATCTGTTGTGGTTGGGTCTCGAAGTAGCCGTGGCCGTCCAGTCCGCCGACGCGAAGTCCATCGCGTTCTTGAAGAAACACCTGGATTTTTGGACAAAATCTTATAATTATAGGTAAGTGATCTGAAGTGATTATCTCTGTGTTATTTTTAAGGTCGAACAATCAAGAGTTTTCTATCCATCTATCTGTCTATCTAAGTGTTGGTTGATATAAATACTTTCGTCTCTCGTCATTCAACTCTCGAGTCCGCAATGCAAAACTCATGTGTAATGACCATTAAGTTAACTTTACAGTTCCTTTCGACGGGTTGATTCACATACGATACGACTAATGACCGTTTTTAGTAACTCGTATTTTTTTTCCGAAAAAAATAATTTCATGATTCCGTACTTTTGGATTGAATATCGAGCTAGGCCTGGTAGCCTAGCTTACACCAAAGCGGTGGGATGTTTTGTTAAAGTCATATTACATCGTTATTGCCACATATCTGGTCGCGTAGCCTGCGCGTAGTGATTTGTCCAAAGTCTTGGTCTCGGTCTTGTATTTACAGAACTTCAAGAGCAAAACACATGAATCTCAGACTGAAAGCAAAACTTGCGAGACTTACGCCTTGGTCTTAGTTTTTCGAAAATGCAAGACTAAGACTGAGTAACACTATGCCTCTTCTCTACCGCTTTGGTGGAAACCGGTCCTAAGTAAGATACTTGTCGTAAATATAATCTGTTGTGTGTGTATGCAGGTACGCGCGGCTGGTCGAGGCAGGTGTGCACGAGGCACTGGCACTGGGCGAGGCTGGCGGTGCACGAGGCGCGGCGCGAGCCCGGCGCGCCGCGCGCCCCCCGCCGCACCTGCACGCCGCGCTCGCCGCGCGCCGCGCGCACCACCCGCACCGCGCGCGCGCGCTGCTCGCCGCAGTGCTGCCCGAACACTACAAGGTGAGGTACAGTACGTGCACGAGGCGCCCCCCGCCCCCCGCCGCACCTGCACGCCGCGCTCGCCGCGCGCCGCGCGCACCACCCGCACCGCGCGCGCGCGCTGCTCGCCGCAGTGCTGCCCGAACACTACAAGGTGAGGTACAGTACGTGCACGAGGCGCCCCCCGCCCCCCGCCCCCCGCCGCACCTGCACGCCGCGCTCGCCGCGCGCGCTGCTCGCCGCAGTGCTGCCCGAACACTACAAGGTGAGGTACAGTACGTGCACGAGGCGCCCCCCGCCCCCCGCCCCCCGCCCCCCGCCGCACCTGCACGCCGCGCTCGCCGCGCGCCGCGCGCACCACCCGCACCGCGCGCGCGCGCTGCTCGCCGCAGTGCTGCCCGAACACTACAAGGTGAGGTACAGTACGTGCACGAGGCGCCCCCCGCCCCCCGCCCCCCGCCGCACCTGCACGCCGCGCTCGTCCAGACTTGTCAGTTTTTCCGAATAATCATTGTAGGCGCTGTCGATATAACAGAAATAAAATTACAGATTCTGCAACGTAAGAAGTGCGGTACTGAGCAAGAGGTCGGCGACATAAAGGCATCATTGTGGGCCGTCGGAAACACCGCCGTGACGTCTCAAGGATTACAGCTAATGATGAGTCTAAGTAACGGCTACTTGGAAGACTCCGTGCTGGTGCATATCGTGCGGTTGGCTAAATACAACCCGGTGTACTCGGTGCGCGCCACAGCGTTTTATGTACTCGGCCTCATCGGCAGTACATACGATGGGGCAAATTTACTGGCTGATCTTGGTGAGTTCAATTTATTTTGTTTTATTATTGCGTCGACATACGATTAAAAAATACTTAATTACAGAGAGGTTAACCACGAACATAACCAACAGGGTTATTTTAAATCCTTCAAAATCGTTTTTTTAAGAGAAATTTCTGCAACCCCTATGCAAGGTTTTCGAACTGTCGTCCGACCGCTCATCAAAACATCTTTATGACGGCAAACTTGGAGCGGTATCGACATTGGAATGTTTCTAGAATCTTTTCTAATGTCGATTTGGCATGATTTGAAATAACTCCGCTGACCTGATTTCCATCAGAGAGGGACAGAGCTATATGAATAATTAAACCACTGTTAATTGTAAAATCCCCTGTTATGCCAGTCACAGCTTTTGTTTCATAACAATCTTAAAAATGACAATTAAAATGCCTTTCGTTTATGAGTATTGAGTGATTTTGATTTTGTTTTGAGTGATTTGTATTAATAAAAATGGGCCCCAAGTCACGTGTAGGGTTTTCAAAATGGTAAGACTTATGTCCATATTGATTTGATCCAGGTTGGCTCTGCGTGAGGCACACACGACACGATCAATTCCCAGTGATACCAGACGATACATACTCTAACTTCGAACAGGGTACAAATATGCACTACTACGTAACTTCACCCGAGTATCGCTTCAACACGTACGATATAGAAATGAGCGAGCATTCTGACCACACAGATCAAAGCGTAGCCGAAAGCCTACATTCAGACAACGCTAAGCCCCTAGGAAAAGTATCCTCGATAATGGAACATTCCGAACTAAAAGACTATGATGTCGTTGACCACAAAATTTACTCTGAAGGCCGAAGAGAACCGGATAAAAGAAAGTCTCACACGCTACCTTCACAAGGGGTTTCCAGCTCGCAGGATCGCCCGACATTATCTGAATCTAGAACCGTTGATATATTGAGGGATTGTTCAAGCTACGAGCGTCCCGGGTCTCATCGCTTGCCCATGCCAGAAAACAGACTCTTGATAGGTAGAATGAATTCGTTGGAACACGCCCATGAAGGGCGGGTCAGGAATACCAGTGAGTCGAGTACGAGTGGCGTTAGCAGCTGTGACTCATTTCTCGGGAAATATGCAATTCCGTAAGTGCTAACAAGGTTTCTATGTGACATTAATTACTTAAACTCGGCTCGCAACTCAAGATTTACCAATTTTATATGGGAAACTTATTGTCAATAATGATTATATTATCACTTGTTTCATGGGTAAGGAAAACGTTGTAAAGAAATCTTTCGAAAGATGCAAGTTCTCCAACCCGTATAGGGCTAGCGTGAAGGACTGTTGGCCGAATCCCCCTCGCCTTGAGGAGGAGTTAGCCCGATAAATGGCAAAAAGCTCGCCTCTTATTGCATGGGAAATAAATACCCTTGCCAATTATAGGTGCACTGCAGTGTACCTCCACCTAACCCTTGGGTATTTATAGGTGTCATGGTGTTTAATTATTCATTATTAAAAAAAAACCTACTGCTACTGCTCTGGTCTAGCGCGGCCTGCCTAGTTCCCGTTTTCGATTATGTATTTAGAATTTATGGGCCTGGTAAATGGCAATTCCCTCGGCCCTATATAATTTGAGACTATACCATATGTGACATTGGGCGTACAACAGTGCATAACTGCGTACCCCTTTAGGTAATGCAAGCCTGATGATATTCAGTTCAGTTCTTTTATATTCAGTGATAGAGTGCTGACTCTCAGCCCTATTCCGAGCTCGTCGAGTCTGTACGGCATGAAAAGCAGTAACAGTACGCAACGGCCGAAGATATCGGAACTACAACGTCGCACTTCTACTTCAAGTAAGTCGTGATAAATACTCTTATATCACACTTAAGTCATTGATATCCATCGAGGTGTCATAGAAAAACCAATTCTAATTTTGATCGTGTAAGGATATTTTTTGCATAATAAAGTACCGTATTTTTAATAGGTTTCGCTGGTCCAGATGTCGCCAGCTCGCCTCCTAGTCAGATGGATATGACAGGTTACGCGACTCTAAAATCATTGAACAGACGGTAGGTTTTATGAGCGGATAGTTTTGTTAAATATTATTTGGCTCTACATTGGCATAATACAATATATTTTTTAGCCCGCACCTATCGGAAAGTGCCGCTACCGGTTCTACGGAGCTGGATGATTTGAGCTGGTTGCTATCTGACTCCAACAGGCGATCGAAACCATTCTCATCGCTGAGAGAAAGAACCAAGTCCACCAAAGAGAGGATGACAAAACTGAGGTAGCATTTAACTGGATTATAGTAACTGCATGGTTATAGTCACTGTACAACGCCGGTATATGTCCTAAGGTGTCCTACTTCAATTCATTAGAGTCATAATTTTGAATATCTTGTCAATTTTCAAAAAAAATATCAACTCAAATTTTCTGTACTATTCGATTTTTAGTTAATTGTACTGGCAGACATAATAGGCCCCATCATTAAAATAATAGCATTACGTAAAGTTATGATCGTTCAGCCTCCTAGAGTACGACTGGAAGCCATTACCGCTGGGCGAGAGCGCGCGGCCATCGCCGCCGCCGGCCCCGCGGCGCGACACGGCCGCGTCGCACGCGCCGCACGCCTCCCACGCGTCGCACGCACCGCACGCACCGCACGCGCCCGCCTACATCGGTATCTGCCTGCCCAGGGACCTGATGGAGCTGTTCCCCAGGTGCGTCAATGTCGGTACCTTTCGCGTTAAGCGCGTACGATCCTTCATTTATATGCGCACAAATTCTGGGGATGTTACTGCTTCCCCGTACAAAGCTTTTGCTGGTATAGCCCAGCATCATAGTAGAGACTGACACGTAAACTGTATTTTGAAGTTCATCATCATTTAGATAGACATTTCTTTTCTCTTTCTAGCTCTATAATAGTGATTTTGTAATTTTTCAAGAAATTGTATTTGTAATTCTTAAAATAATATGTATTTCAGGGATGAGGAGAGAAAAGACGAGGACACGGATAAAACTGATCATACGAAACGCGGTCGCCTGCCCTCTTTTCTCGTCGATACGAGCAGTGCGAGTACAGATAACAAATCGCGTGCAACGCCCGACAGTCAGAAACTGACATCACACAGAGGTGCGTACTCCCTTATCTTACACATAAAGTACGCGTACTAAATGTACAGCACCCGCGCTAAAGGTTTGCCGAGCGTCCCCTGTCCGCATTAGAAACATTCCCAATTAGTTTAAAAAAAGTTTCTATATAAAATGTACATATCGAACAAACCCATTGTAATTTGCGTTATGATGTATAAAATGTTCATTTTTTTTCTTATTAAATTGATTTATAAGTGTTTTATTATACGTTAAATCTTCTATGCAACAACACTTAGCGAGAGTTCGACATTTTAACACTCGTGCTATTTCACATGTTTTTCAGGTTTAGATAACATAGCTATCAGTATTCGCAGTCCTATCCCCGCCTCGACAAACACGCACCCTAGTGCCGCTGCTACGAGCACTGTGACAGCACAAATACATAAATCCAATATAAATATCGAGAGTTCAGAAACGACCGCGCCAACAAGAGACGTGGTATCCACGAGTACTGAAACGGGTTCATATACGAGTATAACCAAAGACAAAAACAAAAGTGTTAATGTGACATCTAAAGATGAGATTGACACTATCAGTGAAGGAAAAACAAAAACCTCAGATGGGGGAAATACTAGAATAGAAGAAAAAACTAGTGAAAATTATGCAGTCGGTGCGAGCCAGCCAATAAAGGCAATTGAAGAATCGATTGCCGAGGGCGATGAGAATGTAGGCCCCAGTGCGGGAGCTGAGATTTCTGAGGCCGTTACAAGTGTCCGGTCGAACACGGGAGGCAGGAGATGGCGGCACGTGACCGCCGACTGCTTGGCCTGCGTTCGCACTCGCCCGCAGTCTTCCCACGAGTTACGAGAGGCGTTTTTTGCAGGTAACCTATACTTCTATATTGACTTATACGCTTAACATTACGGTACTCACACCACCCTGCGACGTGTTATGATGTCATCGGTCCACCGTGTGGGAGATGGTCCTACGGTACGTCTTTCAGCTTTATTTATTTATATAACGATATTAACCTCGGATGAAGAAATAGTATAGACGGCGTTTCGCGAACAACATATTGTAGAACACACAAAAACCCAATCCGATTTGTGTAGTACACTTGAATACGTGTGTACGTAAGAACGTAATTCGTGGGTACCATACAACTCGTCCTTCTTCGTCTAAGGAAGAGGTGAATATGCTTCTTTGAACGCAGGCATGGAAGGGTCCGGAGCGACCGCGTCGGAGTCGTGCAGTCCGGCTGCGAGCGACAAGCCGGCCGCGAGCCCGCAGGCCGAGCTACTGCACCAAATGCGGTTCATGTCCAACCCGATACATCTGAGACAGGTACAATATCAGTGTTGGCTATACTGTACAAACACTTCATTTTTCAAGGACTTAAATGTTATCTTAGACTGGCCATGTGCTGCGGTTTAGGGTGTGCGTTATCTGAGATCTAGTCACTGTTAGACTTTTATTATAATTGTAAATAATGACGGTGACCTTGTTATAAGCTATTACATATAAAGGATTTTAGCTGTTCCGCAGGCACCTATCTATTTACAGGAATAAAAAAATAAATGGTACCTTAAATGTTGACTCGGGTAATAAGCTGTCATCGTGCCAAGTTTATCTTGCTATGCGCGTTCAGACAGACATATGCATACGGACCGCGATAGTGTAGCGGATATTGCGCGGTGGCGCGCGAGTTCCAATAGTCGTATGTTTACTAAGGTCTACAAACTAGACTGTAGACCAGCCTTTCCCAAAGTGGGCGATAACGCCCCCTTGTGGGCGCTGTAGGCCTAAAGGGCGGCGGTAAGAGACCCAGAAAAAAAATGGGGGCGTTGTGTAGTGGCTTACAATAATTAATTAAATTTGAAGTTATAGTCGTATTGAAGTAGGTGAAAAAATGGGATCGCTAAAAAATAATTCATTCTCAAAGTGGGCAGTAGACGAAATAAGTTTGGTCCCTGCTGTAGACTCACACAATGTTAATATTTACAGACTCGTTCCATGCTGTTGTCGATGAAGCAACGCCACCCGGAGGTGTTCCGTAGCCCGTGCGTGTACTCCGACGTGTGTGCGTTACTCGCCAGAGACACGTACATGCTGTGCGCGAGGCGATACATTCAGGAACTGTTTCTAGATACTAATTTTGAGTGTTTCGCTCACGAGCCCGCCGCGGTGCTGTCCCGCCACGGAGCTCCTCCATCGACAGGCCCACTGCCTGTCATACACCAATAGTATTTAGGTCATCTTAGTGTTGTAAGGCCGCACACAACACCGTTCCAAGGTATTGGTGAATTAAAAACGACAGAGCAATATGGTGGAAAAAGATGCAGTAGTTATATTTTTTCTTCGTTTAGTCCCGTGGCTGGGACATAAGATACAAGTACAGTGCCCGCCATAAGTATAGTGCCGCCGTCTGGAAAGTTTGTAGCAAATAAAGATCGACACTGGTTTACTTGCAAAAAAAAAACGAATTGTATTTTATTTCAAAATTTCAAGAAGTTTTATTCCATTTACTAAGATATTGCAAAGCACTTTTCAGAAGAAATGTGCTTTGTAATATCATTAAAAATGGGGTAAAGTCTAGACTTTGGAATAAACTTATATATTAAGGAATCAACAACTACTAGTATGTTCTCGAAAACACGCCGCATAAAATATGGATACAATCAAACGCGTCGAAGTGGGAAGCAAGATTGATGATACCACGTTGCCAAGCAACTGCGATCATGCCTCGAACGGACTTTTCAAACGGAAACTTACATGGTGGGCCACTGTGTGTTGACTAGACTCTAGTCGTATCAGTATCGTCTAGTCGCTAGACGCAGACACCTTATTCGAGGTCCAATGTTATAACTAAACACCTAATCCTTACATAATTTTGCCTCGAACAAAACTTCACTACACTAGTTAATTATTGATAAGCAATAATTAATACAGTTGTATGTACGCAATAAACTCAAATGAGCAATGGGAATCTTAGTTATAATATAATGAAATAGTTTAAAATGTATACAGTGTCATATTATGATGCAGTTTAAACCAACATGTTGATGTCATACCCAATATATATTGGAGTATTTTTGGCTTTATGTCATTCTATGTTGTTTTTTTTATTTGATTTTTTCTAATTCAGCTGTTTTTTTTATTCGATTTTTTTCCAATTTGAATCAACCCCTACATTTTTTTTGTTTAGTGTAAACGAAAAGCATGTCCTATAATGTGTGTAGGTACCCTTTATTTGATTTCGATATTCTAGGGCCACTTTATATGATATATGAATAATTCCTATTTTAACAGTTATATTATGCCTTATACTATCAATCCGTGATTTAAATTTACATAGAGTTAAGATTAATTAAACAAGTTTGGTTTTGGTTTCAATTTATTTGGTAAGTATTAATTACTTTTGACGCTATAACATACATTGTTATTATCTTTTGGGCGGATCTTCGGGCTTTCACGCAGGCGTATAGTTTGTATAAATATGTAGCACATTTGTGAGTTATGTAGAATTTATTTACTATTAAAATGTATGATTACACAACAATATCTGTAGGTATTTCCCCAAATTTAAAGTTTTTGTTTAAGTTATTTATAAAAATATCACAATATAAAGCATTATTCAGAAGAAATGCGCTTTGTAATGCTCTGGTAAATGGGCGAGATCTTCACATGAGTTTGGGGTTAGAATATGTTGTTGCATAAAGTATGTTTTTCTGTTTTCAGTTTTATCGATTGAGTAGTACTGTCGGAGAAGGTATTACAATCGACTCAATGCCATAGGCCTAATGTAATTAAGGCCATGGAAAGTTTGTGCGTAAATGATTAGGTCCGACTTTATTTTTTTACTTAACTTTATTTTAAAGTATTGTTCCTAAGTGAAATAGTCAAGTAACCTAATTAAACAGTCTCGCATAATGATAATATCGTACTGAGTTACTGACTGAATATCGCACCATTCCCACTGACTTCAACAGTTAATTTCCTATTAGCTCTGTATCCCTAACTAAGCATCCCACCTAAGACAACGATACGAAATGTTTCCTATTTTCAAGCACATTATAGTTGTAATATAAATTATCTAGCCTACTTCAAATTAAACTTGTGTTCATTATTTACTAAAGTCTTAAGTATATTCGAAACTATATGTAATTATTTTTTCTACTCGCATTGTTGTTATTTATCAAAAATCAAATGCAATACCGATTTATGTTTAATCAAATATCGAACTATATAACTTACTATTATAAAGAGCACACCGGATGTCACACACTGCTAATTGTTATGTATTTGTAAATGTTAAATAATAGTTTGTACGTAATTTTATACATGTAGGCACTAAGAATAAGTTTCATGCAACTACTGAAATATTAAAAATACGTCGCAGTATTTCTAAAAACTGTTAATTAAGGTCCTTTTAAGTTTGTTAATTTATGCATCCACGAAATCTTGCATTTATAACATTGTTAAATTAAGAATTCTACCTCAATGATATTAGAAATAAAATCATTGCTCTATCTTATTATACTGTTATATGCCTACCTACTATTCTGTAATAAAGATGATACCGTATGAATTGGGAATACATAATATTAATAATATTCTACTCGACTTAATAAATACACTTAGGTATTAACGCCTCATATTTATTAATATATCTACATAGTCAATTTACAGTTCATAATATAATGTAAATTATCTAATTTACATTATATTATAAACTGTAAATTATTTTTGACTACGACATAAACTAAAAAAAAATAGTGCCATTGTGTTGGTTCCTTGAGTTACATCATGCTCAAATATATTAAAGTATCGTGTTTCTATAATTTAACTTGATTTGTCATTATTATAAATTCTTTGTAATTATACGATTTTATAATACATACGTATCATTCATTGTTTTATTTTTGGTTCCCCGCCAACAACCCATTCGTAAAGATCACAGATAATCACAGGAAATGGAAATCAAGCAAAAATATATCCCAAGATTTGAGTTGAGTGAGATCATAAGCAAAGAGCGATAAGAGTACAAGTTATCATAAGGGGATTTATAGAAATGAAAATGATACTACTGATAGGCTAAAAAATCTACCGACGGTTTTAAAACAAATTATATAAAATACTTGACCCTAGCAAAGGGGCCTCTAATTTGTAGCTGATTGCGTTTATGACATATGAAGAAAAAAATAGGCGGCACAACAAGCCATCTAATCCGTAGGGCCGATTTGTACGGTCCCAAGCAGTTTTGTAGGGTAGTTTGGCATGTCAGTGAGAGTGACCAGCTGATTTGCCTGTTAACTTGCAAATTGAAAGGGTCCAATAACAAAGTATTCCTTAATCATTGGACTCTGTAGGAGCTCGCTGAACGATGTCATAGCTTTGGATCTATACTTACTTTAGTTGGCTCGAGAGAGCAGGGTAAAATTTAGGGACATTTTGAAGTCTTAGCGACTTACACTTGTCTGGGGGAAAACTCAATCCATAAACAGGGCAGTATACATTTTACCCAAAGTAATTTTTCCCCTCGCGGAGTCTGAACGGGGTATTTGGCGTTTAGCCAGTGTACATGTTGCGACCCAACATAATCCGTGACATAGGTTTTGTATTGACAGAAAGGCTAGGGCACCGCTTAGCGAGTCCCCGTTTTAGTGGTTATATAAGTATTTATTTGACTTTTTGGCGGGAAACTGAAAAGTCATGGCGTCAGTTGTGTTTTAATTTCTAAAACTAGTGTTCCTGCGAGTTATAGTGAGTGATATAAATGGAATATTAACCATTATGGGTTCGGTAAAGTGCACAAGTGTAGCTAATTGAAACAGAGTGACGAAACATGGCTTTTCAGTTTCTCACAAAAAATCCATGAAAAATCTTTCAGTAAAGTATCCATCACTTTACTGATTGAGGGATGGGGGGTATTTTACTTGAGCCTAGGCTTTGGGCCTCTGCATATGCTCAAAAACAGAAAAAAATATATTAATTGACACTGGCAAAATAATAGGTATTTTGCCAGTGTCAAGTAATATATTTTTTTGGTGATGCCAAATTAAAAAAAAAGTATTTATTTTAATTCACAGAACAATAAGAAAACAAGTGTTAATTCACAGAGTATCTTTATATACTAAAGTGTAGCTTTAAGAAAACAAACGCACTGTTGAGAACTACTGTGTTTGGGATTTGGGACATAACAATAAAGGAAGTGGAAGAGGGTATTTTAAAAATAATATAATGTAATGATTTACATTATTCCTACGTGTTGATTCAGTTCAGACTATTTTTAATTGTGATTAGGTATATCGTGTTTTGATCTTAAAGTCTCTTAGCAACCGCTATAATCTCAATTGTTTTCGCTTCAATGTTAAAATACGCAGCACTACATTCGCCCTGACTCAATGGCAAATGGCCAAATGTTACTAGGTCCTAGACAGGTACCAGTTTAAAAATAGTGAAAATAGAATAACACATACTGAATGATGGAGGCAGACCATGAAGACAACGACATGCCATTACAAGGCTGGACTAAAGATGAAAAATTTTATCTGTTGCAAGGTTTGAAAGCCTTTGGCTCACAGGATATTGAACACATCCAAGAATATCTTACTACAAAAAGTGCAGATGAAATATTGGCAGCTATAGCTTATTATAAAAAACAGGCACATAAACATCCAGTCTTTAATAAAACACCCACCGAGAATGTTAAAGAAAGTAAACCCCGTGTACCTCTAGCCAGTTGGGCAAAATTGTTAACAGACTCATTAAGTTTTAGTGACTTACGCACAGAAACTTCAACAGCGATTCGGATGATAGCGGAGTTAGAAAATATGCCTCGACCTAGTAGTACTGAGAATATTGATTTCAAAACTGTATATCATGAAATTGCAAATGCTATGGAGGGAAAATCATTAATACGGGATAAGTTAACATGTGCAATGTTAAATAAATGTCTAGTTGAGACTGCCATGTCGAGTAAATCATTTATTAGAAATAGTGCATTTAAGTTTTTAATAGCTTCAGTTAACCTAACTGATAAAGATATCAATGTTTTTCCGAGACCTACTAAGAATCATGAGCTTGGCATTATCAGACATTTAGGTTCACAGAAAAATTATAACCCACTTAATATACTCGAGGATTATCTAAAGCCATGTGAGAATGGTTTGGATAGGTCTGTTGAAGAATGTTTTCGGTCTGAGCATGATACTATGAATGTTCCTGCTAAAAAATAACTGTAAAACCTTTACTTTTATTAAATGGAGCACCCATTAGTTATGTTGATGTATCTTTGTAATGAAAACCAATGAATAAAGTAACTTAAACTTTAATGTTCTAAGATTATTTTATGATACACCACTCAATTAGGTATAACAATTTTAAGTTAAGTACTTGTGTTATGTATTTATGCAGGCTTGTATGGGGATTTAATTATGGCTACCAAGTATAAGATAAATATATTTATGAATTAAGCCACTCTATAAATCTGCTAAACAGTTTAAGTGCCACTTTAACAACTTTGTCCCAGAAACTGGGTTCTTGTGCATCTTGACTTGAAGAGGATGAGTATTCATCATCGAAATTTTCCAATTGCCTTTTTTCACGTCGCAGTGTATCTTCGATAACATCGCGATTATCTGAAACAGAAAACATTTATTTAAGCCAGCAATCCCCCTCACAAGGTGGACGATTATATCACACGCGTTGATGCGGGTTGCGAAAGGAACGTGATGTGTGGAAGTCATTGGGGAGGTCTATGTCAATCAGTTGACGTCTTTCGGCTTATGGATGGATGGATACACACAGCTACACATTAAATATTTTTGGCAAAAATAACACCAATTTTCAGTAAAGAAGTCCTTCCTCCTCAGTAAAGAAGACCTTATCTTTGCATTTTTTATTTGTTTGTCTGTCTATGCACATTACGGGGAAACTACTGGACGAATTTTAAGAGACTTGGTATGTGATAGCTTGTATCCCGGATCAACATCGTTCTGAAAGTCAAAACACTAAAGCCCACCCGTATGCAGTCGCTGGCAGAGGTACCTAGCAAATTATAGCTTGTCAGTCAGATACTGCTAAGCCTGCAGTCCGCCAGCTTAGCCCTCTTCCAAGGGGTTGTAGTAATTTAGTTTTATTTGCTTGTGTCTCATCGCACCATTTAGTATTTGGTTCAGCTTTGTAAGTACTCAGTGTAGATGTTGCTTCATCTAGCGGGTAGTTTGGTTGTCCTAAACCGTTGCGTATTTTCTAAAGTACTTTTATTAAGAACTTACCAGATGATATCGGAGTTTCTAATGAAATCTAGAACAAACAGACTTAATTATTAGGAAGGAACCAAGATACTTCATAATTATAGCTAACAGTAGGCGGTACCTACTACGTAACAAAGATTAACAGCACCTAAGTAATATTAAGACTTGTCCCTACCTTCTTATTTAATCAGATTGTTGCTTATGGGAAATATATGCAGAGTAGTTAGGTACCTAATGATTCATTAAATTGCAGGTTGTTGGCTGAGTCTCTAGGCCACCCTAGTCTCCTGCTTCCTACTTAAAATGCGTTTAAATTTCCTAATGTGGTTTTCCTAAGTTGAAAGGTACCTACTTACTACCCACACAAAACTGACAGCATACACAACATGATACGGTATCATCTATACATCTATACATATAAATAAAATTGGAGTGTGTTTGTAATATTAAAATAACCGCTTTTTACTAAATGCATTTGGATGTATACACGGTGCCTATACCAAAACAACCTTTTTTAAAAATGTTGTCTGTCTGTCTGTTTGTTCCGGGTAATCTCTGAAATGGCTGGACTGATTTTGACGGGAATTTCACTGGCAGATAGCTGATGTAACAAGGAGTAACTTAGGCTACTTTTATGTTAGAAAAAAAAATAGGTTCTCTCGACTAAAAAAAAAACAATCTTGCAGCGCTGCGCCTGATTAAGTTTGATAGCAACAATCTGCAATGCGTCCCGCGGGATCAGAACGCGAGCAGGCTGTTGCCAACGGTTGAGTCTTTGTTAAATACCACGCGGACGAAGTCGCGGGTAACAGCTAGTATTATATAACAACGTTTAACTTTATTAATGTAATTATCTTAACAGGTAGGTACATCAGTAGGTTATACAGATGACATTCCCAAAGAAACAAATGAAATGATGAGAAATTTAAAAATAGAACCGCATATTAAGTTCGCGGTGAAGTGCTTCATTTTCAGATTTATTTTATAGAGCAACGTGATCGGCATGACCTATTCATTCTACACTAAAATATATTTTTGTTACACCTCATATTATGTCTGTTACATTTTTTGTAGTAAGTAGAAGTATCAAAATATCCTGATTGGATTAGTGCCCGCTGTTAATTATCTAATGTAGGTACTCACATGATATGCAGTGGTAATAGTATAAAATATCGCTAATACAGCAATAGTTAACAAAAGGTGGAGGTGAACTGATCTCATCTCGTCCGTTTTCAATCACCGTATTGAGTCCCCATGACTGTGAACTTGCTTTTTATACGAGGGCGTGGCTTCACTTGATTGAGGTGGAAAATCATTGCTTGTAATGGTATGTAATGTAACAAGTGTTTAACTAGAGTTCTGTACCTATTCGTACCTATGCTTAATACTTTTTTATGATAGGAATCTAAGTACCTCTACATACCTACTAAGGCGATCGAATAAAGGTTCATAAGGATCTAAAGTAGTGTTAATAGGTTACTAAACCTCCGGATATCCTCGAAGCCGACAGACACATCTACCACAAACTACCCAAGCAAAGTACGTTTAATAATGTACTTACTAATTGTAGAGATCAGGAATCGAACCCTCTGTGTGGGACGACTCACACTTGACCACTTTTCAACATATTTAAATAGGTAAGTTACCTACCTACATAATTTTATTGTCTTTCTGTTGATAATGTCGAAACGTGTATGTATGTAGGTACTTACATTTCTTTAGATAAAACACGTTCAGGTTATTAAATATAGGTTAACAGTTCTGTTATCGACTGTACCTGTCCTGTAAAACTGTTGTATGTCATACAGTACAGCACCCTTCATGACACGCGCGTACCTACTGCGTACTAAAGTGGCCTTGTCGATTCAGATGTACGTTCCGCATGGAAGCACCAGCACAATACACCGGTGATCGCCACATATTGCTTCTGTAAGAGGATGACTCTTACATATGTTTGGATTGTAACTATATAAAGTTCGATGGAGATTATTTAGCGTAGGCGTTTTTGGATGGATATATCCACGCGCTATTAGCTATAATATATAAGAAAGTATACCTAAGTTTAGCTACATATGCACTTTTTAACAAAGATAAATGCAGTCATACATGAAACACGTAAATATGAAAACACCGTTCAAAAACCTGTTAATTCGCATTTTTATACAACTACCTACTTACTTACCAAAGTAATAATATATTTGGGCGACTTAGTGAAACGAGCTAAGACAGCCATTTGCAATAGATCGTATCACTCACACACATGAGCGTGTACCTGACTTTTAATAAAGTATAGGATGGGTAAGAAAACTACAACCTATCCATAGTGAGGTCACATCGACGGATCCACAGAATCGACTGTATACGAGGATTTTATACATTTATTAGTAGTGGGTTGAGGCGCTGTCCTAGCTAAACACTGTAACGCCAGAACAGGCGTATATATTACAATGATGCAGGCCTTCATACAATACTTACTTTTTAAAAGAGCAATCTTTGAGTTTCTTGTCCGTTCGTCTCGATAGGAACGGCATTCCAAACAAGTGGTAAAGTTGTAGCTTAGCATTTTGTACTGGCTTAACTGGCTTTAAGTGTGACATATCTTTAACAGACCTGTGTACTAAGTTACCCAAAGATCAATTAATATTATTCTTTTTGAAGGAATGCATAAGTAATGAAAGCTGGCAGCTTACAAAATGAACTGCCAAGCAAGACAACCTGTCCTATACGAATAAAAGTCTAGTTTCTTAAGTACTAGTTTAATATTATCATTTTCCAATTATTTTTTTGTTGCACCAAAACCTGAGAAACCCATAATCTGAGCTAGTTCAGACTGAGCTGGGGTATCTTCATCAGGTTCTTCTGATTCCATTACTTTACGTTTCTTGTCACGGCGCTTTTCACGGCGCAGCTCTTTCACCCTGGCTTCTTCCTCGGCTGCTTCTCGTAGGCGTGTGTCCAATTCATATTCCCGTTTCTTCTCTTCTAATTTACGTTTGTTGAGTGTAAAGCGGGCTTTTACCTGGAAGTAATCAATGGAAACATGGGATATCTGGTGTAGAGGTAGTAAGAGGAATATAGTGTGCCATTAAATTCAGGAGATAATTTTCTATAATAATCTAATTTAGAGATAATACTATTATCTCTAAATGAGATAAATTATGGATCTACAATATGATTGGTTTTCTTTAGATATTTTTTCTCTCTAGATATTAAGAGAGCTTTATTGTTTAGACATTTATTATCTAGAAAGAGATAATAGAGAAAATGTATCAAACTATCTAAAGGAAACCAATCATAATTGATGTCAATTTAGGATAATATATGTAATCATGTAAAATACCACTGAGACAGACAGACAGAGTAAATAAGTATTAACTACATTATTCTCATTTATAAAAAACTTACTTGATCTAATGAGCTCCTCTCTATTTTCATGGACATTCCAAGATTCCTCTGGTGCTTCTTGCCATTGATGTGGTCCAAAAAGTTAATAGAATCTTTGACAACACAATCACATACATTGCAATAGTAGCCCCCAGACTGTGAGGTTGGAGTATTTTTTGTGATCACAACACTCTTTCCTAGTTTAGAGTCTAAATCAACCTTGTAATCTCGCTGTTTTAGCAACTCCCTTTTGACCGGTGGTGCTGTAACAAACGAAATGTTCATGTGTGATTTTCATTATATTTCTAAGGATTTAGGTAAGACTTGATATATTGTACGTCTTTTTTACAAACCTTTTTTCTTTGCTCTTTCTTCTTCTTCTAATTCTGCTTTTAATCTGTCTGCAGCGATTCTTTCGAACTCATCTTTGTCCCACTTTCTACGGTGATCATCTGGTCTCATACTATTATTACTCATGGTGGTGGCGAAGAATTACACTTGACGAGAAAAACTCAGAACATTAATAAAGCTTGTGATTTTTGGTACTTTTGTACGATATCTTGTTTACCTAGTTGTTATATTTCGTCGTTAAAAAATATTCTACCACAACGATATCTAGTTTACTTTATAGTGACATTAGTGACAGTGACACAAAACAGAATCACAGACTAATATTCATATCCATTTTATTTCATCGCATTCCATTTCATAAAGAAAGAAGGATATCCATTTTATTTCATCGCATCTCATTTCGTAAAGAAAGAAGAAGAAGAAAATAACAAGTTCACAGATTGAGTGAGCGAGTGCGTATATATAAATAAAACCAATATTAGAATAATAATAAAAAAAATCAATGAAGTTTTAAAATAAAGAAAACTTTATTCAAAGGGCAATACCTGTCATCACTAACCTGTACTACTAGACTCATTTTATGTTTAATGTCAACTATGTTTTATGCCGATTCGAAGCACCTTTGGAACAAAATTTGACATTTATTACAGATGACCGTCGCGTTGTATGGAGCGTCTTTATTTATCTGTGTATTTCAGTGACAAAAAATATTTTTTTAACGTCTAAAAAAGGATAATTTTTTTATGAATATAATCAATATCAATGAATGTCACTTGTCCTAATTTCGTGTACCTTTACTAACTGCTATCACTACTATCATCACCAATATGGCGAAAACGATATAGGCACAAAACGAATATATCAATCTATATCCAGTCCAGTCACAGACAGGCAGGCAGTGCAGGTGACAGGTCAGTGCCTGTTACCTTTCACACTGTCAGTCTTACTAATCGTAGATAAAAAATCACGAGAATCAACCTGAATGTATTATTTGAATACTATAACGAAGTAGACATCTATATGTAGATCGGTATATGCTGGTTGAAATAGAAAAACAGGTGATTTTTTCATCTGTTTTAATCTTTGTGGAACTCAAACAAAGGATACACAGACAGAAAAAATCTTTCTCTGAAAAAAAAATAGTTTTTCGATTACCTTCATAGGTTTCGAAAATACTAGCTATAAAATATAGTGACCTAGGTACCCCAATGAGATGATCTTAAATGCATAGACCATATACTTATTAGAATATTCAGAAAGAAATAAACTTTGGTCTAGCATGTTGTTTAAATGGCAGACCAGAGTTTTTTAGGCTGCACTT
The DNA here is from genome assembly GCA_905333125.1 of Pheosia tremula. Classification (NCBI taxonomy): domain Eukaryota; kingdom Metazoa; phylum Arthropoda; class Insecta; order Lepidoptera; family Notodontidae; genus Pheosia; species Pheosia tremula. The sequence continues at coordinate 5,149,569 of HG995402.1, read as the reverse complement.
TAAGCGTACGCCGTATGTTGTCTGTAAAGAGTATTATAATATAGGGGTGGTTCTGGCTATTCTAAGTCATGTGGCGAAACCAGGTCACCGCATCCATCTCACCACCAATAAACATCTCCATGTTCTGCGGTTTATTTAAAATGATTATTACATTATTTTCAATATTTCAAACTCATGTTATGCACTAAGTTTATTATAGTAGACATGCGAGTGCTCGGTAGGCGTATAGGTACCTCAAGCACAATACGTTTTACGTACAGTCCCGGTAAAGTAACGGCTTCCATCATCCCTCTCACACCACAAATTTCATAAATAAGTATGACAGTGACATGTTTTCTCGATGACGGTACAGTACATGGTACGTATAAACCTTGGTTACTCGGCTGAGCAATCGGATGAGAGTACTGTTTCGCGGTTTTACTTGTTTCGTGTAATCAGGGTATTTGGGTACTAACCACAGGTAAGTGGTACTTAGGAACTAAGTAGGTAGGTACTATAAAGATCATGGTCTAATTATTGAATGATGAGGCAACTTCATTGATATTTAAAGGCGTAGGCTTAATGTGACTTAAGCCACTTAAGTCACACACGTAAGTAAATCAGATATGAAATAAAAATTTTTTCTGGAATTTTGGTAAAAAAATGTAATAATTCTAATGGAGAAGGATGGGTTTACGCGATGCGATTTGGGACCACAATTCTGATGAAGTGACATCTCGAGCGCGACCGCCCGCCGTGACACATGGCTTGGCCATAACCTAGTGACGAGAAATATCTTCATTTTGCCCTTTTTTTGCTTGCGAGATAGCACTTATCTATCATAGTCTTTGTTTTTGTCTATGTCATATAGTTCCCGCTACTATGTTTTCGTGGGGGTTTTGAAGTCTGACCCCCCCCCCCCCCTGCGTACGGCCTTGAGTTGTAAGTATATATTTTCATTTCAGGCTGGTAAGAATATCAATCATCAAGATTAGCAGCGCACTAATTATTATTAGTAGATGGTAGAGGTAGATAAGATAGGATCACAGATATATTGGATAGAATGCAAAAGAAACGGGGAAAAAACTACCTTTCGTGTAGTATGTACCTGCCTATAAGTACGTATTACGAAACAGGGCTGTCCACCTCTAATATCACAATAATCGACCACAAAGGAATGTCACCACCACAAACATTTTCGAAGTTCCAATAACTCTACTAGTTTTCTTTTGTAAAAAAATTACCTAGCTAGACCGTTGTCGGGACTATATTTATCCGTCGCTTTCAATGTAAATTGCGACGGGTTCGTGAGGCAACGAACACGGCTGGCATGGCAGGACAGCCGAGTCCAACGCTTCGCTGTGTCGAAAGTGTGATAAATTAACTTCACCAAAAGAATTGGAACAATTTTCCTTTCACCGCATCCCTGTCATTGAGGCTAAACTGTTCCTTTTTACCCGACTGCGCCAGACGGAGGGTTATGCTTTTAATGTCGTTCTTTTTTGAGAATGAAAGACGAACATTAAAGCTATGATGTTGTGACCGGGGTCCAGTTTCGAGTAGAACGTGTGTTGAATATAAAGATAGCCGTTATTTATTACCTCCCGTTTATTGTGCCATTTTAGGGCGTTACCTTTGTAGATTGACATATTCGAAGCAAATTGAAGTTTTCAATAATTTCCACTGCAGAAACAAACGTATTAAGGGGGAAGCTCAGGGTCAGGGCGCGAAATTCAAAATGTCAATGGTTTTTATTTTTTTACGAAAAATTTGGACATCTTTACGATGTACTTTAGTGTTTTGCGATATTAGCATTCTGCATTGGATATCTCGATGTATTAAGTTTGCTTAAAAAAATACCTAATCCGATACAATACCATAAGGTTTGTAAAAACCGCAAATTTTACTAACTTTATGGTGTTGTATCGCTTTAGGTATGTTTTTAAGCAAACTTAATACATCGAGACATCCAATGCAGGATGCTAATATCGCAAAACACTAAATTACATCGTAAAGATGTCCAAATTTTTCGTAAAAAATAAAAACCATTAACATTTTGAATTTCGCGCCCTGACCCTGAGCTTCCACCTTAAGTAATTTTTTCAAACAGTTTTTTAAGTGCAAGTGGTAGGTAAGGTTGTCCTTCGAAGTATCGATAAGATCCTATTATGGATAATGTAAGGCCATAGTCCACCTGTTCGGCTGGATTTCATGCTGGACCATCAGTCGGGAAATATAGTATAACATAGGCTTAGGTATTCACTGCATTTTGTGCCCTAGTGCAAGATAAAGTAGATATACCTAAATAACATGAGCATTCGCTCGTTTGCATCGAAAGGAGGATTATGCTCGAGGTGGTACATGATAAATCACTGCGTAGCGCCACCACCCGCTAATGAACGTTGGTTTCACGAATATTAATAACTGAACACCTGAATGTGTGCTGATAATATTAAATACACTGATTTATGAAAATATGGTGAAAATGCTTAATTAGTTACCAATAAATATCGCCAGACGAACACACCAACCATACAGTGCCACATACCGTTCAATGGAGTGGGGGGGGGGGGGCGAACCCAGTATATAATACTTATATAGACACTATACATCTATGAGTCAGGTACAAACATTCGTGCTCATCACACAAAGTTTATCCCTACCAGGATTCGAACCCTGAATTTACCCTGACACCTGCTGGAAATTAGTTTTACGTACTTAAACATCTATATACAAAGAACGTAGATCGACTAAGCTAACGGCTTCTTCATTAGAGAACCCTTGTCCAACCATGTGTTCTACCTTATCCGTGCTAATAGCTATCGGCAATCAACTTTGAAGGCATTATATAATTCTAGGTTTCAATCAGGAGTTAAATGCCACTACCATGGAATGTAAAGCCGTGTACGCACTTCCGAACAAATTAGTTTGCATGTGTGTACCTACCACTAAATTAAGTACATCGTTTCGTGATCGAAAATGCGTACAGCTTTATTTGTTTACACTGTGATTTTAACAAAATTGTAAAATAAATTAAACGATTTTTTTAATAAAAAATACAAATGAAAATCGTCAGAAATGGCGTCGATGGGGTAGGCGTTTTAATTACGGCCCGGGCTCATTTGAATTTCGAAAGAAAAATAATGAAATATTATACGCAACAAAAAGTACGAGCGGGTTTATTTTGTAATTTTTAAAAGGGAAGGATTTTTTTTGTAAATCTTTCGACAGAGTGAATCAGAAGCCTCGTACGTGTGCTGCGCGCATTTAAAGACATTATGTGAAGTCAGAAATAAAATCTTAAAAAATCACTGTTTTCACTATTTGGGAGCAATTTTTATTTTAAATATTAACATATTGAAATTCTTACTTCACACAGTGTTTACATATGCGCTATAGAAGCCCAGGTTGAGGCTTACTATACCCTTTCTGAATGATTCTCTATAGCTACTGCAACTGCGGAAATTTTAATAAACCCAAGGCAAGGAGCGAAGAACATTATTTTAATCAGGGATTAATTGAGGTGAACATAGGCAGCTGTACTAGTATTCACTGTGTTACAACTTCCATTGTCTTCCAGGCAGCTTTTAGTACATAGTTGTTACAAAGGTAGGTAGTTACTATAGCGAGTTAAAACTCATGTAGATGTGTGTGTGTGTTGCGTGCTGTGAGTGTTAAATAATAAAGAGACTAGGAAAAATGCTATGCAGCAGTAGGTAATTTTATAGGATCTTTGTCAGTCAGGCATCAGTAGCTATGGTATGTTAAAATACCATAGCTACTGATGCCTGCACAAAGACAGTCATGTAAATACGTTTCTCCATTTTACTTATTTAAGCTATCGAGCATAGAACAAGAAAGGCATTGGCGACATTATTCAGCTTATTTCCCAGCGGCTTCCGTTCATCTTCAGCCCTTCGTACGTGAGGGTATTGTTTGCGTAAAATGATTTCGGAGCCAGCAATATGGATGGACATTGCAGAATTACGGATGAATATATGCACCTTTTAATCTCTGTAAGTTTGATTCTCCTAAGTTTTCTTGATCTGTGCACGACACGATTCACCTCGGTCCATCTCTAGTCTATTTTCTATGGCTGGATTATACGTAACTAGTGATGGCTATATAATGGCCTATATAATGTAGGACCCATTAATATCTTAAAGATGATATTTATATATATCAATAAAATGAATGATAAACTACAAAGGTGCTCAATGTATTTGTATGGGTTTGCCAATAATCTGGTGATACACAGTAAGTACCTATTCAAATAGATACGAATTTATTAAGTTATTTGAGGTAAGTGGGTACCTATTTATTATCAACGATCCATGTCGAGTCTTAGTAATCTAGTTGTTATACGAATCATCTATTCCTCACTGAAAAATAGGATCATGACATTGATAAATGAAGAACATCCATTTGTGAAAGTGCTGGTACATTCAATAGGACATTTTCATAAATTAGATACCTACTTAATGTAAGACAGGTACAACTTACAAATAGGTAGGTACTAAAATGTTTCTCTAGCGTTCTTTACAATGAGTGATATTATATAACAACATACTTAGGGTATCTCCCTGTTCAATTTTTGCCAAGAACATCAGCTGCAGAGCTTAGTTGTGTTTTCTTTTCCTCACCTACTTCTAGCAATACCTACAAGTAAATATCTGAAATTTTGTGATTCTCTGCGGGGTGTTTCCATTTATTCTGTGAGGCGGTGGTTGCGAGGTGTGAGCGAGAGTTATTGTTTGCTCGGCGCCGCAAGAGGCCGCCGCCTCGCTCTGCAGAGCGCAGCGTAGGTACCAAATAGCATTATATGTGGTCAACGTTCGGCCTCTCATTGTTCTACCCAAGTCTGTCCATCTGTAAGCACTTGCATCTACTGTTACAATGTAAATTATATCTGAGACGTCAAATAAATAACTATATTTAGTCACCTCACTATTTAAAGGCGATTGAGCGATACATTAGCTCAGATATGATAGGGATTTATTTCTTTTATGATATCCTATTAGGTACGTGCTTATAGGGTACAAATCTTTGAAATTGCAGCATGGATCTAAGATGTAGTAAAAGTACTAAGATTGACATTTGACAAAGGCAATACTTTCTTTCATAATTCTCGAAAATAGAAAGAATAAATGTGTTTCCACCATTTGTAATTTGTAATAAAACCTACTCTCCATTTGTTATTTATATTTTTAAGAACGTACCTACTTACTAAGAAACAACTCAAAATTTACATAAATCCTTCGTGTAGCTTTAGTTCGTAATTTTTTTCATAGTGTAATCTTATAAAAACCCTACTACTCAAAACATGAAGGGAAGCTTAAGGGGGATTTATGTTCGCATTCATATAATATTAACGTTGGTTCTATGAATTTGGTTTGATAAGCCAGGACATGTTACATTAATCTGGGCATATATAATGTAGTTCGGTGGGTAAATCTTTCCCGAAAAGATTTACCCACCGAACTACATTATATATTCCCAAAATAAAAGAGTTTCATTTATTTTGTTATATCCAATAATAAAATAAAATTAGTAGCTACTCAGATTGAGGTCAAGGTAATATAAAACATTAAGACATCTATGGTATTTCCCCAAGAGTAATTACTATCTATACTTAGAGTTAGTCCTTTTTGGACCTGCTACTCAAGCAGACCGTTCCTACATTGTTCACATTAACAATGTACTTCTCAAAATTGAAAAACAACAAACCATGAAAAAAGAGCAACCATTAATTTTTTTGTCCGTTCTCATGCATAGAAATTGCATTCCGTAGGGATGTTAAAGTTGAAGCTTGGCATTTTGTATTTTTTGACGATTCATAATTACTGTACTTAATAGTTTACATAAATAAAAAATATTATTATTCTAAGTACGAGGAGCACAGCAGATAGAGACAAGGCCGTAGATAGGGAGGGAGAGGGGGTTCGAAGTCCCCCCTAAATGCCTTAGACAGGCCACTGTTCTATTCATAGGTCCTTACAGTGAACATATGTTATTAGGTACCTGCATTAAGTGTAATAAGTACAATTAATAAAAAAGCTACAAGTTAGCTATTTTCCCCTATGAGAAAACCAAACGTGAGGGATTACGTAGATACAAATAGCACAGCGTGGAAAAACCCGCGTGGAACTCGCGGTAATTTTTCACTGGAGTGGCAAATGGTAGTAAAAGATATTGAAAACAATTTGAGCCATATCTCGCCCCGCGGACGTGTTCCGAACAGGAACGCTTTAACGGGAAACGTCATAAGTCATTGGGGAAACGTGAAAACCTATCATTTATTTGATCACCTACCTAGTAGGTAAAAAAATTGAGAATGTCAGTATCTGTGAGTACGTAGTACTAGATAGTAGTTTGAAACTCTATTGGTAGTTTATATCCTTCACTGAATTCTACAGGAAAAAGATTTTAAATAGGCATGAACGACATAACTAAGTATCACTATTGATTTCTTATTTTATCGCGTTTATTTTTTTTTTACGTTCCCGACGATTCGAGTAAATCGGACCGATTGCGTTCCCGACTTTCTGCGTAGATCGGACCGCTAGCAACAACTAAATATGAGGGTACCACAGTTCAAACTATGACACTAGGACGTCAATCACCTCCTTGTTCTTCCGTGACCACGGTTGCTGTAAAGCAGCCGAAACGTCGGGAACGTAAAAACATAAAATAAACGCGATAAACCTGTAAAATAAGTTTTATTTCAGTAAGTATCAGTACGCTTATTAGGTAGCTTTAGCTCGCTTTTACTTAGGTAATTATTTAAATTATATTTCCTTATTTAAACTGATTTTCATAGAACAAAGTCAACGCACAATTAGGTTGAGATAACTTGGGATCATCAACCTGGGCCGAGACCGAGAGGGAAAGTCTTGTTTATTCATGTGGTCGCTGCGTTTAATTTATCATTTTAGAAAACCACAATATTTAATGTTGACCTTAAATTTTTTTTAATTTAAGCTTAACTTCTCAGACTGGGCTTAAAATGTTTCCGATAAAACGAGATTAATATAAAAGAGAAAATTAAATCAATGTACAATTACCAAGCAGCTTTAGAAGAGTTATAAAGATAGGCGTGGAACAGATTCTTATTTATAGAAAGACAAGTCAAACAGTTCTATAGTTCCTATGGCCAGTATGAACGAAGGCATTTGCTCGGTACTGGGACACAGATTTTTATAAATTTCCATAATTCATTTACCGATAAATTTTAGAGTTTAGAGGCATGTTTTGTGTTTGTAAATTTATATAATGAGTTACAATAATAGTGTAAAATATTTTAACAGGGGCAATAGTAGGTTATACAAATAACATTTCCAAAAACACATATCTATATATAAGAATTTAAAAAAAATACTGAGCCTACACCATTCTTAGCGTACGGCCAAATGTTACTGGTTCGCATAGTTTAAAAAAACCATCAATATCTGAATTATTTTTTACATCGAGGTGATCCATATAACTTACTGATCCATATTCATCTTTTATGAATATGGATCGGTAAGTTATATCAGATATAATATTGTATACTTTATTTTGTTACACCTTACATAAGGCATCCTAGCGGTGCCCGAGTAACTGAGTAACTCCACGAGACTCGGGCGCATGCCACTGGATAGCTGCAAGCCAGATGACAGACTTTTTCTTAACTTTTATTAGGGTTCCGTAGTAAAAAAAAACCACTTAGCCGGTTTCCTTTTCAATTAGAATTGTAAATGATATACGCTCTTATGTTCGATACTCGAGAACGAACACCTAGTTCACGTAGTTCTCTATAACACATACATTGTATACACTGTGTGCGATTTCATTTTCAGCAACACGCGAGCCCATCTCCAAGCCTTTCACGGCTTCAGTAATAAATAATGGAACGTCTGACAAATAAGACACCCTAGATGAGAAGTGCTTACGCCTCTGTTTTTAAACAACACACGCTTATATTTACTGATATTATGTATCAGCATACCCAAATAGCAAAACCGAGGCTATTCATCTAAAAATATATTGAATATACCTAAAATAATGTTTCAATATTACAACTATTCATATAATTATTTTTCAATAGCTAGGAATATTTACTTCGGATTTATTTTGATTTCATCTCTCTACATTGATGCTTAGCCCTAAAAATAGCCATTATTTATTTGTCGTTAAAAAATAAAATTCGAACTAATTCGTTGTGATAAAAGTAGGTCAAATGAATGATTAATTAGAACAGCGCGCTTTATACCAAAGAAGGATTAGAACGTTAATATTTTAACCTGAATCTCACCTGCCAGCAAAGATTTACCGTTTTCGCATTCGTGAAAATGGAGCGACGGTTTTTCTTCTTCGATTTTTTAATTAGGTTATAAAAAGTTATTAAAATTATGTATACCATGATATTTTCAAATATACAACGACCTTTGGTTCGAATTCTGTTTTCTCCATTTGGAAGCCCTATAATAAAATTGTGGTGAACCTAGATACGCGATATTTTTTTAAATTAGAAAATCACATACCTACTCTTTGGCTTCTTCTTCTCTATGGCGTCTCCTTGTCATCGTTTATTTTGATCAAATAAAATAACTTTAATCAAATTCATTTAAAAGAATTTAATAATAATTCAAAGAGGTTTATAATTTCACCCTACAGCCCTCGGTATATTTACTACCATGTTAATTAATAATTAATGACGGGACAAACAGCGTACACGGTCAGCGGTTGTAGCGACGTCTCGGGTCGTGTAGTGTAGAGTTTACCTTCCCGCCGGCGCCGGACACCCTCGCCTTGAATATTTCACTCAACAAGTCAAGCTTCGTAACGATCTAAGCTTGTTTCTGTTAAGTTTGGAATTAATCACGCGTGTTTGATTTAGTATTCTTTTTTTACTAATTGGTTTGGTTATAAATAAGTGGAGCGATAGAGACCAGTTTAATTTGAAAAACTTAATGCAGGATAATCTTCTTCTTAAATATTTTATATAGGCATATTGAATAGGTATAGAATTTTCGTTAAAATTACCTCGTACAATTCGGTTCAGTAATACTGTGTACAGAATCTGTAACGACAATATCATATCTTACGCGTGCGTGCGAAAGTGATTTGTAAAATTTCAATTCACTGTCGGACTCACGCGTGAGAAATGAGTTTCGTTACAGAATAGCATACTACTACATATATTTAGGTTGCGGTCCGTAACAAGATTTAATATTTTTTTCTCAGTGCAACTTAATTTTATCATAGCTTCGCATTTTTTTATAATTTTGTGAGGCATGTAATTTAATATGCTTACATACAATTTAAAGACAATGTATTGCTATGATTGTATTTATTCACATAATAAAAAACCTAGCATCGTATGGGATATTTATTTTTGGCATATTTTTGTCAAAATTGTTTGCACATTCGATTGAACTGAATTTTTATCTTAGATCATTTCTTGTAAGTTCTTTCTTCAAACAAATAAATATGGCCCAAAAAGATATCATTGTCACAGTTGTTTTCCGGATTTTATTCACTGTATTTTAAAACTACAAATCAATCCAATTCTGCCAATCGCAAGTTGTTAACATTGATATAAAACTGTAGTTGCGATTGAAAACTTGTGTATACAGTGAAGTTTTATTCGTCATCTTTCTGTGGACGAAGTGGAAAACAAGGCAATCATAACTTTGTGACAGAACGGGGAAACTTTTGTTCGCGACTGTAGCAAATTGGCGACATTGTGTTAGGTAGTGGAGCAACGAATTCACGTTAGGCCCAATGAAAATATGGCGCTGGGTTGGAGTACAGGCTACATATATCACCATCCATTATGACAAATCATAGCTGTAACATACCCATAACCTACTTATAAGGAAAGTAATGTTTGGCACAATACTATCTACGTTAACTAAAAACTTCCCTGTAGCTATAAAACCTTATTCTGAATTTGTAACAGTTATGTAAAACTAGTTTGTATATTAAGTAGTTCAGTAGATCATTAAAACAGATCTACTGCGACTGAATACTCAAACGCTACATAAACATTTGAGTCCCACTTAAGGATGTAAGATGTAATTACTATGCATTTTTTGTCACAAAAATCACATCAAAGCAGCTCTCTAAGTTGTTGATGCGTCTTAGTATTCGGCATTTAAGTTAAAGATATAGTTTTCCACAATATATTTCGTATTCAACCAATTTATCAAAGATAACCTTAATAATAAAGTGATAGATGAACAAATAATATTTTTCTTAAAGTAAAATATTCACTTGACATTGATAAATATGGAACATATGATGCCTAATGTACGAGCTTTCAATTGGAAATTTCCATAAATTATAAACCCAATTTTATTATAGATTTTAGGGCTAAAACTTTTTTGCTGTAACGAATACGAGTTACGAATTGTATTTGGTTAAATACTCATCACGGAATCTCATTCATGGAGTTTAGAATCCTGAAATTTTGCAGGTTTTTCATGGGCAGAGAATTGACAACAATGTTCTTTTGTTTTCATTTAACCCCTCAGTGCGTTACCATTAGGCACTGATCCCATGACGAACGCCTAAAGCACATTTTGGAAAAGCGCTTTTAAAGCTACTCACTTTCTGTATAAGCGTTCACAGACCATCGTGCGTTTTCGGTTTCACGCCTGTCGTGTGGACTCGGTCTTAAAGTAAAAGGTTGTATAGAATGAAATGCGTCTAATCACAAATGCGTCATACATCGCGAGTGAATTGCTTTATTTGAAACGATCACTAGTCCTTATGTGATTGTTTACTCAATGACTAAACTAAATTTCACACAATTAAAATGATTGCTTACTCATATATTACGACCGTTTGAAGGACGATAATACATAACACAACACAATCCAACACCATTGTAAAGTATAGGATTGTTAGCTCGATATTTTGCCATTCCGGTCAGAACAGTTTGTTAAATCTGGTAATAAATCGTAAATAGTTTGAACATTTTGTTTCTGTTAGTGCGGCGGCGCCACTGTAACGTTCGGGCGTTAGCGGGGTGGGGGCAGGGGGGAATTATTTGAAGGCTGAAGGGGGGACGGTGCGTCTATATATCGCGAGCTTTGTTATGGACCATTACCGGCGCATTACTCTGTTCATATGAAAATTACCAACGATACAATTTCCACAATAGGATCGTGAGAATGCCTCCTAATACGTGTTGTCTCCGGATATACTCCTATTTGTACTCTTGATAGGCGAGTTCACCTCCAGGTCAATGTATGCGATATTACTTTGAACTCATGATATTTTTCAACAAGATTTAACGTTTCTAATATTTGTTAAATACACCAAAATATATATATATATACTCCTACGTAAACTAATTGTACAATAAATGCTTCAGCAAAACCAACAATTGCTTGTAACTATATGAGTTTGTTACTGGATGTCTTTGCCAATTATGCCGTACCTCCGCAAAATTTGTTAGACATGAGCGTTATAGGACGTTACAAACAACATATATGATTACTTAAAGGAATCTACAGCATCTCCGGAGCTAAGATAATGCCACTATGCAAATAGTTGGGTGGTGTAATTGCAAGTATAAAATATCAATTTGGCGGTCTGTCGTCACCTGGGACCCGTGGATTAAGGACGGCGCGTTTCCTGTTAATATGCAAATGAGGCTTCCACCTCAGGAGTTGCTCTGAGTATGTTTTGTGACAAAATTTTACGAGTTTATATCATAATGACTACTATGTTATGCGCCTGATTTTACTCGACCACTAGCACATGCTTGTTTGAGTAATCGAGTGAAATCAATAGTTCTGTTTTAGTATTCCATTGATTTGTATTCTTAGGCTTTCACCTTTGCATGTCAAGCGGTTCTGTCGTGTAAGATAAGTATTATTTTTAAAGTCTCACAAAAGTGTACAATATTTAAGGGATTAACAAGTAAGTAGATCTTGCCGATCACGTTTATGTATAAAATATAAACGATAAAGCTGTTTATGTCTTTATACAAAGAAGCTCGCTACATGATTGATACTCCTTGAATAATCTGAGAATATAATTTTTGTACTGTCTTTTTTGATTAGACTATTTTTGTTATACCTTAAAATTGTATCAATACTATCATATTATTCATGTCAAACCATAAGCTATTCCACTGTCGTAACTTCGTTGAAATCGGCCCAGTAGTTTTGCAGAGATACTTGAACAAACAGACAATGCTACAAAGCATTCTAAAACATTCGATTTGGGGTTAATGTGAAAAAAACGAACGGGCCACTATTGCACATTTTTTTTAATATCTTTAATGAACAGAAACGGACCGACTACAGTTTTATAATAGTAGGTACCTAATGCTACATAGTCTTGTTTGAGTCATGAAAAAGTACACAACTACGGATTCTATACATTGAAGCTTGTGTGTTTTTACGTCATTTTTATGGGCTCTGAGATGCGTTGTTAAAGTAACGCGTTTATCAACATACAAAGTCAACTTTTCACAATAAACTGTTAGCAAACGGTCTATTTTACGGCGGATTATGTTGTGATTACTTACAACACATCATTTACATTATATTTTTACAGCTTCATAAAACTGAGAATTACGGTCGCTTCTTAAACTTTGTTGTTGAAAGCTTCTTTAAGTTGTGCTAATATTTTATCCACAGATCCACCTGCTTTTAATAATGTAATTACTTGTTAAGTGAAAAATGTTTCGTCGGAATGGGAAAGTATAATTAAATTTAAAATTAATCTTTTAAATCTTCGTCATCGTTATTTGTATTGTATTTCTTTTTATTTCGCCAGACACGTACTGAAGTCCCAAACTAAGGAACCCTTATGTAGATCGTACCATACGTAGGCTAGGAGCGATCTCAGTATGTAATTACATAGATATTAAACATCCATGTCTTCGGTATAAACATTCGTGCTGATCACGTAAAGTTTGTGCCGGCCGGGATTCGAACCATTGGTATCTACAAGAAAGCTGAGTTACTTGATAGTAACCGTGCTATTTGGTCGTCAGCAACAAGGCAGGTTTTCTAGTTAATAAAATTACCATAAAATACGTCATGACAAGGTTATTAACATAGCATGGTATATGGTTAGATATGTAGGTAGGTACCTACAATGCATAAATCTCACCAATGAGATGAGACCCTCGTGGTGCACTACGGTAGTAACTCCAGGATATATTTACCTAAACAGTACCTAATAATTTGTGAGAACATCCAAGTAACGTCTGCATAACACGGATAAATATATATCTACTATAATATACGGTTTATAGCACAAAGCACATAGTTTTAACCGACACAATGAGGGTACCGAAGCGGCATTACAAATGTTCATTGGAACGCATACCGAACATTCTGGAAGATCCGATGTGCCAATACAAGTCGAATAAATCGAATTTGGCTCTCTGCGCGGGCCTGGAATCCACGTGGAATTAATTTTGATTATAGTAGTGAAGAAATGGTAGGGGATAGTGCAAGCCGTTTTTATTATAGCCCTAAGAATATTTATTAGGTAAAGTACTAAACGACGTTAATTGTAAAGTTGATATTATAATAATTGGTGAAGGAAACTGGTGGTGATAAGGATAATAAACAGGAAAATAAATCAGCGCAGTAAGCCGAGCGGTCTACATCTACAAACAAACTTTATGGACCAAAAAAAATAAATTCGTGGCTCCCATACTAGGTAGAATCTGTATGTGAGGAGATACCTTCCATATTTAGTACAGCTGTAGGTTAAACTAAACTAATAGAAACATACCTAAGTCTCCCAGTTGTCTGTTATTCAGGATTTGTTCCCTCTACTTATACAGTTTAATATGTCACAAATATTTATAACCCAGCAGAGCGCTGACATATTTATACTACTCGACTGTGATTAGTGTAGTGTGTAGTACACAGTGCTAGTATTCTATTCATTATTCTAGGGGTTTGAAGCAAATATTTGCAGTCCGTGCTTCAGAGAGTACGTCAAACTGAGCACCGCTATTGTCATTCTTAAAATCTTTGGCAGTCTTTACAAACAGTTAGAATCCTGAAAAAAGATATACTCCGTTTTTTTCATAGGTCAAAAATGTTCATACTTCATTGGTAACTGGTCTCACTAGTTTGGTTTCCTAGGGCCGATGTCAATACAAAGACGAATGGGGAAAAAGGCTAGCAAGAAGAAGTATATCACCGTAATATTTGCGGTGCTGTATAGGTACCTATCCACTGTCACAGGTAAATCTTTTATACCGTTTATTTGTACTGTCCTTACCTGCGGGGCATAACGGGGGACAGTCGCATACCCTTATCCTTTATTTCCACAACAAGGTTAGGTAATGTGTATTAGAATTGTATGTTAGGTACGTAACTGAAACAATATTTGTTATGTATTCAATGCCCCTCTGAGATATCGTAAAATATTCTTTTGTCAAAAACATTCCAAGGATTACGCGGGTGTTTATAACAGTGTAAAAATAACAATATCGCGGAACTCTTGGTAATTTTTTATCGGGTGTGTCAAATACCCGTAAAGAATATTGGAATTTGAGCGATATCATGGCTCCGCGGACGCATTCGGTAAATGACGGCTTTCGTGAGAAATGCGAATTTATTTCGGCTTTATATAAGGCTTTGGAGTTTTATTACACATATGTAGTAATTTAGTAGCTTTCTTTCGCCCAGTCTATTTTTTTTTGATAGCCGATCCGTAAGTGGAGCGATTGTACCTGCCTTTCAAGACCCAATCAGTGTGTCTACCGATAGTATTACAGCTGGAATACATGTCAGAATGGTTCAGGCTTCTAAATGCCCGTAACAAACACTAGAATGACAACAGAGGCCACTAGCTTAATGAGACCTCCGAAACTCAGAAACACGTCGGACTCACTTAGTGACACATACAAGGTGTAGCGTATTACCAAAATATTTCGTTAAGGCAATATATTTTTTCTCAAAGACTTATAAATAAATACTAAATACAATCCCGTTGAAATTACCAACAGAAGGTGCGGAACCGAGAGGTAGCTCGTTGTTTATTTACCTGATTGTTATGTCCGTTTTAACTGGGAACTTGCTGACCTAGTTTCACTTTTAATTTAATATTATCGCTTTCATTCTGGTAGGTACTTATGAGTCCACATGCGTTGGCCCTAGTTACTTGTAATAATTATGATGTAATATGGTAATTACAAGGTATTTTAGTGCGACACGCGGCATGATTATTTATTGAGTGCTTATTATTATAGACAAGAATTTAATTGCCATTTGTTGTGTATAACTAGTAATGTGTGTGCTTATTGGCGAATGGCGCGGGGCAGCGGCGGCGGTCAGCGCGTGCGACTGGCGGCCTCCGCCCTCATTAATTCTCTCTCGGCCGACACACAATTCGGCCACGCTGTGTGAGAATGACAGCACTCGTTAGTTATCCACCGTTTGTTATGTTGTTATGACTCGGACACTATCTATTAACAGTTGATGGCGCATTTCCAGAGTTACGGCAAACCGTGTAACATACACGCCGCTCATAACGGTGCTAGGCCGACACAGCTTGCTCGTAACGAAAGCTGCGAGCCGCAATAAAACTAAACGTAAACTAAGTACAAACTGGGTGTTCGCGAACACGTTAAAGCTTAACGACGCTATCAGCTGGAAGTGTTATTTGAACCGTCTCAACTCGGAGATGCTGAGTGCAATGTAGAGCCAAAGAGACTTCGTTCGTTATTCTTCGCGTTGGGACGTTACAAGTATGTTTTAGCATTATGAATGTTCCCAGAATTAGGAGCACTTATTATATGGGCACCGTACATTGGGGTGAGGCCGATCCCACCCAGTAATACTCAAATCAGATTAATCACAAAAAGATTATTCTGAAATTTGTCCAGCAGGTATCGAACCCACAACTACCTAGTGCGGTAAGCTAAAGGACTACTCTCAAATAACTACCTATACTATACCTACACATCATACACAAGTGCAATTTCAGAAGTCTTAAAATGTATTACGTAATACGTACTTAATTCCCATATTGTCACATTTTATGATCTCTACAAAAAGACTGGGATCGTTGTTCTTATCTCACCATACAAATATATTAAAGAGAATAAAAAGTTATATTTAATTTGAAAGATAATTGCAGAACATTACCTATACTGTTATAGGTAATGTCGACATATGCTCCATGTATTTGTAGCTTACCTAAACGTAACGGGTACATAAGTAAGTAATATAGGCAAGTAAAGTGCGTTCAAAGTTTCCAAGTGTACAAGCAATTACAAAGGTTTCACCCATAGTCCCTGCCCCGAAGGTTGTCCGAAATATATCTAAGTAAATAATTAACGAGCACAGCTTGAATTAGGACGCGTGGACCCATGTTCATTTTATGTTTATGGTGACAAATATGGACCTTCGTGCTTAATATTACGTATTACACGACAGCTAGCGACCAACTGAGCACTCACATTTGGCCGCCGGGAGGGAGGGAAACAATTTCGTCATTAACTATTCATAGCGACCTAAGTAGGTGTCTACACTTAACTGGTAAACGAGGTTTGTTCACTTCTCTCGGTGTACCTATATTATTTATTTCGAGAGCAATTTCCCTAATAACTTTTGAGCGCTTACAAAGGAAATTGGCGATATGCCTTGAGGACACTTTGAACCTTCCAGGAATGTAAACTTACCCCACGAGCGATGTCTCTTGTTAGTAGTCGAATTTCCAGCTTGAGGAAATAAAAATAATAATGTTTACAATTTTTATGGGCTTAATTAGATGGTCGGTATTGTAACGAACTCGTATCATAAAGAGAACAAGTTTTTTTATATGATTACGAATAGGTAGCTTAAAAGGTATGTGTCATTCTTCAATATTCAAAAGTAAGGATGGTGAAGTTGTAGCTTAGCATTTTTTGACAATTTTGACGATTCGTGAGTACTAATCTTAATATATTCCATGAATAAAAAAATCTGACGAAACAATGACATCCCTTGATCATACTGAATTGGGCTTGATAATAACGGAAAAAATATTTTTATAAAATAAGGTTCCTAGAAAATTTCAAATGGAACATCTCAAATACTCGCAGATATTCTCGTAGCCCAGACTTTAGTAATCACTTCCAAATTCCAGATAATTCATCAATTCCAATCTCATCGGTGTGAAAGAAAGATTTTATCAAATCAGTGATGAATTCGATTTGTCCTCGGGTAAATTACAGCCGAATGTAATTCCTTTTAGAAATTGAAGTGGAATACAGATCTGCGTCACAATGGAGCAGATCTTGAGTAATGTGTAATCAGCGTACTAAAATCTAAAGCGGTTCTGTTCAAACAACGTCATGCTTTTGTTCTCGTAATAAACTGTCAGGGCACAAAGAAATTCACCGACATCGGATGTCACCCTGATGAAATTTAGAGCTTCACACACACTAAGGACCGCCGCGCACTACGGATCTTACATACTTTATTTGCAGATAAAACGACAACATCAACTTTAATAAGTTACTAATTTAGACGTTAGCGACAATAGTAGTCTACTATTCACACTCACACACACTCGAAAGCAATAAATACTCCGTGAGAATTCTCACAGGTACATTATTCGGTTTAATATTCCAATACCACTTTAATAATGCATATTAGATAGGGTGAACGTTGAAATAATTATTTTATTTTTAATGCAATACTTTATAGCAACCAGGATGTTTTGATGATTTTATTTTATTATTATTGAAAAGATTATTAAATACTTTTTTATAGACTACGTTTTATTTGAATAAGCTAGCATTCTTAGTTTCCGAGATATTAAATTTATCTTGGTGACCCGGTTTCATAGCTTATACGAGTGGTTTTTACATCAAATAAGAAGTAATTTATATTCTGTAGAGTTCCTCCCCAACAACTGGATGGATTGGATGGAAATATTGTTTTTTGTTTTTCACCCTCTATTTACCATCCAACCTAGTGTTGCATAAAAACATAAGCCTAATTATTCATATGGAATTGCCTAATAAAATACACTGCGGATCCGGTCTGCCTAAGGTACGCATCTGGGTTAACGCTTTCTATAATACTTACAAGGAATGTGTATGAAAGGGGCCTAACGGGCGTATCCCATCCATTTGAGGCGGTTTATGTACAGCTTTCAAAGTCTCAGCTCAGTGCTTGATACAGTACGAATAACATACATTGCGCTTCAGACAATGTAACATTAAAGAGTTGAAAGTAAGATATACATGTATTGTTACTAGCTTCGGTGTGAAGTTAACAGGCCCAGCGTTGTGCTGAAATCATTTTTATTTTATTAGGTAATGTGTTACTCGTCAGAATTTGACAATGCCAATTTACCTCTACTATTGTTCGTGTTCTGTGTCTCTCCATTGCTAAAGTTTGGCTGTCGGCTTTACATATTTTTCTGTATTTCTCGCCAACAATATACGTGTTCCACGTTCACGAGGGCGATGAAGGTCCACTCTCTTACTTTATCCCTGGTATAGTAGATATAAAATATAAAGGTTCTGTGTTCTGTGACTCAATAAAAAGAAGTATAATCTAATAAATTGAAAATTGATTCTCTTTAACACATTATGTAATGACGATGTACCCACCTAATAATGTCGAATACGTATTATGCTATATTTGACATGCTTATGAAACGAACGAACTCCGGTCGCAGCGTTGTAATAAATATTAATAAACACCAACATAGCATTTCTTCAGAAAACAAAAAGTATTTAGTTATATTATACTATACTCCTTGGAGACGGCGAAACGGAAATGGCAAATCACCGTCGTTTTCCGATGGGACCCCGTCGGATATTGTGACTAGCATAGCGCGACTTTCAAAGGAAGTTCTGTGATTCTCACTCGAGATCCTGCGATTTGCTTGTGGTAGGCAACTACTGCATTATATTGTAATTACCTAAATTTTTTCGACAGCTTTTTTAAATGTTTCAGGCGCAAAATGTTCAATCAGGGATGTCAGGTAAACATTTTTATGATTTTTCGGTGGAAATTTAGAGCTATTGAGTAAAATAAAATTGGAGAGCAGGTGTTCCCAGTGGGGGGTCGGCAGTGACTAATGAGCGGTCAGCGCGTCGACTGGCGGCCCTGGGGACCCAACGGCCCCACCGCTTAAATACTTTACGCCAAAACATATACGGTACGGTACGGAAATAATGCGTACCGGAACACATTTATATTACATTGACCGGAACTGGCAGACGAGAACCGTAATTACTAAACCATGAACATTATTTAGATTTCCTTTAGGCCTCACGATTCAGTCTAGATTAGCGTCTTAATATTTCCTCCACATTATAGATCGCTTTATAAAGACTGAAATAATCCATTTAATGTTGTCTTGGAATAATATATCATGTTTAATTTGCATGCTTTTTTGGTATTTTCTTTAGTACTATTATTTTTATGTTAGGTGCTTATGATCCAACCTTCTTTTGTTTCGTAATACTTATAACACACAAAGTACAAGTTTATAAAAATATATAGGTGACATTACTGCTTAAAACTGTACCTAATAATGTCCCTAAATCAGGTCGGAAGTGTTGTGGACGTGCCGTCGCGTGACAATTTATGACGCCTACGTATATGCGAGCATTTCGAAAGTTGTCAATGAAAATGAAAAAGTGACAGCGCTTGATAGACGACTAACGTTTCACAAATTGGTATGGGAATATGTGAGGAATACCTGCAGGAATATTTATGGGGTTCGTTTGGGCAGCGCGATTGACAGAAACACGGAGAGACCTTGTTTATGACGTAGAACATGCGATTTATGACCACCTGGTTGTTTGTTATAAGTCCGATATCTTAATTTATCGCACTAAACGGCTGGTGCATCTTCCCAAGGCTCCGCAGTATAACGACATGTAGAGTTAGGATGATCACCTCGGGTGTGCTTCATAATTGCTTTGAACCTACAATAGGAGAGCCTATATGTAAGATGAGTTATTGTATATTTATATGTTTACTACATCCTAGGGTGCCCTATTACATTCTTTATATGAGTTATATTGCAGGAACTTTTACGTTTTAATTTGCATGGATATAAATTATTATTTCGAAATACATATTACATTCTATAAATTCACAAAAAATACGCCACTTTTCGAATAAGTCTATTACCAAGATTTACCAAAACTGAGTGGTCCGTATTGACAGTGAATTTATGGAGATATGAGAAACAAAATGTAAAGATTGTGTGTAGTTAGTTTATTGTGGCAAATTTATTTGTAAAATCAAACATAATCATCGGAATCGGAAATAAACTTATATATAAATAATGAAATAAAAAAAATATTCCCGGTCAGCCCCTGTACATTGACAACCGGCAGTACATTATGAAATTATTTCATAACTAAATTGTCCAGTCCGTCCGGGCAACAATAGAACATGACGGAGAAATATCACCGGCCTCACCCCGCACCGCCCCCCCCCCCTACCCGGCGCGGTCGCCGTCGCCGCCGATAACAAATTGGAAACCGGATAAACGAGGTAATAGTAAATAAAATATATCCGAACCAATTTCATTATTGACATTTCATAAGGTTGTTACTCTAACACTTACTTTTAAATACGCTTTTATTCAGTCGATGAAGCTTGCGTGTTTTAATATTATACAATCTCAGGTTATGTAGTTTGAGTTTTGAATGATGTTACAATTTCGGTTATAAAACATTTCACAACATTATTCAATCAATTATTTTCATATTAAATTGCCCATTATGTTCAAACTAAATTCTTTATTTATGAGACAGACTTTTTTTTTCAATACCTATCTTAGTTAGTAGAGTAAATAAGATCCAAGATCTTGGATATAAAGAAGCAGATTTATGATATTATAGTTAAACTTTTAGATATTCATTTCTGTGAAAATAGAACAACAGCCATTAAAAGTATTTTTTGCTTACTGTACTAGAAGCGCCAAAAACAGGTTGTAGCCTCCGCCTACAGCGCCTACGGCGTAGCTCTACGAGATACTTTTTGTAACTAATATAATAACTTATTATATTGTACTACTTATGTAAAAATATAATATAATCGTATAACGTTGACTTAAAAATATTTAAAATACCTAGATTTAGTATTTTATTAGACACAAATTAGTTCGTTAGAAAAAAATATGAGTAGTCAATATTTGTGTTGGTAAACATGGTCTCCAGGGAAAAAATAATATCGTCGAGTTGAGATACCGCATAACAACTTATGAATAATGTATAGGAGCACCTTATTCTAAGCTCTTAAAAGGTCGAAATGAAAAAGGACGACGTCAAGTTTGTAATATCTAAAAGTACTTATATTTATTAATAAATTAATATGTGAATACTTGTTACTTCTGTACTTTGTTGCATTTTGTTTCAAGTAGTCTTTTGATGGCAGATATTTCATATTGAAATTTTTAAATTTGTTGTAATTTTATAATATGTACATAGCTCCACTACTGTTATAGTTTCATGGGCTATGCATGGTATGCTAGGTCAACATGTACGGGTACCGTACAATTTATGGAAATTTACATGCATTTTTTTCCTGAAATAGGTCGTTTATTGTTAATGTCTATAAATTTTAGGACTAATTTTGGAATTTACCGAAAAAAAAGATTCCATCAGAATGAAAACAAATTGCCGCATCAAAACGGAACGATTCATGTTTACCGCAAATGTACCTGCCGCACTTTACAGTTCAAACCTACGTTTTCTTAAGGCCCACTTAGACAGTAAAGCCTACACAAAGTAAACCAGGCTTTTGATCCATTTTATGGCCACCGACATTTTCATCAGAGAAATTTCGATTATGGATATACTGGATCAATACATATTCAAACCCCTGATTTTATATGTCGAGAGAATATCAGAATCTCGATAGTTTTGTGAAAATGGTTGGACCGGGCTCTGCTCTACTAGAATCTTTTCTTACGAGCGAAAGTGTTTGAAGTAAATCCCGCGTATATACGCTCGAGCCGCGCTTACACTTTGAATAAATCAGGACCCAATACCTAAAGGTCGCAAGGTGAGTGTTCATCCACAGCCGGCAGAGGTCCACTGCGGCCAATATTGCATTTATATGAGTTCGTTATGGCGACGCGGTCAAAATTCGCTATCCTGTTATCGAACTCCATACTCCATGATGTAACTTATTTGGATTTAGATTTTATATTTAAACTTTGAGAGCTCATTTGTTTTCTGACTCACAAAACAAAAGTTCATTATTCTGAAAATACATTCATACACCAACACAGATTATAAGTACGTATTAAAACTGTTACCAAAATATTACTAAGAAATTTTCACGCATTATAAAGCAATACTCTACCAGTATAATCGATAAAATTTTCAGTAATTGCCTAATGCCTAATAATGTGTTGACGCTGTATATTATTATGGTAAATCAGCGAACCTTAATTAGGGAAGCCATCAGACGGACTGACCTCGCTTAGCTTGATGGCGCTGCTCCCTGAAATGGACGCTACGTGTGCGAAATTAAAATGATTGACACTTGCACGATAATGTGTGGTTTAAGCCGAAACCCTATTACGTAATACGTTGAAGATAAATAGGACAGGTTTACTAACCATGCATAGAAAATAAACTGTGTACGGGTAGTAGGATTCGAATTGGAGCATCGGAGCACCAAGATAGGTATGTATTAAAAAATGACATTACTTAAAGTCCATTTAAAATCAGACTAAAAAAATACGTATCTATTTCCACAGAGCACTATTATGCAGGCTAGGTAACCTTCACTAGGCTATACAAGATCATTTCCCTGCAGCCACGTAACAATAGAGGTTGAAAATATAACTCTCTCATAGAGTACGAACGTTTGAACGTGGAGCCCAACATCTGCTTTTCGGCGACCGCTGCAAAGGATTTTTTTGAACGCGAAGCGCATGCAGCCTGTTTTTGTTGAACTTTATACAAGAATACAAAAGATGCATGAGAAGTGTAGAGATACCTACAATAGAAAAGGGTTGCTACCCTTTATGTACAGATAGCGCCAGCTGAGTTGCACGAAATATTATTCCTATCTTACGAAAATGACCCGTTAATGACTGATGTTATCAGCGCAGGGTTTGTACCGTTTGATACACGTGTCGGTGACATTACAGAATCGTAAAATAAAATCGTCTGTGTGTATATTAGGGCCTGCGATGAGATTTAGAATGGCATCCATGAAATAAAGGAGCTTCAATGTAGCGAGTTAGTCACCTGGTTCCCGAGCTGATATACAGCTTTATTACGAGCGCCACATTACGCTCCGCGGCGGCGGAGTCTCGTTAAAAGTAAACAATTTATATTTTATTCCGTCACCGTCTTAGATTGCGTTTTATCAAGAACCCCTCCATTTTTCTTTGTTTCAGCGCACTGAAATTTTCAATTTACATACTTATGAAAGGTTTCATAACAAAAATCCGAGTACAAAAACCGGTCGTCTTGGAAAATCCCTTTTGTGTTTGCCGTGGAGCAGGACAATTTTCCTTGAGTAAAAAATGAAGTTGGCGGTTATATCCCACGGCCACAGCGTGGCGTCTATCGCCACATTACGCGGCAATAGGATATCAAGATATAAATTGTGTAGAATAGTATCCTACTATCCTAACAAATCTACCTTACCTATTACTGAAAAAAATATTTTGTCAAAATGAATAAATATACCACTAAAATATCATGACCGTCCACTATCTGTCAGCGCTGTATCGCCACACTGAGGATTGTTTTGCTACAAAAATTGGTGTTTTTGTTGACAATAACTCTCCGCAATACGTGATAGATTGGTAAATCGTGAGTGTAATCTGATCACGAGAAAAGTAGGGAGACGAAGGATAGCGTCCTCTTCACAATATTAAAATAATCTTTTCGTAAAGGAAAATATGTACCTATTACGAGTTTTCAACGAATATAATAAGGGTTTCGCATGACATTTTTGGGTATTTGATTCTTTTGGGATCGTGGGTCCAGTGTGGGTTGAATCACAACGGATTAGCTAGGGCGGAGAATATAACATAAGCTATAAGGTCAACTTGGATTGTTATAAACATATATCTAATTTTCAGCTCTGGTGAGTAATAGAAATGTAGATATCTTTTTGAGACCAGCAATAATATTTTATAGGCTGTTATTATTGTATTAGCGACTAGTTCTATCCGCGGCTTTACCCACGTGAGATTTTAAAAGAAAAAGTAGTTTATATTATTCCAGAATAAGTACATATCTTAGCAATTTTGATTTGTTACATTTTTGAAAGTTCCTCATCAAACTTACAAACTGATAATCAAACATACTTTCATTTGTTGAATTTGTGGTTGAGGTGGACAGAAGAGTAAGTAGAAACTCGATATCGTCTCCAAGAATGCATTCTTTCACTTTGGATCTTATTTTTGAGTTGTGTGGTGTGAGCTGGATGAAAGACGATTAATACGTTAGCTTATAAGTCTATAAATAAAATTGTGCTTGAGTCAAAGTTCAGTGCTTTTTTATGGAACTACGCCCGTCACACACTACCCTGTTATTCCGGTAAGCCAGGATCACAGCGGTGATCGACGCTGAGGTTTGACAGTCGGCGATTCCCGGGGAAAAGCTAATTGTCTCTCTATCTAGTATCTAGTCTCACTATCTAGTCCGTGACTTTCGTCATTATAATAATATTTCAGCGCGTAATTCAGCCAATTAACGTACAAATAATTCAACCGTGATACAGTTTAAATCCCCATGGCTTCGCTTCGAGCAAGCTTTGAGAGTTGCCATGCTTTCTCATTACTTTCAGCTCTCTTCTCTCTAAGGAATCATGAATACCTACAGCAACTTTTCCCTAACTCGTTGTCTCGTTATGTTAATCTCCTGTGGGACACTCATTATTGCTCATTGACCGCAAAATGCCAAACTCAAGCACTGCCCAACCTTCAGAATAAATTGCTTCAGATACGTTATTCATAGACTAATTGTAGGACTTTTTTTGTGATCTTTCGAAAAACGTTCTATTATGGATTCAAATTTGAAATGTTCTGTATAGTGAAATTCAAATATAGTGAAAACTAAACTGTGTCATAAGGGTTATTACAGAATCTTGTATTATGTGGATGATAAAGCAGCCTGGGACTGATCGCTCTGATATCTAGATCAATTAAGATTCACGATGTCAAAGTGTAGCGTGTGTGCTTATATATTTTATTTTTGTAATACTTACTAATAACATGGTTATTAAAAAATAGTAAAAGTCCGCTGAGTTTCTCGCCGGATCTTCTCAGTTGAAGTCCCGTTCCGATCCGGTTGTAGAGTTAAAAAAAAACAAATTTTCCTAAAAATTTGTAAGTGCCCCCGTAGGCCCATACGAAATAAATGAATTGACTTTGACTCAAAGTAAATGCGCGGTCGACAAGCCCAGTCAGTGATTGAACTGAGGGAGTAAGGCGAGCTGCATCCTCTGAATATTCTTATTTTCAAGACAAAACGAGAACAAGTTATATCATGTAATCTTCATTGAATAAAGACCAGCGTGGCTGCGTACGTTTGCGGTTTAGCTAAACAGTACCACAAAGGAAAATTGATGAAAGGATGGACAGTGATGGTGTACACGGTCAGGCAATCAAGTTGAGATGGAATCGATTATGACGATCGAGGTTTGACAGAATGTTTACTAGTGCACGAATACGTGACCGATAGATTTTGTGCGGTAATGCAGTATGTGTTTGTAATTGTACGTTCCAATTAGTTAGTAAAAGGGATTGTGTATATTGCCCTTATTATTTGAAAAGTAGGTCTCAATATACTTACAAATCCCACTTATCCCACTAATATTATAAATGTGAACGTTTGGATGATGAATGTATGTTTGTTACTCAATCACGCCAGAACGGCTGAATGGATCTGCATGAAATTTGACACAAAGATAGATTATAGTCTGGAATAGCACATAGGCTACTTTTTATCCCGGTAAAATGTATGTTTCCCGTGGGATAGATTTGTTTTAATTTCTCATAGAGCAAAGGATCGACATGATTTTTGCATAGGTAGTGCTAGTTTAGGGGTCAGAAAATGACATAGGCTAATTTGTATCCCGGATAAATGCACGATTCCTATGGGATAGCATACAGGAACTGTGCATTTGCAAAAGAACATGGACGAAAATGACATACTTTTTAATCGCGGGTAACACCGCGGGGCGCAGTTAGTATTTTAAAAAGCAACATAACATGTTAATTATTTCGTCCCAGTAGGCTTCTGTAAATAAACCCTGATCGGGTTATATGCCCAAAAAAATGTGTCGGACTCTAAACACATTATTATGTTAGCTATTTATTCACAGGAGAGGTGCGGAAAGGTCTCGACCATGTGAAGACTGTGGCGATTTATTTAACGAGCAGCTTTATTTGTTTGTGACGGCGGCTTCGGCCGACGGCGGCTTGCCCCTCTAATGCTACCCCATTAACTTCATTCCCGATGTAAATTACAACGATTTCAACTTTATCACTTAGCCTTTAAGAGCTACGCGTCTCGTCTACGAGATGTCTTTGTCTACGCTGTCCTTGTTTAATTAATGACTTAATAGTGGCTTCGTCATGTGTGCAAGTCGAATGATGTATAGTGTTTACTCAAGTTTCTGCCGCTCCAGAGTAGTCTAAGACGCAAAGACAAATAATTAGTCAATGCTTATAGTTCGCTGAACGCCGGTAGGTATAAATATCTAAATAAATAAATATCGCCAGACGAACACACCAACTATCGGTCCCACACTAAGCAACGCTTGTATTATGGGTAAGTACCGTACAACTGAGGGCGAACTTACTATATCATACTATTATATTTAGGAAACATCCATGACTCGGGTACAAACATTCATGCTCATCACACAGAGATTGTCCCTACCAGGATTCAAACCTGGGACCCACAGCGCAGAAAGCAGAGTCACTACCAACTGCGCTAATCAGGTCGTCTACGAACAAGATTACGTATATACATACATATATATACGTAACCCGTGCTAGTTTAAAAAAAAATCGTTGGAGCTAGAAAGGCAAAGATAAAAGACAGCATCTGTTTGTAAATAATTAATTAAAGCTCGTCTAATATAGAGAAATATGTAGAGCAGTAAAACAAAATTAAACAAAATGTTATCATAACATGAAGTACGTGTGTTGAGTCTACATAATATTATTTCAAACACAAGCCGGAAGCTGGAGGGTAATAACAAAGTAATGTTAATGTCAACTAGCCGGATCCTGAACATTAACTTCCCTTGTTTAGTTTCCATCATAAAGGGTAAGCGGCATAAGGGTGAGGCCGATTTCCGTGAGTCGTTCTTTACAAAGAAAAATTAGATCGCTTACTCAATATTTTTATGAACAAGTTGAGCAGCATACATTCCAAATTTAAATTAAATTTCAAATTAGAATACAATAGTTCAATTAACTTTTTAAACTTGACAGTTCATAAAGATAACGATTAATTTTTTTTACATATACTTGAATTTGAGGCGATACGAAATTCACCGGGACAGCCAGCACTTTTATTAAACGTTACATACTCTAGGTGTATTTATCGATTTATATTATCTAGAGCTCTTACTAGATTTTATTTTACTTTGTATATTTTGAAGAATACTCACTCATAATAATCATTTTTGGCAAAACATAAAAATATCCAACATGGTAGCTTATTTTCAGACAATCATCAGGGTTATTTTTACTACTACTTAAAACCTTATAACTCTTCGCCCATTATAATAATTAAACATTATAATATAATGCATAAATATATGTCAAATTATATTCACCAGATGTAAGATTTTTTATATCGTTTAGCGAACCACAAATTGATGCGGCCGAGAGCGTCTGTAGCAAAACTCTTCAAATCTAATAACTTCGAGAGGCTTCCTGGAGCCGCGGCGACGGATTAGATAAGAAAAGATAAGCACTTGTTGGGTGCATAACCAAACAGATTGAAGCCAGTCTAGTGCCAATAAACGACAACTAATTGAAACGAACTGATACTATGATGGTTATAGTGCTTAAATATATTTAAGACTGCCTAGCCGTTCCTACAGTGATCTCACATACCCTTAAAGTGTACTGATCAAAATGTATAATATCTTTTTAAAAAGAGCAACCATGGAGTTTCTTGACCGTTCTTCTGCATAGGAACGGCATTCCGCTCGGGTGGTAAAGTTGTAACTCAGTATTTTTTTGACTTTTTTGACGCTTCATGAGTAATATTATAGGTACTTAATAAAAAAAGACCGATTCCAATTATATTTTGGTAGAATAAATATTAGGAACATACGATTCGTAAATAATGTCCACGTAGACAATGAAGATGTTTATGTTATGGCGTTAGGAACATAATTAAATTTCTTTGGTTAAATATTGTCGGTGTAACTACCTATAACCCAAAATGTAGCTATCCGCTCCCTGGCAGTAGAGTTCTTAAGCTTCATTACAGTTTGTAAAGAAACTTTTGTAAATTGCTAATGCAAAACGATGGGCGTGACCTGCTGTAAAACGAGTTTAAATGCGTGGAACTTGAGCGAGAACCGAGCAAAAAAGCTGGTTTATCTGAATGGTTGCGTATAATTCGCACTTAAATAGGCAATGTTCAACGCAGCTGTAACTTCAAAACTTTTTGAAAATGACAAAAAAAGTATTTAGATTAGAATATATTCTAGTCACGTTGCGGTTGAATGTTGGCTGGATTAATGTTTCAATGCACCTAAATAAATGGTCTAAAAAATCTATCTAAAAAGTTATCACAGTTTGATGCATTCACCTAACTATAAATTAATTAATTTTGACTACGAAAATTATTATTAAATTATTGACCAAGAAAAAAATGCAATCAATATAAACTATAGTTGAAGACTGCAAGTATCCCGCGGAGTGTTGAAAAGATAACACCTTAATTCAATTACGAGGTTCCAACGGTATTCAGGGTCTCAACGAGGGACCCTATAAACATGAATATTTCTCCCAATACCGCAGACTATGAACACATTTCAGCAGATAGATGAATACCGCAAACTCATAAAATACGTATCTCACGTTCGCGTATTTGAGAGAAAATAAAAATGCACGGTATATAGTAATAAAAGTACCAATCATAAATGAATATCAGTTCGTGATTGTTTGCCATAAATAGTGCGTACAATACTCGGCTTATTTCGGTCGCAAATGAGCCATTGGCATTATATACGGACAACAATATTAGGTACTTGAGTAATCGGAAATAGTCTTATTACGGCGCGGCCATTACGCGGCGGCACTTACGAGCCTAGTTTTCCCACTTCTTGGCTGGTTGATTTCGCTTTCCACGAACCATTTATCTTTGGCTCTGCGGTCCATTATGGTAACGACTGCGCAAATAGTTCCGGACGGAATAACCTAACGTAAAGGGGAATTAACAGACACCTTTCAGGCACAGACTAGCGGGTTGATTGCTTCGGTCTTATTGTAATTATCACGTTATCTATTCATTGTCTAAAGCTGTAATTGTGTGCACCTGCAGTAAATTATGGGAACTAAAATTGTATAAGAATAAGAATCAGAATAGTTTATTCATGTTAACCATTCAGAACAGTACTTATGAATCTTTAAAGTATTTACAAAATGCTAAGCTAAAACTTTACCACCCGTTCGGAATGTCATTCCTATGGAGAAGAACTAGCAAGAAATTCCATGGTTGACCATGAACTATAGTGTATCTACAAATAGGGCAGCTATAGACCGGAGCAATTTGAAGAAGAACTCCCCCTTTCTTCTCCTCCTCTGCCCTGTGATGAGACACAATACAAGTTAGAACTGAAATTGATTACAAATGGGAACATCAAAAGAAAACAGTAAATATACAAAATATTTCTTCCACAGGTCAAGTGAAGTAACATTTTTAAAGTTGATAACAGTCTTATTATAGTACTTTAAGTAGAATTTTAATTGAACTATTATAATTTTATTCAATTAAACCTATAATAATGGGAATGATCTGACGTCAAAGCTACGTACATACAGCAGACAAAGATAGAAAGACGTGCTTTGCTTTGAAGTACCTCGATAGAAAACCTGCTTACTAGAGCTAAATAAATGTTTAAGTCCAGTTATAATAATGTTGGCAGTCCAAAAACTGATCTAAATAGAGCCTAAATATACCTACGTTTTCCTGAACATCAAAGGAATGTGACCTTGTTAAACAATGTTCGCCCGGATAATTTATTTTACGCTGTCTATCTCGGCTTTTGCGTTCCTTCACTAATCTAACTGTTTACTGAGATGAGATGTTTGTGAGCAACATTATTATCAGCACACTTGTTTTAATACAATACTCTCTTATTTAACATACTTATACAATTTAATTATTTAACGATCTGGAAAACCTATATACAGTGTTTAAAACAAGCATCACCCAATAATAGCTATCTATATTTATTAAATGCTGCTTACATGAAATTCCATGCATTAATAAATTCGTATTACACTTATTTTTTTGTTTAACCTTTCAATACGTTTTAACCGTATACGTAGCATATGAACGATTTTTTAATGTGAATGAAAAAAAAATATTATTTATAATAATTTATTCACTTTGTACCGCCTCAGAATGAATTATCTTTATTATTTTTGTGTTATTTTCCTATGTTTTAATACTTTTAATAGTTATTCAGCTATTTGGGGCGGTGACAAATCAAAATATTAATGATCATAAAATCGGTCCACCCGTTCTTGAGTTATAAATGGTGTTACTGACACGACTTTGTTTTATATGTTTAGATTGTAATTACCTACTCTGTACAGGACGGATGCAATTTTAATTTAGCTAGCTGCGAGTACCTAGCAAAATGAAATTTAATAATAAATTACCAGCATCCGGCGGGAATTGTTTTAACAATTATCTATCGCGATATATTAACTGGCGATCAAAACGTTCCAGGAACAAATTGTGTTGATTTATGGCGGGCGAACCACCCATGTCGCCGTGTCGGACGTATGGAAATAGAATGCATATGGTGCGGCACAGGACTTGGAAAACGAAAATATTTGCTTAATTTATTAATCTCTCCCGACTGTATTTTTTTTAGCATACCTGCCGTCGTTATGCTTGACGATGTAAATTACATCCATGATTTAGTTCTAACCTACACAAATATTATCATTTTTTAACCAACTTCAAAAAGGAGGATGTTCTCAATTCAGTTGTATTTAAAATATTTTTTTTTTCTTTTAGTATCATAGTGTATTAGGTAAAACATAATTAAAAGTTCAATTTTTTTTATTCATTACCTGGCTGGCTAGATAGCATATTTTGAAGTTAGAACGAATTAATCTACTATGCAGATTGAGTGTAGGTAACCATGGATACCAATATATTTTTTAAATCTCATTACCTACGTTAAAGAAAACAGGTAAGTTAAGTGTTTACGGTTTAATAAAATTATATGTATAGCGCTTATATAAAGATTTCAATCATGTCATGCAGTGAAAGTCATAAGCCCTTCGGGATTTGTAGCAATACTTTTCACAAAAAATAATAGAATAATATTTCTTCGGTAAAGTTTCTTACACGTTTGGTAAATAAAAACAAATTTAATCTCACGGCGATAAAAGAAAGGTTGAAGGTTTAGTGGTTAATTTTATCAAAATGTATGCTACAGCGCTTATGAAGATTTCAATCATGATTATTGCAAGTGAAAGTCACCCCTGGGGTTTTGTAGCAATATTTTTCACAAACAGTATTAGGGCAATATCTCTTTGGGAAAATTTCTTGCACGTCTGGTAAATAAAATCGTTTGTGAGCTCACCTTATGTGGGCTATCGTCAATAAAATTTATTTCATAAAAGTTATGGGATTAAACTTTTTTTTTTCAGATAATTATTTTTACTACGGCCGCATTCATACTGCAAAGTGCCGCACGTTTTCGGTAAAATCCAAATGTATAACAAATACAATCATTAGGTATGTAAATAAGTGTGATTTTTTGGGGTGTGAAAGAGGCTTAACAAGTTCTGTACATAAAATAATATATAAATAAAGTGTAAATATTCCGGGTTCGTATCCTGGTAAATCCTGGTAAAATTAAAACATAGGGAAATTTAAAAAATAATAATAAAGATTTTCTCATACATTTGACTCTGAGGCGGTACGAAGTTCGCCGGGACAACTAGTGTAGACATGAAATGTGAGTAGGCGAGAGGTAAGGGTTGTTGTCTAATATAGTAGATTCTAGGGATGCGCCGAATAGTCGGTAATTATTCTTTATTCGGCATATTCGGCATACTTTATATGCTCCCTATTCGGTCGTATATTCGGTTGATGTGCCGAATATTACCCGAACCGTAGACCTAATAAGATTGTTTAATTTAACAAGAATTTCAATCACGTACTTAATCAACATTATGGTTCCGAATACTTCACATTTAACTTCAACCCGTATGTAGTAATTATTAAATAAAACGAGCACCAACTGCAATACAGCCAACGCACAGCTTAAACTAGTGGGTCTAGAAGCCTGAAACTGCACAGAAGTTCTTGTGGCGCACACGATGAGAAGTCGCAACAACTCATTTATAGTGAGCGCTGCTGCGTCTCATAGTAAATATTGGCTTAAAGTGAGCATCGCGACACCTTATAGTGCGCGTCACTACGCCTAATAGTGAGTATCACGACACCTTATAGTGAGCATCTGCACACTTTATAGTGAGCGTCGCGAGTCCTTATAGTGAACATTGCGACACGTGCACGTAAATTGATCAAAGGCCGAACTTTATGTGCGGTATGCACTCAACTGTATTATGTTCGGTATTCGGTTCGGTTTAAGAATCCATGCTCGGCGCATCTCTAGTAGATTATAATAGCAAAGCTGTTATGGGTATTCATCAAATATTTACAAGCGTGTACGCTGCGTCCACCTGTGGCCTCAGATTCATGTTAGGATAGGTGTACAAGCCACGTTAATGGTTTTAATGAATTAATATTATCACAAAAAAATTGTGTTCTATTTTCAATCATTATAGATAAAAGTGGACTATCCAATCGGTACTAATGGTATGAAAACATGTACGATTATGTACCGTAGGGGTTAATCGCCAGAACTACTGATCTGATTCCGAGAATTCTTTCACTGATAGAAAGCTACACTATCGCTGTGTGTCATAGAATATGTTTCATAACTCTATGGGGGGTCTTGTTGCAGAGCCAGAGCAGTGATATAGCTACACGGGCAAGCTGCAATAGCTAATAGCTACTGTACCTGTGTAAAAAAAGTCATGGCATGGCCTCAACGCCGCTCCTTATTATATAATTATAAGGGATGTTAAGGAAACTTCGCGAAGGGCGTCCATTATTTTAATTACCACGCCAAGAAATAGCATACTCCTACACGTAACTCAGGCAGGTAAGAAAAATAAAGTAAGAATCAATATGAATCGAAACCTATTATCATAATGTGCACATTGAATACGTAAGAACATAGCTCACACGCTGTAATTGTTTTTACTAGCCAATATACTTTCGCGAGCGTTTATTTTCGGCCATAAGATTTAATATTATATTTTTGCAGACATTAGAATTCTATTTTATAGGCATTTTACATTCAAACCTTTTGGATTAGAAGAAAAGCGGAGAGAAATTTTGGGATCATTGGCTTTACGATCCATAAAACCTTTTTCATATATAAGTATCTACGTGTGAAATATTTTCCTTGTATCTGTGTCGCGTTGTTATCGTATTATCCCTAGTGGAGGAGTATTTTCCAAATAGTTAACCTCATTAGGGTTCCTTTCATCCTCGTTCGACTCGTAGAGCTAATATAATTGTAGGATTCTTTTACGGTTGTTTTAGGTTAATATGTACGCCAATTAGATAATTATGAGTAAGTCGTGCTTTATTTGCTTTTAGTTCTTTTCAAGTGTACAAGCAATTTGGTTAAAGTGGTAATAAAAGTGGTACACACGAAAGTGCTGGTATTGACCTCTGCCCACACAAAGTTTGCCTCCATCAAACTCCCCGGGCGCTCTAACCTAACCGATAGTTCTATTTAACGGCCCTTGTTATTCAAGATTACTCTAAACAAATCGTATTAGTCTATTACACTGAGTAAAGCACATTCGTGTTTTGAATTATTCTCTGTAATAGTGAATTGCCATTTTGTGCAAAACCTCATTTGAATAACTTGTTTCGTAGCGGATGAATATAAGTGTCTATTACTCTATTCAATTATACAGCTTTCAGTAGACATGGCTCAATAGAAGGTCATATAACTGTTTGTAAAACCGTTTTGAGATTCGATTCAATTCTATGACGAAACCATGGTCTAGTGGTTAGAGCATAATAGGTGTCTCGGCTTACTGCACTGGGTGGTTGTGGATTCGATTCCCGTAGGGGCAAATACTTATCGGAAATGATCTTTTCGCAATTAGACAGGTCTTAGTTTTGGGGCCATACAGTTGTCGTGTTCGTTTGACGATATTGATTGTATGCTTTGTTAATTGTTCTTACAAGTTATCTTGCAATGAGATATTATAGTAATTCTAATAGCAAATATGGGGTTGCTATTTTGAATGGCAATAAAATAAATCAGTTTGACATAAAAGCATCGCATAGCTTATGGGTGGTCCCTAACGCGTGTTACGTGGAAGTATTTTATTACAGATACACCGGTATAAGTGTTCATGTATTTATTGTCATTTTTATTTGTTTGAGCGGACTGCAAACATGTATTATATTCTCATAACCCTTTTCAGAGTGTCTGCCACTTTCTATTTATGTCAGTGCGAGCTGGGTGGCGCGCCCTCCATAAATCAGAGCCGTTTTGTTCAGGCCCATTACGCCGTTTTACCGCCTTCCTACTGAGACAAAATTAGATCATACCGAAGGGAAAACCCCGTTCAAAGCATACATAACTTTTGTTGTAAAACCTTTAATACTTACAACGCAATACGTGTCGGCTTGGTTAGTGTGAGCCCGGGGCCGCACGCGCCACCGTCTGTTTGATATCCTTTATATTACGGATCTAGTCGCTAGCGCAAGCTCCAAATACTTTGAATACAAATAAGAAAAGTTTTGCCTCACTGTAGGGATGACAAATAGAATAAGAAATGGCTTCTGCAGACCTCAAATAAGAATGTAAAATAGAAATATTAATCTTATCACAGCGTCTTATTATTCCAAAACATCAATGTTTTAATAGCGATCACTGAATTATCTACATCGTCATCATCATTTTATCGCAAATAGTATTGTTGCAAAATACGTAACAAACAAGAAATATTTATCTACCAAATGTAAAGACAGAATATAATTTCATATGATTTTCATGGCGAAGGTAGGCAGGCTATTTTACCTTACCTTACGTGACAACGGACCATATGGCCCAGAAAAATAAATGTAGGTACTAGGGGCAAACTTAGGTAATACCTACTTACACAGACTATAAACGCGTCTGCTAGGCTTTTGAATAAAATATTACTTCCACCCATAACTTTATTTCATTTTGAGACTTAAGTATATAATATGTAGCCTGTCGATATCATAAGCCTTCGAAGACGATGGAACGACATCGAATAACATTTGGTTTTGACAGTTTTTTAGTTGACATAGATGGTACTGTATTTTCCTATATATGTTTGATTCTGTAATTCGAAGGGATTTGCATGCACGGAAAAGAATATAAAAAATAAAATAATTAAGTATAAGGTCAAAGATGGATGGTCAAAGATCGGACAATAAACGAGGAGGTTTCAATTCTACACGTATATTTTTTAGTCTGTTGTTGAAATTGCCTCACCTTACGTATTGAGGGCCTGGGGTTTGAAGAAAAAAGCATACACATACAATGCAAATCAGTAGAAAGGGCACTGATCTGAATAGTGCTTAGTTTATCCAAATTACACTTGATAGGCTTAGTTTACAATCACAATAAAGGGTTCTGTTTTGCCTTTGATATTTGGTCTGTGAGATATTTATGGTACTACTAAAACAGTGCCTTATTAGGGGCAAGGAATACGGTTGTTGAAAAAATTAAAACAAATACAAGTTTACGATTTTTTTTTAATTAGCTTATGGCATAAAATGCTGATAATCGATAATAATTATATTAGACTTCAAAAATGTGTATATCACTCTATTATAAGACTAAAGATTTTCATTAGCAATTTTGTTTGGAAACCTATTTGAAACAAGTTTAACCCAAAATTAATAAAGTTTGTTTATACAATATTTATGTTGAAAACCATTACAGCAGTATTTAACTGCGATGATTCATTTAAAAGGCAGATAATTTATTAGGTTAGCAAAACAGAAAGGAAGGAGGTGGCCGGCTGAAGGGGGAAGCGGGCACCGGGGGAGACGGGTTGGCCGCGGGTGCGGACTCTTTTAATTAGGCTTGTTTCCAGATCGGTATCCTTAGAGCTATGTCCGTTGTCTCCTCACCTTCGATGAGCGGCCTATGAGGAGCAATCATAAATGTATCCCGTCGAGACTGAATTGAAATAACAACTCGACGTTAGTTTTTTTTATGGACACCGATTTTTCGTTCAGATTCATAATGAATTTGAATAAAGAACTAGGTACTGAATTCATACAACTAAAATTGCATTTGACAAAGAGGTATCCTCCTGACGAGGTGTGCACTAGTTTTTTTAGTCTTACAAATTATTTCAATAAAATACTCTTGATTTCGGATTTGTTACCGTGAGGAGAAAGAAGAAGAAGAAAATCCATTGAGGAGCTGTTATACATTATCATGAACTGTATATTAGCCAATATATATCTCAGCTTTGAGCTAGTACGTACAAATTTGTTTCTATACAATATACAAAAGTACAGACGTTATATATACAAAAAAAAATACAAAACAGTAAAAAGCCGTAGGGGCCGTGACCTCGTCACCATAAATCAGCTTGTGTGCGACAGAGAAAGAGTGTGACCCCAGTCACCCATTCTCACCCAATAATTTCCTTGTAACAAACTTAACGTCGTACTAATGAATGTTAAAAAATATTAAAACAATTAATATAATTTAATGTATTTTTTATGACAGCTAGATACTGTCTATGTCATAAAAAAATAGGATTAATCATAACAAATATGTGCCCATAGGTACTAAATTCAATTTTTGTATACAACGGGTAATCGGACAATTCAAAGGATTCGTTCACAAATTATTGATAGGAAATGACCGGGACGGAAATTAGGATTACGTCTCGCCATTCATATATAGTATCGGAAGTTAAATAGCGTTACTCAATGGCACGGAGAAGGTAAATAGCGTAATTACAGCCTCTATACCGGAGTAAGTAGTGTAATTATCGTACTGTCAACGGAGCCTCGCCGAAACTAGCTAAGCTTGAATATACTAGGGATGAGACGTATTTACGCTACCAGGTATGATATTGGATTTCGGAAGTATGTCTCATCCCTAGAATATACGAGACTTATTTACCAGATTTTTCAATAATCTGCAAAGAAAAATAACATACACGGCCAACAAAGAGTTGGTCCGATTTTATATGAATGGTAGACTAGCAGTTGAATAATGACCGACAAAATCGGTGTCATATGCGGGCAAGGCCATGCGATTTTTCACGAGGAAGTCACGAATTTGCGACTTTTTTTTATGTAGTGCGTGACAAAATGTCTTATTGAGCGATTTTTCCTGTTGGCGCAAAATGTGTTGCTAATACGGGCGCGCGTGCAGGGGCACGCAACCGTTGAAATTCGAATGCCACATTTTAATAACAGTGTTAGGTATGTTTTCGTTCCATCCAATAGGAATGCAAAACGATCTCGGTTCCCTCCCAATATTCCCAAAGCACACGTTGAGTTGAGAGGAGTAATAAAACTATAGATTATAATACCACAGGAAACCGAAGTTATATTTGGTTCGGAAATTGCGGTGCGGTGTCATCTGTGAGTCATGTGTCACGACGGCTCTCCGCATCTCGCGACGTATCCCACGCTTCCTGTCACTGTTACAGCCGTAATTTTTATATCGCAAGTTGGGGATGCGTTTGCGAGTCAGCTGTGTGAAACATTTATTAATTGTTTGATCACTGAAGGGTACCTTTGGAAGTCCGAAACCTCTTGTAGAAGCATAGTTTTAAATATGTTATATTATTTAAAATATTAAAGTGTAGCGTATGTGAAAAAATACGGATAAGCTTTTGTAGTACCTACACATGGCGATTAAAAGAATACTGAAATAATACTTTTGAAATTGCGAGCGCTGAGTTTCTTGCCGGATCTTATCAGCTGTAAGGTTATAAAAAAAAAGTAAAGTGACAACTTGTAAGTGCCCCTTAGGCCTTTACGAAATAAATGATTTTACTTGAATATTGCGAATGTTTTCAAATTCTGAAAAGAGTTTGCTAAGCTTGGATGGCATGCATCGAACGAATGTGATTTGGTTGAAGATGCTAATAATATTTTCAATTCAGATAAATTCAAATCACAGTCCAGTAGATGACATAACTATCTCAACGTATAATAAAACCATCTGCTACAAAGCTGCCATGGCGCATTACATGACGTCACTTAACTCCAGCCCCACTCCTCCGTCATCGATCAAATAACACACACTAGATACAATAAATAACGTTTTCATGCTTGCCTCGTATACTCATTATGTCATCCATTAAAAATCTTGATTTGTTTCTTCCTGTTTAAAACGATCTGTGGATGTGAAGTGTGTGAATGAAACATTTTTTTAATTGGGATATTAATAATGTTGTATTATGGTTTTTTTAACTAAACTAAATAAAAGCTTATGGCTCAAAGGGTCAAATGATATCTGTAGAGCTTTAAGCACTTCTGACTGTCTGTCTCTCTTCAGGAAGGGATGTGAATAATTAGCGTTTGATAGCCGGCAATATTGTTGTAATTTTAAAACCCACCAGACTAGAATTCTGGCATGATCACAATAAAGAACCCACCTGTTATATTTTATTACTATAAAACAATACTTGTTAATAATTCAAAAGTCCCAAGATCTATATCCAAACTAAATATAAAATTTATATGGTTTATTTTGTTGTAATTGAAATGGAATGAACATATTTATAAAATGTTTTTGGATTTCTTATAACCCATTATTCCTTATGTCAACAAGAATAATATATATTTTCGGTAACGTTTGCCTCACGAATGTGTGTTACATTAACATGTCAAAACATTTTTGTCGATATTTTGATTCGCTGTCATACGCCAGCATTTGACGGCGAATCAAAACAGAATAGTAGTACCTACGATAACTACCACATTGTATAAATAATGTTTATCCAAGAAAAAACATCGGCTTCAACATTCCTAGGTAGGTGGGTTTCTAGGTTTATAAGTACATACACAGTACGCACAATGTTCTTGTACCTACCTAACTTAAATTAATCTATTGTAAACACATGAACTTGAAAATTCAAAATAATGATTAAGTTTATATTAAAACTTTGAATTTCAAATAGCTACTGAAGCTGTTTAATTATTTATTTATATCTAAGTGCTAGTGCAGTATTGAGTTAGCTAGATGCGTTTTTAATTATATTTTCTACAAAAGGTATTAGTAATTACTTTCATAAAGATCTGGAAAACTCATTCCCTTTGTTTAATATTAATCTACATGTATTTAGTTCGCTTATTTGGTTTTTAATTTAAGCAGGTAGGTATGGCTGATACTGAAAGGACCCATTTACACTATGTGTAAGTCATAATGCTATCATGGGATGATATATGTTATGTGCAGGCCGGTATCAGATATTTTCTATTTCTGTCACGACGCGGGTGGCGGTCATGTAGTGAATCCAGCTATGTTTTCGTTAAGGTACATAATCCGTATATTTTTCGTCGCTGGCACGTGACCGCAGCCTGATAAATGTGCCTGCTAAACTAAGATAATGTATCGCGCGCCCAACATAATATTATTTCGGAACATTTGTTACTTTCCAAGTGAATCTTCAACATTTAGTCAGTATTATAAATTGTTTATGAATGTAAAACCACGAAGATGTTATATATATAAGTTTAAGCGACTTCCGTTTCGGTGCGAAATTTATTTATGGAAAAGCTTACGGTGGGGTTTGAGGGTGCATTGTAGGTTTTTCAGAAATCATGCTTTCCACTACCTTTCTTTGTAATTTTAATGTTGCATACAATTTTGTACGTTTTATTAATTAATACATATTGTTTCCCTTGGAAGTTACAAGATATTCAAGATTCATGAATGTTATAAAGTTCTTTTTTAAATACGAAAAAGTTAATTTCATTCAACTGAAGCTGGAACATCGTCAACTTATGGAAATTATTAATAATGTATTCCTGAAGTTTTCCTTGTAGTCACAAATTACAATGGAGAGTAATTGTAATGTAATAATAGATTTCAATTTATTTCGAATTTTTTCAGCTATGTTAAGTTTTAAATGAATAACTTCTCCTGATTTCCGCCAAACTTAAATAACCTGAAATGTCTGAACTCCCCTGGGTTGATCTCATGATTCTTACGGCATTTTTTTTGAAACACGTTAAGCGATTTTCATCATCCTTTTTATGCTTCAATTGTAGTTTAGTTCATTTATGATCGCATTTTTGCGGCATTACAATCTGGAAGCTAGTAGAATAGACAAAACGTGCTATGCTTACGAGCTCTTGGGAATTTCTGTTAAGCCAACCTTTGTTCCCTTGTTCAATCTGTTACGATAAAACATTAATGTATACATTTGTTTCCATGAAAGACTAGCAGACATCCAGGCATCTTTGTGTATTCCTGTGATGCGAATTATCTTTGACATCGTGAACTAAACAGATTACATGAGTGATTTGTATCAACTATACATTTCTTGTTAGCATGTAAGGTATCTATAATTGCGACGTAATCTATTGAGTACAGTGTATGCGCACATAATATCTGTGTACCTAAATAATAAGGAGTGATCTGAAATTCGCAACAAGTAAAATTCTATATGTATGAAATAATGATGTGTATGAAAACCTCGTAAATACGAAGTTATCCAATATCGGCACTGTTCATGACAACAAAAATTGTAGAGCTACCTTTTTACGTATTTTAGAGATTGGATACAGGGGATTCGGCGTCTGGAGGCTTTTCCTGGGGTTTTGTCGGATAGAGGGCGCATAACTAACATCGCAACTGAAACGTGTTTCACTACAAAAATAGCTAAGGTATCCGTGCCTCCACTCCGCGGTAATGTAATATTCATCAATGATTCGGGTACTTGCGTAGGTTGCCGTTGGATTTGAATTTGCAAACTAGACCGTTCCCATGGCCGTCTTGCTCTTATTTGCAACTACAAAACATAGCTGATGTTGTTTGTTTTGGTTAAACGAGCCCGCGAAATTACTTCACCACGTTCATTGCATATCCTAGCTAGAAAAGAAAAAAAACCTAATCATTCACGAAAATGATATCTAATTACCAAAGCTTTACACACTAAAGAATTGGCGTCAGTCCAATTAGTTTTTGAAAAATAACCCTCACATATCCCACATGTGAGATTTTTCAGCAAGTTTCTCAATTTAGGCGACGGCTTAGCAGTTTTACGACACCCGAGGGACTCTCGATCGCTTTGCCTACAAAGTATTATTTTATATGAATTTGCCCTCGTCGATAGGTATATTACATTTAGTCGAACTATTTTTCCCACTCCTCGTATTGGAAGACACAAAAAGGATCACATTCTTATTTCAGTGGACGTTTAGAGCTGTTGTCGTAACGATTGTTACAAATTGGATTTGAAAAGAAGAAATTTTCATATAAACTTTCACGATTTTTTTATACTTTGCCGATAGTTCGCTTGCGTCAGAAGACCTCAGCCGATGAATGTGTTTGTGTCTATTACATCAACAATCGGTCGCCGGAGGTTGGTAAGTGGAACGTGAAGAATAGTGTTGACCATATACATATCAAAACTATTGATGCCCAAAGTCTAGGTCTTGCATTTTCGGACGACCGACACCAATATATGTTGAGTCTTGCAGAGCTTTCATGCAAGAACTTCGAGATTCTATATCGGTTTAGTGATTGGCATGGCTTGGGCATTTGTGATTTGTGCGTAATCTTCGGCTTCGTTTCGTCACTATCTAATGCCACTAGCGTCATTCGAGTAATCTCGTTAACGTTAGATACACAGTCAGACGAAGATAGTAGTCAACGTGGCACTTGCTCATATTTCACCTACATACTATCTAACGGTTTCAGGCAGTCTCCCAATATTGTAGCGTAAGGGCCAGACCGGTTGCTCCACAAAGTCCTTAGGGTAATAAAAAGCAATGTTGAATTATTATTGTCTTACATTGACCCAATGGCAAATGACATAAGTCTTCCAGAATGCATGGCGCGAGCCGGATTGGTGGTGCTCGCAAGGTGTTGGCCCGCGAACCGTAGTTAGGTGACGCCTGTATAAAGGAATGAAATTGAGGTCCCGCCACTTTACTCGTACTACTACTAAAATATTTATTTCACTATGTAGGTACGCAGAATTTAAAGAATTCAAGTGAACTAATGAACTTGCATGAAGCATAAGAGATACGTGTGAACCTACTGAGTGAATTGCGTCTCTACTTCCATTAAGGTTACTTATATCCGTAACGAACACGATACTCTGGATATTAAAATACCTTTACCTTACCTTTACCTTTTACCTTTTTAAATTCCTATGTAAATGTTTAGTGGACTATTTATTAAATTATTCGTTCCTGACCCAATTTAATGCTGTAATTGTGCGCGTAAAAATATTTTATCAAACGCTTAGATATTATTAATAAACTCTCTTAATTATGCACTACTAATCTTGTAAATTTACAAGTTAGAATTTCGCTGTATGGTTTGGTATATTATGATTCCATAAGCAAACATACTAACAAATAATAATTCTTAGCGGAAATTGCTATGCATTTAAACATAACTTATTCGATATACGGTATAAGCATCGTCCGGATATTGCTCAGAGCAAAGGAATGAACATCATTTAGCTGCTTTAGAACCCTCGTCATAACCACAAATACCGCTCTGATCTCACATAAATGTTTTTAATAATTTACCTACGCAGTAATCACTGAAAGTCTCATATTAACGAGTGGCTCATTTTCGGTATATTTATGACATTTTATCATAAAACCGTTTGTATAAAAACCAGTGAAGTTATTGTTGCGAACAAAAGTAACATGAAATGTATAGTTTCCGCTTTAAAAAAATCCTTTAAATTCTTCGTGAGATTTGAGAGCGCGGGCGGAGGCGAGCGAAACATTCTATTATACCTACAGATATTTTTTAATCTCGATTTTCATGGACTGAACACAAAATTTACAAGAATCTGCAAAATTGTCCTTAATGTTCAAGGTACAAAAAGAGAGAGTAGGTACCTGCGTCTCGGTGTTGACATTTAATTTACACTTACAAAGATTGTGCCGAAGTGTCAAGCCCTGTCGTCATATTAACGCGGCGGACAGCTGGGAGCCGCCGGATGTTCCTGAAATAAACTAGCCGCGCACCCGGCCCCGCCCGCGCCCGTTCCGCTTCGCACAACACAGGTGCCACTCCGGCCATGCATCATACTTCAGATATAATTAAGGCGTGAAAGATCGCGGGACGCGCCGCGCGCGAACATCACTGCGGTGACACGAAGACGCCTCTAATAATAGACGGGTTAATTATTCTTCGCCATACATGTTTTATGTGCTCATTATGGTAATATATATAATTATGAAATTTCATGAGAATAAAATTATAACTAAGTATAAAAACATTTTCCAATAGAGGTGGTGTTCTAGAAACGATTCAACGTTCCAATTAGTCAAGAAATATTTGTGTCAAGATTCAAGCATATGCCTCATACGATACGAGCCTTTCGGTAACGCCACCATGTACCTACGCGCACTATGAATTGGCCGGCTAAGCACGCCCGCGGTATTTCTTTATGAATTCATTTTATGCTAGCGCGTTTGAGCTTTACAAGCGGTTGTAAAAGTCACTCATATTACTAAAAGGTTTCGATGCTATATAGTCTCATCGGGGAAGCTTCAGTAAAGGGCAAGTGAAGCTAGCCGCTGGTATTCCTGGCGCATATGTTTATGACACTCATCGGATTGG
This sequence comes from Pheosia tremula, assembly GCA_905333125.1. Taxonomy (NCBI): domain Eukaryota; kingdom Metazoa; phylum Arthropoda; class Insecta; order Lepidoptera; family Notodontidae; genus Pheosia; species Pheosia tremula. Next base: position 5,105,533 of record HG995402.1, on the reverse strand, counting down.
ATGATCTAGGCCGCTGCGGGTGTTCTTTTTGCTCAAACTACTTTATAGTTAACCGGCTGGTTGGTCTGGCAGTTGCCATGACTTGTCAAAACCGAACTCAAGGCGTATACGGCCACAATTCTCATGAACTCACATAATGACTATACGTTATATTGTTTTCTCATCTATTATATATACGAGTATAATAAATAACCTAATAACATGTTAAAATATTTTTAATAAAAATATTTTATTACGTACTAAAATGTTTAACGTTTCAGACACATTTGTTACTGCCCCATAAAATATCGCACTAATGATCAAAATATTCGACGAAAATTTCCCCGCTAAGTGTGCAACGCCGCGAAGCTTATAAAATGTACAACGCTTTATGGAGTTGCCCGCTTGGTAAAATTGTGTGGGGGAATCGTGTATGGATATATTTACGCTTTGAACCGTGATTCAAGAGTTTACAATATTAATGGCTACCTTTGCCTAGTCGTGCACATATTTTCTACGTGAACTTTTGGCTGAAGGACCAACTTGACACATTTTAGGTTCGAGCTGCTCGAATTAACCTTTCCATCCATCCATCCCTCAGCTTAAAGGCGTCCACACACACACTCTTCCCCAATCACATCCACTCATCACGGTCCTCCGTAAATCGCATCCACCGGCCGCCAGAGACGCGTGTGATATCATCGGTCCACAATGTAGGGGGCCGTCACTACGCCATCGGCTCTTGATCGCCATTCTAGAACCTTTCGAATTCACCTAAAGTCAACCTTAATATTCGTTATAATACTCGGCAAACATGATAATGCTGAATAATAACGTAAATAGAGAAACATTTTCTAGCACAAACGTGTCATAGCACAATGCGCCGCGGGCAATACTTGACACGGGTGAAATAAAAGGGATCAGTTAAGCTGATACCACCTTTTGTTTTCATAATAACTCGGACAACTTTCCGGTTGCGTGATGGGGTAACAAAGAATCCCCTATTTGTCTACTGAGCGTTAGTGTAACAAAGTTTCACGTTCATGTTTCACGCCCCGCTCTGCGCGGCTGCTACGGATGTCGCGGCGACTACTTTACTTTCGACCTACCCTCGTTATTTTATTCAGTATTTTTAATAGATAGAGCAACCCTAAACATGGATAGCCATGTTCATTGAATTCTGACTTACAGTACGTATTGACGAGGGTTTAAATTCATTCGATTTTATGAAATTCCCGTCTAAGTCGACTACAACATTTATTAGTGAGTAGGTACCTTGTTTCGGTAAAAGAAAACGCTCAGAGAAACCTAAAGGATATTGAAGTGTTGCCAAAAATCCCAGTAAGCATGCCAAGTCTGCCAATTCCCGCATTAGGACAGCGCGACCTGTATTCTCATGTAAGGTGGCCATCCCATAAGGAAGACAGTAAAAGATGGCTGGTGGCAATTATGACATTTTGTATTTTTTATTAAATCCTTCAACGTTAGACTCATAGATTTGTGAAATGAATAATGTATGAAGTAAATAATGTTCAAATTTTTATGTGCGGCCGTGTGAGATCGGAAAGAGGAGCAATAAAACGCGCGAGGCGTGTGCGGTCGGCTCCGAATAAAAGGACGAGTGTATATAAAAAATGTAACGAGGATGTTGGACAGCCGCGGCCGAGCGGCACGTCGCGTCGCCGGCGCCGCCGCCGCCGCACCCGCGCCATTAATCTCAGCTTTATTATAAACACAGGAGCCAGCACAATCATAAACACGCTTAAGGCAACGACTAACTACGAATCCCCGAAAAGGGTGAATTGTTTTCCTATTTCAATAAAGAAAAGTTCTAACCTACAAATGATAGTCTGGATAAAATAATAACTCTTTGTAGACAAAAATAAACTCAAAGCGTCGAATTAATAACCTATGTGTAATGTTTGATGTTGGTTAACAACACAAATAACGGTATTTACTTTGATTGAATAAAAATCATATGGTTTACAATAGCACGGTGTTTTTTCGTAGGTATTCGAAATACACATACTATTTCATGCACGTTCACATTTGAATGCCGTAACTATTCTTGAAACCATAATATATTTAAAAGTTTTACGCGTACTTAAGTAAACTTAACTTACATATTGCATTATTTGTAAATAAACACATGTCGTATGTATGAAAATCCTTGAATTTTCTTAATCAATGATGGCAGTTAATTTGCGATTCTGAATCGTCGACAGCGAAAAATTGTATTGGGATTGGGACAACGATAAATTACACGCGTCGGTAAAAAAAATAACTCATTAACAACATGTGTTAACAATGGTCCACGGGGAGATATATTTTGTTTTGTAATTTTAAATTCATGTTTTTGTTTTTAATTAACACCGACACGTTTGACGTTACCGAACGTCGAAACTCCATGCGAAATGAGAATATAAATAACAATCGTACTTTACAGAATATCGTATTACGCATCGGATACTTACATTTATAAGTTAGAGGAGATTCAGAGAAAAAATGAGAATTAGAACTGGCACAAGAGTGTTAATTTCTATTGTTATCATGTATATAAAGCTACTCAAGAATAATACGAAAAAATACTATATACTATACTATACTATTAAAAAAATAAATATAATTTTGTAAGAGCGTCAGTAGCTAGAATGGTAGTATTTATACAGTAATTAACATTTCAGTTCGAGTGTATATGCCCTAACCTTTCATCCTAATATTGGAACTGTACAAATATGTACTTAACTGGGTACAGGAATGGGCGAGCAATGTTTGGCAGCATCTAATTCGAATTCTGCTAGCTAAGGCACACACGTCGGATATGGTAGCTGCGTATTTCGGAAATGCATTCGAACCACGGAATAAGGAATTTGCAACGTACCTACTTTGCGTAGTTCTAATAAAACAAACTATAAGGTCTATTTCATTCAAATACGATTGAAAATGTGGTATTTTTATGATTTACTGCACTTAGAAAATATGTTCAGTAGTAAATGCCGACCTGACTCGCTCAGTGGGTAGTAATCCTGTTTTCGGTGGTGAAGGTCCCGGGTTCGAATCCTGGTAGGGATAAACTTTGTGTTATGAGCATGAGTGTTTCTACCCAAATCATGGATGTTTAATATCTATATAAATATCATATACTGGGTTCACCTCTAGTTCATTGTACGGTATGCATAATACAAGCGTTCCTTATTGTGGGACCGAAGTCTGGCTATATTATATTAGTATTATAGCTAATAAGTCCCTTAAATACAGATACAACGTCATTTCAGTTGATGTGTATAGTCTGTACAGTTTGGTGCTATAAAAAAAAACTGGATCACAAACAATACGTCGTATGAATTTACGAATCATGATTGGTACGTTTAGTGTAACGCTATAATTAAAAACAAAAAAAAGTCGTAAATAGCAAACAACAACTAATACAATAACGGCATTGTTTCGCTCGTACAATACAGCCGCAGTCACATCGACTGCCAAAACTTATTACTACGCCCGTCTACGAGGAAACATCATTTTATTTACTTCTTATTAATCCCCGAATAAATATTGCTATGTTTTCCTTTATTATTGGTCCGTTAGTAATGATGCCTTCTTTACGCGATCGAAATTAATTATAAGGTGAGTGGATTATAGGATAGCCACTTAAATTGCCATAAACCTTTGCATTTCTCTCTTGTTTTAACTACGAGTTGAACTGTAAGCTTTATCGCAAACGTATCCCAATCCATTGAAGTGAATTTCGCTTGAACGCATTTGTTCAAATAACAAGCCGTAGCTATAGATCTTAGTATTGCCAAACGAAAACGACCTTAGAGTGTACAGGCCTTCATTGAACGTTTTCTATAGTACCTACATAACTTCAACAAAATGTTGTTCATGGAAGAATTTCATATTTTAATCATAATATATTTTATTCGTACCAACCATTAAGTTATGAATCGTCAAAATAGTTACAAAATGATAAACTACACATTACATAAAGTATTCATTAAGCAAGTAGTTTCGCTATAACACTTTACAAGCTAATTCTATTTTTAAAGGAGTAACTTAAGCTCCATCTAACTGACCTAAGTACAGCTTTGTTAGTATAATATTACTGATTTGAGTAGGATCTATGTCAGGACTCTCTAAATGTAATACTTTCTGTGGATATAAATGTATCGGATAGCATCCTACTATAAACTATTTCACGTCATGACATTGGGTCATATCATGGACTGATGATTTATTTTAACACGGCGGCGAACGGAATTATAAGTATTAATTAGTCAACCTAATAATTGATCAGGTATTTCGCGACTTCTTAATAATTCCGAAGGTGCACGAATACGGTTTCGACGTGCGAAAAGTTCCGAGGTGGAACATTTCAGATCCAAGATTGATGAAAGCAACCGGCGAGGAATATTTTATAACTACATCGATTTTCATCGCGTTTAGCATTTCGTGTAGGTATTAGCTGTTACATTTGTCGGAGAATGTTTAAGTAAAATGTGTAGAAGTTATCCAATTTGTCTATTATGTAGGCTTCCTTGTATATCATTCTTATTATGAACGTTGAAATTAAAATTTTAGCACAGATATTTTCAGCTAATCCGAGCTGAAAACAAAGCCGATATGTATATTTCATGAACATAACAATCTGATACGATGTTATTAAATATAACAACTGAGAGTTTTACTCTGTTTACAGTAAAGTGCCCATGTTTTCCTCTCATAATTATTCCGCTGGGCATTGTTAATTTAATAGTTGCCGCGCCGACGCGCTCGCAGCGTTTACAAATTTTGTTTTGATCAACACTCTTAGTGGTATTCATTAGTTGTTGTTCCGTAATTAATCTTCAGGGTTTGTCAGCTCGCCTAGACTAATGTTGTTGCCAACTTAATGTAATTTTACATAGCATTATTAATTTTTACTTTATTAATGTATCTGTGTACCACATTAAAATTAGGACTTAAACCCCCAACACTCGCGTCGCGGTGTTATAAGTTTGATTCTCATGGCTGTGTGTCTGTTTGTGTGTCCATTTGTAATTTTTTTCCATGGCATCGTAGCACCCAAACGTGTGGACCGATTAATGCTTAGTTTTTTTATTTGAAAGCTGGGTTAATCGGGATGGTCCTGAGATATGTTTGGTGAAAGACTGTGCAGTGGTTTTAAGATCATCAGCTCTTTTCCAAAGTAGGGATTTATCATACAATGGGTTAATTTATTCGAATTTTACTTAGTCGATCGAATTGGAATTTGGTACACGCAATTAATCAGATGACTCTGTAATAACATGAACACCTCGACCTGATGCTGCAATCAGACAACGCAACAGTTGGCAGACTACTCAACTCCTCGAAAACGTACAGCCGATTATATAGTTTTTGGACTCATAAAATTGGTGTGAGTGTTACGATGACAGGGTTTGTTTGGTATGGCCGACTATTAAAGTTCAAAATTTTATAAAACTGTAGAATATAGTACATAACCATCGTATAATTTTTATTTCAATCATTTTGTACATTTGCTAGAAGTGGCTAAAAGTGTAAGTGTGGCTTAAATGTGTCCAGCACCAATTGTTCAATTCGAAGCATTAGTATTCTCAAAATTTTACGCAATATACCAAAGGCTAGAAATGAAAGAATGTTGAAAGTTAATAACGTCTACGATACCATCACAATGCTTACTCTGTGAAATATTAATTCCTTTAGGTTCCTATTTAAGTAGATTGATGAAGAGCAATAGCGGAAAATTTATTAATTGAAGATCATTAATACAACAAAGGCATACCGTACAAACATGCTAAATTAAATTATATTGATAAAGTTATCTTTACGAAGCTGAGCATACACGTGCCGTGAATCTACATAACATAACAGTATCGCCGTTAAGGATTACGGAAGTTCCCGCAAGTCCACTTCGACCTATCGCACTCAAACAAAACGAGACTTATAAATCTAAGTTAAAAGTTAATTTTGTCAATCCGGATAATTCCTCAAGGTTTAATCAGACTAAGTTGGGTGTAATTAATGTTCACTAAGGCAATACAATCTAGGAAAGCTTCGGCTTAGCCCGCCACGAAAATCGGAGCGTTGCAGCGGGCTGGGCGGGCGGTTGGGCGCGTGGCTCGCGCGGGCGCGGGCGGGATCGAGCGGGACGCCCGCCGCGGCCGCGGCCGGCGCCGCCGCCGCCATCGCGCGGATCCGCCATCGTCCGCCAGTGCCATGGGGGCGACCGACCGCACGGAACGCTCCGCGGCCTGCGTACCGCCGCGTCACCAACACCCCCTTATTAAAATTTACGTCACACGCTTGTCAAAACTCAGTCAAACAAATAAGCTGACGGACCTAGTTAGTTAGACGCGTCCCCGAATGGAAGTTATAATAAAATTCATTTGTAAATCGGACTGATGTGAATTTGTTTGCCGCTTTTTGTGCGAGTTTCGAGTATTGAAAAACTTTTTGAAGGACTTGACGGTAAAATTATACTGGATTTTTTTATTTATGAACGTGAAGTTTGTTAAGGTGTACCTACCTTCTTCCTTAATTAATAAACTTACATTATTCTGATAACTGGTCATTAACTATACGTTATAGCTGACAGTTTTAGTATAGAAATAAACGCTTATCGTTTACAACAACGCAATAAACATTAATCACGTGGAACGAATCATGCAAATTTATATTCTTACGAACTTAAGTTAATAATATATTTGGGGGCCTATTTTTATGAGGTGTGTCTAAATAATCTAATTTTAGGATTATAATTACGTTCTTTGTATCAGTATATTTAATTAATTTCAGTACCTAAATATTGTGTTGATAGAAAAAAATACAAATGGAACAAAGGAAAATTAATTAAATGACCATAAAGAATGATTTAATTGCAACACTCAATATTGGGACAGATGTTATTTGGCCGGACTCGCAACCGCTGTGACAATTATCGATGTGATTAAAATGCAGAACAAAAGATTCACCGTTCACGTGGTCGATTTCATTACATATCAGTATACGGACCTTTTTTATTGGGTTTTAGCCTAACACTTCCAACTATACGACCTTATATGTCAGCATACAACCATATAATGTACCATGTTACCGCTCTATCGAAATCCCAAGTTTATCCGTGCCATATAAAAATATTAGACTAGAATCCGCTGTTTAATCAAAAATAAAATGAAAACGGGTTCTCGGTTCCCGTTCTGACGGCAAAGGGTACGTTACAATAGAATCAAATTAATAAAGGAGTTCACAAAGTCATAGGGACTTATAAGTGGTTTTAACGGAGCTTTGGTGAAAGCTCCATAAGAACCAATTCACGTAAATCACTGGGTATCTACATAAATGAAGTTTTAAAGTTCGAACTCAAGCTTTAATTTCATTATCGTTAGTTAAAGACATAGTTACAGCTTATGGAATAATTTGATTCTTTTGATAAATATTCTTATTATTTCTTTAAATTGTTGACGAGAATTAATTAGACACTTCACAATTTGTAATGTCAGTTAGTGTAGTATTTTCTAAATAATTGGTATTTTTAATGAAATGAAGTTTATTAATTAAAAAGTTAGTAAGCTTATCTAGACGTCGTCGCGTACTTCACTGTAGGTACTCACGAAAGTATCTGCGGTAAATGGCAATCAGTATTATATACGTCGTATAATCAGTATCACAACGCCTTGACAAACAAAAGCGATAGAGGACCCACACATAAGACGAATACAATAATATATTTTTTATAAAGATATAAAAACCAGCTGTACAGGAAATTATTACCACGGCAACGGTTTAACAGACAGAAGTCAAACAAAACATAATAAAAATAAAACAGCAACTTTAAAAGATTATACTTAAATGGAAACAAGGCGTAAGAAGAATTTAACACAGATTAAAAGGCAATATCCTACTTGTAGCCATACGATTAAAATTTACCTACACATTTCAAAGTACAACTATTCGCGAAATTAACTACAAAAGTAAAAGACAATCTCGTAAGATCCTACAGCCCACAGATGGGCCGTTTTAAAAATTCATTTGTTTTACCTACTGAGAATTTTCACACGATATCAGGCCAAGATTTCTGTCGAGTGTTCCAGCGTCAGCTCGATGTTCCGGAAATAAAAGTCGCTTTGTGCTTCCGCTGTGCCTTAAATGTTATCGCATAAAACTTTTAAGAAGGAGATTACCCACCGGTGTTTATTAATGTTTTAGGAAGCACTTACCGTTGCCAAGTATGTAGGTATGTAGGTGGGGACCTAATTTCATGTGGCTCTTTTGGCTCAGTTTGCATTTGTCGCCTTCCTTCATCTTGGAGAATATTCTGAAAGTTTTTCGTCACGTGAAACTCTTTAGATTATTCGAAATAACGACAGCTAGAAACTATCTCGATATTGTAATTAACACCTGAACAAAAATAGTTCAATCAATTCTTATTGGCCAGTAGGTACCTAAATAGACTTAAAGCCATTTGGATAACCTCAATAGGGCGTTTATTACTAAAACAAGCTAGATGTATTCTCGATCCATCTAATTTTTCGATTTCGATCACAAATTCTGATTGTTGGAACGCTTCGAGTTGTTAATGGTGGCGAACGTTTATTATTGCAATAGTAGGTGTTTAACATAAGTTTCTATAATAAGAAAAACAACAAGAGCATCCAAATAAAACATAAATTGCCAATTAGACATGAATTTCTAATGATGACAATCCGTTAACTCTGCCATAAGCAAATTCAGTGTCTGATATTTTAGGTCTAGTAGTGACTCAAAATACGATTTTTTGTAATCAGGGTCGGTAGGCGTGGGCAGGAAGGGACGAAATTTGATGTGATTCGTTTCTAAGTACTTAACACCCTTCTCTGTTCAGTGATCACTCTTACGGTAGAGAGCGATCAGTGATCATGTTGCCGAGTACCGAGTGTCTGTAATACCGCACATATTTACGTAGGAATTTTCAGAGGGCCAAATTTCGTTTGGGATGCGTCAAATGTGGTAATTTGGTCACCCCTAAATTAACCACAGGGGACTACCCTACAAAGCGGGGGGAGAGTGTAGCGGTATCTAGTTGCTTGGATTCCAATTACAAGCACACAGAGAATTACTAGTAGGAACGGTTTATTCCAGGCTGTCATAATTTTGCACCCAGTTATTTTTAAAAACTATATTACCGCGAAGAACGTCACTGAGTGTTCCCTCACTCAATTTAAACCTGTCATCTCTAGGATTATTAAACGAAAATAGTTGATTTACAATATAATAAATGGGTTGACAAGAATCAAATTTAACTGCCTTTATTCTTGTCCGTTGCCTGTATTTCAGATACGGAGTTTGATCCATTACTGTAATCATAGCGAACAATGGCTGTCAGCTAACGATTTTAATTAATTATTTAACTCACTTAAATATCTCGAACCTACGTATTTATAATATAATATCACCAGACGAACATGCCAATTGTAGGGTCCCAATCTAAGGAACGCTTGTATTATAGCTATCGTCTCGTAATGGACTATTGTGGCGAATCCAGTATATAGAGACTAAATATCCATGACTCGGGTACATTCGTGCCTATCACACAATCGGTCTTTACTTTTCAGCTGTGACAGAATTGAGACGTTAGTGCGTTTTGCTGTCCACGGTATTCGCAGCATTCTTCTCCAGCACCGTTAATTTAAGGAAGAAGTATTGACGAACTGATTAGGTTAGTTGGTAGTGACCCTGACTTCTGCGAGGAGCGTCTGGGGTCCAAATCCTGATAGGGACCAAACATTGTGTAATGAGCATGAATGTTTGTACCCGAGTCGTGGATGTTTAATATCTATATAAGAATTATATACTGGGTTCGGTCCCAGTCCATTGTACTGTAGCCATAATACAAGGGTTGCTTAGTGTGGGACGTATAGTAGGTGTGTTCGTCTGGCGATATTAGTTTTAATTAGTATTCATTTTGTCTCACACTTTAGTTGTACCTAACAAAAGTTCGTAACGATTTGTAGTTCTATAAAGATTATCGCGTTGTTACATTATAAATTAAATCATTCGCAACATTGCACGTAGCACAAGAACATTAGGCACATTCAAAAGGGGTTACATTGCCAAATCTTGTCACATTTAAGGCCGGAACATAATTTGGTCCGTGGTACGTGTTATCAAAAACGTTTGTAGCCAGACGCTGATAATGGTAACTGGACTACCAACTCCAGATAGGGACATCCTCCGGACAAAGGTCGGGGTTGCTCCAATTTTATAAATTATTAGAAAAAACCCTTTTAATGGGGAATGTGAAACCGGTCAAGTGGAACTCGACGACCGAGAGCTTCGCAACAGGATGATTTATTAACAATACCATCTATGTAAAAGAGAATCTTATTGATTTCTAAGAAAAAACCCTTAAGAGCAACTTACCCTTTTCTCGAAGATATTTTCCGTTTCTCGTAATTTTGTTGCGATCCTTTTGAGAGGATTAAATATAATGGTGCTTTAATTATACCGAATATACCTATAATTTAATTTCAACAGATGTATAATAGCAACGTTTCTTCAAAGGCTCACCCTGCGGTAATCTATAGTTTGAATAATACTACTGTACAAGGAACTAAATAATATACCTAGTTATAATAATAAAGAGGTAATTAGTTACTAGACTTTTACAAATAAAACCTTCTTTCGTTCATTTTTGTTGCTCCTAAATGACTATTGCGTAAACATAAAGTCCTACTTCTTGGCATGACTTTACCCATTGCAAAGATTCATATCCGAGCAAAAAACAGACATAGACTCTGAACAACGGTTTCTTTGTAGTTTTCCCGAACACGTTACATCTGAAGATAAAAGCGGCTTTTTGCTCTAGAGCCTTAACGACGAAACAAAGTTAGCTTTTGAGAAAAAAATAAAGTAGATAGCTTAAAGATATAAAAATACCCTAACATAGAGACTAAAAATAAAAACGGGCTTAGCCTTTAAGTTCTATAATATACAAATATGAACACTGGATGTATTTTATCCTTATATAGGTATACGAGAACTCATATAAAGTATTTGGAGTTTCTTGAGGCGTGTAGGTAGTTACAGTTGTGTAGAACCATAATTCTGATCTTTTGGTATCTATTTGTTATATAATTAATAAACATAACATTTATAAGTTACTGGTCGTAACTTAATTTTATAAATAACATCAAAAATATTCTTGAGTTCATCAAAATAAAGGAATTACTCTGTATAAGTACTTAATTCATACTTAAATGATTTTTTATAAACATTTTAGTTAAATAAAACCCACTCAATAATTTATTTTCTGTCCATTACAAACAGTCTTTTAAGCCGACAACGGTAGGAAAATTAAAACCCGGGACGAATAACAGAGTAAAGTACCTATATGTATATTTACACGAACAAAATACATTGGGTGGAACAATTCATATGAAGAATAAACGTTGGCATATCATCTCGTTAGGAATATGGGACACGCTGCGACGCGCTCAGCAAAATGTGTTCCATTGCTCTTTGTGTCGGCGCCTTTTGTTCAATGATCTACCCGCATGCCGGGCACCCCGTGTTGTGTAGCTTTTCAATAACCCAGCGCCTACACACCTCTAATTAGAGGGCCGTTTTAGACACGGTGTATAGCTCGTAAGAAGTCTACCATAAAAACAACGATATCTTTATTACGATGCGTAAAAACTTCTCGTTTAAATTTCGCGTTTTTGTGTATAATATAGTTAATATAGGTACATATAGTACTTATACATTGTTCATCGAAATAAATTACGCAATAATTCATTACAGTGTACCTACTGCTTCAGTTGAATACTACTAAATGATTATTTAAGATGAAGCCATCGAATTACGATCATACAAATCACAGTTGGCCGGTTTTACTATTACTTAATTAAATTTAAAATAAGAAACGTTTCTGGATAACATGATGATATTAAGATAACGACTTCACTAAGTACCTGGATCAAAGCTTGTGTACGTAGGTTATTAAATTAGTTCGCTAAGATATAATCGAATCTAAAGTTTCAACTAAATATAGGTACTTACCAACTTTGTTCACAACAGGAACAACGTATATTAATATAAATTTTGAACGTTAATTTCGTTAGTTGGTAGTGTTTATATAACATCAACGTATCTTACGAATGAGGGCACACTGGCACAGTGTCTTTATATTTTTATTGCATTTGTCTTTGATTTTTTAACATCTATTTAATCATATAAGCTTAGAATAAAATGAAGATCTTTTTTTTTAAATAACTTGGAAATGGGCAATCGTCGAACTTTGATTTATCGAATAATTGTCTTGCATTGCACGTGCCTTTATTTTACACTGATTCACGGAGATGTAAAAAAAAATTATGTAGGAAATAGTACCTTATTTAAATGACTGTAATTTGTGCTCTTGATCCGCGATTAATATATCATAGTAAAAAACATATATATAGGGATCTAACTATAATAATTGATAAGATCAAGTAAAAAAAGTTGTCCCGAGTGCTATCCAACAAGGGATTTGTTATTATCTGTAACGCAACCGTTAGCACGCGTAAAAATAACATAACAGACAAACAAGCCACTTAAAACATATACAACAGGAACAGAAACAATTCATTGCAGGCCATGTGTAGAACACTAATTAACTGAACTGGAAACCAAATCGATGAGTGCTTTTACAATCTAATGACATATTTAGAACAACCAGCCTCGTGTGAAGTTGGAAATGTGCAAAATATCTTAGCCCTTGTGCAAAATTACTTAGTTCTTGGATAAAATTACATAGCTATTGAGTGAGGGTTTCTCACAGACATGCAGGTTTTTTTAAGAAGTTTTCCTTCACCGTTTAGCAAAGTGATAATCGTGGTTGGAAATGAGATTCGCACATGAAATCCAGAAATCTCGGAGGTGCGAGCCGGGGTTTGAACCTGCTATCCTCGTTACTTAGACAAGCATTCTATACCAGCTTGGCTATTACTGTTTTTTCTTCGGTGTTTAAAGCTACACGAATACTTTCTAAGTAGTTATATACATGGTAGTGCCCTTATTTGGTGTCTGACAGAAATAAACACTTTCAATTCTATAGCTAGATTGAGGGATTAAATGTTCCATCTGCGTCAATATGATAAGGGCTCCCGCTCAAATACTGAATAAATATAAAATTGAAACAGAGGACAAAGAACTGAAGCGAGGAGATTGGTCAGAGGCAATCGGTGACAGCTGCGTTTCATCTGCCCGTCTACCGTGATCCTTAGTTATATGCCGGCTGTCACACCCCTCGGAGCTTCCGGTACTCGGAATTTTGGTATTTCCATGAATTGTGTCTCATTAAAATTTCATCAAACAGAAACCGTGGTAAACAATAAACGAAATCGAAAATATTTATGGGAATAAAATAGTTTTATCTTTGACACGGAAATGTCAGTCATCAACACCACTTCGACTCTTAGAACTACTTTGTGAAGAATAACTTGAATTGGGGACTAATTGTTTTACCGCAATGTTTAGAACCGACATAAAGCACACTGCCACCTCTTGCGTAATTGGTTTCAGATAACAACGCTAACGGCTTTTAGCTAATTAAAGTAATAATTTTGCTGAGTTCATACTACCTACTTTATTACTAGTTATTCTGAAACAATTCCGAACGATTGTACTATTCGGGTAATGTTAAGCCTTTTGGTGCTAAGCGTACCTACAAGTGCTCGCTTTTAGCAAAATTTCAAACCAATCGACCTAAAAGAAAGCTTCTCTAAAGCGTAAATCTAGCCCCGTTTTGGATTTACATTTCTATCTCCTTTTTATGTTAAAAACATTTGCTTACTTTTTCCGGGTATAGAGTTTATATATTAAAACATATCTATTCTCTTAATTTAGGTGCAATTGACTTAATATGTGTGAGTGGCGAACTCATATTATGTGCTAATGTAACTCTGTAAGACTAGACAGTGAGAAAATTGTGTGAACAAAGGACTGTGTGCTATGGTGTGCTTCGGAGACCGGATATCAGGTGGTATGGAGGTGGTTCCGTCGACCGGAAGCCGCATCCTCGTGGCTTTCTTCGCTACTGTCTTCTGGGGAATGGGTGAGTATTACTGCCGTTATATAGGGCTCAACAATAATAGTATAGAATATTAGTTGTAGGCAAAGGTCAAATTCTCGAAAAAAAATACATATTTAGTGAAATTTAAAAAATAACACTGCGTACTAATTGCGCACTGAAACTGTACTGGCTGCTTTCTCGCATAAAAATCAAACACTGTTTACACATCTATTTTATACATAAACGTGACGGTTATCAGCTACTCTTCAACCCCTTTAAATATTGTACACTATTTTTGTTAAACCTTATATATTACCTATACCGAGAGCACTGATGTATTTAATGGCATATTTTACCTTATCGCTCCAACGTAAAGCTCAGTATCTTTTCACCTACCCCGCTTCAAAATATCACGAGTGCATAATAACTCTACCGTGTTATTTAGGTATGTCTATTACGGGGTTAAAGCGGACTTTTTATGATTTAGATAAGCTATATGCAGTATCCGCTGTTAGTATCGGTCGGGGGTAAAATCGAATGATTTTATTCCGGCCTCCGCAATCCGCGTGTACACTTCTGTTGCATTATTTATTTCGCTAGCTCAGTTATAAAAGGCGGCGAAGCGAATTCGATTTACTTGCAGTCATTTTGGTATGGTATATAAATGACTGCCGCGTTAAGTGATGAAACTCATACTAGGAACCTTTACAATCATACGTTGCTTTAGGTATAACATATTTAGAGATTTAGACAGTAGAACGAAGAGCTAAAACTCTCTGGTAAAGTAAGTAATAAGTTTATTATAAGACTACTTACTTACCAATTTAATCTCTTTTTTGAGTAAAGCCATACAAATCTAACTAACAAGGCGTGAAATATCTGACCGATTGTTATGATAGTGGCTGTCGGACGTAATTACTAAGTTGGCTTCGTGTTTGTGATTATAAAAAAATATGTTATACCTACTCACTTCCTAGGTTTTTGCTCATATATTGCTACGTACTTATTATTTTACTGATTTTATTTCATTTTAGATGATTATAATTACTTATTTAAAGACTCTTATCTTGACAACGTCTAAGTTTTTATCAAAATTAACTAGTTAAGTGATAAATTCTTCTGCATCCATTATTAATTAAAGCTTCAAGACGAAACCTTACTGACTTAAAGCGAGTATGCTAAAACTAATGGCTCGGCATTAAATTAAAATGTAAATGTGTTTTTAATTTTATACAAAGTAGGTAAGTTGTGTACCAAGTTGTTTATTTTGATAATTTTACATTAGGTAAGTACTTACTCAAACATTGATTTCTTATATTTACGCGAATATTACACATTGGAATAAAACTAATCGCGTTTATATTATGTTTTTACGTTCCTGACTTTTCGGCGGCTTTTCTGTAAAGCAAAAAAAAACCTTTACAAAATCAAACCCATAAGCACTAAATACCCGTCCACTATAAAACAAAAAAGAAACATAAAATTGAGCGTCGGTTGGAGAATTTCCGGAAACAATGTCTAGTCGTATGAATTTCTCAAACCAGTAAGTGGAAAAAAGATTTTTCGTATTGATGGTAAAAAATACATTTATTAAATATTTTTGCCATTTTGGTAAATGGCATATTTGGGGTCGTCGATGGCCTAGATTGTGCCAAACGTAATTTCTTAGTCGCACTACAAACACACTTGCCTATGATGTTCAAAATTATGTTTCTGCTTCTGATTTTAATTCTAAAACAGTGTAACCCAGTTCCTCGAGTGCCTTCATCAATCATCTTTACCCTTCACAGTACCAATCCCTCATATTTTATTGGCTAAACTCAACACCAGGCTCAAATTACTGATATTAAGAGACTCGTATAATCTGGATCCGATAACACTGAGACTGCATTACTGTCAGCTTCAACTCCCATTAGTCATTAGGCTCAGGTCGAGGGCGTCTTGCCCTCAGCACCTTGCAATTATACATTAACTCATGTATACATTCTATCTACAATATTTACTCCTCGTTTATTACTCTAGACAAAAGTTGATTCCATCTATCTGCTCAACGTTTGAAAAACTTAAAAGCTAGATGTAGCTATAATTATAAAATTATAATATCGCCAGTCAATCACACCAATTATACGCGGTGCCAAACTAAACAACCCTTGTATTATGGGTACCATGCAACAGACTGGGGGCGATCCCAGTATATAATTACTTAAATAGATATTAAAACGCCCATGACTCGGGTATGAACATTCGTGCTCATCACACAAAGTATCATAACATCACACACATCTGTTTGTTAAAACGACTTGGCAAATCACTTTACGCTACCTTGAATATTCGCTAGAAATCTCAAATTATCCGCTATATTTATTTCACCAGCCCAAACAACGAAAGGAAGTGAAAGTAAGCTGGGTAAAGAAAGTGTAATCTATCAATAATGTAAGTATTATTCCGTTTGAAAGGTCAAACGTCACGGGTATACCTATCTACAACTTTGATTTATTACGTAATAAGAATCGTTCGGGCCAATAAAAGCTTTCTCTGCTTGAATTCCACATAACGGCCTAGAGAGTTTTTGCAGTTACAAAAAGAAGTACATTCCGACGATATTTAATGGAAAATGTAACTGATGGAACCCAACTGTAATACAATAAAAATTCGTCGCTGTATAGAGAGACTAAAATATAAGTAAAGCGTAGTTTATATCGTATTCATGACACAGGCTATGGGGTGGATCTGTTTTTTTTTAATAATTATCTGTGCAATAGGCACTGTTGTCACTGCACCGTTCATAATTTTTTTTTTATTAAAATAAAACAGTATTTTTGTTCCTATGTTCAAATTTATCAGTCTGCTCGACTAATGAAAGCGTCCCTAATAAGCTAAAATTACCATGACTTGCCGTAAAATTTTAGTAATTATCTTGCCGACCGCAAGTCCGGAATATATTAAAGAAAAAAAACGTCAAAGCGATAAATTCATTTAACAAAATAAAAAAAGGAAAGGTTGTCATAATCAATAATGGTCATGAAGCCAAGTCTTAATTGATCCATTTACCTTATAATGACAAGATAAGACTAGCACTGCAACATAATTTAAATTACCCTACGATTCCGTAAGATTCCGTAAATTAGAGAATATATAATTATCGCATAGAGAATTTAGAATAGCTTGAAAATTAGCTCGCCAGCGGAATGGCTCTTGTACCAACACGCGGAATCAACGGCGCTCAAGGCGACAATTGGAAGTTACGCTCGCAGACTCGTCGTCTTCAAATAAATTAACCCTTGTCTCACTAAGGAGCCATTAAAGCGACGTTTGTATCACTCACCGGCAGGAAACTACCAATCTGTCTCAGTCCCTGCCAATTGGTGCAAACACGTACCCATTTTGTTAAACACTAAAACGTGCCAACTTATCACATAGTGCCTGAGCTATTATGTAATTTTCTTATTTTGTACATCCTCATCCGTATGCGATGCGTTTGGAAAGTAGGTTGTAACATTCGAGAAAAATAATCGATTTCGGTTCTCATAACGACACATTTTTAACTCGTTACTTTAGCAATAGGACCCAGTCTGAGATCATTACAAATATACACGCATATTACCGTTTTTACTTTTCAAACAAACATTTGTTTTAAACATTTCCAAGCAGTTATAGGAAAAACACGTGCAATACAAATTTAATAAAATTGTCAGTTAAAATCATGGATTTAATACAAGTATAGAAAAGAGCGTTTACATTAAACCAAATGGAATCCGTACGCTATAATATTAATCGAAAAACCTGGCGACTTCGGTACACGAAGCCCATCGATCATGTGTGACATATAATAATAATGTCAAATTTTCGTGATTTATTGAGATATCATTTATTTTTTGATGATAACTAGGTTTGCCGTTCCCGTCTAGACTATTGGCTGGTCCAGTATATGGATAAGTTGCCGATTTGACATATGTGTTTGGCACGTTCATAAAACGAAAAGTTTTTCTCATCGACCGACACAGTTTTTACTGGGGTTTGGGTATGTTAAAGGTCACAATGTTCTGGAATTTCAGGCAGCTTCTAATGCCAACGGGTCGAGAACACATTAGTAGACCCAGACTATACAGATATAGACCCTAACATGTTGGGATAGCGTGTAAGACAAAAAATGTGGATTACTAAGTGTAGTTATATGTATGCTGCTGCAAAACATGAACGTCAGTTTTCAGGCTAGTAGCTATTAAATATAAAGTTCCATGAAATAGTAATTTGACGCAGCTGTTAGGCATGACATTTTGAATTCTGTGAACTAGTATTTGAGCTATGGTATTGAGGTGTGTGTATTAATACTGACACAGATACTTAAATCGTTTAGAATAGTCATTTATACTCTATTAGGAAAAATATGATATTACTTAGCCTATGTCGTGGGTTCGTTCGAATGGTTTTTGATTACCTGGATTTGCTTAATTTGACCGGGTGTTGGCCACCTTACCGCAGTTACTCAGGCAAGTGTTCATGTTTTTAATAAATAGTTGAGAATTTAAATTTTTTTATTCCTCGAGGAAAACTTATACATTTTAATCGACATATTATGGTTATTTGTTAAACAAAACTTGACTTTGTATGTTTACATGATGCACCACAACATTATTAAGATTTCATCAAAACAGGGTCTACTTTTCAGTCCTGAATAGGTACGAGACGAACACAGAGAGTTACCTTCGTATTTAGAATATTAGTGAGGATTTTAAGATGATAGACAACATCAAATATCTATATCTATAATTATCTATATTATCTTGTATTGTGTGTATTGTGTAGTGTAATGTTAAAGCAACATACGCAATTATCTTAATTCAACATACAGTCCTTTAGACATTTCTTGGAGAACGAACAATAAAGCAGTCAACTTTTGACAAACCCAAAGTCGCTGAGCATCCTCTATTCCTTTACATAAAATAAACATTCCTTTGTACTCCATGAAAAGTAAATGAATTTAAGTCCGTGTTTATTTTTAGCCTTATCAAGTATGCTTTGTACTTTCAGAGACTTACTTGGAAGCCTTCGTGATGTATGTACTTACACAGTTTGACTTAGTAACAGTGACTTATAAGTTTAGCCCTCTATCTTAATGTTTGGACCTTTGTAACTTAGTCTTCTTAAACAATAGCTCGCCCTGTGGACTTTCTAACTCTTGACGTTAAGTTGATTCATCAATCTTATATTCCCCCTGCACCCGCCGATCACAAAAGGTTTACTTTCATGATTAATGGGAATAGAAAAAGAAAACTATTAAGTACTCGTATAGTCAAATTAATATATTTTTTTTACATAGCTCGTAAATTATTGAGTTAAAATTAACTGGACGACTTTATAACATTGTTGCAATTCATAGGCCTGTCTATATAAAATAACGTCCATATAAAATAATTAGTTTTTACTTAATTAGCATTTGGATGTAGCCATATTTTTAACATTACATTTTACCGTCATTTACGTATATTAGTGTATTGAAAGTTAAGTTAATACATGAAATCTTGTTATGCCAAATATGTTCCATACCATGCCATGTTCCAAATAACATTCTGTAACTCATACCGATATGGGGGTGTCTAAGATATTTCCAGCACTTCTGCTGATAAATAGTTGTTATCAAAGTTGTATGTGGGATTCGCCAAGTATTGGAGAGCTTCAGAAACAATTTTATATTTGCACCCTTGCGGTTACGTTCCCTTGTTCACTCGGCTACCCGACTTCCCGGTCTTAGTTCGCAAATACCCATCTGTGTACCTACTACGAGAACGAGTCAGATGAGTTTTCCGAACATCAAATATCAATCGAGTGATTGAATCTATCCACACATGCACCGCAGCGCCTCTAGTGGAAATGTGCAGCACACGGAGTAAACTTCTCTGTGGTGCAAAACATTTGATCTCTCGATCGGTATTTGAATACGTTCAAAACTTATATTAAGGGCCCTAGAGCATTATAATATGAAGCTTTATAATAAACCAACTAATATTTTTTAAATGCTTCGATCAGAATAGTGTAACGTATTTTAGATTAGGAAATGTGTGAAGTATTCCGTTTGTGATATATATTATTTAATATAACACAGAAGAAAACGTACGTAAATAGTGTAGAAATAGAAGATATATTTTTATTCATGACGGTCTAACGGACGTAGGCGGATGGATATATACACATATATCGAGGTAGATACCGGTGGAGTCAATTAGCGATAATATAATATATTAATTACTTTGAGTGCCATGTCGTAAATATCTAGTTTCACAGAGATGCCCGAATATATTCGTAATGTTAATTAATAATATATAATACAGGTACTTACTATTATGTGTTGCTAATGTATCATGATTATGTCTTACTTCTTACCATCAAAGGAATACTTATTCGCCAAACGAACATTCAGTTCAAGGCCTCGTTGCGAGAATTGACTTAAAATTTTGTCTATACACATGTGATAAAATGTACGCTGTTTTAGTGCCGACAAAATTAACCAGTATCTATATATATATGAGGTCTAAGTCTAAACAAATAATTGAAATAAAAACTTAAAATAAAACAAACAATTGAAATAAAACTAATAATTTAGTCTTTCCGCGACTATGGTTGATACAAAACCTTAAAATAAACGCCATAAAATTAGTAAAATTAGTTTTATTTAAATGTGCAGTATTCTCGTAATTATAAGAAACAATATGTAAAATAAATTAATTTAAACCACCATTAATCAATTTAAGTTAGTATACCTACATCAAATTTCCATTGAGCCTTATCAACCATATCACTAAACGTACACAAATCTTAACGAAACAGATTACTTAGCAAAGTAATGTTGGCAGCTCTGCAATATTGGGTGTCTAAGGGTCTGCAATGTAATTCAATGAAGCCAACAGTGGCGGGGGACGTGCGACCCAAACTCGAGTCATTGATATATCTGCTCAAGTGTCCTCATGATTGATCGACGCCGAACAACACAGCTGACCCATCCCAATATATTTTATCAGTTATTTAACTTATGATTGATTTGCATATGAATTTATTGAAAAACATGTGCTATAAATTAAGCTTGCGAAAAAACGATACAAATACGCTACGATATTTTTCTTTTTTTTTACCGAGGTGTGTTAAGCGCTCCGCGATTCGATGGAATTGCGTGAAATTGAAAAGCTTGAATACTTTTCAGTGAATGAAACTGAGTTCTTACTACTTATTTGTATGTTCAAATTGTTTTTTTTTACTAACGAGTTGAATGCTGAGCAGTTTCTCTTACTGATTATTTTTTAAACTAACTTTTGTAGCATGTGAATTGAGATAGATTTTAGCGCACGCGATACTAATTGCTGTTCATGAAATAACCCTTGATGATGAATAGTCTTCATGAATATTTTTTAAAGATGATGTCACGAATATAATAATAGAATAGTTGAAATTCCAAATGATGTGTACACATATAGACACGGCGTAGGTGTATATCGCTTTGAGTTCCGAAATTATCGTGGCATTATGCAAAATTGGCACATTAATGCGACATATAATGGAATGTGTAGTTATCATAAAATTGGATCAACTGGTTTAATAGCCTTTCAATAAATAAACGTGTTTACGCAAAATTTGAATATCCCTGCTATCATATAAAAAGATAATTTATTTTTCTTAAACTATAATGCGTATATGGGAACTAACTAGCAAAGCCAAATACATAATTACCGCAAAATAAATGTCTCTACATAACCCAGTTTTAGTACACTGCAGAGTGTATGTGGTATGGTAACGAAAACTTTGGGTAAAGATTACACATATTAATGCCTATAATAAAATTATAGAAATCATTTACGTCGAATGTATCGGTTACTAATGTTGTAATTTTTGAGCACACAATGTATCGTAAACCACGCTATCACGACACATCGCTCCGCGCGATACAATACTCGAGAGAGTGACGAGCCACTCGAGCGTTTCGAGTTTTAATTTACATTGCAGTTTTAGGTATAAATTGTTAATTATGATTGTCTTTATTTAAAATCATTTTGAGATGGAGTTATATTATGATTTCATTCAAATTTAACAAATACAAATTGTTGAATATCCAGCACCGCATTATAATAAACTCATATAAGCCGAGTGAACAAAAATAAATCTTCCTATTTAGCTACGTATGAATATCAAATAAGACGTTTTTGATATGTATTAAACGAGTCAAAGTAAATGAAGTTTCACGAGGGATAAATGTTTGTTGGAGATCTAATATCGTGCTGCTACATTTCACCCTCAAAGCTTCTTTGAGTTTGATCCTTGAATTTATTTTATAATTCAAACCTTATAAAAGACAAGCATCTTTAAAAACACTGTGCTTCTTTCATTTCCTGCTTCGAAGTGTTTAACTTGTTTTCATTTGTAGAACGTTGTACAAACATGAATGGTTTTTAATGAGATACTATATTTTATCCGCGGTTCCACTTGCGTCCCTAATAGTCATAACATGCTATCCAACTATCAAAACTTCAATCAAATTGGTCCAGTAGTTTTGTCGTGATACTTGAACATCGGACAGAGTGAGGTATTCTAAAAACAAATGTAAATAATTAACAATTTCATTATCAGTGGCCCATGTTGTTTGTAATTTAACAGTTGCTTTCATTGCGCTGAGCAATGGATGTAATTATCATAATTATAACGATAACTATCTTTTATATTATGACACTGCTACATTATTAATGATAAAGATAATTCGTCCATTCGCTTGGAGTTTTAAACGATGATAATATAATCAAAATCTCATTACAAAACAACGCGATGTTTTGGAATTACAAAAGTTTGTAAATATAACAAAATCTCGGTTGATTTTAGAAAAGTCTTAGTAATAAATAGTTGAATTTTTGAGTGCTTATAAATCTTATTATATAAGATAACTTATAATAATTAATTCTCCTTTTTATCGTGTCGACGGCATAACATTTTATGCCACTGTTTTAGAAAATCAGCAGATTTCTGATACAGACAAATGCATAAATTGTATTATCATATTATGACACTCCATATACATAGATTATCTTTATTAACTAATTCCAAAACATAAAAAGTAGAACTCTATAGACACACCACAGATAGATTGCGAAGCTGACGGCAAAACAGGTGGCTGATAAAGAATTTAATTACATGAGGTGATCGGCCAGTTTAAGTTCTTTTTACTATACCCATTTGTTTTTTTTTTTTTTTTTTTTTTTTATTACATTATAGGCAAGTATTTGATCTCGATCTCACCTGATGGTAAGTGACGATGAGATCTACGATGGAGCATACTTGCCTAGGTAGGAAGGCGGCGCAGTAGATAGAGACGCTACATTCACTAGGCACATGCAGCGCAGCTTTTTTTTTTTTTTTTTTTTTTTTTTGTTGACGGGGGGGAAATCTTCGATAGATACCCGGCCTCTGTGTGGGAGAGGGCCGGGTTATGTGGGATTCTTACCCACTAAAACCCCCCCGGTGGCCGCCTTCGACACATGTTGGAGGGGCTCCGGGATCTCCAAACGGAACGCACCGGTGCCCCTCTTGTGCCTCGCCCCCTTATGGGGGCCCGTCTCGGGGAGCAGATGTTTGCTCCCCCTGCGCCCTCGCTGCGCACGGCGGCGGGGAGCCACGCCCGCAGCCGTCCTCCTCAGGAGTCGTTATCGTCACCGGACGTCCGGGGCCCACACCCCAGTCGTCCTCGACCCCGAGGGTAGCCCGTTATTTGAGGCCCTGGGCATCAGGGCCGGGGGGCCTCGACGAAGCGCGACTCGGCGTCTTCGTCGGCGGCGAGCGGGATCGGCTCTCTCGTGATCCCGCTCGGCTGACTCCTTCTGGGACATAACAGTCTCACAGAAGGCAGTCATAGCCCCCCACGCCGCTTCCCCGGACAGCATAGCCGACACTACGCTGTCGAGGGAGAGATCCGATCCGATCCGTTGGACCAGGATTCCCCGCTCCGCGTCCCACGCGGGACACGCCTCCAGCGTGTGCTGGGCGGAATCCAGGTCCCCTCCACAGTGGTGGCAATTGGTCGTTGCCTCGCGTCCTATCTTGCACAGATAATCACTGAAACAGCCGTGTCCAGTGAGTATCTGCGCAAGCCTAAAGGTGACTCGCCCAGTCTTCCTCCTCACCCAAGCTTCGAGGACCGGCAGGATGGCATGCAGCGCAGCTGATCTGACCCGCCATCCATGAATGGCAACACCGAACATCATGCCGGAACACGGCTAGGCCGCTTGGCGACATGGCTTTGTTCAGTGGGTGGTGACTAGCCACGGCCGAAGCCTACCACCAGTAGAGTTGTCACCTGGTTGGCACCACCCAGGGTCACGTGTAGGGTATCTCGAGGGTACTTAATTCTCCTACGGACGAAGGTGACTCGACCCCAAAATGTCCGTCAAACTATGACACCAGGACGTCAACCACTTCAGTCCTCCCGTGACAATGGTTGCTGTAAAGCAGCCGAAACGTCGGGAACGTAAAAACGAAAAATAAACGCGATAAAATCCTTATAAAAATGTTTTATTTCAATACCCATTTGTATTCATCCATTCTCTTCCCGTGACAGCTGCGTCACGTGACTAACCCCAGACTACGTCATTGGCCATCTTCGACCAATAAGCGGTGTTTAATTCTATCGAAGTAGTCTTAGGACTACTGAACATCTTCACAAAAAAGACTTGCTTAGCATAATATTTTTATATCATGACTATGCCTTTCTATTTGTGACATAATAAAATGTATGGTTACCTTTTACTCTATCTTTTATTTTATTATATGAGACAACTAAGCAGTCCTAAATCTTTGTCCTCAGGTGTCCGCGGGCTTCACAACTTGGAGATCAATGTCCCAAACGCGGTGTTAGTGGGTGAGACCGTGACCCTAGAGTGCAGCTGGCAGCTGGAGGACGAGGAGGCATTGTACAGTGTCAAGTGGTATCGGGGCAGGGAGGAGTTCTACAGATACATCCCGAAGGAGCTACCGCACACCAGAGTGTTTCCTCTACCCGGGATTGAGGTTGATGTTAGTATTTCTAACTCTAGCGTAAAGGACTGTTATTGTGTTGTCAAATAGAGAGCACCGATACGTCAGACAGTCTTGTTCTTCTGCATATAATTATTTGGTTGGACTCCAATATCGACGATCAGGTCTAGCATATCATATTTGAGTCCCAATTCATCTTTTACCTTCTAGAATTTGGCACATTGATTAAAAATACAACGGCATATGTAGGTAGGTATTATCATGTAGGTCGTAGATTTGGGGAGGGTCAAATATTATAAATTGGTTACACATCAGCGGACTTGTTGAGCGTATCCTGGCCCTGATTTAGGTCGTCAGGTCAATATCCAATTTCGCTTTGACGTGATAATATACCTACTACCTATACGCGACACGAACAGATTAGGAACTTCAAAGCTCTCTGAGCTTTCAAAAATGGTTATTATAATGCAATAAAATATTTTATGTTGAAGATAAATAATAAACAGCATATATAAAGGAAATGAAAAAAGCTTATGCCTATTTACCTAGATAAGCCAGATTATTAAGGAGTAAATCTTCTCTTTATTTACAATACTGAGCCTTTATATACACCACCCTCGACTTCCTACATATAATTTTATCAGAAAATTGCCTTTCTATAAAAGACAATAAATAGTTCCTGTTTCATCTCTATCTTGAAATACGAGTAAAATAAGTATCAGACCTTATTTTGCACAAAGACCGAAAGACCCTACCCTGCCAAATGGTTTTTACATTTGTACACTAGCAGTCTCGGTGAATTTCGTACCGAATTATCTTCATATTTTTTTTTAATTTATTCCATGGTTTTAATAGTTATCCTGCTATTCGGGGCAACGGAGACAAACACAAAAAATTAAACATAGTAAAAATTGGCCCGGCCGTTCTTGAGTTATAAATGTATGTATATATATTTTTCTTATGACAATTTATGGAAAACAAATTCTGACGAAATTCAAATAATGACGAACCCATTTTAAAAGGTATATGTTTGCTATATTTTTTAATATAAAAATAAAGCTATGCAGTCTAGCTCTACAGCCTGTGTAATGTAGTTGCATTTAAAATTATGTGTACATACAGATCTTTCTACGATATTATTTGCCACTTTGACGGTACAGTTTGCAAATCAAGAGTGATTGTGGCAGATTAATTATACGTATGTAGAGCGAAGTAATTAAATGAGAATCAATCACGGTCCTAGATAAGAAACCCCCGTGCTATAATAACAGATAACATTACTTATCTTAGTACCTCCTGCTTGTGTTATATATTTAATACTCTATTAATTTCACAGCAATATCAACATGATAATAAATTACGATGAAGAAATGTAGAAAGTCCTTGTATATTATACCATACATTATATCCCAGAAGACCTAATTATTTACGTAAGTAGAAGGTAGATTATGATCGAATTATTTCTTCATAAAAGGAGTTAGGGGTCTAACTTTTTACATTTGGATTGGAAAGACGACTGATCTTACCAATTTGATACTTGCGCGGAAAAAAACAGTTCAATAACAAGCCTTATCGCAGCTAGTAGGTTGATATACTTGACGCAGAGGACTACTAAAAATGTGGGCTTATTGCCGTAATCACTACGGCGCGCGGCGTACGCCGAAAAAGGGCGTAAAACAGAACAACGAACGGTATCATGGGAATATCGTAAATCGGTGCTCATGCTGTTTGGCGTAACCTTGATGGCTGGGGCGTTCTTATTACTACACCAGCTAAAACAACAAACCCAGGCCAATGTGTATATACTATGTCGTTTATGTTTCCGTCAAGAAATTTTAAGCAGCAGCCTAGTCTGGTTGTGAGCCTGCCTACAATTGTTCGACCCCGTGACTTGCTGATCTAAGGACCAGCACCATCGAAGTATTGTAGATATCAATGTTATCGTAGATTTCATGATTAACGATTGCTTTTATTATTATACTGCACACTGCAAATCCAACTGAAATTTAGACAGAATCGGTGCTTACGAATGTTTATCCGAAATGTAAACTTCCAAAGTTTTATAGTTTACCCAACGAATGATTTAAAATCCAAACAAGTTAGAATGTAACAAATTAGGCCCTATCCCTGTACTTGGCCGGGTCGTCACACAAGTCTGGTTAGAAAAGGATAAATTAGATCCGTACTACCCTAATGTAGAGTCACTGAACCGTTACTGGGGCTAATTATATCAGGCTGCTTCATGGAATTAGCCGTTTGTAGATAAGGATACAGGTATTATGTTGCTCTGAAGTTTCAAGTAGATGCGTAAATATATCTCACATGGTTTACCTCAACGGGTTTGCGTAGGCGAGCACTGCGGATAATAGGAGGTACCTTGCAAATAATTGTCTTGTACGACGTTTGACTCTGTCGCTGAGTACCCTTTGTGTCAGTAGTTCTGGGTGTTCGAAGTTCAGTGAAGCTTTTATTGTAATTGCTCTACGAATCGTTCATCCTTATGTATGCTCCTGTTTTATTATACGGTCTTTGTTTCATCCAGGGAACAATTGTTTTTATTAAGCGTGCCATGTTTAACCATCATTTAGTGTGGTTGATATTGGAAATAAACTTAACTTTACTTTAAATTCACTTTACTTTATCAACTATTTAACAAAGTTGGCTTCATGTTAGGCACATAATCAGTGAACAGTAAATAGTAGTTTATATGTTTGCAAAACATAGCCTCCAATAGTATGTGCTCACAACTCTCTCAACCGTTGAACTATACCAAATGAATGCAACTAATTAATTTGAGAAAATCCGGTCTGATGTTTTTTACTATTTAATTTTCATGCGTTCTGGCCCCCTTCCGGGGGCAATTTGAAATGAATTGAATATTTAGATTAGGTTATCTATTATTCTGATAAAGACACTATAATAGAGCAATTCAAATGAAGCGATTGAAATAGAATTATTTATAAAACACCGAATATATTTATGTAGATTAACTCAAATTAAGATAGTTAATTAGAAATGACATGGAGGAAATTCCTTAAAGACCGCGGTGCTAGCCTATAGATATCTAGAATTAATCAGATTGATTGATTTGACGTGCTCGAATTTCCTATCTAGGATCGGTGAAAAACAGATGTTCCAATTCTGATCATAATCATTTAGAATGTCTCTCCCATTCGGAAATTAGGGTAGTATTATTATATAATAGGAGCATTGGGTATATTATAATAAGATCATAGATCTAGGACTCCTATTCATATGATAATACAGTCCGATAGTTTCCAGGATCTATTCTCACATTTATGGTCATACATCTACGACGGCTAAATATGATAATGTAATGTTCTGTCCTCTGTGCAGATATCTCGTTCGGGCGCGCGGCGCGTAGTGCTGCAGCAAGCGACGCCTGCGATGGCGGGCCGGTTCCGTTGCGAGGTCTCCGCCGACGCGCCTACCTTCCACACGGAGATACGATCAGCACCTTTAGAGGTTGTTGGTAAGTAGCTTTATTAAGGCGGATAACAACATAACACTAATCCCGACTCGATTTGAATCGTTCGTAGTGTTTGTAGGGAGAACATGTAGAGCCGTCGGCCCTGCGACTGAAATCTCTTAGATAGCGTTGAATTGCTATCCCATCGGACTATAGAGTGAGGGAGAGAGTCTATCTGTGCTTGCGCATACACTTGTATACTGTAAATATCTGCGTAGTTGGCTGGTCTCCGTTGAGGCGTATTGTTATTATTGGTAAGGCTCGAAACCTGGTAGAGTCAAACTTTTTTTGATGAGCACGAATGGACATCCGAGTGAAAAACGTATGTATGTAATTAATAAATTCCATATATAAAGGGTCCGGTTTGACCTGAGAATCCAAAACTGAGATACAACAATAAACCTGTAAATTGCTGTTGTTCTTATTCGTGATTATGTAACAAAAATAGTGTAAAATATTTTATCAGATGAATCAGTAAAGATAAGATGGATCACGTTGATGTAAAAAAATGTGGTGTAAATGATGTTTGTTTTTTTTTAAACAAGCGAATCAGTAACGTTTTGCCATCCGCACAGTAAAAGGGTATCATTGTTTAAATGCCTCATTATTTTATTTATTTCTTTGGGAATGTTATCTACATAACCTACTGTTGGCCCTATTAAAAATGTTACACTATTATTGTTAAATCTTATGTAACATATAGGGAACTCTAGTATAGTATATAGCAATGTTGTGAAAGTACAGCTCGGAAGCACTCAAATCCAAGGTAACATTTTGCCGAATTTCCTGCGAGCTTTTTAATGTAAATGAAACGGTTCTCCGCAATCAATACGTGGCAGGAATCTTTATTCGTGTTGGTAATAAAAACAAACATCAACCGCCATCCAATGTTTACCGATTTGGCTTTAAATTGTACAGCATGTTTAGTTAGTAAGTCACGCGACAATTGCCGTACCGTGGTACCGTACCTGACCTCTCTACCATCGCTTAGACCACCAACTTGTTTTGGAACATATTCAGGGTTGGGCATAGTGGACGGATAGAGACGAAAATAGTTTTTGCTCGCATTGTTAGGCTGGGGCATGAGTCAGAATTTGATCAACTTAATCGTTATTACACCTTTTAATAGGTCCCATTCTCATTTCTTAGCTGTTTAACCTAAAAAATTGTCATAATATGGAGCTATAGTAATCTTGTTACAAAGTAGTAATAGCTATTTTTCGAATACTTGCTATGGAAACAAGATGTGCAAGTTCAAGCCTCGTCTTGCAACTATGGGATTTTATGTTTTAATCTCATTTGCAATAATGATTATCCTTTGCTGTACAGTGAAGTCAAAAGTCGCGAGGATACCTGATCGTCTGTCAAAAGACGTGTGAATTTCGCTAACCCGGTATAGGCCTGCCTTTACTATACGCATACTACGGACTATGGGTCGAAACATTCCCCCATGTGGTATTTTTTTAAGCTATGTATTAGCATTCTGATGAAAAAAATATCAAGTCTGCGCAGCCTGTGTGCCTCTACAGAATTACATTAAGAATTTTTCAGAAACATTTTTTATAATTATATTAAATATTAATTTACTGAAGATTTTTACTCTAACATTTCTAACGTTAATAGAATTTTTAAGCGAGCGCTCCCCAAATATTTCATTAATGACATTGTTTAGCTAAGGCACAGGTCTGCAAAAGGAAACTTTACATTATGGCCTAACTTAATAGGGCCCTTTGGCGTCGTAGCGTTCTAAGTTACAAGGTTCCCGGACCGGCTGAAATATAGGGTTGGCTTTACTTGTCCCGTCGTGACGGCTCCTCACTCATGAATCACCCCTGATGAGCACATTTATTTGTATGATGCGCGCCCTTGTAAATATTCATTAGCTTTTTTATGTATTCCTGAAACTTTAAGAATCCAATATCCTACTTAATGTGAAAACAGTTTTGATATAGCGTCGATAGATACTATGCGTTTAATATGCATTTACCTTAAGAAAGAGTGTTACTGTATTCATTTTGTTTCATAAGCGACTAAACAAACCATTTGTTTGTATTTTAAGCCCATCAGCCGCCGTCCTACTTACCTAAGAGCAAAAGCCTTTTCAGACTTAAGATGAACTACAGCATGAAAGCATTCGAATGTTCCCTTAACGATGGAGATAAAGGGAATCTCGTGTTTTTGTTCAGAAGTCACACAATGCTATTTGAGGACAATATAATATACTTACCCGTAGAATATGACCATGGGATAATTTGTCTGAATAATATGTGCTTAAGAATTTCGCATATACTGCCTGTGGTGTGTTTCGACACTTCACAAATTATTTTAACAAAGTAATTACAACTAAATTAGTTTTAATTAATAAAAAAGGCAATATCTATGGTTCGGATTAAAGTATGTTTGGCCATCTATATTAAGTCGTAAGGACAGTGATTACAACGCAAGAAGATAGCATCGATTCAATGGTCCTAATATACCAATAACGAGTCATAATCATAAAAAGTTCTCGGTCGGTTTGGTGTATGAAATTCTTGAGGAATATTAAAACGATCACGAGACCTGTATAATATCATATCACCAGACGATAATGCCAATAAATAACAGTGACATTTACTACTTTTGAATGTCAAGTGCCGCATTTTAAATGACATTCAAACTAACCGCGATCATTATATATTTTAACCATATACTTACGTAGTAATATATATAACTACGAGAAAATAAGCAACTTTGTGTTTCAGTGAATGCTCACAAATAGCAGCATCAATTAAAGTTCATGACATTTTTATGACTGAGTGAATATTTAATAAAATAGCTGTATATAATGAGGGTATTTTATAAATTAATATCTTTTGAATAACATTTGCGCTCCACGATATAACTTTGTGTTAAACAAGTTCTTAATAAACGTTTGAATACTTCCTGTTTTGCACCAGTTTTAAGGGTACGGTAATACCCGGTAGGGTATTGTTTTGTGTGATACTACTTAGTTCTAATTCCTCAGCCCGCTATGGTTCTGTACATTTAAGTCTTATAAGTGCGCAGGTAGTAAAGTCGTCTAAACACACATTTAACATGCTTCCATGTTACGAACAGATTAGTCGATCTATAGTTTTCGAAATAATAATTTCACTTACCATTATTAGTCCTTGAAATTAACTTCTATTGTTGTTCACAGATGCCCCAGAGTGGGGTCCAAAGCTGGTATCGGACCGCTCGTGGTACGGCGTGGAGTCGACTTTACGGGCGACGTGCGTTTCGCCGCCTTCGCACCCTCCCGTTAATCTTACATTCGCACTCAACGGACAAGAGGTAGTTACAGACAGATTGCATATATGCCCAGATCTTATAACAAAAAAAAAACTGTTTGTCGATATCTTCAGTACAAAAAGGCTAAGCATACAAAGATAGGAAAAAGTCCAGTCCACTCAGTGGGTGTTTAGCTCAAATTAAGGTCAGTGTGTAGAGAGGACATTAGCCACACTTGTCGTGAAAGCATATGTTACACAAGAGATTTTATAGGTCGCATTAACATTTATGCAAGACTAGACATTCTCTTTTAAGTATATAGGATTAAATAGCAACATTTTTAGAATGACGTACTTGGTCGGTAGGTATTTTTTTAAAAAACGTTGTAAATATTACATTAATAAGTGCCTTACAAGTGATTTATTTACAATAACAATACCAGTCCTTTCGTATGAGCCACTGTTGGACACAGGTCACCCACTAGTACGATGGGGATTAGGGCATAGTCCACCACGCTGTCCCAGTGCGGGTTGGCGGACTTCACAGTTTAGCAAGTGATAATCATAATTGAAAATGAGATTCGCACATGAAATTCAGAAGTCCAAGATGTGCGAGCCGGGGTTGAACGTGCGATCCTCGTTACCGAGGCAAGCGTTCTACCAAGTTGGCTTTCACTCCTTATATATATCTGGGTATAATTATTTTAGTTAATAAAAATAATTAATTAATAAACTGAATCGTGTTTGAATAAAATTAAAAAACACAAAAATGATTGTACTAATAAAGTAATGAAAACGAAAATATATTCCTACTTACCTTCTATGTAAATTATATTCTGTAAATATACACGATAAAGTAAAAATAATATGTAGGTAAAATAATATATATCTTGAGATACGGACTAGCTATGCGGAAAATGTATTATTTTAGTTACCTTATTACATTAGACTCACATACCTAATGTGATTTCTGCCATAATAAAATTTCGATATTTGGACGCGGTTTATTGAAAGTGGCATTTTAAAAGTCGTTGGATCAGTGTTCGCTGGGCGGCCGACAGGAGTCCGCGTTCAGCCGGGAACAATGCGCCAGTTCCTGCTTACTTCACTTTGACGCGACCGTTGTTTTTGCCGCCGTCACTGCCCGCTGCGTGGGCGAGTTCATTAATCACAAAACAGCTCAGAGCTATATGAACTTCCTTTATCTAACGGAGCTGTGTAATATCCGTAACATTTCTCGCCCTGTCGCCGTCGCCGTCATAGCGAGCATCCCGCTACCGTATCACTCACTAATATTATTTTCCCCAGATTGACATGGAGTCACTCATTTACGAGTTACCGACGGGGTTTAAGTGGGATCCGCCGCCGAAAGCCGAGACGACGACGGAGCAGCCGGATGACGATATAAATTTTAATATATTTCACGATGAGGGCAATATACAGTACTTGGATGAGTCTTACATAAATCTACATAAGGAGGAGATTAGGAGGCCGTCGAAAGAGAGTTCGAAGCCGACGTTTGAGAGAACGGGGCCCGATAATAGGCTGCCTTCGGTCGGAGAGGTGGCGTTCGTGGTTCGGAACGAGGCGTTCGAGCGCGGCAGCCTCCGGCTGACCTGCATAGCGAGTATATACAACTTGTACGCGGCACGCGCCGAACTAATTTTCGATATGGAGCAACCAGAGGTTGCCTCCGTGCTAGGCGTCCGTAATAGAGCTGCCGGTGAGTGCAATCGATACACATTTTGTGTCACTACAGCTATTTTAAGCCGAGTCCAATGTATAATTTGCTAATTTCTTGTTTATTTTACACGTCGTTCTTGTCGTTTTGTATTCCACAATGGTTATGAATGTATGTATACATAAGACGCTGACTAAAATAAGGAAGCATCATCTCAAATATGAATTTGAAATAATGTTAGCCCTGTGTTGCTGTGATGTTTAAGGTAATGACAATAACATAAACATACACATCAACAAAGCAAACATTAATGTTTGTCACATATTCCTACAAACATTCTATTTAGCAATCGGTTTCGAGCAACAATATAAATATTATCTTGTTTCAGATTCCTCATCTCACAGTATTTGTCGAATATCAGCATTTCTGGTGCCGCTGCTGTACAGCATCCGGTAGTTTCAATATCAATTAATGTTAATTAAGTACAAATTTATTTTTAAGTAAGTTCTCGCTAAATGCGTAAAAAAATAAATTCTCATTGTATACAAATCCATTGAACATATCTTATATCATGAATTATTTTATAATCACGGTGACTTCCTTTCTTATTATGTAGTTGTGACGATCTCTATGAGAGTAGCTGCCTACTCTATTGTTGTTTTAATATGATTGTTTACGAGATGTTAGTGGTAGGTCAAACTAGCCAAAGTCTAGATTTAATAAAAATGAAATATTCAGACATTTTAACTGCATAATGATTTGAAAATGAATGTGATAGATAAAACGATTTCATTATAACGTACAACATTGAAATTGTATATATATCGCCAGATGAACACACCAACTATACGGTCCCAAGCTAAGCAATGCTTGTAATATGGGTACCGTACAATGGACTGGAGCGAAACGAAGTATATAATACTTATATAGATACTAAAAGGATATTTATTTTAAATAAAAGTCACGCAGCGCATTGCGCTGTGTCATCATAATAGAATTTAATTTTATAGAATATTGAGAATGTTTCAACCCATGGTGAAGACTGATGCGTAATGGTTATAGTTTGGAATACGACTTTTCTGTACATAACAAATCTAGATTTGATTTGTTAAACTTTGTGTTTAGTTTTTTTAGATCAATGTAAGTAGGTACGCATACTATACTTACTTGGTAAACATTTTATCATAGGTATAATCGAAAACTCACAGATGTCAATGAGATTAATAAATTTCGTACATTTATGGATAAATATAAAAAAAACATTGTAAATACATAGATCTAATATCATTATATGTATATTATAACGAATGGATAGAATAAAGATGTTGGAATTTGTCTAAAATAGTTTTTCATTCATCATTGGTACCTATGTGGATAGCTAAAATTGTTTATACATAGAAATATTAGTTTTGTTTTCAAGTAATTTCGCGGGACTTGGATACTAAGTAGGAAGCTACAAGATAGGGATATTATAAGTTTATTTAGAGTAATTAAAATAAAGACATTGTATAATAAAAATAAAACTATATACATAAAAATACCTCTACATCGTCGTCGATACCGAAAGTGCCCAGCAGTGATTACAGTCTAAATTCCATGATTAACCGAATAAAGAGCCATATAAAAAGGCAACCAACATGGAAGATGCGTTTATTTTACATTATTTATTTCGTTAGAGCGGTACCAAACCTACACTTAGCTAATATTGATAACGCACAGTGTTGTAGATACGTGATCGGGAACAATAACGAAGTAATTTCCCCTTGGAAGAGTTCCACCTAAGCTTCAATCAATCATAGCATGAGATTGAGCCCACAATAAACAGTAGAAAATCCAGCCCATTATCCTTATGGGGAAAATCATTTATTGAGCAGTTACATTGTCGGCTAAAATGGATTATTCAGCTTCGAGTCAGGCGTGATGTATTAGTTTTATCTAGTTTGACTTGCGGGGAAATTCCGACGGGATCAGATATTATTTAGATGATAATAATGTGAGTAAAGTTATTCGAAGTCGTCTGTTTTTTTTTTTATACATTATAGGCAAGTATTTGATCTCGATCTCACCTGATGGTAAGTGACGATGAGATCTACGATGGAGCATACTTTCCGAGGTAGGAAGGCGGCAGTAGATCGAGACGCTACATTCACTAGGCACATGCAGCGCAACTGTTTTTGGATCTGTAATGTATTATTGTAATTATTTATATCTTATTGTATTGATAAGCGATATTTTACTTATATTATACATATCTACTGTGAGTTAGTTTACTTGTTGCAATACAATAATAAAGTTATCCATTTGAAATGAAAAATGAAATGGAACATTAAATCGATTTATTTCTACTTAGGCTATACCCGAATGAACCGAGAAAACTCTTTTCAAACCAAATAAGTTGAATTTTCAGAGCCGTGACCTCTCAGCAGTACCTATAGATATATAATGCAATCCACGAATAACCTCCTTTTCGTGTATTGCATTATATACCTTATTACCTCAAGAAAACCAATTTGCGGATAATTACGATACTAAAATATATATTACGTAGCTGATGGGGTGGGATCTACCACCAACCAAGAATAGATTTTTCAGTATTCACCAATATTGGTAGCCGTACGTGCAGTCGTGGGCCAGCAAAACCAATAACAATTCAGTTAGCAGTCGTAGGGCCTTCGCCGACTGCCACTATTGTCTGGACTCTTCGTTAGGCGCTCTTTTCATTTACTCACCAGCTGCATTGATTGGACGAAATCCATCACGGCCCAAGTAGTTCCTATTCCGGCTCTCCATTGATTATTCCCCCGGTTTCGTGAAAATGAAACTTTTATGATTCAGCGACGGAGTTTTCACCGTTTCCTCGGCTGACTTCGTCTCAATAGGTCGAGTAAATAAGGCTAAATGGAAAAAAATATAATCAGAATGACAATATAAAGCCAGTTTACAGTCGCGCGGTTGGTCGCAGATCATCCGAGTCAAAGCGTAAAACAGATGAGCAACATTGAATTATTTCATTAGCACCCGTCCGCGTCTTTTTAAATTAAAAGAATGCCCTTACCAGCTTGGTATTAACTCTTAGAACTCAAGATTACTTAAATACATAAAGAGGTAAGTGAAAATGTTAAAAAAAAAAGTTCAATTTAGGTTTTAGGTCTTCAAATTAAGTCTTGAACAATTAAACAAACGTCAGAGCGCACTAGATACCTATTCCATGCTGAGTGATACTTAAACTGAAAGCGATGAATGAATCCATGTTCCGCTGTTTTCTTTTTACGTAAATCGTTTCACATTTTTAGTCTTTATGGTTTCACTGGACTGAATTTAACGCGGCTTAAAGAATAGTTAAAGCTATATTTATGCCGGGAAACCTGTTACAGATTGTGTAATTTAGATGCTACTATAGTACTTACGTTGTATTATGTGGATGATTCACTTTCGGTAATAAAAGTAAAATATTGTATTTTAGATACACTTACAAGATAATTGTATTATTTGATGAGTGCAGAATTATTCTTCTACCACCTACACCTTTTTTACCGTTAACAGTAAGGTATAAAATTTCGAGATTTTATTTGGAGCAGTAAACTGCGTAATTGGGTACGTAAATAGACGGTACATTTTGACAAAATTACTCTTCGCCTGAAAATAACAATATACCTACTATTATTTTACTCACACGCAATGATAGTAACACTATAAATAGATTATGGTGTATTTGAATTCATATGATACCTAACTGCTAATAATGGTTCCCTATTTTCTTTTGAGTATTGGAACCCCTATAAAAATGAGAAGTTCCCTACCTAATTGTTTAAGGTTACTTTTCAGAACACGAGACAATTTTAATGATAAACGGACATCTTCGGCCAACAGTTCACGACAGTCAAAGAATTCCTTTTAAATTTTATGACGACAGTGTATTTTGATCAGAAACCCACCATAAGGGACCAGCAACTCGATAATATCTATAGAAATAAGGTTAGCGTGACATGAAGTAGCGATAGTTTTCTGTCAACGTGCATTGGGAACTGAATGATACGCCAATACCGACGTGACACGCGAGCGCCCCCTCGCGGCCCAACGCCGTTACTGCAAACGGTCCTGACCTCAAACAAGCACAATGTAAAGCGAATTGAAAAGCGATGGCATAGACGTAGATTGTATTGAAGGAAATAGAGCGGTGAGAAAGTACAAACATCGCGATATGAAAGCACGTTAATGTAATATATAAATTGGACAAGGTTCCAATCATAATAAATTTATAATTATTGAAAATTTTAGGTAGTCTACTGATCAGACTACGTAGTTCGGTATTTATGATATTAGACCTACAAAGGGCGTCTATACTAATTTGAAAAATTCCATCAACATATTTTCATTTAATTTAGTAGGAACGTATGTCGTACCTGGAACCCAGGATAGTCGTTCAAAATCAACTGTCAGATATTACTAGATAACAGAACAGTCCTAAAATGGGGTAAAAAATTAGTGACAACCAACACAAAAAAGGTAGTAAACTTAAAATTTAAAGCTGTTTTAGTTTGAAATAACGTAGATTATCTTGAAATGTTGAAAAGTAAGACCATTACAATTCTAGAAACGAATACCTAATCGAAACTGGTTTTATTCGTAAACTCTAATGTAATCAATTCTTTCACAATTGAAGTAGAACGATAAAAGACTGAATTGCCTCTTTAGTATTTATTAAAGGCTCTCGGTGAAAAAAATAGTCTAACATAAATAAAGGCTCATTCTAAATTCACAAATTAAACAAGACAGCCAGTAAATAAGCGACAAAATTTATCACTTCAATTGTTTTCACCACGTGCCACCGACAAGATAGCAAACTCATTGCTTCAATAACATTTATCCCGAAGATATTTGAAAACATAAAGATTACGATTTAATTCAACGGAAAGGGGGATAACTGTAGATTATGCAAAATTGGGAAATTTGGTTTGACCCAATTCAAAATATCGGATTCGAAGTATGCGCCAATGGAAGAGGTATATACATACTTACATTAATTATTTGACAGAAATATTTGTAACTGACTGTGAAAGCGACTTCGTTAATGCAGATTTCAACATACAGCTCTTGGCTATTCCACGGGAACACTTTCCGGAATAAAACTATTCAATAGATATATTGGCACACGTTATAAGCTACTAATAAGCCAAGTTTTATTTTCAAGCGTTCCAATTCCTTTGACTGCGTGATGAGTTAACAGACTGACGGACAAAAATTGTAAATGTTATAACAATTTTAGGGCGGATCCACTATTCACCCTTTTTTTTTGTTTCGACTGGGAAATGCATTTACGCATACCGCCCAAGCCCGGGGGAGCTTGGACGGTTATGTGGGGCTACCTGGAAGAGTCCAGACTACCCACTAAAATCCAGCGCCGCCCTCTGTGCCTTTTGTGGGGCGCCACGGGATCGCTCTACGAGCACACTACCGTGACGCCCCGGCTTCCACCACTCACCCTGTTTGATCCTATCAATTACCATATTACTATGACTGCTAATATTTTCATAGTTTTACATATATGACACAGATTTTAAATAATTCGTAGGCACCTACAGATTTCGTAGCCCCGTAGCAACCCGTAGTAACACAGACGCGACACCAATTGTTTACTTAACAGCAATATCTGTTAAGTAAGAAATTGGTGTCGCGTTATCAGATTAGAGGATATATTAATCCCTTAACAATTCATCGCCCAAAATAGCTCTCGGCTTCGGGTGGGGGACTTTTGATGCTGGGTACTGACCACTTTGACCGCATTCTGTCTGTATACAAACAGTGTTTTCCACCGTAATATAATATTCTGTGTCTGTCCACGTTAATTAGATTCCCGGTTTCCTTTCTTTGAGAAAATGATACTCCGTTGGAAGACGGGATAACCTCGTTGAAATGACGAACTTAGTTTGGGCTACTAACTAAGTTTGACTCATAAATACGGGCACGAAATGTCGCCGCCAACTGGTGGTGCCCTTAAAAGGATATAATAAACAGATCTGCGTTGAATAAAGTGAGTTATTATTAAAAGTTGTATTCTTTTCTCTCTTTTAGTAATTAAATAAGTTTAGGTACTTGAGAGACGCTTAGTGAAATAATCAACAATGCTCTAGAATCCAGAACATTATTAATTCCTGATAATAAGATTTTTAAATTAAATGAAAATGATAATCAACTGAAAATAACTTTTAACTAGTATTCTGAAAAGAGCATGTTAACCCGTGAAGTATCTGCCACGAATAAAGCATAAATTGTAGTTAGAGGGATCGCCTTCATGTAGTACGTTAGGTTATAAGTTCGAGCCCCGACCTGGCCATTAAACTATTGACGTCACCTACTACAAGCACAAAC
This sequence comes from Pheosia tremula, assembly GCA_905333125.1. Classification (NCBI taxonomy): domain Eukaryota; kingdom Metazoa; phylum Arthropoda; class Insecta; order Lepidoptera; family Notodontidae; genus Pheosia; species Pheosia tremula. Next base: position 5,065,733 of record HG995402.1, on the reverse strand, counting down.
TTTGGCTGAGTTGTCTTACGAGGCTTAAATAAACAAAAAATTAATAAAAAATACACCTCCTACAAAATAGTCCAAGTGATAAAAATCAATTTTAGTCTTCATTCTGAACAAACTATAATCTTTGATTTTGTGTAAATTCAATTACCGTTATATACCAGATATATAAAAATAACTTCCACGAAGATACTTCGTAAATAACTAAGGCGGTAAGACCTTTATCTTAAGAACATTAACTTGAAGAATACTATTTATAATTGAGTGTTAGCAGATAATCCAAGTTGGAAAATGTTATTACGTTGAAATGCATAAAGCTTTATAGCCGTTGTTTAATAACTCGAACACCTGTTTTAATGTACTTTATGGTTACTTATTTTAAAAGTATACTGCCAAGATGGACGATCAATTAGCTTACATCGTTTTAGTACCTAGGTACTTAATAATTATGAGAGTCTACAGGGTACGGTCTATTATTGGCCGGCGAACTCACAAAGTTTTTTTCGCTCACTCACTCACTTATTTTACAGGTTGAATTAACGGACCATTTTTTTTTTCATCTAAATTATATTATCGAGTACCTTAAAAAAAGAGCTTACTTGTTTTAAGTCTACTGCTGATAAATAGACCCTAAATTTGCAAATCAATTAGTTGTAAATTTGCCATATTGCTTACTTATAATGATAAACCTAATCATTTGTCGTCACATGACAATGTTTTGCATATTACGGTCCGACGGGACATGGGACATGGTCCACGTTTATTGTCGTAATGACACTTTGCTTTGAATACGCGTCGATATTAAACAGAGCATGTCCCGTCCCTGCGCGGGTGGATACCGTCAAAATGTATGTATGGCCAAATTAGCCATGCCAAGCCTAATACCTACAAGCCATGTAGGAAAATTGTATAGTGAAAGGAAATACTAGATTTAATTATTGTTTGTATTTTGCTTTTCCGCAATTTCTACTATCATTAGGACATAGTGACAGTTTAGTTATATTGATGAGTTTTATTTCCGCAAAGATTAATCTCGTATGATTTCTCACAGAATAAAACGTCTTTCAAATGGCATCAGCCGCTACCTACCTGCTTATCTTTTGACGCATAGCGCATTTTATAAGTAATCTGCAATATTGATTGCAGTGATCGTTCGATGCTTGATAATGACTAAATTATATCTCTTTTGTATAATTGAACACCTGGAGACAGCACTGTCCCTCTGGGGACGAATTCGTTCAACGTTTAAGCAAATAATTAATCAATGATATGGAAACAATTATGATTGTATCTATTTATACTGTATTATAGATAATTATTATCTAGTAAACTTCTTCTAGAAATCTGACCGCCACACAAGATAGACGATAGGAACTGTACAGATTTTTGAATCAGGGCCGGTTCCTGGAATTCGTTAAGGGGGAAGGCGGGGGGGGGGTTTTTGTGTGATTTAACCTCTTTTCAGACACAAAAAAAAATTATTCGCACTAAATTACTTAATTTATTAGGCAAGGGGGGCTATTCCACCCATTGACCCCTCTCCCTGTATACACCCCTGTTCTCAATGGAATTTAATTCTAGCAATCCAAGTTGGCCCAAAAAACAATATCCCTAGTTTTAAAAAGGCTTCGAACTCAAAGTGATCCGCAAATAGAAATATATTAAAACGAGCGTTCAGTACTGAATGAATGATACTTTATGAAACAGAAGAAAACTTTATCATGAGCACGATTTAGCAAAATGGTGCTTTTCATAAGTGTCCTTACCTACCAGAGTTCGTGTTTCCTAGTATTTTGTGGACGTGGTCCTGTTGAACTCATCCCTGATTAATCTCCTCACTTTAATATTAAGTACGGAACAAAATTGAATGTATTTTAGAGAGCTCTGTTTATTTAACCTGCTCGTATTTCTGTTAAAACGATCGTAATGATGTTGTTGAATCCTAATAATAACAAAAAGACGATAGATTTTCTCTGGGACTCACCGTGTGGGTATAACCTCGGGTTCTTCGCTTGACACCGCCGTAGATCCTTACACGAGTAGCAGCGGTGATTGCGGGTGGATGGCGAAGTTCTAAAAACCACAGACAAGTTCGAGAATATCCTTATCATTGCACAATTATAATATACACTTATCGCATAACAACACCTATAGATATACATTGTGTAACACATTATATTGAGTTTATCAACATTCTTTCCGCAGTAATTTTTTTATACCTATACATAACAAACAAAAATATGACTCTTATTTGTATGAATGTGTCACATATGAACATTATTAACAGCCCGCATCCAGGGTAGGCTATTTGTTATAAAGAAAAGTTTTCTTATGGGAGCCATGTGAGCAGACACAATAACGGGGTACAAGTTGCTAAATTGGATTCGCGCCCCGGGGACGGGCGAGAGCGGGGGTTGGCGGGGCGCGGGGGGGACTTAATCATGTCACAACGCGCGTGGAGCCATCGCCACCTTCGTCACTCTTCTCTCTCTTCACTTCACTCACACACTTCACTCTCTCTTCACTCTCTTCGTCACACACTCTAAAAGCATTATGGTTGACGTCAAAAAAAGCTTTTTAATTTAGGAACAAGATGTGAGACGTCATAATAAAACCCTGTCCTCTAGACAAAATTAGCCACAGGGAAGAGACAAACATACTTACTCCGTGGTATTATAACTATGATCATACAGTACTGATCTTACATATAATCATAACTCTTAATTACATCACCACGTCCTATATATATATTATAGTTATTAGACTGATTTAAGTTAATAGCAACATATACCAATAGACTACGGTAGTGGAAATACCACCATGTATTTCTACTCTGTGGTCGAAATCTCTGAAAGATATTTTTTTTTCTAAACTTACTTAACAAGATTTCTGCTCTGCTGTACCGTTCATGTTTTATTCTTAAAGCCTGATGTAAAATCGGGGACAGTACCAAAGCACTTCTTGTGACAGTACAGAAAAGAAAATAAATAAGTGTAAGTGCTTTAAAGTGAAATGGCAAAGCAGACGCTGACTCCATTACGAGAGTTGAATTTAAAGTTCTACCTAAGTACATATAAAATGCACATGAATTCGACAAACAGACGCTAATATATGGGACTATCAATTCATCAGTAAGTAAAAAAAAAATATTTGTGTGTTCATAAAGCTTCAATTAACACGCTACTTTTTTTTATTTTGTCTGTGTATTATGCCACGGCTGGGTAAAGTTTACTTTTTAACCTGCCTGAAAGGGCGAAAAAAAAAAAACTTTTCAACACGAGAATTTCGTGCAGAAGTCCAATCCATATAAAAGATTTTATGACGATAGGTAAAGTCGAAAGTCATAGTTATCTATACCATTATAAAGCTGTAATTGGCGGTCAATAACATAAAAATATAGAAAAATAGTTCGATAAGCTATTTTGAAATCATTGTTTCGAAATGTCTGTGTGTTTATTTGTCTATTTCTTCGAGCATCACTTAACAACTACTGGGCCGATTTAAATGGTGTTCTTTCGATTGGAACTTATGGTTCGACTTATGTTAAATAAAAACAAAGATAATAGCTATCAGTGATCATTAAGATAAGCTCAGGATGTTTTGTTTTGGCAAACGTTAATATTGATTGATGGGCATAATTACATTACTTATGTATAATCTATCTCTTAATCAGTGTGAACAGAAGCATCATGACAGACTTGCTGTGCTAAATGTGATCAAATATCAGCTCATCATATTTTATTCTATCAGTGATCATTTTGAGGATATTTTTTTTAATTTTAAAGCACAGACTAACAAAAAAATACAAACCAAATGTCGTTATATAAAATACGTCGCTTATAAACTGTACCTGCAGCAGAACCCTTTTTACGTACCATTCCGGTACGTTAGCATCGTCCATCCCTCTCACACCACACATTTTATAAATAAGTATGACAGTAATAGCATGTTTTCTCGTTGACGTTACATTCTTGCTTAATCTACTGAACGCAAGCGGCAAAGTTTTTTTGCTTCAACATTTTGTTGATCTACTTTTATTTTTTGGTCTGTGGTCTGGTTAAATATAAATAACTATCGCCAGACGAACACACCAACTATACGGTCCCACACTAAGCAACGCTTGTAATATGGATACCGTACAATGGACTGAGGGCGAACCCAGTATATATTACTTATATAGATATTAAGCAATCAAGACTTGGGTACACACATTTATGCTCATCACACAAAGTTTGTCCCACCAGGATTTAAACCCAGGACTCTCGGCACAGAAGGCAGGGTCACTATCAACTACGCTAATCAGGCCGTGTTCTGTTTATTGATGACCGTAATAACATAAGGTTCTTGACTATTTACAATCTATTGTTTCATCAGCAGAACACCATAATGGGTACCCACTTAATGTGTACGGTCGCTATCACTCTAGTATTCTGTTTAAGCCATATAAATGAAAGGCTATTTTCAGCGGTGTTTCATAACAAGTGTACCAATACATCGCTATTGATTATGTATGTGATTGAAAGGAACGTTCATGTAGCGAATATTGGAGTACATTTGCTGCGGAGAGCTAAAAGCCTAAATTGTTAAGTGTAATTCTGCTGCTCCCACAAAATCTGGTGCGGGGTCCGAGAGTGATGGATGGGCTCGCTCCATCTCTGTCTACTCGGATTATAGAGAATTTAAATCCACTTTGATACATTTGATAGGTACAGTGGTGGTTTACGAGAAATTATTACATAACGGGAGTCCAATTAGAATATGCTATATACATTTTTACTACCATAATAATCGATACAAAAATCAATGTACAAAAATACAAGAAAATATAATAAGTACTTATAGGTCGCATTAAATAAAATGAGCAAAGATAGCGGCTTTGTGCATGCTGAATTCATACATTTAAACTTACGCAGAGCGGCTACTTTTGCTCATAAAAACCCAAATTCGTAGAAGTTATATTATATTACAATGTAATATAATTGTTAGTTTTGTGCTAAAGCATTTGCCAGAAGAAATATGATTTGTAACACCATTTTAGAAACGAAAGCATTATATAAATATGAAGGAGTACCTACATTTACTCGTATATATTTTAAGGTTACAATATTAAAAAGTAGAACCTTTGTATGTTAAAAGTGTTTGAGTGAATCTGTCTGACATTCGGAAAGAATAATTAAATAAACAGGCAGTTTAAAAATGCGGAATGTAATATTATTATAGCGTGGCGCAGTGCTCCCGCGCCTGAGGGAATGTCCGTGTCTCCGCTACGCTTTTTGCTACAAAGTGCTCTCCGCACGGCCCGCTCTCGACATAAATGCGTTCCATTACGGGCTACCTTTACGTAAATTAACATTTCATTTGAAACCTCCACTGTATCCTTTCAATGGGCAAACCGTCTTCTCAAAATTTGATGTGAATCAAAAATCATATCAAGCAAAATTCTATACAGGATGTAATTGGTTTCGTACCGAAAACTGATACCTAGGATTCTGCTCGTGATTCTAGACCCCCCAAGAGTTGGAATTTTTCGTCGATCATTTCATGAAGTATAACAATTTTTCAGTATTTTAAGAACATCATACTAGAAGTCTCAACGCCATTATTGATTTCGGCCTATAACTGCAATGTAAATTAAAAGTCGATGCGCTTGAGCGCGATCGTCAATCGCACGCATGGGGTTTATCGCGCAGCGATTTTGTAAACGTGTTGTGTCCGAAAAATAGCGCGCTAAAAAATTACGACATTTGTAAACCATGATTATTATAGGCAGTTAGTGTAACCTATACCAAAAGTTTTCGTTATAATGCTGTTTATACCCTTTATAACCGAACAACATAATTGAAAACTAAGTTTATTTAGCACCAATAATAACTGACAAGACACGTACATCACTGCACGCATATGGCATACCAATAATCTATCCTCGATATCATCTCTCGGGATATTTTCGTCGGGTTTTTTGAATATGAGATAAGAATTTTCGAGGAAGGAACGAAAATTTTTTATTTGCGTAGCGTCTTGGATCTAGGTTAATTTACACACGGACCATTGAATAGGAACCACTTACTTGGAAACCTTTTTTTGAAATATCAGGCCAAAATTTTGACGGTGAAATAAAAAAAAATGGTACACAATTTTCATACCGGCGGCGTTGCTATAAGTTAACATAATCATTTCGAATCAGTACGTCAAGTGCGAAATTATTCGTAAGCTAACCGTATACTTTATAGTCTACCGTATTTAGACATTTTGTATGGAGAATTGAAAGTAAAATAAAAATAAAATCGCGATAAAAACCTTAAAAATTAGTTTCATTTCAATGTGTAATATTCGCGTAAATATAAGAAATCAATATGAGAATTGAAAGATTTAAATACCGTCTGCTAGAGGCGCTTTTCAGTTCTCCATACAAAATGTCTATATACGGTAGACTAAAAAGTATACAGTTAGCCCGCACTTGACGTGCTGTTTGAAAATCGCAGTATAACTAAGGTGTGTTTAAAAAAACAAACAAACAATAATTAACTTAACTTAACTTTTTAAAATTCTTGAATCCTTAAACAATCCTTAAACAAGTGTAACCAAGCTTTCAAAATTATTGTCAATTTGCTTCATGAAATTAAACAAAACACACCACGCACTTGTAATTAGACACGCATTCATAGTAGGGAATTAAAATGAACGTTTCCTCGGCATGAGCGAGTCTTATACTCTAAAGAGGGTAATAAGGGCTCACGTAGATGCGAAATTGGCTTGTCAAGACAACTGTACTATTTCTGATTACTGCTTCTTGCGTAAACAATTTATTTTAAATTAGAAACTGCATTTAAATCTCCTAATAAAACAGTTTTCACCCAAAACATCGTAAAACTTGTTACAAGACTCGTTAGATTTAGGAACTAACCGAACAAATCGCAGGATTTACGAAGCTAGCCCCAAGACTTAAACCCTCTGTTGAGTGAAATATATAGATTTAACAATTATTGTCGAACTAAAAAAAGCTAGCCCAAGTCATTGTGAGATCTAAATCTCGACATTTAAAAATTCTAATAGCCTGAATGCAAACATATAGCAAAAACTTTTCACGTAAAATGGTACAGTTCTACCGTCGCTAGAGAAGCAAATTTGAAATTGAAAACAGCAGTCTGAGTCGGCAGCGCAATGTTCATCCGTTTATTTAGTGGCGGTATCTGCCGTGTTCTAACATAGGTGCAATATACAAGAGAATATACGACCATTTTACAATTTAAAATGATTCCATAATACATTTAACAATTTTCAAGCACGGGGTTTTAATTGGGTATTTTTGGGGTCGAGTCACCTTCGTCCGTAGGAGAATTAAGTACCCTCGAGATACCCTACACGTGACCCCGGGTGGTGCCAACCAGGTGACAACTCTACTGGTGGTAAGCTTCGGCCGTGGCTAGTCACCACCCACTGAACAAAGCCATGTCGCCAAGCGGCCTAGCCGTGTTCCGGCATGATGTTCGGTGTTGCCATTCATGGATGGCGGGTCAGATCAGTTGCGCTGCATGTGCCTAGTGAATGTAGCGTCTCTACCTACTGCCGCCTTCCTACCTAGGCAAGTATGCTCCATCGTAGATCTCATCGTCACTTACCATCAGGTGAGATCGAGATCAAATACTTGCCTATAATGTAATAAAAAAAAAAACAATATTTAATGTTATTAGTCTCGTGATTGTTTTGTATAAAAATCAGTAGGTAGTATAAGAGACGGATAAATGTTTCATCTATTTCACAACGCTAGTTTGACCAATAACAATATGTTTCCATTGAATAATGTTAATATTTTATGAAGTATTATTATTAAACGTCTATTTACCTACATGGCAGTTCTATTAGCATGAAGCAGCATTTACAAATAAGCCTGAGGGAATGCCAGTGTCTCCGGTTACGGTTTTGGCTACAGAGTGCTCTACGCTACGCCTGTTCTCGACAATCGCGAGTTATTGCTACGCAAATACAAATTAACATTACATTCAAATTATTCCTGCTGGCTGTACGATTTCCGCTCTTGTTGACTCTACATTTCATCACACGAACATGTGCATTACGAACCGCCGTAATAAAAAAATGGGTGTTTACTTGGTATTTTTTACAGCCAAGACACGTATTTCAATGACCGCACTTGGAATACTAAATAAAATGCGCTACATTTTAATTAATAAGTACTTTTGCACTCCGGCGGTTCTCTCAATGTTTTCTTTGTATTTAACAATGTTGACTTTAAAATCCGTACTCATCAGAAATAATGTTTCAGAGACCTACCAATCTCAAACATTATTTATTTGATGAATACGTAGTATACCTAAGCTTACAGCAGTTTCTCAAGCATATTTTCAATAACCCGATGTTTCCGAGATTTTAACGTCACAAACAAAATTCAAACAAGCTTTGCAATATTGTTTCATTGACAAGTCAACTGAATAGATGTTGTGGTAAATGTCAAATATTTATTTATGAAACTTTGATGCCAAAGTAATATACTTTAGTACATTGCCATTATAATAGTTATCAGGCTATGTCCGTTGAGACGAGTTCGCTTCAACTAAACCTGCATTTACGTGCACGGTGAAACATCTCCCGAGTAAACCGCGAGTCTTGAAAATTATAATCGTTTGATATAAAAGAGAACAACCACTGAAATTAAACGTGCATTAGTGAGGAATTAAAATGAACGTTTTGTCCCGGCGTGGGACGTGCGTCTTCCTTTATAGAGGGTGATTAGAGCTCACCTAGTACCTGCGACGCCGCAGCGGCGGGACCCGCAGCCAACTGCGACACTTGAGATTACTTTGCGGGAGCTACTATTTTTGACCCAAATAGGTATTTTGTCTCCAAGAAGTCACCTCGAAATACACACACAAATAAGCACGTGTAAACCTCATTTTTCATTAGTTCGCGAATTTTGTAAACAATCTTTGTATATCTCTTTAATAATAACTGTTTAGAAAATATAATTACTAGTACCGCACTAATACGCAAATAAGTTAAAACAAATTAATCAATATGTAAAAATGTATTGCAAAAAAAATATCATTTTAAATTACAAATTAAGATTGTTTACTAAATTGCCCAAGTAAGGAGAAATAAGGTATACCTATATTGGTGTATCCCGGATTAACGAACGATTATGGATTGCAAACACAGTCTGTACACATATAGTTGTATATTGACAACACATCAAACCGAGTATCAAGCCTGTAATAAAAATCCACATATATAATAGATGTATGTGTTGTATTATATGATATACACATGTATTGCGTGATCGTCGCTCTTATGTATATATATTATACACATATATATCTACATACATCCTCTGCCCGTTACAAACGTTAGTTCGTTCCCAAACACTACTCAGCAATCCTAACATTAACTTTTACGTGCACACATCGAAAATGCTTCCCTACTTCCATGTTGTGGCCACATAACTCGACTTTGTGTATATTTGCTTAGTACCATTTGAACCGTGATGTTTTCGCTTTCAGGCCGGTAATGAGGTCCGAACTAAATCATAACAAACACCCACATAATTAGATAAGCTTGTAAATAAGGGAAAATTGGGGTTTCTTGTACCTCTGTGTGTATGGTGACAACAAAAAATATTTTCCGTGGAAAACATTCACGCTAATTACTATACATTGCAGGCTGACCATTACTTATTAAATTACTTAATTGCTTAATTATACATTACATTCATTACTTAATTGTTCAACGATATAAGTGTCTGAATCTGAACTGATTTGACTTTAGTCAGGTTTAGTTTCACAGCCATGTCTTCTTATGACTCAGGTTACTGATGCTGTGACACTAAAACATACATTATACCCATTGATCTTAATAAATCAATGATACCTTTAGTCTCCAGATTTTTTGTTTGGAGGAACTAATAATTAAAATGAATACATTTACGCCTGTAATTCTCTAAGGAATAGGCAGAGGTACACTGCAGTACACACACTTGTCGCTGATGATATATTGTTACTTGGACGATATTCTCGTGTTTTCTAAAGATCCTGAGGAACACGAGAAAGACATCCATCAGCTCTTGACCACCATGAGCAAATATGGTATTCTCATTAACACATCAAAGTCGAAGTCACCAGTTATAGGGAGCTTTTTTGAACCATATAAAATCCTCAGTGACACACGTCACCAAGCAATAATATTATTTATCATAAATTTTGAATTAAGTTCATAAATGATTGTGAAAGGTGAAGTGTGAATAATTATTTGGTCTGGATTTTGAGTACTACCGCGCACACCGGGCTAACTTATTAATCGCGCGGCCTTCGAAAGACTTGTAGGTTTTCACACGTGTTTGTTTTTATTTTAAAATAAGTAACAATTATTACTGAACTTAAAAAAAAAATCTAGAAAGACCTGGTTTAGAAGAATCATAATTATTAATAGGTACTCTACTTGTTGATTTGATCTTATTCCGAAAATAAACAGTCTGTGAAGTTTGTGGACAGTTGCAGTAAGTGGGTAGTTAATATTCGCGGCGCAACGCAATAGTACTTATGGGAGTGTGTGCGTGGAGCCATGGAACGAGCGGCCGATCGTTAACGGCTTATAATCGAGCTAACGGCCATTTAACGTGTTCGGCTCCAATACTAGTGTATGTTTGCACTATTTGGGTGAAGTTTCACTAGGATTTGTACAACGCCTATGAATTGGTATTAGCATATTTGGTGCGACCTATTCCGACGCATGGTATTTTGATTCTGACAAAGTTTCGGTACTAACATTGGATTGATGTTAACAGCAAACGCGTTCTCCGAAAACAGGGAAAAATGAACTGTTAATTTCATACAACTACGTTTCCACTGAGAGTATGTGATTAGAATTTGTAACTCAATTTATAATCACTGGAGGATAACCCTTATTTTGCATGAAAAATTGACTACCTTTTTTTTGTTCCCGTGGGAAATTTTAAATCTTCCGTTTTGGTGGTTGGCTATCTAGCCGATTTGAAAATCCCCTATTTATTTATTATACACTAGCTCTCCCGGCAGACCTCCGGCAGACCAGAGTCCTGTCATAAAGCACTTCCAGTTTTTTCCAATATTCCGGACAACTTTTGCAATGTTTTTTTGCCCCACAAACCCTTTTCGGACTAAATCACAACAAAACAAAAATTTTTAGTTGAAATTTGTAACTTCAACTTTAGGAAGACATTCTCAATTCGATTGTATTTTGTTTTTAGTACCAAAATTAGCAAAATCCGTTGAGCCGTTGTCAAGTGATGCGCTAACTTACAAACATAATTTCATTTTTATTGCACTTATAGATTTCTATAAAATGTTGTTTTTTTCATTAATACAATTGATTGCAGATTTTTCACTTTAATGACTTCTATTATCACCAGCGTTTTGTAAATTACCAGAAAATGCAATTAGATTTGTTTTATCGAATAGATTATAATATTTTTTTTTATTACATTATAGGCAAGTATTTGATCTCGATCTCACCTGATGGTAAGTGACGATGAGATCTACGATGGAGCACACTTGCCTAGGTAGGAAGGCGGCAGTAGATAGAGACGCTACATTCACTAGGCACATGCAGCGCAACTGATCCGACCCGCCATCCATGAATGGCAACAACGAACATCATGCCGGAACACGGCTAGGCCGCTTGGCGACATGGCTTTATAACTAACATAATATAATATTATATATATATATATATATATATATATATATATGTTATAATTAATATAACTAACTAACGGGTACATAACCTACGTATATTATCACTTTGTAAGGTACGTACGTAATAGTTTGCGTGGATACCTGACATAGTGATAAGAAAACGATGAAATTTGATTTCATAATATCTAGATGTAGGTATACTTATCAGATTGCGCGTGAATGAATAGTGGACACGACGTGGTTGTATCAGCCAGCGCCGCGTCCACCATGAATTGTCCACACGATTGGCATTCAAATAATATGACACACAACACAAAATTGCAGTCATGGATGTTTAATCTCTATATATAAAAATTCTCGTGTCACAATGTTAGTTACCATACTCCTCCGCAACGGCTTGGCCAATTTTTATGAAATTTTATATGCATATTCAGTAGGTCTGAGAATCGGCTACTATCTATTTTTCATACCCCTAAGTGATAAGGGCCGTCCAACCCATTTTTTTTTATTTGGACATTATTTTTTGTACATTTTTTTTTAATGTGGCATTAAAAAATTCATACAAACCTAAATTTTCACCCTTCTATCACCAACCCCTATTTTTAATAGTCATTTTAGTAGTCAGATCGCGCGAGCGGGCTATTGCTAACGATTGAGACTTTGTTAAATACCACGCGGACGAAGTCGCGGGTAACAGCTAGTATCTATATAAGTAATATATACTGAGTTCGCCCTCAGTCCATTGTACGGTACCCACAATACAAACGTTACTTAGTGTGGGACCGTTTGGCGATATTATTTTATATTATTATGTCTCTCATCACACGGGCTATTCCCGGATCCTTCGAAGGCTTGCGCGGGTACATGGGTCCAACAGGTAGAGCTAGGCTCTTTTTGAGAATGTTAATGTTTGTTAGCAACCTGCTAGGGTGAACTGATAAAAATGATAGCATAAAAAGCGAATTGACCTCAGCAGGCGAATAAACTATTGCAGGAATATGGAAAGATAATTGGGACTATGGATTGAGGTTTGGATGGACATGGGGTTTATATACTTATTTAGTATACAACTGATGCATATAATACATAATAGTAGTATTGGACTGTCAGTTTTCACACAAAGCGTCTATTAGGTATATTTTTTCCTTATATACTCGTAAGTACTTAAATCAGTTGCTAGATATTTTAGTTAAAATAACTAATATTAACATCATAATTAGCGTCACTAGTTTATGTTAAAAATAGGTTTATCAATGAAAGATAAGATTGCGGACGACAATACACAATTACCAAAATATCTAGGTCGGCGAAACTATAAGGTAGATGCGTAATAGACACATAAATATAGTACCGATCTATTACTACTTTACTTGTAATAGTTCGGTCTTACTACAATATTTTTTTTTTTTTTTATACATTATAGGCAAGTATTTGATCTCGATCGCACCTGATGGTAAGTGACGATGAGATCTACGATGGAGCATACTTGCCTAGGTAGGAAGGTGGCAGTAGATCGAGACGCTACATTTACTAGGCAAATGCAGCGCAACTGGTCTGACCCGCCATCCATGAATGGCAACACCGAACATCATGCCGGAACACGGTTAGGCCGCTTGGCGACATGGCTTTGTTCAGTGGGTGGTGACTAACCACGGCCGAAGCCTACCAGTAAAGTTGTCACCTGGTTGGCACCACCCAGGGTCACGTGTTGGGTATCTCGAGAGTACTTAATTCTCCTACGGACGAAGGTGACTCGACCCCAAAAAATAGTAACGTTAAAATAGTTTACGTTAAGTAATGCATACTTATCCCCGAATTTAGAGACGTTTTATAACTTTGGCAAACGTTATAAAGTACTGCGCAAAGCAAAACTCTTGCGTTGCGAACTATACGGTATACATTCGTGGGTTTTATTATAGATACTTCTTGTAAAGTCGAATACGAGTTAAAATAAATACATATTTATTTCAGCTCCCAACGGGTTTCAGTCATTGCTTGTCCAGGTAATTTAATGAGCGAGCTTAACCAATCCGCTGCCATTTAAATTTCCTCATTATCAGTCCCAATTGGGGCAACCCAATATTGTTTTGTCAATAAATATTTATTTTGAAATAGTTAACAGATTAAAATGGGAGATAAAAATAATCTACAAAGAAAATAACATATTAAATTACTCACATTTATTGCGAAATCTGTTGAGAGGATCCGAGAGTGACGGATGTAAGCGTTCCATCTCTGTCTATTAGAATATTGAGAATTTACATCAAGGTTCTCAGATAATTAAGTGTAGGTACTTAGTTATCTCGTTTATCTTCCACATTTAACAACAAAGAGACGTACCGGATACAGTCGAAAGCATACCTAAATACTAATTTAAACTTTGGCAGTTCAAAGAAAATATGGTGTTGGAACAAAAACAAGTTTAATTTTTACAATTGTAAAATGGTTTCATTCATTGTTATTTATAAGGGAATGAAGTGTGCAGACGTTAAAATAAAGCCGTCCAATGACTCAAAATGAAAATATTGCACGCCAATTTACATAAAACACGATGGTGTTGTCGTTTGAGAGGAAAATTTGAAATTGAAAACAGCAATGCTCGTTGGCACCATCCCGTTTATTTAGGGAGGGCAACCCCGCTTTATTCCAATGTAGCCGCGAGTTGCACGCGGAACCGTGAAACTTTGAAATATATATATTATAGCGCACACGACCTTCAACCCTATTCCTAAATGCATTAAGAACTAACGTAGGGTTCGACGTTTTAAGTCCAGCGATACGGCACACAGAAGTTATAAATTACAAGTTTTGTCTAGAAAAAAAGACTGCTACGTGGTCTAGTTAAGGTTTATTTCTGATAGAATTTCCACAAGTGGCCATGTCCTGACCGATTGCCCAGCGAGGCGAAACTGTCATCCGACACTTGCGTTGCCAGCCTCACGATGTTGTACAATCAATCTAGATTCGGTCAATGATTGCAAAATGTATGGATATGGCAGTTCAGACGCTTACTATAAATAACACACAGTGCGGAAGGAATTCTGGTGATAACCCCCTCCACCCTCTGATCCCATACGCGCGATTCCTAATTTTAGTAACATTGGAGTGAAAGACAGCGATTTTTATTTTTTTTACTATATGTGGGCATACTATATACGAGGCCGTAGTGCCAGGAAGTCACTTCGGGGGAGTTGAGCTCAGAACCAGAGACAACAAAACGAATTTTACGGTTTTATCATGTTTATTTTATGTTTTTAACGTTCTCGACGTTTTGGCTGCTTTACAGGAATCGTAAAATTAATTTAATTTCAATGTGTGGTATTCGCGTAAATATAAGAAATCGAGTCAACAATATCTAAGTAAGTACCTATGTATAAATCTCTAGGTTGTTTAAGGCATCTCAGGGGAGTTTGACATAAACACACTGCACCTTATACATACTAGATATAAAGGTAATTCAGTTCTTCCGTTCGTAGGTACACGCTGGAACAAAACAACACGGCCGAGCTACTGAACAGATACAGCTGTAAGTGGGTAGTTAACATTCGTGGCGCAGCGCGATAGTATTCATGCGAGTGTGCGTGGGGCCACAGAACAAGCAGAACAACATTCTGAAAATCAATCTGGACCCAAGTCTGCAAACACAATCGATTCATAATGGAATCACAACTGCATAGTAACTGTCACTTTTGACAGATATTGTATGGGATATCTGTCAAAAGTTACTATGGGGCCCTGGAATGCAATACCTATGATCCTATGATCTACCTATGATCTATTAAAACAGTACCATCGTTCGTTCTCTTTAAAATGGTTGAAAATCGCTCGGCTAATTCCAATTCTCTTGGATCATATTTTTAGTCAACGTGCGATGGGCATCGGTTTAAAGCGGTATCTAATGATGAATATCGCGATGACTAATAATCAATAGACGATCCTTGTCTATCTATTGGTAGAAAAGATTGTCGATCTTGCATTGAATCGTATCGCATCCAGCTCGTTGGACTTTTATTTGTACGACAGGTGGGCATAGTATGTATATTGCCAATGCAATGTAGTAATTTATGTAAAAAAAAATAATGACTGCAGCATTATGTCAATAGGTAGGTATATAAAAAAATAATAGCTAATAAAAAAATATAACCGAAATTTCTCCTTTAATTCGAACTTCCGGTTATCCCGTTCGTAGCGTTAATGATTTCCATTATCCCGAAATAAGATTTTTTAAACTTCGTATAACAACTTTAATTTTAACCGGATGTTTAAAGGAGGTTTAATTGACCTCGTTGCATTACAGAAATTTAAATCTTAAATTTAGAGTTTCTAAGCCGCACCGCAAGCGGCACTCGTACGAGGCGTTTTAGACCTATTGCCGCTGTGTACGTGGTATGCAGGTCGAATCATTGAGGATAGAAGAAAAAATATTTAAAACCCAATTCAAAGAACTCCTTTCAAGAAGCTTACTCGACTTTAGTTTTTCCATAATAATTTATAAAAGCTCTAGTTGCCGCGAGTTTATTGGCCTTAAGTTCAAGTGCGGCACTTAGCGCACGGCAGCGCCACCTCGCGGCTGCATCAACTTTGCTTAATGAGTCAAAGTACACAAGCAACCATTCAAATGAATTAAACGCAATACCACAGATTATGTAATAAATAGTTCTGCAATATAATGCTTTGGTGCATACCTCGTGTTATCCAAGTTTTCTTTATTATTAAATACATATTATTATTATTATTTATACTGTAAACTTTAGATACACTTAAGAAGTTATTAAAGTATATATGAATGAAAGAAGATTCTGTTCAGCGGTACAGAGGCAAATAATGTAGGTACCAAAACGGCTTGCACCTGAGTAACATTCAATCAAAAGTTTCCTCATTGGACATGGATTAGGCTCTCGATGGTACCTATTATATAGTCAAACGACCCAAGATAATATAACGCAGATAAGATGATGACCTATGTGTTGTTATTTATCCAAAATACAAATTCTAAGAACTGATTTAGGAGTAAATGCCTATATACCTAAAGATATCTAATTCGAAATTAAATGAACCTAAACCAGTAAATACATACAAGTTCGTATACGTAATACGGTTTATCAAACCCAACACTTAAGTACCACTTATCGATATAGTATACTATCTCTTAATCAAAACCTTGTGTTCTTACCCTTTCGCAATCTCTAATGAATGGTTAATATAATGAAAATTCAATTTATGTAAGTGGTTTAATATAGCAGCACAGTTGCGTTGCGCCGTTAACGATGTTTCAAGTCTGTAGTCAAAGATAGCATAATGAAATTCTGCTCTATCTATCGCGTTTATGTAATATTAAAACGGTTCGCTTTGTCCGAACTCCAAATTGAATCAAGTTTGTTCTGACCGTTAATTAAAACTTAAACATAATTTCATATTAAGTTGTGGGCAAACTGTGCTGTGTTCGATAAACAGAACAGCGGGAAACTTCGTAGAGTCTGCGAGGATAACAAGAAGTGCGGCAACTCATTAAAGTTTTATGTTCGACTCTGGGGCTGTTGATCTTTTGGCCACTTTTCGCCTAAGGTAGGCTAATTTCAGTAGGTAAACATAAGGGAAGTCTAACGAGTAACATATTTTAAAATTGAGCCTAAAAATTTCGGAGATATACATACCTATAGTAACATAGATGGTAAAATACAGCCACGGAATTAATCATCCGAACATCGGTATAAGATAACCCACTTTGCAGATTTTAGATTAGATTGCTTTACTTGAATTCAACAACAACGATGTCTTTCTAGATATTTCTAAAACACTTACGCCAAATTCACAATAATTATTTAATTAGGAAGGAGATTTACAATTCCTAATAATTAGGAAAACATTTTTTTATGTTTTACATATGTTCCTTATACTTACAATTTTAAGGGATGCCATAGTCAAAGACCCTGGTTAATAAGTGTAGGCGGATTATTTACCCAATCACGTTTTAACAGTATATATACGTACGGTATTTTCGTTATAATGTTATCTTCATTTATTTTATCGCCAGGAAGTCAGATTACGACTTTATTTTAAATTCGATTGTAAAAGCCGACTGTGAAAAAATGTTTACACGCAACGACTGAAATTAATTTCGCGAATATTTGCCGCCGTCAGTCCCAACTGTACGAGTGATATTTTATTTCAGCGATGCAACTATAGATCGTGATGAATCATTATTAATTCATTTCGAATAGCAGAGTCAGTGTTTTTTTCAGAAGCTATCAATAGGTCGTCTCATCTGACTACTTACTGAAAATTTACCTACCAAATATATTTTTGAGAATCACAAGTCTATAAGTACGTAAATAAAGGAAACAGCTTTCGTATTAACATAAAACCCTACCTATACCTACGGCCAATAAATATGAGTAATTATCAAGTTTAAGTTAAAAGCTCAAACTTCTTCGAAAATGTTAGTTTCTAAATTATAAAGAGTTAGTTGTTATCGGAGTCCTTCTATCCACTTTGAACCATCGTGTCTAATCTAGAGCCATCGTCACGCTTAAACTCAAACATGTGCACGCCTACCCAGGTCGGTACGGGGCGAGAGATCTTAAACGATATTTATTATTGTTATGGCTTTCGATTAAACATGTATCTCCCACTAGATATCTGATTCGTACCATACCAACGCATATATAGAAATAGCGATGACGTAAATAAAATTTAATCTTATCGTGTAGATGCTATCAATAAGTATCCGACCAAAATATGTGAGGTGCTATGGACATTCGGGGCGATTAACTGGCCACTTGTCGATACCGTCATTTGATTGAGCCGCAGATAATTAGGTGTAATGAGTGTTTTATTTGTGGAAGAATGTGCACCTGCAGGCATTATAATACGTCAGATCCATCCATTCTTACCATAGGCTTTTAACTTACCTTACCTATATAACTATCGCCAGACGAATACACCAACTATACGGTCCAACACTAAGCAACGCTTGTATTATGGGTACCGTACAATGGACTGAGAGTGAACTCAGTAGATAATACAAATATAGATATTAAACATCCATGACTCAGGTACAAACATTCTTGCTATAATTAGACAAAGTCTGTCCCTACCAGGATTCGAACCAGGGACCCGCAGCACTGAGAGCGGGGTCACTACCCACTGAGCTGATCAGGTCGTCATATACCTATCTACTTAAATATACTGGAAAAGTCAGCCGGCGTCTTTTCATGTTATTTACTATTCGATTATCAAATTTGAAATAAACTACACAGCATAAAGAAGTCCTGCTTAAGCTTGTGTGTATGTACGCACGGACAGTAAACAAGTAACAAGCAGCGAAGTAATAAGAACACAACTTGGAATTGTACCTATGGAAATCAATTCCGGACACTTGTCACACTTGATTCTTGGCGAGCTGATTACACGAGGGCACTTGCTACTTGTTACTTGCGTGCTGTATTCATGTAAACCAAGTACTATAATATTTTTAATGAAGAAAATCGCAGATGAAGGCAATAAATAGCTCTATGGATGAAATATATAATATGATTCCGGTAAAACGGTGTCAGCGGGCCTACGTGCCTACAAAAATTAATCGTTGCTTCGCTTCAATATTTTTTATCTATAAGCATTACAATACTTCCATGCTCGTTCGTTCGTAAAAGCAATTCAGTTGAAAAATTAATGGAAAAGCTCCGAACGTGCAATTCATTGCATTCCCAGTTGGAAAATAATTGTTCGCAGCTAATGTTCATTGTTCGATACTTTTTTCTCTTTTGAATAGGAAGGAGGGGGCGGAAGTAGTACCTAGTTGTTCTGTTAACAATTGTTCTAAGATAAAAACAAATAATGAGTACTATAGTACAGGACGTATATTAAGACATTTTAATACACTTTTCCAGTTCCAGACTCGCTGCCGTTTTCCATCGACCATTATAATTAACAGAATAATTATTGAAATAAAACTTATTTAATGAAATTTATCGCGTTTATTTTAGGACCTCAAGATACAGCACTTTCTCCATAGATCGGACCACAAACAACAACCAAATATGAGGGTGCCTTAGTTCAAACCAGGACGTCAAACACGTTTGTCCTCCCGTGACCATGGTTGCCGTAAAGCAGCCAAAACATCGGGAACATAAAACACATAATATAAATGCGATAAAACCGTAAAATTAGTTTTATTTCAATGTGTAGTAGGTATTCGCGTAAATATAAAAAGGCAATAAGGTCTTCATCGTCAAATAGCTCTCATCTATAGGTACTACAACAATAAAATCATCTCTCTGAATTACATTATTTGCACGTTCACAAATTCCAGCAACTTCAAGCATGATAAAGCAATTTACTAGAACAGACATAGACACTCCCTTGAGACAAGAGAGATTCGGACCTCACCTCACTGTAATTTAGGAAGGATAAGATAAATGAGGTACTTAATAGCATGTAAATGGCACACGTAAGCATGAAGCGGCACTCACGCTGCCGGAGGGAATGTCCGCGCGTCTCCGCTACGCTTTTTGCTACAAAGTGCTCTCCGCACAGACGCCGTCCTTCTCGACATTAATGCGTTCCATTACAAGTTATGCCACGTCCATGGAAATTATACTACATCAATGTAAATTAATGTTTTCTACGTACCTATATTTTATTCCCAGTTTTGCGTATGCTTGAAGTATGATTTTGAATACTTTATGAGTAAAGTGTTATTAACTAATAATTATTTTGAAGTACAATTGAATACCGTTTGTTTCCTGTACTTAAACAAATACATAATTAAATGAGTTCAGTAGGGTAAGCAGGAACTTCGAATGTAATCGCAATGTCATCGAGATAACATGCTGTCACTTTCAAACTTATTGATAAAATCTATGGGTTGCGAGGGATGGAAGACGTTATGTTACCGAAAAGGTACGTAAAAAGGACTGTGTTTAAGGTATTGTACCTCTTAGACAACCGATTTTATAAATAAGTATAATCTAAATATAGACAGTGACAGCATGTTTTTCTCGATGACGTTTCGAACACATTAGAAGTTCCTTACCCTACAGATAATTTAGATTAATCTCTTAATACATTGTTATGTACGTTACGTACAATGCAAATACAGCCTTGTTTGATGTTATACTTGAGTTTGGTACTTTAACGGTATAACCGGTTTTTAGGCAGTGCAGTTCATATTGCGGAGGATTCTGCCCGGTATAGTGGCAATAGGCTTGCCCCTATGGGACCAAATACCATTGGCGAAATGTGGGTGTACTGTAGAGCACCTCTGCTTATCCCTTCGTTGATTACAGGCTTGATGGGTATCTGTGCAGTTTTCATTTTGAATTTACTTTTCTTCAATTATTTGAACTAAAATCACTGACACACGCAATAAAACCGCACTCTAACCTGTGATAATTAAAAATAAACAGGTTCGAATAAAAACAATATCGTAAAATATAAATTTCCCTAATTAAATGTTCTGTTTCTTGGTCACGAGTTTTCCGCTGAAAGCTTTCAGTCACGACGTTTGCTTTTCCCACGGGATCAATTACAATCGGAACACAAGTTACAGAATCAGAATCGTCCAATCACACTTTGATGAGATTTTATGCCGTCTGTCCATAAACCAATTTCCAAATGTTTTACCATTGATCTCAGTGGGAAATTGAATTTAGGTAGGTATACTTTTTCAGAAATTCTACCACATTGTATTTTTTTACATACTGCTTTTAGTTACGTTTAAGTTAGAGAATTATTGAGCATTAAGACTATATTTTAAATGTTGCTGCATCAATACATCAGCCAGGTAAACCTAGACTTAGCCAGACAAAATGTTTGCTTTCAAAATAATATCAGTTTTACCAATAACTTCAGACCTAATCTATAAAAAAAAAGTTCGAGGTAGCTAGTGCGATTGTTCTCTCGTTGGAAAGGCGAATTTGAAATGGTAAGCAGCCGCAGGCGGTGGCACGTGGGGTCGACTGCGGGGTGGCAAGGCATTGTTCTAATGTAGCCACAAAATGCAGGTGAAACTTTAAAATTTACGTTGTCACAGCCGACCTTCGACGGCCTTCGCTTTGCCAGTAAACTGTAGGTGTAAATACATTTATATACATCTAACTTGTTCGAATGATTACATTAAATAAGGATGTTTGGAAAAAATACCTAAGGCCTACGCCATTTTTGGAACTTTTGCCTGTAACTACCGCATAACCGACTTTTTATTAACTAACATATTATAAAATAATATTTTTCTCTTTTCATTTCTTAGTAAATAGTGTTTTTAAATATCTTTGACATAGTTATATGTACTATATAGGTTCTTAAAATTTAGTAATACCTAGGTCAGCCACTGTCATGACAGTTCTGCATACGTCTTTTTAGGGATGAGTTTTTAGGCTTAACACACAAAAAACATATGCTCAACAAAAAGTGTCAGTTCTTTTAATTTATTGCTCATACATTTGGTCATTTCTTGCATGAGTAGGATTAAATAATTACCTCTGTAATACCAAATACAACATAACCAAAATACCTTTTTTTTGGAAACATAATTTATAAAGAAACGCTCCATTTTCCTAAACCCCATAGGCCCAAATCCCCACATGACACTTGACAGACGGGAGACAAAAAAAGGCCGCCTAAGCCCACATTCTTGTTTCTGATTGCCTTTTCAGGCTCGCCCTTTGTTAGCCTTTAATGTTCTATACAATGTTTATTAAAACAAAAACCTCAGACAGATATTCACCGATACAATAAACAAACACACGCAACACGTATTTTTATAATATGAAGTTCTATATTTGAAATTTATCAGCTATTTTCACTGCTTGTTTATTATAGGCTTTTCTTTATTTAAAACTACTCGTAAATATAGGTTCTCTATCAACCAAAAGTGGCTATTTTATTTATATTTTATAACTTATTCTTACGTCATAATGTTACAAAATTGTGTTAAACATGAAAATAACTATGTACTTTGATAGGCAAAGTTGATAGTCCCGAGATCGAATCCAATTAGGGTCCAAACCTTGCGTAATGAGCACGAATGTTTGAACACGAGTCATGGACGTATAATATCTAAATAGGTATATAATAATATACTGGGATAGCCCGCAGTCCGTTGTACGCTACTTACCCATAATACAGGAGTTGCTTATTAGTTTGGGACTGTACTGTTAGTGTGTTCGTCTGGCGACTTTAATATTATTATCTGTAGTCTGGTTACGATTTGTGCCTACATATTCTTTTCTTTAAAAAACAATATCCAAGCAACTAGTACCTACCATCACCTAGTTTAACAATAATGGAATTCAAAATTATTATCTGATTTAGATACAGATTAATTACATATCTATCGAATATTGTAACATACTTATGTTTAGATAAACACAATTTGCGGACATAGGTATATAAGGTAAGGCATCACAGATAACAAATTAATTAAAGGAGTTGTGTTGATGAATGGATATAACAGCTACCCACTCAGGTTATTTTTTAATTGTGTTATTTTTAATCGAAAATGATTGAAAAGGTTCACATCGGTAAACGTGTGAACTTGTTGAGGAGGAATGCAGCTAAGAGGTACAACATCGATGAAGAGACGTGCCATGTTGGACATATTGTACTGGAGGCGATGTTGCACGAGCCCCATGCTTATAATCAGGTGGGTGCATTGTTACATGAATTGAGCGAACTAAGTAAGGTTAGATTGTGTTTTTTGGTATTTGTTGTGTTTATGTTTGGTTTTCGTTGTACGAAACAAACAATATTATGTTACGTCGTTTAGGAAAATATAGTACACGTCAGTGAAGTTATTTATCTAGAACAAATAGTAATCGATATTTTTTTAAACTTGACAATTCGAACTAATATTGCGTATATTCATTATTTGTTATCTGTATTAATTATTTCCGTAATTAATAAGGAACAAAAGATAGGTATAATAATTCATTCATATCAAAATCTGTTTAGATACCTACGCTTATTATTAATTGTAGGATTATTGATAAAAACGAAACAGATTGAAGAAAAAGTACCGTATCTAATACCTGTAATCGGACACCCCAGGTTACAGCTTATATGATTGGTGATACGTAAATAGATCGAACACATTTTTTTTATGATTTATGGCTTTTTAATAACAATACAGTACCTCAAATAACAAATGATATAGCAAAAAATATTATCCAAAAGAACCAAAAGGAAACAAAGCCCGCGAGCCCTATGAGTGATATCGTATATTTATATCCATAGAGTAGATTAAACGAACCGCAAATCCCATGTCTCGGTTTAAAGAAAACTAATAAGGGGAAAGCAAAGTGCGGTAAAACCGGTATAAACCGCTGAAGAATACGTGTTCGCGTACATTCTTAACGCCCGAGGGAGCGTCACGTACCTACCGCTCGAACTATTTGTTCATTTGACCTAGTATCTCCGCCAGTGCTGCCACTTACACAAACTGCTGCCGATTGGAATGGAGCTACTTTATTTATGACCGCTATACTACGACATAAAGTACCGATAAAATGTTATAGCTATAAGAACATCAATCAGAGATTGAAGTCTTCGTGAGAATGGGTTTTAGTGGTTCGAAGTCTTTCTAATCCACGCTGATTTATTTAACGATCACGTTTGATAGTACTGTAGAATCCGGCCAACGAATTTATCTAGTTGGTAAGAATGGGTATGGTACATAAAGAGCCGATAATATGGATCTTAATTAAAAAACAACTGAAACAGAGGAGCTACTAAGAAAAATATAAATTGTATTTTCAACCAGGATAATATTGTAATTTATTCATAATTATCTCGCCATTATTTCCTTCCAAAACGCGGAACAAATCACAAAGTAAGCAATCAGAGAACTCAATCAAATATTCATATATAAAGCGTAATATACAGGTTGATTCAGAAAGGGTATACTAAGCCTACAAAGTTCGCTTCATTAGCGCATTTGTTATCGTTATGTGAAGTCAGATTTAAAAAAAAACGATTTCCAAACGTTTTTGTTTTCGATTATTTTTTTTCATTTTTTTTTAAATTGATGTATTGCAATTCTGACCTCAAATTATGATTACAAATGCGCTTAAGAAGCACAGGTTAAGAGGAAGCTCTAGCCCTTTCTGAATAACCCTTTATAAATATCCTTAGTGTTTTTAATCGAAAATGTTCCTTCACGGCTAACGAAAAATGTATGCGATTAGGGTGATTAGTTTATAATAATCACTGTGGATAAAAACAACTTTCCCTATATTTAATACCTTATAGCTTGGTAAACTTCTACAAATTTGGTGATAGTCTAATGCTTTTATAATGGCAGGTAATATAACCGCTAATTTAACCAAATATTTACCACATTTAGACATCGATTGGCGGTCTTCCTCGTATGCCAGTTTATATTTGAAATTGAATTTCTTACATTAACACGAATACTATATATTGAAATAAAACTATTTTTTCAGATGTTATTGCGTTAATTTTATGTGTTAATTTGATTTCTTTTTTACGAATGGTAGGTATATCTAAAGATATGTTTTTTAGATCGATGCAGCAACGAACCAGAAGGAGATCAACCTATCGGTCGCGTACCGCACTTGCCGACTCTCGAGCGCCATGATGAACTCCGGCCTGCAGCCCGGGGACCCTGTAGTCATCATGGGTCACAACCACCTCGATCTGGCCATTCCGTACTTTGCGTGCCACTTTAGCGGAACCCCGCTGTGTGCCATTGACCCCAGTGTCATGCCTGGTATGTATAACTAAGACTTGTTTTAGACATAGGTTACACTAGCTGTTACCCGCGACTTCGTCCGCGTGGTATGTAACAAAAAAGTTTTTCTAAAATAAAAGCCTAAGTTACTTCTTGTTACATCAGCTATCTCCCAGTGAAAATCCCGTCAAATTCGGTTCAGCTATTTCAGAGATTAGCTGAAACAAACAGAGAGACAGACAATTTTTTAAAAAATGTTGTTTTGGTATATGTACCGTGTATACATCCAAATGCAAATACTACAAACAGACACTCCAATTTTATTAATTTGTATGGATGTATAGATTTGCCATCGACTGTGTCCAGTCGCGACCGAATACGCAGCCTTGCAAGGCTGGGTCGAGGATTGAGAATTTCCAAACAAGGAACCCGTAGTTAGGCAATATTATCTCTTATCACATAACATTTACATTTTATATTTTTTTCAGACGACTTAAAGAAATTATTCCCCTACATCAATCCTAAAATGGTCTTCTGTCAAAAGTCATGCGTGGAGAAGGTTAATCAAGCATTCAAGTCTATAGACGCGACTGGTGAAATAGTAGTATTTGACGACAAACAGGCCAATCTAGAAGCTTTTGTTAAGAAGCACAAGGGGAGAGAAGTTAATTACAGGTGAGATAATAGCCATAATTATATTGACAAGT
Organism: Pheosia tremula; assembly: GCA_905333125.1. Classification (NCBI taxonomy): domain Eukaryota; kingdom Metazoa; phylum Arthropoda; class Insecta; order Lepidoptera; family Notodontidae; genus Pheosia; species Pheosia tremula. The sequence continues at coordinate 5,039,661 of HG995402.1, read as the reverse complement.
ATTAAGATAGCTATATCCTACTTAAAACAAAGTTAACATATTCCTTAATAGCGAAAATACAACAAGTTACAAGTAATTTAGTAAGGGAAAATAAATTCTGGAGGTTATAAAATTTCTTACAATTAAGCATTTAAACGTGATAACAAAATGCCGCGAATATTGCGGTTAAAAAAATATTTTCATCAAAGATTCACAATCTCACGAAACCGGGAAAGGATCGATCGGAAACAAGATAACAAATTGAATGAAAATTTACATGAAGTTGAATCAATTTTATTTTAGATGAAGTGCGAAGAAGATATATGCTATCTACCTATTTAGATTTTTAAAGACATTTCGGGTCCGATACTCGTCTTGACCATTAAACTATAGGCGTGAGTGCGGCACCAGCTTGTGTCTCGCAAATTACTAGAAAATAATCTTTGTTTAATATAGCCGAATTAATATTAGTGTCAGACTGCTACTACAGATTGTTCGCGAATCAAATAAACACTACGACAGTCCCCTAAAAAGCAAGGAAAGCGCCCTTAATCAAAAGTACTAGCTATTGCAACTACATAACCTACTGAAGCACTAACATTATACACTAACATTTCTATTATAAACGTGTGCTGTGTTTCCAGGCCAGCTGAATTCGACCAGTCCAAAATTGCAGCGTGGCTAATGCTGACGAGCGGAACTACTGGCTTGCCCAAAGTAGCAATCATACCTTTTGACACCCTATTGAACGGAATGATAAGTTGGTGGTGAGTATTTTTTTAAGACAATATTTGAAATAATTATATACGTAAATGGCCCATAATCCGTTTCTAAAGATATGAAAAGACAACACAGTTTGATTTTATTCGGATTATCGCGAATCCGAGACCAAATGAACGGTTTGTTTATGTATATTTTATCTAATGAAACAAAAACCCGCAATGAAATCCTTTTTTAATTAGTTTCGTTTCAAATAACACTCGGTTGATAGATTTATTACTCCGAATACAAATGCAATAAAGACGTACGTATAAAAGCAATGAAATAATAATATATTACAAACCCGAATTCGAAGCTTAACGATACGAGGTGGGCGATTTGTTTAGGCGCCAGATAATAACGATCCCTGATTTAATCGATTTAATATATTTTTTTACAAAATGCTTCTTGAAACTTTTAACGCCAGCCAGTATTTGTATGTGTAAATTAGTACATAAAACCTGTTATAATGAGTTCTAGTATATAATGAGCTCACTACAGTATCTAGACTAGTTTGATGGCAGTACCACAAATTAACTATTGGTCCATGCGGTACTTTAAAATATTTATACAAGTAGGAGGTAAATATATTTTCTTACACAAATATAGTAAATTAAACTTACGTATACTTTACGATAACTAATAACCTTCTATCACTCCTATTGGATACAGGCGTCTAGACGCGAGACAGATTCGGGTCACAAACCTGGTCCCATCCATTACATTAGTTTAACAAATCACTTTAAAAGGCTTTACCTAATATAATCGTATATTATCATTAATATAGACAATCAATTCATTGCGGGTATCTTCAACACTCATAGCTCAGCAAACTACGGTAATAATGTTTGAAAACTTATTGCAAGTTCGGTTAGTTTGTTACGTCTCATACGAGTAAATTAACAGCTAGAGACTAAGTTATGACCCGATCTTAATTATTATTGCATATCTACCCTCGGAGATATACCTAGTAAGATAATCCAATATGTTCATATCCAATTTGGGATAATAGTTAAAGCGGTTGGCGACAAAAAAAATTAGTTGAAATCAGCAACAATATTCAATGGTTCTGTTGGTACACAAACTGAACTTACTGAAGAGCCATGCCAGTCATGCTCATGATCGTTATAAGCTCATAAGCTAGACAGCAATATATTTAGTTGTGTCAATTTAAATGTGGTCATAACTTGTATGTAAAAGAGATCATAAATATATCACAATTATCGCCGGGAAAAGTATGTGTATCTGTACAAAAAAAAATGTAGCTATGAACATATTCGCTCGTTTATGAGTTACTGCTATGTAAGAAAGGAAAGAGGATTAGCGATATTTTCCATAGCTTCATAAACTAGCCCACATTTTTTTCATCATTCACCAGGGCGCCGTTCACGGATAAAATTGAGAGCGCCATGGCAATGGCCACACTCCAGTGGCTGTCATCTCTCGTCTACTTCATATCGGGTCCGCTTAGAGGCTACACCAGAATCCAGTCCTCAGTTCCACTCACACCGCACCTCCTCGTCGCGCTTATCAACAAATATAGGGTAATTATGATGTGACAATAACCGATAGCAATTTCATTAGGATTTGTATGAATTGATAACGCACAATCGGTCCTAAATGATTTAATTTTTGGACTGTATTGCAACAATATGATCAGTGATGCAACTTTATTTCCTTGATATTAGAGCCTGATGTGGAACTATAGGGTTTTATTCAAATTTTCTGTTGTGCTTTTTCATTGTCATCCCAAAAATAATTTAGAGTAGATGCCCACTTTATCCAAACTCCTATTCTGTGATTTCGTTGTTACATAAATTACTCGCTACTTGACCTTAATGTGAGTATAAAGTATGACAAAAACGGTGCAAAATATTTATAAAAGCTTATTAGTATTACCGATCTCGTTTATGTGCAAAATAAATGTGTAAATGATATTTCAGTTTCTTTTTTATATATTGAAAGCGCTGTAACGGATCACCATGCATTTCGGACATGGTGTTATTTTAAGTGTCTCATGATTAGATTTCGATTTATCTTTATAATCTGCTACACTTAAAATATTTTAGCTACACTATTATTGTATGGTACTATCGTAAACATATTAATAATATTTCAGCCAAACGTGACCGCGTGGACGCCATATTTATTAGGCCAATTTCTTGTAGCGGCAGAAAACGTTTGTGACTTATCGTGTTTCAAATACATTGCCATTGGCGGCAGCGCTATCGAAAAGCCATTACTGGACAGATTTAGAGTAAGTATTGTACCTCACATACATTTTATCCGATGTAGGTTCATTGAGTATCAAAGAAAGATTTCCATTCTTTTCTTTTTTTGACTATTCGGGCATTAAATCTTTTCAGAAAATATATCTAACCCGAGGATCTCAAATCTCAACAGCCAGATACATTTAAATTAAAAAGTTAGGACGTTTTTTAAAAACATGGCTCCAAATCTACTCTATAATCTCGATTAACTAAAATTGCCCAGTGATAATTACAGTGCCATTATCGTTCGATTGCAAGTTTGCAAATTTTTCTGGCAGCCTTAAGCCCCAAAGTAACTATGGTAGCAAACTTTTTCTCATTATTTGCCTATTATGCGTGGCATTAAAATGCTGCTTCTACTATTCTGCGAATTAGAAATATTTTAGTTGTAAAATATTATTTATTTTCATAAAAATATACAGCCGTCGTACTTATGAAAAAAGTATTGTTGTTACGAAAACAATTTAGAACTTTTAGATGTCGTCTTGTATACATATTTATGTTTTTACTTAGTTACTTATTTTTTTGGTTGTAGGCAAAATGTGGGGCGTTTTTGTATTTGGTTTACGGTATGACGGAGCTGCTGGTACCTGGGTTCGATTTCAGTGAAGATACGCCATTCGGATCTACTGGGAAACCTTTCAACTGTTACAAATACAGAGTAAGTTTTCATTTACGTTCCGATCTCTCTTTATAAATACAATATAAAATCTAGATATCAAGTACGTGACGTAAGTCTGTTTGAGATATTAGCATACTGACTAGGTTCTTCTGAATGTTGTAAAACACACATCGCTAGAGCACCTTGTGGTCGCTAGTACATTGTTCAACAGTAAACATCTGCTTACCCCTTCGGGAAACACAGGCTTGATTTATTTATTCATAGCAAATTTAATTGAAGAAAATCAAATAACATTTACAAATCTAAGTAGCTTTAATTATAACACAAATAACAGCAGTAAGAACAGTACTAAATTAAATGGGACTTATAGAGCAATAGTTAAAGTAGTGCTGGTATTTATTAACTACGTTAGTCAATATAGTCCATTAATGTATTACCTAACTATAGTCGTAAGATTTGTTGATAATCATTTTTGTTGCAGCTTGTTGATGAAAACGGTCATGTTTTGGAAAAGCCATACAAAACTGGAGAACTGTGGATGAAAGGAAACGCTTTCTTTAAGGTAATGAAAGAAATTACAGCTGTTTTGTAAGCTTGTTGGTAAAAATATTCAATGAAATGACGTGCGCGTGGCTCGGTCGTACCTTGGACGATGATTATAATATCTAGTAGAAGGCATCTTGCTCTATTGACAACAAGTAATATATAATGTATGTTAGTGCGCGGGATCATATATATTGTTCAGCATAATTGTCAATCTGGAATTTTCAACGTACTGAATTCTATAATTTATTATTGCGTGTGTAGAATTCAGGTTTTTTATTGAGTTTTTAACATTGGACATTTCAAGGTATTACTATAGTTTTTACTTCCAGTCCACTTAAGATATTTTACGTTTTAACGGTACAGCTATAGAGCTGTTAAGTACTGCCATCAGAAAATGAACTGAAGACCCTGGCACACGTCCAGACAGTAAACATTCCAAATATTAGGTAACTACATTATAGGTATACAGATACATATAAAACGTTTAACCAAACCAAACGTTTCTCAAACATTTCCACATGCTTAGTCACATAATAACACTAAGAACGATTTGCCGAAAGCGAATCCCGAAAAAGGTAAAACTTCACAAGTCGTGGGCACGAGTCTGTAATACCCTGAGGATAACCCCTCGTTTATAATTTACCTGCACGCTAATACCAGCTACTTTGGACCCGACTTATATACCTACTTAAACGAAATATCTCGTACATGTATAGTTTACCAGAGTTCTGTATATAGTTCCAAATTCTTGAACAATTAAATCTGAGAGTGATTAAGTACGAGTATTAATGGCATCAAATACCGATCTAGTTTTACTATTTCACATTAGTAATTTAATTAGTCTGATAATGAATTTGAACATGAAAGATCCACATTTTTTATACTCTGAGTATGAAATGTTCAGCTGTTATCACAGTATTTAAACCCTTATCTATGTTACTCACTTGTTCTCTGCGATACAAGTGTGTGCTTAGTGCAGAGGAAACAGACCAATTCCAATATGGTACATGTTTTTTGTTGAATAAATTTATAAATCTTAAAAAATAAATGTTTTTATGACCAGGGTTATTTGAACAATCCAGAGGAGACAAGGACGATATTAACCGAAGACGGTTGGTTCAAGACTGGCGACATGTTCTACAGGGACGACCAAGATTATTACTTCTTCGTCGAACGAAAGAGACTTTTAATTAAGCACTTCGGATTTCTGGTAACTATACGAAGTTTTCTATTTTAATTTTTTTATTAACTTGAACTTGGATTCGGTTTTTGCAATACACTAATGACATATTTTAACTCGAATGTTAACGAACTGCTAAAAAGTAATACGGTATAGTTAAAATATGCATTTACTAATATGATGAACAGAGGTGCAATATTATATACCCACATTGAGGAGCTCGGCTATTGTAGGCTAGGTACAACATACTTTTAGGGGACAAACTTATTGGCATACCGAACACTTAACTGTCTTTGATGAAAAATCTAAAAGAACATTATACTTAAATCGTGAAGTAAAACCAGATTATTGTTATAAAGCCCCCTTCACAGATCCAGCTACACAACAGTTTATGTACTAAAATTACTACACAGAAAGCATCTAAATGTAAGATGAAAAGTCAGTCGGCGTAAACTTAGCTAGACTTATTTTTCTCACGCTCTGATTCTCTGTGGTGAAGCAGCGTCTCGAGCCAGTTGATATGCGACAAGAGAAAACGAATTCTTATTTCGTTAGAAAATATGTATCTCTTGAATTCATGCTGTCTGTCTATATTTCGATAAGTCTATCGTTTGACTGAGAATTTTGTAACTAACACACTGGGGACGAGATCGCGTGATATCGTTTACAAACTGTCACTTTAGTGCCTATGATATATTTTTTAAATGTCCATTTTGAATTCTGAGTGCCACTCAAGAATTCCGGTGTGTTAAAAGCTAACAGAGTAGTTCAGAGCGTAAATATTGCTAAACAAAACGGGACACAAATTAGCCTGGACTTGGCTTCCCAAGGGCCCCATCTACTAAATGGGAATTTGGTTAGTGGGTTTTCCCTTTTTTCCGTAGCAATAGACATAATTTTATATGGCACGAATGTGCACACAATTATAGATAGTTATTTGCTGTATTTGTTTAATGACCGTTCATTAAGAATTGGCAGAAAAAAAACAAGTTATACTATCCTCAAAGGATAGGGTAGCCTGTTTTTTTTTCATTGAGTTCTGAGTGTCTAAAGACAGAATAGTGACTTCAACTTATTCTTTAGTTACACAAAGCTAAATAATATTCATGTGCATACCTAGTATACATTTTCAACATATTTGAATACCGATACAGTGATCAAATATTTATCATAACGATGTCAATCTAATTAATCGTTTTAGATTTCCCCGTTGCAAATGGAGGAGGTAATTAAGCGTCACCCCGGTGTTTCCGAGGCCTGCGTAGTCGGCATCCCTGACCCTGAATGCATGGAGCTTCCGATCGCGGCAGTCGTCAGAAGAAATGGTGACAACGTTGACCCGCAAGAGATCTTTGATTTATTAAAAGGTATGTATATAAGGGCCCAAACACACTGATTATCGTTCCGCGGTCTACGTACTGCGTCCTTTGTATGGGCTTCGTAGCGCCCGCGTGAACAGCAGATGATCGGCATCGTATACATTTCGAAGAACGCAGAATGCAAAATACAGCAGTGTGCCTAGCAAGAACTCTTAATGTAATCGTAACGTTATCGGGAAAGCATATTTCACTGTCGTTTCTATGTATGAAACCTGTGGTGTGAGCAGGATGGTAGACTCTAACGCTATGTAAAAATATCGTAATGGAGCCACTGAACACTCAGCTTTTTTTATTAAACATAATGTATCATTCAACAGATAATCCCATAGATTGTTCAAATTCATCTTTCCAGATTTCCTTATTGACATTATTCATATTTTTTAAAATTAAATTCGTGACACTATGAACACAGCCGCAATAATTCGTAACGCATTGCTCAGATGAATAAGTACTTACCGTAAAAAATGTAATTTTGGAGAGAAATAAAAATGATTTGCGTCCCTCATTCATGCTCTGTTGGCTTGCGCTCGGTGGAACCAGTGTGAAAGCATTTTAAATTAAATGTTTCAATGCCTACCCATCCCGTTGTTTTAAACTTGTAGAAATTATGAGGTAAGAAGGTCATAGTGTAGTCTATTGCATTGGGGTTCCCGTTTGTTACATCTTAAATTATTTAATTTCAAAATAAAGGAGCATTAGTCCTGATGTGGTAGATGCGTGAGAAATGTAAAGATAACTTTACTAACTAATCACAATCTTTCAGGATATATACCCGATCCACAAGCACGTCCTCTATGAAACAACAGAGTAGGTACTTGTTACATACTGAGGATAATTGAACAAGTTGAGCATGTAGAAACAGACGAATAGTTGGCAAAAATAAAAACTTTGCCAACAATAAATCTCACTCCCTTTATCGCGGTCTAAAAAAATAACAATAAATCTGTTTTATTGCGCCTATTGTGGAATAACTTTATCTATATAGGCACTTATCATATATAGTTGATGACAACTTATGAAATTATGTGATTAATTATTATAATAAACAAACAGATCTTGATAAACAGCTTAATTTATTAAATATGTCGGTAAAATAATCTAAAGATTTCATTATAAATCGAAACACCTATGTAATTTAAAGTTAAAAATACATTGGTGCATACCATAATTGCTCGTGTGCTAACAGATGACTCAAAGGTTTAACGTCTAAAATAATTAGTATGTAAAATAAACGTAGAACCGCGCTAAGCCACCCAACTAAATTTCATTTTCGCAAGAGAAAAATCAAAAGTTTTCGCATAAACGAAAATTGAAATGTTTTATGCATTGTGTACCTGGGTCTAGAAACAGATGCTCTAAAGTCTGGCTTTCTAGCAATACTAAGCGCTTTAGTCGTATCATAAATTAGAAAGGTACCTATGCATATTTCCTTTCACTATTTAACTGTTTAAACTCGGTACCCTTATCCCCCACGCTTGTCCTCTGAAAACTAACAAAGGGTCAGTCCAGAATTTAGGGATTACATATCACCGTACTTAACACATGCCGGGGAAATAGATAAGGGATTAGGATTAAATTAATTGTAACATATCATCAGTAATAAAAATAAAAATTGAAAAGGTACATACTATTTGTGTCCCTCTTTTAGTTTTTCGAGGGCTCACACGTCAACATATTTTAATCTGCACGTTATTGAGAAGTTGTCTATCAAACACAATAATTGACTATTGATATGGTCATCTAGTTTTTTTTTAGAAAGTTGATACCACTCTAACACCGTAACTTTAATATGCTACAGCAGTGATGGCGGTGCTACTAATCATAGTGACTTAAGCTGCACCTGGCGCAGAAGCTACATCCTAGATTTGATTTTATTCGATTTCTTGCTTCACCTTGCATCTTATGCACCAACTGTCTGTGTACTGTCTATTATTGAGAAAAAAAAACAATTGTCGGTGTAATAAAAATATAATATTTTTCCAGACAATAACGGTGGGCACTTTATTTTCAGAGAACCTACCTGAAGGGAAGCAACTGCGGGGCGGTCTCTTCTTCGTGGATTCACTTCCCGAGACGCCCTCAGGCAAAGTGCACCGAGCCAAAGTGAAGGAGATGGCGTTCACGGCGCAACGGATCCTGTCCAAGTGAAATGATTGAATGAACTTACGAGCTCTATGAAATACGGGCACTCGATTTTACTAAATAAATCGCTGCCCGCAAACATAGGTACAACTGACTTGGTACATTTACAGATATAGCTGTTTGTCCTCAGAATAACTTATTGAAAAAGATATGCAATTGGTTAAATTTATAGGCAGGTATAGTTCGAGTTTTCGCCTACATAGTATATGTTGCACGCCGTTTTTGTACTAAGTACAATAATTTTAAATTTTGAGAATCACACACTGTTTAGTTGTAAAATTGAAAAGATATGATTAGCTTATATATGTACTAATTATAATAACGATAGAATAAGGAATAACAAATAAGAACAAAATATTTATAAACATACTGAAATTAAACTGAAAGAATTATGTAATACACGCATTTTATTATTGTGAGCAAGACATCTTTTTTTAAATATTTAAATGGTTCAATACGGTGTGTTTGAAATTTTTTAAAGGATATAAGTAGGTATAGTTGCATATACTAAAACAGCATCACAAAAGGTACCTCAATCCACCGCAATCAAAGTTTGAAATTCACTCGATCGAACTAGTGGCTGCCTAACACAACCATTCCATAACCGACTACGACTCCATGAAGAACTATTGAAACTCGTATTATTATTTTCATAGAATCGTTCGTGAAAGACGATCGCAAGTTATCTATCTATCTATCAGCCGAAAGATGTCCACTGCTGGACATAGGCCTCTACAAATGATATTCACACATCACGGTCCTCTGCCACTCGCATCCACCGAATTCTTGCTACGCGTGTGATATCATCGGTCCACCTTGTGGGTGACTGTCCTACACTACGTTTTCCGGTTCGTGGTCGCCATTCTAGAACCATTCTGCCCCAACGGCCATCGGCTCTGCGAGCTATGTGCCCTGCCCGCTGGCACTTTAACTTTGAAATTCTTTGAGCTATGTCGGCTTTAGTTCGTCTACGGATCTCCTCATTTCCGAATCTATCGCGTAGCGAAACCCCGAGATAGCACTCTCCATTGCGCGTTGAGCGACCTTGAGCCTTCTTATGAGGCACATGGTAAGCGACCACGTCTCGGAACCGTATGTCATCATTGCAAGTTATACAAGAGCATAATCCAGTTTGAATAAAATATTGGAATGATGTTAATACCATTTTAAATTTTGTTTCAGGTAGGTTCCAACAGTTTAAAAGGTTTTCAATGGTCGACCATTCTTCACTTAACACAGCCCCACATGAAATACGGCAGGCAAAATAAAATTGAACCGTTAACCGCGTACAATGTTGTTTTAGTTTGCACCATAATAACCGCCAATAAAATCGTTTGACCCTATCTCGGCCGCTGCGAAGTGAAAAATTCAATCAATCCCACCCAGATAGGAAAAAGTGGAATTGAACTCGGCGGATGCGTCTAATTAATTACCCTGCCAGTAGTGTAATCAATCCTTCGGTTAAAGGATGAACCTGCTGCCATCTCACCAGTCCAATTAATCTGTATCCTGTTTTTACTTGACTTTTTCGTTAGCATCATCTCTGCCTATTCAAACTTTGCTCTCAATTAATTCTTATTTACGGAAGCCAGAGCCGAGCCTTTTTTAACAATCTATGCATATTTGGAAATTACGAGTAATGTATTATGATATTTGCATTAGATGATTCAGGAAATAATTACGGAAGTTTAGATCTTTCGCAAAATATTTGTTAAGAATCTAATATTATAATCGATCTTTCTTAAGTATCTTTTTATAATTAACCTACATCATACACTTGATGTTAATACGTTACGACACCATTGCTTCCCATGAAAGGGGTTTTGAAAATACTGGCTGTTTTACTATAGAGCAATAAAACTGACACGATGTAAAAAGTAAATCATTTTCGTTTGTGGCGGGCGGCCAAACATGTTTTATTGTTGCGGCCAGTAATAATTTAAAAACATGGTTGACTGACTTAATAACTTAATTTTTTTTAAAGGAAGGAAGGCGTTTCATTCTCTAAAATATGTTAAAATGAGTAGAGCAATATAATTATATGAACTGGCACCATGTAGATATTCATTTTGTATTAATTAAATTCATAAGTAATTAAAAATGTTCCTAGACTGTCAGCGATCAATGATTGTCAACCACTTAGCTAGTAACAGATGCTCGCGACAGCGACAAGAAACGGTTAAGTAATAATAGGACGCACGTTGTCGCTGACAGGGTGATTTGAAATCCCAAGCAGCACGCTACGTTAAAAGTGAATGGCTTTTTTTGCGCACCCTGATCAAAACAGAGGCACAGCTAACAAAGCCGTATAAAGGCCTTATATTAAAAAAAAATAAAAACAAAAAATTATATTAATTTAAAGGTAAAAATAAAATATTTATAGAAATTTAATGTTTATTTATCATATTTTTAACAAGCGCAATTTATTTTTTCACAAATATTACAAAAAATTGTTTAGACATGAAACTTCTCTGCCAACATAAAAAAAACATGCAACTCATAGGATGAATTTTGATAATACTTGTCATGACGATAGCTATGTAATGGGTAAAGATAAAGGTATTGTATATCGGGAAATGTAAAATTAAAGTGTACGTGAGTGTGTCGCGGGTCCCGAGTTACTTGCCTATTTCTTAATATTTGTTGTAACTGGTGGCCTAGTTTTCTGGTCCCGGATGCGTGTGCCGGGGCTGCAAACGTTCGTCGGTCCCGGGGTTGAGTAGACGGGCTCTGACGTCACAATTCCGCCACGAAGCGCGCCGCCCTTCCGCCGCTCCGTCAACTATACTTGTACCTACTACATAGTTTTCGTGAGTTCATTCTACTTGTTCCTCACATCCATTTCCATTCTTGGCTACTCGTTGTTAGATTATCTTCTTTAATACAATAAGTAATACGATTGACTCTTAGTATTGTCCGTGCATTAAATGTTGTTGAAATAGTAGGTACACAGTGGTCGATTCTGTCTGTCCGTCATTCGAAAATTCTGAATAAATGTATTTTCCTCACGAGTTATATTAATTTTTATATATAAGGAGTAACAATAATAATATTTAAACCGGTCCATCGTAGGTTATAAAGATAATATTCCGAAAGAAATAAATCAAATTATTAGAAATTAAAAAAGGCACCCGGGCTGAGCGCACAGACAAAGGCTACTGGCGCGCATTGTTTAAAAAAATTACCATGATTTACACAATTATTTTACACATCAACTTGATCCATATACCGCACTAATTCATCTGTTTAAATATTTTACACAATTTTCGCTACACCTCTTATAACACATTTATATAAAACGTCTTTATATAACAATCAATGCAAAACTTCCTAAAACGGGCTGATTTTAGTAATACTACGAGATTAGAAAATTAGTTCATTATACTCCGAGCAACTTTGATTACTCGCAAACCGCAAGTAGAATTTTAAACAAGATTTGAGATACAGCCGCAACTGTTACCTGGATTTCATGAAAATAGCGCTTGGTTTGGGGGCTGAGCTTGTAAACGGCCTGTATTAGGAATCTGTTTAGAATATTGCTGGACATAAAAGCTTTCCCCTTCGTGTCATTGATTAACACACTGAATCCTTGGGTTTAATACACTGCTCTAAGCTAACGAATATATCGTAAAGATAGTGCAGGCAGTTTTATGCACATTATAAGCTGAAACAAATTTGTAAGTTTTAAGCTGCCGTTGAGTTAATTTTATTTTGGTACCATCATGCCAACTTAACTATAATCCTTTAGTCAAAGCACCATCAGATAATTATCACAATGACATGGTCATTAAATAAAGACTGTGGTCGCAGTGTATCGGTTATCCAACGATCCACTAAAACATAATGTGCCGTATAATGTCCCTATTGTCCAAACATATTGAAGTACAGATATTGTTTAAATTTTATAAACTCACCGTCTAGAGAACCACGCGGCTCGCCATTATTGTGACTGACTCGGCGAATCTTTTCAACAAAAAGGTATTAAAGCTTGGATAGGGTTTAAAAATAGCTTCGCTTAGTAATTAATATAATCGAGTGTTTGTTAACTGATTTTACAATACAACCCTTGCTCTAATCGATGTTTAGATTGGTGAGTTATTTTTATAGAAGACCAGTGTCTGAAATGTTATGTGTGTTACATATACAATTTGAATATTAAATGTGTGATTCAATCCACTTTGATTTTTTGCAATACATATCTTCAGGCGAACTCACTGTACATACGGTCTCAAACTGAGTAATTTATAAGTAGTATATAGTATACAATGGACTGGAGGTTTTATAATTACTTAGTTATACATGGTGTAACAATAATAGAGTAAAATAATTTAACAGGGCCAACAAACAGTAGGTTATAAAAATAACATTCCAAAAGAAATAAAATAAATTATAAGTCATTAAAAAAATTACATCCTATATTGAGCGATTAGCTAAAAGCCATTGGTTTGCCTTGTTTAAAAAAATCAAACATCATTTACACAATTATTTTATACATCAACTTAATCCATATAACTTGCTGATTGATCGGTTAAAATAGTTTTACGCAATTTTTATTAAACCTCATATAGATGACATAGACACAAAGCAGAGTCGATCCTAACTGTTAAAATCGTATTGTTGAAATAAATAATATTACAGGTATATACCTAATATAGCAATATATTAAATGTGTACATATTATATTATCTTGTAAATTAACCTCATCAACATTAGCTACCTACTTAATATGAACGTAAATACCAGGGCATGCATAATATAACATTATGAGATATAAATTACAGCTAAGCTAACACTCACTAGAAGAGTACGTCATTTAAATATTAAATTGAGATCAGGCTGATTTTATCAAGAACGAAGCCACTGGATATTTTCAATAATTAACTCATAAGGGTTACAATATACGAGAATATTTTTAATGGATTAACATAATATATGTAATCATGAGAAAATAAAATCAACCTTAAATACAAGAGGAAGTTGGTACTAGAAAGTAATCAAAGTTCAAAGCAAAGTAATCATTTCCAATCAAATTACAAGTTGATTCAGCGAACAAGAAAAACGATGTCAAAGTTAAGATATTAAATTATTTTTTCTATAAGGCATTACAATTTTTACAAATGTTAATTTTCCTATAAAGTATAGTATAAGTATAGTTAATAAAAAAAATTAAATTCGTAGTAAAAATTATGATTATTATATTTGTAAATCATGTATTACTTATATTCGAGCTTTGCTTATTAAGAACCTGTGCATATAGACCGGATAATGTTAATAGGCGTTTCTACTAAATATACGATTAATTTAGGACATTGCCCATTCTACAGATTAATACGGAGTTTACAAACTAATTATTGTTAAAATATACAAAAAATACTTATTCTACCAGTGACCGATTATTAAAATTTAAAAGAATGACAACGGAACCAAACTTGTCTCCTCGAACCCTTTAGCGCATCTGCTAAAGGACACACCAGTTGAAAAGGTTTTGGAGGCGACAAATGACAGATTAGGGGTTGGTGTAGGAATTGAAATACCATAATGCTCTTCTTATCAACAAGATGCTTCTTCAATACTTTGTGGTTATTATTTATTTGTATTTCTAGGTAGGTACTATACGTAAATATACGCTTTAGAATAACCACATCGTGTAACAAAAAAGACCTACGAATGCTTTATCTTTCAATTTATGAGTCAATATAATGCGCAAAAAATAAACACTATGTTTTTTATGATGCCATTAGCCTTTTTCAGTTGGAGCAACCTTATCGTCCTAATTACACTGACTTTACTAAACGTCTCTTGAAGGCGTCACTGAAAGCCGAAAAGGCTTCGGCGGACTTAATTCTACCAAATAATTTAGTAGCGTGCACTTTGAGCGAGTCAAGTCATTTAAATAATTAAATTAACAAAGAAAATAAGGCTTACGGAATTTCCATTAATTATTACACAAAAACCGCGTAACTTTGCAACTTTTCATGAGTTGAACGCTAAGCAACGTGCGTAATATTTCCTTAGCGTTCAACTTTGCGAAACATTACAGCCTGTTTATATGGCTGCATGTTTTATTTAAACTCCATTAAAGATGATTAATAGTTAATTACATATTTGACTTTTACTTCGTCTTAGATTATACCGTGAGACGTATTAAAACGCGCCATGAATACACGGTATACCAATGATATCGTTTAAGTAGACGCCGTCATTATCGATAACAATTTGGGCTCTTTTCAAAGCGTTTTCCGTTGTTTTCTTCAGACAGAACTGCGGGCGCTAAGGTTTCCACTTCTTGACAGATGTTTTCCTTAAGGGGGCTAATTACTAAATACCCTCATGGTATATAGTAATTAGCCGCGTATATAGAAATACGTCTAGGGCAGTCATATCGGTTCATCATGCAGGGCAATACAAATCTATACATATAAATAAAATTGGAGTGTCTGTTTGTAATATTAAAATAACCGCTTTTTACTAAGTGCATTTGGATGTATACACGTTACCTATACCGAAACAACATTTTTTACAATTTTTGTCTGTCTGTCTGTCTGTCTGTCCGTCTGTCTGTCTGTCTGTCTGTCCGTCTGTCTGTCTGTCTGTCTGTCTGTCTGTTTGTTCCGGGTAATCTCTGAAATGGCTGGACCGATTTTGACGGGAATTTCACTGGCAGATAGCTGATGTAACAAGGAGTAACTTAGGCTACTTTTATTTTAGAAAAAAAAATTGGAGCTCTCGAAAAAAAATTAAAACCAATGTTGCAGCGCTGCGCCTGCTTAAAGTTTGATAGCAACAATCTGCAATGCGTCCCGCGGGATCAGAACGCGAGCAGGCTGTTGCCAACGGTTGTCTTAGTTAAATACCACGCGGACGAAGTCGCGGGCAACAGCTAGTCACCAATAAAAAAGACAAGCCCGCTGAGTTTCTTGCCGGATCTTCTCAGTTGAGGTCGCGTTCCGATCCGGTTGTAGACTTAAGAAAAAAAAAATGTAATGACAATTTGTAAGTGCCCCCGTAGGCTATACGAAATAAATGATTTGACTTGACTTGACTTGACCAAAACGTTATATTATTCGACCGGGATATGCACCGGGACGTGCAATATGTACCATTGCTCTGTCCTGCTGCAGCCAAAAGTTCCCCAGACCCATTTAACCCCATTAAAATGTACAACTAATTAAATATGGCCAAACACGGGGACTAGATGCTGCAATCGTTGCCCCATAATTAAAAAAACATCGTGATGATTATTCCGCGTCTTTAATGAGTAGGTTTGGCGTTCTATGGTTTTTTTCTGCACAAAAATTAAGAACGGTAGGTACTATGTATTAATTAATAGCAATAACAATACACTATATAGAATGGATAACAATGACAATGAAGAGTGTATCAACCGATTGAATTATTCGTACAAATTCTTATTCTGGTTATATCATAAATTGCGACACCGGATTGACCTTCGATGCCATTTGTATTTGTAAAGTCTATGACACTTTACGTTACGTTTACCTTGCAGATGCGAAGCGTAGCAAATAGGACGTTTATGTTTGTTTATTAATTGATATTCTACAGTTTACTTATTTTATTCATAGGCCTTACCTAATATTACAGAGTAGCCTTTCATTCCATCGTTATTTTTCAGATTTCCGATATTTACATAATGCGATGCAGTCAATTCCCCGAGAACCAACTAGAAGATACGGACCACTTAAGAGATATTTTAAGGCTTTTGAATAAACTAACCACTGCCTTAAAAAATGAATGACTGCTGAGCCAACCAGTGTCACCTGGAACACGGTCAGTTGAGCCTTGGGCAAGCATATAATAATTCAATATTATATGTTTGGCCACAAATCTTCATTAGTAATAGTTTTAATGTTGGGCATTAAAACATAGAGAGGCGTAAATCACGTGATTCTTACGGATACTAGCTGGGTACCCACAGGGGAGTCGTAACCTGGCGCCCTCTACGCTCGACTTCAGGAAACTGATAATAATGAATGGACGCCCGAATTTCCACTGCACTGTTAAAATACTCCCATGTACTATAACTTTGGTAAGCCTTGAGAGCATAGGTACCTCTTCATTCCTAAGTCTGTTTTGGTTTATTTACCTACTTTGCATCTAGTATTTCCAACAATATACGATTTATATCTCGTAGAAATAGAAAGTTTCTAAATCTAATCTAAATGTTTATAAACATTTAATTATATAGCTCTAAATAATACATACAATTAAATTTTCTAAATAAGAAATTATATCTTAAAACACAATTCTAAACTTGTGTATATTTTAGACTCGATATATGGAGACTCGCTCAAGAGATATTTTTCACATGATTTTTATAAATATCAGGTACATAGTCCCTATAATATCAATTTCACTATCAAAAAGCTGTTCTTGATTAGCTCGTAGGTTTGGCGTTGGAGATAAACAAATGCATCGCGCTATTTCACGTTGACATCGTAGTACACATGGAACAATATTGGAAAAGGTGTTTCCCAGGAAAGAGAATCTTTTTATATGTTTTTAAACTAACATTTTTACATCGCAAAAGAAAATGTAGAGAAATTCAGTCGAGGGAAGCTATATCGGGGACCTTGCTGCCAGCCCAGCTTAAAGTCATTTTTACATGGCACTATATACTTAGCTCGAGCGCAATGCTTTGTGATTTAACATTCTAACGATTTTTTGTAAGTGGGCAATGTACAACAGGGTACTCTACTAATTTAGTTTAATAAAAAATCATTTGCTAGCTCGGCAAAATGATAATTCTTTTGAGTTTTTTAAGCTATATACATAGCACATCATCGTGTTGGTTACGCTATTTATTACTTCAGAACGTGTGGGCCGATTTTTATGAGCTTAGTTTTTTTTTCTTTGTCTGCAAAGTCACTATTAAACATGAGCAAAGTCACAAAAAGATAAATAAATTTTCACTGGTGGTAGGCTTCGGTCGTGGCTAGTCACCACCCACTGAACAAAGCCATGTCGCCAAGCAGCCTAGCCGTGTTCCGGCATGATGTTCGGTGCTGCCATTCATGGATGGCGGGTCAGATCAGTTGCGCTGCATGTGCCTAGTGAATGTAGCGTCTCGATCTACTGCCGCCTTCCTACCTAGGCAAGTATGCTCCATCGTAGATCTCATCGTCACTTACCATCAGGTGAGATCGAGATCAAATACTTGCCTATAATGTAATAATAAAAAAAAAAAACAATATTATTTCGTATTATGAGAAGAAAGCCTCGCCTCGCCTCGCGTAAAAAGTTCCACGATTGTACCTCGTGGTGGCCGATGAGACCCTTACGTTCATCACAATAAAATCCCATTTTCCATACATTCGCTAAATTATCGGCGAAAATAGCACTTAATTATCACCATCAAGTCAAGTTTCCAGCTCGTGCACTGTGTAAACTACAATTAAATAATGTTCATGTCTGCTCAACTTTGCTGTCATTCTATAATCTATAAAAGATTTACCTTCTCTTTTCGCATTTTATTGCAGCTTCACTAGAATAGCGCTACGCTACTGACATAATGATAATAACTACGCTCCGAAAATAAAAAACAGAAACATTTTACTATGAAATCAATTGCGTAAAAATGTTTTTTATATTCAGAAAACTAACATTAACTAATGTTATCGTTCACATACAGTGATTTAGTACCCACTTAAAATTCAGCGTGAAATTTGTTGCCTCCGAAAACACGTTCAAGTTTTGACAGTACACGTCAAAAGACATCATAAGTAATGAGAAGTAAAATACATGTTACTTGCAAATGACGGTCTTGAGCTAAATCGAGAACTCATTAGCAAGTTGAACAACAAGATCGCAAGTCATCACACGGCGAACGGAGCGGGGGAACCCGGGGATGATGCTCCTGCTCTAGTTCCATCACAGTCTATATCCTCACCACCGGGATATTAATTACGATATTATAGCAAAAGTAGCTCAGTGTTAATATCGGCGGAGACGATCTGATTAGCGCAGTTGGTAGTGACCCTGCTTTCTGCGCCGAGCAAGTTTAATGTGATGAGCATGAATGTTTGTACCCGAGTCATCGTTGTTTAATATCTATATAAGTATTATATACTGAGTTCACCTTCAGTCCATTGTACGGTACTCACAATACAAGCGTTGCTTAGTGTGGGACCGTATAGTTGGTGTGTTCGTCTGACAATATTATTATATGATATTATTAAATAAATTATACCTACCAGATAAAGCCATTCCATCCACCTTAAGGTATACCTCAATAACAATAAACGTTGTTGAGGGCCATTTAGCTTTTTATGGAATTCAATTACAAACGATACCTTTTCGTAAAAGAATGCGTAGTTATATAAGTAAATAGAACGAACTCCTATACTTTTAAGCGAAGTGTTCGAGCTGTATCATTAGGTTTCCTTGTGCCCCAAACTTTCACATTCATTAATCCATGTAATGTAAGGTCTTGGCGCCGATCTATTGTTGCCAAGTAACACTGGGAAAGTTACGTTCGACCCACTGAAACCGACTACCCTTTTACGGTAGGCTATTATAATGTCTTTATAGCGTTACATTATACGGGTTGAGAAAACATTTATTGTTAGGCATATGACCTGAATACGTGTTCCTAATCCAGTGTTTCACAAAAGATCTAGATATACATAGACGTGCTTTTCAATTTTATTAGCGAGGTTAAGGTTGAACAAAGTCAGTAATCAATTCATTACAGACATAGTTCTTATTGGATAGCCTAATATGAATGAAACTTTACCAATGAAGCAATTTTCATTTATTATGCACAGTGTGTACACACACACTTGGCCTGTTTCACCAACTCTTAAAAAAATATATCCAGAAATTATCTTACTTACTTTTTTTCTGTTTGTAAATATTTAGTGAGATTTTAAAAACAAAAAAAATCTACCTTATTACTACTTATAGGCGTTTATAGTTCTAAGCTCTATTAGCGGACTAGTTTTTTATTTATGTCACCACGAACTAAAAACTGGTACTTGTACTGGTGGTAGGCTTCGGCCGTGGTTAGTCACCACCCACTGAACAAAGCCATGTCGCCAAGCGGCCTAGCCGTGTTCCGGCATGATGTTCGGTGTTGCCATTCATGGATGGCGGGTCAGATCAGCTGCGCTGCATGTGCCTAGTGAATGTAGCGTCTCGATCTACTGCCGCCTTCCTACCTAGGCAAGTATGCTCCATCGTAGATCTCATCGTCACTTACCATCTGGTGAGATCGAGATCAAATACTTGCCTATAATGTAATAAAAAAAAAAACAAAACAAAATGATATTCATACCGGTCAATTTTTTTATTTTATTTCTATTTATAACAATAATATTTATCAAACTATGAAAGGTACCTTGTCTAACGCTTTTATTTATATCAATAAAGAAAACTATTGGTTTTTTATATTTTCGGAATACTACACATTGAGTACTGACCGTCCTCCCGTGATCATGGTGGTTGTAAAGCAGCCGAAACGTCGGGAACGTGAAAACTTAAGATAAACGCGATAAAATCTGTAAAATAAGTTTTATTTCAATTTATCAAACTATTTATTTCACAAAAGACTAAAAAATATATATGGAACGAAGGAAATTTCAACCTTCATCCACCGTGATACAGGAGTAGAAAAATAACAGATATCTCTAAAATATTTACGTCGTCCAATGTCTGAGATTCAAATAAGATTGCAAAACTCCGATATAGAGGTTGGATGGAAAATATTGAAAACACTTTTCAACAATGAATGTATGAATTAATTTATGAAGTGTTTTTAAATTGGATGTACCTAGGTAGGTAATTACTATAAGGTGAACCAATAATAAAATACCTATCAATCTCTCCTTGAATACACCTACTGTAGTTGAGAGCCTTTGAACCCAGCTGAATGATACATTCAAAAGCACTTCACATTTAGTAACTGTATACTCTTGCGATCATATCAGTAAACATGGATACATAATAAAACATTACTCGTATAATATAGCAATACAGTAGCAGTTTGTGTATGTCTAAATGAAACAATATTTGAAAATGAATGTTATAATGGGTAGGTTTAACGCAATAAAATAGTACTTAATCACCCTTTCAAGCTTGTGTTGGATTTATGTCCAATTAAATCGGGATTAATTTGCTACACAATAAATGAACCGTATAATCAAATTTCAATGGTAATCCGTAGGCTTCTGGAGATACGGGTGCGATCGAACTCGAGTCTCTGAGCCAAAGACAATGGCTCGGCTTACGACTTTTGCTACCATTTTTCATATGCAACTTACTTGCTAATGTTACATTACTTTAAGTAATGTATTGTAACCGCCCAAAAAAATAAACTATCGTTACAGCACTACTTCTTTGAAATTATACATCATATATACATTATGTAAGTGCAAATGGATATTGTACCTTGTATCTTAGTAGGTAAAACACATAGCTACATAATACTTAAATAAGTGTGTGTGTGCATCTATTAATTCCGCAATAGGTCAGAAATAAAAAGCCTCTACATACTCGACAGCTCATCGAATCCTGAGTCATCATTACCACCTTATAATGTATTCACGTTGATGAGAGTTGATTAAATTTGCCCAAGATATTCACATGACAAGGATCCTAGTTACTATTGAGGTAACAAGGCAACCCTTCATCTTCCGTCCCTCGGGACCTCTTGTAACGACAATTAACAGGATCTATTACATACCCCTGTGATTTTGTGTGTTTTGAAATTGTAATCTTTTCGCGTACATTTACTTTAAATAGTCATGAAGTTTTTTTTATTATAACTAGAACTAGTGGTACATTAAGATAGAATAGATGAGCAATTAATCTTGAAAGGTTTTGTTTCCGTTCAGCACAGTCGGTCCCCTGTGTCTTTAGATGGGGTCATAGGCACGGGACTTTAGGCTTATCATCATAAGGATTTTATCGTGTTTATTATTAGTTTTTTACGTTCCCGACGTTTCGGCTGCTTTACAGCAACCATAGTCACGGTTATCATCATATTGATAATCACGTACGCTCATTAAATCAACCGCTAAAATCATATTGACGATAGTCCCCTATTCCATTCGCCAGTTTTATATGTATGGGAAAGTCATATTAAACATGCGGCTCGTGTTCTTCAGCTCGTTTACGACTTGAGATTATCCATTTGAATTCCGTCTTATTACGTAATAAAAATGCCACAATGAATGAAGTTGCGTTGCTTGCCTGTACTTTTATGTGGAGTGTTTTGAGAATTCTAATTTGAGACATTCTTTTCTTTGAGAGATTTTAGATGGGTAAGTACGCAGGCGTTCATTTTTATTCTCATTTATGTTTTTCCGCTGGTATTATACGATCCTTTTATTTTAGAATTTAATGTCGTTCCGCTCCACAAAATCCGCTTAGTCGGCTTGCCTGATTTCTGCGGTTGTAGTTTTTTTTCACAACTACACCCGTAGGGTTTTTAAGTGTATAATAAGTAACTTAATTTCCCAATAAACTTCTATTCATATTAAATTCTGCCAAATAAGCTTATACTATGTATGTGGCTCATCATTGTTAGCACGTAACTTATTTGAAGTTGTTCAATAAGAACTAATTCATTGTATACAAAGGTTCTAGCACAATAGCATTCACAAAGTTTACCATCTGCAACAAACTAAAGAACAGGATAAGAAGTTTGCACCAAACATAAAACTCACAAGTGCAAGAAGAAATGTCGTTACAGTCGGGAGCGAGTACGATTTGCCCTCTTCCCTCTTCATTTATAATATTAGCAAACTCCCGAGGAAACTTCCTTAATTAGTCACCCGTTAACCGAAACTTAATGTAAAGTACGGTCGACTTCTGCTCTCTTAAAGTCACGTAGATTCAACTTCTATAAGTTATAACTCTTTTTACATTCGGTGGAGTGTGAAACTTGGATATCTCTGCTAACTTCACTACGCCTCGTTAGTGCGCGCTCATACGCGACGGAATGTGCGAGAATTTAAATTTGAATTTATAATTGAACCGTTTAATGAGAGGGAGATGAATTAGATACTAATTTAAGATTCATGTCAAAATTATGCATCTGCTGATTTATTGCCAATACGCTAAGCCTTACATTGATTCGATTGTTTTTTAAAGTGCACGATTCCATGAAAAATGTATTTTTTTTCCTTTTTTATATCATGTTTCATTGAGAATCGGTATTTCGTTTAGATTTCCTTCTCGGGTAATGGTGAAATGGTTTATATCTAAATGACAGAGAATGTCATATCAGAACCACTTAGGTAGGTGCTTCGCATTCCCGATACATTTTATCAAACATGTCATGCCTCAAGGAAGTTCCTGTTTTGCGCAATACGTAACACGTCTGTATGAGATAAGGATATTTTCTTTACCTATATGTTACCAATTATTAGTGCCTACCTATATGTCATTGCCTTCTTACCACAATAGTTCATAAATCATAGGTACCTATGACGAAATATTTGTTCATTTAAAATGGTATTCCGAAGAACTTTTCTTCTAAAAATGCTTCGTAATATAAAATAATTTAAGAGTAAGCCTAGAATTAAAACCTAATTATTGTTTAAGAGTAAACAATAATTACTTCCAGTTCGTAAGTTCAATGCTACATCTAGAATCTAGATTGAATAAATAATTTCCGTGAAGGCAGACATAAGTTTCAAATTAGGCCGGGTTTGTGTACGACTCGGAACTTATTTAAAATACACTGAACCGGTTAATTAAGAGATCCAGCCGGGTGTGAAATTGTAAACGTATGTGAAAACATTCGGTGGTTTCTGGGAGACCACCCTCAGCACCCTACCATATTTACCTGCTATAGTGAGTTAGCCGTACATGAAATACCCTTAATGGGCATTTTACTTTGTAATATTAATTTGCTCGGTGAGCACTTTCCCTTACTACACAACTAGAGGTACTGTTATATTTAATTAGGTAGTCATTAGTGTCACACAGTGTGGGTACCAGATGAAAATTTATATTATAGATACTTACTTAATTTACTCAGTATAATATAATATAATATCGCAAGACAAACACACCAACTATACGGTTCCACACTAAGCAAGGCTTGTATTATGGGTACCGTACAATGGACTGAGAGCGAACTGAGAACGAAATAAACATCCATGACTCGGGTACAATCATTCGTGCTCATCACACAAAGTTTGTCCCTATTAGGATTCGAACCCGGGCCCTCGGCACAAAAAGCACGGTCACTACCAACTGCGCTAATCAGGCCGTCAAATTAAGCGTCATTAGTAATGATGATTATTAGCAGCAATGGTATAAATACAATTGTAGATACAGTTTTTTTTTATATCCCGATAAGACGGAAATCACAAAAATATATCTTTATCAGAGTTTTAAATGTAATCAATATAACAATCGTCGGATCAGAACGTCGCCAAAAAAAACTCTTTAAAAGAAAGTGGAGTGAATTGTTGATAAATGAATGAATTCCATTAGCGCAAGTGGAATTAAGTCAGGCCCGGCTTGCTGGATAATTCTCCACTTGAAGTCATTTCGACCAACTCTTTACCTTCATTGTTGAGTGATATTTTCATCAGTCTCAAACCCGAATTCATATTTGGATTTATCTAATGACTGAAGCACGGCCGGCTGTAAGAAGACAGTGTGAAATAAATCGCGTTTGTCTTTTTCTTGTAATTGGGGAAGGGAGAGAGCGATTCGATGCAATATAATCCGTGACATAGGCAGTGACATATTTACCCTTGGGCCATATGAATCATGGCCCGGGGTGGCAGGCTGCCAGGGCGACGCAAGTCGCTCCTCGCGCTCAGCTTTAAGCACCTTCCATATTCATTAACTACCTTTCATTAAAGTTAAAAGAAATACAACCGAATTGAGAACCTTCTCCGTTTTGAAAGCGGTTAAAACAAAGACAAGCCAGTTAATTTTCTCGCCGGATCTTCTCAGTAGAGGTCGCGTTCCGATCCGGTTGTAGAGTTAAGGAAAAAAAAATTAATGACAATTTGTAACTGCCCTACGTAGGCCTATACGAAATAAATTATTTGACTTTGACTTTGTATGGGGCGACAAACCTAATAGATCCAGGGCTCTTAGCCCCTGGACGCCAAATCTTATAATATGCCACTGGACACATGTTTTTTCTTGACCTACGTGCTAGCCCTGCTGTTCTACTTAACAGGCGATGTCGTATTAGTACGATTGTTTCTGTTTGAATAGTTATCCGTATATTACCTACCTATAAATACCAAATATTATTTAGTTCTATGTTTTAAAACTAAATAGGCCTAAGCTCACTTTATTATATTGTATAGTTTTACTTCAATTTTAAAGCTTAGATTAGTATATTCAACATAATATATGTTATTCTATAATTTTAGATACAAATTTCTATAAGATTAAATACGTACGCTGCGAAACTTTTTGCATTTATTACATCAACGTAGATAAATCTAATTAAATGCATACTATAAATTAGAAACTAAACTGCTTACCTAGTCAACAGATTAGTTTGTGTAAAGACATAGTAAACATTGTTATCGTCGCAAACATCGCTAATATACTTACCTACATACTTAGAACATAACATTGAAGTTACAAAACACTGTTTTAATAGCAAACTTTTTCCTAAGGAGCTATAAATTTTAATTTCATGAAATTATTTCACTAAATAAATACACAAATCAAAACCTTGCATTTTCACGATTTGGGTAACATAATACTTATAGAAGTAACACCACATTACACTAACGGCTTCTTCTTTCTTTTTGAAATGAGATGCGATTAAATAAAATGGATATGAATATGGCCTCACCCGCAACTTAGCGGGTATTTTGCCAGTGTCATGTAATTAATGTCAATTTAAATTCAATAAATACACATTATAAATATTATAATGGATGGTACATGAACAAATGAAAATGGCGTGTCCGCACGAACGTCTAATAACGCATAATTTTTTCTCGCTTATGATTGCTGACAGCATCAAAGTTGCGTCGTTTTTAGTCAACCGAAAATACCATGATTGATGAACCAGTGGCCCCGGAAGCCATTCTATCGTGAAAAAACGTTGTCTTCGCGTGCGGAAGCCGCGTGACTTTTTAGTCTTATTGTTTTACGCAGGAAACAACAAAACCCGTCGAACAAATTATCCGTTCAGCGATAGACGTCTTATTGCCTTTCGTTTTGTCTTGTATACAACACAAAAAACCATTTAATACTATCTAATTGAGACTTTAGTTTTATGCAAATGTCATATATCGGTCATAGGTCGGTCAAGACTAAATCATATGTAATGTTTTGGCCCTTGAAAATAGTTGTTGTGGACAGATATATTGGCGGTACGTATGTCCAATCTTCTCTATCTATATATATAAAACAAAGTCGTGTTATTTACACCTTTTATAACTCAAAGACGGGTGGGCAGATCGTTTTCCCTGGGTTTTCCTCCAGACAGAATAACTATTAAAACATGGGAATAAATAACCAGATGAATAATTATAAAGGTAATTCATTTTCTGATACATTTGATTCCGAGGCGGTGCAAAGTTCGCCGGCCAGTGGCAGTAAACAAAGAAAAATATTTTAAATAATAATATATTCATATTGTAACTTATATCTACTAAGGAGATAAATTATTACGAACGAAACTGCATAACGTTACAAGTACTTACAATAGCGGCTTGACTGTACAAGCTATCTTTCGTTAGAATATCCCTAATAGAAATATAAATCTTCAAGTCCGTAGGCTGACGATTTATTGGGACGCCCAACTTACCCTTTTTATTAGTCACGTTTGCAACATGATTTTTTTTTCTCTTTTTCACTGCCTTATCTTAACTCGAGGAATATCTTTACCACTTCGTACCTCACACAAGAGAGTGAAAACCATTACAGGGGAAAGTTATAGGCCTTGTAAAAACAATAAGTAATGTCTCCAACTTTTAAAATTAATTTTGGCGTAAATGATTATTATATTCTTAGTTTTAATGCAATCAATTGGCGATGTTGCTTGATATAATGAGTTTAGCTTCTTCTTCGTTTTTTAGGTTAGCAATCGGCCACAAAATAGAGCAATTTTTGCCAGTGTCGAGTATTTCTTTCTAATTGTTATAATTATAAGTACCCCTGATAACAATGCTGATGGTTATGTCTCAACCAACTCGAGACTCAATTGAAATCAATTAGTATAGGTAAGAAAGTAGAACTGTAATTTTATTGCATTCATGTCAGAGTTAACACTCTCGCTTCAATTAATAATTCAAAAATATACTTACGATAGCCAGCATCGAAAATTATTTAAGGGGGAAGCTCAGGGTCAGGGCGCGAAATTCAAAATTTCAATGGTTTTTATTTTTTTACGAAAAATTTGGACATCTTTACGATGTAACTTAGTGTTTTGCGATATTAGCATTCTGCATTGGATGTCTCGATGTATTAAGTTTGCTTAAAAAAGAACCTAATCCGATACAATACCATAAGGTTTGTAAAAACCGCTACTTTTACTAACTTAATGGTGTTGTATCGCTTTAGGTACTTTTTTAAGCAAACTTAATACATCGAGACATCCAATGCCGAATGCAAACATCGCAAAACACTAAGTTACATCGTAAAGATGTCCAAATTTTTCGTAAAAAAATGAAAACCATTGACATTTTGAATTTCGCGCCCTGACCCTGAGCTTCCACCTTAATCAACACCTCACTGCTGTTAACACCAGTTACATTTAATTAGCTACCTTTCCGTTATCATCTACTTGGTCTATTTTTCATTGCACCCAAGAGTCGGATTTACTGCCAATCAGAGTGTAACATAAACACGTAACGATATAGACGCAGACTGTGGACCGTAGACAAGAAAGAGTCAGTTTTAAAAATATTCCGTCTATGTCCACTTCGACTATGTTTAACTAAATGCATTTTAATTATTGGTGTATAGGTACCCAACTAGACCTAAGATACTTTCTTAAAGATACTACCGCCTAGCTTCTACCCGCGGTACCTCATTGAAACAGCCCATAGGAGTCAGGGATAATGCATTTTCCTGGAACATTATACATTAATGGAAGGTACTATAGAAGGATTCGGAATTTCATCAGTAGGTAGATTCGGAGATTACCCCCAAGATGCATCTAAACTTACAAAATCTACCTCTTAATATTATTGAGATATAGATACATTCGAGCCGTATATACCTAAATCATGAGTTTGTAGAGCGTGATTGATATACTACTCTGTCAAGAAAGTACCGGGAATAGATCAATAATACACAAAATGTTAGTTACTCATCCAATTTTATTTTATCACCTTCAAAGTATACTCCTTCAGAAACGATACACTTACGCCAACGAATAATCCAATCATAAAATTTTTTTTTAAACGCTTTTTCCGGAATTGAGTTCAGTTCTCGCCGCGAATTCTCCTTTATGTCTTCTACCGAATGAAAACGGGTGCCACGAAGTGGTAATTTGAGTTTAGCAAAAAGAAAGAAGTCGGCTAGAGCCATATCTGGTGAATAAGGTGGTTGTTTGATGGTATTTGTTGAGTTTTTGGTCAAAAATTCGTTCACAATTATGGCCTTGTGCGAAGGCGCATTATCGTGGTGCAAAATCCAAGATTTTTTTTTCCACAAATCTGGCCTTTTTCGTCGAATTTGCTGTCTTAAACGCCGCATAACTCTCAAATAATATTCTTTATTTACCGTTTGACCTTCCGGCAAGAATTCCGAGTGCACAACCCGCGATAGTCAAAGAAAACAGTCAACATGACGTTGACTTTTGATCGACTTTGGCGTGGTTTTTTCGGTTTCGGTTCAGTTGGAAAGCGCCACTCCGAAGCTTGTTGACTAGTTTGCATGTCAAACTCGTAAGCCCACGTCTCGTCACCAGTAACAATGCGTTTCATGAATGTTGGGTCGGAATTGACTCGTTTCAGCATGTCCTCAGCGACTCTTATGCGATTGAGTTTTTGGAGAAAAATCAGGTCTTTTGGGACTAGCCGAGCGGCAACATGTTTCATACCCAAGTGATTATTTAAAATGATTCGGATCGACTCGTGAGACACAGAAAGTTCGGCGGCTATCTCTCTCAAACTTGAATGAGGATTTTCAGTCACTATTTCCTTCACTTTTGCGATGTTAACTTTAGTTGCAGACGTTGATGGCCCACCAGAGCGAGGAAAATCTTCCATCACATCTCGACCGCTTTTAAACGCTTTGTACCACTCATAAGCACGTGTTTTTGATAAAGTCGATTCACCGTAAGCCTTCTGTAACATTTTCAGTGACTCCGAACACGAAATTCCATTGGCGATGCAAAATTTAAGACAAACTCTTTGTTCGATGTTTTTGTCCATTATGAAATTCGCAATACACACTAGATATGATATAACTAAAAACAGCACTGTATTTAATCTAAATAACAGATGCAACTCAAACCCCGCGCCAAAATGGAAAACAGTTGTGACAATCTAACAACAAGAACAAAAAACAAAAATTGAAATAGGAACCTTAAGCAAATCATCCATTCCCGGTACTTTTTTGACTGAATGTAACATCAAAAAGCAGAAATCAGACCGAGATTACAAACCTAAAGGTGACCTAGCTTTGACGCTTTATATACGTACGTACCATTATATACGTACCATTGACTGGTGGGATGAGTTGAATGACCAATAGAAATGGGAGAAAGGAAAGCTTAGAATGATATTATAACTCGCATTTCAAGTTAAAGCTGTAAAAAGTGCAATGACAATAAGTACCTACCTGTAACAAAAAAAATACCTACTATTGTAATGAAGCGATATGTAAGTATTAGATTCAAGAGATCAGATTTTGCGAAGAAGATGAAATCAGACGGTTGTGTACCTACTGACATAATTACGATACACATAAATCTGATTTCAACAACAAGGTTACTAAAACAAGAACTGTGTCAATGGAAATGTGAATATGGAAATGAGATAGAGAACGATGCTCATTCAACTTGGTAATCCTAGTCCCGCATAACTGACAACAATCTCGAGGCCACGACGCATATTCATCCGGAGTTCCTATAATTCCACCCAAGATCCTTCAAGTGTCACTTTAATTATTGAAGATTCGTTAGCTCGGTGGCAAGATTTAAATCAGAACGCGGAATTCACGACATCACATAAACCCTTGACTCATGTTTCGTGTTAAACCACACGTAAATAACGTAGTCAAAGTAAATTCGTGGTAAAGTTTAATACAGTTAGTAGAGATGTTGTTGTTACGATTGTACTGTACCATGTACTTACTTACGCGGTTTATTTATAATGGTAACTAAATAAGACTCTATAAATAGATAGCTAGGTATTCAGCAAAGTTTACTTACATGAATATACATAAGTAACTAATTTTAATTGGCCTTGGTAGCTACCTACATTCCGTAAAATAATGGATCATTAACCTCATAAATATTCAAGTAAGTACCCATTTAAGTATATGCTATAACATAAAGTTATGCCACTTGTTCTATAATAAGTAGAAGATGAGTGGCTAGCCGCACATGCTTGTGATAGTGAATTCTGCGAAGTGCCCTAAAGACGTATGAAATAGGAAGCAGAGACGGTGGAAGTTAATGCTTATTAATAGCCAATTCCATTTTAAATTGATTGTTAGAATATCAGGACATACATTTTTGAAATTCAAATGTTTCTCGGTGGTCTTTACCAGGAGTCGTTAAAAAAGTAGGTAGGTACCTATAAATTGTGAAATAAAATACCCCGGCTATCTTGGTCATCATCCACCCTCGAGTAAAACTCGAACTGAATAAAGAAGTAAGGAAAGACGACAAACACAATGAGCTCTAAGTAACTGTTAGTAGGTACGTGCATACCTACTTATTTTGTTTAAAGACAAGTATTAAACAAACAAGGCTCGTAGCTATTGGGGGAATAAGGATGTTTAACATTTATCAATGCCAACTTTCAGTTTTGCAAGTGACGCTAGTACACAAGGAGCTTACTTAGAAGTTACACCGGACTTCGAATAACTCCGCCAAAACTTTTGTTTTCCTTTTCTCTAGCTAGATTAATTTACCGCCACCAGGCTGGCATAGTGTATTTTATCTCGCGTCATCACCTGACGACAACATTGTAAGTAAGACTCGTCTAGAATTTGTCTTTGGTCTTTCCACTATTTCTTATAAAAATCTGTGCTGAGTTCCTGGCTAGCCAATTACCCAAATACTTATTAAAACCAACGAACGGTGCTCACAAAACTCACTGTCCAACTTACCTACCTTGCCCCATGACTTTGAGGCTTATTCAATCTGTCTCGCAAGGAGGGGACCAAGGATATAACAGTAATTCCTTTAAAACTTTGGAAACAAGCACTAAGATGCTATTTTCTCTGCGGGAGTACAGTAATGGTTCGTTGAAATGTTTATAGCGCCCGCTTCGCGTCCTGCGAGCCAGAAACAAATCTCGGATCGCAATAAATCGTGCTCTGTATAGGTGCTGAGATTTATTCTTTGATTAGCGTCTCTATTCACCGAATGCGAACACAACACAATAAAATGTTAAATAAACAGAAATACACAAAAATCTTACCTAAAAGTATACGTAGGGTACCTACTTGGTACAGTCAGCGTCGAATATATCTAATACGCGGATGGGTCATTTTTTTTTAATGTTAGGTAGGTACAAGGTTCGTACTAATGTAATTATAATTATTTTTACGCGTACGTTGCAGTTTTTCGATACCAGTACCCATTTAACTATATTTAAAAAGGATACCTACTGAAAAGATCAAGATCATTAAGTAAGACGTTCTAACTTTTTTGTTCTTAAGGATAAGAATTAACTCGTCTTAATCTAGAGGTTTAACCCGGGTTTAAATAAATTGTCGCCGAGACTGATCCTCTTTCCAGCTTAAGTATAAGTTTTAAAATCTTCCTATACCCAGGTCTTGTACGTACAGTCAATTTTCGTCTAAGTTTGTACAGATTTCCTCATTCCTACCTGATATAATAGCAGACAGGCAGTTATGTCCGGGTTTTCGCTAACCCCAAGCATTACTCCCCCATTTTACTTGAGTCTAAATCTGGCTCTCGCTATTCTCAATTTTTGTGCACCAATTGTGCTTCGCGCATCTAATGCAACTGCTCTGATGTAGACTGTATAGTGTATACCCATATCTATTATAGGTATTATCTACAAGAAACGCAAACGCACACACTTTCTTTCACTTTCTTGTTTTCCCGCCTTTGTATATTTCTTACTAGCTGTTGCCCGCGACTTCGTCCGCGTGGTATTTAACAACGTCTCAACCGTTGGCAACAGCCTGCTCGCGTTCTGATCCCGCGGGATGCATTGCAGATTGTTGCTATCAAACTTTAAGCAGGCGCAGCGCTGCAACATTGGTTTTAATTTTTTTTCGAGAGATCCAATTTTTTTTTCTAAAATATAAGTAGCCTAAGTTACTCCTTGTTACATCAGCTATCTGCCAGTGAAATTCCCGTCAAAATCGGTCCAGCCATTTCAGAGATTACCCGGAACAAACAGACAGACAGACAGACAGACAGACAGACGGACAGACAGACAGACGGACAGACAGACAGACAGACAGACAAAAATTGTAAAAAATGTTGTTTCGGTATAGGTAACGTGTATACATCCAAATGCACTTAGTAAAAAGCGGTTATTTTAATATTACAAACAGACACTCCAATTTTATTTATATGTATAGATGTATAGATTGGCAATAGCTAAAGATACTTATTATCCCACATAAGTTCACAAACAATACTATTAACCTCGAGTTTTGAAATCTTTTTTTTTTTTTCCCTACATAATTGCTTTTGAAATCATATTAAAGCTTGAGAATAAACGGAAATATCAATACACAGACGAACTAGGCATGCTACGTATACCACAGACCAAAAAGAGAATAAGTTATCTACATAAAACCAGCAGAATCCATAATTCGGCGAACTAATGTCTAATAGGTATCTATACAAATCAATAAAATTGGAGTGTCTGTTTGTAATATTAAAATAACCGCTTTTTACTAAGTGCATTTGGATGTATACACGCTACCTATACCAAAACATTTTTTTTTACTATTTTTGTATGTCTGTCTGTCTGTTTGTTCCAGCTAATCTCTGAAACGGCTGGACCGATTTTGACGGGACTTTCACCGGCATATAGCTGATGTAAGAAAGAGTAACTTAGGCTATTTTAGAAAGAAAAATAGGATTCACGAAAAAAAAAAAACCAATGTTGAAGCGCTGCGCATGATTAAGTTTGATAGCATCAACCTGCAATGCGTCCCGCGGGCTCAGAACGCGCGACAGCGATACAACATCATAAAGTTAGTAAAAGTAGCGGTTTTTACTAACCTTATGTTATTGTATCAGTTTAGGTATTTTTTTAAGCAAAACTTAATACATGGAGACATCCAATGCAGAATGCTAATATCGCAAAAAACTAAATTACATCGTAAAGATGCCCAAATTTTTCGTAAAAAAAATAAAAACCATTGACATTTTGAATTTCGCGCCCTGACCTGAGCTTCCACCTTAAAATAGACGACGAACCTAACGACCGAATAAATTCTTGAATACTCACACCAGAAGAATATGAGATATAATTGAAACTATGGGGATAGTTAGTATCGATAACATTGATGGTTTGCGTTTTTGAAGTTATGGATAAATACCGAGCGCTCAAACGAGTGTTCCGAATCATTGACAGCACTCAACCGTCATAAGCACAATAATTACAAATCGGAATGCGAAATACCAACGTGAACGCTGTCAGCGATATTTGCGCGTCTCGGAATGCAACCATATTCCATAATTACCCCTGTCAGGTCAGGAGTGTCAACTGTCAGGCTCTTACACATTGTTGTCAAGCACGGTTTTTCGTAAAAGTTTCAAACTCATACAAAGTACAAACTCTACAAAATTTATCAATAGTTTATAATAAACTAAATTTGATTTTAACTATTAAATTTAGCACCGTAGATTCCTATAAGCTACTTAGCCTTTTATAAACTTTATACATTGCATTGCTAAATATAAAATGGTGCAGCCAGATAAAGTTATAGGTAAGTAAGTCGTATCTAAAAAAAAATTCAGTATTATCTTTAAAATAGTACCTACATACATTATCCAAGTATTCGATGGACTCAAACAGCCACATTGAATTAAGTACTTAAGTGTGGTAATTTAATTAATCCATTCCATTCTTAACAATATTTTCCTTCTAGATTTGGCCCATATCAAGAAAGTTCACATCAACAAGTCTAGTGTAGAGTCTCAAATAAAAACCATATTGAAAAACAACCCTGTAACATCTCCCTCCAACTTCAACGCATGGTTATTGAAAGCTGTAACTGTAATAGACTTAACTACGCTCTCTGGTGACGACACAAGGTCAAATGTTATTAGACTTTGTGCAAAGGTTCGTATAATAAAACATTAAATTATGTACTATCAGGGATAATACTGCCTGGACATGCTAAGGTGATTTTTACATTGCAATACTTATCCCATATTTCCATAGGTAACAAGTGGAGCTGTAAAAGCTCCACTTGTTACCTATGGAAATGTACATATGTCTACAAACTGTTCAAACAAAAATGATCTTTAGTGGAGTTAAGTCCCTGATTGTACTTATTAACTGACTATTGGCCCGTCATATTCACACAAGCATTTTTAATGTGTTTACTCTAGGCAGCAAATCCGTTACCATTGGAAATTGCTAAAAAGTTACAACTAAAGGATGACATACAAACTGCTGCAGTGTGTGTCTACCCCAGCAGAGTCAAGGATGCATATGATGCCCTAAAATCAATAAATATGACTAATAAAATAAATGTTGCTTCAGGTATGTAATAAATTGAAATACAATATTTAAAAAATCTGCCAACCAAATATAAATTATAACAAGTAGGCACAACAAAAATTATAAAATATAACAAGTAAAAAAAAAGTTAACATCTGCATAAAATATAAATTATATCTGTCCAGTTATCTTATGTTAAAAGTATATTCCATTCAGTATTTTCAGATTTTCCACTCCAATACTTCACTATTTATAAAATCTACTCTATGGTTCTATAGACATAAATTAGGCACTAGGCAAAATATAAAGCAACACATTGCTCTTTTTTTAGTTGCCACTGGGTTCCCCTCTGGTCTCTACCCACTAGAAACACGACTGCACGAGATAAAGTATGCTGTCGCCAATGGAGCCACAGAAATTGATGTAGTACTTGACCGCAGCCTGGTTTTGATGGGGAAGTGGGACACTCTGCACCATGAAGTACAGCAAATGAAAAAGGCATGTTCGGCAGCACATCTCAAAGTCATACTCGGAGTGGGTGAACTTGGATCATATGAAAATGTATGTTATTTTTTTTATACCTTATGCAAATCAGGTGCACTTAGGTACTCATTCACCTCTAAGTTTTGCACTACCTTAAGTATGAATGATGACTTATGGACATTAAATATTTTTTATTTACATCCACAGTCAAATAAAATTAATTATCTGTTGACCTTGAAGTAAATATTTCTTAATGTTGTGCAGGTTTACAGAGCATCAATGGTTTCAATGATGGCTGGGGCTGACTTCATTAAAACATCCACTGGGAAAGAAGCAGTAAATGCTACACTTCCTGTTGGATTAGTAATGTGCCGAGCTATAAGGAACTACTATCAAATGACAGGAATTAAGGTAAACCTGCATTACTATTTATAATAAAAGTTATTCATATTTTCCAATTTCTAGAGTAGGCTATTTAATTTTACCTCAATAATAACAGAATAATGAATAATAATATCGCCAGACGAACACACCAATCAAAGTAAATTAGTATTGTGGCGACCGATGGACTGAGAATAAACCCAGTATATGAACGCATATAGATATTAAACATCGATGACTTGGGTACAAAAATGTATGTTTGTTTGCACAGAAGGTGGAGTCACTATAAACCAAGCTGATCAGGTTGTTGTAATTCTTTAACAGGTTGGATTGAAACCCGCTGGCGGCATCAAAACTGGCAAAGACGCCGTCAACTGGCTAGTATTAGTGTACACAGAGCTAGGACCAGATTGGGTCACTCCCAAGCTATTCCGTATAGGTGCGTCCAGTTTACTTGATGAAATAGTGAAAAGCATTGTTGTTTGATGTAAAATTTTGTATGTTTATGAGAAAGCACTAGAGAGCTATTAGGTAGTTAGATCAACCAACCCATAGAAAGACAAAGCCAAAAAAAAAGAGGAAAAAAAAAAGAAAAGGAGGTAGCTCCTGCGCATCTTATTTGTTTTATAACTTCATCTCCCTGTGTAAGATGGTCGATCTGATGTTGTAGAAGACTTAAATAAGATATAGGAATTTATACATATCATTAAATTGTGCTAAGCACACACACCCTCAAATTTATAGAAGCTTTTATCAGAAGTATAGTGCTTTGTAATGCCATTGAAGGTAGATGAAAGTCTATTAATTTGGGGGTTTTTGTTAAACTAATATATTGTGCCATACTTAGGGATATCAATTATATTATATTACAAATTTTAAATGAGGTCTAGTGTTATGACTTAATTGTTTAATATATGTATGTGATTTGTATGTGTATATAATATATTTTCTTTATAAGTACTTGAATAATTCCATTGAAATATTAGTTGGGCTATCGTTATTTGGGGCATGTAAATAAAATGTTGAAATTCTGTTATACAAAATCTTTTGTTTATTTTTTTTATAATCTTAGCAATATAAATTAATTTAGGCAAAGGCACCTTATAAGACTACAATATGACACTTATGGTTACGAAATTATTTAAGAACGTGTAATTTCGTATCTCTTATATTAGTGCTCAGGCAGAATAGAGTTAAAAATAAAAAAAATACCATTTAATTTAGTGATTCCAATCGCGGGTGACACGAGCTAACATTATTTAGAAAAAAATAGAATCATATTTACATTGATATAATACTTATCTTAGGTCAGGGGGATTGGATAATAATAGTCATTTGAACCTTATATCTGAACTGAACTCTAACTGCGAAGTAATACAGTTCATTTCACAGAAGATTTTATCAATGGTAAATACGTTATCTAAAATGTAGGTACAATTGTTAACGACTGTACACTACTACTATACCCGCATTCGACGATACATGACGAGGATTCCTTTTTGCAAATTATTTTGTAGTCCATCACTCTTTTTCCTTCGGTTCTTCAGCATGGAAGCCGTATTCGGGGTGCGCGCTATAATTTACAACGCGCAGTTTTCCATTCTTGTCCATATAACCATAGTGTCCGTGGACTAGACCATCGTTGTCTCGCTCTTCATAACGGAATTGCCGATTTTTCCTGTAATATTATTTATACTACCTTAGAAAATAAAATTAGACTAAGGTAATTGGTACCTAACTAAGAGAAGTAAGTTGCTTATCTATTATAAGAAACCGACGGCGGTATACTATATCAACTAAGATCATCAATCGGTAATTTTGTTAAATTATTATTTCGTGTAGAATTCTAACAAGATCACCTACCCTTTTCCAGTATCATATCCAAACTGGTAACTGTGAGGGCCTTTCATGCCGTGCATACGAAACTCTGTCCTGCCGTCAGGCGCTGGGGCGTGCGAGGGATCGCGGGGGGGCGACGGTGGGGGAGCTTGACGTAGCGGGGCGCGGTACACGTTTTCTGAAATAGGTATCACCTATTATTAGTCATAGAGTAACTTATACATAACTATTTGTAAAGTGAGACGATGGAGATGCATCATGCTATACAGAGAGACAGATATTATGAATATGTAAACTTGGTTTACATTTTTTTTAGTCAATTCCCAACTAAAGTGACCGTTTGAAATCCAAAATATGACTAACGTGTTGCATACCTACACAAGAGCGTATTCTTGGGAAGGTATGCAAGTAGACCCATTCAACCTAAACAAGTCTACCTACTGAAGGAATTATAGTATGTGGGAGGGCCCAAATACAATCTATCTTAACATTCTGCAGCGACCTTTCATCTACTTACCAAGTTTAAGATTTATAGGCCAAAATATTCCGAACAATAATTATTGTTATGTTATTATTAAGTTACATTATACGTACGTCCGGGGTATCTGAAGTTAGTTTCCGAAGTTTCTTGTTCACTCGCAGTAGGCCCGCCATATGTTTCCTGTGTCGCACCATCAGCTAACTGGTGCGGCTGGAACGGAACAAGTTTCCAAGTTAAATTCGTATTTAGATCCGGTTTCCTCAGCCACATTTCATAAGGAAACACAACCAACCTGAATAGGTCCATCTTCTCCTTTCAATTTCCTCTGATGCTCGGCCTTCTTATAATGGTACACATTCTTTTCATCCGAAGGCGGAAGTTTTTCAGTTTCCAGAATTGGTATAGGCTTGAAATTGTTGACTGGTTTCGCTCTAGGAGTTTCTATCATATCGTCTTCTGCAAACTGGGCTACCGGTATCGGTAGAGGCTTGAAAACACCCGTGTACTTCTTCGGATATAATTTTGTAGGGTTCTTCAGTACTTGTGGCTGCGGCGGGACCAAATGTAACGCAAGCGTTGGCTCTATTGGCTGTAGTTGGTGGTTTACGGGCACATTTGTATTGATATCAGCATAAGGCAATTTGTAGGGCAAAACTGGTTGGTTTTGGTCAGTAACGGCTAACTCGGTTTCCTCGGCCGATACTATAAACTCGTTAACAGCGTCAACTGAAGGTGGCTCCAGGTAAGTGGAAGGTACGGGTACGGCAAATCTGTTTATATCCTGTATATTCCCTTTATTTTTTACAAAGTGATTGGGATTTATGAAGATTGGGACAGCTTTCGGTTGTCTCTGATATGGAATGTCGGGTATACTTTGAGCTTGGATGGGAAGCCACTCGCTCGCTCCAGTATCTGTGGGAATATAGTACTCTGACTGTCTGTCTTGAGCTGGTGGTATAAGGTAAGTAGCCGGGGTGTCGGGTGACGGTTCCATGTGTTTATGAGGGTCTGGAGGTATAAGGTAGCTGTCCACGGCGGGGTCGTCCGATATGTAGAACACGTTAGTTTTTTGCCCTTGATCTCTATTGACTGGTATTATCTCTGTGGCATTTTGTTCGTTGTGGTCGACTGGCACTTTGATTGAATACGTCGATACAACTAAGAGGAAAATCTGAAATGAAAAATGTTTCATTAAATAGGTAAGTTCTCTATGAAATATATTTCTTCCCTGTCGTCAAGGCTGTGTATAAGTAAATAAAAGCCGTCACGATATGATGAAAAAAATAAAACTGACAAACAAAGTAGGTAGGTAGCGAGGAATTTATAATTGTAATTTGTTCTAAATCGATAACTTATCCTGTTGTCGAATAATAACAATCATAGGCACATTTCGTAAGAACAGGAAAAAGTTATGAGATCAATCACCGCTTTAACTCTGTAACATAAAAGAAAGAAGCCAGTGTCGATAAAAACGAAATTTGTTTTTTTAAGAACCTATTAAAAATAATGTGACGTAATGTCCAATCTCAGACAACTGTGTCACAATGATAGAAAAAGTGTGTGGCACAGCAAAAAAATCGGAACAAGAAGAATGGTTTGCGTAGATCGCAGCGCGTAACAATCGGATCAACACGTTCGCTCTGAGATAATTTGAAACTGAGAGTGAACATTTATGTTATTTTACTATTCCATTAGATCAGCCCAGGGATCAGCTATGAGTTTTCAACGTTTTTAAATACTGAGTGATCAAAGACCGATTTAGTTTGCTCAGAAGGTGCTGCTGAAAATTGAGTGCAAATAT